>JALDQA010000003.1:0-2410628 GCA_023634325.1 Cladosporium cucumerinum
TTAATCTATATCTTTCTTGCCTCCTATTACTTAATATTGTTTAACGTTATACTAATGCGTTGAATCCGACCTAAATCGGTTTCCCTGATTTCTTTTGTTTCTGTTATCTCGATCCTAATACTGACACTCGATAACTTTACTACCTACCTGTCTTCTTGTTGTTTGCATAATCTCTATACTATCATTATCCCTCCTCTACCCTACCTGTTAACCATATGAATGCATGTACTAACTCGCTACCACCCTCCCGTCCTACCGCCTCCGATCCTAAAACCTTTATCGTCCCTTCTACTTGCTCGATGTTTGCTCCGCGTCGCACCATTCGCCTCTGCCATTCTTCCCATACTCCTGGGTATCCATGCTTAATGCCAACCACGACCCCTATCAATACTCCGAAATACTGGCAATCCGTGTGCTCTCCTGCTGGCACTCGTCCGTCTGCGCTCCATCGCTGACATACGACCTTCGGTACGCCGCACTTGTAACAAACCACGTTCGCCGCGTACCTGATCCATCTCTGCATCTTACGACGCTCCTCCTCTGCCTGCTGACTGTGTTCTTGCCTGCATCGACTGATGCTATGTGTACTCGTCTGATTTCGGCTTCGACACATCACACAAATCCCTTTCCATCTTTCTAATCGCTGCAACAATTCCTCATGCCATGTCGCTTGCCTTTGCACTTGCCCAATGCGCCGGGCCTGCGGCACTGATCTTTGTCGTGCCTGCTCTGCCACCTCCCTCCTGATACGTCTCTCTTCCTCATCTATTGCCCCTGCCTCTACTACTGCTTGCACCGCTTCATACGATCCCGGTCGCTGACTTTTCCCCTGTTCTTGACACCAATCGCACCACGACTCGTCTGCTCTGCAACGCTGCCGTGTGCGATCGCCGTCCAAATATCCGTCGATGTCGATCCTTCTACACTGTCGGCGCTCGCGATCGACGTACCGCTTCACCCTGTCGTCTCCTAATCCTAAACCACCTCGGATGATGATCGCACGGCTCATTAATCCATCCCTTCCCGCCCTCCCGCTACCTTGACCGTAATCCCTCATATTGCGCGGCTCGTCCATATGCACGATCAACCGAATGCCTGCGATGTCGATCCCCATATTGAACGACCCACTCGCAACGACCACCTGGATCTGCCCTGTCCGGAACTCCTCCAACACCTCTTCCTTCCTCTCCTCTGTCATGTCTGCGTGAAACGGCTCGCATGGGAATAATCCGGCTTCGACGATCGCACTGATCTCGGGCTTGCTCTCACACATCACGACCACCTTACCATCCGGCTGGGTCTCGTCCCGTAGCGTGCTCGCCACTAACCCGGCCAAACACTCTATCCGTTTTGACATTTCTGCTGGTCCGTCGACAACGCTATACTCGATATTTTTCCGCACCGTCGACGCACGTATCAATCGCACTTCCGCTCGGCGCCAGTACATCCTATCGAACAACGTCTGCTCTTCGGTCGGCGGCAATGTCGCCGTCAATAACAACATCTGCGTCTCTGCGAACGCCAATTTGCCCAATTGTTGCAACTCTTGTCGGAAATCCCATCGGTCGTTCAAAATGACATGGCACTCATCGATAACGACTCGATCCAATCGTTGCGTCTGTCTCACGCGACTGATGAACGTACCAAATGCCGGCGACACTGCCTTCTCTGGTGTCACCAACACGATCGATGCCCCGTCTACCGCATGTCCGTGTTCCCACACCGCGCAACGGATGTTCACCTCGCGGCACCGAACCACCATATCTGCACGCAACGCTTTCAACGGCACGACCACGATTGTCACCCCTCCTACTTGTACGAACGCCGGTAACATAAACAACACGCTCTTGCCCGATCCCGTCGGCATAACGACGACGATCGGGCTCTCGCCTTGCTGGATCGCATGCATTGCGTCGCCCTGTACGCTACGCATCGTCACTTTCTTACGCATCATCCACTGTAATTCGGCTACGGCATCCATGCGCCGTAATGCTACTTGTCGTTCCGTCCTTGCTTCTTCGGCTTCGTCCTCGAACGGGCAACGCTTACGCTTTAATCCTTCTTTCTTCGCCTGCTCGGTCGACTGGAACCCCAAAAAACGGTGCCAATCCACACTGATTGCTCGAAATTGCTGTCTTCGGCTTGCTGTCGCACCTGCCAACTCCTGCGCATCTCTTGCGTATACGGCTCCGGCGACGTGTGGGGAATGCGTTGCCTGCTCGTCCGCTATCTCACCTGACGCGTCGTCCTGCAACCAATCGCCGTCGTCGTGCTGCTCGTCTGTTGTACTCTCCACCCCCTTACGAATCCATCGCCGGCTGATCGCAATGGCGATCTGGCGGTATCCTGCTACGTTGATCGACTGCCCTAAACCTGCCTCGCTCACCCGCTGTAACTCGTGCTTCATGCGTTCCGTCGTCCATTTTCGACCATCGGCGTCCGCCGGCCACAAATGATCGGATATTGTTTCCTGCTGCCACACCATCGCTTGCATCCGCTGGACGAACGGCAAAACCAACCACAAATACCACACCACCAACTCGCCCACCTCTCGCGGCAAATATCGATGGATGATCTTGACGTCACCTTTGACCTCGTAACCTTTATGGTATCTGGTCACAAACACTACCATCCCGTCTTCGATGAACAAATTGCGATGGCCACCTTGAACGGTATTACGGTGCCGGACGCTCAATATCTCCGGGCCACGCGCCGGCTGGCCTCCCGTCATGTGCATCAATACTAACAACTTGCCGCGGAATGCTGCAACCTGCCGTAACCAATTCCGCATCCGTTCACGATCGATCCCACTCGCCGTCCCTGCTCGAACGAACCGCTGGCGTAAATCCGGCCGACTTCCGATTCTCTCGTGCAACCAACTCTGCCCGTCGACCGGCAACCGGGACCGTTGATCGCGGATGAAACTCCAACCTGCCTCGTCGTTGCTTGGGTCGTCGTACAAATGCTGCCATGGCACGGCCGGGATGCCTCCTTCATCGGTCGCGAACATCAAATCTTCTAATAATGCTCGACGGGTGGCTTGGTGCAATCCCCCGACCATGCCACGAAACTCCGCCATGTTGAACTTCACCGCTTTGTACTCTAACGTGTCGCCGTCTCGCCAATTGACGTGACCTGCCGATGTCGTGTTGAAATCGATCTTCATCCCATAACCCCGTAAATCCAACATCCACTGCATCGGGCTACCGCACCCTCGTACCATAAATCCGTCCATCATCTTCCGTACCCATTCAAAACTGCTCTTACCAACTTTCCGTCTGCCTTCGCCTCTATCGGTTTGCGTCCCTTCACTCTCGTACCCGCTGTCTTCGAACTCACACGGGCTGCGACCCGGGCTGAACTCATCGCACTCGCCTGTTGTTGGCTGCGTTAATCGTTCGGCTTGCTGCACGATCATGAAATGGGCTACCTTGGTCACCGCCGACAAAATCGATGGATACGTATCGGCACCTCGAAACCCTCGACCGCTCGGGTTGACACCCAACGCTGCCAACCCGCAAACCAACGCCATGTCGTACTCGCGATTGTGAATCGTCTGGTTCAATAACTCGATGCAAAACGACAAACACGCCTGCTGTATCTCGGTCATCGCTGGTTTCCCCTCCTCACCTTCTGCTTCGCTATCGGTGTTCGTACTGTCGCTCTCGGTGTCACTCGATTCATCTGCTTCTTTCACCGTCGATCTTGCAACTGCCATCATCTGCGCAAACGCCCGGTCCTGCCTACGGTTGAACTTGTACGACGGGCTCTTCCACGAATGGACTCGTCTCGTGCGTACGAAAAACGTCACGATCTGCTGCCAATATCGACCTTGCCTCCTGATCTCGTCCCGATTTTGGTATGGTTCCAACGGACGGTAAACGTTCTGGTGCGCTTCCGTACGGATCGCCTCGAACCGTAACATGACTCCGCTGCGGGATACCGCGTCCTGGCTGGCCGACGCCAACTCGCCTATCGCCTCCCAAATCGCTGCTGCTGCTCGCTCATTATCGTTCGCTTCGTTTTCGCCTTCGGCTATCTCTTCATCGACGGTGGGTTCTCTTAAACATCGTAAAATGTCTTTGCGGTCGCAACCCTCTAAATACGGGATCCATCCTGTCCGTCTCAACCACGGATTGACCTCGTCTGTCTGGCCCGGCCGTATCGTTTCGTCTGATCGGATCTTGTCGTAATGCTGCGATGCCTGCTCCCACGCCTGCGACCAAACATCTTCTTCCTTACTTTGTCTGATGCTTCCTTCCCTTCGCTCTTCGCTGGATCGTACCTCGAAATATTGCGAATGCTCTTTTTGTACGAAAAATCGCTGGCATTGTACCTGTCGGCAATTCTGCAATATTTGACGGTCGATGTCTTCTTTCTTCAACATGCCTGACCCGCCTCGCTTTTGACCGACCGAATGTCCATGCGTCTTCCGCCAATGTTCTTTGATGACATCCATGTTGCGGCAAACGTACGCACATTGCCCTTCATCCAACTCGCATTTTACACCGTCCGTGTACACGGGCAAACCTTCCACGGCTTCTTCGACATATTCGGGTATTTTAAATTCGCCGGAAAATTGTGCGATACCATGCCATTGCTCGATCTCGTCCGAAATCCCTACGGCTTGCTTTCTGGGCATCCTATGTTGCCTATTTGTTAAATGACCCACTACTTGCCTCGGCCATACCGCATATCGACATTCCTTGCATACGACTACCTCCCACTCGGTCAAATGCTGAAAATGGCTGCTTGCCATTTCTTTCGTTCCGGGCGCGGTGTATGTACGGTTCGACTGTTTGGTGTCGCCTTGCTGATTGCGGGTATGAAACGAATGGGTGACGATTTTTTGCGCTCTCACTTGACGCCCTTCTCTCTAACATATATATTTTCACATTTTTCATCCTGTCCTTGGGAAAATTGTTTGTTTGTAACAATACTAATCTCCACTGCTGCGCCTCGGGTGGTGTGACACTTCTCATTGGTACGCTCGTCTGATCCCTGCATTCTACGACTGTGTTTACCTCGATTCCGACGACGATAACTCGACGATTATACAACTTATGGCGGTGCTTGCAACACAAAACTTACTTACATTGATGTGTACTACAACATATCAAAATTTGGGCGAAATTGGTGTTACTCCAAATGAATCCAACGGGCCTGAATCCAATGGGCCCTCTGCTGGCGTAACCCTAACGAAATTTGTATGCGGGCTGAATCCAATGCGTACGCGTTGGATTCGACATTTTTGGATTGGCGATATTCTGCCTTCCGAGCATAGATATTCAGCAGGACTGTCGGCTTTGTAAGAGATATGTGACTCGCTCGCGGAACGATATGCAGGCCGAGCCTTACTGTCAGACGAGTCGGCCTAAAGTATCGGAGTAACGTTGGATCAGAGCCGCGATGAGCTCTCGGAGAGCTATATGGCGAAGGAGATCCGCAGGCAGGATGCGAGCAAAACGTATAGCTTAGATGGTATACACATGCGTATCATTAAGGCACTACTGCTATTGTGCTATCCGAAAGTGCTTTGTCGATTGTTTAACCTTTGCCTTGCTAGTAGTACTACTCCTGTAACATAGAACTCGACTAATGTACACATAGTCACCAAAGATACTAATTATCCTCGCGATGTCGATAATGTGAGACCTATCACTCTAATATGCATATACTAAAAACTGTTCGAGAGACTCTTACTCGTGCACTTCTTTAACAAATCTAATTAGGCGAAGCTACATCCTATGCAAGCTGGCTTTCGCAGCGATTATTCGACTCTCACAAATGCTACAGTCGTGCACCACCTGCTCTCGACTAGCTTAGTCTGCTACGCTGCATTCATCGATCTCGAGAAGGCGTTCGATATAGTCGACCACACGAGCCTTCGTACCCTGCTAGTTTAGCGCGGCTGCCCAGGCAGAATCCGCAGCTTAATAGAAAGCCTTACCTTTCGAGGTCTGCACTCTCGCGTACTGGTAAACAGGTAATCGTCCGACTGGTTCCCTCGCATAAGAGGCGTCTTATAAGGCTCGCCTCTCTCGCCTTACTTCTTCAACATCTACATCGACGAGTTGATCATGCATTTGAACGACGCTGCTACTAGCATTCCTTATAGCCTATTCTATACCAACAACAGCGTCCTTCTCGCACAAGACCTGCCCTCACTATACCGCCTCGCCGATCTCCTAACAGAGTAGAGCACTAAGGCTGGTATAGCTGTGAATATCAAAAAGTGCAGGCTCGTCCTTGGACGGGGAGTCGCTCCTAAACTCGTCTCGGATCCTATCCTTATCTGTAGGAAGCCTTTGCTAATCGTCGAGTCTTATACCTACCTTGGCTTCCTAGTCCGATCGGACGGGATTGATTTCCTCGCCTATTTAAGCAATTATCTCGCCTAGGCTAACAGTCGTGCGTCTTTCCTATATCTTCACTCGGACGACTAGGGCCCGACCTACCATCTGCATATATATAGAAGATATCTTGCGCCTATGTTTAAGTATAGTGCTCCTCTTGTATTTGTATAGTCCCGCTAAAACGAAGCAAACAAGAGAGCCTTCCGAGCTATGATAGTGGGTTAGAAAGAGCTCGTTGGGTGGATTCTTAATTGCAGCCCTGACGGGTCTGCTGCTGGTGCTAACCTCTGTAGTATCCTCGAGCCTAAGATCTGCTTCCGACACCTGCACATTTCTTTCCAGTAGCAGCTCAGCCTCTCGCCTGCTAATAGTCTGCTCAATTCTTGCCTAGCTTCTCGACCTTTTCTTCCTCGAGCCCCCGCTAGTCGACTGTTCCTTAACAGTCTCTGAGACATATTGGAATAGTCTTCGATCACTCGGCAGGGTCGCTCCCAGGCTTGCTCGCGTCGTATTCTGTGTCTCTATCTCTAGCGTTTGCGATGTACTGAAGTGATGCTATCCTGCTAATCGCGATATCTCACCTGCTTAACTGCGCGATCTCGCTCTACTACTTCGCTGTATAGCGCCGACTGTATCTTCCTCGCTCCCTTAGAATATCAGCAAAACCTTATGAGGTACAGAATGGGGCGTTTTTAACTCAGGAAACTATATGTTTGTAGCCCGAATATATAGTTCTATTATAGTTACGAAGACTGTAGGTATCTGCTGCGACTGCCATAATTGTCTGGCGCAGAACGACGTCGAAAGAATAAGATGGCGAAGGAGCTTGGCATTAGCATATCCGCCAGCTTTACAGACCTCGACTTCCTACTTAATACCAAGCAATATCGTCGCGCCGGTCGAGCACTCGCTGCTATACGCGTGACCCTCGGCGCGATATATACGGAACGAATACAACTCGACGAGGACTTAGTTAGTACTGAGCTGGTCGAAAGCTTGGACGAACCGACTCTATGTGACTTAACCCTATCTTATGGTATTAACTAGGTAGCTATCTCGTTGCCTTATATCCGAGGACGGACCGACATTGTCGTGACCTAAGGATGTCGGGGGTTACATTTATTAGAATGTAGGTCCTCTTATAGCGTTTCTGGTAGATTCTAGATACTGTCTGCTAGACAGGCAGATAGACGACACTTACTAAAGCTGTTGTTAGTGGACTCTAGACAGCTTGGGTGGGTGACGATATTGCTAGTGGACTCCAGATATTGTGGCCGATTGCTAGTGGATTCTAGTTCTGTCTCGCCTATTCGCATTCCTTATAGATGCTCCTAGAGGTGAGCGCAGCTATCCTCTCAGGGTGGTACCTTATAGCGTCTAGTCATATGATCCTTCGCATACCTGATATAGGTTTGCTATTCTAAAGTGAGGTCCTCTTTAGGCAGCGTTGTGGACTTAATACTCCTATTGCAGGACTCACTCACACTCGGCTAGCTGTGGCCGCATAATAGGATAGGAGAGTCGGCGTATGTGCTAAATACATTCGACCTGTTATCACGAGGCGTGCACATTCTCCTAGAAGTGAGGTGTCGACTGGGTCAAGGGAGGCGAACGTGCCCTGGATTGGATAGTATTAGCTCCTGATCGAACCGACGGGAACTCGAGCCTTACACTTGAGATAACTATGTCGCCTGGCGGCGTTAAATACAGGTTCTATTAGTTAGGATTGTCTTGCGTAGATTCGTTAAGGCTCTTTGCTAAAGAAGATATCATTCGTGCCACTATAGGTATAGGTAGTTAGCTACTACTTGATCGAATGATGTCTGATCTAGATAAGGGAGTGAAACCTGATAGCAGGATACTGGCTAGCGCTGTCTGTCCATAGGGCGTGTATCTGGTGGGTGTATTATCAGGAAGGACTATAGGAATTATCGATAGGATTGTTAGATGCCTGCGAAGGCTATACGTGATCTATCCTCTGCTGGCATAATGGCATATAAAAGGGGAATAGTTCATCCGGTACCCAGCCCGATCCGACTGACTTAGTCGGTTAGAGGGAGAAATGCATGGATTTGCCTCTCCTCTCTGCAGTCTGACCTTTAATGTATGTAGCTTATCTTTGCCGCCATCTGCTAGGCTGCATTCCGATATTCTAAATTGAACCCCTAACCCTAACCCTAAAACCATTTCATCTCCCATTTCATCTCCCATTTCATCTCCTATTTCATCTCCCATTTCATCTCCTATTTCATCTTCTATTTCATCTCCTATTTCATCTTCTATTTTATCTTCTATTTCATCTCCTATTTCATCTCCTATTTCATCTCCTATTTCATCTCCTATTCTATCTTCTATTTTCTTTCCTAATATCTTAATCTTTATTCCTAAACTCTATTCTAATCTTCTCTTCTTTCTTATTTACTTCTATTCTCTTACTTACTAATTTACTCCTATTTATTTAATATCTTCTTCACTATAAATCTATTTATACTTCTTTTTATATCCTACCCTACTTTCTTTCTAATATTCATCTTTCTTCTTTTCTCCATTCTAATCTATTCTCTACCTATATCTCTTTTATTTCTTCTATTATCATTATTTTTCTTTCTTCTTTCTTTCTTTCTTCTTTCTTTCTTCCTTTTTACTCTCTACTCTATCTTCTATTTTACTTCCTATCTTATCTCTAACCTTATCCTCTATTCTATTCTCTACTTTATCTCTACTATCTTTTTAAACCTCTTCCTTATACTAATCCTTTCTAATTCTACTATTATCTTTTCTTTTCTTTTTTTCTTAATACTAAATTCTCTTCTTCTACTTTCTCTATATTCTATTTCTCTAAATCTTTCCTTTCCTTCTTTAATAATTTAAATCCCTCTTTCCTCTATATCTTTCTTTTTAAAAAAATTATTTAATTAATCTATATTCTATAATCCTCATTTATTTTCTCTCTTCTCTACTTTCTCTTTCTTAATTCTTTTTCTTTTAATTCTTATTCTTTCTTTCTAATCTTTCTTTCTAATCTTTCTTTCTAATCTTTCTCTTCTTTTTCTCTCTTTTCTCTCTTACCCTTAATTCTATTTCTCTTTTTATTTCTTCTTATATTAACTACTTCTAATTCTTATACCTCTTCTCTTTCTTTCTATATTCTACTCTCTTTCTTTCTTATTTTATTTAAATCTACTAATTCTAATTATATCTCTCCTAACTATTCCTAATAAATTATTTTCTTTTCAGTTCCTTTTCTTTTATACTAATTCTCCTTCTAAATTCTTTTTCTATTTTCTTTTTTCTTTTCCTTAATTTAATTCTAAATGTCTCTTTATATCTACTTATACTAATCAATACTATTTAGATTTAATAATCTTCTACTTTTTTGATATCTTATATTAGATATCTCTTTTATTCCTAATCCTCTTCTTCTCTATTTTCTATTATATATTTATCTTACTT
The DNA here is from genome assembly GCA_023634325.1 of Cladosporium cucumerinum. Classification (NCBI taxonomy): domain Eukaryota; kingdom Fungi; phylum Ascomycota; class Dothideomycetes; order Cladosporiales; family Cladosporiaceae; genus Cladosporium; species Cladosporium cucumerinum. Next base: position 9,810 of record JALDQA010000003.1, read on the forward strand.
ATATCCTCTATTTCTTCTAACTTGGTTTCTATCTATATATTCTTCTTTTCTTATTTCTAATCTTACTCTACTCTTATTTCTACTTTTATTCTAACTCTTTATTTATATTTATACATTACTCTCTTTTATTTTTATCTTAGTATTTACTCGTTTTATCTTCCTTGCTAACTAAACTACTCTTAGGCCTTCTCTTTGTTTTTTACTCTTTCCTCTTTATTTTCCTTCCTTAATCCTACTACTATCTTTAATCTACTTTTCCTATCTGTCTGACTTTACTTTTACTAAGATAAAGAGAATAAAGAAATTAGGATCTTTAGAGAATAGTTATAGTTAGAGACTCTATATGTAATTATAAGGCTATCTATTATACCTAGTAATAGTAAGTAAAATACTAGAGCTTACTATGATATCTAATAGTAGGAGGGATGATTACAGAGTACGTATAATTCTGCTAAATAATAAATCCTATAACAGTAGTAGGTATAATAATAGAGCTTGTAATCCTGCTTGACAATAGCAGGCACAATCATAGAGCTTGTAATCCTGCTTGACAATAGCAGGCACAATCACAGAGCTTGCAATCCTGCTTAGCAACAGCAGGCACAATCACAGAGCTTACAATCCTGCTTCACAACAGCAGGCACAAGCTTGACAATAGCAGGCACAATCACAGAGCTTGCAATCCTGCTTCACAACAGCAGGCACAAGCTTGACAATAGCAGGCACAATCATAGAGCTTGTAATCCTGCTTGACAATAGCAGGCACAATCACAGAGTTTGCAATCCTGCTTAGCAACAGCAGGCACAATCACAGAGCTTGCAATCCTGCTTCACAACAGCAGGCACAAGCTTAACAATAGCAGGCACAATCACAGAACTTGTAATCCTACTTGACAATAGCAGGCACAAGCTTGACAATAGCAGGCACAATTGCAGAGCTTGCAGTCCTGCTTGACAATAGCAGGCACAATCACAGAGCTTGCTATTCTCCCTGACAATAGTAGGCATAGTAACAGAGCTTGCTTCACAATAGCAGGCATAACAATAGTAAGTAGCTCTCTCTATGCAGCATCATTCTATATAAGCATCCTCTTCTTCTCCTTTTTCCTTCTCCCTCTCCTTTACAACCACCACAACCACCACAACCACTACAACCACCACAACCACCACAACCACCACAACCACCACAACCACCACAACCACCACAACCACCACAACCACCACAACCACCACAACCACTACAACCACTACAACCAATACAACCAACACAACCAACACAACCAATACAACCACAATCATGGCTCCTAAGCAGATTGACTAAAAGCTCAGCATGCATGCCTACAGGACTAGAGGTCATCAAGCTAGGCAGAAGGTGCTTAAGCTAAAAGATGAGTTGAAGGAGTTCCACAACCAGGTTGGCAGTCAGGTGAAGGAGAGTGAGAAGGGGTGCTTTGGAGGGGCCTTCAATGCATGGCTGAGGGCTGGAGCACCTGAGGGTGTCTGCACTGTCCAGCATATGGCAATGATTGAGGGTTTTGCTATTTCTGAGATTGAGAGATTGATCAGTACAGAGGTGGTGGATGGCGAGCCTGATGTGATGGGTGGGCAGGCTGTGGAGGAGTTTAGAGGCTTCAAGATTAGGCTTGGGGAGGCTCAGTTGAGCCGTGCAGAGCAGGAGGCTGGGATGGAGTGGTGCCTTGAGCACAAGCAAGGTGGTGAGGCTAAGTATGAGGAGTAGAATTATAAGAAAGGAGATATGAGATAAAACTTATTCTCATTCTTCTAACCTCTTTTTCTTCCTACCTACCTAAGTATCTACTACTGCTCTACTATCTTGGATATTTACTACTTACTAATTATTCTTACTCCTCTAGTTTGCTCTATATATTATAGTCTGCTCTAACTAGTAATATATGATAGTGATTATAATTTAGTCTTCTTTCATCTCCTCTATAATATTCTTCTATTCTTTCAGTTCTTCATTTATAACGTGACTGATAGGGAAGCGGATCACCCCTGCGCGCTACTTTCGCGTTTATAATAGATTTTTACGCGACGCCTCTTGATTTTTCTCTATTATGCCTACCTACTCCGAAGATAAGCTTACGGACGCATTAGCTGCCTACCGGAATAACGAATATACCTCAATTCGAAAGTGTGCTTACGCGTTTAATATCCTGTACTCGACACTCGCTTCGCAGCTTACTACTCGAACTTCTCGCTCTAAATCGCACAAATCGCAACAAATACTCTCAATTACCGAAGAGAAGGCTCTTTTAAAAGCAATTACCCGACTAGCAAAGTCCGGTTGCCCTATTACCCTTCCGTTAACAAGAGATCTCGCTAAAGAAATCCGCCTTTCCCGCTTCTGCCTAAGCTCAATTCCGACTTCCTACCCTCCTATTGGTAAATGGTGGTTAGATAGGTTCCGGAAACGATACCCTGAGCTAAGAACAGTCTACTCTCGATCCTTAGATACAAGCCGCTTCGAAGGAGTTACTTATCCGACTATAAACGCCTATTTCGACGCTCTTACTGACCTTTTCCTCAAGAACTCCTACCCTTCCGACGCGATTTTTAACGTCGACGAGACCGGCTTCGCCCTTAGTACTACTTTACCTTCTAAAGTACTTATAAGAGGAGGAGACACTAAGGCATTTAAGAAGATAAGCGGAAGGCAAGAGTGGATAACAGCGATCGAGTGTATCGGAGCTTCGGGAGTCGCTCTACTTCTGCTTCTTATTTTTAAGGCGAAATATACGAATACCGCATGGATACTAGCCTCTACGCCCGAAAACTGGAAGTTCTCGACATCTACTAGCGGGTGGACATCCGATAATCACCTGTACAAGTGGTTAACTACCTTATTCGAGCCCGAAATGCGCTGAAACGACGGAAAACGGAGGCTATTACTTCTCGACGGACACGAATCTCACCTTATAGCGAGGTTTATCGCCTTTTGTATCGATAGGAGTATCGACCTTGTAGTACTACTACTGCATACTTCGCATATCCTACAGCCTCTCGATATCAGCGTTTTTAGCCCTCTAAAGCGGGCTTTATTAGCCGAGATCGAGAAACTCTTCCGCTTAGATACTCGACGAATACTACGAATCGAGTGGACAGAGGCCTATATAACAGCTCGGGCTAAGGCCTTTACGACTAGGAACGTCGAATCGTCGTTTCGAGCTACTAATATCTATCCGCTTAGCCCGATTACTATCCTCTCGACTCTCCGAATGCCTACGCCTACTCCCCGAGCGACCCTACTGCCTATTACGACTCCGAACGATCTAGACTGCTCCCTACTAGATAGTTCGCTGCCTAAAGGTACAGAGCTACAGGAGGCGACGTCGCTAGTTAACTCGATTGTTCGTTCTTCTACTCTCGAGACTCCTATAAAGCAGTATATCGAGCGATTAGGAGCAGCTTTCGAAAGGACGACTTCAGAGAATACTCTTTTACGAAAGGAACTCGCTAAGTATAAGGAGTTATTCTAAGTACGTAAGGAACGTAAAAAGGGAAAGCATATAGTAGTAAAAGGGAAGTTCATCTTTAATATAATAGAAATCCTCAAAATAGTCGAGAAAGCGGAAGCGGAGGCGTTAAAGAAAAAGGCGAAAAAGAGACGAACAACGAGAGCTACGACTCCCGAAATCGAGAGCGAGGAAGAAGAAAGTATAGAAAGTAGTATATCCGAAAGTGAGAGTGATTGTATTGTTGTAGCTAGTACTAGATCAACTCGAACATAGGACAAGTAGAATTTTGATCTGCTTCCCTATCTGATCCGCTTCCCCATCAGTCACGTTATATCTTAGACTACTTGTATAATATTCATCTTAGCCTCCTCGCGACATCACGATAGATTCTAGAGATCTGGTCAGACTTTAGGGTAACTTTATAGAAAATAGAAGGTTGTTACTGTTCGAATCTGTATAGATCGTAGAGCCAAAGCCGTAACTCGTACTGCTTGTATAGTAGTAATACCTCCGAATCGACTCTCTTCCCCGAGCTAGTTAAAATAGTCTTCGATATTGTCGAACAGTCGATTAAATTGCTCTTATAGCCATTTTGGCCCTTCGACGCTCTTAAACACTCCGAAGCAGAGTGGTAACATGATGTCTCTATACTCGCAATCCCTACCACCTTTGTTCCCTTGCTCTGCTTGTTGATAGATTAACTGCGGGTTAAGACACTAGAAGCAGCTCGTATATGGTTATAGCTATTTCCGCCCTCTTCTTTCGTGCTGCTGTCTGGCTCTGCTTCTTTCTTCGAAGACCTCGAATCGGTGTAGACACGTCGAGAAGTCATAGTCCTAGCTCGATTTGACCGCTCTATAGAGCAAACATGTACCTTTCACACTCGCTAGATCGAGACAGTACTACGCCAGCTCTGTATGAGCCTGAAGCCGCTCTTGCTGGATGAGTTGGAGCCCGGTATGTGCAATGTCCTGCTCGACCTTTTCGACTGGATCTATCGCATCTTGGTGGGCCACCCTACATACATTGCATGGTATGTCTTCTGGCATGCACCATCTTCGATCCTGGACAATGTCTAAGTAATCACTTAAAGACGTCTAGTAGCATTGCCTACCTTGTAGGTACTGGTGCACTGCTTGCTTGTCCCGACGTTTTCGCAGTGTAAGATCGTCTCTGTAGTTGTCTGTCTGATGTGGATAAACTCGCGGTCTGTCTGTTACCTGAGGCTGCCAGGTAGCTGGTAGCAATACCATCGAATATGCACGCTTCCTATCCCGCCCTGCACGGCCAGACTCCTGGGCGAAGATTACTAGAGACTCTGGCTCGTCTATGTTCATAACGAGTCGGATGTGTGGATAGTCGAACCCTTCGGCCAGAGCTGTAGTTGCTACAATATAAGGCATATTAATAGTCTGAGTCTAACGATCGAGTATTTGCTTCTTCTTAACTAGTGTTCCACTCTCTGCAGTATACGAGCTGCAACCGAGCAGCTCTGCTAGATCATCCGCATCCTTGCATGTCCGAACGTACAGGATGATTTTGTCGTAGGCGTGGTCGAAGAAGCCTGAGTCAGTCTATGCCTCTTTGGCCTCAGCTGCAGCCTGCTTAAGGAGCCTTCTAGCGCGAGCGTCTATCTTATGTACTATATAAAAGATGTTCGGTCGATTACTTGGTGCTCTGATCACTATAGGATGGTAGAGGTAATTTCTTTCTTCGAACTCTGCTCGCATAGACAGCGGAAGAGTAGCCGTGAGATAGACAAATTGAGTCCTAAGGCTCCGGATAGCTGTAAGCTCGATAATGCTAGGTCGATATTCGGCAGCAACCACAGTCAGGTGACATTCGTCAACAACAATCCAATCGAGCTTCTGCTCTGCTATTAACCTGCGGGCGTACTTTATGAAGTCCTTCGAAGAGACGGCCTCTGCGCTGACTAGTATCAGTGCTGCCTCGCGACTCTCGCCTGGCTGCTACTCTAGATGATCGATCTTTATCTCTCTTACACGCTGGAGCATGTCTCCATAGAGTGAGACGAGCAGTACGATGAGTATCGTTACTCTAGTGCCAGGTAGGGTATATAGAAGCATGAAAAGTAAGCTTTTACTAGCTCCTGTTAGAAGGATAGCAACAACCTGCTCCGTCTAGGACATGATTGTGGTGAGGGCTTTCTCCTGCTCGCAGGACTTCTAGCCTGCTTCTTTGTCACTATACAGCTTCTTTAATCCCCTGAGGAGGGCTTCGCTCGACCAAGGCTTGCGAGGACAGTAGATCCCCTTAGCTACTCTCTTCGTCAGACGAGACTCTTGTTCGATCCTCCCGCGTTTCTTTTGCTTAAGGACTGTTTCTATGCTCCAGAAGTCCTGCTATAGTATAGACGCCTGTAATCCCATCCGGACCTTACCATCCCACAAGTTGCTAAATACCGCTCCTGCCTGGTTGGCATAGGCTCGGTTCACTGTTCGTGTCTTATGGTTTCGCTAGTCAGTTATGCTTCGAATGATCGGGTCTATCTCTTCTGCGTCTTTATCGCTATTATCAGGGTCGAAGCACTCGATCTGACTAGCGAATTTCGTCTTAATAATCGCTACTGTGATCTGCCTCTAATTGGCGACGTGAAGCCGGGGTACACATGCTCGGATGCTCGCCTCTTCTAGGTAGCGACTTAGGTGACCCTCTGGCCATACCTTACTATCCTTCTCCTAGAGGTACGGAGAAAGCAATGCCTTTAGCGATGCTTGTCGTAGGAACCTCTCTCGCAGTGGCAGAACGTAGACGATGCAGTCTAGAAGTAGCTCGGCAATTAGGTTAGCAAGAAACCGAACATTCTCCTTATAGTTTCCTGTTTGCTGCTGGCCTTTATGGTACTAGACATGTACCATCATATGATCGAAGCGTACGATGATTGAACGATGCTGCTGCGTGTTGCGATATGTTATCGAGAAGAACTCGCTCTCTCGTACGGGCTGTCCACCACTGATATGTATAAGGACGCTCAGCCGCTTTAAGAACTCCTATACTGTAGCCTCGTAACCAGCTATCGCGCTCTCCCTCTATGCCCATCCGCCGGACGACTGGCTGTTCTTGACAAGGAAGATTCGACTCAATTGGTCGGATCGTTCGATTGCTTTCGTTAATGCCCGCTCCGTGCCATCGAGGCTCACCACGTTGTCTCTGTGTTGAGTGAAGTTCTAATAGATAGTGTCGACATTAACACTGTCTTTAAGAAAGCGAGGACTTATTCGGCGAAGGTTCTTAAGACCTAACATCATATCGTCGTAGAGTAATTGACAACATCCCTGGTACTCAGATGCGAGCAGAGACGGTATCTGATCTATATATAGCTCCATATCCTCGTAAGTCAAGACCTGCTCACTCTCATCCCAAGATGCCTCATGAGTACCAACGCTCGCACCCGATACTCTGAACAGTAACAGGCGCTACCCAAGTATCTCTCCCATCGGCGTCTCTACAGTCTGCTGGAGATACTGGTCGCAGTAGGCTTTCACGAGTTTGAGCGTCTTGCCACAGCCTTGCTGCTCTTTCAGGGCGCTGTTGTAGAACACTAACAGTTGCACAATCCAGACAATGGCTGAGAGGCTACTGTTGAAGTTACCAGGCTCTATCCAGCTTCGTGTCGACGGTTTAATGCTTAGCATAGCGCAAAAACTTAAGAGTGGCGACTCGTATCGGCGGGCGCCTGTCGTGTGGCAGATGAGGAGCATCTATAGCTTGAGAAGTCGATCCTTTATTTTCTTTCGCTCCTCTTCGTCAGCTTCCTCTTTATTCTCTTCATTAGGGCTTATCTGCCTTTGCTGGGCGATCTGGTGTATATCCCGCCATACTGCCAACTGCTCGTCTGTCGCCTCGATAATATCTTCTGGCCTCTGGATATCATCGTCGTCTTTAGCCACTGCACTAAAATAGTACTCATCAGGAGCGACGACTCTGCTGAAGTACGACACGAACCGGAGCGCTATCCCGAAGTATGTAGCGAGGCTCTTTGGTCCTTTGTAAGGATCGAACAGTCTGGTTTTTCCTGTAAGGTCGACTTGCGAAGGCTGGAAGCGGCTGAGGACGACTCGGCATTGGTAAGTCAGCATACATTCGGGTCCGTCAAAACACAGCCTATAGGCATCTTTCAAGAGTGACTCCATTGCATCAATGATTGTGCGGAGCTCACTCTCGTCTCTAAGGCGAGGAATAGCAATTGCTGTTCGAATCTCGTCCTTTCTAAGACTGTGTATATGATCAGCAATGCCCGTCTCCCTCAACCAAGGCACTATAGCAGAGACATGCTTATCGAACCCGTGCACTCGATTGGCGTCCTCAGCAGCATCTCGTGCTGCCGCTTGAATATCATTTTCTTGTGCTAGAAAAAAGTCGTGCTTTCCAGATGCTTGTTTCTCGAGATTTGCTAGCACGTTTTGACGAGCGACCTCGAAGTAGTGCTGCCAAACCCCCACTCTGAAAAATCGCTGGCAAGCATGGTTCTCCGTCCAGATTTTATTCTTTGCGTGAATTTGTTTGGATCGGGTATCGCCACCGCGCTTTTGCGAGTTTACCTAGCTATGCTTTTGTTCGCAATGCTCTCGTATCCCTCGCGGGGTTCGACAGATATATAAACAAGGCGCACCCTGAGAGTCTATGCTGCTACATCTGAGACCATCGAAGTACACAGGCAGATTTGCAACAGGTGGATCGTTTGGTGAAGGGTAGATAACATCTGGAGGCACTCTGGCGAGAATGGAGAGTTCATCTACTGCTGAAATGATAGCGCGACGCTGTTGTAATGTCAGGCGTTTATGATGTGTCCGAAGATGCTTGCTTAGATGCGTAGGAACCATAGCATACTGACAACTCGTACAGATCAAGATGCGGGATCGTGAATCGACTGTAAAAAGACGATAGAATTCGTCCATCACGAAGCAGAACATAAAAATGCAGACAAAGCCTTTAGGACTACGAAAAAATTGTACTGGCATACTACTTTATAAAATGAATGATAGGCCTGCATAACTAGGTTTGTTTCGCTTTTATTATGGTTGCGCCTACTACTTCGATCAATTGGTGAAGTGTTCTGTAGCCCTAACGCTAGATCAGTGTGCTTTGTAGGGAATAACCCTTGTATAAGCAGCGCCTCACTACCCCTAACACCAAGATGTCGCGACTAATAAAGACAGCTATATAGGATGAATGTAGCTGTAAATTGGCATGCAAAGCGTTCTGATTTTTCTGTAGTCACCTACTGAATTTCAAGGAATTTGATAGACATTAAAGCAAAGGAATCATGGTCAACGTGAGCAAAGGAATCATGGTCATTTCCGAAATTCTTAGGGTTACGTCTCACCTAAATTCAAAGGAATCATGGTCATTCCTTTGTCTTCTAGTAGTAGTACCCCTGCTATCATCCCTTTCGTCCGCTTGCGGAAATAGAACAGCACTGCCATTGTCTCTGCCAGGAAGCTCCCTATCAAACATTCTTCCTCTCCTAATCCGTTGTTCTCTTGTTGTTTTATGCATATGTTCTTCAGCATTAGGTATCGGATGTATCCACACTCGTGCAGTAGCAGCTTCTGTCCTCGGAGCTCCTCTACCACCTGCCTACGCAATTGCTCCATCTCCTTGTCTGCCTGCACTCATCTGCATTCCGTCGCTGCGTGGTTGATACTGTTACTGCTATTGTATGGATCTAATACGCAATACAGGCAGTACATTTCCTTAAGACGTAGCAGCCTCTCCTCTAATTCTAACCACCGACTTCGTCTCTCTATCATCACCCCTTCCTCCCTCCTCCGCCCCTCCTCTTTTATCCGCTCTTTTTCTACGCAGAGTGAGCAGAGGTCGTCCTTATAGCCCTAGCACTAGTATAGCACGTGGTCGAGGAACTGGCTGATCGGCGTCCGCAGGCACCCCTCTTCTATCGTCAACAATCCATACTACTACTAGTCCATCTCGTTAAAGTCGTCAATGTCATATATCTCTCGCTACGTCTTCATACTTTGCTCGATCCGATTCCGAACCTTCTTGCTTAGCTGCTGGCAGATAATGTAGCTAACCCCTCGCTAACGGATCCATCCACTCGATTAGACTATGCTAGTTAAGCTATAGATCAGCTCGATGCTGATTGTGTACTTGATCTGTTTGATGTCGATCCCAACCTTAAGCACTAACGTCGTCACTAGTATCCTTTGCATCTTGCTCTTAATAAACCTATATAGGATCCCTTAAAGGCCTTCTTTTCCGGAATAGACTATTTCTATTCCTAATAATACTGCGAGATCCTCTCCCTACCTCTTGTTCGTAACAAAAATTAGGACCTTGTTCTAGACATTGTCATTTTCCTACTCGATCTTTCGGACTATCTCAAGAATAGCTTCGTCCTAGTCATCCCTCGTGCTATGGTACACTCTTCGATAACTGATGTCGCTTCGATTACTGCTACTCCGAATGATGCTGTTAAAGTTGCTAATGCCGAATGTCGTGTTAAGGAGCTATAGTAGCAGTCGAGGGAGGGTAGTAGTGATAAACACTATGTCGGCCTTGTACTGCAGAATCGTGATAAGGTTGCGAAGCTACAATCAAAATGTTGCTTCGATCAAAAACAGGTGCGCCTCGTCGAGTATTATAGTGACCTCTCTGCCGAGCGTCTTGTGCCTACTGATAATTTGCTTTAGCCCCTATAAGTCGAGGTCTTCTACTGAGCAGAACATCAGGTTGCTGTTATATGTTACCTCGTCTTCGAATCGACTCGGATGAAGTTTAAGCTCACATACTTTCCTATAGAGATCCTCTTCTAGGGCGAGTCGGGGTATAATAATGATGTATAGCCGATCCTGCTTAATAGACGCTAGTAGCAGGTAGACCAACGATTTTCTAGAGCCCGTCCAGTTGATGTACGTGATGTATAGCTGACTGGAGAGCACTTAACTAATACAATTCCTCTACTCGTTGTTAAGGAAATTCGCCTTTAGGTCACTATATAGCCTTATCAGGCATTATAGCACACCTTTGTTGTTGAGCATAACCATCTCGATAGACTCTAGATTAGTGCTTATAGTGATGCGGCCGTACCTCTGCTCTATAGGCTAAAAGTCGTTCAGAAGTTTAAAGTAGTTGAAGTACTAGATGCTAAAGTCTCGAAGTGCGTTTAGATCTTTTGAGGTGATAGTGCTATTAACGAAGAATTCTGAGTTAAAATAGTGATTAAAGCTAACTCGGATGCTTCTATTAGCCTACTTGTCTTCTACGAGATCTTCGTCGTCGCTACTGTTACTACTATCATCGAGATCGAGCAGGGACATGTGCATCTTGGTCTTAATGATAAAGTTGATTATCTTCCTCTATGCCTATAGGCTTAACCCCTTGCAGAAAGAGGCGGCTATCTCCTTCTGTAGGCGAATACTTATCGAGTACGAGCTGACAGACCCTTGGTTTCTGCCTAGAAGGTACAGATTGTTGTAGTGCTCGTCACAATAGTGCTAGCAGTAGATGTAGTCCCTTAGCAGCAAGACGGCTGCCACATAGATGACGATAATCCTGCTGAGCATCGGTGTGAGGTAGCAGTAGCTGACCCTTTCCTTGCGCATGATGTTATTATTCTTGTTGTAGTCAGTGGTAACAAAAAACATACCCGTATCCTTGTTATACAGTATGCTCCTATTCTTAACACTAGTGTTCTTATAGAGAATCAGATTCAGCTCCGTGCCTTGGAGAGGACCACTACTATATAGATTGATAGCATTGCTAAGAAGCTCTGTAAAAGTGTTGAGGTCCGTAAGGAACTGCTAAACATTCGATTGTTTAAATCGGATTCGACCATCCTGCACATCTTTAACGAAAAATCGATTGTACTCGCTGTTCTCCTTAATAAGCTCCTATAGGAACCATAACTTGAATCGCTCGAGTTGCGGGATATCGACAATGCTCTAGCTAGTCTTGTTAAGTAGTAGCGTATCTTCGATCCGGCTGAAATCTATCCTAAGCATATTCAGGTGATCGACGAATAGCAACTTGCTCTTAAGCTGCCCTTCTAATTAAACACCTAGCTATATAAAGAAGTTATTAATATGTTCGATAGGATATGGCACGCTGTTGAATTCCACTGTGCCTGCCGGGCTCTCCTTAATAGTATATATCGTTGACTTGTGTTGTTTAGCAAGCTTTAAACTAAAGGCCCAAATCTGCATAAGTTCCTTGAAATAATTCTTCGAATCATTGCTAAGATATCTGCGAACCTCTTTTTCGTATATTCGATTTATATCATGTTTATTAAGCATATGTTTATCCTCGACGGCATAGTAGTAGGCGAGGAACATCAGCTAGCTATTATATATAAAGATGCTAGCGATTTTGCTGACTATAGAGCTATCTAGGACCTCTTTTGTCTATAGATACAAAATACTACAAAAATAGAAAAAGACAATAGGGTTTCTGAACATGGTGTTCTCCTTGACCTTTAAGTGAATCCGATCCTTTAATAAAGAGTAGAATAGTCGAGCGACGATACTGCGCAAAGCTGATGTATATTCCTGATCGATATCGTCCCAGATCGGCTTGATTCCAAGGTCTATAAGCTGCTTAATCAACGTTCGAGTCTCCTCGCTAAAATGAATTTGCTCAATAGTTTCGAAGTATTTGCTCTTAATTGTATCAGAAGACGCCTCCTTGTAATTCTCCTAAATAGAATAGACTCGGATTATGAACGTTGCTAGTCGATAGTATCTCTTAAAGTGCGGTTCGGCTCTTGTCAACTGGATGAAGTCTTTCATTTCCTTATACGATTTCGAGGTGTCTTCTGTTCTTAGCAACTGCTACAATCTTCTCGTGAGGTGGGGGATATGCTTGTGCATCTTAAGCATGAATATTAGGATATTTGCTTCGAGCAACTCGAGGTTGAGATCTTTCTCTACCCTGAGTTTGGTAGTACTAGGATTACAGACAAGATCGACAAGTATATCCCTGTCCTTCTCTTCGAGGAAATTGAGAAGATTAGAGTTAATAAGGAAGCTGTTTAGTAATTTCTTGTTATTAGAAGCTGCATCGTTGTATGACTGCCCGCACTCTCTATCTTCGATGCTCTTTTGGTGTGCATCGAGAAGCGCTGTTCGAACATCGTCAGCAAAGTAGTATCGACTACCAGGTTGCAGGGTCGTAACTTCGGACTGGATTGATGGTGTTTCCGTTTGCAGGATCGGCAATTTAGGAATGAAGCAAATCTTCTTGTTATTCGGGAACCCCTCCAGGACTTGAAGAGGAATGTTTTCGAGTACGTAGTCTGCTCTCTGGTTCGTGCTCCTGGTATACTTAGTCTAGGAAGAATGATGCGACTAGAAGTGGTTTCGGACATTCTTCCGGTTGATGTCGATATAAGCACACTCTCTGCACTTGAAGTTGTCGAAGGTAATGGGCAGACAGGAGAAATAATGCGTGTTATGGTCTATGCTGATCGCTTCCGTAGCATCGATCGATAAATGGTTGATTTCGTCTTGAATTCCATTCGAGGCTTTTTTTAATTGGCTGTAACGTTACTGTAGGGGAAGCTGGACAGTAGGGGAAGCTGGACAGTACGCAGGCAGGACCAAATATACCCAGTGTATGATTAAATATCCTCAGGGCAGTATCATATTTACACGGACTGTCCAGCTTCCCCTACGATGACGTTACTCTGTGCGGTGCCTCTGTTTCAGATGTCGAATCGTGGTGTTTTGGCTCTGGACTCTGCTACATGTGGTACACAGAAGGATTTTGATATCGTGGCTATAGCATATGCTAGAGTCATGTATTATTTGGACCAGTGTGCATGGAATGTGTTTCCGGTAGAAAGTCAGGTTGCAAAGTTTACCAGTCAACCGCAGCAAGTCGTTAAGAGCGTAGGTGGCGGCCAAATTTTCCGACTCCATACCTGCCAACTAGCTTCGAGTATAAACTCGGAGAAATTGTATCTGGATTTACATGTTGCATGTCTGTAATTCTTCCATAAATTAACGAATTTCTCACCCCTGTCAGTGGGAGCCAAGGTTGCACCAGTGACAACTCTAACCCTAAAGCTTTGCTGGTGTAACCGCGCTCAAACTGCTGGTGTAACCAGGTTGTACCTATTGGGGATAAGTTAGACCTATGGACGTCCCCAGGCCGCTATCTGTCGCGCCTAGGTGTTATAGCACACTACCTAGATGATCAATAGAAGCCTGTAAACGTCCTCCTTACCCTACCAATGATGCACAGCAGTTATATAGGAGTTAGCATTGCGAAGCAGATTCACGCGATTTTGATGCATTTCCGCATTTCTGAAAATTTCGGCTATGCTATTGCTGATAATGCCTCTAAGAACACTGCATGCCTAGACTACCTATCGGAGCTCCTCAAGGTCGACCTAGACAAGCGCCGCGTGATGTGTATAGGCCACGTTATCAATCTGGTAGCACAGCAGTGCCTATAGGGCTCTAATGTAGATGCCTTCGAAGAAGAGCTAACAAATGTCACTGCAGAAGAAATTAAGCTACGCGAGTGGCGAAAAAGAGGCCCTATTAGCAAGCTACATAATCTAATCCGGTATGCTTGCCACTCATCTAAGCGGAAGGACTTACTCAAGACGATTCAGCGATCTTAGTACTGCTGCCTACAAGCCAGCCAAACTATAACGTCGCTACCCCTAGAGCCGCTCCGTGTTTACGACCTTATCATTGATAATATGACACAGTAGAACAGCTGACACGACGCCGCTGCTCGCGCACTCAAGCTGCGTGCTACGATCGATGAGTTTGTTGACTATGAGACTGCTAATTACAATGCTGCGTTAGCAAGGTATGCAGGCAGTCGCTCTCTCAAAAAGAGACTACCGAAGGAGCCTTCACTCCTTTCAGATTTGCTCTCGGCCGACGATTGGTCTATTATCACGCAGTACGTTAAGCTGCTGCAGCCCCTAAAGCGTGCGACTATTCTCCTTCAAGGCCACGTTAGTACATCTGCAAAGGATGATAAGCTAGTTAAGGGAGCTATCTGGCAGGTGCTTCCAATCTTTAAGACAATGATGAGCGCGTTCGAACAAGCGCGAGAGCGTTATTTGCCTAAGGCGACTTTGAGCTATCGCTCTCAGCAAGCTGACTGGCAACCGTCTGCTCCTTCGTCACCACTCGCCATACCGTCTCCCACACCAGTACGGACTACAAGGAGCTCTCAGAGTATACATATACCTCGGATCTCCGCGCCTTCTAATAGCTCTGCGACCCAAAATGAGCCTATAGTAAGTGAGGAGCAGACGACCGAGCCAGACGATGCCGAAGATGATAGACCATCAGAATCCCAAAAACACTTCTCAACCAACATAAATCTCGCGTGGCAGAAGCTTGACGTCTATTTCAACAAAACCAACGCCACGCCAATCTACTGTGCAGTAGTAGTACTTCATCTACGTATGAAGTGGCGCTGGTTCGAGCGTTATTGGGAGAAGAAGCCTGAATGGCTTAAGGCAGCAAGGGAGGCATTCGAGGAGTTATAGAAGCAATATAAGGATATCGGAGGGGATGAGGGCTAACACTCTAATCCATCGTCGCCTATAGCTATACACGATGAGTGGACCCCAATAGATGGTCAGACTGACAAGACTGATCAGTTTAAGGCCTACCTTAATGAGGATTGGGCGCAGGTGCCCTTACACCAATCGCCTATCCCCTATTGGATTAGCAAGCTAACTGTGTAGCCACAACTCGCACAGATGGCCCTTAATGTCTATTCGACACCGGCCTATAGCAATGACCCTAACCGTGTGTTTAGCAAGGGAGGCGCGCTTCTTATACTATAGCAGCGACAACTCTTAGGGGATCACGTGCAGCAGATCTTATACCTAAGGAGCTAGCAAAGGAGTGGCATTGTAGCACTCGACGGAGCATTATTCGAATAGGCAGTGCGACGAGCAGACGGCGCACCAATTAGCGATCAGCTTCCTATCCCTAACAACACCTACGAGAGCGACGATGAGGTACTATACCATGAACATGAATGACAGTAGATAGATCATTATGCCTATAGGGACCTCTGCGGCCTAATTTACGAAAAATCGTGACTCCTTGCATCTTTGCATACCACTCGCTTGGCATTAAATGATTATCTAATCAGTGCAGAATCAGTGCACCAGTGCACTGATTACCTAATCAATCAGTGAATCAGTGGAGCCCCCTGGAACCAGTGCACTGATTGATCGCATCTCTGGGTAGAGTTAGCAGAGATGTGTCTAGGAGTTCGCAGAGGTTAATATAGTAGTCGATACCAGGCTAGTGAGGTGGTAACTTGTCCGCTTCCTATTGATAAAATAGCAGTGCCATGTCGCGAACTTCTAGAAGGAATTTATTCCGGAGTTCCTTAATAGAATGGTACTCCTTTATCTGGAGGGCCTTCTCGATGTCCGAGGCTATAGCTAACGTGACTGATGGGGAAGCGGATCAGATGGGGAAGCGGATCAGATGGGGAAGCGGATCAAAATTCTACTTGTCCTACGTTCGAGTTGATCTAGTACTAGCTACAACAATACAATCACTCTCACTTTCGGATATACTACTCTCTATACTTTCTTCTTCCTCGCTCTCGATTTCGGGAGTCGTAGCTCTCGTCGTTCGTCTCTTTTTCGCCTTTTTCTTTGACGCCTCCGCTTCCGCTTTCTCGACTATTTCGAGGATTTCCGTTGTATTAAAGACGAACTTCCCTTTTACTGCTATACGCTTTCCCTTTTTACGTTCCTTATGTACTCGGAATAACTCCTTATACTCAGCGAGTTCCTTTCGTAAAAGAGTATTCTCCGAAGTCGTCCTTTCGAAAGCTGCTCCTAATCGCTCGATATACTGCTTTACAGGAGTCTCGAGAGTAGAAGAACGAACAATCGAGTTAACTAGCGACATCGCCTCCCGTAGCTCCGTACCCTCGGGCGGCGAACTATCTAGTAGGGAGCAGTCTAGATCGTTCGGAGTCGTAATAGGCAGCAGGGTCGCTCGGGGAGTAGGCATAGGCATTCGGAGAGTCGAGAGGATAGTAATCGGGCTAAGCGGATAGATACCAGTAGCTCGAAACGACGATTCGACGTTCCTAGTCGTAAAGGCCTTAGCCCGAGCCGTTATATAGGCCTCCGTCCACTCGATTCGCAGTATTCGTCGAGTATCTAAGCGGAAGAGTTTCTCGATCTCGGCTGATAAAGCCTGCTTTAGAGGGCTAAAAACGCTGATATCGAGAGGCTGTAGGATATGCGAAGTATGCGGTGGTAGTACTACAAGGTCGATACTCCTATCGATACAAAAGGCGATAAACCTCGCTGTAAGGTGAGATCCGTATCCGTCGAGAAGTGATAGCCTCCGTTTTCCGTCGTTTCGGCGCGTTTCGGGCTCGAATAAGGTAGTTAACCACTCGTACGCGTGATTATCGGATGTCCACCCGCTAGTAGACGTCGAGAACTTCCAGTTTTCGGGCGTAGAGGCCAGTATCCATGCAGTATTCGTATATTTCGCCTTGAAAATAAGAAGCGGAGGTAGAGCGACTCCCGAAGCTCTGATACACTCGATCGCTGTTATCCACTCTTGCCTTCCGCTTATCTTCTTAAACGCCTTAGTATCTCCTCCTCTTATAAGTACTTTAGAAGGTAAAGTAGTACCAAGGGCGAAGCCGGTCTCATCGACGTTAAAAATCGCGTTGGAAGGGTAGGAGTTCTCGAGGAAAAGGTTGGTAAGAGCGTCGAAATAGGCATTTATAGTCGGATAAGTAACTCCTTCGAAGCGGCTCGTATCTAAGGATCGAGAGTAGACTGTTCTTAGCTCAGGGTATCGTTTCCGGAACCTATCTAACCACCGTTTACCAATAGGAGGGTAGGAAGTCGGAGTTGAGCTTAGGCAGAAGCAGGAAAGGCGGATTTCTTCGGCGAGATCTCTTGTTAACGGAAGGGTAATAGGGCAACCGGACTTTGCTAGTCGGGTAATTGCTTTTAAAAGAGCCTTCTCTTCGGTAATTGAGAGTATTTGTTGCGATTCGTGCGATTTAGAGCGAGAAGTTCGAGTAGTAAGCTGCGAAGCGAGCGTCGAGTACGGGATATTAAACGCGTAAGCACACTTTCGAATTGAGGTATATTCGTTATTCCAGTAGGCAGCTAATGCGTCCGTAAGCTTATCTTCGGAGTAGGTAGGCATAATAGAGAAAAATCAAGAGGCGTCGCGTAAAAATCTATTATAAACGCGAAAGTAGCGCGCGGGGGTGATCCGCTTCCCCATCTGATCCGCTTCCCCATCAGTCACGTTACAGCTAGCATTGTTAAATCTCTGCAGTCCTGTCGATCCTTATAGTTATAACCTTCTTTGATCTACTTCTATGCTCTTCTATAGTAGAATCGTCGTTCTTCTGGCATAGTTTGCACCTTATTATGCGCTTTCTACAGGTTTCCTAAGATAAGTGGGAAGGTAAGTCCTGGCACTATATATACATAGACTTTTTAGCGGAATCTGGCGATTCTTATATAGAATACGACCACTCCTTCGATCTTAGAGCTCTTTATGAATGAGGATGCTCCTTTGACTTCTCTTACTTTACAACTCACGAAATAGAGTCTAAGACCTTTCACAAGATCTCTATTAATTGTAGCATAACATTGACAGCCTTTATCGATCAGAGTAGAGGTTCCTAGGTTATTTTGAAGGGTTATATCAGTATATATCAGGTTTCCGTTTATTCTACTCTGCACCTCACTCTAATCTTGTGTTAATAACTTCTTCTCTCCTAGCTCCTATCTTCGAGCAGGAGCTACTCTTTTCCTAACTCAAAATGAGTAGATTCCTCTATTTCGTTATCGTCTTCTAGCAGTAGTGCGACAGAGCCAATATAGATGCCTATAGGTCGCACTGCTGTAGTGTATAGGTATTCCCGAATGTAGTATCTATTGCCTCTGTAATAGAAGCAGAGCCTTTTCTCCTTATGCCTCTCGCGCTTAGCAGAGTCGACCTATTTCGCTCTTTGCTTACCAGATGATGGCTTACAGTCTCCGCAGAGTCGTTAATAGTCTCCTGAGGCTTGCATAGGAGCTATAATAGTATCTCTATCTGCATCTATCCTAGCTACTACAGTAGGGCGATGTAAGTGCGCAGAGACTGTTATAATAGGCCAGGTATCCTTGTTCTTCTCTTTCGACTATCGCTTATTAGCAGCCTTAAACTGATCTGTAGTTTCGAGGTTAGTCATAATCCTCTCTACCTCCTTAGAGAAGGTATAGTAATCCGTCGTTTTTGCTATAGTAGCTGTGTAGATCCTTGCTGCATTAGAGAATGTATTCTTTAGGTATCTGATCTTCGTAATGTCGTTCTAACTGTCTCTATATGTGCTTAGTAGGAGTCTGTCGAATTCCAGCTAGTGTTTATACTAAGGTTGTCCTACTACATGTTATAAGTGGATAAGCTGCTCTAGGGCCTTTGCCTATTTATTAGAGTCCGCGAAAACTTCTTTAAGTTGCACGAAGAATGCTTTAGTTTCCTTATCCTTTATAGAGTATCCTTTCTCTCAGAAATGACGCATGCAGCCTCACTCCCTTGCTAGAAGAGTGTTATAAACAGTATCCTAGTAGTACTCTTTAGGGAGCATCGGTTTCATTGCAGAGCGCACCTTAAATGAGCTCTTTATTCTTGATAGGTAATCCCTAAAAGTCTCCGCATAGCCATCCTAGGAGGGCAGCTTCTATTCTCTAGGGCCTGTTGCTTCTCTAGCAGGTTGTAGGACTGAGTTCGTAGTCAGTATCTTAATAAGAGTCCGCATAAGGGAGCTTATTAAGGTTTCTTCCGTTCGGTTCGCAAGGGGAACTATATATTAATGTGAGGATTCTGCGAGCTAGGCTATCTCCGCTTGATGCTGTACTTCCTCTTCTTGTCTTAGCTGCTCTGCTTATTAATGAGCAGTTTCAGCTTGCTAAAGCGCAGCGAGCGTCGTGGCCATATCGGCTTCTATATGTCCTTAGCGAGTATACATCTCTTGTAAGATACTCTGTAGGTCCTCGTTCTTGTTGCCCGACTGTGACGATCTGGTGTCCGGGGTATAATTGCCGAACTGCAGCAGGTTCATTAGATCGAACTTAATGTTACAGGAGAGCGACGCATACGCAGAGACTCAATGTAGTATTCAACAAGTTCGATACAGGAGTAAGAGGGTTCTAAGGCGGAAGCCGATGAAAGGACAGCGGCTTCCAATTCGGAGCACAGGCCACGCCTGCGCTGTACTCCCTAAGGGCTCGCCCTTCACATCCCTACTAGACAGTTCGCTGCCAGAGGGTACAGAGCTATAAGAGGCAATGTCGCTAGTTAACTCGATTGTTCGTTCTTCTACTCTCGAGACTCCTATAAAGCAGTATATCGAGCGATCGGGATTAGCTCTCGAAAGAACAACCTCTGAGGTCGCTTTATTACAGAAAAAGAATACCGAGTTTAGGGAACTACTAAGAGTACGTAAGGAACATAAGAAAGGGAAGCGCGTAGCGATTAAGGGAAAGTTCGTCTTTAATATGAAGGAAATCCTCGAACTCGTTAAGGAAGCGGAGGTAGAGGCGTCAAAGAGAAAGTCGAAAAAGAGACGAACGACGAGGGCTATAACTCCCGAAATCGAGGATGAGGAAGAAGAAGGTATTGAGGAGAGTATACATGAGAGCGAGAGTGATTGTATCATTGTAGCGAGTAGTAGATTCAATTCAAGGTAAGGAGTCGTAAATTCTGTCCGACTTCAGGGTCAATGACGTTACTGCAGAGTTCTCAGGAGATAGCATTATCTAGGATAATTGAGAGGGCATTACTAGCTAGCTCTGCCTTGAGAGCTAAGCATTGGAATTTGGCGAAGAAGGTACTAAACTCTTGGTTCTTTTGACAGAGCTGAAGAAGTTCGGTTCGAGCATTGTTAATTTGGTTTGGATTGCCATAGGCACATTCAAGGATTCTAAGAATGTCGGAGTAGTCAGAGAGGTAGCAGGTCCCATCACGATTGATATGCAGTAGTATCTGAGAATAAGCAGGGCCTGCAAGCTGCGAGGATATATAGGCGGGATAGGATTCAGGAGTCGGATAGCAATCATAGTTAACCCTCAGTTTCTGGCTGAATTGGGAGAGGAAGCAGTGTAGATTGTGTCAGTCACCTTTAAAGACATCAGAGTCAGGCAGCTTGTTGGATCGGATAGAATGCTTGGAAGGTGCAGGAGGAGTAATTGGAGTTGTTTGCATAGTAGGATTTTTGGTGTGTCAGAGCTTTTCCTAGAGGCAGTCAGATTCATAGCATTAGAAGTCAATAATACTGAATTTTGCAGCATTGTTCTGGGTCAAAGAGGCAACTCTCTCTTCTAATTCGGACACATGTTGGTCTTAGAATGTAAGTTGCTCTTCGAGTTCGTATCCTTGATCCTATGTAGCAGGAATGTTTGAGATAAAGTCATGTGCTTTGTGTAGGTACTCAATCCACAGGGCCGGATTGTCATTCACATTCTCGAGGAAATCTTCTACTGTATCCAAGAGAAACAGTGGAGTTGGGCGTTCAGCTGCCATATGTAGTGTGGGAGCTATATAATGTCACAGGCATGAGGCAGATTGTGCAGGAAGTAGGTATAGGAGCGTAACGGATCGGATATAGAGCTAACTACGGACTAGAGGCCAACCTTGATGTTGGTCCTATCGACAGGATGTAGCTCAAGGAGCTACATATCGGTTGCAAAGTGCGAAGTCAGGAGTAAGCCGAAGCCTCGGCTTACCTTCTTGTCATACTAATTCCGGATGCCTGAGGCAGGGTCACCTCAGCAGTGACCCTGTCACGTGATCTCAGCTGGACTTCTGTATGTGCCACGGCTTGCCCGTGACAATAACTATGCAGTTACTGTCTATCGAAAGACCAGCTGCTAATGCCAACTGATGCGCCGCCAAGAGTGGCTGTAGGGGGCACGATCATACTCTGAATAATTGTTTCCGCTGCAGATGCAAAGATTTCGGCTGTAAACTTGATTACAAGTTCTGTTGTACCACCCTTGCCAACATCGCCAGACAGTTCGAATTGCGCCCTCCCGCGGTATTGAGACTCTGAGCCGTAAATAGTGTCAAGTCGTGTGACCACAACGTTACTAGCAGCCAAGTTTGTGCTACTAGAGACCCCGCCTCGCCAGAGTGAAGCACCAGAAGTCATGTCGTTAACCCAGAGATCAAACACCCAGTTAGCGCCAGTGATAATACCAGATGCAAGACCGCAGACGAAGGCCCTGCGAATATGCGGTGAGACAAAGTTGGTCGCTCTTTTTTCTAGGACTCCAGTATTTTTGATAGACACTTCCTCGACAGTAGCAAGTGTGCAGGCCGCTTCCTCAGGACGCCATTGCTGTACATTCTGACAGATAGAGTCCAAGTCAACATCAGCCGACAATTTCGTAGCTGGGATTGTAGAAGCGAAGCATGATGCTACTAGGGAAGAGAGGGATATGAGTGTTGCAGTTCGCATGTTAGGCAAGTTACTGGATGTGGATGTAGTGCAATAGGATGAAGAGAAAAGATTAAATATTTGGAAAGAGTCAGATCGCCTTAAGTACATTCTCGAAATTACTACACTGTAACTCGGTCCGAAGTGAACGCCTTGTTCCTTAATACGAGTCTCATTAAAGCTAAATTATACTAGTTCAGACGCCTGAGCAGGGTTACTATAGGGGTGACCCTGCCTCAGGCGTCCAAACTAGTAGAATAGGAAGGTAGGCCGAGGCTTCAGCTTACTCCTAAACTTCGCACTTAATATTTAATATATAGCTCTTTAAGCTATATCCTATTAATAGGACTAATATTGTTACAGGCAAGCTGTAGCACACTTAGAAGTCCAGCTAAGATCACGTAACAGAGTCACTGCAGGGGTAACCCTACCTTAGGCGTCTAAGCTAGTATAATGAGAAGGTAAGCTGAGGCTTCGGCTTACTCCTGGACTTTGCACTTTGTATTTAACAGGTAGCTCAAAGAGCTACGTCCTATTGTGGCTGTGTAGGTCGAGAAGTCAATATGAAGCCTAAAGTTCATACAGCCATGAAAAACAATCTTGACCCATGGGTCGAGAAAGATTCAAGGCAGTATACTGAACTTCAGACCAACCACAACAGTACCAGAGTCACAATAGTCAAGTGGGAGAGCAGACTGTGTTTTTGGTGACCTCTGATTGTCATTGTTGCTACACGCAAAGCGTGTAACTCCGATTTTATCTATTATAGCCATCTCCCACCTTTCGCTTTGAACCCTGTCACGTGTTGACCATGTGACTGCAGAACGCTCATACAAGAACCCAGGGTCTTATGCTCAAGACCTATACCAAAACCCATCCTGGTGTCGTACCCCACGACACTATCGATCAGAGTAACATTAAGGTTAGCCTTTAGTCCATAGTTAGCTCCGAATCTAGTCTGTTACGCTCCTATACCCACTAAAACGGGTCGCTAGACTAACCTAGGTTAGTCTATTAAAAAAAAGATTTTTTATAGGAGTTAAAAGAAGGTTTAGGTGTTACGGGAGTCCTTAGGATGAAGTCTAAGGTCACGTGCAGGGCACAGCCTGTACTGTGCTTGGCAGCAGCCAGCGCAATATGTGCGACTCACATGCTGGACAGCAGCGAGGAAGCAACGATCAGTCTTTGTACGAAAGCAGTGCTTGCTTTGGTGTTCACTACGTTGCGAGATACCTCTTTTAAATATACTACTTGGTATTCCTTTTAACATTAGGCCTAGCTTCTCTTTTTATACTATACTATACCCTAACTACTATATAGAAAAAATACTACTTAGTCTAAAAGCTTAATATAATCTAAGAAATAAATAAGAAGATTCTTAGCTTAAATCTTAAAAGAGAGATATCTTAGACTATAGGATTAGGAGAGATTATTTCTATTTTATAGGTACTACTAACTATCTAGAATCTATTAATACTAATAAGATATCTTATAAAACTAGTATTAATCTAAGAAAAATCGATAGAAAAATTGAGTATTAAAGAAAAGTGTATAAGAGCTATCTGTAATGGGGTGTACTCAGTGTATGAACGTAGAGCGAGGTGCCAAGTATTTCAGGGTAAGGAAGAAGGTCTGAGTAGCACACTAATCAAGTTGCATTATAAACAATGACTCCAATTGTGTTACTTAAGTTGAGCATAAGGCTCCTATGATAGGTGGAACTCCAACTATCCTATATACCAAGGAGACTCGTAAGTATGCACAACATGTGCGATATTGGAGAGATGTGCAAGGCTTGCAAGTCTTGCTCTTCTCGCTGTGGGTGCGCATCAATCACATGACCTGTATATGCGCAATGTCTGGAGAGTGCCAAGACTCATAGTCCTTCGCACATGTGAAGCAAGTGACCCTGCAGGTCATTACACTATCCCCTTCCTGGCTAGCATCATCCTGATGCTATGTCATATACTGAGGCGGGCCTTGCAACTTCTAACTAGCAAGCTGCAATGGCTCCTCGACCTGCAACTTCCTTTCAACATCTCGCTGAAACCACTAAAGCAATTTCCCGTTTCTGAAATGTAATGCCAACTCCTTGTACCAACTGTTCGAAAGCGAATCTACTATACTATTGTCTGATGGATGTCCATTCTGATTATTGCAAGTCCTGCAATGATTCGCATATTCATTGTGACCTTTGTATCACTTTCAAAGAGTTCGAGAAGCTTGCTGCAACCTAGATGCATTTATCAAAAGCAGCTAATGAAGCAGAAGATGAGCTCGAAGATGCATAGAAAGAGGCTGCATATCTGATTGCAAAGGCGCATGAGATGGTTGCCAAAGCTTGTACTAAGGCTCATTGCAAGCATAAGAAATTGCATTTTGCAGAGAATAAAGAAGATGGTTCCTATCAATGCGAGTTGGCAGCCATCAAAGTAGCTCAGGCAATGGAGCAAGAGGCCTCAGCTGCAAGTACATCAATTCCTTCTGTGAATGACTTGTTGGCATTCTTAGAGCTCCTGGATCTCTTGGACCTTAGCAATTTCAAAGCTACTGCTCTGGCTGCATCTCAACCATGTCATCAATCAACTTTTTGGTCGACTGATCGTTTTTTTTGGTTGATTGATGCTGATTGGCTAATGGTTGGTTGATGGTTGACTGAAGTGAATTGGTTCAACCACTGATTGACTAATCACCATGGTTGGTTTATGGTTGAAAGTGGTATAGGCTCATAAACGGTGTTTCTGCTCTTTATAGGTAATATTAGGTCTCTGAGGCATCTTTTATATGTAATCCTAACCAAATGCGTGCCTCCCTTGCTCTTATATGCTTGCCCTCGATCCATGTTGGTGGTATAGCTGTTCCTGAGGCCCTTAGAGGTGTTTCAGCCTCTGAGGCGCGCTCTTCACCAATTTTTGCAGTAGATCCTGCCTTCCTTGCTCTTTTGAGGGGTATGCCGCCGGAGTCGTGTTTGTGAGGTCGCGCGCGCTCGGAGCCGTGTTTGTGAGGTCGTGAGGTAAGGTGATAGCGCTCGCTCGCTCGCTCGGAGTCGTGTTTGTGAGGTCGTGAGATTAAGTGACGTCGGAGCCGTCGTCGTCGTCGTCGTCGTCGTCGGCGTAAGTTGAGATACTAGCACAGGCAGTAGTGCAGTCGATTATCTCATGCTTGAGCCAGTTCTTCAAACACTGATCTGCTTGAATAATGTCAGGTTTGAGGTTGTAGCGCTCGTCCGTAATCATCCTTTTGGCAGCACTAAAGGCGCGCTCGCACTCGCTACTCATACCTGGCATTGTAAAGAGGTCGTATGCTATAGAAGCGAGTATTGGATAGAGAGCCTCGCCATGCTCGCGCTACCAACGGAGCAGTTGATCCACGTATGACATAGTGACAAACTTGCTATCAAGGTGCTTAGTGTAGTAATTATCCAGGTCATCTTCTATGAACCTACTTAGCTCCGTCTCTTGCTGCCGCCTGAGGCTCGTGTTGCAGTCGTGATCCTTAAAGCGCTCGCCAAATGCTGTAGCCTAATCTTCATCCTTGTCGTCGCTTTGTGTGGTGTTAGTCACAAACAGCGTCTTAGGCTCCGATGAGGACTCGCGCTCGGTGATCGCGCGCGCGAGGTATTCGTCGACGAGGCGCTGTATAGCCTCTTTTGCATTGATGATCGCGCGGCTGCTGCTAGTGGTCTTGCTCCAATTATTGTCAAAGTAAGTGAAGCGTTGGCACGGATATAGGGCTACAGCAGCAGCGTAATATAGTGATTCGTCGACCTTTGTGTAATACTCGGAGAGCTTCGCAAATCTATAGTTAAGAGAGGTTATGTAGTAATCGGTGAATAGGTCAGGTCTCTCACTGACCTCGTCGGAGTGTTTTTTTAGCTTTACAAAGAGATAATCTATAGTAGGTAGGACCTCCCACAAGGCTCTGTAGCTCCCTATGTAGGCATTACCTTTAACACGCTTTGTGGCCTTCTCGAAGTGGTGTAGGAGCTCCTCGAAGTGATGCAGTTCTTCCTAATCTTGAGGATCTAAGAAGTCCTTCTTTAGGTTATATTGCTCGTGTTTAGTAGGCTTCTAATCATAGTAATATCTCTGAAGCGCTGTTTGTAGATGGAGTGCGTGCTTAATCATATAGTAGGTGCTGTTCTACCTCACTCCGAAGTCCTTCTTTAGGTGTAGTGTTCGCTCGAGGTTGCTAGCCACGACCTTCTGCGTAGCCTCGAACTCACAGAGCCAGCCATCTGACTGCATGATGTAAGTGACAAGGTTGTAGAGCCGTCCTATTGCTCTATGCTTATGCCAAAGCTTAAAAGCATTAGCATCGCTTGCCTCTCGTAACTCCTTCTAAAAGGCGGATGTCTTTATGCTAAAGAGCAGTGCTTTGACCACAAGATTGATAATGTGGCTAAGGCAGTGGAGCCGTGTTGTTAGGCCTGCGCTCATAGCTGTAAGTGCTATATCGTTATTGGTAGCATTATCTATCTGGTAGGCACTCACCTTACCTTTGAGGTTGTAGGTTGTAATCACCTCACTAATAGCAGTTGCAATATCATTGCTAGTATAGCTACGCATAGGGCGGAGTCCTAAAAGAGCTGTCTTGAGTTGGCAGTGCTCGTCGAGCTAATGTCTAATAACCCTAAGGAGCGATAGATGGTTAGGAGCTAACCATGTATCGAGCGATAAGACGACCTGGCTTTGTGCCGCATGTAGTGACTCCTTGACATCGAATTGATAGTCAGAGTAGGTGCTTATAAGCCACGACCTGATAGTGTTACAAGAAGGTAGTAGGCCTTTGACTATAGGGCATCCAGTTAATATAAGCTTCTGCAGAGCCGGATGCATAGCTTCCTCAAAGGTTGTATTAGTTGCGACCACCTAATCGATAAAGGCTGACTGCTACTGCAGTGCAAATTGAGGATGGTGTTAGTCATCCAAAAAGTCGTTGATTGAAGGTGGAATATGCGCTAATAGCCCTTGGCCTGGTGGGTAGATTTGGTGCTTACTAAGGTGAGAGCTATAACTGCTCGTCGAAGCGTTTAGCTATAGTTTCCTTATATCATTATTATAGCACTGTTTGTAGAGCCAGTATCGCTTCTATTAGCCCTTCTCGTTCTTCTTCTCGATCTCAATACTGTATAGATAGATCTATGAGATCTTGCTATAGCCTAGGGCG
The DNA here is from genome assembly GCA_023634325.1 of Cladosporium cucumerinum. Classification (NCBI taxonomy): domain Eukaryota; kingdom Fungi; phylum Ascomycota; class Dothideomycetes; order Cladosporiales; family Cladosporiaceae; genus Cladosporium; species Cladosporium cucumerinum. Next base: position 36,908 of record JALDQA010000003.1, read on the forward strand.
CGTAAGGTACGCGACCTATACCTATATCCTTTTAAGTCATCTGAGAAGTTGACTCTGAAATGGTATCGCCGAGATGCAAGGATCTTTGCTGTCCTGGTCGAAGATACGCTACTAGCTGACTCTGATAGTAATATAGAGGAGTCCTGCGAAGGGGATTGTGAAGGAAAGCGCTCTAGTGGTGGTATCGGTGTGATCCTCGGTGATACCTCTTAGGGTGTTGGCTGGCTGAATAGTAGTTTAGACTGCCTTTGCCTGGCAGCAGCTACCTAAAGGGGTTGCGACCTAGTAATTGACACGCCCTCTTTAGAGATGCTTTAGCTATATGTTCGCTTGCTTGTCTGTGATTGTGAGGCTATACCGGCGACGTGGTGGTAGTGTTTTAAATAATGAAAGTTGGTAGGGAGCTAGCTTCAGGTGTATGAGAGACACGCGTCGGCATAGTGGTCTGAATCTGAATTGGATTCAACAGGGATTATGAATATTCATATGAATCTGAATCTGAATTCGGATTCCTGAATATTCACCATACATTCAGATTATTCAGGTTACCCATAGTGTTAGGGTTGTAATTCGATCCTGCGGCTCCTCTATAGGTCCTCACAGACATAGTCTAGGGTCTAACAGACGTCCCTGATCCGCGTCTTACCGCATCAGGTAAGGCGCTCTCTCACAATTCCAGCTTGAATGACGTTTCAAGGGAGGGACCTTGGGGTCCAACGGCCGCTGCTCTGCAGATACCGGGATGAACGCAGGAGCTGCAACGTCGATCGCTGATGGTCAATGGCCTCACTAAGCCCACGCCTCGTCCTCTACCTCGCGAGCATCGAGCACTGATGGCGAAGGATGTTGGACACCTGATACAGTCCGATCTCTAAAGCGCAAGCGATCAGCATTCCCAAACACCAAAGAAGTCCACCCTGCCTGGACGTATGCTCGCACGCATCTACCGCACGAGCCTGAGCGCAACCGTCATTACCAAAAGCTCTTTTACTGCAAGCAATGTGACTACTGCCAACCAATTCAGAACGCTGAGCAGCATCTCCGGTCCAGCCATAGCGTGCGCCTCAAGCGAGTCACGGTGTCGCCGATTATCGACGCCCTGCAAAGACAGAAAGAGAAGGGCGAGTCGCTAAGTCGTACGGAACAAGAGAAACTACTGTTCAATGTCCTGGATAAACGCCGTTTTCAGGATGCACTGGCGCGATTTATTGTGCGAGCGAATGTCAGCCATCGCGTAGTGGAGCTCGATGAGTTCGAGGAGCTTTGCAGAGCACTCAATCCGCAATGCGCGCAGACACTGTTGAAGTCGCACACATCTATACCACGGCAGATACATTCCAACTACGAGCGGCAGCGCCGTGTCGTGGCTCTGGCGCTGTAGTCTTCTGCATCATGCATCAATATTTGTACAGATAGCTGGACGAGCGGCGTCAACCATCAAGGGGAGTTCCAGTCTATCTATGCCAGATTCGTCAGTCGAGACGGCAGGCTCCAGCATGCACTTCTCGCTATGCCCGAGCTACGCCATGGACATGCTGGCGAGCTGGTCGCTCCTCTTGTCATACACACTCTCGAATCGTACAGTATCGAGAAGAGGCTAGGCTACGTCACTGCTGACAATGCTAGTGCCAATGATACATTATGTCGGGCAATTGAGGAGTCCTTGTTAAAGCGCCACGGCCTCGACTGGAATGCTAGGCAAAATCGATTGCGCTGTCTTAGTCACGTGCTCAATATCGCTGTATAAGCCTTCCTCTTTTGCCGAAACGAGGAAGCCTTCGACATGGCCACACAGCGGGTACTCAACTCCGGCTCTGTAATCGAGGATGCTGTAGTCAGTGAGGGGGGCTTCGCGAGCTATAGCCCGTTGAACAAGGTGTATCGGCTGGCCGTTACAGTGCGCAACTTGGCACTGCACAAAGAGTTTAAAGACCTTGCGGGAAAAGTGTTGAAGCTCCCCAGCGAGACCCAGTGGAATGCCTGGTACGGGCTTCTCGCTGACGCACTCGAATGCTGCGACGCCATCGCTAGGATGATAGACTGCCACGTCCAGCTCGAAGCTTTGAAGCTAAGCCGCGACGAATGGCAAACCCTCTAGGACGCCTCCGATTTCTTGCAACCGTTTCACCAAATCACGATACTGAGTCAGGGCGACCAGGCCACCTTCGACAGCTTTCAAGTGCAGATTGATTTCCTGATCAAGCACTATAGGGATAGCGAGCGCAAGTTCACTTCCAAAGCGACGCTGCTTGCTGTAATCAACACTAGTTGGATTGCATTTAACAAGTATTACGAGCTGTCAGATGATGTGCTGGTGCACGCGGCAGCTGTTCTGCTCCATCCCAGGTATCGAAAAGCGTACATAGACAAAGTCTGGAAGAAACGCTGGATCAAGCCCGGCATCGAGAGGGCGAAGAAGCTTTTCCAGACTCGTTACCAGCAACGCACAACAGGATCTTCCATGCCTGACGCAGCGGAACTGAATGAAGCTCTAACGGCGTGGGACATCCATCGCACCAGCTTGTTACAGTCGCTCACGTCCTAAAGCCAAGACGAGTTCACTGCCTTCGTCAATGCCATGCCTACAAAGATTGCAGGAAGTCCTATCGAATGGTGGAGCCATCCTGATCAGAAAGCCGCTTATCCCCAATTGTGGCAAATGGCGATCGATTGCTTGAGTGCGATGCCGATGAGTGCCGCCAGTGAGTCAAGCTTCAGCGGGATGAGGAGGACAATCACCTGGTCGCGCAGCTAATTGGGCGGGTAGGTGATCGAAGAGGGAGAATGCCTCAAAGACTGGCAGCGCCGTGGCTATGCCTGCCAGATTGACGATGACTACGACTCGGATAGCTCTGATGACGAAGATTCGCTCGCGCCTGCTCGAGAACAGATTCGAAATAGTTAGACCGTTGACAAGCTAGTAACTTCACTCACCCTGACATCTGCCAAGACTTGCCAAGAAATGACGTATTGAATAAAACCTGAATACTGAATAATGGGTATCTGAATTGAATTGAATCTGAATACGAGTTTCTGAATCTGAATATTCAGATTCAGACCACTATGCGCGTCGGAGGAGTTAGAGAGGGATTTGAGAAGTCTGAAGTCACATAACTCACAATAGATTGGTACTGCCTGCATATATTTCAGTGACCCTTACCCTTAACACAAGATACTGGACTTAGGGTTAATATATTCCTCTACCACCACACCAAAAAATGAGAAAATATATATATTAAGATCTTCAATCAACTACTAAAGGTTGATTGATGATTTGAATGGTTGATTGAAGGTTGATTGAAGGTATTATAACCAATCAATGGTTGGTTGAAGGCCTATTTCATCAATCAACCATCAACCGTTGACAAAAGTTGGTTTGTTGTTGCCATCACTGCTGCATCTCCCTTCGCCTGGAGTCAGATGACTGGTTCTGCTTTCCCTATAGATACTAGTCTATTGGAGCCCTCAACATGAAGTGCTCTTCTAGCTGCTATGAATCTTCAATATGGTCATAGTTCTCTCATTGTACGAGATACTATTTCTGACCTCTAACAGTTCTCTCTCTTAGAATCCTATCAACATTATATAGTGGTTCCTGTATCTCTGGGTCAATGTCCCTAACATCTTGTTGTAGCATAGCATCTAGTATTGCTGGTTCCAGTAATGATATATGGAATACTGAGTGTATATGCATTCATTTGAGTAGCTCCAGTTTGTAGTTGACTGATCCCTTTTTCCTTAGAACCTTGAATAGTCCCAGTTTGACTGCATCCAATTTCTTTGTCAATTTATTAGATCTGATATTGCGCTAGAGAAGATACACTCTATCCCTCCTCTTGAGGATTAGTATCTCAAGCCTCTTATGATTTGCATACTTCGTCATCTGCTGATAGCAAAACATAAGGTCCAAATGTAGGTTTGCATACATATCAGTCATTTGTTGAGCTATAAGTGCTGCTATAGGGTTATCTACTAAAACTTCAGTTATGCCTGTAAATTCCCTTGGTTCAAAACCAAAATTCGCATAGAACAGCAATATGCCAGTCATAGTTGTCAGCGAGTAATTGTATGCAATCTGTGCTAATAGAAGTAGCTGAATCCAATTGTTATGTTGTTTATTCATATAGTGTTGGAGGTACTGCTCCAGAGTCTGATTCAGGCATTCGATTTATCTGTCAGTCTATGAGTGGTATACTGTACTCATCTTTTGCTTGATCTCGAGATGTTTCATTAGTGCCATCCAAAAGTTGGATGTGAATAATTTGTCCCTATTTAAGATCAATTGTTCAAATAATCTGTAGTTTGCTACCATATTCTTAAGAAAGACATGAGCTAATTCCACTACCAGAGATGCGACCAATCAGTGCAATTCTCAATGGGGGTCCAGTGCACTGGTTACGTAATCAGTGCAGTGCACTGGTAGGCTCCTACCAGTCAGTGTAAGTGAGGTCTACCAGTGCACCGATTCACTGGTAGATATTAGGGATTCCCTAACCCTAACCCTAAGCACGACTCCCCGGGTTATCTCCATACGGAAAGCGCAGCGATGCTCGGCCCGAGCTTGAACAGCTACGTACTAGCCCGATTAGGACAGCTCTGCACGCCTCCGTGCGACTCCTCGAATTCCCAAATCCTCTAATTTTTGGTGAACAAGACTCCGCCCACTTTTAAGATCTCAACAACCTTAGTATCTACTACTATAAGCAGCTTTTTAAGTGCTCCTCTAACAGAGGGACTTGTCGTTCTATCAGAGGTATAATGCATAGACGACTTTAGGAGCACTACTACAAGCAGAAGTACTTTAAGCGTCCTTAGCTGTGCAGACCAGAATATCGACTAAAGTCGGCTCTATGGCTATATTGCAATACCACGCTTATCTAAGCGCCCCAAATCGTTCATCTGGCTTCACGGATATAAGATAAAAGACATAAGAACTAATCTGGAGTACTAGCTCTGTAAGATCTGTCACAAATAACAACTATACGCACGAGAGCCTATAGGCTATATATATCGCTGTGATTCTACCACTATAGCGATTAGTCATATAGAGAAGAAGCACTAGATCAATCAATATGGCTCTATGCCTACAGATTCGCCTATAAACACACAGCGAACGATCGACTCTTTCGACAGCCTGATTCGCAAGAGAAACTCAGCAATAGCTAAGTTCGACTTAGCCGTGTTCAAATCGCTTCTGGTTCGACTTTTTATAGTAGAGCAGTTAGCACTCGCAAAGGTAGAGTCTCAGGCCTTTAGGGATCTCCTAATTTACCTGTAACTGAACCTCTGTGGCTCTATTCCTTATAGGAAGTCGCTCACGAAGTATATTATATATACCTACGAGGAATCGCTTGTAACAGTCGAAACTGTATTAGCCTATGCCAGAACTAAGATCAACTTATCTTTTGACCTGTGGATGTCCCTAGGCCGCCGTTTGTCGCTCCTAAGTGTTATAGCACACTACCTAGATGATCAATAGAAGCCTATAAACGTCCTCCTTGCCCTACTAATAATACACAGCAGTTATATAGGAGTTAGCATTGCGAAGCAGATTCACGCGATTTTGACGCATTTCCGCATTTCTGAAAATTTCGGCTACGCTATTGCTAACAATGCCTCTGAGAACACTGCATGCCTAGACTACCTATCGGAGCTCCTTAAGGTCGACCTAGACAAGCGCTGCGTGATGTGTATAGGCCATGTTATCAATCTGGTAGCACAGTAGTGCCTATAGGGCTCCGATGTAGATGCCTTCAAAGAAGAGCTAACAAACATCACTATAGAAGAAATTAAGCTACGCGAGTAGCGAAAAAGAGGCCCTATTAGCAAGCTACATAATCTAATCCGGTATGCTTGCTACTCATCTAAGCAGAAGGACTTACTCAAGACGATTCAGCGATCTTAGTACTGCTGCCTATAAGCCAGCCAAACTACAATGTCGCTACCCCTAGAGCTGCTCTGTGTTTACGACCTTATCCTTGACAATATGATATAGTGGAATAGCTGGCACGACACTGCTGCTCGCGCACTTAAGCTGCATGCTACAATCGATGAGTTTATTAATTATGAGACTGCTAATTACAATGCTGCATTAGCAAGGTATGCAGGCAGTCGCTCGCTTAAAAAGAGACTAACGTCATCGTAGGGGAAGCTGGACAGTAGGGGAAGCTGGACAGTAGGGGAAGCTGGACAGTCCGTGTAAATATGATACTGCCCTGAGGATATTTAATCATACACTGGGTATATTTGGTCCTGCCTGCGTACTGTCCAGCTTCCCCTACTGTCCGGCTTCCCCTACAGTGACGTTACGACCGACTACAATAAGACCAACAACATCACGCGCAAGGAAAGGGTCAGCTACTGCTACCTCACACCGATACTCAGCAGGATCACCGTTATCTACGTAGCAGCCGTCTTGCTGCTGAGGGACTACATCCACTGCTAGCACTTAGGGTTAGGGGTTGAATTTAGAATATCGGAATGCAGCCTAGCAGATGGCAGCAAAGAAAAAACGACATGAACATCGACGACAGTGACGCCGAAAATATTGTGCTCCAGCAGGATGGGGATGGTGGTGGGAATACAGGCGTGCAGTCCGCACGTTCTGGCAGTAAGCGGAGGGACCCTGATCCCGCTTTTACCCCAGGCCCTGAATTCGAGATGGAAGAAGAGGACAAGGATCAGGGGTATACGCAGGTTACGAGGAGAACGACGAGGGCGACAAGGTCCACGAGCTCGCTATTGAACCTTAAGGCCACGAAAAAGCAGCCCAGAGGGCTGTAGTCAGAATTCTGGAATCCGAGAGGAAGAGTGCAGTAGGAGCAGCGCAAGACGACCAGCTCGCTCTCCTCCGAAACATGGTAGAGTCCCTACTTCGACAGATGCAAGAGTCGAACGAGGCACAGAAGGTAATGAGTGCGAAGAGTGACTCGCTGCAAGCGACAAACGATACGCAGAATAGGACTATTGAAGCGCTCCGAGCGCTTTCGGAAAAGAACGTAAGGAAACCAACATATAGCCAGGTCGCTCAGATAGGCACCACACTACTGAACGAGGCCGAGAAGGTATCAATACCCTCTAGCCCGAAGGAATCTTCCGCTCACTAGTCCATGCGACACGACAAGCGAGCTGTCAGCATCGACACCGGCCGCGCGAAAGTCAGCACCACTGCCTTCAGTGAAATTAAGGAAAAGTTACAGCAAGGCATCAACAATCTCGGGATCACGAAAGGACTTAAGATTCAGTTCCTCCGACCCGGACCGGGCACGCGTATCGAGGTTGTGTTCGAGAATAAGGCACAAGCAGAAAAAGCAAGGAAACACACGCAATGGGCGACAAGCCAATACCAAGGAATAAGAGTACAAGGTGAGAAATGGTACCCAGTGAAGTGCGATATGGTCGCAAAGCAGGCTGTACTGGACAGATCGGTGGCAGACGACAAGACACTTAGTCAGACAGTCTGCCAAAACTTCAGCAAGGACAACGAGGCTGAAGGAATCGACTTCACGGCGACAAAAGCACACTGGCTAAGCAAGGTAGACTATAAGAAGAAGGTCGGCTCGCTCGTAATCTGGCTAAAGAGCAAGTTTGCAGCAGACTATCTTCTCAAGTCCGGGACAGCGATCTTCAGCGCAACTGGCGCTTACTGCTCCAAATAGGACCTCCGGGAGAAGGAGCTCCCATGTTTCAACTGCTAGAAGTATGGACATAAACAAGCCGAGTGCAAGTCAGCAGTAAAGTGCGCCTACTGCTCTAAAGCACACTCCCGCTTTGTCTGCCCTAGGACGGAACTGAAGTGCCCACTATGCTATGCCTCGGGACACAGTAGTATGGATTAGCAATGTCCCCAACACCCGAACAACTAGAAGTACGTCGGCAAACAGAGAGAGCTAAACATGCGCAAAGCAGCAAAGGAACAAGGCACGACTCGCATAAGCCAGGAAATCATTGCTAAGCAGAATTCGAACAAAAACACAAACGATCCGGAGCGTACCCAACACGCGACCAAAACGATCGATTCCACTCTGGGCAGACCATCGAGAACAGCGCAGGCTACGCCGGCAGAACCGATAGCGACACCAGTTCGACGACAGACGAAAGTTACACCCTATGCAGCTAGCCAACTACAGACACAGGAGCCAGCTCCTGCTACTCTGCGAATAAACGTGCACGAGATCGAAATTATTGACGCCGACAGCAACGCCTCGTCAGATGAATAGGACACAAATCCTCCATCTAAATGTAGGGAAAAGGAGACTGGTCCAGAACAGTCTCTTCAACGACGAAACTCTTAGAGACTTCCAAGCGATATGTGTAATCGAGCCATACATCTTCGCGAACCCTGATAATAGCGAACCGACTATCCCACTGGATTGCCAGTGGCAGATCTACAGGCCGACAACGTACCGAACTGATGCTCTACCCTAGTACGCCTTCTAGTCTGCTATATAGGTCAACGCGAAGAACAAAGCCATGCAAATCCCGATCAAGTACTCCGACACGACAGCAGTCCTGCTACAGATAGGAAACACAGAACTACTCTTAGTCTCTAGCTACGAGCTAGGAACCGACACAAATGCTGCTAAGGATGAAGAAACGATAAGATCAAGGATACAAAGCATCACGAAGGCAAAGGAGGAAGCTGAAGAGAAAGGGCAGCTATTAGAGCTCCTTATCTGCGCCAACTGGAACAGACACCACATTCTCTGGGGAGGACTAGAGGCGAGAAATCAAAAGAAGACGCTAAGCGAAGGCGACCAGATCGTCAACTTCATGCAAGAGACTGACCTACAGTCCCTCCTCAAAGCTGGAACCCCCACTTGGGAGCACACCACGCTGGATCGGAAATCGACTGTAGACCTAATCCTAGCATCGGAAGGCATAAGAGACAACCTTATTACATGTCAGATACATGACACTGACCACGGATCCGACCATAAGGCGATCTCGACAAGTTTCTACTCCCAGCAAACGTGCATAAACCAAAAGAAAGGAAAGAGACTCTACCGAGATGCAGACTAGGATCTCATCAGAACACGCCTGAGCGACGCGCTGCAACTAACAGACCCAGCGACCACGCTTTTAGGCACCACACAGATCGAATGCAAGGCAGAGCTGTTCTACCAAACAGTGACAAGTATCCTCGAAGACTTAGTCCCGCGAGCACAGGAGTCGCCCTACAACAAGAGATGGTGGATAAAGGAGCTCATAGAGCTGCGGGAAGAATACACAGCACGACGTAATAGAGTGATAACCCTGAGGCGAAGAGGGGAAGACACTGAAACAGTAAGGAAGCTAGCAGACTCGGCGAGACGCACCTTCCACACTGCGATCGATCAGCAGAAGCGCAACCACTAGAAGGAGTTCCTAGACAACCCTGTGAATGTATGGAAAGCAGCCAAGTATGCTAGGAGGCGAGAAGGCATAGTACAGATCCCAGACCTGGTGACAGGCGATAAAACAGCACGGACAGACTCCAGAAAAGCGGAGGTCCTGATAGACGCCTTCTTCCCGACACCACCAGAACCAGACGGAGGCAATCTACCGGCACCGACGCATAGAAATAAGGTCGATTGGCCTGCACTCACTATACAAGAAATTAAGGAAGCGATTTCCAAGAGCAGCCCAGACAAAGCGCCCGGTCCAGACGAGATCACGTTCAGAGTATGGAAAGAGATATGGCTAGTAGTGGGACCACACCTACTGCAGCTATACAAGGCATCTCTGGAAACAGGACACGTCCCACTTAGCTGGAAGACAGTCAAGATCGTCGTCCTAAGGAAACCGGGCAAGGCCGACTATACTAAGCCGAAAGCCTACCGCCTAATCTCCCTTATTCTAACGATCAGCAAGGGACTCGAAGCAGTGGTCGCCGCAAGACTATCCTACATCGCCGAGCAGTACAAACTCCTTCTAGACAACCACTTTGGTGCACGACTGCGACGATCGGCCGAGCACGCGCTGAACTTAGTCGTCGAGAAGATCTATTACGCATGGAGGAACAACAAAATCCTCACGCTAGTATCCTTCAATGTAAAAGGAGCATTTAACAGAGTACATGCACATGTGCTCGAACGGCGCCTACGAACGAGACGAGTCCCAGAACAAGCAGTAAGATGGATCAGAAACTTCTGCTCACAAAGGACGGCACAGATCATGCTTGGCAGCTATGAGTCAGAACCTAAAGGCATCGAGCACCTAGGCATACCCCAAGGATCACTGCTATCGCTGCTACTGTACATCTTCTATAACGCGGACTTAGTAGAACGAAAAATTAACAAGAAAGGAGGCGCTATTGGATTCGTTGACGATTTCAATGCATGGGTAATAGGGGACAACGAAAGGCAAACGACAAAGCGCATCCAGGACACGATAATCCCACACACGGAGCAGTGGGCTAAGCAGAGCGGAGCCATTTTCGAAACAGATAAGACCAGTCTTATCCATTTCACAAGACGTCATAAGACGAACGATACCTTACTGCTACGCTTCGGGAGCGATGCGATTATGCCACAGAGAAGCGTAAAGGTGCTAGGAGTCACGCTCGACAAGAGACTCACGATAACGACCCATATCACGAAAGTCGCAAACAAGGCAATGTACGCCTGCATGTCCCTTCAGAGCATCAAGGGGCTTAGGCCAAACCAAATGCGTTAGATCTATAAGAGCTGCGTAACACCGATCATGGACTATGCAGTATCGACATGGTATAGCGCGGATAGAACTGGGCAAACGAAGCTGCTCCGACCACTCGAAAAGGTCCAACGACTTGGGGCCAGATGTATACTAAGGGCATAGAAAAGCGTGTCACTGCTAGTCCTCGAAGCAGAAGCCTACCTCGAAGCCACAAGAACGAGATTAGACATGAAGGTTGCGAGTCACGCAGCGAAGATCTTCACACTCGAACCGACCCACCCGATCAGGAAAGCGATAAGGACCTGTAAAGGTCAACAACGACTTAAATCACTACTCCAATGCACGATACGCGAACATGACACGAGAATCCGGCCACACGGACAGACACCCCTCTAGTACAGACCCGCATGGACGAAACCACCATGGCTCTCCTATAGCAACAGAGTCGAGATCTAGGACAAAGAAGAAGCAATAGAGACAGCACGACTCCTGAAAATTGCAGGATACCCGACATTATACACGGATGCAGCAAACGGTGAGCACTTAACAGGCATCGCAGTGGTACTTGTCAAAGGGCAGACGCAAAGGGTGGTGCACCAAGAATCCATCGGATGGAAGGCAACAGCTAGCACCCTCAGCGCTGAACTCTCAGCGATATCTGAAGCCCTAGCGTACGCCATACGCTATGTCACAGAGACGAGACTGGTTGTCACAACAGACAGCCAACACGCACTGAAAGCGATTACCCAAGGATACGGCACTGGGTCTCGGCAAGCACAAGTGGTGCAGATCGTCAAACACCTCTAACTCCTCGACGACAAAGACATTCACACCAACTTTAGATGGATACCAGCACATGCAGGAGTCGAAGGGAACGAGGCCGCTGATAGGGCAGTAAGGACCGCAGCTAACGCCCTAGGACTACCGACAATAGCAAAAGCCGGCCAGTATCGGGAAGTCGAAGGCGTTATCACCCTGATTAACGAGGACATCCGAGAGAAAAGGGAATTTCGCCCAGGCCGGAAAGCACCAGGCCAGCACACCTGGAAAATCGACTAAGCTCTTCCAGGCAAACACACGCTTGATCTTTACGGAGCGATAACATCGGATCAAACAGCAATTCTTATCCAAGCGCGAACTGGTCACTGCCAGTTGAACAGTTCCCTTTTCACCAAAAGACTGAAAGATAGCGCGCGATGCGGATGTGGCAGGGGAGATGAGACGGTCGCACACGTTCTTCTCACATGCCCGAAATGGACCAAGGAGCGGAATACCCTTCGCGAATCGGTTGGTGACAGGTACAACGATGTTGCCTTTCTTCTGGGAGGTTACGGGACAAGGAAAATGAGACAGTCTGACCAATTTCTTGATGGGAAGAGAGAGAACTGGAAACCGGATATCAAAGTCGTTAAGACAACGATAGGTTTCCTCTAAAACACAGGTCGCTTCGACTACACGTACAGAAGTAACGACTAGCACGAACGAAGAGAGGGATAGTCTAGCGACTAGACTCTATATCACCTAAAAGGTGAACATGAGGACAGGAATAGGAGTGAATACGTGGATGCGACAGATTGCGTAGAATCAAGTAGAAGGATAACGGACAGGGACGGCTCATACGGACTCCGCAAATAGCCTGATAGATCAAATCAAATCAAATCAAATCAAATAGCAGCAAAGATAAGCTATATACATTGAAGGTCAGACTGCAGAGAGGAGAGGCAAATTTATGCGTTTCTCCCTCTGACCGACCAAGTTAGTCGGATCGGGCTAGGTACCGGATAAACCATTCCCCTTTCATATGCTATTATGCCAGTAGAGGATGGATTATGTATAGCCTTCGCGGGCACCTAACAATCCTATCGATGATTCTTATGGTCCTTCCTGACGATATACCCACTAAATGCACGCCCTATGGACAGATAGCGCTAGCCGGTATCCTGCTATCAGGTTTCACTCCCTTATCTAGATCAGACATCATTCGATTAAGTGGCAGCTGACTATCTATGCCTATAGTGGCACGAATGATATCTTCTTTAGCAAAGAGCCTTAACGAATCCATGCAAGACAATCCCAACCGATAGAACCTGCATTTAATGCTGCTAGGCGACACAGTCATCTTAAGTGTAAGGCTCGAGTTCCTATTGGTTCGATCAGGAGCCAATACCACCTAATCCAGGGCACATTCGCCTCCCTTAACCCAGTCGACACCTCACTTCTAGAGGAATGTGCACGCCTCGTAATGATAGGTCGAACGCATGCAGCACATACGCTAACTCTCCCATCTTATTACGCGGCTATAGCCAGCCGAGTGTGAGTGGGTCCTGCAATAGGAGTGTTGAGTCTATAACGCTGCCTAAAGAGGACCTCACTCTAGAATAGCAAAGCTATGCCAGGTATGCGAAGGATTATGTGACTAGACGCTACAAGGTACCACCCCAAGAGGATAGCCGCGCTCACCTCTAGGAGCATCTACAAGAAATGCGAATAGGCGAGACAGAACTAGAATCCACTAGCAATCGGCCACAACATCTGGAGTCCACTAGTAATGTCGTTACCCACCCAAGCCGTCTGGAGTCTATTAACAACAGCTTTAGTAAGTGTTGTCTATCCGCCCGTCCAGCAGATAGCGTCTAGAATCTACTAGAAACGCTACAAGAGGACCTACATTCTAATAAATGTAACCCCCGATATCCTTAGGTCACAACAATGTCGGTCCGTCCTCGGATGTAAAGCAATAAGATAGCCACCTAGTTAATACCATAAGATGGGGTTAAGTCACATGGAGTCGGTTCGTCCAAGCTTTCGACCAGCTCAGTACCAACTGAGTCCTCGTCGAGTTGTATTCGTTCCGCATATATCGCGCTAAGGGTTACGCATATAGCAGCGAGTGCTCGACCAGCGCGACGATATTGCTTGGTATTAAGCAGGAAGTCGAGGTCTGTAAAGCTGGCGGATACGCTAATGCCAAGCTCCTTTGCCATCTCATTCTTCCGATGTTGTTCTGCGCCAGACAATTATAGCAGTCGCAGCAGATACCTATAGTCTAACTTATCCCCAATAGGTACAACCTGGTTACACCAGCAAAGCTTTAGGGTTAGAGTTGTCACTGGTGCAACCTTGGCTCCCACTGACAGGGGTGAGAAATTCGTTAATTTATGGAAGAATTACAGACATGCAACATGTAAATCCAGATACAATTTCTCCGAGTTTATACTCGAAGCTAGTTGGCAGGTATGGAGTCGGAAAATTTGGCCGCCACCTACGCTCTTAACGACTTGCTGCGGTTGACTGGTAAACTTTGCAACCTGACTTTCTACCGGAAACACATTCCATGCACACTGGTCCAAATAATACATGACTCTAGCATATGCTATAGCCACGATATCAAAATCCTTCTGTGTACCACATGTAGCAGAGTCCAGAGCCAAAACACCACGATTCGACATCTGAAACAGAGGCACCGCACAGAGTAACGTCATCGTAGGGGAAGCTGGACAGTCCGTGTAAATATGATACTGCCCTGAGGATATTTAATCATACACTGGGTATATTTGGTCCTGCCTGCGTACTGTCCAGCTTCCCCTACTGTCCAGCTTCCCCTACAGTAACGTTAATTAGAGCAAGACCACTAGTAGCGACTGCGCTATCTATAATATAAAACAGGCTACGAAGTGCCTTTTCGAAGAATACCTCGCTCGCGCGATCACTGAGCGCGAATCCTCATCTGAGCCTGAGGCCTTGTTTGTCAGTAATACCACACAAAGCGATAATGAAGATGAAGATTGGGCTATAGCATTTAGCGAGCGCGTTAAGGATGATAAGCGCAACACGAGCCTTAGGCGTCAGCAAGAGACGGAACTTGACAGGTTTATAGATAATGAGCTAGATACCTACTATACTGAGCATCTTTACAGCAAAATTGTGACTATGTCATATATGAATCAACCATTCTGTTAGTGGCGCGAGCGTGGCGAGATGCTCTATCCGACTCTTGCTTCTATAGCATACGACCTCTTTATAATACCAGGTATAAGCAGTAAGTGCGAACGCGCATTCAGTGCTGCTAAACGGATAATCGTTGATGAGCGCTACAACCTCAAACCTGACATAATTCAAGCAGATCAGTGCCTTAAGAACTGGCTCAAAAACGAGGTAATCGACTGCAATGCTGCCTGCGCTTGCATCTTATCCTACGTCGATGACGATAACTCCGCAGTTACCTAATCTGAGCGCGCGACCTCACAAACTACAGCTCCGAGCGACCTCACAAACACGACCTACGACTCCGCTATCATCCTATACCATACGCCTTAGAGTGTACGAGCTCACTTCACTACATAACCTCAAAAGAGCAAGGAAGGCAAGATTTATAGCCAAATTTGGTGAAGAGCGTGCCTCAGATACCTCAACACTACTGAGGACCTTAGATTCGGCTATACTAACAACACGAGATAAGGGCAAATCTTTAAGAGCAAGGGAGGCACGGATTTAGTGAGGAACACATACAAAAGATGCCTTTGAGGCTAAATACTAGTTGTATAGAGCAGATTCCCTTAAAAACACCTTTTTCTTGGCCTATACCACTTCAACCAACAACCAATCTTTCACTACATTCAACCAACGGTTGATTAATTTCCATCCAACCAACCATTTATCAGCCAATCATAGAAAAGCGTCAACCAACCAAAAGGTTGGTTGTTGCCATGGCTGGATACTCTCGACTGCTGAAGAGGGGACTCTCTTAAAGATGATTACTCGACTCTCTAATTCAGGGTACCCTATCACCCTCTTATTAATAAGAGATCTCACTAAAGAAATCTGCCTTTCCTGCTTTCGCTTAAGCTCGACTCTGACTTCTTATCCTTCTTTAGATAAAAGGTGGCTCAATAAGTTCCAAAAACGATACTCTAAGCTAAAGACGGTCTACTCTCAATCCCTAGATATAAGCTGCTGTAAAGGAGTTAACTACCTAGTTGTGAATGCCTACTTTAGCGCTCTTACTGCCCTTTTCCTTAAGAATTCCTATCTTTCAGATGCGATTTTTAATATCGATAAGACTGGCTTCACTCTTAGTACTACTTTACCTTCTAAAGTACTTATAAGAGGAGGAGATACTAAGGCATTTAAGAAGATAAGCGGAAGGCAAGAGTGGATAATAGCAATCGAGTGTATTAGAGCCTTAGGGGTCGCCTTATTTCTGCTTCTTATCTTTAAGGCAAAATACACGAATAGTGCATGGATACCAGCCTCTACGCCCGAAAACTGGAAGTTCTTGACATCTACTAGTGGGTGGATATCCAATAATCACATATATGAGTGGTTAACTACTTTATTCGAGCCTGAAATGCACTGAAATGATGGAAAATGGAGGCTATTACTTCTCAATGGACACAGATCTCACCTTACAGCGAGGTTTATCGCCTTTTGTATCGATAAGAGTATCGACCTTGTAGTACTACTGCTGCATACTTCGCATATCCTATAGCCTCTCGATATTGGCATATTTAGCCCTCTTAAGCAGGCTTTATCGACCGAAATTGAAAAGCTCTTCCGCTTAGATACTCAATGTATATCCTGAATAGAGTGGACAGAAGCCTATATAACAGCTCGGGCTAAGGCCTTTACAACTAGGAACATCGAATCGT
Source organism: Cladosporium cucumerinum (assembly GCA_023634325.1). Classification (NCBI taxonomy): domain Eukaryota; kingdom Fungi; phylum Ascomycota; class Dothideomycetes; order Cladosporiales; family Cladosporiaceae; genus Cladosporium; species Cladosporium cucumerinum. Next base: position 53,191 of record JALDQA010000003.1, read on the forward strand.
CGTTTCGGGCGGCCAGTATCTACCCACTTAGCCCGATTACTATCCTCTCGACTCTCCGAATGCCTATGCCTACCCTCTAAGTGATCCTGCTGCCTATTACGACTCCAAACGACCTAGACTGCTCCCTACTAGATAGTTCGCTGCCAGCAGGTACAGAGCTACAGGAGGCGATATTGCTAGTTAACTCGATTGTTCATTCTTCTACTCTTGAGACTCCTGTAAAGCGATATATCGAGCGATCGGGGTCGGCTCTCGAACAGACAACTTCAAAGAATGCACTTTTATGTAAGGAGAATGCGGAGTATAAAGAGCTACTACAGGTATGTAAGGAATGTAAGAAAGGGAAGCGCATAGCAGTTAAGGGGAAGTTCGTCTTTAATACAAAGGAAATCCTCGAACTTGTTGAGGAAGCGGAAGCAGAGGTATTGAAGAGAAAGTCGAAAAAGAGGCGAACAATAAAGGCTACAACTCCTGAAATCGAGAGCGAGGAAGAAGAAGATATCAGAGAGACTATAACAGATAGCGAGAGCGATTGTATTATTATAGCTAGTAGTAGATTGAAATCTAATAAGAGAAGCTGAAATTCTGTCCGACTTCCCGGTGTGTCCGACTTCAGGGTGGATGACGTTACACAAAAGCTCCAAGAAATCAAGCAAGCAAACTGCAAGTTTAATACCTTCTATGCCGAATTTCAATATCTTGCTCTCAATTCTGAGCTTGATAAGATCTCTTTAGTCCCAATCCTCGAAAGGGCTATCTCCTGAGAACTTAAGCAACTTCTTGTTACCTCATGCCCTAACAGGAATGATATCCACTCACTGGCAAACCACCTTCAGGACTTAGATACTCGTAACTGCTACTTGCTTGGTGATCCCTTGAACTGCTTCTCCACGCCTCGTACAGAAAAAACAACCCTACCTTTGAAAACACACTCTAACCAAGTACTGACCTATGCTAGAGCTGTGCATCAAGAAACTCGAAGGGATCCTATGGATACTAGCAATGCCCAGCCGAGGACTGATAAGGAGCAAGGCGCCTGCTACCTTTGCCACCAGACTAGTCACCTCACTAGAGACTGTTCACTCCCGAACCTGCAGAATCAGTATAGCTACCAATGTAATAGCAACAACAGCCAGAAGCACTGCACTCAGGCTATGAAACCCTATTCCCCTTCGCCTCTGCAGTCCCCAAGAAACTGCTATGCTGCCTTTCAACCTGTAATCAATAGACTCACAATGCCTGCTTATGCTCCTTCTACAACCTTCCAATCGGAAAACGGAGTAGGCCTTAACTAAGTTGTCTTCAGGCTATGAACTGTAATGCACCTGCTTAAAAAACTAATTCGCAACTGACCCCTCGACCTAATACCTCTCTTGCAAAGCAAGTTCGCATCTCGAACTTAGCAATTCATGGAATGCCTATCGAAAAGGAATTCACTTAAACCTCTGCGCCTATTATCGAAGTTTCGACAATCCAAGGCCCAAACCAGAAAGACACCTGCACTCTTATAGACTCTGATTGCAAGGGCTATGCTTTTGTTGATCAGGATTATGTGAAGCAAGCTAGCCTCTCACTAATTCCTATTGATCAGCTATTTCCATTATATGGCTATAATGGAGAAGACAAGCACTCCTGAATCATACGACACTATGTCCAATGCAAACTAAAGAGTAGGACTCATGTGGATAAGGATGCGATCCTATATATCACCCTACTACTACATTATCTGCTTATCCTAGGCCATCCATAGCTGAAGAAATACAACCTAATGCTGAATTGGGCTAATAACATTTGGGAATTCAATGATCCATACTGCACGAAGAACTGCAATCAGACATCAATACCTGCCTGACTTTGAGGATTCCATAATGTCTCAAAGAAGTATATCCCAGATTTGAACTACCAAGACATAGCTACTATAAGCTTATGTGCATATTACACATATGCTAGACAAGGATACCAGATCTTAATAGCCACTCTTGAAGACATTGATGAAGCCCTAAAGCAGGAGGGAGGTGAAATTGCTATTCAGCTGCCTACAGAACTATGAGACTTTGTAGATATCTTCTCGCCAAAGAAGGCTCACAAGCTACTACTGCATTGAAGCTACAACCATAAAATCAAGCTTACATCCAATAAGAAATTACTATTTGGAAGGATATATTCAATGTCTCGAGAAGAGCTACAGACACTTCATACTTGGCTTGATGAGAATCTAGCGCAGGGTGGTCGATAAACAAACAAACTCAAACCAAGGCCTTGGTTTGAGTTTGTTTGACCAATCAGAGCGCTAGTTTGAGTTTGTTTGACCAATCAGAGCGCTAGTTTGAGTTTGTTTGACCAATCAGGATGCCAGTTTGAGTTTGTTTGTGAGGTTTAAATGGTATAGGAGCCTCAGGCTCCATAATCCGATGTTTGTGAAGTATCTGCCCTTGCGACTAGTATATAGCCTCCTAAGCATCTTTTGTATGTAATTCTCACCAAATCCTTGCCTCCCTTGCTCTTTTGAAGTTGCCAACCTTGCGTAATGCCGCCTGTTTATGGTATAGCTGCTCCTAAGGTCCTCAGAGGTGTTGCAGCGTCTGAGGCACGCTCCTCACCAAACTTGGCTGTATTCCTTGCCTTCCTTGCTCTTGTGAGGTGATTAAGTGAAGTGCGCTCGTACGCTCGGAGTCGTATTTGTGAGGTCGTGCGCTCGCTCGGAGTCGTGTTTGTGAGTCGTAAGACAAGGTGAGTGCGCGCTCGGAGTCATGGTTTGTGAGTGAGATAAGGTGACATTAGCCATACGCTTGGAGTCGTGGTTTGTGAGGTCGTGAGATTGAGTGACAGCGCGCTCGGAGTCGTTGTTTGTAAGGTCGTGTTCATAGAATAAGACCTTCTGCATGCCACGAGCGAAGGCATTGCTAGGCTTCAGCGAGATCTTGCTTTGTGTGAGGTCTCTCTTTATCAACAACGTTACCTGTAATGCTAAATAGATGCTCGTCGGCTGCAGTCGAGGCTGGTGCTACTAATGTAGTGAATGCCAGATGCTTCAACACAGGGTAGTTATCTTGGTTTAGCTTCTACCAATCTAAGGGATTCTGAGCATCTGGCAGGTCAGCGATGTTCCTATACTGTGTAAGTTCATTGCGGAGCTCGGTGGATTAAGTGTAGGAGCGCTTCTTGTTCTAAGCAGCATACCCCTTAACCTCTTTGCATTTGGCCAGCAGTGATGTTAAGGAGCGCTTAGGAGCATCGATGTTGTAGGTATGCTTTGCAGCAGCGTACTGCTCGTCCACTATTATTTGAGCGATCTTTACGAACTCAGGTGTTACAGCCTAATGCTCCTCGAACCAGATCTGGCAGTAGTAAGGATTGAGAAACATAGCTATTATACAAGCCGGATTAAGGTCAGTTATCTCGTAGTACTTCTTCATCTTCAACCAGCCAAGATTGAGGCATGCCATAACGTCATCGAAGGTGAAGTCGGTCAGTAACGTCACTGTACTAGAAGCTGAACAGACCTAGAAGCGGAACACACTGGGTATATCTCATACTGATGCGCGATGTTTTGATCACGTACTGCGTAGAATATGTCCTGCCTGCGTAGTGTTCCGCTTCTAGGTCTGTTCCGCTTCTAGCTCTGTTCCGCTTCTAGGACACTGACGTTAGGTGAAGTCGGTCAGAATTTCAACCTTTCCTTCTCGGATTTGATCTACTACTAGCTACGATAATACAATCACTCTCACTCTCGTATATACTCTCCTCTATATATTCTTCTTCCTCGTCCTCGATTATAGGAGTCGTAGCCCGAGTCGTTCGTCTCCTTTTCGACTTTCCCTTCGACGCCTCTACCTCCGCTTCCTTAATGACTTCAAGGATTTCCTTCGTATTAAAGACGAACTTTCCTTTAATCGCTATGCGCTTCCCTTTCTTACATTCTTTACGTACTCGTAATAGCTCCTTAGCTTCAGTAAGCTCTTTCTGTAAAAGAGCGTTCTCCGAAGTTATTCTTTCGAAAGCTACTCCCAATCGCTCGATATACTGCTTTACAGGAGTCTCGATAATAGAAGAACGAACGATCGAATTAACTAGCGAAGTCGCCTCCTATAGCTCTGTACCCTCTAGCAGTGAACTATCTAGTAAAGAGCAGTCTAGATCGTTCGGAGTTATAATAGGCGGCAGGGTTACCCTAGGGATAGGCATAGGCATTCAGAGAGTTGAGAGGATAGTAATCGGGCTAAGAGGATAGATACTAGATGCCCGAAACGACGATTCGATACTCCGAGGTCTAAAGGCTTGATCACTAGCTGTTATATAGGCTTCTGTCCACTCAATTCGGGGTATTCGTCGAGTATTTAAGCAGAAGAGTTTCTCGATTTCGGCCGATAAAGCCTGCTTTAGAGGGCTAAAAATGCTAATGTCGAGGGGTTATAAGATATGCGAAGTATATAGAGGTAGTACTACGAGGTCGATATTCTTATCGAGGCAAAAGGCTATAAACCTCGCTATAAGGTGAGATCCATGTCCATCTAGAAGTAATAGCCTCCGTTTTCCGTCGTTTCGGCGCATTTCGGGCTCGAATAAGGTAGTTAACCACTTGTACGTGTGATTATTAGAAGTCCATCTGCTAGTAGATATCGAGAACTTCCAATTTTCAGGCGTAGAAGCTAGTATCTATACAGTATTTGTGTATTTCGCCTTAAAAATAAGAAGCAGAGGTAGGGCTACTCTCAAGGCCCTAATACACTCGATTGCTATTATCTACTCTTGTCTTCCGCTTATCTTCTTAAACGCCCTAGTATCTCTTCCTCTTATAAGTACTTTAGAAGGTAAAGTAGTACCTAGGGCGAAGCAGGTCTCGTCGATATTAAAAATCGCATCGGAGGGGTAGGAATTCTCGAGGAAAAGATCAATAAGGGCATCGAAGTAGGCATTTATAATCGGATAAGTAACTCCTTCGAAGCAGCTCGCATCTAAGGATCAAGAATAGACTGTCTTTAGCTCGGGGTATCGTTTTCGGAACCTATCAATCCATCATACGCTTATAGGAGGGTAAGAAGTCGGAATCGAGCTTAAGCGGAAGCAGGAAAGGCGGATTTCTTTAGCGAGCTCTTGTATTAATGAGAGAGTAATCAGGTAACCCGACTTTAAGAGTCGAGTAATAGCCTTTAAAAGAGTCTTGTCTTTAGGGGTTAAGAGTATCTTTTGCGATTCGCGCGATTTAGAGCGAGAAGTTCGAGTCGAAAGCTAGTCAGTTAGAGTCGTACGTGGAATATTAAACGCGTAAGCGCACTTCCGAATCGAGGTATATTCGCTGTTATAGTAGGCTGCTAAGGCGATCGTAAGGTCTTCTTCAGAATAGGTAGGCATAGTAAAGAAAAAAGAAAGAGCGTCGCGTAAAAATTCGATTATAACGCGAAACTAGCGCGCGGGAGTGACCGACTTCACCTACTGACCGACTTCACCTACTGACCGACTTCACCTACTGACCGACTTCACCTACGATGACGTTAAAGAAGGGACTACCAGGCTAGTGCCTTCGCTCTTCAAGATAGTGTAGGAGATAATCCATCGATGTGAGGGTATTGTGAAGTGCTCTGGCTATTGTGCCAACGCTCTGGACATGCATAGATACTTCGTAGATTGGCTTAAGGAGTTCCTTAAATTAGCAAAGCTCGTACCAGTTGTCTTTTGTAAGGAGGTCGTCTTTATAGATGCTCGACTCAGCATCGCCTTAGTAGAGCATTAGAGCATCCTTGAGTCTAATCGCACATTCAATCATAAGGTAAGTACTGTTCTATCGGATGCCTCTATTAGTGACGAGTCGTAAGATCTTCTCAGCCTTGCCAGCTATTATAGCTTCTCATTGCTTGCTATTAAACAAGGTGATTCACGAGTTGTTAGCCTTGATATGAGTGACGAGGTTGTAGAGCTTCCCTATAGGACTGTGCCTTTGCTGTGCATAGTATTGTTATTCTTTAGAGCTATTCCTTAAAGCATTATCGAGTTCCTCGATTATACGCTCAGTCTCAGAGTCATCTTATAATTGCGAGAAGTCATACTGCGAATCTTCGATTGCAATACTGTTAACTCCAAAGAGGATTGCAGTGCATACCAGGTTGTAAATATGGCCAGCACAGCGAAGTCTCGAAGTCACTAGATCAAGGATAACATGCTCTGAGAGGTGCTTTAGGGCTGTGTCATTGTTGGTAGCATTATCCGCTACGAAGTAGGCGATTTGGTTACTACTAATCTAATAATGCTTTAGGACGTCGAACAGATGGTTAGCAATATTGGCACCAGTGTGACTCCTAAGGGTATTACACATTGTAAGGACGACATTGTGGAGTTTGTAATTATCTAAAAGGTAATACACGACCACACCAAGTAGGTCAAGGACATTATTATTGGCCTTCTATCCATCAAAGGAGATAGTGACTTTCCCCTTTGCATTAGCGATCGATCGAATAATTATCCCTTTATGCCTTATAAAGTTATCTATAATCCACTACTGTGTAGTACTATAAGATTGCGGAACTACTGCTGCTAATCATAGGTTCTGAAAACACAGAAGGGCCCTTAACTCATCTGACATTGATTGTTGAAGAGATATACCACTTGTGACCACCTAGTAGATGTAGGCGCTCCGCCAACCAATCTCATCGAAAGTCGTATTGTGTGTATCTTGCTGTTCACTCTAATTCTCAAAGAATGCTCTCTTTCGCTTCTTAGACTTATCTGGCAGTAGTTTGTTACTAAGCCTGTCGAATTGGTAAAGACCCTCGAGGTGATCAATCACTTTAGTTGTCGTTTGATCAGTAGGGATCATCATTGTTGATTATAATAGAGGAGGTGTCACGGGCAAGCCGTGGCACATACGGAAGTCCAGCTGAGATCACGTGACAGGGTCACCCCAGCAGTGACCCTGCCTCAGGCATCCGGAATTGATATGACAAGAAGGTAAGCCGAGGCTTCGGCTTACTCCTGACTTCGCACTTTGCAACCGATATGTAGCTCCTTAAGCTACGTCCTGTCGATAGGACCAACATCAAGGTTGGCCTTTAGTCCGTAGTTAGCTCTGTATCCGATTCGTTACGCTCTCATACCTACTCTCTGCACGATCCGCCTCACGCCCGTGACATTACGTAGCTCCTACCTTAGGTATAGAAGCCTCCGACCCGCCTCGACCTCCGAGTTATCCAGGCTCTCTTAAAGAATTCCTACAATATGTTACTTAGAGCCTAGAAACTTGGTACGACTATATTAGTGTAGCCGATTCCCAACTGAACCAATCTACCTCCGATATTGTCGACCTCCATATCTAAGTTTCGAACAAGAATGCCTAACTATAAAGTAAAGGAGAGGAAATCTAGAAGCTTACTCTCTAGCTTGAATTCCGCCAGAACGACTACGACTGCTTACAATAGAAACTTATCGACTCCGAGAAGGAAAAGGACTTAGCAGTCGCTTAAGCTAAAGCTACTGCTATCCCAAACATATGCTTCTTCCCGAATATACCTACTCCTATCTCTACTGGAGCGCTACCAGCTGCTCTGCTACTAGCGCCTTCGCCTACTCCTTACGAGCCTTCCGAAAATAGCAGAACCAGTGAACGAATCCCTAACCCTGAAAAGTTTAATAGCGACTAGAACGACCTCTCCCGATTCGTAGACCAAATCTCTGCTAAACTCACTATTAACCGAGATCGCTTCCTAAGTTCCTGCGAGCGAAAGGCATACATTGTTAACTGCCTCTCTAAACTAGCCTACCAACAAATTCGTCCTTATATTCGCCTTAGAGTCCTGCAACTACCTGATTATGAATAGATCTTAGAAATCCTCGAAAAAGCTTTTAGCGATCCGAATCGCTTGAGCTGTGCTACACAGAAACTCCAAGAAATCAAACAAGCGAATCGCGAGTTTAATACCTTTTATGCCGAATTCTAATGCCTCACTCTCCACTCTAGACTTGATGAGATATCTTTGGTCCCGATCCTCGAAAAAGCTATCTCCCGAGAGCTTAAGCAACTCCTTATTACTTCATGCCCTAATAGGAATAACATCTACTCGCTAGCAAACCACCTTTAGGACTTAGATACTCGCAACTGCTACTTGTTTAGCAATCCCTCGAACTACTTTGTTACATCTCACATAGAGAAAACATCTTTACTCCCGAAAATACACTCGAACTAAGCTCCGACCTACACTAAAGCCATACATCAGGAAACTCGAGGAGATCCAACAGATACTAGTAATGCTCGGCCGAGGACTGATAAGGAATGAGGCGCCTGTTACCTTTGCTACTAGGCTGGTCACCTCGCTAGAGACTGTTCGCTCCTAAATCTGCGAAATCAGCACAGCTACTGCTGTAATAGCAATAACAGCTAGAAGTACTGTACTCAGGCTATAAAACCCTGTTCCCCTTCGCTCCTATAGTCTCCTACGAACTGCTATGCTGCACTTCAATCTGTTATTAATAGACTCCCAACTCCCGCTTACGCTTCCCCTACTACATTCCACTCGGAAAACAGAGTAGGCCTGGACTAAGTCGCCTTTAGGCTATAAACTATAATGCACCTGCTCGAACGACTAACTCGCAACTAACACCTCGATCTAACACCTCTCTTACAAAGCTAGTTCGCATCTCGAACTTAGCAATTCACGGAATGCCTATCGAAAAGGAATTCACTTAAACCTCTGCGCCTATTATCGAAGTTTCGACAATCTAGGGCCTAAACCAGAAAGACATCTGCGCTCTTATAGACTCTAATTGCGAGGGTTATGCTTTTGTTGATTAGGATTATGCGAAGCAAGCTAGCCTCTCGCTAATTCCTGTTAACCAGCTGTTTCTATTATATAGCTATAATAGAGAAGACAAGCACTCCTGAATCATACAATACTATATCTGATACGAACTGAAGAGTAGGACTTACATAGATAAGGATGCGATCCTATATATCACCCTACTACTACATTATCCGATTATCCTAGGCCATCTATGGCTAAAGAAATACAACCTAATGCCGAATTGGGCTAATAACATCTAGGAATTCAATGATCTGTATTGCACAAAGAACTGCAATTAGACACTAACACCTGCCCGACTTCGAGGACTCTATAACATCCCAAAGAAGTATATCCCAGATTTGAACTACTAAGACATAGCTACTATGAGCCTATGTGCATGTTATGCATATACTAGACAAGGATACCAGATCTCAATAGCTACTCTTAAAGACATTGACAAGGCCCTAAAGCAAGAGAGAAATGAGATTGCTATCTAGCTGCCTACAGAACTACGAGATTTTATAGATGTCTTCTTACTAAAGAAGGCTAACAAGCTACTACTGCATCGAAGCTATAACCATAAGATCAAGCTTATATCTAATAAGAAATTACCATTTAGAAGGATATATTTAATATCTCGAGAAGAGCTATAAACACTCTGTACCTAGCTCGACAAAAACTTAGCTAAGAGTTTCATTCACTCTAGCTCCTCGCATATTACCTCTCTAGTCCTTTTCATTAAGAAACCAGATAGAGGCTTCCGACTTTGTATAGATTACTATGCACTAAATAACATCTTAGCGAAAGATAGATACCTGCTCCTATTAATTAAGGAGATGCTAAATAACCTCGAAGGAATAAAGTACTTCACAAAGATCGACATTATCTCGGCATTCAACAATATCCGTATAAAGGAAGGGCACAAACACCTTATAGCCTTCCTTACCTGCTTTGGCTTCTTCGAATTGCTAGTTATGCCATTTAGACTAACTAGCACCTCTACTACATTTTAGAGGTTCATAAATGACTCGCTCTGCGAATATCTTAACCAGTTCTGTTCTGCATACCTCAACAATATCCTAATCTATAGTAGAACGAAAGAAGAACACATTAACCATATCCGAAAAGTACTCGAACAACTCTGATCTGCAGGCCTCTTCGCTAAGCTCTCGAAATGCGAATTCTTTGTAATCGAAATGAAGTTCCTTAGCCTAATTATAGGCCGAGACGGATTCAAGATAGACTCCGAAAAAATAAAGACTATCCTCGAATAGAAGACTCTAAGATCTGCTACTAATATGCTCCGATTCAATAGCTTTTGCAACTTCTACTAACAATTCATCTATAATTACTCGAAGATTGTTACTCTATTAATCAATCTTACGAAAAAGAATGCCCTATCTAACTAGACTCGATCGTGCGAAGACGCCTTCTAGTTATTAAAAAGTACTATTGCTTCTGCTCTAATGTTACAACTGTTCGACTGGACTAAGCAAGTAGTTGTCGAAACTAATGCTTCCGACTTCGTGTCTGCTAGAGTTCTCTTATAGTACAACGAAGAGAATATCCTCTATCTAGTCGCCTTTTTCTCGAAGAAACACTCCTTAGTCGAGTACAATTACGAGATTTATAATAAAGAACTACTTGCGATTATCTAATGCTTTAAAGAATAGCGCTCAGAACTTAAGGGCTCTAAGAACCCGATTCTTGTCCTGTCTGACTATTGCAATTTAGAATACTTTATGTCCACGAAGATGTTAAATCGCTGCTAGGCCTATTAGTCCGAATTCCTCTTGCGCTTCAACTTTAAGATTACATACTAATCTAGAAAACAAGGCGAGAAGCCCAATGCACTAACTAGGAGGTCAGAAGATCTTCCTAAAGAAAGGGATGAAAGACTAGAATACCAGAGCTGTATAATGCTTAAGAGAGAGAATCTCGACTTACTACTAACTCTGCTGCAGATCTCTAAACCTATGCAGAAGAAAGTTCACTTCGCAGAGCCGATCTCAAAGTACTACCCTACTATAGATATGAATATCTTAAGATCTAACAAGCAAAATCAGACAAGATACATATTATTAGACCTGCAAGAACTAGGAGATTCAGACACGACAACAAAATCCGCTTTGCAATAGCAAGACCTGCTAAAAATCGTAAATACACTAAGTCTAAGCTCTGATCTGCCTCCCTCGATTAAAGAAGCGATACAACAAGAATTACAGAACGACAAGAATGTACTATCCGTCTTGCATATAGTTAAGCAAGGCAAGAACAAGCACCCATTCTTACAGCTATCTCAATACCGAGCTTAAGAAGGAATCCTCTATCACTGCGAAAAGATATACATCCCTGATTCCGACGAGCTTAGGATAAGAATCCTCTAACAACATCATAATCACCTGTCTGCTAGCTATCTAGGTAGAGCTAAGATGTTCGAACTACTCTCTCGAAGCTACTACTAGAAAGGAATGAATACCAACATGCGCTATTATGTCCAAAACTGCCAAACATGTAGAAGAACAAAACCATAATACAATAGATACCAAGGCATGTTACAACTGCTACTGATACCTAAATGCCTATAGCAAGATATATCTGTTGACTTTATTATGCACTTACTAAAGTCAAATGGATTCGATGCAATCCTTGTAGTCGTTAACTGACTTATAAAGATAAGACACTACATTCCCTGCTTGATGACTGATAGTGCTGAAGAGGTAGCCCGACTATTCGTTCGAGAGATTTATTGCCTATATAGCATCCTGACTTCTGTAGTATCTGACCGCGATATCCGTTTTGTGAACTCGTTCTAGGAATACCTATCAAACCGACTTCAGTTTGATACTAAGTTAACTATTGCGCACTGCCCTTAGGGCGACAGCCAAACTGAACGAATGAATACAGTGTTAGAATAACACCTCTGTGCCTACGTGTCCTACGGTCCTACCTTCAAGATGATTGGGTAGACTGGCTCCTATATGCCGAGTTCTCTGCAAACTCAATAAAATCCGAGACTACTGGAATGACCCTCTTCTTTGCAAACTATGGTTACCACCCTCGCCTCGGTATCGAACCGATTGAAGCCCCTAATACGCCAGCCGCCCAACAAGCCGATACATTCATCGACCATATGTCTATAATCCCCGAGTTCCTCTGCGAACAGACCCTCCTTGCATAAGCTCGTTATGAGGACTCTGCTAACTATTCCTGCTCGACTGCTCCATGCTTGAACAAAGGCTAACTCGTGTGGCTAAATGCTAAGAATCTGAAAATGCTCCGCCTAAAGAAAAAGCTCGACTGAAAGAACTTAAGCCTGTTCCCGATTGCCGAAGTTCTAGGCCTGTATATGTACCGACTTGACCTGCCTGACTATCTCACAATACAAGATGTGTTTAACATTAACCAACTATACCTCGCTGCGAACGACCTATTGCCTAGACAAGTCCTCGAACTGCCCCTGCCTATCCTCGTTGAAAATACGCCTAAATACGAAGTCGCTAAAGTCCTCGACTGCTGCTATAGAGGACAAGGCTTCTAGTACCTTGTCTATTAGACTGGATACAACAATCTGACTCTTGAGTCTGCCCAAATAATCTTTGAAGATGTCCCTGAGCTAGTTTACAACTTCTACTATCATTATGGTGAGAAGCTGCTCCCTATATTCGTCCAACAATAGCCTCGCTTGTTTGTCTCTCAAGAGATTGACCCTTGAGAGGAGAGTAGTGTCATGAGCAAGCCATAGCACATACGGAAGTCCAGCTGAGATTACGTGACAGGGTCACCCCAGCAGTGACCCTGCCTCAGGCATCTAGAATCGATATGACAAGAAGGTAAGCTGAGGCTTTGGCTTACTCCTGACTTCGCTCTTTGCAACTGATACATAGCTCCTCGAGCTACGTCCTGTCGATAGGACCAACATCAAGGTTGGCCTTTAGTCCGTAGTTAGCTCTGTATCCGATTCGTTACGCTCTCATACCTACTCTCTGCACGATCCGCCTCACGCCCGTGACAGGAGGCGTCTTATTATAGCAGATCAAGTAGACCTATTGCTTTGTAACATCTTGATTATCATCTATAAAGCCCATAGACTCGCTGTGTTGCTATATCTATAATCGTAGTATCTTCTTATTGCCTAGGAGTGGTATGCAGTTTAGGAGTTGGTCTGCTCAGATAAGAAAGCCTCCTGCAGTCTTGCGCAGTTAGTATTTAGTTGGTAGGCCAGATAATTGATGTATCTCTGTCAGATTGTCTGGTTCAGAGGTTAAAGCTGACTCTGTGCAATTTTCAGAAGCCATACTGTATTGGTTGGTGGTTAGATAAAATGGTGAAGATAATAATGACTTCGAGCATGAAGAGCGCATCTCGCATATGAGGTGGATTTGCCCATTTGCAGAAGTCTCAGAGGTATTAGAGGTCACGTATTCCAGCGAAAACGCATGCTGATTAGCAGAACGACGCGGAATTAGCTCTAAGAGTGCTTAGGGTGAGGATTGGAGTCAGTATTTGGGTCATTCACTTATACCTGCAACACCAAAAATCTACCTATACTACCTGTTCAAACAAACTCAAACAAACCAGCCTCACAGTTTGGGTTTGTTTGACCATCTCACGGTTTGAGTTTGTTTGCCAAGCCTCAAACAAACCAAACAAAAGTTTGAAATTCGGTTTGTTTATCGACCACCCTGATCTAGCGAAAGGCTTTATCCGACCAAGTTCGTCATATGTTACTTCTCCAGTCCTTTTCATTAAGAAATCAGGTAGAGGCCTCTAACTCTGCATAGATTACTGTGCTTTGAATGACATTTTAGCAAAAGACAGATACTCACTCCTACTAATTAAGGAAATATTGAACAACCTCAAAGGAATAAAGTACTTCACAAAGATCAATATTATTTCGGCATTTAATAACATCTGGATGAAAGAAGGCTACAAACATTTGATTGCTTTCCTTACTCAATTTGGCCTCTTCAAGTCACTAGTAATGCCATTTGGGCTAACCGGCACTCCTGCTACATTCCAGAGGTTTATAAATGATTCGCTCTATGAATACCTCAACTAGTTCTATTCTGCATATCTCAACGACATCCTGATCTATAGCAGAACTAGAGAAGAATATACTGCCCATATCCAAAAAGTACTTGAACAACTCCAATCTGCAGGCCTCTTTGCTAAGCTTTTGAAATGCGAGTTCTTTGTTACTGAAATGAAGTTTCTTAGCCTAATTGTAGGCTGAGATGGATTCAAAATGGATTCCAACAAAGTCAAGACTATCCTCAAGTGGAAGACTCCAAGATCTGCTACTGATATCCTCTAATTCAATAGCTTTTGTAACTTCTACTAACAATTTATTTATAACTATTCGAAGATTGTTACACTATTTATCAATCTTACAAAAAAGAATGCTCTATTCAATTGGACTCAATCCTGCAAGAATGCTTTCCAGTTGCTTAAGACTATTATTGCTATAGCCCCAACTCTCCAACCTTTGAACTAGACTAAGCAAATAGTTATTGAAACTAATTCTTCCAACTTTGTTTCTGCTAGAGTTCTATTGCAATATGACAAAGAGAACATCCTCTGCTCTATTGCCTTCTTCTCAAAGAAATACTCATCTGTCGAATGCAATTACGAGATTTACAATAAGGAATTGCTTACAATTATTTGGTGTTTTAAAGAATGGCATCTAGAACTTGAAGGCTCTAAGAATCCAATCCTTATTCTGTCCAACCATTGCAATTTGGAGTACTTTATATCAATAAAGATACTTAATTGCTATCAAGCCTGCTGGTCCGAATTCCTCTTGCATTTCAATTTCAAGATTACATACTGACTAGGAAAACAAGGCAAGAAGCCCAATGCACTGACTAGGAGGTCAGAAGATATTCCTAAAGAGGAGGATGAAAGACTAGAATACTAGTCTTGTACAATGCTTAAGAGAGAGAATCTCGATTTACTGCAGATCTCTAAACCAGCTCAAAAGAAATTCCACTTTGCAGAACCAATCTCGAGGCATTACTCTATTTCAAACAATGATATCTCGAGAAGCAATGATCCAAATCAGACACAGCCTACATTGCTAGACTCCCAAAAACTAAGAGATTCAGAGATGATAATAAAACCTGCTTTGCAGCAGCAATATCCGTTAAGAAGTATAAATGCACTAACTCCGGATCCCAAACTGCTCCTACCAATTGAAGAAGCAATACAACAAGAATCACAGAATGATGAGAATGTACTATCTATCATACATGCAATTGAACAAGGCAAGAATAAGCACTCCCTCCTACAGCTTTCCCAATATCAAGGCCAAGAAGGAATCCTCCATTACTGCAAAAAGATTTACATTCCCAAATCTGTCAAGTTAAGGTTAAGAATCCTCCAATAGCACCACAATCATCCATCAGCAAGCCACCTAGGTAGAGCTAAAACATTTGAATAATTCCAATACATGCTATTATATCCAGAACTGCTGAATCTGTTAAAGAATGAAACCACAACACTATAGACACCAAGGCCTTTTGCAACCATTACTGATACCTGAATGCCTATAGCAAGATATATCCATTGACTTTATTATGTATTTGCTGAATTCAAATGGATTTGATGCAATCCTTGTAGTTATTGACTGACTTATAAAAATGAGATATTACATTCCCTGCTTAATGACTGATAGTGCTGAAGAAGTAGTCTGACTATTCATTTAAGAGATTTATTGCTTGTATAGCATCGCGACTTCTGTAGTATCTGATTGCAATATCCATTTTGTGAACTCATTCTGGGAATACCTATTAAACCAACTTCAGTTTGATATGAAGTTAACTATTGCATACTGCTCTTAGAGCAATAGCCAAACTGAATGAATGAATGAAGATTGGAATAATACTTCCATGCCTATGTATCCTACCTTCAAAATGATTGGGTAGACTAGCTCTCATATGCTGAGTTCTGTTAAAGGAATACCAAGTAGTATATTTAAAAGAGGTATCTCGCAACGTAGTGAACACCAAAGCAAGTACTGCTCTCGCACAAAGACTGATCGTTGCTTTCCCGCTGCTCTCGAGCATGCGAGTCGCACATATCGCGCTGGCTGCTGCCAAGCGCGGTGCAGGCTGAGCGCCTGCACGTGACCTTGGACTTCATCTCAAGGACTCCCGTAACAGTTCTCTGCAAACTCAATGAAATCCAAGACTACTAGAATGACTCCCTTCTTTGCAAACTATAGTTACTATCCTTGCCTTAGTATCAAACCAATTGAAGCCTCTAATATGCTAGCTGCCTGACAAGCTGATACATTCATCAACCATATGTCTATAATCCTTGAGTTCCTCTGCAAACAGACCCTCTTTGAATAAGCTTATTATAAGGATTCTGCTAATTGTTCCCACTTAACTGCTCCATACTTCAATAAAGGCCAACTCATATAACGTCAGTGTACGGGATATCGGCCAGTACTGGATATCGGCCAAAATTCAGGGTCCACTTTTCTCTATTGTTAATAACTCTCTAAATAATGCTGAAATTAGAATTTCTATTAGACTATTATAAATATATAGATATCAGCTCTTTATATATATAATATTAAGATATATAAAAAAGGTTAAGGTGTCACGGGCAAGCCGTGGCACATACGGAAGTCCAGCTGAGATCACGTGACAGGGTCACCCCAGCGGTGATCCTGCCTCAGGCATCCGGAATTGATATGACAAGAAGGTAAGCCGAGGCTTCGGCTTACTCCTGACTTCGCACTTTGCAACCGATACGTAGCTCCTTGAGCTACGTCCTGTCGATAGGACCAACATCAAGGTTGGCCTTCAGTCCGTAGTTAGCTCTGTATCCGAATCGTCACGCTCTCATACCTACTCTCCGCACGATCCGCCTCACGCCCGTGACATAAGGTCTATTTATAAGTAATCTACTTTTATCTATTACTTAGAGAGATTTAAGCTTCACTAGTAAAAGTGGGTTTATTGAGTGAAGAATACTATCTCTATCTATTTTGAGCTAAGATATAGATAATATTATACTTGTGTTACCTTATGATAACTCTATTATACTTTATTCTTTTAGAATTAAGCTATGATGTAGCTTATAAGTAACCTTAATCCTAACCCTAAGGCTTTTTTCCTACGTATTTCTTAGTATACTCTACGTAGATCTAGAAATTTAGCTACAAAGTCGGCTTTTTCGGACATTATTAGTAGATTTATGTTAGCCCTAACCTATAATAGAGTTTTAAATAAACACTATAAGATACTCTATATCTAGAAGATTATATGCATAAAATCTTAGATAAATCCTATATGTATCCCGCTCTCTAGCTCTTTTATTATAAAAGTCTAGAAGTTAAGGTTTATCAATAGCTAAAAGTAAAATAGATAATTAAGTGTACTAAGCCTTCTAGAAATTTCTAAAAGTTAGATATATAAAGAGCTAGTATCTATATATCTATAATAGTCTAACAGAAATTCTAATTTCAGCATTATTTAGAGAGTTATTAACAATAGAGAAAAGTGGACCCTGAATTTTGGCCGATATCTAGTACTGGCTGATATCCCGTACACTGACGTTAGGGATATTAAATGCATAAGCACACTTCCGAACCGAAGTATATTCGTTATTACGGTATGCCGCTAGGGCAGTAAAAAGCGTCTCTTCGGAATAGGTAGGCATAATAAAGAGAAAAGAATGAACATCGCGTAAAAACATCGTTTTAACACGAAACTAGCGCGCAGAAGTGACCGACTTCCCGTACTGACCGTCTTCCCGTATAGTGACGTTACTTTACCTTCTAAAGTACTTATAAGAGAAGGAGATACTAAGGCATTTGAAAAGATAAGCAGAAGGCAAGAGTGGATAACAGCAATCGAGTGTGTCAGAGCCTCGAGAGTCGCCCTACCTCTGCTTCTTATCTTCAAAGCGAAATATACGAATACTGCATAGATACTGGCCTCTACGCCCGAAAACTGGAAGTTCTCGACATCTACTAGCAAGTGGATGTCTAATAATCATGCATACTGTGGCTGTGTAGGTCGGGAAGTCAATTTGAAGCCTGAAGTTCATGTAGCCATGAAAAACAATCTCGACCCATGGGTCGAGAAAGATTTAAGGCAGTATACTGAACCTCAGAACAACCACAACAGTACCAGAGTCATAATAGTCAAGTGGGAGAGCAGACTGTGTTTTTGGTGACCTCTGATTGTCATTCTTGCTACACGCAAAGCGTGTAACTCCGATTTATCTCTGAAAAACAAAACTCATCTCTGTATCTGAAAAACAAGGTGTCGCTGGTCTTCGCTCTTCAGGCAGTCGATAGCTAATGTAGCCATCTCCCACCTTTCGCTTTGAACCATGTCACGTGTTGACCACGTGACCGCAGAACGCTCATGCAAGAACTCAGAGCCTTATGCTTAAGACTTGTACCAAATCCCATCCTGATGTCGTACCCCACGACAACACGAGTAGTTAATTACCTTATTCGAGCCTAAAATGCACTAAAACAATGAAAAATGGAGGCTATTACTTCTCGACAGACACAGATCTCAACTTACAGCTAGGTTTATTGCATTTTGTATCGATAAGAGTATTGATCTAGTAGTACTACTGCTGCATACCTTGTATATCTTACAGCCTCTCAAAATTGGCGTATTTAGCCCTCTTAAGCAGGCTTTATCAGCCGAAATCGAGAAACTCTTCTGCTTAGATATCTGACAGATACCCCGAATTGAGTGGGCAGAGGCCTATATAATAGCCCGCGATAAAGCCTTTACAACTAGGAATGTCGAGTCGTTGTTTCGAGCATCTAGTATCTACCTGCTAAGCCCAATTACTATCCTCTCAACTCTCCGAATGCCTACTTCTAACTGCTAAGTAACTCCACTACCTATTATGACTCTGAACGACCTAGACTGCTCTCTACTAGATAGTTCGCTGCTAGAGGGTACAGAGCTATAGGAGGCGACATTACTCATTGATAGAATCGTTCGTTCTTCTACTCTTAAGACTCCTGTAAAGCAATATATCGAGCGATCAGGAGCAGCCTTCGAAAGGACAACTTCTGAAGTCGCTCTATTACAGAAAGAGCTTACTAAAGCTAGGGAACTCTTACAGGTACATAAAGAATGTAAGAAAGGGAAGTGCATAGCGATTAAAGGGAAGTTCGTCTTTAATATGAATCAATATATTTACTAGTCTCTCTAAACTTATAGATTCAATAGTTAAGTATATTACTTCTTACTTATATATATAGACTACTCTACTATATAGACCTTACTCTATAAAGGAGGTCTATAGTTCGAATCCTATCTAAGGTGAATTAATAATAATAAGGGAGTTAAAATAAAATTATAGAATATTAGATTGAACTAATTTAGTTAATAGATTATAGTGCAATGCTAATCCGAAAGATTGCATCTCTACCAGCCCATGACTGCGCAGTAGGAACGCTGTTCTTCATATAACATGTCCTATCAGCTCGAATGTAGGTCGCAGAAGCACAGCCAGAGGTTCCTGCGCACGCCTGAGCGCAAGTCCGAGCATCGCTTACGCCTGCCCTGCTACCGATATCCGAGCCGAAGAAATCGGTTTCCTGACAAATGCCGTAAACATCGCCATTGTTCGCAGTCCAAATGCTCGAGGGCGCAGCTCTATTTAGGCATGGACTGTATTGCATTCTGAAAATGGATGTGAGCCGCGTATCGACTTTGGCCGGACGAAGAGTTTTTTTCATGTAGCAAGCGTTGGCCGATCGCATCCAAGCCGCTGATGCACAATCTTTACGAGACGCACAGCTCTGTGCACAAGCATCAGCGCTGATGATGGATGCGGCCACGTCAAAGTCGTCTCCAGCGAAATCCGTCGCATCACAGATGCCGTAGATACGACCATCGGTCATTGTTGTGATTCCCGAGGGTGCGACTCCTTTTGCACACGGTCGAGCCCCTACTTTGATCGACGATACAAAGCCGTCAGCCCTCAAGGACGTTCCTAGTCCACCAGTCTTGGCGTAGCAGTGCTTTGCGCTGGGGATATAAGTCACCATAGTGCAGCCGCCAGTACGCGAACAGAAAGCTGAACACTCTTCGATACTGTTGATGCTCCCAATAGAAGTAAGGTCCTTGCGATTGTTGAAATTCGCGTTAGAACAAATGGCATAGACTTCACCATTTGGAGCAGTGTAGCTGCTACTAGCTGCAGTATCACCGGGACAAGGGAGTGCTTCACGGGGGGTGTTTTTCTTGAGCGGGGAGGCCGTAGCTTGGTACGTGAATTGGATGGTCCTGGCCACTGAGGGCACGCCGTTGGAGAGTGCGAAAACAAACCAGTAGCCGGGAGGAGCGACGCCGGCATCAGCTGGTACGGGAAGCACATATGTATTGCCATTCTCCGACAACGGCTTTACTGATACCCGTCTTTGATCTGTGTTGATCGAATGAGTAACAGTCCCGAGTCTTACAAAAGCAAATTCAACGTTGCTTGAATCAACCGTCACAGAAATTGACCCACCCAACTTGACAGTATCAGTGGATATGGCTCGAATGACAGGTCTGGGGGCCAACGCGCCGTCCTTAAATAAGTATGGCGGTTTGTAAATCGACCCATCAAGATGGTTGCCTGTGCAATCACCGCAGGCTCCACCACCGCCAGAAAACACGGTCCCGTCAGGCAGCAGTATAGACATTGCGTGATAAGTCCGTGGTGTTGACTCGTTCGCCAGTGATCGCCAACTCTTGGTGACTGGGTTATAAAGCTCTGGTGTGAGGACTGCATAGTCGTCGGTAAAGATTCGCGTGAATTGCTGCCCGCCTGTAACGAGGACCTGGCCATCCGGCAGGACGACAGCATTTGCTAGGCCACGCGGCTTTTCCATAGGCGAGACCTTCTCAGTGCGCACGGCACCGTAAGCATCATCGAGACTAATGACATAGCTTGAAGATACGCCCCAAGCATCATTGTAATCTGGCGCTCCACCAGTAAATAGAATCTTGCCAGTGTCGTACATGACAGAAGAGGCACACATGGCGTGGTCGGCGTCGGCCCGCGGCCCAGCAAGCAGCGTTCGTCCAGTTCCTCGGGTGTCGAACCAGTGCATAATCTTGCTTGGTCCAGCCTGAAACACAGATGCTTCTTTCCACGTAAACAGGTTCGCATGGTTGTCAGAACGGTAGATACCTTGGCGGTCATTTGTAAGTATGGCATCGACATCACAGCCTGGCAGGGTGTTCCAGATGTTGGTTGCAGGATCGTAGATCTCTCCAATTTTCCCGCCAAGTCCGCCGCTCCACGATCCACCTATCGCAAATATCCTGTTCTCCGTTGTCAAGACAGTAGAGTGATAGCCCCGAGGAATATTCATTTCTGCCAGATTGCTCCACTGCCTATTGATTGGGTTGTATGAGCTCACCGGAGTAGCCGTCGAGCCTCCGGACACTACCAACTGTCCAGTGGCGTCCATGGTGATTCCGGGACAGAACATATCGTGACCCGTGTCGGACACAGTTCGTGTTGAAACTTTCATAGTCGTCAAGTCGATCGTGCTGAATAATGTGAATTTGGCATTCGGATCCTCGGCAGTCCAGAGGTCAGGCTTCGCACCTGCCCACAAAAGCAACTCATTTGTTTGAGGCAGTATGGCACCTGCCATTGGCACAATTGGAAGGCTGATGAGGGGCCCCCATTCTCCTAGATGCTGCTGTTGCGCTTGCGCAATGCCAATGCAAGCAAGTAAGAAACTATGACGGTTTGCCATGGTTATAGCTAGTTGATTTCGCCGCTAGAGAGTAGAGAGGGAACGAGATGTTGCACAGTCCGATTCTGTAATGCGAACGTACAAGCAGACTTATCAACGACCACGATCAGCGGAGCAGCAAGGTCCTTGTGTCAAGAAATTGATTCCAACGGTCTCGCAGAACCGCATTTGCTCGCCAAGAATTAAGGCGCCAAGATGAGATTCGATCAGCCATACTGACGGATACGAGCGCAATACGATGCCTGCTTTGGGATGCAATTCCAAAGAAGGTCGCTTCGGCGCTTTGTTCCAAATCTTCAGGAAGCCCCTGTGACGTAATGTTGCACGCGAATATAATCTCTCGCTGGTATGGATCTATGGGTACATTGATGGTCTTTGGTTCAGGCGCGCAATCTCGTAGACTGGGCCTTCCTAAGCAAGCTAAGCCTGCGATCTGCGACTTGGACCCCTCCAATAGCGACATGTGTTAGTCTTAGGTGATCGGTTGCTGTAACGTCTAGGCACTCATGAGCGCCGACAGCGAACGGTATTATTGGAGTATAAAGTTCCCCGACCCTATGGGGTTGCATAAGATATCTGGAGTAGCTACATAGGGCTTCTAGCCCGCCGCAAATTCATAACAAATAAGGAGTCAGAGTGTGACGAGCATACTGAGTGTTCACAAGACGAGCACCGCTAATACGTGCAAGAAGTGAACTATTTAGTCGGATCCAACAAGACATTTGATCAATCAAAGTGAATATGGAATATGCATTTAGGGAAGAAAGCGTCATTATGTGTAAAAGCTTAGCGCCTAAATGATGATCGCAATGCCGAGAAGTCGGAATGCGCAAAACTCTCAGGTTGCCTAGACACGAGGTGTGGCAGAATCGCTCGATTATCCCTTGGGCTCTACGCCTATTTGTTACCATGTCTATTCTCCGTCTTTCGGCCGTTAAGTTCGCCTGGTAGAGCACGGGCAACGCCACTTCGTATCTTTATCAAATTCTTGACACAATATTAACGTTTGAACCTTAGCTCGGCCGTGTAACAAAGCTATCAATACAGAAAGTATTTTTTTCAAAGTCAGATCGGGGAAATACTCCACCGAAAATATTAGCCGAGGATCACTTCCAGATTGGACATCCCTAGCGCGTATACTATAACGAACTTGCAAGCTTACAATAGTTAGAGGTATTGCGAGACGATTGTTCAAACGTTGAACATCTTGGTAATGGTGCTAGTATCAATGTCCGCAGTACGGCCGTAAGGGTAATAAGATGTAGTAGCTACATCGGTAGGAGCCGCTCCTTAGCGTGTTAGTATCGCGTTATAACACGTAGATGGCTATGTTTATAGTATTGTCACGGGCGTGAGGCGAATCGTGCGGAGAGTAGGTATGAGAGCGTGACGATTCGGATACAGAGCTAACTATGGACTGAAGGCCAACCTTGATGTTGGTCCTATCGACAGGACGTAGCTCGAGGAGCTATGTATCAGTTGCAAAGAGCGAAGTCAGGAGTAAGCCAAAGCCTCAGCTTACCTTCTTGTCATATCAATTCCGGATGCCTGAGGCAGGGTCACCCCAGCAGTGACTCTGTTACATGATCTCAGCTAGACTTCTGTATGTGCTATGGCTTGCTCATGACACTACTCTCCTCTCAAGGGTCAATCTCTTGAGAGACAAACAAGCGAGGCTATTGTTGGACGAATATAGGGAGCAGCTTCTCACCATAATGATAGTGGAAGTTGTAAACTAGCTCAGGGACATCTTCAAAGATTATTTGGGCAGACTCAAGAGTCAGATTGTTGTATCCAGTCTAATGGACAAGGTACTAGAAGCCTTGTCCTCTATAGCAGCAGTTGAGGACTTTAGCAACTTTGTATTTAGGCATATTTTCAATAAGGATAAGCAGGAGCAGTTCGAGGACTTGTCTAGGCAATGGGTTGTTTGCAGCAAGGTATAGTTGGTCAATATTAAACACATTGTGTATTGTGAGATAGTTGGGCAGATCAAGTCAGTATATGTATAGGCCTAGAACTTCAGCAATTAGGAATAACGTCAGTGTATGGGATATCGGCCAGTACTAGATATTGTTACGGGAGAGCGACGCATACGCAGAGACTCAATGTAGTATTCAACAAGTTCGATACAGGAGTAAGAGGGTTCTAAGGCGGAAGCCGATGAAAGGACAGCAGCTTCCAATTCGGAGCACAGGCCATACCTGCACTGTACTCCCTAAGGGCTTGCCCTTCACATTACCCCCCCTCCTCCTCATTCCCTATCTGTAGGGCTTTATGCGTTTCCCCTCGGATACCACTCATTACTGCATTATCTGCAGTTTTCGTGATATGGCTGAAGTGAAGTGAAGTCGAATGTCGTCATATGATATCTTCTCTCTTACTCGAATGAATAACTCTTCTCGCGGATTCTGAGCATAATGCATCGGATTTAGCAAAGTTATTAATAGATTCTTTCTTTTTATATTCATGTGAACCTTCACTCGATGTAGTTTGTCAGCTAGTGAATCGAAAGTGAATATCCTTATTGCAGGTTCCGCTTAGAAATCAGTGTGTCCTATGTGGTTTCTAATAGAAGCTGCATCTTTCATTCTTCAGAAGCCTTACTTCCTTATCACCTCTTATTCTTGCTAAATACAGTGCGCTATTACCTACAGATGAGAGCTCCCTACCACTATAACATAAGTATTTGCTTCCGCCCCCTTTTCTCCTTTTCTTCTACTACACAAATCGATCATTATAGTAAGTCGCATTCCCACCCTATTCTCCTAGTACTCCTCTAGAAAACTAACAGACTCCTTCGAAAAGCTAATAGGTTCTATAGAGAACTAACTAAGTCCTAAAGCAAGACTGCATCCACTGCATCTATTACACTTCCTATAGCCAAAACTGCAAAAACAATTATAATGAAGTAAGTCGTAGTTCCTAAGCTCTCTTCAGCAGAAAACTAATGTTTCTAGCCAGCCTCCTAGAGGGACTCTACTAAAACTGCCCCTAAGAAGAGAGCCTATCTTGCTTGTGCTAAGGCTAAGACTACCTATGTCGAACTGTGGGTTATTTCACTTAGCCTCTGTCCAAAACCTATTGCTAACCATTGTTTTCAGTCTAGAGATAGCCCACATTGCCTATGCTGCTTAGACTTATTCCACTGATGCTAGCTTGTGAGTAGCAGTCCCTGCGCCTTCATCATTAGAAGCCTAACTTCTCTTAGCACTAATACCCTTACCTTCCTTAAGAAGACTCTAAAGGCCTATAAGCAGCTCCAGCCCTTGGCTAAGGCTGGCATACTGGCTAGGTAATATATTATGCCTTCTATTTATTCTCTCTTGCTAATTGTTAGAAAATAGTCACTTCCTTCCTACTATCAATAATACTATAGCTAATGCTCTTGTGATTAGTAATCAGAAGCGAGTTATTCTCAGATTCTATTACATTTCTATTGCTAACTGTCCTTTTAGTTACAGAACTGCTAGTGCTTTAAGGATGAGGGATCATTGCACTAGAGGAGCTATCAAAAGCTCTAAGAAGTCTCACTGTGTAGCTGCTAATCCTAATAAAGAAGATGAGAATGAGGGTCAGTTCGACTCTGCTAAGGAATAAGTGGCAGGCTCTGTAGGATTTCCTGCAGGAAAAGCCAATTTTGATAAGAAATGCGACCATATAATGAAATGATTTCTCACTTCAATTTGACTCTTTTAGTATCTATGCTGAATATAGCAGAATCCGCATATAATTGTGCTATATTAAAGTTAATTGGTCCCTTTGTAGCTGATTAGAGCAATCTTTCCTATAGTTCTCCTTGTCTCGTCTTCGCTCCTCCTTTACACTCATCTTCATAATAAGATTCAATCTTGTCCTACAATATTCTAGCTAGGATCTGCATCTTTTATTCTGACTTGTCCTCTATTCTCGATAGTTAGGATTCTATTATTTTCTTTATAGGATCCTCTTTTTCTCTTCTCATTCTACAGCTTTTCTTTTGCTGCTTCTTATTCCTATATAGGACTCACTATTTTCTTTGCAGATCCTCTCTTTTCCTCCTTCTTCGCTCCCTCCTTGTCCTCTTTCCTTGCATTCTGCACTATTCTCGAAAGCGACTCTTCGATTTGAGCTAAGGACTATTGGTAGCTATCTTCTCTCACTTAGATCTCAGGCTGTCGTGCTTATAGGGATTGCTATACTTTTCCTTGAAAGTATCTATTGCAGTATTGTCCAAAAGTTCGTCTGCAGGTTCCTATATTGGTTCCTAGTATCTAGCCTATTCCATAAGGACTTCTCTTTGCTGGATTTGTTCTCTTCTCTTTATTCTTGTATATAGGATCTCTTCAACAAAGTATCCTTTATGCAACTCTACTAGTACTAGTTCTAGCTGTTTGTTATTAGATTCCTGGCTAGGTAGTGAGTCCTGGCTTGCTAGCCTTAGGAGATCTAAGTGGAAGACAGAATGAATGTTCTTTGGTATATCCAACAAGCGAATAGATACTAGTGAAATAATCTCAGCGACTGTGTACTTTGTATACTTGGCATCTAAGCTCCTCTTTGGCCTAGTTGTATAGTAGTTATGCAAGTCTAGCCACACCTTATCTCCTTTCTAGTAGATTGGTGCTAGTGTATAGGTCTTATTTGCGCTTTCCTCTTAATTTTGTGTAGTAGCTGCTATACTTGTTTAGCAAAGGTCATTGATCTCCTTCAGTTTCTTGACAAAATTTAATACCCTCTTAGTTGTAGTGAGAGTCAATAATTCTCTAGATTCTGGTTTTAGTGCTATAGAAGATATAGATCTGTAGCTATGAGTTGCAAAGAATGGGCTTGTCCCAAGTCCCACTTAGTATCTACTATTAAGTGCGAGTTGTACTGCAGGAAGCTATTCCGACTAATCGGATTGTTCTTAATTAATATAATTGTATAGATAAGCTTAGACTTCCTAGTTCATACGCTCTAGGCTTCTATCTGTTTGTGGGTAGTAAGCAGAACTTAGCTTCTGAGTCACTCCTAGAAGTCAGCAGAGCTCCTTCCAGAAGGTACTAGTCTAATTAGTTCCTTAGTCACTTGTGATCGCTCTCAGTATTCTATAGTGTTTGACTCAGCATTCTATAAACTTTCGTGCGCAATTCTCAGCTTTTATGCTAGGCATTGCTTCTAGAACTACCTATTTGCTCAGTCTGTCTTTGATTACCCAAAGGTACTGGTTACCTTCGGAGTCTAGTAGATCAGTAATAAAGTCTATAGAGATTTCCTAGAAGAATCGATCAGGAACTGGGAGTGGGCATAGGAGGCTATGTTTATGTTCCCTCCAAACCTTATTCCTTCCGCAATAGTCATAGTTCCTTAGGAATTAGTGGACATATCGGGATTGGAGAGGCTAGTAAAAGTCGTATGCTAGTATTGAAGAGGTGGCATCCTATCTGGAATGACTGTAAACCGACGAATCATAGACAGACTATATAAGTTTTGTTCTTAATATGTCATTTTTGTGAATGCTAGATTCCGTACTATTATACTCAGCATCTATTACTGCTGGAACTCCTAGCACCCATAATTTCCCTCTATAGTGGAGGTAGCCTCTATTATTAATTGCATAGTCTCCTGCTTGAACTTTCACCTTAATATCGCTTGGTAGACTATAGGCGCCATCCTGTATTGCATAGTATACAGTATTATACATTATGTCCTTTTCTGCTGTGACTTTCTAAAGGCTATTGAGTTCGTAGTCCTAAAAGGGACCTCTAGCATCCTGCTCATTCTGTGCGGATTCTAAGTCAAATTGCATAGTAAGGAGCTGGACTGATAAAGTGGCTACTTCCACCCCCTTCTCTCCTCTAGCCTCTAGCCAGTTTAGGGCGAAATCCGGGTTTAGGAACCTTCGAAATCAGGAGAGCTTGTTGTCTTCTCCTAGCATGTCTTATTCTTAGTAGGATAGGGCATCTAATAGGATTGCTTCAGTCCCCAGGCAGTATACTAGGGAGAACTAGAACTTCAAGAGGACTTTATACTAATAGATCTGGCGCTCTAATAGTTGCTATTTTACTATAAAATACTTAAGATTCTTGTAATCTATCCAAATTGTAAAGGAACTGTATGCTTTAAGCTCGAGTTCCTAAAACTTTAGGCAGCAAATCACAGCTAGTATTTCCTTATTGTGAATGTTATAATTGATTTCTGCTTTATTCAGTTTCTGGCTGAAAAACTTAATAGGTTGACAGATTCTATTCTTTTCTTATATGAGTGTACCTCTTAGTGCGAATCTGCTACAATTAGTCTTAAGGAATGTAAGTAATGCTGGATCCTAGTGAGAAAGCACTGATGCCTAATAATACTAGTCTTATAATGCTTCAAATGCTTTTTCTTCCTTCTCTCCCTAGGTGAATGGTACTCCTTTGCTAGTGAGCGATGTTAATAGTGCAGCAATCTTCGAATAGTTTGGAATGAATACTCAGTAGTAATTAGCAAATCCTAAGAAGCACTAAACCTCTTTCTGAGTCTTTAGGGCCTTCCAGTTTTGGATAGCCTCTACCTTCTCTTTATCTGGACCTATGCCCTTTCTATTAGCATAGACAATGAACTCTAGGTACTTAATTCTCTTCTGAGCAAACTTGCTCTTCTTTAGGTTAAGGAAGAGGCCTCTGTCCTAAAGGGCCTAGAGTATAGTGCATACCTTATAGAAA
The DNA here is from genome assembly GCA_023634325.1 of Cladosporium cucumerinum. Classification (NCBI taxonomy): domain Eukaryota; kingdom Fungi; phylum Ascomycota; class Dothideomycetes; order Cladosporiales; family Cladosporiaceae; genus Cladosporium; species Cladosporium cucumerinum. Next base: position 81,372 of record JALDQA010000003.1, read on the forward strand.
TGGTCTTCTCTAGTTCTATCCGAATAGATAATAATGTCATCTATATATGCAGAGGCAAAGTCGTCGAGGTATTTCTGTAACAAAGTATTGATATAGTATTAGAATGTGGCTAGAGCCTCTAAGAGACTGAATAGACAGACTAGCCATTCGAAAGAGCCGAATCTCGTATGGAATGCTGTCTTGTTTTCGTGGCCTGCAGCCATTCTGATTTTATTGAAAGCAGCAACTACATCAATCTTCGTTAAGTACTTGGCTCCTATTAGGTTTCTTAAGGTTTCTAGGATTAGTAGCAGGAGGTAGCAGTTCTGCTTGCTGATTGCATTTAATGCATAGTAATTATAGCAGAATTGTAGTCCTCCTCTAGGTTTCTGAATAAAAAGGATAGGTGCTGCTGCCTCCGAGTTAGATGGCTGGATATAACCTTTCCTAAGGAGGTCATCTAGCAATTTATGCAGGACCAGCAGTTCCTCTTTTGACATCCTGTACAGTAGGCTCTAGGGTAGAGTTGGTAGGGATCTATCTGAGAGTTTGTAGAGGTCAATGCAGTAGTTGATATCAGGCTGGTGAGGTGGTAACTTGTCCGCTTCCTATTGACAAAATAGCAGTGCTATGTTGCGAACTTCTGGAGGGAGTTTATTCTAGAGTTCCTTAATAGAAGGATACTCCTTTATTTGGAGGGCCTTCTTGATATCTGAGGCTATAGCTGCAGCTAGCATTATTAAATCTCTGCAATCCTGTTGATCCTTATAGTTACAATCTTCTTTAATCTACTTCTGTGCTCTTCTATAATAGAATCATCATTCTTCTGGTGTAGTTTATATCTTATTATGCACTTTCTATAGGTTTCCTAAGATAAGTGGGAAGATAAGTCCTGGCACTATATATGCATAGACTTTCTAGCAGAATTTAGTAATTCTTATATAGAATGCGACTACTCCTTCGATCTTAGAGCTCTTTATGAATGAGGATGCTCCTTTAACTTCTCTTACTTCGCGACTTATAAAATAGAGTTTAAGACCTTTCACAAGGTCTCTATTGATTGCAGCATAATATTGATAGCCTTTATCGATCAGAGCAGAGGTTCCTAGGTTATTTTGAAGGGTTATATTAGTATATATCAGATTTCTATTCATTCTGCTCTACACCTCACTCTAATCTTGTGTTAATGACTTCTTCTCTCTTAGCTCCTATCTTTAAGCAGGAGCTATTCTTTTCCTAACTCAAAATGAGTAGATTCCTCTATTTCGTCATTGTCTTCTAGCAGTAGTGCAATAGAGCTAAGATAGATGCCTATAGGTTACACTACTGCAGCATATAGGCATTCCTAGATGCAGTGTTTATCGCCTCTGCAACAGAAGCAGAGCCTTCTCTCCTTATGCCTCTCACGCTCAGCAGAGTTGACTCATTTCGCCCTTTGCTTATTAGACAATAGCTTACAGTTTCTGCAGAGTCATCGATGGTCTCCTGAGGCTTGTATAGGAGCTATGATGGTATCTCCATCTGCATCTATCCTAGCTACTACAGCAGGGCAATGCAAGTGCGCAGAGACTATCATGATAGGCTAGATATCCTTGTTCCTCTCTTTCGCCCATTGCTTATTAGTAGCCTTGAACTGATTTATAGTTTTAAGGTTAGTCATGATCCTCTCTACCTCCTTAGAGAAGGTGTAGTAATCTGTCGTTTTTGCTATAGCAGCTGTGTAGATCCTCACTGCATTAGAGAATATATTCTTCAGGTATCCAATCTCTATAACATTGTTCTAACTGTCTCTATCTGCACTCAGCAGGAATCCATCGAATTCCAGCTGGTGTTTATGCCAAGATTGTCCTACTATGTATTACAAGTGGGTGAGCTGCTCTAGGGCCTTTGCCTATTCATTAGAGTCTGTAAAAACTTCTTCGAGTTGCGCAAAGAATGCTTTAGTTTCCTTCCTCTTTATAGAGTATCCTTTCTCCTAGAAATGATGCATACGACCTTGCTCCCTTGCTAGAAGGGTGTTATAAATAGTGTCCTAGTAGTACTCTTCAGAGAGCATCAGTTTTATTGCAGAGCGCACCTTGAATAAGCTCCTTATTCTTAATAAGTAATCCCTAAAAGTCTCTGCACAACCATCCTAGGAAGGCAGCTTCTATTCTCTAGAGCCTATTGCTTCTCTAGCAGGTCGTAGGGCTAAGTTTGTAGTCAGTATCTCAATAAGAGTCCGCATAAGGGAGCTTATTGAGATTTCTTCTGTTCGGTTTGCAAGAGGAATTGTATATTAATATAAGGATTCTGCGAGCTGGGCTATCTCTGCTTGATGCTATACTTCCTCTTCTTGTCTCAGCTGCTCTGCTTGTTAACGAGCAGTTTCAGCTTGCTGAAGTGCAGCAAGCATTATGGCTATATCGGCTTCCATACGTCCTTAGCAAGTATACATCTCTTATAAGATACTCTGTAGGTCCTCGTTCTCATTGCCCAACTGTAACAATCCAGTATCTGGAGTATGATTGCCAGACTGCAGTAGATTCATTAGATCGAACTTAATGTTACAGGAGAGCGATGCATATGCAGAGACTCAATATAGTATTCAACAAGTTCGATACAGGAGTAAGAGGGTTCTAAGGCAGAAGCCGATGAAAGGACAGCGGCTTCCAATTCGGAGCACAGGCCACGCCTGCGCTGTACTCCCTAAGGGCTCGCCCTTCACAGATATCGGCCAAAATTCAGGGTCCACTTTTCTCTATTGTTAATAACTCTCTAAATAATGCTGAAATTAGAATTTCTGTTAGACTATTATAGATATATAGATACTAGCTCTTTATATATCTAACTTTTAGAAATTTCTAGAAGGCTTAGTACACTTAATTATCTATTTTACTTTTAGCTATTGATAAACCTTAACTTCTAGACTTTTATAATAAAAGAGCTAGAGAGCGGGATACATATAGGATTTATCTAAGATTTTATGCATATAATCTTCTAGATATAGAGTATCTTATAGTGTTTATTTAAAACTCTATTATAGGTTAGGGCTAACATAAATCTACTAATAATGTCCGAAAAAGCCGACTTTGTAGCTAAATTTCTAGATCTACGTAGAGTATACTAAGAAATACGTAGGAAAAAAGCCTTAGGGTTAGGGTTAAGGTTACTTATAAGCTACATCATAGCTTGATTCTAAAAGAATAAAGTATAATAGGGTTATTATAAGATAATACAAGTATAATATTATCTATATCTTAGCTCAAAATAGATAGAGATAGTATCCTTTACTTAATAAACCCTCTTTTACTAGTAAAGCTTGAATCCTTCTAAGTATTAGGTAAAAGTAGATTACTTATAAATAGACCTTAACCTTTTTTATATATCTTAATATTATATATAAAGAGCTGATATCTATGTATTTATAATAGTCTAATAGAAATTCTTATTTTAGCATTATTTAGAGAGTTATTAACAATAGAGAAAAGTGAACCCTGAATTTTGGCCCAAATCCCCTACTGGCCCAACTCCCCTACAGTGACGTTATAGATAGTGCAGTCGCTGCTAGTGGTCTTGCTCCAATTATTATCAAAGTAAGTGAAGCGTCGGCAAGGGTGAAGAGCTACAGCAGCAGCATAATATGGTGACTCGTTGACCTTTGTGTAGTACTTAGAGAGCTTCGCAAATATATGATTGAGAGCAGTTATGTAGTAGTTAGTGAATAGGTCAGGTCTCTCACTGACCTCGTTAGAGTGTTTTTTCAGCTTTGCAAAGAGATAATCTATTATAGGTAGGACCTCCTATAAGGCTCTGTAGCTCCCTATAAAGGCATTACCTTCAATACGCTTTATAGCCTTTTCGAAGTGGTATAGGAGCTCCTCAAAATGACGCAGTTCTTCCCAATCTTGAGGATCTAAGAAGTCCTTCTTCAGGTCATACTGCTCGCCCTTAGTAGGCCGCCAGTCTCAGCAATATCTCTGAATTGCTGATTATAGTCGAAGCGCTTATTAGATCATGTAGTAGGTGCTGTTCTACCTCACTCCAAAGTCCTTCTTTAGGTGTAGTGTTCGCTCGAGGTCGCTAGCTACAACCTTTTGTATAGCCTCGAACTCGCGGAGGCAGCTATCTGACTGCATAATGTAAGTGACGAGATTGTGAAGCTAGCCAATCGCTCTATACTGGCGCCAAAGCTTGAAAGCATCTTTATCGCTTGCTTCTCGTAGTTCCTTTTAAAAGGCGGAGGTCTTAGTGCCAAAAAGGAGTGCCTTAACTACAAGATTGACGATATGGCTAAGGCACTAGAGCTGTGTTTGTAGGCCTGAGTTTATAGTTGCGAGAGCCGTATTGTTGTTAGTAGCATTATCTATCTAGTAGGCACTGACCTTGCCCTCGAGATTGTAAGTTGTGATTACCTCACTAATAATAGTTGCAATATCAGCACCTGTATAGCTACGCATAGGGCAGAGTCCTAATAGAGCCATCTTGAGGGAGCGATGCTCATCAAGCCAGTGCCTAACCACTCCGAGGAGCGATAAATGGTTAGGAGCCGACTACGCATCGAGCAATAAGACGACCTTACTTCTTGCTATATGTAGTAACTCCTTAACATCGAACTGATGGTCAGAGTAGGTACTTATTAGCCACGAGCGGATAGTATTTCGAGAAGGTAGTAGGCTTTTGACTATAGGGTATCTAGTTAATATAAGCTTCTGTAAAGCTAGATATGTGGCTTCCTTAAAGGTCGTATCTGTTTCGACTACCCAATTAATAAAGGCCATCTGCTATTGCTATATAAAGAGTGGATACTGTTGGTCATCTAAAAAGTCGTCAATTAAAGGAGGTATAGGTGTTTGTAGCCCTTGGCCTAGCGGATAGATTTGGTGCTTGCTTAGGTGAGTGCTATAGCTAGTCGTAGAGGCATTTGGCCTTGATTTCCTTATACTATCGTTATAGCAGTGTTTGCAGAGCTAGTATCGCTTCTATATGCCCTTCTCGTTCTTCTTCTCGATCTCAATACCATATAAGTAGATCTATGAGATCTTGCCTTAGCCTAAGGCGCATAGGGTGCATAGTCGAACCCTATATCTATCTAGGTCACCTGAAAAGTCGACTCTGAAATGGCATCGCCGAGATGCAAAGATCTTTATTGTCCTGGTACGAGATACGCTATTGGCTGACTCTGAGGGTAATATAGATGAGTCCTGAGAAGGGGGTAGCAACGGGGAGCGCTGTGGTGGTGGTGTTGGTGTGTTTCTTGGTGGTAACTCTCGAAGTATTGGCTGGCTGAATAGTAGCTTGGACTGCTTTTGCCTGGCAGCAGCTACCCGAAGGGGTTGCGACCTCGTAAATGATACGCCCTCTTTAGAGATGCTTTAGCTATATATTCGCTTGACTGCGCGTGATTGTGAGACTATTGCGGTGATGTAGTAGTAGTATTTTAAGAAAGGGAAGTTAGTAAGGAGCTAGCTTCGAATGTATGAGAGACACGCATTAGAGGAGAAGGAGAGGAATTCAAAAGATCCGGAGTCACATGACACTAGTGAGTTCTGATACTGCTAGCATATATTAGAGTAACTCTGACCCTTAACCTCGAAATCGAGACTTGGGTTTAAGATCACACTCTATCAAAATCCAAAAATCAGGCATCATATATTACAACAACATCAACCAAGCATTGAAGGTTGGTTGATGACTATCTATGATTGATTGATGGTTGGCTGACTATATCACAACTGCTCAACGGTTGGTTGAAGGCCTATTTTACCAACCAACCATCAATGGTTGAAAAATTATGGTTGGTTGTTGCCAGGGCTGGTAGGGCTTAAGGGCTATGGCTAGCTTACTCTTCTTCCTCTCACTGCCCTTCTTAGTCTTTGTTTCCTAAGGAAGTTGTTTATCTTAAGAGAGACTAGGCACTGTAAAGCGCTCTTAAGCGGAGATTCTGCTTAGGTTAGTACCAAAGAACTTGCAGGCCTATAGGAAGAAATCTTAATATAACATACCCAGCCTCGAGTGTAATACTTCGCTAAGATCTATGTTATCGATAGAAATTAGGACGCTGCTGCTGCTCAACCACTCGATAAACTCTACACTGACCTCTTCACACATCACAAAGGGCTTTGTAGGCATCTTTGCTTTAACGATAAGTGCAGCCTTAGGTAGAATGCTATCGAACAAAACAGGATCGAAGGGATCGCTGATTTGGTTATACTAGGTCTCAGGCTGAGAATCAGGAATAGTAGGCATAGCTGACGCTTTGCGAGCTGCTTGTAACCAAGTCTTCTAGCCCTCGTCGTCTGGTAGCTGAGTCTTAACGCTCTGAGCAGCCTCAGCCTCAGACTCAGCCTGCTCGCTGCGCTCTCTCTGAGCTATATAGTGCACTGCTTCGAGCTCATTTTCCTCGTCTTCTTTAGTGGTGCCTTCCTTTGCCTTCTCCTTCAAAAGCTGCTCTTGTTAATGACGCTTAGCCTGTTCGACCTCCTTAGCAGTATGCGCATCGTCTTCTTCCTCAGCCTGCACCTATAAGGCAGTCTTATAGTCTTGCTCTTCTTATTGTTTGTAGGTATAGGACAGTCCTAAGTCGAAGATGCCTTTGCGCATCTTTAAAAGCCTCTTGGGCTACCATAGTGGTCTGAATCTGAATTGGATTCAACAGGGATTATGAATATTCATATGAATCTGAATCTGAATTCGGATTCCTGAATATTCACCATACATTCAGATTATTCAGGTTACCCATAGTGTTAGGGTTGTAATTCGATCCTGCGGCTCCTCTATAGGTCCTCACAGACATAGTCTAGGGTCTAACAGACGTCCCTGATCCGCGTCTTACCGCATCAGGTAAGGCGCTCTCTCACAATTCCAGCTTGAATGACGTTTCAAGGGAGGGACCTTGGGGTCCAACGGCCGCTGCTCTGCAGATACCGGGATGAACGCAGGAGCTGCAACGTCGATCGCTGATGGTCAATGGCCTCACTAAGCCCACGCCTCGTCCTCTACCTCGCGAGCATCGAGCACTGATGGCGAAGGATGTTGGACACCTGATACAGTCCGATCTCTAAAGCGCAAGCGATCAGCATTCCCAAACACCAAAGAAGTCCACCCTGCCTGGACGTATGCTCGCACGCATCTACCGCACGAGCCTGAGCGCAACCGTCATTACCAAAAGCTCTTTTACTGCAAGCAATGTGACTACTGCCAACCAATTCAGAACGCTGAGCAGCATCTCCGGTCCAGCCATAGCGTGCGCCTCAAGCGAGTCACGGTGTCGCCGATTATCGACGCCCTGCAAAGACAGAAAGAGAAGGGCGAGTCGCTAAGTCGTACGGAACAAGAGAAACTACTGTTCAATGTCCTGGATAAACGCCGTTTTCAGGATGCACTGGCGCGATTTATTGTGCGAGCGAATGTCAGCCATCGCGTAGTGGAGCTCGATGAGTTCGAGGAGCTTTGCAGAGCACTCAATCCGCAATGCGCGCAGACACTGTTGAAGTCGCACACATCTATACCACGGCAGATACATTCCAACTACGAGCGGCAGCGCCGTGTCGTGGCTCTGGCGCTGTAGTCTTCTGCATCATGCATCAATATTTGTACAGATAGCTGGACGAGCGGCGTCAACCATCAAGGGGAGTTCCAGTCTATCTATGCCAGATTCGTCAGTCGAGACGGCAGGCTCCAGCATGCACTTCTCGCTATGCCCGAGCTACGCCATGGACATGCTGGCGAGCTGGTCGCTCCTCTTGTCATACACACTCTCGAATCGTACAGTATCGAGAAGAGGCTAGGCTACGTCACTGCTGACAATGCTAGTGCCAATGATACATTATGTCGGGCAATTGAGGAGTCCTTGTTAAAGCGCCACGGCCTCGACTGGAATGCTAGGCAAAATCGATTGCGCTGTCTTAGTCACGTGCTCAATATCGCTGTATAAGCCTTCCTCTTTTGCCGAAACGAGGAAGCCTTCGACATGGCCACACAGCGGGTACTCAACTCCGGCTCTGTAATCGAGGATGCTGTAGTCAGTGAGGGGGGCTTCGCGAGCTATAGCCCGTTGAACAAGGTGTATCGGCTGGCCGTTACAGTGCGCAACTTGGCACTGCACAAAGAGTTTAAAGACCTTGCGGGAAAAGTGTTGAAGCTCCCCAGCGAGACCCAGTGGAATGCCTGGTACGGGCTTCTCACTGACGCACTCGAATGCTGCGACGCCATCGCTAGGATGATAGACTGCCACGTCCAGCTCGAAGCTTTGAAGCTAAGCCGCGACGAATGGCAAACCCTCTAGGACGCCTCCGATTTCTTGCAACCGTTTCACCAAATCACGATACTGAGTCAGGGCGACCAGGCCACCTTCGACAGCTTTCAAGTGCAGATTGATTTCCTGATCAAGCACTATAGGGATAGCGAGCGCAAGTTCACTTCCAAAGCGACGCTGCTTGCTGTAATCAACACTAGTTGGATTGCATTTAACAAGTATTACGAGCTGTCAGATGATGTGCTGGTGCACGCGGCAGCTGTTCTGCTCCATCCCAGGTATCGAAAAGCGTACATAGACAAAGTCTGGAAGAAACGCTGGATCAAGCCCGGCATCGAGAGGGCGAAGAAGCTTTTCCAGACTCGTTACCAGCAACGCACAACAGGATCTTCCATGCCTGACGCAGCGGAACTGAATGAAGCTCTAACGGCGTGGGACATCCATCGCACCAGCTTGTTACAGTCGCTCACGTCCTAAAGCCAAGACGAGTTCACTGCCTTCGTCAATGCCATGCCTACAAAGATTGCAGGAAGTCCTATCGAATGGTGGAGCCATCCTGATCAGAAAGCCGCTTATCCCCAATTGTGGCAAATGGCGATCGATTGCTTGAGTGCGATGCCGATGAGTGCCGCCAGTGAGTCAAGCTTCAGCGGGATGAGGAGGACAATCACCTGGTCGCGCAGCTAATTGGGCGGGCAGGTGATCGAAGAGGGAGAATGCCTCAAAGACTGGCAGCGCCGTGGCTATGCCTGCCAGATTGACGATGACTACGACTCGGATAGCTCTGATGACGAAGATTCGCTCGCGCCTGCTCGAGAACAGATTCGAAATAGTTAGACCGTTGACAAGCTAGTAACTTCACTCACCCTGACATCTGCCAAGACTTGCCAAGAAATGACGTATTGAATAAAACCTGAATACTGAATAATGGGTATCTGAATTGAATTGAATCTGAATACGAGTTTCTGAATCTGAATATTCAGATTCAGACCACTATGGCGTTCGGTCAGGTGCAGCGCCAGTTACTGCACCACCTTGCCTTCCTCCTAGCTATCATCTTCTCTAAGCTCCTTCTCGTATCTATTGATAGACCTTATCTTGTAAGTATATATACTATCCTCTGTTGTTATTAGGATAGTAACGCAGCTAGATAGAGTCTAGGAAGTCGTTATAGAAGACTGCAGTGCAAAGGGTTCCCTAAGAATCACTTCACTTGTGCAGTCCTTAGTGATAAGGAAGGGCATTCAGAAAGAGGTCTCTATCTCTTTAATGAATATGCAAGTCTCTGCTATTCCTATAAAGAGATTACTAGTTCTATTTGCTGAGATCAATTTATTGCTCTTTATTACAGGAGGGAGCAAGTTGATCAGCAGTCCTATGTGTAGTGCGAAGCTCTCTTTTATAATATTGATTTTAGCGCTAGAGTCGACTAGTGCCTGTACTGCTTCTCTCCCAACCTATATAGAGATATGAGGACACTTTGCTCGATACATCTTAATGTTCCTAAGGCGCTTATCAAGTTGCTTAGTCATAAGCAGGGCTATAGATATTGCATTAGTAGTAGAGAATCTTTCTCGACTTATAAGTTGAGAAAGATTTTCACTAGTAAGGCGCTTATCTGGAATGCTACTATTGCTTCCTACAGTATCCTAACTGTTCACTAAGACATTCCCTTATCCTAGAGCTTTTAGTGCCTTTGCTGTCTCTTAGCAAAGAGGCTGTATAAACAATTTACGAATCCTAAGCATTAAGTTGATAGCATCTCGAATAGGGATGCTAACAGGCATATTCAAGATATGGTTCATCATCTGAATCTCTGTAGGAGCAGCATCCTCTTTGCTAAGTACATTGCCTAGTTGCTAGGCTCGAGGAGCCTATCTTGCATTATCAGGCTTTATAAGCAGAATGCCTGTTAGGTGATCCTTATTGATATCTATAGAGTCCTAGGTTCTCCTTACATCCTAAGGAGGGAGAGTCTAGCCTTGCGCTTGTGAATCTTGTACTTTAGGAATATACTGTCTAGATCGATCTGCATAAACAGTTGGAATGCGATTGCGCTAAAGTAGTTTAGCAACTCTGCCTTTTCTCCTACTAGATTGCAGTGCGCAAATGGCTTCAATGCAAGTGCTATAATACACTTCTTGATCAGAATCCTCTTCATTATCAAAAGGATGTAATAGGGTAATAGCTCTGCCTGATAGTCCTGCAGTTGGTTGCGCAGTAGCATCTACCTGATCTGCACTCAAGCTAAGGATATCAAGCAAAGCATCATATCTGTTAGTCGGAGGCAATCTAAGCACCTCTTGGCTAGGAATGGCTGCAGTTCCAAATACGATGCAGTTGTTCTGGCCAAAATGGATATATCCTTGCTATACCAGCTTGTTGACCTGCTAGCAGCGCATCACTATATGACCAGTCTTGCTACAGCTATAGCATTCAAGAGATAGCTGCTGTTCTGTGCTCCAGCTGGTATACTGCTGTTGAGGCAGAGTCTGCATAGCATTGTTCGTCTGAAAGGCCACTCTTTGCGTTCTTTGGAGGTATCCATTATAATCAGCAATTGGTGGATTTAGCTTTAGCTCCAAACGAAGGCATTGCATCAGTACATCCCCTCTTTGAATTGAGGTGAGGTACGTGAGATCAGGAGACTCAAACATCTTGAGGATCTCCATCTTTGTCAGCTTCATCTCCTTGAACTTCTCGACCATCTCATCAAGAGAGAGGGACTGCTGATCCTGCACTCCTCTCTGCAAATTAGGGTATAGAGGTTCCTGGTGCTTTGGCAAGGAAGGTCAGAGGTCGGCGTAATCAATCAAAGTAGCAATCAAGGCAAGGTGGTGGTCTATCCTTGCAATCAAGGCTCTCGATCCTAACCAATCAAGGCTCACCCTCAATCCTTGCAAGGCTTGCAAGGGAAGTGAACTTTTTTGGTGACTCATCACGTGATCATCACGTGACTCGAATCCCCAGATTTCCCCGCAGCCGATACGTCGGCCCGCGCTTGCTGCGCGCTTTAGCGCTAGGGTTAGGGGTATCTTGCCTGTTTTAGACGCCTCCGAGCACCTCCGCGCTGACTTCCGGAATCCTCGGATCCTCCATTTTTTGGTGGTGAGAAACACCACCAACACGATTATACTATCACTATGGCCTCTACTATCTCTAGCTACTTCTCAAGTGTTCCTCTAACCTCCTAACTCTATGCTCTAATAGAAGTACAATGTGCAGGATATCTCTATACAGCCACAACTTGCATAGATGGCCTTAGACATTTTCTCAATGCCTCTAATAAGTGACGAACTGGAGCGTGTTTTTAGTGTAGCAGGCAATCTAATCACTCTATGCTGTAGGACAATAAAGGGCTAGTTAGTGGAGCAGATCCTGTATTTGCGATCTCAGACTTAATACAAGATAATCACGCTTAACTAAGCAATGCTTCAAGAGGCAATAGAAGCAAGCTCTTTAAACGATAATGAGATTATGAGATATAGCAACAATAACATTATATACCTTGATAGTGATAATAACTCTATAGATTGAGATATTATATAAAACTTTACTTACACGAGACCTCTAAGATCTCTACAAAAACACCTTTTTTTCCCTATATCAAAGTCTTGGCATCACTGGTCACAATCAATCAATCAAGGCAGAAGATTTAGGCAAGGCAATCAAGGCAAGGAGCCCTCACTAACAATCAAGGCAAGGGACGCCAAGATCCTTGCCTTGATTGATTGTGCCGACCTCTGAGGAAGGTAGTGCAGATGCTATCTTTTCTGCAGGAAGGGCAATGCATTAGGGGTTGCGCTATCGATTTACAGCCCTTGAGACTGCTCCATCAATGTCCTCCATCTCAATAATACAGCGTGAGGTAGCAGCTTGAGTAATGCTGTCTATGAAGCTTACTACTTGTTCGAAATTGACTAGCTCTATATGCATAGCCTGAATGTGAAGCGAGCTGATTGCCTTCTCTATGATCTTCCTTAGGAGACCATGTAGATATAGTATTGTCTTTCGGTTAATAGAGAGTGTGTTTCTAGCTTCTTCAATGCAGGAGGCAATGATCTGGAACTGCCTACTATATGATAGGAGGTCATCTTCATAAGGACATTCCTTCGCTTGTAGCATGAACTGCTCTAGAGCGCCTTCTATTGTCAACATTCGCTCATTATTAACAGCTGTATACTTCGTTCAGAGCAGGCCCTAAAGAGTGCTGAAGCTACTATTCGCTCGGGCGACAATTTGGCAAACCTCAGGTCCTACATCTTCAGTACAGTAGTCTTTGAAGAGGTCACATGCTCTTTCATCAGATACTTAGTATCTTTTGCAAAGCTGTATATATTCTCGAAGGAAAGTCGACAAGTTGTAGCCATTGAAGGTTAGAGACTTAAGAGACCTCGGAGCAGGAAGTGGCTGAATTGCTATAAAGCTCTATAAGTAAGATGTCAAAGGAGTTCTATCTCCATATTGTTGGGAAGGCTGTGACTCAGTTGTTTGGGCTTGCTGAATTGGGTCGAGAGGGATCCTATTAGGTGTAATATCCTCTATAGCCTATAGCAGAAATCCAGATAGAGCAGAAGGAAGAAAGTCCTAATCCGCCATAATTGCAGACAGTCCTCTTCCTCCTACCTATAGTATAATAAAAAGACAAGAATAACAAATAGAAAGAAAGGTGGACTTAGTCTCAGGCACACGCCTTCTCTGAATCCTCAGGTATCGCACTGTATTTGACTGCTGGTTGTATGGGCTGTTCCCATAACGTCACTGTAGGGGAAGCGGAACAGTAGGGGAAGCGGAACACTACGCAGGCAGTATCAGATCTTCGTAGTCTGTCCCTAGATCTTCTTCGAGCATGATATAAAATACGCAGGGTAAAAAATCACTTTAGCTATTTTAAAAATCAACAAAATTCAGGAAAAATATATAAATTATACTTTATACTATTAGTACAATAGATTATACTCAAATAGAGATATCAAAGAGATATACTTAATATATAAGTCAAGAAGGCTAAAAGTAAGGATAAGCTTAGATAAAGTTTCAAAAATTTGACTACTTAGAGCGCGTCGTTATAATCAGAATATAGAGCAAATAATAATAGAAGGTATATAAAATGCATTTTAAATACCTAAAATATATAATATATAAATACTAGTATTCTAAGATAAGTATATCGCGTAAGAGATCTAAAGGTTCGCGAGAATTTCGCGTCAAAGTGTTCCGCTTCCCCTACTGTTCCGCTTCCCCTATAGTGACGTTATGCTGTTTTTCGTGAATGTTTTTGTCGGCTCTATCGTCGTCCATATCTTCCTTCCTCTTTTCATAATACGGACTGCTGCGCTGCTGTTATATGCCTGTCTCGGAGGCATTTTCTTCTAGTAGCTGACTGCTGAAATAGGTAAGTCACACTGATTAAGATTGTGACTGCTGGGATCTATGCAACTATCATCTGCATAATCTGAAACAGGGCGTAAATCTGGATCGCTATCCAGATTCCTTTTCGAGCTATTATTGGTAGCTCCTAGTGCTAAGGCTCTTATTGCCTTTTCCTATAGTAACTCATGTTGGTTAGAGCTCCCTTGAAATTTGTGGGGTTTCAAAAGCTCCTGCTGTTAGGGTCAAAGGGATGCCTCCCTTTCCTGGCCTCATCCCTTGCTATATTATATCTGTGGTTGATATCGTTCTGCTTATTCCATTCTGTATTATTCAAGTCGTACTGTTCTAGAAGGCAAGGTCGCTCTACAGAAGTAGCACCAAATATGTGGCTGTGTAGGTCGAGAAGTCAATTTGAAGCCTAAAGTTCATATAGCCATAAAAAACAATCTTGACCTATAGGTCAAGAAAGATAAAAGGCAGTATACTGAACTTCAGAACAACCACAACAGTACCAGAGTCACAATAGTCAAGTAGGAGAGCAGACTATGTTTTTGGTGACCTCTGATTGTTATTGTTGCTATATGCAAAGCATATAACTCCAATTTTATCTCTGAAAAACAAAACTCATCTCTGTATCTGAAAAACAAGGTGTTGCTGGTCTTCGCCCTTTAGGCAGTCGATAGCTAATGTAGCTAATTCCCACCTTTCGCTTTAAACCCTGTCACGTGTTAACCACGTGACCGCAGAACGCTCATACAAGAACCCAGAGCCTTATGCTTAAGACCTGTACCAAATCCCATCCTGATGTCGTACCCCACGACACTAGTTCTCACTCCTTAGTATTGTATGCTATTATCTAGATTATTGATAGCGACCTTATAATATCCTAATAGGGCTCTTAAGGCTTTAAGGATCTTATATAGTTATGAATATTATAGCAATGCTGATTAAGCTTCTAGATTGGTTCGACTTTAGATTATATATTAGTAACTTTATTACAGATAATGCTAATAAGGATAGAGCTACCTTAGCTAAGCTGACTACTAAGTATGCAATCAATATAAAGTAATATTATATACTTTATATAAGCTATATTATCAACCTAGTAGCACAGCAACTACTATTTAGTAGTGATATAGATGCCTTTAAGCCTAAGCTGGTTATTTTAGTTAAGCAACTTGAACTATAGTAATAGCGAAGGAGCAATCTAATTAGGAAGCTCTATAACCTTATTAAGTACATTATGCACTTATCTAATAAGCAAGAATGCTTCTATGAGATCTAGCAGGACTAACTATAACTCCTTTAGAATCAAGATTACAGAGCAAAGGAGACTTATAACCTCACTAAGGATAATTGTATGAGGTAGAATAGCTAGTTTAATGCTGTAGAGCATATATTAGAATTGAAGCAGTCGATCGATAACTTTGTAGATTAAGAGCTTAAGGAATATACCTTACAGATGGCTATATTTAAGAGCTGTAGAGCATATAGCAATGCACATAGTAGTATAGAGTCTAAGAAGCTAATCAACTTTAATGATCAATTAACCTCTGAGGATTAGTCTATTATTATGCAGTATATAAAGGTCCTCAAGCTCTTGAAGCTTAGCACAATGCTCCTCTAAAGCTATATGAAGGATGTAAAAACAAGCTCTAAAGTCATTACAGATAGGCTATAGATAGTACTACTAGTTTTTAAAGAGATATTATTATCCTTTAAAGCTACGCGAAAGCATTATCTAATAGCTGTGAAATAGCAGAGTCAGCTAAGTCAATCAATACTACCAATTGCTAGCCCTCTCTTATCACTACTATCCCTACTAGCTACTAGAGTACAATGCATAATAAGGAGCTCTCAGATACATCTATAAGGATCCTCTGCTATATCTCAGACTGACTATACAGTACTAAATAACTCTATTCTCGAAAAGGAGTAGTTGATAAACCTAGTAGGCAAAGATATTAATCTCTCTACTTATACTGACCTCTAAAGCCACTTCTCAATCAACTTTAATCTTAGCTAGCAAAAGTTCGATAAGTACTATAGGCTCATAAATAATACTCTAATCTACTATATAGCAATTGTTCTATATCCTTACATAAAGTGGGAATAGTTTAATAGGCACTAGGGCAAGGACTATAAAGATTGAGTGGAGAAGGCAAAATCAGCTATTCTAAAGCTTTAGCTTATCTACAAGCCTACTACTACTATTCCTAATGCTATACCTATAATATATCTTCGATATAACTCTGATAATAATGAGATACTTATAGATAAGGCCCTCAACAAGTATAATCAGTACTATGCAGAGGGAATACCTAGTAGCGATTTTATAACATAATACGACTTGCCTATACTATATTGATCAAGCAAATGCACAGTTTGGCCTAATCTCTCTCAGATGGCATTAGACCTCTATAGCATGCTACCATATAGTAATGAACTAGAGTGCATCTTTTCAATTAGTAGTAATACACTTAATCTACAGCATCGTGTAATGAAGGAGGAGATGCTAAATAAGCTATTGTGCCTATAGAATTGGTACAAATATAATTGTTAAGGGAATACCAAGTAGTATATTTAAAAAGAGGTATCTCGCAATGTAGTGAACACCAAAGCAAGCACTGCCTTTGTACAAAGACTGATCGTTGCTTCCTTGCTGCTGTCTAGCATATGAGTTGCATATATTGTACTAGCTGCTGCTAAGTGCAGTACAGGCTATGCCCTGCATGTAACCTTAGACTTCATTCTAAGGATTCCTGTAACAATTATCTCTCCTCTTCGTAATAGGCCTTCTAGGCCTATCCTTAAAGGTCATTTCATATAGCCTTAAAGTTCAGTAACTTCACATGTAGAGGATTCACCTCTCTAGAGGGTAGTATGTAACTTGTATGCGCCTATCCTATATAGTAATGCACTGTATTGATGCAGCATTTGTATAGCAACAAATGCGAAGTTGCTCTAGTACTAATTGATAAATAGAGAGCCTCTATCAGATAGGACACTCCTTAGAATTCTATATCTTCACACGACTCAGGCTGTATCTATTAGGAGCCTTACAAGCTCTATGCTGTTGTAATGCTTAGTAGTAGGGATAAAGATATTTATCTTTATATATCCATTTACAATCACTAGGATAGAGTCAACCACTTGGCTGTTTAGCTTCCTAAGGGGAAGGTCTATAATAAAATCAAGTATGATTTCCTCATAAGGTCAGCCTAGCATGCTTAATGCTTGCGCATCGCTATAGGGCTAATAGCATCTTGATTTCATGACTTGATATGTATTATAAGAGGCTACTCTTTGCGCCACATCCTTGCTAAGGCTTAGCCACTAGTACTTCTGGTATAGGAGCTCCTCAGTCTTGTTCCTATTGAAATAGCCAGCTAGTTCATTGTCATGATGGATTTGCAGGAGTTCTGCATGTATAGCACTATTAAGAGGCATGTACAATGCATCTTAATAGTACCACAAGTCGCCTTCCTTGCACTATACATCTTCCTCTCCTATATCACTACTGCACTTCTGCAGCAAGTCTAATGCATCATCCTTAGCCTGCAGCATTTAGATGATACTCACTAGATCCACTATAGGGTCCTAAAAGGAATCCTCAGATCTTGCAGCAGTATTCACTACTGCATACACTATTGTAGAATGCCCTTAGTACTTAAGTAATGCACTTGCGCTAAGCAAGTGCTCTTCTTAGGCTCTAATCCTGCTAATCAATAGAGCGAGGTTAGAGTCTGAACTCCATACTGCTAGTTTGTTCTGTAATATGGGGAGAAGGTGGCTAGGCATATGCTTATTATATGCATAGTTAAAGCATCTTAAAGGTGTATCTGCTGGGTTCGTCTTGCTAGCCCAGTATTCGATCACAAAGTCGAAGGAAGTAAGGAAGGTAGCTCACCTAGCTTGCCTACCATTTAGCTGCTTAACCCCTATGAAGCCTTTCAGGTTGTTATGGTTGGTAAGCACCTGAACTATATATGCTGTGCCTTCGAGGTAGTGGCAGTACTGCTTAAAGCCCTCTATAATCGCAAGGAGTTCTCTATTATGCATCTTGTAATTATACTCTGCAAGGATCAACTTTCTTGACCAGAAGGCAATTGGGTACCAACCTGTATGCTCTTCGCCTGCATAAAGCTTCTAAGATAGTATTGTAGAGATTGTATATGCAGATGTATCTATCTTTATCCTTAGCTCTATAGCTAGATCGTAATGGCGAAGCATAGGAGCTTCTGTGAAAGCAGCCTTTACTGTATAGAATGCATACTCTTCGCATTCTGTCCACATAAGAGGCCCTGCCTTCTTGCCATTCTTAGCACTCTTAGATAGTGCAGTTAGAGGAGCTATTATCTTCGAGTATTGCTTAATAAACCTCCTATAGAAGTTCGCAAAACTAAGGAAGACCTGTACTTCTCTAAAAGTAGCTAGAGTTAGCTAGTCTTTAACTATAGCTACTCTGCTTCTATCTATCAAGATGCTTGTAGTGCTTATAGTATAGCCTAGGAATGCTACCTAGTCTATAAAGAATTTACACTTCTTCTAGCTTGTATAGAGAGCGAACTTCCGAAGCCTCTCTAGTACTACGCATAGATCTTGCATATATTCCTTATGTATATTGCTATATACTAGGATGTCATCTAGATATACTATATAGCAAATATCTACTAAGCCAGCTAGGGCGCAGTTAATATATGCCTAAAACATTGTAGAAGCATTAGTTAGACTAAAAGGCATAATGTTGTACTCGAAGTGTCTATACTATATGCGAAATGTAGTCTTCTACTTATTGCCTTATTTGATAGGGATGCAATAGTATGCATCCTTCAAGTTGAGAGCTAAGAATACTATTATATACTCTAGCCTATTAAGCATCTCGCTTATAAGAGGCAGAGAGTGCCTGTTCTTCTTCGTGATTATATTCAATCTATAATAATTTATACAGAAGCAAAGAGAGCTATCCTTCTTTAGAACAAATAGGATTAGTGCACTTACTTTGCTTATGCTTTGCTTGATCCACCCATTCTTTAAGGCTTGCTCTAAGTACTCCTATAGAGCTGCTAGCCCTTTCACTAAGAGATTATATAGAGGCCTAAATAAAGGGCATTCTCCTGGCTTAAGATCAATCGCATAATCCATACCTTTAGGAAGCAGGCGATCTGCAATACTATTGCTAGTAATAATATCACAGAAATCTCGAATTTCCTCTAGGAGTTTAGGATAATCCTTGATCTTCTTCAGACTCATAGCATACACAATAGTAGCCTTCCTAAGGTCCTATTAGAATGCGTATGCATCTCTCACATATGTAGCAGAGAGTTCCTCTAACCCTGAGAACCACTAGTAGTTGTTATAGCTGTCTACAATAACTCCGTACTTACGCCTCTATAGCTGCCCTAGGAGCACATCTGAACCACTAAGGTCTATAGCAAAGAATACATCTTCTATTATGCACTCTGCATCTATAGAGTCTGCAATTCGCAGGCGAAGCTTGTAGGCACTATAGCAATAGCCCTTCTCTCTCCTAAATCCTTCTATTGTAGGGATAGGGACATCTATCCTAACCAGATTACATCATAAGGCAGTAATCTGGGATGTCACATTGACATCTGCTGCATTATCAAGCAAGCATTAAATAGGAGTATATTTCCTATGCGCTTCTGCTGTTCCTTATAGGAGCTTTACTAGCTATAAACAATCTGATTGCTTCACTGATTCTTAGCAGACTTGCTTGATGCTAGTAAGTCACTTATGCGGCTTCTCTATTGCTTTAGGCACATTCTTCGCCTTTAGAGCGCTTGCACTGACCTTACAAACTGACTGTCTGCAGTCTCTCTTTTCTTTCTTGCAATCAGAGGAGTAGTGTCTATATTCATAGCAGTCATAGCACTAGATTCCTGCCAATTCGAGCCGCCTACACCTTGCCTGCTAGGCGCATGCATAGGGCTACTCACTTTTGGTGCACTGCTATATCCTTCAGAGGTTTTGTATCCTTTTGTATTCTGGTTTGATAGGGTTCCAGCATCTCGCTTAGTAGTTGCTAGAGAGACCTAAGAGCCCTCTATACATCTAGCAGACTCTAATCTGGTAGCAAGGGAGACTAGGTCTTCCCTTTTCTTTGATACCTTATAGTATTTGATGATAACTGTGCATAATGCAGGCTTCAGCTTGGCGAGGAGATGGCGAGTCTACTGTATAAGTGTGTATGTGTCTATTTGCTCCTCTAAGGTAGCTAACTCTGTAGCAAAAGCTTATACAGTCTGTCTCTTGCTCTGCCTTGCATTCTCGTATGCTATAGTTGTACTAAGGCTGCAATTTACAGAATCCTTAACTATATTAAGCACAAAGGACCTGAAATCCTCTTAACCATAGCTGTCTAACTCCTAGAGGCTATAGTTCTGATGCTATATCTTATATAGCTTACCTATAAGGAATATGACACTATATAGGATCTTCTCACACTCTAAGCTATAAGCCTTAGGAGCAAGAGCAAAGACAAGCTCAAGAGATCGGATGAAGTCCCTAGCCTCTTTTAAGATCTTCCCCTTAAAAGTATCTAGCTCCTTTAAAGGCAGTCTGCTTGAGGTCCCCCTACATGCCACAGGATTCCTAAATGCGCTGCCTGTGACACTCCTTGCTTTGCTATTCTTCTTGTATCCGATATTGCTATTAGCGCTAGTAATAGGAGTGTAGCCTGCATTACGCGCCCTGCATAATACATCTAGCTATTGCTCTATTGCTGCAATCTCTAGCTCTTGCTGTAGCATATCGCATCTGCGACACATGCGTACTGCCTACGCTACCTCTGCAGCCTCCTCATTGACCTCCTCCTATAGCCCTAGGTCTGCATCTCGCAAGTTAGAGTCGATAGGAGTCGCTTCTGGGTCGCCTGCATCTGATGCATGTTCAACATGCTCGTCGATTGCGTCTATGATGTTTAATGGGCTGCGAAGGTTGAGGAACGATCAGAATTGTTAAGGAAATACTAAGTAGTATATTCAAAAAGAGGTATCTCGCAATATAGTGAACACCAAAGTAAGCACTGCTTTCGTACAAAGACTAATCGTTGCTTCCTCGCTGCTGTCCAGCATGCAAGTCGCACATATTGCGCTGGCTGTCACGGGCAAGCCGTGGCACATACGGAAGTCCAGCTGAGATCACGTGACAGGGTCACCGCCAGGGCGACCCTGCCTCAGGCATCCGGAATTGATAGATTGGAAAGTAAGCCGAGGCTTCAGCTTACTCCTGATTTCGCACTTTATAACCAACACATAGCTCTTTGAGCTATGTCCTGTCGATAGGACTAACATCAAGGTTGGCCTTCAGTCCGTAGTTAGCTCTGTATCCGAATCGTCACGCTCTCGTACCTACTCTCCGCACGATCTGCCTCACGCCTGTGACATTACATAGCTCCTACCTTATGTATAGAAGCCTCCGACCCGCCTCGACCTCCGAGTTATCTAGGCTCTCTTAAAGAATTCCTATAACATATTACTCAGAGGCTAGAAACTTGGTACGACTATATTAGTCTAGCTGATTCCTAACTAAACCAGTCTACCTCTGATATTGTCGACCTCTATATCCAAGTTTCGAACAAGAATACCTAATTGCAAAGTAAAGGAGAGGAAATCCAGAAGCTTACTCTTTAGCTTGAATTCTGCCAGAACGACTACGACTGCTTACAACAGAAACTTATCGACTCTAAGAAGGAAAAGGACTTAGCAGTCTCTTAAGCTAAAGCTACTACTATCCTAAATGTATGCTTCTTCCCGAATACGCCTACTCCTACTTCTACTAAAGCGCTACTAGCTGCTCTGCTACTAACGCCTTCGCCTACTCCTTACGAGCCTTCTGAAAATAGCAGAACTAGTGAACGAATCTCTAACCCTGAAAAGTTTAATAGCGACTAGAACAACCTCTCCCGATTTATAGACCAAATCTCTGCTAAACTCACTGTTAACTGAGATCGCTTCCTAAGTTCCTGTGAGCGAAAGGTATACATTATCAACTGCCTCTCTAGACTAGCCTACCAATAAATTCGTCCTTACATTCGCTTTAGAGTCCTGTAACTACTCGATTATGAATAGATCTTAGAAATCCTCAAAAAAGCTTTTAGCAATCCGAATTGCTCGAGCCGTGCTATACAGAAACTCCAAGAAATCATATAAGCGAATTGCAAGTTTAACACCTTTTACGCTGAATTCTAATGCCTCGCTCTTAACTCTAGACTTGACAAGATATCTTTGGTCCCGATCCTCAAAAAAGCTATCTCCTAAGAGCTTAAGCAACTCCTTGTCACTTCATGCCCTAATGGGAACGACATCTACTCGCTAGTAAACCACCTTTAGGACTTAGATACCCGTAACTGCTACTTGTTTGGCGATCCCTCGAACTGCTTCATTACATCTTGCATAGAGAGAATACCTTTACTCCTAAAAACACACTCGAACTAAGCTCCGACCTACACTAAAGCTATGCATCAGGAAACTCAAGGAGATCCAATGGATACTAGTAATGCTCGGCCGAGGACTAATAAGGAACGAGGCGCCTATTACCTTTGCTACCAGACTGGTCACCTCGCTAGAGACTATTCGCTCCCGAATCTACAAAATCAGCACAGCTACTGCTATAATAGCAATAACAGCTAGAAGCACTGTACCCAGGCTATAAAACCCTATTCCCCTTTGCTTCTGCAGTCCCTAAGAAACTACTACGCTGCCCTCCAATCTATAATCGATAGACTCCTGATGCCTGCTTATGCTCCTTCTACAACCTTCTAATTGGAAAACGGAGTAGGCCTGAACTAAGTCGCCCTTAGGCTATAAACTATAATGCACCTGCTCGAATGACTAACTTGCAACTGACTCCTCGATCTAACACCTCTCTTGCAAAGCCAGTTCGCATTTCGAACTTAGCAATTCACAGAATGCCTATTGAAAAGGAATTCACTCGAACCTCTATGCCTATTATCGAAGTTTCGACAATCTAGGGCCTAAACCAGAAAGACACCTGCGCTCTTGTAGACTCTAGTTGCGAGAGTTACACTTTTATCAATCAGGATTATGCAAAGCAAGCTGGCCTCTCGCTAATTCCTATTAACTGGCTGTTTCCATTATACAGCTATAATAGAGAAGACAAGTACTCTCGAATTATACAACACTATGTCTAATGCGAACTAAAGAGTGGGACTTATGTGGATAAGGATGCGATCCTATATATTGTCGTGGGGTACGACATCAGGATGGGATTTGGTACAAGTCTTAAGCATAAGGCTCTGAGTTCTTGCATGAGCGTTCTGCAGTCACGTGGTTAACACGTGACATAGTTCAAAGCGAAAGGTGGGAGATAGCTACATTAGCTATCGACTGCCTAAAGAGCGAAGACCAGCGACACCTTGTTTTTTCAGATACAGAGATGAGTTTTGTTTTTCAGAGATAAATCGGAGTTACATGCTTTGTATGTAGCAATAATAACAATCAGAGGTCACTAAAAACACAGTCTGCTCTCCTACTTGACTATTGTAACTCTGGTACTGTTGTGGTTGTTCTGAGGTTCAGTATACTGCCTTGAATCTTTCTCGACCTATAGGTCGAGATTGTTTTTTATAGCTGTATAAACTTCAGGCTTCAAATTGACTTCTCGACCTACACAGCCATATATTTGGTGCTGCTTCTGTGGAACGACCTTGCCTTCTAGAACAGTACGACTTGAATAATACAATATAGAATAAGCAGAACGACATCAACTACAGATACAATATAGCGAGGGACGAGGCTAGAAAAGGGGGGCATCCCTTTGACTCTGACAGTAGGAGCTTTTAAAATCCCACAAATTTTAAGGGAGCTCTGACTAATATGGGTTACTATAGGAAAAGGCAATAAGAGCCTTAGCACTAGGAGCTACCGATAACAGCTCGAAAAGGAATCTGGATAGCGATCCAGATTTACCCCTTGTTTCAGATTATACAGATAATAGCTGTATAGATCCTAGCAGTCACAATCTTAATCAGTGTGACTTACTTATTTTAGCAGTCAGCCACTAGAAGAAAATGCCTCCGAGACAGGCATATAACAGTAGTGCAACAGTCCGTATTTCGAGGAAGAGAAAAGAGACGATAACGGAGCTGACAAAAACATTCACGAAAACCAGCATATGGGAATAGCCTATATAACTAGCAGTTAAATATAGTGCGATACCTAAGGATTTAGAGAAGGCGTGTGCCTGAGACTGAGTCCACCTTTCTTTCTGTTTGTTATTCTTGTCTTTTCATTATGCTATAGGTAGGAGGAAGAGGACTGTCTGCAATTATAGTGGATTAGGACTTTCTTCCTTCTGCTCTATCTAGATTTATGCTATAGGCTATAGAGGGTATTACACTTAATAGGATCCCTCTTGACCCAATTTAGCAAGCCCAAACAACTGAGTTACAGCCTTCTTGACGATATAGAGATAGAACTCCTTCGATATCTTACTTGTAGAGCTTTATAGCAATTTAGCCACTTCCTGCTCTGAGGTCTCTTAAGTCTCTAATCTTCGATAGCTACAACTTATCGACCTTCCTTCGAGAATATATACAGCTTTGCAAAAGATACTAAGTATCTAATAAGAGAGCATATGACCTCCTTAAAGACTACTATACTGAAGATGTAGGACCTGAGGTTCGCTAAATTGTCACCTAAGCGAATAGTAGCCTTAGCACTCTTTAGGGCCTGCTCCGAATGAAGTATACAGCTGTTAATAATGAGCGAATGTTGACAACTGAAGGCGCTCTAGAGCAGTTCGTGTTGCAAGCGAAGGAACGTCCTTATAACAATGACCTCCTATCATATAGTAGGCAGTTCCAGATCATTACCTCCTACATTAAAGAAGCTAGAAACACACTCTCTACTAGCCGAAAGACGATACTATATCTATATAGTCTCCTAAGGAAGATCATAGAGAAGGCAATCAGCTCGCTTCACATTTAGGCTATGTATATAGAGCTAGTCAACTTTGAATAAGTAGTAAGCTTTATAGACAGTATTGCTTAAGCTGCTACCTCACGCTGTATTATTGAGATAGAGGACATTGATAGAGCAGTCTCGAGGGCTGTAAATCGATAGTGTAACCCCTAATGCATTGCTCTTCCTGCAGAAAAGATGGCATCTATACTGCCTTCCTTACCGAAGTACTAGGAACCCCTATACCCTGATTTGTAGAGAGGAGTGCAGGATCAGCAGTCCCTCTCTCTTGATGAGATGGTCGAGAAGTTTAAGGAGATAAAGCTGACAAAGATAGAGATCCTTAAGATGTTTGAGTCTCCTGACCTCATATACCTCACCTCAATTCAAAGAGGGGATGTACTGATGCGATGCCTTCGTTTAGAGCCAAAGCTGAATCCACTAATTGCTGATTATAATGGATACCTGCAAAGAACGCAGAGGGTAGCATTTCAGACGAACAATGCCATATAGACTCTGCCTTAACAGCAGTATGCTAGCAGGAGCGCAGAACAGCAGCTACCTCTTAAATGTCATAGTTGTAGCAAGACTGGTCATACAGTGATGCGCTGCTAGCAGGTCGACAAGCTGGTATAGCAAGGATATATCTATTTTAGCTAGAACAACTGCATTTTGTTTGGGACTGCAGCTAATCCTAGCCGAGAGGTGCCTAGATTGCCTCCGACTAATAGATATGATGCATTGCTTGACATCCTTAGCTTAAGTGCGGATCAGGTAGATGCTATTGCGCAACCAACTACAGGACTATCAGGCAGAGCTATTACTCTGTCGCATCCTTTTAATGGTGAAGAGGATTCTGATTAAGAAGTGTACTATAGCACTCGCATTAAAGCTATCTGCGCACTACAAACTGGTAGGGGAAAAGGCAAGGTTGCTAAACTACCTTAGTGCAATCGCATTCCAACTGTCTATGCAGATCGATCTAAATAGTATATTCCTAAAGTATAAGATTCATAAACGCAAGGCTAGACTCTCCCTCCTTAGGATGTGAGGAGAACCTAGGACTCTATAGATATCAATAAGGATCACCTAATAGGCATTCCACCTATAAAGCCTGATAATACAAGACAGGCTCCTCGAGCTTAGCGACTAGGCAATATACTTAGCAAAAAGGATGCTGCTCCTGCAGAGATTCGGATAATAAACTATATCTTAGATATGCCTGTTAGCATCCCTGTTCGAGATGCTATCAACTTGATACCTAGGGTTCGTAAATTGTTTATGCAGCCTCTTCACTAAGAGACAGTAAAGGCACTAAAAGCTCTAGGATAAGGGAATGTCTTAGTGAACAGTTAGGATACTATAGGAAGCGACAGTAGTATTCTAGATAAGCGCCTTACTAGCGAAAATCTTTCTCGACCTTTAGGTTGAGAAAGATTCTCTACAGTATATACTATAGCATCTATATAGTTCCTAAAGGCACAAACAGCGAAGAGGACGGCGCAGAGTGGTACATCAACAACACGGCAGACTTTGAAATATACAACTACCTATAGAACAGTGGCTGGGAGGAGGAGGCGGCAGAGGCAGCGATGATGTCGAAGGAGCATCGTATAGCAGCACTTAAGGAGGCAGCAGAGGCAGCAGAGGCAGTGTTGCCTAAAGACTGTGGTGTTACAGCAATTAAAGAGAAGGCGAAACCGATAAATGCTAATATAGATAAACCTGTCAGTGTGCGGAAGCATAGAAGGCCACGCTATGATGAACGTAGATAGATTGTACACTAAGACTCATGCTGAGTCTCACACATGCGCTATATTATGTAGGTGATATATAATGTTGTACTTTAAGGTGTTCGGCGCGCTGAGTCTCAAACTCAGACTCAGTACGCAATCGGTTCTGCTTCAATCTCTACACTCCCTGCCACAATAACCACGCATTACGATC
Organism: Cladosporium cucumerinum; assembly: GCA_023634325.1. Lineage (NCBI taxonomy): Eukaryota > Fungi > Ascomycota > Dothideomycetes > Cladosporiales > Cladosporiaceae > Cladosporium > Cladosporium cucumerinum. The sequence goes on from JALDQA010000003.1 coordinate 107,853, forward strand.
ACAATGCTTATACAGCACTCCAGTCGACGAATATAGCACCTAAGAGAGAGTTCAGTACTGTTTCCCCTAAAAGCGACTCTGAGATAGAGGTAGATACCCCTAGGAAGAGGCTGCCAACGACGCTATCAGGGCAAACAACGCTCTTAGGAGCTTACCAGGCGCCAGCATTCGATATTGCTAGTACACTACCAGCACTGCCTACCTCGGACGCTGTCGTCGAAGTGCCTAAGCTATAGGCGACTACGATAAGAGTTTACCAGCTGGTCGAGTTACAGATGAGCGTAGCTACGATTGAAAGGCAGCTCGCAGTTTTGAAGCAGCAGATTGCAGCTTGAGTATAACAAAGCGAATAGGTACGCGCATTTGAAGCTATAAGTACTTGCTAGATATATACTAACTGTATATATAGAAGGATGAAACGAATAGAACGGGAGGGGGAATAGGCTACGCGAGATAGATGCATATAGATGTGGTTGTAGATAGGACGTAAGTAGAGCTGAGTCTGAAGCTGAGTCTCAGCTCGGTAGCTCGGCTGCAGCTCGATAGCGGCTCGGTGTATCTCGATACGGATCAGCTTTAAACAGTAGCTCGGGCCTTCTTTTTTCGTGACGTATAGGAAGCAACAAATTCAGTAGCTTAGTTCGTGCGAGCTATTATGTATATCCTATACCTACACTTAGCAGAGAAGGCTAGCCCTTTTGTAGACGATATTATTATATGTTCACCTCGGACAGGGAATCTCACTAAACTTGTACTGCCTAGCGTACGAAAGCATATGCTTTAATACCTACAATAGATTGATAGAGTGCTAGCTAATATTAAGCGATCTGGTTGCACTGTATCTAGAGGAAAGTTATACTTCTGCGCTCTTGCCCTTAAAGTAGTAGAATACATTTATGGCTAAGATAGGCAGAGACCTACAGATGGACATATAAAAGCAATCTAATAGTAGCTAGCTTATAAGAATATCACTGCATTACGAGGATTCCTTAGAGCCTGTATGTACTATTAGATCTGGATTGAGCACTTTAGCGATATTGTATCACCTTTGTTTGCTCTGCTTAAGAAGGATGTAGAGTACTGCTAGGATATTAAACAGGCTTAGGTAATGCAATCTCTAAAGGATGCTCTAACATCTATACTAGCATTAATGCCTCTAGATTACTCTCCTAATGCTAGCAAAGTGATCCTTACTGTGAATTCCTCTATAACTAGGTTCGATAGAGTTTTGATATAACTCAATTAATAAGGCAAAAGGCATCTATACAGGTACGAGAGTGGACTCTAGACTGCTATAGAGAAGAAGTACAATATTGTGAAGCTTAAGTATTATTCCCTCCTACATATGCTATATAAATGCAGACTGTAGCTATACAGGATCCGATTTATTGTAGAAACTGATATAAATACGCTAGTTGCTTAGCTTAACAGAACTGCAACTAACTTGCCTAGAGCCTTAGTGACTTATTAGCTTATATAGATAAGACTCTAGGATTTTGATGTGTAGTACATACTTAGAAAACAGAATGTTATTGCTAATGCATTATCGCGCATACTATAGGACAATAATACAGTCAATACGCAATAAGATGACTTAGATGCTTTTATCGACTATAAACTTAGCAGCATATAGATCAGCCTTATAGCTACTACACCAAAGAATGTTCTCCTTCCTAAATATAGCAAGAAGTCTTAGCAATACGCTCTTTAGCTTACTACACTTTAGCAGCCTCTAGAACTCTCTATAAAGGAGTTTGTTATATTTAAGAAGGAAGCCCTAAAACATCTCGTGCAGGGAAGGCACCTATTCAGAAGGCAGAACAAGAATGCTCCCCTAAGGCATGTAGTAGATGACTTAAACAAACGAAGAGACATCATTTAGGAACTGCATAATAAAAGTGGCTATTGAGGGAGAGAAGGTACCTACTAAAGGATTACTGATCGATTCTACTAGGCTAGCCTATTTAAGGATGTAGAAAAGTATATTAACACCTGCTTTGCCTACCAGACTCGAGCACATAATCGGTCAGACGAGGCTCTCTACCCTATCTAGTCTTCCTGTATAGGAGAGAAGTGGGCTATCGATATCGTTCATATACTGCTATATGCAGAATACTTATACCTTATACTAGGGAGGGAGGATCTGTCTAGATGGGTTAAAGGAAGAGCCCTTCGCGAGAATAACTTAAAGAACATTTCAAAGTTTATATTTGAAGACATCATCTATAGGCATAAAATGCTATTACGCTTAGTAAGCGACAGTAGTCTAGAGAATAAAGCACTTACTAATGAGCTTCTTGCTCAGTACAGAATCAAGCATACCTAAATATCAGCATATTACCCTCAGGCAAATAATATGATAGAGAAAGGGCATCAGCCTGTTATAAATGGGCTGGCTAAGCACATAGCTACTATAGGAGCTAGGTGGATTGATGCCTTACCTGCAATGTTATAGGCTGATCGAATAACTATTAAGTCGACTACTAGAATGACTCCTATTCGGGTCATCTATAGAGCTAAATACATACTTCCTATTAAGATCGATATTAGTTTATAGCAGACAATCGCTTAGAATGCTGTGAGATCTACTACGGATCTTCTCGCTGCTCACTATACTCAACTAGACAGGCGGGATGAAGCCCTAGAGGAAGTGCTACTCTATGTATACAGGCAGCAAGAGGCTAGTAAGGAATCCTATAATAACTCATATTGCATTCGAATAAAGGAGTTTAAAGTAGGCGACCTTGTGTTGCTCTAGGACTCTTGCTAAGAGGTTAACAAATCTTCAGCCCTAAAACTTTATCTCTGCTAGCTTGGCCTATACTATATACTAATAACAGTTCAGACATTTGGCAGTTATCGACTGGCTGAGCTAGATAGTGCTAAACTGACTAGAACATTTGCAGGAAAGTAGTTAAAGCTTCTAAATTTACAAACTAAAGAAGACAGAGTAGCAGAAGAACCTCAGTAGCATCAATACTCTTAATAACAAGCAACTGATCAGAGAAGTCTGCCTTCGACTTATATAAATTAGATATATAATAGTCGCCATCCTATAGTCGAGATTCCTTAGCCTCACTCTAACTTAGCGAACATTCTAATAATCTGGGAGAATAGCGATGTCGATATAGACGACAGGAGTGTGTCAGATGTCTCCTTATAGGTTTCTAGTAACCTCCGATTTTGATTACCTAGCGTTTTTCTTAGGCAACTAGTATTAAAACTTTCTCGACCCTTAGATCGACATTCATTTTTCAAGCACTAGCCTGTATAGTACTTAAGAACATCTTTGGTTTTCTAGATATTCCTTCTTTCTTTTCTTTTTGTCCTTTTATCCCTTTTCGAGACAGGTATACAGTTATAAGCAACTAGCGCTAGACTAGCATATATAGCAGATATAAGGACCAGCCAGAACAGGCAAAGACAGGAGTAAAACGAATATAGCGCATTTAGAAGAGAATAGGGGACAAGGAACCACCTTACTATACTGAATACAACAATAACAGAATAGACAAGAGAGTGCAGGATTGCATCGACTAAGAAATAGTTATAACAATCTTTCTCGACCTATAGGTCGATATTGATCGGAGACTCCTCAGCCTATAATAAACCTGCAATAAACTAACGACGTATGCTTCACACTTCACTCTAAGGTGCTCAGCACTCCTTAACTCAATAAGAAGCCCCTACTTCACAGGAACAGCGCTAAGAGCTAGAAACGTCATATACTGCAAACACTGTGGTTAGCAGGGGAGGTGTTTGATACCTCAATTAATAGTAGTGAAGGATAGGTTTAGCAAAGTTACATGAAAAGAAGGGATGCTTCCTCTAAGTCCTTTACTTGTGATGAAGGAACTCCTTCACTTTAAAGGAGGCGACTGTTGCTTATAGACTCACTGATAGGCTAATCACAAGCCTTAAAAGGCGCATTAATAGTCACGAGCCGATTGTTTAATAGTCATGAGCCGACTGTTCCTATTTGCTACAAAAAAGGCGCTAATGCTGTTTAGATGTTTGGGAAAACATATTAACCTGCTGCCCTCCTACACTTACGACTTCTTCTTCTAACTGTACTAACAACCACTCTCTCTCCCCTACCTTTGCTCGCACTCACGACTCGATTCGACAACACAAAGGCACACCCTCTACCTTTCTCACTCGGCCGATTTTGCGGTTATCAGCTTCCTCCCTTAGTCACTATGGCATCGTAACCCCCCTACACCCCTTAGAACCCTCCGCAGCGCGCTATCACACAGCGACCTATAAATCTGGAAGCTACTAATACAGCAGCTAATAGCGTGCATGCCCTTGTTGCTATAGGCAATATCTCTTATAACAAACTCTGCAACTTCTGTTCTAAGAGCACGAAAGTGACTTTAGAAGATCTCATTTCCTTCCTCAACAAGCAAATGCTAGCAGTCTGCAGAGCTATATAATATAGCCTACTCGAACTTGCTGATACAGCTTTAAGCGAAATTGCGGATCTTGCCTCGCATTTCTATAACTACTGCGACTGCGACACTGCATAGAAGAATAACAATCCTAGTAGCTAGGTCCTAAACAGTCTCCCTGAGGACTTTCTAGAATTCCATTAATTAGCAGAGCTCAGCGAGAGTACGCGCAACTGCAAGAAAGAGGCCTAGGATGGCATTCAGGTAGTATACCCTTTAGTTACGAGTAATCGCTCTATCAAGTCAATATGCACATTAGACAAGGCTACTCATTCCCTCTAGGCAGTCTGTAGGCAGGTATGCGCCAATAAGAACACTCCTAGTAATATGATCAAATGCTTGAACCTAGCCCTGCTAGATAGGCTTGTGTAATGGTCAACCATACAAGGAATAGCTATCTCTGCGTACGGCGGAGCAGTCAGCTAAGCTATAGCTAACTGCCCCGCATTGTACGTTTCCTCATATATGTAGCGTGCCCGCTGCGTAAGGAAAGCGGCAGCTTTCAGTCTCTGTGTCTCCTTCTCTTTTGGAAGAAGGACGATCTACTATACGCTGCCTCCAACCCTTGATAGTCGTATATACTTTTGAACCCTATGCGATATCGAATATTACAGCTTGATAGCATTGGTCAGACACGTAACCAGGGAGTATCGAGCAAGCGTATCCTTCTCACCTGTGATTATAATAAGGCTGCTATCTATAGCACATTAAACAGTGTGAACACTACTAATCTGGACTGACGCATATAGGAACATCACTTAATTCGAAATGACAATAGTATCTATGCTAATCTAGAGTTTGCTGTTTATACCAGTCCGTCTCAAGGAGTAGCCTCTCTAGGCATTTTCCTAAGCAGTAGGATTGCTAGAGGTATAGGACTCTATAATTCTCCTTCTCCTTCTATCAGCAGCCTTAGCGACTTTGTTGCTAATATGAGCGTTTATAGCACACTATAGCTGCCTGAGAAGCGGAAATAGCGACTTGATATGATAGGACCTACTAGCAGATACTGCAATATATCTACCTATAGCAGTAGCAACCTTAAGTGCTTTGCAAAGGTACTACAGTTTATTATCGACTACATCAACAACCTTCTAATTCAGGCTAAGACTACTGCAGAGCGCTATGCTATTCTGAAGCAGGTCTCTATAATTAGTCGCCTTAGTAGTTAGAACAACAAGAAGCTTTGCTAGAAGCATATGCAGCGACTTAGAGCTGCTCTTAGTATAATAACTAATTCGGCGACCTGGGATGAACTCCTCACTCGAATTAAGACTATGATAGCTGGAAAAGACTCTAAGGGAGGCCTTAAGGCCCTTTAAACCAAGGACAGGCATTTTAACTAGTAGCGTAAGGGATGCTATCCTGCTATTGAGGGTGATACTCTAAGAGTATACTGCTTCTTCCTAAGGCGTGTGCCTTTCTATGCAGAGGTTTTTGATAGACCTTTTAGATTTACAGAGAGCTATGCTATTAAGATTGCCCTAGCTATAGGCATAACTCAGGACAACTACGAAAACAGATTACGAGGCAGCTATAGGAGCCTTAAATCGAACAATATAATAGACTACTTAAAGCAATCTGAAATGCTTGCAATTATGCATGTGGAGTTCTATATGTACTACTAGCACTAGCATAAGCAACGTATCGAGATAGGATAGCAACGAAACCAGTTTAGGAGCCTTACTTAACAAGTTGTCTATCAGGATCCTAAGTACTGGTTGCTTAATATAGTAGCTCGCAGCGACTACCTGTTTGCACTTATAACCAGTCCTTACTATGTAAAGTACGCTACACAAGGACAGAGCACTAGGTTCTATCACCTTGATCAGAACCTGCATACACTCGCTGCTAAAAGCAAGGGCAAAGATCAGTAGCAGGGATCTCTCTCTCTAAATGACAAAGACAATAATAACTGCACTGAGCTTTGCACTAGCTTTGACAATATAGCAAAGATTAGGAGGTTCGCTGACCTCCTTAAGAAGAAGGATAAGCTAGGTGATAGGTTTGTTAAGCAAATAAACAGCACTATTCTGAATGCTACTATGGTTAGCTCACTGAATGTTCGCTAGGCCTCTCACCCTTGTGTTACTGCTCAGATTCGCCTCACTTTGCCTCTCCTTCTATATAGTTCTACTACTTGTGGCACAAAGCTTTGCTATACTATCTATCTATAGTATATAGGCTTCCTAGCAGGCAAGGGTTCTGCAGAGGTACCTAAAGGTCCTACCTTCGATGAGCTCTGTATTGCTTATACTACTAGTGTTGCTCTGCCTAAGACCCCTTTAGGATACCTATACAAATATGGCGAAGTTAGCACTCCCTTTCTAGCTTTTGTGCGAATTACAGATGTGAGTCTAGTCTACAATGCCTTAGTAGCCTAATACCCTTAGGATAATAGAGCTGTTCATTTAGAGATAGGCAATGTATTCTATAGATAGAAAGACTATACCTACAATAGTAACAACTTCCAGTCTATAGTCTATGACTTCGTTACTCACTATAGAGTTCGTATTCTGGCTAAGATAGTTAGCACTAGCACATTCGCTAGTAATAGACTGTTCGACAAGATGATTGAGCTAGAGAAGATGTCCTACAGTTCTAAATCCTTCTTTAGAGCCTATCCTCAGTTTAACTTAGCGCAGAAGGTGATTACTCTTAGAGCTAATGCTGTAGATACTACTTACAATCGCAATACTCGCTCTTAATCTGAGCTTTAGGATCTATACCAGACGAACGAAGAGAACTGCATATATGAGCTTAATAATTATGAACTTCCCCTAGATGGAGAGAAGCGCTCTACCAAGAAGGCTAAGCATCTTAATATCTTTAAGAATGCTTATAATGGTTTAGTGTCACCTGTTTAATCTGGTATCACTATTCGCACTTGCTCCTTATTATTATCTGCAAATGATAGGCCTTTGTTATCTTTGTTATCCTCCGATAATAACAATGATCTAGTATAGGGAACTCGGAGCTGTAGCGGATCGATGCAGTCTTTAGATTCTCGTCGCTCTTAATCTGGTAGTCCCTACTTCTCTGATGTGCAATCCTCTAGCAGTTCTGCTAGTGGTATATCTCCTAGTAGGTAGGAATAGGAACTTTAATATAGGTATAGCTAAGATCTTTCTCGACCTATAGGTTAGGAAAGGCTCTGCTCGAAATTCTAGAGTTGATAACTTTGATTTCTTGTTTTTCTTTTTTCTTTGACTTCTTTTGGTATTATAGGACGATGCTATAATTAGCAGAAGAGGAAATGTCGTAAGGTATAATATCAGGATGGGATTTGGTATAGGTCTTAAGCATAAGGCTCTAGGTTCTTGTATGAGCATTCTATAGTTATATAGTCAATATGTGACAGGGTTTAAAGCGAAAGGTAAGAGATAGCTACATTAGCTATCGACTGCCTGAAGGGCGAAGACCAGCGACACCTTGTTTTTTCAGACACAGAGATAAGTTTTGTTTTTCAGAGATAAAATCAGAGTTATATGCTTTGCATATAGCAACAATAACATTCAGAGGTCACCAAAAACACAGTCTGCTCTCCCACTTAACTATTATGACTCTGGTACTGTTATGGTTGTTCTGAGGTTCAGCGTACTACCTTGAATCTTTCTCGACCTATAGGTCGAGATTGTTTTTATGGCTGTATGAACTTCAGGCTTCATATTGACTTCTCGACCTACACAGCCACAGTATGAGCTAACTATATAAGTTATTAGGAGAGTCTGTGTAGATTAGAGAGATAGGGGTATGCAATACAGATCGATATATAGAGGTCTTAGAATAGTTGTAGATAGATATGTAGATACATTGAGTCTGAAGCTGAGTCTCAGCTCGGCAGCTTACCTATAGCTCAGCTACAGCTCGCATAGATCATTACGCCGAGTCTGAAGCTGAGTCTCAGCTTAGCAACTCGGTGTTCGCTCAGCGACAGCTTGAGGTAGCTCGAAGCAGAACACTTAGGAACAGTAGCTCAGGCATTCTTTTTTCGTAACGTTAAAGGCTAGGGAAAGGTTCCTACTGTTTCTAGAACTGCTTAGATCTCTCATTCAGGTCTTCCTCACAGTTCTACCAGGCCTATAACTTAAGTCTGCTATAACATCTTTAATTGGTATATTTGCCTGAATAATAATCTCAAAACTATAGAGGTATCTGCTAGCCCTACTTAGACAGAACTCTCTACCTCTTACTAAGAGATAACTATTCCCTCGAAAATTCCTTCTAAATTAGCAGCGATATTATTAGTTAACTCGATTATTTGTTCTTCTACCCTTAAGACTCCTATAAAGTAGTATATTGAGTAATTAGAAGTAGCCTTCGAAAGAATAATATTAGAGATGAGCCTATTATAGAAGGAGAATACTAAGTTTAAGGAACTACTTTAGATATATACGGAATATAAGAAGGAGAACTATATAGTAGTAAAGAGAAGGTTTATCTTTAATATAAAGGAAATTCTCGAACTCACTAAAGAAGCAGAAGTAGAAGTATTAAAGGGAAAGCTAAAAAGGGAATAAATAATAAGAGCTACGACTCCCAAAATTAGGAATAAAGAAGAAGAAGATATTAAGGAGAATATATATGAGAGTAAGAGCGATTATAATATCGTAGCAAGTACTAGATTAAATCTGAGGAAGAGAAGCTAAAATTCTCTAGTACCCCAATCCCCTACGCTGACGTTAGATGATTAGGATGACAGATCAAGGTACCTTTAAGTACTATTTTCGCCTATAACCTGAAAGTTTGTATAAAAGGTCTACTTTCTTCTATTATACCTACCTGTTCTAGAGCTATATCTGCTACTGCTATCCTATATTACTACAAAGAGTAAGCTTTCAGCAGCTCAGTGTGTACTAAGGCATTCTGATCAATTACCTCTAATCCCTTTGTCTAGCCTACTTGGCATGACAAGACTATATTCGATTCAGGCCGCGAGGTCTGCGCTACATGCAACGATCCAGTGTGATCCCAATACTCAGTGTTTCCCAATGGTCCCAGAAAAGAGTATCAATAGTCAAAAACAGCCATTCTCTACCTCGCACATTGGGATCGAAACATGGCATGTCTATTATGATACACTCTGCTCTCGACAAGCCGAATTGTGAAAGGTCCATAGCTTCAGGTTCGACATAGGACATTCGAAGCACACATGGCAAGCACTCGCCAAACTTCAAGACAAAACAAAGAAAAGTCCGCAAGACACTCCAAGCCTCTCGTCAGAAACTTGTTCTTTGTGTCAAGCAGCCCTAAAAGCTCAAGACAGCGTGGCTCATTAGACATGCCCGAGCTTCGACAAAGGGAAGAGATATACTCTCTAGCATCTCCGGTCTCGACGGAACATTCTTTCTTCCACCTCCTCATCGGGGTATCCAATTCCAACACCAAAACCTTGCATCTTCTTGATTCGATCCAAAACCACCACGAACCATCCAGAAACTGCCTGTGGCCTCTAGAGCGCTCTTCGCGAATTCCATAGCACCAAAGCAACCCACACCCAACCTACAACAAGACCATCCACCAACTCACAAAACCCCAACACAATCCACGAACGCCAACAAAACACCTCCCCCTCCCCCCACTCCAAAAAGATGGCCCCCCTAACCCGCCCCAACAACGCCGCCCTCACCAAAAAAATCGCCACCCTCCAACTCGAGCTCGCGCCCCTCGTCCCCCTCCCCTCCGGCCCACCCCACCCAGCCTTCCCCAGAACCCTGCTAGCCTTCCATCTACTAACCGAAGACGAGCTGGACAGCATCGCGCACCACTACCACCAGTCCACACCGGGTCCCTGGACACAGCACTACCCCGCGCTGATGAACTGGGATAAAGACTTCCTGGCGCGGCGCAGCAGCACGGCAGACCAGCAGCGGCGCTCGCCGAGAGCGTCGGCGGCGGATGTGGACGCCGCGCTCGAGGCAGATGTGTCGGAGGAGGCGTTCCTGAAGACGCTGATGACTACTGTGCAGGATTTGCAGAGGGAGCGGCAGAAGAAGGGGCCGGCTACGCTGCGATCTTCTCCGGAGGCAGAAGCTTCGTTGTCGACGGTCGGGACTAATGCTAGCAACCCGTACGCGGGTCTGAGCGACAAGGACCGGATTCGGATCAAGAGGAGGAAAGTGGGCAAGTTCATTGGTTTGGTGGGCATGGAGACGCCGGTGGAGGAGATTGCGGGGAGGATCCAGGCGAGTTTGGACAGGGCGGTGGAGAGGAGTCGGGAGGAGCTGAGGCGGAACGAGGAGATTATGTTGCGGAGGTCGAAGATGGCTTGAGAGGGTTGTGTTGCATTGGCTGTCACTGAAGGTTGTGGATTTCTGGAGACCTGGTCTCTTTTCTGATCTAAGCGGGAACGGTAATCTGGGAATTTCTTTTGTTGTAGCTCATATTTCTTGTGAGCAAGTAATTGAATGTCTAATAGTTACAGAGTAAGCAGAGTGGTATCGTCATTATCCCCAACGCCGGCATCCAGTTGCACCAAAGACTGTCCTCGCAAGGTCATTAACGAAAGCAAACAGAGTTACCAATGCACCAATTTCAGGCCTCTTCATCGATCTTCTCCCATGTGATACTGGTCTGACTGCCAGCCAGCTCCTCCCGCACGTCCACTTCTGCTGCAGCGCCTTGCTTCTTTCCAAGACCGAGCATCCAGCCAATGATTGACTGTGGCGCAATGGTACCGACTACGTCATAAGCAAGACTGCCTCTGCCAACTCGGAGCATGGCACTTGGCTTCCGTGCCACCAAAGTGTCAAAGACTGTGTTGTTGAGCTCCCGCAATGGAGTGGCCCTAAACTTGGGCGAAGCTTGGCCCTCACGCCTCTGCTTCGCTGTGACAGAAGGAATTTCAAAGTTGCCCAGCTTGAAATGAGAGACTGCAACGCCCGTGCCCTGCTCTCTCATCTCAGCAGCGAGCGTAGATGTGAAGGTCTTCAGCGCAGCATATATAGTGTTCTCCGCAGCATGTCCTGGTAGTTGCAGCGCAGGTGTGATGGACGGCGTGAGCATCAAGATCTTCGACTGGTGTGCGACCAGCGCCGGCAAGAACAGCTGAGTAGTCGCAATTGTGCTCAGTACTTTCGCGTTCAGCATATCGCTCCACTCCTCGCTTGCAAAGTCGCCAATATGTCCGACAAGCGCAGCGCCAGTATCCGGTACCAGCACCAAGCCCTTGAACTCCAGGCGATGCGGCTCGGCGCCATCGAAAGCGACATGTTCGCGTCCAAGCAGGTTCTGGAAGCGTGAGAGCTGCTCCTGGGCGGCGAAGGGATCCGCCAGCGCCAGTGGCAGAGGCAGCAAGTCTGCGCGCGACAAGCTGCGGATGTACGTCTCTTCCTCGGTCGAGGACGTCGCAACGTACACGACGAATCCTCTCCTCTCCAAATCAAGAGCCACGGCCGAAGCGAGCGGGCTTGACGTCGCACCAGCTACGACCACAACATCCATCCTCGCGCCACTCGGACTCTTCCTGCCTCGCCTCTTCCTGTTTGCCTTGCGATTCTGCACGTAGGCGCCAGTGCTCACGGCTCCGGTGACGGCGAAAGCGACAATCGCGGCAGTCAGAGCGCGATTTCTGTCCATCCATCGTGTGACGACTTCGTAGTATGTGGGCGGTGGAAGGCGGCGGGGTGGTGCTCTGACAAGCGCTGATGGGTCTGAGGGAATCCATTCGCGGAGGTGTGAGGCGACGAGGTCGAAGTGGCGCTCTACATCGGCTGCAACCGAGTTGACTTGGGCGCGGGCAAGGTCGAAGAAGTGCTGTGCGTCCGTCATGATGTGTGGTGTAGTGATGTGGTTTTGCGAGAGGATGTTCGAGATGACAATGAACCGCGAAGGGTATCTTAGACTTGTCGCTTGCATGTGCTTGCTTGCTCGCATGCTCGCTTGCTTCACAGCGGGGAAGGCGGCACGCAGTTGGTCAGCTGCCTTGCACACCCAAGACTATCTTTGCCACCGACAAGAGCACTACATTGAATGTGAGAAACGAAAAACATCCGAAGATGGAGCATACGCAGATTTAGGTTTGTGATTTTGAGCTGGTATACGTGCTGTGCTCAAGAACCACGCCAACACCTATCCCGACGACTTGGTATCATTCATCGCATCAAGACTCTCTCCTTGACTACTGTCCCAGGCCAAGCTTCTTCCTGCTCGGTCACCATGTATACATCCCACCTCGACCCATAAACTCCATCAATGCCCTTGCTAAAAGCGTTTATCATCATGCCGTGGTGCTTAATTCATTACTCCTCGTCGCCAATCTGCGAGTTTTGTTAGTAGCTGTTGTACAGGCAGGCAAGGGTAGTCTACAGTGCTTACCTTGGGGGCGAGGTAGAACCTGAGGTATGAGTTGTTGGCAAGGCCGTACTCAACAAGCAGAGGCACCTCGTTGCTGAGGCAAAGCTTGACCTGACCGCTGAGGCCGGCGGCTTTGCAGAAGTTTACAAGGTACTTGAGCGAGAAGGTAAGGGCGACGGGCTCAGTCAAGCTGATCTCGACGTTCTTCTCCTCGTGCTCGACGTCGGTGTGCTGGCGAAGGGTGACGGAACCATTGCCAATGTCACCAGTGCACGCGAATTTGACACCCTCCTTTGTGCACTCGATAGCCACTGTGCGATGTGTTAGTATGTCGTGAAGGTGTTACGGACGAGACAATCTTACCAGACTCCGACAGTGCAGACAGATCCCTGGTGATCTTAGAGAACTCCGAGCTGGGCATGGAGATGGTGGCAGCGTACTCAGTGTCCGGAATACCCAAGTGCTCCTGGTCGATGTCCATAAGCTTAATATCGTACTCGCTAATCCTGTCGCTCTCGGCGCTCTCGAAGACCAAGTTAACGACATCGGGCGCGTCCTCGGCCTTGAGGGTGAGGATGTCTTCGTTTTGTGCGCAACGGAGGACTTTTGTGAGGGAGGTGAGGTTGATTCCGAGAGCGAGGTTGCGGTCGCAACGGAAGGGCGAGAAGGACTCGGACTTGAGCATCATGGAGACGAGGGCGACATGGGAGTTATCCATGGCCTGGAGCGCAATACCGGAGTCATTACAGTCGAAGTTGCAGTCCTGTACCAGGTCCTTGATGGCGTCGACGACCTTGAGGGAGGGTTAGCAGGCGCTCATAAGAGATATAAGCGACACAGTATATCATACCTTCTTCAAAAGCTGTGCTTGCTCGAGGCGGGCTTCCAACACTGTAATGGTGTCAGCGATGTTTTCTCTCACCGGTCTCGTGTGAAGACGTACTCTTGGTAGATTATGTGGTTGTGTATATGTGTGTGTGTGTGTGGTACGGAGATTGCGAAGAAGATGATGTAAGCGTGAGGTCGAGCGGAGTGTTGTGAGCGGGCGTGGTATTGTGTGTGATGGTGGGAGTATGATGTGATGTGTTGTGTTGTGTTGTGTTGGATAATTGTTATTCGCATTCGCCTGGGAAATTAGTGCGGCGCGTCAAGGCGTGTCGCGAGCTCAAAGGAAACGCGTGTGCCCGAGCTTTGGTGGGGCTCGATTTCTCTTTCATTGTGAGAGTGAGAGTCTCGGTCTGACCCAAGCCAGTCCTGAAGTGAAGCCTCCCTCTTGCATATCTGAAGTGAAGCCTCCCTCTTGCATATCTGAAGTGAAGCCTCCCTCTTGCATATCTGAAGTGAAGCCTCGCTCTTGCACAGGTCAGACAACGTGCTGAGGCAGTCACTGTATACGACCACCATGATTATTTGAGTCTGCTTCTGGTCTTGCCTTTCCAGCCATGCTACAGATCTTCCCAAGCCAATCATGTCACATCCAACAGATGATCGCTGGCTATGGCTCGGCGTCGGAATTGGTCTCGTCGTCGCTTTCAAAGGCCTCAAATACGCCATCACAGACATCGTACGCCTGACACAAGTCAAACCCCTTGGCAAAGACCAGTATGAAGAGCTCCAAAGACAGCCAGAAGATTGTACGCCTCTTCCTCCATCCATCAATTTTCCCGCGAACTAACAGCCTTCCCAGCAATCCCCGTCGACGTTCATCGCACCCTCGTCGACTCTCCCAACCCCAACATCAACAAATGCGCGACCGACATCGTCCTGACCCGCTGCGTGAAAAGTCCCAGCCTCGTCGCGGAAGTGCAAGCAGATGCATCCTCTTCAAATCCTGCCCTGCGCCGCAAAGCCCGCCTCGCCCTGAAACTACTCGGCAACTGGAGTCTCGGCGGCGACAGTGGCAATGCCATGCCTCCAGGCATGAGAACCCGTGGGTCCACAGGAGCAATGAACCTCTCGCCCTCGACCGTTTCGCAGGAGAACCCTTTCGAAGTTAGTCGGGGTGTCTCGCTGCCGCCTCGCATGGCCGCACAGCTCTACGACCGAGGAGGGATTATGGAGACGACTAACGCCCGCCATGCTAATGCGTGGACTACGGTGGCGCGCGATCGTGATGGCGGATCAGAGTCTGATGCCCAGCGTCGGCAGCGCAATAGGGAGGTTATCGTGATGCAGGGAGGCTCCGAGGAGCTGGACGAGGAAGATATCATCTCTCGACCTTCATAGCGTGTCGACGATTTGTGGCGGTATCGGCAATGCTTTTCTGTGATGCAGATTTGGATGTTTCTACCACGCAGTAGATTCATTAGACCTTGGTACTGATGTATGTATATATACAAGTTGCCAGTCCTCTACCTGTCATTATTTCGTAATATTACATTACGTGCCATCGTTTATCGTGCTCGGCCTCTGCCTTTTCTCGTCAAACATTGCGGTGCTATCACTCGCCCTCGACATCTGCTCCTGTCGGACGTTCTGTCTCTCTACGGTCAAATGCAGCTTTCACTGGCTCACTAAGCCTTTTCCGCCGCCGCAATCGTCGCAGCCAGACGATCAGCCATCTTATGATCACCCTGTCGGCGGAACACGCGCTCCGCCTCAACCAAATCGGCCTTCATGCGAGCCACGCCCTGACTCCCCTCACCAGCATCCGCCTTTGCCACAGCAGGAGGCTGCACACCCCCAGTCCTCATCTTCTCCATGACCTCCGCCTTGGGCTTAACATCACACACCTTTCCACACTTCCCACACGTCCTCGCCTCAACATCTTTTTCAAAATCCTGCACCGCCTTCTTAATCTGCGTCCCCAAATCCGTACAATGGAAACTCTCCTCATGCACCTGACTCCCACAATCCTGACAATACCACCTCAACCGATCCACACTGTCCTCTGGCCTAGGCTGCTCAATGACCACGCCAACCGTATCCGCAAACCTTACAGGATTATGCGGGACGTTACCCGGCAGCAGGAACAGCTCGCCCTCGTTGATGTAGATGTCGCGGAAGGCGCCGGTGGTGGGCTCGATGGTTTTGAGCAGCATGCGGCCGGTGTGCTGGTAGAAGAATTCGGGCGTGGAGTTGATGTGGTAGTCGGTGCGGGCGTTGGGGCCGCCGACGATCATGATTGTGAGGGGGTCGTTGTAGATTAGGTAGTTGTTGACGGGCGGTTTGAGGAGGTGGGAGTTTGTTTGGAGCCTGTGGGTGAAGTTGTTAGGGAGGGTTCGAATGAGGGGTTTTCGGGTAAGCTATACCATTTGCTGATGTTGAGAGGGTCTGTTAAAGGCGGTCCTGCTGAGCGGTCCATGTTGGAGGCGTAGGTTGCGCGTTGGATGTGGCTTCGGATGCTGCTGGAGTGATTCGAAGTGGATGCTACTCTGGGAATAGTTCGGCGCAGTATTGTGGCAGCTAGCGATCGCAGTGAGTACATTGAGCAACGGTTTTTGTAAAGCGGTGAGGACGAAAGAGTTGCCTGAGTTCACGTACCTTCGATGCCGCTTTGTATGTTTGTAAGACGACGACAACATCTCGCGGAGTTGACGATGCGGCTATCAAATTCCCTCTCTTACATCCGATAAAGCCGTGGCCCCACCCGTCGAATACGGCAGTAGGGAAGATCATCGTCGGCAAGTTGCACTTGTCGGATAAGACACAACACCACGACGAGCAGTATGCGGATGTACAAAAGACCATAGCCGTCCATACGGTATGATCCAGTATAGCGTGGTGCGAGAGTGCCAAAGTAAGCAACCAACCAGTCGATGAGTCATTATCGCGAGATCAAGCGCGACCACAACGCATGAACGACCAAATACCCATCGAGTGTAAGTCTATGCAAATAATGAAGACTCGAAAGGTCGTCATCGGTAATCACGAATTTTCGATTCTCGCGAGAATAGATGAACTCAACCATCCGCCTTCTGACGACGATTTCCTCATCCGCCGAAAGACCAAGAATCGATCCATCGCAAATGCTCAGACTGCCGTGCAGATTGTCCCTCAGTCTCTGCACTCGCATCGAACCATCAACTTTCGCGGGTCCGGTCGGGCGCCCGAAAGAGTCCCGACTACCACTACCGTCTCGTTCGCGAAACTCCCTCTCACCTCGAAGCATCCTCCCATCCATACCGAAGGGCAACAAGTCCCCGTGAGATGATTTGACAAAGTGCTGATAAGACAAGATCGTCGCAACATGATGTATTCGTGTACTGTATAGCCATAACGTAGACTGTCCATCATATAATCTTTTTCACATGACTCATGACTTAGCCCTCGTCCGCCAAATAAAGAACGCACTAATGAGCAGCCCAAGCACATCCAGCGCCACACCAAACCACAACGCCGACCTCCACGCAACCAAAGGCCCATCCTTATCGCCCACGTATCTCTCAACGGAAGCCGACATCCCCAAGCCCAGACTGATACTATAATTGACCATAGTACTGATCAAGCTGGCAGCAACTCCTTGCGACTCGCGTGGCACTGCATTCGACATGATGACGGAGCCGGCCGGGTAACTCCAGTTCATAGCCAGCGGCATGATTATAACGCTCAGGAAAGTATTGATCCAGTACGTCTGACCGACAGGTGCGGTTGCGAGGAACAGTGTTCCGACTAGGAAAGCGGCCATTGCAGCGAACATTACCCAAGCGACTCGGATCCGGCGGAGCACGAATGCCACGGCCATGGCGCACGCGAGGCCAATGGGTGCGACTGGTACTTTTTGCGCGACGGCCATGAGTGGTGTAAGGTGGCGGAAACGTGTCTGGAAGACAAAGTAGCCTACTACCCAGATTCCGTGGCTATGATAGTGTTAGATTGCTCCCATGTTCATATGAGGAATAATTTGTTGCTTACCTTCCCCAGCCGCAGGCAATAATGATCAGCGTGAATGCAGCATCGCGATTGAGACCCTTGATCGGAATCAAAGGATAGGAAGCGACGCATAGCTCAATGTAGATGAAGATGCCGAGGCAAATAAGGCCGAGAACGAGGATGAATGGAATGTAAGATTGATCCCAGCCGACTATAGGTGCTTCGTTGAAGGCGAAGTTGATCATGACCAAGCCTGAGACACCAGTGAGTGCGCCAGGTAGATCGAACTTGACCCACCACTTCGGCTTGGGAGCAGTACCAGCAGCTGGTGGTCGAGCGTTGTCTGCAGGTATAACAAAGAAGCTGAGCATGCTGACGAGAGCGCAAGTAATTGCAAGAGCCCAGAACGACCACTGCCACCAGCCCTTTTGGGCGCAGAGCGACGAGAAGGCGGAGCCAGTGACCATCCCGATGGGGCCCATGCCACCGAAACACGAAATGGAGAAGTTTCGCTTAAGACCCATGGGAAACGTTCGGCCGATAAGAGCAAGGCCGTTGGGAACAATCAGAGCAGGCCCGATGCCTTGCATTGCTCTGCCTCCGACCAACATGGTGTAGCCGCGATGATCGCTGAAACCGCAGAACATCGACCAGATCGCAAACCAAAGCCAGCCAAACATGAAGATGCGCTTGTGACCGAACATGTCTCCTAATCGACCAGCGGGTAGGATGAGAGTGCCCAACGCCATGCCATAGGAAGCTGTGGCTAAACTAAGCTTTGCATAATCGGCTCCAAGATGTGTGCCGATGATGAAGCCGGGCGCGATGGTTTGTGAAAGTCCAGCAAGGGAGAGAAACTGGGCCAGGCAGACGTTCATGACAAAAAGAATTTCGTGTATTCTCGACATGCGAATCTCCGGCTGAGGCGGAGGTACCGGCGATGATGGGGATGGCGGTGTCCCACCCCTTGTCGTAGGACATGATGAACAATAGGCCACATCGAAACTCTTTTCGTTGACAGAGTCGGGGCTGATGGGACTTCCACCATCTCCGATGCGGTGCTTTTCCACAAGCCCAAATTCGCCAGTATTGTTGTTGCGGGCCAGCGCAAAGCCATTCCACACTGTAATTTGAGAATTCTTCAGAGCTCTCCGCCATTCATCAGGGACTTCATCCTCATCGACGTAGATGTATGTTTGTTTAGGCAGACGTGTTGGAGGGATGACGGCGATGTTTGACTTCGGATGCGTCGGGGTCTGAGCTCCTCTCGACGCGACGTACGTTCTCTCCGTTCCAGACGGGGACGGTGGTCGATAAGGTCTGCTGTTGAGTATCCTAGAAGCTGCCTCGACGACATCTGTACTTCTGAGACCGTGCAGGCTGCCTGATCGTGAAGGTCGGGTGGTACTCATGCCTGAGCGTGCTGACTGGCAGCGTGTACGAACCATCTTCTCAGGACAGGCCTGTCTATATGAGAGGCGCCGAAGTGATCACTTTGCAATGCCAAGTGAATAGCGGGATCTGTAACGGTGGAGCCTGCGGAGAACAGGACAAGCAGAGTCGTATGTCTCACAGTGAGAAAACCAATCTCTGTATACTCCGTACCACGGATGGGGGCCTGAAGATTTTTATCAGTCGCCGTGTTACGAGGAGCTGCCATGTAAATGCAACATCGGGCACCAGGCATCGGCTCCCAAGGCCCCACAGTCAGTTGACACATACGTGTGCGACGCATGTGTCCACCGAAAATGGCAACTCCGCATGAAAGACAATTGGTACAGAATCCAAGGCTGCAGCTCGCACATGCAAGGTACGACGGAGGGGCGGCGCCTATAGAGCCCGATTACAGCTGTGGCTTCCCGAAGACCCATAACAGCAAGTGATGTGCCGGATGATATACCGGGAGATCACCATCAGCCATTGGACGGCGTCGATCGCGTTCCTGGCTAAGCAGCCTTGGAAGCTCATGTTTCGCCCGTGCCAAAACGGCTGGGATGGAGCAGCGAGCGCGTCTTTGCTTTACACACGTGAAGGCGGCTCACCAATGCTTGGCGGAACTGCTAGCCATGTCTCAGGGGTGCATGATGCATGAACGTGGCTTTGGGACGCCAACAGGAGGATGTCTCACCGCCAGCTAAGAAAGTGTTATCGATCCAGGGGAACATCATCTGATTCTTTCCACACACGAGAGAGGATTAGGGGGCAGAGCTGTATAGCACGAGTGGATCGCAGGTTGCATCCGCATGTCCGAAATAATGCAGCTGATAACCTTGCAGCACATTGCTTGACTTCGCTGGGGAGTTCGTGGGCAGTTGCTTATCGGGAAGAGGTGAAAGCCAAACATCGCAGGGCGCGCGAAAGAAGGTTAAAACAAGCTTCATCTTGGCGGTCAAGCTGTGGTCGATCACATCTCCGGAAGCTTGGAGCCGGAACGCAGCACGACGGATCGGCCTCATAACGATCAATGCATTTAGCGGCTATGCGGGGCTCAAACATCGCAGACGCCGTGTCGCCGATGCTCAAATCACAGCTTGTCTGTAAGGTCGTCAGAACGTGGTTGAGACCCGACGCAGACGTCAGCCAGAAGATCATGTCAGGCAACGCGTGCTGATGTGGGCCGAGACACGGGGCATGAAGCAGAAACAAGACGATCATATCTCACTGGCAGAATGATCTACGGAGGCTTCGTCAACCGCATTAGACGGTGTGAATGACGCGCAATGTGGGTAATTCCATTGCTGCCGACATTCATCGTCACAGTGGTTTTGCCAGCTATCATCACACGTAAATCCGGACGGGCAATGAGCAGGGAAGCGGTGTTCGAACCTACTCAACAGGCCTCGAACCATACTTCTATTACGCAAAATGGGGCGGAAATATGACCGTCGGGCCCCGTAATCGGGAACGACTGAGACCTGCCAGACGCACTACTTCGAGTCTAACAGCATGCATTCAAGCCCATCTACCTGTACGTCTCATTCTGCTTCTGCGGCCATCTGTCCAGCACAACTTCACCACCAGTAAGCTCAAACTCCCAAGAATCCTGAGCAGGAACATCAATTTCGAACCTGTACGATTCGGGGTACAAGATCTCAATGTCGGCTTCGTCGAGCAGACCTTGCTCGACGGTGGACTCCAAGAAAGTCGGGTAGTAATACACGCATTCGAGATCAGCACCCGACTTGATGGCCGCAGAGACGGTCTGTTGGCGAGTTTCGGCGTACTCGTGATCTGTGAAGATGCTTTGGACGGATGTGCAATCGGTGACAATGTAATTTTCATCAGCAGTCCAGTTCAGTGGCCGCGGAGAACCGTGTCGATCATGTATTCGTCCGCGCACTGAGGCACGCCGTTAACAGCATTGTATGCACACATGATAGAGGCGACCTTTGTGTCTCTAGCACACTGAACGAATGGCTGCATGTAGTAGCTTGATGTCATGATCACTGATGTTGTCATCGAAGCCGTAGCGCGTATTGCCCTGCCAGAACTCCATGTCATACGCCGTGTAGTGCTTGCATGTTGCAATGGTCTTGTAATGCTCTGGGCCGTGCCCGCCTTGCATAGCGGTGACATAGTTCTCGATGTAACGCTTCACGACGTAAGTGTCTTCGCCCAAAGTTTCCTGGCCGCTGCCCCAGCGAGGATCCCGGAATGGATTGATGTTAGGCGTCCAGAAGTCCAATCCGGCCATGTTGGCATTGTTGTAGGCACGAGCCTCAGTACTAATAACCTCCGCGACGGCATAGATCAGAACATTGTCGAAGGCTGCTGCCATGGTGATAGGCTGCGGAAATGAGGTGGCATATGACCATTCGCCAGAATCATTGAAGTTCGTGCCTGGAGCACTTGCGAGGCCATGGAGAGCTTCGCCCCACCAGTTGTAGGGCTCGATTCCAAGTCTTTCGACTCCTGGGGACCGATTATTCGCTATGTTGATCTTCTCTTCGAATGTCAATGCATCAACGAAGGCTTGGGCACGTTGTCGTGCTGGAAGCGTCGTGTCACAAACAGAGTTGTTGGCCAAAGGACCGTTGTTGCAATCCGGGTACTCATAGGTGGCAGATGCCAGCAGAGGGTACGCCGCCAGTACGGCATGGCTTCAGGCAACAAGTGAAGCCATGTTGTCAGCCACAGTACTCTGAAAGAGTTAGGGCTTGCAACTTAGGGCCTGTACGCTTTTCAAAGGAGTACATATACATCTTCCGAAGTGGAGTATTTAGAAGTTGGCTGCATACTTTGCGCTTTTTACTAAGACCATAATAGCCAGAATACCATACAGCGCTAGATGACCATGCTTGGTGTATACGAGCATTGGTGCTGACGTTGTCCATGAAACGGACAGCAAAGAGGTCGATCTCCCTAACTCGTTTGCAAGGATGCTGAAGCACCAAGGTTCGGTGAGGTCGTTTGTCGGCTGCATGATCAATGCCAAGCAGCAGCTAGCTATTGCATCTACTCGGTGCACTTTTCACCGAGCAAGGTGATCGGTACATGAACAGAGAAGAATGGTAGTTTGATGTGAAATCATGGAGGGGATGCGGGGACATGTTTTGGTCAGAATCGAATTTTGAGGGATTAGAACTGTTTAGCGTGGATGGAACGAGTTCACTTCTTGATTGGATCGACATCATGCGGCTCTCGAGCTACCTGAAGTGTATAGACATCAACTTGATGCACATTTCGATGCCACTACTCCAACATATTCGATCAGTGATGGAGGATTATGGTTTAATCACGTGACATCTCCTCGAGCGCCTGGGGCTATCAGGGTTATGACAGATGCTGTCCCAGTCTGTGTAACATACTATGTACATGTACAGCTTGATCAATGCCGGAGCATCTCTTCGTCAGCTTTACCTTGTGGCGAAAGGAATGGCTAGTACCAAGCTGAAAACAAAGAGCACAAACATCCCGTTCCTACTTGAAAAGTTTAGTAACACCAATCAATAGTCATGAGGATGCAAGCAATGGCACGAATGGAAGGTAAAACCCATGAAAATGCTCTTCGAGGAAGCTCTACCGGGTCAAGCTCACACATTGGCGACCAACTACAAGACAATTCGCGGTCGTCGTTTGCAAAGGAGAACATCGACCGAGCATGAGATCGTGTCAATCACACCCGTCTCATGACATTCCAGAACGGTCGTCTCTCAATGTGCCAGCCGACATCCCTGACATGCTCGGTAAAGAACTTTGTACGTCGTACTTGTACATCGCGGAGTTCAGAGAAGCGTGGATTCAAGACTAGGTCGCACAGTCTCTCGTCCACGTAACTTGCCACACTCTCCGTGTTAGCGTCGTCCAGAATCCTGAGATGTTGCAGTGAGTCCGGCAACAGGTTGGATAATGGCACGATCGCGCCCGCCCAAACACTGCGAGTGTCATCGTACCCGGGCGCTATCTCGCTACCGTCGCGCTGAACTAAATCACTGTAGTACGTGATTATTTCGGCCCACAGGCTCTCAATATCGTGGACACTGCCAAAGCCGTGTCGATTGCCGTTGAAGGCTTCCCTGACTCCGTGATTGGGGTCCAATTCCACGAGCGCGTCCACAGGGATAGCGAGATAACTCCAGTTGCGCAGAGGACCTCGCCTTTTGCATGTCGCACAGTCGATGCGATGATGGAAATCTTGCGGAAACACTCTCGACAACGATTTTCTTTGCACAAGATCACCGCCATCATCGCGATAGAGACCTCGCTCTGGCCGTCCTTGAAGTCGTCTCTTATGCCGTGTGCTAGCATCCGAGAGTGAAAGCTATCCTCAGAGTGTGTCAGGTGTCGTGAATGTAGATAATGTCGAGTCTGCGCTATTCTCCTTGACGGACGATAATCGCCTGCCCGCCCAAGGTGAACCTCACAGCGATCCGAGCGTCATGTGACGTCGTGAAGCAATCTGGGGAAGGAACGCGTTCCACCGCGCAACTCTTTAGGACTCGAACCCTCCTCGTTTGCGCCCACCCAATCCCTCGATACCACAGACGAATTCCAACCCGCAACAATGAGCGCTCTAGAATGGCACAAAATCCCCTCCTCGCTCTCCGAACTCTGCATCAACACCACTCTCCGCTGCGGCCAATCCTTCCGATGGCGCAAAAACGACGCCGGCGTCTGGTCAATGTCCCTCCACAACCGTATTCTCTTCCTCCACCAAGACTCTGAATACCTCTACTACCGCGCAACATTCCCATCAACAATACAACACACCACCCCCGCCCTCCCAACACCACCAACCTCCCACGCCCCCTCCGTCGCCGGCGCAGAACAGAACGACACCGACGACACCCCGGCCCTGGTCCACCACTACCTAAACCTCACCCCGAACCTCACATCCCTCTACGCCCAATGGTCCGCCGCGGACGCCAACTTCGCCAAAAAGGCCCCCAAATTCACCGGCGTGCGCATCCTGCGGCAGGACAGCTGGGAAGCGCTGATCGGCTTCATCTGCAGCAGCAACAACAACATCGCGCGGATATCGCAGATGATGCACAAGCTCTGTCTGCACTATGGACCCTTGCTAGGCACGCTGGATGGGGAAGCTTATCATGATTTCCCGCAGCCGAGAGATCTGGCTAACGATGGCGTGGAGGCGAATTTGCGGGCGCTGGGGTTCGGGTACAGGGCGAAGTACATTTGGAAGACTGCGTGTATGGTTGTTGAGAAGGGGGAGGGATGGTTAGATGGATTAAGGAATCCAGAGGCGCCGGTGCTGGGAATCACGTCTTCTGAGGGAGGAGAGTGGAAAGCGCAGGGTCGCGATGGATATCGGGCTGCACATGAGGCTCTGATCGAGCTACAAGGTGTGGGACCCAAGGTTGCGGACTGTGTATGTCTGATGGGCTTGGGCTGGGGCGAGGCAGTGCCTGTCGACACGCATGTGTGGCAGATTGCGCAGCGGGATTACAAGTTTGGGCGCGGGAAGCATGCGAGTTTGACGAAGGCGACGTACGATGCTGTTGGGGATAAATTCAGAAGTTTGTGGGGCAAGGAGGCTGGGTGGGCGCATTCGGTGTTGTTCACGGCGGATTTGAGAGCGTTTAGTGAGAGGTTGGTGGCGAAGGTTGAGGTTGTGGAAAAGAAGGAGGAGGCTGTTGAGAAGAAAGAAGAGGATGAGGAGGATGTCAAGGTCAAGAGGGAAGAAGTAGAGGAGGCGATTGTGGCGAAGGTTGAGAAGGTAGTCCAGAAGCGCATCAAGAGGGAGGATGAGGATGGGGAGAAGGATGTGCTGGCTGTTGAAAGCACTGTTAGGAGGAGCAAGAGAGCGAGGAACAATTGAAGGTCTGGATGGATGGCTGTTCCGAAGTGTGCAGTCATGCTATATCTCGCCCTGAGGCTGAATCAGACTACATGCCAGCCTATACTCTGGCAACTGGCAACTAGCAACTGGCCACAGAAGACAGGGCAACAGGGCAACAGGGCGCCATACACTGACAAACCACGCAAATCCAGCAAGAGGCCTTTCGCATCTCGTTGTTGCTGGGAAGAAGTTGCCTTTGCCGAGTTTCTCGACCTGAGATGATTAACAGACGCTTCAAAAGATCTACAAATATCAAAAGGTCCGAGGAGATATGCGCACAGTCCATATAACTCCGAGTGTTTTCGCCGCGGTTACAAGGAATGACGACGCTCAAAGATACGAAAGGAAGAATAGATCATGTGGCCGACAGCATATCAGGGTAGAATGAGCGAATTCTGTACATCCAGACGCATGATCCGATATGACAGCCCAATCAGGCAACTCGTTATTTATAATGTTTGAGGGAAGTAAGAGTACAAGCAAGATGTATGTAGCAGCAGCAGCTACAGTATATATAGTTAATCAGATATCAGACATCAAGTGGGGCGGATGGATCAGCCTAGCGCGAGGACAGTCCAGAGAGTTTGGAGCGGTTCTATTTAAAACTCTTTTTCTCCCACGCGGTTCATCTATTCTTGGGTACCAGCAGGCCAAACCTAGGTCATACATTCATTAGTGACGTGCGAAGAAAGCTGTCCCACGCGCAAACTCACTATACCAGAGAGATCGATAGCGGGATTGATATCGACAATAATAATTGTCCATCCCTGCGAACAAATCTCCATCCACTCCAGCCCTCACTCGCGCGCCTGGTGCGCCATCGTCAAGGGCTGAAGGAAGAGGAAGAGGAAGACGGACCATCGTCTCCCCCGGGCGCAATTCAAGTCGCGCGCTCTGGTGCTTGGTCGAGCATCGTCCTCGCACGACGACCACGACGACCACGACCACCACCACCACCACCGCCACCACCACCGCCACGCCCACACACCCACGCACCCACACAATCACACACCCGCACACCCGCCCGCTCCTGCACGCCCGTTACCACGAGGCTGGCTGGTTAGCTAGACGCGTGCGCCCGAATCAGACAAGCGCGCCGTTTCTTTACGTTCTTCGCTATACTCTCTCCCACCCTACTATACCCATACACGCCCACAACCAACGCACACGCACAAGCACACGCACACGCACACACACACACACACGCGCGCGCAGCGCATCTCTCTACACACGCGCGCGCGCCATGGGCCGTCGCAAGATCGAGATCAAGCCCATCAAGGACGACCGCAACAGGTAAATCCTACTGATCCTCTCTCTGTAATATCACGCGCGTACCTCAAGCATACTGACACAGCCCTTCCCTCAGGTCGGTCACCTTCCTCAAGCGCAAGGGCGGCTTGTTCAAGAAGGCGCATGAGCTCTCCGTGCTATGCTCCGTCGACGTCGCCGTCATCATCTTCGGCCACAATAAGAAGCTGTATGAATACTCGTCGGGAGATATCAACGAGACGATAGCAAGATTTCAATATGTGAGTTTCGCGTATAGTCTTGCAGATTACTGAACAAGCACTGACTCTTGCATAGTATGGCGCCGCACACGAACACAAGGGCCCGCAGGACTTCGCTGACAAGGGAGGCGACGATGACGAGGACGACGAGGGCGGCGAGGAGGATGCAGGAGACGCGAGAGGTACACCCGGTGTGGATCACCACCAACAGATGATGCAGCAGCAGCAGCAGCAACACGCCGGTCTTCAGCATCACCCAGGCCTGCAGCACGTCAGACATGGCACACCGCAAGGCTCGCCGCCCATGCCCAACGGCGCGATGCCACACTTCCAACGAGGTCCTTCGCCACTGCCGCCAGGAATATCGCGTCCGTCTTCCAGAACCTCGCAGCATGCTATGCAACATCCACAGCAGCACCCTCCGCAACATCTTCGCCGCACCAGCTCAAATCTCGTCCCACCTGGCCATCCACAACATACTCAAGGACCGCCACAGCAGCCAACCTACGCCTACACTCCGAACCAGCCTTTCCACAACCCTCAAGCTGCAGCGCAGGCGCAGATGCAGCGTCCTCCACCGCAAGCATCATATCCACCACCATATCCGAAACATCATCCCCAGCATCCTGGAATCGCGCAGTCCATGATGCAGGACAACCGTAGGCAATCCATGCCGCCTGCATTCCCACCTCACCACCACCACCAACAACAACAACAACAACAACAACAACAACAAGGCCAGATGCACCAGGATCCCTCTCATGACCACCTTCAACCTCCGCCACAGCGTCAAGGCATGGCATCGCCTCAGCCTCAGCAACGTGAGCAACCTGCACCAGGTCCCTCTCCGCAGCCTCCACAGCATCATGATTTCGCTAGCCCGCCTATACCGCAACCAAAACCACTTCCAGCGCACGCCAAGCACAACAGTATATTCACGCCCATTGATGACAGCAGATCGCTACTGGCTCAACACTGGGGAACTTCGGGCATGATGGAGCACACTCGTTCAGAACCGACTATCAAACTGGAAGATGGTGGACCACGTCCTGCGTCGATCGATGTGGCAGCAATGAATCGCGACAAGGTGAACGGGCTGTCACCCAAACCACCACCTGCTAGAGCTCTGCATCAATCTCCTCAACAATCCACTCAACCTCAGCCACCTCAGCGCACGGCAAGCACCTCAAGCGTGCCCATCATCGCTCCACCAACACGCGCAAGCACAGCACCCGACGCCAAACGACCCCGCCTGAAGGTGCAAATTCCAAGCGAAGCATCTGGAGACGAGGCTGCTACAGCCGATTCGGACGCAGCCAGCACTTCGCAACTACATCTCGCGACCGGACCGCAGCAGCAACAAGGCCAACATTCGCACGTTGTTCTGCCACCGCCGTCTCCATCTACCAACACTCTGCTCAGCGCCGGCGCTCAAGGTCCGCCAAATCCATTCGCACGCCCGGCTCCGCCCATGAGTACGAATCCACACGCCGCCAACCGCGAGAACATCGAAACACCCATGACTGCGCTACCGTCTCGCTTCATGCAAGAAATGCTACCCAGTCCATCGACATTCTATTCCGACTGGGGCTTTGGACGATCAAACGACAGCAACATGCTACCCAGCCCACTGAATTTCCAGACGCCGGTTGTAGGAAATGGCTCAGGATGGCGAGAGGAGGACCGCAAGAGGGCGGCAGAAGAAGAGGCCGGAACTGCAGATGCGAAGAGAGCTAAGGGTTGAGATAATGTCAGAGTGATTTGGCCGACAGATGGTGGCTTTATGGAGCACCGCGAGATAAATTTGATGATCAGATGGGATGGGATTCCTTCGGCGACTCTTTCTTGATTTGTTTCGAAATTTGTTGTTCTTTTTCTCTGTCTGGGAAGGGAAATAATGATACCACATATGTTTTATTGAATGTAATTTCTTGGGTACTGTCTCTTTCTTTCTTTAGTCGTCAGGACGCTTCGGATATAATTTGATTTGGTCTTCGATCAGCGCCCTCGGCAGTTAAAGACGGCGAGGAAGGCGGGCAGTGCAAGACATACTGCACGCACTATGCTTTCTCCGAATCTAAGAGGAAACCCTATGGAGATGGGAAAAGCGGACGAGCCGACCCTTCCCTTTGAGAGTCTCCCTGAAGCGTGCTGACAGTGAAGGAGACAACCACCGCCTGGATAATACTCGTGAACCCATTGAAGCTGCAAGAATTCCATATCAAAAAGGCAGAGTTGCAAGAGTGCTGAGCTGATGGAGTTTATCACCATTTGACTTACCTGCCCGAAGGATGCCGACAGCGAAGGAGTTCTGGACGAGGAGATTCCTGCGTTCGATTGATAGTATTGATGGCTCTCTACTACTTAGGCGTAGCGAGGCTTTGTGGGCATTCCAGGAGGGCTCGCGAGCGTACGTACCATCCAATATATATCGCCAATGCTCTATGCACGCAAAGACTCAACTTTCCAATCTCGGTTGGCACCGAGAAGCCCTCACTCTGTATAATAGACGAGATGAACGACAACAGGCCTAGATGTGCAGCGGTTCTCCCGGAGATCGTAACGACGCGAACACGCCCATTCGCAAACCCTCCAGGGCTTCCTTCGGCCTTCCACCCACCGGAGAAATGAGCTTTCTACGATAGTCAAGCCTTGCTCGGCTTGCCGAAGCCCTGTATAAACGGATTTAGAGTTTGTCGCCCCAATATAAGCGGCTTTGGATTGCTTGACATGAAACGCGCTTGGCCCCTCTCAGCCCTGTAAATTCGTTCATGCCTCGGGGATGAAGGCCGCTTTTGGGAATACTTGAAACGATTTCTGCGTATGAGAGTTGGAACTTAGTACGCTAGAAAGTATCATGTATGAGGATCAAGCACAGAGTCAAAGTCTGGTTGAATTGCTTGCGACACACACATACACACAAAGTATGAGGTACTACGTATGTGTTTCAGACATAGACATCAATCACCAAGCATTCCCAGACGATCGCCGCGGGCATCTAGACTTCTTGCAGAGAAACTTGCAGGGTTTCTCGAACCGCTTGCCCTCGTTTAAGCTCATACAGCCATGTCGCACGTCGTCTAATTGAAGCTCGCTTAGTAGCTTATGGCGATAAACAAGCCTCCAGACACCTCTTGTTCATTTCCTATCTACGCTATGATGTGTGAATCGCCCCATAAGGCCATGATAACCCAATCTCCAGACATCATCTTCCCTTGTATATAACCTGTAGGCCCTCACATTTTCTTGAAGCCTATTCTTCTTTGCCTCAGCCTTTCAGCGAAACCACCACACTCCTTTTCAGTTCTACCCGGGACTCCTTTGATTTCTATCAATTCACCAACTACATTCATTCACTCATTTCAATCAAATACTCCCAACAACCATGAAGTCCACCTTCTTCGCTCTGGCAGCGATGGGCGCTGCTGGCTCGGCGTCCGCCGCTGTCTCTGCCTACGGCCGCTGCGGTGGCCAGGGTTACACTGGCGAGACCGAGTGCGTTTCTGGATACTCGTGCCAGAAGCAGAACGACTGGTACTCCCAGTGCGTTGCTGGTGGCGCTGCTGCTCCTGCCGCTACTACTATCAGCACGGCCGCTGCTGTCAAGCCCGCTGCTGCTTCTCCTTCTTCTTCTTCTTCTCCTTCTCTTTCCTCGTGCTCGGTGAAGTACATCACCAAGCCTCTTTCTGAGAAGCCTGCTGCCACTCAGGCTGCCTCCAAGTCCGCCTCTACACAGGCTGCTTCTTCCAAGCCTGCTGCTACTTATCCTGCTGCCTCTACCCAGGCTGCTTCTTCCAAGCCTGCTGCTACTTATCCTGCTGCTTTTTCTTCTCCCGCTGCGGCTGTCAAGCCTGCTGCTGCTGTTACCACCTCCAGCAAGGCTGCTGGTAGCGGCGTTCAGTACGCCGGTGTCAACGTAAGTTTGATCTCAATATCCTCAGATTCGATCAATCGCTAACACATCACACAGATTGCCGGTCTTGACTTCGGCTGCGGCACTGATGGCACTTGCAACTCTGGCTCCCACCTCGCACCTGGCCAGGACGGCCTCGACCAAATGAACCACTTCATCAAGGACGACGGCCTCAACACCTTCCGTATTCCCGTCGCCTGGCAATTCCTCGTCGACGACAAGGTCGGCGGCACCCTCAGCTCCGCCAACTGGGCTGTCTACGACGAGCAGATCCAGAACTGCTTGACCGCCGGCGCTGCTCTCTGCATTATCGACATCCACAACTACGGCCGCTGGAACGGCCAGATCGTTGGCCAGGGCGGTCCCACCGACGCTGACTTCGCCAGCCTTTGGTCGCAGATTGCCACCAAGTACAAGAGCAACGACAAGATTGCCTTCGGTATCATGAACGAGCCTGTAAGTATCCCCGTGCGAGCTCCCAGCTCCTGTCCTAAAACACCCCTTTTCCAATGCTGATCACGTCTCTAGCACGATGTCACCATCGACACCTGGGCCAAGACCGTCCAGGCCGCCGTCACCGCCATCCGCAAGGCCGGCGCCACCAAGAACAAGCTCCTCCTCCCCGGCAACGAGTGGACCCATGCCAGCGCCCTCATCGACAACGGCTCCGCCGCCGCTCTCAACAAGATCACTAACCTCGATGGCACCACCGACAACCTCATCTTCGACGTCCACCAGTACCTCGACAGCGACGGTTCCGGCACCCACACCACCTGCACCACCAACAACGTCGCCGCCTTCAGCACCCTCGGCGACTGGCTCCGCACCAACAAGCGCCAGGCCATCCTCACCGAGACCGGCGGCTCCGACGACGCCAGCTGCTTGACCATGCTGTGCGAGCAGTTTGATGCCCTCAACAAGTACTCCGACGTCTACCTCGGCTGGACTGGCTGGTCTGCCGGCAAGTTCGACTCCAGCTACGAGCTCACTGAGACTCCCGTCAAGAGCGGCAGCAGCTGGACTGACAGGAAGATCGTCACCCAGTGCGTTGCTGGCAAGTTCAACAAGGCATAGATGGAGCATAGGACGATCCGGCGGACGAGCTGATGTATGCTTGCTTGCCTGCATTGGCGGCGTCCAGGGAGGAAGGCAAGGAGCCTCCGCGTCTAGATGCGACTGCGTATCTAGATTAGCCACCTTTGGCGCTTTCTACTACACACTTTTGTTAGATTCGGGACCAGCTGCAATGAAGCGCTTTTTTTTTCCCAAAGTTCAGACGGGGTCTTCCCACGCATGATTCTAGCGCGACTCGATGTTCTGATGTTCTGAGATCTATGTGGTTGATGTGGCCAGATGATGGAAGGTGGCGTGAGCTCCATGCGTGTTTTCGTGTAGCTAGCGAAAGTGTGCGAAATTGCAAATCGAAGTCACATTCTTGCATCTTCGGGAATAAAGCCGAGCTGAAACGGCGTCAGTAAAGCTAACAGATCTCAAATGATGCGCTGTCGTTTGCGGTAGATCATCGAACATGATACCTGAGGACCAGACGTAGAGGCTGCTAGGAAACGGTGTGAGTTCGAGCAAGATGAGCAATACGAAGGCTCCCCGGTAGGTAAACAGATGACGTGATGTCACACTGGGTCTGCAGGTGCCAGGCATTGGAGGATTACTTGTTCAGTCCAGTAACGTCGTCTTGTCAATCTCCCACACCAGGCCACTGTTTTTCACAGTTTCAAGATTACCTCAAGCATCCCTATGTTGATGCATCTTGCGATTGATGGTTTCCGAATGAACATTTGGCCCAATTGGTCAACACGCGGCCACGCCCCTAATTGAGACGCGTTCTCTCAGCCGGTAATAGGTGTCTGCGCCGAACTCCAGCAGGGTTCTGACGTAGAGCTCTTCACCCATGATTGCTGCTGCGATCAGCGAGGCCTCAAAGTACAGTATCCGCCGATCGCGTTCGGGTCTGCTCCAAACTCCAGCAGCATGCGCATTGCGGCTGGGGTGTCATTGTTTGGAACGCACTTTCTGCACATATCAGCCCGTTGACATGGCATCTAGCTCCTTCCCCCCGTTGTAGTCATGATATTCGTCGCTCCCGTCGTCGTCGTCGTCTATGTTGCCTCTGACGTCCCTGCCGTCCCCGTCGTCTCTGGCGTCAAGACCAAGACTCACGCATTATGAGTAGGGGCCCATGACGATCAGAAGAGCCTTGGAAAACCACTTTATATTGCTGCAGTTGTCGAAATGATTCGCAATCGGACGCAGGATCTGTTCTTTTCTCTGTCGATACGTCACTACAGCGATTCACGTGACAACAGCAACCCAAGGGCTGGGTAAGGCGTTAGGATCGATGACCACCTTAAGATTCAAAATTAACCGACATGCTTCAGGGAGTCCGAGATATACTGCCCTTCACAGGAGGTAATGGGATTGTCCAGGTAGGTCGTTGATGTCCACTCCAATTCCAGGATCCAAGAGTAACGTCAGTGTAGGGGATATCGGCCATTACTAGATATCGGCCAAAATTCAGGGTCCACTTTTCTTTATTGTTAATAACTCTCTAAATAATGCTGAAATTAGAATTTCTATTAGACTATTATAAATATATAGATATCAGCTCTTTATATATAATATTAAGATATATAAAAAAGGTTAAGGTCTATTTATAAGTAATCTACTTTTATCTATTACTTAGAGAGATTTAAGCTTCACTAGTAAAAGTGGGTTTATTGAGTAAAGAATACTATCTCTATCTATTTTGAGCTAAGATATAGATAATATTATACTTGTGTTACCTTATAATAACTCTATTATACTTTATTATTTTAGAATCAAGCTATGATATAGCTTATAAGTAACCTCAACCCTGACCCTAAGTGTCACGGGGCGACAGCTGGGAGCATTCAGCTGCGTAGCCGCTGAGGCAAAGAAGCTCAAAAGACTAGGATGTAAGACCGGTTGTCTTACATTGCTCGCACATATGTAGCTAGATCGGATGTTCGGACGGATAAACGGATATTCTCAGCTTCTTGCCTGTGACACTAAGGCTCTTTTCCTACGTATTTCTTAGTATACTCTACGTAGATCTAGGAATTTAGCTACAAAGTCGGCTTTTTCGGACATTATTAGTAGATTTATAATAGCCCTAACCTATAATAGAGTTTCAAATAAACACTATAAGATACTCTATATCTAGAAGATTATATGCATAAAATCTTAGATAAATCCTATATGTATCCCGCTCTCTAGCTCTCTTATTATAAAAGTCTAGAAGTTAAGGTTTATCAATAGCTAAAAGTAAAATAGATAATTAAGTGTACTAAGCCTTCTAAAAAAAATTTAAAAGTTAGATATATAAAGAGCTAATATCTATACATTTATAATAGTCTAATAGAAATTCTAATTTCAGCATTATTTAGAGAGTTATTAACAATAGAGAAAAGTGGACCCTGAATTTTGGCCGATATCTAGTACTGGCCGATATCCCCTACACTGACGTTAGGCGTAAAACTCTGATGTCACCTACTAGTGCCGGCCATGGCTCCGCGCGGCCGTAAGCAACTCGCAAAGCGAGTGCCGTGCAGCTCAATCACTATTGCAGCTCATCCCGTGTGGACTGCTGCTTATGTGGTCGATCAAGTATGGAGTCGCCATTGAGGATGCTGAGGATCTGGGTCCAAGAAGTCCACAAGGCTAAGAGACACCAAGGGTACCTTTAGGCAAGAACTTTAGCGGGGTAAATGTACCTGCGGTGGTTCACTTCCAGGACCAATAGATCTCGAAGATATGGCAAGACATGTAACGAGCTTTGTGTCAAAATTAAGTATATCTCCATTGGCTACCTTCAGCACATTGAACCAAGTTCCACACATACATCATTATGATCATGCCCACTCTCCAGCAACAATCTGCGCAGCTCGTTCCGCAATCCCATACACGCCGCTCTGAATGTGTCCACTGACAAGCGCCGGCATAATGCTCGCATCGACAACGCGCAGACCTTGCACACCATAGACCTTCAATTCGGCGTCGACAACGCCGCCGTCCTCCTTCCGAAGCATAGCACAGGTTCCAACTGGATGCCAAATGCTAGCCATGTTGCTTCGTGCATACTCAAGCCAGTCCTCGTTTGTATCCACTACGTCAAGACCCGGCTCGTACTCAGCCGTCCAGACGTAGCTCATCGGCGGAGTCTGTGCGATCGTTCGCAAAAACTTTGCGATATGCGCAACACCGTGCAAATCATAGGAGCTGTTGAGGTAGTTGGGATCGAAGCGCGGCTTCGTTGTGAAGTTGGCACTGGTGATGTGGGAGCTGCCACGGGAGAGAGGGTGCTGAAGTACGCCAATAAGGGCGAAGAAACTGCTTCCGTAGAGAGAGCTGTTAGCTAAAGGGTAGCCTTTGGCTCCCAGATATCCGTCTGAGAAGAGCACTTCCGCTTGCGGAACGAGTTTGGAGAGATCTTCAAGATTCTGCAGCTTCTTG
This sequence comes from Cladosporium cucumerinum, assembly GCA_023634325.1. Lineage (NCBI taxonomy): Eukaryota > Fungi > Ascomycota > Dothideomycetes > Cladosporiales > Cladosporiaceae > Cladosporium > Cladosporium cucumerinum. Next base: position 142,623 of record JALDQA010000003.1, read on the forward strand.
ACGTCGACCACATTGGACACATTGACCGACGAGTTGGCACGCGCTACAAGCGATGAAGATTCCTCGAGAATCTGATCCCACTGCAAATATGCGTAGCCACTAGAGGTGCTGTCGTAAAGCCCTGTTTTGTTCTTGCGCCAAAGTGCCAGTTGTTCAGCGGCGTAGGTTGCGTTCAGGCGCAAGATATCTGGAGTCGTGTAATTGTCGCGAAGCTGGTATGCGTTGACAATCCTTACATGATCTTGTAAATTCTCGCCGACGCCAGAGAGCTCGACTTTCTGCTCCACACCCGCGGCCTCGAGAACGGCTTTCTGGCCTACACCAGAAAGTTCAAGCAGCTGTGCTGACTGGATAGTGCCCGCGGAAAGAATAACCTCTTTGCTAGCATTGATGATTGTTCCATATTTGAGCGTAACGCCAGCTGCACGTGCAACGTCGTTGATGTTGACTTTGGCGACTTCCGTATCCAGCAAGACATGTAGATTATCAGGCGCATCGGCCAGGTAAGCTGTGCTGTATGATCTCGTATAGTTGGAAGGCTGGATGTTGCTGGTGTGGCGCATATATCCGATCAGTTCTCCATCGAGATAGCGTTCAGTCTGAGAGAGACCGAGGTTCCGCATTGCTGGGAAGAATTGCTCCTGCTGAGGTGGAGCGAGTCGATTGATCAGGAAATTGATCGGACCATCATCGCCGTAGCCTTGGAGTCCAATGGATCCATTGGCGGGTGTGATGTGATACTCTTCTGCCTGTCGCATTGCAGAAAACATAGATTCCGCGTTCCAGCCCAGATTGCCCAGTTCTTCCCATGCATCGTAATCTGCCGCAGCACCACGGTCCCAAGATAAGAGATTGAGTGCAGAACTTCCCCCTAGAACGCGACCTCTATTTTGCCCGATAGCGCGGCCATTGGCACCAGCTTGTGGGATGGATGTAAAGTTCCAGTCATACCTGCTTCCGAGGATTGATCCTTTGCGACCAGGAACGTAGATGCCCGCTTCATCTCGGCCATCGGGTCCGGCTTCGATGATGAGAACGGATGATCCTGCCAGTCTCTGACTGAGACGCGTGGCGAAGGCCACACCGGCTGTACCACCACCCACAACAATCTAGATGGTCAGAACCACGTCAGTAATACTTTGACGCTGTCTGGAGCACCACCAGGCTTACAAAGTCATAAGTTTGCTGAGGTACAGCGATGGCCATTGCCAATGGGGCCAGCGATGCAGCCAGATATGTGGCTAACATCTCCGTAAGCTTGCAACGCAATTAGCACTGGTGTTTGAGGGGTTTGCTCCAAAAGGAAAGTGGGAGCACTATAAAGATACTTTGGGCTCAGGGCGTGCGGGATAATAAGTTCAACAAACACTTAGCCTATTGGAACGCCAATAGAATCTTGCACACGAGCGTACAAGTCATAGTAGCTGCAGGAGTTTCGGCACTTGTAGTAGATGCTATGGTGCTTATGCTATCTTACATGGTAGGCGAGCTAGTGATAGTAGAGGAGGGCTCGACTCCGCACAATAGGGCTCAAAAGCCCTGTCGAATCTCGCTTGGGAACACATCCTAGCACAACGGAATCCAGTGTGATCCTTCCGCGTACGATTTTAGAGAGGCTGGTCCAGTGGATGGTGCCTGCATGTGGATGGAAGATAAGAATGGCACCTGGTTGATGGTGGGGAGCTCGGGATGACTTGGAACACATGCGGATGGCGCCGGGTGCCAAGGCCAGATCTGCAAACTGTTCGATGTGCATTCAAATGGAACAACACCTCCATTATCAACGAGAACTTGGTGCAATATGAGATCTTGGTGCGCCTGAGGGAGGGCATCTCTTTGTCCGAAAGGAAGAGGAAGCGTCCCGAAAATGTTCGCGTCGAGCATTCAACATGCTGTCAGCTGTCGAAGCAAGACCTCTCAGACACAAGTGCCGTATGAGTCGGGTGGCCCTGAAGGATCCCTCTTCGCAATCTTTTCAAGAACATGCAGGAATGATCTTGATACCATGCGTCAGTGTCCTTCGGTTGATCCACCCAACGTTGGACGTGCATGACTAACCTTGCCGGACCTGCTAGCATCTCTAATCGTCTAGATCCTCTACACGAGACATGCCCTGACCTGGCAGGATGTTTACGCTGGTACATGACAAGTTCGAGTGTTTGTACTATTAATGACGTAGTCCGAACGCTACAACTCAGTTTCCATCTGCTCACGTAGGATTCATCAAGACCTTGTGCCTGGCCATGGTCACTCCTTTACGAAGGACCTCGGAGGGACTCAAGACCGAATGCGAGCTATAGAGACAGACAAAACTATGATCCATACGAGCCGCCAGCACGTGCGACCACGCCAAGATCTTGGGCATCATCCCTGCTCTCTACGTCGACTGCACACATCCTTTGACGGGCCGCGGAACAACCCATATTGCACTCGCTGCTTATCGCCTACGAACCGCTCTTGCCTCCGTGGGCAGCTAATGTAACAGCTTGGCTAGCGGCCCTGCTTCAAAGTGTGTACTCGTTTCACTGCTGCTGAGAAGCCAGTAAGGAGTTTGAACCTAGACCGCAAGCCTGAAGACACCGCTTCGGCTGTTCCAGGTACTGTATTCTGGAGCACTGGCAGCAATGGTCGATGGCAGGAGCCTCGTCCGACGAGGCGCACGATCTCCTTTGCTTCGAAGATTAATACGAGGAGGGGCAGGGTCGATTCCGTATGCTGCTTGTGTGATCATGGCTCCATTTACCTGATCATCGCCTCATGGTCCTTCTGTAGTCCCCACTTACCTTTGGGACAAAGATGGCTTCCTCATCCCCTTGCGCCACGGACGACGACATTGGTAACGTGCTCCTCATCCCAGCAGCATTTTTCATCGTACCAAGCGCCACCACAACAGCACTTCGACTCTGGGCCCGCAGAAACTCTCTAGGATCAGACGACTGGACGATTCTCGTCGCGGCAATACTCGCAATCGTCCTCAATGCTCTTAGCATAGTGGGTGTCAGGCATGGAAAAGGCCGCCATGTCTGTGCCCTCGATAATGAACACATTGCCGCAATTGGACGATACAGCTGGATCAACCAGATTATACTGTTCTGGGCGCTCTTCTTCATCAAGATCTCTGTCTGTTTTTTAGTCCTGCGGGTCAAGAGCACTGCACTTCTACGCTGGACTTCGGGCGTCGTCACTGCTTTGATGATAATAAGTACGATAGTAGCCTGCGTGGCGCTGTTAGCAGAGTGCAGGCCGATCTCTGCTTACTGGAACAGGAGCAGTGGGGAGTGCCGTGCTCCAACGTTCCGCATTTATTCAATTTGGGTGCAAGCTGGTGAGTCTGTTGTCTCAGTTAAGACACGAGACGTTGTTGAAACTGATATTCTTCCAGCTATCTCGGTCTTCACTGATCTGGTATGCTCTCTGCTGCCTTTCCCGATACTCTGGAGTCTACAGTTATCTCCTCGGAAGAAGATTGCAGTCGGCGTGTTGATGGCTCTCGGTGCAATGTGAGTGCTATTTCCAATCTATGTGCCTGCGAAACTGCTCATTACCAATAGTGCATTCATCTTCGCCATCTTGAGAGCGGCATCACTAAGCCTTGGCCTCAGCGATACAACTTGTCGGTTCTCCAAGCCCTGCGACTTCCACAGCAAACTGACCTTATCCTTACAGACGACTATACTCTCACCGGAACCTGGATGACGTGAGCCTCCACATCCTACTCCTTGTGGAACTACACTAACAAGCAGCCAGACTAGAAGTCAACATCGGCCTAATAGCCAGCAACATCGGACCTATATACGCCCTCCTATTCAAAAGAGGAAAGTCACAGACCTCAAATGCGTATGGCACGCTGGACCATGCGTCAAATGTGCGGCGTAGCCGTCCCACCACACGGCTGCATTCCGACGAGAATGATTCGGATCACAGCCTCGTTCAAACCGACTCTAATGGCCGCAGAAAAGAGACCAATGCGCACAGATCAGCTTCTATCGAAGGAACCTCGGACGAAACTCCATTGGATCGCGTACCAAGTGCTAGCAGCCGGAGGTCGCGAGAGAAGTCGGTATCAAAATGGTAGCATGAGATACGCTTCGCTTTTCTGTAATAGTGGCTACACGCATTGCAATTATTGCATACGCATGTGCTTGATTTGAGCCTCACTATTGGTTACTCGTGTCTCTATAAACCTTCACCATACATAACAGTCTTGGCCCTGAAGCCATCCAGAACTGGCGGCTTCCTCAGCGACGTCGCATTTCTGACGACTCTCACCTCGGCCGCTCTAGTAAGTCTTAAGTGCTGTGAGGTCTCGATGTCTTCGTCTGATTCTTCTGGCTTTTCATTGCCGATAGCAGCAACTTCCTGCTCGTACTTCTCAGCCGTATCCTTCAGCACGACGTGCATCGAAGCTAGAACTTTCTCAGCTGCCTTTGCAAGCGGTAGATCCTGCGGTGCCACTCCATCCGGGCTACGCCAGCTAGACGTCTCCAGCAGGCCGGCACTTGCAGCTTCCTGCCTGAGACGCGAGACCATGAGAGCGGCAAACATGTCGCCGGTTCCAGAGAAGAAGATCGGAAGTGAAGGCACGGTAATACTGAACAGGCGCGGCTTGTTGTCAGATGTGCGCGTGCTGCCGACTACAGATAGTCTGGCGGTCGCCGATAGATCCTGCTCGAAGGTAGAGGGAGTTGTGGAAGTCGATGCGGGGAGGCGAATCGACGTGATCAGCACATGAGGGATCTGGTATCTGTCATGCAAGGTCTCAATAGCCGCGTGCATCGATTTGAGGTCCATGATCTTGACGTCTGAGAGCAGCTCTGCCTCAAATTGGTTGGGAAGGATAAGATCCGCGTCCTTTAGCAACTCTTTGTAGACTGGGATCGTGTCTTCTGCGACGTAGATGCGGCCATTGTCTCCCATGACTGGGTCGAGCACCCAGAAGAATTTGCCGGGCGAGGCCTTCTCACGCAGCTCGCGGCCAATCTTGCCGACTTCCTGGACCAGTGCTGCGGAAGGACAGTAGCCAGAGAGCATCATATCGAAATCGTCCAGATGTGCATTCTTCAGACCAGCATAGAGGGAGGCCACTTCTTCAGGAGTGGACTTCCGGCCATTGAAACGTCGGTACGCAACGTGATTACCTACCAACGTGTGAGGTCAATCGGTCACGAAAGATCCGGACCATGGGAGGATACTGACTGTAATTGACTGTGTGAATTGCAGAGACCTCGCAGCCCAGAGTCTGCATGCAGAAGGTGGCCATTGTGTTGCCGACATAACTTGTTTCAACTCAGCCATTGACCATCGTCTTCAATGCGGCAGCATTTCACCATCTCAAAGCGACTTACCCGGATGTGACCTTATACGATTGTCAGCATCTGCAATTCGGTCGTGCCTGTGATATTGGAAACACCCACATGACTGGCAACGGCCAGGACGTGAGTCTCTGGCACCTCGAGTTCGGCCATGGTAGTTTAAACAAGGAGAAAGATGTTTTAAAGGAGACGTGAGAGGAGTTGCAATCTTGTGTACCACAAGTAGTAGTTGTTATCTACCTCTATCATTACTCACATCGTTCCGCTGGGCGTGTCACGAATGACAAGAAATATGGAGCGACAAACTCAAATCCGTTTAAGGTTTCATCAGGACCCTAACCCTCCTGCTGTGTTGATTGAGACAGCACTGCAGCTTTACATGTAGTTTCGAGATATATGCACAGTACATACATGTATATGCAAGCTACTTGCACCACCACCCGTGGAAAGCCACTCGCGCATTGATCCCAACACGAAATATCCGATATCCGAAATCCAAAGAGACCTGGACAAGCAAGCAGCACCGAACATATCCTCGAGCCTATCGAAAGCTCAAAACATCAACACTCTCCGCCAAAATGGCTGCACCTTCCCGCCTCGCTGCATTGCCTGGCTACGACACAGCACCTGATGTCTACGAGACACCCGATCTCACAGATGACACCTCTGCCACACAACATACCGCTCCCTCAGAAGTAGACGACTCCACAACCTCCACATCCGCGACCACAGACTCGGAAAACGACAGCGACAGCGAGAGCGGTGTCGTGTCGCGGCGGCGACTGAGACCGAGCCATGCGCGTGAAAGGTTCACACGAGAGGGCAAGGGAGTGGAGATCAAAGACGGCAGATTCGGGGATCGCGTTGGTGGGCTGGGAGGACGTGGGTACAGGGTGAGCCAGGTCTCACGGAGGGAAAACAATGAGAGCTTGGGAGAAAGAGTCGCTCGCTTGAAGCGGGAAGTGGAAGAGTGCCGAGTCCTTGCCGAAGGTACGAATGGAGACGGAGCTGTGGGTGAGGGAGATATGGAGGGACTGAGGCGGGTGCTGGAAGGATTGCAGACGAGCAAGGGAAGAAACGTAAGGACACAAGACGGTGATATTGAAAGCGGCAAGGTCAACGAGGAGACCAGAAAGGGCGTGGCGGAGTTCGATGCGCGCCTGAGTGTGCTGGAAAAGAGCTTAGGGTTGGCCAGTCTAGATGGAGGCGCGCCCGAGACACCACTGCTGCCTTCTCTTGCGCTACTGGATCGGCAATTTGGCGCTCTCATGAACGCTTCATCACTTGCAAGTCTCGAGGCTGCAAGTGCGCGCATTAGGAAGCTCAAAGAGGAAGCAGAGCAGCTGTCTCTGCCTTCGGAATCAACAACGCAACCGCAATCCAGCGGCACAACTACACCGACTTCGGAGACTACGGCACAGCATGGCATGTCTCCGGTAGACGTCGAGAATCTCCGCGCTCTCCACAACCTGCTCCCGACTTTGCAATCACTCTCGCCCACAGTACCGGCCTTGCTTGATCGCCTACGCAGCCTACACACTCTTCACGTCGGTGCAGCGAACGCAGCAAGCGAGTTGGAAGATGTCGAGAAGAGTCAGGCTGACTTGGACAAGGAGATGAAAGAATGGCGCCAAGGACTTGAGAAGGTCGAGAAAGCGATCAGGGAAGCCGACGAGGCGAACGGCAGGAACGGCAAAGTTGTGCAAGGTTGGGTGAAAGACGTAGAGGCGCGGATGAGTAGACTTGGATGAACTGTTGTTGGCGATGTCCTCTTTTGGGCTTAAGTATAGCATTATACCATAACGATGAGGGCTGTAAGCTGCTGAGTTCTGTTCGAAATTGTCATCATTCCCTCGTCCATCAGCACAGCGTTCACGCAGGGACCGCACAAGCATACTGACATGCAAGCAACCCCGAACACGATCCGTGCCCAGGCTTACAATCCACACATTCCCAGAATCATAGCCGTCGTTTCGTCTTCATTGTTCACGTCACCCACATACCCGACCTTGCCCTCCCCAACCTTGGTGAAAGCAGCAGGCGTCTCTGTGCGGTCGGTCACCCGCCTTGGCCCAAACACATTCGACTCGACCACGGACTCGTCGTCAGGCAGGTATACCGCATCATCGTAGGTGACGTTGGCAAGATGTAGTGCCTTCTGGCTGTAACTCGCAGCTAGCCCGCTCTTTTCGAAATGCGTCATCTCACGGTTGAGCTTGAAAGTGGAACGATGGTACGAGCCCGACTTCCACGGTAGGTCAAACCTCGCGAAGAGCTGCTTGATATATGGAGGGCGTGTGAAGGAGGAGAACAAGCCCATGAAGATAAGGACGCCGCCTGACCGAACGTAGCTGATCGCATCATGGACCAGCGAAATGCGGGTGGTGACGGTAAGGGATTCGTCTGCGGAAAGGATCGCGGCTGGCTTGGGGTGGCTGTTGAAAGCGACTCGCGCCTCTTCTGGCGTGTTGGCCTGTCGGAACTCGGCTTTGGTCTTGAGTAGGCGGGTGAAGCCCTCGTACATATCGTTGAAGAACTCTGGCTTGTCGAGTGTGAGGATCACGATAATTGGCTTTGCATCGGCTGGTTCCGAGGATGCCATTGTTGCGCGGTGGCCCTGCCTGTTCTTGAATTAGTGTCCTACAAAGGGCTGGGTGGCTGCGCAGGGTGGGTGTACAGTTTGGTTGCGTGATTTAGGCTGGTTACGCTGGGGCTTGATGTTCGTACTTGCACGGTGATAATCGGTGTAGTCTACCCTGGCGAAAGACGCTACTGAGAGTATCCAATGGGGAGTGAGTCAAGCAATCTCGAATCACAGAGCTTGGGACGTTTACTGTGATGGCACGAGGAACGAGGGGTACCAGGCTCGAAGGCTGTCGTGAAGTCGCAGCTGGTGTTTTTCACGTGCAACGACAGGAGGGGGGAGATTAGGTGGGCTGCAGCTGTTCCTGTCTCGCGTAAAGTGGAATCAGCCACTGTAACACTTGCCTCTAAATGCAATCTTCCACCTTCGCCTTTTGGATCACTTTTCTAGCATTATTTAGTGGAGTGACTAATGGCTCTGTGGTGTGCCGCCACTGTGCGCGGTCTCTGGCTGGCATCGCATCATCAGAACACCGCAACTGGGTTTGCCGCTGACATTCTAGGAGCAGTAACACCTCGTATTCGCACTGCCGAGCAACACCTGCCACAGAAAAGTAGTATGGGCGGTAGGCAAATACGGCTGGAGTGCCTGCCCTCAAGATGGTAGCCAGTCACCAGCTGATGCAAGCTTAGCGGGCCAGGGCTGCGATTCATCACCACTGAGAACTGATGTTAGCATACAGTAGGCCTGTGTCTACCGGACCTGTCCAACTGGCTACTGGACCGTATGCACGTGGCAAGCACTACTTCTAAGGCAACTGCTGGGGCGATCGACGGAAACGTATGCAAGGCCACTGGAGATGCAGTAAACACGCACGATGACGATTGATACTACCACTTCTCCAGGGCAAACACCATACTACATGCACGCCGAAAATATCTAACCGTCGCTGGTTCATTTGCCATTCTCCCGTCCCACATGGGCCTTGAACCACAAGGATCAATCTAGCCATGCAAAACCTTGATACCCGGATGTATCCCGATCGACCTCACATCATGCGACTGCCGATGCCTCGCGCCTTCTACGTAAGCCTAATGTTGGAATCGCCTCGTGAGCCGACAAGATTTTGGCACCATCGTGGTATATATCCACGCCATTTTCTTCCTTGAGGCGGTTCTGTGTTCAGACTTGAGCCTGAAAGGCTGCAGCCACGCTACGGGTATCACACCCAGTTTCATTGCTGATCACCTCAGGGGCTTCTGCTTTCTACCATCTGTCTCGGACTAGGCCTGGGACAAACAAACTACAAGCATGCCTCCCAACAATGAGCTCCTAGTACGGTCACCTACCAGGAAGTCTCTTTCCAGCATCTTAGAGGGATCACACAGCTCTCCGAAGGAGCTTTCGGAGAAGTGCAAGCTTAACGACGATGCGACACACGACGACCTTGATGGCCCAGCACCGCCTCTCGTATCAAACGATGTGTCAATTCCTGCCGGCATCTTGCGAGCGACCAAGAGGGCTCGCAACGGGCCACCTAAGGTCGAGGATGGAAAGAAGATATTCCCACAACGAATAGGGATTCCGGAAGACTTCAGCATCTTCGACATTGCACTTGGGCAAAGACAATATGCCGAAGAGGCCTTGATCAACGACGAAACAGAAAATGACTTCGCCGAACATTTCGCCAGATGGGATCTGGAAGCTGGCAGCCGCAGGGATTAATGGGAGATCAACAACCTCGCTACACTGAAAGAAGGCGGAAACCTCGAACTTACAGATTCCAGAAGGTCATCGAGAAGGTCTATGCCTGTCAGAACACTCTCAAATCGCATTGCCCGGCTCAGCAGATCCATGTCAAACAACAGCATCGCACGCGAGATCGCCGCTCTGCCGGCGATTTCTCAAGATGATGCAGTCTTACACCGATCTCTCGACAACTATACTCTGCAAGATCAAACGAGGACAGCTGGTCGTATACTCTCTGAAATCCCGCCAGAAGCCGACTATGTCGAAATCTTCGATGACTCTCAGACGGCAGACACGGAGCTCTCAACACCAGATACCCATTTTTCGATGGCCATGCCACCTATTGAAGCTAAAGAGAATTACATACAGAGCGCGTGGAAAGCTACACTATCGCGACTTTGTATGCGCAGCGATCGAAGCGAGAGCGCGGTTGGTCCGGCTGTACGAGAATTGAAACAATGTGCAGCAGCCCTGGCCCGCCGGAACAGCTTGCTTGATGTATACGAAAAGGCCAAGGTTCGCGGAGAACAATTGCAGCGCAAGAGATGGGTACAGTTGATATTCGAGTTTTCTTGCTAGCTCTTGATTCTCTGTTTCATCTACTTTGTTTTAGTTGGCAGACCAATCTGGAACGGCGCTTTATGGTACCTGTACTGGGTGATAGAGGAAAAGTTCACAGTGGCGGGAACGTGGAGTGTCACAATCGCGATGGCCTTTTTGTAAGGCATGCCCAAGCTCACTCTCTGATGTTGATTCACTAACATCTCACAGCTACACTTTTCCGCCACTCTTGGTCTTGTTCGAAGATGAACCGCCGATGCCAGATGAGTCCTCCCGGTCTTAGGCCACACCGAATCAAAGCGTCGACAATACAGCACTTCTGATACCATGTGTGAGTATCTCCCATTCACAAGTTCAGGGTCTGGTAGGACAGTGTAATCTTGACACCATCAATCGCGGAGCTCTCGATGGTCGCACTGCTGACAAGAATCTTTACTGCAGTATAAAGCCGCCCAACTCATTGGTCCCACGCTTGCAGCGACACTGAAGATCTTCCTAGCGAAGAACATTTTCGTAATCGCAAACGGCAACAGCCCAACACCTCTGGACAGTACCGAGGAGGTCTGTGAACAGTGTGGAGTGAACCACGTTTGGAGCCCTGTCGGGAGTAAGATGTGGGTGTGAAGCGTACCCAAACGACAATCATTGATGCGCGATACTAATGAGTCCCTTTCGTTCTATACAGTGTGGCTCAATATGTCGGATGCTACTCTGCCAAAGGGTTCAAGAACGTCTTACTGATTGATGACGATTGCGCCTTGCCGCCAGACTTCCCTGTGGTCAGTGACCGCCTTACCGACCAGATAAAGTACATCGGGTACACCATCAAGTCCGTGGGACCACCAGAGAACAAGCGCGGCACTCTGTGTCAACAAGCTCAGGACCTCGAGTACAAAATTAGTGGCCTACAACGCGCCTTCGCAAGCAATATTGGGAGCGCTACATTTCCTCATGGCGCTATATCGATATGGGATACGAAGTTCCTCACAGATACTTTCAGTACTCACCCTGGGTAAGCATCACTGAGACCATACCCTCACGAGCACATATACTAAATCTCCTCTCAAATTTTCGGTTTCCGAAGATTGGTTCTTCAGCCACACAGCCCGGGAACTCGGAAGTCGCGTTATGATGTGCACTGCTGTGTTCGTGGAAACGGAAACACCTTCCTCTGTGTTCTTCTCGAGCGGCAGCCGCGGCGAATTTGGCGAAATGGCCATCTTCAGTCAACGCTTCTACCGATGGAACTTCTTCTTCTTCTTCTTCAACAGCGTGTTCTACAACATGGCTTATATCCTTTTCTCCTGGAAGCTTAGATTCTGGGAGATTGGTGCCAAATTTTTCGTCTTCCAGGAGTTCTACGAGACATCGCTTGATCTCCTAGCACCATTCGTACTTCCAATCTCTTTAATCGTCAGGCCTCTTTTCTGCGTGTATCTGCTCCTTGGAACGTTTGGCATGTACTACGTCAATGTTACGGTAAGTTTGAGACACGACTTTGACTCCTATACTCTCGTGCACGCAGCTAACTCAAAGCTAGATTTTTAATGCAATCCACCTCCGCCGTCGCAACGAACGTGTTGGCTGGGTCGCCGTATATCTGTGCTACACACATTACAAGATCGTCCTGACATTCGTCAACGTCTTCAGCTGCTACTATTCGCTTTACAAGTATGCGAAGTACTTTGCGAAGAGGTAGATTTCACAGTCTACTTGACATTGTACCTCGCTCAGCGACTGACCACAACCATAGACATCCTAAGATCGTCGAAGACGAGAAGGCAGTCGAAGTCGTCCTTCGAATCGAAGAATCTACGCCCAAGAGAACCGAGTAAGGCCTTGGACGAAGACTTACCGTCACTGCAGTGGGCTCAAGACCGAGCCGTCTGGCGACACGCAACTCACGAGTAAGCCGCAATTCACGAGCTACTCGCAATTCGCGAGCTAGTTTTGGCTCGACTAGTATCGCCATCAGCGAAAGCGTTATCCGTCCGCCATTGGCTCACATGAATTTTTGATCATCGAGACGTACGACCACCATGTGTGACAACAGACCCAAGAAGGTGCCCACTTTGTGTATTTAGCAGCCGGGGTATTGGTATCGGCCCTTCTATTCACTGGGCTCTCTCGGCGACTGGTGGACTCTATCATATCTGTTCGCCTTGCTCCTTGTACGTTTCGTCAACACAGCTCTCGTTCGTGCACAGGCTCATGTCTACTGGCATGGTCAAAGCGAGCCAGGGCAATTGGGTGATCTTTTCGTCTTGCTAAGCTACGACCGGTGGGTGCGCCTTCGGGGCGAAGTAGACGATCTGAAAGCAGTGACATCTGGCCGCTGGTTGCGCCGAGCGACACCATTCGAGGACCTTATGTCCGGATGCGCTACTTTACTGGCGTACACTGCTCCCACTCTGGCGGCGAATGCGACTGTGCACGGACAGGTCAACATCGCAGTCTTGTTGTTGGGCAATGCCGTAGCGCTCGCAACTGCGGACTATCTCACAAATTCGTTTCGTATGAAGGAAAGGGTTTTGCAGGTTCATGGGCCGCGCAAAGCTTACGAGAGACGAAGCATTCTGGCTAGCGAGCTTATTGCTGAGAGTGGCCGCGAGGACTGGGCTGTTGCAATGGGTCTGATTCCTGGTGAACCACAATCTCGAAGTTAGGTCACAATGTAAGCAGAGGCGCTGAGTGTGCATGGTGCGATTTCAGCAGTATATTATGCACTAATTCCATCCCTTGGTCAGTCTCACATCAGCCTGAGCCGCCATAAAGCAAATGTAACTTGTTGCGAGTTTTTCATAAGCAGAACTTCCGACGTGCTTGTCCACCTCTTTCTCGCCGAGAGCGACACATCACATCTCCATGGACCTGATGACACCAAGCAAAACCGTCTTTCCAGCATCTACTCCTTGCTACTCCTCGCTCGACTTCAACTCCTCGCATTGGGTGTTGGAGCTCCAACCTCCTCACCCACAGACTCCCGCTGCGCTCGATCTTTCATCCGACCCAGACGGTTGCTGCCAGGTACGTCTACACTCTCCGGCAGATCGCTCCCCATCATCGTAAAGTCATGCTGGTGAAGCAAAATCCGGGTCGACTCTCTGCCGTATCGGGTCTTCTGGTATCTGCGGACAGTGAACGGAAAGATAACCACAAAGATGCATGACGTGAGGAATATCGGCAGAGCAGAGTAGAGATACCACTTCGGCGGCCAATTAATGTTCTGGATCCCGAAGACGGAGGCTAAGAAAGAGACCGGCAGGAACAAGGTGGCGATGACCATGAGAAATGCACTATCCTCGGTCTGGTCGGCATTCTGGATGTTGAACTCGAGATCGAGCAAGTTGAGAAAGCGCTCTTTCAGATTGTTTAGAGAAGTATCGAATTGATCGAGATCGTCAACGGCATCTTCAATGTCACTCCATATCGTATTCTCCTGCTCCTCGGACGAAGCAGCTTCTTTGAGCTTTGCCAATTTTCTGAGTGAGCGCACGTGGAAGCGGAGGTATTCCTGAAGCTCATAGATGCGGTCCACTTCAATGTGCATTGCTCTGGTCCGGAGCTTGACTGGAAAGTACCGGCCGCTGCAGTTGATTTCTGCTTCGTCCAGGCGTGCAGTCGCCTCGCGGATAACATTGCGCCAGTTTGTGAACAGCGAATAGAGTCGAGAGAATGTCCAGCAGATACCTTCCTCGTCGCTGCGAGGCAGATCAAACTCTGGGTCGCTGTACAATTTCTTGAACATGACGTCGCCAATGATGTGTTCAGCAATCGGCGTGGAGCGAGTGAAGATAAGAGTGACGCTGACAGCTCTGTTGAGCTTGCATGCTCCACGTCCGCAAAACCACACGCCGACCCTCATTCGGTACTGATCAATGAATGGTATCTCACGTCCATGCACCTGAGGCGGCTCAAGTCCCACGGACCAGGAATAGACCTGCGGGACATTCATCTGGTCCATGATGAAGGTCCAGGGCGCGCACTTGCCTCGTTTCGAAGCGCGCTCCGGAAATTTCGCAGTTCCAGCAAATTGCAGCTCCCGGCTCACATCGCTGATGTCTTCCCAATAATCCTCAAGACACGAAGACAAGATCTGTCCCAGCCATGGTTGGTGGCCGTTGGTCGAAATGATGAGCGGATCTCTCGGCTGCAGGCGCACTTGGTCATCGACAAGGCGCGCAAAACGGTTGGCGTCTTTGTGGCTGGTTACTTGGATCTCGTGTTGCTTGTGTGCAGCCCGGCGAGTGCCCACGCGAATGGTGATAGGATCACTGGTGGCAGACCATGAGCGGCGGCGGCTTTGGTGGCGGCGACGTCTGCTCATCTTCCCAACTCAGGCGGCTGAAGTGCAATCAGGTTGAGGCCAGGTCGTAGGCCGATCGAATTCGAGAGTGGACTAGTCCTCAGAGCATGATTGTCCTTTTGTGTTCGTAAGCGGCCTCGACGAGGGTAGTGTTCCGTCGTAAGCCTGAAGTCGAATTTAGCTCGGCTTGATGGTCAAAGGTCGCTCTTTCCACTTGTTGACAGAACGCGCGGCGCCGGTTTTGAAATGCATGGGAACGCAAAGACATATGAATGACTGGAAAAGGCCAAGTCTGAGTTGAAAATATGTTTCATAACAGTCTAATTCTATATGTGCATCGTAAAAGGGTATCTAGTGTCCGAACCTCTCCTCAGTCAGCGCGACGGCCGCCTTCGCCTTGTTGTCATCAATGAAGACCTTCTTGAACCTGAAGTGGCACAGGTCGGAAGTGGTCTCCTTGATGTTCTTGATGTTCTCTGCAACGATCGACCTGGTAGGCCTTTCGAAAATGAGATCAATCTCCTCGAGAGTCTTGCCCTTGGTCTCAGGCATGAACAGCAGCTGGTAGAACCAGCCGATAAGCGCAATACCGCCGAAGAAGCCCATGCTCAGGCCCTGCTTGGTCATGGCGTCTTGCATGCCACGGAAGTTGTAGGTGATGATAAAGGAGCACAAGAACAGGAATCCTGAAGATGTGGTCATACCGTAGGAACGGAGGTAAGTCGGGTATGATTCAGAGGGCACGACCCAGGTGAGGGTAGCGTAGCAACCGAAGAACAGCATGTAGAGGATGATGCCAGTAAGATAAATCCCGAGGCGGGGAGTGAGCTGCTCGTCTCCCTGGAACCTTGGGAAGTAGGACACACCAGTGATCATAAGACCAACGAAGAAGCCAGGAAGGGTGACTGTGGCCCAGAAGCGACGACCGCATGTCTCCATGAGGAATGCAGCAGGGATGGTACCAATAAGCAGAGCACCACCGCCTACAAGAGACATGTAGTTCGATTGGTATTTATCGAAACCGACCTGACTCATGAGAGTGCTCATGTAGTACATGATCGCATTGACTCCCGTGAATTGACCAAGGAAGATCATAATGTTGGCGTAAACGAGGGCACGACGGGCTCTAGGCTTGGTAAAGAAGTCGAGCCAAGGCATACTGCGGGAACCAGAGCCAGCGGCGACTTCGGCTTGCTCCTGCTCCATTCCAACCTTCATGATGAAGAATTCCTCGCGAGACTCCAAAGTTTTAATGCCTCTAATGCGCTTCCACACCTTGTATGCTTCAAGAGGCTTGCTCTTGTGCAAGAGATAACGTGGCGACTCAGGCATGTAGAGCATGCCAATCAACATTATGGTCGAGAAAACAAGAGAGCTACCGAGGATGTAGCGCCAGTTGCCCTCGACGGTAATGAACATGGCGGCAACGGCGTATCCGAGAACCTCGCCAAGCGCAATGTTGAGTTGGTAGAGAGAGACCAAGTTGCCACGAAGCTTGCGCTCCACGGTCTCGGCGACGTAGACGGGAACGGTACCACCCTCAAGACCGACACCAGCTCCAAGGATCAGGCGGGCAACGACGATCATGGCAAAGTTGATAGCGCCAGCGCAAAGAGCGCCACCAATCGTGTAGAGAATGCAAGAGATCAAGATAGCCCAACGACGGCCAAACATTTCGTTGCAGGGAGAGATGAGAAGCGCACCGGCGATAGCGCCGAGAGGCATGGCTGAGTTGACGAGACTGTTCTGGCGTTCGGTGAGACCAAGGTCGATGGGAAGGAAGAGGTTGGCGCCGGAAATCAGAGACTGGTCGAGACCAGAGAGAAGGCCACCCATAGAAGCGAAGATAACGAGTAGAATCGTGAAAGTCTTGGGGTTGGCGAATTCGAGGTCGAAGTGACTCTTCTTGTAGCCAGTGCGTGTAAGCTCTTCCTCAAGCTCCTTGATCAGAGCATCAGCTTCCCATCCTCCATCTTTGGCGATGTCGATTGCTTGTGCTGTGTTGGTGACATGAGCAGTGCTACCAGAGCGAACGGCCATTTGGATGTCGTCGCCATTCTTCATATGGCTGCTGGCGCTGCTGCTAGAACCTTCATTGTATTCGACGTTCTCCGTCCGGCTATCAGCCTTGGTATCCTTTTCACCCATGGTGAAATGACCGACGCTCGGATAAAGACGTCCAGTAAGTTGTAGAGAGAGAGCAGGTGGGAGGAAAGTAATCGGTCCTTTCCATGGGCGACCCCTCCTCCTCTTTATACCCCATGGTCAACTCAACCCGGAAAATGCGTGACACAAGCCCGGGGCCTCCACCGGTACCGCTCCACCCTCCAGGTGCTCCAGATGCTCCAGCACGCTCCCCGCGGGACATCGTCGTGTGGGATCCTCGTGTCGTTTTCGAGACTTGCCGTCACCTTGCCGTAGGTGGCCGGGCATTCGATGTCGAGCCGCGAGATAGTGGCTCCACAACAAGCTTTCGGACCGATTAGTATGTGGAGCTTGATCACTAGTGGATTCGCCTAGTGAGTTCTTTGCAGTTCTTAGTGTCTTCTCTGATATGCATCAACGAGGTGAGAGTTCTCGCTAACCATGTGAATGATGTAAAGCGTGCGACCAATCTGACTTCCTGATGCCGAACTTCCCAAGAATCTCTCCAACCATGTCCTCTATCTTAAGACCCAAGGCAACTAAGATGCCTATGTGGAGAGACGATAAAATTGGGAAGAGGCTGCTGCCGAGGTTTCAACGTGCCGCAAGCGAATCACCACATCATTGGCCAGCGTGTCGGCACTACTCGCCGGAACATCGGCTTGTATCAGAAGAAATCGGCAGCAGAGTTCGCCCAAGCTTTGGCCCTCTCTACTGGCGAACTTCGGGTTACCAAGCTGAAAGCAGCCACTCACAGAGCCGCATACCTTGAACGAAACGCCCCATGCTTACAACTCCATGTCCTCCATTTGCGTTGGGGACGGAGATTCATGGAGACTCCACAGAAGCTCATCACAGCTTTGCCTGGGTTGGTGACAGGTACCAGCTTGGCTACAGGCTTATGTCGGGTGTCCACCACGCCGCTGATGTATCGGTCTGCTCGATGTGTACACGCAGTGAGGGCAGGCGCGGCGCAAGGACTTAAACCCAGGAAGCAAGTACTAGTTTGAGTAAGAGTTGTTTGAGCAGATTCTGATGTTTCTCCGTCATCGCCCGATGGGCAGTCTAGTTACGATGATTGTATGTAACGTCACTGTACTAGAAGCGGAACAGTACTAGAAGCGGAACACTACGCAGGCAGGACATATTCTACGCAGTACGTGATTAAAACATCGCGCATCAGTATGAGATATACCCAGAGTGTTCCGCTTCTAGTACTGTTACGCTTCCGGTACAGTGACGTTATTCTTATTCTCGATATACACGATCTGTGCGCGCTACCCGCAGACTCTGCACATGTGCTCATGTGGGCAGTTCCGGGCTCCATCGTCAGCTTTGTAAGTCTCGTCATGATTACTTTGCAAAGGAATGCCCTGGTCGATTGCTATGATCATCGGCTGATTCCGATCCGATGCTGCTTCTTCACAATGTGGTCCAGACCCATCCGAGCGTGACAACAAAGTCATACAGAAACCTCCAGAAGCTAGAAGCCTGTTTGATGACATGCTTTCGAGGCTTCCCTCACTGCAGTCGCCAGAAGACGTGACAACTCTTTCAAGTCCTCTGTACACCTTTCGTAGTAATGGTAGCGCGTGCGAATTCATCATCAATCTGCAGAGTGTCCGAAGTCGCTCTCGCTAGATGCACGAAGAGTCGACACGCGTCTGCTGCATATGCCCTTCCTTGCCCTCCCTGGACCTTTGAAACATCCAGGCCTTCCTCCTGGCGAGACGGATTGCATGCATCCGTGATCGCCCTGTAGTTGCTTGCAGGTCGGATATTGCAGGATGTTTCTATCCGGTCCTGCTAGCCATGCCGCGTTTGCTTCCGTCGCTAGCGGCATAGCCAGACGACAAGCATACGCCGTAAAGCGCCAAACCATGACATTTCGTTGGTGGCGCTTGTTAGCCTTTGTTTGTTGATGAGGCAGTTTCCACACCTGTAGCCCTACCGTCCTCGCGGTGGCAAGTTGGTAGGCACAGTTTTCGTGGTCAGCTGATCAATCTTGGCTTGCAGCTCGTCTCTCCTGTGGACTAGCTGGGCGCGCAATGCCTCCATCTGCGCGAGCTGATCTGTAGCAGCCGCTTCAATTGTTGATTTCTTGTCCTTATTGATTATAAGTATATGTTCAGATATTTTATCAAAGGTAATATCGCTTACTTGGTTTCGTTCTTGCTGTGTCTTCAATCCAGCTCCATACCATGTACCCGTAGCAGTAATCGCGGCGACAGCGCCAGTCAAAACGATACGGCGGACTTTTGCTGTGCTAGGTCCTGACATAGTTGTCTTGATGAGTGAGGTCGTAGATATCTAATGTTTTGGATATTCGTGTCGTTGAAGATGCTCCAATATTAGGGAGATGGAACCTATGGAAGTTTGGCCTTGGCAGGTCGCAGCTGCCCCTCAAGTAAACAATAATCGCGCAGAGAACAAGGTGCCTTACCAACATTCCACCACCACAATACTTGCAAGCAACCTGTGTTCGACTCGCCAATTGCTATAAGCACTCTCAATCAACGAAACCAACCATACCATACGCGCCACGATGTCTCTCAACCCCAGAACCCCCGGCGCAAACCACACCCACAGCACATCTCGACTGTCTACCGTCCCAACCTCCGCCTCCAAGACAAGGCAGTTGTCGCATCTGCATGCGCAGCTTGCTCAGTTGACAGCGAACATGAGCGATATGGAGAATCTTCTGCGCATGACTGCGGTCCAGGCGGAGGGAATGCGAGGTCTTGGAGGATACGCTGGTGGCATGTAAGTCATAAATCAGTCGCTGAGATACATACACACTGTCGTATTGGAGCGAGGCTGAATAAGTTCAAATGTAGGTTCATGGCTGCCTCGAAAGTCTTGGGCGAAGAGACTGTGAACGGCGCGACTAGTGCTGCTGCCGACGCTCCTCAGAGCAAGCGTACCTAGTAACAGATCACTGTGGCCGCGCGCATTGATGACCTTGAGATAGCATTTGACAACCTCATTCAAGACGGCATCTTCAACATTCAACATATCCTTCAGCAATATCAACTCCGCCATCCCTCCAGCTGCGACAGCTATACATCAACCCGAACCTCACGACATATGGCTTCACCACACACCTTTACACCGGACAGCAACGGCATGGAGACCTCCTTGAATGGCGGAGAACACTTTACGATAATCTCACAACTGATGGCTGAGAAATACCGGCTCATTACCGAAAAGGATGAGCTTGTCGTCTCAAAAGATGGATTATGGAGAGAGACGTACCAAATGCTACAAGAGGAGAATGGAGGCGCGCGAGACCCTATCTGAACAAAGACTGGCTGCCAACCGAGAGCAGTCGGAGAATCAGTGGCCTCGCGTGGAGGTCAGTAGCCTTCAGCGCCGCAACAGAGAGTCGGAGCTCGCCCTGCGTGACGCGCTTGACACAGATGAAGATTGCGGAGATGGGTCTGTGGACGATGAGGGCGTTGCTAACTCAACAGAGAGACGTTTTGATGCGCTTCGAAGGTAAGTTTACAAAGCTTCCCCGTGAATTAGTCGGTAACTGATAACTCAGGCATGAAACATTCGATGAAGATGCAGGCGAAACGCCGCGGGACACCGAGCTTGGCACCAGCTTAATGGATGAGGATCACCATCATCTCACAACATCGTCTCAGCAGGCGTCGCTCAAGAACTCAGAGCGCATCGCGGTGGATTCACGCCCGCCAATATCCGTGGAAGTTCGACCTTTGGTCGAGAGCAATGATGCCAACGAGCAAAGATACGGGCGAGTTGCAGGACTTGCTAACCCCATGTTAACTTCTGTGATGGATGCCATCGGGACTTTCGGCTCTTTTGACAGGTCCGCATCCCTAAGCCGGAAAGGATCTCGTACCTGTGCCGAGCGAAATCTTAGTTCCCACGCGACTTACTGGACGATCGAACACCCAGGACATTTCACCTGCAAGACCTGTCTCAACAGGAAGCAGCCCTGCCTGAGAGCCGTTGGCGATCACCAGTGGATCCTGCTGCCTCTGCCACCGACCACAAGAGACCCCGACACGGACTGGCAGGACCAGGCATACTACATTCGGTCGTACGAGGAGACCAGCCAGAGGCTCCCTGGGACCTGGAGGCTTGAATCTCACAACAAGAGGGATGCTCTGAAAAGAGAGAAGAAGGCGGCTGTGGCATACCAAGGTCAGTCACAGGTTCTGTAATGCCTCAACTGCGCGAATGACAAGGTATGAGTGGCGTTGTATTTGTTCCGAGCTCGGATCTTGTCAAATGCTTGACAACTGCTTCTAGGCGAGATTTGAGATATTTCACGGATGTGCCATGCTTGGCTAGCGTGTAGAAGCAGCTTCCTGTATATTTGCTATCATACTACCAATAATGACTTCTATTACTTGTCCAAGTTTGATTGACCTCGTCCAACTGATCTGTTTACTCTCAAGTGGCAGAATAACAATTAACGCGATGTTTGCCAACGCATATTGACTATAAATGCACATGATCATGTAAAAAATTCACCCACAATCCCAATGGCATTAGAATGGTATTTTATGTATAGCAGTATGCTGTGCATCTTTCCCAAATGTAGCCCAATATTGTAGATCGATGGTACCTTGCAGATCGCGGGAGGCCCGCACATGCGACGTCATGACATTCCCCAGCTTCACAATAGCCAGAGCTCTTACCATTCCGTGTGCTCTAGCAGGCCTCATTCTCAACCTCAACCAACACGATTGACTCATTACTTTTATTTCTTCGACTAACAACTCAGCTGCCAAAGTGTTTCGCCTCAGGCGTCGCTCGTTGTGGCACGTGTGCGTGTTTCGTTTACTTGCCAAAGACAAAAGAACCACTCCTTTCCTGTTCAAACCTGTTCAACAACATCTACGACACAACACGACAATGGCTCGCACTACCAGATCCGCAGCTGCAAAGGCTGCAGCGCCAGAACCAGACGTGAACCTGAAGTCAGACATCACACAACTGTCAAGTCCGCCAGCAACCCCAAAACCGACCAAGAAGGCTGCTGCCAAATCAAAGGCTTCGCCAGCAGTCAAGACTGAACCACCTGCTACACCTGCCAACAAGGGTCGCAAGCGTACCAGTAAGCAGGTAAAGCAGGAGGATGAAGGCGACGTCAACGAATTGCCACACAACCTCGGCACCACACTGCCTACACCAGGTGGCGATGAAGCCGATGCGCACTACGACGAGCCTCCGAAGAAGCGCAGCAGGAAAGCTGCTAAGGCTGAGGTTAAAGATGAAGACGAAACCAACGTCAAGGATGAGAAAGACACGCCCAAGAAGGCATCGAAGGCCAAGAAGGCTGGCTACGGACTGACTCCGGGCATTTCACCGTACCCCGACTACCCACGACCTACCAAGGAAGAGTGTGCCAAAGTTGTACGCTTACTGGAGAAGGTACATGGCAAGGTCCTTGTACCGAAAGCTGTCCCACCACCTTCACTCGATGTCGCTGGCTGCGGTGAGGTGCCATCTGTCCTTGATGCCCTTATTCGCACCCGTCTGAGCGCAAACACGACCAATAAGAACTCTTCGACTGCGTTCCAGGGATTGGTCAAGCGCTTCGGTATCATCAAGGAGGGAGTCGGCAAGGGTAGTGTTGACTGGGATGCCGTCCGCCGTGCTCCGAACCAGGAAGTCTACCTGGCAATTGAGCGCGGCGGTCTCGCCAGGGTGAAGTCCAAGTCGATTCAAGAAATTCTGCAGATGGCGTACGAAGAGAATCAGGCACGTAAAGCTGAACTGCTTTCCGAATCGAAAGATCCCGCAGGGGCTGAGAACGAGCCCAGCAGTGAGAAGAACACAGAGATTGAGAAGGCGACCCCTAATGTGATCTCGCTTGACCACCTCCATCTGCTTAGTACTAACGACGCCATCGACAAGATGCTTACTTATCCCGGCATTGGTCCCAAGACCGCATCTTGCGTCGCACTATTCTGCCTTCAGCGGCCTAGTTTTGCTGTCGATACTCACGTATTCCGCCTCTGCCAGTACCTGGGATGGCTTCCACAGACCACCAAGAAAGGTGAGCCCAAAGTCGATCGCAACACTGCTTACAGCCATTGCGACGTCCGCATTCCGGATGAGTTCAAGTATCCGCTGCACCAATTGCTCATCAAGCACGGCAAGACTTGCCCGAGATGCAGAGCTATCACTGGTCAGTCAAGCGCAGACTGGGAGAAGGGATGCCCAATTGAGCACATTGTCAGAAGACACGGTGCCAAGAAGGGAGGCGGCAGCGTCAAAGACAAGGCGAAGGCAAAGAAGGCTGCTGCCAGCGAAGACGACTCTGACGGCGTGTCCGATACGTTCGAAGGAGACGACGGCGCCGAGGAGAGCGAGCTGAGCGATCTGGAGTCCGACCAGGGAGAGAATTAGGCTTTGCGAATTGTCCAAGCACTGCCAGACTTGGTGGCACGGCTTCCGCGGGCCATTTGAGCGTGGCATGGTCAACGTGTTACAAAGAACGAGGCATTATTATGGCATGATTTGCGACAGAAGACAGCTCTGTAAGATACTTCGATATACCCATCATTAATACAGCTTCAACTGGAGTTCCATTTCACACCAATGTATGTCGTGAAAGTGTAGCCTACTCAGAAACATGAATTTGCCAAGGATAGCATCCCGCAGCAACCGCCCGGAACGCTTGTACTGCCACCAGATATGGTTGCGTGAAATTGCCGCCGAGATTGTCTTTGCGCGATGACGCGTATTTGGTCTATTCCTGGGGAAACCTGTCATGGCTGTCATAAGGCTGGTTCCTGTCCCTGATGGTCATGTTTCAGCAAACAAGTACATAAACAACCGCCTTGTAGGGCTGACCCTTTTCATTCTTCCCTTGACACTTCCTCTTGATCACCACGCAACTTCACCCAAAAATCTCACGCTCCGACCCGAGCTCGCCCTTTCAGCCCTACGCCACCACCACCACCACAAGCCACAGCCAACATGCCCTCTTCCACCTCCGACGTGTGCCTCTACTTCCTGGCGCTATTTCTGCCTCCTCTTGCGGTCTTCTTCAAGACCGGCTGCAACAGCGACTTCCTGATCAACATCGGTCTGTCCATCCTGGGCTGGATCCCTGGTGTTATCCACGCTTGGTAAGTCGCTCGCCTTGCCGATCTTGGTGCGTCTCGCGAACTCCGAAGAACTGACGATCGCTTGCAGGTGGATCATCAGCAAGCACGAGACGCCCGCACGCGCTACTTATTAGGCGAAGCACAGTGAACGATGTGGCTGAGCACTTGAGGCACCAATCCGTTTCCGAACGAAGATGCGGAACTTTTTTTCTATTTGTATTATTGCGGCGCGAGAGATACCCACGATGTATGTAATATAGTGTGCAGCGGGAGAAATACTTAATAGGTTACATGCACATTCAGGCTCAAAGTGGTTTTCCATCGCTTACACACGGTGAGCTGCGCCATGCACGCGCCTCGCTCGTGATATGCATCATCATCTGTGCTTTGATGCAAGCGTAGGCTGCCGTGGGCTGAGCATCTTGAAGTGACCGTCGCAGGGATCGCGATCATAATCACATCTTGCTATGTTTGGTTCATGGGGTTCTCTTTCGTGTGGACATGGAATCGCATGGTCTGCATCTAGACACTCCTCAAACCGCCGCCATGTAGTCTATGCATAAGACATTCTGCTTCTACGCCTCCTTATCTCGCCGTTGCTGCCCAATTGCTCCGACGCGCGACACACCCACTCGCATGATCCTTGCAGACGATCTGCGCCACCTATACCTATGACGCAGCATGGTCATGTCGCATGGTGCATGTACTTGGTCGCATTCCTGACTACTTACTCGCCGTGCATGCCACGCTGACATCGAATCCCGCAAACGTTCCAACTTCCTCAGACGGAAACAACATGTCTGCAAACTACGGCCCGCAGCACCCACCACCGCCTGGACAAGGATACTACAGTGGACAGCCACACCCTCCCCGTGAGTCGCGGCGACATCGTCGTTCTCGCGACGAATCAATTTCTCCGCGCGATTCCCAGAATCACTTCGCGAGTCAGAGCCAGCCAAGCGACTATCAGGAATCCTCATACGACCCAAGACAGTACAGCGAAGCACCACCACCAACAGAAGACGATTTCCACCCTCCAGACCAACTCGCGCCCTACGATGAGGAAAAGGCCTTCGCGGAGTGGAATCGCGCATATGGCCCAGGAACCGCTTACGACGCCGCAATGAATGCGCCTCCGCCACAAACTACTACCAGACAGCATGTGCGACAGCGCTCTCTCGAAGCCAGGCGTAGGCGCTACGAAGACGACATAGACTATTACGACGACAGGAGCGTTGATCGGCGTCCGCCACCGCGACGAGGTCGACGTCCTCACCGTCGAGACAGTACTCAATCAGTATCAGATTATCAGACAAAGCCTGAAACCAAACAACTCGGTCCCACTCTAATGGCGAGTGCTGCCGGGGCGTTCCTTGGGCGCAAGATGGTCAGCAAAGGCGCTCTGGGCATAGTCGGTGGCGCGATCGCGGGCGCACTTGGGGCGAATGCGGGCGAGCATTTGGACGAGAGAAAGCGCAGACGAGACCAGAAGCGGGAGGAGGCGCGCAGAGAGGAAGATGAGCGCTACTATCGCGAGCGAGAAGACGAGCGTTACTACCGCGAACGAGAAGACGAGCGCCGCTACAGTCGTCGGGCCAGGTCTCCTCGAGATAGTGTGCGGGAGACTGAGACCGTGGCTTCGCGCCGTCGTCCAAGGGATTTGTCTCGCGCGCCGCCGAGGACCAAGAGATATGTGGGTTCGAGTCCGGACAGTCGTGTGAGTGTTTGAGGTATGCTGTAATGCCCCAATTTATGCCTTTGAAATAAAAGTCATTTCTTAGCTAGTTAGCCTGCGTAATGATAACGATCAATCGTAATAACCTAAAAGCTGACTGCACATAGTCCAGTATCACGAAGTCTCAGCCTCAGCCAAAGCCATGTTACGAAGGCTGGCGTTGCTCTCTCCATCCTCGCATCTTGGTCAGCATTCCAGTTTCAAAGAGAGGGTAATTTAGTGTAGCCGAGTGCAAGGTGTGCACAAGCCGCAGGATGGAACTGATTCCAATCGAATTCAAATCTAAACCACGTCATTTGTTCAATAGCGGGGCTTCCACCAGAGCGATGAAGCCAAGTCGCACCGAGGTAGAGCGATATGTTGGCAACATAAATATCGGCAGTCTGCTTGCCAAGGAAATGTTCCCGAGATCATTGCACGCTGATCCGACTGCAGTAATTTAGTCTCTCGCAAAGCCGCCCAGCAATTAACTCTCTTGCCTTCAAATCCGCACAACAGACAACCGCCGATATGGTCAACGGAAGCTGTATCTGTGGTGACTGGACCTACCAGTATGAAGGCGAGCCTGTAGCTGTTGCCGTATGCCATTGCAGACCCTGTCGCAAAACAGCTGGTAGCAATGGCAGTGTCAACTCAATCATTCCGGACGGCCAGGTAAATATCGTCAAGCATATCTCGAGAGGCCTCAGCAACTGACGAACATACAGTACAAACAGCTCTCCGGCACTGATCGCACATTGACTCGCAAAGGTGATTCGACTCAGGTAGGATCTCAGCGTCGATGGACTCTCCGGGTCTCTTTCTGATTAGCCGACCAGGACGTGACATACCACAACTGCGCCACTTGCGGCACGATCATGTGGGTTGAGATAGCCGCCGCGCCGGGTGTGAAGGTCGTCAAGACTGGTACGATCGATGATCAAGACGCCTTGGATCAGGCAAAACCTGTGCAAGAAATCTATTGCAAAGACAGGCCAGAGAGTTTCGCTGCGCTCCTTGGTGTTGAGCATAAGGATGCCGCTTAGAGCACCCCCTTGGAGCGACGATTTGATGTCCAGCTGACATTCCAAGAACGAAAAGAATGACATTGATGGAAGATTGATGACTGGCGGACTTTGGACTGCGTTGGAGTATTTAAGCAAGTCCTAATGAACACCTTGATGAACAACACCAACAAAAAGTTAACGGCACAAGCTTCCGTGATATCGCAACCACTCTCCCATCGCTTGCAATCCCTCCATAGCAGAACAGATCAACACAGTTGCAATTTACACACGCAAACGGGGAAAAAGAAAAGGTTAACCCCGCAAGCAAGGTGAATTTCATTCATGCATCGGCCGGGAATCGAACCCGGGGCTGGCCGAATCATTTGAGATCATCAATCTCGAATGGCAACGGCCAATTTTACCACTAAACCACCAATGCTGGTCATGTGACATTGCTCAGATATTTGCGTTCATATTCCTCAATTTACAGTTGAGCAGCTCTGTCTCTCAACATTGCGTTCTGCATTTTGACTCAACCTGACCATATATATCAAGATGTGGGGATGTCTGCTCGACTGATCGATTCAAATCGATCGGAACATCCTTGTATTCGAATAGACTCCCATCAATAACAACTTGTGACAATCATCAATCGGCAGATTGCTGGTATTGTCACAGAATGGAGAACAAATCGAGTTACATCGCTATCCAGACGCTCTAGGTTGTCGATCAAACAGGAAAGACTCAAAAAGTCATACTTATTGCACTTCCATCGTGCAAAAGCTTCCACTGCCCTTCAAAGAGGCATAAAAATTACTTCCACCATCATCTGCGAGACCCCAACCCGAACCCGGACGGATAAGGTTAAGCCAGTTTCCGGAAGACTTCGGGCCGCACCCGAACCCAATGCCAAAGCGATCCACTTCAACGAGCCACGAGCCATCTGAGCCTC
Organism: Cladosporium cucumerinum; assembly: GCA_023634325.1. Classification (NCBI taxonomy): domain Eukaryota; kingdom Fungi; phylum Ascomycota; class Dothideomycetes; order Cladosporiales; family Cladosporiaceae; genus Cladosporium; species Cladosporium cucumerinum. The sequence continues at coordinate 170,047 of JALDQA010000003.1, forward strand.
GGTGAGCTCTCCCCATGTTGACGATCCAAGTTCACGTTGTAGGTGCTGTTGCAACTACGATCGCCTTCATGAACATGAAATAGCGTAACCTACTGGACAACCCGGACCGCCAAATGACAGCGCATGCACGACCAGTCCACACCAACCCATCATCACAACCATGTCGCCCGCTCGCCATGCCGCCTATGCGGAGGAATCCGCTGAGGTCGAGGTCCTATACGCCAACCTCGAGAAGATGAAGTCGCTCTCGAAGAAGATTCAAGGCTCCATGGCCCGACTGGACGTCAGCGGAAAAGTAGTACAAGATGCTATTGGTCCCATATATGGCAATACACAACGCCTACAAACGACCACAGCCAACGTTGATCGCATTACGGAAGCGATTGAGAAAGCGAGACAGCCGCTTGACATGCGGAACAGGGAAGAGCAGGTGCTGAGGGAGAGGCCAGACAGGGTTGGCTTGGGCCAGTACATTGCGAGCATGGATCGCACAAGCAGGGCGCTCAAGGACCTTAAGGCAACGGGAATGCGCAGCAACCAGAAGGCTGTAGCAGACTTGAGTGCGCTTCTAGAGGTCGGATCAAGGAACCTGGAGCAGGTGTTCAGAGATGTTGTGAGGCAAGACTCGCAGCCTATCGAACCTCTGCAGCAGATCATGAGAGGGGCCGAGTTCCCCAAGTTCTCGTCACAGAGCTCGGCGGAGCTGCGAACAATCAATACGCAAGTGGCTGGATCCCATGTGCAGATATCAAGCGGTGAGCTGTCTCCTTCCGCCAAGGTGTACGCACAAGAAAGAGGGCAATACATCCAGCTGTCATTACAGAACTTGTCAGCCGCATCACTATCAACGGCGAGAAAGGTCGACGCTACTGCTGTGTACAAGCCGGGGAGTAATGGAATTGGCACATATTGCAAAGGCATACAGGGCATGTTCATTGCCGAGTATGCTTGCATCTGCGAAATATTTCAGCGAGAGGAGTGGAACACAGTCCTTGCCGCGACGTGCCAGGCCGCACTATCGGCATTTAGCAACACACTGCGTGACCTCGACAACCATATCCGAACAAATCTCATGACCGATTGTTATCTAGCGTACGAGATCGTCGAACTAGTCTCAAACACCTCTTTCGAGCTCGAGGAGAAGACTGGCATGCTTAAACAGCAGATGTCCGACGCTTTGAAACCTGTCCGCGAATCAGCCAAAGCGTCGCTGTCTTTCCTGCTCAATGACACCCGAAGCAAGATCCAACAGCTCATGGTGCTCCCAAGCGACGGCTCTGCGATCCCCTTAACAAGCGATGCGATGCAACGCCTGCAACTTATGACGGCATTCCTCCCACCTCTCAGCAGCATAATGCGCAGCCTGGGCGACGGCGGTTGGACATCCGCGCCAAATGCATCGAACGCATCCTCCACTTCCATCCCAACGCTGAAATCCTTTGACGTTGGTGCTGATGGCGCCCAGCTCTTCTCCCACTACTGTTGCGACACAATCGAAACCCTGCTCTCCAACCTCGACACTCGCGCCCGCTCCCTGCTCAAAGTCAAAGCAGCACAAGGCGTCTTCATCGCCAACAATATCTGCATCATCGAGCGCGCGATCCGCTCCTCCGACCTCGCACCTCTCATCACGAACCCCTCACAACCCAAACTCGACACTTGGAAGAAGAAAGCCCAGTCGGCATACACAGACGGCTGGAAAGACTGTGCCGACCACCTCTTGGACGTGCAGTACACGGCCAAATCGCCTCGGCCACCTTCTACTGGCGGGGTTGATAGCGCCGCGATTGTCAAAGCTCTCTCATCCGCGGACAAAAAGGGCATTCAAGAGAAGTTCAAGAACTTCAATACCAGCTTTGACGAGCTGGTAGCCCGGCACCGGAGCTTCAAGATGGAGAGCGAGGTTCGGAGGGATCTTGGCCGGGCGGTGCAGTTCTTCTTGGAGCGGCTTTACTCGAGATTTTGGGACCGTTACCGCGAGGTGGACAAGGGCAAAGGCAAGTATGTCAAGTATGATAAGAGCCAGGTCAGCGGGATTTTGGCGGGCCTGTAAACCCAGAGAGTAGAGTAGGATGAAGTGGCTGGTATTCGTACGAGTCTTGACGCTGCCTTGTGAGTGATTGATACCCTTTGATGTAATTTAGCCGGAACGATAGATTTGATCTTATTCATTATCCATTTCGTACGCTCACCCATTGTATCACAAAAAGTCCGATGACGATACTTTCAGTTATGTGCCAACGGAAAAGTGTCATATCAGGTCGCTTGTACCAGTTCTTCCGCTTCCCTTTCTATCTCAGCCATCTTCGAGACAGTCTGAGATGCCAACACTCTGTACGCTTCGTCAGTATCTAGCTGGTCCGCAAGACTCTGCAGTCGAGCTTTCCCATACTCCCAGAGCTCTCGGCTCCAAAGCCTGTTCCTGCTGCGCCTGCCATTCTCGGCCTCATCAAGCAGACAATAGCTGTAAGTCGTCTTTCCTGCAACCAAGAGCCAAGCCATCGCAGACGGGAGCAGACATCAGTGAATAATGCACGGAGAGTAGATCTGCACGATGAGCCAACAGGCCCTCCGCCCGGTGTTGCTCGATCTTGAAATTGGCCGTGTAGGAGGACTGTGGGATGGTATATCACGAATGCGACAAGGCTGAAGGTCAGCATGCGTAGGTGTATCAGCATCCTGGCTTGTCATGTGATCGCGTGACACCTAACTTTAGGGTGCGCGGGTCGCTGCGGCGGCTGGCATACGGATGTACGATGGTGCATGGCAGTATACTGGGAAAGGTACAGCGTGATGCAGGTGAGACGACTGACACCCGGATGATACGAGGCACGGCGAGGGTGTATGATGGTTCGGAAGGCGGGCAGACGAGGGGGGGGGTACATGGTGTGGCTTGGTGCATATTATTTGGTCGAGGCATAACGTTAGGACTTTTCTTGTGCTATCGCCAGGCCAATGGGAGCTGCTCGCACGGGCGTAATATAAGGTAGAGTTGGGTGTGGAGGTGGACACGTCCCTTTGCTAGTGCAGTGGTAGTCCCCTTTCTTTTGAGAACGGAGAACGGAGAACGACGCTGGGCCCGTGAGCGGAAGGGAAGCAAGTACAGTAGTTGGTGGCCAGTAGTGTGTGTAGTTGACAACCAGCCAGCTTCCCTTACCCACCCCATCAACACTGCACCACTACACCGATAACCACGCGCACCTCGCCTGTAACACCTCCATCCTCTCCCTTTACCGCTCGCTATTCTGCAACACTGTCAATTAGACACGAACATCCCAATTGCACGCGCACTTGACCACGTCGTCGAGCGCCTCGCCGAATTTCCTGGTAGGTACCACCGTCAACTCAGGGTTTCCCGGCGGCCACTTCCACTTCCACTTCCACTTACACTTCCACTTCAACCACCACCACCACCACCACCACCATCGCGCCTGCTGTCTCGTGTCGTATATCCGATCCTCGCAACTGCCAGAAATATTGCTAACACGTGACCAGCTCGTTGCCACGAAAGCGCTCTCAATCCACAATGGGTAAGAAGATGCTTCCACCTCCCCGTCCTATCCTCCTCCTGCCTCCCTTCTCGCATGCCGCAACATTGAGCACCGCCTGTGCCTACAAAAACATCCTCTCGCACAAACAACCCCACCAGGCTCGCGCATCGAGGCTTACCACTCACCACAATGAGCGCCTCCGTACAAGCTCCAGATCCGCTGGTGCTCAATGACCCAAACACCCTGGGCACCGGCAAACCAGCATCCAGAAAGCACACGCCGCGCGAGAGCCTCGACACCACCAGCAAGACGCACAGCCGTGAACCCTCTCGAGCTAACACTCTCGTTACAACAGCCTCTCCTAGCCCTCCTTCGCAGACCTCGGCTGTCTCGAGCGACTCCATCTCGAACGGCAATCCCACATCGCCCAGCAACATCGAGCACAGCAACGCCATGCTTAACGGCAGCGCCCACGCACCCCAGACCGTCTCCTCCAGAGATCCCAAGGCCGCAGCCCAGGCCGCGAGCGACATGAGGAACATTGTCCGCAGGAAGCTCACTGGCTACGTCGGTTTCGCCAACCTGCCCAACCAATGGCATCGCAAGAGTGTGCGCAAGGGTTTCAACTTCAACGTTATGGTCGTTGGTGAGTACAGGTCGCATATGGCGCAGTGAGATGCTCAGAACTGACACGAAATTCCCAGGTGAGTCTGGCCTCGGAAAGTCCACTCTGGTCAACACTCTGTTCAACACTTCTCTCTACCCCCCGAAGGAGCGCAAGCAGCCGTCTCTCGACTTCTCACCCAAAACCGTCAACATTCAGGCCATCAGCGCCGATATTGAGGAGAACGGCGTTCGCCTGCGCCTGACTGTCGTTGACACCCCTGGCTTTGGTGACTTTGTCAACAACGATGACTCCTGGCGCCCAATTATCGAGAACATCGAGCAGCGCTTCGATGCTTACCTGGATGCCGAGAACAAGGTCAACCGCATGAACATTGTCGACAACCGTGTCCACGCCTGTGTCTACTTCATTCAGCCGACTGGTCACTCGCTTAAGCCTCTCGATGTCGAGGTCATGCGCCGTCTGCACACCAAGGTCAACCTGATCCCCGTTATTGCCAAGTCCGACACTCTTACCGACGACGAGATTGCCGCCTTCAAGCAGCGTGTAAGTGGTTGAATATCCATGGGAAGTTTCGCGCAACCATTAACATCGTCTTCAGATCCTCAGCGATATCCAGCACCACAACATCCAGATCTTTGAGGGCCCCCGCTATGAGCTCGACGACGAGGAGACCATTGCCGAGAACAACGAGATCATGAACAAGGTTCCCTTCGCCATTGTCGGTGCCAACACCGAGGTTACCACTCCTGAAGGCCGCAAGGTCCGCGGCCGTCGCTACCCCTGGGGTGTCATCGAGGTCGACAACGAGGAGCACTGCGACTTTGTCAAGCTGCGCCAGATGCTCATTCGCACACACATGGAGGAGCTGAAGGAGCACACAAACAACTTCCTTTACGAGAACTACCGTTCAGACAAGCTCACCTCCATGGGTGTTGCTCAGGATCCCAGCGTGTTCAAGGAGGTCAACCCGGCCGTCAAGCAGGAAGAGGAGCGCAGCCTGCACGAGCAGAAGCTCGCCAAGATGGAGCTCGAGATGAAGATGGTCTTCCAGCAGAAGGTGACTGAGAAGGAGAGCAAGCTCAAGCAAAGCGAGGAAGAGCTTTACGCTCGTCACCGCGAGATGAAGGAGCAGCTCGACCGCCAACGCCAGGAACTCGAGGAGAAGAAGAACCGCATCGAGAGCGGCAGGCCCGCTGTCGACCAGCCCGCTAAGAAGAAGGGTGGCTTCTCCCTCAGAGGCTAGAGGATTATGCCAAAGCGCTCGCTTCGAGCGCGGATGTTCCACTGCTGCGAGAGAGACGACAGAAGATGCTTTGACGTCACGCTTTCGATCGACCTTTGCTTTACTCCTTATACCACCAGGTGCTCTTGCTTTTTTCCAACTTTTACCTTACCGATATCTTATTGTTCGTTCTCACTGCACCGGAGGACGAGAAACCTTCACATCTTCATGCTTTTTTTCCTTTGTTGCTAACCTCCTCTTCTGTTGACATCTCCATTTTTTCCCGAGTTGCATGGAAGCGAGGACGTGTAAGAAGAGGAAAGGCGGTTCGAAGCTGTCGAGGCAAAGAAAGCGAGAGCGTGTCTGGTTCATGGTTTTGGCAACCGGGAAGAAAGATCAAATACCTCTTTTATTTCCGATTAATGTGATTAAATCTTTTCCCCATTCACAAGACAGAATCTAATCTTTTAATGTGAGTACAGTACCTTGGCGAACACGATTTTCGACTTCTCTCAGCGACCTTATTTTCTTCGTTGTTATCTACCAGGAATGTGTGTGGCTTCAAGCACAAACTGAGGTGGTAGTATGCAATGCTGTGCAATGGCTTTTTCACTGTTCCCAGTTCCATGGATATATATCTAGACAATAGCATATGCTCTCGAATACCATAAGCTTTCCGTCTCGTAAAGCTTGTCCCGCTGCGATCTCCGCACGAGGGCTTGCGCGCCGACACCACCTACAACCGTACTAGGTAAGCGCGTTTGCCATGCGCGCACGTGTCAGCGCCACAGCGACTGGAGCTTCCAGAGTAAAACCATAGGATCTCGTCTGGACTATGCGCCATGCGTGGAAGGTCAGGCCATCTGGTTGCGGTCTGTGGCTTTCAACTCACCACCAACTTTTGCTCGCCGTTGGTCTTGGGAGGTTGTCGAGAGCTTTGCATCCTCTTTGGCTTACTGTTCGACTTGTGTTCCAGTTCCAGCTGCGGCTGAACGAGGGGATGTGTAGCGATTTGGAAGAGGTTAATGCTGATCCTGGAGCTATAGGGATGCCTTTGGGCAGTTGTTATGGCAGAGGTACATATAGCTAGGTAAGTCGGTAGGTTGTTTGGCCTCATTCTTGTGCTTTTTTTTTCTTCTTCTTCTTACTCTTTGCTCGGAACTGCTGAGACTCATATTTTCTCTCTATCTTCCTAATAGCCACCATTCACATTGTATCTTTAGTAATCCACCAATCAAGCAAACAAGCAAGCAACCATGGCTTCTTCCAACACTACAATCACCCAACTCACCTTCCGCCTCCAAGAGCAAGCCTCATCCTACACCCCCGACGACGAACAAGCACGCCAAAAACTCCTCGCAACCACCGCCTCGCTCCTCCATGCCATCGAAACCCCCTCCGAGCGCATCGCGCGCATGTGCTACGCGGACAATTTCCTGTTCATCGCGACGCGCGTGCTCGTCGAGCTGGACGTCTTCCGGATCATCGCCAGAGCCAAGGGTCCGACGAAGGTGGCTGATCTGGCGAAGCAGACGGGCGCGGACGAGGCGTTGCTGGCGAGGCTGTTGAAGCATGTTTGCACGCAGGGGTTCGTGGAAGAGGTTGGAGCGGATGAGTATGTGGGGAGTGGGATTACGGAGAGGATTGCGTGAGTTCTCTTCTGTTTCATTTCATTTTTTATTTTTTTTCTCAACTTCTTCCTTTACCTCTGGGTCATTGCATTGCATTGCTATGCTATATGCTGTGTTTGGTGGCGTTGGGAATTGGATGAGATGAAAGAGCCATGCTGACGTGGGATGTTTATCCATTTAGATCGCCAGAGGGCACTGGAGTCGTCCTGGATATGTTCAACAGTCTTCGCATTGGAGCCAGGTAAGACCATCTTGTCATCGTGGATCACTGGTCTGGTCACCGAGGAAAAAAAAAGGTCTAACAACCGGCATCGCCAACTTACAGATTCCCCGAATACCTTCAAGAACGCAACTACCAGAATCCAACCAACAAAGACGACTCCCTTTGGAAATACGGTATGGAGACCACCGACCACTACTTCGAATACATCAACCGGCCCGGCCGCGAGCGCGACGCAGAGGCCTTCCACAATCATATGCGCTTCAAAACCCTCGGCCTCAAATGGCACGAGATGCCCAACATCATGGCCAGCGTCTTCGGCGACTACACAGCGTCCGCAGAAGACGTCCTCATGGTCGACGTCGGCGGCAGCAGCGGCCACGACCTCGTGAGCTTCCGCTCCAATCACCCTGACATCCCCGGCCGGCTCGTCCTGCAAGATCTCCCCGAAGCCATCGAAGCTGCCAAAGCCGCCGGTGAGCTCCAGGCGAAGGACATCGAAGCCATGGAGCACGACTTCTTCGCTCCCGAACCCATCACCGGCGCGCGCGTCTACTACCTCAAAATGGTGCTGCACGACTGGCCGGACGAGCAATGCAAGCAGATCCTAACGAATCTCAAACCCGCGCTGAAAGCAGGACACAGTCGGATCTTGCTGAATGAGATTATCATCCCGGAGGTCGGGGCGGGGTGGTTTGAGACGAGCGTCGATATGATTATGCTTTGCGCGCATTCGGCGCAGGAGAGGAGGGAGAGGGCTTGGAGGGCTTTGGTTGAGGGGGTGGGGGGTTTGAGGGTGGGGAATATTTGGGGGGTTGATGGGGCGGTGGAGAAGGTCATTGAGGTTGTGTTGGAGTGAGGTCGTGTGGATTTGGGTCGCAGGTGATGTTATATATATCTCTATATTCGAAGACGTCCTTTCCATGTGTCGCGTGGGAAAGTTTGTCGTGTTGACAGAGAGCACCGATTTGATATTGGAGCGTATCGCGACTACTATTATCCAAATCATCGTTCTACCAAGACCATCTGCCGAACGTCAACATCTGCATGGCTCTTTTCCCTGCCAAAAGATTCCGTAGCTCATCCGTACTTTCACGGTTTAAAGAGATTCGTCTATTCTGAAAGCAAGGCTGCGACCACGAGTCTCGCCCCGGGATCGCTCCCTCGCTTTTGGCTTGCAGACAGACAGACAGACAGACAGCAAGTAGTCTCCGTACCGCACTGGATCGATCCGTGAGTACCATCAACAAAGTACGCTGTCGTCTCACAACGAATTGAAGCCAGTCAGCCAGCTAGCTAGCCCGTGTAGATAGAAAAATATAGATACCTAGATTGACTTTGCGCCCATGGCCGATATCTCCCGAAGAAAAAAGAAGAAAAAAAGAGAGGAGAGAAGAGAAGAGAGGGGGAAAATAGATAAAATAAAGAGGATAGCCAAAAGGGTTTGGCATCAAGGACACATAATAGGATCTTCATTTCTTCCTGGCGTTCTCGAAGTTTCGATCGCAAGGAACAAGCTCGCGTATATACATACTCTGTGCCGCTGTTGCCATTTACACCGCAAATCGTCAAGTCAAAAAAAGGAAACTAGCATTTACTCGTCCGCTACCCCCAATGCAATGTGTCTCATGATCATCAACGTGTAATCGTATCGTCGTTCGTCTCCGTCGTTCAATCAGTCGTGTTCAACGCTCGTCGTCGTCGTCGTCGTCTCATGAACCCTCTGCAATTGAGCGTCCATGCCGTGCTGCCAATATCTCAAAATCCTCGCCAAGCTCCACCGTATCGCCCCCGTCAAAGGTCGTTGTAGCCCAGGATACGTTTTTCAAGGCCCTTGTCCGCCACAGCCCAAGACCACGCACGACCTGCTTCGCCGCCGAACAAGCTCTCGGGGCAGGAAGACTTCTCGAGCATGCCGTCTTTCTCCATGGATTTCATCTCGTGGCCGGTGGTGTAGGTGAGGAAGTGCTCGAAGTCCTTGTCCTCGAGGGCAAGGGCGTTGCCGGTGATGCCTGTACTGACATTAGTCTTTGATCGATATTGCAGGGGTGGTGGGAAGAACATACCGTGGCAGATACAGGGCTCTTTGGTGAGCAGGCCGCGCTCTCTGACGCACTCCCGACCTTTGGCAATCGCTCTTGTGATCTTCTCTTCCAGGTTCGGGAAGTGCTTCTTGACGGTGACAAGGCTGTTCACCACGCCTGCTGCGCCGTGGCAGACTTGCACCAGGCGGTCCTTTTCTGGTGGGATGCTGCTGGGCCAGTTGCCGGTTTCGTATTGGTAAGTGAGCAACACTGCGAGATCGGCCTCAACTTTGGGCGCGTATTTTTTAGGATCCGTGAGGACGACTTGTGTGATGATGCCGATTGCGCCGTGGATTGCGCCGACGTAGGTCTTACCGTGCCACTTCCACGGCCGCGGCGAATCGAGGATCGCATCGACGACATCGTCTTGGGTGTCTGTGATCAACTGAAGAGTCTTCTCATCATCAATGAAGGAAGCCTTGACGAGCCGTAGCAGGTACAAGTAGCCAGCGCGTCCGTATAGGAACTCGTTCTCCGTCTCTGGCTCTAGCACCTCGGCTGAGTAGTCGCACAAGTTGTTGACCATGTCTACATCCTTGCTCGTGGCGGCGCCGATGGCCAGCAGTGCTAGGATGTCATCTGTGATGCCGCACTTGCCTGGCTTGGGCCCGGGGTAATCTCCAATTGTGTCTTGCGCCTGCTTGAGGTATGCTGCTGACCATGTTCCCAGTAGTTGTCCTTCGATCTCGAGGTCGTTGTACATTTGCTGGAGGATGAGGAAGGTGTAAGCCACGCTGACGGGTCCCTTGTAGAGGCCTCCCGTAGGTGGGATGCTTGCGGGTGGGTGCTCATTGACGAGGCGAGTCAGAGAAGCTTTGAGCTGTTTGTATGGATCTGGGAGCTGACTGTCAGCATTGCCAAGGGTGAGATGAGGTCGTAGAGATGTAGTTAGCTCACCTCTACTCGCCAGCGGCGCATCGTTTTTGAAGTAACGCGGCATGTTGTAGGGTGGTTTGCGAAATTGTCGCGGCTGAAGTCAACAACTGCAGACAAGACTGAATCTAATGCATGTGAAGCGGTGTCGAGCTTCCGAGGTCTGTCTGTCTGTGTGTCTGTGTGTCTGTGTGTCTGTGTGTCTGTGTGTCTGTGTGTCTGTGTGTCTGTGTGTCTGTGTGTCTGTGTGTCTGTGTGTCTGTGTGTCTGTGTGTCTGTGTGTCTGTCTGTCTGTCTGTCTGTCTGTCTGTCTGCGGGTATTGGTGCTTGGTGCAAATGATCAGTAGGTCGATATGAGGGGTTGTTGATGGGTAGATGGGTAGATGGATAGATGGATAGATGGATAGATGGATAGATGGATAGATGGATAGATAGACTGCTGCCAAACCTCACTCAGGCAAGCATGTGACTCTGGCGCATGGCGAAAATGTGTCTTCACAATGAAGCTCGCTCACGTGTAGCTAGCCCCCACGCGCGCGACCGTTTGTGGATTGGATGCGAGAGGGTTGCTGACGTAGTTTGAGCAGGGTTTTCGGTAGGGTCGGCAGCGTTGCGGCCCGAAAGTCTGGTTAAGAATCGCATGTGTGTGTGTGTGTGCTCGAGCGTGAAATGGAAGGAGATTGATGAAGAGGTCACAGATCAGACCATACTCGACTGATACCAGCTCTGAATGGGACGTGAAGTCTGGCAGTCTGAATACAGGCAGTACTCGGACAGCGGCAGTCGCTAGAGGAGGTGGTCTTCGTTCTCAGATGCGTAGATCGGACAGTGCTTACATATGTACATGTATGTCTACTTGAGCAGATGAGAGCCCAAGCAAAAAAAAACAAACCCCTTTTGTCCATCATGTCGCAAACTCCAATAGCGAATTCGTGAGATGGCAATTGTAGCCACCGCATTGGGCCTACAATTCAGTCTTATGCCGACTTTCACCGGCCGGTGGTATCGAGACCGTTGAGAAGCTCGCAGCCGCGGACGGCATAGCTACAGGGCTATCGCTGCTGACCGACCGCAGCTAGGGAAGCATGCGTCAAAGTCTACTACTCGTCGGGGGAGTATCTGTAAGCGGCGGCACAGTTGAGTTCAAACAGACGAGATGGTATACAAATTACTGTGAGCCCCTGACTACAAGCGTATGATGTACTGCACGCACACAAGTACTGTACAACAAGAAGCCCATAATCATTCATCTCGATATCGACTCGAACTACCGAAAGCGCTGACAAGCTCGGACACTTGCGGCGTCATGGGCTGGAATATGACAGGGAGCTTCGCAATCAATGCAAAGCCGGAAGCGCGTGCATATATACAGTAAGGTGGATCATGGCAAACGGAGATCGTCGGCTCTTACACACCACACCAACTTGGACAAGCATCGACCATGATCGAGCGGGAAATGCGATGGGCGTTTGGCAATGTTCGAGACACTCACTGCACGTGCACTTCCAGGCTTGCCGGCAGGATTCAAGGTGACAAGAACTCAGTGGAGGGAAATTTAAAAAAAAAAAAGTGACGACGGCGTTTACACGTGGCCGGGGAGAGGCATTGCATTGCGTTGCACAACGCGTGTTGTGGTGCATACCCCGGCAGGATGGAGATTGTGTAGTGGACACCAAAAAGCTTGGAGCATGCGTTCCCCAGGTCTGTCTGTCTGTCTGTCTGTTTGTCTGTCTGTCTGTGTCTATCTGTCTTACCTGCGATCTTGCCGTGTGAGGTTTGATGGATGGTGTGGTGTGTAGGCGGTCTGCTGCAGCAGTCAAGTCTCTCTCTCTCTCTCTCTTGATGCGCAGCTGCCTGGAGAGCTTCCTTGGAAATGGTGCGATTAGCTTTCCGGCGGCCCAACGCCACGAAAGCGTGCAAAATTACCATGACCGTGATTGATGCTTAGAAGATACACAACAATGAATGCGGCGCTGGGGGTGTTGCATGATGCTTGCCGTCGACGTCTCTCACACCTGGCAATGATAGTAATAATGATAATGATAATAATAATAATAATAATAATAATAATAATAATAATAATAATAACAACAAAAATCAATACCAATACCATCATCATCATCATCTTCGTCACTACGCCGTTTGATCTGCAGCACCACAGCCATCCGCCCACGCCGGCGACGCATCACTACTGTACTACAGTATCTATTTGCATTCGCACTAGAACAAGTCCCATCGAGCACTAGCGCCGTCCAGCCACCAACCACTCGTCCAACAGCGTTCAGGTCCGCGCGGACTTTCACGAGCGACACGACACCTCGCGCCAAAGCCTGCAGCTATTTCGCCCCAAGGCCTGCCTGGCACACTGCAGCTCTCCTTCGCCTTGCTTCTCTCCGTCAATCTCACCCCAGACACCTCCTGCATCCTATTGCTATACCGCCGCTGTGCTGTTGCGCAGACATCGCCTCGTAACGCTAACCACTCGTTTGATCTACCCACCAACGTGCGCTCCACCTTAAACCCGCAACTCGGCCATCGCTCCGTCCGCCCACCCACTCTCGAGCCACACACATACACACACACACACTCTCTCTCTCTCTGCAACACACGCCCGTCCCATCACCACTAGTCGCGGAGAGTCAAGAGGGGGACCGACGTCTGTGCCATCCATCACCATGAGCAACATGGACCACGCTGTGGCCGCTGGCAAACCGCCTCGCGAGCGCGAGCGCGGCTTCAGCTTCAGGAGCGACCGGAGCAGCGGTTCCAAGCCGAAGGAACACCTCGCTGAGTCGCCCGAGGAGAAGAGACGTCGTGATTCTCTGTACAAAGGCTCCAGCAAGGCCAACCCTAATGCCGCTATCACCGAAGCTCAGCCGGGTGGTGAGTGAACTACTCTCTATATCATGACCCGTCTCCATCTCACAAACTTCCCTCTTCCGCTCTGCCCAGCTTTAAACACTGTCTCTACCATACTATCAACGTCACATCATGGCACCTAATTTAGAAGGCGTCACTTCGCAAAGCCTCGCTGACCCGGTTGTTCAACCTTCAGACGCCCAGCTGCTCGAACAGACCACCATCGCGTCTCTCCGGAGCACGCAACATCTCGACATCAATGGCAATCCCATTAGTAAGCCTTGCGATTTTATGCTTAATTGAAATGGACGCTGACTATTCCCCAGCCGATCCGGATCTTTCCAACCCCACCCGGCCGCGTTTGGAGCGACCGCTCGACACCATCAGGTCATTTGAGAGGGCTATCGACGCTGGCTACAAGAGGAGAAGCTCTATGATGCGCGGTGGTGCGTCTTTTACATTTATCATCAATTCTTGTTGCAGCCGTGAAACTGACATTGATCCGCAGAATCGTACGACCAACCTCAACAACATCAAAGCAGGCGCAACAGCGCATACGGTCAGTTGTGCCTCTGACCACCGGGCGCATTCTACATCCACTAACACGTATCTTCCAGGCTACGAATCCAACCGCCACTCTCAAGGCAACAACGGCCATTACGGCAACCGCCGCCAAGACAGCTACAACGATGGACAACAACGCACGCGCTACGGCTCCCGTGGCGGCAGCTACAGCAACGGCAACAACGGTTACAATGGCAACGGCAATGGTGTCTACCCACAACACGGCTACCACCAGTCCCACGACACTGTCACCTCCGGCCAAACCTACGGATCGGACTCTACCGGCCCATGGGCCAACGGCACCGACCCCAGCAGCGAGAACAGCTCCCTAGACCGCATCAACGCAACCAACACCCAGCAAGACAACGTATACGGCGGACAAAATGGCTACGGCGGATACCCACGCGCAATCCCGGAAGACGGACAGTACAACGCGCAGCACCAGCAAGGCTACGGCGGCGGTGGTCCAGTGCAACCGCCAAACAGCCAGAGAAAGCCCATCGCTCTGGGTGGTGGCGGTGAATCCGACTTTGCCGCGCCGCCGAGGAGCAACTTGCCCTCAACCGCACGCCCGGAGCCGGAAAAGAAGAAGGGCTGGCTGAAGCGGCGCTTCAGCAAAAAGGAGTAGAAAATTCCTCTCATTGAAGGCGTCATTCTTCGGATCTTATCATGATGGATAAAACAGGACAGCTAGGATTGTTTGCAGCAGAGGGAACTTGCGGACGCCTTTGGAAAAGCTGGAAAAGGTCGTCTGGAAGCTTTCTCTTCTACGGCCCATCCTTTGAGACTGGCGTGCAAGAGTTTGCGAAAGCCAGATGAAAGGATAAGGGGAAAACTCACCACGGTAATTCTAATGACTTGAAATGATTGGGAAGGAGACGAGGGATTCTTCACGCCGGCTTTTTGGGAAAAGGGGGAGGGGAGGAGTTTTTTTTTGGTGTCTTATTCTTGCTTATTAGTTTTTTTTCCCCCTCTCTGACCGATGACAATGGGCGGGGATCTCTTTTGTTTTCCCCTCGACTTGGGGAAAAAAAGATACGATATGCGGCGCAAATTGAATGGGTTCTTACTTGTGGCTTCCCCCCCACTGCACACTTCTGTTGTCTTGCTCTTCGATTTTTCGTGCCTACTGAATGTGAGGTTTGAGATTTGAGAGTGAGAAGAAACGTCAGAGGATTTCGCAATCTTTTTTTGTCCCGCCCATGGGTTACGTGTAGTCTCTCGGTGGTGAGTGAATCTGGCGATCTGGCTCTGGGGAGTTGGGGGGGGGGGTTGCAAGAGAAAACCCCTCTTTTGAGGTATAAAGGCCATAGGTGGTGATGTTGGGTGCAGTTGAGTTATCTATCAAGGTTTTGCCAACTGCTGCTCAGCGGGTTGCTTGGAAAGCTGGCGCTGTGGTACAGTGCAGAATGTACAGTACATTACACACATACACACATACACACATACACACATACACACATACACACATACACACATACACACATACACACATACACACATACACACATACACACATACACACATACACACACATACACACACACATACACACACACATACACACACATACACACACACATACACACACACATACACACACATACACACACATACACACACACATACACACACACATACACACACACATACACACACATACACACACATACACACACACATACACACACACATACACACACACATACACACACACACATACACACACACACAGACATACGCATAGTGGGGACGACTTGGGTCATGCGTCGGGCCTTTTGAGGATGGCTTCTTCGCAGCATCCAGACGCTGCACGCCGTCACTCTACAAGAAGACTCCCAGAAACCAGTGAGTACGTACGTGCTCTTTTGCAAGTCGAAGAGCGAGTGCAGAAGAAATAATTGTGTCTGTGTCTGTATTCGATAGCGGAGGTTGTAGAGGTTGCACATGGAGGGGTTTTTTTTATTCTTTCTTTCTTTCTTTCTTTCTTTCGAGAGAGAGAGAGAGAAAAAAAATCATGGCTTTTTGATACTTTTGGTAGAAGATGCTGGAGGTCAAAACTGCCACTACCACTGCTGTTGGCCATTACCTGTCCTTGCGGCCTTCGCTGCTGGGCTGGATGGCGCCGGAGGCGAGGTCGGCTTCGCGCTCGGATTTGTCGTCGTTGAAGGCGACGACGACGTAGGAGAGCAGGACGATGTTGGCGACGATGGCGGCGGTGGCGCCGGCGTAGGTTGAGTTGCCTGAAGGTTGGTTGAGTGAGGTTAGGGAGATGTGTGTTTGTGTTGGTTGTGAGGTGGCTGAGGGGGTGTGTTTGATGAGTGGAAGGAGGTGATGTTTGTGGGTGTGATGTGTTTTGGTTTGGCGGTTGCATAAGTGTATGCATGGGCAAGACAAACAAACCTCGGAAGATCATGTTCACGGACAGGAAGTATGAGCCGATGGGGAATGTGATCATGGCGAATGTGAAGGCGAGGAGCTTGTAGATGATGGTGCTAGATTCCAATGGATAAGTATTAGCAAAGTCATTATTCTAGATCTAATCCAGAACGTATTGGCATTGGAGAGACAAACGAAGGCACAGCAGGAGTGATGTTTGATTTGGGCTCCATTCTGACCTCATCCTGGTCGAGATGGGTCTTCTCGGTGGTGTTGATACGGCGTTGAGTGGCCATTGTAGTCTTTTAGTCGGTGAATGCGGGTGGCCGGTGTGTTGTCTTTTTTTGTGATATAATGTCTTTGTTGCCTGTTTTGCGTGGTGTGTGTGTGTGTGTGTATGAATCGAGTCCCTTGAATAATAGAATAGCTAGCACACCTTACGTACCGTACCGTACTTGTACGCACTCCGGCCGGACAAACGCTCGGACCGTCGTGCATGAGAACAATAATGTGGCTCTTTAGAATGCGCGCGTCAAAGCCCTGAACGTTCACTTTTCCCTGCCCTGCGCGACTCCGGTGAAAGCCAAAAGCCAATCTCGCGCGCTTTTCAATCGACAGCCCAAAAGGGCGACCCGCGGTGAATCGTACGTGAATCGTGACCTCACTTTGCTTTGTCTGCGTACAACTCTGCATATCTTACCCGGCGGCTCATTCGACTTACTACTTCGTTCGCATCTTGTGCAACCACCGAGGACCGGACCAAGTGACCGACCGTCCTTCACCCACTCATCTCACATCGCGCTTGTGCAACACCGACTTTCCATACGCTGCAACCATCTGGTAACATGGCCGACAGTGACCCAATCTCCGACTATACCCCCGCCAAGAGGAGGAAGATCAACCATACTCCCAAGGCATGGGACGAGGCCGACGACAGCGGGGACGATCTGTTCGAGGACCACGAAACCATTGCGACCCTCCCTGTCACTTCGGCGCCTACACTAGGATACTCGACCAAGCACTTTCACAGCGACATCAACACCTTAGCCAGCAATGCCACACAACCCACTCAGCCGTTGTCGCAAGCAAACAACACATACATCACGCAGCCTACACAACCACTCAAGCGCTCGAGTCCCGCGCCAGACGACGTTCAAGTACAGCGCTCGTCGCCGCCCCCAGCTGCGCAGCCTGCGCCCATAAAGACTTCCTTTGCAAAGCCTAGAAGCTTTCTAGCAAGCGCAATGGCCCCACCAGGCACCTCATTCCGCAAACCACAAGGCGTACAGGCCAAGCCAAAAGCGATCCCGGTCGTCGAAGACGACAGCGACGAGGACCCGGAGGTAAATCACAGCTCAGACGAAGAGACACAGGGATTGAGGTCTAACATTCGTCCGACGAATTTCACAAAAGGTGGACGTGGTCTGAACTCGAGTCCAAACCGACGCTCAGCAAGCAGAGAAAGCCCAGTCGTACGGGAGTCTCCTAAACCTGTGAAGGCGGGTCATCAGAACGGTTTCCTATCGCTCATGGCCGATTTTGGACACAAGGAGCCTGCAGCGAAGCCTAAGAGGCCATCCGACGACATGGCGAGCGCATATGGAGGTTCATCGCGAAGTGCAAGGCCGCTTCCCCAGCAACAACGTCCGCCCGCTCCGGTCCACAATGCTGTGATTTACAAGAGCTTGGACGATATTCCAGATTACACGAATCGCAGGACAGTGGAGCGCATGGTCAACATACTCAACCGGAGTGTACATGACTGTATGCAGGCACTTTTGCGCAAGCGTGGTAACGAGCAAGACGCTATGGAATGGCTGGCCGATAACGAGGGCTCCGATCTCGACGAACTTGCGCCTACACCTGCGAAACCTGCCGGACCCAAGGGCATTGCGCGAAGTTTCGCTGGCTCAAGCAGCCAGTCATCCCAAATCATTCCTCCTCGGTCGAACGCTCGAGCGGACGTCAAAGTCCAGGCAAAGACTATTGCAGAGAGATATGCAGAGAAGGCCAGGAAGCCACAACCGCCACCTGTAGCACCAAAACCTTCGACGCCTGCAATCGAGATTGCCGACGACGAAGACGAGGAAGATGCAGCGCCACGACCCAGAGGGCGTCTTATACAGCGAAACCGCCCGGTAGCCCGCTCTCCAACACCAGAAACCTCGCCACCAAAACCGCAGGTGAAGAAGGTGAAGAAAGCAGCTATCACTATCGAATCAGATGATTCAGAGGCCGAGGCCGAGCATTCTGCCGACGATTCCGACAATGAGGTTGAAGTCGTCGGTGAAAGCTCGCATGACATTAAGCTCTTGAAATTCTTCAACGAGGCGACTCTCCCTCAGATTGCCGACCTTTGCGCATCGCCCGAGTCGGATGTACAAACGATTATCGATAAACGACCGTTCAACACCCTCGAGGAGATTCGTGTTATCACCAATGCTCCAGAGTTCACCAAGTCGGGCAAGAAGTCGAGAACGAAGCCCATTGGTGACAAGATTGTTGACGCATGCAGTGAGATGCTCTTGGGCTACGACGCTGTTGATGACCTGGTGACTATGTGTGAGAACATCGCCAAGCCGATTCAGGATTCTCTCAAGGCATGGGGCGTTGGCGAGGGTGCCAATGGTGAACTCCAGCTGATGAACCTGGATGGAGCCCACGACTCCGGCATTGGAACTCCTGTAAGCTCTACGGACGATCTCTCGGCTACTAAGGGAAGCAAGAAGGGTGAATTCTTGAGCCAACCAGAGAACATGAACCCCGACATCACGATGAAGGACTATCAGCTCGTTGGTCTTAATTGGTTGAACCTCTTGTGGTCGAAGAAGATCTCATGTATTCTCGCCGATGACATGGGCTTGGGCAAGACTTGTCAAGTGATCAGCTTCCTCTCGCAATTACAACTTGAACAAGTGGATGGCGTGCATCTTGTCATTGTCCCTGGTTCAACGCTTGAGAACTGGCTACGTGAGTTTGAGAACTTCTCTCCCGGACTGAATGTGGTGCCATACTACGGTTCGCAAGCAGAAAGACCCACGCTGCAACAAAAAATTGAAGACGACTTCGGCGAGATTGACGTTATTGTTACCACCTACGACATGACCGTCAAGCCAGACGACAACAAGTTCCTTCGCAACCTGGGGCCTTCAGTCTGTGTCTATGACGAAGCTCACGCCTTGAGAAACCCCAAGTCTGATCGGTACAGGCAGTTGATGCGCATCAAGGCTGACTTTAAGGTTCTACTCACCGGCACTCCCCTGCAGAACAACCTTCAAGAGCTCATCGCCATCCTGGCTTTCATCATGCCTGACCTTTTCCACTCCAAGGAGGAGCACCTCAACTACATCTTCCAGCACAAGGCGACCACCAAAGATGCTGACCACGCCGCGCTACTTTCAGCACAGCGCATTGCTCGTGCACGGTCAATGATGACACCGTTCATTTTGCGTCGCAAGAAGGCGCAGGTGCTTTGGCTGCCCGCCAAGCACAGTAGCGTCGAGTTCTGCGACATGACTGACTCACAAGCCGAGATGTACCAGAATGAGATGGACGACGCTAGACAAGTCTTCGTTGACAAGGCCAACGGCAAGAAGACCACCGCCAAGGCCAGCTCGAACGTGTTGATGAACCTGCGTAAAGCCGCCATCCACCCTCTTCTGTCGCGCCGTATCTATGACGAGAAGAGACTCACCAAAATCCAGACCGCACTCCTCAAAGACGCCGAGTTCGCTGGCAACCCTCCGGATAGGGTCTGGAAATACCTTGTCGGCGAAGGCCCCCAAACCATCAAAGGCGGCGACTTTGGCCTCCACCGATTCTGCGCCGAGCGCCCCTTCCTCTCCAAGTTCGCGCTTAGAAAGCAAGAATGGATGGACTGCGGCAAAGTGCAGAAGTTCAAAGAGCTCGTCCTGGGCTACAAGGAAAACGGCGACCGTGCCCTCGTCTTCTCCCAATTCACCACCCTCATGGACATCCTCGAGACTGTCCTCGAGACCCTCGACATCAGGTACATGCGCCTCGACGGCAGCACGCGCATGGACATCCGCCAGGACATGATCGACAAGTTCTCCTCCGAGCCGGACATCACGGTGTTTATGCTCTCGACCAAGGCCGGCGGCGCGGGCATCAACCTCGCGGCTGCGAACAAGGTCATCATTTTCGACTCGGGCTTCAACCCGCAGGACGATATCCAGGCGGAGAACCGCGCGCACCGCGTCGGTCAGACGAGAGATGTGGACGTCGTGCGGCTTGTCACGAAGGGTACGATCGAAGAGCAGATTCACGCGCTTGGTGAGAGCAAGCTTGCGCTTGATGAGCGCGTTGCGGGCGAGGGCGCTACGGCGGGAGAGGACAAGGCTGCTGAGAAGGAGGGCGAGAAGGCGGTTGAGAAGATGTTCTTGGAGAGCTTGAAGGGGGAGACGGCGGGTACGAAGAAGGAAGGTGGTGGTGGTGGTGGTGGTGATTTGAAGGATCAGTTCAAGAAGGGTTTGGCTGATGCTGGCTTGGAGGTTTCATAAACGATGTTGATGATGATGATGATGGGGTGGACGCGGAGGATTTGGTATTGCATACATTCTGCGACGTCTGGAGATCGATTGCGTGTATTATTCCATGGAAGGCATTGTTGTTTAGCGAAATGCATCGGCATTGGCATGAATCAATTCATACTTGAATCCTTTTCGTTACGAACTGATTGTGCTGTGTTGGCGTGCGCAGATACCGCCCATGCACGAAGATCTGAAGCTTCCGTGAAAATCGATTGGAGAAACACACTTTCGCATGTTAGCCTTGTTAATGTCATATGGGGGGGGGCGAGTAGATAAGATGGAGATGCATGTATGACATGATACAAGCCATGAATTACTATCACGAACTCACAAGCAAATGTTTGCCATATAACAATTGATGAAAAGTAACACATGAAGAGAGAGGATGTAAGCGTGAAGAGGTCAAGAATGGCTCGAGCGCTCATATCCCCGCACATGGACAACGGAGAAAGGTGGCCGGCCTGTTGCCTCTGGCGCGTGCGGCTTGGAAAGTAGGACACCTGGCGTTGCTTGCCGGGAGCTCTCACATAAAGACATCCGCCGAGGAACACTCCACCCTCAACACTCCAATCACCAACTACACCTCTTCTTCTTCCTCCCCCTCCCTCCTTCCCTCTCACCAACACCAACACCAACACCAATAGCAGCTCGAGCGTGTTCTCGCTGTCTCTTACTCGCAGCGCGACAAACAAGAAATCCCCGCCACAACAGCCCACCATGCGCGCTGCTTCCATCCTCGCGCTCGGCTGCTACGCTGCAGTCTCGTCCGCTAAGGACGTTCTCGATGACATTGAGGACTCTGCCCAGGATGCAGCCAGCTCTGTCGCCTCGGCCGTCGAGTCTGTGACTTCCTCCGCCGTTTCCAAGCCCACCTTCACCGTAAGTCCTGCCATTGGGAGCCTCTCCTCCCTCTCTCTACCATTGCCACTGA
Source organism: Cladosporium cucumerinum (assembly GCA_023634325.1). Lineage (NCBI taxonomy): Eukaryota > Fungi > Ascomycota > Dothideomycetes > Cladosporiales > Cladosporiaceae > Cladosporium > Cladosporium cucumerinum. Next base: position 191,479 of record JALDQA010000003.1, read on the forward strand.
GCCAATGCTAACCCACCACCCCAGCCTACCACTCTCAAAGCTCCCTTCCTCGAGCAGTTCACCGACGACTGGGAATCCAGGTGGAAGGTATCACACGCAAAGAAGGAGGGCACCGAGGAGGAGTGGACATACAACGGCAAGTGGTCCGTCGAGGAGCCCTCTGTCCTCCGCGGCATCGAGGGCGACAAGGGTCTCGTCCTCAAGGACAAGGCTGCCCACCACGCCATCTCCAGCAAGTTCGACAAGCCCATCACCAACAAGGATGACACCCTCGTCGTCCAGTACGAAGTCAAGCTCCAGGCCGGCCTCGAGTGCGGTGGCGCCTACATGAAGCTCCTCCAGGACAACAAGGCCCTCCACGCCGAGGAGTTCTCCAACGCTTCGCCGTACATCATCATGTTCGGTCCCGACAAGTGCGGCTCCACCAACAAGGTCCACTTCATCTTCCGCCACAAGAACCCCAAGACTGGCGAGTACGAGGAGAAGCACCTTAAGAACACCCCCATGGCTCGCATCACCAAGCAGTCCTCCCTCTACACCCTTATCATCAAGCCCGACCAGACCTACGAGATCAAGGTCGACGGCGAGCAGGTCCGTGAGGGCTCGCTCCTCGAGGACTTCCTCCCCGCCGTCAACCCCGCCAAGGAGATTGACGACCCCAAGGACAGCAAGCCCGAGGACTGGGTGGATGAGGCCAAGATTGCCGACCCTGACGCCACCAAACCCAAGGACTGGGACGAGGACGCTCCCTACGAGATTGTTGACGAGGAGGCCACTAAGCCCGCCGACTGGCTCGAGGAGGAGCCCGAGATGATCCCCGACCCCGAGGCCGAGAAGCCCGAGGACTGGGATGATGAAGAGGATGGTGACTGGGACGCCCCTCTCGTCCGCAACCCCAACTGCGACGAGGTCTCTGGCTGTGGCCCCTGGACCAAGCCCACCAAGCCCAACCCTGCCTTCAAGGGCAAGTGGACCGCACCTCTCGTCAACAACCCTCTCTACAAGGGCCCTTGGGCTCCCCGCAAGATCGCCAACCCCGACTACTACGAGGACAAGACCCCGGCCAACCTTGAGCCCATAGGTGGTGTAAGTTGAATCGTCTACCAGACCAAGATAATCGAGAGACTGACAAACCACTCACAGATCGGTTTCGAGATCTGGACCATGCAGAACGACATCCTCTTCGACAACATCTACATCGGTCACTCCGTCGCCGACGCCGAGAAGCTCGCCCAGGAATCTTTCGACGTCAAGAAGGCCGTCGAGAAGGCCCAGGAAGAGGCCGACACGCCCAAGAAGGACGAGACCGACTCCAAGAAGCCCTCCTCTAACCTCTCCTTCATGGACGACCCGGTCACCTACGCCAAGCAGAAGGTCAACCTTTTCGCCGCCATCGCCCAGCGCGACCCCATCGAGGCCATCAAGTTCGTTCCTGAGGTCGCCGCTGGTATCGCCATTGGTTTCGTCACTCTTCTCCTTGTCCTCCTCGGTCTCTTCACCGGTGGCGCCGCCGCCGCTCCCTCCAAGGAGCAGGTCAAGGCCTCCGCCAAACAGGCTAAGGCCAAGGCCAACGAGACCAAGGAGCAGGTCGCTGAGGCTGTCGCCAGCGGCACCCAGAAGGCTAAGAACGAGGCCAACAAGAGGAACACCAGGAGCTCGTAGAGCAGCAGAAGCTGGTAGAAGTTTGCTCTGTTTTGCTTGCGAGAACTAAGAAAAATGTTTGCTCTTTTAATTTCCTGTTGCTTTGTCTGTGATACCAAGAACTAAACGATTCGATTGTGGTGGTGGAGGAGAACGATGGAGACGATGAATTGGGTGTGGAGGAGAGGATAAAGTGAACCAACTGTGTTTAGTATCTGGTATAGATAAGGCATGTCACTTTTATTTTGTGTTATTCTCTGTTGTACTGTCAAAGATTGAGCTGAAGTCGTGCACGCGGTAAATTTGTGAGAGAAAACATGAAATGTCACGTTCATCATAGGCACTCACTATCTCATTTTCCTCACATCAGATCTATTCTCATTGTAGCATCCTGGTTCGTCGCCAAGACCGTCCCAAGTAAGTGATTGCTCCAAAAGGCAGCGAACGCTATCACCAGACTCCCGTATGCTAATGAATCGTGCTCGAGAGAGCATTTACTGCGCCCCATCGATCTATCTAGTCCTTTCGTACCCTCCACCATCACATCCCAATCCCATGGAAGCCTCACATGATTCCAAGCCAAATTCAGCATTGCTTATCCCCCCAAAACACTTTTTTTTTCGCGCCGAAGGTGATAAAAGACCATCATTTCGTTCCCCTCAATCTGAAGATGAGCAAACAAGCTTGCTCTCCTTCTTCCTCGCCTCCCTCAGATCCCGCTGCACCGCCAACGCCGCTCTCGACCCCTCCTCGATCGCGCCATCGATGAAACTGCGCCAGCCGACCGCCCAGTCGCTATTGGCGAAGAACACGTTTCCTTGGCGCGCGCGGAGATCCTGAAGGGAAGTGGTGATGAAGCCGGGGGCGGGGAAGAACCACGCGCCTTTGGAGAACTCGTCGTCGGCCCAGTTGTGGAAGACCTGTTTGGGAAAGAATGTGTGTGTTAGTAGTGTAGGTGGGTGGATGGAGGGGTTTCGATTTGGGAAGGGAGGGATTCAGGCGGCTTGCTTACCAAACGGTGGATATCGACATCGGCCAGGTTCTGCACTGCTTTCTTCGTCTCTTCGATGTCCTTCTCGGGCGTCAGGTGGTTGTAGTCTGCGCCGAAAGCTACCAGGTGCGTGTTGCCCGCCGGCGTGGTGCCGTCTGCGATGGAGTACAGCAGCTTGTTGTTCGGGTACGTGACGCCGGTCCAGGAGCGCAGCTCGGGGTTGCGCACTTCGGCGTGGACCTTGGCGCACTTGTTGACGTGGCCTACATCCGCGGCCGCACGCTTGCCGGTCGTGAGAGGTGGGGAGAATGTCACTGTGTTGAGGATGTTGAGCGGGATAGTCGAGATCAAGCGCGCGGCGCTGAACGTCTGGCCGTCGCGGGTGGTGATTTGCACGCCGGTAGACTCGTTCTTGACGCTGGCGACGGGGCTGGAGAAGGCGTACGATAGATTGCCAGTGGAAAGAGCTTCCTCGAAAAACTTGATCGCGAAGCTCGACTGCCCGCCACGGAACTTGTACTTGATCAGGTACTCGATGCAGTACTGGTAGGAGTGGTTGCAGAGCGCCCACCAGTGCAGGAACTCGTAGAAGCTGCTGTTCTCGGGCGTGCCGCAGCTGCAGAGCAGGACGAAAGAGAGCAGGGCGGTGCGCTCGTCGGGAGAGAGGTCGTGCTCGATTTGCTTGACGCGGTCGGCGACGGAGAGGTTGTCGAAGGTTGCTGCTTCGGGGTTGTGGAACTCGTCGTGGGGCTGGGGCATGACTTTCTTGCCGTGGTCGCCGTCGATGTTGACGAATTTGAGGAGGGCGGATTCCATGAGTTTGTCCTAGTGTTCAGTGTTAGCTTTTCCCGGATCGTTGGCTTTCGCTTGAGATATCATTCTTTACCTCGTCCTCGTGGCTCATGTCGCGCTTTCCTGTCGCTGAGCCGAACGCAAAGCAGTTCACTCCTTGCGAGAAATCGTAGCTGAGCTCGAGTTCGTGTCTCATATCGTATCGTGAGATCTCCCTCCAGACATGAGGCTGACCCCAGCTGACCCATGTGCCACCCATCTCGAAAGGATAACCATCGATGTTGGAAGACCATGAGCGACCACCGATGCGGTCACGACCTTCAATGAGGAGAGTCTTCAAGCCTAAAATGACCGTTAGTCTTGCTGTCATCGGATTTGTATGTTCTTAGTGTTCATACCTGATACTGCTGCATCTCGTGCGGCTGTGAGTCCACTGTATCCAGCACCAACGATGATCACATCGAAAGGCATTTCTGAGTCTTGGATTTTCTGTTTGGGGGTGATCACGCCGATGCTGGGAACGCCCTTGACGAGGCCAGACTTCTCAGTCCATTGGTATCCGCCTTGGGAAGTCATTTTGCTGTGAATATATTTCTTTGGATCGCAACAAATGACTTCGACCAAACAAATGCGCAATAGCTGCGAGAAGGTTAGGTGTCTGACCGGATGAATCCAATGGAATGTATCAAACGTCACCTTCTGGCTAGCGCCGCCGATGGCTGGCTTATACGAATGCTGTATTCTCACACTTTTAGTCCAATGTGGCGAACTCCACTCGTAAAGATACCTCTTTCGGAACAATGATGTTGTATCTCCCAAAACCTCACATTCTATTCCTTTTCGGGTTAGCGGCACATGGAGGTCTGGGGCTCTGACAGGCGTTCGGCACTCTAACCCATATCTCAGAGATGTTCTCACATTTCTTACCCAAAGCAGCAAGTGCCACGAGTAGTGGCCGCCAAAAATGTGGGGCAATCCTAGATAGACGAGAGACGGCATTGGCTCTATTGCTGATAACCGGAACATCACTGGCTGCAGATAGACTGTGGGCTTGCTATCATGGCACTGCCGGCCACGACGACGTCCGTGTGATTTCGAACTAAGCTTGGCCTGGAATGGCGGAGGGGTATCATCGTCTTATCATGACTATCAGGAGTTGTCTTGGGTCTTGAGATCCAGCTTGGGCATATAACCTCTCGAAGCACCTTGCTTTTGCCACTGATAACATCCTACGGCCTTGTGTCATTCACTTGCTATTGACGATCAAGTTGCATCGATTGAACATGGCGGACACATTACAGGAGAGTCAGTTTGAATATCAAATGCCAATAACCAACGATGTACTGACCTGGGAGTCGAACAACAGATGACCATTCCCTCACGAAGGAGAAGGCTGCAATCCACGATGCAGACCTCGAGCGGATAATCAGCGTCAAGCTTGGCTCTTGCGAAGACGTCAACCATGCCGCAGCCCGGACGAGATTATCCCCGATTGCCATGGTAGCGCTAAGTTTCAACATTTGCAACAGCTGGGTAGCCATCGCCACGAGCCTGGCCATTGCCATATCCGCAGGAGGTTCGGTCACACTGCTGTACGGCATCATATGCTCATTTGTCGTGTACGCCTGCGTTGGAATATCGTTGGCGGAGATGGTCAGCGTGTATCCCACACCTGGTGGTCAATACCACTTCACGTCCATCTTGGCTTCCAAGAGATGGAGCCGTGGACTCTCATAGATCTGTGGCTCCATCTCCGTGTTTTCATGGATCGCGCTCACTGCTGCAGCGACTATCCTCAGCGCTCAGATGGTCATTGCGCTCCTAGAGTCGTTTGTCGAAGAGTACACTCCGCAGCCGTGGCACTACTTTATCTTGTATCAAGGAATCAACATCGCGATGCTCCTGTACAACCTATTCGCATTGAGAGTGACTCCTCGGATCCACAATATCGGATGTGAGTCATCTCCGATTAATCTGATCTGACATCTGCTGACAACACCAGTTGCATTGACTGTCACCACCTTCGCCGTGGTAACGATCACATACGTTGCGCGGTCCACCAAGCAGAATTCTGAGGCTGTATGGACCACGTTCCACAACACTTCAGGATGGCCAGACGCAGTCACCTTCTTGACTGGCCTCTCGACGCCTTACTTCATGTACGCTGGCATCGATTCGACCCTGCATCTCACTGAAACTTGTGAGAACCCTAGAAAAGTCGTCCCGCGCGCTCTGATGACAACCGTCGCTGGTGGCGTCGTCACAGGCTTCGGCTTCTCGGTCGCAATGTGCTATGGCATCACCGACTTGGACGCGTTGGTGAACACAAGGTACCTAGTCCTAGATCTCGTTCATAGAGAAGTTGATCTGACACTGCGCAACAGTATGCCGATCTATGATATCTGGAAACACACAACGAAGAGCACCGCAGCTGCCACAGTGTTCCTAGTCGCCCTGCTGATGATAACCCTCTTCGTAATTGTTGCCATGCAACAGACTACTGGATGTCTGACTTGGAGCTTGGCCAGAGATGATGCACTGCTTTTCTCAAAGAAGCTCGGGGTCATGCACGACCGTCTCGGCGTGCCTGTATGGTCTCTTGTGACCAATTCATGCTTGGTCTTCCTTGCTGGCGGCGTGTATCTGATCTCGTCAACGGCGTTCAGCGCCCTGATCAACTCGAGCATTGTACTGCAGATCGTCTCTTTCGCAATGCCATGTGCATTGCTCATGTTGAGAGGCAGATCTGAGCGGGTTCTCCCGACCGACAGAGCTTTCCGAGTTCCATCCTGGCTTGGCTGGATCGCAAACACTGTCGTGGTCATTGCTGCGATTATTGAAACGATCTTTTTAGACTTTCCGGCAGCGATCCCGATCAGTATTTCGAGCATGAGTAAGTAATGAGCATCTTTTCACCCCTCAGCTTACGTCTGGGATGGAACGTTTCTGACTTGAAACCAGACTACACGTGCGTGGTTCTTGCAGCGCTTGCCATCTTGAGTTGTGTGAATTGGTTCGCACATGGTCGGAGATCATACCAAGGTCCGACACTGCAGATGCAGGAGTAAGGATGTACAGCCAGAGGTATTCGGCACGAATTGTTCAGATGAAGTATCCAGTAGCTAGAGGCATCCTGGGAGCTGTGTGTATGATGTAGCCAATTCACTGAGCAATCAGATCGCCAGAACCGGGCGCATCATTGTCAATCTCGCAGTCCATCCACCATGTTCTTGCTGCCACATCTCTTCGAGCCGCTCAATAGCCACAACGATGTTGTGCATGTGTGTTTTCCTGTGCACTTGGCGAAGCTTCTCAGCGAAATAGCTTTGGTTTTCGGGTATTTGTGTGGAAGCGGCGGCGATGAAGTAAACCCAGACCAGAGCGTGCATGCCAGGTGTATCTTGTTGGAGCGGTTCCGTTAACGTCTTGATTGATTGCACCATGAACTCCATAGTCTTAAGGTCGGGAATGAGATGGAAGTGCATCGAATACAATTTGCGGGCGATCTCAATAGCAGCCTTGTATAAGGACACCCACGATAGCAACTCGGGTGAACCTGTTTGTCCACAGTTGAGGAAATCGATATAAGGGTCTGGTTCTCCATTTGATGCACAAGGTACAGGCTCTTGACCCAGCATTGGCGGTGTGAACAACTGAAACCTGCGCCTTCTATCAGTATCGGCCTGTAGTGCCCAGGTATCACGATGGTCGACAGTGTGCCTGCTCTGGGATCACGACAGACTCACATGTTGATTTGTTGTTGGAAAAAGCTACGCGATGTCACTGTAGCGCCCTCGAAGGTGTCGTTTCTCTGTGCAAGAGCTGCTAGCATCTTATACAGTGGACTGAATTCGTCTGAGCCGGTGACCGTCTCTCCTACAAGGAGCAAAAGGACTGTCGCAACGGTAGACATGTTGAATACGTTGGCGTTGCCCGGCTGCCTGGATGCCATCTGATCCGACAGCACAGAAATAATGGCAGAGCGGCCCCTTTCGGCAATTTCGTACAGTGCAGGATTCCGGAGACCCATGTAGAAAGCAGAGCAGACGCAAACGGCGCGTTGGACGAGATCGTCGGTAAAGGCCAACTGTAGGAGGACGTCGCGATAGCCATTGAAACCATTGTCGAATACCACCATAATTGGTGCTATGGAGTTGGAGACTGTTTTAATTAGAATGTTGAACGTTGCACAAAAAGCAGGGACGGCCACAACTTACAATTCATGAGCAGCTCGGAAATGCCAGGCTTCAAGCCTTTCAACGACAGGTCTGTCCTGACATTGTACTGCTGGTATCTTCGAGATAACAGCTCGGGCGGAACAGAGTCCTTACCCGACAGTGACGAAAGCTGCTGCCCTGACTGTTGTGGTTTCGCATCTGAAGGCTCGTTTTCGACCGCCAGGCGACTGGGGCTACTCGTATTGCTGATGACACTGCCGGCGTATAAGTCCTGGGGCCCAGGCGCCACATTTTCCAGAACTGCATTCGAGCCGACCTTTGAGGCGGTCGATGGAGCAGCAATTTTCCGCCGACGTCGTGTTGCTCCAGCGACAAAGCAGAACTTTCCAACTCCGCTGCACTCAATACCTTTCTTGATACATTTTTGACAGTTCGGTTCCGTTTTGTCGCATCGAATGCGACGATATAGACACTCCCTGCAGCCGTCTCGAGGCATTGCTTTACGGTGTCCTTGATGGAAGCTTGGGGAAGGATTTTGCTCGAAAATGCCTAAAGAGGCAACATTAAGATGGGTTGGATTGAATCTGTACCGCCTATTCTGGTTTTTGGATCGTTGACATGGCCAGTACGCTACGTCGATGCTAGTCCCGCGCCTATGACAGCAGATGGGTGTATATCAGAATGGTTTACTAAAGAGATCGAAGGAGGGCACAGTAGAAAAGCGGAGCTCGAATTCGGTTCGGAAGGTGCCGAGCGCTAATGCAGTCCTTCAGCCCCACTTCACGAAACTGACACGAAGCTATGAAGGGCTCAGAGGTTCTCGAACAATCGGTTACTTCTCCTTTCATTCGGTAGAAGAAGCTATGTTGGGACCATAAGTCAGCACAGCAACCTCGAGCACAAAGATACATCAGGTTTACAAGTTCTGGGCCTTGATGAACATGTAAGCTGTGCCAAAACATGGTTGCGAATGATTGTCACCTGTTGTGACTAACGAGGATGGCAATGTGATGTATCCGTCCGACTGCGGACGGGGCGATGATCGCGAATACGCTCTTGAACTTCATCAATCCCACTCACCGGGACTCCAATCCTCACAAATGTAAACGCCACACTTATTGTTCTCCTGACACCAGACGCAGAACATAAATTTTGGGACAAGAAGATTCCAATGACGACAGCGTCGAGCAGGCTTTCTGTATCTTGCATTAATCATCTTGTGTGTGGCTTCGCTCAAGGTAGCATTGCGATCGAACACCTAAATAATCGCCGACAATCAAACGTTGTTGACAGCTAGTGCTGAACTGGAGATCGAACTCTTTCTCACGTCTAAATCATGCCGACGCTCGTCTTTAGATACCCTAGAGCTCGTTGTTATAACTATAATAGCTAACGCCAATGTCCTTACGATTGTACTCCGTGAAGAGAAGGATAACGGTATAACTCTGGAAGATGGCTTCCGCATCGAGCGCTTCGAGTTTTACGACCTCACCACAAGACGAGAAATTATAAACAAGGAGCCCTTTTACTAGCACTTGCGACTAACGGTTCGCTTTGTAACCCTAAAGTGTTGCGGAGTTCCGTCCCTCGAGCCCGCATGTAGTGAGGCAATCCCTCAGGCAAAGAGTTTGTTGATCCAAGCACCCTTCATCCTTTAGCGGACCCTCGTCGTCGATCATGATGCAAAATTCTCATCTTCGTTTCCATCAACGCTCTTGAAGCTCTCGTTGCCATGTCCGTCGCTCCCACCTTCGTTGTCATACTCACCATCGGCCACACTGCCGCTTGCTTCGTCCTCATCCTTGCCGTCCTTGGAGTGATCACAGCAGACCGGATTAGTGTCGCTCGGATGGCCCCACTCACTTCCCATATCACACATTCTTACGGCTGGTGTCAAGAAATTCATATTCAGGTCGTCGCTGCGGACCCATCGTGCGATCAGGAATTTGGGTTTGCCTGACCGTTTGTGATCCAGAGCTCCTCGACAAGGTAAATCTCGAGAGACGTTATTACCATCTCGCAAGCCTGGAGGTCAGATATTGCGCTTCGCACAGAGCCACTCTCAATCTCCTCTCTGGGTGGATTTTCAAGAGGAGTCAAATGTTAATTGACCGTAGGGCGAAATTTGAGCCAACCCGCAGATCCAGAAAGCCCTGAAGCATCTCCAAGTCAAAATCCGTGTTGCCAGACATCACGAAGAACTCGATTGCCCAGGAGGAGGCTCGGTTTGGCGATGGTGAAACGGCTTGGGCGGCCCAGGTTTCACAATTATTTCGCATGCAGAGTACCTGCTGTCCAGCGCATCTCTCGGTGCATTCGTCGCGAAATTGACGGCTCACCGTCAGTAGAGATGTACGCAGCTTCTTAGCTTTTACGATCAAGTCGTACTCACTATCTGTGGTCAAGTGCTCATACTCGAATAATACAGGCTGCTCGTAATCTTGTCACGCAATTCGCGCGGCAGACCAAAAAAGTCGAAGAACCGAGTGGGATCATTCGCAGACGCTGCTGGTTGGGGAATCCGGTTACGATTGAGTAGAGAACAATGGGGGACAACAGAGACTGCAACAGTGCATCGTGATTTACTTTTGAAGGCTCTGCAAATCATCGCCACCCAGTTGGGCGAATAATGTTGATGCCTGAAACGGCTTGCGTGTCGTGTGAAGTCAGAAGGGCTGTCCAACCGCGTTTGCGCAGCCATGTGGCGCAGCGGTAACTCCGGAAGTCGCTCTTGGCTTGTTACACTGACGTGGAGGTACAGTAGCCCAAAGTACCAAGTATCACTGTTCCCATCCCGCTGAGACTCTACTCTTTTTGCCATTGCGCTCCACGATCTCACGCCTCACCATACCCGTCTTTGCGCACTGTCTCTGTAGCTTTTATAAGCCACTTTCGTGACACAACATCCCGTGGCAACACTACACTTCTTCAGCAGCCGCCTGGTGGGCTGTCAACACCTGGCCCAGTAAGCGGGCAGTAGTCACCCGAGACATAAAGACCAAGCATGGTATGGACATGCAAACTTGCGCGAAACGCAGTCAACGTACTGACAACCCGGACAGGCTATTTCAAAACGTGCCGGCCGCAGCAAGGGCGCCGCGCAACAAACCCAAGCCGCTGGCGGTCAACCTCAGATTAGGAAGGCTGCATACGAGACGAGTAAAAAGAAGGAAGTCGGTGTCTCAGACTTGACACTGATCAGTAAAATCTCCAACGAGGCGATCAACGACAACTTGAAGAAGAGGTTCGAGAATGGCGAGATCTACACCTACATCGGCCACGTGCTGGTGTCAGTCAACCCTTTCCGAGATCTCGGTATCTACACCGACCAGGTGCTGCACAACTACCAAGGCAAGAACAGACTGGAGGTACCTCCTCATGTCTTTGCGATCGCCGAGAGCACATACTACAACATGAAGGCGTACAAGGAAAACCAGTGTGTCATCATCTCTGGTGAGTCTGGTGCTGGTAAGACGGAAGCGGCGAAGCGCATTATGCAGTACATTGCGAACGTGTCTGGCGGAAGCAGCAGCTCAATCCAAGAGACGAAGGACATGGTGCTGGCCACGAACCCTCTACTCGAATCTTTCGGAAACGCGAAGACACTGCGAAACAACAACAGTTCGCGATTCGGCAAATACCTCGAAATTCAGTTCAACGCGCAAGACGAGCCCGCTGGCGCAAACATCAGAAACTACCTATTGGAGAAGAGCAGAGTTGTTGGCCAGGTCAAGGACGAGAGGAACTTCCACATTTTCTACCAATTCACCAAAGCAGCCAGCGAGACCCACAGGACGAACTTTGGTGTTCAGCCGCCTACTGGATATTCCTATACGAGCAAGAGCAAGTGTTATGACGTCCAAGGTATCGACGATATTGCGGACTTCAAGGAGACCGTCAACGCCATGAAGGTCATTGGTTTGGCACAGGGCGAACAAGACGAGATCTTCCGCATGCTGGCTGCTATTCTCTGGATCGGAAACATCTCCTACCGAGAGAATGACGAAGGAAACGCAGAGGTTGCAGACCAGTCAGTGATCGACTTTGTCGCATACTTGCTCGAGGTGGACTCTGCAGCCGTCAACAAGGCCATGACAAACCGCACAATCGAGACTTCAAGAGGTGGTCGCAGAGGATCAGCATACGATGTTCCGCTCAACATTGCGCAAGCAACCGCCTCGCGCGACGCTTTGAGCATGGGAATTTACACTAGGATGTTCGATTGGATTGTCGAGCGCGTCAATTTGTCGTTGAAGGCTCGCCAAGCTGTCAAGCATAGTATCGGTATTCTCGATATTTATGGTTTTGAGATCTTTGAGCGCAACTCCTTCGAGCAGCTTTGCATCAACTACGTCAACGAGAAGCTTCAGCAGATCTTCATCCAACTGACTTTGAAGACTGAGCAGGAAGAATATGCTAAGGAGCAGATTCAATGGACGCCGATTAAGTACTTCGACAACAAGGTTGTTTGCGAGTTGATCGAGGAAAAGCGCCCGCCTGGAGTCTTCGCTGCACTCAATGATGCTTGCGCTACTGCACACGCCGATCCCAGCGCGGCCGACGGCACATTCGCGCAGAGACTGAATGCGCTTAGCAACCCTAACTTTTCGCCCAGGCAAGGCCAGTTCGTTATCAAGCATTATGCTGGTGATGTCAACTATGCGATTGACGGCATGACCGACAAGAACAAGGATCAGCTGCTCAAGGATCTGCTCAACCTCGCTGGCCAGAGCTCGAACAACTTCGTCCACACTCTCTTCCCCGATAACGTGAACCAAGATGACAAGCGCCGTCCGCCCACCGCTGGCGATAAGATCAAGGCTTCCGCGAACGATCTCGTCACTACTCTCATGCAGAGCAAGCCCAGTTACATCCGTACTATCAAGCCCAACGAGAACAAGAGCCCGACCGAGTACAACGACAGCAACGTCATGCACCAGATCAAATACCTCGGTCTGCAAGAGAACGTCCGCATCCGTCGCGCTGGTTTCGCCTACCGTCAGACCTTTGACAAGTTCGTCGAGCGCTTCTACCTGCTTTCGCCCAAGTGCAGCTATGCTGGTGAATATACCTGGACTGGCGACGCCAAATCCGGTGTGAAACAAATCCTCAAAGATACTTCCATTCCGGCTGAGGAGTGGCAGATGGGTGTTTCCAAGGCTTTCATCAAAACACCCGAGACGCTCTTTGCGCTCGAGACGATGAGAGACCGCTATTGGCACAACATGGCCATCCGAATCCAGAGGGCTTGGAGGAATTACCTGAGGTACCGTCTTGAGTGCATTACGCGCATCCAGCTTTGGTGGAAGAAGAGGTCTCGCGGTGATCCAGGCTTGGATCTTCGCGACAAAGGCACAAAACTCCTCGACAGTCGGAAAGAACGCAGAAGGTTCTCAATCCTCGGCTACCGAAGATTTTTGGGAGACTACCTTGCAATGAACACCCAGGGAAGCTCTGGTGAGATTCTCAAAAAGAGTGCTGGCATCAGCGAAAAGGTCGTGTTTACCAGTGCCTGTGAGATACTGGTGTCCAAGCTTGGCAGATCCAGTAAGCAAGAGCCGCGAACCCTAATCCTCACTGGTTCGAATGTCTACATCGTCAAGCAAGCGATGGTGAACAAGCAATTCACAGTCATGACTGAGCGATCAATTCCAGTGAAGTCGATCAAGTTCATCAGCGCCAGTAAGCTCAAGGATGATTGGTTCTCCATTGGTGCTGGAAGTCCGCAAGAACCTGATCCCCTGATCAACTGCGTCTTCAAGACCGAGTTCTTTACACACTTGGACGAGATCTCTGCTGGTAAATTACAAATTGGAGAAAACATCAAGTACAACAAGAAGCCCGGCAAAGAAGTGATCGTCAAAGTCATCAAGGACCCGCAAGTACAAAGAGATGACACGTACAAGAGTAGTCAAATCCACACCGGCCCTGGCGAACCTCCGAAGTCAGAATCTAGAAAGACGCCCAAAGGCAAGATTGTTGCGGCGAAGCCTATCAGCAGTGGCAAGCTTCTCAAGAAAAGCGGTGGGAAATTGTCGCAACAAGCTGCGCAAAGAAAGCCACCGCCTCAAGCTCGACCTCTGCCCGGCGCTGGTTATGCGGAAGCTCCAAGGCAACAGGAGAGGGTCGTACCGCAAGCGCAGGTTGTACCGCACCCCGTCGCTGCGCTTCGCACAGAGCCTGTATCCCACACACGGACCCCTTCGTCAGGATCAGGGCGCGTACCGCCGCCACCGCCTCCTCCTGCACATCCTGCGCCGCCGAAGGATCCACAGTTCAAGGCTCTCTATGACTTTGCTGGTCAGACGAGCGGCGAACTTAGTTTGAGGAAAGACGAAGTGATCTTGGTCACACAAAAAGAAAACAACGGTATGTAGCGCGACAAGTCGATCAAGTCTTACAGTACTAACAATTTCACAGGATGGTGGTTGGCTAAACGCCTTGACCACTCCGCCTCCGGTTGGGCACCTGCCGCCTACCTTGAAGAAGTCAAGCAAGCGCCACCTCCACCTCCGCCAGCAGCTGCACGACCTCCACCGCCCCCTGCACCAGCAGTTGCGAGAGCGAAGCCTACTCCTCCTGCACCGCCCGCAAAGCGGCCCGCTGGACGCAAGCCTGGTCTTGATACACCGCCGAGGGACAGTGGTTATGCCAACGGTAACAGCGGGACAGCGACGCCATCCAGCCAAAATGGTCCTGCCTCAGGTGGTATAGCTGGCGGCCTTGCAGAGGCGCTAAAAGCAAGACAGAAGGCTATGAGTGGTGGACAGAACGACGACTGGTAGAGTATATATTACGATGCACTCGCGTTCAATTCTTGGATTGTCCAACTAGTGCTATGAAAATACGTGGTATGTGAAAGATGAACATTCGAGCCTTGATTATTGTCCATATTATATGCATTTTCCATTTTATCCCGAAGCGCTTCAGCCACTTCCCGGCGTTTAAATTGTGGCACAGCTTGTTTCAAACAAGGCAGAAGCGCGAAGCGACATGCATTCGTATCACTCCCAAGAATTAACCGGACCACTCACGCGGCTCAAGGAACGCGCTTCGAGTCCGATCCGGGCTCATCGTGATGGTACAACGAGGCAGTGCGTAGTGCGCTCCGCCCGCGTCAAGATATACCTTGTAGTTTGTAGAGGCCACCCTGCTCTGCCATCTCACATCAGAAACAGAACTCTACTCGTATCAAACTCACGGGTTATTACTAACATGAGCACGACTTATGATGATGCGGCGAAAACTTACGCCACTCACAACGCGCCATATCTACAATACTTGAACTCTATTCGGAAAGACTGGCAGGAGGCAGAAGTGCTTTTGTGTCATCTAACGTCGGCTGCGACACTTATACCAACAGTAACAGATGAATACTTCCTCCAGGGAGGAAGTCTAACAATTGCTCAAATCCTCGACATCTCAGTCTTGACTGACGACCAAGGCAACTCAACCTACGAAATGATTCCCACTTCCACCCTACGCAAACGCCTAGATCGGCCGCCTGCGGACGATGTCGAGGGGTTTCTTCGGCATCTCCGGTCTTGTAAGCCTAACGTTGGCACGAGAGTCGTGGTTCTACATCGCCAATGGACAGTCACTCTTGGTGACAAAGGTGCTGCCAAAGCTGCTGATACTTTGCTCTTCTGCCACATTCTAGGCATGGAGCTGGATCTTCGGCCTTCAGATGTGAGTGTCCTCGCACGTATCATCGACTTTGAGAATAGTGTCGAGTCATTTCGTCGACATACACAGCGTGCGGGTTACGTGTCGCTTGGAAGCTTGCATCGATTCGACTGCAACAGCATTGCTGCATCGCTGGGTGTTCGACAGTTTCAAGGAGGGTCAGCTAATCTTGGTACCGTCAACGACCCATAATCAGATTGAACACAGCTAACGGTGTGTAGTGGTGATGTGTCTGTATGAGCGCTGTCCCCCCTGGCCCGACTCAGCATATCCTCGTTCCGATGAATCGTTGCAGCCACCGCTGCCATCCACATGGGCTTCGGAAGGCTCGAAAAGTTTTAAAGTATCTCCGAAAGCAAAAAAATTCTTTGCGCGCGCACTCAAGTGTAGCCTGGGAACCATGCCAGTGCCAAAGGACGACGCATCAGACGGCCATTGGCTGGCTGCCCTCATACACCTGGAAACAATCAACTGTGCTGCCTGGCTCGATCATGTCGACGCCCAACGATCGAGCGTACGTAACCACGTTTTTAAGGAGCAGCAGCAGCTCTCAGAGGAGATATCGAACCTTTGTAAGACTCTCCAGTCCGATGTTAGCCAAGTAGTTGCCTTGTCGCGGACTCCCAGCGTGCGAATTCGATTTTCAGACTATGAAGAGCAGTTACTCATGCTTGAGCGGCTCCTGGGAGAAGCCAAAGTGATTGCGACAGAAATCAGGGAATCACTTGACATGCAGCACCGGATCAAGAGCACCCAAGTCGCCGAACTTGCGATCAATGAGAGTCGCAGCGCAATCGCTGGTACGTTCATCCTCGCAAAATCGCAGTACAATCGAACCGTGTTGACGACTTGCAGTCACGGTGCTCGCGTTCGTTTTCATCCCTGTCAATCTAGCTTCGTCCGTGTATGGGATGAACGTACAAGAGATCAACGAAACCGGTCACAGCATCTGGGGATTTCTGGTGACAGCTTCGGTGTTGCTGACGACGTCCGGACTCGCGTGGATGGGTTGGCGCGCTTCTCGTAATTGGGGTGTTATACTTGATGACGCCCGGCAAGCCAGATCGGCAGAACCTGGTACATACCATGATACGCTTGGCAATCTGTATTGGAGAATGCGTGAAGCGAGCGAGCGCTTCAAAATGTGTGACTTTGCGGTCTATGTTGGACTGCGCTCGGTGGAGAAACGAAAGCAGTCAGCGGTTTGAGTGTGAAGAGTCGAATATCCAGTTGTACGTCGAATGTCTTGGTTCTGAGATTGTGTCTTGTCGATTTCGCATGTCGGAAAGATTGTAGGCTCGATAATATGCTTTCTTGTGACAGGTCGAAGGTCGCCACTTTGAGGGCGGTAACTGAGTTGGTTGCGACGAGTGCGCTATGTGAGGCAGTAATATTCGTCACATCGGCCACAAGGTCGGTCTTCAGTTGAGAAAGATGTCGCCCTGCTGCTGAGAAATACCTCTGTTGGTCACGTTCGATCCGGCTGAGCGTGTTGGCAAGAGCATATTGTTGGTCGCTTCGACGCAAACCGAGTCAGTATGGCCATGGGAGCTGATACGTGGTCTCGCTCACCTAATGACAACACTCAGCTGTTCATGACATTGCTGGCGCAAAATTTCGAGTTGTGTCTGTTCTGCCTGTATCTCTTTTTTCTTCCATTCTCCTTTCGCGACAATCTTCGAAGCATTAAACCTGCTTTTGTCTTCGTACTTCAGGATGAAGCCCCTCAGCAGATCCACAAGATCTGGTGCCGTCTGATGACAGTCTTCTGCAATATTAATGAGAATAACGTCGCCAGAGCTCGGATCGGACGAGCGTAGACTCGAATTTTCCTTGAACGATTCATTCTTTTGCTGATAATCGCGTATCAGTTAGCGTAGCTCCGCTAGCTCACTGCGGCTCTTGTAGGCCAGGACCACTTTGTTGCCAAACTTGATGCCATATTCGATGAACTGCAAGATCGTTGCCGCCACTCCAAGAGCATCAAATACGCTCATGTCTGTCAGGTGTTGTTGTCATTCGTGCGTCACTTCGGGTTGAGAGCAAGGTATAGCTGTTCAGGTAATGGGCTTGCGATGATCATGAGGTGCAGCTCTTGCCCAACATAGCCACATAGCCGCCTGGAGCTCTGAGGCACGAGACTCAGGCGCAGGGACTTTTGTAGCTGTATCTGCAAAGCTCAGCTCCGTTCACCATGCAATATACATCGCCTAGCGCGTGTGCTAGGTGATTTTGCGGTTCTGCATACCCATGATCCAGGTTCCTGTATCGCGTTCGGTATAACCATTTCATCGATGTAGGCAGTAGATCTTTCAGCATCCAGCTAGACGGCTATATGATTCTAGAGCTTGGGAAACGAACGTACCTTTGATGCGCCACGCTCTGGTATCTGAGCCTGTGCTATGCACATACAACCGCTTACTTGCTGCCACTTGCATGAAGGATTTCCTTTTGATATAACACCAATTATTTGTTCTAGACGACTTCGCACTCGATGTCATTGGCATCTATGCAGAGTACGCATAAATAACGGCGTAATATACTGGCAGACTTTGTGCCGTGTAAGCATCTGTACACCACGAAGATATTCGACTCTGAGATGGCGGTGCCGGCAACCTCCTTGCTCTTGTACCATGATGGGATTGCACAGTAGACAAATGCAGTGGTCGCACTGAGCCTAGCAGGGTACACTTCGACCATAGAATAGCCCCTCATAGCCGAAACGTACATAGAAGCCAAAGGATATCCTGTTAGCTGGGAAAGGTCTCCTCGTGATGCGGCCATGAGTCTCGTCTGCCTCGCAGTGGGGGGCATTGCGCCAACATGAACCCTTCGGCTAAGGCTCTTAGACACGGTGCAGCTTCACATCCGTTCGCTGTGCCACGTGTTGGGACACAGCCTGGGGGGAGCAAACAGTGTTGGTGCTCTGTTATCATTCCACCGCGGGCATGGCGCAGCCATTGTACCATTGACCAACCGAAATCACCAACACATCGGCTAGCCGAGCGGGGAGCCAGCGCTAGGATTGATGCGAGTCAGCCGCTCCCCAAAATAGCCCTATACCTCACGCATGCAGTAATCCTAGTCCTTTTCGTGATCCTACACCAACATTGCTGTGCATCTGGCTCCGACCTAGTGGTCCTTCAAGGATGTATTTCAGAACGTTCCCCAGGCACACGCTGCGGATGGTAGGCGATAGTGCAGTGTGGCGTCAAAGTCCAAGGCTTGTTCGCAGCCTTCCGGTAGTCATGTCTTGTGGTACTGCCTCAGTGCATCGCCGTACGGTTGCAAGTATGGCATTCAGCCCTCTTTGCCATTCTCGTAATCCTCTCTCTTTCTCAGATAGCTTTCTGCTAGTTACGGTCAAAGTTTGACACGCTCTCTTTGAAACACCCAACCACATTCTGTGCTGACATCAGATCATACGAACATTCTTGTTGGAAACACGCGGCTTGACCAGTTCTACTTGCACTGGACGCTGGCCGAAAACTGGAAGACCGGCGTCAGCATACTGTTGGGGGACACGTACTCTCAACATCAGTCGAGCGACTTGATCACCATAGTATCGGGCAATCGGAGCCTCTGCCCTCCATGGCAGACATAGAATATGGCTCTCTGTCCGGTGTAGTCCAGACTCAAGCAGAACCTGGACGGAACCCCGATGCAGCCAACATCGCTAGGCGTAGCATCTCTATCTTCTCGAGGCGAGGTGCAGATGCAACAGAGCCAAAACAATCATCTCTCTTACAAGCAGCCATGTCTACCTGCCCAACGAAGAAGATGAGCGAGCGCCAACATACATGGCTACGACGCAAGAGCATGGATGCTCGGAAGACACCTGAGAAGGGCACTATACTGAACGCTGTACCTCCCGCTGAGAGGATACAGATGTCCCGACTGGAACGTGAGATGGCCACAAGCCCCAACGAAGAGATTATGAGCGCTATTGGTGCACAGCAGTCAGTTCTGAACACATGGAACATGACACCAGATCATATAATGGAGTCACATCAGCTATCGCCCTCTGGTCAATCGCATTCTGGTAGCATTTGGGAGTCGGACGATGTGCACAGGATGGACAGTCTAAAAAGACGAGAGACGAATACCCGCATAGGCGTCTGGGTCGACGGAGTGGCACACTGGGATGAGACCATCGAGCAGCTACGGTCTCGACAACAGGCTGAGGGAGTACACACACCCAATCTGCCCCAGGACTTGGTGTCAGCTTCCAATGCAGCCACAAGGCCGAACTTGACAGTAACAATACCCGGCAACGAACGCGCTATTCCGAGGATATTGTTGCCAGCTTGTTACCAGGGAACAGGCCTGATTGCCCCAGCGAAGATGGTCAGCAGGTTCGAACATCCACCACCTCGGATCGCAGTGGACGAGACGTTCATGGGAATACAAGAGTCGGCAGTCACGGAGCAGAAAAGCGTCTCGCATTGCGATACCGTTCGAGAGCTCCAACCAGAAAGCCGACGCGTATCGTCATCCACGAAAAGCTCGACGGTGGATCAAAGCGAGACGTCTGTCTACTCCAAACGCAGCTCTGCCACCTCCGTAGACCCCGTACAGGCGAGTTCATGTCGGTTTGACCATGCTATGGACATGAACAAGCCTCTACCTCGAGTTCCTTTACCGCGTAACATGCGCACAGCTCCAGCGCCGCCATCAAGTCCCATCGCCGACTTGAGGCCTCGCAGCGAATATGTCACGAGAAGTGCTCCTGGCACCACAAAGCGGGACCGATACTCACTGGATCACATTCAGACGACGAAGAAACCTGGCGTTCGCAGCCTCTTGGATTTGGATGTGATAGATGCCGAATTTATACGCGCGTCACCATATGCGCCAAGCCTGTCAGACACAGTCTCCGAAGCTGACAGTCCGACGCTGAGTCAGGCTGAGTATGAACTGCAAGCACAGTTGGGCACCATCGACGAAGTCCTTGGTCACGAAGAAGCTGCTGACGTGCCCGCCGTGACAATCTCATACAGGCACGGTATCACCAAAGACGACGACATCGATGCCACTCCTGTTGGTGTGACCAACACTTGCGGAATCTATCGATCAGATAGTGTACACAGCGTGATGCAGCCGCCTGCAAGAGCTCCCACCTTGCCGAAGCGCAGCAGGAAGCGCGATTGGCGAAACTCTACTCATGTCGATACTAGCACCCCTCAAGTGATCCAGCCACCTCCCAAGGCTCCAGGCAGACGGAAGTCGGAGTCCACTCTGCCTCATGCCTTGGTAACACAGCACGACGGTCTAAAACCTGCTACCCACGTCCACCGCAGCGAAAGTGAGAAGGTGTTCACGGGCGTTAATCGTCGTTATGGCAGGGGCTTGGTATACAAGCGAAGCCCTGGCAGCGCAGAGCGTGCAGAGACATCACCGGAAATTATCGTGGACCCCTACCAGGAGGCACATGATGCTGTGATTGCCCATGTTGTACCTGCTGAGCAGGTCCTCTTGCACATCTTGAGTTCGCTCACGTCGTTGAATGATCTGTTTAACATGGCCATCATCAACAAGGGCATGTACCGCGTGTTCAAAGAGAACGAACTTCATCTCATCAAGACTGTCACGCGCAACGGATCTGCTGCGGCTTTGGAGCTGAGAGAGTGGCGAGTACATGTCGACGACGAGAACGATAACGATAATTTGTTCGCTACTAGTCATGCACAGCTCACCTTCTGCCGTTCCTTGCGTCACGACGAAGACACAGTCAAGCAGCTGAAGCAGCTCATCTTGGACAACTGCCAAACTTTCATGCGCAGGGAAACCGCGCTATCTTTCGCTCATCCCTATCACCCAGGCTCTCAGCGTTTCACTGACGCTTTCTGGCGGGTATGGACTTTCTGCACCATCTTCGGCTCGCGCAAGGGTCGCGAGGAGGATGTCACTGGCCAGCTCGATTGGCTGAAAGGCGGCACCGAAGCAAACAACCAGTCGTTCTCCGCTACTGTGAACACAAACCTCGACTTCGACATGGGATCTATCCTCCTCAATGCTCCTGACCACTTTGCCCAAGGCAACCAGGGCGGTCTCTCAGCCACTCAGCTCTATGATATGACTGAGCTGTGGAACTGCTTGAGCGCTCTTCTCACCGGCTACCAAGGCGAGGTCGACGGGGCAAGGCGCTGTGGCATCTTCGCCCACTGTGGGATCAAAGAAGGTGATATCGAGCTAGAGGAGCACATGCTCGAGGAGTGGCTCGCTTTCGTGATGACCTTGGGCCTCGATGTTGTACTGGAGCTTGCGAAACATGCAGTCCTCGACCCATCTGCAGGCTTCGAGCTCGCAAAGTCCAACGGCTGGACAGAATGGTCTCCTTCCGTCACCGGCAGCCGTTCGACCTTCTTGAGAGAGCCTGCAGCACGATTGTACGAAGAGCGAATCTCAGTCGCGGCAATGCAGATGCAAAGCCCAGATGAGATGGAGAAGAAAGAAACCGCACGCAAGCGCGTCGCCGCTCTCGCACAGGAAATCCGCCTTCGCCGCCAGACAAGCGGATACAAACGCCTTCCGCTGATCGACATGCACAGCGAACGAGCAATGAGCATGATCAGCCGTCGCTCGAGCGCCGTGCCAAAACGATCACCGCAAATGTTACAGACTTCCAACCTTCCTCCTGCTACCAGATACCACGCATATTCGTCCCGGACCGCTAGGCCTAGACCCCAACCCTCGCACGACAGCCTCGTCTCGCCACTGAGCCACATGCCCAGTACTGCTTCCGCGCGGCCGTCGAGCCCTTCGAGTCTCTGGTCATCTCGTCACATCTCGCCTATCATCGAAGGCCGAGTGGAAGCTTTCAATCGCTTGTCGTTGGCCAACCTGGATGGGATTGCGGATTCCACTGTTGAGCTTGCAGTGCAGAAGATCACCGAGATGGGATTTACTGAGGCGCAAGCCACACGTGCTCTGAGGATGACTGATATGGGCGACGGGCTGAGGATCGACCGCGCTGTTGATATGTTGTTGAGGAATTGATCATGAGTGTACTAGCATTTGCGCGTGCGGACAATTCCGCAGATTGGCGATTGACGTTGGAGAGACTTTTTTTACAAGACACTTCCTCTTGGTTTCTTCTTTGACTAACTAATTCGAGATACCCTTTTCAGTATGGGACTGCCAGCAGCATAGAACAGAATCTATACCAATTACGTTCAACAGAATTACATAATGTCCTGCCGATGTGCTGAAGTGGAAGCAAAAGTCGCTTCGAGTGCTCCTTTGACATATTTATATTCTTCATTTCGATATCAACCTTTAAGTAATGCCGGCCACATGCATCTCGTCGGAACCAAAAAAGAAACGACCTGTCAAGCCATCAATCCTTACGCTCCAACAGGCTTCGGAGGCGTTCAAGGCAGGCGGAGACTTTTGAAAGACTGACGCTGCGCATGACGATTTATCCTCCGATGCGCTTCGCAGGGTTACATCATGTTCACCATGCTCAGGTGTCGCACTATGCTGTGGTGATATCGTCCATTGCTCACAAAAAAGTGTTTAATGTTTCAAAAGGTCAGGCCATCGTAAACCATGGTTGCGATTCCACGTTTCGACGCCGATGCTTCCAACGGACCAAGCATGCCAAGGAGTGACTCTGTGTGACTGTCAGACCAGACGTATAGATGACCATTCCTGGGTCCAATGTTGCAGTCCATGCTCACGAGATCTGACCGTGCCAATTCTCACTCAAACAAGTGATCGTAATTATCGCTTCATTTTCAATGCAGATCGTCTAGAATGTGTAACCGCGAAAATTATGCTACCCTTCATAAAACCTGCTTTTTTTTGCAACAAGACATTTTCATAGCTCTAAAGCTTCTCGATAACCATAGCGCTGGCTCCACCACCGCCGTTGCAGATACCAACGCAGCCGACCTTGCCGTTCTTCTCCTTGAGCACGCCGAGGAGGGTGGTGATGATCCTGGCGCCAGAACCGCCGAGAGGGTGGCCGAGAGCGACTGCACCACCGTGGAGGTTGACCTTGTCTTCGTTGATGCCGAGGAGCTTCATGTTGGCGAGAGCGACGACGGAGAAGGCCTCGTTAATCTCGTAGGCATCGATCTGGGACTCGGACACGCCAGCATGCTTGAGAGCCTTGGGGATGGCGAGAGCCGGAGCGGTGGTGAACTTGGCGGGAGAGTGGGCGGCATCAGCCCAGCCGAGGATCTTGGCGATGGGCTTGAGGTTGTTCTTCTGGACGTACTCCTCGCTGGCGAGGACGAGGGCGGCGGCGCCGTCAGAGAGAGGAGAGGCGTTGGCGGCGGTGACGGTGCCGTCCTTCTTGAACGAAGAGCGGAGAGTCTTGGTCTTGGCCTCGTTGAAGTTGCCGGGCTCGTCGTCCTTGTCGACGACAGTGTCGGGCTTGCCACGGACGCCGGGAATGGTGTAGGGAGCGATCTCCTCGCCGAACCAGCCATTGGCCTGCGCAGCCTGTGCCTTCTTGTATGAACGGATGCAGTAGTCGTCCTGCTCTTCCCTGTTGAAGCCGTGCTCGGCAGCGCATGCCTCGGCGGCAAGGCCCATGTGCTGGCTCTCGTATGCGTCGGTGAGACCGTCCTTCAGGATACCATCAACGAGCTCCTGGTTGCCGAACTTGGCACCGTTGCGCATGTTGGCGAAGTAGTGGGGCACGTTGGACATGCTCTCGGTACCGCCAGCGACGACAATGTCGGCGTTGCCGCAGATGATGGTCTGGGCAGCGAGAGCGACGGCCTTGACGGACGAGGCGCAGACCTTGTTGACGGTGGTAGCGACGGTGGACTCAGGGAGACCGGCGTGGATGGTGCATTGTCTGGCGGGGTTCTGGCCAAGGTTGGCCTGGAGGACGTTGCCGAAGAAGACCTCCTCGACCTCCTCGGGCTTGACACCAGCGCGAGAGACGGCGTTCTTGATCGCGTGTGCACCGAGCTGAACGGCGGTCTGGCTGGAGAGAGAGCCCAGGAACATGCCCGTTGGGGTACGGGCAGCTGAGATGATGTAGACGGGTGTTGAGGGGGCCATGACAGTGGTTGTGTGGGAGTATGCACAAGAGTGTGGAAACGGGTAGAATTGTTTAGAGAGGAGGAGTACAAAGGAGTAGTATTAAGTAGAGGTAATGATGTATCAGTAGTGAAAAGAAGCGGTGTCGGACTGGAAGAAATCCCTTGTGGTTGAACAACAAATTGAAACAATCATGGCATGGCATGGCATGGCATGGCACGATTTCCACCCCGCCCTCGGCGATCATCAAAGCAGGGACTCGCCGGTCTTTCCGTATGATCGGGAAAGTTGAGATTGATTGATTGATAACCTTGTTGACATGGTACGATATTTGTTTCAAGCCTTTTCTAGACTGTCATCACGATTCGATTAATCACACATACCAAAAACGAGTACAGTAGTATCTTCCATCTGTCCCCGGCCTTGGTTATGTAGAGTAGCTTGCATGTATACCGGATATAATATATATATTAATCACTGTACCATGTGGTGCAAGCATGTCTATATATCAGGTTCCATCCATGTCTGTATCTTAAAGAGTAAGGAAACACACATTTGTACATATATTATGATGATCGTGCAACTGCTGACTGCATTTGACTGCATGTTTGGGTCGGCCAACAGAGAAAACCCTTACCCTGGCCTCGCACACGTAAAGCTTTAACTAGTTAACGTTAAAGTGATGGATGTGGACGACGACCCTGAGTTGAGTGCATCGCGTCCTCCTTAGGTGCGCGTCCCACAGACCGCTTCTCCCACCACTTTAATAAGTCCCAAGTCGCAAAGGAAAGAAAAAGAAAAAAACAGCAAATGGCCGAAACTCCTCATCACCACGCTCCCAGTCAGCCCGGAAGCCCTCTCCCAAAGCGAACCAAATATACAGAACCAGCACCAAACCTCTCCGTCGCTTGTACGTTGCTCAATCCACTCCTACACCACCCCTCTCCCCCCCCCCAAATCTCCAAACACACCACTAACACTTCCCACCAACACAGCAATCCTTAACTCTGCCCAACCAACCCCAACACCCACAACCGCCACCCTCACAGACCCAATGGCTTCCGCCGGCGCTCCCCAACCCACCACCAACACCCTCCCCTACACGGCATTCGCCGAACCCGCCCCTCCAGCCCTGCAAATCAAGCTCCTCTCCCCCACCGCCAAAGCACCCACTCGCGGCTCTGCCCACGCCGCCGGCTACGACCTCTACGCCTCGAAGGCGACAACCGTGCCCGCGCGCGGCAAGGCCCTCGTCGACACCGACATCTCCATCGCGGTGCCGGCGAACACCTACGGCCGCGTTGCGCCGCGCAGCGGGTTGGCGAGCAAGCACAGCATCGATGTTGGTGCGGGTGTGATTGATGCGGATTACAGAGGCCCGGTGAAGTTGTTGCTGTTCAACCTGAGCGAGGTGGACTTCAAGGTTGAGGAGGGCGATAGGGTTGCTCAGTTGATTATCGAGAGGGTGAGTTGACTCTTTTTCTCTGTTTTTCGTTTCCTCTTGTGAAAGAATAGCTTGTTCTTTGGAGGACAGAAATGCTGACTTTGCTTGATAACAGATCTACACCCCCGAGGTTGTCGTCGTCGAAGAGCTCGAGGAGACTGTCCGCGGTGTTGGCGGTTTCGGCTCGACTGGTGGCTTTGGTGGCACCTTGCCTAGCATCAACGGCGCTGGAATTGCTTGAATGGAAAAAAAATAAAAAATAAAGATAGGGGGAAATTGACTGGCTACGAGCCTTGAGGCAGCAGTTCATGGAAGAATCAGCGATCCGACACGAATATGGATTAACGAAATTTTGGCTGGACGGGAAACGAAACGAGAAAAAAAAATAGGCCCGGCGAAACAAGAACGCCCCAAGGAAAAAGATCGAGGTATTAAAATTGAAACAACACTCAACGAGCCACAAACACCACGAACCTTTCCAGTTCTCAAGAACTCGATTCAAGGCTAGTCACCACAAACTCAAGGCCACTCCTCCCCCAAAGTCCCTTCCCACCCCTCCCCCCTCGCCTGGATCCTCATACTCTCCCTCACCCTCTCCTTCACACCCTTCTCCCCGCCATCCCCATCCCTAACATCCATCCCAATAAAAGCCCCATGCGTGCTCCCAAACTCCCACCTCTCCAGCGCCTTCCACATCTTCTGCATCTCCCCCGGCGGCAGCGGAATCATATTCGGAATGCTCCACATGAACGCATAGCTCGTGGTGCCAGCCGGGCGGTTCTTAGCGTACAACGCCGAAGGCACAGTCATGAGCGTGTCGGCGATGAGAAGACGAGCTTTCTCCTGAGCACCTTCTGAGTCCGGGTTTGGGCTCGAGGCGTGCAGCACGAGCGAGCCAGGGAAATGCCCGCCTGTCGTGAGAGCCGTGATCCCAGGGAGAATCTCCGTCGGCTCGGCCGGAAGCAGACGTCTCAAGCCCCAATGATCAACTCGCTGCACCCACTCCTCGTCCGCAGCAGAGATATACACCGGACACTCGAACGCCGCCGCCCAGGTCAGATGGGTAGAGTAGTAGTGCGGGTGGCTGATCACGATAGCTTCGAGCCCGCCTTGCGACTTTATCCAAGCGATGGTGGCGTCGTCGAGGAGCGTGAGGCAGTCCCAGAGGACGTTGCCGTGGTGGGGGGTTTTGACGAGGATCGCGCGCTGGCCGATGGCGAGTTTGGGGGTTGTGATGAGGGAGTAAAAGTTTGGGTTCGAGTCGATTTGGGACCAGGTGTTGGAGTACTTGTTGGCGAGTCGGGAGCGGGAGGTCCATTTTTGGCCCGTTGGGGGAACGTATTGGCGCGGGTCCTGTGGTGGTTGGTTAGCCGGTGTCGCTTTGTGTGTACTTGTGCATGAACGAGTGGTTCCTATTGCGCCGGCGAGACAAGAGAGGAAATGTGTCAAAAGCGTACATCGCAAATCACGCAATTCTCCAAAGGTTTGTTGGCCGGCTGGTCGAATTCCGTGCCGCATGCTACGCAGACCAGGAGCTCTGGGTTGTTGGGCGATGTGGTCGACATGGTGGGCTTGCAACCAAAGGCACCAGAAGAAGATGTGACGATCGACGAACTCGCAAGTAAATACTCCAGCTGACTGATGATATCCCTATCAACAGATCTCGCCTGCTTTCCAAAGCTATGGACTAATTGGGAAGGTCGAGGCTACAAGGTGAGGTGGCGTTTGATGACATGACCTCCACTCTTGCGGCTGGAGAGTGGGCGACACGCCTTCCGCTGTACACAGGGCTACGATCACACATGTCGGGTCATTTGGCACCTTTCCACGCTACGTCATTCGTGGGACGCACAAAGATAGAAATCATCTCTCGGACAGTAGATGAATGTCATGTGTTCAAGAAGGCGTTTTACGGTCCCACGGAGATTCAGCAATTAACCACATTTTGAGTGCCGTCGAGGTGGAAATCGGAAGATGGGTTAATGGGTAACGGTAATCAGGAACGGACCGGACACCACTTTTGCCATTGCTCTGCTCGATAGGCGATCTCGAGGACGCAGCGGCTAGGTTGCAGAACAGTCCTCATGCGGCTTCGGGATAACGCAAACGACACACACACACACATATATATATCACGCCGCATTGCTTTCAAGGGTAGCAGCAAGAGATCCTCATCATCACAAAAGAAAACTACTGTAGCATTGATTGCAGGGGCACTTCTCAATCCCAGCTCTATATACATACATTTCTCGCTCCTCTCTTCCTCAATACAACTGCACATCATATGCTCCGACATCTTCCGTTTTCGTGGATTGCGTCTACTCCTCGGAGGCGGCGGCACCAGTAATAATCTCGACGAGCTCACCGGTAATGACGGCCTGGCGAGTACGGTTGAAGAGAATCTGGAACTTGGTGATCATCTCACCGGCGTTCTTGGAGGCGTTGTCCATGGCGTTGCGGCGGGCGGACTGCTCGCAGGCGTGGCCCTCGGCAAGAGCCCAGAAGAGGGAGTTGGCAAGAGCGTACTCACGGAGGCTGGGAAGGACAGCCTCGTCGATCTCGAAGGAAGAGAAGTTGGCTAAGATTGACATGTTAGTTTTGTGACAGCATAGATGTATAGAGAGTCCCGAAATGTGGACATACCAGACTCCTTGATGGCCTCCTCGGAGAAAGCCTCAATGATGGTGGGCTCGTAGCTGGTGGCGTTGATGAACTTGTTGTACAGGATCTTGATGCTGTCGTACTGGGTGTTCAAGAGGCAGAGCTGGTCGGCGATGGAGGTCGCGTCGGCGAAAGTCGGGACGGCCTTGCCGATACCAGAGAAGTTGAGAACCATGTTCTTGGGGTTGCTCCTGCTCATCTGGGCCTTGCACTTCTCGCCGATGACGGCAATGTCGATGTCGCTGGGCAGACCGTCGGTGGCGAGCTGCTTGCGGACGTAACGCGACAGACCAGAGTGGATACCACCACAGAGACCCTTGTCGGAAGAGCAGATGACGAGGAGGGACTTCTTGCCCTCACCCTCAGCAGGGACGGTGCCGGCCTCCTCGAAGGTCTTCTGGGAGGTCTTTCCGTAGGTGATGGACTCGTTCATGGCCCTCTGGGCGCGGGTGAGCTTGGTGGAGGCGACAATCTTCATGGTCTTGGTGATCTTCTCGATGTTGCGGATGGACTTGAGACGGCCCTCGATCTCACGGAGAGTGGCATAGTTGGCGGACTGAGCGACGAGAGGGGCAGAGACGGGCGCCGAGCTGGAGGAGGATGGTCAGTGGGTGGTGCTTGGGAATGAAGGAATGGCGAGGTTGTGCGCGCGGTGTCATGTCGAGAGCGCGGCGCGCAGTGGGTGGGAGAGTCTGACATACCGCATGGCGGCAGCGCCAGCCCTGAAGGCGGGACGAGCAGCTGTGGACAACATGGCGAGAGATATGAAGTGATGAGCGGAGTATGAGCGATGCGCAATGCCTTCTAGCCGGGCACCTTTGGTGAAGTCGTTGGATGTTCGCAGGAGAACCTTAGCTCCGCACTCGGGTGAAGCCGCGATGATGCCTGGAAAGTCAGGCAGGTGTCAGCCAGCCAGCCAGCGAGCCAGCCTGCCTGCCTGCCTGCTTGCCTTTAACCTTCCTTATTCACGTCTCACATTTCCTTGCTTGCCATCCAACTCACTTCCAATCCTTCAATCCATCTTCACGCGATACCACCCGCCAAATCTCCCACCTCACAATTTACCAGTATTTCATTTCTCATTCACCCGCGACTCGGGCTTGTGGTCTCAGGTGTTACGCGCTTCTTCCCTTCGCGCTTCCCTGCTGCACGCTTGCCTGCATATACGCGACTGGGCCATTGCTATTCTACCCGGTCGCCTCATCAACACCATCCACGCGTGCCTTGGCCGTACGCTTTCACTTCCACAGTCATGTCCAGCTCAGACGATGATCAGCCGCTCGGCAAAGGTGCGTCACGTGTGTGTTTTCATTTCATTCCATTTGCCTCGGTGACGCAACCCTTCAGTCAGTTGTCAGTTTGCTTTTTGACTAAGTCGCGCGCAAGCGGGGACTTAGTCAAAATCCTTTTCCCAGCCTCACCCAGACCTTCTTGCGCGTCTTCACAGATCGGATCACACCTTGCTCACTTGCTACTTTCTCTCCTCTCCTCGTGCAAATCACTTAACTACTTCATCAACCTCAATCTCTTTTGCCATCCTACCTCGCCACCCCGACTAACACATCCACAGCCAAGTCGAGCGCGACCATCCCCAAATCTATCGACACGGCCATGGATAACGAGGCACCTGCCAGCGGCGATGCCGTCAAGCCTGGCATCAGCATGGCCTTTGGCCCTGCCAACGACAACATGGACATCGACAAGCCCGCGACCAATGGCGCATCAGCAAATGGAAAGCGAAAAGCTTCGATGACGAACGGCAAGAGCTACAAGGACGCCTCGGAATCTGAAAGCGACGATGCCCCTCTGGTATGCGATCGTTCTTTCTCATTAACAGTTTTGCCTTCGGAAGGCTGACTCGTCAATAGGTGAAGCGCCAACGAACCTCTGCGGTCCCGGCCGATTCGGACGACGAAGATGACGTACCCTTGGCCAAAAAATCCGGTCCCATCAGGGCGACCGCGCATCAAATTGGAGAAGACTCCGACGACGACATCCCTCTTGGCCAAAAGCTGCAAAAGGAAAAGGCAGAGATCCAGAAGAAGGCCGCAAAGGAGGCGCCTGCTGCGCGCAGGGCATCCAAAACTGCCGATGCAAAGCGCGAAGCCGTGAAGAAGGAGAGTGACAGCGAGGATGATGACAAGCCTCTGAGCAAGGCCAAGAAGCCTGCGCCCAAGAAGCAGGCCAATGGCGCAAAGAAAGTCAAGAAGGAGGAATCCGATGAAGATGCGCCTCTGAAAAAGAAGGCTCCGGCTGTGAAGAAGGCGGCCAAGGCAGCCCCTGCCCCAGCCAAGAAGGGCAAGGTGGCAGCAAAGGAGGAAGACCAGGAAGAGGGCGAGGAGGGTGAGGAGGAGTACCGCTGGTGGGAGGACCCTACCAAGGGTGACGGCACGACCAAATGGACAACTCTACAGCACAACGGTGTTGTCTTCCCTCCGGAATACGAGCCTCTGCCGCCTAATGTCAGGATGCTCTACGATGGTGTGCCCGTCAAGCTGGACCCCCAAGCCGAAGAGATCGCGCACGCCTTCGGCGGTATGCTCAACTCTGCCCACAACGTAGAGAACCCGACTTTCCAGAAGAACTTCTTCTCCGATTTCAAGGAAATGCTGGACAAGACTGGACACGGCAAGGACAAGGATGGCAACAAGGTCAAGATCCTCAAGTTCGAGAAGTGCGATTTCCAGCCCATCTTCAACCACGTGGACGCAGAGCGACAGGCCAAGAAGGCACTACCAGCCGCAGAGAAGAAGCAGCTCAAGGCAGCAAAGGACGAGCTCGAGGCGCCTTACATGTACTGCTTGTGGGACGGCCGCAAGCAAAAGGTCGGCAACTTCCGAGTCGAACCTCCAGGTCTTTTCCGTGGACGTGGTGAGCACCCGAAGACTGGTCGCTTCAAGAAGCGTGTCACACCCGAACAAATCACCATCAACATTGGCAAGGATGCCATGGTCCCCAAGCCCCCAGATGGCCACAAATGGAAGGAGGTCAAGCACGATCAAGAAGGCACATGGCTTGCTATGTGGCAGGAGAATATCAACGGCAACTACAAGTATGTCATGCTTGCTGCCAACTCCGATGTCAAGGGTCAGAGTGACTACAAGAAGTTCGAGAAGGCGCGTGAGCTGAAGAAGCACATCGACACCATCCGCAAGGACTACCACCGTGAGCTCAAGTCGGAGGTGATGGCTGAGCGTCAGCGCGCTACTGCTGTTTACTTGATCGATCAATTTGCTCTCCGTGCTGGCAACGAAAAGGGTGAAGATGAGGCAGACACCGTCGGCTGCTGTTCGCTCAAGTTCGAGCACGTCACTCTGCGTCCCCCAGAGACTGTCATCTTCGATTTCCTCGGCAAAGACTCCATCCGTTTCTACGATGAGGTCAAGGTTGACCCCCAAGTTTTCAAAAACTTGAAGATCTTCAAGCGTGCGCCGAAGAAGGAGGGTGACGAGGTCTTTGATCGTCTGACCACTTCTGGCCTGAACAAGCACTTGTCAAACTACATGCCTGGTCTGACAGCCAAGGTGTTCCGTACTTACAACGCTTCCTGGACCATGGCCAAGCTTTTGGAAAAGATGAAGTCTACTGGAACCATCGCCGAGAAGGTCAAGGACTACAACAATGCCAACCGTGAAGTCGCCATTCTCTGTAACCACAAGCGTACCGTCGCTGCCGGCCACAACCAAGTCATGGAGAAGATGGAGGACAAGATCAACGGCATGCGATACCAGCAATGGCGCATCAAGCAGATGATGCTTGACCTTGACCCCAAGCTCAAGAAGAAGAGGGGAGCAGACTTCTTTGCCCTTCCCGAGGACCTCGGTGGCGATTGGGTCAAAACTCACCAGGAGTCTCTGATTGAGCAAGAGAAGATCAAGATCCAGAAGAAGTTCGACAAGGAAAACGAGAAACTCGAGGCCGACGGTCAAAAGCCTATGAAAGCTAAGGAGCTCCAGGAACGAATGGAAGTCGTCTCTGAGATGCAGGCCAAGTTCAAGAAGGAGAACAAGACTCACAAGGTCGAGGCAGAAGGCAAAGGTCCCTCTGTCGAGAAATTCGAGACGCAAATCGAGAAGCTGGATCAGCGTATCGCGACGGCTAAGACCCAGAGCGAGGATCGCGAGAACAATAAAGAGGTCGCACTGGGCACTTCCAAGATCGTAAGTTGCTCGCATTGTGCAGTCAAGAGAAAATGGTATACTAACTTTTGTAACAGAACTACATCGACCCACGCTTGACTGTCGTGTTCACGAAGAAGTTCAACGTCCCCATCGAGCGCTTCTTCTCCAAAACGCTGCGTGAGAAGTTCGACTGGGCGATCAAGAGTGTTGAAGAGGACTGGGAGTTCTAGATGTTGGTTCTGTTGACCGACATCCCTTCCCAGAACCTTGAAGGTGGGCAGTATGACTCAGATCTGCAGTCTGCGCAGACCCATCCACCAAATATGCCTCCTTACACAAAGAACAACTTTCGGCAACAGGCCAAACCAACCAGGGCGGTGCTACGGATCATAACCGCCACATGCACTCCAAAGAAAGTGCTGGGAGGAGCACCTCCAACCACAGATCAAGGACCACAATGTAAAATTAAAGCGGAGCGAGCACGTGTCTTGTTACTAGAGAAGTACTGCTTCATCACTTGGGCCACTTTAGATGTTCAATCAAAATATCATCCTTAACAATCCAACCAACTTACTCGCTCAAACACTTCAACCCATCTCATCCCCACGCGCTCGATCACGCCGCCGCCCCGCCTCCCATCCAACTCATACTCCTCACTCCCCATCCCCCAACCCCAGCCTGCGGCCTAACACCCTCGTCTCCATCCCTCTCAGCCCTCCTCCCATCCGCACTCCTTCCTCTCATCCCACTACCACCACTAGCAGCAGAACCCTCCGGCACTCCCACCACCCGAATACTCCTTTTAATCTCCCCCCGCCTCTTCTCCGCTTTCGTCTCCCGCCGCAAGTCCCGCAGCGTCGCGAACAGATTTATACTACCCCTGCGGGCGCCGCTGACGAAGGATTGCTCTTGTTGCTGCTCGTCGTCTCCGGCGGCGCCGCTGGGATTACGCTCGTCGAGCGGGCGCGCGGGAGTTGTGGTGTGGGTGTAGGTTGAGGTGGAGGCTTGGGACGGGGTATGCTTGTGCTGGTGGTGGTGGTGGTGCAGGGAGTCGAAGGCGGATTTGGAGGCGGTGGACCAGCCTAGGCTGGGCTTGCGGGCGTGGTTCTGGGTCGTTGGGGGTGATGGGAGGAGGTGGGGGGATGAAGTGCGAGCTTCGGGCACGGCGTTGCTGGTGTTTGAGAGTGGCGAGGAGGATTGCGGCTCGTAGCCTGTGGGGCGGGTGAGTTTGTCGGCGTACTTTGCTGCGCCTTTGGTGATGCGGGCGAGGAGGGCTTGTTTTGCTGTGAGTTCCTTTTCGGTTTCGTTGTCTTTGGTTTTGGTCTTGATTTTTTTGTTGCTGCTGAAGGGATCCTCGTCTCTGCTGGCTGGAGAGGGCGTTGGGGATGGAGCGGAGCTTGGGTGCTGCATTTGCCAGAGCCCTTGGTATAACGGAGAGTGCTCTGGAGTCACTTCTGGTGTCTGCAGGCGTTGGGCGACGATATCTGGTGCCAGAAGAGGCACGCCTGGACTATTGGGAGATCCTGGGCCGACGATTTTGGGGATCGAAGCTTGTTTCTCTTTGCTGCGGCGGAAGACCAGCTCGTTGCCGCCTTTGGTCGGAATGTGCCAGTAGGCCGAGACGCGGTTGTCGTCGCTGTTACGACGGTGTTTGGGAATAGCTCGAGGCTGAGGGACGGCTGGCATCGCTGGCATCGCTGCTGCAGGACGACTGTCGAAGTTGTCGTACTGGAATGGTGGTGATATGGGGATCGTGCCAATGCTGCTCCTCCGTCGACTGTTTGTGGTGTTGGACAAACGGTACGGCGTGATATTGCTACCCGATTGCTGCGATTGCATCGACAAACTGCTGTCGCTTTGCTGGAGGTGGTAGAGCGGAGTGATGGATTCGGTCACGCTGTCGTAACGACTGCTGACACGTCCGTGTTGCATTGCAGCAGGCTTGCCGTGGAACAGAGGCTGTGGCACCATTCTCATGTGCTCGTCCACCTCGACATCTGACCGTACGCTGCGCGAAGCAGACGAGGCGGATTCCTGGCAGTTCTGCTCGGCTAGCAGGGAGTAGTAGTCCTGGGTCATCTGATGCGCAGGGTTTTCGGGGCGTATAGGTGAGCTTGATTCACGTCTCTGACCGTTGGGTTGGTAGTACTGGTAGCCGTAGTTGCGTGGACCGCGCTGATTACTTCTACCTCGCTCGTGGCCGTGAGACTCTGGCTGTGGTGCTGGTGGGCTGGAATCGTGGTGAACCTGCGAGATCAACGGGACCATAGTCTTGGGTGCATTCTTGCCAACAGGGATTGCATTGATTGTGATGTGTACTGGGCTTCTGACAGCTTCAGCAGGGAATGAGAAGGTAGGCAAAGGTGCCACGCTCAGTCTGGGTGCTCCTACTACCCTATCTCTGCCCTCGGTGTCGACGAGAGTCATTGTGGGGAGGGCGAGAGGAGGACTAGGTGATCGATCCACCTCCCTACCGAACATGGCTAAAGTGTCCCGGACAATGGGCTGAGGCGATATCGCTGCAGGCTGAGGTACTTTCACGATAGGTTCGAGTGATCGGGTCTTGACCACGACCTTGCCTTTTGACTTCGCTCGAAATTCTTCGGGAAGCAAATGTTCTGCTCCGGGTGCGCCTGCAGTTGCTTTGGCTTTTTCGAGAGATACGGTTCGCAGATGGCTTTTTGGGATGTCGACCACATCGACTGCAGTCGGTAGAAGGATCGAGAACTTCCTCTCTTCATGCAACGGTTCCGGTCCAGGTGATGGCGTTGTGGTTCGACTTATCGTCGGCGAGGGTGTTGTGAGCAGTGGCTGATATGTTCTTGGCTGCAGCAGAAGTCCATCTGGTGGTGTTTCGATCAGCTCAGGTGTACTTGCGCTGTAGGCTATTGGTCGCAGAAGCTCTAGAGGCAGTGCAGGCAAAGGATTGTCTGCCAGGTCGGAAGCTGACCAGACAGGCGAGTCTGGAATCCATTGGCTGACTGTTCGGCTGTAGACACTTGAGCTTCTCCTTGGTCGAGAAGATGATGCTTCTCGAGATGAAGCCCAGGTGCTTTCGCCAAAAGATGATCTTCTAACTTGCAAAGGTGTAGGTGGTAAAGGTTTATCTTCTTCGAGCGGCGGCGTACGTCGGACGAAGTCTTGGAAAGGCATAACAGTCTGTTCCAAACCGCTCAGGGACGAGTTCGATGTCTCGGTGGTAGTATAAGGCGGCCGCTTCAGATGAGGTGGAGGGATGGTTTGCTCCATTCCTTTGAGTGACGGAGTCGACGAATTGGCCTTGTGGATCTGTGGCCGTCGTAGTGGCGCTCTGGGAACAGGTTCTTGTGGCATGAGAGGCAGCGCCCAGCCGGCGGTCTCGCCAAAGCCGGTGACAGGCCTGGAATCGATAAACATGATCGCGAAGCTCGTAGTATGGTTGAGTCAGGTGGCGGCGTCATGACGTTCAGCTGCGTTGTGTTGAATAATTCAAGACAAAGACGTCGACCCTCGACATGTTCCGGCCAGATCTGTGTTGGTTACAACAATGGGAACCAACGTTGAACAAAGGCGAATTTGGCCATGTGAGAGCCATTTCCGGTGTCACGGGCGTATGGTTGGGGATGTTAGCATATGCGACAAAAGTAAAAGTCTTCCATTTGATGTAAGTGTCTGTTCATGAAATCTGTGTGAGACGTTTCGTGAGGTAGAAGAAAATAGCAAAGACCAGTCTCAGCCCACATTCCTGTATATGCAGCTTTGCAATTCTCATGGATACTGGGCATCCTACGACGCATGGTCGGCCAAACGATTTTCACTCCTCCGAATGACTTTGGCCTTTCTCGATCTCATCCGCGCCAGGCGTTTTGGGTATATCGACAAGTACGGCGGGGTCACTCTTCTTCTCCAGCAGTAATTGCTTTCGCTTCTGATCAACCAGTCAGCGAGGATTACATCTTGCAGTGTGACTAGAACTCATCAAAAACAACACATACCTCCTTCTCCTCTCCACCCAGCTCAGCGAGTAGCTCATCCCTCGACGCTCTCCGCGCGCGCATCTTCTCAGGCGAAGTGGGCGTACTGTCCAGCTCCACCGGCTCAGAATTGATGCTGGGAACCGAAATAGGAAGCTCAGGCTTCACAGTCCTGAGAGGAGAAACGACGTCTTGCTCAACAGTCGCCATGATCGTCTCATCAAACTTCCAATAAAGTGCTCGTTCAGGTAGCCAGAGTCCACGGGTAAAGATTATGGCAACAAGATGGATTCGGAAGCGGCCGAATCAGTAAGCTGGAAAAGCTAAGCTGAAGCTCCAGCAAGTTCTGTGCGACTGACTCGTCTTTTGAAGGTACCTCGACGTAAGGATAGCTGAAGGTGCAGGTTTCAGCTTCCTGGTTGTAGGAGCCACGCGATAAATAAACGAACGATGTCAGCTCAGCACGAGTGCCCCGGACCCCCACTTCTTGCCTAGTCAACCTTATCGTTGCTGAAACACGAAGGCATTTAGACGAGGCAAGGTACGAGCCGCCCGTGCAAGAGCGAGATACATCGGGCAGGTACCTGCGGAGCCCAGTCTTATTGCAACCTCGGATAGGCCATGAGGTGATCTTGGTAGCGAATCGCGCTCGGTAAGATCTTGCGATTGGGTTTTACGGGCCTTGTTCGCTGAAGGTGATCGAAGCACATCTATGTTGGAGTGCGATTCTGTCGCTGATCACGCATCACGAGGACATTACGCGAGAAGATCGAATTGGTTGATGACAAGACTTTCACGATGTGATGAGATTGTATACCATGACTTTCGGAGCGTTGTGGTGGGTAAAAATATGTTCATAGATTTCAATAAAAGGCGATCGTAAATGACCTCCTATGCACTCGCTGTGTGCGTGAATCGTGTATGTATAAGAAGATCCGCCAAAACCCAGAATCATGACAAACAACCAAACCAGACGAGAGGGATCTGCCCCCTTCTTATACCGTAAATGCTGCGGAAATGTCCGAGATGCCTTTTGAACACATCAAATCAAAATTTTTGAAGATTAGAAAGAAGCCGCTGCGATGCAACAAATTAAGCGACAATAGGCTTCTCAATGCCAGTGGCCTTGGCTTGGCCGACGTGGTCCTCAGAGCTCGAGTCGTCCTGGGGTCTGGAAGATACAAGGACTTCAACGTTCTTGATGGCACTCTCGACGGCGCTAGTGAGATCGATGTGGAAGAATGGCCTGTTCAGGCCAGCAACGACCGCGATGTTGTTCGCCGGAGCTGTGCTGTAAGCCGAGCTCTTGTTGATTGTGGCTTCGAAGTCGTCTTCAGCATTCGCAGGGCCGATGTCGTGCTCGTACGTGGACTTTGAACGGCCTTCCTCTTCCCTGTATGCGTCGTTCTTAAGGTGACGACGGTTGAGATCGCGTTGAGCAGCCGCGGCAGCAGACTGGTCGCCACCCATGTCAGCGACCGAGAAGATGGGTTTCCAGCGGTTGAAGCCACCGTCATTGTGCGGGGTCGGGTAGCCAAAGCCAGCGTTGACGAGAGCACGCTTGGTCCAGCGGTTGTTGATGGACGCAAAGTGCCATTGCACTGTGTCTGGGGCGGCGTGACGATCGAGCTGGTTGCGGACGTCAATCAGGTGTTGCACGGAAGTCACATCAACGTTGTTGACGGACGAGAAGTCAAGAATGATAGCTTTGAGGGTAGGCTTGTGGTCATCGCTCACGATTGGCTTTCCCTTACGTGGACCCGGGTCGTTCCACGGACGGTCGCCGATACTTCCATATGTGTTAGGATCGGTGCGTTGGGTCTCCTTGAAGATCACCTCGGTCATGTAGTCGAGGTAGTGGTTGGCGTTGGGGTAGTTGTAGCCTTCTGAGAAGCGGTAGATAAAGACACCAGGGTGTGGGTGCCCGACCGAAAGAGTGGGGTTGGAGCCATCCTCGTGCGAGATAGGCAGATAGATGTTGCGAGTGGACCTCTCAGGATCATTGTCGGGCTTGCGTGGTGTTCTCGTGTGAGTCTCGTCCAATACGTGGTCGCCGACGACGGAGTGAACCTGGACACGTCCGAGGAAGCGACCCTGCGCCTTGAATACGCGGAAGATGTAAATTGCGAACGAGATCGCAACCGTGGAGTAAATGCCGTTCTCAATGCTGGAGAATACTGTGACAAAGACACCAACCAAGAAGACAAGAGCCTCAAGTGGCGAGATCTTCCAGAATTGGTAGACCGTGTTTGGCGGTGTGATCAAATCGCCCACGGCGTGGATGATGACAGCAGAAAGAGCAGCGTTGGGGATATAGAAGAATACCACGGGAAGCGCGTAGATTGCGAGGAGCACAACGATAGCCGTGTAGACACCGGCTACAGGAGTACGCACACCGGCCTTGGACTTGATGGCAGTACGAGAGAACGATCCAGTAGCAGGGTAACCGCCAAGGAAAGGTGCCAACAAGTTGGTCACACCGATGGCGACCAATTCTTGTGATGGGTTGATGGTGTAGTTGTTGACGCGACCGAAAGACTTGGCAATCGAGATGTGCTCAATGAGCAAGACAATGACGGAGACCGGGATCTCGCTCACGAAAAGATCGATAATCTCCTTGTTCATTTTGGGTACCGCAGCATGGGTGAATCCGCGAGGCACCGGTCCGAGCACACTGAATTTCGTAAGGTTCTTTGCAGTGTCTTTGCTTCGGTCGGGGAGGTTCCTGTGGACCAAATAGCTGATGAGGGTGTACAACAAGATGACGAAGGCGGTCCTGAGTGTGTTTAGGAAGAACCACAGCTTTCTGCGGTTTGGCTGTTTCCTTGCGAGGTAGTTGAAGATACTGCGAATGCCATACAGCATGAGGAGTGCTGTCAAGCCAATCGCTGCGTTCAGGTTTGTAGAAGGAAGTCCCGCGAGCGTGTGGATGATGACCTTGTAGGGCTCGTCTCTGGTAGTACCCGAGGTGAGAGTAATGCCCATAAGAGCGCTGACTTGTCCGACACCAATAGAAATGGCTGAGCCAGTCATGAACGCTGAAATGGCGGGAAGTGAAATTAGGTCGACGATGAAGCCCAGACGAAGAAGTCCTAGTCCTGCAGTGATGCCACCGACGATGACCGCGAGAGCAATCGCGATATCTTGAGGTTCCAGATCTGGGTTGGTTTCTTTTGCCTTGATGATGACGTTGCCAACTAGTGTTGACATGACTGCGACGGGTCCGATAGTGATATCTTTCGAAGTAGCGAAGAACCAGTATAGCAAGACACCCATGAAAGATGAGTAGAGACCATATTCAACTGGGAGCTGGGCGAGCTTTGCGTAGGCCATACTTTGCGGGACCACCACAGCACCGATTGTGACACCTAAAGCGGTTAGTAATCGGTACGCGGAATCAGATTCAAGAACACATACCTGCGACGAGATCGCCGTAAAGCCATTGCAGGTTGTAGTGGAGGATCCAGGAAGTGAAAGGGAACAATCCCTTAGTGTAATTCCAGGCGTCGGATTTGCTGGGCCAGACTTCGGCCAGCCATTCTTTCGCTGTGGGCTCCTCTTCCTCGTAGGAATCAGCGCTGGTGACTGAGAAGACAGACTCGCCGCGCGAAAGCTTCGCGTTGGCGCCACTGCCAGTCTCGTCGCGGTAGTTGACCTTGATTCCGAGTGCTTTGGCAAGGCCGTGGCCAATCTTGGTAGTGGCGTTGGCCATGCTTGGTTTGTCGTGGCGAAGCTGGGCGATGCCTCTGCGAAGGGATTGGGTTGGAATGCTTCGCTACTTAAGCATGCGGACAAAAAGTAACAGTGGTCGAAGCTACTGGTGGCGGTTCGCCAAGTTCAGCTAAGATTGCTCTGGAGCTGCCACAGATTGTGCTTCTCGGTCAGATCTTGCAGGAACGCAAGCCCTCAGCGCTCAGACGGCCAATAGTGGGCAGGGTGTTCACTCCGATCTACGGCGCGAACTACGGCCAGGACGAGACCAACGGAGCACGCGGGAAAAAGCAGCCTTCGGGGTAGAATCACGCGAGGAGCACGCGACGGTATTTGATATGCTCACTCGACTCAGTCCGGTCGTTGGACAGGTCGACGCTGTCAAACGGGTAAGGCGTGGGCGGTTGTACTGATGACGAGCGAGATCTGCAGCCCGAATCGCGTGAAGAGGGTGTTTCTTTGGGTTTGGCGACAAGAAAGGCAAGCGAGAGGAGCACTGCGAAGATGCAGACGAGATCGGAGGGATGTGATTGCAACATCGAGGGCGCAAAAGACGCCATCGCAGCCAGGTCATAGGCATTGGGCCAAGCAGATTACGTTCGACAGTGGAGCTAGAGCCAGAACCAGAAAGTTCGCTGTGGGTATGGAGGATGTCGTGCTCAAACGTGATTTACAAAAGCGGCATAGCGGGTAGGGTCTGGCGAACTTTGCCTACAGCCTACTCGTGCTACTACACCGAAAAGCCCAGCGACTCCTCGGCCTCGACTGCCACGAGATGGCGTTGAGACATCGCGTGTCGCCGAACGGAACCTCGCAATATATAAGCAGTTCCACCTGTTCGCTGGCCAATCGCGTCCGTCATCTGTTCTTTCTTCCACGTGCAGCTCTGCAGGAGACAAAGAATGTGTGGGCCTAAAGAGCACCTGGTGGCGACCCTTCTCTGAGCCCGACATGTCTGCCGTGCCAATGCCGTCTAGAGGGGAAGAGCCTGGCTTCACTCGTCACTATATGGTAATGTGGAGATGCCAGCGTATTTGGCGTGCAGACCACGGTCTGGAGTTTTCGTCCGCTCACCAAAGAACCGCCGTACTTCCGTCGTGGGCCGAGTGCAAGTTTGAAGAGGATCAGAACAACGCTGCGTCCTCACACCTACCGCTGCACAGCGCTCCCTGAAGATCGTACGTCTTCGGCCCTAAGACCGATGATGAGGCTTGGTGACGAGTCCATTGCAAGGCCACGGCGAGGGGCGGATAATAATACGCAAAAGCAGTGCTTCCGTTGTCTTCTAGCAGAGGGAAACGGCGAGAGTGTTGGAGAGGAATACAGGCGCGATCCGACTTATGAGGCCTGCCTCCAGTACTCACTCTTCTGCGTATCAGTGAGTGCAACCTGCTGGTATGTGGAGACTGCCCTGCTGCGGCTTGGGCACGTGATCGTACATCTCGACTAGTGCCGATGTTGTCGAATCTCATATACCGCGAGAAACTTTATGCAGCATCCATTGAGATAGCTCGGCAAGACGAATATCCTTGTGACCGCCGAAGTTGTGTAAACACCCGGGTAGAACTCTTCACAACATGCAAGAAGTGAGCAATTGTACTGAAGATGGCATGGCGAGTTCATGGCATGGTGCTTCCACAGCTCTGTAGATATTTGATTCCATCACAGGGAAGGCGCTCTACCCTTACCCCGCGACGACAGCGACAACCTTCGTACGTTAGTGCGACGCGTGACGCGTGCCACCTCACTCTCGGGTCAATCTGCCATACTCGACAGCACCTCTACCACAAGTGGACGTCCAGCGCTATTGACTATGACACATCTCGACCTCCTTTTACAACGAGGCCCGCAGAATGGCGACGTTGAAGGTGGTCTGGATGAGATACGTCGCATTGTGCTTCTAGATGGCGTGCCAGCCAACAGCGACGGTACAGTAAGTTGATATTCAACAAACAACCCCATCTTTCCTCTATTCGGCCATTGACCAATGTAATCCTCAGTCTGATCTCCGCGCATACACATGGCTTGTCCTCCTCAACGCTCCGCCTCTCAGCACCGACACATACCTCGATCTCGTACGCCAGGGCGCATCGCCTGCATACGACAAGATCCGCAACGACACATTCCGCACATTGACGACAGACCCGCTGTTTCGTCGTCGTGTGACGGAAAACACTCTCTCTCGAGTCCTCAATGCAATAGCTTGGAAACTTCAAGACGCCCACGAGTCCCGCGTCAATGGCTGGATGTCACCGCCGACGCTGGGGATACCTACGAGCATAGATGGTCGCGATGATGGCATTTTTCACTCTCCTGCATCAGTCAGCACCAGACATGGAAGAGGCTCCATTACAGGGACCGAGGGATCTGATGCTGGGGACATGAACTCGACGACCAACTCCGCAGCAAGCGTCGGCTACGTGCAAGGCATGAACGTTATGGCCGCTCCTTTCTTGTATGTTGCCCGCAGCGAGGCCGAGGCATTCGCAGGGTTCGATCGTTTCATTACTAGTGAAGTGCCGGGATACGTCCGAGGCAGCATGGACGGCGTACACAGAGGGCTCGCTATTGTGGACAGACTACTGGAACTCCTCGACCCGGAGCTCGCTGGCCACTTGCTGTCGAAGAACATGAAGGCGGAGATCTACGCTTTTCCGAGTGTCTTGACTATGTGTGCTTGCACGCCGCCTTTGCCGGAGGTCCTGATACTGTGGGATTTCCTCTTCGCGTACGGACCGCACCTCAATCTGCTCTGCATTGTTGCACAGCTGGTCCTTGCAAGAGAGCAACTGCTCAACAGCCCAAGTCCCAAGCCGGATTTCAAACCTTTGAAGGCCAAGAGGACTGTTGAGGTTACACTGGAGCTCGCGAGAAAGGTGCCAGATGATCTGTACCAGGAAATGATTATGCACGCAAAGTGAGACTGTCATGATGAGCAGGCACTAAGAAGATTCGAACGCGCCTGCTGTCTAAGTGCCCGGAGACAACACGCTTGGAAGCGTGGAACACAGTAACCTTCCAAGTATGTCGCCAACTTGACACTACTCTGCAGATCATTGCTGGCAAGGTTTAAGCACAGAAACA
This sequence comes from Cladosporium cucumerinum, assembly GCA_023634325.1. Lineage (NCBI taxonomy): Eukaryota > Fungi > Ascomycota > Dothideomycetes > Cladosporiales > Cladosporiaceae > Cladosporium > Cladosporium cucumerinum. The sequence continues at coordinate 234,741 of JALDQA010000003.1, forward strand.
TAACACACTTGGCGCCTCAGTGGATGCGTGCTCCTCTCAGCTAGTGTCGTCACGACCTTCACTTTGAACGTATGTGTGAAGAGGTGTGGCCGCCACTGGAAAGCGCAACACTTCGTGCATGGTTCTTGATTGGGCTTTCCATTGCCCACAGTAAGATTTCCTTGCAAAGTACTTGTAAGACGTAGATGCTCGCAGGTACTGTTAATTCTGCACCTGTCAACAGTCGCCAGCATTATGACGAGGAGAGGCCAAAACCAAGGCGTCTTCTTGATTTGCAGCTGGACTACCGCGCTTCCAGTAATAATGGCAAAATCCACCTCCAGCTAGCCAGTATAATTCGAAACGACATCGTGGTCTCTCGTTCCCTATATTTCAAATATACACATAATACACACATCCAGAGAGACAACGCTCTATCAGTCTAACCCCTCTCGAGCCAGTCTGAACTACACATTCTCCATCTCCAAGCACCCTCACATCAACACAAATCTCCACTCACTTCATCGCGATCCTGCCCCTGCTTCCCACAGCTAACGCCACCCAACCTCCAATAAGCGCAACACCGCCCAGCGGCGTGATTGGGCCCATGGCCTTGAAGCGCTGCGGATCCAGCACGAGCAAATAGATCGAACCGCTGAACATTGTCATCCCCGCGGTCAGCAGCGACTTGGCCCAAATCTTCTGCTTGCCGGGGAAAGCGGTTTCGACGGCGACGAGGGCGACGGAGTGGATGAGCTGTGCGTTAGGAGAGAGCTTTGTCAGCGAGGTTTTCGGGACAGGCGGTTTGTTGGTTTTGACTATCTATGATTCTTCCATTCTGCGTGCTTGCACGTAGCTTTCTTACTTACTTGGTAATGAGCGGCTGTACCCCAGCTGGCGATTTTGGCGTCTGAGATGCCACGAGACTTGAGGCCGTGAGCTCCGAATGCTCCGAAGGCTACGGAGGCGGCGCCGTAGAGGCTGCCTACTGTCCACCAGTTGATTGGCATATTGAAGAGTTTTGTGAGAGAGAGGGTTTTGTAGGTTGTATGATATTGAGATTGTGGTTCTAAAACTCGTCCGGACTGATTGATGGAGGTCAGAGGAGGTCGGGATTGCGGCGGACCGAAAGACCGAATATATGGGCGTTAGGGTTTGGGGCAAGGAATGATAAAGTTGTTTTGCGTTCATGTGTGGTATATGTGCCATGATTGGTGGATTTAGTAGTATGCAGTGGTTAGACAAGAGCTACACGAGTGATTTCATAAGCGCCGTGCTGGCTTCGTCGCTGGGACAGATGTGTAGTGGACGAAGTGCCAGAAACGAATCCCACATGACAGGTGGAGTGCAAGTTTACATGTGATAGAGAAATAATCGGTAGGAAGACAACATGAAGTTTGCACAAGTGCTTTGTGTATACACGGAAAATGGCCATGAGTTAGGAGTTTCTTAGTATCTATCGGTAAAAATGCAACCAAAGTGTTGTATGTATGAAGATTACATATGTCCGATTGACACCAAAGATTTGTACACAACCACGCTACATATCGATCTCCAGACAGTCATTAGGAAGTAGGGTTTCAGCGCGATATAACTCCAATGATGAAGAGCTATATTGATGACTTGTGTGTACGACTTATGATAGCTTGTTAACACAGCAGTGCAGATGAAACCTCTCACTCTAGCAACTTGTGTCGGCTGATAAGCGCAGCTTCGAGTAGACGAAAACCTGTGCACTGCTGATCGTTCCTATGGATTGGAACCATGGGCACAGAGCGAGCTTTATGGATCCCGGGATGCACGATTCGTTCGCGGCGGCGACGTATGCTTCCCCAATCAACCAAGGGTTGAGTGTTTACCTTTTGCGGGAGAGCGCTGATTATAGGGGGTTTGATCGGCTCATTCCATGGTCGATGTTTGATATGAAGAATAGATCAAAGTGAAGTGAAGTGAGGAAGTGAAGAAGAAGAAGGAGAAAAAAAAAGAAGAAGGAGAAAAAAAAAGAAGAAGAAGAAGAAAAAGGAGATGGCCATACACGTATCGCCGTTACAAAAAGATCAAGCAGATCATCATCAACAATCATCATTCCCGGCGTCGCGGGTCGGGCAGCGTTCGTTGCTCCGTGCAGCAGGGTAGCGCGAGATCATCACAACAACACTCGGGCTCCACAGTAGCGAAACAAACGCAACGGCCCACGCTTGGACTCTCGTTCGCATAATCATCCGAGTCAGTCTGACCTGTTCTTGTTTGCGACACACCAACCAACCAGCCACGCCACGCCACGCCACATGCGACAATAACACCTACTATCTACCACACACGGTACCTACACACCTCACCACCGCGTGTGCACGTGAAGCCCCCTTCTCTCGCGCACTCCGAGAGCCAGGCAGCGGCAGCGGCAGCCATGGATCAACAAGCAGCCAATCTGCTGAGCAACCTCAAGCGACCCGCCGTCAACTCCGACTCCAAGATCAATGCCCTCAACAGCCTCAAGTCCGACATCAAGCACTATCGTGTGCCTGAGAGCGCGCAGCCGACCATCTTCGAGTGCCTCAAGCTTGCCATCACCCAGCAGACTTCCGCGCATCTCGCCGCCTCGGCCTTCTCTACCCTCGGCCACCTTCTCAAGCGACTAAGTATCCAGGATGCCAGCGGAAACACCATTCAGCAACTCGTCCCGCGCATCCTCCCAGTCCTGCAGGAGCGCCTCGGCGACCTCAGGGAACCGCTGCGAGCATGCGCCAGCCAGGCCATGACCGACATCTACCCATACCTGGGCAGCGATGTCGAGCGCATAATCAGAGAGGAGGCGCTTGGAGGCACCCACAACAGGCAAAAGGAGACCGCTATAGGGTGGGTCGTCCGCATGCACAACGAACAAGGCATGGCATTCAAGAGCTATGTTGGACCGATTGTGGCCTGCCTTGAGACTGCGGACGAACACGTGCGCGACGCGGCGAAGAATGCACTGGTGGAGCTCTTTGGTAACGCGAGTGATCGCGCGAAAGCAGATCTCAAGAAGCAACTCAAAGCTTATTCCGTGCGACACGGCATCGAGCAGCACATCCTCGCGCAAATCGGTTCGAGCTCGCGCCCCGCCGCTCAAGCAAACGATGTCGACATGCACGCCTCTACCAGAAGCTTGCCTGCTGTCGACAACGCTGCGGCTTTCGCTGAGAGTATCAATAGCGAGGCCGCCAAGCCACCACCGCAAGAGGCCGTCCAGATGGACCCGATCTACGTGCTTTCGGAACGTGAGCTCAGCGACACGATGAGAGACATGCTACCGCATTTCGAAGGAAAAGAGACAGAGCACAACTGGACGCCACGAGACAAGGCTGTTCTCAAACTAAGAAGATTCGTGAAGGGCAACGCGCCTACTGAATATCACCATGTATTCATGGCGGGCATCAAGAGCTTGATGGACGGCGTACTCAAGGTTGCGAACACACTCAGGACTACAATGGCTACAAACGGTTGCCAACTTGTGCAAGAGCTTATGAAGACACTCGGACCCGCGATGGACTTCCACACGGAGATCCTCCTGCAAAACTTCATCAAGATGAGCTCGGCGACAAAGCACATTGCAGCTGAGAATGGGCGGGTAACGGCTGATACCGTTTTCCAACACTGCACCTACAATGCTCGCGTAATGCAGCACATCTGGAACGCCTACCAGGATAAAAACGCGCAAACCAGGACGGCTGCAACAGAATGGGTCAGGACGGTACTCAAGCGACAAGCAGGCTACAAGTCGCACTTCGACTCCTCTGGTGGACTTGATCTTGCCGAGAAATGTATCAGGAAAGGCTTAGACGACGCAAATCCGAAAGTGAAAGAAGGCACCAGGGCTGTGTACTGGACGTTCGCCAAGGTGTGGTCTGAAAGGGCGACTGCAATCATGGACAAGCTGGACCCCAAGTCGCGGGCATTGCTCGAGAAGGACTCGAATAATCCTAATGCGTCCTTGCACGGAGGATCAACGAGCACGAGTTCGTTGTCTCGTGCCACTCGACCTGGAGGTAGGTCGACTCTTAAAGAGTTGATGGCCGAGCAAAGGCGGGCTAAAAGCGCTGCCCGCAGTCTGCCAGAACGTCCCAACTCAGCGATGGCAACAATGTCGCCTGCCAAGCCAAAGGTCGAATCTCGCGCCCAGAGCAAAGGACCTTCAAAGCTGCGTCCCGAGAATAGAGTTACATCGACTGCGTTGAACGTGTCTGTTGAATCCTCGACTTCGAAGGGTAGTTCCCTCATGTCCGGACCAGTTCGCAGACCGCGGAGGCCAGAAATCCAGAGGCCACAGACTGCGGATCCATATGCTTCTAGACGTCTTTTAAGACCAGAGACCCCCGCCAACGGCACCCCGTCTGGGAATTCTCCTAAAGGCACCGGACCATCAAAAGCCCCTGCCCCGACGACCAGCGCGAGTAGAAATCGTGCCAAAACCGCGGCACCCCCAAGCCGGGAGGCTAGTCCCAGCCTCCCAAGACGCAGCCCACTGCCGCCATCATCACGGCACCTCACAGAGTCGCGACCAGCTAGCAAAGGCAGCAATGCTCCACCTGCAGAAGACTCCAATGCTTCGAGAGACGATGACTTGACTATGGTCCTACCTTCAGTTCGCGATACCTCTGGACAAGGCAACCGAGTAGCAGCTCTTATGCCTACGCGACCAGCTCTAGATAAGACTACATCAGCCGACAGTGGCATTCCGAGTACCGCGGAAGAGGAAGACGGGTTCACAATGGTGCTACCCAACTTGAACCGCTCGCTCCGAGAGAACTCGCCAATGAATTACAGAAGCCCGATGAAGTCTATGTTTGACGAAGCGAGAGAGAAGCTTGATAGGCCAGCTTCATCTCACAGCCGCAAACAGAGCGATCCGTTCTTGGAGGCATCTCGCAGATCTCCCGCCGCGCGCCGCGCAAGTCCTGTTAAGTCAATGTCGCCTCAGCCTGCAGAAGTACAAATTTACGAGGACCCTGTTGCCAGTGATCGAGAGGATACCCCGGTCAACGGCGACCGTCAGGTGCTTAGTGAGCTCCCTGTCAACGAAAACGTCCGCGCCCAAAGCCCTGTTCACTCTGTCGACTCCCATCATAGCCCGGCTGGTAGCCCTATTCGACCCGTTGATCCACAGTCGCCAGACCAGAACCGATCAGAGGCGCTCAAGAATCGCCGTTTGTTGGTCTCCGGAATCGAACGAATCCGCACCCGAGCTCTCGATGCCCATGGCTTCCGCCGAGTGCAAGACCTTGCTAAGTGCCAGCTTGACATCTGGGACAACGGCACCAAGTACGACGAGCTCATGTCGGTACTGCTCGACTACCTCCGTAGCTTCCCTACAGACGGCCGACTCAACCAGCTCCCGCCTACCAAGAGTGCAGGCCTCAAAATCCAAGCTCTCAGCGTCGTGCGAACGCTGTTGACGTTGCAGCGCAAGTACGCCGGCGCCTGGCACGCGAATGCCATCAGTGCCGTGCTCTCCACCAGACAAGCGGCCGAGAGCAACGTCATTTCAGACGTCGAGCGCACCATCGATGAGATCGTCAAAATTGCCAACCCTATCCAATGCATCGAGACCATCAACGAGCAGCTCACTTCGAATACAACTGAAGATGAGGCCGCTGCTGCTCGCACCACAGCTTTGTCACTGAACACTCTCCGCACTCTGATGCTCTCCTGCCGCTCCCACAAGACAGACATCAGCGCCGACATCGCCGCCGCTCTCGCGCACACTGCCGCCCGCTACCTCGAACACGCCGACGCCGAAGTCCGCAAGGCCGACGTTGAGCTCGCCTGTGAAGTCTTCACGCGCTTTGGTGACGACAAGGCAACGTTCTGGAGCGAGTTCAAGGGTGTGGAAGAGGGACGCTTGGGTCTGCTGACCTACTACATTGCCCGAAGAGAGCGCGCAAACTGAGCTCTCGAGGTGGAATGAGTTTTCGTATGTCACCTGCAATCTCCTTTCTCTCTCTCTTTCTTTTCTCCTTGTGATCGCGCGGCCGGGGTTAGGATCGCAAGGGGGATAACAAAAAAGCACAGGAGTTACTGTGTTTTGACTTCTTTGCAACTTTTCTTTTTTCTTCGGTGGAGGGATTTCTGGGATCTTTTGAGTTGGTCACGGTTTCTTGACGAGTTTCTTTGAACATGCTCTATTCTGTGTCTCTTTTCTTCGTCCTTTTCTACTTTTCACGAGTTTCTCCGGTCGATTTTTGTAGGGATAGCTATGCTGTGACGATTGTAACTTTCTCCTACATTAATTGCCATGAATTTCCCAGCTCGGGCAATGTGCCCGGGAATCAATTAAATTTGAGCGTGGCAGGCCATGCTATGCCTCACGTGCTCTGCACGCTCATTGTCTTAAAGATTGATTTGCATACCTAGAAATCCAATCGACACGCGCTCGTGCTATTTATCTTCCGCAACAACTACACGATCATGAAAGACACATCAACGCCAACAGCGTGCCTGCCACAAGAGCCCGAACGTCAAACGGACAAACAGACGCAGCTCCCTCCGAAACCCCAGCAGCAACGGCTTTAGTAGATCCAACCGTCGCCAAATCAGAAGGAGCTTCGGATATGGTTGGTGTGAAAGAAGCTGACATCTTCACTGGCGGTCTGCTCTGGCGTTCTCGCCGGATCCAAAGTGCCAGTGAGCTGCGGTGTCGTGTCCGCTGTGCGCGTATGAACCAGGTACACGGTGCCGGATCGGGATACTTGAAGAGCGATGCCGCTGTTTAGTCCGATCTCTGCTTTCTCGCCATCCTTGAGGCGTAGAGTACTGCCATCGCTGAGGGCCAAGCCGGAGCCGTCTGTCAGGGCCGACAGTTGGGCACTGCCGAATGAAAGTGTGCTACCGGGTGCGAGGGTTTGGGTTTGTATGGTCGTGGGCGTGGCTGCAGGTAGCGTTCCGGAAGCGAGAGGCTTCAAGGCATCGTCGGCAGACACGGCGGCTCCCGATTCCATCGACGTATCGCGATCGTTCTCTCGAGACGCCTTGGATACCCCCAACACAACATTGCTGGACAACGTAATCCCGATGCCCCCACTCTGCTCAGCTGTGGGCGGCGGGACGTCCTTGGTATCGCCTGCTCTGGTCAATTCAGTGTTCGCCGATTCGAAGTCGTTGAATTCCGTATTCCTCTCCCGAGAGACGGTTTCTTGCGGTAGGGACTGAGCTAGATGCGACCCAGAAGCTGCGTTCGCAATAGCGAGGATGACCTTCAATACGTCGACATGCTCAAGCTGTGGCGATGTTGTTGACAGGGCTGAGCTTCCAAGCCGATGTTGCGTTCTTATCGCACGTGAGCCATCCTGTGAGACCTGCGAGCCAGAATCGGGCAGAAGGTGGCCCAGCACGCTCGACTGGGCCATTGTGTTGTCATCTTCTGATACAGCTGCCGCTGATTGCTGTCATCTGAGCACTGGGCGTAGGAGCGTACATCGGTCCCCCAGTAACATAAGTAAGAAGCTGCGCTGATATCCGGCCTACGCCCATGGAACCGCCTCTGGATCTACCGCTGTTCCAAAACCTTGCCCGTGACACTGGTTCTGTCGTAGTCACGCATTGTGTCAGATTGACGGCGCCCGCAGCCACAGCACTTTCAATCGTCGTGCAGCGCGTAGCAGTGAAAGTGATTATGTCGTAGCAAGGCGCTGTCTGTATCTGGCGCACTGTAGAGCATGAACTGATCGGAATGCCTTGGAAGATACTATGGATGATGGGTTGGCCGTCGAGATACAACATCATGTCGGATGGTAAGGTATCTGCTAGGCTTGCAGAGGTGGAGGGCTCAGCCGTGGGTAGTGGCCACATCGTCGAGACTGGACTCGACAGGGCGATATAGCCGAGCGTGTCCATGTTCGCACAGGCGATGTATACACTGTGAGATGGCTCGAATGATGGCGCAGCAGGACGTACGTTCGCCGCGAAATCCCACAGGTCGATATATGTTGTTGGGTACGTCCTACTGCTGTGTCAGACAAACTTAGCAGTACAGAACGGGCTCGTCTATTCACATACATTGTAAAGCTCCTCTCCACCCACGTGAACGTCTCATAAAGCTCGATCTGAACAGTTTGATCCAAAATTGTCGTGCTGTGTAGATGTCACATAAGATGTAAGCCGACCGCCATTTACCGTAACGGTGACGTAAGGTGTGACCGACACAGCGAGCGGCTCCTCAACGATCGGATACAGAAATGAGCGAAGCCCCGTGCCAGGTGCGCACGGAGTTGGTAGGCATTGTACGCGAGGGAACTCTGGATACCAAGCGGTGGAAAAGTTCGAGGTCGAGGCAATGTCTGGCGAACTTTGTTTGAGCGAAGCTACTCACAGTTTCTGTGTTAGAGTTGCGGTCCAACCAAGTTGACACTGTTTTTGTTCTCTTGTCAGGGAGTAGGGAACGACGATATGGGAAAGGACAGACCATTGGTTCCATCCGTTGCGTTAGCCCACATGTCTTCGACAGTGAAGTCGATGAAGTCAATCACGAATTTTAACTTAGCAGCATAGGCAGGAGTCTGCAAAGAAGATCAAAATACACCAGAGGAAACCTCTCTAAAAGCATCTCACCAGAATCCAGACCCGAACTGTAATGGGCATGATTGATCGAGAACAAAATATTAGGCGAGGGGCCTGAGCGCTTGTGGCGTCACCGAGCATGAACCAACGGCAACAGAGCAGTGTAGAAACGCGGCTACACGATATTTCTGCACTTGTGTCACATTGCAATATCCTGGCACCTCGAAGCCACATGCTTTACGGGGTTGGTGAGGGTAGATAGTACTGGCACTACACCATCGAAGGCTGTGTCGTACGAGCAAAGTTAGTGGTGTTGGGATCTATCGAAAACTCACATTCTGTGTAACACGCCCAGGTAAGCGTGGCGGTGTGAACCTCGAATTCGTTGATCTCGTCTATGTATCTAGCATGTTCATCATGCTTCTTTTCGCTCTGCTCTGGCTTTGAAATCTTCATCCGAAACGCCGGTCGCTATGCAAGCAAGTTTTGCGCTGTGCCATCAGACAATTCCCAGCAAATTGAGTCATTGCTCCACAAACACTCAAGCAAAACGCACATTGTACCTGAACGAGATGGGGAATGCAGGGTCTGCGACAGCCATCTCGTCCCCATCGTTTAGCAATTCCTTCAGCTTGCGCTTGAGGTTGGGCCGCGTCTGCTCCTCAAGACTGGCGGGACTCGAGTAGTAGAGAGACTTCTCATTCGTGCTGAGGGAGGGCTGCTTGAGCTGGCTCTCAGGGCGTGCAGCAAAGCTTTCCACGAGCTCCTGCAGTGTCTGCTCCGGGTCAACTGTGATGTCCTTGGGCAGATTGCCGCAGGTTGGGCAATCATCTTTCTTCTGGTGTTCGAAAGTAAAAGTGTAGACGCCTGCGTCGCCCGTGTATTGCATGTAGTTGTTCGTACCCGGCATGCCGAGTGGAGGCGCAGAGTTGGTGAGAAGCTTGAAGGCTTCGTTGCAGCAACTTGCAGCAATGATGGCGTTTGTCGATGCGATGGCGGGAATGATGTTCTTGACAACGCCTTGTGTCATGCTGTAGGTGACACCCTGAATTCCGAACTCTTCGGCACGGCTGAGTGCTTTCTGATACAGCCAAGTGATGTGCTCAGGCTCATCTGTGTCGAGCTCAATATCTTTACGCTCTTCCTCCCACTTGATAATGTGAGCCCACTCGATGCAGTGTTGTGGTTGACGCGGGATTGTGGCAAGTGTGCAGAGGGGCACTGCGGCACGAGGCGCGTGCATATCAAGCTGGCACTCAATACAAGATGTCATGGTTGGGAAGATGACTCGAGCCTGCCCCTTGAAGCCTTCAGTACCTCCGTCGATGAGAGGCTTGAGCGAATCGGGGTTCTCCATGTCGACCAGGTCTACCAGTTTGCTGTTGATCCAACGGCGAGCTTCAATGCTGTCAAGCCCGCAAATGACGGCGTTGAACTGCATATAGTAGTCGTCATCCTGCAATAGTCAGCACCATGACTGCTACGACGTACGGGTGACTTGTTCATACCTTGTCCTGAATCTTGCCCACATAAGGTGTGATCTTGCAGCCCGGCACTCGTTTCATGACAAACTCCGCCGCCACAGTCGCCTTTGCACTCCCAACATCTTTCGCACGGAAGAGAAACTGGCGGTTGAGGTTGGAAACATCGATGGTGTCCATGTCGATCACGTCGATGTTGCGGAAGCCTGACAATGCCAGGTTCTTGAGGATCTCACATCCTAAACCACCAGCGCCAATGACCAGCAAGCGCGCAGTCTCACTGATAGCAGTGATCGGAGGCTCTCCTGGAATGAAGTCTTCGTCTGTGTAGGCGCCGGGGCGAGAGAGGAAGGTGTCGAGGTATTGCCATTTCGCCCTGCTCGAGGCAGCTTCACCGTTGACCGCAGCACTCGTGGCTGCCATTTTTTCTTTTTTTTCTTTTTCTTTTGGGAGACGAATTTAAGTGAGGTTGGCGATAAGTGACAGGTGTAGATTGGTAGTCCTGCCGCGAAAGATTAGAAGAGAAAGGGGATGAGAGCAAGATACAGCACTGCAGAGCTCAGTCTCTCTCTCTCACATGTAAACGTGAACGAAGCTCCAGACCGAGCGCGACTGTTAGTGAGATCATCGCGTGCATAAGCTTTGGCGGGGTCAGATGTAGCCTCTTTGAGAAGTAAGTTATGAAGCATGAATTATGGCAGACCACACTTTACGCCAAATTATGCACGCTTCCTTCTCGGCTGTGCGCCAGTGAGAGAGCGCGCGCGTCTGTGAACATATCCCGAGCACAACATTTGTCGCATTCATCGCTGTGGAATTGTATACAAGCCATACAGAGATGCAATTCCGGACCCCGCGATGAGTAATCTGTGGACGGTCGTAAGCGACGGCCACCGTGGCGAGAATTCTTCTAACAAGCCACAAGCACAACTGGAAGCCGTCCAGACAAGAAATCCATCGGTGGGCATATCAGGATCTAGAATAGAAGATCTTTCTCCAGAGCCTGCTCCTCGCAAGGCACCAAGTATTGAGGCTTCAAGCGTTAAAAGCTCTGAGGATGCGCTGCAACTTCTCCGATCAGAGCCCGACACCGACAGCCTGCTCTCAATATTGAGGCGACTCTCAAATGTCGATGGTTTCGAAAGCGCATTTGACATTCGTCGTCCGAGCCCTTTGGCTGCACAAATCATCAACACCATCGTCTCGTTCATCATACCAACATTCTGGTCTGCACTGGAGAAGCGGGATCGACCATTAGTCACCGCCTGCATTTCTAATGTTGCTGGACTGAATAGCGTGATCGCAAGGATCCAGCTACTCACATCTCAAAGCAAATCATCCAAGGCTCAAGACCACGCGCAGGCTTTACAGGACCTTTGCAGTGTTGCCAATGATCTGTTCAAGGGCGACCATCTGGCTCTCACTCTGTGGACAGGCTTGCAGCAGAGCACGGGTGAAAAGACCAAGCGTGATCTAGCTTGGAAAGAATGCTCCAATATTCTAGGGTCTGGGAAGGTGGCCAACGTATTGGCGGAAGCCGAAGACATCCAAAAATCCAGTGGTGGCACGCCAACGAAGTCATCAATCGCCAACAGCCACGAATATGCTGCTTGGCTCGGCTCGAATATTGCACAGATGCTGATCACAGAGAACGAAACGCCCCAGGAAGTGCAAACAGCTGTCAATGTACTTCTCTCAAGAGCTCTGAGTCTTGGGCAGCCAGTGCCTCTGATGAAAGCACTCCACACAAAACTTCTTGTGGGGTCGGCAGGCGACGAGCAAAGGGCGTTCAAAGCGCTTGCAGATGCATTGGGTGGTCTGCAAACATTTTCAAAGCGGCGATATCTCGATTACACGCTCAGATGGCTCTCAAGCATCGAGCCTGCAAGTTCCGGACAACATCAAATACAGTCAACTCCGGCCAAAGAGGTCACTGCGATCGTAGCCTTGCTGCGATCGATATCACAGGATGATACGGTACTGCAGCAGCACATCCTCACCATACTTGCGGATCCAACTTTGGTCTCGTCATTATCATTTCTCATAATACGTGCGAGTGTTGCAACGATTGTGGCCGTTGCTCCCGACGATCTTGACGAATTCATCGAAAAGGGCCTGAAGACCTTCGGTGATCAGATGTTTGTCAGGCACAGTCCGATCCTACAACAAGAGTCCTTGGCGCAGGCATTGCTGATCACTTCTGGATGTGTTCATCGTCGTTCGCCGATGGCACTCCTCATGTCGGTGCGCTCTTCTGGACACATGCAAGGCGTCAGCAACAGACTTGACGCCTCGAACTCTCGAGCACGATGGCTAGGTATGGTTGTGGGAACAGCTCTGTCAGGCTTGGTCGACAAAGAAGGATCAAAGCTGAGTTTTGGCACTGACGACATGCAAACTCCGGAGTCAAGACAGTACATGGAACTGGTTAACATTAACGACCAGCCTGGCACGCTGGAAGAGTTTGCACAGCTTGTGGCAGACACAGATAAGCAGAGACAGGCAAGGCTCCATAAACCAGTGCCACCACGACAACTTATGCCCAAGATAGACGGAAAGCCTACTTTTGGTCCTGTCAGACCTCCTCCAACCAAAGTACAAACGGAAGTTAAAGGAGCTAAAGTTGCCGAGATCAGCGACACGGACTCTGAAGATGACGGTCTGACTCCTTACGCAAAGCCAGACAGCGATGCCGAAGACAGCGATGAAGACGCTACTCTGGTCAATAGAGACAAATCCCGCGCGCCGGTCTACATCCGGGATCTCATGGCAATGCTCAGGGACTCAGAGAAGCATGACCGCTTCGTACTCGGCCTCAAACACGCCGCTCCTCTGATAAGGCGAAAGGCCAACTTCGGTCGCGAAGTCACAGACCACGCTGAAGAGCTGGCTCGCATTCTGTGCAGCCTCCAAGATCCTTTCGACACCGAGAACTTCGAAGAGCTTCGCCTGCAGGCTCTCATCGCCGTGGTCATGAGCGACGCCTCCGCCATCGCACCCTGGCTCAGCCGTCAAGCCTTCGCCGGCGAGTTCTCCATCGCGCAGCGCTGCACCATGCTCACCGCCCTCGGCCTCAGCGGCCGCGAACTCGCAGGCCTCAAAGAACAAGACGGCCTCAACCCCGACCTACCCGACACATCCTTCCCGAGCAAGAAACTCCCCTCCCACCTCCACGCCATCTACAGCCCTTTCCCCTCCTCCTCACCCCCATCCCTCAAACGCCTCGAAGCCGCGCACACCAGCCTCGAGCACGCCCTCCTCCAACCCATCGCTCTCCACGCAGCAGACGCAACCACCGCGCACCTCAACGCCGTCAAAGTCCGCACCTTCAGCAGCCGCCTCGCCGTCGAGCGCACCAAGCGCAAGCCCGCGCCCAACACCCTCGCGCAGATTTTCCCCGAAGCCTACTTCTACCCGCTGCTCGGCCGCTTCCAGCAGGACATCGCGGCCTACGGCTCCGGCAGCCTGTGGGCCAGCACGCCGTTCCTGCTCGTCACGTTCGTGAAAACGCTCGCGCTGCTGTTCCACGCGGCGGGTCCGGCGACGCTGGCGCTGCAGCAGCTGAGCGCGGATTTCTGGGACCTGCTGCTGTCGCTGCGTGTGCGGGCGGTGGGGCATGTGTCGGTTTCGGAGGCGCTGCTGTTTGGGCTGCTGACTGTGATGGAGGTGAATGGGGATAAGCAGGCGATTGCGCGGGAGCACTCGAAGCAGCTTATTGAGACGCAGCAGTGGGCTGATATGGTTTTCGAGCGCACGGGCGACGGAAGGCTGGTGCAGCAGGGGAGACAGGGCGAGGAGGCGAAAGTGCGTACGTTGGCTGCAGCGGTGCTCGTGAAGACGGGCGAGGTGATGGAGGCGCATAGGAAGGTTCTCATGGGGGATATGATGGACATGTAGAGTTTGTCCAATGTCAATAGAATCGCATGAACGCACAATACTTCTCACTTCTATGCAATGTTCACTTCACTTGAATTCATGTTCAGCCAACGATAGGTTTTCATTATTCCTTGTGCCCCAGGTGGACCTCGTTCTCTACATAATTTTTTCCGCCTCGCCCCAGGCAACCCCTCATACCAATCTGTGCGGGCACCCATGCAGGAAAGAAATTGTCGTTCAGTACTGACCAAAGAATGCCCACCAACACCACGCTAATAAAAACACAACTCGTCAAAATAATATGTGCACGTGCCCTTCCGTCATGATCTATCCCATCCGAAAGAGCCCCATCATTCACGTTCACCCGAACCACTGGACTTCTTCGCTCCCAACTTGAGGGTGAACTTCTTCTTAGGTGGCGCCAGGCCGTTGCCGCCTGGTGTCGCAGCCGTGGGAGAAGGAGCAGCGCTGGACGCCGCGCTCTTACTTATCTTATGAGCCGAGCTGTGAGAAGAGTATTTCGAGTTGCTGAAAGTTGATTCCTTCTTAACGGGTTTTGCTTCGGCGGGCTCGGCGCTGGGGCCGAAAGATCTGAAGCCGCCCATGTTCAGAGACTGTGATTGGCTGGGCGAGGCAGAGAAGCTGGAAGGGCTGATGAGCGAGCTGCCTTGTCCGTTGCCGCCGCCATTAGCAGACTTGGAGTGCAGTGAAATGCTGGGCGGTTTGGAACGGGCTGCGGAAGACTGCTGGTCGTTTGATGGGCGGGGTCTTGGTCTGGGCGGCTTAGAGAGGATGCTGGCGACCTTTGAGCTACTAGCCCTGCTGAACCGCAGCTTCACAATCCTTCTACCCGGCTTCTTGATGACTGGACCAGCTGAAGCAGGCATAGAGCTGGAGCCTCTGCGGATCTTCGGTGCAGAACTAGTGATCGAATTGTCGCGAGGAACCGGACTGCCAGCGTAACCACTTGGCGTTTGTTGGCGAACATGTTTCTGCGCCTTCGGACTTTCTTCACGCGGAGTCGATGAGTTGCTCTGCTTGCGCTTCACGCCTCCACCCAAGCTGATCTTCAAGCCAGTCTTTTCCGGGATCGGCGGTGGCACGGTTGTGGGAGGTGGCATTGCGGCCTGCTGCTGCTGAGCCGCTGCCGCAGCACGTGTTGCTTCGATGGCCGCCAAACGTTGTGCCTGTTCGAGCTGCCTTGCAACTTCAGCCAACTCCCTCTCGGCGGCCCTTTTCTTCACAATCTCTTCGTCAAGAGGACCGCTGTACTGCAGTTTGAGTTCTTGAAGATATGTCCAATCCTCGATGGGCAGGCCCTTCGTAGGCGCCGTTCTATATGCGCCATGCGACAGGAACCTAACCTTGCCGCGTCCGTCATTGACCACACGCCAGTGTCGAGGATACTTGAGAGTAACCCCAAGTGAGACCTTGGAGTCGAAGACGAGCGCAGCTATGTCAGCTAAAGCACCAATCTCATCAATGGCTAAAGTTGGTGATGTCACTGCATCCCAGAGCGCTTGTTTGAACTTTGGTTGCACTTGCAGAATGTTCTTCAACGCTGCCAGTGCTCCTTCCGGGCTAGTCTTCCTGGTTGCTTCCAGATGGCGTATCTCGTGGTTGATTTCCTGTTCCAAGACGAGTCCAGTGTCATTAACGACTGGAGCATGTAAGGGCTCAGGTTCGTCATCACCTAGGGCAATGTGCCCAAGAGCAACACCAAAACAATCCAGCAATGCCCGGCGGAATGTAGGCGAGCGGTCCTCAACGAGCGAAGAGAGAAGGTAAGCAAGCATGGACATCTTGCGTGTGACACCAGTCTCAACAAGACAGTTGAAAGCCACAAGTCTCACGTTGACTGCGTTCTCAACACGAGTGTACTCCAGCAGCTCCTTGATCTTGTCCTTGACAATACCCGCTTGGGTGAGTTTCTGCAGGCACTCAATGGCAGTGGTAGAGTACACGTTGTGATAGGTTGATATCCATTCATCAATGCGTCGGTACCGCTCGATTTCGCTGATGGCCTCTTTCTCGAAGTCGGCATCGGGACTGTTGTCATCAGCCATGAGCTCGTCTTCGCCAAAATCGAACGTGTATGATGCTTGTGGCTCACGATGCGACACCACCAAAGAGTCCGCAAGGCAAGTCATTAGCGTGGAGATGTAGTGCGCGTCGGAGAACTCATTCGTGCTGTTGTCGTTGAACTTGAGCTTGTCGATGAAGAATCTTCGTACAGTAAGCGGCACTTTGCCATCGGTGTCCCTCAGTTTAGCCATCGACTGTGGCAGCGAGCACTGCAAGATGTAGTGAATCCTATTCGTCCAATCGTTGGGTCTAGGCATGTGTGTGTTCTCCACGCAGAACATCTCAGAGAAGGCTTTCTCGAGCTGATACTGACCAACCTCTTGTAAGCTGTTCTTCGCGATGACAGCGATTGCGTCCGCTGCTATCGTCCGAATGCCATGGAAGTAACGAGTGTCCATCAAGGTGCGGACAAGCACGCTCAAACTCGTCTGGTGCGTGCCACAGCTTTGAATGTACTTGACACTCTCGTACTGCGCCACCAGGTCTCTATCCTGTTGCAGCTGGCTGACATACATGTACAGCGGGAGCTGCAAGTGGATCTTGCCAATCCACTCAAAGTCAGCATCCATGCGAATCCATTCGTAGCTTTCTTGGCCCATCATACTCTCTTCCTCAGCAGTCCAATCCTTAAGCTTCCAGTCCTCAACCTCTTGTGGTGTGTCGAGAATGTCGCCCAAGCAATATAGAAGGGAGTCGTCGCCTCCTCCAGTGCCATCTTCTCCACCAGCAGTGGCCAGCGCACGCTCCTTTTGACGTCGCGAGCGCTTCAGTCGCTTGTACTTAGTGTTGTAAGGAATGTCCAGTTTCGTGACTTGCTCTTTGATATCGATGATATGCTCGTATGGTGTACCGTCTGCTTCATGGATGCGGACTGTCATTGGGCCAGTGAAGACTGGCTGCACCTCTGGCGCCCATACCTCGCCAACGTACTCTTTGATTTCTCGCATGAAGTTGCTGGGCTCGAATTCTGGCTTGGTCATGCGTTCCACCTGGCGTTGCGTGATGGTCATCTCAACAACGAGTTTCTTTTTGTTAAATCTCTGCTTCACGTCGAAAATCGGGCATCCAGCGTAGTAGACCCATTGCTTGAAGAATGAATCGAGCTTATTATGTCCTAACTTCTCACAAGTCCGCATGAAGTCGTTTGTGGAGAGCTCGCCGTTGTTGAGTTTACCGGTCTTCACATCCAAGAACACTCTGTTGATGATACGAGTAATACCAGAAGAACTGCTTGCTTTGATGAGTCGGCGGTCAAGGATCGCAAGGACTAATGCAGACTTCAGATCCACGAACTCTCGTATGCTGGGATCGAGATGAAGAAGGGAGCCCAGTTGTTGAAGCGAAGGTCTTTCGACATCCAGCTCGTACACCTTGTCGGCTGCCTGTTTCTGTGTCCAGCGATATTCATTGTTACCAAGCAGCTTCTTGCTAAACTGGTCAGTCATGTATCCGGCAATTCCAGCCACGATCCAAGCGTCGGCTGCATCCTTTGGTATCGCGTTGACACCCATCCACTGGTCTGCGACCGCGCGGATCAAAGTTTTGGTGTTTGGAGTGAGGTGGTCCAACACTTCGTATGGGAAAAGCAATTCCGCGCTGCAGATCGTCAGACCTGCAGTTGGCACAGTTTGCAATGCAAGGTCGTCAACAAAAAGCAGTTGGTAGTCCGAGAATGGAAAGCCACCGTACATCACGCCAAAGTAATCGATGATCAGGTGAACTGGATAGGCAGTATTCCGCAGCTCCTCTGCTCGACCCGGTAGACAGTATGCGTCAATTTTCACAGCACTCCTGCCAAGCTTTTCCTCTTCGTCGGCTTCTCTGAATGCCGCAAGATCGACATGTTCGAATGGACCAATCGCGAAGCCAACATGACGGGCTGTCACAGCAGAGCTCAGACTGAAGAGCATCGTGTGGCGTGTCTCATCTTCAGAGTCCGCAATATCGTCGATGAGCTCACCAACGCATATCACAGAAAGCTCCAAGGCCGCGTCTGCTGGTGTGAGATTGATCAGGTATTCGTCTTTCTTCTGCTTCTGTTGTTGGGCGATCTTGTTAAGATCGTCGGGACCGTTCACCATAGTCGCATCAGGTACACCTGGGGCCTCAGTTGCCTCTGCTTCTCTCGATACCTGGTCTTTCGGCTTTCGAAATGCATCACCCAAAGTCCGCGGGCACTTGATGGCGATTTCCCACATACATCGAGTAGTCGCGTTATCCATGCAAGGGAAGATGCAGCTTGTGTTTCCTGGATCCAGCTCTGCTTTTGTGTACATGTACGGGAAACGCGCATCCCCATCTGAAACTCCGACCCAATGTAGACCGTCTCTAAAGCTAGCCACCTCAAATTCAATGTAGATCTTGATAGGCGCAAACTGAGGACCTTGCTGCTGGGCAGATTGAACTGCTGGCGCTTCCACGGCAGCCATCGCATCAGCCTCTTGTCGCTCGAGGTTTGGCGTTCCATCGTACTGAGGAAGCGCTGTCGTTGGGTCCACTCGCAATTCCTGGATCTTGAGTTTGGAGGGCAATGTGATGGAAAGCTCTGCTTGAGGTGCAGGGCCGAGGGAGTTCTGGATTTTGCGCTTGAGCATGTTGTGCTGCTCAGCTGTCGATTTCTCCGGCATGCGCGCGCGTCGATATGGGTCATGGTATTCCCATCGCGCCGTGATGCCGCCAGCCTGGATCAGCGTCGGCCTGCATTGTCGGCAGTGCAAATTGACCTCCCTCAAATCCTTCACAAGCGGTTGCAGAGTAATCTCAGTGCTACCCTTGAGCGCCTGGTGCGCAAAATCGACGTCCAGATCTACCCTTTGCTTCAGTATTGTGTATTCGGGCTCCGCCAGCGCTGGCGCCGGCGCCAGATCATCCCCCAAGCTAGGCATACTGCCTATGCTCTCCTTTCCTTCAGTCGCTGCTCATTTCCCGCCGATCTGATGTCTGGCGCGCTAGAGGTGGGTATGCGATGCGCGCGGTCCAGTGAGGTATGCGTGCTGCTGGGTCTACTGCCGTTGCTGGTGTGCGCTTAGGTCGATGTGCTCGTGAGGGCGCAACGGCGGTGTGCTAAAGTGGTGAGTTCTCGGGATCGTTCAGGTGCTTCCGTTAGATGGCAAGGTGAGCGGCGGGTGGGCGCATAAAGCGGTGGTGGGCGTAGGCAGTGGAAGTTGAGTTGTGCTCGCAAGTTCGTGAAGCTCGCTCGGCCAGTGAAGCCGGCGCCGACGACGCGCGCGGGGAGGTTCGGTCAAGCCACGCGCCTTGCGCCTTCCAACGCGCCAACCATCTCATGTGAAAGTGAACGCTGACCTCAACTATCGCTCGCACGATATTGTTGAATGCAAATAATGGATCAGCCAGACACGGTTGCATACATTTCACTTACTCACCTGGCAAGCTAAGATAGGACACATGCTGTAGCAGCACTCTTCATTCACCCTAATTCAAATCGGGATGTCACTCTTGGAAGACATCATGCAAGAGGATCATGGTCGATGGTAACAGCTGATATGATCTTCCGGTGAAGCAGTTCGCGTATGCAAAGTGGAACCGACCTGGCCACCATCGAGATGGTGTTCAAGAATATACCATCGTTTGATTGACAAATTCATCGTCTCCATGGTCTCTAGGCCGCTATCTGTGAGTATCGATCATGTGTTGGCGCACTGCATATTCTCCATTAGCAACCCTTATATAACAAAGCGTCTCGCTGGCATACATGCTCATACCAGCAGGCTTGGATATAAATATTGGTATCGTTTCCGACGAAAGTGTACATATGACTTAGTCGTGAGCGATTCAACAAACCGAGTGTCTCGTTGGCCCACATCCTAATAACATCGGGTATAGCTATTGATAGCGATGGAAGCGCCGCAGAGACAATGATATGTGGCATAGCTATGCTTGAGGTATACCTGAAGCTGTCTCCATAGCTTTTGTGCTACGACCATTAAAGTTAGATATTGCAACACGTAGCCATGCCGCTGAGATACCACAAAGGACTTCGCTAAATCGCATACATGATCGGGAAACTCTTCGCAGTTCACGTGCTACCATCCTCTACTATGAATATTGAGCCTAGCATGTATACCACTGAGATACACAGTTGTGAATCAGACCTGTGGGAGGTATGTCTCCACAACCTTCGTGCCAGTACCGTCACGCATCGACAAATCAATGATATGGTTACCAGTGAGATTCTGCAATGAACTCAGCCGTTCCAACTTCATGCTTCAGGGACCATCTCCATCAGCAAAGAAATGGAACGAGTGCCATTGAGAACAGTGACAACCCTCTTCAGACTTAGCTATTTGAAGTGCAAATTCGTGGCATCGTCTCCGTGGCTTCTGCGCTGCTATCATTAGCATTGAATGAAGAAACGAAACCAGTGCCGTTGAGATCAATCAATGAGATCTATGGACTTGGTCGTTTCAAATCCTTGCTCGTGATGACATCTCCGTGGCTTCGGCGCTACTGTCATCAGACGTTAACATTGAAACAGCATGGTTGCCATTGAGATACTGTGGTGGAGTCAGCCACTTCAAGTTTATTTTCATGGCAGTATCTCCGTGGCACGTGAGCTGTTATCATCAGACATCAGTATTGAAACAGCGTGCAATCCACTGAGATGCCCCATGTTGACTTGGCCATCTCAAGGACGAGAGGGAACAATATCTCCGTATCATCGGCGCTAGTACCACTAGACGTCGACAAAGAATCAGAGTGAGCACCCGCTGAGAGACTACCGTTGACTTCGCCGCACGACGAATAAATGTGGAAGATGCCTCCGTGGCATACGCGCTACTACCATCAACGATCAACCATCAATATTGAAAACAACATATATATCCGCTGAGATGGCCGGTGTGGACATACCTGTCTCAAGGATGAAGCCTAACAGTATCTCCGCGACACTTGCACTGCTACCATTAGACGTCGACAAAGTATAGGTTTGGGAAGCCACTGAGATACTAGCGTGGACTTCGCCTCAAACAAGTAGACATGACGACATATCTCCGTAGTATTTGCGCTGCTATTAGCAGACATCGACATTGAATCAACATAGTTATCCGCTGAGATGCCCCGTGTGGACTTGGTTGTTTCGAGGACGAAAGGTGGCAGCGTCTCCGTGGCATCCGAGCTGCTACCATTTGACGACGGCAAAAAATCAAAGTGGCATCCGCTGAGATAGGAGCGTGGACTTGGCCATGTAGCAAGTAGATCTGATGGTGTATCTCCGTGGCATATGCGCTGCTATCATCGGACGTCCATATTGAATTGGCACACGGTCCATTGAGATGATGTTGTAAACTCAGCCATTTCCGAGGTCATGTTTGCCAATATCTCCATAGCATGTGTGCAAGTACCATCAGGCATTAATATTGGAAACACATGGCAACCAGTGAGATAATGAGAAAGAAGCAAAGTGAAAGCACGTCAAGTCATCGTAGCAACACGCATTTCATACACGCTTTCTCCAAACTACCGCAGCGTTTGTCTATTCATGACCGCGGAAGAAAGGAAGTAGCTACCTGTAATGCTCGCTGAAAAAAAGAACATAACCGTTAAGAGCCCATGCACCCCTGGCCATCCGGAACCGAAGTGCTTTTAGCGAAGACTGGTGCTCGGTGACAGTCTAGTAAAACGCGATTGAAAGTAACGACACCCGCGGGAGTCGCTTATCTGGTAGACATGGCCTTGGTGACAACACGCTTGAGGGCGAGCTCCTTCTTCTTGAGGTCGTCGCTGCTGGCGTCCTCGATCTCGAGCTGGGCCATGGCGTCGCTGAGGGCGCTCTCGATCTTCTCCTTCTGGCCGCGCTTGAGCTTCATGCTCATGCCGGGGTCGCTGACAATCTCCTCAACGCGGGAGATGTAGCTCTCGAGCTGCTGCCTGGACTCGAACTTCTTGGAGAAGGCCTCGTCGCTGGACTTGAACTTCTCGGCGTCCTCAACCATCTTCTCGATCTCGTAGGAAGAAAGCTTGCCGACGGAGTTGTTGATGGTAATGTTGGCGCTGCGGCCGGAGGTCTTCTCGGTGGCGGTGACCTTAAGGATACCGTTGACATCGACCTCGAAGACAGTCTCGAGAACGGCATCACCAGCCTTCATGGGAGGGATGGGAGCAAGAGTGAACTCTCCGAGACTGGTGTTATCGGCACAGCTTACACGCTGGAGGTTATCAGTTATTGAAATTCATGTTGTCACAGGAAGGAATGCGCTTACCTCTCCTTGGTAGACAGGGCTTTTAAGCGGGAAGAACTAGGTTAGCATGGTTCATGATGAGAAGTGGGTTCTGGGTGTTGTGTGGCGCTTACAATTGGACGGTCTAGAGAAAAGTCAGTAAGGTCAGTCAGAAATTAGGGGTAGGGGATGTGAATATGTACCTGCTGGTTGTCGCTGCGAGCAAAAGTCAGTAAAAGTTGTGGAAATGAGAGGGGAACAGTGAAACTTACGCAACAGTGGTGAACTGTAGAGGGAAGGAAACAGGTTAGCAGAAGTCTTCATGAATTGGTGGATACTCAGCATGTGTCGGCGGGCATAACTTACGGTCCTGTGAAGAAATTAGCTTTTGTTACCATGTAAATGATATGAAATACATGTTTGGTGCAGTGCTGGGGGTGATTTGGGGGGCGATTTGCTGGGTTAGATGCTGTGATGGGGGTAGTATTTTGTGCAGTGCTGGGGATTTGTGTGGGAGTAAATTGTACCTCTTCTTGATGGCTGTTCATAGCATGTTAGCGGTCTTCAAATAAGCTGGGTATATTACAAGGCAAACTTACTGGGAACAGTGGTACCACGGGGGACGACCTGGGCGAAGATGTTGCCCTCCATGGCGACACCAAGGGAGAGGGGAACAACGTCGAGCAGGAGCATGTCGGCGGTGTCAGCGCTGGTGGCCTTGCCAGAGAGGATACCGGCCTGAACGGCGGCACCGTAGGCAACAGCCTCATCGGGGTTGATGCTCTTCTCGAGCTTCTTGCCACCGAAGAAGTCGCTGAGGAGCTTCTGGATCTTGGGGATACGGGTAGAGCCACCAACAAGGACGATCTCGTCAACCTTGCTCTTCTCGATAGCGGCATCCTTGATGACCTGCTCAACGGGCTGGATGGTACCCTGGAAGGCCTTGTTGTTGATGTCCTCGAAACGAGCACGGGTGATCTGGGAGTTGAAGTCCTCGCCGTCGAAGAGGGAGTCGATCTCAACGGTGGTCTGGGTACCGTTGGAGAGAGTACGCTTGGCACGCTCGCAAGCGGTTCTCAGACGGCGGAGGGCACGGGGGTCGTTGGACATGTCCT
Organism: Cladosporium cucumerinum; assembly: GCA_023634325.1. NCBI lineage: Eukaryota > Fungi > Ascomycota > Dothideomycetes > Cladosporiales > Cladosporiaceae > Cladosporium > Cladosporium cucumerinum. Next base: position 257,985 of record JALDQA010000003.1, read on the forward strand.
TCTTGGTCTGTGGCACAATCTGTTAGCAAGCAAATTTCAGTAATCGCAGGAAAGATTGCAACATACCTTGCGCTCGAACTCCTTCTTGAAGTGCTCAAGGAGGTTGGTGTCGAAGTCCTGACCACCTAAAATCCATCTTGTAAGCCAGATTGTAATTAAGATTTCGGAGAAGTGAGAACTTACCAAGGTGAGTGTCACCAGCGGTGGCCTTGACGGTGAAGACACCGCCCTGGATGTGAAGGAGGGAGACATCGAAAGTTCCTCCACCAAGATCGTAGATGAGGACGTTGCGCTCCTTGTCGGACTTGCCGGCACCGAGACCGTAGGCGATAGCGGCGGCAGTGGGCTCGTTGATGATACGGAGAACGTTGAGGCCAGCGATGGCACCAGCGTCCTTGGTGGCCTGCCTCTGGTTGTCGTTGAAGTAGGCGGGGACGGTGATAACGGCCTTCTCGACCTTCTTGCCAAGCTTGGTCTCAGCGATCTCCTTCATCTTGACGAGGACCATGGCGGAGACTTCCTGGGGAGAGAAAGTCTTGGTCTCGTTGAGGTACTCGACCTGGACCTTGGGGGATCCATCGTCGTCAACGACCTTGAAAGGCCAGGACTCGATGTCCTTCTTCACAGTGGGGTCATCGAATCTGCGGCCGATAAGACGCCTGAAATGGCTGTCAGAGATTGTCCCGTTATGCGCTTTTCCAAGATCCTACTCACTTGACATCGAAGACGGTGTTGATAGGGTTCATGGCGGCCTGGTTCTTGGCGGCCTCACCGATCAAACGCTCCTCAGCGGTGAAGGAGACGAAAGAAGGGGTGGTGAAAGAACCCTGGTCGTTGGCGACTGGAGGGGTCATTGTCAGCGTATTGTCGCTGGGGGTGCTAGAACTGGTGTCACATACTGATCTCAACGCCATTGCCCTCGTAGTTGGCAACGCAAGAGTAGGTGGTGCCTAAGCGGTGTAAGCTGAAGTCCAAAATCTTCCAGAGAGCGCGCGGGCGCAGCGCAGCATACCAAGGTCAATGCCGATGGCACCGTCGTAAACTTCGTCGCTCATATTGGGTGGTTGGTATGGGGTGGTAGAGAGGTGAGGATGGAGGAGGTCGAACTTTTCCGCCGGGCACAAATTCGAGTAGTTTTGAACTCTCGAAAAGCTCACTCGGCTGGAGGGTTCAGGTCCGTGCGTGTGCTTGGCGGGTTGAGATTTACCTCCCCGAACCATTCGCGTCGCCACCAAAAGCTCACCTCACTTCAAAGTTTTGCTCTGAAAAATGACCAACAAGGTTCTGCTGGTAGCCATGTATTTCATCGGAGTTGCGGAAAAGATGCGGTAGACTTACCTGAGGTTGTGTTGGATCGGCTGGGTGCGTTTCAGCCCTTCGACTTCGGCTCGCAAGGTATTCAACCTCAGAACAATCATAGAAGGACGCTAGCGTCGAATGTCACAGTGCACCAGCCCGATCACTCCACTTGTATGGAGTCGTGTGTGGTTGGAGCAAGGTAGGTTGTGTCGCTGTCAACAATGCTGATACTTATGCTCGCGACCTGCCACGGTCACGTGCTCACATGATTAATCGTCGTCAGCTCTCAGCGGGTATTGGGCTCAGTTCCCAGTTGCAATCATATGCTACCTAGGTACTCATTCACTCATGATGAAGATCTCACTCAGTCAAGAGTGATGTGGTTTGAAGTGAAATGAGATGAGAGTAAATCAAGTGTCAAATCAGTTTTCCAAGTTATGCACTCCAACATGGCCAGGTGAAAGCTTCTTTGTCGATATCATTCTAGTATCAAGCTATGAACACTATGAGCGATCGATCCTCTGACAGTTGGAGTGATAGCATCAGGCGGCTTGTCATGGAGTTGCATCACTTGGGCATTTGGTGTGCATCCGCCCTGGTCTTTCAAAGGACAAATTTCTTGTGGCAGGTTGTCACCTACATTCTCAATTGAACATATTTCTTCTGTGAATCTTGAGATGATCTAAACTTTTTGGTCTACTCTTATGTTTTAAGTAGTCTTCCATACATGTATGATAGGTCATATCTGACACTCCAACTACAGTACATGTAACCACATTTATGACCAGTCTCTTACATGCTTTGCCTTCAGGGTTATCATAGGGTATAGGGTTACATCGACAGGTACAATGACATTGGACCTTCATCAGAGGCTTCGGTGGCCTGTAGGATCAGCTTCAGCCTGCAAGGTCAATGATGTCGATCACGTTTACTTTATTCCGTTCGCTGTCCTCTCTTTGCGGCAGTGCAGGTGCGGGTCAGCTTCTGTGTTCCAAGTCTGCGCCAGCTCGATCAATCTGCAACCGTATGGAGAGCAACAATCTCAGGCGGTAAAGCGGCCTACATATACATTCCATCCAATACTACCAGGTATGACACAAGGATATATACAGGCACACAACTAAGAAGCACACGAGGTCTTTCAATCTCCCGGTCAGCAGATGCACAGGTATACACCTTGGGAATGTTTATGCGCCTGTACAAGTTTACATACTTTTCCGACATCCAGGCGGCTTACCATCGAGAGCCGGTCGATACGTCTGCTTCTCACATTAGCATTCATTGCATATGCAGATCTTACCATTGAACGATGATGAAAAAGCCTTCTCCACTTCCAGGCCCGAGATAATCTTCTGCGAATGTGACCTTTCTGCGAATGTGGCCTTCGGCGTTGCGCTGCTACAAGTCTGCTCGAATCACACGCAAGATGCCCACCTGAAGGTCACACTTCGTCCCACATCAGATATTCGTATGATTCTCTGCGATATTAGAGCATATGTTGCACAAGCGAATAGCGATAATTGCGAGGCTCATCATACTTCTGCAATGGAAACACCAGCGTGCTTGGGGTGCAGAACTAAGAGTATCGCCGCAATCTGGACAAGACGGCAGCCACTAGCAGGACACAACCTTGAGCTACATCCACACACCGACACAAACGATAATAGTGCTCGAGGCCAAGTCTGCATGTGAGCAAAAAGAGGCAAAAGAACTGAGCTCTTCTCTCTCGAGATGAACTCCTCACAGTGGGCTCGAACCACTAACCTTCCGGTATGCTATGAAGCTCCGTATCTGAGATATGGCGGAGTCGAGTAACAGCCGAACGCGCTACCAATTGCGCCAGCGAGGATGCTGATTGATGGAGGCTTTGTTCGGGTGTTCTGTATAAGAAAGCAAAACCCAATACCCTCCGATCACATCCAAGCAGAGATGGCACTCTCCATACCTGCAGAAGAAGACCTTCTATGCATAGTCGCTGGTGAGGTAGACTGAGCGTCGATGACAGAGACGATCGGTCACGACCACACACCTGTACTTGGTGATGGCTGCTTCGTTGTTGAGTATGGTGGGCTGTAAGTACATATGCATTGCTGTTGCTGCGTAACGCTCGTATTTTTGAGCCGAACGTAATATTTCCATGGTCTTATGCTCATCGTCGCAGATTGAATCCCAGTCGAGCGTCCGATTTCATTGGAAGCAGTATGATAAATGTGTGCTCGAAAGCGAAGACTGTTCTGAGTGGCGACTGTTTGAGACTTTCCAGATATCGAATTCAAGCTGTGGCTGCGCGCTAAACGATAGCCTAAGGTCTAATCACTCTCTTTGGCATCACAGCAAGGGCGTGGGGTAGTGCTTGAGGCTGATATATACAGGTACTGATGCAAAGCAAGCATGTGTTGTAAATGCGCTGAGCATGAGGCCGAACATATCAAGTAGTATGTCAGTGCATCGCTTGACCAGCTTGAGATCATCGCACCCCTGCTTTCGGTTTAGATTGATCCTCCACAAACTCCAGAAAATATCAACATAAGCAACGTGGGTTTCCATGCAAAGTTATTCTGGCAAAAATCCACATGGTGTCGACCAAACGCTCCCTCCTCCTCAGCAATAAAGTCACCAACAGTAAACGCTTCCACCGTAGCGCACCGTTCAGGCCCATCGTCTCCGGCACTTGACAGGAATAGCCGTTGTATTGCGTTAGGATCTCCTAGCGCAAACCGGCACCCCATCGGATCAGATACCCGCTCAGCCTCTTGGCGACCTTACCAGTATCCACCAAGCTCAACGGACTTTGCTGAACGCTCAGACGACCCTAGGGGAAACAGTTGCGAACAGGCGTAGGAGGTGTGACTATAGCCAGTTGAGCATAAGCCCCCATGACAAAACAGTATTGGAACTGCCCGCCGTTCAACGGCGCGAACGGCCGATGTTTCTCTCGCCGTTCACAAACGATGGAGGTGAGGTCTCCGTTGACACCGTTCGTAGCGACATGTGGATCGAACGTCGCATTGCATGTGCAGGGTTCTGCAGAGCAATGAGCCGCATGATTACTACTTCTGGCTTCAGACAATTCTTCGAGTCTATGAAACTCTGTGGAGGGCATACGGCAAGCTCGCTTGATGGAAATGTCGAAGCGAAATATCCACCTCGACGATGGATGATGCGCAGATATACTGAGAATAGCATCCCGGACCTGCAGTAGCGTAGGTTGAATTGCCCGCCCTACTGCTCTTTCAGGTACCGGGTCGTGGGTTTAGCTTCGCTTCCTGGCGCTGGAAGGCGCGGAGTGGCTTACGACCCGTCTGTATATGTGCCTCATCTTATCGCTGTTGTGGCTTTGATGATCTACACGTTTGCAGGTTTCAAGGTAGGACACCCCTGGACGCTTGTGACGTACCGACCTCATTACTGCCACTGCGTCGTCAGGTGGTGCATGCATCATGACAAGAATGACAGAAACGAGCGTTCCGACGAAAAACACAGGATAAAAGCGCCCGTCAACCGTCTTGAGCCGTTGTTGAAGATGTCAACAATACGTGGAGCAAAATTCGTTAGTTCATGATCCACGTGCAGTATGTCCGAACAGAGATGCCATCATGCCCTGCATGCTCAGCTCATGCGAGTTCAACCTAGCTCACCTTGATGAACTACTTCACTCCTAAGGAGAAGGTCAAGGAACCTTAACACGCTGCATTATCATAAGGGCTTATGCCAAGTTAAACCATATGCAGCCTCGTACGTGAAGCCACTCCAATCATTGCACACGACTGTCTGGGCTCCCTATTGTGCACTCGCCAAGGAGACGGAGTGGCAACATTTGTCTGTCCCGCGATCCCTATAGCCACGAATCGTGGCCAAAAATACGGCCCTAGCACGACCCCAAAGGGATCACCGAGCGTGTCGTCGGGCTGTATCGCCACGATATAGCTCGTTTTTGCCTTTCGCTAGAGCGAGGGACGGGTTGACCAGGCATATGCACGCGGTACAGGCTCTTCGATACCCACAATCCTTCTTATAGAAATCGCATATACGACGTGCATTGCCTTCTTTCTTCGAACATGCTGCTTACTATCCATCACAATCTTTCGTTGCCCAGCTATACACGGTCTTTCCCGATATCTCATCATAATGCCGTCTCTCAGAGCTACCGGCGTTACTCTCGCTCTCCTATCACTCGTCACTTCGGTCTTTGGTGACTGCGAGTCTTTCGGTGTCGACTTCACCAGTGGCGGTACTTTCTTCCAGAACAGCAACTCGTCGGATCCATTCACAGCCATCCAAGAGTTCTCAGGTTGCCAAGATGACACCGCACACAATGTCTTCATCGACCCTACCGGTGACCAGACTGAATGCTCCGAGACTCCCATGCAGCCTGACGATGCTCCTCAATTGATCACTTGCGAAGACTGGCCCAAGGAGCGTCTCTACGATGGAGCATGGTCGCTTCTTGTAATCTCCAACAATGGCGACAACGGCGAGCCCATTGCATATCAGCGTGATTTCTCCCTTACCGTTGGCGAGCAGCAGACTTCAACGGTAACTCCTACTGTGACTGTCAGCAATGTTGAGACTCCAGTCGTCAACATCACTAGTACTGTCGTCGAGACCGTCACAGAGACTGCTGAGGCCTCAACGGTCACCTCTGGTCGTGGCACTTCCACCATCACACCCAAGCCAACCACGATCACCAGTACCCGCGGCTTCATCACTCTCACTCAACACACTCAGACTTGGAATGTAATTCCCAGTACCACTACCGTTGCCGCTTCCTGCTCGTTGAAACCCACTCGTCGCGTGAAGGACCCTATCGCCAGCGTCGTTCCTTACGTTCTCGGAGACCTGAACCACATCGTTGAGGACGTCATCAATCTCAACCAAGGCATCGTCGGCGGCATCCTTAACAGGATCCTCAACCCCTTCGGCAGGAACAAGAAGACCACAAAAACCAACAACAGACTCTCTGGCTTCCACTTCAAGCGTGAGATCCTCGAGGGCCGCACACCCAGCGAGAAGCTCAAGCAGGCCTTTGTTGCCGAGCGCGCCGCAAACCTGAAGAGGGATGCTCTCGTCAAGCGTGCACCGGACGAGCGCACCAAGACCGTCACCGATGAGACTCCCGTCACCTCTACTGTCCTAGTCACCGGTGCCGCCACCACACAAACCATCACGACTACTTTGGAGGCGACCATCACATCAACTCCTCCTCCCGTCACTGCGGCTCCCATCACCACCACGGCCAAGCAATCGACGAAGACCAAGCAGGTCAACCTTCCCATTGTCGTCACCACGAAGACCCGCACATACACTACGACAATCGTGAACACCGCGACAACCACCGCATCTGGCGCCGCTCAGTCATGTGCCAGCCGTGGGGGCGTGCTGCTCGACTAAGGCTGTACTTCATTGTGCCTCAATCTTTCATTTCTCTGCATATTAGACGTCTAGACGCATTAACGACTCTCTCAATTTTTATCTAAATATTTGAGCAATGGACTTACCCTTGCTTTGACCAGAAGATTGCTTAGTCAATCTTTGCTGTAATGTCAATGTTTGCTCGCAACCAGTCGATTCGTTCCTCAGCATCGTGGCATTGGAGTCCATGATCGAGCTGTGCTTCCATGAAAGTGCCAGCACGACAAGCTCAACGGTGCTTCCACACGTCATGTCTCACGCAAAAATAGCTTCCAAGTATGATGTTACAGTTAGTTAGACTATCCGGCAAGGTTTCAAAAGTCCAACGTGACCGAGTTCAAGATCTGCCAACCACGTGCTGCCCGCCAGACAGCTTCACGTCACCACCGCTTCGCACCTCCAAACATTCGATCCCGCCGTGCTTGACCTAAAGTTACCCTCCAACACCCTCAACGCACAGCTTCCTCCAAGCAATGCCATGGCCCTCCTGGCCATTCGGGCACTCGTCCTCCCCACCAGAAAAAGATGACAAACCCGCCGCCGAAGGCAGCTGGCTGCGCCCTCTAAACAAATCCGACCCAAGTCACTACACCAGCACGCAAACCATAATCTTCTCCGTCCTCACCTCCGCCGCGACCCTCTCCCTCTACACCCTCTACAAAAACCACCTGCGCCGCATCCCCGGCGCCGACTACCTCAAACCCTCCTTCTTCCGCCGCCGCAGCCTGTACGGCTACGTGACGAGCGTCGGCGACGGCGACAACTTCCGGCTCTTCCACACGCCCGGCGGGCGGCTTCTAGGCTGGGGCTGGCTACGGCAGATTGGCAAGACGAAGAAGAGCGCGAACGGCAAGAAGAGGATAGGCGGCACGGAGGGCACGCTGCACGTGCGGATCGCGGGCGTGGATGCGCCGGAGTGTGCGCACTTTGGACGGCCGGAGCAGCCTTACTCGAAAGAAGCGCTGGAGTGGCTCAGGGGCTTCGTGCACCAGAAGTACGTGCGCGTGTACCCGTACCGGCGCGACCAGTATGATCGCATTGTGTGCACGGTGGTAAGGCGGCGGTGGATGGTGTGGAAGCAGGATGTCGGGCTTACTATGCTGAAGCGCGGACTTGCGACGGTGTACGAGGCGAAGTTTGGGAGCGAGTTTGGAGACAGTGAGGAGGCGTATCGCGAGGCGGAGACGAAGGCTAAGGCGAAGAAGGTGGGCATGTGGGCGGAGCCAGGGTTGGTCGCGAAGATGCTAGGGAAGACGAGTGCACCGCTCGAGTCGCCGCGAGAGTACAAGACTCGCATGACGAAGAGCGAGTCGGGCGATGCATCACAGCCAAAAACGAAGTCATGAACTGAGAACAGGACACTTGCATTGTATAGCTATAAGGTTACAAGGATTGATAGGTCCGCAAGTCTAGGCCATAATTCAACGATGATACAGCATGTACGCACGAAATGTGTGTAACCAAAGCACTGGCTATATCTTTATGGCTGTCCCATGTACTAGTGTCATAGGCTGTAGCGCATTAACGAATATGCCGACCGTTGAGATATTAATCACGACCCCTATTGATTCTAGAAGCTAGTGTGGCAGTACCTTCGACCACAGGGACCAAATGGGCCTACTTGCCATTGAAAGTCTGCACACCAACTTGGTACAACGGTTGTAAGATTACCTCCTCAGCTCTCTGGGGTATATCGATACGAGGTCCATAACGCTTCCATCTCACACCTTTCGGCCAAACGAGTGCCATAACAACTGTCCCTGGCCATCCCGAGCTCGTAAAACCCAGGCTACTTCTTCTCCCAGACCCCGTTCCCTACGACCCACTCCGGCTCGAAGAGTCTCTCTTGGCGCGCACGAGTTAACCCTACGACCTGAGCCCGGGTGCTGAGAATAATATCCACATGATCGTCAATGTCCTTGGGTTCCTCGTAGAACCCAGTGATGGTGTGTTGTTGCTCTACCGCTTCCGCATGGGAATCCGCATACATGTGCGTCAATCCACATCTCTCCTCCTCGTTGGTATCCCAGAGATCTTCTGGATGAGTGGAGAGCCAAGCTGCGGCAGCGAAACGGTTCTCCAAGAGATAGAGGTACTTCCGGCGCAGGTAGCGTGAGGTGGCTCCGTTTTGTTCAAAGTAGAGACGTATCTCATCCATACACTTCTGGTACCAGCCGACAGGGTCGCGACGTATCTCGAGCCCGCTGTAAGGTTTGAAATGTATCGGATAGGCGTTAGTTGAAGGAGTGAATGGAGCTGCTGACGCTCTAAGCTTAAAACGTGTGTTGTTCTACATCATGCCGTCCGGAGCCAGGTTCTGGAATGCTGGTATGTCTTGGCTGAGGAAGAAATTCCAGTCGAACTCCGTATTGTTCAAGTAGTCCATGTTCCAGTCCTCGCCACTGCTGGTTGTCAAAGGTCCCTGTTCCCATGAGATCTGCTGTTGATCGTCCATCATAGTGATGGGAATCTGAGGTTGCTGCAGTGGCTGCTGTTGTGCTTGCGGGTTGAGTGGCTGTACTTGCTGATGTTGCTGTTGCTGAGCCGGTGCGAGCTGTTGCTGTTGGGACACAATTGTCTCTGCTTTCGGCTGTATTGACTGAAGAGCCTCTGGTTGGGGATCGCTCTCAGCTGGGTCGCGTTTCAGACTCTTCTCCAGCACTTGAGAGTCCTCTTCTTTCTTCTTCTTAGACAGACGCACGAGGAAGCGAGCAGTCTTCAGCGCCTCTTTCATGGCAACCGTATCGAATTTCTTCACCACCATCTCAAGTGTGCGCATAGCCGCGCCAATGTGGGAAAGCGACTCCCTTGTGTCAATCGCCAAGAAAACGCATATGCATTGGAATGGCACATTGGCAACATGCCACCAGGGCATTCCCTGCTTAGCCAAGTTTTGCGCTGCTTTCAAACCACCAAGGCCGATCGCGATGATCCGGTTGATGGTTTCGGAAGGCAGATTCGGGTTCCCTAGGCGTATGCGGCGATAAGCACAAAGGCCCAAGTTGGCACGAGAAAGCTCCATGCAATCGTGAGGTGCGTCGTACTGCTCGAGTTGGCGGAGGAAGTCTTCCCATTGAGTTGGCTTGTCTGCGTTGTCTGGATCCAGGCAGCAAGATATGCTATATAGATCGATGTACTCGCGCGTGAAGTCGCCCTCACGATGGACTGGTAGTTTGCACGTAATTCCGCGAAGAGCCACTCGGTTGCGACCATATTCGAAGGAGACCCATGTGTTTAGCAAACGAGCGATCCAGAAAGTTCGACGCCTGATCTCCAGGTCGTTCATGTGGTCGTTGGTGGGTGGATACATGACAGAGCTGCTTGTCGATTCCTGTTGAAGACCGCATGACTCGATAATGTGCATAGTGGTACTACTTGCCATCCAGCAAGCGTGAGGATGTCCAGTGGCGCGTAAATACACCACTCGGAGAATCCAAGATTGTACGTCGTAAATCGTAGCTGGCTGCATGGTACTTGTGCTTTCAAGTGAGAGTTTTGCCGAGTCGATCAAAGCTGGCAGGATGCTGTTCAGACTGCCGTCGCCGAATAGCGTTCCTAACGCAGCAACTCCAGCCATGAGGTGATCAGGACATTGCACAGGCTTCTGCGTTGAATATCGCAACATGATCTGTTTCATGAACCATTCCACATCGAGAATACCGTACAGCGGATGGGCGTTTGCGAAGTAGAGCCTCGCCATAGCGACCATCTGGTCTTGTGAGAGGAAGCCAGTTATTGGATTCACGATTGGTACGCTGCCAGATCCTGTGCCTAGATTCCAGCCAAAGGTGAACAGTTTCGGTCCAGCGCTCGCGTCCAGTCGCATGCCGAGCAATCTTGTGAATGCGATACCAGAGTTGGCCTCCATGGATCGCATTTTCGACACATCCTCGTGGCCGGTTTGCTCCTCGCGTGGCGGGGTGGCATTTCTCGTTGGACTGACGATGCCGTTCTCGACGGCGTCCTGTTCCACGAGCTTGGAGCGTTTACGAGGGTGCTTCTCAAAGTAGCACTTGTACTCGAACTGGGTGCACATGTTGCATGGCATGTTACCATCACATCGTCGCTTACGCAGCCGGCAAGGCTCGCAAGCTTGCTTTGCACGCTGTCGCTTTTGTGATGGGGGGCTGGCGTCGCCGCCGCTTCCGTTTGTAGACCCTTCGGCCATTGAGAGACGTGTGCGTGGATAAGATGTCAGTCTGGAAGCATAATATGATAGGTCAGATGATAGCAGCGTCCAGTGGAATGAGTGATATTGTGAGGGAGGATGTTCAAATTGGCGCTGGTTGGACAGACAGACGAGATGGGCAGGAGCAGCCGTCTGTCCCGTGATCCCGACTTGTGGGGAGATCCCTGCCACCTCTGGGATGCTTGATCAGACGCCAAGAGCGATTACCAAGGACCCTAAAGACAATCAATCAGATCGTCACCCTCGAGATACTGGAAGTAGAGTATGAGTGTCTCGGAAGTGCTTGTGGTGCTACTGTCAAATACAGAGAAAGGATATCGAGCCTTGCCATTGAGACGATTGTCACTTTCCCTCTACGCGGCGTGCTATCCTTCTCACCAGCCACATAAAATATCTTCCATTGCCTCTGGAGAAGCACAGTAAATACTTCCATTCGAAGCTGTCTAGTCCTATCTTGTCCGATATCGATATGTATCTTCATCTGATACACGGATAATCGCCATGGTCATCACGAACCGAGACATCTGCGTTCCCGGAGAGCTGCAAGGCTACACTACCCATCTTATGTGCCCAGCCAATATGATCAAGAAGCGAGAATCACTCTCCGTCTCGAATGCTCGAGCTGTAACCGAGATGAATATATACAATACCGACTCGATGGAAGCGGGTGCATCCCGCGCGACGTACTGCATGACCGTCTAGTAGGTTCCGTCACCCGTGGATATCTCGAAACACACGGGCCCAACTTGCCGGCACTGGTGCCGGTACCATAGATGCCACGAATAATCGCCTTGATCCTTTGCAAGTCCTTGACAATCTGACAAACGCAACACACTGCACCATCTCCTCGGAACTATGAAGACCACAGGACCAATAACCATCTGATGTCAGGGCTGCAATTCTGCCCAGTTTGGCGTGTGTATCAGTATGCATTCTAGCCTGCACAATCCCATGGTAATGTCCATGACACCATGCCCCAGCTGTCTGCTCATCATTTAGACCGCATCGAGGTAGCACTGCATAGCGCCGCATCCGCCTTCACAACGCCCCAGCGTATTTCTGCTCTCTCCAATAAGGCTGGTAATCTTATTGGCTGCATCATGGTCGTGGAGTCTTGCAGGCTCTGATTTTTTTGTTGTGCTGCTTCACCAGGTCGTACGCCTGGCATAAATGTAAGACTGTTTCGCCTTGTTTTCCAAATGTGGCCCAAAATACTACAGGACTCCTTTGAGACATCATGTTGGCCATCGCGATTGCGTTTTCGGGCCTGGCGGTCAGCGTCCTTGGAAGCAGCACGAACTCAATCTGCCCGGAATACACTGTGGCCACCAACAACATCGATTCCGCATCTACTGTCCACGGCGAGCAGGAGTACTTTACTCTCAGCGAGACATTGACCTTTGCGACTACCCTGACCAACTACACCCGCACCACCACTCTCACGCACACACCAGATACTCACACGATCACTAAGACAACAGGGACTTCTACTGCTCTGGAACCCACATCTACAACTTACACATTCGAGTGCACGTCAAACAGCACAGTGTGAGTTTCATTGGTGATGTGCTTAGAGAATCCCTTCGGCTCTGCCGCATAATCTGGAAGCAGTGACGAGGGGTTTAACATGACACAGACCAATGCACGTCTTGTCCGCATTAAATGATTGTTTGACACTTGAACAGAAGCGTTGAATACACCCACACTGAGTATACCGGATCATTCAGCCCGTCTTCGATCCGGACGACATGCATACCAGCCGAAAGCACAGAGGTTGTCTATCGCGATGGCACCACGATTGTCACTCCTACTGAGACAGTTTTCGATGTCGCCCACAACACTGTTCACACACCTGGAGTCTCCACCCAGTGGCTCAGCGGCCTAGTCCCAACACCAACAACGACTTTCGAAGTAGACAGCATTGTCCTTGTGCCGGGAACAGCGACGTCCGCGGATGATATCGACTGCTATCCCTGGGAAACAACAGCCACAGCATCTACCAAGACTACGCAGTCCATCGCTTGTGCACCCCCAAACCTGATCAGCCAAGGCGGTATCACGGACGGATCTGCCGATCCGTGCATCGTGCAAGATCCCCAGATCACTGCTGCCAGAGACGCTTCGGCTTGTTGCCAACTTTGCGTCGAAGACGACAATTGCGCTGCCATGATCTACGTCGACATTACAAACGATCCATACGGCATTTGCAGGATCTACAATGCCACATCATCGTGCGGCTTCGCTGCTGCCATGGGTAGTAGAAACCAGGAATAGGCTCAGGCGGGCTGTGGCTTTCTGGCCGAAAACATAGCTTGGGGTGGTGATGGCTGGAAGAGGAAGATCAACTGGGACTAGTGGTAAGTTATTCGGTATGGGAGTTGTCCGAGGTACTGTAGTTGCTTGCCAACTCCAAGTGCTCGCCCGGATGGCAATCTGGCATGTGCTCGCAAGCCTACCTCGGATGGATTCACTACGACTTCTGGCCTAACATGAACAGCCCCGAATTCTTTTGGCCTACTCCTCGCTAATTGAGCTTTGATCTGTTGGAGCACAGATCACAACGTAAGAAGTCTATAATATATTTCACGCGGCTTCGGCACTTGGCATCGCGCCTTTTTTTTTTTTTTTTCTCTAACACCATTTCCTTGGAGGGCACTAAATTGACACCCTGGAGGCCGTAGAACAGACGCACAAGTAGCAGTATTCTGACGCTTTAAGTAGCTATTGTAAGCACTGCACTAGCGCCTGAGGGATCCCCTCAAGTAGGCTACGCGCCGAAGGGCGTACCTGAATGGGATCTTCACGATCCTATTCGCCCTAGATGTTGCGAATGACCTTCCTGCCTGCATATCTAGACCTCTCTTGCAAATGGAATTGCGATTCATTGACCATTGACCGCTCGTGACTTGACGTCATGTCATAATATAGTTCCCCTCCGAGGCACTATCACGATATTGTCTTCAAGCCACGTCCTTCTCGAACAATAAAAGAATCGCACCTGCCAGTCATGTGGACAAGTTTTTCTAACTAACCTCAGCACGGCAGGCAACGCTCATGTAGCTCCTATCGAGCGATGTAACGCCAATGCCAACTACACGAACTCAGATCTCGGAATGTAAGCTCTACGGTCTACTATAAGTCCATGGTCGTCCGACGCTGTCTGTCCCTCTGCTCTAGGGACCGTGACCCTCTCTGCAACCCAGTCTGTCGTTCAATACCTTCGCTCAAGATGTACTCAATCGCTACCGCCCTGTTCCTCTCACTCGTTACCGCTTCGCCCATCGCGCGCCAAGCAGCTCCAACGTATGAATTCAATGGAGATGCACCCTTCACAGTGGCCTCGCAAACTCTAGCAGCAGCCCTCACTTGCCCTCGCGGCAACCCTACGGCCGCCAAACCTCCCGTCCTCCTGGTGCACGGAACAGTGTCGACCGGAGCATCGTCATGGGAGAAAGGATACGTGCCTGCTCTTGCCGCCAACGGCTACACGCCGTGCTATGTCACACTCCCAGCTCTCGGCATGGATGACATGCAGATAAGTAGCGAGTACGTGGCCTACAACCTCCACTACCTGTCATCTTTGTCAGGCGGACTCAAGCCAGCGATCATCTCCCACAGCCAGGGTGGTCCAGTTAGTCAGTGGGCATTGCAGTTCTGGCCGAGCACTCGCAGCGTTGCACGAGCATTCATTCCTCTCGCTCCGGACTTCGACGGCGTTGATCTCGCTATCAGCGAAGCGTCCAAAATCTGCGATCTGATCAATTGCCAACCATCCCTTTGGCAGCAGAGCCAGGGATCAAACTACTACAGAGCTCTGCACGCCAAAGATTTCCGCGCGCTCGTCCCAACGACTAGCATTTGGTCGGCGGTATGTCGTTGTTATACACCCGCATTCGTCGACGCACTTCGCTAACTTCAAGCACCAGGCCGACGGCATCGTCACCCCTCCCGAAAGGAACGCAAAGCTGCCTGGCGCAACGGTCATCGCGGTCACACAGCTCTGTCCGCTTCGTTACGTCAACCACGTTTACATAACCATCGACTCGGCCGCTTTTGCTATCGCTCTAGACGCCCTCAACAACAACGGCACCGCTTCGGTATCACGACTTGCGCCCAGTAGACTCTCAGTATGCACTCGCATCCAAGCCAAGGGCATGGATCTGTCGCAGGCGCTCGATTTGGAAGCGCTGTTCAAGGATGTGGTCAACGGGTTCATGTGAGTCGTACTGACACCTTGAATTCTTTGCTGGTTGATTGTACTAACTCGCACTTTTAGTCTCGGGAAACCGAGGGTTCCCAAGGAGCCTGCTGTCAAGGCCTATGCCTTGTAGAGCTTGATGTCTGATCTTGATTCTTTTCCAGACCGACTAGCTTCAGCTGAAGCACGGCTACGGCACTGATGACACGCACCAGGCAGTTTCTCCAATGAGACCAGTAACGTTATAATGATATAAAAGTTAAGATAGTATAGGCTTGATGATGTCTTGAACGCAAGAAAGAACGAGTTTACGACTGGCATCCAGCGATCATATATCTGGTGACCCTTACATATTATGAGTGCATGTAGCTTTATTATGCGTTCGCTGTCAAGACTCTCAACTGTGTCCTCTATTAATGCCACTGACATCTCCACAAAAGCGGGAGCCCGCTAAATCCACTTACTAATCTTGACATTTTCATGACCGCAAGGCTGCTTGAGATTGTTTGATGATGTTACTAAGGGAATACGTACTTGCAATCGTACTTATGGCGAGAAGTTTTGCGAATGTTGAATACTGTACAGTAGCAGCACGTCCCACATGCGTCTTCCACGCTTTTGGATTCCGCATCCGAGGGTGTTCTGCACAATTTCGCGTTCGCTCCAACTTCATGTTTGAGTCTATAGCATTCGTCGACTACCTCCTACATCGCCGCTGAGAATTAGAAAGCCTTTCGGATACTGCAGGGGAAATGGCGGAAAAACCAGATCTGCCAGAGCTCGCACCCATGCCGTCGTAAACGTAGTGCCCGCGCTGCGAGGAGAAAGCCAGCAGAGTGTGCGGCGGCTGCCAAAATATCATGTACTGCTCGACAGAGTGCCAGCAAAATGACTGGCCCGCGCACAAGGGCCTCTGCAAAACTTCTAAGGAATTCCCTGAACGACACTCAGCAGACAAATGTCGCGTGGTCACCTTCCTTCCTGGCGAGGCCAAACCGCGTTTCATGTGGGCGACTTTGGTTGACAAAGGAAGCTGGATGACCTTCAATGCCCAATGCCTCTTTCCAACAAGCGAGAGATACGAGTCGAAGATCACTATACAGCACTGGACTACGAAATCAACGTTTGTTTCACAAAACGGGCCCGGGATTTTTACCCCCTGCCCAATGAGATAGTGAACAAGGCGTTAACGCCGTGTGCTTAGCGTATCTCCATGCCTGTGCGCACCTGGAAGTGCCCCTCTGCCAAACCTGCGTTGAACAACTCGCAAATCGATCACATGCACGTCTCTTGCGTCCCAGATGGCTCGCCTGATGGGAAAGGCGGCAAGACCGCCCGTTTCGGCTTGGCTGTGGTGAGATATCCAGGCGAGGCCGGCACTCAGCTCGTCTCCAGTGACACCATGCAGCATCTCTCCGTCGACGTCGTAGCTGCTTTTGGCGACTTCTGTCAGTGGCACCTCGGCGCTTATTTCCAAAAGTACAAGGCTGAGGGCGGATATCAGAAAGCAGTTTCCGGAAGCATCCAGCCCAGGAACCAGGTCATAGGCGAGATCACCAACGGTAGTGGACCGAGTACCTTGCGCAGTGGAAGGCAGAGAAGGAAGACGCTGCGGCTGCGACTGCTTGCGGTAGTCGTACTTACACTCTGGCCAAGGCAAGCTCGGGTCTCGAGCGCATGGGAGTGACCCAGGATGACTTCGATCGTCTCGAGGCCATTCTCTGCACCTCTCTCCAGGACCACCTTGACCTGTACAAGCTCAAAGTCAGCGATGATTAGG
Organism: Cladosporium cucumerinum; assembly: GCA_023634325.1. Classification (NCBI taxonomy): domain Eukaryota; kingdom Fungi; phylum Ascomycota; class Dothideomycetes; order Cladosporiales; family Cladosporiaceae; genus Cladosporium; species Cladosporium cucumerinum. The sequence goes on from JALDQA010000003.1 coordinate 274,863, forward strand.
TGGGTTTTCTTAATCTTTCCGCCGACCAGTCCCGGGCGCAGTCTATCTCGTCCACGATACGATCAGACCAAGTAGCATTGAAGCAGTCGCCAAAGGCAGTTCTGGTTGCGTGCACATAGAAGGATCGCAAGCGGCGTATGTTGGATGGTGAAGGCGTGCGCAATCGGAGCCTCTAGTAGATGGCAAGGTATCTTCACATTAGAAGAAAACAACATCAATCAAATCGTCAACGTCCACACTACCTTCCCTTCTTCCCAATCATGTGTCTCGCAAAGCCCATCCCTCAACAATGTAACACCCTCACCGTCCACCTACCAAAACACCATCACACAAACCTTCCCCAAAATCTAACAAAACATCAAAATGATCCAAACCACAGCAACAAAAATTCCACCCAAGGCACACAGCCCCGAGCGCCAGGCGTCAAGTCCCCGGCAAAAAGGAAAAAAGAAAACCCGGTTACACACCCATGAGACCGTTCCTGCATTAGATTCCAGAATTGCGCAATGCCGGATGCAACCCGTGCCCCAGGATCCGGCGACAGAGCCGCAAACGCCTTTTTCAGCGAGCCAGGATGGTGGACCGGGGGACCCTCCCCAAGCCCTTGTGCGAGGTTGTGTCTTTCTCGGCTGGAGTGCTCCGAGGCGCCGATTTATCTCGCGTGAAACGTGATACCCGTTGCGCCACAGGTGGAGTGGGGTTTCCTTGGGAAGGCGTGGCTGGGCATGGTGGGTAGGCTTGGAGATGGTATTTTTTTTATTCTCTTGATGTGGGGGTTTGGAATGGAAGGTGTGCGATTGTGCAGGGTGTGAAGATTAGGGGGGTTGGACATGAAGAAAACGTTGTTGGAGTGTATATAGGGCTGGATACCTCGAGGTGTTAGCGATGACCCGCTTGCTGCTGAAATGCACGAGGTAAGCAATATTGATCAGATGCTATACAAATAAGACAAGATGTGAAGATAGATTCAATGGCGTCTGAAGGATGGCAATCCTACCGTGACACATGAGCGACCGTAGGACAAGCATCATCGAGATAAGACTCCAGAATTCACCGAAACATGCACTACCGTTGACAATCTGCTAATGTTAGCGTGGCGAGGTAAACCGAGAGTACTTTTGACAGCTGCGGAGATGTTCGCAAGTGGAGGTGCTGTAGGGAAGCGAGTAAGAAAGAGCAGAGCCGAGACACAAGAGCCAGACTGACCATTCATGGCGGTGCGGATGTGAGCCCGCCAGTTTTTGGTGGACCGGTTTGCCGAGCTTCTCCTAGAAACGGCATTACGTGCATGGATGGCATGCGTTACCTCAAACAGCGCCGTGGTAGCTACTGTCTTTTGACGACAGGTATGCGGTACAGCGGGGGGGTGTGGGAGGAGGTGGAACATGTGAAGATGACGGATGACTGCGATGCCGCCGGTGAGATATGATTGAGACGGGACGGATCTCATCTCGATCTGGAAGTGCATGATCCCTGAGCAATATGTCGCATGCAATTGCCCGAGTGTCATATGAACCCGGGAAGGCCGGTAAGATTAGCCGTCGAGAAAAAGGCAGCATGATCGACCAAGGATGGGCTCGACGCAGGTGCAGGCAGATTGGTGGGAGGAGCCTGGGCGGGCTGGCGGCACACATCGGTTGCTTGCATGGGCGGAGCGAGACGTCGAGTGACTTTCAAGGTGTGGCTGCAGGCGATCGCTATTCAGGAACCGGGTCGGTGGGATTTGCTGTTCTGTTTGACAAGCCCGCCCGCGTACAGCGACATGTCAGCATGCGTGAGCCTGTACGCGGTGGGCCTCGGATGGTGAGTGTGCCCGAGGAGCAGGTCAAGGGACGCGTGACATGGCCTCCCTCCTCCCGCCGAACACAAGATGCGTCATTGACGGCGGCGGACAGTGGAACATGCACGGTGAGGGTTGAGAGAAAGCGTTGCACGCAGGAGCGTTTGGCGGCGAGTGTGCAGACCTTCACCTTGTTCGCACGCACACCCGGCGGCGGCGGGGCTAGCGTGGGGAGGAGGGCATGCGGTAGCGGTATAGCGGTGGGGATGGGTGAAGGTGTATTGGTGCAGTGTGGTGTATTCCGCGCTTTGTGACCGGTCGCTTGAGGTATAGGTGGAGGTCCCAGACGACAGGCGGCCATTGGCGCAGGTGGGGCGTGGCGTCGACGCGGCTCATGCAAGGCACCGAAGGGAGCGAGATGCACGCTGCAGCTGCACGCAGGATCGGATGTGTCTGCCATGGTCAGTAACTTAGTTGTACTAGTGAGTGCTGCAGTGGGTAGATTGCAGGTGCGAGCGTGTGAGATTGCGAGAGAGGATGCCTTATTTGCAGCAGTGCGGATGCTGCTGGAGACTGCTGCCAGCAGGACATTCAGCAATACCTGCGGTCATCCTCTAGAGCGGTAGTCAGCGGCGGTAGTTCCTTCCTACATGTGTCTTGTTTGGCAAAATGTGAGTGAGGTCGTGGAATCAAAAGACGGCCCACGGTGCTGCTGCCTTGGTGCCTTGCCTCGCCTGCCATCACCACCACCACCCATGTCCGCCCACCCGCTGCACGCGATCTCGTACCCCGTCATTCAAGGATCCTTGATCCCACCCCCCAAAAAAGCCTAACCCAATCTAACCCAAGATCGTGGAACCTGCGCCGGCGCGCTGGACGATGGGATCGCAGCGTGCGCGCCCTGATTCGCCGGGCCTCACGGGCTTGCAGTGAGGCCTTCTGGAAGAGACGCTGGCAGACGCTGGCAGACGCTGGCGGTCGCTGGCGTACGCTGCACCATCGCTCAAACCAGCCAGCCTCCTGGCCCTACGGCAGGGATCAGCTGCTGCGATACTCTCCCCCCCCCAGGAGTCGGTGGAGTCCGTGGCGCGGGAAGGCAGAGGAAGCCCTCCGCGCCGTCACGCCAACAAGCTTCTTGCTGCTGCTGTTTCGGGCGTGCAACGGCCCTGGGCTGGCGACGGCGCGGAAAATGTGGGCAGCATGTTGCATCTTCTGCAGCCCTCCACTGTACCACTAGACCTCTGCCTCACTGCTCAATCCATCGCTGCGACTCCCCTTTCGACCCAGCTTGGTGTGTGTCTGGCCTGTCACTGGCTGACCGACTTGTGGGCCCTGTGGGTGGCAGCATAAGAGGACACTGACTACAATCTGCTGCCAGAGCATTGACTCGCTGCTCTCCATCCCATCTGCCTATATAGCTTTGCCGGCCGGCTCTGCGTACCGACCTGTACCTCGCCCAGGATCTCGGAGTTGTCCATTGAAGCACTGCATCACACGCCAAGCTAGGGTCCTTTGATCACTTTACTCGACTTGACTTGACTTGACCTATTTACTGCTCGACACTGGTAGCTATTTAGACATCTTCATCACCACCTCACTGGCTACGACACTCCCACCAAAGATACCGACATTATACACCGAGTCTTGGGAACATCGACTTCGTTCACGAATCAACCCTACAGCACCACAGTGTCTGTATTCACTCCTCTGAGCCCCATTGACCCCGACACATCACCAACCCAACCTCACACAGTATGTCTTCCCTCTGCCCTTATACTTCTTGAAACCAATGCTAACCCTAAACTCAGCATCAACATAATGGCCAAGCCAGGAAAGTGCGAACACACCTTCAAGGTGATCAAGTCAGATACGACCCTCATCCTCTGGAATTGCAACATGTGCCACTCCGGACCTCACTGGTGGATCTACGAGTGTGCCAAGTGCAAACTGAAGACATGCAAAACATGCATGGCGAAGGCGTATGTCGACTGCAGTCCACGGTCCAGGATGGAATATTTACTGACACTTTGTAGTGGACGCTGAGCTCAGCGCAAGTTCATAACGACTTTTCAAGCCTCTGGAAACGTCATCGACAGATCCGAGACACATACCAAAATCCGGCAGACTTCTCCAGCATTGCCAGGACGATTTCTCGAATACGCACGCCTTCGAACATCAATTTTTCATTTTTCTGACACGGCAGCCTGTACTATTCATTCTTCGGCGTATTGGGTTATCTTGATAGCGTTACATCTCAGCGAGGAGTTAACGGCCTGCGTAAAGTGGCAAAACGCAGATAAAGGCACAGGAGGAAGTGGTGGTGTTGCAAGCGTGTGCGCAGAAACGGGCGTCGGGACGGGAAACGGTGTGTTGGATCGTATCTTACGAACAGGCTATTGGAGTTTTTTTTCTTTTTCCTGCATTGCATGGAGTATGGGACAATGGGGCAAAAGACTGGTCATGCGTCCGCGAGGACAATTTTTGGGGGAGACCTACGGCTGTCAAACGAGTGTTGCTTCTTGCCAGAATACCTGGCTGCGAATAATAGAAATTCTCTTAAAGCGATTGAGTTCTTGCTCGAGTGCTTCTTCCTGCTTGCCGCGTCGCATTCCCGAGAAGAGAATGACTGCAACCCAGCACGCGCACTCACATACCACCCTCCTTGAACAAAAGAGGAAAAAGGAAGGAAGAAACATATCTCGCTTCAGGATCGGCCGTTCATCGTCGTTACTTCGTGCATAATCACAACCACCAACCCACGCGCGCGCGCGATCTTCCCCCTCCCGAAAGCTAAGCCGTCACACATCCCACATCAATACTCCGACGCTCGCAGACATATAACGGTCTCAACAGCAGACACGGCACCGCAGAAACATCCTGCTTAATTCGGGCAGCTCTATTGGCAAGGCTAGTCAGACAAACCATACCATGTACAATCCAAAGCATGGAGGAACAAGGGCTTCAGAGAGGAAGCTCTTACCGAGCCACAGCTGCTGCAGGTCTTGGAGCCGCCGGCGATAGCGGCGGAGCACTTGGGGCAGGTGTTGTGCATGTTTTCTTGCTTGCGAATCTTTGGTGTTCAGGGGTAAATCTTTTCTTTGACGATGGCGCGGTTTCTCGTTGCTCTGCGCAGCTTAGGCTTGGTTTGGTTTTGCGTGAAGTCGAGTGAGATGCGGTCGAAGCTGAATGCGGTGAGCTCGGCTGCGGGAACTGTCATGCATGCTCATTTCGACCGCCCGAGCTCTCTTTTCCCCTCCTCCTAGCCTGGCGAGCCTGGCTCCATCTTCTGCTTCAGTTAGTTCAAGCTTGCCGACCGACCGACACTCTGACCATTTCGGCCGTGACATGCGCGCCTAGCGGCGGCTTGTGTGCTTTGCATGCGCGCAGTGGGCACGTCGTCAACATTGAAGGTCCTTTCCTGGGGAATGCACACGTTTGTTTTTAGGTTTGTCCTGGTGAGTGATGTGCGCCGATCATATGAGCCAGGCTGTATGAGCGGAGGATGCGGATTTTTGTGGGTTTTGTTCACTACTGGAAGAGTAGTCTCACTCTTGCAGCCTTTCTTGAATCTGCTCGTTCAAGCAGGAGTGCGGCGTTGTGTCTCATGAGATCGGCTCTGCGGCGACTCATGAGTCGTGAGTTGCATGCGTGTATGCGAGGGGTCTCGTGTACTCGTGCCGTTGTGATACCAGTTGACTGGCACCGATGTGCGCACGACACAGCGCACGCATAGGATATTGAACAAAGATTGCAGTATCACTTGATTACCAGAAGGAAGAACACATCCACGCAAGCAATCTATATCAGACTGACCCTGATCGACCTTGATGACAGGACTCTGGGAATAACCTTTCATGACGTACAGCTCCAAAGGCCGACGACCCCCACACTTGGTGATTTTCCGGCCCTGGAACCGCCTCGAGCTTGCTCCCCAAGTCCCTCTTTGAACCCGCTCAATCATTATAGTCCCCAGCTCGAGCCTCCGAGCCAAGGAAACAAGGTCCAACTCCACTTGGCTTGGGTCTGATGCAATGTTTGTACAGCGAGCTGCGAGCATAGCAAGGCCGAGAACGAGCCTTCGCCCCGCTGGTCGTGTTGTCTTGCACGCGCAGCAGCAGCAGCAGACCAGGCGTCTGATCCAGACGGCTACAGTGACCGATGCAGATATCCAGCGCCTGGCGGCACGACCGCTGCACCCTTTGACTCTAGCAGACCTCTGCAAGCACGGCCACCCGCCTCTCTCGACACAGGCGCTGCTGAACAGCGCCAACTTCACCCTCCAGATCCTGCCCTCGCGCCTCGCCCACCGCATCCAATCCCTGCGAGCTCTGCCGTACATCGTCGTCGCGAATCCCAATGTCAGCAAGATCCATGGCAACTACCTGCACAGCCTGAGCACGCTTCTGCCATACGCGGAGCGCAAGATTGAGACGCTGGAAGATGAGATCAAGTTTACAGAAGTCATGGCGGACCTGGTACACACGCACAGCAACACTATCGAGGTCCTGGCAAGGGGATTCTTGGGCGCGAGGAAGTACATCAGTCCAGAGGAGATCACGCAGTTCTTGGACGAGCACTTGCGGGCAAGAATTGGCACGCGACTGATTGCCGAGCAGCATATTGCGCTCCACTTTTCGTCGAAGGCACACAAAGACTTGTCGGAAGACCATGACCACTACCACCGCACGAGTAAGGACTCTACTTACATTGGCGTCATCGACACGGAGCTTAAGCCGGCTACGATCATTCGTGACTGCGAGGCAATGGTCGGAGAGATTTGCGAACTGAAGTATGGAGTCAGGCCGTCGGTCGTCCTCACAGGTGACCCGGAGACCACAATCGCACACATTCCAATGCACTTGGAATACATCCTCACAGAGCTGCTCAAGAATTCGTTCAGAGCTACAATAGAAGCTGGCATGGAGAAAGAGCCGATCGAGATCACCATCGCGCCGGCGCCAGCGTCCGAAGAGCAGACCGCGGCGCTGAAAGCAAAAGAAGGAAATCTGGACAACGGCCGACCAGCCATCAGTATGCAGGACCAGGGAGCTATCGACCAAGCGTCCGGCATGCACAGCGCAGGCGTGAGCGGCAATATCAAAGCACTCGAAACAAGTACGCCAGGCGTAACAATTCGCATTCGCGATCGCGGCGGTGGAATCAGCCCACAAGTCTCCGGCAAGCTGTGGGAATATGGCTTCACGACTTTCAACGAGGACGAGATGAACGACAAGCTTTCTGGTGGTGATGGCAGTGGCGGCATGAACGCTCTCGACGTCATCTCTGGTGGTGCTGGGGGTGGAAGCACGTTGGCTGGCCTGGGCTATGGTCTGCCTTTAGGAAGAGCGTATGCCGAGTACTTTGGCGGTGGCATCGCCGTGCAGAGCTTGTGGGGATGGGGCACGGATGTGTATCTCAGTTTGAGAGGTGTTGGCAAGATCAGCTGAGATGAGGTCGATTGTGTCGGGGACTCGGTCGGTACTGCGCGTGCAGTCTTTACATGGTTCTTTCTGGAGAGACCAGACGTTACAGGAAACATGGGCATGATGCCGCAGATCTAGTGGTCAGCCACGGCAGCATAGAAGGCATTATTATCGCTCCCAGGACGACGAGGGTCCATCCATGAGTCAACGGGCTACACCGAAACGCGACAAGACGCGTTGCTGGAAGTGTTGTGACGGTTGTGCGTCGGCTCGTGCAAGCGTGAAGGCGTGGCTGATATTGCAGTGCCAAGCTTAGTAGCGGGCTGCAGCGCGTTCTTCAGGATGCAGTGGCGAAGTGCTTGCAGGAGGCAGAATTCGACGAATCGTACACCAGATGGAGGGTTAGCAAGAGGAAAGAAGGAGACAGTGCGAACAGTGAGAGGAGAGGTCTCTCCATGAGTATGAAGAAATAGCTGCCATGGCCAAATGTATGATGTTCTGGCAACAAATGTTCCCTGGGAATTCTATTGGATGATATGACACGTGCGCACATGTTCACGCGTTGAAGCGGGGTGGTTGAGCATGCTCACGATCAAGATTCAAACTCCGTATTTCTCGGTGAGCGGCACTGATTGAAGCGCTGAGTTTGAATCCAGACTACGAAGCACTCTAACTAGGACTGGAAGTGACACTAGGTGTCGCGCACGCCCAACTCGACTCCACTTCGCGTGTGAGGCGTGACAGGCCAGTCTCCCAACTGCTGTACCCTGACGCCGCCCTGCCATAACACCGCCCCAGGATTCCCAAGGTGATCGTGAGCACACACATTAATTATTATTGTTCCTCCTTCCACTCCCGATACCAATATCCACGTCCGTATCCGTCCAAGCACAACCAAGCACCGCCGGGCGACACATCGACACACGCGTGCACGACAAGACCGTCGCGTCCAACTTCTTCCTCCGCCACCACTCCGCGTCACGAGCCCAGGCGACCAACCAAGCGGCGATCATCGTCCACACGGGTCTTCCACCCAAACTCTCGCCTACCACCTCTAGCTAGATATATTCCTACCGCTACACGCGGACACCTTCGCGTACAACTACACCACGCAATGGAGACTATGCATGCCACCTACCCTTCGCATCCGCCACTCGGACAGCCGCCCCGTATGGCCGAGTCGCGCCCGAGGCCAATATTCGATCAACCGACGCGTAGCATACACGCTGCCGACCTGCAACCGCAGCAACTATCCGCACCGGCGTCGCAAGAATCTATCATCACTACTAGCAGCTATGGGAGCAGCGTGGGCTCTCAGCTTCAAAGTGCTAGCAGCAATGCCTCGCAGTTGACGTCCTACACCGACCCGACTTCGCCGTCCTCGTATGCGCCAACGACGACCAAGACTGAACCTTCTACTTTGACTCTTGACAATGATGTCGACGTCCGCGACAGGACACCAGAAGACCAGATTAGTCGCGAGGGCGACGCTGCATTCATCAGTCCGGCTAGCGCATCGACGCCAGTCGCAACGCATGGAACAGAAAGAACGGCGGAAGGAAGCACAAAGGAGACGCTAGGTGGAAACTCAACACCTTTCAGTGGAGTCATCCGAGGCAACAGGTCGCGCGCTGCTTCTACAGCTTCCTCCAGCAGCAGCAGCAGAGCCGGCGAGCTCGCCGCAAATCTCAAGGCGCGTCTGGGATATGCAATGACCAAAGTACAGAATGGCTGGGAGCACAAATCGTTCTCCGAGGTCGAACGTTTGACGGCACAGAAAATTGCCAACCGACACAGCATGTCGCACTTGGACTATAACAGGCGACCGATGAGCAGTGGTCTCGCCAACGGCACTGCTCGCCTTTCCATGTACGAGCCCCATCACGTCTCCAGCTTGGACGGCGGACATTCTCCGCCTTTAAAGCGTTCTTCCGGAACGTACGCCAACTTTGCACCTACCAGAGCTCCACACACCACAGGGACGACGCCACGTCTGCAACCAGCTCCGGACATCAGACCGGCGAACAGCTACCGCAGCCATCCATATCCACAGCAGCTACACAAAGCCAGACATAACAACGGCATGTCTCCGCCCCGTACCCCAATCACACATCAAGCGCGTCGCCCACATCCCATTCGCACAGACACACAGACCGCAGAAGCCGAACGTGAAGCATTACAAGCGCTTTTCCAACTCGGCTCGCCACACGGATCTCAAATCCCACGTACCCAGACTACAAGTCGCGCCAGTTCGTCCCAAACATCACCTCTCAGAGCAGAATCCTCTTCAACACCACGTCGAGTCACTTTCGCGCGAAGCGACAGCGCAGGCACTTCCGAATCAGCCGACAGCATCCATGAAAGTCGACAAAAAGCCCTCGACAATCTGGAGAACAACTGAAAAAAATCTCGCCATACCATACGTTCACGGTGGCACTTTGCGCGTTTATGGCATGAGGTAGCTTGGGTTGGCAAGGGACGTTGACAGGACCACAGTCGAATAGGACGATACCCCACTTTTGCTGTCTGCTTTGATTCATCACACACATTACGATTCTTACGACTTGGGAAAAGGGTTTTTGGGGAGGAGTTTCGGTTGGATTGATAGATTTTGGGATTTTCTGTTGTTGTTGTTGTTGTCCGGTTTGATGGGGAGTTCGCGCTCGCTCGGGCCCGCATTTGTTGGTGTACAGAATGGAAGCCGAAATGGTATCGGAAAGATTAATTGTCATTCTGCGCGTTTGAAGTGGTAGTGGTCTTGATGTGAGGTCTTTCTGTTTCGATGCGAGTGGTGTCGTGGATCAGCGTTGCGCGCTTCTTGGCCACCTGGCAGATAAGGTAATCATGTTGAATGTGCCGTCCGGCGGCAATACCTTGACGAATCTTTCAATGAGGAGACGGAGATTTGAAAATGCCAAATCCAATGCAAGCATGACATTCGCATCCAAAAGACTCTCCTATGGAATCATTCGCTCTCACGCCCAAAAAGGCAATAAAAGCGGGCCAACCCATGACGATCACTTCGTAACTGTTCGTGCTTTCGTCTGCTCTCGGACATGAATGCTTCAACATCAAACTTTGTTAACAACAACTCTTCTCACACCATCTTCTTTCAAAAAGGCATTCGCCACGAACAATGGCAGAACCTAAGAATGAATCTCCATTCCCATGGCACCTCGGCGTCTTTGACGCTCACTGCCACCCTACAGACACGCTGGGGACTCTGCCTTCGATCCCCGGCATGCGAGCGAGAGTGTTGACCGTCATGGCGACGCGCGCGCAAGACCAGGAGCTTGTGGCTGATGCTGCTGAGAAGTTTGGCGTTACGAGGGAGGAGATTGAAGGGGAGGGTTTGGAGTGGAGGTAGGTTAAACACACGCTTAACATTTTTCTCGTGGTGAGGATTGTTTTCTTCTATCATTGAAATTTTCGGAAATGAGAGGAAAAAAAAGGACTAGTTACTTATTTGCCTTTTCTGGACGAATAGTAAAGAACATAAGATCGTACCGGCTTTTGGCTGGCACCCGTGGTTTTCACACCAGATGTTCGACGAGAGCGAGTACGACGGCGCGACGTCGTTGACGCAGGAGCAGAAATCCGCTCATTATCAAAGCGTCCTTACGCCTCGATCCGAAGACAGCGGTTTCCTCCTTTCGCTCCCGGACGCGAAGCCTTTCGGCGAGTTCATCGCGCAGATGAGACGCCACCTGGAGAAATTCCCGCTCGCGCTCGTCGGCGAAGTCGGCCTGGACAAATCTTTCCGCATCCCTGAGGACTGGCTGCCGCAGCATCTGGACGAGCGGAACTCCGCCCTCACGCCTGGCGGGAGGGAAGGACGTCGCTTGAGCCCTTACAGAGTCAGCATGGAGCATCAGCGGAAAGTCCTTCTCGCCCAGCTCCGTCTTGCGGGCGAGATGTGGCGAGCAGTCTCCGTGCACGGCGTGCAAGCACACGGTATTGTTCAAAATACCCTTGCTGAGACATGGAGAGGGCACGAGCGGAGGCCGATGTCTAGGAAGGAGAAGAAGAGGGCTGAGGCTGTGCAGAGGACGCACGCGGAGCCCGAAGATGCTGAGAGTGAGGTCGAGGAGAGCGGGCCTAAACCTTACCCGCCGCGCGTGTGTTTACATTCGTTCTCTGGGCCTGCGGAGACGGTCAAGTTGTATACTGCGCCGACTGTGCCATGCGAGGTGTTTTTCAGTTTCAGCACGACGATCAATTCGTGGATTGAAGGCGGGCAGGGTAAAGTGGAGGCTGCTGTGAGAGCGGTTCCTGATGATCGATTGTTGGTGGAGAGCGATTTGCATACTGCTGGTGAGCGGATGGATCAGTATCTTGAAGAGGGTGTGAGGAAGCTCTGTGAAGTGAAAGGATGGGGACTTGAGGCCGGTACTAAACAGTTGGCGGCAAATTGGCGGAGGTTCGTTGCTGGTGGAAGTGTATCATGAGGTTGTTGCGTTTTTGGAAGGTACTGACCGTAACTATGATGCCTTCGAGTGGGATCGATCCACAAGAACCTTGCAGCTTGGTCGACAATTGTGCCTGATGAGACCAAACATCGAGCCAGGAGCAACGGTATCACAAATCCTACAAGACCATGCACTGCTCAAGGGACTACAGCGAGACATAGACATCGTCTCCAGAGACAGTATTGTTCCCAAAAAACCGCCATTGCTGTATTTCGAGCAGGCCTAGAGACTCTGGCTCTAACAATGGCCTTGTCTTAGTTTGCAGAGTATAGAGACGAGACAGGACAAGACATGCCTTCCGTAAGGCTACCGCTACTTCTTTGTCCGAACAAGGTCTTTGTGGCAGGTGTGCGAAGGGTGTGAATTGTACAGTGTACGACCACTATAGAAATACGGGTTTGTGAAGGCTTTCTGGGCTGTCACCACCCTAAACAACCATCAGTATTCTTCCACAGCCTCACTCGTCTGGTACAAGCATAGCTAATTGATCACCAACACTAAAAGAAAAGATACAGCACAGCATCATGGCTTCCCCAGTATCTTGTCGCTTTCTCAACGGTCTCTTCGGTCCTGGAACGGCCCCTGTGCCTGTCTGGGGAGCTAAAAAGAACCTTGCACTTCTTGCTCATACTCTGGACATTGGACTGAGCATCTACAACACGACATCGACAACCGGAAAATCAGAAGCTTCTCACGCCGTCGAGGCTGTTGTCGGATGGCTGCAAAGAAATGGCAAGGCTCCTTTCGATCTGCAAGAGGTCTCAGGCATCTCTGAAGAGCAACGCAAAGACCATGGATTCGAGTCGCTGACGGAAGCAATTGATCCCGCAGCATCGGTTCAAGACATGGGAGTTCCGCCGTTCAAGGATCTTGACATGGCGATATTCCTTGCCAGCCTTCGCGTTGTCGCTCGATACCAGGAGCTGCTTACTGGTTCGAAACCGGTGTTTCAGGTAGGTGTACTCACGCTGACGGTCCAGGGCACCGGGCAGCAGTTCTTTGCACAGACTCTGATGGCTGAGGCGGGCGAGGTAACAGACACTGTCTGGTTGTATCGCTGGTGCATCATGGACTTCAATGGTCAGTACGAGGAGCACTGGCGTCCCTTCGATGCTCCTATGGGTGTCCAGTCGTACCCAGACGTGACATTGCCTCACGATCAGACAACCCTGCCCAGCCCAACTGACCACAGCCTCGTCCCAAACCCCCCTGAAACAATCCAGCGCTCAACCGCTCCGCAACAACTCCCCAAAAGGCAACGCTCTCCCAAACACAAGCGATGGCAGCACTTCGAGCACCAATACCTGTCTGACGACGAGCTCTTCGCAGTCGCAGCCGACCTCTTGCAAGGACCCGCGATACTGCGTCTTGCGCACAGCTACAGCAACCAAGATATCTTCGACCGCATCAACGCGTCGAGACCGGAGGGTACTGGAATCCGGAGCGTGAACGTGATCACGAAGCGGCTCACTCATGCCATTCAGGCTGCTGCTAAGGCTTCTGGGCGGAGTGTGCAGGAGATTCGCGCGCAAGTGACGGCGGCGAAGTACCGGAATGGCGTGAAGCATAAGGGCAAGGTTGATGTGGCGCCTTATGGCTGATGCTTTTGCAATTTGTTGGTGAGATGTGGGTGTTTGGTGAGACGACGACAGCAAGCCCAGCATGTGTCGCTTCCTTCAGTCGCTGTATGATGAAGCTCAGCGAGTGTAGTGCTTCCTCTAGCAAGAGACAAGATCGAAGCTCCCGAAATCCAGGTAGTTGGAAAATGACCTTTGCACAAACCTCTTTATCTTCTTTCTTGTCGAGCCTTCGTATGCAGTTAAGCCAAATCCGATTGTTCTTCCATCGATCGTCCTTAAGTCAGTATCAGCTCCGCTTCCACTTATGACCAGCCCGATGTGCCGACGCCGGCATCCACTCATATTCCGTCCCAGTGATGCAGTACGTGCTCGAGTCCCGTTCTCTTTCCATGGCTGTTGACACCGAAGCATTGCCTCTGCCGTCGCTGCACTTCAAGAATAGGTAATGATCTCTCGGTCTGGTCTTGCACATGGCGTCAGCACCGCCAAGATTGGGTGTAAGATAAGAGTACGTCTGTGGCGAGCGCTGGGTCTGCTGCATTCGCAGTTGTGGTGTGGTGGCTGAGAGGCCCTGCTTCATGGATGCAAGGACGAAGCTCGCTGGAATGCATTCCAGGCCGGTGGGTCGGATCATCGACGTGATGCCGAACCAGAAAGCCATTGTGATGAGATAGTGTTCGAAATGCTTGGGCTGTGAATCTTGGTACTCATTTCGAAGTCAAGTCGCACTCTACGTGAAGCCCAAAGCATAGATGGTAGCAGATGTCGTTGTCTTTGTTCGACAGAGGATGGAGTACGTCCGTTTCCGCGTTGACGACAAAGACAAAGGATTGTTTTTAGACTGAGTTCATGAAAATGACACAAACAACAGACCAGGGAGGCCCGATGTTGCAGTGCAATAGTATTGACGGCCTATAGCTACATGATCCTCCTTGCAACAAGCATGCAAACGAGCAAGAAGGTAATTTACATCCTGCCAAGCAACAAACATAACGCCATTTCCACCCAAAGTTTTTGGCCGATATGCTCCTCAAACAAAGTGAAACGCCCGAAAGACTCCGTATTCTGATCCTGACTCAACTCAAATCATAATCATCAGCTCCCTGCGCTCGATCTTCTCCTCCGCAGGTGGATAGTACGGCACCATCGCATCAGCGCTCATAACGTACGCGTCGTTGTAGAGTCTCCAGTAAGGCGTGCGCACCTTTCTCGCAGGATGGAATAGACCAGCCCAGACGTAGTTGAGTACGGCGCCAGTACCGACAGCGACACGGATGGCATCGATGGCTTCGATGACTCTGTCGATGACGTGAGGGCTTGTCTCGAACAAGTTGGGAATGAGCAGGTTGAGCAAGTGCAGCATGGCGTCTTCGCAGCCGAGGCCAACGACACCAAGAGCCATGTGCTTGACGACGGAGGCGCCGGTCTGACGATGGACTTGGTCGCGGTCGACTAGAGCGTCTTCAAGCAGAGGAGTGACAGCATAGACGTAGTCCTTGCCCATCTCGCCGATGTACTCGAAGAGGAAGCTGAGGGCCTTCAGCACACCGTTCTGAACGTTGAGCTCGGGGACGCGATATTCGTTCATCAGAGCTGGAAGGACTGTGAAAGGCGCACAAGTCTCGGCAACAATGCCGATGGCGACGGCGGTACAGACACGAGATTGACGGTCTTGGACACGCAAGTTATTAAGCAAGGTGGCAAGCACATCCTGAGGTCCGATAGCCTTGGCAATGAAACCGAAAGTGTTGTTAGCTGCACGACGAATGCCCTTCTTGTGGGCCTTGAGCATGTCAAGCAATTCGAAGCAGATACGCATCCATTCGCGAGCGTTGACAGACTCAGGTCCACGGTCTGCGATACGACCGACAAGGTCGATTGTGTTTTCTTGTACCTTCTCGTGTCTGTTACGGAGAATGGGTGTGATACGAGGGAGGAGATCCTTGATTGGTGGTTGCATGCTGTTGATGCCGACCACTGTGACAATGGATCTCATGGCGCCAAGGATGGAACCAAGCACCTCGGGGTATTCTTCACCCAAGTACTCATAGAGCACCGTGCCCAGCTTGCCCATAAGCGCATCCTCGCCACACTGCTTCATGACGACAGCAATGCGAGAGATCAAGTCAGCAGCTTGCTGACGAACAGTCGCGCTCTTGTTGTTCAGGCGCCAGAGAATGGTCGAGACAATCTGTGGCAGGTAAGGCTTGCACCTAGTACCGAGGGCATTAACCACAGTACCAAAGCCGTTGAGCAGGACAATATCTTCCACACTCTGCTCCTGGAAAGCGTGGAGAATGCCATCAACAAGGCGCTCCTCGAGTCTCTCATTAATGTCAGCAGCGCCCATGGCAGAGATGACCTTCTCAATTGTCTCAACAGTCATCTTGCGGTAAGCCTCGCTCTCGTCCTTGAGGTTGCCAACAATGCGGTCAACAATCTCACCAACACCAACCTTGTTGCCAAGGTCAACTGTGGTCTCAACAACTTGCTTGTAGTTTCTCCTGTCAAGCGCCATGCGCCTCACCCAGAAGAACTTGAAGAAGTCGTCAAGCACTGTCTCTTTCAGGTAGCCTGCAGTCACACCGCTGGTGCCAGCACACTGCGAAACGACCTTCAGGACCACCTTCTTCATTTCCTCGTCCGGAGACTGGAACTCGCGGATCAAGATCTCCATAATCTGACTGGTGTAGTAGTTGGAGTACTCCTCGTCCATGAGAGGAATAATGTATCCCACAGCTTTGAGGAAGCCAGCCAAACCCTTGCCACGCTGCTTCCTTGCGCCAGTCCACAGTGGGTTGAGAATCTCGTCAAAGCTCTCAATACCGAAGGGGTTGGACGCCTCAGCCAATGCAGCAAGCGCCAAAGAGGTGACTGTGCGAACCTTGGTTTGTTCGTCGTTAAGGTTGTCACCGATACAATCAACAAGGCCCTTCAAGTGTGGTAGGACAGCGCAGCCCATGAGAATAGGAATTTGCTGGACGATCTTCACACCAGTGTGGCGCGCCTGCCACGACTTCTTACTCTTGCAGACAGCCTTCAGGAAAGGAAGCAGAGTCGGGATGCCGAGAGCGCTAGCAACGACGGCAAACGCACGGGCAGTGGTGTTACGGACGTACTCATCGACGTGGTCGATGTCAGGACGCATCGTGCTGATCATGTGCGCCAAACCGGCCGCCTTAGCCAGGTTGGAAATGATCTCGCGACCCTCGACACGAGCGTAGTAATCCTGATCGATAAGCAATGGCTCAATGACCACCAGGATTCTGTGTGTGTATGGACGGACGAGATCATCGAGCTTGTAAAGCACACGGTCGATGACCTTCACCAAGAGATGACGCTCCTGATCCTCGAGGGACTTCTCCATGAGCAGTGGTAGGATTTGGTCGAAAAGTGGCCCAGCACCGAAGTTACGAGCGTTGTCGGTCAGCTGACGCAAAGCTGTCTTTCTCATTGGTGGTGTACCGTTCTTGACCTTGAGCAATAGGCGCATGATCTTGCGCTGCTTGAGCTCTTCCACACTCAGATCATTCTCATCAGCACCATCAACAAGCTTGCCAAAGTATTGCATATCCTCATTTTTGAAGAACTGCAGGTCACCAACACCAGGAATCTCTGACGGAAGCTGCTTGCCCATGGCTCTAGCATCAACAGGTTCCTGGTTCATGAAGCCACCAGTTGGCAGTGGCGTCGCTGAGAGTGCAACACGCTTAGCAGGTGCACGCAGAGGCTCATAACCAGGAGGTGGGACCAGAATTTGGTAGCCTTCCGAGGGCAGAAGCTCATCCAGCTCCTCGTCGGAGATAGGCGCATTTCTGCTGTTGACATCGGTTCCAAAGGGCATGACCTGCTGTGAAGCTGTTGCTGATCCCACGCCACCCGCGGCTGAACCATCGGCACCGCCTGCAGGACCTGCAACGTCCCACTTCGAACGGCGCTTCGGTGCCTCGCT
This sequence comes from Cladosporium cucumerinum, assembly GCA_023634325.1. Lineage (NCBI taxonomy): Eukaryota > Fungi > Ascomycota > Dothideomycetes > Cladosporiales > Cladosporiaceae > Cladosporium > Cladosporium cucumerinum. The sequence continues at coordinate 292,067 of JALDQA010000003.1, forward strand.
TTCGCCATTGGTCGCTGCTGGCGCATCGGGTGCGACAGTAGAGTCCCATCTTGACTTCTTCTTCGTGGCCTTTGACTCTGCTGAAATGACTTCGCCGTTGGCGTTGACAAGCTGACCCTCCGCATTGTACGAATTTCCGTTCTCGGCGCCGCCTGATGTATCCCACCTTGACTTCTTCTTCTTAACCTCGCCATTTGCAGCATCACCATTCGCCTTGCCGTTACCGTTCGTCTCGAGTTCGCTCGCGGGCGCAGTCTCGTCGGCATCCCAGCCGCGCTTCCTTGCGCGCCTCCTGGGCTTAGCTTCCGGTGATTCCTCTCTGGGTGCGTCCTTCAGCGTAGGCCTGGCCTCGTCAACATCCATGTCGTCCTCTCCCCTGGCAATTTGATCCTTCTTCTTGTCTTCAATCGCCCGCTTCACGCGCTCTTCCTCTCGCTCAAGCTCCCTCTCCTGCATTGTCTCCTTGTACGACTTGCCTTCAGCTCCTCCGCTGAGTCGCCGTTGAAACCTCTTTCGCTGGTAGTCTGTCTCACGGCTCTGGATTTGCGCCTGCTTCTCCCTCGAATTGATCATGTCGTCTTCTGCAGCTTCACCAGTAGCCCATTCGCCGATCTGGTCCGCCGTCGCAGTATATTGTCCAATCAAGCGGCCGCCATTCGCGTCGTCGTCGTCGCCGTCAACCTCCATGTCGTCGTCGGCCGGGATCGATGTGTTGTAACCCGCGAACTTGTCGCCGCCGCTGCTGCCGTAGAGTTCCGAGTCGAAGTTGTCCGTGAGCGAGGCCTTGGTGTTGTTAGTTCGCTGGCCATCGCGGTCAGAGGCCCTGGCACCTTTGTTGGTGGCACTGCGCTCGGCGGCGCCTTTGCGCGCGCGGTCAAAGTCCGCTGGGAAGAAGAAGTGTTAGCTTTCTGTGCTTGCGCTTGCGCGTGGGTGATAGGGAGAGCGTACCGTCAGACATTTTTTACGCGGGGACGCGCGAGACGTCAAGCTGTATGAATTAGATACTGATGCGCCAGGTGTGGTTGATGGTGATGGTTACCGAGTTAAGGAGCGACTGTTTGGGTGGCGGGAGTTGGTGCTGTAAGCAGTTGGCGCGACAGGCGACGAAGAAGTTCAAGAGATGCTGCTGCGAACGTCTGACGGAACTTCCCGTGTGGAGAGCTTGAGGGGTCTGTCTACAGTTCACTCAACGACGTAAGATTCGCTTGTGATTTACGTGATTCATGTACGCAGGCAATACATAATGATCCAATGTGACATGATATTGTGAGAAGCACTTCGAAAAGTAAGGCAGGTTCGTAAGTCGCGGGCATGAATGCCTCGCAAAAGAGCCCGTTTGATAGCCGAAGCTATACGAGCGTGTGGTTGTCAATCTATTTAGATACAAAGCCGAGCGCGAGAGACCCTCTCTCATAGCCGCTCAGCAAAAGTCCACCTAGCAGCAAGTGTCATGCTTGCCATGTTCCCTCCAACGCCAATGCTCGCAAAAAAAAATCCCAAATCGTTACAATGCTGACTCAGCCTCGCTTCTTCGCCGCCCAATGCTCCTTCATGTCCTTCTTTCTGTCTGCTACCTAAGCAGCAATGAAAGCATCCGGAGGCAGGTTGGCCTTCACGCTCTCAAAGGCCTGTAGAGATGTCGCAAAGTCCCAGTTGACCTGCTCCAAGCACTCCTTGGCATATCCAATCGTCATGCGAGTCTGCTTTTGTAGCTCGAGGCACATCTGCTCTGCCATTTCAATTGAAAGGCCTGCTGGTAGCTGCGGTAAACCCTCGGGGACAGGTGCAGCCACCGCAGGACCATTCCAGCTCTCAAGGTTGTCGGGATCGAAAGCTTGCGCGCCACCATAAGCGCGAACGGTTAGGATGTCGCTGACCACCCGAACGCCAGTCGACCCGCCAGGTCCAAGGATGAAGGTGCGGTCGAAACTCCTCTTCTTCTTTGGCTGACCTGTGGCGGCGTCCAGCTCGTCGAACTCGCCGTGAATAGAGATGAAGAATCCGTCCACGCCACTCTGGCTCGCTCCGCTGGGGTCAGGCACACCAGGCTGAATGTGAGCCTCGATCATGTACTTCTTGGCCTCGGTAACAAGATCGGCGTGCTTGGTCCTCGGTAACGCCGCGAAGACATCTGACACAGCCTGTGGACCCCGGAACAATCTGCTTTGGCGGGCCGGAAGTGTTGTAATTTTCTTGAGGTTGCGACTGTTTTTGATGTACTCGCCCCACTCTTGCTTCTCTGTCGTTTCTGAGGTCGATGGATCTCGAGGGGCTCCTGTGTTGACTGAGTAGGAGAAGTCGGATTGTGCGTCGTAAAACATGTTTGTGAGCGCCGCACGGTCGGTGTCGAAACCAGCGATGAAAGTCCTGATGAAGTTTTCCGCAATTTGGCCTTCGTCTTGGAAAGCGGCAGTGCGAATGGGGAACGGCAAGTCAGGAGTCTTGTTGCGGTTCGCGATATCTTCCTCGGTCCGAACCTGAATGCCGTTCAAAGTGCGTAGCTTAGGGTACCATTGAATCACTGAGGTGGCGTAGTCGGGCTCCATCTGCTCAAGTGGGTTACCAGAGAGAATCAGCTGTTCCAGTTGTGGGAAACGCTTCTTCCAGATCGAGAGCTGGCTGAGCTTCTCGAATTTGTTGTTCGACAAATCTAGGTTCTTCAGCTTCGGCAAAGTCTGCGACAAGGAGCTCATCGCGGTCAGGTCAGTCAATTCGTTGTCCGCCAGGGATACGCTCAAGACAGCCTCATCTTTGTCTTTCGGAGTCTCGAATGCCCGCTCCAGTACGATCATCATGGCAGGGAAGAATTTGCCAGCAGTGGACTTGACGTTGAAGACAGCCTGCTCTTTGAGCTTCTCGTCTTGGCGTAGGGTGCTGAGATCGAGGAATTTGCTCTCGATGTTGTAGCGTCTCTCGAGCACACCCTTGATGAGGTCCCTGGTCTGTTCTGTTTTCGAGCTTCCAGGCGCGTTGGCGTCACCTCCCAGCCTCTCCACCTTGACATTCACGCCGGCCCATTGCCAGCCGTCCAATCGGAGGACTGCACCAGCATCTTCGGCGGGCACACTGATAATGACATCCTCTCCTTCGACTTGTGACTATATATTTGTTAGTAAGAGTAACGCTAGCCCTTTGGCCATGAATTGTCGCTCAGCCGTCGCATGAACGTCGGCCGTAAATTCGTATCGCGGCCGTCGTGGTAAGATGGTTTGCAAACGAGAGCGGGCCGGAGTAGGCTGGTTGGCGAAATGTAGAGCGAGAACCAGAATAGCAGTAACTGTGATGTCGGCGACATACCTTCTTGATCTTGACGGTCCTGACTCTTGAGCTCAAGCGGTTGCTTGCCTTCTTCTCCAGCCAGCTGATGAGTGAGCTGACGCCGCCGTCGGGATTTGTCGATGCCTTGCTCTTCTTCCAGTTTGTGATCTTGAGCTCGGTAAGGCCGCGGGAGGGTACAGATTTGGATCCTTTCATCGCAATATCGCCAGCGCCCGCGTGCTTGAGAATAGCCCTCTGGCTGGCAGCACTAAGAATACCGCCTTTACCTTTGCCAGCAGTAAGGTCTTTGCGCGCATTCTTCGCCGGCCCAGAGGACTTTCCAACTCTTCCACCGCGCCCTTTCGCTGGGCCGTCCATGGCTAGATCACCATCGCGGTCGGCCTTGGTCCTGTCGCGGCGAGTAGCTGCAGGTCCACGAGGGGCGTTCTTCGCAGCCTTGGCAGCGCGTGCGACCATGGTTGTGGCTGCGTGAGATGTGTTTGTGGTAAATGTTCGAGAGCTGGTGGGCAAATCCAGCAAGTCGCCGTAGTCGACGGGCGAAATAAGTTTGCGATCTGCCCGCTGATGTAGGTCCTAAGTGTGCTGATCGTGGTATGGGAAGGTGGCCGTGTGGAAAAGAGTGTGATTGCTGTGATGCCGTGATACGAGTGTCGCGGTAGTTGTAATGCGAAAGAAAGATTGATGTCGCAGATTGTCGCAGCAGACAATAAGAGAAGGGCCGGTCTCAATTGAAGCAAGCACAAGAGCTGCAAGTTCGCGCTGCGGGTCTCAGGCATGCGGGAGGTCGCGGGAAGCTCGGCCCGCCACCAGGGCTGCAGCTGCCTAATACAGCCTGATGACAGTCAGCCCTGCGAAATGTGAAGGCTTGATTTTGGGAACGTCAGACCAGCTATTTCGGAGTGAGGCGTGTTTGAGAAGTGAGACTTGGTCGATCTGTCTAGGTGTCTGGAAATAATATGCGTCGATATATAGCCAACACATCGGACTGATAAGACATGACTGATAGTAGTAGAGCGTCAGCTCCTACAATAACGCGCAACCAGGGCTTTAAATTTGACTCAATGCTTCCATTGAATTTCGCGCGCCTACATCAGTAATATGACTCGAACGCCTGATGTGAGAACTCGCGCATCAAACCACCTACATAGCAAGGCCGATCAACAAGACTCCACACAGTATCAAAAATGTCTTTCACGATCACCCAAGCCCATTCCGCGAAAGATCTCAGCTCAATCCAGGCTCTTTTCCAAGCATACGCCATTGGCCTAGGTCTAGACATCTCTTTCCAAAACTTCGAACATGAGCTCGCCAATCTACCGGGCAAATATGCGCCTCCTAGTGGCGCTCTCCTGCTCGCCAAATCGACATCTATAGGCGAAGCGATCGGCTGCGTAGGGCTTCGGCCACTGCAACCTGAGGGCACATGCGAGATGAAACGATTGTACGTCAGCCCAGAAGGACGAGGAACTGGAGTTGGGAAAGCCTTAGCGGAAGCTGTGGTTGCTGAGGCGATGCGTTTGGGATATGGGAGGATGGTGCTTGATACGCTTGGATCAATGACCACGCCATTGAAGCTGTACCGAGGGCTAGGGTTTAGGGATATTGAGCCGTACTATCACAACCCACTGGGGGACGTGGTATTTCTGGAATTGGCTCTCAACTGATACTACAATGATGCCGTTGTTTGCCTTCCACCAATTAAATACCTAGTCGCCTATAAAAACAAATCACTGTCTTATGCCCGTGGGTCCCGAGGATCAGACAAGACAGTGTCGATATCGAGAATGCTGGATTGCAAGCTCTGAAACGATTCAAACACAAGGATTGTAGAGTACAAGTACCCAACGGGGGGTGTACATTATATTCCACATACATGTACTGGTAAGAGTCTTGGACGATATCGAGCTGCATATAACAACATGGCAACATTGAGGTTGGACCGTTGACTGTCGCCAGGGTTAGGGTACATCGGCGCGAACGTGCATTGAGTGCATGCGTTGGCGTTGGCAATCATGCTCTTGACCCACCTGAGAAACCTGTCGTTGCTACAGATGTGTACCCTATCTGCTTCCTTCTACACAATGATTGTATTTTTGCTATTCCTGGATGTACGTAACGATAGAACTTCAGGTCATGGCGTTTAGCCGCAGCTTGCAGTATACCCACACCCCTTGGCAAAGTGCCTATTGGAGGGCCAAAGATGCCTCGGAAAGATTATTGCCCATAGATCCGACCACCTCCTACTTCCAGCTCCTGATCATTTAGGCAGCTCTCGATTAGGAGCACCCACGACATCGTTGATCGGATGGAGCCTGAACGAAAATGGCACCGCACATCTCGCCGATAGCTTGTACCAGCCATGCCATCTCCTTCACATTTCCACCGCTTCCAATGGGTGGGACTAAAGCGCCACCTTAGTCTCCGTACACAAGAGCTTTTGGTGACGCTCATAGACAACGCGTTACCGGGGGATCTTCGTGTCCACCTTGCCCTTCATTTGTGCTGGCATCTTCACGTGCGCCCTTTTCTTGGTGGTCGCCAATCGCTTTTCCTTCGCGAGACGTTGGACTTGCTGCTGCTGTGCCCCATTCAGATTGGAATTCAGCTAGTGCCTCACACCTTCTGGTCTCCTGATCATCAAAGCACCGGCGCCATCGAGATTCGGAGCGCGCCACAGCCAGTGTTTTAGCTCTTGAGAATTCTTCTTCGTGACACTCTTGCTCGCTTGGGAAACTCACAACAATTTCGAGCGTGGAATGCGGTTGTATGAAGGCAGGTATGTTCAGAAATCGCTTGATCTTGTGGATATCCTTGACATCGTTGAGCATAAGGCGGATATGGAGACGCAGGCCGACCACCGGAGAGCATGTGTTCTGAACGAATTTGTTGATCCATTGAAGACGGTCACGGATTGATGTGTACAGGACAAAGGGTCTGGTTTCTGCAGCGCCATCGATGTCTTTGCAAGCGTACAAATTGATGTGAAGCCTTTCGACCAAATGGTGGTTTTGCATGCGCCTCAAGTTCACGATCCTAGGAAACTGGATTGGCTGCATATGCTGCGAAGTATGGTCACACTCTGCGGTGAAGCGACTTCTGATATGCTCTCGAACATTGACCCTCGTGAAAGTTTGGATGTCTCCATGCTTCTGTGTGACAACGAAGAGCGACCGAGCTGGCGCACGAGTGTCGCACTCCACTGTGAAGAGACTACTGATATGGTGGAGACGGGGTAGAGGCAAGCGGACCACGAGCTGTCCATCGATGCCGAATTCGACCTCTTGCTGGAGCTGATGGAGCAGGTCGTACTGTCCAGAGTGAATGGCTTCAATCAGCAAGGAAGGCTCGAATATCGCCTTCGTTCGTGCCTTTCAAACTTACGATCTCATCGCGTAACTCGCGCGGCAACGAGAAGAAGCCTAAGGGCTCGACGCTCTCAATTGAAGACATGGTGCAACGGAAGACGAAAGGTTAAACACAGATTCGCCGAACGTGTCTTGCGGGATCGTGTTGATGAAATTGACGTACAATCCGTGACAGCGTCAATGGGCAGGTGCGGGTGCAGTAGTGATGAGAGTATGCGAATGTGTGGCAAGCTGAAGTCCTAACTGCAAGTGATCCAGCTGATAGTATTGGAAAGGTTCCCTTCACTATTTCGTTTGATGAATAGTCGCGAGAAGTGCTGGTAGTTTGTGAAGCAGGCGGAAGAGTCCAGATTGCTCGACAGTAGGTCAAAGTGAATGGTGCAAGCGGATGTGTGCGAGATAAGTGCGCTCTTTGGTATTGCTTCAGTAACTTGCAGACGTCTAATGGACAACAATAGCTTGAATTGGGGTTTACTGGCAAGCGCTCACCTCTCAAGCGCCATAAACTCTTCAGCGAAGCCCTCTTGCGCTCAACCGTTCCTCCTTCCTCACTTCGCGCTTTGGCTTAGAGAGCAGCGCACGCAACACGACTGGCGACGGCGACTCAACCTTTCCAACTCGAATTACCACAACGCATCGCATAAAAAACTGAACGGCATCTCTACGATAATCTCCTGCCATAACCGTCGAACATGGCTGCCCAGCTGTAGGCCTCGACGCCACCCTTCCTCGCCGACAGCAAACCTGGTTTCTTCAAGACCCTACTGAGGGTGCTGCGAGATGCTGTATACGATCTGCTTCACCAAGAAGCCACTGAATACGTCGATGAACTTAGATTCCACACCCGCACCGTCATTGTCGAACTTCGACTTATCAGTCGCCAATTCAGGCTGGAATACGATGAAAGATCCGCTATGAACAAGCACAGCAATCATCTCATGATCACGCATGATGTGGACTTTGAGTTTAGCGACTGGGTTGACGGAAAGCCTTCGGGAGTTGCGATGCGTTGTCCAGCGCTCGCCACCCATTCTACAGGGCTTACACTCGACCTCATCGTCTGCTTGGGTGACCACGAACATTACGCCGCATGTGACGCTGACGCTGGGTGGCACATGCCCTGGATCACAAGTCTACTGCAGAGCTTGCCGCATCTTCGAACCATCTACGTACGCCTGGATCTTGTGTCTACCTTCTGCATCAATACAGTAATGGATCAAGCAACGCTCTTGGCAACTTTGCCCAACTTTGTGGATATAAAGATTGCGGGCTCTACATCCCTGGATTCCGTTGGTAGCGCTGGCCACTCTGTGCTTCTTGCAACCTGGACCAAACAACATGGTCTGCAGGTAGACCGGGAAGCCATTGGGCTGTATCGCAAGCGCGAAGCGGACATTGTCTCATTGGTTTGAGCAAAGAACGATTGCGAAGCCCCCAGTATTTCAGTAAGACACAACGCTATTCAGTCGTATGCTTGTGCTAATCAGTCTCAGGCCCTGGAAGCGAATACGTGGAATTCAAGCCGCCATTGGTCAACACGGGAGCGGCGGCACAAATTGGAATATTCGCGAGACTCGCTCGTCGCATGTGACTCTGTGTGCGGTGATTATGTGTATAAGTTGCGCAGCAGGTTCAAATGAAGGACGGACTTTTTCTTTTTTCTCTTGCCTTGGCAGCAGTTGACTGGAATTCATCAAACAGCCTTGAATGACAATGGTTCGTAATATTATCTCTAACGTTCGTATTTGGTGATGTTGTCTCGTGCTGCAACTTCAAGCAGTGAAGCCCACCCTTATTCAGCTGCTAGTTTGGGGCTTTGGAAATTGTACTCAGAGTAGTCTAATCAACAGCGTAGCTCCCACAAAGCCCTAGGCAGCAGCACATTGTGCTCACCTTCTACGTGCCTTCTGTGGGTAATTCACAGACTGCTCCGCGCAGCACGAAGCCAGCCAATGACAGCCCGCGCTTTGGCGACGCCGCTCTCCTCCTTTTCCCTCAATAGCTTTTTACTTTCCCACAGAGTGCATCTATGCTTCGCTTTCCATGCCTCTAAGACCGCCGCCTCGACGCGGATTCTTTGCTCCAGTTCTTGTAGATCGATTTGCTCAATTTGCGATGCTTGGTTTCAAGCAGCAAAGATAATCGGGGCATCGAGAATTTCAATCTTCGGAACATGAAGCCCACGAAGCTTCTCAGGCTCAGGGTGCGTCAAACCCTGATAGTATAGCTCGTGCCTTCCCTCTGATAGCCAGGTTCTGAAGACAGCGAGTCTGTGAAACAGACGAAGTATATCTTCAGGATGTCCAGAGTGGTGCAGTGACTCGAAGTCGAGGTGCATGTCAACTCGGCGGAGATTGGGCATGCATTGGACCAGCATTGTAGTGTTGTGAGAGTGCGTAAGCAGCGAAGGATATCGCGATGCGCGAACTCAGTGTACTCATCGCGCCCATCGAAAAGAGTACGGATGGTCTTCAATTCTCTGCACCGAGACGGAAGTTTTGGAAATTCACTGTGCCAGTGTCGGCGGCAATCTCAGGATTTGTTGACGATGGTGAGTAAAGTATTCCTCGGCGAGAATATCCTGTAACGCTCGTCGTACTCTGTTGTGAACTGCCGGCTGACGAATCTCAGGTTCGAAACAGGTGCATGGAAGTGGAAGGTTGTACCGTCGTCGGTACCGGACTGTTGCTTGACAAAGTGCTCGAACGTGTACTCGTACACGGCATCATGGAGCTCCCGCGGCAATACTTCGAAGAACGATGTACCTTGAGCACTGGTATTTGCTGTGGAATCTTCTGAGGTGAACGATGGGCATACGGTCGAGACCTCCTCAGCGCTGTGAGTTGTCTCTCGGCCCTCGCCTTCCGCTGGCTTGTGAGTCTGCGACATTTGTCAGTGGGCAGATCGCTGGTCAATCTTGTAGATGATAACTCACGCCAACAACCGTCATTTCTCTGGCTAGATAGTGGCTAGCTGATAATTGTGCGCTAGTCTTCATGCTTCATGGTAGCGGAGACAAGGAGGGATGTCGGGAACCGGAAGTTGTGCCGTTTGCTGCTGTTGGTGGAACGAGTTCGAAAGTGGTGATGACCTGGAAGCCAGTCATGTTGTCGGAAGTGGCTGTGGAGTTTGTCAGTCTGTCGATGGCATGAGAACTGGGAGTTCAAGCCAGCGGGCGCGAACCAATCAGCCAAAGGAACAGCCAGATCGAAGTGAACGAGCGCTCAACTTGGGGCCTCCACTCCAGTCACTGACTACAGAGCATGCGCAAACCAAGGGCGGGCATAAGCTTGTGCAAATACGATGGAAGAGGAGTGAATGCGTCTCTTTAGATCTCACATCGCCTCGGTGATCCTTCACGATGGCTAGATAAATTAGCCACTCCGCAGGACATGTTGGACGGGAAGAAGATAGGCTCACTGGAAGGGTTACGCAACAACAACAACACGCTACCTACAGTGTAATAACAGACTAATGGTGAGATTCATACTGTCATGCCAAGCAGTTGGCCAAATGCTTTGATTCGAGATACTCTAAGTCCATCACCAGGTCTGTCGCGAGTGTTGGGTTGGTACAGCTCGCACCTCTCGTATCCAATGTAGAAGATGGTCCTCGAATGTGGAAGATAGTCCTCGAGCCGACGATGCATATGGTCCCACCGCAAGACTCCATGGCTCTCATTGTACCCGATGAAACTAGCATGCATGGCAGCGGATCGGGGAGTGCCAGACTCTCCAGGCGGTGACTATACCGTACCATGTCAGGCATCCTGGTTACGGGAAAGGGCAAGTATCAAGCCATAGTACCGCAGATAATCGTATTGGTCCGGCGATCATGGCGCTACAAGTGTTGTTCGTGGTGAGATGGGATGTCAAGGTGCAGTTGATAATGACCTGAGAAAGATCGCCAGCCAGCCCTCGGCTTCCGCCAAACTTCCACCCAAAGCTCCAAGATCATCATTCGCCGCAGAGCCTCAATCCTACATACAGTACGACAACCCTCCACGAAAAACCCACCTTACCCTCCTCCAATACATCCAATGCCCTTCCCCCGACCAATCCGCTTCATAACTTCCCGCCTCCCACACCAAACCCGCCTCCTCTGCACCAGCGCCTTCTGGATCCTCGCCGTGACAATCAACCTCAACGACCATGCCCTCGAAATAACCCCCATCTACGGCCGCTCCATGGCCCCAACCCTCAGCCCAGCCTACCACGCCACCGGCGCAAAAGACTTCCTCGCCTGGCGCAAATACCGCCCCACCGCAGACCTCCAGCGCGGCGACATAGTCATGTATCAAACGCCGTTCAAAGCCGAAGGCAGCGCTGTCAAACGCGTGATCGCGCTGGGAGGGGACACGGTTGTTCTCGATCGACGGAGGAGGCCGGGCACGGATGAGGATGGGCAGCCAAAGGCGAACGAGAGGACCGCGATGAAGGGGTGGGATGCTATGGCGCCGCGGGTGAAGGTGCCGTATGGGCATGTGTGGCTTGAGGGGGACAATTGGCAGGCGAGTTCGGACAGCAATTATTTCGGGCCAGTGAGCAGGAGTTTGATTGTTGGGAGGGCGATGGGGGTTGTTTGGCCGCCGGAGAGGTGGGGACGACCTTGGGATTCGGAAACCAAAGAGAAGGGGGCTTGGGGAAGGACGGTGGTTATTGAGGGTATGGAAAGGGTGCCGAGGGAGTGGGCGGAGTTAGTGGAGGGCACTGCAGGGTGAGAGAGAAAAGTGTGTGGTCTTCATGGGAGGTCACGCTTTATTCTTGTCTAAGATTTGGGCTACTCGAGGCATCATGGGACCAGGCTATGGTCAAGAGATTTGCCTCATTTCTTGAAGAGGCGTGCGATCTCTTCCAAGACAGCTTTGGTCACCTCTTCAGTCCCCTTGTCGCCACCCAGGTCCTTGGTCTTCACTCCACTGCTGGTCACGTTCTCAATGGCCTGCATTAGTGTGTCGGCTTGAGAGTCGAGTTTGCCAGCGCCCACCCATCTCACCATCTCGGCGGCCGACCAGAATGCTCCTACTGGGTTTGCAATGCCTTTCCCAGCAATATCTGGTGCGGAGCCGTGAATCGGTTCGAACATCGAAGGATATTCACGGCTGGGGTTGAGATTTGAAGACGGAGCAATGCCGATTGAGCCCGCGAGCGCAGCTGCTAGATCGGACAGGATGTCTGCGTGCACTATTCACGCAAGGAAAGAGTCAGCTTTGGGATACACATCAACCTGGATCGTGGCAACTTACAATTGGTTGCAACGATGACATCCATGCTCTCCGGATGATTCACCATACGGACAGTCATCGCATCAACGAGCATCTTATCGTGCTCAACCACGCCCTCGTACTCTTTGGCCACTTCGTAAAAGACTTTATCCCACAACACCATGCCGTGCCTCTGAGCATTGCTCTTCGTCACCATGGTTAACTTCTTTCTCGGCCGTGACTTGGCCGTCTCAAACGCGAACCTCATGATCCTTTCGATCCCAACATAAGTGAAAATAGCCAATTCCGTGGCAATCGCGTACTTCTCATGGCCATGCGTGGTGCCACCCTGGCCTGCATACTCGCCCTCCGAATTCTCTCGTACGATGATCCAATCGAGCAACTTTGGGTCTTTCTGGCACTTTTCAATCGGGCTTTTCGTCCCTGGTAGAACCCTAGTCGGCCGCACATTGACATACTGGTTCAGTTCCTTCCTTATTGGCAAGATCATGTTCCAGAGCGAAATATGGTCTGGCACGCTAGGCCAGCCGACCGCACCGAAATAGATCGCATCGTGTTTCTTTAGCGTAGCAACAGCGTCTTCGGGCATGTACCAGCCACGCTCGAGGTATGCTTTGCTGGACCAGTCGAAGTCGGTGAAATCAAAGCGGAAAGAACCATCGCAGTCAGCGAGCTTGTTCAGGACTTGTTTGGCTGCTTCGGTGATGTCGACGCCGATGCCATCACCAGGGATGGAGGCAATCTTGTATGTTGTTGACATGCTGTGTATATTATGTAGTACTTGGGCTGGTTGTATTATATTGTAAGGACATGAGTGTTGTAGGATCAATAGAGCTCAGAGTAGCTGCGGGTCGCCAAGATGGTGGCTTGCGCTGTATACGAGTATATCTATGAAGACATAAAGAGGTGTAATAAACGGGAAGAATGAGCTCTCGTCGATCATGTCAATACGGCACGTGGCTCATTTATACCTGCTCATGTACCCCACGGCCTGGGCACGCACATCATCGAATATGTGGGTGTTGTGAGCTACTTTTAGGACAAATGAGAGTCCGAGGAGGCTTTTGTTGCAGATCCCATCAAGCATAGCATGCTCTTGGGGACCTGGACGACGAAATGCCATGCGTTGTCGGTGGAAAGAGAGTGCGAAGGCGAGTAAGGCCGGTTGAGGAAGTAGAAACATGCAGCACACGGACCTTCATGTTGGTTTGATGAAGGAGACATATCTAAAATGGGACGTCGTCAGCTCCTGCCTTGATGTGGGGCACGAGCTCGAGTAGGTTGTCTAACTCCTAGCAAGGGTCTAGACATGCCACCATTACATTACTCCCACCGCCAAATACAATACGAGACACCAGATTGAATCAAACGACCACCTTTTCCTGTTCTAACAAATCACACACACACATAAACACTTCAACACACACCCTGCTAACAACATGACCACTGCATTCCCTCCCGGCGGCACCTACTTCGACGGCCGCAAGAGCTTCGCCGACGTCAACTACGACACCGCCAAAGACAATGCGATCAACACCACCCAGTTCCTCGAGGCCTCTGAGTCTCTGACCACTCTCTTCGATGTGATCGGCGGTGCCGCTTTCAAGCCCGTCAAGAGTGATATGCAAGGCAACATCAAGGTAGGAATGACCTCGATGCTATTGAGCCTCTAATATAACGGATGGGACAACAAGATTGATATGATCCCGTCTGCTTAGAAAATCACCGACCGCCAACTCGCTGCTCCCCTCGAGTCCGACACCCTGCAAGACCTCGTCCGCAACGAGCTCAAGACCGGCAAGCACACCGCATCCGAAGGCCTCCTCTGGCTCGTCAGGTAAGTTGGACCGAAACACAATCCCACCCCCCCCCCCCCAAACCACAAAGTACATTCCCCACTAACACATACCCAACAGAGGCCTCGACTTCACCGCCCAGGGCCTCCGCGACAACCTCTCCAAACCCTCCAGCGAGCTCTCCGAGTCCTTCCGCGCCGCCTACGGCAACACCCTCAAGCCCCACCACTCCTTCATGGTCAAGCCCATCTTCTCCGCCGCCATGAGCGCCACGCCCTACCGCAAGACTTTCTACGCCAACTTGGGCGACGACCAGGAGCGCGTGAACAAGGAACTCGATGCCTGGCTCACCAGCCTGGAGAAGATTGTCAGCATTCTGAAGGAGTTCCAGGGCAGGAAGGAGGCGAAGTGGTAGATTGTTGAGTGAGAATTAGGATATGGGCTTTGGAAAGAGAAGAGATCGGATCATTGGCGGAGAATAGGGACGAAGAGCCTCGCGAGGAGAGTAAGAAGCTGGAAACACCCACACAGACGCACAGCAGGCGTAAGGTCACGACCTGTCATTTTTGGCCAAGACCTTTGACCAATATCAAGCAAGAATTGAATCAGAAAAGCATTCGAGAGCCAGTCATCGCAACTTGCTCCTACACTCCTCCAGTCAGAACTATTTGATTTATCCTGGTTGGCGAGAGATCCAGGGAACCGAGTCCCATCACACCTGCACTCCTCTCCTTAATTCGTGATACTACCCAGAACATCAGTAAAGACAATTAGAGAGAAGAGCGTATGGTACAAAACGCACGCTATGCTGACTAATCCAATCTGTACTGTCTGCCGTTACATCACTCATGCTTGCCGTCGAATATCGCCCACATCGCTAGCACTGCAAACAAAAACCGAAACAACACACTCTCGTTCATCTAAAAACCCAAAAGGCCTCGATACACCTCGCAAGGCCCACCTAAGTGTAACTCCTCATAGCATCCACATACCCCGTACCGCCCTTCAAGTCCCGCTCGAAGCTCTCCGCGACCTCCATAACCCTCTTGACGTGCGCTAGACCAAGCACAGCACCCTCGTTCAGCGCCAGGGCCTGAGCAGTGCGCACGATGTTCTTGATCTGCCTGCCGTTGAGCTGGTGTCTGCTCAGGGCGTCGAGATCCTTGTCGTTGAATTCCGCAACTTCGGTGCCTTTCTGCGCGCGACACATTTCGATGAATTGCTTCCACACGGTCCTCTTTGCTTTCGTTGTTAGGTCGCCGTAGCGCAGAGCGACGTGGATACGGCTCTGGAAAGCGTCGTCAAAGGTCTCGACGCGATTTGTCGTGAGGAAGAGGATGCCCTGGAAGTACTCTAGCAGACGCAGGAAGATGGAAACGAGAGCGTTACGGTGGATATCGTGGACTTCACGCTTCTCGAGGAAGACATCGGCCTCGTCGAGCAAGAGCACAGCGCCCCAGCTGTGGGCGATGTCGAGAATCTTCTGCAATTCCAGCTCCAGTTTGCCTGGGTCGGTGCCGAGCTCGCCTGCGGACACCATGTAGAGAGGACAGCGCAGGAGCTCGGAGATACCTTCGGCCGTCAGGGTCTTGCCGGTACCAGGCGAGCCGTGAAGAACAGCTACGAGACCTTTGCCCTTGCCTTGTACCACGTCGTCGATCGTCTTGGCGGCGTGGAACTTGTGGGATTCGACGAGCGCACGAACGATCGACTTCTGGTTTGTCGGGAGTACAAGGGAATCGAAAGCCGCATCGTTGTAATCGATATCGCGGACACCCGAGATTGTGAACTCCAGCCAGAGCTTCTCGTTGAAAGCGAATCCGTAGACGACTGGAGAGGTGAGAAGCAGTTCCTCATCGGTAAAAGCGCGTCTGCGACCACTAGTGTCGAGGGCAAGCTCTTCTTTGACAGTGTTGGGTCCGATGACCTTGCCATCGTCGTCCACTTCGACAGTCTCTCCGCGGAGAGAGCCATCAGGCATCAGCACAAATTTGGTCTTGGTCTTCGGGGCGTCGTAATCCTTGTTCTCAAGAGCGCCGTCACCGTGATCATGCTCCGGCTCGTCGTCAGAACAACCGCCACAGCAGGAGCAATCATCGGAGTATTCTTCATCATCACTGAGATCGTCGTCTTCGTGTGGCTTGATGAAGGAGATGGGATAGTTCGGGTTGATTCTGCGGAAGGTAGCCGGATCAACCATGACACGACCGTTGACGCAAATCTTCAGCACCTGCTTCTTCTTCTTGTGGAAAGCGAGGCCCTTGTGGAAGCGGTAATGCATGCCCTCGAGATTGATGAATTGTCTGCCGCGCTCGATGATCTGCTTCTTCACGCCTTCAGGGTCCTTGTGATACTTCAGCGGATAGCACGAAAGGCTTGTGATCTTGCGAGGTCCCTTGAAAGACTCCACATTGGCTTCGAAGTTGCCGAAACCGAAGCTCTTGCCGTCATATTCCATGTACTTGCCCTCGACACAGTACCATTCTCCACGCATCATCGTCATGTTCTTGATGGCGTAATCGATCTTGAAACAGCGAGGCTCGTCCCAGGCACCATAGCAAGAAGTGACAGCGATGTCATTGGGCTGATACAAAGCCCAAAGCAGCTCAAACGTAATATTGCCTGCGGCGAGGAGGGGATACAGAGTCTTCTTGATGTCGGCGTAATCGTCGTCGAGGTACTTGACAAGTGTCTTACACAGCGAACGCTGCTTCTCGAGCTTCTTGATCACTTTCCGCTTCTTCTCGGTTTTGATCTGGGCGTTCAGAGTCTTCTTATAGTAGGTCCTCAATGTTTCCAGATAGAGGAAGAGTGTGTTTGGGTCCACGATAGGCTCTTCGGCCTCGAGGCTGACACTCTTGCAGTCCTTCATGACCTCGGCGAGGACCGCTCTCAGCGGTCTGGATTTGATATCGACCTCGGTACGTGAATACTTGTTCTCCCAGTCGAAGCACCTGCGAACGAGGAAGGCATATTCCGCAAACTCGCTGTCATCGTCTGCGGCGCTCTCTTTGATCTTCCAGTTGTGAATGCTGGCATCCCAAAGATGGTCAACACGCTTGAACTGCAGGCCGTCATCCTTGCCCTTCTTAGAGGAAGACTTGCGCTTGAGCTTCGGCGTCTTCTCAGTGGATATCGACAGACGTCTGTTGCGGGCTTTGAGCGAAGGTCTTCCAGCGGCGATTTGGAGTTTGAGGGCTTCGAGTTGTGATTGGAGATCGGTCAATGTCGCGTCGCCAGCATCGGAGCTCTCCTCGGCCTCTGAATCAGGAGCCTGGATCTTCTTCTTCTTGGACGCCTTCTTGCGCCTCGCAGGCTCCTCGTCCGATGAACTGTCGCTTGACGAATCCTCGGACGCAGTGCTCTCGCTATCAGCGTCAGAAGCGATCTTGCGGTGCTTGCGACTCTTCTTAGCTTTCGCCTTCCGCGCCTTTGCCTTTGCCTTCCTGGCCTTCCTTTTCTTCTTGAGCTTTTCCTCGTCAGATGAAGCGTCGCTATCAGAGTCCGACGAGTCCGAGCTGTCGCTCGAATCGACGGAGTCTTCGCTGGAAGAACGGTGCTTTGCGGTTTTATTGCGATGTGTGCGAAGCTTCTTCGACTTTGTCTTGTGCTCGGCTTTCGTGCACTTGGACTTCTTCTTTTTCTTTGGCGAAGCCTTGAGCTCTTGTGGCGACTCGGCTGGCTCGCCCGTGACTGCAGGCTCGTCGGATTGACGGCGCTCGGTCACGGGAGCTGTCTGTGCTGCTGCGTCTTCGTCCATGTTGTTGTGGTCGGCAGTTCTGAGAGTGGTGGAAGGTATGGTACCAGGCTGTTGATGAGAACTGGAAGCTGTAGATGAAGGCGTCGAAGCCACAGAATAGCTAGCGGAGCTGCCGCCTGGCGTTGGTGACGTGTCAGACGCAGACGCAGCAAGCCCGTTCATTGATGCAGCGCAGGCAAATCAAACACAAAGCTGAAGCTTGCTTGCTTGTGGACGCACTGCAGGCGTGAAGGAGGGAGTGGTTTGCGGCAGTAAGCACAGGCAGGCGGGGCAAATGTGAGGCGACGATGATGATACTTTATATGCGCGGAACGTGAAGTGAAAGAGACGCAGTGTACGGGAAACACCAACCTTCAAACATAGCCTCACCTTCTAATGCATGCCCTGCCGTGGTCGATGACGAGGCTGAAGTGCGGTGTTGCCTTGGACCAACATGAGCCAACCAACCACGCCGCATGGCCACGACCGGAGTCACGGTGGTACCGCCTGGTCATATGAAGAAGCAACGAGTCCAGGTGTGGCTGTCAGCACCTACCTGCGCGTCGGGCAGCACATTATTCGCCATGAGCAACTCCCCGCTTCTGCACGCTGCACGCCGTATGCGGTCTAGGGTCACATGCGTCTTACCCTGCGTTTCTCACCGGAGGCACCGTCGATGGAGTTCTGGCCGCTTTCGCAATGATTGCTGTGTATTTGTCACTTGTTGCTTGGAATGAGGCGTAACAGATACCATTGGAACTGGCGATGGTGGAAGTGAGGTCGGGAACTTGTATGAGGCAGGAAGTAGTGAAGTTAGGCGGCTATTCCGCTGGGCCCCGACGGCAAGCTGCGTTTGATGGGACCGCATCTCTCCGTCGATAGACTTATCAGATTGCGTATCTTCCTCTTCCTGCGGTGACCTCAGCCAATCGTTGCTACAATATTGTGCCGTACTACACTACTGATTAGAGATTGGCGCGTCGATTTTGCGGGTTTACATGATATTGATACACAGGCGACTTTAAACATGGAAAGATGGGTTGACATTAGAAAACGCTGCCTTTTCATACACCGACATCACCGATGCTCGAAGAAACCGACAAAAAACAAAGTTTAGATAAAAATTTGGAGCCATCGCAAATGAGTCTCTCCCAGACAGAACGAACGCGCCAGCTCCGAGAGCACGTTTCTGCGCACCCAACAGCCACCCGCGTGATGTAGCAAGAAATCGGGGGAATTGGTGGTTGTAATGGTGCAGGTAGATCGTTTCCTCGGAGCGTTCCCTTTATACAATGCCGGTCTGCGACTCTCTATTGACATGATTGTACGCCTCCAGATGTCGTGCGGCTTGCTGCTGCTTTATTCGAGAAGATATTCTCGTCGTTGAATGATTCGCTTACAGCATAAGCTCGAGAGGGCTCTCGATGACCTTCTTGAGCGCCTTCATGTACTCGCCAGCAACGGCACCGTCGACAACCTTGTGGTCGAAGGAGCCAGTGATGACCATCTGCTCGTCCCAGGCAACGCCGTCGGAGCCATCCTCGTTCTCCTTGGGCACGGCGACCTTCTTCACGGCGCCAATGGCGACGATGCAGGCCTGAGGAGGGTTGATGACAGCGGTGAAGCGGTCAATAGCGTCGTTCATACCCATGTTGGAGATGGTGATGGTGCCACCCTGGTACTCATCGGGCTTCAGCTTGCCGTCACGGGCACGCTTGCCGAGCTCCTTGATCTGGGAAGAGATAGTCTCGAGACCGCTGGCGTGGGCGTTCTTGACGATGGGAGTCATGAGGCCAACGGGGGTAGCGACGGCGACAGAGACGTCGACGACGTTGTGCTGACGGACGACGACCTCGCCGTCAACGGTGCGCCAGCTGGAGTTGGCGGCAGGGACCTTGCGGGCGGCAGCGGCAACGGCCTTGATGAGGAGGTCGTTGACGGAAAGCTTGTACTTGCCATCGGCGGAGGCGTTAAGGGCCTGGCGAAGCTTGAGAAGCTTGGAGACGGAGATGGAGGAGGCGACGAAGTAGTGGGGGTTCTGGTTCATGGACTCGGTGAGGCGGGCGGCAATGGTCTTGCGCATGCTGGAGGCGGGGATGTCCTCGTAGGTGGCAGCGGGAGCGCCAGTGGCAGTGGCGGCGGGAGCAGACTTGGGGGCCTTCTCGACATCCTGCTTGGTGATCCTGCCACCGGGACCGCTGCCCTTGATGGAGGAGATAGCAATGCCCTTCTCAAGAGCAAGCTTCTGTGCGGCGGGAGCGATGGAAGGACCGCGCTCAAGGGTGGTCTGCATGCGCTCACCAGTGGACTCGGGCTGCTGGACCTTGGACTCAGCGGCGGGAGGAGCGGTGCCGGAGCCGGAGTCGGGCTTCTCGGTGGCGTTGGCGGCCTCCTGGCCCTCCTTCTTGTCGGCATTGGGAGCCTCCTTGTTTCCACCAGCATCCTCGATGGAGAAGTCGGCGAAGGCCTCGACGTCGGCAGCATCCTCAACCATGACAGCAATGGGCTACAGTGGAAGTCAGCTCGCCAGTTCCAGTAAAAATACGACGTATCCAATGCGCAAACTCACGTTGCCAACAGCGACGTCCTTCTCACCAGAGTTCTTCAAGAGCTTAGCAAGAACACCATCCTCCTGGAACTCAAAGTCCATCTGGGCCTTGTCGGTCTCGATCTCGACGAGGACATCACCGGGAGTGAGGGTGTCACCGGGGTTCTTCTGCCATGTGCCGATGTTGCCGGAGGTCATGGTGGGGGAGAGCGCGGGCATGGAGATGATAGTGTGCGAAGGGTAGGCTGTGGGATCCTTGTCAGATTCATGTCGCCTTCAATAGTTGGTTGAGATGCGGGCGGGAAACGAACATTTGGAGGCGTAGTATCTGGCGAGCGCAGACATGGCGGGAGCCCTGCGACTGATGGAAGAAAACGTGTTAGCCATTCCGAGCGCGTATACAGCTGTGGCAGCTGTGTGGTATTCTCTTGTCGACATACGCGGATGCATGCTGTGCCCTCAATGCGCCAGCTCCCCTGCTGAGTATCCTAGAGGCCGACATTGTGCTTGCTGTGCGCCTTCCGAGAGTGGTCCTAATAACGAATGGAGTGGGCGTGATGGAGGGAGAAACACGACACCGGTGGCAAGCTGTTAGGAGGGAGGTGATGGTGGTATAGGCGGGAGTGTAGTCGGGGTGAGGCGCAGAAAGCTGGATGCCGTACTATTTTCGTGTTGTTGGGAGGAGAGCTCTGAGGCCTTCTGAGAGACTTCCGGCGCTAGTCCGGAGTGAGAGACCAAGGGACGGTCGGTGGAAGCTGGCGAACTCGCCCGGGCGGCGTGCAGCACGAGGCTGCATAGATTGGATTGGACCAGGGTGGGGATTGTTGTTGGTGCAGCAGTATGGAGTTGACGATGACGGAGAATGATTGCATTCGTTCGTGTGTATTTTATTGATCTCGCTGGTACAATTAATTTTTGCCACATGGCAGTAGCCTACACATGCATATGCATACTTCCAACGAACAGCCCTGCCCACGTGACCACGAATATAACGAACAGCCCAACCCACGTGACCATGAATATCCGGACTCTCACCTCAATCACATCCAGAAGCACAGACTCGGTCGGATACAGCCAGCAGGACGAAGAACCTCCTCTCATCTCCTTCGAGACAGACGGCCTGCACGTGATCTGGTCGCCACACTTGCCCTGCAATGACTAGCCTTGTCTCTCTCTCTCTCTGGTGACAGGCTGGAAGTCGCGTGGCATTGAGAACTAGGATTAGGGTTCAGCTCCGAGGCAGCCAGCTAGCAAGCTAGCAAGCCAGCCAGCCAGTCAGCCAGCCAGCTAGCTTATGTCTTCGTGTCCGTCCGCAGGAGAGGGCGCATTGATTGTCCGCATTAATCAACAACAGCGTAGACCCCTTCCACTGTAACAACAAAATTTACCGCCATACCTTGCAAGTTCGCTCCCAAGGATCACCACCCTGGCCATGACATAGTATGCACGGTCTGGCAGCTACGAGATCCCATCACACGCTTTAGGTCTACCAAGTGCTGGAATGGCCGACACCGAGCAACCCGTCAGGGTTTCGCCGGAGGTGCAGGAAGAGAACAAGGAGGAGGTGCAGACATCCCCTGGAGGTCAAGAGAAGGCAAAGACTCCACAAGATGGAACAGAAGATTCGGGCTCAGCAACAGGAGAGGCGAAACGCTCGGGTGGGCACGATGCCCATGAATTAACGGAGTCGCCGATACAAGAACAACAATTGGAGTCGCTACCAACAGAAACCGAGACACCTTCAGTGCACACGGATGACCAGCCAAAGGACCAAACACCCCAAGGGCAGACGCATGATGTTTCAACGCCAGCGAGCGAGGCAACTCCATCCTCTACTCAAACCCCTACAAACGATGTATCCCTACCACCTATAGCGCCTCGTGTGCGCACTGATTCTCAGTCAACTACTGCGACCACGGCCACAACTGGAACGCGCGGAACTACAAGGTCGACGAGGAGTAGCATGGTGTTTGTCGTCTCTGCCCTGGAATCGATTGCCGCATCGAAGGATGCCCGCAAGCGCAAACCGCTCCTGGACTCTACACAGCGCGCGCTGTCAGCTATTAGAAATGCGCAAGGCGATGCCGCTCAGCTCGACCCTGAAATCTTGTTCCAACCGCTGAACCTTGCAACCGAAGCTACCACCGTCACTGTTGTGGTAACTGCGCTGGATTGCATCGGCAAGCTCATCAGCTACTCATACTTCTCTGTCCCTGCGCCAGTGGAGGGACAAGAAAACCAGCCACCGAAAGCGCCGCTTATCGAAAGAGCCATTGACACAATATGCGACTGCTTCCAGGGCGAAGCAACACCTCCAGAGGTGCAGATGCAAATAATCAAGAGTTTATTGGCTGCGATCCTGAATGACAAGATCGTTGTCCACGGCGCTGGTCTTTTGAAGAGTGTGCGACAGACGTACAACATTTTCTTGTTATCACGGCATAGCGCGAGTCAACAAATCGCTCAAGGATCTCTCACACAGATGGTTGGTACGGTGTTCGAGAGGGTCAAGGCGCGTTTGGCAAGCAAGGCAGTGAGATATGGATCTTCAAGGACAAGTCTGGGTCAGGACAATTCTGCGAATGGCACAGATACTCCTGCCGCACTGGACGAAACAGAAACTCCTCGAGCTGACGACATCGACACACCCGTGGACCGCGAGGCGACCGTGAACGCGATGACATTGCAGGACTTCGAGAAGAGGAAATCATTCGACGACACTCGCATTACCGATAACACTACCACCGTCACGCGAGCGAGACGGGCGACATTGATAAAGCAGGCCAGCCGAACCACATCTGGAGCGGAATTGCCCACAATCACTGTACAGGGTGAAGGATCAGAGGCGTACACGGAAGACGATGAAGAGGACGAAATCTACATCAAGGATGCTTTCCTCGTATTCCGTGCTATGTGCAAGCTTTCGACGAAGACTGTCCGCCGCGAAGAGGAAGTCGATATCAAGTCACAAGGCATGCGATCAAAATTGCTCTCCCTCCACATCATTCACACCGTACTTTTCAACCACTTCGCGGTCTTCACAGACCCACACGCCACCATTCGAAGCTCTGCTGGCCAGGAGCCGACTGAATTCACACATGCTGTCAAGCAGTATCTGTGTCTCTCGTTGAGTAAGAATGCTGCTAGCTCTGCTAAACCGGTCTTTGAAGTCTCCGCCGAGATTTTCTGGCTCATGGTCCGCTATCTGCGGTCTGAGCTGAAGCGCGAGTTGGAGGTTTTTATCAAGGAAGTCTACCTTACGATCTTGGACAAGCGACTGGCTCCTGGATGGCAAAAGAGCTACATCGTGCAAAACATCTTCGGGCGTATTGCTAGTGAGCCCAAGGCTCTTGTGGAGATCTATCTGAACTACGATTGCGATCGACAAGCTCTCGACAACATGTTCCAGCGGATTATCGAGCACGTATCGAGGATATCTGGTCAGCCAGTACCCGTCACAGCCATCCAGCAGCAGGCATTTGCAGAGTTCAGCACAAAGCAGGCCTCTACAGGTGCGAACGATTGGCAACAGCGTGGAACATTGCCGCCAAACCTAGCAGCTGCAAACATGAACACACCCTCAGATGCCGAACGCGGATTCCCATCGGATTATGCTCTTAAGATGCAATCGCTGGAGACTCTCGTTGAGACTTTGCGAAGCCTCGTCAACTGGAGCCAGCAAGGCGTGACGGAGCTCGCTGCTAGCACGGCTCAAGATACGGACGCCAGGAACAGCTACGAGGATGTCAGGGAAAGCATGGATACCAGAGGTGACACCGGGGCGGCGACTTCGCCAGCCCTCAATTCGGAAGAGGCAGGGCAGAACGAGACTGCAGAAGACGATCCTGCTGAGATTGAGCGAGTGAAACAACGCAAGACTGCACTCAACAATGCCATCCGCGCTTTCAACTATAAGCCCAAGAGAGGCATGAAGACTCTCTTGCAGGATGGTTTCATCCCTTCTTCAGACCCTCATGATATTGCGCGCTTCCTGCTGGTGCACAACGATCGCATCAACAAGAAAGCGCTAGGTGAATTTCTGGGCGAGGGAGAAGAGGAAAACAAGCAGATCATGGCAGCTTTCGTCGATGGCATGGAGTTTGGGCGCACTCGTTTCGTCGACGCCCTCAGACGGTTCTTGCAAGCTTTCAGACTACCTGGTGAGGCGCAAAAGATTGATCGTCTCATGCTCAAATTCGCAGAAAAGTATTGCGCGGGCAACCCGAATGCATTCGCCAACGCTGATACGGCGTACGTGCTTGGATACTCCGTGATCATGCTCAACACCGACCAGCATTCTTCTCAGGTCAAGAAAAGAATGACCATCGAGGACTTTATCAAGAACAACCGCGGTATCAACGATGGACAGAGTTTGCCGGATGACTACCTGCAGGGCATCTTCGACGAGATCCAAAACAATGAAATTGTTTTGGACAGTGAGCGAGCGACGGCAGCGAACCTCGGCATGCTTCCTCAAACTCCTGGCGGAATCGGCGGCGCCCTCGCAACCTTTGGCCGTGATCTGGGTCGTGAGGCTTACGCAGCTGCCAGTGAAGAGATGAGCAACCGTACTGAACAGCTTTTCAAATCTATGCTGCGGGCGCAGAAAAAGGCTGCTGGTGGTGCTTCTGGTAGCAAGGGTAGGTTCTTGACTGCTAGCTCCTTCAAGCACGTTGGACCGATGTTCATGGCCGTCTGGATGAGCTTCCTCACAGCCTTGAGCGGCACGGCGCAGGAAACGCAGAACATCGAGGTCGTGCGCTTGTGCACGGAGGGCCAGAAACTCGCCATCCGCATCGCATGCCTCTTCGATCTTGAGGACCCTCGTCAAGCCTTTGTGTCTTCTCTCGGCCGCAGCACAAACCTCTACAACTTCTCAGAGATGAAGGCGAAGAATGTGGAAGCGCTGCGAGCGTTGTTGGATGTTGCCCACACTGAGGGAAACCTTCTCAAGGAGAGCTGGCGCGACATACTCACTTCTATCTCTCAGCTCGACCGTTTCCAGCTCATCTCAAGTGGTGTCGAAGAAGGTGCCGTGCCTGATGTTCTAAAGGTGCAGGGCGCCCCTACTACACAGACCAATGGTCCTAGGAAGAGCATGCAGCTCCCGAGAAGGCCTGCTGCCAGGCCAGTGACCAGTGGTTCATATCACGCCGACATCGCCGAAGATGCACGCTCCGCAGACATGATTCGCGGCGTTGATCGCATCTTCACGAACACCGCCAACCTGTCGGGTGATGCTATCGTCCATTTCGTCCGTGCTTTGACCCAGGTCAGCTGGCAAGAGATCCAATCATCTGGTCAGAGCGACAGCCCGAGAACATACAGCTTGCAGAAGCTCGTTGAAATTTCCGGATACAACATGTTGCGTGTGCGTTTCGAGTGGACCAATATTTGGCAAGTGCTCGGCCAGCACTTCATCGACGTCGGCTGTCACAACAACACGCATGTCGTGTATTTCGCTCTCAACAGTCTGCGTCAGCTTAGTATGCGCTTCATGGAGATTGAGGAGTTGCCTGGTTTCAAGTTCCAGAAGGACTTCTTGAAGCCTTTCGAGCTGATTCTGAGCAACGCTTCGCAGGTCGCCGTCAAGGATATGGTCCTCCGTTGCTTAATCCAGATGATCCAGGCGCGTGGCGATATGATCCGATCTGGATGGCGAACTATGCTTGGTGTCTTCACCGTCGCGGCTCGCGAGCCGTATGAGAGCATTGTCAATCTTGCTTTCGACAACGTCACGCAGGTGTGGAATGATCGCTTTGGCGTGGTGATTAGTCAAGGCGCTTTCGCGGACTTGATCGTGTGCTTCACCGAGTTCAGCAAGAACATGAAGTTCCAGAAGAAGAGTCTGCAAGCCATCGAGACTCTGAAGTCTACTGTGCCGAAGATGCTTCGCACGCCAGAGTGCTCCCTTTCGGTCAAGGCCGCAGGCGACAAAGATGCGCCTCAGGCCGAGGGCTTGCCTAAGCAGCCGAGTCGACAGACTCAGGAAGAGCAATACTGGTTCCCGGTGCTGTTCGCTTTCCACGATGTTCTTATGACGGGTGAGGATCTGGAGGTCCGCTCCAGGGCGCTCAACTACTTATTCGACACACTTACCAAATACGGCAAAGACTTCCCTCGCGAGTTCTGGGATACGCTCTGGAGGCAGCTGCTATACCCTATCTTCATGGTGCTCAAGGACCGCAAGGCCATCAACCAAGAAGCTATTAACCACGAAGAGCTGTCAGTGTGGCTATCGACCACTCTCATACAAGCGCTGCGCAACATGATCACGCTGTTCACTTACTTCTTCGACAGCTTGGAGTACATGCTTGATCGCTTCCTTGAATTGCTGGCGCTTTGCATTTGCCAGGAGAACGACACACTGGCACGTATTGGCAGCAACTGCTTGCAACAGCTCATCTTGCAAAACGTCAAAAAGTTCACTCCTGAACACTGGGAGAAGATTGTTGGCGCCTTTGTCGATTTGTTTGGCAGGACTGAGGCTAGAGATCTGTTCTCTGCTGCTACTTCCAGCTCGTATGACAAGAGCGTTTCCTTTGCCAACGGCGATGCGACGAAGGCTGCTGCTGGTGTCGCGGACAATGCGTCGTCTGTTAGTTCCGGTGCGAACGCCTTGAACATCAATGGCTTGTCTGCAGACGCACCATCAGATATCCCGACAGCAAACGGCCATGAAGGCGGGGCTTCTTTGCAAAGGGAGGCTTCCAACACTCTATCCATGTCAGATGTGGATCACGACGAGACATCCTCGCCATCCAAGCGCTCAAGGCAGAAGGACTCTGACCTCGAATCTTTCGCCGCCGGCTCAAACTCGCACAGCCAGCAGGCACCCGTCGTCGTCACAGCCGCTCGCCGCCGCTACTTCAACCAAATCATCACCAAGTGCGTCCTGCAACTGCTCATGATCGAGACCGTCAGCGAGCTCTTCAACAACGACGCCGTCTACGCCTCCATCCCCTCCCACCTCCTCCTCCGCCTCATGGCGCTGCTCAAGAAATCCTACCACTTCGCCAAGCGCTTCAACGAGGACCGCGAGCTGCGCTCCCGCCTCTTCAGGGAGGGCTTCATGCGCCAGCCGCCCAATCTCCTCAAGCAGGAATCCGGCAGCGCAAGCGTCTACGTCCTCATTCTGCTGCGCATGTACGCCGACGCCAGCGAGGACCGCGCGGCGTCGCGCGCCGAGACCGAGGCGGCGCTCATCCCGCTGTGCCAGGACATCGTGGCGTCGTACATTGGTCTCGACGAGGAGACGCAGCAGCGCAACATGGTCACGTGGCGGCCGGTGGTCATCGACGTGCTGGAAGGCTACGTCGCGTTCAGAGAAGAAGAGTTCGCGAAGCATGTCGGAATTTTTGCTCCGCTGGCTGTCGGGCTTATGAGGGGTGATATGGGGCCTGAGTTGCAGCGGGCTGTGCAGGGCGTTTTTGCGCGCGTTTGCGAGACGCAGTTGGGGATCGGGGCAGAGAAGATGAGGGGTATGGTTAGTGGTGGGAGGAACGGTGGTGCTGGAGAAGAGCCGACCAGCCCCAGGGTTTCGGTGTTTGGAGGGAGGAGGGGGAGTAAGGCTAGCAGGTAGATAGGTGAAATGGAGGTATTGGGAATCGAGGTGGGCATGGCGTTCTTGGGCGGGTGAGATTCTCGGCATCTGTTCGGACAGAAAGAGCTCGATTGTAGGCGGGAAGGCCGTGTAAATCTATGGGCTCGCTCATTTGGTGGGGGTTTTCTTTGATTGTATAGCATAGCACGGGTAGCGATTTAGATGGTTTGCGAACAACTATGAGTATTTTCTGGTTATGTTGAGGGTTTGATCTGAACATTGTGTGTACGGGTTCATAATGTGCGATACCAGATCGTGGATGGCTATCGATTTGATCTTTGGAACAGCGATTCACAAAGAGCGTTCCGGGTATGTGCGATCAGATGACTGTGTGCAAAGCTTTAGTCACGTTCAGGATGTGCTGAAGAGGATATAGTTTCAAGTGTACGACTTCAAAGATAATCAATGGCTGTATCTCTCGAATGTTGTGATAGGGTTTGAGATATCTGTGAGCACTGCATGTTGTTGGTTTCTCATATTATGAATTTGGAACGTACAGGTGCACGCTCTCTAAGTCTCCAGATGCAAATGGCTATGATCGGATCTCTAGCATGCCCAAATATCACAACGGAGCACACTTGAATGCTTGTGGCAACCTTGCATAACTTCTGAAATATGGAATAGTGTAACAGAGCATGATTGAACTCGTAAGAAATTTCCCTGCGTGACTTTCGAAGTATCAAATAGCATCGCAGAGCATACATGTATTCACATGTTCGTCGATACTCCGACAGTATGTCGGCTGCTATCAGCCGGACATTGATCCCTCCAGCAACTTCAATCTACATCGATTGCCTGTTCGAGTCCTTGCACTGCAACTGCCAAAGCCGAGAAGTCCGCGATGGCGCGCAGCAAAGAGGCGCATGATTTGCCAAAAGCCAATCTTGACTCTTCACAACTCAAAAGCACGCGAATCGAAGGTACGATGCAAACTTAGTCTAGCACTGCAGGGTTCAGACAACAAATCGCACAGGAATCGTCACAATTATTCTCCTTGAGCCCGCAGCCCGTCATCATCGGTAGTACACACACGTTTCAGCACAACGCCTTGTCCGCCCAGCGTGACAGGAACGGGCAATTGCTTGCTTGCGCCCTGCCGTGTCCGACAGAGGATGCGAGCCATCGCATTTGACAATCATCCGCCGCATTGTCTGCTGCCATCCAACCACAGGCCTGCATCGCTACACTTGCGCAAGTACTGACGCCAACTCATCTTTGACATAGAGCCAATCGTGCTGCTGCAGCGCCTGCGCTGGCGTGAGCGCCACTGGAAGCTTGCCAGTCTGCCGGGAATTTGCTACTGGTCGAAAAAACCCTCGAGGGTTCGCTTGCGCTCGCTCCAGTCGTTCGTTCGTTCGTTTGTTCGTTCGTTGACGGCCATGCCGTGAGGAACATGATCGTCTTGCTAGTCTAGGCCAATGGCAGTCTGCTACGCTAGTGAGAACGCCTGGCTTGCCTTGCGCGAACTTCATGCACCGGAAGACTTCCATTCGCCAGCGAGCAGATTTCGCTTCGAATGTTGCTCGCAGGGCAATGGATAGACGGAGATCTGCTGCAGATTTGCTGTCGCTTTTGTCGCGCAGCGTGCCCAACGCTCGGGACGTGGCAGGTCGCACTGGCGGTGAGGCGTTAAGGATGCGTTTCATCAGCGTATGCTCCGGTGCAATGAAGATGCAGCAATGGCCTGCCCGGTGTTGGCGGTCGGCATGCTTTGCTCTTGCATGCCGCAACCTTCTTGCCATGCTTTTCGAGCCCCCACAGTCCATCGGGAGATGATGTGCACCATACTCGAAGAGTACGCTGCACGCCTTGAGTTCTCTGGAGCGATGTGCCGAAAAGTGTGAACAGCAACCCTCTTTCGCCGCTCGTGCCCTTGCCTCTCGTCCTCGTCATATGCATGTGGCTTCTGCCTTGTCCTACCTTTCATTTACCTTCGCTCTGGTAACACCCTTGCTTGCGTAAGGCTCTTCCTTTGCACGATCTTTATTATCTCTTCCTTTCTGTACTCTACTTCTTGTATACCCTGGCGAATCCTTTATCCGACACTTCATACTAAATGACACGGTGAACTTTGAGGTCAATGG
Source organism: Cladosporium cucumerinum (assembly GCA_023634325.1). Classification (NCBI taxonomy): domain Eukaryota; kingdom Fungi; phylum Ascomycota; class Dothideomycetes; order Cladosporiales; family Cladosporiaceae; genus Cladosporium; species Cladosporium cucumerinum. The sequence goes on from JALDQA010000003.1 coordinate 321,705, forward strand.
GCCTCATCGTCGACGACAATGGACACTATAGAGGTTGGCTGGCCTCCATTCTTTGCTGCTGTGCGGCTTTGAGCGAGGACGAGTATCCTTCTGAAAGAAAGAAGGGCATCGAACAGGGTAAGTGTGGCATACTTCGAGATTCACGGCCATCAATATGTCATGCTGATCACTATTCATCATACAGGAAATTCCAAGGAAACACAATACCACCAAGAAACGACTTTGACAGAGTCTCCTGTTTTACCAGAGGCGACCCATCCGTCGTCAAAAAATGTTTTGGAAACCGACGCGAGCCCCCGTCACGACTCACGACATTCTGGACATTCCAATGTTACGCAAACACAAGGCTTTGACCCAGACTCCCTACATCCCAGCCCTACTGCGGAGGAACCAGAACGAGAGGAGCCCAAGCTCGTGCGGTCTACCACAAACGATACTGTACGGACATATCGTCATGTCCGACCCAGTCCTGGTGGGCCGATACACCGAAAGACACTTGTGCCAATACAACTGGGTCCAGTTGTTCTGCGCGATGCCTCCGAGGGAACTCATAGCGATACATCGACGCTGCCTTCTGGAAGCGGAGACAGCAGGCCAAAACACCAACACAAGAGATCCGAGTCGACGCAAGATTTACTCAGCAACGTGTCTCGTCCGTCTTTCTGCGACAAGCAAGAAACGCCGCACCAAAAATATGGCCGGCATAGTGCAGAGACGCTGACCTCACACTTGCACTCTGATCAAAACGTTGCTCCTCGAGCCACCACTTCGACGCATTCTCTCTCGAGCTCCTTCAGACAACACTCAAGAGATTTCAGCACTCCATCAAGCCTATTAACGCTGACCGAGCGTTCCAAGACTGGCGCACGTCTACAACGCAAGCATTCAAACCAGTCCAAAAGTTCCTTCGGCAATCCCGGCGACTCAGACGTAGAGAAGGAAGTGCTTGAGCTCAATACAATAGTGGAAGAGCGCCGCGCCGAAGGCAACCGTGTACGCCCCAGGGACAGCTGTCACGTACCCGCAGTAGCGCCCTCAATGCAAGTCGGTGTCCGCTCGGAAACGCTCAACGATATTGGCTCGGCTCTGTCACGACCGCTGCCTACGAAGCACATCAACACAGGCGGATCAGACCTCGAGCTGGACGGCAAAAAGCATCAGCCCAGAACCTCCCGTGTCTCGGGCTGGCTTTCAAGTGTTACTACCTCCACAAAAGCAGCGGCCGAGAACGCAGAGCCTTTCTACAAATACGACGCAGATACTACACACGAGCGGAACGTCTCTGGGCACTCCTCCGTCACCGCTGTGGACTCAGTATTGTACACTCATGACTCCTCGCCTACGACTTCGAAACGGTACAGTAGGAGTTTGATCATCACGCCGCTCACGCCTATTGATGATGATGGCATTGGTGATGATCGAGAGCGAAGTGTTGGGATCGCTTTGTGATGATGATGATGATGATGAAGAGGTAATGAGATGAAAGGTGATGGGATACCCGGTCTGACTTTATGGCGTTGAGGGATTGTTTTACTGTATGGTATGCTCTTGCTTGATTATGATTATGATGCGCTGATACGAGATATGAGCGATATATAGATGGCGTTTTGTACAATCAACTCTTCACTTCGAAAGGGCTTGCACTGAGCCTTGACGTGAGCACGTGTGGTCGCTGAACTGATAAAGAAGGTCTTTGTCATGTGAATGGCGACGCATGATATCTTCAGCTTCAATATAACACTGAGTCGTCACTTCCACAACATCTGATATCCACCATAACCGCACAGCAGCACACAAATCAAATCTCCACAACTTTCTACCACACCACGCCATTGCCATCATCAAAGGCTTAATCTCCACCACTGCCTGCCACGCCAGTTCCCCGTCGTCCCCAAAGACTTCGCCATTGCGGACAATTCGGAAGTGTGCGACACTGCAGTACAATCCTGACCGCCCTCAAAACCGTCTGTACCAGAGAATACTATAGTAAACGACCCACGAGCCGCACAAATGGTCAACCAACTCCCAACCAGCAACATGACGGACGCTGGCGACCTCGAGAAGCTTCCCCCGAAATTCCACCTACTCGTGGAGCCTAGTACGATCGCCATCAAGCGCTACATCAATCCCAAAGCCTACAAACCGCATGAACCACCGCCGAAAAGCGGCCCGCAACAGGAAGGTGTACGATCGACGTCAAGAGACATGGGTGGAAGCTCCACCTAGCACCACCTCGATCCTTCTAGCCGACAAACTGGCGAGTCGGGAAGCGACGCCTGTGTTCTATAGATCCAACGACTTCTTCTTCGACAACGCTGGTGCCCTTCAGGACTTTCTGGCCTGGATTGGTCAGTCGAGGTAACACCTTCGTCATGTGGAAATCGACGGCAACCATGACAGCGGCATCAAGTTCAATGCTTCATGGACCGCTATGGATCGTTCTTTCAGTCTGCTCGAATCTACCAAAGGTCTACGTGCGCTGCACTTCTACTCTACTGGATTCTGTGGCGGCTCCGATCTAGACCATGTCAACATCTCTGAACTGGGAAAACACGGCGCACCATTGTTGCGATCACTGCAGACCACTCGTGAAGCGGCGAAACGTGGATTTTAACGTGTTGAATGTCGCACGTGCCGCTGTCCCTGCAAAGTCGCGGAAGACAACAACAGATCTTTCACCGAGAAACTAAAGAACGAAATCGCAAGGCAGCTTGGGCTGGACACCGATCATGGAGATGCTTGAGGTTACAATTTCTGCACGCTCAACAGATTCAACATTCAACCTTACAGTCGGCCAGGACTCGAGAGTAGCGACTCACTCCTTTGAGACTTGTGAACGAGAAGCAAATTTGAGATCGCGGAGATCAGTTCAAACTCATGGTATTGGGGACTACGAATAGGAATGGGAATATCGTGGTACACAGTGACTGGTAGACAATATTCGTGTATTCAGACCTCCACTTCCAGCATACAGCCTTTCGCCGCTCCTCCACTAACATAGACTTCACTTTCGATGCCAGTGACTGCCACGAGCTAGTGCGTTCTGTGATCTGTTTCCCTGCGCGACCAAGTGACCACGCTACCCTCTAGAATAAATGCTTTGCCGCGCGCTCCCATTCTCTCAGAAGACGTAACCCATCAAATCTCCACCCTCGAGCTCACCGAAAATGCGCCGTGAGAGGGCCTCTGGAAGGCATACAGGCTGGGCCGATGGGGACCAGAGCTGATTTCGACTCTTCTGTGTGATCACGAGGCGGCTACGACATGGCGAGCGCCTGTCGAACTCGGCAGTGAATTGGCGACTGATCAGGCGAAGGTGTGGAGACGGCAAAGGGTAGCGAAAGGTCAGGCTATGGATTCGCGTGTCTTCTTCGTGCTGGTGGAGTAAGTCGTAGATTTGGTTGCGGAGCTCGCCAGGTAGCGAGAAAAAGTGCTTCGGTTGTGCTGCTTCGATGGCGGCAGCGGTTGTGGTAAAGATCCGGTGCCCACCAGCGACGTCGACTTTGAACTCAAGCCGAGTGAGGCGCATGTTCTGCATGCCAGTAGGAACTTTCGGAAGACGGCGGGGCTGCTTGTATACTGCCCAGACCAGGTTCGCGGGTTCAAGCGTGACCGATAGCTGCGAGCAATCTGTGGGTGGAGTACGCATGTCGAATTCCCTTGTGAAGCGGCGATTGATGATGCGAGTGTTGACGGGAGGGCAACGGAAACGGAAGACCAGTTGGCCCAACTCTGCCTCCACCTCATGATAATTGAGGATGTCGCAAATCCCACCGCGAAGCTCATGAGGGAGCGAGAAGAAGCCTTTCGGCTTTGGAGTCAGGTTGGCGGCGATGGTCGCGCTGGCCTCCTCAGTTTGGCGGGAAATCGAAAGCTTAAAGGAAGGTTTGGTGGATTTGATGGCATAGACCGGACCAAAAAGGTGCTGTATTGTGTTGGCGTACGTGGTACGCGGTGTCGTTTGTTCTGCGTTTGACGTGGCTGTTGCCTGGTCCCGCCCTGCAGGGTGCCGAATTCACTTCTACCGAGCTCCTTCACTTGATACCAGACCGCTTGACGTAGGCTTACGGCCGCTCGTGACAGATTCCCACCTTTCGCTGCTATTCACAAGCCGAGCTTGCGCTTACCATTGCAACAACGTGCACTCGTCCACCGGATCGTCTCCCACGCACAACGCATCAAATCGCCACTCCCCTATCTAAATTCATCTACCACACACAGACCATGGACATGTCCTCACACACGCTGGTACCAGTACCAACTTTAAACCACGCCGACATGGTCTTCCGGTTCTTTGCACTGCCTCGCGAACTGCGCGACATGATCTACGACCACCTCTGGCAAGAAGTTGAGGTAGGCACTGATCGTCTTCGCTTTGACATTAGCACTATCACTCCCGAGCTTCGCCTGGTCAACCGTCAATTCAAAATCGAGTACGACGAGCGCATTTCAGCCAACGACCACAATAACGCCATCACCGTCACGCAGCGCTACGAGCGCGATCCCTACGACCCCTTGAAAGAGATTCCTCTTCCACACCTTGCAGCTCTGTCTACCAGCCTCACAATCAACATCATCAACCATGAGCACGACTGCGGCTTTTGCCACAGGTGTGATCATAGGAGATGCGAGCACTCCGCGCATTATAAACAATGTGTGCAACACTGGCTGCTCGCGCAGTACCCTTTTCGAAGCTGCAAAGTCCGGCTGAGCATGGCTAGTCGCAGATGCGTGCCGGAGGCAATGGCCAACCACGGGCTGATCACAGACTGTTTGGAGTCCTTCGGGGAGTACAGCGAACTGGAAATCTACGGGCCGAAGTCAGAGCATGATGCCGGTGCTGTAGTGCTTCTAGCGAATCACTCGGGAGTTTCGACTTGCGAGACAAGGGCAGCTATGTTGAAGTCAGCGAACGTGTTGGCAGAGTCCCTTAGGGAACCATTGTGGAACTAATGGGAGCCGCTCATTGGTTCTCACACGCTTGACGGGCAGAATGATATGGACCGAGCGCGATGGGAGTCTTTCCAGGGCCTGGAGGTATGAGCGCTGCACAAAGTACAGCGCCACCGAAATGCATGTGTGCAAGGACCGGCGAAGAACGCTTTGGACATGGATGAGAAAGGAGAGTGCACCTTTGATTTGGACAAGCTGTGTTGTGTTTACTATTGCTTTGCACCCTTCCAGTAGACTTCCATTCATACCGCAATCACTTCTTTCGGCATTTCGATTGCTCTTGCTCGTGTTGCTTTCTCGTAGTGGTGCTCATTTGGTAGTTCGCCCGATTGATGCAGCGCGTTGAGCTTCTCCGATTCCGTGGTCAAAGATGATATCGTGCTATTCTTGATCTCCATACCACGTCAGCTGACGGTCGAGGGAGGATCATGAGTTAGGCAGGGGAATGTTCGCTAGATGCCGTGAGCGCAATGCTGAAGGGCGTGCGTGCAAGTCCAAAGGATCACGTGCATGCGACCAGAACGCATTCCGATTGGCTGATACTGGGAATTTGGAAGCAGGGTTAGGGTTGGGACAATATACGAATGAGATGACAGCACTAGTGTATAACAGAAACAACAAAACCTGCTTATAAATTGACGATAACGGTTGGTTTGTTGATATGGCAAAGGATCGTGTTGTTGGCTCTCGACTTAACATGCGAGACATGAGCGAAGCATTAGAAAACGCTTAGGGATAAAGTGAGGGGAGGATGAGTTGTTGCAGAATGCGTCCTGCATATTGCTGCCTGGGCTGTCAGGTTAAGTAACTTATAGGTGACGGCTTCGAGCGTTTGTTACCTACATCATTCTTGGCCCACGCACGATTGATTGAAGTCTCTCCAACACCTCGCTGACTAGCTCCCTGAGCTCAAGGATGTGCACATAGAGCTGGGTCAACTTGAAACGCACAACCTCAAGGATATCGTGGATGAACTGATCGCGTGCCCGAACCTGACCAGCTTTTCTATCAAGAGTGCTGAGTTTTTCCACGTTCAACATGCTGTCTCTACTCATTGTGGGAAACACAAACGCACTTTTGAGTTATGTACCTTGGTCTTGGGCGAAAGAGGATGTAGATTTTGTGATCTGGTCGCGTGAGCACGGGTTTCTGGTAGACAACAGGGACGAGGAGAAAGCCAAACAGGAAGTGGAGGCCGCGCGTGAAAGACGTTTGAGACGTGATGCAGCGGAAACAGAGAAGCTGAGAGCCACGGGCCTGACAGACTGGTTTTAAAACCTCCAGTGGCATGGGCCGGACAATCGCGATGGCTCCGCGGACCAGGAGAACCTATAAAAGTAGATGAACCCTTTTAATCAATCCACTTCATAGTGTTTTGGTGTGAACACGACATGTAGGTGCGTGCGGTGGCATATGCACCGAAATCCAGCTCGGCGAATTAACTACACTGGCCTCCTCGGCGAATGAGACACTCTCGGGGAGAAATCCTCCGGTTCTCTCGGCCTATGCTGGACTTTTGGAGAAGGGCAAGAGATCCCGGCCGCAGTATCCACTCGACCGTCGATATGGTATGATGGTGAAGCATTGGAAACAAGAAGATACAGGATTGTTGGAGGACGTGTCAATATCCAGTTAGATACATACACCTCCGCGATGCACGAGGGCATCAGCATCCTGAAGAGGCATAGACCGAGTCTCTAGGTTTTTCACATGCTGCCCATCTTCATCCCCGCAAATGGCAGAGACGTATGTACTACAGTAGTAAGTTACATAGACCCGTGACCAACTAAGCACTTAGCCCGAGCCCGTCATGTGAGCCGTAAATCGCATTACCCGCTGACATGTGAACGCGCCTCGGTCCACGCCAAACCGCCATGCCATAATCACGACACACTTCTACCAGGAAGCGATCAGCTGCTGAGAACACAGCCTTGGCCACGTTGTCACTACAGCCACAAATACAACTAACTAGTCAATCGCCCGCGACGAAACACCGGCCTTTTTACATCCTCTCGCATCCAGTAGTCTTGTCCGCACGCGCCACATCCGTGCCATACCCGAGCCTCCCTCTCTCCACAACCCCAGACACGCTGACCAGGCAAGTCGATCCACCTCGGCATCTCTCTCCAGTGTCTCTCTCGCGCCAGTCCAACAAGCTTTCCGACTGTCCTGCCTCGTCGACCCTGCGCGCCGCATCTGTCTTATTTCCACTCGCCTCGCCCTTCTGTCTAGACCGACTACTGCTCTACCCACACCACCCTCTTACTCTCTTCAGTCACATTTGTTTTAAGATACCCCCAATATGGCTCCTCGTGTAATCGTCGTCGGCGCTGGCCGTAAGTGCACATCGAGCCAGGATCGAGACAGATGGCATTGGGACTGACAGCGACCTCCCAGTTTCCGGCCTCAGCGCTGCTCACACTATCTACCTCGCCGGTGGCAATGTTGTCCTCCTCGACAAGAACAGTATGTGGCCGCGATGCGGTGTCTTCCAATCCTCTAAACTGACAATCATCTAGACTTCATGGGCGGCAACTCCACCAAGGCTACCTCTGGTATCAACGGTGCTTTGACCCGTACACAGGTCGACGAGAAGATCGCCGACAGCGTAAAGCAATTCTATGACGACACCCTCAAGTCAGCAAGAGAGAAGGCGCGCCCGGATCTTATCAAGGTTCTCACATACAAGTCGGCTGCCGCCGTCGAGTGGCTGCAGGATGTCTTCAACCTCGACCTTACACTTGTATCACGACTCGGGTATGTCTAAGAGCTGAGAGAATCAAATCGAGACGAACACGCACTAATAAACCTTCCAGCGGTCACTCCTACCCTAGAACCCACCGTGGTCATGATGCAAAGTTCCCTGGCATGGCCATCACATACGCGCTCATGCAGCGTTTCGAAGAGCTGGCAGAGAAGGAGCCCGAGCGCGTATCGCTCATCAAGAAGGCCAAGGTTAACAAGATCAACACAGAGGGAAACACCATTACTGGTGTGACATATGAGTTCCAGGGTCAGGAGACGAGCCTTGATGGCCCCGTCATTCTTGCCACTGGTGGCTACGCCGCCGATTTCACTGAAGACTCGCTCCTGAAGAAGCACAGGCCGGACACCTTTGATCTGTCGACCACCAACGGTGCCCACGCCACTGGTGACGGACACAAGATGCTCATGAAGATTGGTGCCAACGGCATTGACATGGAGTCTGTCCAGGTCCACCCTACTGGTCTCGTAGACCCCAAGGACCCCACCGCAAAGACCAAGTTCCTTGCCGCTGAGGCTCTTCGTGGCGAGGGTGGTCTGCTCCTCAACTCCAAGGGTCAGCGCTTCACTGACGAGCTAGAGCACCGTGATTACGTCTCAGACAAGCTCTGGAAGGAGAAGGAGAAGGGCCTGTGGCCCATTCGCCTCGTGCTCAACAGCAAGGCATCCAACGTCCTCGATTTCCACACTCGCCACTACTCTGGTCGCGGCTTGATGAAGAAGATGACCGGCAAGGAGCTTGTCGCAGACATTGGATGCTCCGAGAAGGATCTTGAGAAGACTTTCACCGATTACAACTCATACGCCGATGGCAGCGCCAAGGACCCTCACGGCAAGAAGTACTACCACAACGCTCCTTTCAACCTCGACGATACCTTCCACGTCGCCGTCATGGAGCCCGTACTCCACTTCACCATGGGTGGTATTGAGATCAACGACCAAGCCCAATGCTTGAACTCAAAGGGCGAGCCCTTCGACGGTCTCTTCGTCTGCGGTGAGCTTGCAGGTGGTGTCCACGGCGCCAACCGTCTTGGTGGCTCTTCCCTTCTCGGTTGCGTCGTCTACGGACGCGTCGCTGGTGAGAGCGCCAGCAAGTACCTCTTCCAGGAGGTCCTCAACAACGGCGTCTCCACCGCCACCCAGCGTCTCGGCCAAGTCAGCCTGCACATCGACCCCAACACCCCCGGCAAGGTCTCCATCGAGTGGGGCAACGGCGTCGGCGCCTCCAGCTCATCCTCCACATCCTCCGCCGTCGCCCAGCAAAGCCAGAAATCCGCCGGCCCCGTCATGAGCAACAGCGCCGACAGCAGCGACCCCGCCACCGTCTCCGCGCCCAACAACCTCAAAGACTTCAAGGTTCCCGACGACGAGTACACGCTCGAGGAAGTCGCCAAGCACAACAAGAAGGATGACTTGTGGATCGCGGTCAAGGGCGTCGTCATGAACGTCACGGACTGGGTGGACGAGCACCCCGGCGGCCCTCAAGCGCTCTTCTCACACATGGGCAAGGACGCCAGCGAGGAGTTTGAGATGCTGCACGACGACGAGGTCATCCCCAAGTATGCTGCGGGCATCGTCATTGGAAGGGTCAAGGGGCAGGAGATCACTCTTGAGTACTAGATGTGCTTAATGTGTGCTTGGGACGAAGAAAGTCTTTTTTCTGGCAAGATGTGGGGTTTCTCAGGGCCCTGACTTGCTGCTATGTTATGAGTGATGGATTGTTTGGCTTTATGCGGGCGTTTGTGTTCTGACCGTAGCTACAAATAGCTTTGTGCATCCGAAGTCTTTCCCAAAGCAACTATTTCCTTCGTCTCATCCGCGTTATGCCTGATTGCCGCCTGGACGCTATGAGATCTTGACGTTTTTCATGTGTGCATGTGCGTACTGGTCCATCTCACAGACCGGCCATTAGCTCGTTCAAGATGCAACGTGGTGCGTCGGTGGCATTAAATAATAGAGATTAAACATTTTTTTTCATGTGCGGTCTTTGGATGCAATTTATTTACATGAAATGCAATGGGTACAATGAAGATGTGGTATAAGAGAAAAAGAATTTTTTTTTTTTCAGCGGCCACACCAATTGCTGAGCTCGCCATGCTGTAATCCTGCGTCACCTGCTCACCTCACCGTCTTCTCTGGGTCTCCCATCTCGAGATCCTTCGGTCTCCCCTCGGGCATAGGCGGTACTTCGTCAGCCAAAGTCTCGCCACTGCCCAAGTGCCTGTTGGTGTCAGATGTGCTGGGACGAGTGTTAGCCCTCTTGCTCGCCCTCTTGGCCTCTTTCTCGGCCGTTCTCGCCGCAGCATTCTCCTTCTCCGCAGCCAGACCCGTCTTTGTCTCCTCGTGCTGACTGCTGAGAACCTTCTTTTTGATGCAGAAGCCCGCTATCAATCCGACCGCTGCAAAGGCAGTGTACATAATCCACATTGGCACCAAGCTGTCTGCGAACGCTACGCGAACGGCTTCCTTTTGCGGACCAGGGAGGGAGTTGATGACTTGGGTGTTGGCGCCGGCTTCGCTTCCGGAGAGTCTTTGCGCGAGCTCGGAGCCGAGAGTCGTGGCGAGCTGGGATGTCTTCGCGCTCATGCTGTTTTGGAAGACGACTTGGCCGATGACGACGGAGGTCGAGGTTGCAAGCTGGCGAATGAAGCCGAGGGTTGCAGTCGCGGTGCCGATGTCGCGGGGGTTGATGTGTGCTTGGAGGGCGATGATGGGCGCTTGGAACAAAGGTCCGACGCCGACGCCGGCGATGATCTGGTAAATTATAATTTTCGCCCAGCTGGAGTGCGCGGAGAAGTCGACGAACAGGCCATAGCCGAGAGTCAGCAAGAAGAGGCCGAGATAGATAGGTGGTAGGAACAGACCGGTTTTGCCCACGAAGATTCCAGTGCCGATGGAGCCGGCGGAGAGAGCGAGAGCTGTAGGCAGGAGATAGACACCAGAGAGGATCGGAGTCGCCCCGAGGACGGCTTGGAAGTACAGAGGCAGATAGTAGGAGCCAGAAATGAAGACAACTCCGTGGATGAAGACCACGGAGAGGGTGGCGATGTTCGTGCGGGATTTGAACAGGGCGAGAGGCATTACTGGGTACTTGGGAATCTTCCACTCGTACAGGACGAAAAGCGCGAAAGTCAACACGCCGAAGACGAGGAGGCAGACGACTGTTGCCGAGCCCCAAGGGTAGGTTTCGCCGCCATACTGTAAGCCGAACAGAAACATCAGGGTCGCGCCTACAACAAGTAGTGAACCGACCCAGTCGATGGCTTTGAGACCTTCAATAAGAGGTGTCTTCGGGGTTTCGATGTCGAGGAAGAAGACCAGAATGATGAAGGCGAGTCCATCCAAAGGAAGGTTAATCCAAAAGCACCATCTCCAGCTCACACTCTCAGTAAAGGCTCCTCCAATGATTGGGCCGATCGAGGAAGCGATTGCCCATACGCCGCCGATAACTCCATAGAAGGCTCCTCGGATGCGGAGACTGAAGAGATCGCCAATAGTGATGTTGACGAGGATGACAAGTCCACCGCCTCCCAGACCTTGGACAGCACGAGCAGCAATAAGCATGCCAATGCTGGTGGAGAGGGCCGCAACAAGCGATCCGATCATAAAAATGATGTTGGCCAGTAATAGCATAGGCTTGCGGCCAAAGATGTCGCTGACTTTACCCCATGATGGGATCGAGGCGGCGTTTGCCAGCATGAAAGCACTGCCTATCCAAGTATAACCTGACGCTGATCCAAAGTGCTCGGTAATGGTAGGCAGGGCTGTTGTGACGATCGTAACGTCCAGAGCTGCAAGAAAAACGGCCATGCAGAGAGCAAGCATGATCACCGCCACCTTGCCCTTAGAGCGACCATTGTATGGGTGGTCATCTTTGGATTCTTCTTGGATAGCCTTCTCGTTGCTGTGGTTCTCCAAATCCGATTCTCTGTCTGGTGAGATGCTGGAGCGTGCCGTTTGGGCATTTGTTGGTGTGACGTTCTCCGGCATCGTTGACGTAGATGTGGCGCCTAGCCCTGCTTCTTCGGCGGCGGGCTCGTCTGATACACCCTTGTTCATGGTTTGTGATTGCCTGTCGGTCTACAAGCCAGATACACGACGTATAGAAGGCGCAAAGTAATGCTTGGTTGTCACAACAATAGATGTTGTTTCAGTTGGAGCGTTGAGTCTGACAGAACGTCTGGGGAAATGGAGATGAAGCTGTCACGCCTGTGAAGGCAAAGAATGGGGATGACGTCGTAGATCAAAGCTTGTGTTTGGCTTATTTCCAGACGGTCGTGAAATACCAGAAATTGCAATGCTTTGGAGGGTGATGAGTAAATTGGGAAAGCTGAGGACAGAGGATAGACACCCTTTATGTCGCTGATCGGGGTTTAGTAAGAATGTTAGTTGCGGAGGATTCATCAGTGAAAACAAATTAGTTTATCAGCGGGCTGAAATCGGGGCCGGACTCGGGTTTTGGAGACAGCTGAAACCCCGAAAAGTCCAACCGCACCTCTTCTCAGCTGCTTTCAGATACGAGCTTCTTTCGTGTCTCAAGATGAGCACCCAGCGAACCGAAAACTTTATGAGCGATTGCTGTGGATGAAAGTAGTAGCAAGTAGCACTGGGGCGTGATTATGATACACTTGGTTATGTCATGTTACGCCTAGCTGTTGGCCAAGGCTATCGTACAAACAGATCGTAAGTTACTCGTTCCTTTGCTACTTCGGCTGTCATGGTATGCTCTCCTTGCCGTCGGGAATTTCGCAGCAGTAGTGTCTAGTGTCTTGATATGAGCTGACGAAACACAAATCAGATCTGCTCCGTGTCCCATTAGAGCTATCCTGAAGCAGATTCACGCATTGTCATGTCTGTTATCCAACATCGTTCTCATTTCGCGGCATGGTTGCAGAGGCTTCCACATCAGGCGTGCGCTCTAGTCGTTTGCCTACGGCCTGAGATAAGACAGACGTGGCAAGATGGAGTGATTGGACGCTTGAAGGGGTGAATACACAAAGAAGAACCGGACAGGCCGGTATTGGATTGTGTTCGTATGGCGATAGCCGTGTAAAGAGAGAGGGAGAGTGAATAAAAGCATGTCCAAGCTGTGCGAAGCCACACATCGACAACTGCTTCCCGATTGTCGCTCTTGCCTTACCTTGCGGTCTTGCCTCGCGCCGGCCAATCCCGTCGTCCGCACGATTATGCCGTCGTCGCGAAACGCGCTCACTGAGTTTCACTCGCCACCGCCGCTGTGCTATTGCGATTGCCATTTTTCGCACCTCAACGAGCACTCTGCAAGCAAAACTAACAATGGTTTTTAGCACCGTATGAGCACACGCAAAGGTCTGTCTCTTTCCTCTTTGTCACCACTTACAACCCCTCTTCCACGAACCATACACATACCGCTGCCTTGTCGCAGCTCACTCGGTCGTCGCAATGTGTCGGCACGAGACCGCCACCTACGCCTGCGGCCACAAACAAGATCTCGGTTTCTTTTGCGACTATGCAAAATCCTATGGTCCACTTTTCAACAAAGTGAACTGTCCCAACTACTCCCACGGCGCCGAGAAGTTCGACACGTTCAACCAATGTGGCAAGCAGCGCGGCTTCTACTGTGCCAGGTCGCAAGACGGCGTGGTCATTGACAAAGCTAAAGATGCCCAAAACACTGCCAATTTCCAGCTCAACATCAAGAAGTCCGAGTTCCAGCGCATCGCACTCAGTTGCAGCAACTATCTGCAAGAGGCCAAGATGAGGGAGGTGCCTAACGAAGAGCTCGTCGAACTGCCGCATTACTGCAAGCTCGAGCAGCAGCGCCAACTTATCGGCGGCCATTGCACCATTCTGCGCAACAGATCCATATACTTCCAAAACCTGCTCAACTATGCTTTCGGCAAACGTGACTCACTTGCGCCTGGGGTCTGTCACTATCCCGAGTGGGACCTCGTCAGCTTCGACTTCGATCACTCCATCTTTTCACCTAGCATGCTTCAACCCATTCGGCACTTATTGCCATGCCGGATCCCACCTTCGATGACACCTGCTGGTCCGCGCATCCAGAAAACCACGAACCAATACCTTGACCAGACAGAGAGCACGAACAACAAAGCGCTCGTTGGTCCTAGTCCTGGAGCTCCGCCTGCACCGCAAGCCAAGTCTGTGCAGAGGCCTAAGCTGAAGGTAAAGACCACGCCTACGAAGCAAACTTTTGTCACCGAAGAAGGCTCTCCAATGAGTTCAGACATCATCCGAGGCAACTCGCCGGCGGGCGAAGACATGATGGCCAAAGCTGCCCGCTATCGCGCGCAGTTGACCGATACGCGCAAGAAAGTTGTTACTGGTGCGATGATTGGTGCAGGCTACGATATAGGGATCCACGGGATAAGACCACCAGGTAAGCACGGGTGCAAGTCGCTGGAGATGAGAATGGAGAATATTGGCGGCTAACACTGAATAGTCAAAAGCACGCCTACGAAGGACGAGAGCCCAGCTGCGATCGACAACAACAACTCGATCCCGACACCGAAGAAGGTCCGACGCAGCACTAGAACGCGGAACACTGAACCCAGGTATGCCGAAGGCTCTGATAACAGTCTCGGATCAGACGCAGCATCTCCATTCAAGCCAGATTCGGCTTGGAACGACTCTCCAGGTAAATCGGATCCTGCTTGGGTCGACACTCCGACTAAATCCGTGGGATCATCATCGTCGCCAATCAGGCCCGCTCGAGCACGCAACGACCGAACCAAGCAACGCTTCACTGGCTCACCAATCGGCAGCCCATCTCAGGAATTACTGAGCAGCAGGATCTCCGACTATCAAAAGCGCAATGCAAAAGTGGCTCCGGGTATCACCACATACACTACAGCCGCTGCAACTCAGTTTGGCAAGCTCTTCCAGTCCGGTATCAGAACATCACAGACGGAAGTGCAGGCACCCCTTGCCGACTCCCACCAAGTCATTCCGGTCGACAATACATATAATCAGAGCATACGAATGTCTCATGAACCGGGTTCGATCAACCTGCATGGACAAGATGATCCCATGTATGGACAGACTTTTTCGAACATGAACTATGCCCAGGGGATGCTTCAGAGCACCCACACTCCTCAACAGAGGACGGCTGCAATGCAACGAGGGTCGTACCTGATACAAGAACTAGGCCACAGCCTGCATCAACATCAGATCGCATCAGGCATGACCAGCACTGGTGCAGCAGACGTGACACAGTCCCCGCAAGATCAGCAGTACGCTACCTCGTCTAGCATGATGTTTGCTCCCCGGGCGCAGATGGTGAGTGCGGTGCCGCAACTTGGGTCACCGGAAGATGATCTGCCCATCAACGGATCTTCAGGATCGCCCATGAACTTCTTCCATCACAATCTCAATCAGGCGCGAGCAGCCGGAGCGACTCTACCATTCCAGGGTCGATCTTTCTCGACGGGTTCAGTGCGGCTTTCCAATTTGTCCTACCAGCCTGTTGCAGGCAGTCCGCTATCGCCATCACACCATGGCTTCCACCAACCTACTCCGATCCGTGTTGACTACGACAACATGCACCGTAGCTTCAGCTCGACCGCCAACCTTACACCGCAACAATCTCCCCTCTCTCCACACCCGACATCTGGCCCGGAGCCATTGAAGCGTAGCTTGCCACCTGCCAGTCAGACTCTTGGCCGCAAGCGTAAGCGGTTGTCTTTCCCTGGTGAAAACAACGCACCCACACTTACGCCGTATCAATCTAAGCACCAGCTCTATGCGCCAGCAGGCCTGCCCGCTAACAACGACATCGATTTCGCGGCTGGGATTGCAGCGATCGAGATGTTCGAGAAGCAAAACATGGCGGATTTGGCGGCTATCAGTTCAGCACCCTCCAACATCGACTCGACACTCCACCCAGAGCATGATTCCGGGAACTCTACGGCCGTGTTTCCCGACACCGACTTGCAAGCTGACCAGAGAATTTCGATCGATCCGCAACTCTACGAAGACTCCAGTGCTTCCACCTATGTGCAGCCGACTGAGGCAAACCCGATCGACCCCAGCGCCCAGATTACTGAGCAATGGGGCTCTCACCCGCCGCAAGCTCCCGCGACACCTGCCCGTGGCTTCATCGACGAATCCTCCAGTCCCTTGTCGGAGCCAGACTGGAGCCTTCTAAACGACGATGCGTTCCAATGAAGAAAGATGCACTGGAATTACGAGGCCGAACATTGACCGCTGTTCGATTCGTTGCCTTCAACAAACCCAATTGACGTCAATATGAACCATGCATCGACTGCGTGATATTGTGAATCTTGGGAAAGAATCGCGACGATCGAAAGGACTAATGTACCATTGAATGATTGCGTTTGGCTATGCAAGGGAAATTGTTGACCGATTGTCGATAGTCTGCTGCAGAGCATCACAGCTGACGACTCCTGCTTAAATTGTTCAGGGCCACCCTGGAGCGTTATACTGCTCAAACTGCGGAGTTGGGTAGAGAAGTGATGTTGTTGGTTCATCAGACTAAGTGTTTTAGCGAAGGTAGCTGAGTTGTACAAAATTAAAAAATGTTCAAAAAATATTGTGCGCAAACGTCTTTCTGTACCAATTCCAGAGTTCAGGGTTTTCTTTTTGATGCCAATAATCTTGTTACATGCTTATAGTCGGCTTTTGAAACCCGTGGATTGATCGACTTGCCTGGGCATTACAGGTACCGAGACATCAAAGACCCCTGTTGGTGTCTATCACTGCGTCGCCACCAACCTCTCCAGACCACCTGTAACACCTTCGAGCCTTCCCACCATACTCTCCGCCTCCTTGGAAGCGATCTCGCCTGCCTTCGCCTTTGCGAGCACATAGTCGCGCGTCGCCTCACCAGCTTCCTCCCCTGCGCGAGCCCAGTCTCGTCCCCGCGATGCGCCAGGGTGCACCAGGTGACTCTCCTCGGCGTGTCGCCGAAGCAGCTTCTCGGAGGTCGAGTCAGCAAGAGAAATCTGGCGGCGCACGTAGGCTGCTTGAGCGATGAGAGCTTGCTCGGCACTTTGTGTGGCGAGGAGAGGCGAGATGGACGGTAAGAGTGCTGTGGCTGTCGCTGTCGCTGGGTCGGCGTCTTGGTTCGCGCGTGTCTGTTTGGGCGAGACGGGTGCTGGGGCCAGTGGTGAGATATCGTGGGGTTGTTGTACAGTGTCGAGAAGTGTGTTACGTGCTTCGAGGTAGCGGTCGTAGAGCTGGAGGATTTCGGCTGGGCTTGCGATGGGGCCGGTTTCTTCGTCTTCGTTGGATTTGGTGGGGGAAGAGGCGTCGTTGCTTTCTTCTGCTTGGGCGTTGCCGATCAATGCGAGCTGAGTTTCGATCCATCCGATCAGCTCGTTTCTTGCTTGCTGGAGCGCATATAGCTCAGAGGTACCGCTCCCTTGCTGCTCTGCTGTCGAGTCTTGCCGCTCGCAGCTTTCGATGGTAGACTTTGCTTTTAAAATCGCCTTCTTCAGCTCCACCACTCTCATCTCGCCCTCCTCCCTTCCAGCGCCGCCGCCGCCACCCACCAGTCCCCTCTGACTCGGAAGCACAGGCAAATCTCCCACAGCCTTCTTCACAACATCATCGATCTTCGCTCCGACGACTCCCTCGCCAGCCCTCTCAATAGCACCCACCGCCTTCTCCACAGCCCCCAACTTCCTCCTCCTTTCCCGCGCCCTAAGCAAAACCATCAAATCGCCACCCTCACCCTCATCCTTCTCAGAACCACCACCAGCGGCACCGCCAGAATTCCTAGCCGCAACATCCAACTCCGCCCGCAGACCCTCATACCTCTCCCTCGCCACCTGATGCGCCCGCAAAGCCCTCCAGTACGCTCTGCGGACCCCCGTGACGCTGGCCGGCGGCTCCGGCAGCGTCTGCGTCAGCGGGGGATTGGTGATATTGGCCAGAGAGAGAGTCTGCGTAGCTTCGAGGCGAAGCTGGCGCTCGAGGTGGGAGTGCAGGGATTGGCGGATGGATGAAACGGAGGGCCGGGGCAGGATGTAGGGGTCGAGGGCTTGGGAGACGTGGGGAATTGGGCAAGGGGCGGCCATGTTTGTATGTGATTTTAAGGTTGGGTGTAGCTAGAAGGCGCCAGTCCTGTTTTTCTGTCTTGCCCTTTTTAGATCCTGATAATATATTAGAACTTTTGGAGGGCTTGGTATTTCATGTTGGGGGTGAGGTTGCGGTGCTTTGGAGTGGGGATTGCGGGGAAGGAAGGAAAAGGGATGATGCCCGGATGCGATTGAACAGGCTTTACATTTTCATATATTTTGGAATGGGACTATAATAGCATGCGACACTCTCCCCCTCCCACACACTCGGTGATACCAAAGTTAGCTTAGCTAGCAGTGACTCGTTAGCCGACCTTCTGATTTTGAGCGTCATGGCTTGCTCCGTTCAACCTCTCGATGTCCTCGGACAAAACTCTCGTTTGAATGGCTTGTACACACAGCTGTGCTTCATGTTCCCTCTGGACACATTTGACCCAGCGTCAAAGAAAGCCATAGACAGCTTCTTGCACAGAGGATTGGAGCGCTTGACACGAAACGTGGCATGGGTCGGTGGAAGAGTGGTCAAGTCACATTCTGGACATCGCGAGATTCAGATCTCCGGAAGTACACCTTCTCTCGCAGTGAAGCTGTTGGAGACTGACCTACCGACCTACGAGTGTATGCGTAAAGCTGGCTTCCCCTTCTCGATGCTGGATGAAAAGGTCATCGCACCTCGTCCCACGCTCCCTGGCCTCGACGAAAATGACACTCCAGTGTTCATGGTTCAGGCCAACTTCGTCCAAGGTGGAGTAATACTTGTATTCAACGCTCAACATAATTGTATGGACCTGAGAGGCCAGGCTCAGTTGATTGAACTTTTCGCGCAAGCGTGCCGTGGACAGGATTTCGAACCTGAACAATTGGAGGTGGCGAACATGACAGAATATAGGCTGACGCCACCCTCCGGAGCATCACCCACTGAACAGGGGTTGGTCCATGCTGATCACGGACCCAAGCCTCCTCAACAACAATTCGATCTGCAAGACCGTGGGCAGAGTCGTTGGTCTTACTTTGCATTCTCCGTGGCAAATTTACGCCGACTGAAAAATCTTGCAACAGCAGACAAGTTCTGTGACTTCGTTTCCACACATGACGCGCTTTGTGCACTCTTATGGAAAGCATCACTGTGCTGTCGTAAGGTGCGTCTGAGCTCGACGGATGTTGTGTCGACCTTCGAGCGGCAAGTCAATGCACGCAAGCATGTTGGAGCCCCACACGCCTATATGGGCAATATGGTATTCAAAAGCAGCGTGAAATTGCGAGTCGCTGATATCGATGACATGTCGCTAGGTCAAATAGCTTCCCATTTGAGACAGGGCCTCTACCCAGAGCCCACTATTGATTATCAGATGTTTATCGCCGCCCGGAAAGCACAAGCTGCAATTGACAATCCAAAGCAAATCCAAGCGCCAATCCGCCAGTCACTCCCTTTGACCGATTTCAAAATGAGCTCTTGGGCGCAGGAAAAATGCTACGATATAGATTTTGGCGCTCGCCTTGGTACTCCAGAAGCGGTCCGAAGGCCGAGCTTTGAAGCATGGGAGGGTTTGTCTTATTTCATGCCGCGGACGCCTAGCGGAGATATATATGTTGCGGTGTGTCTGAATGATGGCGACCTCAACATGTTGCGAGAAGACAAGGAGTTCTGCAGTTTCGGAGCGTTTGTAGGCTAATTCATGACATTCGTCAAATGAATCGATGTTTCGCCTTGAACCTTGCTGGTCCTAAGATTGCAATGCTGAACAAGGAAAGTAGGAAGCAGAAGCCAGGCCGGAGCCTGGACGCTTGTAGTGGTCGTGTCAACATTAGGACATTCATCACGACCGCAAAATCACAGGCAGTTTTCTGTTTAATAGTATCCTTAAGTTACACCAAAACTCATTGTTACAATCAGGCAACATCGAGATGAATTATCCTTCCTGTCAGCTTGACGCAGCAAGTATCCTTATGCTAACACTCCTCTAGCAGTCATAGCTGCACCACCAATCGAACTGCAACCTCATACCATTGCTAGGCCCAGCTCCCTTGAAGAGGAACTCGCAAGTGTTCGACATCCAACTCCTAGAGTTGTACTCTAACTTCAAAGCACCCTCCTGGTCTGTGGTCTGCCTCGCTGGCTTCCCCGATATCCACAAGTCCATGCCATTGCCGCTGGGCACTTTGATCGTGCCGTCGGGATTGGTGCCATCCCAGTGGCCAATGAGGCCGGAGCTATCGGTCACGTCGATGTTCCACTTCCAGGTGGCGTGTTGGGGCAGGGCAAGGCCGTTGGATGCTGTGATTGTTAAGGCCATCGTTAGTTGTCTTGAGTCAAAGAGGAGGCGATATGAGGGATTCTAACCATCAACGTAGATGTGAGCGTCGCATTTACCAGCGCGCTTCTCAACGGTAGTGTCGGCTGAGGTGACTGGGGCGGCCAAAGTGGCGCCGGCGAAGAGCCCGCTGAAAATGATGTCCTTGATCTGCATTTTGGATGGGACTCTCGAGGATGATTGGTAGTAGAGATGATGAAGTTGTTGGATGATGGGATATGTGATTGAGAGGGAAGAACTGTCTAGATTTATATGCCTTTAGGTCTGCTCTTGGATTGAGTCGTGTTGATTATTCTTTGTCCTCTAGACCAGGTTGCTTCTTCCTTCTCAGCTCTCAGCTGGCTGCAAATACTGTAACCAGAGTGTTGACCGTGCTTCGTTCGTATCACATTGTTTCTTTCTTCTCAGCTCTCAGACAACTGTGGATATCCAGCGTGTCGCACGCACTATTAGTCGGTGATATTAGCATATGAAGAGCCAATAACACTACAGCAAACGCCCTGCAAATGTTGGAGACATCGATCCTGCCAACCAAGCTAACATCCTAGAGTCATCTCGACCGCGCCACTATCCTTGACTCGCACACTCCACCTATGTATATGCAGCATTCTCTTTTGAGCACCCTTGTCGTTCAAGCATTGGTGCTGAGCCTCCTTCGCACGTGCAACATGATGTCTTGGCAAGCCTCAGCCGCTGTATCCCGTGCTCGCCATTTTCCGTTTCCGCACGCCTCAGCCTCAGCCGCATCTTGTGTCGTATCCCTGCATACTTCAGCCTCACGACTAAAAACGAATGCGGCTACAAGTGGTGGTGGCTTCGACATGATCGGACATACTGTGCTACTCAGGACTTTCTGTGCGACTGTGCTACCATTCATACGGCATTTGCCCCCAGGTATTCCCATCCCTTTTCTAGCTCCGCCTGGAGAGCGTCGATGTTGGGCCGACGGCCAAGAAAGGTTCGCAATAACCTCATCTCGTCCACGAAGTCCGAAAAGATGTCCAAAGATACCAAGCATACAACTAACTGTGTGCTCCAGGGGGAAGTACTCTTTCACAGTATTCCAGTCAACGGCGAATGTGTACTCCATCATCCGTTTAGTGTAGTAAAAGCGGTCCCATAAATAGAAACTGACATCGCCTGGTTCCCCTATCGCTTTCAGGTCCTCTTCTTTCATCTGCCGCCATTGCTCAACTATGCAATATTTCACCAGCGCAACGGTTTTTGACAAATCTTGCAAGAATGTGACAATGTTGTATGAGTCTTTTCCCATTATGATTGCCATTGACCACTCGGTGTAAGTGGTGTGTTCAAGAATTTGAGCTTTTTCATGTCGGAGGATGGTCGCTCTCTCGCTTGCCTCGACCATCTCACGTGTAGTCGAGAGGCTGGCGGTTGATGTTACATCAAAGTAGGGTGGAGGGCCTGTTCGCGCGAGTTCCTTATGCACGGAGGCGTTCCATTTCAGCCCCGTAGAAACCCTGCCAGACATTAGTGAGTACAATGTGATGCTTCCTTCCTTTCTGTTGGATAAGCTGGGTTAGTAGCAGCTTGTGTCTTTTGAGATATCAAGTCTGCAAATTTAACGACAACGCCATACGCGCCAATGCTAGCCGAGTTTGACAAGCTCCTAACCGGGCATGCTTATATATGAGGATGCACTTGTTATCATGCTTGATCTGCATATAGACAATCATATGGAATTCCTTTCTCAGCGAGTTAATGCTTAGTGGTCTTCAAAATTGTGCCACATCCATTAAATTTTCCAACTGTACCGTCGATCATTCTTGATGAAAGCGTCCACCGCAACCAGCATGTAATGCTGTCAAAGCGTCTAATGCTGTGAATGAATGACTCCCGGCACCTTATCTTCGAATCTCGAAGCCCATATAGTGCATGACCAATGTACTCCGCGTCGACTCGTAACATGCTGCACAACCGGCCAATGGATTGATGGCAATTAGCCTTGAAATCTGACAATGATTTGGAGAGAGAGTAGATATCTGAGGCGTGACATCTCACACAAATGAAGTGAGGTGTCATTAATGCTGACTTTCACTCACAATCTCGAGATACTGGCGCAAGCGCTGCCGCACCCGAGATGAAACTACTCACCAAGCCGCATTGCTTTCGTTTCAGACACATCCGCTCCGCTCTCTATAAGAGCTGTTGTTCTTTCTGTCTCGGGCAACTGTCCAACAATCCCAACATTCCAACATGGCCGCTCCCGCCCAATTCATTGTCCGTGGCGAGTTCATATACCACGACACTCTCTTCGTCAACGTCGACGGTAACCTCAAGCGCCATGCAGGCGCTTCAGCAAGCGAGATCAAGACGCTTCTTGACGGCAAAGCGCCAAAAGTTCAAGTCGCGCACTGGTACGAGGCGCAGCTGATACACTGCGGACTTCAGCGTTCGAAAGACGAGAGCACTGCGAAAGTCCGGCTACAGCAGGCGTTGAGCCAGAAGAAGCTCGCAGTGCCTTCGCATATTGTTGGAATGGAAGATCAGATGAAGAAAGAATACGCCACGAGCATCAAGAAAGCCAGGAGCGCCGCCGGTAAAGTGGTCAATGGAGGTGTTGACGACATTCATTCCGGTCACCAATGGAAAGAAGCGCAAGCAGAGCGAGGCGGATCCTGAGCTAAGAACTGCAGGTGGCAAGAGAACCAAGATCAAGATGAGAGTTGGCGACGTCGAGTTGTCGATTGATCACGACTCGGCCGGGGCGATAACCACAGGTACCAGTCGTGAGATGGCCAAGGTCAATACTGTCTCGAGCAGCGCCCCCCTGGCCTCACCACTTGCCAAGAGTAAAGCTGCTAACACTCCAGTGTCCACTCGCAAACCATCGATGACGCCACAAGCTAGGAAGACGTTACAAGAGGATGTACCATCACGGACAGTACCAAAATTTGCCTCTAGAGGAACGTCGACTCGGACAATTAATTCAACTTCCAAGGTCTCAACTCTACAATATACAAGCATCAATGCGGAACCCAGAGTGAACAAAGAAGCAACCACCGGTAACTGGAGTCCGTCTAAGGCATATCCCAAGCTCAAGACTGAAATCAAACCCGAGGATTCACCCCTCTCAAGCTCAAGCAGCCGCATCATCACCGGTGTCTACAACGTTACATCTCCACAACTCTCGGAGCAGTATGCCTACGAAGCCAACAACCTCCGCGTCTTGCTGTGCGTCGACAACGAGTCCAATAAGATCTGGGGTGGTTTCGAGCTCGTATCGAAATCCGGAGTACTGTGCATTGACATCAAACACGCCGACATTGGTGCCCAGATGTCTTTCGGCTGGAGAGCTCGAGACTCTCATCGCGGAAGCCTGTCGTTCGGGAGACGCTGCTTCGGCAACATTCAATTCTTCGAAGACAGGCGTTTCACGGCAACTGTGTCCAACATGTTCCCGGAGCCGGTCGAGCTCCACGGCGAGAGGAGGTCGGGACCACTATGGTGCGGAAAGAGTGCCTGGCAGTTCGAGCGCGAGTGGGAGGAATTTGTTACTGAGGCGTACGGACGTTGAGCTGGGAGGCGGACAACGAATGACATCGCTGCCTGAGCTGGAGCTTATGGGTTCTCTGCACAGGTGATGTTGCAGTGATCGATACTTGCAACTTCGAACAGGCCATTATCTTTGTTGCAGTCCGCAGGAATGCTGGGTACGGAGTTGGTGACCGAGGCTGTGGTGAGGTCGAGAGTCTGTACGCGATAGATGACAGGGCTGGCCAATTGCATTACTACGTAGAGCAAAGTCTTATATCAGCCATGGGAGGTGTGAGGACTGTGGTGGTTTTGTATGCAGGAATAAATGAAAACTGCATTGAAGGAGCGCCTGAATGATGTCAGTGGGATTGCTATGCTGAAGGTGTTGAGATCACGAACACATGTATTGAGTATATATTCAGGCTTCCACTTCTACCCAGAACAGCCGAAGCCGCGTGTCAAGTGATAGTGTCGTAAGGTATGTTCTGGAGTCTGGCTGCTCTGCCAGGGCTCGTGGATCGACCATAGCAATGATGTAAGGCGGTCTGTGGTTTACACGATTGTTGGAAGGAGGAGCGAATGTGACATATAACCCTAGCAATAACACCTGCTACACTTGGGGTTCTCATACAAATTAGAGGGAGCCAGCCCGTCTCAGTTCCACCTTAACAAAAACTTCGCTGCTATTGCCGCATTAGGACTCGTTATTAGTATAGACTATAACAGCTGGTAAAAAGGTAGATTTACACGTAGTAACGATCATCCGCGATTATCTCAATGCTACAAAGGGACTATCTATCACCGCTATTGCTCGCGAGCTCTGTTTAGTAAGGACGACGATCTACCGCATCCGCCTTAATTACGACCTCTTTAGCTAGCCGTATGCGCTATCGTTTCAGTAGGTCGTACCACGCGTGGATTACCTACCGAGCGCATACCGACGACGTGGATGAGGTAATTCCTAAACGGCATCGACGACGAGGCCAAGGGTAAATAGGAATCTATTTCTACGGCACCTTTCCTAATATGTATGGGGCTCCACACCAAAATGCGGAAACCGGCTGTAGCGGCTAATTCCAAAGTGTAGCAGGTGTTATTGCTAGCATTGTATAGCCTTACCCCGCCCATTACCCTGCGCACTCCACTCACACCGCTCAACTCCGCTAGGTTCCAAACAATGCATTGGCGCCATCTGCCTGTACATATACGGCCACTTTCCCGGTTACCGAAGGATTGATTTCATTCTACCATCAAATACAGCTCGACAACGATTGATATACGCGACCACATTGATCAATCATGAGGGCCTCCATCCTTATCGGCTCCCTTGCGAGCCTGGTTCTTTCGGAGGCTAGCTCTCTGACCGGGTCTCATCAGTTCAAGATCCCAGCTACCATTAATGGCAAGGCCACCACCTCTCACTGGAGATCCCGTAACCAACCCAAGGTGGGACTCGTAGGCGAGGATTCTTTCACGATCACGACGCCCCCAGCAACAGATTTGTGGCGGTCCGATCCAAAGCCAAAAGGCGACAACTTTACAGCACCGTTCGTTTACCGCTCCATCAAGGCTTCCGAATTCAACAACATCTCCGTCACCGTCTCCGCAGACTGGGCGACAAGATACGACCAAGGCGGTATTGCCATCATCTTCCCGCAACACAAACCGCTCAAATGGGTCAAGACCTGCATCGAGATCGAGAATGGTGCGCCTCAATTCGGCACCGTGGGTACATACGCATTCTCCGACTGGAGCTTGAGCCCTGTGACTCCGCAAAACGCCACGACGGCCAGATTTCTCTTGGAGAGAGATGGATCGGAAATCTGGGTTTACGCGCTCGACCTTGAAAATCCGGATGCCGAAAGATATCCTCTGCGCCAGGTGACTTGGGCATTCCTTGAAGATCGAGCTGACGACGACGTGGAACTGTGGGTTGGTGTCTATGCGGCAAAGCCGACATACTCGCCAGCAAACCAAACTCAGGACCTCAAAGTTCTTTTTAAGGACCTAATAATCAGCTAGGTTGGAGAGAAGCTAGGTTGGAGAGATCGAATGCTCGTGGGCAGCAATATCTTCAGCTACTACTACTTGCTCGTTACCATAAAACCATTCCTTCATCCGTGTTCATCTTCAGTCAGGCCAGGACAGTCCTCCATACCCTCATCCTCGTAGCGATATTTGCACCAGAAGCAATACCAATACTTCTCCCGCAGGTGTTTGACGACTTTGTCGAGTCTGTCCGCAATGGGTAGTCCCTCGTACTCTTCGAGCTCCGCATCCTCTTCGTCGAGGTCCTGCACTTCGGTCGACAGAGCAAGTCTGTCGTCTGCGTCTTCCTCCGTGTATTCTTCGTTCCTGGATAATGACTGCGTGAGATCATAGCGTGCGCGACGCTCGCGCTCCTTTACCAGGCGATCACGAACGAGCGGGCGGTAGAGGACGTTCATCGACTTCAGCGGGTGTTTGGTAGAATCGTCTTTGCCGGCTTCATGAGGCTTCTTCGCCTCGTCATCCTTCTTGTCGCCATCTTCTTCAAACGTCTCCAGGATCTTCATCGCGCCATACCACATTCCCTCCAATCTTTGCTCCTCCCTCTCCCTCACATTCCTCTCCCGGAAATCTTCAACCGTCAGCTTAGTCCTTTTCGCTCCGCTCTCAGCCGCTTCAGCAGCCTCTCTGATCTTCCTTTTCTTCTCCGAGTCCGCACCGATACCTCCCTTGTCGTCCTTCATCCCCAGCTCAATCGGCCTGGTACGGCCTTCGTTGCCCGCAGCGCCGAGTCCGCCACCAGCTTTGAAGCCCATCTTGGCCATCATCTTGGCACCTTTGTTGGAAGAGTCAAGCTCGGTGGCAAGAGCTTTCTCTCGAGCAGCGGCAGCAGCAGCTTCTTTCTCTGCCTTTGAAGGGATGCGGCCGCGTTCTGCTGCCTCCTTCTTCAGACGCGCGGTCTTTTGTAGTGAAGTTTCTTTCTTTTTCGTGGCTGGTTCATCAAAAGTCATGTTGAGGTAATCATCCTCTTCATCCTCCGAGTGAGAACCCATGATGGGCAATACTCAATGCGACTGACTGATCGTCTGCCTCGTATACTGCAAGTGGCGCTATACCAAAGCTCGCGAAGACAATATTGTCACTCAAACCACGGTTGAGTGTGGCTGCGTTCAAAGCACACGCACAGTGGCGAGCGCAATTGCAGTTGGCTCCTCTTGACCGCCTCTTCGACGAGCTGTCGTTCAAAGCAAGCCGAGAGAAATACTTGATCAGCGACACAGCAAATCCCACGAACCCACACCAACGCAGGTCCCGCCAGGAAGCGCAAGCGTGTGATTGGACACTCTTCAGCAGAGCGTGGGCGGAGGACTGCCCTGTCTCACTCAAGCCCCAAGAGCGCCGAGGATGCAAGAATGGCGACTAAATGGATTTATCACGCTTGTGTAAGCGTGACAGAGGCGTTCGCGACAGCGGAAAGCGTGCGCCGTTGCTATGGCGGATTATTACAGAATAATTAATGCTCGGGGCGCTTCTCGGCGGTCGCCAGCACGTGGGGAGACGATGTGCGGTCAGCAAGCAGTCAGCAAGCAGCAATTAATCGCGGCTAAGATTCGCAATTAATCCTCATTAATATCCCAATTAGGCTTAGTCTGGCGAATGGAGGGGTCGAGGTTTGGTGATCGATCGACGGTTTTGCTGCTGCAAGCTTCGCTGCTATGCTCAAGCAAGCCACTTGCTGTATATTTATATATACCCACCGTCCTCACCTTCCACTGCCTCTCCTCTAGTAGTCACTCTCAAACTCAGTTATACAACAACACCTTCCCCATCACACTCAATCAACCGTCACAATGGCCCCCAAGATCGCCATCATCTTCGTAAGTCAAACCAAACCCAACCCCGCCACTGATCGACCGATATAAATGCATCTTCGTCAAGCCATTGAGCAACGAAACAACTCAACCCCGACTCAACACTAACATCACCTCCAGTACTCCACCTGGGGACACGTCCAGACCCTCGCTGAGGCTGAGGCCAAGGGCATTCGAGAGGCCGGTGGTTCCGTCGACCTCTACCGCGTTCCCGAGACTCTGTCCGATGAGGTCCTCACCAAGATGCACGCTCCTCCCAAGGATACCTCCATCCCCGAGATCACCGACCCCTCCGTTCTCGCACAGTACGATGCCTTCCTGATGGGTATCCCTACCCGCTACGGCAACTTCCCCGCCCAGTGGAGGACCTTCTGGGACAGGACCGGCGGCCAATGGCAGACCGGTGGCTTCTGGGGCAAGTACGCTGGCTTGTTCATCTCTACCGGCACCCAGGGTGGCGGACAGGAGAGCACTGCTCTCGCCGCCATGAGCACCCTCGCCCACCACGGCATCATCTACGTTCCTCTTGGCTACAAGACCACATTCCACCTCCTCGGTGACAACAGTGAGGTCCGTGGTGGTAGCGCTTGGGGTGCTGGTACCTTCTCCGTACGTTTTCCCACGTGATCGCCACGAATATCCGCGGAACATCATACTAACGATTCCAACAGAACGGTGACGGCTCTCGCCAGCCCTCCCAGAAGGAGTTGGAGCTCGCTACCGCCCAGGGCAAGGCATTCTACGAGGCCGTTGCCAAGGTTTCTTTCCAGTGACTGCAAGGTCGGGAAGACAAGCAAGATCCCAACACGGCTGAGCCTACCACTGCCACTGCGGGCAACGGAAGCGCAAAGGAGACTCCTACCTCTGCGCCTACCACCGACGCAACCACACAGCAGCAAACGTCCACTCAGCCACAACCCAGAGATGATAACAAGAGTGAAGGTCCATGTGGCCTGCCGTTCAAGTGCTCTGTTTCATAATTTAGACCTATACCTTTTATTAGAAACTTTTATGACAATTTTTCATGTTTATTCACATCGACAAGTTCCTGTGTGGGGCGTGTTCCGCAAGTGTGTTCATTGATTGTTTCTTATGTAATACACGTTATTGTACATCTGTAGACCCGCTCCCAGCTTTGGCTCAGGGGGTACAACCCAATCTCGCGGTCTAGTTCGGACTCCGTAACCTTCACTGATGCCACCGTAGCGAGGCGCAAACAGTAATTATTACCTACTAGTCTCTCAGTGGTAGAGTGAGCAGTGCAGAGTTTGAAGCCAGAGTACGAGCCCACATGTTGTTGTCTGAGACACTTTTCTGGTGAACCTTTCTCTCTATGGGTGGTAGTCGATTGTTGGGCACTTTCTGCTCATTCGTGTGATGATTTCCCGGCGTCCATCGCTTCGCTAGCCTTGGGTGATGGGCTACGAGTGCGGCTGCGGCTCCGGCTTGCTTTGTTACCTGCGCTGTGCCTATGCTTGTCACGTCGGTCAGAGCGCGATAAGAGCTCCTTATCATCACGCTTGTCGCGACGCCTCGGTCGTGAGCGTGAGCGTGAGCGTGATCTGGATCTTGACACCGAGGCATCGCGACGCCTACGGGGCGGCGAGCGAGAGACTGACGGCGAAGCTCTGCGGTTGCGTTTCTTGGGAGGAGGCGATCGGCTATCGTTCGAAGGCGATCTACGGCGGCGGGTGTGGTGGGATTGGCGGTGACGTCTGGGTGATCGTGAGCGACGCTTGTAAGCAGGAGAACGTGAACGGGATCTGCGGCTTTCGTCACCGCGGTGGCCTCTGCTTCTCGTGTCTTCTTTGCGGTCGGAAACGTCCCGTGATACTGATCTGTCGTCGCTGCGCCTGCGTGGCTTGCGAGGCGGCGGTGTGGGAGAGCGTGTGCTGGAAGAATTGCGGCGGCGTCTTGGGGGAGGGGAGGAGGAACGGCTTCGGGAGCGGTTGTAGGAGGGCGAGCGGCGGCGGCGTCTGGGTGGATCGTCTCGGTATGGGCGGCCTGGGACATAGCTGTCAACTCCACGTGCTGGAGGAGGGCCTCTGTATCTGTCGTCGCGAGTCCTCGGAGGAGGTGAGCGCGAATCGCGGTAGCCTCCTCGTCTGTCGTCGAAACGTCCGCCTCCTCTTCTGTCGCGGCCTCCGCGGTCGTCTCTGGCTCCGCGGTCGCCTCGGTCGTCTCTATCACCTCTTCCGCCTCTGTCGCCGCGACGCTCACCGCGCTCACGCTCACGTATACTTTCAAGCTCTCTGTCGTGTTCGCGTTCGGCATCGCGACGAGCCATGATTTCTTGGCGGGCCCTCTCGTCCTCGAGCTGGATGGTGTCAGTCAACGGATTTTTCCAAATGTGCAACTCGAGGTATACTGACTCTCTCTTGTTCCAGCTCGGCCTTCTTGGCTTCCAGCAGTTCTTGAGGAACACCCTGCGCTCCGTTTTGTGCAGACAGCAACAACTTCCACAGGTTTTTGGCGAACGGTGCGGCGTCTTTGCCCAAGAAGCCTTCGATTAGGATTTGCAGCTCCTTGATTTTGGGCTGTCAAGCTGTCAGTGAGTGTCCTGTCGTTCGTGCAATTCGAGTGACCTACAAATTGCGACTCTTCCAGTACGTTCGAGATGAGCTCCGTCACGATATCGTCGTCGCTGTTGAGAATGCGCGCAATCTCATCCGTAACCCATTTTTTGATCACAGGCACATTGACCTTCTCCATGTCCACCTTGCGGTCGAACTCGGGCGGGAATTTGGTCGTGCGCAGCTTCTTTTTGTCGACATTGGTAACGAGTGCGGCCGACATCTTGCTGGCCTACGTATGGTTGTTAGCACAGATTGTAGCAAAGTAAAGCAAAGCAAAACAAGTGAGGTAGACGCAAGGCAGTGGTAAGTGTAGTGACAAATCAGGCCATTGGCGCTCACTCGTCGTCGGCTTGAAGCAAGTCCAGTTCACGCGCGCGTTGATCGACGGGCAGCTTTAGATAAGCGGGAGCGGACCGCGCTGATAAGGACCCTAACCCTGGCCTGACGTGTGATCGACACAGGCACTCTAGGTTGCGTGCAATAGGATCAAGGGCAACCCGTCTACATGGAAATACCTATTTCATACAAACTTCAAGGGATTATCGATCCAACCACCTGACAAACATCGTGTCTCAACCTTATTCAAGGAAACCCCAGCAACCATGCGCGTAGCAGAACTCCTCTCCGACCTCACCACCCTCCGTCCGGAGGTTTGTGTACGCAACTTCCCCCATCTTCCACCAAAATCCATATCAGAATGATTCACTCATGCCACTTCAGGACCAAAAAGCCGCACTAGCACTCGTGAACACTCGGCCAGAAGGCATCACACCTACTTCTTCATCCACAGACTCCGACGACCCTGATCTCAAACGTGCCAAAGACCTCCTGGAGCTACACGCAGATGTCAAGTTGGCACACGCCGATGGCACTGATCCGGAATTGATTGAAGCACGAAGGGCTGTGGAGAAAGTGCTGCGCGAGCTTTGAAGTCTACTCATGGGTTTGCATCTCATTCCTGAGTACCTATTCTCAATGGATGGCTGATGCTTTCCGGGTTCGAAGGTGCGCAGCCGTTCCACTTTGAGGATATGGTGACGACGATGCTTTATGAGTTGTTCAGTCTGGATTTGCCACGTCTGATGAAACACTCCATTCATGGTCACGACACACGGAAATATAAACTGCGATCAAGGTTGCACGCGCGGAATTTTAGAGAATCGTGATCATTTTAGAACGAGCAAAGGAAGGCTCAGGTATTATAATGCCAGCACGCTTCCACCACGCCTACAGGTCATGGAGGGCACCAAAAGGATCTCCAGTCTCAACGGCATCATTTCTTGATGGTAGACTGGGTCTCAAGGACACGCTTCTGTTCCTCCTCTGCCTTCATCTCACGGACCTTGGCGAGAACAACCTGTGAAAATAATTAGTAAGGGTTAAGACAGTGGTTGTATCAATGTCGTAGGAACTCACCTCGCGGAAGATAGCTCCCTTGTTCAGCTTGCCCCAGGTCTTCTCCTTCTTCGGGTCTGACTCTGAAGGCTGCAGGCCGCTTGAGTGTGCATCAACAGCCTCACCGGCCGCTTGTTTTGAATCGGCTGGAATGTCGGCCTCCTGTGGCACATCCTCCTCCTCGTCCTCCTGCATCTTCAAGCTTTCGATGCGGTTTGCCAGTTTAACGAGCTCGATGCCACGCTTCAGACGTGCCTTTGAGATGTAGGCCTTGATCTCAGGCAGCAAGTCGTGGTCGGTAGCACCCTGGCCAGCAATCCACGGATCCTTCAGTGCTTGACTGGACGTTGCGCGTTTGGCTGGGTCAGGCTGGAGGAGGGTGAGAATGAAAGACTTGGCTTCTTGCGAGACATCCTTCCAGTATCGGTCGTGGAAGATGACGCGGCCGTGCTTGGTCTCCTCGATGAGGTCGGGCAAGGACTCGGAGCGGAAAGGAGAGTAGCCGCAAAGCAGGGTGTATGTGATGACGCCGAGAGACCAGATGTCGACGGGCTTGCTATGTCCGCGCTTGAGCATGACTTCAGGCGCTGCATAGCCGAATGATCCGGCCATGGTTTTGAGTACGCCATCGGGGCTGTCCAAGTGCTTTGCGATACCAAAATCGGCAAGCACGAGTTCGGAATCAGGTTCGCGGGTGACGTAAAGGAGATTCTCGGGCTTCAGATCGCGATGCACCACCTGATTTTGGTGGAGGTAGTCCACAGCCTCGAGCACCTGCCTCATGGTCTGGGACGCATCCTTCTCTGTGAACTTGCCCTTCTCGCAAATGCGGTCAAACAGCTCGCCGCCTGTCGCAAGCTGGGTGATGATGTAGTATTTGTCCCTCGACTCGAACCAGTCCTCGAAGCGCACGATGTGTGGGTGTCTCATCCTCTGCAGCATGTCCAGCTCGTCGTATACCATCTGGTCATTGCCTTTGACGTTCTTCTTCAGGATGATCTTGACTGCGACTTTGCCCTTGGGCCCGTCGGCCTCCTTGACAATGCCATAGGTACCTGCGCCGAGGGTCCTGCCCATGCGGTATTTGCTCCTGGCATGTAGTGTGAGCGGTGGTTTCAACATGAGACGATGGGAGCCTGGCCTACTTGCGATCGTAGCTTTCGGGCTGACCATGCAGCTTGTTAAGCATGTTTGCGACTGTGTAAACAAGACTTGGTCAGCATTGTCTCATTGTACAAGATTGACTTGCAATCTGCGAGAGATACGAGGCTTCTTTGTCACAAGACTTCCCAGCTGGACGGCCGCTTGCTTGTACAATAACCAGACGCTCTATCCACATGTGCAGGCAGAACATCTCTTGAAAGCTTGACAGCAGGAATGCTAGAGGAGCAACTTACACGACATGGTTATTCCGTAAGGCTGTAGCCCCGTAGATCGATTTCTTTCTGTAGTACTCCTTGAGAAGGAATGGGATCTGGTGAAGAATGGCCGAGCTATTGTATGTAATGCGGCTGCGGGCTAAAGGGATTTATATAAGAGAAGGTATGGTCCAAGTGTAGTGGTATTTTCTAGGAGTCGTAAGAGGATTGTAGGGCAGGAGCTATGGTCAAGAAGAAGACAAAGAGAAGCGACATGGGCTCGCTGGGCTGTGGTTCAACATCAGCCTTAGTCGTTTCTGGTGGGGATGCGGCGCAGCGAGCAGCGAAGCAGGCGGGGCTGAGAGCTAGGACGATGTATGCGCTACGCAAGCAAGCCCAGGAGGGACGAATCACTCCCTCGTGCAAGCAAACTGCTGCCTCCCTCCCAGCTGAGCGTCTTCACATCTGGTGTGACCATGCCTGAAAACACACAGCTTGCAGGTAGCGCCTCATCTCACCTCACTGCAGCTTCTGCAGCCAGCACGTGACCCCTGGAATATATTCATTCACTCCATTATGTGTTCAGTCCATGCTGCGGGCCGGGCACACACGTGAAGACGACCGTTGCTCCTTCCCAAGGCAGGCTTCCCCACCACCGCCGGCTCGTTCCGTCACGTCGTGCAGTCCAGCAAAGTCCAGGTCATCGTCGCATGGTCAACTCGGCTTGCCCTTCTCGACATAATTGTCCGCGCCGCAAACACCACCACTTCCGCCTTACCCACCACCGTCTTTTGCGCGTGCGCAAACTCGCCCGAACATTGACGGCCAGAATATCGCGTTCGTCTACTCATCAACCGTCAACAAACTCGCCGCTTGACTTTTCCACCTGCGCGACTTCTTCGACTTCTTCACAACTTCACCATGGCGACCATGGACGGAAAGACGCTGTTCAGCACCGGCAAGCAGATCCAGAAGGCGATAGAGAGCGGCGACTCGGGCGAATCCCTCCTCAACATCCTCCAGCCTTTGACCAAATGGACCGCGACCGAGGACCTCTTGCGCCAATCCAAAATCGGCGTGATCGTTTCCAAGCTACGACAGCAAAAGGACCCCAAGGTCGTCGAGCAAGCATCAAAACTGGTCAACAAGTGGAAGCAGGATGTGAACGCAAGCAAGAAGAAGGCAGCTGGTAGCGCCAGCCCTGCGCCGAGCGCAGGTGCAGCGAAATCGAGCGCGGCGACAAACGCAAAGAGCAGTGGTACTAGCAGCCCGGCGCCTCCTGTGGCTGCTGTGAAGAAGGAGCCCAAGAAGAGCACGGCCGATCCGGCGAAGAGGAACAGCGTTGTGGACGGGATCAGCACAGCGGTCACGGGTAACCAAACCAGAGACGCATGTGTGAAGCTCATGTACGATGGACTCGCGTTCATGTCAGAGGAGGGTGAGTTGTGCTTTGAACGCCACAGTGGGACAAACAGTTCTAACTCCCTACAGCTCCGGACGACGTTATGAAGGCCGCCCGCAGCGTCGAGCTGGCGGCGTTCAACGCCTTCCAACCCGAGACCTCCACCACCTACAAGCAGAAGATGCGATCACTTTTCCAGAACCTCAAGATCAAGAACAACGACCAACTTCGTAGTGATGTCTACTCTGGAACCATCAGCCCTGACAAGTTCGGTGAGCAAGCCAGCGACAACACTTTGTGATAGCAAGTTGCTGTACTAACGATAAGCACAGTGAACATGTCAGGAGAAGAGCTGAAGTCTGCCGAGAAGCGTGCTGCCGATGCCGCCCTAGAGAAGGAGAACATGCGTGTTGCCATGACTGCTACAGAGCAGAAAGCCATCTCAACAACGTACGTCAACACCCAAAACCCTCTACATCTCGTCACACAGTGTTCTCCAAATCAAAGAGACCTCATACCCCACCCTCGGCTGCAAAGCGAGTGGGTGCGGTATGGGGTCTTTCTTGCGTTTGACCAATTTTACGGATGTCTATGTACAAGACCTCGCTAACTCTTCTGTTAGCATGCAATGTGGCAGATGTAAGGTCTTCAAGGTAGCATACACACAGGCCCAGACCCGTGCTGCTGATGAGCCGATGACAACATTCTGCGAGTGCATGAACTGCGGCAACCGTTGGAAGTTCTCCTAGAGGCTGTAACAAGTCCCTGGTTTACGGAGTTATGGAAGGGTTGCTATGGGCGGTCATACGGAGCAAGAGCGTTACGGAGTTTGAAATGCGTGAGACACCGACATGGCGCGAGGCTGAGGTCCTGTATTCGACGGGTGAAAGCTGTTTTGAGGCGAGCAGCTTAGTTGGTCTAGCATTTGGTGATGGCGTGCGCGAGATATCAGGCTGTCTTTCTGATACTGCCCAATAATTATATGTGGAGAGACAGGTGTTTGCACACATTGCGTTCTAGACACGTCCACTCGGTGCTTCGCTCTAGACAGCTTAACATTGCATAAAACCATGGGCATACACACATGATATATTACCGTTTGTAACAACCTACCGGTCCGGATCACGGCGCTGCGAGTCCCAAACCAACCCACGCTACTCCACGCGCCATGCGAACTCAACCCAACGCACGACACTCGACAGCCTCGGCACACGTTAAGGCGTCAAGGTAAGAAACTCGACAAAAACGCCTGGCCCAAGAGTGGTCTGCGCAAGGCTTACCGTATGGGGCGATTATCCAACGCCTAGTCTCGACGAAAAGCCAACAAAAACACCACGTAACAAAGGCGGAGCAAAACCCCTGTGCTCCTCAGACGGTCTGGTGTCTGCTTCGCTTCCCGCGAAAGAAACCCCCCCCCCCTGTCGTTCAAAGCCAAGGTCCCCATTGAGGAACGGGCTTTCTTGTGCCTGGTCGTTTCTGCAGATTTCCTTGAGCCTCAGCTGTGCAGCCGGCCCAGGAACACGCCATCTCAAAAACGTTTCGTTTTTGATTCCCACTATTTTGCGCAGAGCGATTCCCCTTCTGATCAAGCTGCCTCGGAGATCAAAAGTCCCCCAACCCCTCTGGATTTCGTCATAAGTCCTTCATATATAAATTCTTGAGAGCAACCTCTCCACGTCAATAAAAGCACACGACCACCGCCGCCACTAGTCCCAAGCATTCACCAAGGATAAAACCCTCGATTCTGAAGGCTCCAAAAAGTAATTTCGTTCCGCGACGATATCTCTGACATCCGTTTCAAACAAATACATAAATCCATCATGGCCGCCCCAGCATCAATCACCACAGCCGACCTGACCGGCGTCTACACCCTCAACCACAAGCTCTCCGACTCCACCGACGCCGTACTGAAGCTGCAAGGCGTGGGCTGGCTCGTCCGGCAAGCCGCCGCGCACAGTACCGTCACGGCCACCATCAAGCAGTACACCAAAGACGGCATTGTGCATCTGGACGTCAACCAAGTCAGCACGGGCAACATCACCAGCTCCGAGGAGCGCATTCTGAACTGGGAGTGGAAGGAGAAGGACGACAAGATCTGGGGCAAGGTTCGCGGAAAGGCGAGGTGAGTTCTCAATATCTTTTCTTCCTAGTGGTTGTCCATATGCTTGCTGCTGAAGCATGACGGTGGCAAACCCTGGGACAGCGACCTCGTTCATGATGACCATTACTAACAATGACCTTCCAGGATAATCAAGCTTGCGGACCTCGATGCAGATGAGTTCCTCAAATCGGGCTGGACTCAGGACTGTGTTGACGGCGTCGTAATCGAGATGTATGTGGAAAGCATCTCTGACACATGGACCGCACAGCAGGTTTGGGGCTTCAGTGAAATCAACGGCGAGAGGAGACAAGTCAGGAGAGTTCTGACAAAAAAGGGCGACAAGGAGCTCAAGGTCAGCCTTATCTACGATTACGTGTCGAAGTAGGCGTGTATTTGAGAAATGTACATGAATTTGGAAATGACCATAGAAGGGTATATGACGCCGTCTTGGAAAAGACTCAAAGTTTTGCGTATTAATTGATCTCTTTCTGAGAAAACCTGCAGCACATGTCAGTTCGATTCTTCTCTGGAAATGGTTCAATGTGCGAAGATCTCAAGTTTTGAGTCAGAGAGAAGATTAGGGGTCCGCATCAACCCGTGCAATGCGGATGCCTGGGTAAATGCCAATCTAGCCAAACCCTAAGCATCCTCCCGCTGGGATCTAGGACTAAGGATGACAAAAATTGTTCTCATCATTGCAGTGGCATGGAAGTTGGTATTTGATGGGCTTACCTCGGGTTAGTAGCGGTGGGTATGGTGGTAGCCTTGTTGCCAGGCCGAACCGTCGCGTTGTCGGATGTGGGTGCAAGAAGTCAACCTCAATCGTCCTCGTATGAGATGATTCTGCGACCAGGCATCGTAGGCAAAGGTGCTGGCTTCGGCGGCGCAGGTTCGTCGTCACCATAATCTATGGCTACGCTTTGGTGTTGCTGTCCGTCGAGTTCGCGAACCAATCGACGGTGAGTCATGGATCCATGCACAGGATCTGTATTGTCGATGTAGCTCTCCCATTTACGCTTGTTGCGTTGATCGTAGGGAACCTCATATTTGCGCTTTCGTGATCGCGGCGACACCGCGCCTTTTGGCTGAGCGCTTTCGCCACGGCTGCTCTGTGATTTCTTCTTTTTTGGTTGAGGTTGTGGCCTAGATTGTGTCGGTCGCTTTGTGGCTGCACTGCTAAAAAGCTCGGCCTCGAGGCTTGAAGCATCAGATACTGGAGACTGTGGTCCTGAGCCGTAAGCGTTGGAAACGCCAACTTCAGCTGGCTCAGGAGGCTCGTAATCGTCATCATCGTCGTTTTCTTCCACCTGTTCATCGGCTTCAAGTCTACGCTTCCTCATAAGCTGCTCGATCTCCGTGTGGCGGAACATCTCGATTTGTTCGTCGGTGAGAGTGCGCTTGACGCCGTCATCGTACCAGCCGAGACCGTCATCGTCAAAATCCGCAAAGTCAGGACAATAGTTCAGCGCTTCCTCCGGGTTCACGAAGAAGGTGTCGGGTTTAGTGTTGTCGCCGAAGTGAGAGAACTGAAAAGAAAGGAGGTCGTCCTTACCATGGTTAGTACTTACCATATATGAAGGTGGCTAGCCGATGATTACCTCTGTGATTGTTGGAATCGTGAGCGGACGCAGCTGAGGCTCCATAACAGGCGAGGTTGCAGCTCGCTTCTCTGCTTTGCGAGCGGATGCCTTTGCTTTGGTTGCTTGTTTCCAGTTTCTTTTCCGCGCGGCCTTTCCGTGAGGCATTAGTTTGACCTGATCTGGTGACTTGTCGAGGTATTCGCATGCATCGCTAGCGGCACACCGTCACCAATGCTCCCACATTGAGATGAGGCATGTTGGAGTTTGATGCTGTGCTTGCGGCGAGAGTTCGCCGGCCAACTAATGAGGCAGGAACACGGGTGCTTCCACTAGCGTGTTCTCGCTAATCACGTGAGCATGATAGACTTACAAACGCCACTCAAAGAGGACTAGTCGCTGATGTCTCGCATTCTCGCATTCCCGCATGTGAAAGCCTCCGGTGAGCGAAAGAAAGAATCCATGACATCATGCCACACGCGAGCGATCGATATAAACATTAAAACCATGTGAGCACCACCGCGTTGAAACCGCGTATATTCTACTCTCACTCCATCTCAAAGACTTACGGCGGCCGCCAGCTATTTTAATATCACGCATCAACATGGCGGCCCATTCACCTGTCCACGTCTTGGACGACTACTACCTCGCAATCACCCTCCTCATCACTGTGGTATACCAGTTGATCGGCTTCACGATCGCCTTCACATGCAAGTTTGACAAAATCACCGACTTCATGGGAGGCTCCAACTTCGTCTGGTTGGCGATTATTACACTCGCCATGGGCGGTTCCACCAATCCTAGGCAAATCATCACTTCGATCATGATCATGCTTTGGGCAGCTCGTCTTTCGGGCTTCCTACTGTTCAGAATCCTGAAGACTGGCAAAGATGACCGCTTCGATGACAAGCGTGATAAGTTCTTCTCATTCCTTGGATTCTGGGTATTCCAGATGCTGTGGGTCTGGACGGTCTCACTCCCTGTCACCATTTTGAACAGCCCGAATGTCCTCAGATACCGTCAGCCATCCTTCGGCAAGGCAACAGATATCATTGCTATCATCATCTTCGTTCTGGCCTTTGCTCTCGAAGCCATATCGGACGCTCAGAAATACCGCTTCAAGCAGGGACCTGGCAAGGAGCCCGGTGCTGTCTGTGATGTCGGCTTCTTCAAGCTGAGCAGACACCCCAACTACTTCGCAGAAATCATGACGCAAGTCTGTATGTATACTCTAATCATTGTTGGCTCTACGAGGTCGTATTGCTAACACACGAAACTAGCCATCTACATCATCGCCGTCACACCTGCAAGCTACGGCGCCCTCCCGTCCAACAGCGGCGCTTACGCAGCCCTCTACGCCAGCTGTGTCGGCTTCATCCTCTTGACAGGCCTTCTGCTATTCCTCTCTGGCCTGCCCCTCCAAGAACGCCCAGGCGCAAAGAAGCGCTACGAAAAGGGCGTCGGCTGGCCAGCGTACGAGAAGTACCTGCACGACACCAGCATCCTCATCCCTATGCCTCAATCAATCTGGAGTAACCTGCCAGTCATTGTAAAGCGCACTATCGGCTGCGAGTGGCCGATGTACGTCTTTGATCCCGCCAAGCACGCCGACCAGAGCAAGGTGCAGAATCGCGAGGCAGAGGAGGGTAGGCATCAAAGTGAGGGTGGGAACAGAGAGAGCACTGAGCCGCTTCGTTAAGGCTTCGCGTAGAGAATGCTACGCTGGTCAACAATTAATGTTTAATAATCTAATAAGATAAATATAGAAAGTCATCAAACTGGTCCGTAGGACCGTGATCAATCTTCGCAGGGAGCATTCTCGGTGCGGACCTCATCGTCAAAAGCAAATTCGAAAACGAAAGAATCAAGTGATGGCGGCAACATCTACAGTGCCCATGTTAGGCGGCGCCTTCATTCTCTTGTTCCTCTTCTCCCTCTTCCCCCTCTTCGACTACCCACGCCTGATCATGATGACCTGCCCCGCTGTTCGAACATCTCTCCCTCCATCTTCCCGCGCCGTCTTCGCGTCTCTCACGGCTCATCCCACGATTGATACCGCTGAGCACTCTCAAGAGTGCCTCCCCCCGTGGATCGACGTCTCGCAGAAACCGATCAAGACAGTACGAGCGGTCTTGGCTAGAGGCACAGTTTGTCTGAAGGGCCTTCCCGTTGAGCAGGCGTGGTTTTTTCGGAGAGGACTTGCGCGTAGGATCTTCCTCTCTGCTATCGTCTGTGGCGTTACCCTTCGACGTTGGCAATGTAGCAGTACGGCGGCCTGATACCTGGTGTTTGCTTGCTCCCGCAGTGGAAACGCTGCCGTGAGTAGCGCTGTTGGATACCGCATCGTCGCATCTGTGCTTGTCAGCAAACGTGTCTTCAACATGACCGCACTGGTGGGTCACGGACTCTGGTTCTTCGATGTCTTTGGATCCTTGCTTGTAAGTCCATTGTTCCGACTCGGCAGATGACGAGTTCATATGCTGGCGACGATCTGATTTTCTGCAGGAGGTATGAGAAAGGTATGATAGTAAAGCGCTTGGAGAGCGAAGTGCAACTTTGTGAACTCACAGTGCCAGAAACTGCGGAAGTTTTATATCCGTGACTGAATGAGACTGGATTCTCTCTCCGGCCTGTTCAAGCTGGAAAACTGTATCAGTGTGAGACAACGCACCGCTGCACAATGAGAATTGCACGGCGGTCCTTGCTGCTTCGAAGAGACACAAGAAGGCACTGTGGCTATGACATTCGAAGCCTAGGGAATCGTGACAGCGCACACTCCCTCGCTTTGTACGATTGTTTTCTTCATCGTGCAAGGTGCCACTCCAAATTCTGCGTCGGATCCAGGCAGCCATCACGTTCGCAGGCCGCACGTTGACGTCCAGCGATATCCAAGTCGCACCCGTTGTGCATTTTTTGGGGCGGGTTCTGCGGTGAATGGATTCGAGGGATATCGTGTAACATATCAGGCGGCACGGCTATGCAAGTATCCTGCTCTGCACTTATTTCCGCCATTCTTGCCAAATTCCCGATTTTGCAGGATATGACTGTTGCTGGTGTCACGGTAGTAGCGGCTATGTACCTTGTCGGCACTTTGCTCTTGTACTAACTCCCAGGAAGCCGTTGTGTAGTGCCACTACCATGTCTGTGATAGGGTGTCTACAAACGGCATGCAACCACGTTGGAGAACATTTCAGGCGAACTTTATGTCGCGTGGTCCCAAGCAGCTAACCGGAAACTTGCCACCCGTGTAATATCTCGAGGAAACGAAGTGCGCCATAATGGGCAGTACAATTGATCCTCCTGGTGTGTCGAAAGTTCCGCCTTGTATGGTGCTGGGCATCAATCTTAGCCCGATGGTCTGGAATCGTTTCAAAGAATGGAACGTAGGGCAAATAAGGCAAGTTCGACATTGTAGTAGCACAGTCGAATACAAACACTTTAGTGCCAGTCTGAGACCATGGCATAGGTATACATAGTAGAAGAGTATCATTCGCATCATTTCTTGAAGACAGGTGACGATTGTACCTATCGGGCTTTCATAGTCGTTTTAGCTGACGACTAAGTGCGACTAGATGGTCGTATGCTACCGGAATATGCTCGTTGTGTGCATCTTGTCATCGTAGTCCACAAGCTTCCTGGTCTGATGCCAGCTGGCACCGGGATCTTCAATTCGAGCCGATCTTGATCATCATCAGTAGTATCCACTACCCGTTTGGAAATTGCAGTCGAGTGTCGTGATTGTGCTGCTAGCGCTGTCGAATGTAGCTGGTACAGTAGTTCGGCCTAGCTTGCATATAGCTTTCGCGTCGCTGATCCTGCGTATGAAAACCGAAGCGTTGACCAACTTATAGTTCCTGTAGTGTTGCATTTATGTTGAGTGATTGAATATCTCAGGCCTCACATCGCATATATGTGTAGCCCGTTGTATTCAGTGCATCGGCTTGCGCTTCGAGAGCGGTGAACACCTTTCGACTTCAGTCAGCGTGAGACTGATGATACAGAAGAAATATAACATACAAACGCTTGCGTGTCTGGCTGCAAGAAGGAATAGAACAAACCTCTCATCCCATCCCATCCCATCCCACCCCTCTGCTTTCAAAACCACCCATCTCCGTCTCTTCAAAACACCATGTCAAACAGACGACCTGCATTCGTGGAGTATTACAACGAGGCCCAAGGCCTGGGCATCCTCCAACCAATCGACGAATCGAGGACCCAAGACAACGAGGAGCACAAGTTCATCCGCAGCTCACTCGTGGTTTTTAGCCGATGCGAAGGACTGTCTCGCAGCGCAAAAGAAGTTGTCAACCGAGACAAGCCGAGTTTGGGGCATCAGGCAAGATATGCTGACGTGTATCAAGAATATTTCGGACAGGGTGACATTCGTTACCAAAGAGACGGCGACAGGCAACAAGGTAGAGGCGGTGGAAGTGCAGATCGATTCGTAGGAGACTTTGTGTTCACTAGGGGGAATAGCCGGATGTGTGTATTGGTTTGGTGCAGGGAGGTGTGGTCACGAGCTTGACTACAAACTGCTTTGGAGACAAGAATAAAGTCGGTCACATCGATTTCGTTTCATTTAAATCGTTTCTGTCTTCTGAATGTTGTGGTTAATGCGCTTAGATGACAAGTTTTATAATGCAATCTGAAGTAGCAATATGTTAGACTTCAATACGTAATGACTGTTTTGGAGTAGTAAAATTAAATGAAGATCCGTTATTACAAGGTCAAAGTGTAAAGACGTATAGAGTGCAAGAGTATCGTTTCATATCATTTCTCGAGAAGGTGGCGGATATACCTATCTATTTGCACAGGCCACCATCTACTTCTAACTCCGTGCACGAAGGCACCAAAAGGACTTTTCAACATCGTAGGAGCCTTCCCGCTCTACAACTTCATCTGCTCGAAGCGCTCGATGCTCTGCTCGAACACCTTCTGCTCGGTGAGCAGATCGTGCAGCTTCTGGTCTTCCAGAACCTTCACCTCAGCGCTGACCTTGTCACCAAGAGTACCGATCAGCTTCTGCTGCTCCTTGACCGCGGCGGCAGTCTTCTGCATCTTGGGCTTGGTCTTCTCGATCTCGCGGCCGGCGTCGACAGAGCCTTGGATCTCAAGGAAGACGGCGACAGATGATGAGACGGGGTACACGGCAGCGGGCACAGGGGGTGCCTCGTTGGCCTTGAGCACGGTGAGCTCAGAGAGGTACTTGCCAGAGAGGACCTTGATGGAGGCAGCCTCCTTGGAAGCGGTGGCATAGGCATCCTCGGTGAGGGGCTGGACGAAGGCCTTTCCGTTCTCCTTGATGCTGTACTCCTGGATGAGCGAACGGACACCCTTGGAGGAGCCGAGGATGATGTCGTAGGCTTTCTCGCTGACGGGGTCGTCCAGCTGGGTGTCGTACTGTGGGTAGGAAGCGATGACGATGGAACGAGTCTCGTCTTCGGGACGTCTGGGAAGACGCTGCCAGAGCTCCTCGGTAAGGAAGGGCATGAAGGGGTGGATCATGGTAAGGGCGTTCTCAAGTGCGGTGTACAGAGTGTCAAGAGCAGACGCACGCTCCTCGGGAGTACCATCTCTGATGATCGACTTGGAGTTCTCGATGTAGACATCGCAAAGCTCGTAGAGCCAGTACTGGTGGATGGCCTGGGTGCTGCGAGAGAACTCACGCTTGGCGAGAGCGTCGTTGATCTCCTTGGCGCAAGTGTTCATCTTGTGCAGGATCCAGCGCTCAGGCAGGCTCTCGTTGCCGGTCTTGCCGCCCTTAGCCTTGGGCTTGAAGTCTGCAGGCAGGTTACCAAGAACGAACTTGGTCGCCTGGTAGATCTTGTTGCAGAAGTTACGGTAGCTGCGCATGACCTTGACGTCGAACGCGATGTCGCCACCGCCGGTAGTGTAGTTCACGAGAGAGAAACGAAGCGCATCAGCACCGCACTCGTCAATACCGTCAGCAAACGCCGACTTTTGCCACTTGGTGGCGCGCTCGACCTCCTTGGGTGCGAGGTTGCCGAGAGTAAGCTTCTCGTTCAGAGCCTTGAGAGTGATACCCTCCATGATATCGACCGGGTCAATGACGTTGCCCAATGACTTGGACATCTTGCGACCCTCGGAGTCACGGACAAGAGAGTGGCAGTAGACCTCAGTGAACGGCACCTTGCCGGTAACCTTGATACCAAACATGATCATCCTGGCAACCCAGAAGAAGAGAATGTCCCAACCGGTCTCGAGCACAGAGGTAGGGTAGAGTTTCTCGAGGTCGTGGGTCTTGTTAGGCCATCCAAGAGTCGAGAAAGGCCATAGACCAGATGAGAACCATGTGTCGAGGCAGTCAGGATCACGCTCAAGCTCGAACTCCTGACCAGGGTACTTCTTCTCCGCCTTCTCACGAGCTTCAGCTTCGGTCTGGCCACAAACCCAGTAGGCGGCTTCGGTGTCGTATGCAGGTCCGTTCTTCAGCTTAACGTAGTAAGCAGGAACCTGGTGACCCCACCAGAGCTGACGGGAAAGACACCAGTCGTCGATGCCCTCCATCCAGCGGTAGTAGGTAGCCTCGGCAGATGCGGGCTTGAGGTTGATGCTGCCATTCCTGACAGCCTCGATCGCAGGCTCTGCGAGCGGTTTCATGTTCATCCACCACTGAGGCTTCATGATGGGCTCAATGACATCCTTTGACTTGCTGCAGAGAGGGATGACCATCTTGTTGTTGGCCTTGCCAACGTACAGACCCTTCTTCTCAAGCTCGGCGATGACGGTGTAACGGACATCGAAACGCTTGTGTCCCTCGAAAGGACCAGCATTTGAGTTCATGGTGCCGTCGTCGTTGAGAATGTTAATGAACTCGAGCTTGTTGTCCTTGCCACGCTTGAAATCGTTGAAGTCGTGGGCAGGAGTGATCTTGACAGCGCCAGTACCAAAGTCCCTCTCGACGGTCTCGTCGGCAAAGATGGGGATGAGACGGTCAACGAAGGGGTGCTTGACGAACTTGCCGATCAAGTGCTTGTAGCGGTCATCCTGGGGGTGGACCGCAACACCAGTGTCA
Source organism: Cladosporium cucumerinum (assembly GCA_023634325.1). Classification (NCBI taxonomy): domain Eukaryota; kingdom Fungi; phylum Ascomycota; class Dothideomycetes; order Cladosporiales; family Cladosporiaceae; genus Cladosporium; species Cladosporium cucumerinum. The sequence continues at coordinate 366,576 of JALDQA010000003.1, forward strand.
CCAAGCATGGTCTCCGGACGGGTGGTGGCAACCTCGATGGTCTCGTCGGTGCCATCGATCGGGTACTTGAAGTTCCAGATGCTTCCGAATTCGATCTTCTTGTCGTAGCCGGGAACGTCGATCTTTGTTGAGCCCTCAAGATCCTTCTGGTCGACCTCGAGGTTTGAGAGGGCGGTGTTGAGCTTTGTGCACCAGTTGACAAGGCGGTTGGCGCGGTAGATCAGACCTTCATCGTGCATCTGAACGAACAATGTGCGCACACCAGCGGACAGGTTCTCGTCCATGGTGAAAGCCTCCCTCTTCCAGTCGAGAGAGCCACCCAGTCTACGCAGCACAGTGTTGATCTTCTTGTGGTACTCGTCCTTCCAATCCCAGACAGTCTCAACGAACTTTTCTCTTCCGAGATCGTGCCTGGTCATGCCGTTGCGCCTGTTGTACAACATGTTCTCCACAACGCTCTGAGTCGAGATACCAGCGTGATCGCAACCAGGGAGGTACAAGACAGTCTTGCCCTTCATCCTCTCCCATCTGATCATGACATCCTGGAGCGAGGTCGCGAGAGCGTGTCCAATGTGCAATGCGCCGGTAACGTTGGGAGGAGGAATGGTAATGACGAAAGAGCCAGCCGGCTTGACCTCGCCATCCTTGGTGTATTGGGGCTCGTGGAAGCCCTCCTTCTCCCACCAGTCGTACCAGGCGCTCTCCACAACGGAGGGAATGTAGGCGGTGTGGTACTCGTCGTCCAGAGGCTTGAGGATCTTCTTCTCGCCCTTGGGAGTCTCCTCCTTGTATGGCGCAAGCTTGACCTGCTCTTTCTTTTCCTTCTTCTCCTTCTTGGGACCAGCCTGCGCGGCCTGAGCCTTCTTCTTGGCCATCTTCTCGTCGTACTTGGCCTGCTTCTCGGCCTTTGCACGCTCCTTTGCTAGCTCGCGCTCAGTCTTTTCCTTCTTTTCGCCATCCTTCTCGCCGCCGTCCTTGCCGGGCACATTGAGACCCTTGGCATCGCTGTTGGCAGCGTCCTGGACAGCCGCCTTGGTGTCTTGCGCGGGAGCCGGTGGCTGGCCAGAAACGGGGCCGGTCTTCTCGCCGGCAGGATTGTGCGAAGCGGCGTTCAACGCCATGTTGTAGGAAAATGCCCGTCTAGCGGGAGTGGTGAATGGAAGGAAAGGACGCCGGAGCAGGACTCGGGGTAGAATCTTGATAGCTAGCACGGTGGCTGCTGTGAGGTGGTGGTGAGTGAGTGTGTGTGTGTGTGTGAGAGAGAGAGAGAGAGAGTAAGAGAGTGGTAAAACAGTAGAGGGGTATCGCAATTGGGCTAGTGGGGGGGGATTATGGTGGTGGTTTTTGGGTGTTACTCACTCGATAGGCGAGAAATGGCTGACATGACTCCACTTGTGCGAGCTAAAGGCGACTCGTTTGCAGACTTCTGGACTGCCTTGCCTCTCTTCCCCACGTCTAGCTTGCTTGCTTGCCCTGAGCTCAAACGCGTGGTCCCCTGCCTCTAGCAATCAATGTGAGAGACGGAAGCAGCTGCCTGAAACGCCAGATATCACCAAACATATGACCTTCTAATTCTTCTTGTTATACCAATTGTACTCTTGCATACGCCAATACCCAAGGCTATACCATACACAATCATGGCTGACATCTCACAACCCTCCCCTGGACAGTTCGACTGGCGGCTCAGCGCGCATCCCATCACTTTCGTGACCTTTCTGGCATTCCGCGCAGGTAATGTATTTGAGCGAACTATGTTTGGATAAAAGGCCAACATCGCCTAACTAACACCTCCTTCCAGCCGGCCCTCTGACCTACCTCTTCGGTGTCCTCTTCACCGACAACTTCGTCCTGATCTTCATCACCACAATCCTCCTGCTCGCCGCGGACTTCTACTACCTCAAGAACATTGCTGGGCGCCGACTCGTGGGACTAAGATGGTGGAATGAAGCCAATCCGTCTACAGGCGACTCGCACTGGGTGTTCGAGAGTGCGCCGCAACCCAATGAGCCTGGTGGAAAAGTGGTCACTCCCACGGACAAGCGCTTCTTCTGGATCGCACTCTATGCGCAGCCGGCATTCTGGGCTGCTTTGGCAATTGTTGCTATTGTCAGGTTCAAGTTCATCTGGTTGACGCTGGTCGGTATGTTGCGATCAAGTCTGGGGCAAATCAAGGAGGCACGTGCTAACATATCTGCAGTCATTGCTCTTGTCCTCACCGTCACAAACACCCTTGCTTTCTCCAGGTGCGACAAGTTCAGCCAAGCTAGCGGAGTCTTGGAGAGAGGCTTCTACGGTGGCTCTCTGGCCAGAAACATTGGTGGAGCCATGGTATCCAGGATGTTCAGCAGGAGCTAGTTCTTTTGCGCTGTCGGTTTTCTCGGCGCAATGCCTGTATCACATACCCATTTATAGCAATGCTTGCCGAGCGGAGCTAGACGACCGATCGTTGTATCGTAAAATTATCAACATCCCAAAGATGCAGAACGCTCTGCTACGAAGTTAGGCGTAGACCCCTTGAGCCACACGTCCTGCAATTGGAAATCTGGTGACGGTACCGTAGGGAGTTTTCTGAAGGGCTTAGGATAACCGTGAGAGGGTCCAGGCAAGCCCTCCATGAGCCGCAGTTTTCATCGTTCAGTTGCAATGTTTATGATGTTCGGTCCGCACATGTTGAGCATATCCGTAGCAACCTGGCGACAACATGACAGGTATTAGGTCCGCTCTGACCTCATCGAAAATATCCACGTACTTATTCATGATGAACGAGATGTAAGATGAGATCAGATATTCAAAAGTTATTGAGAAGATGTAACCATCAAGCCGAGTAAGTGTATTGCACATGCCCACAATTGATTGACGTTGCTCCACGCTAGCTCCAGAGCTCGGCATCCACCATGTCAAGAAGTATTGGTCTGTTCGGAATCTCACTCGAGACACTATTTCAATGACTTACTTGAAGCAATAATCCTCGAAAATAATACCCGCCATGCCTGCACACGATGATGACCTCCTAGCTCGACTAAATGCCCTCAAACCGTCGTCTGTGAAGCTCAACTCCAACCCCCAGCCCACCTTCGACGTCGAAGTCTCCAAACCTCCATCATCTCTAGAAGATAAACTCGCAGATCGCCTCAAGAACCTGCGCGCAGGAGGCTCGCCAGCTGCCAATACTCTTCCCATTAAACTACCCACTGGTGACGCAGCAGACATCCTAACCTCCCAAATCAGCGACGAGGTAACCTCGGAACCACTGGCGGACTGGCAGCGCGATGGCAACGAGCAATCCATCGACGACTTACTGGCAGAGCTGGAATCAAACGAACAACTGAAGCGCAGCCCAGAGGATCCGGACGATGTTGCGGCACTGTTGAGAGAAGCCAGGGAAGCTTTGCCTCCACCCGGGCAAACCGATGAGTCTGCTGGAGGCGATCAGCTCAACGCCCTGGATACAAACGCGGGCAAAGACGAGCACGATGATCACGACCACCACGAAATTCAGAAATCAGAAGACCAGCTCGACGAAGCCGAAGCAGACGACTACGTGCAAAGGGTCCTAGCAGAGCTAGACTACGACCGCAAACACGGCATCGTAGACGACAAGGACGACGAAGAAGAAGAAAAAGATAACACCACCACTTCTCAGTCCAAAGAACCCACCGCACCCTCACAAAACTCCTCTCAGCCAACCAAACCCTCCCCCTTCGACCTCCCCTCAACCCCAAGCAAACTCCCCGAATCACGACCGCCCCCCTCCTACGAAGACTCCGAACTGGCATCACGCTTCTCCAACCTCGGACTCAGCCTCCCCTCCACCCCAACCGCAGCCCCAGCATCCGCAAAAGCAAAGCAAAAAGCAGCCGACGCTCTCGCGAAATCAAAAGTCAAACCCAAAGCTCCTACTTTTACGGACGAGGAGATCGATTCTTGGTGCTGCATTTGCAACGAGGATGGCGAGGTGAGGTGTTTGGGTTGCGACGGAGATATTTATTGCCAGGAGTGTTGGCGGGAGGGACATGGGAACGGGCCGGATCAGGAGCAGGGGCATCGGGCTGTGCAGTTCGTGAAGAAAGAGGGCATGGCGGCTGCGTGATGTGTCCATGGAGTGAGTATGGAAGGTGTTATTGGCTGGAACCGGCCGTGTATGAGCCAACATGTATTTAACTTGTAGCATCCATGTCTATGGTGGCGACCAGCCTTGGGAAATTTGCTCGGACGTCTTTGAATAATCTACTTTACAGAAGAGCAACATCCAGAGAAGCTGATCTTGTTCCCACAGAGTACCCCCATTCGCTTGAAACCCTGAACTCCTAAACGCCTTCGCTCTCACCTCCCACGAATCTGACCAACTTGGAATCGTACTTTCGCGTGTAATGCTTACTTCTGCCCAAGAATTCCAGCAATTTGCAAGCACAAGTCGAGGATCGTCAAATGCTCATCGCTACCGTCCACAAGCCTCTTGTCGGTTTCTGAGAAGCATAGCACAATGCGGCTCTTTTGCCAGTCCCCGATCGACTCGTCGACGATAATGATCTGGTCGTAGAGTTGTGTGGTGAGAGTAGTGGCGCTCCAGCCTTCAGCTACTAAATCCTCGACGGACTTTGACACGCGGCTGTAGACTATGCCCTTCGAGCTGGGCTGCATGGCTGCGAGCAGACTCTCGATGGTAGGAGTTGGGATCACGCCTGCGATTTCTTCAATGTGCTGCACAGTGACAGCAATGTCCGAGCCTTTGCTGGCGCCGTCGAGGTCCATAGCATCGTCGCCGTCGTCCTCCTCAACCGTCTTCCTCTTCCTTTTCTTGTCCCCGCCTTCTGGCTTCACCTGCACGGCACCCACTAACCTCGCAGCAGACTGCAAGAATGTGATGGCCTTTCTCAAGTCTCCCTCGCTGCACCTCAGCAAAGTGTTGACCACACCGTCCTCCAATTTCACCTCCTCCAACCTCGCAATATCCTCCAGTCTCTTGCCAGCATTTCCCTCGTCCAAGCTCTTGAATCTGAACTTGCTGCATCTACTCGCAAGCGGGTCGATGATCCTCGTCACGTAGTTGCACACCAAGCAGAAGCGCGTGATCTTCGAGTACGTCTCCATCGTCCTGCGCAGCGCGCTCTGAGCATCCTGCGTCATGCTGTCCGCCTCGTCGAGCACAATAATCTTGTAAGGCGGGCAAGGGTACTTCTTGCGGTACTCCTCGCCTGCGGGACCAGAAGGTGGGTTTGAGAGCTGCATGCGCGCAAAGTCTTTGACTTTCTCGCGGACGATCGAGATACCGCGCTCATCGGAGGCGTTCAATTCGAGGACACGGGTCTTCATGAGTTCGGGGCCGTAGAGCTGTTTGGCGAGGGCGAGGACTGTGGATGTTTTGCCTGTGCCGGGAGGACCGTAGAACAGCATATGGGGGAGGTTGGCGGACTGAAGAGTTCGGCGGAGGACGGTGACGGTGTGATCTTGGGCAGTGACATCGTCGAGGGACTTGGGGCGGCTGTGGTTGTTGTTAGTATATATATATATTGCTATACAATATTTTGGTAGAGGATGCTCGTACTATTTCTCAACCCATGGCTGTAGCTTGTTCTTTTCTGGCTGTGCTGGTGTTTTGGAGGAGCTGGCATTCGCTGCAGCTTCCTTTTGACGTGCTCTGATGTCGAAGAAGTTGGCCATGATTTGTATGTGGTGGTGATATTACTTGTTTGATCTTTGGTCAATCAATGGCATGCGGGCAACTTCCCACGCGAGATCGAACGCGAGGCGCGTGTTTAACGTTAAAGTACCTACAGCCCTATGCTTGCCTCTGGGTGGCGGAAGCCGGACCGACATCACCAAGCCCGAGCTCAAGGCATCGGGGTCCTGTGCATGCGCATGAACACCTCTGCTCAACTCACGCGATCAAGCACATATATATATATGTAGTTGATTTATTACTGCAACAAGCATGCGGATTGCTTGTCCAAAGAGCATCTGATAACGACATTCTCGACTACCATGAGAACAGCACCCACCATCAACACCATACCTCCGACATGAGTGATGTCGACGCTGCCGCATCCTCATCTCGCGCATACAACCCTTCAACACACAACTCACAAAATGGAGCTCCGACAGCTGCCCAGATCGAGAAGCGACGGAAGGAGAACAGAGACACGTTCAATAGAAAGAGGGGACAATTACTTGATGACCTCATCTACAACATGGACGTACTTGTCTATGCCCAGCTGAGCGCAATATACTACATGGAGTGAGTTGGGGATGTGGAACCCCTGTTGTGATAAATCATGTTCGCTGACTCCCGAATCAGCTGCTCGTTCATACGCTTCATGCTACGATCGCTTGTCCAGTTCGTGCTCCTCACGCCTAAGCCGCCTACTTTCGTCCAGCCTCCCGATCAGCAGCCATTTGTCAGCTTGGTACTGGGCACTAACATTCTATGCATAGCATTGCACATTCTGTTTTCTCCCGCGACTGGAACAGAAGCGACGAGAGGCTATCTACATGGTGGCCTTGCGATGGATTTTATTGGCCAGAAAGGGCCGACTAGTCGCATTACACTTGTGCTATTCGACTTGCTAGTCATGGCATTGCAATTCGTACACCTTACTGCACATATCACCAGGAAGCGATTGAAGGATGGCGCTACTCCGGCTGCTGCCACTCAAACACAACAAACGCCAGTACCCTCAACAGGGCAGGACCTCGACAGCGAAGAGCGCGGAGTGCGCCACTCCACGGAACTAGAGCAGCAAGACGACATCGAGATGCAAACCTTGAACCCATCCGGCCAAACAGGGGACGTTGTCACCGCAACTGAGGAGGGCGATGAATCAAACGAGCGTGACACTCTACTAGCCTCAGCACCGCCACCGCGAACCGACATCCACATTTTCGATTCTTTCCACAGCGGACAGATCGTCCTAGCCGATTTAAACGTCTGGAAAGCCATAAAGGAGCAGTTCTGGGCGTATCAGAAATCCACTGCGGAGCAACGAGATGCTCGGAGGGCCACCTATCGCGCGCAGTTGACTAGCAGGCTTATGGATTTTGGCATTGCGAGGCTCAGTCGCTGAGGACTGGCTTCGGCTATTCTTCGTACAACGGTGCGGTGATTTTCCGATAAACGCGGCTTTACCGGTTGTTGAAACGTTTGTATATAGATGTTCAGTTAGTCGTTTGTAACCATCGCGGTGAGGAGAGGCTAAGGTGCCCACTCGATCAAGTTCTGTCGCTCTTTGGTAATTGCATGTGGTATTTTCGCAAGAACTGGAATTCAGTCCGAGCGAATTGATGTATGCCGTGAGGTGCTACGTCTTTCACTCGTCAGCTCATTCCGTGTCGTTCTTGCCTTCTCGACGCGCTTGCCTTCGCGGCTCTACCAACAACATCTATTCCACAATTACCTTGAACACAAACTCTGCTTCCCTCGCCTAATCTCTTTATTTCAAGCCGTCTTACAGCCATCACGCAACATGGACATCTCGAGGTACATGCATCCCACCACCGAAATGACGGTCGTTCGCTAACACTTCCTGAACCAGCTGGTACAACAATCTCGACTACAGCGACTTCGCCATCAAGCTTCGCGACGGGCAGGAAATCAAAGTCCACAAACACATCCTCCGCACCACCAATGAGTGGTTCCAAAAAGCCTGCGGCATCAGCAGCCATTTCGCCGTGCGTCAACCTGGCTCTGTACTCCCACGTCAAGACATCATTAGCTAACAATCTCTTCAGGAGAGCAAACTCGACACCATCGAGCTCAAGGAAGACGACCCCCGACGCTATGGACGCCGCCCTGCACTACCTGTACAAAGCCACATACGGCCTTCACGGGCAATTTTCCCGTCGAGAGACCTTGGCGCTTCTGGCTCGACGTCCACATCGCAGCAGACAAGTACCTGGTGCCTGCGCTAAGCGAGCCGGCATACACGGAATTCTCCACATATGTCAGATCGGAGTGGGACATCAACAGAACCATCGACACCTTGGAAATGCTGACCACTGAGACGAGCCACGACAACAAGATCGTCGAGCTTGCAGCTGAGCTCCGCGGAAAGCACTTGATGAAACTGTTCGAAAACAAGCGATACCGCGAGAAGGTTCAGAACGATAAACCTGAACATTCCACCCGGAGCAACAAAGCAGTGCTTCATCACCAACTCTGGCAGTTTCGGAGATCGCGTCAAGCTCCGTCGCGAAAATTCCCTTGGGGCTGAAGGCAGCATTCAACTTTTCCAGCCGATTTCCCAATACCCTTAGGTTGCGGGAACTCGGTCGAGAAGCGTGCTGCTTGCCTCTTCGGGTACCTCGTTCATCTCAACATTTCGAGGCAGAATTGGACACGAATCACACAAGATGAACGGTTGCGGCATTGGGTACGGATTAAGCAGAACGGTATCGTGCCGCTGAAAGAGAGGCAAGGAGGGCAAGGGCTGGCTTCTGCTCCTGTGAGCGCAAAACACACTGTCATGATTTTCTTGCACACTAGCTAGAAGAATCAAAACAAGGACAAACTTATACCGCTCGACCACTCCACACATCACTGACATGTTTCAATAAGGCAGTTCAAGCTCTAACGGAGACCGACCTACGTGTGCAAGTCATTCGGTCACCGTCATATTTAAGCCTTCGCTTTCTCTTCTGCGGGCGGTGCGGCTCCACCAGTAGCCGGCAGACCCATAAACAGCTTGAAAGAGTCGTAGATCATCCATTGCAAGCCAGTGAGAGTGCCAATCATGACGATACTAGAAGTCGATTCGATTAGTAAGCTGTCTCGACGATGTTATATCAACCTTCACTCACCGAAGAGGCAGGCCAGCCCAGAGGCCGGAGAAGCCAATGTCCTTGTAGATTCTGCCGACAGCTGCGCCCGAACTCTCGCCTGGCTTGCGCTGGGAATTGAGCTTCGAGACCATCACGTCGGCCGGGTGAGAGACGATGGCGCAGAGAATACCAGCGATGTAACCAGCAGAGAACGCAACGCCAGTCTGAGCGGCCTTGGAGTAGTCAGACTTTTGACCGGGAAGGCGATGGTACATCATTTCGACGATGGTCTCGAACGAAGCGAATTTCATCATGGTATATGGAATCTGGCGACCCCAGAGAGGGTAGATGCCCTTGTAGAGTCTAGAAAGGACGTCAGCACTTGGAGCTGTTAGGACGGGGACAACTTTGTCACGCACCCAGCAACACCTTCAGCCTTGATGATCTTGTTGATGCCGTCCATTGTGCCCGTGGCGAACGGCGGCATAGCCGTTTGCATGCGGACTTTGACTGCTTCAAGAGGGCAGAGACCAATGTCAGCGAAGAACTCAGCCGAAGCGGAACCAGCGAGATAGATCCAAGTCTTGTTCTTGACAGCAGCCTCAGGCCCAGCCAGATCAGAGTAGAACTTCTTGAAAAATTCGTAGCATCCATATTTGAGAGAGCCCTGAACGCTGTAGCCGAAGAAGGTGGGCGAGCCACCGGTGTAGATGCCACGCACGCCGTCCGCTTTGATGATCTTGCGCCAGCCGTCCAAGTTGCCCGTATAGAGCTTTGCATCGACTTGGCGACGGCATTTGACGAGATCGAGCGGTGTCACAGCCCAGTGAGTGAGGCCACAAGCCATGAGGCCGCCAAAAGTGCATGCCTGCAGATGTCAAATCAGCTACGGTCACCTTGATTCGCAGCCAAGTCGCGAAATTGTTGCTCGGCATTCGAAAGCGAGGAACAAGATTGTTCCAATACAATGCATAATATAGCCTCATATATTGCAATGTGATTAAGCCGAATGAGCATCTCAAACATTGGACAAAAGATCAAGACATACCGCGTCTGCAATGCAAGATTAGTTCCCAAATTCGATAATTTAGCACAATTCCAAGCATACTCACAGTATTTTCCGCTGTACAACTCAATGTTCCCGGCCTTCGCCTGTGCCGCAGCCGATGCCTTCTGGTATTCTTTCGCGGCAGCATGGCTCAGTTCGCTCGCCTTGCGCTCGGCATCTTCAGTCACGCTCCAAACTTGGTAGCGATCTGCGGGCACATCGTGACGTGAGCGCCTCTGCTCAGTGGTCTCTGGCGTCGCTTTGCCGAAGACAGTATTGAGCGCGAGGGAGGATGGGAACAGCGATGGCATGCTTGCCTTGGTGCTCTGGTCTACTTAGCGGCCGTTAGTGTTTGGACAGAGTGGAGCTGATCGCCGTGAAGAAGCTGGGGGTGGAAATGGGGTGGAGCCGTCGAACTTGGAGGCGTTGGGTGAGTGAGGAAGTATTTACCTGTCGGTCAATTATGCGCGACGATGTACGTCTCTTCACATGCGAGTGAAGAGAGAATGAGGTGCAGTCAAGAAATGCCGACTGCCTGCATCTCAGCTCCTTCCCTCCTCCTCCTCCTCCTTCCTGGTTTCCAGCTCGAAGCGAGTATCAGCCATGACGTCGGGCGGGGGGAGAAGTCTGCTCCCGCCTTCTCGCACGCACATCAATGCCTTTGATTGTTCGTCGCGTATTCGCGCGCGCTAAGCCACGACACACTACACGAATCTTGCCGTATCGCACACGCTTGCAATCTCCGGCTGCACTGCATCGCATTCATCCCTAAGTTGATTCACCTTCATGAGTAGCGTTTCAACAACTTGCTCGACTTTTCAAGATGTCTTCAACTCCAGTAGAGATCAACCCGCACACTAACAAGCCATCCAGCATCGATGCGCGGGTCTTGCGCCGTAGGGCACGAGGGCTTCCGGTCTCCCATAAGCTTGACCACTGGCGACATCCTCGTTTTTGCGTCGGGCGTTGAGCAGATCCACAAGATCGCCAATAAAGTTGCAGAAGCCTTAGATCCTAAGAGCCCTCTTTTCAGTCCACGCGACATTGACCCGCTCACAATCCACAAATTGTATGATACATTACCGGTCAGGGAGCAAGAGGCCGTTGCTAGATCTGTTCCTCCTCCACCTCGCGATCTCAAGCTCGGTCGCAATCTCATTATCGCGACAAGCACGGCTGAGACCTCTATCGCTTTGGTAGGAGCGTGCCCCGAATATTGGGCTAACGTGGACACCAAGCCTGCCGGTCACATTCGACACGCCTTGGTTGAGAAGATCATGGAGCTGAATGGTCTCGAAGCACCTGAGATACTTGGCGACATGCCGCCTCCACCTCAGCAACAGCAATAGATCTCTCCACGGACCAAACACCATTTCGATGGCTCGCCATGGGCAGTAGAGAATTTCAGGGCGTGATGCCTACGAAGGACGCGAAGTGGGGATTGTGGATGGATGTGCTTCACTGCAGCTTGGATGCTTCAGTTGCTGGACGTCAGGGTGACACGTAATGAACGAATCCGAAATTGCAGAGATCGTATTCGTTGGTCGTACGTGCATGTACACATGAGGTCCCACCCGTATAATCGCCTACGAAACCCATTTCAATCCCAACTTGTGCATCTCAACAGCCAACTGGAACAAATAGTCCAGACTCTCCGCCTGCGTCTTTGCCTGCGTCACATTCTTACCCCAAACGTAAACACCATGCCTCTTGACCAAAACCGCACAAGTCTCGGGCCACTCCTTAATCGCCGCCTCCAAGCTGTCCTTCAGATCCTCCTCGTGCGCAGTGTTCTCAATAATCGGAATCTTCATCGTGTCAAAGTATCCCAAGTTGCCCAACTTCCTGCCGCCCTCTGCGACTTCCATGCTTCCAGCACCGCCTCGGGAAATTCCCTTGATCTGCTCGATCTGGTTCATGGCGAAGACGTTCTTGTCGGAGCCCTGCTGTCCGGTCTCGCACAGCAGCGTGACCAGCACCGCCCACTGGGAGTGCGTGTGAATGCAGCAGCCGGCGTCGCGCGCGGTGAAAGCCGCAAGGAAAAGAGGAGTGCATGCAGAGGGTTTGAGAGCCTACCGTTCATTTGACCGTCAGCCGACGGGTGTTCTATAATGCCACTCTTGCTGCGCTGTGGGAAGAAGAAGAAGAGAGGAAGGCTTTTTCTAAGTCTACAAGACCTACCAATGGCCGACGGATGTACTCCTTGCTCGCCCAGTCCATGACAAAGATGTTGTCCGGCTGCATCAATTCTTTTTCCACGCCTGAGGGCGCGAGGAAGATGTGGTCTTCATGTCTGATCGAGACGCCGCCGCCGGTGCCGGTGACCCAGCCGAAAGTGTAGAATTGGCGACACAGAGAGCAGATCAGGTTGGCTGGGTGCTTCGGGTCTTGCGATTTGATGAGCGCGTCGGCGTCGCTATTCTGAGTGGCGGACATGGTGTGCGTGCTGCAGTGCTTCGTGGTGGGCAGAGTTGGGCGCAAATTGAGTTGAGTTGAGAGATCGAGGTTCCGTGAAGCTGGCTGGCACCTGAGGCAACATCAAGGCGACTTCTTTGGACTATACACATGCATGTATACAAGTACCTACACATTAGATTCCCAAACTTACTACATGGAGCCTTTCTTGCGCAATGATTCTGAGATAAGGTCGCGTATGAAACAATGACAGTACATGTATGCGAGTTGCAGGCAGCATGAAGAGTGTCTTACAATCTCAAGAATTGTTAAACCTGGAACGCGGCTGCCGTCTATGTAAAAGATGGATTACGAATGCGGTTCTCCAACTGTTTAGGAGTTCTTTCAAGTCGATATCGCACAAATAGGTGGTGTGTGCAAACTTTGCCTCTTCATGTGTGTCTATCGAATAATATATTCCAATCATGCGTATGACACGAACGCCATGAGCATCGAGGCAAAGCAGTCTACTTACGAGAGGTACATGTATACAGCAACCTTCAATATTGTTAGTTAAATCGCTGTCCTGTTCCTGATACAACCACAGCATTTTCTATATGCGCATGCGTCTCTGCTGTCACCGTTGGAACGACTATGTTTAGCATCTGCTTCATGGTATTTGCGTCTCCCGTCAATGCCTGGCAAGGTCTCTACCTCTTTCTTGTATTTCGTGCGTCTGGCGCTCACTTTTGAAGCTCGTCTCTTCTGGCGCACATTATGGTGCAACAGATCCAGGATAAAATCACATGCACGACTCGTCGGCTAAGAACACAAACAACCGCCAAAGTAGCAGGCCCCCCTCATAGTGTCCAGCCACGATTCGAAACGAGTCTGATGAGTGGATACCTGGCCTTACGCCCGCGTGTTTTGAGTTCTGCGCCGCATCACCCTTCACCCAGGCGCGATCTGCAGCAACTTCCCAATATTCTTAAACGCTGCCTTCGGAATTCGCAGGTTCGTTCATGCTTGTCACATCCACCGAGCTCTACACCTCAGTCGTTCGATGTTTTATTACTGAGTGACTGAGTGCCAGGACTTGGATCGTGCACACACGCTTGACACTAGCGAGCGAGCCGCGAGCAGCCGGAGAATAATGGCTCCCCCGAAAAGAAGTTGGTTGACCCCTGATCTTCGCTTCACAAAAGAACCAAAGTTCGAGCGCTGGCGTTTTTCCGCGTCTCTGTGAAAGCCACAAAAATGAACAGTCTGACGAGGATGATAGGCAAGGCTCAGAGGGAGTGCGTCTCCGATGATGCTCTCAAGCACTTCAGGACGTACAAGTACTCCTCAGTCGACAAATCGCCTATCTCCCAGCACATATTGAAGCATTATGTACGCGGCCCAGAGTCTCCACAAACAATTTCTTGAACGCTGACATTGTGCAACAGTGGAACTTTTGTGTCGAGTTCTTGCCATTATGGCTGGCACCCAACATGGTCACCCTTCTCGGGTTCTTCTGTATTATCTTCAATGTCGGCCTCCTGGAGCTCATGGATCCGGACCTTCTAAGCCCTAAGCAGGCATGGGTCTGCTACTCATACGCACTCGGAGTATGGGCATACAGCACCATGGACAACATCGACGGCAAGCAAGCACGTCGTACCGGTACCTCATCAGGGCTCGGCGAGCTCTTCGACCACGGCATTGACAGCTTGAACTGCACTTTGGCCTCTCTGCTGGAAACAAGTGCAATGGGCCTTGGAGCTACCAAGCTCGGCGCATTCACGGCTCTTGTACCCTGTCTCCCTATGTTCTTCAGCACATGGGAGACTTACCACACGCACACGCTTTACCTTGGATATTTCAACGGCCCGACTGAAGGCCTTTTGATCGCGAGTCTGGTCATGGCTGCCAGTGGTATCTGGGGTGCAGATATGTGGAAGGAGCCTTTGGCCACCTTGTTCGGCAACGAGGCTTTGCTGGGCAAGACAAGCTTCCTGGACCTTTGGGCGCCCATCATCCTTTTTGCATTCTTCACAGCACACTTGCCGTCTTGTGTCGTCAACGTAGCTCAAGCACGTCGCGCGAAGGGTCTCGCAGTGGCGCCGGTGTTCCTGGAATGGACTTCGATGTTCTTCTTCGTTGGCACGCTCTGTGCTTGGCTTGGGTCACCTTATTCACACATTCTTCCCGACAACCACCTGGTCTTGCTGTGCCTCATCTTGTCCTTCGTTTTCGGCCGCATGACAACCAAGATTATCCTGGCCCATCTCACCAGACAGCCATTCCCGTTCTGGACCATGCTGCTCGCGCCGCTTGGAGGAGGTGCTATCTTGGCCTGGTTGCCCCTGTTTGGATTCTCACCAGTGTCCGCCGGTGTCGAGCTGGGCTACCTCTGGGCATACTTCCTGATCAGTGTCGTGGTGTACTTCCGATGGGCATTCGTCGTCATCAACGCCATTTGCGACTACCTCGGAATCCAGTGCCTTACCATCCCTGAAGCGAAGTACAAGGCTCTTGAAAGGGAGAGGGACGGCGAATTGATGATGACCGAAAACAGCGGCAAGGCGAAGCAGTAAATTCATCGGGCAGCAATATCAGTGCTTCCAGCCGTGACGATAAACATTAGGAAGAAATGACTTCATAGACGCGACACGTTAGAAGGGCTGCTTTCCGCGTGAGAAACAGCTCAAGAAAAATTAATGAAACTTGTAATAGGTTTTCTTGGTATAGTGGGGGAAAAAAATTGTTCAATGCGATTCATTCCAGTGAAGCACGTAGATTAGATCACGGTACCTCCCATGTTCTCGTACGAGTAAACTCTCGTTTTGCCTTTTACGCTACACGAAGGATCAACAGCCGTGGTTTTTAGATTAACTGGGACTACCAGTGAAATACGACTGAAGTTTGTTCAATTCCCAGCACGCAGAATGACAACACTGTTACATCTGAATCTAGGAACAAGCATATTTGCCAGAGAGATGCTGGGGAAATTTCCTGGCTGTCTTGGGGCCCAATATGCTGGTACCGCGATCTGTAGGTATCAAAACCAGATACCGACCACTGAGATACATACTGGCAACGAAGCAATCGCAGCGGCATGCATACTTATGCACAAGAAGTGTACGCCGTCATCAAGGTCACGCGGAAGTGAAATGACATTACGGGCATGGCGTCGTCAGCACCATATGAACTGTACAGAGGGGGGCACGAACGGATGGAACCCCTGCTAGTTCCCGAGCTGACAGAGCCAGTAGTATATTCTGTTGCTTGGAGTTGAGCCAATTGGCCCCCTCTGTAAGGCTGATGGTTGTCCCTCCCAGACGGAGGCTTGCATAAAGGCAGCGTACCGCTACGGTCTGGATGAGGCCAGAGTCAAAACGACGCGCACGCCATTTGCCGTTGTGCCGTGAAAGCCGCCGAGGTTCGGCAGCCACCACATCATACATCTTCTAGAAGGTTGAGCGAAGCACTGGAATTTTACGGCGATGCCAAATGCTTTGGTTTGGGATGTATATCCGGCAGTTGCATGGAGCTAAAGGAGAGATGAATACCAACATCACCATCATCGTTGGTATCAGCTGTATGTTAGGCACATCTCTGCTGATGGACAAAATGCGCCGGAACAGGTGCGGTTCTGGCGCCGGACTCGTGTCGACGGCATCGTGCTTTCTTTTTTGCTGTCCCGATACCTTCGAGATCCTCTCTCCGCAGTAACCCCACTCGTACTAGTGCTCCAGGCAGTAGCTTGAGCCTCATTTGTCTGGTGGAGGGGCATTGACCACTCATGGCTAGGTTCTCCCAAGCATTGACTTGGCCTAGCCAAGCATAAACGGACCAACATCGGTCAAATGCTTCGTGACACAGGACGTTTCACGTCCCAGAGTCCCAACATCGAAGATGCGTTGCTTAACTGGCTTCGTTGCGTGCATGTACGATTGTATATCGCTCCATGCAACAAGCCACATGATGTCCCAACAGAAGGTATCTTTCAGCAGGGGTCCAGCTTTCAGTCCTGCACACATGTCAAACCTTCAGAGGAGCTCGACAATAAGGGCAAGGCCGGAGCAGGTGGGAGGTCGCGTGTGTCAAGTCGCTCGCAACCTAAAGCATAACCTTGGTCGCGTGATCCTCTCGTTCCCTCACTTCCGTGGATATGCCATGGCACAAGGAGTGAAGGCCGGGTACTGATGCACGGGCAATACGGATGTAAATAACGCCACTTGCACAAGCATCGCTGAACTATACCGTTTCAAGCTTAACACTTGCCTCCAGAGTCCAGCAGCCCGCCTGCATTCGCACTACTGCTTGGGAGTCGGATACATCGCACATGAGCTAGCCGACTCGACGCCTCGTACGTTGCCGCAAGCCTGAAGCACACACCCATCGGACTGCCTATGCTTTCGGTCCCGCGCTTTAGACCGTCAGAAGTACATCCAGCCCTGGTGGTGTTGTACCGAAAATACATGCCTCGAGTGGCAATACAATGACCTACGTGTGTGTGACTGACAAGTGGGGAAATGATACTTCTGGGGCGATCCCACAGATCCCTGAAGACACACGAGACCAAAGGGACGCGCTCGGCAATCTAGACTCAAACAAAAACAAGCTCAGAAATGCTGAACGCAATCTCCATATGATTTTGTGGGCACGAAGTATACTCCAGCGGGGTTTCTCAGTGGCTCGAGGCTGTCTGTGCTAAGTTTGTTGCTGAGCTCTGACGCCAGCCAGTGAGAAGCGCGAGCGCTAAGTGTAAAAGGACCGATCACGGTACGGAGCTAAGCAATAATTAGCTCCCCACATTGGAGCATCTGGATCTCTCCATGCGACAACCCATGGGGACAATGATGGGGAGGAAAACTGCGGTGTCCCTCTGGGGCGGACCCTGCCCACGCGATATAAGGGTGCCCTTGCCCGCGTGGTTAGTAGGTTTGTCTATCATCATTATCATCTTCTTCTCCTCTCGCATCTATCTATCTACTTCTCCATCGACCTTCGTCGACAAACGATCGTTTACATCATCGTTACATCAATCCTCATCGCCACATACCTTCGTTCTATCAACACCTCTAGTTCGACTCCCAACCCACCTCACACATCAAAATGCCTATTCAATTGAGGCCTCCGCCGGGCACTCCAGGCGCTGCGTGGCCGGCAATCGCTGTCGGCCTCTTCGTAGCGTTCGGAGGTGTCCTTTTTGGATATGACACGGGTACTATTGGTGGTATCTTGGCCATGCCTTACTGGCTGAAGACCTTCTCGACTGGCTACACTGTTGAAGGCCTTCCTGCAATCACTTCTTCGCAATCGTCGATGATTGTCTCTATTCTTTCCGCCGGTACCTTCTTCGGCGCTCTCACAGCAGCACCCACTGCCGACTTCTTCGGCAGAAGATATGGATTGATGGGTACGTGGAACAAGGATACATCATAATCGATCCCTTTGCTGACTTGTATCAGTTACCATGGTGGTCTTCTGCCTCGGTGTGATCCTCCAAACGATTGCAACTGCTATCCCAATGTTCACTGCCGGGTGAGTGACCAAATGTGCAATTTTAACATGGTGTCTGAGGCACGTTACTGACTCGCTTTACAGACGCTTCTTCGCTGGCTACGGTGTCGGTATGGTCTCTGCATTGATCCCTCTTTACCAGTCTGAGACCGCGCCAAAGTGGATTAGAGGAACGGTCGTTGGTGCTTACCAATGGGCTATCACTATCGGTCTTCTCATCGCCGCCATTGTCGACAATGCCACCAAGGACCGCGATGATACTGGCAGCTACCGCATCCCCATTGCCGTTCAGTTCGCCTGGGCTCTGATCATCTTCTTCGGCATGCTCATCCTTCCCGAGACTCCTCGCATGTACATCAAGCGTGGCAACCCCGAGAGGGCCGCCAAGTCGCTCTCCACTCTTCGCAGACTCGACGTCGACCACCCAGCCATCGTTGAGGAGCTTGGTGAGATCATGGCCAACCACGAATACGAGATGAGCTTGGGCAAGGCTTCCTACCTTGACTGCTTCCGCGGCAACCTTGGCAAGCGTCTTGCTACTGGCTGTCTGCTCCAGGCTCTCCAGCAGCTCACTGGTGTCAACTTCATCTTCTACTACGGCACTTCGTTCTTCAAGCGCTCCGGCATCTCGAACTCTTTCACCGTTTCTATGATCACCTCCGCCGTCAACGTCGCTTCGACTCTTCCTGGTCTTTACCTTGTTGAGGCTTGGGGTCGTCGCCCGCTTCTGCTCTTCGGCGCCATCGGCATGGCTGTCTGCCAGTTCATCGTCGCTGGCGTCGGTACTGGCGTTGGCATCGAGAATTTGGTCGCACAGCAGGCTTTGATCGCCTTCGTCTGCATCTACATTTTCTTCTGTAAGCATCGCATCCCTGACCCGCTCCGATCGATCGAACAACACTAACAAAAAATCACAGTCGCCTGCTCCTGGGGTCCAGTCGCCTGGGTCGTCACCGGTGAGATCTTCCCCCTCAAGGTCCGCGCCAAGTCTCTCTCCATGACCACCGCCTCCAACTGGCTCCTCAACTGGGCCATCGCCTACGCCACCCCCTACATGGTCGACGAGGGCCCCGGCAATGCCAACCTGCAAGCCAAGGTCTTCTTCGTCTGGGGCGGCTTCTGCTTCATCTGCATCGCCTTC
This sequence comes from Cladosporium cucumerinum, assembly GCA_023634325.1. Taxonomy (NCBI): domain Eukaryota; kingdom Fungi; phylum Ascomycota; class Dothideomycetes; order Cladosporiales; family Cladosporiaceae; genus Cladosporium; species Cladosporium cucumerinum. Next base: position 385,424 of record JALDQA010000003.1, read on the forward strand.
GTCTACTTCATGATCTACGAGACCAAGGGCCTGTCCCTCGAGCAGGTCGACGAGCTCTACCTCAAGGTCAGCAAGGCGTGGCAGAGCAAGGGCTTCGTGCCTACAGTCAGCTTCCAGGATGTTCAGGACGTTGCCGATGAGAATGGCGCCAGGAAGAACTCTCTGATTGATCTTGAGAATGCTGCTATGAGGAAGAAGAGCGTGCAGCACGAGGAGATCATGCACGAGAAGGTCTAAGGTCAGACCGATGGTGGCACTGACTCGATAGCATGGTGTGCTTCGAGGCTGTTTTATGTTTTTTTAATTACCTTTACGTTTATGCATACGAGATACGTATCTTACGATTTCTTCACACAATCCGTTCTTTCTTTCTTCTTGACAATTTCATCCAACCACAACGCGGAGCTGAGCGATATGGCGAACGATAGCTGACATGTGTATGTACAACCTGGAGTAAGTTGATAACGCCATTCAGCACTCACTAGCTCAAGACGCATGCTTGTACGCCGTGTACATATGAAACGCTTGCGATGCAACGAATATACATGTATACCTATTAGAATGAAGTGATGCGCACATGGTGATACCAACCCTAACAACCCTATGTACATACATGTATAAGTTACATGTGTACATGTAGATATACCATGTACTACATGTACATTTATACCACAACTTATTGGTATGACACGGCCTTTCTCGTCACAGAAGGCTGTGCTGTATCATTGTGGCCGATGACGAAGCATACATAGTCTACGTTGCGCCACAGTCATCAACTGGAAACAAGCACGGTGCTTCGACCCACTCCTACGCTTTGACTTGCTTCATGACTTAGCATGTACGACATCCAGATAGTTCGATATTTCCGCATGCTAGGACTGCTCGTTCGCGCATGGCAAACATTTCGGTAGATCGAATGTTGATTTTCTCGCATTAGCGCTGCTGGCACCACTGCCTCTCTTTACAGAGATCACAAGCTCCACTCAGCAACGAGCAGGCCCAGATTCCTCTCGATGTCAAATGATACCACCTCGATGAATCAGACCTGCGTACAATATACCTTTAGATATCGCGAAATACATCTCGATGTTGGTGCCGGTGCTGTTCGCCTTGCAGTCAAATGGAGAGGAATACGCCACGGAGAGCGTACCGGAGGAAGGGCAATTCTTTGGGTATAGATTTTGATACGAACGCCAGGTACACACACGTCCAAACAGATAGCATGCATCTCGCCATCGAGACACCGAGAAAAAAAAACAAGAACACTCTAGAATACGATGCCATTGCTGCACATGTTCTGGATGCAGAAATCGAGAGTCTAGAGTGTCAGGTAGCGTATGCGGTATCAAATGAGTTCGATCATACACAATCGAAGGATCGTTAAGTTGACTTCATGCCCACAGTAGCTCGAAATCGAGCCATTGGGTTTACGGGCATCTCGGCCGCGTCCATACATGAGGGCATCGCATTCTGGGTTTGCGCCCCAGATCATCGACCCCGCAGAGATGATGTTGATGTGCTGCTGTGACTGCTGTATGGAGTGTGATAAGCGAGATGCGAGCGCTCTCGAGTGGCCTGTGAACCTGCTTCTCTTTTGATGGAATAGGCATGGCTGACTGCAGCTGTAGGCTTGCCAAGTGAGCCAGGACCCCAGCGCCTCCCAGTACCCTGTTTCCCTCGACAGGTCTTCACGTATGTACGTACGCACGCATGGCAACATCGTGAGATCCTAGTAAACAGTACGCACGCAGAGGCCAACGGCCACAAGCGGCCCTGGCTTCACAAACCAAATGAACAGTCATCATCACATGTAATCATCACCCAAAACCCAACGTACACACATAAGCAAGCAACCGAACGTCTCTGCATGAATATGCAAGCAAGCAAGCAAAATGTCTGGCTGCCATGGATACGCAGCAGACGGCCATGCGAGCTTGCGTACGACAGGCCCACAAACCAACAGACGACCAGACATTCGGCAGCGCATCACGGCAAGTGGTTCTCGCAGCGCAGCCAACACCAACAGCAAGCCCCAAGATGCTTGGACAATTTCCCCTGCGACCAACGGGGGCGGCAGAGGCGTGCGCTGGGCTAGAATCATGCAGCGGCTCCGCAGCGCCGACCGCGAGGCCGCGAAACCTTTTTCGTGAGGGCAGCAGTGTGACGGCACACAAGCGCCCACCCAGTCGGTCTAGTCATGCTGTATCCAGAATAGTCCAGACAAGGCGCGCAGGAGGGATCCTACCAAGACTGGCTAGGCATGGTGAGATGATGGTTGCAGTGTATGCGAAATTATTGGATCTAAGTTTTATATCATCTCGACTTTTTCTTTGCGTCGAGGTGGTGGATGGGAGGGGCCGTGATGCAATTGCTGCTGCTGGGCGGCGGCGCACACACACACACACACTGCTGTACCGAGTTTCTGGCGATACGATACATGGCACGTGGGACCACGCTCACCGCGGTGGCTTGTCAGTAAGAGAGGCTGGAGGTTTCACTCTGTCCACTCCTCCACCCACTCAGCGGCGCCTAGGGCGCAGAAGTGGTCGATCGGAGGGAGAGTCTTTAGAGTTTAGGAGGGAGAGTGGCTATTGCAGTATTATTGATGGCTAGATGCACATGATAATCTTGACAAGAATGATAACAATCAATGCACGCACGCATCACAGGCCAACAATCACAACCATCATCTCAGAAATCAATAATAATAATACAACAACAACAAGAGGATCGACTACTGCTGTGCACCGTTCTCGCGGTGCCTGGCGCTCTGCAGATCGCGGATATAGCAACGGCGCGGCTAGGCGTAGACGGGCTAGACACATCATTTCGCTTAACGAACGGACCGCCGTCGACAGGGGATTGAACGGATTCACGACGCGCATGCTGAGCGGGCGTGCCTCGACCGCCAAAACTTCACCCGTTTCCACCCCCGTCGCACCTCGTCTCTCCTTCCTTGTGCTCGTTACTGATATCCATCTATTCACCACAGTCGGTCTTTACACACCCACCACAGCACCATACACCGTGCCCAGTCGCTCTCTCCCGATTGCCTTGCAAGCAGTCACCGTCCATTGCCAACCAACAGCACCAGCACCAGCACAGCAAAACAACAATACCCCTTGCGTGCCCAGCCAGCCATACCCCCACCGCTACCCTTCACGAACACCGATACCCCAAAACCCTAGATTGCTCTCCAGTGCACTCGCTACCTTACGAACATCATCTCCACCATGAAGCAGTTTATCGGCGCCGCAGCAGCGCTGCTCTACACCTCCGCCGCCTCCGCCCAGCAGCTCGAGGCCCGCGGACTCTGTGACAACGCCGTCAACGATGGCGGCAACTGGTATTGCTCCATGGTCAAGCAGATCACCTACAACGGTGTCGGCGTTGCCAACAAGTACAACAAGATCACCAAGATGGACGGCAACTCCGGCTCCTGCGAGAGCACTCCCCAGGGATACTCCGGTTCCATGAGCCCGCTCGACGAGGAGGTGAGAAGGATCCGAATCCGCACATGGCGTATCATGGCGCGACACGTGCAGCAACACGAACAGTGCTAACTTACCCCAGGTCTCCATGCACATCCGTGGTCCCGCCAAGCTGAAGCAGTTCGCCGTCTACACCCCCAACGGCTCTTCCAACCCCAAGCGCAGTGCCACTTCTGCTCGCCGTCACGCGCACGCCCACGCCCACAAGCGTGAGGCCGAGGCTGGCATGGGTGACACGGTCTATGCCACCATTGACGGCAAGGCCGTCAGCTGGGCCAACGACTGGTCTGGCGCCGCTGCCACCCCCGGCCCTGAGGTCAACAACAAGGCTTACGCTGGCGCCGGATCCAGCCCTGCGCCTGCCTCTTCTAAGTCCTCGGCTTCCGGTTCCACCTCATCCTCTGCCCCAGCCAGCAAGGACCCTAGCAGCGGCGGTATTCTTGACGATATTTTCGGCTCTTCTTCCAGTGGCGGCTGGGGCCGTCAGGCTTACTACAACGCCGAGTCTGGCGAGGCCGATGGTCTTGTCTTCCTGAACCACAACGGTGGCTCTGGCTCCGGTGTCTTCGACTACTCTTTCGGCAACTCCCTTTCCTACGCTCGTGCTGACGGCAAGGGTGGCAGCTCTTCTCCCGAGGTTCTCGAGGACTGCGAGCTCGCTTCCTCCGACGAGGTCATTATCATGTCCGACAAGGAGTGCAAGGGCGACAGCTGTGGCTACACCCGTCCTGGTACCGTTGCTCACCACGGTTTCGCTGGCGCCGAGAAGGCCTTCTTCTTCGAGTTCCAGATGCCTGATGACGGCCAGAGCTCCACCAACATCTACGACCCCGTCAACATGCCTGCCATCTGGATGCTCAACGCTCAGATCCCCCGCACTCTCCAGTACGGCAACCCTGAGTGCTCTTGCTGGACCACCGGCTGCGGTGAGTTCGACATCTTCGAGGTCCTCGCTCCCGGTGACAAGCGCATGAAGTCCACTCTCCACGGCAACAACCAGGGTGGCAGCAGCGACTACTTCGAGCGCCCTTGCGACAAGACCATGAAGGCCGCCGCCATCATGAAGGGCAACGACATCTACGTCAAGGTCCTTGACGATGACACTGAGTTCGGCAGCACCATGGATGTCTCCAGCTTCTGCAGCACCAACGGTCTCTCTGACCTCCTCCACTCGGTCTTCGACCTTTCCGGCCACAACTAAGCGTTGTCGCTCATGGTCTTTTTGGAAACCCAGCTGCTCTCAGCGAACTTGCCATATAAAGACACTTTTTCTCGTATTACCTCTTTTCTCTCTCGGGCAACAACAATTTTACAACCTCTTCATCATCTTATAGAGGTCCTCGAAATGCAACCTTTTTGATTTTACATGTCTTCCTTTTTCACGAATCGTCTCTGCATCTTGCGTGCCGCCAGACGTTCCGTTTTCTCCTCGAGCACGCATGCGGAAGGCGGAGGAGGTCGGCGACATACGAATTCTTTGAAAGGATACCTCCAGGCGGTCGACTGGGTCGATTGCGGATGGTGGTGGGTTGAATGGATTCTTTGGATGGTTATACCCTTCTGCTGTTTTTTGTTTGATACGATGCGCGGTTTGCCTGGACTATGTTGAGACGAGAGTTCCTAGTTCTGAATAGTGTATATGTCTTATGGTTCTTTTGAATACTTCTCTCTTGATATGCCTGCTTGGTTGTGACGTGCAATAATTTCCTGTCGACAGGTTTGTGGCTATGATGTACTTTATAAGTAGACTTCTGGCGCGTCGTCTGTGCCATCTCTACTTTCGGCCCTGAGTTCCTTGGTGAGGCGTCTTGTGAAGTGCCTCGGCGCATTTCGCCTCACTATCTCTACTATGGATAGTAGCAGCTTTGTTCATCATAGCGAGTGATGATGGCTGACTCTTCTATCCGAGAAGAAGTCCTTTAAAGGTACCGTCCGCCATGTCCCGAGACCCAGACACAAGCCACGAGCGCATGGGGAAATACCTTCCCGGCTGAGACGAGTGGCTCGTGTGTCTCCGAGCCTCTTTGCTTTGCAGGGCCGAGGCATCTTCTTCAGCATCGCGCTTGCCGAGCAGACAGACACATGATTTACCCCAGCCCAGCCCTCCGCCCTCCCTCTACGCGCTCGCCTCTTCTGTACGCCGGCCGAAGGTTTGGCCTGGGACAGTTACTTGCAAACCTTTGAAACATTCACCTTTACTCTTCACACTGCCAATCGCACCACCACCAACACCACCACCTTCACTTCACTCAAGTGTCACTGCTTGGCCACGGGGACTTTACGCCTCGTGCGCATTCATATCCTATTCAAGCGACGCCGCCTACCATCGCCGACAGCGGCTTACATACGTCCACCTTCTCCACCTGCAGTGACGGCATCGCGACATTACGCACCCATTCCGGCAACACATAGACGACAGACGGTCTACTCTTGCGACGGGACTCGACCCTAACAGCGCAAATTGCGCACAGCACCGCCGAAAGGCTAGAGCGCCACGCCCAGCAGCATGTCAGGTTTGTCACCACCGAAACCCTGGGAGAGAGCCGGCGCCGGAGGGACTTCAGGTGAGAAACACCGAGGAGCGCACATTACACCACCAACCAGGCCACTGACTAACTGTGACAACAGCTGCGATACCCACGACTACTGCTGCAACACCATCTGCCACTGCTGTGGGCGCCGACGCCGCGCCTGCACTACCCGCAAGACCAGACTCGCTCAATACCGTGGCGAGCCGGACTGCCAGCAACTACGCATCACCTTACAATCGCACATCTCCATACGGCGGCATGGCTAGTTCACCCTACGGCATGGGAGGCGGGTACGGAGGTTATGGTGGGGGAGCCTACGGAAACCGATTCGGCGGCATGGGAGGCATGTATGGCTCTTCGTATGGTATGGGAGGTGGCTACGGTATGGGTGGAATGTACGGCCAGCAAAACGGCATGTACGGCCCTCAGGACCAGAGTCTCACGCAGACATTCAGCCAGTCGACGCAAACGACCTTCCAAATGATCGAGTCCATTGTCGGCGCATTCGGCGGTTTTGCGCAGATGCTTGAGAGCACATACATGGCCACACACTCTTCTTTCTTCGCCATGGTTTCTGTGGCAGAGCAATTCGGCAACCTGCGCCAGACACTGGGCTCTGTTCTGGGAATCTTCACAATCCTCCGCTGGATCCGCACAGCGGTCGCGCGTCTCACAGGCCGTCCACTACCCGCGGATGCCACATCTCTCACACCGGCCAGCTTCGCCGCCTTCTCAAGTGGTGGCTCCAGCTCTGTTGGTCCGGATGGCCGACCCAAGCCTAGCAAGAAGCCTTTCATCGTCTTCATGCTCGCAGTCTTCGGCCTTCCCTACTTAATGGGCAAACTCATCCGCTCCCTCGCTGCGTCACAAGAAGCCGAAGCACAACGCCAGCTTGCAGCTTCACCCTACGATGCCGCCACAGGCGAGCAACAGCCTCTGGACCCAAGCAAACTCGATTTCTGCCGCGTGCTCTACGACTACACCCCACAATTGCAGCCCGGCCAGCAAGCCCAGCAAGGCATCGATCTCGAAGTGAAAAAGGGCGATCTCGTCGCCGTCCTCTCCAAAACCGACCCTATCGGCAATGCCTCCGAATGGTGGCGCTGCCGTGCCCGCAACGGCCAAATGGGTTACCTCCCATCGCCATACCTCGAAACCATCCAGCGCAGACCACAACAAGCGCAAATCTCAGACAAGGCTGCGAATAGCGAGACCAGCTCACGACTGAACACAATGACTAGTAGCAACCCGGCTACGAGTCGGACGAACAGCATGGTGAAGGAAGAGGTCAAGGTGAAGCCTAAGATGCCAGACGGTAAACCTGGCGACGTCAGCATGGAGAGTTTCCAGCGTGGTGGTTTCTACCAGTGATGATTAGGCAAAAGAGCATGACTTTTTTCGGCGGGCTATTTGATGGGGCTATCAAGACTATTATGAGCGCAAGGCGCTCGAGGCGTTTTTCCATTCTAAGGCTATCTGTTCTTTCTCTTCTTTTTCTTCAACTTTGCTTTACTGGCATGTGAGCAACTAGCTAGGCGTGCATGCTTCAGCAGGCATTTATTGTATGATGATGATGATATTCCGAAGAGCGTTTGATTCGTCTCAATTCATTGGCTTCTTTGAAAATACATACGTGTAAAGTTCCATTGGAAAAACCAGGCTCGAGTTTCAAATGCGAGTTAACGCTTTGATACGCTCTTGTACTTGTATGATGGTTTTTTTCTTCTCGAAGAGCGGTCAGTCAAGTCTCAACACTCATTGGGCTTCTTGAAAGTACATTGTAGGTTTGCTGCGGGCTCGGAGAGAGCGTTGACCTTTTGTGCAAAAGATCAGGACTCGAGGAACGCGGGCTCACGTCCTTTGGCACCGGTAGATCGCAGGATCGCGACTGTCGCACCTGAAAGATGATCGGATTGGCAAGGCAAGGCAAGGCAAGGCAAGGCAAGGCTCAAAGTGATGCACAAAGATACTTACAAGGTATATCGTCCATACGCTATTCTTGCCCCTTTCGAGCAAAAACAACGCTCTGTCTGTCTGTCCTTGCGACAACTACACAAGCCAAGACTCCACGAAAGCCGCAATTCGCCTAAACACAGGCATTATGGTCGCATTCTCGCATCGGGATCCCTTCACTACTTTGTCACAGGTGCGTAGGCCTGGATAGTAGTGATCAAACTGCACATCATCGATCTCGAGACAGAATCGAAGCACGGGTAAGCTTTCGGGCTAGGCTGGAAGAAGAAGTGTGCGTATTGTGCACGGACGGCACGGGGAGAGGAAGATGCTGAATACGCCTTTGAAGCGTACTACTCCTGTATTATGTTTTTTCTTTTCGAGATATAATATTGGGTTATAGTTCTTGTTCTGGGGGAGCGCGATGTAGTGTGATCTTTTTAATTTCAATTCAACTCACATAAGCACGTGTGCTTTTTTTTGGGGATTTCATCCTTATTGATTCTCCCCCGGATCGACGACAAGGGACACCCCTTCCCCCATCATCCAACATGGCAGAATCGCGGGTTGTGCAGGGATATATTGATCCTAACTTCCCGAATCCGATGACCGAGTCGAGTGCTACGGTCATTATCTATGGGTATGCTTTTGTGAGATCTGGATGTAGCAGACATTGTATTGATGATGTGATCAGATACACGCCTTCGCTCGCCGTCGGAGTTTTAGGCGTTGTCCTCTTCGCCATTGCACTCGCGGCCCATCTTTTCCTGCTTCTGCGCCATAGCACCTGGTACTTCAGTACCGTTGTTGTAGGAACGGCGATGGAGATCGTTGGATATGCGTTCCGCATTCTGTCGAGCCAGCAGAATCCGTATTCTGTTCCGTGGTTTGTGGTTCAGGTGAGCATGCTCTAGCGCCGCTGTAATGTTTCCCGCAGACATTGACACTGACGATCAAAACAGTATTTCTTCATCGTGGTCGCGCCCGTCTTCTTCTCCGCAGCGATTTACTCCCTCGTCTCCGTCATGATCAGTATCTATGGCAGAGAATACGCGCCGATGCCGCCGAAGCTGGTCCTCTGGGTCTTCATTGTTTGCGATGTCGCGGCCACGATCATCCAGGTCGCGGGAGCTGCTTTGGTCGGCATTGCTTATTCCAACCAGGAAGACCCGACGACCCCGAACAACATCTTACTTGCCGGCCTTGCTTTCCAGGTATTCTCGTTTGCGGTCTTCTTGGTCGTGCTGTTCTGGACATTGGTAAAAGCTAGGAAGAGCCCAGCTTCGATCAGCGGGAGCTTCATTGCTGCGCTTGTCGTTGCGACGTTGGCGGTATATCTCAGGACTTGCTTCCGTCTGGCAGAGACCGCGGAGGGCTTGATGGCAAGCCTGTCAACGCATGAGGTGTACTTTGGCTGCTTGGAGTTCGCACCGGTCGTTGTGGCTGTAATGCTACTCGTATATTGGCACCCAGGTCGATGGCTGCCGGGATCATCACCGCTGCACAAGTCTGAGAGAGAATTTGAACGTACAGCCAGCGACATTTGAATATAATCACCACAAATACAATAATGCGCAATCAGTTTTCCTCGCGCCAGATCCAAGAGAAGTCTGCGGTGCCAAATGTGGCCGGGTATACCAGGAGAGCCTGTACCCTGGGATCCTGTAGGGATGATAAATGCGCCACGACGCTTCGGCATGACGTTCTTGCCCAATCTTTTACCCACCACTCGTCGACTTGTCGCAACAAAGCAAGCCACCATGAAAGTAGAAGGAGCGCTCGTACGTCCTTTTCAATGACCAGAAGGCGGAAAGTTTTGTGCATTCGTCCACCAAATGCGAAGATCTTGTTCATGTTTTCGGGCTCTACCTTCATCTCCAGTAGTGGCGTAAGGTGACGCAGAATCTTGTGGTATGGATTTGCATGAGAAGTTGAGGAAGCGTCGAGCCCACAAAGACGCACGAATGCCGGTGGAAGTCCCTCAACTCCCGGTTCGTCGCTGGTGAAGCTACCAACATCATTGTCAGCAGCGTAGAAGACTTGAGCCCATGGTGAGCCGTTGCTGGGGGCATCGTAAATGAGTTGAAGCGCCCTAAAGCCACCTGTCGATGCCATGGGATTGAGAATCCGCGTGATGAATTCGTTGTCCCTAGCCGGTCGGTCGTTGTGCGCGCTCCCGTCTTCCAACGCAAAAGTGAATACAATCGTGATTAGCATGGCGGCGACTATCGCGTCGAACCCAGATTTGGATGTTCCCTGAGAAGGTTGGACTTTGCGTGCAAGGTCCGCCTGATATAGTTGTAATCCTCGATGCCAGTGACCAGCTTCCGCGAATTCCAGAGCTCGGAGCTGTTTCTGCTGTCCATGCACGTCGAGAAGCCGTCGTTGGTGGCCAGACGACAGAGCCAGAACCATATGCATGAGATAGGGCACTTCCCATACATCCCTGGAAACCACCAGGCGCATGATTTTGTTCACAACATCGCCTCCGAAGGTGTCGCAAGTCAGATCTTGGAAGTGCCGCAACGCGCGGATATCGCTATTTTGTTGAGTCACAGGAATCCCAAGGAACTTGACGAGATCATTTGTAGCAGATACTACCGCCAAGTTGTGTCCCAGCGGCGTTGGACTAGATGCCGAGACTTCCGTTGACGGTGATGAAGAAGCGGTGGCGACGTATTCACAGTCGATATTGAGACGCGAGCATCGTGTGCAGCGTGGACGGATTTCATCGCACTTTACTTGGGTCAACCTCTCGAATGCTGCCCATCAAAAGAAACTCAAGTTGCGCCTACCTTGATTCGTCTCTTCTTGCATGCTGCACATCCGTTTCTTGACTTCTGGTGTGTCTTACGTGTGGCGAACGGACGCGGCTTCTTTTTTGAGGGCTGATCATTGGCGCCGTTGTCGCGGATCACCAGGTCGACCTTGAACGTGGACTGCATTCGAGTATATTCTCGACAGGTCTAAGGGGTATGTTTGTTAGCCCACGCATGCCGGGTGGTGGTGGTGGTGTAGCATAGGAGGTAGGAACATTGGAGCTTCGGGAAGTTGGCTTGGATGTTGTCGTTGCACCGGTTGACTGAACCCTGAACCTTGTGAGTGCCGACTTCAGCTGTCGACGATGCGATCCGCGGCGAGAAGTGGGACTCCATCGGATGGTTATCCAGATCCAGATCCAGATCTTGTCGTGTCTTGGGCATCAAAGCAAATCTGCTGCTGGGTGTGGTGTCAAATCCCTGATTCTGGCGACCTAGGAGGATCCCGGTGCATGCCGAGAGCCAATACCGCTCCGCTAAGAAGAAGAGATGAGAGCGTCGACCTTCGCGTCACAAGGCCTGATGAAGTCCAACTCGCAATGCGAGTGTAACAAAAGTCAAAATGGCTATTCACAAGTGTCGAATGTATTCGGACTAAGTACGCCGGTGTCGTCGGCACAACAGGTGGAGTGAGACACCCTTTGAGATCAAGGAAATACTGATATCAACTTGCAAGGCCAGGATATACGTTCCTGCTCGACACTGACACATTCAATGGTAGCTGTTGAATCATGAGCTGGGGAGTGATGGCTCGGAGCGCCGTTCGCACATGGTTTTTCTACTCTCACTCTTAACGCTTCCCACTTTGTCACTACTCCTCCTCCTCCTCTTCCTCCTCGCTCTCCATGCAGATATCAAGCGCGCTTGACGCTTCGAGCGCATGAACAACTGGGCTCCACCAAACTGACAACATCGCACGCGCTTCTTTGTCTACGCTTCCCCATCCTCAGCTACTAGATAGAGCATGGCCGCTTTCGATCCCTACCCGCACGAACTCTGGCACCTGAAGTGCCTCCTTCTCCACAAACAGTACCACCAATGCATCAAAATGAGCGATGTGGTTCTCAGCTCTCACGACGAAGTCGGCGCTATTCATCCGCTCTCCGGTGTATTCGCAACATTCTACCTCGCCATGGCGCATGATGAGCTCGCGCGTTCGATGCACGAGCATTCGGCTTTCAAACTTGCCTATTTCACGAAGGCTGAGCAGCACTACCATCGGGCGATGGAGCTGCTTCCTAGTCTTGAGGAATATCGCAGTGTTCTGAATCAACAAAATCAGAAAGAGGACGATGATGACGGCGATGGTACGCTATCGTCGCCACCGGAAACCGAGCAGCTCTCTCTTGCGCCTCCAAAATTAGCAAGAACACAATCAACCCAAGGACTCTCCGCAGAAGCAAACGACTCAGACTCAAACAGCCACGACAGCTTGGACGACTTCCTAGAGAGTGAAGTCCCTCGTGCCACTCTGCCGCGTCCAATACTCGAGCGCGACTACAGCAGCATGTCGCTGCTCGATGTCCGACCGAGACTGACCAAGTCGACCTCGCAAGGTCTTCTCAGACCCATCCGTCTGGGCTCACCACCGAAAGCACACCATCTGCCGCCCAAGCTGCCATATTTCGGTCAGGATCATTCTTCCCAACCTTCGAGAGCGCCGTCTCCATTGCCTCAGGTTCCAGTCATCACAATAGTGACTCCACTCATGGACCAAACACTGGCGCCCGAAGAGCAAGACATGGACCTCACCCTCCTTTCGGAGCATCTCGACAGCATGCGCAAGCAGATAAACACCCACATCAATCTGCTCCGCCGCGCTGAGCTCGCCACGACAATTGCACAGGCTGAACGCGCCTCTTATTCGCAAACCCCAGCGCTCGCGCCACGGAAACGTCTTCCGAAGTCGAAAAGCTTCTGGTCTTTCACACCTGCAGACGTCAAGATGGCAGAGAAGGAAAAGAAGATCGAGGAGGGCAGGGCTAGAGGATGGACAAGGAAGCGGTACAATCCAGGCAAGTATGAGGCGCTTGTGGAGAATGCTTTGGCAGAGCTTTGAGCGGTTGGTATGCTTTCATCTACGTACAGTGGGAATAAGACAAACCGTATAATCCACCTTCCACCGTGATCGCCACATAGTAGGCCTACCATCCCCTCGGAAAAATGATTCGCATCGTCAATCTTGATCTCCTGCCAGGCACACGAGCATACATGTCGCGTGAAATTCTGCGGTACATGTAGCGGCGATAGAGCGTAGTAATCACTATGTGGAGGGAAAACGCCGCGATGCAGAGAAGGTGAGCCCATGGCTCAGCGTCATAGTGGATGAGAAGGTAGAGGCTTGAGGCGGCAGCAGCTGTGTAGAGGACGGAGCGGTATGGTGATGACGGTATGTAGCGGTCTCGGTGGATGGTGATGACGCTCACGCTGAAGGAGAGCCAGGCTGTGACGGTCGGCCACATGGTGATGTATGTGTGTGTGCCGGAGAGATATTAGCGATGGAGGTTGAGTGTCTCTGTGGTTGATATCGATTGGATCTTTTTTGACGAGCGCTGGATCTTGATATCGATTGATGACGATAGCTACGAGCGATGACAATAATGCGAACTGTGATGTTGTACCGAAAGAGATCAGGTTTTTGGACGGGAGCAGCTCAACAGCAAATATAAACGCGATGTCGTCCCTCGCGACAGCCTCATTGTTGTCGCTCTCGCCTTCGAGCCCTTCGATTCTTTCCATTTTGCGGGCTCGAAGGCGAGACTTTGTGATACTTGCGAAGGAAGGCAGTGATGGCGATGTGCAAGAACGATATCGCACTGCAGAGTAAGTACGCCCATGGTTCGGCGTCGATGCGTATGAGCAAGAGCATACTTGCGACGAGAGCAGCTGCGTAGAGATTGTTGAGGCTTGTTGCTGACAGTTGAGAGTAACGTTGGTCGAAGGTGGTGAGAATTGTGCAGAAAGCCATCAAGTGATCGGTGGTTGGCGAGAGCATTGCGTTTGAGTGTGTGGTAGGAGTTTTGTGGATTTTGTCCTCTAGGTGGGTTCGTGGAAGAGTCTGTTGAGTGTCGAAAGATGAACTGGAGTGAGCCGAAGATTATAAACTAAGGTGAGGCGCAAGTGAAATGAGTTGAAGCCGTGAAGGAACGGGATTTTTTTTGCATGCGATACCAGCCTTACTCACACTGCTCAGATGATAGGCGCGATAATGCATTATGGGTTGAACAATGAGTGGCAACGGGACCGTTGATTGTCACTAAAGACGGTTGAGCATCTGAAGGGTTTAGTGCGGGACTGAGGATGGCGAACCACCAACAGTGCGTTGATTTGATTGTCACTGAAGACTGTGAACAGTCAAAAAGATTTAGTCAGCTAAGGATGGCGAACCATCGATAGGGTGTTTATACTGCCACGCGGGATGGCGGAGCATCCAAAGGCGTTGGTCAGCTAAAGATGGCGAGCCATCGATAGGATTTTTGGTTTGTGTCAATGAAGATGGCGGAGCATCAAAAGGTCTTAGTCGAGCCGCTAGAGATGCGGACCAGTGAGAGCGCGTTGACTTGGTGTAGAAATGTACGGCTGTCGTTAATGAGGTGGCGGCGGGATGTACGCATGAAGAAGGTAGGTCAAGTCATGAATGCAGCAGGGTGTATTTGAGATTGCGAGCAAGTGCAATGCTAGAAGGTCGTATGTTATGTTGTGGTAAAGTACAGCATATACATCAAAACACGCTTGCTAATCAACTGTGCGGAAGCGGGAGTGAGTCTGTTTCTCACAAGCTTATGCACAGATCATTGTTGACAGAGTAGACAATCTGTGTCTAGAGATCAAAGAGTCAATCGTACACTCTCAATGTCCATCACTTAGCATCTCCGCCACAGTCTCTTCCATAGGGGTCGGCTTCACGCCCTTCGTCGCAAGCAGCTGCTCCAGCGTAAGGTCCTCAATCTCACACTCATCATCCCTCAACGCATCGTACGTCTTCGACCACCAGGTAATCATCGATTCCGGCATGCCGCGCTCTTGCACGTAGAACTTCTCGTGCTCCTGCCTCGACACCGTCTTGTAGCCCACGTCCTTTCCTTTCGCCTTCGACACCATACACGCTACATCGTTCAGAGTATGAGTCTGACGCTGGCTAAGGTAGAAGGTCTTGCTTGCCCACTCACTCGAAGGTGCAGCAAGGATGAGCGCATTTGCCAGGCCAAGATCAGGAATACTTGTCCAGCTGATCGGGCCATCTCCGCCAGTGACAATCTCATCTCTCGAATCGTTTGGAACGTCATAGTGGCCAAAATAGAGCGGCCAGCTCTCGTTGTAGAGACCTTCGCGAATTATGGTGAACTTCCCAGGCCATTCGCGTTGCAGATATTCTTCCGTGCGTTCATGTGCTTTCATGACCCGGCTCTTACTTGGGTTGGCAAAGGCGAGGCTGGTGTAGTACACATGTTTGACACCGGCCTTTTTCGCAGCCTCAAGAGCCGGGAAGTGGTCGGCCTCGCGTCCCTCTCCGTATGGAGCATCATGAAAGTCCTTGTCGATGCGGGCAGACGAGATCAAGAAGAGCTTGTCAGCGCCCTTGAAGGCGGTCTCCCAGGATGCGGGATGATCCCAGTCCGCTGAGACAAGTTTGACACCCTTGTCGGTGGCCGACTTGAGTTTTGCTGCGCCAGCGTCGGACGACGATGTTACCGTGATCTCAGTGGGTGAGATCAGATTGTTGTCCAGCAGAGCGGTGAGAGTGGCATAGCCAAGCTTGCCTGAGGCTCCTTGTATCACGAGCATGGTGGAATGTCTGGAGATGTCTGTGAGTCTGATAAGCAGAAGGCGAGGATAGATGCAAGTCCTGATCCTGACACTTGAACATCAAACTGATGTATCAGTAAGCAAACTGCAGAATGCCCACTCATGACCATGACGTCTCGTTGACAATGGGTCTTTGGGCAGTTGATTTGTCACCTTGGACGGGATGAGAATGGCATATGTAACATATCTTTCACGCTTCACGCCTTCTGTACGTCAGCCAATCAGCCTTGTGCTTCCTAGACATATCCACATGCATAGTTTCGTGAAGACATGATGATGATGACAACAACAACAACAACAACGGGCGTGGAAACTGACGACGAGACCAATTCATGAGAGCCGAGGCCAATGTTTCCCCAGAAAGAGGGACCTGCGCCAATTCACCTCCCTACGCAGCCAAACAGCAGCATCCCTGTCGCCCTGCATATCGGCCTAATGTAGTGTGCCTCTATTACGTGGGCTTGATCTTGCGCGGTGACATGATCAAGTGAACATACCATAGCTTCATCAGACCCGCAGTCACCAGCGTCAGAATACACAGCAATCACTCTACCAAAAAAAAAAACCGACACAACGCGAGAATGCGTACTCCTACCCCAGGCGCACACCACCTTCCTTCTCAGTAATGCATCTGCAACATGTCGCGGCACGTCTACTCCGCTCGTTGACCCGGCACTCGACAATCACCCGCTACATCTCCTTGCTTACAATCCCGCTCCTCGTCCTAGTCTGGATCATCGCCATACGCAATGGCGAAAAGCGCACATTCGAACAACACATCGAGGCATGCGCTTGGTCGTCCTGGGAGGACTGGCCTGCTGGAGCTGCCCCTCACCGGCTAGTTTTCGTCGCAGACCCTCAGATCGTTGATCCTCACACATATCCTGGCCGACCATGGCCGCTTTCTACCCTGACCGAGCGCTACACTGACCGGTACATGCGGCGGAACTTCCAGCTGATCAACCGCGATCTTGATCCAGACTCTATCGTGTTCTTGGGCGATCTATTTGATGGAGGCAGGGAATGGGCAACCGAGAAGCCGCGACCGCTGAGACAGAGCCAGCAGAAGAAGCTAGACAAGTTGAAGGCGGAAAGCGAGAAGAAACAAGAGCAGTTGGAAGAAGAGAATGCGCGGTCGCAAGCGGAGGCCAACAGCGGTTCTGATGGCGCCAAAGGACACCAAAAGAGAAGTTGGGCTTCGTATGATAGGGAGATGACGTTGAAGGAAAAAGTGAATGGTGACCCGAAGAGCGTCCGTCCAGAGGATCACAACATCGACAAGCGTGGAAATGACCTCAAAGAATTCGTGTACGGCGAGAATGGGCGGTGGAAGAGCTGGGGCATGAAGCAGTGGAATATCGAATACGAGCGCTTCGGTAATATGTTCTTCTCGCCCGATCAGCTATATCCAAGGACTCTGCGAAGGACTATCCCGGCTTGGGACGTTTCCGCCCACCCTCTTAACGTGATGAACGGTGCCAGCGACATCGTTAAAGAGGAACATGCAGTCATCGGTGGGAAGGCTAGACGTCTGCTCACAAGCTTGCCTGGAAACCATGACGTCGGATTTGGCACCGGTGTACAGCTCGCGGTTCGTGATCGCTTCAATGCTCGTTTCGGCGAAACAAATCGAGTGGATGTTCTCGGGAATCACTCGTTCGTCAGCATCGATGCACCTTCTCTGGCCGCATACTCGCAATTTGCCATAAATGGCGAGTCGTACCAGGACACGGCCGAAGAGCGTCAACACATTTGGAAACCAGCCATGAACTTCTTGAATGGCATACAGACCTCTGCTGCAACAGTGGTGGCTGACCAGATGGCCAAGTACTACCCTGATCATGACTACGACACGAGCTCGAAGCATATCCTAGGGGAGCCGGATACAAAGACCGCTTCCAAGCGGAGTCCTGCCAAACTCCAAGTGACCCTCCCAGTTGTGCTCCTGACCCACGTGCCACTATACCGCGACCCCGGGACAGACTGTGGCGTCTTGCGCGAGCGTGGACATGCGATCTCAATATCTGGCGGCTACCAATACCAGAACACGCTGACTCGAGAACTTTCCAACGAGGTTGCGCAGAAAGTCAGCAATGCCGGTGACTTGGTGCATATCTTCTCGGGAGATGACCACGATTATTGCGATGTGTATCATCGCTACAACATTGGCAACATTGGCAGAAATCGCTCACCTGAGCCCGCTAGCGTCCGCGAAACCACAGTCAAGAGCTTTAGCTGGGCTATGGGTGTCCGCCACCCCGGTTTCCAACTCCTCAGTCTCTGGAATCCAGTTGATGCTGAAGGAGAGTCCATGCGCGGTTCGCAACCTACGGTGCAGACGCACTTGTGCCTATTGCCGGATCAGATCGGCATCCTCATCAACTACGGCAAACTCGCCGGATTCACAATTCTTGTCCTACTCGCCAGAGCAGTTTTCATCGCCATGCGCGGTGTAGACGTTGACAGCATCGGCGAAGAAACCGACACACTCTCAGAGCTCTCACTGCCATCCTTCCGCAATCAAGGCTCGCCAAACGGCAGTGCGAACGGCTACTCCACCCCCAACAAGAGCGAATTCAAAGGCCGCCAACGAGCTTCCTCAACTGGCCTGAAATCCATGGCCGACAATCAGAACCTTGGCGTCCAGCGATCGTACAACGCCCGCACCCGCAGCGTTAGTCCCGCGCCGGGCAACAACTACAATCTCCCACCAGGCGGTCTGCCCAATGTACCCATGTTCGACAAAGGCAGTCTCTTCCCGCATGATCTGGACGACTCGGACGAAGAGTCCAACGTCGGAGATCTCGGAGACTATGCCATGGATAGTCAGAGCAAGTGGCGGAGGAAGCGTCGCGGCCATACTCGGCCGAGAATTGCTTTCAACGAGTTTCGCAAGAGTCTGGGCATTGTAGGCGGTTTCGGCGCTGTGCTGTACCTCTGGCGGATCTGGAGCTGGTGAGCTTTGTTATTTGCGAGCGAGTTGCTTTCGTCGGTCCGCGGGTGTTCGATAGCGCTTTCCATATGTTCGATGTACAAAGCTATGATTTGCTCCAACAGGCTGTAGAAGTGTTCATGTGTAAGGCCCTGTCCCACGACGCATGATATGAGCTGCTTTGGATTGGCAAGGATTGGCATTAACCTGATAAACCACCAGATCCTCGACCTAATCCCTGTCTCTTTGCAGCGGGAACAAGAAATGCCAGACACGGGTATTGCCATGGGAGACAGAGAAGGGTTTCATCTATTCATTGTCAAAGGATGAGGCTGGCTAGCTATCTGAATTTCTCCAAATGTTGCTCGACCAATATGTGATAGCTGATGCTGCCTCCAAAATGAAGTGAGGGAAGTGAAGTAGAAGTAGAAAACATGAAAAGCATGCTTTGTGGTACTTGCACGTTCGAGTAGTCTCTTCACGACCAGAAAGAAAAATCCCGACAGGTACTGAGCTTTTGAAAGACCTTTTGCTTCAGTGCAACATCGCAAAGGTCTCGTTAATCTTCTCCGCACCGCCGTGTCCGAGGTGCTCGAATTCGTTCTGCAACAGCTTTGCCGCTACGCTCTTTCCCTGGTACTTTAGCTCCGCAGAGCAGCTGTGGCCGTTGACGTACGTTCCACAAACACAGGGCCAGAGAGACAGGTGCATGGCACTGTTCGATGAAGCGTGAGCTTTTGGTTGCTTATCTTGAAGAAGGGGTGCGTATCAGTGATCGGGTCTTTGGAAGGTATGGTCGGCGGGTGAGGAAGGGGACTTACTTGAGTTTGGCCTCGAGGGCAGTGAGGAACTGCTGCTTCTTGGCGCTGTCCCAGGTTTTGCCGTCCTTGTTCTTCAGCGCCGTCTTGCCAAAGTTAAGGATGTCAACGGCGAAGCACTTCTGGCCTTGGATCAGCTTCGGCGACTCTGGCTGAGCGGGCTTCTTCTTGATGGACGCAGCTGGAGTGGGAGATTTGGAGTCCTTCTTGCTGGGCTCGGAGGTCTTCTCGACAGCGTCAGAAGCGTGGGTCTCTTTGACGTTGATGTCGGAGGGCTTGTGATCGTTAGGGTCGGTGTTGTCCATCTTGACGTCCTCAGCGTCCTCCGGCTCGTCAGACATGGCGACATCGTTATTGATGTCATTGGACTCAGTAGATTGGGCGTCGTCATTGGTGTTTTTGGCCTCAGCGTTGTCGGACTTGACAGACTCGTCGCTCTTCTCAGTCTCATTGTCTTCGCCCTCACCTTCATCTTCCTCCTCGCTCTCAATCTCGCTCTCGCTCTCTTCCTCTTGCGAAGACTCCTCTTCCTTGGCGTCGGGCACCTGCGACATAACCTTGCGAGGAGGGACCATAGATTTCTCGATCCTCGAGCCAACAGCCTCGAGGAGCTTGCAAACGTGCGGCCAGAAGAGGCCTGCAGCATGGACTGGATCGTCGTCCTTGACAACGTCAATTTCGAGGCGCAAGTGCTCCAGGCCCTTGGCCTCGGCGAGGAAGGTGAGCGCGTTCCTGGCGTCTTTCTTGACGTAAGTGCGAATCTCAATGTGACGCAAGTGGACACGGAGATGATTGTTGAGGTTGCCAAAGAAGTTCATGAGGATGGAAGGAGTCTCGCAACGGATGGGCCTGCTGTACAAGATTGGGGTGGCTTCTTCGTTGATCTGAAGTTGGTCAGTGAAGTTCTATGACAATAATTCAGCTTAGACATTTTGACCTCTTTGCTGACACTCAGAATCGCGACGCGGTTCTCGCTGCCTTGGGCAAAAGACTTGGCGTACGAGTCCTTGGGCTCGTACTTGCGCTTGCCGTCGATGACAATCGGCTGGGATCCCTGGCCCTTGGTGTAGAAGAGGTAGGTGTAGATACGGATGCGAAGCTCCTTCGGCAGCTTCATGAATTTGAAGGCCTGGGACGGCTTCAGGAGGACGACTTGGTGGCCCTCATATTGCTGACCTTCAGGGACGACGTACTAGGCAATGTTAGTGACGGGGAATGGAAACAGAACAAATGAGGACTCACAGTGTCGACCAGCGTGAAAGCTGTGGCGGCGTCGAGCTTGATGGCATGAGCGTAGTTGGCCTTGACTTGCTTCGCCTGGAGGATGTCGCCCTGGAAGGTGACTTCAATGGGCAAGGTGGCCTTGGCGTTACGGGCGAGCTTGGAGTACGTCGCGGCTGCCTTCGGCTTTTTCGGAGTGACTGGCTTTAGCTCTTCTTTCTTTGCCTCCTCTTTGTTCGGAGTCTGCTTGGTGGCGGTCTTGGTCGGCGTCTTGGTCTTGGCTGGAGTTGCGGTGGTTTTGGCCTCGGCCTTGGTTTTCTGCGGCGAAGTCAATATGAACTCAGGTAATGTCTTCGATGCGACTGAGCATACCTGAGTAGTTTTTGCTTGCTCCTTGGCCGGAGCCTTGGAACCCTTGGGAGGCATCGTGAACAACAATGTCGTCGTCGTCGGGTCGGGTTAGAGGTTGACAGTGCAAGTAGACAGAATAAGGTTGTCGTCAAAAGAAGTGTTGTGAATCATAGACGTGGGAAAGCGAGAGTGGCGGCGGAGCTTTAAGCAAGGTCCCAACAGGCTTTCACATGAATGAATTGACACTAGCCCTTGTCTCGGTGAGGTAGGGTCGACACGCAAGAGAGGTTCATGTGAAGCTTCTGTCAGAAGTGAGCCAGCAATGAAGCTCTTCTCGAGTAGCGAGTGCAATACGCGGGGGCGAGGACAATCACGGTTGACAATTCTACTTTTTGCCGAATGCGACCTTACCGGCAGACTCAAAGGCCACGGCACAATGCGACTGGCAAAGACTATCGCTCGGAAAGGGTTGACAACTGGTGCTAAGTGATTCTGGCCCGTCAATGCTGTGTACACTTACAGCGAGAATTGGTCGTTTGACCTTGACCGCATCGTAGCTACTGTACATGTACGACCCTACGATCATATGAAACCACCAGCTCCAGACCGCTCCGGTACCGTCATCGAGACCCCTGTACGTACGTAAGCCTAACGCAAACTGTCGTTGTGAATCGCGAAATTGATCTTCACGGCTTGTGAAACGAATGCCATACTTCACGCGTATTGACTGTATGTTGAAGTTCGCAGTCGTGAAAGAGTCTCATCGTAGCTACACACCATAGCCGGCAGAGCTGTTTGAGATTCACATGCTCATGGTCATCATTGAATGCATACGTTCTGTGTCGCACAACCACATGATTTCGATTCCTACACTCTCGGGGAACACCGTAGTCGTATCGAATGCTTTGGCAACTGGGTTGGTGTTTGTCGACATCGAAAAGCTTGGAGGTGAGCGCGCGAGACGCCGCAAGACAGAAGTGAAGTCAGCATTGAAGTCACAGAACGCGCCAAGGATTGAACTCAGGCGTTCGACGCGTGCTTTCAAGCAAATGTTGCCTCGGCCCTTCCCACATCCACCTTTCATCGAGCTGAGCACCAAATAATAATCATGGCCGAACAACTACCCAATGGCGACGTGCCAATCAGCGCAGATGTTGAGATGAAGGAGGAGTCTGTCGCAGAGGTATAACAACCATGCATCTATTCTCAACGCAGCCACTAACAACTCATCCAGCCCGCACTCAGCACCGTTCAACCAGCCCTCACCGATACAACCGCTTCGACACAGATGACAGAAGGCGCTGCGCCATCAGCAAGTAATGGGGATTTCCCGCCAGCTGTTCAGGAGTCCGCGCCTGTGACAGTCGCGGCTGCAGCAACACCCACCGCAAACACACCTCGTCCGGGCTCGATTCCTCCGCCTCCGGTCACAGCTAGACCTGACAAGCCTGTCGCTCACGGTGGCCCGACTAGGCAGTTCCTGAATCAGAATATCACACCTCATCTGCTTGAAGGCATGAAATACCTAGCTGTGTATGAGCCAGAGAAGCCGCTTCTATGGCTCTCCGAATTTCTGAAGGACAGGAGCAAGGAGATTGAGGGATGATGAGTGCATATTATTTGTTCGATTGATCGAGGGCTGCGGCGCTGTTACTTTGCCGTGTTTGCATAGCCTAGGCGTTTGAGGCTGGTTCAAGATACCCGGTGGCTGCAATTTTTGCGATAAATGGAAACACCGTACCTACCTACGTTTGCGCCTTCACATGATCTGGTATGTGGATTCGCAGGTGTACGATCTCAGTGCCTCGCATCGGACACACGTCACATGTGCACGCGCTGGCGGCGTCATTTGCTCGCTTCGCCATGCCTCCAGCGCCAGTTCAACCTCTGGCGATCGCTTCTGGAAGTCGACCAAGAGGAACATGTCCGTGCCTAGGGATTCGTCATGTGTCAAGGCCATAAGGCTGTTGGCTCAGGCCACCCCGACCGCTTTGATGCGAGCTTTGAGCCTTCGGCACGAAAAGCCGCTCTGGACGCACGTCACTAGCATGTGACTAGGCAAGAATTATACGAAGACCAAGACGGGGATCATGTGCGTCCCCTGAGTCGCCGACCTGTGACAGCACAAGTTGCACACCCAAAACCTGTTTGAGTTCGGCTGTGAAGAAATTGGGGAAGTCCGATCACTGGGGTCAGGGTTTGAATTCGGATTCTTGAAACCTGGCACGGCCCCGATTAATCACCGTGGCAGGCCTATGCCGCGATTTTACCTTGTATATGCATTCCTGCGCCATGCGTGACCACGATAAGCACACGCAGCATGCCGGCGCATTTAAATAGCCTGTCCGCCCATGTCGTGAGTTCCTTTTCCCACAACCAACAAACATCAAATCAAGTCCTCATGTCTCTCTTCAACTTTGACATCTCGAACTCACGTTTCGGCAAGCTGTTCCGAAACTCTAAGTGTGACGGCTCGTCGCGTGAAAGACACTCGCGACACTTCGTGAAGTGCACTTGCAGCTACGACGTGCCAGCAAAGCCATGTCTCTGGTACCATCTTTCTGATTACGCCAAATGAAGACAAGCCATGTCGTCGACAATCATTTCCAACCCAACGAAGTGAAAGGCATCGCGTGCTTGACCGACTATTTCGGGGAACATACAAGGCCCGCTTTAACACGGCTCGCACCCTGCATTCCCACGCGCATGCCCACGGGGCACGACGTTGTTTCTATTCAGGAACGGAAAATTAGTCGACAAGAACAACGCCGCTTCCAACATTCTCATCGACAAGTTGGATTACCGAAGCTCAATTGACTGCAAAGGCTCGCCGCCCCTTTTGCACAACCCGCAATCGAGGAATCACCGGACACCCTCGCAATCCCATCCTGGAACGCCGGCTCGATCTTGTGGTCAGGTAATGGCACTTGAAAGTGAGCAGGGGGCAGGAGCTCAGCGAGGCGCCAAATCCCACCAATCTAAGCAATAATCAAACCTGCCGTCCTGCTATCGGACATGCTAGGTTCAAAAAGACCGAGTTCGCTCCAGGGTTTGGAGAGTTTCGGAAAAATCCGGTCTGATGACGGGGAGGGACGCATACAGCAAAGAGAGCCGGCAATGCGAAAGATTGAGGCTTCACAACGTATATACTTAGCTGAGCATTTTCTGCTACCGAATAGACATCTTGACCGTCGCGCGGTACATCATTTCTCAAATCGACCAAGACTTGACCCAGACCTCGCACGCTGCGCTAGCTTCTCGCAACACGAGTTCATCTGTCGGTGCACCAGCCTCCATACGCCTAATGCGGGACAAGGAAGAAAAGCAGGTTTCGCCGCAGAACAAACCACTGCGCTTGCAGAAGAGGCGTCGATGTTTCACATGAGCCGTGGTACAGAGATTCGTCAGGCGTGTGTTCGGTTTCTTCCGTCGGAATTTCTCGCTGCAGCGACGCGATAGGAAAGCATCTTTCGGACTGCGCACGCAAGGTGCTCGGCCGACCACTCCACCTGCAACCTGGGTCTTCTGATGCTGTATATTTCGCCTCCCAGTATCAAGAATAGTGCACAACACAACCGAGACGCCGAATGCTCTTGTGAATTCACATCGAGAAATCGGAATTCGCTCACTAGTGTTTGTACTAGCATGCAAGTGCTTTGAAACCATACAGCAAGGCAGCATTACCGAAAGAGAAATACATCCCAAACGCGCTGTCTTCTCCCTCTCAAATCCGCCATCTCCATGAGTCAACAAATGTTCATCAAATTCTATCGTGTACACAGATTGTTTACTACTATCGATAGCACTTCGAGATCACTGATCACGTCAGCAAGATCCGCGCACGAGTCCGGCTCACGGGTTAGTCTGGGATGTTGCTTGTGACCTCGACGACATTCCTCAAGCATTCGAATCTACAGCCAAACTATAGGTATGCGAGTCCCGTCTGGCAGCAACTTCAGTAAGCGCACACCACGGCGACTTAGTCAACGGCGTCGAGACTTTAGGTACCCGACCCAGCTCACTCGGAGAAGCTACCAACGAAACAAATACGATCACCACAATAACGACAAAATCGCGTGGACCGTTGGCATGCCACGAGCGTATTCTGCGCCCAGACGAAGATCCACCTGCTGGATCACTACCGTCTCATGGGGTGCCTAGCAGTAGAGAGGTTCAGTCTCGGTCATCATTTTTGCACTCACGACTTCTCCGATGGTAGCAGACACAGATGGTACACTAAACGCAGAGCGTAATGAAGAGTCTACCACGTAACCTCTTGAGCAGGTATGTTGCATTCTCAAGGTGCAAGAATGAGGATACATGCAAGCGCCGATCGATTACGAGGCGTGGCTTGTTTCGAAAGGTTACTAAACCCGTACTTGCGAGACGTCTGCATGAGAACTTCCGTCGTACCAATCAGCAAGCGCTGCCTGTTCGCGATATAATGATAGTTCCAACTTCCACCCCAAAGTCATGTTTTATTTCCGTACAAGTCACATCGTTGTCATCCATCACAGTCGTCAAGATATCGTCCAAACCCAGCCTCAAAACCACCCAATCAAAGGCCCTGCACCCGGGCACGCATAAATACCCAGCGCCGCCCATGCAAACACATTCTCTCCATCGGGGTTCCTCGAACCCCTCCTTGCTTTCTTGATCTTCTGAAGAGTCACCAAGCTGGTTTCGCCATCGCTTTCGTCTCCCTTATCCATTCTGAAGCACTTCGACTTGGGCTTTAGAAACGAATGAAGGCGAGTCTTGATGCGTGCGGACTTCTCGGATATGTTTGATCGGGCGGTGCTTGCTGTGCTTGTGGAAATGTTGCTTCGCACCGATTGGAGGGAGAATGTCCTCGAAGATGGCGTTCTTTTTGGTTGAGGGAAGGTGGGTCTTATTGCTGGCGTGATTGATTCGTAAGTTGTGGCGGATGGCGAAGTGTATGGAAGGGCTTGTGTGAACATTGTCGCGCGAGTGAGCAGACGATCTGTTGGGGTATTGTTTGGCACTCTTTTTGGTGCTGTCGTGTGGATCAACGTAGTAAATGCGTCCTCGAGTGCTATTCAAGTATACTACATGCATGCGCAGGCGCTGCGGGCACCCATATATGTATGCACAGGACAACGAGCACGAATGCACGTGCATCTCAGCCATGGAAGGACGACATGTAGGATCAAAGCCAATGGCACGCCTGACCGCCTCCACCAACACACAGACCATTGGCTTGCGCAACCTTTGTGGTAGGCTTTGTCTGAGACCAATGGCGATCATTCCCCAAGCCAATCACTCAGCTGAGCAGATCGTTGCGGGACCCTTGGAAGTGGCATGTTTCAAGCGTAACAGGAGGTCACGTTAACTGCAGAGAGCAACTTTACAGGTGATGTTCGTGCGCGAAGGATTCGATAAGGTGGAAAATAGGAAAATAGGGTGACCGCGGGGCTGCATCGAAGTTTATCCATCACAACGGCACTTGTGCAAAACTGAGACACAATGCCCCTCCATTCTGGCGCGTTAATCATGCGCGTTGCGCCATATCTTTGAGAACTTGTCCTGTAAAGATATGGTAGTTAAGCTTCGTTGTAATCGTTGATTTACCTACTTGCTATACATCCATAAATCATACAATCATGATCACATAAATTCGTTAGCGCTACTGTCTTACAAAGGGAGAAATCGGTGGAAAGCTGTCGCAAAACCTCCACCAGAAGTAATTTATGTGCAAAGCGTGCCAAAAAGCCATATATGATACGCCTGCACGACCATGCACATTTACACTTCCGTGGGTAGAATGGCCGCGATTTAGTCGGTCAAATCAATGACCAGCGCACCAGGCGGAACTTTCGAGGCGACAGTGCAAGGAGCGTCAGTTGGAAGTCCTGTAGTGGACGCTTTGGGACCTGTCAGTTCCCATGCTGCAGCTCTCAATGCGCGCAGCGTAGCGGGAGAAGGTGCTTCGCCAGGTACGGGCTTAGTCAGAATTTGTGGCGTTTTTGGAGAAGAGAGCGGCTGAGAAGGCGGATTGACCACAGGATGCGTGGGCGCCGTGAGTCCTTGTTCAGAAGGCTTAGGATCCACAAGACTTTGCGACATTGAATCCGCCGAGCTTGCAAAGGAAAACTCTCGAGGCAGCCTGAAGACCGGTGGCGGTGACTTCACTGGATTCTCGGCATCGGCAGGGCTCTTGCGCTTCTTCGACTGGGGCTTCGCTGACGCTGTGTTGCCATCTTTCGGTGGCCTTCCGCGCTTTTCTGGTGCAGTTTCTGCGGTGACAGCATCCGTTGATGCTGGGGTCGCGGTCTTCTTTGGCCTACCACGCTTCTTGGGGGCGCTATCCACAGCAACAGGGTCCGCAGATTCAACGTCTTGAGGCGGTGTTGGTGTGACAGCAGTCTCGCCTTGGTCGATCACAACAGCAGCACTCGTGTTCTGCTTCCTCTGACGCTTTGATGGCTCGGTTGCGACGAGGAATCCTTCCGGTAGACCATGCTCCAGGAAGCAGCTAAGCACATGACACTCGACATGCTCCGCAGGATCATAGTGCGATCCATTCTTTTCCCATATGCTCCAATCCTCACCGTCAGGTCCTGGTGGCTCAGAGATGTCAATGTCGACAGCTGGGAGAGGATAGAACGTGATCTTCTTCTCAAGCTGCGTCGGCTGTGCAGAATCTTCGCCTAGAACAGCCTTCATTCGATTTGTCCTCTTCAGCTGTATATCGTACTTCATGTTCTCTGACAACGCTTCGTCACGAGACGAACATCTAGCAAGCTGTCGGATCATGAAGACAGGAGCAACGTGCTTCATAAAGCCTTTCGTCCAAATGTTGAAGCGGCGGCGTAAGAGGACGCGCAGCTTTGCTTGGTCGATTTTGGGGTCCCAGTCACTCTTCAGGTAGTTGATATCGCGAAGCTCATCATCGGACGTAACGACAGGATTGCAGTAATGCCCCAACACTTTGAAGTCTGGGAATGTAGAAGGGACCGACAGTTGCTTTCCCACTTGGCGCAACACTGCCTCCAATTGGGATCTCCAGGCAGGCAACTCAGATTGTCGGGCATGACATAGCTCGCGTGCAATACCATGCTGCTTGCGCGAAACTAGACGAGCAATCTGGGGTCCACAACCAGGAAGGCCTGCGGTATTGTAGTCGCCGCCCGCGAGCATAGCCCAGGCCACCAATGATTCGCGATCTAGGTCATGATCCGCCAGAATCTTCTCAGATCGCACGACGCGGATCTTGTCGGTGCTCCAACTCTTCCCTTCTTTGTGGGCGCTGAGCATGCAAGTGGCGCCGAACATCAAAGTATCGCCATCGTCGGACCAGACGGCGTCCACAATCCCAAGGCGTTGCATCCGCACGCACTCAGCTTCTGCTTCTGCAGGTGCATGGTGGTGAGGTACTTTAAGGTGGTCCAGTAGCTGGCAGGTTAGTTGGATTCTCTCTCGCTCGTCCTGAGGGCGGCCGCCACCTCCTCGCTTGTTTCTCTTCCAAGGCCGACGAGGTCCGTCAAAGACCCACACGAACTGAATGTTATATTTCATCAGGTGAAGTATGCGCCACATGATGTTCTTCTCTACTGGATTGGCTGCCGGTTCCTTGGATCTGATGAAAGCAACCTGCGCCGGCGTAAGGTTGTTGAACCGCCAGCCTGGTTCGTCGACTGCCACACGCAGCGGTCTACCGTACTGTCTGTAGTGGTCCGTAGCATACTGAGCGAGGGAGATAAGGTCTCCTCGGCCGATGACTTCCCACAAGCCATGAATGCCCATGATGGGCCTTTGCTGGTTGTACTTCGGTTGCCTCTGAGAAATTAAACACAAATCTCCATGACGGCAGAGTGAGATGTCATCAGAGTTTGAGACATGCTGGTGTTGCAAACGAGTGATTGGACATGTTGTCGGGTTGCACGATTTTTGGGTGTAGTGAACGCGACGAGACGCGCGGGATGCCTGATCTGCAAAGTGGCAGGCGCGTGAAGCCAAAGCACGTTCTCAGAAGTCTACGTTCAGCTCTCTCCTGGGAATGAGCTCTTTTCTCTAATGACAGTTCAGAATCATGCTACAAACGCTTTCAAAGAACTAGAACTCTCGTCAGCTTAGAGATACCACAGTGTCAGTCATGCGCGGTTCAAAGTATGTTACCGCCTCTTATGTCAGCATGGTGAGACTCTGAGCTCTAAAGTGACCGCAGACTTGTGAGCAAGAACTTCTAGCTGAGCAACTTCGGTACTTCGGCACTTCACTCCAATTCGAAGCGTCCACAATGAGGTCACTCGCATTCGCCACCAGCGAGTAATTCACGTTGCTCCTCCGTTGTACCATTTCTGGCGGCTTTATCGTCAAAAAAGGTCTGCGTAAGGCGTCTGTCATAAAGGTAGATCTGTCTATACAGTAGGTTCCGGCAGAGGCTGCCGAGATATGGCGATATCGGCCGCAAGGTTTCGTCATCACTCTAGTTGCCGATTAGCCGCTGATCACCAAGCATGCAAGCATGAATTAGCCCAGATCTACATAAGCGAGTCAGTCCCATCATGTTTCTCTCCAACAGACTAGGTGTACCGAGTGGTAACATCTGGAATCCATTTGTGTTACAACTATGTCAAGTTCATCGTCCCTCAAGGGAAGGGATCCAGACTTGGAGAAGGATGCTGAGATATTAGATCCTTCGATACCAGCCACTGCTGGAGGTGTTCTGGACCACGAGAAAGACCACGATACACCTGGAACGACATCGTCACAGACTCCAGACATCAAGGAGAATGCAAGCTTCCAGGTAGATTGGGGAGAAGGCGACCCGGCCAACCCTCGCAACTTCTCTTTCTGGTATAAAAGCTGGATAACCTTTCAACTGGGAATGCTTGCCCTGGCCTCATCACAAGCATCCGCCATCATCTCTCCAGCAAGTGAGGCGATCTCTGAACACTTCGATATCAGCTCGGAAGTGACTGTCCTAAACGTGTCCCTGTACATCGTTGGATTTGCCGTTGGCCCTCTCATGTGGGCTCCTGTCAGTGAGCTCTTTGGCCGAAAATGGAGTATCCTACCAGCGATGTACGCTCTTACACTCTTCAGTATTGGAACCGCGTCCAGCAAGACACCTGCAGCAATGTTCATTACTCGCTTCTTCGGTGGTGCATTTGGAAGTGCACCTGTGAGCAATGTGTCAGCCGCGCTGGGGGATATCTACGAGCCCAAAGCGAGAGGATTCGCAGTATCTCTATATGCAGTGGCGGTCGTTGGCGGACCTACCATTGCACCTGTCATCGGTGCAGCTCTGGTGGTAAATCCCGCATTGGGCTGGAGATGGACAGAATATATCACTGCCATCTGGGTCTTCGTTGTGGCCACCGTCACTCTGTTCTGTATGCCTGAGCTCTACGCTCCCGTGCTGCTGAAGCAGAAAGCCAAGCGTCTCCGGAAAGAAACAGGCGATCAACGATACTGGCACCCGCATGAGGAGAACAAGCTCGACTTCAAGAGCATTGTCACCAAACACCTGAGTCGGCCACTCCTGATGCTCACGACCGAGCCGATGGTCACTTGCATCGCATTTTACGCTTCTTTTGTCTACGCTCTTCTATACTTGACTCTCGAAGTATTCCCGATCGTGTTTTCCGAGAACCGAGGATGGTCTCTCGTTGTCTCCACGTTGCCCTTTCTGGCCCTCTTCGTGGGCGTCTTGTTCGCTTTGAGCATCAATCTGGCCAACCAGCCTCGCTATGCCAGAATCGTCGACCGCAACAACGGCAAGCCGGTGCCCGAAGCACGCCTCGCGCCCATGGTCGTTGGTGGCGTCTTATTCGCCATCGGGCTCTTCTGGTTCGGCTGGACAGCATCTCCAAGCATCCCCTGGCCGGTGCCAGTCGTGGCCGCAGCCTTCATCGGAGCGGGCTTCAACATCATCTTCAACCAGTGCATCAACTTCCTGGTAGACACCTACGGTGTATACGCTGCAAGTGCCGTCTCAGCAAACACTTTCCTGCGCTCCATTCTTGCTGCGGGTTTGCCCATGGCGGCAAAGAGCATGTTTCACACGCTTGGTGTCGGTCCAGCGATGAGCATTCTCGGTGGCGTAGCTGCTTTGGCGCTGCCTGTGCCTTTCTTGTTCATGAAGTATGGGTTGAAGCTGCGGAAGATGAGCAAGTTTGCTCCTGTGGTGGAGGAGTGAATCAGCGAAAGAAGTGAATTGTCGCGACAAAGTCTGCTGCGACAGTGTCTGAGATCCACAACGACGCGAGCATCGTCCAAAGAAAATGAAGCAATCCGATAGTGGTATAAGTCAGAGTTCTTCTCCACCATAATCCGTACCAAACTCCCAGCACGACGAGACCAACCATGGACGACCCCACTACCCAAACCGCAGAACGAACTCTGCCCGAGCTAGTTCGCTTCATGCTCGAACACATGCGAGGTCTTCGACTCAAAGGCCCTCCCACCTTCCAGGACGAACAATACGCCCAGGTATGGCAACTGTTGGCCGGTGCAAGCAACAACCTCATCGACCAGATCGACGACCTCCGTTTCGAGGGACATGGCCAGTGGGAAATTGGCGATGAGGCTTCTATTCAACAATTCGGCGAGCTCAGCGTACCCAGAGGGAAAGAATTCCTGCAGACCGTGATACGTGAAATGGCTTCTTTGGGCACGAAATGGTACCTCAATTCGGCACGCGCGAGCATCGACACCCAGCGTTTCGATCCAAACCAGGTACCACGTCGCGTAGAATTCGAAATACCGATTGAGAACGTCAAGATGGAAGACAACGAGACGGATGATGTCAAGAAGGATGCCGTGGAAAAAGAAGTCGTCAAGAAACAAGGCATCGAGCCTAAAGTCGTCAAGACCGAAGCTGTCGAGCCTCCGCCACAAGACACCGTTCTCCCAAGTATCGAACGTAAGTCTCCTTCCATGCCCTAGGAGCCGGTACAGCACTAACGCAATATGCAGCTACCAACTCGTTCAAGACTCCAACCGCACCCCGACCAGCAGACTACAGGACTCCACCCCGTGGCCCATCCTTCTCGCCCATCACACCACCACCGGGTGGCGCAGAAAACAACAACCCCAGCACCGCCCCATCACACCCACCCCTCCAATACCCCAACGACCAACGCTTCAGAGACCACATCTCCTCCATCAACTTCAGTTTCAACGACGACTTCGACCCGCATCCAATGTTCGACTTCCCAACACCGACAGACGTGCAGAAAGAAATGCCTCCTCCGCCGCAGCTCGCCTCTCAAGCGCCTGACCCAACAACGGGTGCAGTACTCTCGGAGCAAGAGTACATGGACAGCGTGAGACTTGTTGTGGAGAATATCAGGGCTCTCGTATTTTTGATGCTACCTGAGCCTGAGGGTAGGTAGGTCCTGAGAGGGATGAGTTGGTCGTCTCTGTGGTCTGTTGGACGTGGGGGCGGAAGGGTGGTCAGCGGAGAGGCAAACGCCGAGAATGTCCGAAAGGTCGGCCTTTTGGGGGGGGGGGGTATACACGGAGATGTTTACACCATGCAGGACGTGGGAATGGAAGGTCATGCGAGCCATGTGATTGGTCGATGGAGGAATACCATAGAGTGCTGGTAATGTGTCTGCAGAAATGGTTTTGGGATCCAGAAAAGAACAAGGTATCAACATGCCCTGCCGCTCTCCGGCCACTCTCTTTTACGTTTCCGTTCGTTTGATCATTAACGATCGTCTCTTCCCTTAAGCAAATACCGTCGATGGAGAAACTGGCCACTGTGGTTCACATTCAAGAGACTATCGACCTTTGAATGTTTTTCTTTCTTCTTCGTATTCATCCTTATTTACACGTTATATTCGTCTTGATGTTTTCTTGAAAACCACCATGCCGCTTCCTCTTGGGGTATCCTCCTTCCACCTCCGCTCGATCGATCGAGTTGCTCGTTTCAACATCATATCCAGCACTCATACATCATACTACTGCTACAAAACACATTCCCATAGACTCCACGCCTAAGCCGGCGCCTGGTAAGGCTCGACTAGCATCTTCGAGAAGCTCCTAATGCTGTCGGTGCCGCGAACTTCCTCAACGAGCAGCGGCATCTTGACAACGTTGAAGTCCTCGCCGTACAAGTCGTCGATCTGCTCGAGGTACTTCTTCTGCATCTTGCGACGGGAGTTGCACTGCGCGCAAGGGTTGGAGGCGCTGGGGAAGAGCAGCTGGTTGACGACCATGGCGTGGGTGTCGATTTCGTAGGAGCCGAGTTCTTGGATCATGCGCTCGGTTTCGTAGAGGGAGAGGAATTCGGGGATGAGGACGGGGATGAAACTGGGGATTGAAACTTAGTTATTGCGATTCGTTTGGTCAAAGGGACTGAGGCAATTGGGGATTCATACGTTGTGAGGTCGGCGTTCTTGAACTGCTTGTTCACTTCGGCGATGGTTTCGCGCAGGTCTTCCATCTTCTTGAGCACATCGTCGAGATTCTGGCCGTTGGGGAGGCCGCCGCGCGCACCCAAGACGGAGTTGAGCATGGGACCGAACTGCTTGCTGAGCTGGCTGAGCTTCTCAAGCGCCTTCTCCATGACGGTAGGGAACTGCAGGAAGCGGAGAGTGTGTCCGGTAGGCGCGGTGTCGAAGATGACGACTTCGTACTCCATGCCTTTGACCTGCTTCAGGACTTCGGCGAAACTCATGGCCTCGTCCACACCGGGAATGCTGAATGCCATGTCCTGGAACATGTTGCCGACGCCGCCGAGGCCCTGCATGGCTTCCTGCGCATCGTCACCACCAGCTGAGATCAGTTCCTGGATAGAGCCGTTGGGGTCAATCTCCATGGCGGCCAGGTTCTCGACGCCAGGCACCGGGCGAGCGTCCTTGCCGAACTTGACACCGAAGGCATCGCTGAGGTTGTGCGCAGGGTCGGTGGAGATGAGCAGGACGGACTTGCGGGCCTTCGCCATTTGGACGGCCAACGAGCAGGAGGTGGTGGTTTTCCCGACACCACCCTTGCCGCCAACGAAGATCCATTTGAGTGACTTTTGGTCGAGGATGTTCTGCAGCGACGGCGCGAGAGTCTCTTCGTCTGCCATGGTGGAGGATGTGGAAAAGGTAGTAGTGGTTGGTGGTGGTGGTGGTGGCGGTGGCGGTGGCGGTGGAGGATAAAAGAAAAGAGTGTTGTTATAGAAAGCAGCAACAAGTGGGATATGGATGACAAGAAGGTGGCATGTTTTGGATCATGCTCACAACGTCAGCGGCTCGCAGCTTGCGCCTGCCCACCTGCCCGCCTGCCCGCCTGCGCCACAGCTTCTCGTGCAAAGTGTGGCGTTCGATTTTTTTGCAACGCCGAAGCCGAGAAACTCTGGTCCAGCCGCAAAGCCATGTGATCACATAACTAGAGCATCCCTCCACCACTCTCACTCTGATATAACACACACACACTCTCTCTCTCTCTCTCTCTCTCTCTCTCTCTCTCTCTCTCATACACATAATGGCTGCTGAAGTGCAACCTATAGCCCCGGTGCGTGCTGCGCCTGGCCCTGCGCCTCTAACCGCCGACCAGGCATACTGGCGCACCTTCAAATCGCAATTGCTAGTCCCTTCACCACACAACAATGCCATTACCTCGATCACCACTGGCGCCAACGATACCTTCGCAGTTACTTCTGGAGGCCGTGTGCAGATCTTCAGCTCCCGCACTCGCAAACTTATAAAGACCATCTCCCGCTTTGGTGTCGACGATGTCGCGAGGTCCGGTGTGCTCAGGCGCGATGGCAGGATTGTGCTTGCCGGTGGAGAGTCGGGTATCGTGCAGGCTTTCGACACAGGCAGCAGAGCTATCCTCAAGCAGTTCATGCGCGAGGAGAAGAGGAGGCAGGCGGTGCACGTTGTCAGGTGGAGGCCCGACGTCTTGACCGAGTTCATGACCTGTAGCGACGACAGATCTGTCAAGGTTTGGGATCTCACCGAGGACGAGCCCAAGTTCACTGGTCTTGGACACGAGGATTATGTGAGAGCTGGTACATGGCTACCTGGCCAGGAAGGTATGCTGGTCACTGGTAGTTACGATCAGACTGTCCGTGTTTGGGACACCCGACAGGCTGGCGGAAGGGCCGTCATGGTTTTCAAGGTCGCTGGCGCCGTTGAGGATGTCCTCGCACTCTCGCCCTCCACCATTGCAGTCGCCGCTGGAAACGAAGTCTCGATCCTCAACCTCATCTCTGGCAAGCCCGAAGTCATTCTCCGCTCTCACCAGAAGACCGTCACCTCGCTCTCTCTCGCCCAGAACAACACCCGCCTCCTCACTGCTGGTCTCGATGGCCATGTCAAAATTCACTCCACCTCAAGCTGGGAGGTCGTTGCGTCAACAAAATACACGGCGCCCATCCTCTCCCTCGCGACCGTTCCGTCTACTTCGGCCGACAGCGACGACCGTCACTTGGCTGTTGGTCTGCAGACTGGACTGCTTTCTATCAAGACCCGTCTAGCTGGTGTGGAAAAGGTCAAGTCGCGCGAGAAGGAGAAGCGCATGCAAGCACTTCTCGACGGCAAAGCGGACGAATACGAGCGTAAGCAGAAGAAGAAGGACATGCGCCAGGGTATTCAGGCCCGCGACAGAGGCAGGGACTTCCGCGGCGAGGGCGCCGACATTATCATCACAGGCAACGAGCGCACAAAGACAAAGAAGCTAAAACCCTGGCAACAAAGCTTGCGCAAGGGTGCTTATGGCCAAGCGCTCGACCAAGTGCTATCCCCGGCCGGCGGTCCAGATCAATTCTCCAACGAGGAAGTCCTTACCCTCCTTACAGCTCTCCGTCACCGCTCGGCATTGCGAACTGCGCTTGCGAGCCGTTCGGAAGAGCAACTAACGCCTGTTTTGGAATGGGTGCTGAAGTACATCAACCACCCACGCCTCATGACTTTGACAAGCGACGTGCTCCTCGTCATGCTCGACCTCTACAGCTACAGGATGGGCGATTGGGCAGAGGGTGCGGCTGGTGATGAGGGTCGGAGCGTATGCGCCCTCATCGAGCGCATTGGCAAGAGAGTGAGAAGGGGTTGCGAGCTTGCCCAACAGGCAGAGGGCGTTGTTGGTGTCTTGGAACTGCTGAGCGAGGGTTGAGCCAGAATTTCTTCTCGCACCTAGCAAAAGAGGCGGCCAAAGTGGAGACTCTTCCATGTTTATCGCCACGAGCACGAAGAGCTATGGTATTTCTTCCAGCATAGCCACATCGCTCTGGTCTGAAAAGAGGCACTTGCTCATGTGGCGACGCGAAAAAGCCTCAGGACACAGGCACAAAAAAACTGGAAGAGAGCACGGCCGCGCATAGAAACCGGTTGTATGCGCGCATACCACGACTCCGGCCTGGAGAGATAATGAGCAGCGCGGACCTTTGCCACTGGCTCGTTTCACCGTCGCCACTGGGCCATGGAAGGTCATGGTTGTGGAATCGAAAAAGTTGACGACATTGCGATCAATACTTTCGACATATATGTAGCAATAGATGTAGATCTGAGATACCGCTGGAATATGCATTTCATCACCAAAATCAGAACACCAATACACACTATACCATACCAAAAAAAAACCCCAAATTCAAGATCACTGTCGCACCAGAAGATCTCCTATCGCCCCATAAGAATAATACTTGCATCGAGGCTAAGCAATTCGCCTCACACCTTGGCTCGCGTCTGTCTCGTGCACTGCCACCACCATTCCCTTCTTTCCCTGACAGAAACGCCAGCCACAGCCCCCCTCTCCCCACGTACTGTGAGCGCGAAACGTCATTGTCGAGGACCTAACCTGGAAAATGAGTGTTGCGCCGAAATACCTTGATCCGCGTTTTTTGCTTGACCCTTCTTTCTGGTCCAGTCCAGGCCAGGCCAGGGGCGAGCGCGCGCGCGCACGAGGGAACGTTAGGGATTATTGTTTGTTAGCTTGGTTTTTTCTTGTTTAATTTACTGTTTGGTTGTGTGATATTAACTACTGCTACCGTTTTCTGTTTGACTTGCTCTTTTAGCTATGGCCTTGCAGTCTTCTTCTCAATAGTATTGCAATACACTGATATCGAACTCGGAACTCGTCGCGCGCAAAGGAACACGCCCAAAACATAGCTGCACGCTGACGACGGACGACAGTGACAGCGACAACAAGAACGCGCTATCGATACCACGGAAAAGAGAAACTCAAAGGGAAGAAATACCAGGGCAATGCGCCTCTTCCTCCTTCCCATCTCCACGCGCCGCACCCTCATCTACTGCGAGCGCGTCGCGCCCTCCCTCGCCCCCGGCGCGACAAAACCGCCCATCGCAGACCGCATCATCAACAAGTCCAGCGAAGTCTGGACGGGCTGGGAGAAGGCCGAGAAGGGCTGGCAGAAGAAAGTCACCGAGTATGGTAATGCGCTGTTCCGACGAATCCCGTTTGAGGAGTGGGGGCTGAAGACGCTGCCGCCGGCGACGAAGGGCAAGTTGGAGGAGCTTGATAGCGGGAAGATGGGGGAGTTTGAGTGTTTGTTTCCGGGGAAGTTTTTGGAGGGGAGCAGGGTCGGGGGCGTGTTGGAGAGGTTGGGGGTGGAGAGGCAGGCGTTGCACAGGAGGAAGTTGATGAGTAGTGTGGCGTGGATGCCGATTACGCTGCCGTTTGCTGCGGTGCCGGTGTAAGTTCTTCCAGTCATTTAAAGATTCGAGCCTTTGGATTGCGATAGGACAACGAGAGAGAGAGAGAGAGAGAAAGAGAGAAAGAGAGAGCCAATACTGACAAGACGAACCCACAGCGTCCCTAACCTGCCCTTCTTCTACCTCTGCTTCCGCGCCTACTCGCACTACCGCGCCTGGTACGGCGGTAAGATGCTCGAGCACCTCATGCGCAACAACCTTGTCAAGCAGACATCCTCGCCGCAACTAGACGCCATGTACGCGACGGGGCTGATACATCCTACAAGGCAAGCGTCGCGGGAAGCCGAGAAGCCTTCGGAGGACGACATCGAGCGCGTGTCGCGCGTGGTGGCGGAGCAGACGCAGGGCGATGCGGAAGAGGTGATGGTGCTGCAGAAGTGGAATGGGAAGTTGCTGGCGGAGGCTTTCAAGCTGCCGGAGATGGAGGTGGAGATTGAGAGGGCGGTGGAGCAGGTTGAGAAAAGCATTGGGGAGGAGAAGAAGTTGAGAGAGGAGAAGAGGGAGGTGGAGAGGAGGGCAGCTGACGGAGAGAAGAAAGAGAAGGACTCATGATGAGGTTTTGGGGTTGTATCATTATTGGGTCTCGACGGGTAACATGAGGGATGTGTGACTGAAACGATTGGGCGGATGGATGAACTGGCGGATTTTTGTTCTTTTTCTTGTACAATAGATGTAGATACCCAGCTCTGCTCGACGCTAATCTGATATAGACGACGATGACAACACTCTCGAAACTCCAAGTCCGCAAAACTAGCTTCAGCTTGCCAGATATCCACCATCGACGGGTAGAGTGACCTGCAAAGTGTTTCCAGCTTTCAATCGATCAACGTTAACGATATCAAGACAACATACTCCAGATACCCACTGAGCATCCTCACTAGCAAGAAACACACAAGCCTTCGCCAAATCATCCGGCCTCCCCAGCCCACGAAAAGGATGCTTCGCCTGCATATACAGTCTCGTCGGCTCGTCCTCGAAATGCGGAAGCGTCATACTCGTCTCCGTAGTCCCCGGCGCAAAAGCATCAACATGAATCCGATGCGGCGCGCAATCCATTGCCGCCGCCTTCGTCATATTCACAACCGCAGCTTTGGCACCGCAGTATTCCGTCGATCATACCTCTCCAGTAAGACCCAGCACCGAAGCAGCGCTGATGATTCAGCCCTTGTCGCCGGAGGCATGCGCGTCTTGCGGAATCATCTGCCTCGCGGCGTACTCGATGCCCAGGAAGACGCCCTTGGCGTTGATCTCTTGCATGCGGTCCCAGCGCTCGACAGGCAAATCCCAGACGGGCAGCGGCGCCACGATGCCAATGCCAGCGTTGTTAACCATGATGTCCAGGCGGCCGTACTCGCGTACAGCGGCTTGAACGAGCTGCTCGACCTGCGCGGGCTGTGTCGCATCTGTTTGCACGAAGATGGCGCGGCCGTCATCTTCTATAATGCAGTCGTGGGTGGCGCCATGAGTTTCCGCGGAGCTGTTTGTGTAGAGAGTGGTGGGTTGCAAGTCTGCGCAGACGAGCAGGGTGCCTTCGGCAGCGTAGTGCAGGCAGATTGCGCGCCCAATGCCCGACGAGGAGCCTGTGACTATGGCGACTTTGCCTGGCGAGACGGCCGGGCGGGGAGGGTGAGATGTTGCTGGTGAGGAGCCGCCACATTTTTGTTTGGGTTCTATCTGATGCGTCTCGAAAGGCTAGCGAGCGAGCTGCGCTGCTGTATTAAGGATGTGATTAATATGAGGAGGATGAAGCGGACGAGGTACCAGAAACTGCACGTTACCCATGATTGCCTAATCTCGTGCGAGCACGAGTGGTACCGATGCTGTGGTTCATACCCATGTAAGTCGACATGGTTCAGCTTGATCCAGACCAATTGTGTAGGCGAGGCCAATAAGCGAGGACGTGAGGTCGTGGCACAGCACATGTTCGCCCGGGGGTTGACTTTGTCAAGTGCTCCCCGGCTCCTATAGTCTCTGGAGGATAGACAAACAACACAAAGCGATCTACAAGGGCAAGTGCAGCGAATACATGTAGAAATGTGAGCTACAGTAAAGCACACACCATAATGTCGACCAATGAGAGAGTCAAGAAGCACGTTTCATGGGGCGCTTGTGAATTTAGATGATGGTATGTTCATGATAGTATTCCAACAAGTAGCTAAGAGAATCTACGAACAGAGATGGAATTACAAAAGGAAAAGGCCGCTCGTAAGCGACCCAGAAAAGAAGAAGAAAAAACCAGCATTCTCCCAGTTTGAGCACTCTTGTTTCCCCGAAACAGTCAATGCTCCATTCCTCCTGGTTCGTTTCCAACGCCGTCGGCAATTAATATCTTAAGAGCAGAAGCATGCAAATAGTAATAAATAAATAAAAAGTGAATGCTATGTAGCGGCGAACGCTTGTGTTTCAACCGTACGGCGGGTATCCCGATAATTCCAGAAAAGGCAAGCAGGTAGGCAAGCAGAAGTGTGATAATACGAAAGGAACTCTCGAGACATAAAAGAGAGTCGCGCGCAGGAAGGGAAAGTCGGTCGGTGTACTGACCTGACTGACTGTGCTCCTCCTGGTTTGAAAGAAAGTTGCTAAGATGCTGTGCTTGAACGATCAATGCGTTTTGTTATTGCTGCGCAGATAATGTGTGGGAAAAAAAAAACAAGCGAGCGCACTCGTCGTGTATGTCGTTGGTCAAGTTTTTCTTTGTTTTTCGTTTTTGTGTTTTTGGATTGGACGTTACTCTTTACTGAGCGATGACCCACTGCTTCTGTGTCTTGAGGGTAGGCATGCGGTTGCCCTTGAACTCCTCAGCGGGCCAACCCTGGGAAGTGGAGCCTTGGTCGACGATGTCGCCGGCCATGACGAGTGTGTGCTCGAGCAAGCAAGTGTCGGGCTCCATGCGAGCGCCGGAGAGCAGACGCGAGCCAGAGCGCAGGACAGAGCGGTCACCGACGTAGAGAGGATTGAGGTCGAACTTGCCGCGAGTGTTGATGTGGCCGACGAGAGAGGCGTCGTCGACACAGACGCGGTTGCCGAGGTGGAGAAGATCGGGCTCGGTGAAGTAAAGCGAAGGTGTTCCAGAGGAGAAGATGGAGCAGTCGAGGCCAATGTCAGCACCGAGGCAGCGGAAGTACATGGGGATCCAAGCAGTGCCGGTGAGCAGACCAAGAATACCGTGACCTCCGTAGCAAGTGCGGCGGAAAGCCTCGAACTTGAGGAACAATTGCCAGCGCTGGCAGTAAGGAGACTTGTCCCAGTCGTAGTTGCCCTGAGTGCGGCGACCCATGAGGATCCACTTGACAGCAATGATGGCGGCGAGAGCGACAATAGACTGAGCAGCCATGATGGCGATGATGAGTGCGCAGAACATGGCGTAGAGGACGATGGGGCGTTCGGGAGACATAGACAGGATGTAGGTGGTGTAATCATCGCGACGCACGAGGTTGCCGAGGACTTGGACAGCACCGATCGAGCCAATGTTCCAGTAGACCGCAACAGAGATGGTGATGAGCGTAGCGTAGCAGAAGATGAAGAACTGGCCCCAGACATGGTAGGAAGCCTGTCCCTGGTAGAAGGCACGACCGAAAGGTGAGGCGGACTGCTCATCGCCGCTGAAAGGCGCAGGAGGAGCAGTAGGGTCATCATCGGGGACATCGCGAACCATGGCAGACATGCGGTAGGCGTTGGCGCGCTCGGCGTCCTTGAGATCAGCGCTGGAGAAGAACTTGAGCTCATGGCCTTCCTCAACAGCGTACAAGCTAGATTGCTCGGAGTCGATGGGGGTCTGCTTGACAAGTGTAGTGCTGGAAGAGTTGAGGCTGTGGTTGGGGATTGGCGGGCTAGCCTTGGTCAGGTCGTAGTACTGCTCGGTCCTGCGGCCAACAGAAGAGGCGGCGGCGGTCGAAGAGCGGTCAGGCTGGGAGAGGCAAAGAGCCTCTCCGTTCTTAGAGCCAACCCAGGTGGTGCCATCAGCATAGTAGCCATTGCGACGAGTCAAGGCACCGCTGCCCATAACAGTCTTCTCGCCCATCTCGACACCAGGAAGAAGCACGACACGGTCAGCAACCATGGCACCGCTGTTGATCTTGACGCGGTCACTGCCATTGGCATCGGTGGTGACAATGTGAGAGCGGGAACCGAAGACAACATCGTTGCCAATCTCAATCAGGTCCCAGTCCTGAACAGTGGGACCGGTACCGGGCCAGTAAACGTGCTTGCCGACCTTGGCACCAAGCATCCTAGCGAATATGGAGGTAGCCTCGTAGTGTG
Organism: Cladosporium cucumerinum; assembly: GCA_023634325.1. Taxonomy (NCBI): domain Eukaryota; kingdom Fungi; phylum Ascomycota; class Dothideomycetes; order Cladosporiales; family Cladosporiaceae; genus Cladosporium; species Cladosporium cucumerinum. Next base: position 427,240 of record JALDQA010000003.1, read on the forward strand.
TACCGAAGAGCTCGCTGAGCTTGTGGAATTGCGAAGCAGGCATCATCTGGTTCATGAAGTCGCGACGGAACTTCTGGAAGTTGGACTGGCCCTGAGATGAGCCGGGCTTGATGCGACCCATGCAGGCATCGAAGAAGGACTTTACGGCGAGGAAGGCGAAGAAGAAGAAGTAAGGGCCAACACCGGAGTGAGCAGCCATGGCGAGGTAGTGGAAGCCAACACGCTCGGGCTCAGAGAACCAGATGAGAACGGTGCGGAGCGCGTCAGGGTGGTCGCTGCCAGGCTTACCGTAGACCATGCCAACGAGGGCAGCGAGCCAAGGGATGCAGCCGCAGAAGATGATGATAACAGCAAGCGGGAAACCGATGGTCCAGTTGAGAAGCCAGTGACCTCTAGGGATGTTGCTCTGGTTAAGATCGCGGTTGGATTCGTCAGCACCGGAGGCCTCCCAGCTGGAAGAGTTGGGTCCGATGCAGGTGTTGTCAGGCAATTCGGCACCGGCGGCAACGCTCGAGGCCACGCCAATAGAGCAGTTATTGCCAATGTCGATGCGTCCGAGATACATGGAGGTGTTGCGCTCAGCAGCGAAAGGACGCACCTTGCAACGCTCGAGCACAACATTGTCGCCAATATTGATCAGATCATACTCCCCGAGCTTAGCACCGAGAACAATGGTAGCGTTCCTGCCAATGTTGGCACCAAGCAGACGGTAGTAGAGAACGCGTGTCCAGTTGAAGCTACCGAAGAGACCAATGCCGGCGGTTTCGATAACCTTCTGGACGAACCACCAGCGAGTGTGGTAGGCACCCCACATGGGGTAGAGGCCTTCCTTGTGCCTGCCAATGACAACCCACTTGCAAACAATTGAGACGAGAGGAGCGATGATCTTGGTGACAGCCTTGCCAATAGCGATAGAGACAACAAGCTCGAGAAGACGACCAGGAACAAAGTCGTTGATACTGAGCTTCTGGGTGTAAGACATGCAGTACATGAAGACAGTCCAGGTAAGCGCGCGCTTCATGGGGTAGAGGATACCGATGGGAACCAGCTGGAGCATCATGAGGAGGGGGTTGGTGGAGCTGCAAGTCTCATCGAGGCCAGGAAGGGGCTCAGGTTCGACGGCGGTGGCGCTTGAAGAGGCGCCCTTCTTCTCATCGCCAATCTTTGCGTCAAGAATACGGCCGAGCTCAGACACCTTCTTGTTGGTGAACAGAACGTCGATCGCGAGACGGACCTTGAACTCTTTGCGGAGCGCGGAAAGCAGACGACCAGCCTTCATGGAGTCACCTCCAAGGTCGAAGAAGTCTGACTCGCCATCCAAATCACCCATGGGGATGGAGAGGATGGAAGAGAAAGCATCCGCAATCTTCTCTTCGGTCGGCGAAAGGCCGACAGCAGCGCTCTTCAGAGGCTTGATGTTGACGAGCTTCTCAACAGCGATGGTGTCAACGCTGCCCTGACGGCTTCTGGGCAGAGGCTCCATAAGCTGGTGGACCTTCTTGGGTGTGATGTAGCCGGGAAGAGTCTCGGAGAGCTTGAGAATCAGCAGCTCAGTCGAGATGTCAGCAACCTGGCCAGGGTATGCGGAGTCGGGAGTGGGCGCGAGGACGAGTTGTGGGTAGAAGCCGGATTCATCCTCGCGAACGTACACATCAACGTCTGCAGGAAGGACCTGCTGGGCAGTCTCCTCGAGCTCCTCGTAAGAGATCTCCATTGGGCGGCTCGCAATAGGCTCCTTGAGAGGAGTGTTGTTGGGAGGGCAGTCAGCCTCGTAGTAACGGTCAGCAGGAGGGGTGTTGTCTGAGATTGAAGGCAGGTCAAGACGATCGGCGAGCTTGATACGGAGCACCTTGTTGTTGTTGGTGGGCACACCTGCGTCCATGTAGACGATAAACACAGGGATCTTGACGGACGAGAGAGTTGACTTGACAGCTTCAGTCAAGCCACGAAGATCAGCACGAGGGGCGCCTTCAGGGGTGACCACTGCAATACCAACGACTTCCTGGAGAACATCGTGGGTGACAGAGAATGCAAGAGCCTTGCTGATGCGCCCATAGACTGGTGAGTCCGGGTTTGCGCCAGCTGCGACAACAGCCTCCTCAACTTCGAAAGGGCTGATCAGTTCACCACCACGGTTGATAACCTCCTTGCTGCGACCGGTGATGTAGAGGAACCCATCAGCATCAAGGTATCCCATATCACCAGTGTCGAACCAGCCTTCGTCGGTGAAACACGATGTGTCAAGCTTGTTGTTTTTCAGGTAGCCATTGAAGACGGGTGAACCACGGACAGCGATGCGGCCGACCGTCTCATCCGTAATGTAGCAGTCATTGCCGTCGAGAATCGCGATTTCGGGGCCGACAGAAACACCAGATGTGCCGGTTCGGTCGAGTTTGTAGTTGAGAGGAGGGGTGGAGATGGGCATGCACTCGGTCATACCATATGAGGGAAGAACAGTGGTGTGTGCGCTGACTGAGAAGGTGTCCTGGAGCTGGTGTGCAAGACTGGGGAGCAAGCCGCCAGCAGCGTTGCAAATCAGTCGGATTGTGCTCTTCGCAACAGTCTCTGGACGGTCGGCTCCAGCTTCGAGGATACCCTGGTGCATACTGGGGGAGGCGTAGTACCAGGTGGGCGCGTGGTCTTCAACACAGTCCCAGAACAGGTTGGCATCGTAGGCGGCGCAGCAAATAACCGAACCACCGGACATGACAGGTGAGAACAAGTTGCGAACAAGACCACCAACGTGGTTGAGAGGCATTTGGTTCAAGCAACGCATGCTAGTGTTGAGTCCCCACGAGTCGATAACCATGGCGGCACCGCAAATGAGGGAGTGTGTGAACAATGGCACCAGCTTCTTGGTTCCACTGGTACCAGATGTGAAGAGCATGATTCCGATGTCGTCAGCAGCATTGGGTGTGGGCTGTGGCCAGAAGTGTGAATCATGGCGAAGGCTGCCGGTGACGTCGCGAACCTGTAGCTTCATCTCGGAGGACAACTCGACGAGAAGGACCTCGATGCTCGCCTCGGCCAACCAAGGCTCTCTGAGGCCGAGTCTGTCAACATCGGCAGGCGCGGCCAGGACCAAGTTGGTTTGTGACTGGAGGACATCAGACTTGAATTGCTCGGCACCGACACCACTGCCATGTGCGACTGGCGCGGCAGTGTAGAACGATGCCACGGCGAGGACTGTGAGCGCCAGGGTAGGGCCGTTTGGTAATGAGATGGCGACTACAGGCTTAGGCTGGCCTGGGGCCGAAGAGACGGGAAGACGGAATTCCGATACACAGCTAGCGAGCTCGCTGTGTGTGAGGTGGTTCCCATCTTCGGGGTTGATCATGGCAGTCGATGTGACAGTCGGGTGGAACAGGTCGGTCATCGATGAATATGAGTCCTTGCATTGGCGGAGGACCAGGTCGAGCAGCTGCTTTGCCGCCGGGGGAGCCTTGCCTGCCTTCGCATCATCAGGCAGTTGCTTCCAGAGCTCTGTGTATGTTTGTTGTAGGCGGAGAATAGGCCATGGTCCGGGAAGGACTTCCAGGAGAGCCGATAGGGTGGCGATCGGCCCATATGAAGGACCGCTTGATCTGGGAATCTGTGCGAGAAGTCGCGTACGGTCTGATGTTCCTGAGGAGATATCTTGCTGAGCAAATGTGATGAACTTCGTAAGGTCGTTAGAGTGAGGGAGGCTCGAGGCCAAGGCCATGGCCTGAGTCTGAGCAACGGCGTTCGCCATGGCGAAGCCTTGTGATGTGTTGCGTTACTGGAGACGTGACACTTTGGTTGACAGGTGCTGCTAAGGTCACAGCTCCGGGTTCGGATGTGGCAAAGTGATGATGATGATGATAGAGTTTTGTTGTTAGTCGATGTATTGGTCTAGAAGAAGGATTCGAACAAGAGGAATGAGCGTCTACAACAAAGCGAGCGTGTCTAGATATCCGGGAGTGAGAGTGGAGATAGGTGATCGGGAGGGGAGTGTATAGACAATTGGACCAGAAAGATCGTCAACCCAAAAACACGCGGCCGCTCAACACGAAAATGAAGGATGCTGCATCAACATCACAAACCGTTCGTAGCGCCGCGTCTACCTAAATACACCCGAACAACGGTGCGTTCCACAGACCCACTCCTATGTCCGTGCCCACCATCACTCCCAGATCATCACGGTCCATCAGCCACGGACCGTGGAGCTTAGCACATGCGCCGGCGTGGAAGATCCAGGTTATTCCACGTATTTGAAACGAGAGGCCTATTTGTTCGCGATCTGGCGATGATGAATTACCGCGGCCTGTTGTGGTTATTGATCATGTATCCGGAGCAGCCCCCAGCATGTAGGGCTCAGCGCCGGTGGTGGATGCCTTAAGCGATGCGGCAGACATGGGGCCTTGCATTGAGAATTGGGCGTAATAAGACAGTGATATCACTTAGCGCCTTGTCTCGCGCAAGCTGTTGAAGACCATGAGTCTGCGCGGTAGAGCGTTGGCGATTGCCATTCCCCCCTTCCAGCGAACGGGAGCGCGCGGCGATGGCTCCGTGCATGGACAAACCACGAAGCTGACTCCTGGTATACTTCGGCATTTCACGTTCAGAACGTGCGCAGGCGTGCGTGGAGGCGACCGGGCTTCACATCGCCCAAAAGGAGTGGACAGCAAGGACAGCCATCTGTTCGCCCTGCCGCAAACAGCCAAGTGAAGTCGACCCACAGCCCTTACCGTGTAGCCGGGGGCAAACGAAATTTCAAGGTTCTCAGGCTCTACGCCTTACTTTGGCCCACCTAGCTCGAACGCTGCAGATTAGAGACGTTCGTCATCGCATCCACCACTGCTATTGGCCTGACACGCACGCCTCAAGCGCGGCCCATGCAGGAACCCGATCTGCTCTGCCAGGGGGATGTGCGTCTGTTAAGGCTGAGGCTGAAAGTTAATGTTACAGATCTCGAGGTGTATCTCGTATGTGCTTGCACTCGTCTGGAGAACACGCGAAAGATGGCATGATGGTCGCATCTGCTCTCAAGACCGTGAAGATGCCGCGGGCAGCCAGCATGGCGGTGGCGAGTACATGCTGCTGCAGGCTGGCGGTTGGCAGGGCGAGCAGGGCTCTCCTTAGACTAGTCCTGCACCAACTGCCTTGGCAAACCGGGTTCGGACTCTGTGATACTCCACCATGCCGTCGAAGTGGAGGAGGTCCGTTATCACCATCGATACATCATGACTTCCGAGTCTCCCAAGGCAAGGAATGGGTGGCTTGGGTGGCTGAGCGGTTGGCGGCGGCCCGTCACGCGATCTGTCAATTAGAACCTTGCCGGTCGAACACGCAGATGGCTGGGTGTGGTTCGGGCTCAGAGCACACGGACAGTCGCAGGGGCGCACGCATAGTTGCGGTGACGTGCAATCTGTAGTACTGACTACTGAGTACTGTACACCGTGGCCAGAAGTTCAGAAGCACGCAAAGATTGCCGTGTAGAAGACAGGGCTGACTTGTGGCGCGCGGGAGGTGGCGGCTTGCGAGTATAGTCGTCTATCGCGTGAGGCGTCGGTATCAATCCCCGTCGGAAGACACCGCGTACCCATCGCCGGCCTCGCATGTTGCGATTCTAGAAGCCAGCCATCAAGCCCTTGCCGACAACTATTGACTGCAAATGTGTGTGACTATCGAATGCAGAGTTGTGGGCAAAAATGCATGACTAAGTCTCAGCTCGCCACGTTTTACCAACTCAGGGGGCCGTTTGGGTTAACATGGATATACAGTCGCGTCCCAAATTTGGTAAGGCCAAAAGCAGCATGTACACGAATTGTCGAAGCTCTGAGAGTGGCGGGTCTCATAACTCCTCCCTTCTCACCTCATATCAGCCAGTGAGAACAGACCACGCGAGATTCTACACTACTATGGCGATCTTCACCTCAGGTAGAGTTCACCGAAAATGCTTAGACGTTCTTCGAAGGCCCCAAGTCCGCCCGGAGATCCATAGATAGACGGTCTTCAGCGCAGTGATGAAGGAGTGAGGGTGCGATAGCAGATCATCACATGCCATCTTGCTCTGGAAAGCCTTCGCGAACTCCAGACGCCATGGCTCAATAATGTCTTTAGAACTCTGGTTGCTGGCTGCGACTACTACAGTAGCATGCTCGCACAGTTCTACTGATATTCGCTCAATTCATAATCGAGGCCTTCAGATCAATAACCAGGGTTTCGACGAAAACTTGATCAGTTCTGGGATGGATTATTGTGTATGCGCAAGCTGAGGTCTGTAGTTGTTCGTATATGCGACAAATGACAGAGCAGATGCGAACGCATGCCACTGCTGCACTGCATAACGAGACAAGGATCTGCACGGGAGGCAGCGAATCACCGTGTCCCGCGGCGTTGGACATCAACAGCAGCTGTCTAATTGCTACTTGCTAGGAGAGCTTACTGGTCCCCTGGGCCGCGCACACCGATAATTGGAAACCTCAACGCTCGCAGAGGTACGTGATCAAGGGTGGTGTCTTGGCAGGAACATCACCTCATCTTATCTGGTTTTAGATTTCTTAGGCGATGATCTTCAGTCCGGCTTGCGCTCAGCCGCTGCGAGTGCCTCAAAGTCAAACATAATGCCGTAAGAGGCAAAAGGGCAAAGGTCGTGCTACTACTGGAGATCTGAGACACCCACACATGGCATTCCATTCGCAATGATCTGCCACATGCAATGTGCGGGCCCGCCTTAGGAGGATTTGACTTTGACGCGGCGTGTTTCCGGGAGATGTCCAGCTCCATACCGGACTGTGCCTGCACAGATACTGCTGTCGCGTCCTTTTGACTTTCTACCACCTGAGCCACATTCGCCTTCTCTAGCCCCATACCCTATCGACAATCGACCTAACTAACCCGACGTTTCTTGTCACCGTCTCTCCGAGACTGCGCCGCCCGACGGTATGCGAACTGGAACCAACTCCGAATGCTACAACGAGTTGTGGTGCCTTTCGCGGGCATGATCCTCCTTCCTCCTGCTCCACATCCCGACTCCCACGCAGAGCTGGCCAGAACCGTGGGACCACCTTCCATTGTGACTTCACAGACTACGCGTCGCAATGATTCTATCTACTTCATGCCTCGAGTCGCGTCTAGCCAAAGCATGCCTACCTGTATTCGCAAGCACATGCTCTATCTGTCACACTTATACACGGCGAAAGGTCCCTCCCCACACGAGATATCCCCGAACATGCTGTATTCGGGTCTGCATGTTTCAGAGCGTTCTCTCTACATCCGACATCTGTTTGATTCTCGGCTTTGCCATCGCCTCAACTCTTCGGCTCCTCAACAACATGAATGACGACGACTGTTTTTTGCGAGTAACGAACAAGCTCTACTGGCGCGATCTTTGACAACGCATACGCTATGAACTTCGTTGATGCCCTACGTAGCCTTCAACCCACGCGGGAGGCCTCGAAACGCCCGGGCAGAAGCCGTGGGAAGCGGTGCTTAAGGTCAGGCCCGCGCACTCTGTTGATCCTGTTAGGGATGATCTCCACAACTCCACCCACACACCCCCCAATGCCTTCGACCACGCAGGCGAATTAACTACTGCGTCGCAAGTGCGTACTAGCAAACGCTTCACTGCTGCCCATGTGGAGAAAACTTCCTCCACGGTCTGTCAAGCGTGCTCGCTGCGTGAGCATCAAACCTCCAAATCCCACCCGTGGCATCGGCATCGAGTCGTAGGCCGGCGACTTGGAGAAGATCTTCAGCGACCAGGTCGTGGGTGTCTTTCCGGAAGAATAGAGGCTTCCACGCTGCCTCGCTGGTGTCCGATTCCTTCCGCAAGGCCCGTTGGGCGTTTTCCAGTGAGCTTTTGTTGTCGGACACCGCTTGCATGTCACCTGAATGGATGGCTGCGATGACGCCTTGCCAGGCCTTGCGCGACTCCCACGGGTCCTGTTGGTCGAGAGGCGCGGTGCGGCATTCTGCCGAAGGCGCCGATGCGACATCATACGTGTCCATCGTCTTGCCGCTTGCGTCTTTGAGGACGAAGCTCTCAGCCCAGTTCCCTTCAACCGAGTACAACGGGCTGCTCTTCTTCTGATCGTCAGCGCCATAAATGGCCGCCTGCACATGGTTCTTCTGCCCGCCGATTCCCAACATGCCCTTGCCGGTGAAGTCTGCTACGGCGACATATCCCGACGATGAGACGATAGTGTAGCTGCCGTTCAGCTCCGGGTAAGGCCCACCAGTGAGGATGCCTTTGACCTTGATGTTGGGCAACGGTATGAGGTAGTCTTCGTTGAAAGCATCCACGTGTAAGATGGCGTGCCCGATCTGCTGGACGTTGACCGATCCTGTGAACGTGATCTCCTGCCTCGTGAAGCCCTCCGCGCGTACGCCGTGCTTTGCATTCCACAGGTAACACGCCGTCACGGGCGGATGATGGCTGACCTGCTCGCTCACAAGGCGCGTCTCGTCGCCTTTGTCGCCGATTTCTCCCACAAAGACTTCACCAAGGAAGGCGTTCAGCGGTTTCTTAACGCCATCTTTGGGGTCACGGCCAGCGTACTGCTGACCGCGCAGAGAAGCAAGGAACCACTTCAACACCGCAAGGCAGCGCTTTGCAGGATCCTGCTCGTGTGCAGGCGCGATGAAAAGGTCAGGATGCTCGATCCAGTAGCGTGGGAATTCCGTCGTAGACTTGTCCGCTAGGACAAACGGTGGCGCTGTGATGTTGCTGAGGTCTCCTTTGATGGTAGCGATGGACTAGAAGACACGAGAAGCAGGGGAGAGTTAGGACGGTGGTTTCTGATTCTATCGTTTTCCGTTTGTATCCCGGTAGTTGGTGGTGGTGTTCTGGTGGTGTTCGTCGCTGGGGGGACGTTGTGCTTTCAACGGCGGCCAGCGAAAGTATCACGAATCGCTATGGGGAGTGTTTCAAGGGGGCACTTACGGCGAGGAATTGTTTGAGGGAGCTTTGTTGTGAGCTTGTTTCGGCCATTGTGTATGCGATCACCGTGGTATATGGTTGTGTGTATTATCCCAGGATTGTGCTGTATATCTGTCCTTTTAATTAGAGTTGATGCTGGGTATTCGGTTTCAAGCGTTCAGTGGTGTGTATCAAGATGGCAAGTAATATTTATGTAAGGTAAATGGTTTCTTCTTGGTTCCATCAATGTTATATCCTTAGATGCAAGCGATGTTAGCAGTCCCGACATCTTGAACCAAGGGGAATGTCGTCATCGCCAACCAGGAATTGGATGGATCCTCTTCGCCAGCCTGGCCGCTTGCTCCGGGGGGCTTTTAGACTTTCACATGTTAGATTTGAACGGACGTCCCATCGTGCGGTGAGGGCAACGAGACCTTACTGGTATTGATTCCGTAGATGTTCCAAAAATCCTCCGTTGTGGTCTGTTCTGGTAATCGATCGACTACATCGGTTATCTGGAGTCTTGTGTATTGGTATAGTTGCAAGCTTAGAGTCGGTATACCTTTTGCTGGCAGGTTCATGGTCAAGTTGCTGGAAAGGTGTGATGAACCAACTAAAACACCCCACCGTCTCGCAGCATCCACACAACTGTGCTTGCTGCATTGTAAAGACACAACGAAGGCATGTTCATACCACGGAAACAGACAAATGGTCCCTTCACCTTGATCCGATCAAAACGAGCCTTGCAGCTCATCTCCGAGTAACCCCAAACACCAACCCTAAATACTGTCTCAGCTGATCATTCACACACTGATCAGGTATGTAGTCGCTTCCATCCTATTGTCATCCGTGCTTATACGAGCGGATTATCTCAGCTAGCACTCTTCCTAGTCGTATACACATACATACATACATACATACGGTACCGAGGCACGGGTATGTGGGAATACGGGCATCCGTATGCACTGCGCACATCACACAGGAATAGAGCGACTCGGTTCTTGCCGGATCGCTGTGGGTAAGGCTGGGCAAGCGAGAAGAGGCTGACGCAGCCACCGTTTAGCAGCAGCAGCAGTACCAAGGAGAGCTTGCTCGTGACAGGCGGCCTCGTACAATGAGAGGCAAAAACGTAGATGGTCACGGGTTGCTGTGCAAAACTTCGGTAGCAGAGATGCATACGGTGCGACCAAACAACAACAAACTACAATTGTATTTTACTCGGTTGGCGTAACAATAATATAGCCTATGGAACAACAAATAGTCTCATACCTCACTACGTCAGACCAACAAACACTACTACTACAGCCCAGCCCACTCGACCCCTGCGACAGCGACAGCGGGATCCGAGGCAGCTCGCGTTTCTGAGCGAGAAAGCAAGCATTCGATCCGCCGACTGCCTCCGTACTACTACTACCAGAATAGAGCGCATGCAGTGTCTTGCGCCGTATTTCTTCCAGCTTACTGTTACACCCTCACCTAAGCTACTGCTATTGCTGCTCACAAATTAGCGCATACAAAGCTCCACCGCCTGCCTGCCTGCCTGAGAGCTGCCAGGCAGCTGCTTCGTTGACAACTAACGCGAGACGGCAACATGGCTGGTATCGAGAATATTGTCGTACACTCAAAGGTAGGCGCATACTGTCTTGCTTTGCTATAGGGATCTTCACGGGCCCGTTGCTGACTCTGCTACCTCCAGTCCTACCTCGTCCGCTGGATCCAGGTCCCCGAGCTGCATTCGATTTCATGGAGCGTCCAGCCGCATAAAAAGAGCATAGACTTTGGTATCTTTAAGCACCCAGGCAACAAGAATGGGCTCGCTCCCCCAGTACAAACACACGAAGTTCTCGACCAACCACAAATCCCCGGCGCTGCCACTGGAGGAACAGATGGCCCACTGCAGGAAGGAAAAAGAGCGCATCGCGCCTCGGTCAGCAGACACGCCTCTCAGGCGCTGGTGGAAAAATTGCAAGGAATAGGACTACGATCAGTGGCATGGCATGGAAAATGCGAAGCCGACAAAGTGTCTATGGGCCGATATGATGTGGCAGAGGGAGAGGGAGGAATGTACGGACTGGTTTTCGACAACACCTTCTCCAAGACCACGGGCAAGACGATCACCTTTGTGCTTATGACGCACCCAACAAACGCACCGCCCAAGTCTGGCCACCACCTGCACTACTCGCAAGCATTCGCGCCGAGCGCACAAGGCGGCAGCAGGAATGGCTCTAGCCCCTCATTGCGCGTAGGGGACTCCGTCGAGTCGTTACACGGTGACGCAGCTCTACACAAAGGTGTACTAGAAGACCCTCGACCAAAATCCAATGCGACTGAATCCAAGGGACTGGAAGGTTCCACATTCTATACTGGCGTGCTTCATAAGAAGCGCAGGAAGAAGGGCCAAGGCCATGCACGACGCTTCTTTTCGCTGGACTTTACGTCTTCGACTCTGTCATACTACCGCGACCGCCACTCGTCAGCACTGCGTGGCGCAGTTCCCTTATCTCTTGCTGCGATCGCGGTGAATGAGAAAGCGAGAGAATTCACAGTGGACTCTGGCGCGGAACTTTGGCATCTGAAAGCTAGCAATCGCAAGGACTTTGATGGATGGAGGGACGCTTTAGAGCGGGCTGCCGCTTCTGCTAATCTTGCGTCGACGCCGGGAACGCCTGCACTAACATCCCAAGGCTTCATGCCATCGAAACCATCAGATCCTGCAGCGGAGATAATGTGGGCCAGGGCTGAGCAGCTTGTCAGCAAAGTGGCTGGTTCTCGCGATGCTGTGCGCAGGCTTGCGAAAGACACAGACCCGAAGTATGCATCTGGTGCAACCGGGGTGGGTCTCAGTCACACCACATCAAACAGCAGCAGCAATGTGCCCAGCCCGGCTTCACACGATTCGACGAGCGAATACTTCCAAGAAGTCTCCGATGAGAAGGTCCAAGAGAAGCGCCCGTTCTGGAAACGGAAGGCCAGCACCACGAGTGTCGCACGCACCCCAGGACTCATCAGGCGAACAGTTTCTGGTCAGCTCGCGCCGCCAGCTCAAGCAAGTGCACCTATGAGCCCATCGATCGGAGGGGTGAATGTGTCAAAGACTAGAAAGACACCTTCGCAACAACATATCGAGCAAGACAGCGATGTCCACGACAGGTGTATGGCGCTGCTCCGAGATCTTGATGATGCCGTGGCTGGCTTCTCCGCGTTGATCGCTGAGAGTAAATCGCGCCGGCCACCACTTACAGTTTCAACATCTCGGATGTCACTGGAATCTACTCGAAGCGAAGAGTTCTTCGATGCCATGGACGGTAGCCACACTCCCTCTCAGTTCTTGACAATCCGCCGCTCGAGCGAATTCGAAGAGGCGAACGAGGCCAATGCAGATGATCAGATGTCTGTCGCGGACTCAGATGCCAGTAGTACTGCAGACTCAGTCGAAGACGAGAAAGAATACACTAGTCCTTCGACAGACGTGTTTCTTGCGAAACCAAAAACACTCACATCGCTACCTCTTCCGCCTACAAAGCGTCGTGAAACCTTGCTTGCACCCAAGCAGGCACCTCCAAGCATTATTGGCTTCTTGCGCAAGAATGCTGGTAAGGATCTGTCTACAGTATCGATGCCGGTGACTGCAAATGAACCGACGTCATTACTGCAACGTTTGTCAGAGTGCATGGAATACTCGGCACTACTCGACGCTGCTGCATCCACTTCGATTGATGCGACGGAGCGTCTCCTATATGTGGCTGCATTTGCCATTTCAGGCTTCGCTTACAACAGAGTGAAGGAGCGAGCTATTCGTAAACCTTTCAACCCTATGCTGGGAGAGACCTTCGAGCTTGTTCGCGAAGATCTAGGATTCCGTTTCCTTGCTGAGAAGGTCTCCCATCATCCCGTGCGAGCGGCCTGCCAAGCCGAGAGTCTGAACAACGGCGGCTGGTGCTTCGCCCAGTCTCCTCAGCCCGTACAGAAGTTCTGGGGAAAGTCCGTCGAACTGAACACAGAAGGCCGCTCTCATGTCATCCTCCACGCACCGAACGAGGGTAAAGGTGAACACTACTCATGGAACCAGGCTACATGCTTCCTACGCAATGTCATTGCAGGCGAGAAATACGTCGAGCCCGTACAGAACATGACCATTGTCAACGAAACCAACGGCATGCGCGCCGTGGCCACATTCAAAGCGGGAGGCATGTTCGCAGGTCGAAGCGAAGAAGTCACCGTGCAACTCTTCGATCCCGCATCAGGCGAAGCTCCAATCTCACTAGGTCTCGCAGGCAAATGGACCGAAAGCCTTAAGCGCACAGACACAGGCGCTGAAATATGGAGAGCTGGATCTCTCGTACCAAATGCAGCAAAGGCCTACGGCTTCACCACCTTCGCCGCCGCTCTGAACGAAATCACAGAAAACGAAGACGGTTTCCTCTCGCCCACGGATTCGCGCTTGAGACCTGATCAGCGGCTTTTAGAGGTCGGCGATGTAGACAAAGCGGAGGCGACAAAAGCGCGACTCGAAGAGAGGCAGCGCTCACGGAAAAAGGTGAGGGACAGCCACGGTACCGAATGGACGCCACAATTCTTTGAGAAGGTGGCTGGCAATGGCGAGGAGCTGTGGAGGTTGAAAGACAAGGGTGGCTACTGGGAGAGACGCGTCAAGGGCGATTGGAACGGCGTGGAAGAGGTGTTCGAGGCTTGAGCCTGCGTTCTGAAACGTCAATTTATTGGATGGAACCTCTTTGCTTCATGCTTGCGTTGTTGGTTCCATACCCAGCGATTCTTTGGATTCGTGTACTCAGTTGTCGAGCCTAGAGAGATTGTTTGTTCTTGGACTAGATCGAGTTCTCTGATATCACTTGACTTCCCGTTAATCAAGAGTCAATCAGTCAATGCTCCCACACTACCTGCAACCACCCACCGTGTACACTTTCTCCGCTATCAGTTCAACCTGCCCAGCCAGCCACCTCCTTCACTGTAATCTAACCACCGCAACCTTTCTAGACAACCCAGATCAGAGACATTACCCCAAACCTTCTCCATGTTTTCAGATGACGGGACGCGCCACCCTTCTGCCTCCAATGGTGGTGCATTTGAATCCAAAGCGCAGAGACCAAACACTTTTTCCCATCTAAGACACGTTCGCGCTTGCCTCCTCAGTGCCTAAAACCTTTGCTGCTACCCGAACCCCTGTCCTCAGGTCAAGAGACGTTATGGGTGACTTTCTCCCCCACATATGCGGTAGAACAAGTCAAATCTCTAGCCGGTGGGGGAGTGAGACAGAGACACTCCTCCACACTTCTCCTCCTCCTCCTCCTCCACACAGAAGCAACCAAAGGGCACGGCAGGCAACTGCTTGTCTCTCTCGCCCGCAAACGCTTGTTTCGAGGCAAGACTTTGTTTCGTTTTCTTGGCTTTGCTAAGGTCTGTGTGTGGGGTTTTTAAACATGGAAAAAAGGGCGCCATGATTCGATTCGTTCCTTGGTGTCATTTGGATGAACGGGAAGGGGTGAAGACGTTTCTCTTTGACGGCAAAGGCCTTACTGGTGGTTCATTCTCCCAATACCCCTGGCAGATGAGTGATATGTGGGCGGAGAGCGACTCCGCGAGCTTTGTGGCCTTGACTTTCTGTTCATTCATTCATTCATTACCTCCTGTAGCGGTTTGGATGGGCGATATGCAGGGATGGATATAGCTTGGCGTGGGCGTGTGGCTGGAATGTATTGTTTGATTCGTGCGGAGAGAGCATTCAGCTTGTTGGACAATGTTTTGAAGGCTTGACATGGATGTCCTTCCGTTGTGTAACACACTGTGCGATGTAGGTAGGCGTTTTTGATCATACTCATGCGGACTGGTCTTTCGATTTCGGATATCCTGAGGAAAGAAACAGTCATTAATTGTCATATGCATGGGAAATGGTCACTGCGGCATGTATATACATATCTGGCATGTAGTACACTGAATATCGTCTTACCCTAACCCTACCAGCATAGTCTTCGATCTGTACATGTGTCTCCAAAGGCCTACATGTACTGTTCAATAATACTACTTAGTCATCTCCGTTGCTGTCGACGATAAAAATCGCTCTCATGACCCTTAATAAGCGCGAGAGTTGTATGAAGTGGGTAGCAAGCTTCGAGGTATTGATCTAACCACTACACAGACCATCATAGTGGAAAGTGGACGCCCAGCTTGCGAAATGGATCGATTCGTAGACTGCAGTCGAATGAACAGGCAACACCTCGCCATGAACGAATTGGAAGCCCAGCGTGGCAGGATATGTAGCATCATCTTCATGCCACATGTGGCGAGACATTCCGTGTCGTCGGAGTATATCATTGCAGTGAGAGAGGCCAATTCATGCAACAAAGTTTGTATGCCCTGTCTCCTCAAGGAAAACTGTAATGATCCCTGGAATGGTTGACTGAAGACATCAGTATGCTTGCTTAAAAGACCTCAAGGCACAGTCTGATTGAACGTATGCCGGATGTATACATACTAGTTTGGGATATTTACAATAGAGATCGCCAGTGAACATAAAGCAATTGAGGATCTATCTCATGTATGTACACAAACTTGTGCACAAGAACCGGACGATGAACGCTAGTGCTTCCAGCATCCGGGTGAGCCGAAATCACCTTCCTCTTTGAGCTGCAAGATTCACCTTCAACCCGAGCATTAAAGTCTTATCTCTCTCGTTGTTACGCTGCAAGTCGCCGTCGGCGGGTGTATCGCAGCACAATCCCCAAACGCTACTGCAATCATGGCCAAGCTAAGCCTTGACAAACAGGCACTTGGCCCCCAGCGAAAAGCTTCTGCTCGCGAAAGAGGTGATGATTGGACCTGTAGACATCCTTTTACGCAAGGGCAACATTCTGTCTGACATGGAATCTCGGTAAGCTCCATGTTGATATTTAACCCAGTGAGCTCCCAAAAGTACTTTCTTTCGCACTGCGGTCGTTCACTGCTTTTCCACGTTTAGAGTAAAAACAACACATCAACATGCGCGGCCTCACTCTCCTTGCTCTCGCGGGCACATCGCTCGCGATGTCGCGCAACCCAGCGCATGTCAACAAGCGTCACCTCCTTGAGAGAGCTCGCCCTGCAACACACCTCGACACACGCAGCATTACTCCTACCCATGGAAGTAGCAACACGAGCTACATCATTCCCCAGAACGCAAACACAACCAAGTTCGCTGTGGATGGAAACGCCATTCCAGATGTAAACTTTGACATCGGCGAGAGTTACGCTGGCCTTCTGCCAATCTCCGACAAAGCCAATGCTTCTGAGTTGTTTTTCTGGTTCCTTCCGTCTGCCAACGAGTTGGCTGGAGATGAGATTCTGAGTGCGTACTTCAAGAGAGATACCCATCTGTCATAGTCAGCATGCTAACACTGGTCACAGTCTGGCTAAATGGAGGACCCGGTTGCTCCAGTCTTGAGGGCTTCCTCCAAGAGAACGGACCTTTCCTCTGGCAGTACGGCACGTACCTTCCTGTCAAGAACAACTGGGCATGGTCAAACTTAACCAATGTCGTCTGGGTCGAACAGCCCGCCGGTACTGGATTCAGTCATGTCGGCAGTGATGGTGCACCCAAGGACGAGATTGAAGCTGCTGCTCAATTCCTCGGATGGTTCAAGAATTTCGTGGATACTTTTGCGCTGTACGTGTTAACCATGGAGACGCAAGTGTCGTTGTCAATTGCTGACACTGTCATTTAGCCAAGGTCGCAAGGTGTACATCACTGGAGAGTCCTACGCGGGATACTAGTAAGTCGGACGTGGGATCATCACAGTGATCAACAGCAGCTGACACATGTCCCAGCGTTCCCTATATTGCCGACGCCATGCACAATGCTTCCGACACCACCTACTACAACGTTGATTCGATCATGATCTACGACCCATCTGTTTCTTACGATGTCATCACCAACGATATCCCCTCTGTGCCATTCGTTGATTACTGGTCAGGTCTGTTCAGCTTCAATGAAACTTTCGTAGAGCACCTCCACCAGAAGTGGGATTCCTGCGGATACGCCGACTTTTACCAGGAGGCTTTCACTTTCCCGCCTAAGGGGCCTCTCCCCACTCCTCCAAATGTCGGAGGCGACGCGACTGATTGCTCTCTCTGGGTAAGCTCGTTCATCCATCTGACGAAGTCGTAATGTTGCTATCCCAGTACTGACTCAACCGGCCAGAACGAGATTCACGATGCTGCACCATTGGTCAACCCTTGCTGGGATGTCTACCAGGTCGCGACTACATGTCCTCTGCTGTGGGATGTGCTTGGCTTCCCTGGCTCCTTTGGATACATCCCGGAAGGCACGTCCATATACTTCAACCGCACTGAAGTACAGAAAGCCATCAACGCTCCAGTACAGGAGTGGCAAGAGTGCAGCAACGGCGTACTTGATGGCGATACCTCTCCTCCATCCGCCCTCAGCGTTCTTCCTCGCGTGATTGAGAAGAACAAGCGCACCGTCATTGGACACGGCATGCTCGACTTCATCCTGCTTGCCAATGGAACTCTCATGGCAATTCAGAACATGACCTGGAACGGCGCACAGGGTTTCAGCAGTTACCCTGAGAACGACTTCTTCGTTCCGTACCACGAGGAGCTGAACCTGGGTTCCCTTGGCGGTTCTGGTAACTTCGGCAAGTGGCACACCGAGCGCGGTCTGACTTTCGTCACTATTGAACTCTCTGGACACATGGTAAGTTGTAACCCAGTCACACTACCCAGAGTATGATGAATACTGACTTGGATATGTAGGTTCCTCAGTATGCACCCACCGCCGCATACAGGCAGCTAGAGTTCCTCCTCGGCAGGATCGAGAACTTGGGCGAGGTCTCCGACTTCACAACACAGAGTGGCAACTTCGGCAACGAGGTTGCAGGCAAGCAAAATGCTACCCGTAAGCACTAGAGCCTCGCCTCGTTGGAGCTAGCGTTGTAATGTGGTAGAACTTGCTGTGTAAATACTTATCAAAAAGCAAAAGGGCAACCTTGATGTTCCATTCCCTACATTTGTCCGTTGATCATTGGGTAGCACCTGATTAATGCCGCTATTATTAAATTTGATAGAGCCAATTCCCCAATGCGGTTCAACAATCGTGAGCGTACGGTCTGAAGATCTGGCTCTGAACAACGAGACGTATGCTCGAAGAAGGGGCATATAAAGCCACTGTGTTTAAGTTTACGTACGCTAGTGGTGATAGTGGTGGTAAGTGGTAGAATGTAGCATGGGCAGGCATGGGTCTTCGGCGCCACCAAGATTCACGCACCGCCATAGCTTTATACGCTTCTTCGTTTTCAATCTGGTCTTATTGTCCGTGGTTGATTTCCGTATGCTCATATTTGTAGATGAGATACAACGATGGAAGCTGTATGCAAACTAATGAGGCGCAGCTCGAACCTGGAATTTAGGTTTGGAGCATGTTATGGTAGTACCAAATATTCTTGCTGTAGTGTACAAATGAGCATTGCGGCCGCCGATGTCACACATATAGACCGTACGTAACCGTGTGGAGTCGATAGATACCACGCGCCCTTCAAGTACAAACAACTGATATCCTCAATCAATTCTGAGAAGCGAAGTGCGATTAAGGAAGCCGACTTTTTGGAAACAACTGGACTTCACATCGCTATCGACGCCGGACGTGTAACTTGCCACTCAAAACTCAAACAAGATGTCTATCAAGAGTGTATGCCTTTTAGGCGCCAATGGCAACGTCGGCCCCATGGTCCTGCACGCCCTGGTCAAAGACGGTTTCAACGTCACAGTCCTCAAGCGTGCCTCCTCAAAATCGTCATCCGACTACCCTGCTGGAGTCAAAGTGGCCGAAGTCGACGATGCCTTCGCCGTCGACGACCTCGTGCCTATCTTCCGAGGCCAAGACGCCGTCGTCGTCACGATCAAAGGCACACAAGTCGACATTCAGAAACGCCTGGCCGACGCCTCCGTCAAAGCAGGCGTCAAGCGTTTCATCCCTGCTGATTTCGGATCTTGCGATTCCTCGAGCCCGCATGCGCAAGACTGTGTGCCGCTCTTCGCCAATAAGACTGAGCTTCGAAGCTATCTCACCGAGTTGACTAAGAAGAACGAAGGCTTCACCTGGAGCAGTATCGTGTGTGGCCATTTCTTTGACTGGGACACTGCGTTCTTGCACCTCTGGCCCAAGGAGAAGCGCGCCGACATCGTCAAGGATGGTGACCTGAAGGCGTCTTACAGTACTCTGGCCCGTGTCGGCGAAGCAACCTCTCGCATCCTGCAACGTCCTGGTGAGACGGCCAACCGGGCCCTTTTCATCCAGAGCTTCTGCGTCACTCAGCCAGAAATTGTGAAAGCTTTCGAGAAAGCTAGCGGCTCCAAGTATGAGGTTGCGTGGCTGGATGCTGGTTCGTATGAGCGGGAGCAGAAGGCCAAGCGCGATGAAGGAGACAAGGACGCGCTTGAGAATCTGGTATGGCTGTTGGGTGCTATCGAGGGCAACTGGGAGGAGAGAGATGAGTTCGCAATGGGTATCCTTGGTTTAGGCAATGAGGACTTGCACGATGCTGTTAAGAAAGTCGTCAAGGATAACAGCTGAGCTTCCTGATAGAGTAGGTACCATTGCTTTCTCCGCTTTAGGAGCATAGTTACTTCACCGTAGAAATAAGAGCGCAGAAGAATCTAGCAGCATAAAGCGAATGGAGTCTGAATAATGAATGTGCTGCCTTGTGACTTTTGGTTCATTGCAGTTCTCGAAGATAGATAAACATATCTTGGAGCAATCCTCTGGTCCCAATCTGCCTCCATGTCGTCGATAAAGACCTACGCAGCTGGCTTAATGTTTGCTTTCCTGCTTGGGCGAGATGCTTTTGTTCCCCAACCCTTCAATGCGAGACTAACAATCCTTCCCGACCTTTGTGGTACCTCTGCTATCGCAGCGTCAGCATGAGTGAATCGTAAAACCTCTTCCAGTCACTTCATCGATTCGCAACGCGCGTGACCCGTCCATGTTTGCCAAGAACTTCCGGGCTACTGCCGTCCTGGTGTATCAAAATGAAGTCCATTGTCGCGATCCTGATCCAAACCACCTCCCAACAAAGCGACTGGTCAGGCCAAAGAAGTCGCACGACACCGCAAGACTTATAAACCCAACAAACCCTCCTCTCGCCAACATGCCTGGCATTCCTATATATCCGTATCCAACCTATCCGTCCGACGCTGCTGAGATTGACAGCGCAATGGACAACTTCTTCGACTTCGGAACTGGCGTGATTGACCATGAAGAGCTGGTATGTCGCTTGCTGATCTCCACCACGCTCGTAACAATGCTAACGCAGCTCCAGGACCAGAGAGATGTTGACAGCTACGTGGGCTTCACATACACTCCAGGTTGGTTCAACGAGGATGCCGAGGTGGTCGTCGCCAATACGCAGTGGTGGGTCCAACAATGGGCCACAGAGAGACAGATTCAGAGGCTGCAGCAGCAGGTCCAGCACCACGCCCAACTGCAAGCCGCACACGACGGTCTACAAGCTCAGCGTTTTCAAGGCAGAATGGACATGGACGACCAGTACCAGCTCCAGAACTCGGTCCGCGCGAACGTGCCAGCGCGTACTGCTGCACCTGGTGAAAGATGGCATGTACCACAACTCTTCACTGCGCCAAACTACAATCCCCCGAACGTACCGCAGATGCCAGCCGCGCTACCGTCAGCGCCAGCACAGCCTGTACAGTTGCCTGCCGCGCTTTCCGCCGTATCTCGACCAACCCTCCCGCCGAATCTGCCGCTTCCGCTGGCGCAGCGTCCTCCGCCACCAGCCGGATTCACTGACCAGCCGCCGGCGAGAATGCATCCGGCCAGCTATCTCACTCCCCATCTTGGTACACCACGTCGCAGCGTCCAGTGGCCGGAAAACGTCGAGATCAGCCTCATAGAGATCGCCACCTTCTGTCCTAACTGGCTCCACAATCCCGAAGTCGTCGGCAGAGCTATCCGCAATGGCTGGTCGCGTGAGGATCTGGCCAAGGCGCAACTGCTCGCGGAGGACCCTACCATGCGCGACGATTTTAAGACGCGCTACGACAGAGTCCAGCAGCAGATCTCTAAAGGATGCAAGATGTTAGACGGCCAGCCAACCGCGCGAAGATTCAACGCAGCAGCGTTCCGGACTCGTCACGGCATGCAGAACGACCTCACAGCAAACGTTTGGTCATTCAGGAACAGCTACGACCCCACGGCCAACGCACTCGAGCATCTCGGTGATATGCCGCTGAGCGCGTTCTACGCACACGTACAAACTTGGCCTACCGGCAACGATCGTCTTCTCATGACTCAGTGCCTGGAGTTCGCGCGCCAGAATCCAGGACGCCAGCTAGATTCCAGTCACTGGGATTGGATCATCGCCTCGCAAGGTTTCGCAACACCGCCGCCGCTGGCCAACGGTGTGCACCGCGATGTCGATGCTCTTCAGAGACTGAGACAGCTTCCAGACCCCCAGTGAGATGCAAATTTCACTGCACTGCCAACGGATTCCAAGGTGAGTACGAGTCGGCAGGCAACAGCGTTAGCCGGTCAATCGCCGGAGCGAGGCTCCCTGCAGACATTGGGTGCACGTTCGGACGCCATGGCGATCGGAAATGGGTCTTCTGCTTTTCTTTTCTTTTCTTGTTTTACCGTCGTCCGTTCTGCTCCGAACAGCCAGTGTTACCATGGTGTCAATGGAGAACACCTGGAGGACGTGGGTACACGTGTAATAATGAGTGCCGAGAATGGCACACCTGGTCCAGAGAGACTTTTATCGCTTCAATTGATTACAAAGTTGCAGTCTTTTCAGCATTTCAAATAATCGACTCATGCTGCCCTTTCCACGTGCTTATGCTTTGTGTCGCGATCGAGATAAAGCGACAAGTACGCATATTTCCATTACCTACATGCATCGTAATCGAGTGAAAGTATCGCTCGGTGGTATACTGAGCTTAGCATGGGTACCAGTGATGACCACGATAGAGGTGACATGCTGCTGCAGAAGCCGGTGAAGTGTTGAGGTTGAAGTCAAACAGCATGGGATGCCTCAGGCATGGAAGGCGGGTTCAAAGACTCGCATGCCTAGATACGCGCGCCGGATCAACGCTTCAACGGAGGCAAGCGAATTGCACATCAACATCAATCACGCCAACTGTCTTCAGCACAGTCGCCTGGGACATCTTCTCCATATCAAGAAGTATATGTCAGATGTGGTTCTCACTTGCTTCATTGGGACTACCTAGGAGATCCCCCGGCTTCCTGTGCAGTTATGGGAAAACCTCCCTGCGCCAATTGTCATCCGGAACAAGTCCTATACCGTCTTTGAAACGACGATGGACCGGCGATGAAGACCAGAAGCTGAAGGACCTCTGTCAGTCAGGCCTCACAATGCATCAGATTGCCGCTGAACTGAACCGCTCGTACTCGGCCGTCGACGTTCGCATTAGAACATTAAAGCATGAAGCTGTCACTCATACAAAGAAGAAGAAAATATTGAATCATTGGAGTGTTGAAGAGGAGGAACTGCTATTGGAGAAGTTTAAGCAGGGTCTGACTGTCAAAGGAATCACGAAATTCTTTCCTGGACGAACTTACCGTGGCGTGAAAGGTCATCTTTACAAGGTGAGAGCGGCGGTCCACGGTCGTGGAGACTCACAAAAGGGAGCACCGCATCGAAGTTCGATGTATACAGACGAATTCATTCAGGGCATCATCGATCTGAGACTGAAAGAAGCCAAACCCATATCTGAGATCGCTCTTGACCTTAATCGCTCTCGATGGACACTCAGGAACCTATGGGTGACACGGTGTCGCCCAATTATGTCCAAGGAGCAGCTAGACGCTGTTGAATTACGAACCAGATGGACTCCAGGGGAGATGAAGCATCTCTTAGAGTTGCAACACCGAGAAACAACGATTGACGACGCAGCATTGCAATTCCCTAGCAAATCACGTAGCGCGGTTTACACCAAAGTTCATCGCGAACGCCTTCGATTTCCCGGACAAATCTTTAGGACGCGATCGGTCACGGCTATCAGGCTGGCTAAACCGAGTGCAGCTTCGGAAAAAGACGAATCAGAATTGGAAAAGCAGGGCTAAAGTGACAATAACGTCAGCTGAGCAGACACGCCGTGGCATTACAACAGCTACGCGACTGGAAAGTGGAGAACAAAGCTCCTCGATCTCAAGCCTCCCAGCGGCGACTTTCAAGCCACGGAGCGCGCCACGGAACTGGACTGGACGTGTTAACAGTGGTGCGGACCCACTAGAACGCAAGGAAGAGGCAATGTGGAGCCACCTCGTCCACTCGTAGGCCCAATCACGTAACTGATCTTACGGGTTTGCGATTAGGCAGTCATGGTTCCAATGAAGCTTGGAAATGGAGTTCTGGTGCATCGGCGAGGGCCTTTACTCATAAGTATGAGATGCAGGGGCGGGTGGGACCAGTCTGTTAAGGAGAGAAAGAAACACATGCATGTACAATAGACCTTTGGTTGTATGAACATATCAAGACCGAACTTTCGGGCTTCCCAGATGCTTGTCCCGCCTGGTCTTTAGCCTGACGCAAATATCTTACGCGGTTTGCCAGTTTCCAAGAGATGGAATTACAACAAGTCCTTCCACCACGAGTTACTCTTCCGCTTCTTCTCGCCTGGCAATCTCAGCTCATCGATCTCCTGCTTCGTCACGTTCTGCCACGACTCCACAGGAAGCCATCCAATCCTGGCACGGTCTCCAAACCCTCCAAACCAGAACACCTGTTCCACAACAAACCTCACATACTTCGAGGTGTGCACATCATTGCCCGGCTGCCAAAGGACGGAATCGGGGTGCTTTCGAACGAAGCACATCGCGATCCTTGCATTACTGACATCCTTCATGTCAAGCTCTTCCAGGCGGCCGTGCAGACTGAAGCGCGGAAGCGCAGCAGGAGTGTGTGGTGTCGGGATGTCCTTTGCAACCGCTTCGTTTTTGCCCCAGAATGAGTAGGTGTGAGTCTGCGCAGGCCACCAGCGCACGGCAAGCGAGACGTTGCTGCCGGCCTTGTAGTTACGGAAAGGCGTGGCGATATCAATAGCGAGCAATGTCGGGTTGCCATCATCCTCGCAGTCGGCAATGTATTCCATGAGACCGATCGGGCTGCCCTCCAAGCCTGCTGGTCGTCCCCAGAGTGCTTCTACGTCCTGCTCACCAACATCACTGCTCTTACTGTCTCTTCCTGGGAACGAAGTCACAAGTGTGCCTTCGGAAGCGAGGTTCAAGATCCTCCTGGCCATGACCGCCGATTCATGGACGGTCGGGATCTTGTAGTACTGCTTGTCGACGGGAGGGTTGGAGAAGACATGTTGGGGGCCCTCTTGTGCTACCGATAATGCGGACGCTACGCTCAGCAGCGAGCCGAATGCCCAGGAAAGATGCATGTTTAATGATAAATAGATAGCCTGTGATGCTCGGCTGTTGCTGTGAACAAGGGAAGCTCGACACTTGAGCTCAAGGCAATCTTATCAATCTGAGATCGACGCATCATCCTCGCTCGGCGGTCTCTTCCCCGCTCTGCTCTGTGCTGCACAACTTCACAACGCCTGCAACGTCACGTGCACTGCCAGGTCACGCCTGCCTCAGGCCACGCCAAGACCTCGCTGTGCGGGATTGCGAATTTGGAGAAGGGCGCTTTGGGTGTGATGAACGACACCTCCAGTCTCTCACAGCGACGTCGAATCCATCGAACAACAGGTACGTCTCCGCCATCACCCGCACCATATCGCCGGCGCACCGAAACCGCTGTCCGTCGAATTTCCCGTCGAAACCGCGCACAAAAACCCACCCTACGGCAAAGACTGACTTCTCTGCGCCACCAACAGACGACTCCGACGACTCATCTAAAACCCCAGATCAACCGCCAACATGGGTAAGGTTCACGGTTCGCTCGCGCGTGCCGGTAAGGTCAAGTCGCAGACCCCCAAGGTACGATACCACTCTCCCTCCGCCGGCGCAGGAAAGCGCACGCCACCCATCCGGAACACCACCCACGTTACCTCGCCACACAAGGCGCCTACCACCACCGCCATCGCTTAACCATCGCCCTCGGAGAACACAAATAGCTGACGTTGCATGCGCACACAGGTCGAGAAGCAGGAGAAGAAGAAGGTCCCCAAGGGCCGCGCGAAGAAGCGTCTCACATACACCCGCCGCTTCGTGAACGTCGTCATGACCGGTGGCAAGCGCAAGATGAACCCCAACCCGACCTCTTAAGCGACAAACCACTTTCGGGAATTGAGCAAGCTGGAACGCAAGCTTCGCAGTTGATGGAGGAAACGAGCAGCTGAGGAGGGATCGAATGGGGAGGTTGCAGTAGCGGAAGCAAATGGAACAACACCCCAAACGGCGTTCATGACCTTTTTTGCTGTTTGACATCTGGTTTCCTTGCAAGCAAAGTCATTCTACGTTCTCTTGAGCACCTTCGGATCGGAATGGACGAGGAATTTCTGCTTTTGAATGAACGCGGCCTCCCGGAACTACGATGGAGGCTGATAATGGAAACCACATGGGCGGGACAAGTGCCGATTGCTAGTACAAGCACTGTATTTGATGCTGTCCACCCAAACCAAGTGCCTGAAACTGCCGTTTACGTCTGCACATTCACTTGCACTTCGTGTCCCGCAGCCCCTGCTCACTCACATGTACCTAGCGCGCGCCAAAATATCTATACTCGGCGGCAAGCACGACCCTAGAAACATTGCGGCTGGGAGCACCGGCCTTCACCGAGATCGTAGTATGCGCTGTCTTGACAACACCCAGATCTTTGTCACCGCCACATGTGACAGCGTCCCGTATCTCTCTGGAAACATACTTTGGTCGCTTACCAAAACATGACGTTAACAGCCCACTGGTAGACCGACAACAGTCCTCATTGTAGTGCAAGCAAAACACCATCATTTCCATCAAGAGCAGTCTGGGTCTCAAGCTATCTGCTCCAATCTGACGATGCACCAGGTTTCCTCGATTGCAACCATTAGCAAGACCATTCACTCTCCGGTCAGTCGCTCCTCCCAACCCTCGCTCAGCACAGAATCATCATCAGTCACCACGATCCCTCGGTTCGACTTCCTCCGCCGTCTCCGCCTCATCGAGGGTAAGAACGACGTCATCGTCACTGCCACTGCGTAGGCCATAAACATTCAGCCTGTGACCGTTAGGGTACTGAATGACATGTGTGAGGGTGAGGATGACTTGCTGGGTATTTCCTTCGTTGTCAACGATGTCCGAGACGACGAATTGTCTTGGTGGCGACGGCGTGTCGTGCTGGTTGCCAGAGTCCTCACTGTCACGAACACGAAATAGTTGTAGGACTCTCTGTTGCTGGCCGGCCTCGATCTCAGAGGGCGCTGTAGTAGATGTTGCTGGAGTCTCTGGAGCAGAGCCCGTGGTTGCAGAGGATGCGACTTGGCCATGTTGTGGTGGTCTCTTCTTGCGCTGGTTGCGAGGGGCCGGCGGTGAAAGGATGTGTTCTCCAGCCATCCTCTGCTCGAGAAGTCTCCTCTTACCTGGAGTCAGGGTCACTGGAGATGCCGGCGGGGTTTGTCGGCCCATGGTGGTCGAAGACTTGTCAGAATTGTTGTCAGATTCGACATCGAACGAGCCACTGGTCGCGCCAGCTTGCGCGCTGGGTGTGGCGATCGATTCAGGCTTGTCGTCATCCTCGTTTGCCCCAGGGCTGCCTTCTCTCTGGCTCTTGCTTTGATTTGCCGACTTGCCCTTCCTCTTCTTGCGCTTCTTCTTTGGCGTCTCCTTGAGGTCGGCGCTGCTAGATGCTAAGATTCCAAGCCCAGTGACCGACATTCCGCTGGTGTCAGGATCGTTCGCGTCATTGAAGTCGGTGTTGATATCAGTGGTGAACACTGACTTGTCGCCGTGGGAACGCTCGTCGTCAAAGGTACGCTGCTGAACGAGGTGGTTAATGTTAAACACAGCCTGTGGGGTTGCCACCGGCGCCTTCAGATCCATTAGCTCGTCTTCCGGGGGGACATCCTCTAAAGATGTTTCCTTGCCAGACACGATTGGTGATTTGACCCTGCCGAAGAGGCCACCGAGATAATTGCGTAGGCCTCCTTTGCTAGGAGACTCTTGGCCACTCGTAGCTGTAACAGCTTCTTGAGAACGGGCGACTTCACCAGTTGCGGAGCCCGGCTTTGAATTGTCGGTGGTCAAAGCTGGTGTAGTGCTATCTGTCTCAGTCTCGACGGTGAGAGTGGGTTTCCTGCTGGATGTTGAAGCACTAGCGGGAGGCGTTGTTGCGGTGACACTCTTGTCCTGACTCGCATTGTCGCTGGCAAGATTGGAAGCGTTCACGAGCTCAACCGGCTTGCCCTTGAGCGTGCCTTTCCCCTTGGCTGTCTTCTTCTGTTTCTGCTGTTTCTTCCCAAACATACTAAAAGATTCAGTCTGTCTTGGCCCCTTCTTTGCAGGTGTTTTAGCCTGGCCAGAAGACTTCTCTGCAGAGTCCGTGGCAGCTGAGGTGTCAAGTGATGCAGGTGTTGTAGGTGCAGTGTGGTATGCTGTCATTGGTGTAGGCGGGATCGGAGTAGTAGAGGCCGCGTCTTGCGCGCCTAGGGTTTGAGGACGATGCCCCTCAGCACCCTTTTCGTTATCTGCGAATGAAGTGCTCTTTTCCAAGCTCAAGTTCTTCGGACGTTGCGTGGGTTCGTCGTGAGATTTTGATGCCTTCGTGGAAATTGGCGTTTGTTCAGCGCTCGAAGATTCGGAGACATTGGGGTTCGACGCCGAGCGAGATGGCTTGCTATCACTCAAAGCATTGGTCGACTTCCTCTTGGGAGGAGTCGGCGTCTCAATGGAAATTGGCAACGGCGTTGTAGGAGTGCGCTGGGAATTAACGAATTTCGCCTTTGGAGGAGAAGTTTCCAGAGCAGAAGTATTGTTATGTCTTGTTGCCCGTTCGATACCAGCATCTTTTGCGTGCCCATCAGTCTTGTTGACAATCTTCTTGACTTGAGAAGAAGCGGAACGCTTGTTTGACAGCGTTGCGGACTCTGTTGTGGAATGTCTTGTGCGAGCGGCGTTAGGAAGAGTCTGGTCAGTGGTCGACACGGACTTGCCCTGAGACTCTTTCTCCGTGGGCGGTGAGGCGTTAGCAGTATGGAAGCTCTCATCGACATGATCCGAGTCGGAAACCCTGTCAATGATGGCAGGACGATTGTTGTCCGACACTGGAGACGAAGAATGTTGCATGTCAGACTCCTTGTCGGTTGCAAGAACTTGAGATTGCTTGCTGTCAAAGGACACATGCGCTTGGCTGGGAGAGTCTTTCGGTACCTGTGAGTGAGGGGACACTGTTGT
This sequence comes from Cladosporium cucumerinum, assembly GCA_023634325.1. Lineage (NCBI taxonomy): Eukaryota > Fungi > Ascomycota > Dothideomycetes > Cladosporiales > Cladosporiaceae > Cladosporium > Cladosporium cucumerinum. The sequence continues at coordinate 455,487 of JALDQA010000003.1, forward strand.
AGTGCTGTCGGACTTTGGTTGATCAACTTGCGAAGACTCGCCACCGTGCTTAGCCTCTGCAGCCACTCGCGAAGCCTGGATCGATGGATCGAAAGGTGCCTGTGAATCCTTCGTCATCTCGCCGCCGTTCACTACATTGGGTGCCGCCATGACTGATGATGTGACTTCTGATGTTGCAACTGGGCTACTGCTTACAGATAGATCCTGCAGCCCTTCTTTCTTGTGTTTGTTCTTCGAAGGTGTTGCTTGAGGGGTCGCCCAATGATTAGAATTCATCGGAGCGCCAGATTCATCCTCGACGATTGTCGCATGAGGCGGCGCGGCCTTCTTCTTTTTGTTCTTCTTTTTCCTCGGGGTGTTTGGCTCAGAGTTGGCGGGGGTGGCATTTGAGGATAAAACTGTGAGCAGACCTGGCTCGCCTTTGACGGCGTTGTATGGCGTAGCGGGTGGGAAGCCGACGAGCGCAGGGTGAATCATCCCACTAGGGTGAGGATGACTATTGGCAGCCATAGCTACAAAGCCAAATCGAGGCAGCGGGGCAGAGTCGCGTGGATAGCCATATGAGTCCGGATGGAATTGATCACTAGGCACAAAAGAGCCTTCAGAAGCATTGAGCTGGTGGCCGTGCTGGCCAGGAATGAATTGCACCGAGTGATGTTTGTGCCACTTACGTGGAACCACAACGGCAAGAGGCTTGTCGTACAAAGAAACCTCTCTGAGGTCAAGCACGCGACGAGCAATATTGTGATTTGGGAGCTGGACAAAGGCCGGCTTCGTGACATCCTCAGGACCATGAACATCTTTGCCCAAGTGTACCCTGACCACCTCAACGTCGCAAGTCCGACCAAAATCCCTCGCCACTTCTTCTTCTGTCAGCTGAATGGGGACGTTGAAGACAACCAACTCGTTGACATGTGTAGCATGTGAACCGATGAACCTCTCATCGACATCGTAGTCCGGAACTACGTGTTGATGACGATCAAGCCTGGCTGATGCTTGACAATGCTCAGCCTGATTTTGTCTGTCTCCGGTTTGATTGGGCGGAAATGTGAAAGGCGGCAAAAGGTGCGATCCAGCCACAGTTGGAAACCCTTGGTATACAGGATACTTGTTGGGACCAGATAACACGCGCTGAGGCAGAGTGTTCTCCAATTGAGGGTGCTCACTGCCGCTCCGCCATGTATTCTCTTGGTAGGCACTTGCACGACGCTTGCCGTAGTTGGAATTCGACTTTTGATAAGGCTCGTGTGATACCTTGCCAGCATATGGTCCCTCTTCGAAGACTGATGGAGCTTGGTGACTGAAGTCTCTGACTCGTCCTCCGCCTCGCTTACCGCCTCGAAGTTGATTGGATCCTCGAAGGCCGCCAGCGCCGCGCGAACTAAAGCTGCTGCGACGTACATCGCCGCTCATGGCCGAAATGTTGTTGAAACCCGAGTTAGCCGACGTTTCACTTGAAAGTCGCTCCATGTCGCTACGGCGAGCGAGATGACCTCTGTTTGTAGATCCGCCCGCAAAAATGCCTGGAGTGGCAGAAGATTGCGCATGATGCTCTCCTGATGGGAAGTTTGGGCCACGTGCGTGCTGATTTGGGGTCCGAGGCGCGAAGTTCTCATATGTAGGAGTTTGTAGCACTGCAGGAATGGCAGAGCCTGTGTTTGAATACATGCCTGTCACCTGACTCGGGTGAATCACTGAACTTGGAATGGGCCCCCCGAAAGAAGGTGGGCCATCCACAAGTGCGTCGTTGGAAGGAAACATGCTGGGATCGAAACGATGCTGATATTCTTGCGCAGCTCGATCGTAGCCCACGCCACGGGTGCCGCTACCTGCGCTGCTTAAGCGACCACCGCGCTTGCGGCCCTGGACTTGGTGATTTGGATACCTAGCGCCCCAAGCGGAGTGTCCGTGGTCGCCGTGACGAACCTGCTGCTTGTTACGTGAATTTTCCTCGTAGATTGGAAAGGATGTCGTGACTTCGTTAGTAGACACTAGTGCCGAAGCAGCTCGAGGAGTCTTTCTGTAGTCTAGATTCCCGAAGCGAGGGTCAATGGGAGCAGGTAAAGCTACAGGTACTGACTCGGCCAGAGTAAGAACCGTGTGACTGTCGGAAGCTAAACGTGGCTTGTCGGCTGTCTGAGCCTCTTCGACTGGTTGAATGTGTTTGGCCTTCACTCGATCCTGAATCTGCTTGACCGCACATGCGAGCAGGGGTATGCCATACATCTGTATGTCGCGCGAGCTGAAGCATGTCTCCGGCTTGACTTCATCGTTGCAAAGCGCGTCGCGTATTGTCGGGTCCTGGAGGATGCTGGAGTTTTCCTCCGACTCGAACCACCAAGTGGTGATAGCGGGAACGCGTTGCTCGTAGTTCCATATAGCAATGCTGTACCAGGCCTGCTTGAGAAAACGGAAGCCTGCACCTTCGCCTTGCGCGCCACCTTGCATGTGGATCTCAGTCTCAGTGAAGTATTTGCGGAGGAACTCCTCCTCGACCTCCTTGGCAGCACTCTGAGGGAAGTCCCATGGGAGAATGCCGCCCCATTTCTGTGGCTCGGCGTGGTAGATACTGTTGCAGAAAGGTAGAAGGTCGTAATAGCGGTGACTGGATGCGATGATGCAGTCTGGCAATTGCTCACTCGCATCGGTAGCTGGAACACCAGTTGGTGCGCTCGGAGTGGTCGCCATGCTGAATGAAGGGCAGTTGAGCGATGTAGCTAGTGAATCTGTTGGTGGATGGAATGGGTTTAATAAAGGTGGCGAGTATTCGAATGGCGTCAAAGAGTGTGATGTGTGTTGCGCTCAAGCAGCCGCGAAACAATGCCGGCTGACTTGAGCGAGGGTGTGGTTCAGTAGAGGTGTAGCGATTGCGGTGGTGTATGCTGTGAGGTTGGCGCGAGAAGAGGAGAGGAGAGGGTATTTGAGGATTGTTTTGGATGTGTTGTTGGCTGGTGCTGTGGCGCGGCGTTTGCAGTCTCGGAAGGTGCTCATTCACGTCAAAAAGTGGAAGGAGCGACTCTCGCTCACAGCGCAACTTTCACATGACCACGGGAGTGACTGCTTGGGGGTGAAAGGAGGTCGAGAGCGTAGTGAGAATTGAACTCACCCTTTCATTGCGTCACGTAGCCCATTGAGAGAAATGGGGTTTGAGGAGGCCCGCGGGAGGTTGTAAGCTGCCTTCGTTTGTCTTCTGCAGATATCCGAAACACCTATCATTAGCGATGCCGCGCTTCATTTGACCACGGTTGACCGTCTATTTCCTCGCTCTCACACATGGAGCTACTCGAATTGTACAAATAAAAATCAATTGAGAGGTATTAACACTGGTCCATCTTACATCTTGAAAGTCACAGAGCTCGCTCACGCCTTCTCAGTCTCCTTGGGGAGAGTGCGGAGAAGCTTCATGATCTCGCTCTCGTTATCGCCGACGACTGCCATAGATATTAGCTTCTTACAATCTTGTAACTCATTTGTAATGTGACATGTGCAAGCAACATACCAGCTCTGGCGTTCATCCAGTCAACCGTCACAGGCGCCTTGAACAAGCTCTCGTTCGCCTTGAACTTCTTGAGGGCATCAGTGGTGCCAGTAGCATCTGTGACGACGCTACCAGCCTGGGCAGGTCCAAGGTATTCAAGGATGCTGGCCAACTGGTCGGCAGTGGGAGCGGACTCTTGTACGTCTACATGGCACACGCATCAGTCGGTGTCCTTTTATTTAGACTTCGATTCTTCCCCCTTATTTCTCTTCCACATACCAAGAGTAAAGTCTGTCCTCTCCAACTTGCTCTGCTTGGAGTGGTCTCCCGCCTGGTCGATTGTAGCGGTCTCAGTGGCATTTGCCGCGGTCTGCTTCAAAAGGGTGTGGGCGCGGATCGAGGCTGGCGAGGAAGGGTGGTGGAAGAGTGTGATGACATCCTTCTTAGCAGACTAGCACAGCAAGATACAGTCAGTGTTGTTTCTTTGGAGCTACACTTTCACACCTCCAGCGAGCAGGCGCGACGCGTTGCGAAGCCAGCGCAACAAGACCTGTGATCACTGGGTGATATGTTACAGAATAGGAGAGACTAGCATATACCTCTTTGAACAGGTTCTTGAAGAAGCTCATTTTCGCGGATTTGATTGTTTCGTGATTTACTTTGGTCCAGACTCATGCACTGAAGTTGCGAGTGATGCATCCTAGGAAGCTTTGACCACTGCTTTCGTAAGTTTGAGTACCTTACATCATCTCGGCGATTGTATTGATTGCCGCAGAGACATGTGACACGACTACTGTGCACCGTACTTTTGGACGACGAATCCACTTTTGAAAGGAAGTTGGGCGACGTCAATGTGACCTGTGACCAATGCGACCGGAAAATGTCGAGATACGATATTCAGACGACACAAGGCATAGCAGCAGCCTGGCATCGGCACTGGTTTGCCGTTCTCGGCAATAAATCTAGAGCTGCCCCTCCTGATGTCATTAGACATCAATTGACCCTCTAGGACATCCACAACGAACGAGATCCCAAATTCCATAGCAATGCTACGACTTTCCATCCTCACTTTCTAGCTCTCCGAATCCCTTCCCTCCACTTCATCTACCGTACACAACATTTTTAGAGCAGATCTCAAACTTCCAACCCAGATACAAAAGCTCAAGGAGACTCGCAACCATGTCTACACAGTCCAAGGCTTGCTGCACCGTCCCGCCAGTGGTGAGCGAGGGCTACAAAGAGAAGGGCGAATGGATGACTATCAATGGCATGAAGACATACGCCACCGGCCCCAAGGATGCTAAGTCCGCATTGCTGGTCGTCTACGACATCTTTGGATTCTTCCCTCAGACACTCCAGGGTGCCGATATCCTCGCGCACTCGGACAAGGATCACCAGTATCAAGTGTTCATGCCTGGTGGGTATCCTTCTCCAGAATGGTGTGCATGAGAATGAGAACATTGCAGCTTTGAAGTCGCAGACCACTGCCAGACATAGCGTGTTCGAGCAGATTTTCAAAGTGACAGCGGCGTGAAAGCAGTCACTAATTTTATTTCAATCCAGACTTCTTCGACGGCAAGGCTGCTGATATCTCCTGGTACCCCCCGGACAACGACGAGAAGGGAAAGAAGCTCGGCGAGTTCTTCAGCACACAGGCTGCACCGCCTAAGACTCTCGAGCGCATTCCCAAGGTCCTGAAGGAGATCGAAGGCCAGCGCTCTGGAATTCAGCAGTGGGGAGTGGTCGGCTACTGCTGGGGAGGCAAGATTGTCAACCTGAGCTCGCAGAAAGACACTCTGTTCAAGGCCGCTGCCTCGTGCCACCCTGCCATGGTTGACGCAAACGATGCTCCCGGCATCACCATTCCCTTCGCCATGCTGCCGTCCAAGGACGAGCCGAAAGACGATGTCGAGAAGTGGCAAAAGGCTGTGAAGACCAAGAACATTGTCGAATGGTACCCCAACCAAGTTCACGGCTTCATGGCTGCTCGTGGTGATTTGAAGGATGAGTCTGTCAAGGCAGACTACGAGAAGGCCTACAAGACTCTTCTCAACTTCTTCCACGAACACATGTAAGTCGCTTCTCTTTTGCCCATAGTGGGAGAAATCTGACAATTTCTTTCCAGGTGATTGGTGACTAACGATGTAACTTTCGGCAGGAGCAGCAGTTCGTCTCCAAAGATTTGATTGCAGAAGTTTTATCCGATTGGCTGGAGACGGCGCTTTCCTAGCACGTATGTAACGACGAATGAGCCAAGTTGAAACTCACCTGCAACGCAACTAGATACGCATGTTACTCCTCACCAGGTATCGCACCCTGCTGGCATAGTGAATAGCTCGGCCCTAGCACTTGAAGATCTTATCAGCATCCCGGTTATGGCACGCGAGTGCACCACGTGCTCGCCTGCCATATCAACGTTCGTAGCACATGGCACATGGCACTCGAGACTTGAGCACGACACGCGGCCCGCCTATCCCTTGAACCGCCTCTTGTACCAGAATAATAGACAATCACGCAACATCTCCAGATCTGCGGAGTACACCAGGATTCAAAAAGTCGGTCTAAATCACTATCCAGATAGCTAAAACGCGGTCGAGATAGCTTGCGGTAGATCAGGGGGTATCCATGATGATAGCGCAGCATCACGTGGTGTTTGAGATAACCCCAAGTAGGCAGGCAGGACCTTCAGCGCCCAGGCTGCAGATCCTCCTCCTGAGCAATGGCGCAGGTCGCGACATGCGAGCGGGCGGCGATTCGTTGATACAGGCCGGCAGCTTATCGTCTTACAGTTCGTCGTGATAGATATGAGATAGGTCGTGATTCTAGCTGTCGCACAGGAAATGTATATAGGTCTCGTGCATGCCGTTGTGTGTTCTCTTCGTACTCTCAGGAAGACATGTGTGCTTTCGGCTACAATTGCTCCACACGACCTTGCATCACACAACTGCCGCATCCCTCCTTCCTTCTTGCCGTTCGTTGCTCCTACGCGAATTGTCGGGAATAATCGTGAGCATCCTGTCGACTATCACCTACAAGACTCCACGTTATTATTGTTGTGAGCCTCAACATCGACATGCATTTCTTCCGTCTCAATACCCGGCTCGACGGATGAGAGATCCGCCCGCAAGCGCCTATCTATATCAACCCCACCCTTATCTCGACAGCTGTGGGACCTGGATGCGTCGCCCACGCACTCTCGAAGGCTGGGTCGTATCATCGTATAGCTTGCCTGGAGAGCTGAGCTCACTATACCTCCACGCCCAGGCCTGCGAGATGAGGAAGAAAAAGCATTCTCAAGCACGGTTCGCGAAGTCCAGCGTCAAGTGGGATGTTTCAGAGCAGGCTCGCCAGCACATCATGGTACGCCGCAATAGAAATCACTCTGGCTTATGTCCGCCGTCGCTGCCGCACCACAGAGGCTGACGTTTTGCCCACCGAGCGTGCACATATGCATCCGCTAATCTGACACGCTAGGTCCCTTGTGGGTGTGCTGGACGATAAGGGACCTTAAACCCCCACACATGAGTCCATCCACAGCCCGATTCAGCATTGTGATTCAGATTCACCCTCGTTGCTCGCGTACCTGCGCGTGCGAACAGATGAGCCTAATGTCGGAGAACACCGCATTTCTCTATTGGCAACACTATTGCTGTCGAGGCACCTTGAATTATTCCTGATGTGCGGAGCGGCCACCACTGCAGCATGCGCAGACTTATCCTCCTCCAGGAGGATTGTCGGCAGTTGGGTCTTTCACATGAAACCGAAGCAAAGCAAAGCTTCGCCCGTCGGAGCTGATTTGCGAGAAACTTTCGGGCGGGCGCTTTTTAACCTCGAACAGACAGGCGCCTCACAATTGATTCTTCGTGGCCTGCCTGCCTTGCAACAAGGTCCTCTGCTGATCTCGAATTTCTATACTGTCGCTCTCGTGCTTCTAGCCTCCTTCCTAGGGGACCTAACTTGCGCAACCTCCCCATGGGCGATTAAGTAACAACAACTCTCTTCTCCAGGTCGAGGATGCGCGCCCAGCCCTATCTGCGCCTGCGGGTCTTCTTTCCCACTTCCCAGGGCACGGAATCGCACCGGCGTCACACCGGTTCCACAACAATCTTCGACGTCGTTGCCCGGCGTCTCTTCTTCCGGTGGGTGTCAAAGGGTGCCGGAACACGAAAATCATCGTCAGGGCCTGCTCATTCGACCGGTGGTTTGCTGAATGTGGCTTGCGACTGGAGTTAGCCTTCGCAACGCGCGAACCCTCCACGACGCTGCTTGCGCGATGAGGCTCCACCGTGCTGCGCCCTGGCCCCAAACATGACTCTGAGGCCGCCCTCGAGATGGTTTTGAGAAACCTGGGACTGGTATTTGGGCTCACCGATCGAAGTGGCCTAACGCCGGATGCTGACACGGTAGGCTACTGACTTTCAAGCCCTAACAATATTGATTTACTCCAGCAATGCTACGATTCATGTTTTGTCCACCTACCAACCTGTCTCATCTTCCGCGCATAATCATACAGCTTTTCTGACTTAGTCAACGCTCTACAATCAGCTGAGATGCAGGACGCAGTAGCAAGTAGATAGGCGGAACATGTCTTATCAGCAAAACCACGCCCTAAAAGCCGTTCACTCGACGGCGTCGAGCGAGCAGTTGCACTGGAGCGTTGAACGATCCTAACGGCTGGACGTCATCGGCCCTTTAATTTCCACGCGACATATCACAAAACACAAGAAGATGAACGCAATGATGATCCGCGCTCTGCTAATACCGAGGATCCAATAGTGTTCACGCGACTGCTGTATTGCTTTATTGCTCAAGTTTGAGATCAGCCTGAGACTTGGGTAGACTGACAGTATTCGACAAGGAAGATGCATGCTAGCAAACCCCGGAGTATCTTTCTTGTCCCGCAAATCCGCTCCACACGAGCTGCTACCCTTTGCTACAATTGTGACTCCAGATTCCACATCAATATACATACAGTCTCCATATATCCCTATACATGCATGTATTGCTATTGTCATAGCCGAGGCCCACATGTCATCTTCATGCAAGACCCTCTTGGCTGTCGCAGCAACGCCTCAAGGGTCTGCAATATATCACTAACATGCGACTTCGGCGAAGAGCCTACGAGCCGGTCGCTTGTGATGGCACAGGCCGGCTCGTGGTCCAGAATCCTGTTGTGACAAGCATTTCCGCACGCGTATCCATTGCGTGGCGCTCAACTGTGCCCAGGGTGCCGATGGGCATGCGTCATCCCCAGATGCGCAGCAGTGTCAAATCACAATAATAAAAAATAATAAAAAATCGAGGCCCTGCATGATGGCGGAGAAAAACGGTGTTTGACGGTCGACCTTAGTAGCAGAGCAATGATTGAAGTCAGGACATCGAATGTGCTATGCTGAAGCGCAGGACAAATTGGCATTGTTGATCGATCGATGTTCTGGCTCCCTGCCTGCTGCTGTGCGATCTGCGTGCTCTGCAAGCGACCATCACGTATAGCAGCATCAACAGCGGATGGATTCAGGTTGCAGCTGCTGACCCAAGCCATGCCCACGACTCGAGCTTCTCGAAGGGCAGCAGGCATCTTGGCATGTGATTGGCTTCTTCTTTTGGACCATGCAGTGCCCCACCCCCCTTCACCAGCCGTGCGGCGAGCATCCCACGCGGAGCATGCCACTCACACTTGCACAGTTCGTCTCTCGCTTTGCGACTAGCAGCAGCGGTGGCGCTCGAGCCAACCGACGAGGCCGCGCCACGGTAGAAAAGAGGCCGAACTATAGCCTTACTCTGCAGCAGAATCGGACTCTTGCGGCAGCCTCACAGGAGGCAAAAGCAGTGTGGTGGCCTGGAGGGCCTGTAAGGGCGTATGGGCGATCGGTGGATGGCCGAGAGGGCTTTGCGCGCGCAGGCCTTCGGTTAATTCGGTCGACGCATGTTTCCTGTAGGGACGCTGTAGCGTGGTCAGTGGCCTGTTAGACTTGCTAGCAGCACAGCAGCCGGCTGGGACCACCTCCCAGAGCGGCCAGGGCCCGGTTGAGGAGCTTAGAGTGGGTTCGGTGACGGCAGCCAGGGCCAGGGAGGAAGAATACCACCCACTCTCACACTCAGCACTGGCGTTTGTTGCCGGCGCCAGAGTCGTAGCAGTCGAGTCGAGCGCACGTAGTCAGCGTTTCCGCCGCCCGAAGGTCGTTATTGGGCGTCCCCTGCCCTGCTCTCAACTGCCCGGTCGCGCCCGTGACGACGAACCAGTGCCATACTACATACATACATACATACAGTGCCAGCCATACCACCGCGCGCGCAGCACTAGTCACACACACCTTCCTGCCGCTCCAGATCGCCACTACGACTGCCACTTTCTTCTACCACCACCACCACCACCACCACCACCACAGCTCTCTCTCGTGGCTTCTCTTCTATACCACCGCGTGCGTTGTCGCGCAAGAGCATCACCACCACCACCTTGGCTGCACTCCAGTGTAGCTAAGCCTATTTCACCCGCTGTCGGCCATGTCCCAAGCCCACGCCCGGCCGGCGCAGCGTGGGGGCCCTTTGCGAACGCCTGATGCGCTCACAGACGACTTCATCGACTCGACCAACCCCAATGCCTATGCCGACAACACATACGCCAGCCATACCTCGCCCTCTTCGCCGCGGAACGTGCGCATGCCTGCCCACATCGACAGCACCGCGTCTGGCTCCTCGTCCGCCATACAGTCGCTGACCTCGGCCAGCACGCTCAGCACTCTCGAGGGCAGGCTGGAGGGCTCACCATCCGAGGCGACAGCCCGCCAGGGTCTGTTGCGTGATTCTTTCCTAGACCAATGGAAGGACGACACCGCGAGCGTCGACACCGAGACGCCCGAAAACATGCAGAAGAACGACCCGCTGGGCACGCAGATATGGAAATTGTACCATCGGACCAAGGGCCAGCTGCCGAACGGCGAGCGTCTGGAGAACTTGACATGGCGCATGATGTCCATGAACCTGCGTAGGAAGGAACGCGAGAGGCAGCAACAAGGGTATGCATCGATATATCCTCTGTTGGCAATCTTCAGCGACTAACAGCAATATAATTAGATTGCCTGCCAGACCACAACAGAAGCGTAACGCTCCCAGTGGCATTGCACAGCTACGACAGTCCTCTGACCAGACGATTAAGAGCCACCAAAACGACGACGCCATGAACCTTGACGAATTTATTGTCCCAACTTCGATTGGAACGCCCGCGGGTATCTCACCAACACCTTCCAGCACGATGGCTGACTTCGAGTCCGCCACCGTCACTGCTCCCGGCATCCCAATTCACAGGCGCCAGCAGCAGATACAGGACGAAGATTTGAACCTGGCTCGGGCTTCTGCCCCAACAGGAGGGCCTTTCGAGCAAGGGCGTGTGAACAACGAGTTTGGCTACGTTCCTAGACACGTGCGAAAGACGAGTATCGATGAGCGAAGGGTAAGTCTTGTTCAAACCACGCTTTAGCGCGCTCACTGACATTTTGTAGCCACCTAAAAGGCGTGCGGAAGCCTCTCCTCAAGTGCCTCCAGTCAGCAACGGCGCGTTGATGGACCACAATGTCCTTGCCGAAGCCGCACTTCCGGATTACTCACTAGATGGCTCCAGCTCAACTCAGACACTTCACCCTCACATGCCGCAGGCACACCTGCCCTTCAACATCGATACCTTCAATCTCGAAAATGACCCCATCATCAACTCTGCTGGGCCGATGCAGAACAACTTCAACTTCTCACCAGTAGGCTCGCCCATGATGAACAGTGGCTTCAGCAACATGTACGGCATGCCGGCCTCGATGCCACATTCTCAAGCTCCAAGCAACTTCCATTCACCCGTCGGATCGAACTTCCACTCAACAGTATCGACGCCACAGCCTATGGCAGAAGAGCAAAACATGTACTTTGGCGCTCAGCACCAGAACCACTTTGGATCCATGCCCAACTTCTCACAACATCAACACCACAACGCACCCCACGGATCCATGCCGCAGCAGCAATACATCTTCAACCCGAACGGCGAGACAATGTTTAGCGCGTTGACGACTGCGAGCCAGCCAAGTTCATTTAGCCAGCCGGCATTCCAGATGCCCAGCCACTTTGACGGCCCACACCACATACAGCACGACTTTAACGGACCCAGCAGCTTGCCTTTCAGCCGCAGTGAGAACATGTTCACATTTGGAGCGGATTCTGATAATGATGAAGATGATGTGATGTCGTTCGGTGACCAGAGCGTGTCCCAGAGTTTCTCTCCCATGGACGACAACATGTCAACGACAGATATGCCCAACAGCTACCAATGGGAGCACAACCTTTCGAATCAGTTCAATCCTACTGCTGCGAGATATCCTGGTGGACCACCACGCAAAGGCGTGACTATCGGCCACGCTGAGATGATCCCATCTCCGCAAGGCTGGGATCAAGGTGGTCTTGGGAGGGGACATGCATCGTCGGCATCTGTCAGCGACGTTCGCAACCGTGGAGGTGAACAGCGCACGCGCAAGATTCCTCGCACGACATCAACACCCAACACTGCTGGTATGGCGACTGGTATGTTCTCAATCAGGCCGCAGTCATCGCCCAACTCTCCCCCAGAGTCGAACTTCAGCTCTGCTGCACCATCCAGGCCCGGCAGCCCACGTCCGGGTGGAGACAATGGTGTTCCGACGACTTGCACAAACTGCTTTACCACAACAACTCCACTGTGGCGTCGCAACCCTGAAGGACACCCTCTCTGTAACGCTTGTGGTTTGTTCCTCAAATTGCATGGCGTTGTGAGACCACTCAGCTTGAAGACGGATGTGATCAAAAAGAGAAACCGTGGCAGTGGCAACCCTGCTACCACCACATCTTCGCGATCCAAGAAGATGGCCAGCCGCAAGAACTCAATTGCCATTTCTTCGAACACACCCTCGAAATCATCGGCTAACGATGGTGATTCGCCCAAATCCGTGGCCGGCTCAGCTGGTACCGGTACCGCCGCCACCACTCCAACAAGCGGTACTGCAGAGAAGCCCACGACGAAGAACCCCATCGCCATTGCCCCCGGTCCACCAAAGCCGACACCCATCGCACCATCATCGGTACCAACACGTTCCATTCCCCCAAAGAAGTCGAGAGGACAGAGCAAGACAAGCAACCCTATGGGCCAAGACACAAACATGGATGACGCAGATGATATGAGCATTGGAAGCAGCGGCTTCAGCAGAAGCAGGAGGGACGGACAACAAAGGCCGCAGCCCACGCAAAATCTATTCGGATCGCAGCAGAACAACTTGTCAATGCAGGCTGCAATGATTCCCCAGGGCGGCGGTATCGGAAACGGGAGCTCCGGACAGCAGGGACCACCCGGTGTGCCTCCGAGCATGATGACTGGTCCACAAGAGTGGGAATGGCTCACGATGAGCTTGTAGGCGTCCATGACCCTACACCGATATCCGGTTCTGAAGACGAAGAAGCGGATGCTTGACATGACTATGCGATGCGACGTGATAGAGGGACGACATATACAAGACGCGTCTGATGATACCCGAGCACTTTCGAAGTTTTTCCATCTCCGATCAAGAGACGACGCTGCGGACAGAGCTCAATTCCCACACACCAATAATCGTCCTTGGTCTTGGTTTATCACGCACTATAGAGGACAGGCGTTTTTGTTCCGATTGCTATTTTTGCTTTCTTGCTATTTCGCGAGCCATTTTGGTTGCCAGCTTTTCTTCTCTCTCGGCCGGCCTTTGTGTTTGGGATATCACGAATCGGAGGGCACGGCTTTTGAGGGCCAAGATTACATTTGCTTTTTCTCATTCTGGAGGATTTATACCACTGCTGCTTTTTTGGGGCTGATTTTCTTTTTCTTTACCCTGCTTTGCTTAGTTCAACCATCCCCATGCGCAACGGCAGTACTCTTGTTGGTCGAGCCACTTACTACTGTGATCGACCTCGTGTATTTTGCCACGAGACCACGACTATTCTTGTATAGAGAGAGAGAGAGAGGGAAAGAGAGATAACCTGTTATATTGATTTTTATCCCCATATGAGGCGACTCGAGAGTTCTATGACCACCCTTTTCAAACGTGCGTGCGCCGTTTTCCAGTAATCTCACAACTTTCTTGTTGTCTGCAGGACATCTATCCCTGGTCCTGTATGATGTAGCCAATCACATTGGACGTAAGCACACACAAGTCATGTCATGGGAGGGGCGGGGCATAAATGGATAATCGTCCCGAGTTTCCAACATCGGTTGGTTGGTTGGTTGATTGCATTGCATTGCATTGATTTGCTACTTTTATCGTGCCGACCGGCCATCGTCAAGCCAAAAACTCACTCGTACTTGTGCTGCATCACACTTCATCACATCAGTTCCACCCCACCCCACCTCACCCCACCCACCCACTCAGCCACCACCAAACCCCGACAAACCCCAAACAAAAACAAGAAGAAAAAAAATCAAGGCCACATCCCCCTCGGAATCCTACCCTCGTGCCACTCATCCCGCCCCACAACCCGACTGACCCCATCGTCAAAACACACCCCGTCATCCTCGTGCTTCACCCTCCAAGGCTCCACGACCCGCGCGTCGTCCTCGCCCCTCTGCGCCCGAGAAATCGCAACGTTGAAACTGAAACTGCTCTTGACGAAGCCCCCGAACATGCTGCTGCGCTGTAGCACTTCGTAGTCGACCAGCGCTTGCTGGTCCCATGTCAGAGCTTCGAGGTCCGCTCGCGCGGAAGAGTTGGCGGGGAGGAGGTCGAGTTTGGACGTTACGAGCAGAGGGGGATTGTGCGCGGCGGCTTTGGCAGCGAAGCGTGCGAGTTCGCTGGCGTTGCCGGAGGCAACGTAGATGAGACGGAAGTCGTGGGAGAGGGCGTGCGCGATGTAGGCGTCTGTCTGCGCGGAAAAGTTTGTGTTTGGCGCGGAGGTCCAGCCGGCGATTTGGGCGTCTGCTTCGGTGCGCAGGTGGGCGCCGTAGAAAACCGAGCTGGGGATAGCGTTGCGGGGGTCGAGGGCGAGGGCTGGGTGTTGGAGGGCGAGGGATTGGGCTGTGATGGCGGCGAGGCGGCGGATTGAGGGATTGGTGCGAAGGACTTGAGGGAAGTTGCGGCGGAAGGAGGGAGGGAGGGAGCGGGTGTCTATGTCCCAGAGGGTGCGTTCGAGGTTGATGAGGGTGATGTTCTCAGGGCTGTAGGTTGGTTTCGTGGCGAGCCAGGAGTCGAGGTGGCTCCGGTAGGCATTTCGAGTGTTGTCGAGACTGGCGTCCATGCGGCGGGTTTGAGGGAGGTAATTTCCTGGAAGGGCATCGACCATGGCTCGATCGTCCTTTGGTTTGTAGATTGTCATCTGCGGGCAGGCCTCAGACATGGCGTCGAGAAACCAGGCTTCATCGAAGAAGAGGTCGAAAGGCGCGCGACTGGCCCAAACGTTGCTGATATCAGTTTGGCTGCGGCTAGCCATGCCCGGTAGCATGATTGAGGCTCCGGCTTCGATGGCAAAGAAGAGGAAGTCGAGGATGTTGCCGCGCACGTTGCCGATACCGCCATTCGCATTGGCGAGGTTGAAAACGAGATTGGGGCGCCATTCTGTGGTGTTGCAATACGCTCCAACGGCGGAAGGGTTGAAAGGCTCGACAAGATGCACATTCAGCCAGTCGCCGACGAAATCATTTGAAGGTGGACGACTGACACGGCTCAATGGCGCATTTGCGATGTGATACTGCCATGATACGTAGTATAAAGGTATCAGTACAGCAAAGAAACCCGCAGCATAAACAGCTGGATGCTGCTTGTCGATGACAATGGGTTTCAAGCACATGGCGCCGACATCTTCCAAGAACGACGCTTGATGCGACGTTGCTTGCGAAGTCCCAGAACTTGGAGGTTTCGTTTCGATTGAAAGCGCCAAACCCCTTGCTTCCGCTGCAGTACAACATTCCGTCCCGACACGCCGCTACTCCTTACATGGGACGCCTCAACCATGCCCCAAAGGACTTTTCTTTGCCTGTCGCGCACTCGGGGCGCTGGGTGTAGGAGTAGGAGTATTGCTAGCAGTGCTCTGCGACGGTGCCGGAGACGCCGTACCATCGCCCGGATCTACCGCCAAGCTCGAAGTGCCATCGACATCGACCGAAAGCCTGTTCCACTCCTTGTGTCCCGGCTTCGCGTTCGCACCGTAAGCCTTTTGCATATTCTCCGAAGTTAGCCAGTGGCTCGTGTCAACTTTCTCGCCTTTCTCGTTGGTCGGAAGCATCTCAGGACGACCGAGCTGCTCTTTTGGATCCTCAGCCGAGTGGATAAGCATCTCATCGCGGAGCGCCATGGCCTTTTCTTCGGCGCGGTGTTTGCGCATTGCTTCCGCATTGCTGGTCTCCGAGGAGCGTTCGAGAGCATTACGCTGCGTGAATTCCAGACGGTCGAGCTCACTCATAAGGTGGTCTTGCGGAGACTCGACTGAGCTTACGTTGGTCTCGAAGCTGCTCGGCGCGCGAGGATTAGTCGGTCTCAGCAGCTTGCTGCTATCCCGCATGAGCTCGTCTCGCTTTCTGCGCCCTTCGATAGCCCACTTGACCAGCATCCTCTCTAAATTGGGCTTCTTCACTGGCTTACTGAGGTAATCGTCCATTCCGGATTGTTGGCACTTCTCGCGATCACCCTGGATCGCCGAAGCAGTCATTGCAACAATGGGCGTACCCTGGATCCTTGCATTGCTGGCAAACTCTGTCGCGTTACGAATTTTATACGTCGCGTGGTATCCATCCATGATCGGCATCTGCACATCCATCAAGATAATATCGGGCGCTGGCCTCTCTGTGGATGGAGTCCGCAGGTAGTCCAGCGCTTCTTGCCCATTCCAGACAGCTGTGACAGGGAATCCCAGCTTCCTGATGGTCTTGATGGCGATTTGTTGGTTGATAGGGTTGTCTTCGACGACCAAAACATTGACCTTCTTCCGTTCTGATTCGCTCAGGTCTGCAACGACTGTTTCCGCGGTTCCTGAACTGCCTAGAATTGCAGAATCAGGCGAAGCACCGAACTTTCGAAGCGTGTGGGTAGGTGTGGTAGGACCACTGTCTGAAGATGCTCTGGATACGGACATCTCAGAGGCCAGACGGTCTGGAATTGCATCTAAGCCGATGAGCGGCGACCCACTGCTCTGGTATGGCGCCTTGTGAAACGGGATGGTGAACGAAGCTTTGGTCCCAGCGCCCAAGACTGATTCGAGAGAAATGCTGCCGTGCATCAACTCCACTAGGTTCTTACTGATTGTGAGACCCAGCCCAGTACCGCCAAATCGTCGTGCTGTAGAGCTATCGGCTTGTGAGAAAGGTTTGAACAACCGCTGCCTCACTTCTTCCTCGATGCCGATGCCTGTGTCTTGTACGGTGAATGCGATCTCAAGGATCTCGTTGGACTCTTTCTGCACTCTCACGCGCATGGTTACAGAGCCTTCACTCGTAAACTTGATTGAGTTGGTGAGCAGGTTTGTCATAACCTGGCGCAAGCGTCCGGGATCTCCTGAAATAGACATGATGGTCAGTGGAATGCCCTATTGTGTTCCAGAATTGTCTCGCGTACCCATCACCTTCCAGTTCTTGATCTCTGGAATATCATCAATATACTTGAGACCCTTACGCTCCGCCGCGAACGAAAGCATGGTGTTCACATCTTTGATGACCACGGAAAGATCGAACTGCACCTCCTCGATATCTAAACGCCCACTCTCCACCTTCGAGAAGTCTAGGATGTCGTTGATCACCGTCAGGAGACCATTTGCGCTCCTCTGTATATTCTCGGCGCACTCTCGCTGGTCCTTGGTGAGGTCTCCAATATCGTTGTCGAGTAGGAGCTCCGACATGCCGATAACGCCGGCGATAGGCGTGCGGATTTCGTGGCTCATGTTTGCGAGGAACTGGCTCTTCATCTTGCTTGCCTCCTTTGCAGCGACACTTTGCGCCATCAGGTTGGCATTATCTTGGTTGCGTTTCTGCAGGTCTAGCTCAGCCTGTTTCGTCTCGGTGACATCCATGCTGACGCCGACGACGCCGTCGATGAAAGTGTCTCCTTCAATGCCGCCTATGCGCTCTTGGCGTAGGATGGGTACCAATCGTGTTCTAAACCATCGGCCAGTGGAGGTGATCTGCTGCTCGATGGTTTCGTCTGTCAGTCTCCCAGCCAGAATGCCTTCAACAGGCGACTTGTAGGTGTGCAACTCGTTGTCACGGTTTTGTATCTTGAATATGTCCCACAGGTTTCTGCCCAGAAGGGTTTGCTTGGCTTTTGCGAGGTCTTTGTTGTCGGGTTCGTACATGGCTCTGCCCTCAAAGAGGGCTAGATCGCAGTTCATGTCGACAGCCCATAATGTGATGCGAGCGTGCTCGACGACCTGTTCAAGCTGCGCGCGAGTCTGCTTCGCTTCTTCGCGCGTGAGGACCAGTTCGTGGATGTCAGTGCAAGTACCGAACCATTTGAGTATTGCGCCATGCTCGTCACGCATTGGTACAGCGCGACCCAACATCCAACGCCACTCGCCACTTGCGCTACGAGCACGGTACTCCGTGAGGTATTCCTCTCCGGTAGCCAAACTGTGAGCCCATTTCGGTGCTGCAACTGCCAAGTCATCCGGGTGGAAGCCATTCACCCAGCCTTCGCCTTCGCTTTGTTCCACTGTCAGGCCAGTGTAATCGTACCAGCGCTTCGAATAGTAGTCGTGTTCGCCTGTCGGTGTCGTTCGCCAAATCATCTGGGGAATCATGTTTGTGATGTCTTCAAATTGCCTCTCGTTGCGCACTTTCTGCTCGTTGATCGTATTCTGGAAACCGGTCACGTCGTTAAACACGACTAGACCGCCAATGAAGACTCCTTTGTCGTCGAGCATTGGTTCTCCCTGAACGTCGTACAAAATGCGTGATCCATCCTTCGCGGAGTACATTCCGACCCTGTAGCCTTCGAATCGTTCTCGCTCGCGCATCAGGCGCATGATCGGGATGTCCTCCAATGGGATCAGTTCGTCGAAATCTTCACGGTACAACACATAGCGTGACAGGAACTCGGTGGCCGATTCGTTCGTATCGGGGACTGTGTCAGCATATGGATATAGCAGTTGAATGGCAGCTTTGTTGGGTACACCAAAAGTCTGGTCCCGCCACATTGCATAGGCCGGAAAGCTCATGCTGTTCAGAATGGCGTCCTTGAGACGATTGCTTTTGGTGAAGATTGTAGGTGCTGCAGCCTGAGCAGCCTTGTCCGGTGGACCCCGGGGCGGGAAGGCCATAGGCGAAGGCATGTTTGGTGTACCAGCGGGCGAATTACGGCTACGTCGCGACTTGCGATTAGGATCTGATGTACTCGAGCTGGTGGAGCTGACGGCAGACGGGAAACCCGAATTTAGCGACGATTTTGGGCGAGACACAATCCGCTTCGACAGCTCTGTTGTGCTTCCTGAGTGGCTAACGGTACCTCCCGAAAGCGAGCTTGCTGTACCTGCTGGGATATCTGCAGCGGCAGTGAAGGTAAGAGTAAAGTATTGATCTTCTTCTGTTGCCCAGACAGAAATGATCATCTTGGCCTGCATGTGCGCATTCGCAAGGGCCGCTTGCTCTGTGACGGACTCGGGTGCTGGTTTGGGGAGACCTGTGCGTGCATCTCGAACGGTTGAGAAGACGATATCCACAGCGGCATCGTGTACTTCGGTCGTCTTCTTCACGCTTGAGTGACTACGCTTTGAGGAGGCAACCGAGTGAGATCTATTGCGTGTATCGCCCGGAACTTGATCTTCCTGCTCTTGCTCGAGGCCTTCACAATGTCTTTTGTACGCCTTTTGCGCTTTGGACGCATCGTCAACCACATTTTGTAGAATGTCTTCCCACGAGACGAATACAGCGTTGCCTCCTTGCAAAAGATCTATTCCAAGTTCCCCGAGAGTCTTTCCTTGAAGTAGATCCGCTGAGCTCTGGACTTCTCGCTCTTCGCCTTGTGTATTATCTCGGCCTGCGTCTTGATCGTCATCGTCTGTGTCTGACTCGGCTAGATCGATCCCAAGAAGCCTTCCTACAGCCTCGTTCGCAAGGACGATGTGTTTTGTGGTGGAGAGCACGAGCACGGGCATTGGCAGGTACTGTAGTGCAGTGAACGCCAGGCCGGCTTGCGATTGCGGAGGTGGCATGGTGATAGACAGCGAGGCGCGCCTTCTGCGCCGCCCAACATTCGCCAACTCTTCTCCGTCCACGCTGCCGTCGCTGGTGAAATAGTCGACGCCCTCGACCGCGGCTCTGGCGTCGGTATCGGTGAGGTGGGACTCATACCGGATCCCTTGCGTCTCGAAGGAGACGTGCGGTTTTGCCATGAGGTGTGGAGGGCAAATGGTGTCGCACTTGGGCGCCTAGGCACGGATTCGGCCTGCTCTTTCAAGGCGCAGGTGGCATGCGTACACGTCTACTCGTTGGCCTCAACATGCGGGTTCTAGCGTTCGAGGCGGTACCGAAGTAGCCGAGGGTGAGGAACAGAGCAATTGGCGTATACGGGTGTAAGATGGGCGAATTTGGGTTATGGCAGGCCCCGTGCGTTGACGGCAAGACACAGACGCAATGCAATCACTTTGTTTTAGAGGCGTGTCGCGGATGAGGGCAAAAGTGTAGCGGGAGTGAATAGCGGTTCGTGTTTGACGCCTCCGGGCCAGACCCTCTCTCTACGTCAAGCGCTCCGGACGAGGCATCCGTTAAGCTTCTGCTAAATGGCCGTCTGTGGCTGCACTGCACGCGTTGCAAATGGAAGCGAAGCAGTGACGTAGCAGTACAGAGTGGAGATGAAAGGCCTTTCCGAAGGCACAGTGTTGTACTCGCTAGTCTATGGCAGTCAGTGGTAAGCAAGGCGCAGGTCACACATATTTACAAAGCAGTCCCAGCAGCCTGCACCGGAACATTATACTCCAGGCGAGCCCTCGACTTGTTGAAGATCATGGGGTTGTCTTGTCTTGGTGTTGGCAACAAGCAAGCAGTTTGCCGGGGGGGGGGAGGGGATACAAGAGGGTAGACCAGGCCTACTCTCTACACTATCCCCAATCAATCGCAGCACACAAGTCTAATCGGTACGATCGCCGCGTCCGCGCTTCCTTCCGTGCTGAACTCTCCCGGCTGGCGGCCCCCGTGCATGCATCGAGAGGCTAAGCAATATCAGAGAGAGACACCACAGTCTGGACTGGAGTCTAGACTATAGCAATAAATATACACAACAGACACACACACACACACACACACACACCGCCACCATGCCTGTCTTCCGCCTGGAAGCCCTCGCATATCCGGGTGTCGTCTCCCTCGTCTCCTTCCTGGCTTTCACTTCGCAATTGCTATTCCGCAACATCCAGCCAGGCCCGCTGCGGAAAGGAGAGGCATACATCTTCAATGCCCTGGTATTCGCACTGCTCGTTTGCTACACTCGCACATGCTACACCGATCCGGGCCGTATCCCGAGTGACTGGCACCAGAACATCCAAACCAAGCATGAATGTGCACGTGTCGCGGCAGAAGCCTCTTCACGCCAGCGGTATTGCAGGAAGTGCGAGATGCCAAAGCCGCCACGTGCCCATCACTGCAAGATCTGTAAGCGGTAGGTCGTCCTGGTTCATGTAGGCATGCAATGTAGACCAGGTACTGATCAATCCAGGTGCATCATGAAGATGGACCATCACTGCGTCTGGACAGGTAGGTTTCTTTTTTTTTTTTTCTCTTCCCCCCTCTTTCCTTTTCGCTGTCGATATCGTAATCATTTCAAGTATGGTAGGTAACACTTTCCAGCCAACTGCATCTCCCACATCACGCTCCCACATTTCTTGCGCTTCCTTTCCTACGCCGTGGCAGCTATGCTCCATCTTCAATACTTTCTCTTCGTGCGCTGCGCCTTGCTCTGGAAGAACCGCAATCTTCCCAGTGTAAGTCCTCCCGATTGTGATGACCATGAAATCTGAACTCATCACCCACCCAGTATCTCGGCCCAAGCGCCCTCCAACTCTCCCACCTCTTCATCCTCGTCGTCGTAAACGGCCTCGTACTCTTCGGCCTGATCCTCCTCCTAGGCCGTTCAGTATGGGGTCTCGCCCTCAACATCACCACAATCGAAAGCTGGGAAGTCGAACGCCATCACGCACTGCTCCGCCGTGCACGCGTTCTAGGTGGCCAACTCGACGGTCCCGACGGCACCAAAGTCCGCATCCAACACCAGGAATTTCCATGGGACATTGGCATCTTCTCCAACTTCCGTCAAGCCATGGGGACCTGGAACTTGCTCGCGTGGGCCTGGCCCTTCGCTGCCAGCCCTTCTGTTGACAGTGGCTTGGTGTATGAACACAATGAGATTGACGGCAAGTCTATCCGAACATCCTTCCAAAGCGGAGACGTCCTAAATAACCATCTCCAGACCCCAGCAAGCCCTGGCCCCCACCAGACCCAGACCGCGTCTACAGAGCTCCACGCGCACCGCCGTCCGGCGACGGTTTCACTCAGTCCATGGATGTAGACGAGTTCCGCAAGCGCCAGCAAGCAGATCTCCACCGCCACCAGGCCGGCGAGCACATCGTGCGCAGAAGGCCTTTCCACGAACGCTACGCCCATCTCGACCGGTGCGCACAAGCCAGTAATCATTACAACGATAACGACGACGACAACGACGAAGCGCTCGCAACAGACAGCGAAGACGACGCCGACGAACAGATGCAATCACCCTCGATCCTCAATCGCCAATCCGCCAGTGAAGAGGAAGGCGAAGAAGCGTAAGTCTCTCTCCATCCCTCGCAACGCAACGCTGTGCAGAGGCGAAATCGCGAACAAAAGGCTAACAACGGCTTTTTTTTTCCCGGCATATTAGATGGCGAAACAAAGAAGGCGAACGCCTCGCGGATTTCGGCTTGGACGAAGACGCCGAGTTCTACGACGAGGACAATCTGCCGCTCGCTGAAATCATGCGAAGGCGTAAAGTGGATGGGAAAGACTAGGCGGTTGGATTTGGCTGTGGAGTCTCTGGGCGGTGTGCATCCAGGTAGGGTAGCAGGACAGCATGAGGTTGGGGTGCGCGGATTGTGTTGTGGTGTTAAGAACTGTGAGTATGGCAAGTAAGGGACACTGTGGCAGATATTTCCGCAGTTCGGCTGAGCTGAACCAGAAAACCCGTCAGCTAGATTTAAAAGCAAATTCACTCAAGGGCACCAGGAACATTCACAAGCCAGATATTTCTGTCACAAGCCAGATATTTCTGTAGATTACTTAAAAGAGAGAAGGGAACAAAAAAAAGATTCATTTACAAAATTCGCTTACACACAAAGATATCTTATCATGTGTCACAAAAAAAAAAAGGCAAGGGTCCTTGCCCACAGTTTCTTTATCTCCACCGCGCCAGATCCATTTCTGCTCTATTCGTCGTCGTCGTCGTCGTCGTCATCCTCGTCTTCATCCTCCTCCATGCCCTCAGCAGCATCGACCTCAAACGTGGGCGCTTGATCCACGCCAACGTAATCCGCGCTCATCAAGAACAAAGTAAGCTCATGTTTACCCGGCGTAGGAACGACAAGCTCAAGCTTCGTCTTCAGCGCCCTCGCAATCGTGACCCTCTTGATAGCCAGCAGCGACTTGGTGCTCTCCTCGCCGACGACCAGCCACCAGTTCTCCGTCTTCTCGGCCGGATAGAAGGGCGCGTGCACGGTGAGGTTGGGCTCCTCGTCTTCTTCAATTTCGCGCTCGACGGAGACGTTGAGCACGCTGGGCGCGCCGGAAGTGACGCTGTCGGGGTCTTCGAGCTCGAAGGTGAGCTCGACGTTGGGGTAGCGCTCGTTGGTGAAGCGCGCGGCGTCGCCGAGCTGCGCGTTGCTGAGGCCCATGGCCTTGACGAGCTGGCCGTAATTGGGGTTCTCGCCCGGGTCCATGGCTTCCATGAACTCGAAGACGTCATTGACGCCGTTGGTGTTGCAGGCTTCGACGACTTCGGGCTCGAAGTGGGGAATTTGCTTGAGCGGGCTGTCGCGGTCCCACATGGCCTGGACGACCATTTGGCTCATTTCCATGGCGCTCATGGCGTTGAGGTGGCCTTCGGAGGAGAGGACGTCGACGGTGGCGCTGAGAAGACTGAGGACCTTGCGGAGGACGATTTCTTGGTCTTTGGCGAGATCGGTGGGCAGCTGCATGCGAGAGAAGTGAGCTTGCAGCAGGACAAAGGCCTTGAAATGGGGAGACTCGAAGTTGGCTTCGTTGAGCTTGACGGGGCAACGGTCGTAGATACGCTGCAGAGTGTGCTCCTCGTGTCGGCGGATTTGGATGTCTTCGAACTCGGTAGCGGCTGTGATGATTTCCAGGATGCCCTTTAGCTTGGTGTTGCGCTTCAGCGAGAGAAGCAAGGTCTGCATGCTGATAAACGAGATGTTGTAGTACGCCGCAATCATAGCAGCGTTCATGGGCTCGACGGTGTCTTCATCCTCGTCCAGCTCGATCAGCTTGGCCTCGGAAAGCTCCTTCAGCGTAGACTCCACCAACTCGGACAAGTATGCGCTTAAACCGTCGTGCGATGTGTCCTGCAGGCCGTAGAAGCTGGGGTTTGCTAGAAGTCGTCTGTAGAAGTATGTGTAGGTCGACCAATCCACTGCATCTTGAGTTGACTCGATTGTCTTTGTGCTGATCTCGGTGACGAAGGCGTCGTGGAAGAATGTCTGCAGTTGACTCTCGATGGGAAGTGCTTCCTTCAAGAACTTGCTGTAATATTCGCGCTTGACAGCCGGGCACATCAAGACGCCGCGGCTTTCCTTGTCTTGGAGCGAGCGACCAGCCTTGCCAAACATCTGCAGGACATCACTAATGGGGTAGTCAATGTAGCGATGCTCACGGCCCTCGAAGAACTGTGTTCCCATGATGATGACGAGGTATGCCGAGCTCTGGATCTCCCAGCAGCAGTCTCTGGACACAAGCATCACCTGGACGGCACCTTGGCTGAACAGGTGATCCACGATTCGCTTGTCGCCTACAGACAAGGCTTCGTGATAGTAAGCAATACCGTGAGACAGGGACGCAGCCAGTGATCGCTCCTTGACCTTCTTCAGCAAGGGTGCAATGCTCTCAACGTCCGTGTGCAAGAAGCGATCTTCGTTGTCGTCCGCAATGCAGGCGGCGAGCAAGTCCGAGGCTGTAGCGCGGACCTGCTTCCTGCTCGGCACGAACACCATGGCAGGCTTGTCGGAAGCATGCTGCAGAATTGCTTGGTATGTAGGCTTGGTCATGGCAAGCATGAGCGAGGGGAAGTGAGGAATTGTGAAAGACTGCAGGTGCAGTCCCAACGGAATAGGTCGGACTGAGGGGCTGAAGTTGTAGATGGTCTGCTTGCTGGCTCCAATCCATTCACCGATATCCCTGGCGTTGGCAAGAGAGACGCTCAGACCCACAATGCGGACGTTGCTTTCCATGTTTGCGGCGATAGCCTGGGTACGCGAGACGATAGTCTCATACACGTAACCGCCATGGCCACCGAGCAAATGCAGGTCATCAGCGATCAGAAGCTTGGTGTTTTGCACATTCTTCCTGCGCTGCCACTGACGGGACATCATGTCCCACTGAGCCGGCGTTGCCAAGATAAGATCACCACGTTCGAGGAGCTTCAAGTCGGCAGCCGTTTCTCCAGTAAGTTTGACAATTTCTTTACCACTTGCCAGCTTGGAGAGACGAGTCTGCCATTCCTTGTGGCGAGCGTCGACTTGTTCCTGGAAGGGTGCAACATATACAGCCTTGCCAGAGTTCTGCTTCGACCAGTGCCTAAGGATGGCGAACTCAGCACACACTGTCTTACCACTGCCAGCAGCACAGCCAACAAGTACACTCTCGTCCGACTGGAAGATGTGGTTGAAAGTCTGGGACTGGATGCGGTTGAAGTTTGTCCAATCCGGGTACAGGTCGACATAATCCTGACGTTTCAATGCGGCAACTGGCAAAGGCTGCAACTCAAGGAGTGGTGTGTGGGAGGGGAACTTCTCAGGCAGGTGCAGCTTTTGGAAGCTCAGCGCAAGCTTGCTCTCAGCGTGCATCCAGCGGTCCGAAACGACGGTGATGAAGTAGTTGGGTGGCATTGGCTCCGTGATCGGGACGGTAAACTCCACAAGATGCTCGTTCATCTCAGAGACAGCATACTCTTTGCGGAGCAGGAACTGGTCATGGAACAGAATCTGTTCACCATCACAGTCCTCCACGATAATCCACCAGCCCTCGGCACGGCCATGAAGGTTGTCGTCCCACTCAAAGTTGGGAGTCAGGGTCAGCTCAACACGGAGCAAGCTCTTTGTGATAGGCTGGACTTGCGCTTGCACATCAAGCCTGGGGAAACGTGAAACCATGTTGCAGACTTGACGGCCATGCTTCTGCATACCAAGAAGCTCTCCCATGCGTGGAGGGTCCAGGTCAAAGTATTGCTGCCAAGGCACATCGATACGCTCAGCCTTCTTGATGATTTCAGGCGAGCACTCAGGGAACTGTCGCAATGGGGTCATGGTCGGCCACATTCTCTTCTCGGCTGTCTTACAAAGAGCCAGAGCGTCCTTGGCAACACCAGCCCATCCCTTCTTGAGAGCAATTTCGAACATGGCTCTCAAAATACGGCCAGCTGATTGGGTCACGTAGACAAGATCAGCCATGAGGGCAAGACCTTCGAGCTTCAGTCTGCTGACGAATGCCTGGAGGAGAACATTGATCTTGCAGTGCGGCTCGTCAATAGTTTCCTTGACTGGAATCGGCACGCGACCAAGCAGCTTAGCCAGCTCGAGCTTCTCGTCCTGACGCACGGGGATGTATTTGAACTCCTCACTAAGCGCAAAGATGCGGAACAGCTCGATAGGACTGACAGACGGCTGAATGTTGCGGTTGTATGTCAGCATGCTGTTGTGTGTGATGTAGTAATGACTTGCAACGCGTCCAAGTTCGGTAGATTGCAGACGTCCGCTCTTCTTGTCGTACTTGACCAAGCTAGCTGCCTCGAGCATCACGGCCGCTGAATGAATGAGGTCAACTCTACGCTGCTCTAGAGTATGGTCGTCGTCGTAATCTGGGCCAACTTGGTAAAGGCCAGGAGAACGCAACATGCGAACGAACAGGTAAGTGTATCCAAGCCATTCGACACCTTCATCTCTGGTGCGGATGTTGCCAAGAACGATTTCGGCGTTCAAGTTGTCTGCAAGCTTCGAGGCCAATTGACTCTCGATGGGGAGTTGCTGGTTCAAGAGAGAAAGGTAGTATTGCAGTTCGGCCTGGGATGTGATGATGATACCTTCACCATAAGTATCATACTGTGGACGACCGGCACGACCAAGCATCTGCAAGACGTCCTGCGGGCTGAGCTCGACCCAGCTACCCTTCTCTGGAGAGTATACCTGTGTTCCCTTGATGATAACAGTGTGTGCAGGCAAGTTGACACCCCAGGCGAGTGTAGCTGTACAGACCAAGACTTGAATGTGGCCATCGGCGAACAAATCTTCGACAGTTGTCCTGTCGGCTCTGCTCATACCAGCATGGTGAATACCGAAACCGTACGGCAGAACGTCCTTGAGATCAGCACTGGCCGCACCGTCAGCCTCGTCGCGCAAGATCTCACGAGTGGCGCCGTCAGTACGTAAGATCTGGCCAATCGTCTCGAGTTCCATTGCCTTGTCGCGGATGTATTTCGCAGTCTTCGCAGTCTCTTTGCGCGAGTGGACGAAAATGAGCATTTGCTGCTTGTTTTGTCCAACCTGTTCCAGAGTCTTGGTGTAACAGATGTCGTTCATAGTCTTCAGCTGCTTGATTGCCTTCTTCTCCGTAACGCCAATGAACTCTTGCTTGAGCGGACAAGGACGGAAGCTGCCGTCGAAATGGTATACACCAGTCTCAGGATCTGCACGTAAGAATGTGGCCACATCACGGTAATTGGGCAAAGTAGCCGAAAGACCGACGATGCGCACGGGATCTCCAGTTTGCTCCTGGCGACGGATAGTGCGTGCAACAATGCTCTCGAGAACGGGTCCACGGTCATCGTGCAGCAAATGAATTTCATCAATACAGATCAGGCGGACGAGGTTGGTGTAGCTGGTGTCAGTGGCCTTGCGAGTGATGACATCCCACTTCTCAGGAGTGGTGACGATCAACTGTGTGTCTGCAATCTGCTGTTTGGTGAGCTGACGATCACCAGTGAGCTCAGAGACCGTAATGCCATATGGCTCCAGTCTCTTGCCAAAGTTGCCGACTTGCTCCTGTACAAGAGCCTTGAGCGGTGCAATGTAAACAATCTTGAAGCTATCCAGGTCGATCTCACCCGTTTCTGGGTTTCTGTGCTTGCCAATTTCGCGGAGCATGGTCAACATGGCTACGTTTGTCTTGCCAGATCCAGTCGGGGCACAAATCAGCATGTTTCCGTCGTCTTCAAATGCAGATGGGTAACATCTTGTCTGAATTCTGTTGAGCGACTTCGAGGTGCCGAAACCTGGTTGTGCCCACGCTGGTAGCTCTGATGTGGGCTTGAGTGGCTCTGAGGGATCGAACTTGGGCTTCGGCGCTGGGACGTGAATTTCTTCATAACCCTTGAAAGTCCGCTTTGTTGAGCCTTGTGGCAGACGGACATTTGTGTTCGTCATGGTGTGGTTGCCTTGATCAAATTTGAGATCATCGATGTTCAGTGTCTTTCGTGGCTGCAGTCCTCCAACAAGGCCGTCTTTGGTACCTTCTTGATCTTGTTGGATGGGTGCTTGTGCGTCCAGATCCATGGCGTCAAGCTTGACATTCGTTTTAGCCTTGCCATCGCTCTTTGGCTCATCTCGTCCTTTGAGCTCTCTCAAAATACTGGAGTGACCAGCGGTTTGCATTTCCTTTTCGATGGCAGAGCGCGCTTGTTGGTCTTCGCCTGCGCGCTGCCACTTCAGTACCCAGACAATCTTGTCCCTGTTCTTGACGAGCTTGCCGACGAGTTCGGGGTGTTCGTAGTCGAAGAGCTCCATGAGGTCGTTCTCAACTTCGCGCAGAGGCTTGGATTCTCCAGAATCGCTCTCCAGAGCAGACATGATCTCTTCTGATTCCCTAGTCTTCTCCGACTGAATGTGAGCATCTTCGTAGAGCTGTCCAACCTGCCGTTGTAGCCAATATGCATCGATTTCATGTGCGGGTATGATGTCCGGATCTTGCTCGGTCTCTTTCTTTTGGGGTCGGTTCTCTATAACCATGCCATCCTCATCGGCATCCTCTTCATCCGCGGCGGCTGGTGGAGGGCCGTCGATATCACCGGTGGTCTCTTCTGTGCCCATCTGAAGTTCGTCCTCTGACTCCTCATCCTCGTCCCGAACCTCGAAAGTTTGACCCTTGCCCTCTTCTTCATCCTCGTCGTCCTCGCCGAAGTCGACGGCCACACCCTGACGCTCATCAATGTCGGCACCATCACCTCCATCGTCGCCCATCTCTTCGTCATCGTCCTGCGCGTCGTAGTCTGTGATTTTCTTGCCCAGGTTCACAAGCATGTTCATCTCTTGACTTGTGAGTGTCACGCCGAGGATGTCGTCGATTTCCTTCTTCTTATCGAAGTCCTTGAGCGTCTCATCCTTCAGATATTCCAAGATAGAGTCGGTTGCCGATGCCGTAACGGCAAGTCCATAGTCGCCGCCCATCTTGCGCGCAGTTTCGGTCGCAATGAGATCGTAGACATCTTTCGTCGCAGCTGTCCGGGGCCTGTATCGCAGGCCTTCAATGTCCAGGTCTCCTTGGCTCAATACACCTGCCGCTCTGGAGTTTTGCAACGGTTCAGTCCTCTTTCTTTTGCGTGCTTGCTCTTGCGCAGGTGGACGCGCGGGTGCGGCTTCGCGTGCTGTCCTCGAGCCCATGTCGCCTAGGTTGATGCGACCTGCTAGCGATTCCGGATCGCCAGTGTTCTCGTCACCACGACGCGACACGAAACGACGGTCCGCCTGCAGGACCAAGTTGGACATTGCGCCATACTTGTACTGGCTCATGTTGTTGTCGCCTCCGCCGCCTCCACCGGCGCCGCCCTTCTGTTGGTTCGACATTACGGCGGGAACTGCTCGCTTTTGGGCGAACAAGCCGTGGATGTCAATGTGTAATGGAGGTGTAGTGGGTGTCTCTAGGAGACTTGGATGTACCGCCACGCGACAGCTTTACGAACCTGAACTTGATGATGGTGGAAAGTCTTCGGAGACACTCACGCTAGTCGAACCTTAAATTCTGCCAGGTACATTACCACGGCTTACATCCTATCTTCTCCTCACAACATCACCGCATCCATGATTAACGAGAACAGCACAACGACAGTGATATCTTGAGTTGACTTGGTTTATACCTGGTTTGTAGCCTTCACGTGACAGATATCGTCGCACGAGCTCTCAATTACCTGCGAGGACAAGCTCTGTTCCATCTTTTGTGGCTGTGAGGTGAGGTAAGGCGAGGCTGAGTCGACTGTCGCCTAGCTGGAGGCAGAAGCACAAATCCTTCAACTCGTCTGTTTATAAAAAGCTGGCCTTCCGAAAACATATCCATGAAACTGACGTCTACTTGCAATACCGCCACTCTTCCAACATGGCGCACTTACTAACAGGAAACATGAAAGTCGAGCCTCCAACGAAGACTAATCGCATAAAGAACTTCCCTCGCGATGAAATTGAAGCAGACGCACGAGCAACTCATATTGTGGTTCACCCTCGCTACCCTGCCCTGCTGGCGTCTTTCCTGGTTTACAAGCGCGCCCATGGCTCACAGTACGAGAAAGAACTTTACGCTACGATGACATGGAAGCAACTCGCCGCACGTTTCATCCACCGCCGTCCTCTGACCTGTATGGGCTCCTCCGATGCCACCCTCATGCGCGACGGGACTGTGCTGGACAAAAAGGCCTACCAAGAGTGGGACCGTAACGGTACCAATTTGCAGTATCTCAATTCTCACCTCACACTGGAGAATTCTCTAAGCTATGACGAGATCATGCTCTCGTCTCTCCTTGGAGTGAGCGGACCGTCCTTCTTCATCAACACCGGTAGCCGGGGGAACTGTGCCAGGCCCGCGCGAGAGGGCTCATATCAACCTCGCGGCGTCATCGTTGGTCTAGTTGGCTCTCGTTTTGAAAGAGAGCATCGCATGGACTCGGTACATATCTTGCCTCCGCCTAAGCCGAAAGAGAACACCCCTCCACTCCAGGATCCAGTAATCAGCACCATGATCGAGGCCTTCTTTGGCGGGATCCGAGATAGCACGCAAGAATTTGACATGCCCATGTACAAGGCACGAACCCGGATCACAGCGGACATTTTTCTACTGGAAGCCAACGCTCGTGCTGCTGCCGCAGAGAAGAAAGCATGGGCATATGTTGTCGGCCTCGGTCTTGGCGTGTGGCAGTATTACCAGCAGCAACGAGAGTGGTTTGTTGAGGTCTGGGGAGAAGCGATCGCAGAACTCAATCTCGCACATATAGGCACTGTGGAGTTTGCATACATCAACAATCTGCCAGAGGATGTGGAGAGAGCAGTGATTCGCATCGGAGCTCAGAAGGGCATCCGGGTAGTGTTCAGCCGACGAGATCCGGCGGAAAAGCTGCAAGGTGATGAGCTTCTGGTTCTGAGTTATGCGTGGGACGGAAACGCCTTCCCCGGCAACGAGTATTGGTCAGGTAGCTTGGCAGGATCTGGTGATCCGGCTGCAGCTTGCATGAGTACGATTGCCGAGCTTCACAATCCCTTGGTCAATCCGGCATTCACGGAAAGAATCAAGGTTGCAGGCAAATATGGCTACGCTTGAGGGTTTGAGTCGTGTTAAGGACAGATTAGTACGTGTTGGTCAACTTCAGAAACATACATCACGCCAAAAAAACCTAGTAGCAGCTAGCAATTCATCGCCATGCACATTGCACAGGTATTTATGAAATAAAGCGAAACAAATAGACGCTGATCTTCCTGCCATTCAATTCAGTATATCAACAAACGACCTTTCGGTCCTAGGCAATTTTCCTCTCGAACACTTCAAGTAGTTTGACTAGGCAGTCCTGGCTTTCGGTATCCCTTTTGTCGGCAAAAAAATTCGAGGATCCTAAGATAACCTCGATCTGAGGGCCAGCCATTGTCTCACTGTCGAGACCAAGCCAAATCGCTTGTACCGCGGCATCCAGCTGCTCGGCATCATCTCCAAGCATATTGCGCACGTCTACGATAACAACAAAGCGCTCAGGCCCAGTGACGCCAGCAGCGCGCACCTGCTCTTCATCGACAGGCTGGCGGCCGGTTACGGCATAGATGACCATGACAACGAGTTCGAACTCCCTGTTGATGGTGCTGCCCTTCTTGACGACGCTTGGGTTGGGGGGCCCTCCCTGTAGCGTGTACTTGTGTGTTGGCCCGTTGATTTCGAGCGGTGAGTCTAAGTGCAAGCTGACTGGGTTCCCACCATATTTCTTTGCAGAAATCTTGGACAAGACTTCGCAGAAATGAGTCCTTCTCACGCCAGGCATGCCAATAACCGCGACGGCTTTACTTTCGGCTGGCATGGTTGAAGAGCGATCTGGATGGAGCCTAGGAAGAGTTTGGAAAGGCTGGAGGGTTTGCTGAGTCCGCTCTTACTTGACATGTGAATATACATGTGTACCTATGCGCGCATGCACGTCAGATGCTCGTGACCTTGGTCGATTGCCTTGTAGGGGACATTTGGCCCCTGCGTGCGTCGTAACAACGCATCAATGGCTTGATAAGCGCAGTTGCTACACAACATAACAACAGCTGCAAGTATAGTACGCCTAGCCGGCTCCCCACGACAGAGTGAGTAGAGCTACCTTCGACGATGACGAAACACTGAGCACCACGGAGCGACCGAAATGCCTGAGACATTGTAGAGGTACAGGTGCCAGACGAGCGCTTGGAGACTTTTCTCTCTATCCGTGAGATATCCTAGGATACAAGTAGATCTGTTGAAAAAGAAAAATTGACATGAAACGCAACCGATACCGTTGTGCAGTAGATCGGCCGCAAAAAGGCAACCCAAGCGCGTGGCTCTGGTCTCGATCATGGTCACCACATACATGTATTGTCTACCGATCTCATGTTCCTTGCTAGGATCGACGGATGTAATAATACACAGATGCCACAAAGTGGGGGCAAATTCGAACACACCCGAGGTCGATCAAACCACCAGCAAGCAGCGTCAATCGATGACCACGCCACACAGCTCATACACCTGACAATCAATCAATCAATCATCAAGTCGATCACACACACACTCAGCAACAAACATAATGTCCTCCCCATCCTTCGCCGTCCAATCAATCGACCACGTCGTCCTGACCGTCGCCTCCATCCAAGACACTGTAGACTTCTACACCAAGCACCTGGGCATGACCCACGAGACATTCGTATCAGGCGATGGCGTCGAGCGCCACGCGCTCAAGTTCGGCAGCCAAAAGATCAATCTGCACCTGTCCGGCCATGAATTCGAGCCCAAAGCGTCCAGAGTGCAGTCGGGCAGTGGAGATCTATGTTTCATCACGCAACATCCCATAGACGAGGTTCTGTTGCTTTGGCAAGGTGCTGATATCGAGGTCGGTACCATATATAAGATTCGACACCTTGTTGTCCAAACAGTGTGCTGAAGCGTTCTCGTTGGCACAGGTCCTAGAAGGCTCCGAAGTCGTCGAACGAACAGGCGCCGTCGGGAAACTACGCAGTGTCTACTGCCGTGACCCGGATGGTAATTTGATCGAGTGCGTATCCACATTGCTAACCACAGCGCCAATAAGAGTGCTAACAGTCTACCGCTGCAGGGTTTCTAACTACGTATGATAGATATAATGTTTCAGTCAGCCATACCCAGCGGCGGCTCTCTCTGCAAAATGTACAATCTCGGCTCCATCTTGATTACGGGCCAATAGCCGCGAGAGATTTTGGTGCGCACGTTCTCGCCTATGGAGTAGTACGCCAGTTGTACTCGCGAGACAACGTCGTGGCCACTGATCTTTGAAACGTCCATGTCGTCGCTGCTTGGTCTTAATGTGACGCCAGCAAAGCCTTCGATCGTATCGACCACTTGCCAACTTCCGATGATCCGCTTCGGGTCTTCGGCGATCACATAGTCGAATTGTTGCCAGAAGACTGGGTCGAGTAGAGACTCGTTGCCTTCGGTCTTGTCGTACGTCCAAGTGGGCTGTACTTGGAGGAATCGAGTTACTCCGGTCTGGCACGCGAGGTTGTCCAGATGGACGCTCTTGCCTGAGCTCGTCTCGATGACGTGAAGTCGTTGCAGAGCTGCCCCACCAGGGTAGTTGAGGCTTGAGATCAGCATAAGGCCAATGCTCGCGATGAATGAAGCGAGCGTAGTAACAGCAAGAGCGAGACTTAATACTTCGTAGATAACAGTCTTTGTGCGACGCGTCCAGATCCAAGACGCACCAGCCGATGCAACCGCCGTGAAAGCAGGGATGCTGTAGATAATGAATCTCCACTCTTTATGCGGGAGCACGCTGTAGATGGCGATAAATGCCAGGTGTGGGGTGATGATATCTTGGCTTGTCCTCTGTGTCGACTTCACACTCAGCGCAAGTGGTATGCAGACGAATAACGTCATTGGGTTCATGAGAAGTCGCGGCAGAGCATTCACAAAGTACCACGTAGGCGGGCTAGTGCCCCAGTCTGCAGACTTGCCTAGAATGGTGTTATAGTAGAAACCAGTCCACTCCGGCCAAGTTGGGAAGGACTGCCAGAAGAACGAATCGACCGTCACCGTTACTAAAAGTCCAATCACCGCGCCCGCGATGCCAGCAGGAATGACCTCTTTGGTGAGTGAAGCTCGTTGCTGAGCGAGTAGCACAAGCGTCTCCATTGCAAGTAGAATCGCAATCTCAGAACGGAACACGACTCCCGCAATGGTGAGCAGATACAGCGCCAGCCGTCTGCGCTTTTGGCTTCTTGCGGATTTGAACGCCACTGCTTTCGCCAGCACCAAGCTGCGCAGAGCGACAGTAGTAGCCACAAAAGCGAACATATTGGGCAACGTCCTCGAGGCATAGAAC
Organism: Cladosporium cucumerinum; assembly: GCA_023634325.1. NCBI lineage: Eukaryota > Fungi > Ascomycota > Dothideomycetes > Cladosporiales > Cladosporiaceae > Cladosporium > Cladosporium cucumerinum. Next base: position 489,993 of record JALDQA010000003.1, read on the forward strand.
ATGATATGGAATTGGCTGGCTTGGAACAAAACGAACCAACGGCCAGCAATCTTGCCGTATGCGATGTCGACGGCGGATCTGAGAGAAAGGAGCGCTAGCGCATTTGCGAGTCCAAGTATCGCTCTAGCAAGTATTTGCACTTGGTCTGGCGAGTTGAGGAAAGATGCGAATGGCGTCGTCGCTCCAGCTAATACAAGAGCGCCGGCGAATGTTCGTGGCACGGAGCCCGGGAATGTAGCATGGTCGAACTTGTCCGGGATGGCGGATGATGCATTTGCCCATGGAACGCCATAGTTCAATATATCATGCGTTGCTTGAATGTTGAAGGACTCCTCGACTTTAGTGTGAGGAGCAGCCCAAAGGTGCAGAAACACAAGCCCAGGTATGAGCAGGTTAATGGCGAGGTCTGCAATGCATTAGAACGAGCTCGAGCTTGTCGTTTCGTCGACAAAGTGAACATACCAAGCATTTTGCTATAGTCAGGCTTCTGTGCCCATGCGTTCTGTGAGAGTCGAAACTGCAATGCACGATCGGCGTAGTGATGCGCCAGAGACATTTAGGTGAGGTGCATATGGTTGTAGCTCGAAAGAGGAGGCGAAGCTGATGTTGGCTCGGGCTTTGGTGGCCGCGTTTCCCACCTCGAGGGACGTTGTTGCGAGCTGTCCGAAGCGTAGGAACAACACCTCGTCTCACTAAGACTCGCTGACCCATACACAACACGACTGCTCTAGTACACTCCTGTCGCTGCCTTCGCAAATCTTCCAACTCAATCCAACCACAAAAATGGCCACCCTCTTCTTCTCCTTCGGCGGTCTCTTCCAAGGTAACACACCGACCTCCCACTCTCAATCCACGCCCAACCAACTAACCACCCACGCCCACCAGTCTCCGTCCTCCTCATAAATGCCATTGCAGTCCTCTCAGAAGACCGGTTCCTCGCACGCAGTACGTCACCTCCAACCCAGCCAAGTCACGATCCTACGAAACCGCACACTCTCAAGACACAGCAACCAGCATAACTAACACAATCCAGTCGGCTGGGGCAACGCAGCCCAAAACGAGCCCTCCTTCGGCGGCGGCGCACAAGACGGCGCCAGCGTCAAAGCAAAGACGATCAACCTCATCAATTCGGTGCGGACGCTGATGCGGAGTGAGTTACAAACATATCCTACTGTTCCTATAGAGACGGCCATCGTGCCTCGCCGAGGGCGCGGGCCTGCAGTGTGGAAAATAGCATGACTGACGCTCGAAAAATAGTCCCCCTCATCTTCCTCAACATCCTCATCATCGTCTGGGCCGTAGCCTTCGGCTGAACAACCCAGCGAACCAAGCGAAAGCTCACGGGGGCCTTTTACCAACCGGACTGCTAAAGAGAAAGAAAAAAAAGAAAGCACCGAGCGAAGCGAACAGACGCAACGCAACGGGCTATGATGAAACCCACGATTACGAACTGTGTACGATACGGAGGCCGCAGTAATCACAGGAGGAGGAGGGAATGAAGGAAGGAGAAGAAGCTGCCGGGAGTGAAAGACAGGAGAAGGGCAGGGCAATGGCGAGCCCGAAGCCACGGCCACGGCCAGAACAGGGCTGTGGGAAGGCAGTATTTCCGGGGCCCTTTGCGGCTCGCGGCACCATGCACAGAGCAGAGGAGAGAGCAGCCAAACGTCTTTCCTACCAACAAGACTGGGAGACGTGCAGTGACAGTTCCCACGAGCTTGCAATCACGCTTAGGATACCGCGCCAGGAGATGCCACGAGAGACGCCAGAGTCAGGAGATGAAGTAAAAGCCCAAGAAATTTAGAAAAAATATTTACAAGCAGAACCTGTCTCCCTACTCCCCAAGAAAAACAAGTTTCGCTTCAAGAAGTGCTGCCACCCACCTAGCGGGGCTATGCTTCTCTTCCAAACCCCCCCCCCCGAAGACAGAAGAAGCTATGCATAAGAAGCATCGGAGAAATAAAACCCTCCAAAAAATCGGTCCTCCCCAAAGAAGATAAACGGCATTTTGTAGATGGAGAAGAAGAAGAAGAAGAAGAAGAAGAAGCTCCAAGAAAGCCAAAGGTAAAACGCCAACTGCCATGCTCTCTCTCTCTCAGGAGAAACAAAAACGCCGCAAATTCAAAATGCGTATGCCACTTTTGATACACCGTGGGGGGTTTAAGAAGGGGGTATACACAAAAAGAGACGGATCCAAAAAAAAGGGCCACTGACCAGAACAAACCCCCAGTCAATCCGCAAGCCGTAGTCAGATTGCCAAAACTTCGATAGTCGGCTTTTTTTCTTCTCTTCGATTCCCAGTCAATCACATTTTCACAAGAAAGCATTGCTCTTCTTCCTCCCCAGACTGAACCTGTTCTTCTTCGCCTCTCCCACAACCGGGGACATCGGCGCCGCCTCATGGCTAGCAGGTGACTCGCCGGCGACTTGTTGGACAGTCGGCAAACCGCCCTCCTTGTCTTTGTCTTTCCCGCCGAAGAGTTTCGGCTTGCCGCGGAGACTGATACTGCCGTGGCGAGCAAAGCGAGACAGTCCGCCCTTCTCCTTCTCCTCCTTCGCAGCCTGGACCTCGTCGCCGCGCTTCTTGGCTTCTTCGGCGGCAGAGGCCTTGGACATTTCCAACACCTCCTTCATGTCCGCCTGGTCTTTGCGCCAGGCCTCCATGCGCTTGTTGGCGCTTTCTTTGCGCTGCGCGACGAGGGCTTTTTCCTTTTCTTTCTGCGCGGCTTTGCGCTCTTTTTCTTCGGCTTTGAGTTCTTTCTTTGAGCGCAGCGGCATGACGGGGTTGATGCTGGGCACAGGAGGAACGAAGTCGTTGGGCTGCCGGAAATTGACGGGAGCTGTGACTGCGTGGGCGAGGGGCTTCATATGGTCCAGGATGTCGTGTGGCGGGTCAGAAACGGTTTGTGTGTGATAGAGCTGAGAGGGAGACATCGCGCTGTCTGGTGCTGTGCCGGCGTCTGAAGTGCGAGGCTTTGTTTGCTGTTGGCCCTCTGCCTCCTGCTCCTTCAGCATAGCTTCCATTGTGGTCTCTTGGTAGAATAAGACATATGCGCATGCTAGCTGCTTTGCATCCTGTACTCCTGGCTGGGGCTCTCCTCCAAAGAAGTTCATGACATAATTCTTGTCGACTGGCTCCACGAGTTCATCGTCAAATAGCAGCCAGCCGCGGTCCTGTGTCTTGATGATGCTCACGTAGTGGCCGTGGTAGGGTCCGCCACCGATATGTACCACCACGGCGTAAAGCTCATATAGTCGATCTGAGTCTTCGGCGTCATCCGTAGTGTTGAAAAGTCGCAGGTAGAAGGGATAGACCACACGGTGGAACAGCTTCTGTAAGCGCTGCAGATCCTCCGTGTATTTGAAGCGCTTCAAATGCAATGCTAGAATGCGAGGCAAACGCTTAATCTTCATTCGCTTCTCTGCTTCTTGCAGACCACCACAGTTGTCGCAGTGGAACTTGTTACGTTCGCACAACATCTCTTCTTCTGAGAACTTCCTCAAGCAAGATGTCACCGAGGTGTGCGCGCTGAGATCGACCGATAGATCCAGGAATGCTTCGTCTCGCTGGGAAGTGTTCTCACACGTCAAGCATCGTGTTTCGGATGTAAGTGTGCCTTCAAAGAGATCGTGCACCCAAGTCGTATCGAGGCCATTTGCTGGCATGTTCGTTCCATTGACTCCATTCGTCAGCACCTTTGAAAGGGCATTCTCTGGTGTGGAACCATTGGACTGTGTCGGTTTCAATGGTGCTGGGTGCTGGCTCGAAAACAGCTCGACGTTATCAACGACCTGATTAAGCAACAGGTTCAAAAATTCGTGAGCATCCTGATGCATAGCAGATCGGAACATCTCGTTCTCCCTTCGTAGGATCTCCAAGAATTTGTGCGGGCTGACAACGCCAATGCGAGACTTGTGGTTGATCATCGCTTCGAAAATATCTTTCAGTGAAGTGAACAGCGATTCGTCCATGCCGTATTTTTTCGAGTTGTCGTAAGTCATGTCAAGTACTGGTCCGTTCTGGATTGCCATCCTCTTTTTGTATTCGGGCGAATCCTTGCTCTCTTCGGGCTTGATAGCAACATTCGGGCCTGGTGATGTTGGTTGTGCAACCTTTCGCGCGGGCGACAAGGGATTGGGGTATGGTGTTGTGCTTGTATTCTTGTGTCCTGTAGCTGTGCCATTGGTGGCGGCTTCTGCGATTTGATCGCCAATGCTTTCGAGGAAGGCTTTTGAAGGGAAGTTCATTACATGTTCGCGGAACGCTTCTGAATAGTAGAGGGCGGTAACGATCGAATTACAATAACTGTTGGTGTGTCGTTAGCGTGCGCTTCTGCGGTTTTGTACAAGTCGGGTCGAAGTACCATGTGGATCCATACTATCGATTTTGGTCAGCCACGGTCGAATGTACTCGTTGTGCTACATGTACTCACATTTTCAAAGCCGAAGTACTTGTCGCTTCCATCTGGTCGGACGGGCTCGAGCGCATCGGGAGCAAGCAGCTTCTCCAATGCTGTGGGTACTGGCGCATTAGGGTCTTTCTTTAGGGGTGGTGGTGCAGCCGAGGCGCTCGGTGTCTGTGAACATGCGATCGCTCGTTAGCTTATGTCGTTCCAGGTGTATGCTGCTATGGTTGGTTCCAGCGCAAAGCAAGACCAGGATAAATTACCACTTACGGCGCCCGTCTTGAATTTCCCAAAGAACGACATTATATCCTCCTCCTATGCCAGCCAGATCGCCAATGCGCACATGCGCGTAGTGACGGGCTTTGCTCGCTCGCTCTCTCTGATTCGGCTTTTGCTTTCTTTTATGGCGGGTGCCGTGTGTATTGTGTAGGATCCAGAGAGCTGCTAGGGAGCAAGGCGGAGAAATATTCCGAATTGCTCAACACGACTGACGAAAGGTGTACAGCAGTGTGCAGTGGTCAATGCAAGGTTGAAGAGCGAGCAGGGCGGAAGTTTGATGAAGCCAAGACGCAGGCAGGCACTGTGGAGGTGGAAGCAATGACGGCGAGCTGAGCGGAGAAAGGTGCTTGCAGGCGCGGCAGCAGCGTAGTGAAGGATGTAGTGAGGATGGATAATAAGCGGACGAAACAGCAGTCAGTGCAGACGAGACGAGACGAGACGAGAGACACGAGGCCGGCAGCAGACGACAGGCAGGAAGGCAGGCAGGCAGACGACAGGCAGGAAGGCAGGCAGGCAGACGACAGGCAGGCGCGGATGTCATGTCATGTGCGGGCGCTCCAGAACGAGTGGAGAGGCGAGCGAGGGTCACTAGTCGCTAGCAAGCAAGCTGCAGCCCGGGGCCGTTCGCCGGTGGGAGGACGTGCACACCCTTGGGAGAACGAGATGGAATAATACAGTATGCGTGTTGGTGGCGTAGAGAGGGGAAGGGAACGGGATGGAGGAGAAGGAGTGGTTGGTGCTTGAGTATATACCCTCCAAGCAGTAATCATCGTCGAGGGATTACAATTAAAATTACAATTACCATTATTATTATTATTATTATTATTATTATTACCACCATTACCATTGATGGCTTCACCTGCAGACAAACGGCGACATATTCAGTTCCTTGAATCAAGGCTGGGCTGGGGGAAAGGACAAGCAGCGATCGGCAAGTTACAGTACCTAGGGCTGTCTCGCATCGGGTACACTCGCTCCGGGTGAATGTTACGCGCCCGCCACGTGCTGCCCATCTGCCAGGCCGCAGGAGGGTCAAAGATCAGCACACAGCACATGCGGAAACGGCCGATCGCTTGATAGTGTGATTGTTGCGTCTGAGGCGTGTGGGCGTGTGGGCGTGCGTGCGTGCGTGCGTACTTGCGTGCTTGCGTGCGTGCATTATCAATCTCTCATTGATTCTCCCTCAATCGTTCCGCCGTCTTTCTGCCCTGCCCTGCCTTGCCCTGCCTTACCCTGCCCTGCCTGCCATCTTCACACAAGCCTGCTTCTGCATGTCTCTCATCAGCCCAAAAACTTCTTCCACCTCCCCCCCCAAAATAATGCCATCTACATAGCTTTACCAACACCTCCTTCTCGAGGCTTCTATGCATGACCATGACCCTTCCCCAATGATCAGCAGAGCCAATCAATTCCACGCGAACCCGACTTTGTGGGGGCGTAAACCTTCCATGCACACACACACATCTCTCGCATCGCATCCAACCCTAACCTCCACTCGGAATCCTGGTCGTGCTATCTCCGCCGCCCTGGTCTTGTAGAGTGTAGTGTGGTGGTACGAAGACTGCAATCTGCCATCATCATCATACCTTGCGTATACTTGCATGTATATATATTCTTCCGTGCCAGTTCGCATATATATGCAGGTGTCCACAAACGAGAGAGTTATCCCCCATCATCATCATCATCATCTCTCAATTGAAGCTGCCCCTGCTCTTCCGACCCCAATTTTACCTCCAAGCCCAGCAAGCCAAGTCCAACTTGCCCTCCCCTCCCGGATCATCGATCAGCCATGGGATCAGCAACGAAAAGCAACCGTTGCAATCCCCCCCCCTCACCCGGAATAAATACCTACCTCGTACGCGCCATAATGCATATGCAGAGCGGCAAAAAATCGTCCGGTAGTTAAATGCTTCTCGAAGCAAATCATGGAACTATAAATCGTCCTCCGCGGGTGCCAGATAGTAAGCGCCAGCCAGCTAGCCAGCCAGCCAGCCAGGGTTGATGTTCCTATATATGCCGACACACGGAGAAAGTCGCTTTCAATATGTGGCTTGAAAGGTGGCAGTCATGGTACTGTTATCTCTAATATTGCCTCTTCGATGTTTTATGCGCAGCTTGCACGCTGTGCGCACGTGTGCCGGTAGGTGGTATCGGAATTTAATCTTTCTGGCTTCACAATACATGATGTACCTTGAAGTGTGGCTTGCCTGACTATTCGTGCTAGAATTGTGATTTTTCCATATTGGCGGTCTCACAATACATCTTGGCGTAGGTACAGTGGATACACACTACCAACAGCGACAACACTCCATCTGCAATCTGACAGCTACCCAACTCATCCCTCCAAGCTAACCATAACACAACATCATACATCATCATCATCATCATCACACTTCACCTGTCACACCTCACTCCCTTTCGCCCCATTCGACCCATTCGCCGTCAACGCCTTCAACATCGCCTTCAACTCCTTCATCTCCTCCCGCAGTTCCTTCAGCTCCACTAGCGCCGCATCCGTAACAACATTCGGCGCAGACTCCAGCACCCTCTTCCCCCACCCACTGCCCTCCACATCAAACTCGTCCGCCATCTGCTCCCACTCCTCAATCGTATCGTCATCAGCCTCATTACGCTTGCGATTGAAGCGCACCGTCCTCGCGGTCCTCGTCTCAAGGTACGCCGTAACGAGCAGCAGCGGCGAGTACAGCACGCCCATGACGTAGTCGTTCAGGCGCGCGTACTGCTTGTCGCTCATCCACCATTCAAACGGCAGCACGAGGCCGAACAGCTCGACGAGGTTGAACGGCGCGATAAACACGTTCTCGTCGGGCGCGCGCACGAACTGCAGCGTTTTCTGCGAGAAGAGCGCGAGGTACTCGTCGATGGCGTTGTCGGTCACGTCTTCGTAGGCGGAGTTGTAGAGGGCGATGAGCACGTTGAGCAGGATGACGATGATGATGAAGTTGTAGATGTAGTAGAGGATCAGGCCGAAGGGGGGCGCGAAGCGGTCCCATTGGTCGAATTCGGGGGAGCCCATGATGGCGTTGAGCTGGGGAGGGTGTTATCATTGCACTGGATAGACTTTCCTGCGGAAATAAAAAAAAATGCCGACTTACCATTTGTGTCGAGATGAAGCCAATCGCAGTCACGGCGTTATCATCTGCAGAGTCCATGCCTATGAACGCTTGGAGGAAGCCGATCAGAACAACAATCAGGAGGGCAAAGAAGATCAGGGACTCTTTCATCATGACCTGCATCATTGTCAGCAGAACGTTTCAACAAGTGACACACCGGTATCCACATACCTTCAGAACAACAAGCATGGCGCCAAAGAATCTGAAGCCATCAAGGTAGAGCAACAATCGCAGGTAAAACATCGGGGCGCTGAAGGCCAGGAAGTCGTAGCTGAGCTCGTTGTAGTTCAACCTCGTAGGGGTATCCACCGGGTACGCCAAAGCGATCATGCGCATCACGAAGCTGACCGTGAGCAGGCTGTAGAGCGTGCTGTTGAACACATTCCAGAATCCTATGTAGTACCTACCCACTTTCCAGAGCTTGGACGCTTCATCGCACACAAAGCCGAGCGTGAAGATGTACAGGAAGATCTCAACAATATCGAGATCACCCTCGGGGTTGATCGTGTTGATAGCACCGGTGTAGAGACCGAGGAAGATGAGACTGAATGCGATCTGCACTGTGTTCTGGTACAGCGGCACACGCATGCGGTCCGGGTCGAAGTGGCTCCAGTAGTCGGTGTTGGCTTTCTTCTTGTAGTCGACAAAGCGGCTGGGATCCTCGTCGTCCTGCACAAGCCATCCACGCCAGAGGTAAGAAATGCACTTCTGATAGCCAGAGCTGCCTATGACTCTCACAGCGTGCAGATCCACAGCCTTCTCGACGGCATTAACAGGCTTAGTGTCTTCGCCGTCGATGAAGATGCTGTAGCGCTTGAGCAGGATGTTCTGCATGAGATGAGTGAGGTCCTCTTCCTCCTCAATGATCCTCTTAGCCATCACCTCGCAGGCTTCGGCACGGAGTTGATGGAGCTCCAGGTCCCAGAGCTCAAGCACACCCTGGCGCTTGAACCAGTTCTTGACGATGAGAAGGCAGTAGACGACGCATGATGTGTAGTCCTTGCCATCAAGCTTGCCAGCAGACTTCGCGGTGGCGATAACAGCGTCGGTGATCACGTTGCTGTGTGGTGATGTGACACGCTCCTCGGGTAGTTCACAGGGAATAATGACTTCGAGTTGGTGCTTGAGGCGCAAGGCAATGAGAGTGACATCCTTGGCAGGGATTGCGGATGACAGGCCATCGTCGCGGTGCGAAGGAAGCAATGCTTGGATCTCGTCGTGCATCCGCCTGCGGTCACGGGCATCCCAGCCGAATATTCTGTATTTCCTAGTTAGCGAATGGCTTAATGGGCTCATGGCATTGGCACGACCCACTTTCCCCAGTGAACCATCCTGTCAATCCAGTCGGACGCTATCTTAGGTTCTGGAGAGGATGAATAACAACCACAGTCAAAAGACACAGACTGCCACAGGGAACGATGTTAATGTAGACGCGTGAAGTGAGATAAGAAGAAAAGGCACAGCCACAGTCAGTCAATGGGTAGTCTCTGGTCGCGCCTCCTTCCAAGGTTCCGCGGTGCTTAGTCCCAGTTTCTGGCATGATCGAGTGGTTGGAAGCGGGGCGTGGGCGCACAGAGCTTCTGCAATGATATCTCGATTCACGAGCAAATATTGTCTGACAACATGTCTTTGCCTTGTGTATGATCTCACAGAGATCAACAAGCATGTCAGCTAGCTTTCACAGCACATATCATTGTGATTGCAGGTGCTAAATCGCAAGTGACATCCTCATACCTTGACACAGCTCACTCACACCAGCAAACGGAGCTCCAAAGCCAATGCGGTCATGGCGCGTTAGAGGCCCGAACCTTCGTCCCAAGCAGTGCAGCATTGGTGCTTGCACGTGGAGCAGAGTCACATGCCAAATCGAAGAACCGCGACCGCGCATCTTCCGCGACCGTCTAGTCGAATCTAGGATCAAGACAACCACTTCGCAAACATGCCTCCTAAGAAACGCGCGCGCGTATCACAAGCGACATCGCCAGCAGCCACTGATCAGCACAAGACGCCCACACCTGCCGCGCAATCGCCTGGCAAGACCACCGACGATGACATCCTCAACGACCCGTGGACCGATGAGGAAGCCATTGGTCTCTTCAAAGCCGTCATTAAATGGAAACCGACAGGTAGGCAGTGAACATGTAGCAAGTAGTTAGCAGCTACGTCTCAACTAACTTCAAACCCAGGCATCCACAAACACTTCCGCATGCTGCAAATCCGCCAATACCTCCTCGACAACCGCTACATCTCCCCCAAAGCCGCGCACACCAGTAGCGCCGGCCTCTGGGCCAAGCTCGCCACGCTCTACGACCTGGAATCCCTCGACCAGCGCGAAGACGCGCGCCAGCTGTCCGACCTCTCCGACGAAGCCTCCAACCCAGACGCTTCGGACTCGGACGACGACGACGAAGACCTCTACAGCCTCGCCGACAACAAGATCCACAAGCAGCCCTTCTCGCTGCCAGACGACGACGCTTTCATCGAAGATTTGGCTTGGAAGCGACGCTTTCCAAGCGAGAAGGCGAGGCGCGATGGCAGCGAGAGTCCCGCTGTGTTGCCGGAGATAAACATGGATCGCGAGGCGCCGGTGGGTTTCGTGCGCAGCTTGCGCGCTGAGATGCCCAGCGAGGAGCCCGCGACGCCTGAGCCGGAGGAGGATAAAAGGCCTCGTGGCCGGCCGAAGGGCAGCACGAGCGCGAGAGCGGGTGCGCCGGCGCCGGCGGCGGAGAGGAGGAGGTCTACGAGGCAGGTTGTGGGGCCGAGTGATGGGGAAGACGATGAGGAGGACGAGAGTGAGGAGAATGAGGAGGAGGAAGATGAAGATGAAGAGGACGAGGAAGACAGCAGTGAGGAGGAAGAGGATGGAAGTGAAGAGACTACCCCTGCGCCGCGACCCAATAGAAGCAGTCGGGGGAGAGGCAGGCCCGCAAGAGGCACTGGCACCGGCAATCCCAGAGGAAGGCCACGGAAGAAGTGAGTACTTGGGGAAAGGTTTGGACTTGTTTTTTGCTTTTATAGAATTTCTCGGTTGTTGTTTTCATGATACCCCAAAAGACTGTCTATTCGGCGAGAAAAAAAAGCAGTCCGCTTCGAGAGAGAGAAGGAAAAGGGGAAAGCTCAAGGTCTAATTAAAATCAATGAAGAAACGTCTCTGCCCGAAACCGCTTTGGTCTCGTACATTTGGCACGCTTTTTCTCCTCGGCTTTTTTTCTCGTATCTCCATCTCCTTCTCGCAACGCCAGACGCCATGCCTGTCCGTCTACATCACACATCGCTCGTTGGAAGAATGAAAGCAATTTTTTTCTACTGCGCGGCAACAACGCCCTCGTCGCTCTCGCTGTCGTCCTCGTCACCGCTGACCTCCTGGTTCTCCCTCTCCTTCTTGTCCATGAGAGCCTGGAGTTCGGCATCGTCGTTCTCGGTGACGGCCTTGGGCGCCATCTTGACTGTGCACATACCGCCAGCAGCGCGAATCGAGCTGTCGATGTCCTTGATGGCCTGCTCAAGAACCTCGATACCGATGGCCTTGTCGAGCGTTTGGCTGGTGAGGACGTAGAGAGGAGGAGAAACAAGTCTGACCTTGACCTGAGTGTCGGCGGTGTTCTTAGACTCGGCAACGCGGAGCGCGGTCTTGACGGCGTCGATGCCCTCGTAGCCGAAGCAAGTAACCTCGACGTCGGCGCGCACCTTGGTGGGCTGGGGTGTGAGGCGCTTGGAGATGTAGCTCTGGAGTTCCTCCTTGATAGCGTCGGACTTGAAGGTGACCTCGGTCCAGACGTCCGGGTTGGTGATGCTGAGCTTGAAAGCATCGACGGCGTGGCCGTACTTCTTGTTCAGCGGCCAGCCGATGTCCTGGTACAGCTCCTCAATCGGGACGTTCGTTTTCTCCGCGACGTGCCTCATGATGCTGTGGACCATCTTGCTCTTGTTGTACCTCTCCTCGCACTTGACGATGTCCTCCGGGCTGACACGGCGCTTGCTCAGATCAATGTAGCCCTTCTCCTTGTCGACACGGAGCACCACCACGACCTCATTGCGGCCCACACGGATGAGCTTCTGGATGGAACGGATACGTCTGCGGGAAAGTTCGGAAAGCAGAATCATGCCGTCGATGTTGTCGTATTCGAGGAGCTTGACGTAGGCGCCCATCTCGGCGATTTGCTTGACATTGACCATGACAAATGAATCAATCTCAGGGAATTTTTCCTCGTAGAAGCGGCAGTTGGTGAGAGACATGTTGGCGGTTGTTGTTATAACGGAGCAGAGCTCGCGTGTCTTTTTGGTGAGATTTGTAGTGCGCCGGTTGGCTAAGTGGTGGCGGTGGGTGGCGAAGCGGTTATAAAATTGCGGAGGCGCTTATTGTCTGGTCTCTCAATCTTATAGCGATAGAGGACGATGTGATGTTGGTGTTGTGGTGGCGCTGGGGTGTGTGGTTGTAGTTCAATCCCTCAATATTGAAGTGAATTTCGAGGTCCAGTCATTCTCCAAACGGGCAACGGCCCCGCGCCAAAAAGCCAGGAACAGACGTTCGGAGGGCAAAGTCACGCTAGTCGGTCAATGTCACGTGACAATGCACATCGCTCTTTCAATCTATCAAACTGGACCTCAATCAACTTTGCTACATTCATTTCCGTATGTTCACATCATCTGATAGATTAGAAAATTTAATTGCCTGATATTGATCCCCTCCAAATCACTGGCTGTGGATTTTGAAAGATAGAAATTCACAACGACATAGCTAAGTTACCAGAATATTAGATTTCGAAATCATTCTACCGTCTGTAGGCTATCACGGTCAAGCACAGAATTTGATCATGGTGTACACGCCACCGAGAGGCTAAATGGGAGGTCTTGCTTGCCCGATCGTATTCACGCAAGCACTCGCGAACGCAGGCCTTATCAGATGCTCTCGGTTTCCATCCAAGTACTCTGCTTCAGTATCTTAGCTTATCATGCAACTCTCTGACGTCGAATCACATTCGCTGTGTCATCATTAAGCCTCATCCTACATATAATTTAGTACACTGCAATTGTCCGTAACACTCATTCACTACACATCATGATTCTTGGCTTCTCGTGTTCTCCCATCAGCTGTGTATGAACATCATTTAACAGCAGCATATGATAGCAGCATCAAGCGAAAGGCTTGTTTCGAGTGTATTTCTGTCTTCTTCCTTCCTTCTCGTTTCCTCTTTGACTTTCCATTTGACACCTGGACGGCTAAGCAGTCCGTAATCACGCTATATATGACTGCTCTTCCCATGCATTACCCCGAAGGCCAAGTTCTATGAGTTAGCGCTCATACCATCGAATATGATCCCATTGGGACTTCCAAACCCCGGGGATCGATTGTCCGCTCTAAGAAGAGACAACAATTTCACCGAGCGATACTTGATGTTCGTAGTTGCAGTTTCTGCATCTACAGCAAGCTTTTGTGTAAAAGTGACAATGGCTCGGGAGCTTGATGGAGTTATACCAACGGCTTTAAGAGTGATGTCGACCCTTCGGCACCGATGAGACACACGGGCACACCCTGTACAAATGCGCCGCGCGTCAAAGTGTCCTCGCGATGTTCCACTAGGTCGGCAAAATTGAAGCACTCAGGAGTGTGCAAAAAAACATCAAGAGTAATGGTCAATATGGGGGTCGAACCCACGGCCTTGGCGTTATTAGCACCACGCTCTAACCAACTGAGCTAATCGACCTTATTTGATGAGTCAAAGAAGGTCAGATCAAATCATAGTGGCTTGAGCATCAAAACATTCCTTTGCCCTGAACGTAGTAGGCAGCGAAAATGAGACAATGCAGGTGTGGATGTTGTGCTATCAGCTCGATTGAACGGTAATGCGGTGGTATCTCATGCCATAATTTCTACAGAAGCTCATTCACGCTCACCTGCCTGCGGCATTGGCAGCGCTCTCCCTCTTCCGCCGTCTCCACTCCCTGCCTCTGGCTTTCAGCACCTCAGCAGTCACGTAGTCAGCAGGCAACTCGAATTCCTGCTCCTCGGGTTCCGGTAAAGGCTGTCCGAAAGCGGTGACACTGCGACCATGTCTCGTTTTCTTGAGAGCTGCGTCTCGCATGTGGCGCTTGGAGTAAAAGCTCGTGATGGGCGAAGGCGGTCGGTAAGGAATAGGTTCTAGAGGCGGCACGATCGCAGCCCGGTCTTTAGATTTAGGAGGCGGTCTAGTTTGAGCAGAGGGCGTTTGCTTGGGGGTGGATTTGAGAGCAGATGCGGTCTCCTGCTGCAATTGCCGAGCAGCTGATGCATTGAGATCGCTGCTGGGTGGTTCCACTGAGGACTCTGAGCTGGAGAGACTTTCGCTGTCATCGTCTTCTTCGGCTTCGCGTTCGGCGGCAAGAGCAGCTTCTCGTTCCAGTCGCTGTCGCTTCTCTTCGTCCTTCCACTCTTGGAATTTGTCGACCAGGGCCTGAACCTCAGCAATGAAGTAATCCCTCTTCGGCTCATATCGTTTTGCCTCACCGTCTGTGACACCAGTAATGCCAAGGACTCTAAGCCAGTCATGTCCTTGCAGTCCTTCAAGCAAACGGTCAAGTTGGAACTTTTCATGCATGGCTCTCTCACGTTCGATATTGCGAAGTTGTTTCTCCTTGCGCTCGGCGCGTTTGTGTGACTTCAAGAAGGCGTCCGTAGACAGTGGATCATCCGCATTGTCGGGAACATTCTTGAGAAAGGTCGAAAGATCGACCACCTGACATCCATTGTAGCTTGTCTGCGACGATTGCAGTGACGTAGCGGGCCGCATGCCATTTGATCGTGCACTATTGGGTGTCCCTTTTGGTTGTCTGTTGTTCTTGCTAGGTGAGGGAGTCTCAGCCTTTGCGGCTTTAGGCGTGTCGTCTGTGATATAGATCGCCGACTCCGTTGTGATGAACTCTGGCTCCACGGTCGTTTCAAACATGATTTCCTCATAGTTTCCGAAGTACACTGCCAGTTCGCTCTTCAGCCGTGGACCGTCATCGCGACTCCTCAGAGATCTCCTCTCTTCCTTCTTGCGCTTTTCTACAGGCTGTGCTGCTGAGATGGGCTCTGACGCGGGAACAGCCTTGCTGGGTGTGTCTATCTCCTCCTTCTCGGCGCCTTCCAACGCGTCAGGTTCTTCGATGTCAAGACCAGAGCGCACGCCATTGACGGTCTCGATCAGCTGACCATGCGGCTCAGCAAGGGTGACTCTGTTTGGTGGCTGAATGGGGGTAGTGGTGGTTGTGGCGGCGTGGTTGAAGAAACCCAGGCTGTCGAGCGTCTGCTGCTTAGGTCCAGCGCGAATCTCAAGCTTCCTCTTCTTCGCCGGCCGTCCATCTCGGAACATCCCATCGTCCGGCGTGGTGGTGGGCTCCTTCTTGTTGCGCGACGAGGGATGGGGTGAAGTCTCGGCTGGCGCAAAGCGCCCAGGAGTTCGCTCGGGCGCGCGTCTCGTAGGCATAGGAGAGGAGAGGCTGCGCGTGGATGCTCATTTCGACATTGCGACCATTGAAGAGGAGAGGGTCGCGAGAATTGCGCAGTCGTCTTACTGCGCGAGGGATGTCGTCACGAGTTGGCGACAAACGGAGATGCGAGTTGCTTGCTGCGTGCCGGTCTCGTAGAAGCACTCTCCCTAAAGCTTGCCTTCGGTTTGGCGATAGAGATGGAGCTTCGAAACGGCTGGCAGGCACTGGACAGGAGGTGCGTTGGCTGCCATTATATCAGTGCCATATGATATTCACATACAACTGAAATCTATAGGTAGCTCCGTCTGTTTGTTATAGAGTCGCAATGATAAATGCTATATTTGGGTGTGAAGTTGCATGATAGATCTAGCATATCATCGCCGGACTAATGTACATGCGATCTGGAAACTATTCAAGCATCGGGAGAGCAGTCAGAACGTTACCTTTCATATATTTTGCGACTGTACTATGCAAAGAGGACATTGGATACGCAATGGAGTGTTGTCCGTACACCTCGCCAGTGACTATAACATGTACGACTTTGTTTACACCGTAATCATTTTCGCTCCAATGAGATATACTCGCGCTTTCCGCATGTCGATGCCTCATTTCCCATATCAACATATCCGCCGTTAAGGCCCACAATACCAACACAGCCATGGCAGCGAACATATCAATTGAGTAAGCCCACTACATTTGTGATTAATTACATGGATGGCAGTGCCAAAACATTATTTTGTCACTTCGAGAATTGATGGAGATGAAATGTAGGGTTAGAGTTGGGGTGATGCCATACACTGTGAGATGTTGAAATTTGGCAACATCGAAGATATGGACACATTATTCGTCCCTGTTACATGCACCGTACACCATCGTCATCTCACGAGTATATCTAAGTCACGAAAGCAGACCGACATATTCGCACTCAGTATACTCACTGCACGGTTCTTTCATTTCGATATTGCTCTGACGACGGACCAAAGACTGCTCAAAGTCCCACGCGGTCTGACTTCAAAGCCCGTACTGTTCGCCCTGCCGCTGAGAGACTAGTACGGAGTTTGAATATGGACCGCCAGAGTCCCTAGCACAAACTCGGGCAATCAAGCAGCAGTCAGACACGTACTTGAGTGGCTTAGCATGATTCTGAACATGGATCCTAGATTGAATATACGCCAAGACCATCGATTCATATATTTGTTTGCTAGAGAGGACGGTGCTTTGCAGTGCAATTTGATGAATTCCATCAGTAAAGAGAGCGCAGTACGGAAACATGGACACCATAAGTAAAAAGTCCGCAATAAGTCAGGTGATTAAGGCTCCAGACCCAGGTCCAAATTTCGGAGATCACTTCGCTTGAGGCGTTGCTGGGTAGCATCAACGGTCAATAGTATTCAGTGGGGGATTTCATGCTGAATCGCCTAGCGTTCACCAATTTGATGCAGGTACGGTCTCGTTACCGTGGTGTTAAGACAAGATTCAAAAGAAAACTTCTTCCCATCAATGCATACGTGGGATCGTACCACCACAGGCATATTCTTAACAGACGCGGATGTTTCGTGAACAACCCCTGGCAGCTGTTGCCGAGGGAAATACGTGCCGATCTTTGGGTGGATCGATACCCACAGATACCCCGGTTTCTAGAAGGGGAGGATGAAACGAAAGGAGTTCCGTGGTTTGGAGCGATTGCATGAAGACTGCGGAGGGGCAGCAGCCATTGGGTCGGGAGCCATAGGGCCATCACGAGTAGCAATTCCAGAGTATGTAAGGCCAGCACCGATGGACGGTAGGGTGTGTAGCGACGGAGCATGAATGGTGGTTTTGCTTCGCTCGTGCCCATGTCGTAGTAGTAGTAGTGGTAGTAGTAGTAGTAGCGCAAAATGCGCCATCTCAGGGGGGGCATTCACAAGCCAGCGCTACCGATTGGTGCTCGCCCTTCCAGGGTCACAGACAGGCCTGTAGATTGGCATGGTGGGAGAGTCTTCTTCACACGCTGCAGACGGCCGTCTCCCTACCACTCTGACAAGTGTATGCTGCAACGGGACACGTCTTTTGTACAGCACCCAACCAACTTGTCTTTCTCTCGTATTCGCATGTGGCAGTGCTGCTCGCCGCGCCGCCGTCCGCTCATTATTATTAGCTTTCGCCTCCAAACAACACACACCCGCGCCTGAGCCACCTGCCTTGCTACAGTACGTTCCAGCGCTCCACGAATCGAACTCCAGTTTGCGACATAGTTCATTGGATCGGTAGAACGCGTCCGGATTGCCACAAAGCTTTGCGCCGACACCTGGGTAGTCAGAAGACCACCACCAAGCAAGGCCAGCGACGCTGTCCTGCATGTTTGCCGCCACAGCCAGCACCACCCATCGTCACCCACCACTAGCATACCAATAGCCATGGGCCCACGCCCAGCACACCTGGACCTGTCCAGGTCGCAACACAGCAATGCCGACCTCACGCCCCCACGGTTTCCCAACTTCTACATGGATCTGCCTTCGCCGCGATCCGGCGAGGCGCCGCCTGCGCTGTCGCCCTTGGATGCCTTTGCGCAACACTCGCGCATGCTGGCCATGAAATTCGAACAAGAAGCGCAGAACGGCAAGCGCTTGAGCCGACTACCACATGCCGATGTCGCAAGGGAATTGGCCAACAGACCGGGCTACTTCAGGCATGTCAGCGACAGCACCGAAGGAGGCATGAGTGACCTTGGCGAGGTGTCTGAGGAGGACAGACCTGACACGGGTGATCGCTACAAGCTGAAGGAGGAAGCGAAGAGTAAGCACAAAAGCCAATATCCCACGTTTGGCAATTTCAATAGAGACAGCCAGAGGGATTCGACGGCCTCGCAATTCTATGATGTCCCGGAAACTTCACCTGCTCCAACGGAGCCGCGCGATTACTTTGATGTTGGTGCCCCGAGAGCGTCGTCACCAGAACCGGTGGAGCCGAGTACTTTGAACGCTGGAGCGCCGTCACCGAACTTGCCACCTAGCTTGACAAGTAGCGTGGATTCGTATCGCTCCAACTCACATCCACGGACCTTGACCAACGGGTCAACACGATCGCAAAAATCCGACCACGGCTTGAGGCTGCCATTGACGAATGTGTTCAGCAACCCGTCACGCAGCGCACAGAACACGCATCCAGTGCGCCAGGACAGCCTCGAAGATGATGCAGCTTCGAACAACGGCTCGCAATCAGGGAGAGGAAGACCCGTG
Organism: Cladosporium cucumerinum; assembly: GCA_023634325.1. Taxonomy (NCBI): domain Eukaryota; kingdom Fungi; phylum Ascomycota; class Dothideomycetes; order Cladosporiales; family Cladosporiaceae; genus Cladosporium; species Cladosporium cucumerinum. The sequence goes on from JALDQA010000003.1 coordinate 508,476, forward strand.
CGCGACTATCCACACGGGAACCCGCAATCAAGACCGGCATCGCCTTTCACGACTACAGCAGCAATTCACCGATCGCCATCCATCAACTCTGAATATTCTCAAAATGGTCCGTTCGCTCTTCCAAAACCATCTTTCAACTTTTCGAGACCTTTGAGCAGCCATGGTAACCAAATGGCTGCTTCTCACCATAGGCCTTCATTCGAAGGCCGAAGTTCCTTTGACAATCGGTCAAATGCAGAGCAACGCCCTCATAGGCCATCGGCTGCATCGACCATGACTGTTGCTACCACACAATCAACAGCAAGCACACCGCTCTCTAGACAAGTCTCCCAGGATAATGCACCACCGCCTCAAGCCCCGGGGCTGCTACAGACAAACATGCCAATATCAAGGCACATCCAACGTACTGACAGCGATCTGTCGAATAACGCATCTTCGCCTATAGGAAACGGCCAGGACGAGGACCTGCCACGCGGCAGAGAAATGCAGCGCAGCTCTGCGGAGTCAAGGACATCTTGGATCAACAGCCAATTCAACTGGGATACCCCCAAGGAACAGAGATCACGAGAGCAATCGACTGTGAAAGTGGTAGCGAGAGATGCTTCGCCGACCCCTTCCGAGCGGTTGCAAGAAATGGCCGAGATGCAGATCGAGGCGACAGAGCGACTCGGTAGAGATGCTGGTTTCGCGTCCATGTCTCGCAGTCGATCGGCGGACCCTCGAGCTGGCTCAAGAGCTAACGCGAAACACAACCGGGCTCCTTCAGTTCAGACAGACATCACGGACAGCACAGATCGGACCATTAGACAGACTCCTTTGCACCAGCGCGCTGCTTCGGCAGAGCTTACAGCGGAAGAACACCTAGAAATTGGTATTCAAGCACACAGCTCTGGCTCTCTCACCAAATCAACATATCACCTGCGCCTTGCTGCAAGGGAAGGCCTACCAACTGCCATGCTCCTGTACGCTCTTGCTTGTCGACACGGCTGGGGCATGCGCCCGAACCAAGAAGATGGCGTCGCGTGGTTGCGCAAAGCCATCGCAAGCTCTGGCTTGCAGGTCGCAGACGTCGAGCAGACCATTTCAAATGCCGCCAGGCGCGACGGCAAGGACCCTGTGGTAGAAGCCGCAGAGCGCAGGAAGAGGAAAGCTCAATTCGGTCTGGCAGTCTACGAGCTTGGAATCAGCTACATGAACGGCTGGGGCTGCCAAAAAGACAAGCCACTCGCATTGCAATGCTACGAGGTTGCTGGCGGCTGGGGAGACTGCGATGCGCTTGCCGAGGCGGGATACTGCTACACGCAGGGCATTGGCTGCAAGAAAGACATGAAGAAGGCTGCGACTCTGTATAGAAAGGCCGCTGATCTGGGGATGTCGATGGCTGGCAATAGCTGGTAAGTCATCTTCATGACAATTCTTTCCAGGATTGGGACGTATACTGACACCTCGGCTTTCTAGGATCTACAAGGCCAAATACATGGACGACACTTCCGTTGACATTAAGCGCAAGGACGCAAAGCAGCCTCCCGACGTCCCACAAATGAGCAAAGACAAAGATTCCAAAGATCCCAAGGTTGCAGGCCGATCAAGAGCGAGATCGATCTGGGGGAGGAAGAAATAATGACGACTGGTCTTCGTTTTTTGTTTTTTTTGTTTTATTCTTTCTTGATATCTTCTAACTCTTCTTTTCTACTTCTTGTTTATTCACGCATTGCATGCAGTGTGTAACTATATGTCTCCTTCTATTCATGTCTCTAGCATTGTATTGCTTTGGAGATGTTTCGTTCTTCTTCTCTCGATTTGGTGGTTGATTGATCGATCTTTCGTCCCCTTTCTTCTTTCTTTCTTTTGTACTTGCTTTCTATCATGTACAGCCCGGTGTTTGGAGCAGTCAAAAGAACGATGGTGCTCAAGAGCACAGTTCGCTGTGTATTGCGTAGTGCGGTTGGAAGGATGCGGTATACAGTGTGTCGGAGGCGAGAGAAAGAAGAAATAGTGCCGAGCAGGCCAGAAAAGGCGAGATAACCTAATGATAATGCCTTTGTCCTGGCGCACACGATGTCGTTCAAGCTTTCCTGCATGCGAGTCTGGGAGATCCTGGTCGGGTTTCTGCATATCAGACTTGGAATTCTGGAGGGAATTTACATGTAGCTGCAGCTTGTGCTCGGTAGGCGGGGCATGAGATCCAGGATACTCGTTCTCTGGTAACGTTGCCTTGTACCGCACTTCGTTGAAACGGTATGGTATAATGATTAGCAGAAGGCACATATGTTGTCAGATTACTTCTCAGTCACGCCCGAGCATAAATCTGTCCATCGGCAAGAACCGCAGCAGGTAGCTACATGCAAGCCAAGCATGTGTATAGCTAAAGACTGCGTGGCTGCAAGCTGCAAGCAGACGCCACTAATAGAGCTCTTCTGATGCAAGTGTGAATCTTGATCTGCTTGTGCTCTGATGCAATGGTTGTTTGGAACAACCTCGCCATCTCTCGCCCTTTCTACGGCGGATCGTCATTTGTCCCACCAATTGCCTCATTGCCACCTCGTACCGCGTTTGCCTTACGCTTGAACCACTCAAGATGACATTGGCGAGTGGACCGCCTTACCGCTAGCCCTGCCAAAACCAAGCATCATCGCCAACTCGCCCATCAGGCTTGAATCGAGAATGGCAGGGCCAGACGTCATATCGACCCCACTTGAATGCGGACGCGACCCCGCGTAACGCTGGTACACGAGACAAGCGGCGCAGCTACGCCACACGCAAGCACGAAGCTGCGTGAAAGGATGGACCGCGTGCTCACATTGCGTGCCGATCTATCCTTGCCGTTGTACGCGCTGCCTTGGTAGCGAAACGGGGCGATGGAGCCGGTGACGAGCGAGCAATGAGCTTTACGTCGTTGTCGCTGTTCCTGCGCTACGAGCTCTCAGAAGGTACATACATACAACCTTTCCATTCCTCCCCCAGCACATTACCTTTACACATCTTCACCCACTCCTCCAACTCCAGTCAATCTTCCTCTTTTACCAATTGCTCTTCTCAAGCTTCGGAATCCCCAATCACTTCCCATCTCACACACATACTGTCCTCACAATGTCCACAAACCCCAACTCCGGCCTCGGCGGCTACGACAACACCTCCGCCACCCACAATACCACCGGCACCACCACCAACAGCCAGGGCGGTGTCGTCGACAAGGTCCTCAGCTACGTCCCCGGTCTGAGCCCGACCTCATCCCGCAACCATTCCTCTGGCACCACAGATGCTACCGCTGAGCCTGCTTTCGGTGCCAATGTCGGCCCTGGCTCTTCTCCGCACACCCACACCGGCACCGGAAGCCATGGTCTCGGTTCCTCTACTGGCGTAGGCGCTGGCAGCGATACCTTCGGTTCCACTCACAACACCACCAGCGGTCCTCACACCTCAAACCTTGCCAACCAGGCCGACCCTCGTGTCGATTCTGACAACAGCCGCTTTGCCTCTTCCAACACCAGCGGTCTTGGCTCGTCTCACACTGGCACTGGAGCATTGGGCTCTAGCTCCACTGGCTACGGCTCCTCTACCACTAGCGGACCTCACGACTCCAACCTTGCCAACCGTGCTGACCCTCGTGTTGACTCTGACAACAGCCGCCTTGGCTCTTCCAACACCAGTGGACTGGGCTCTTCCCACTCTGGTAGCTACGTCCCTGTTCCCACTCTCAACCCTCACGATGAGGAAAGGGCTAGGGTCGTTGCTGATAGAGCGGTCGGCCACACTGGCTCAGGCATCGGTTCTGGCGTTGGACACGAGCACGGCCATGGATCCGGTGTTGGATCCGGCGTGGGCCTTGGATCTGGTGCTGGCGTCGGTTCTGGCGTTGGACACGAGCACGGCCATGGATCCGGCATGGGCCTTGGATCTGGTGCTGGCGCCGGTTCTGGCGTTGGCTCTGGCATTCGTCACGAGCACAGTCGTCACGAGCACGGCCACGGTTCTGGTGTTGGAACTGGCGCTGCTCTTGGAGCTGGCGCTGCCCTTGGCTCGGGCCTCGGCCACGATTCTCACCACGGCTCTGGTGTCGGATCTGGCGTTGGCCTTGGTCACGATGCAAGTCGCGGCTCTGGCGTCGGTCTTGACTCCACCCGTGAGTCCGGTGCTGGCCTTGGATCTACACGTGAATCTGGCGCCGGCCTTGGCTCTGAGAGCAGCCGTCTAGGTAGCGACAGCCTCACTGGCAACCACAGGAACGATCGTGCCGCCGCTGGCTCGAGCGAGGGTGCAACCGCAGAGGAGGCTAAAGCTTCCGCCACACCCCGTCACACTGAAGGAGGAGGCAACCCCGCCAAGAGAGAGAACAAGGGAGCCATCCCGACCGCTGGTGGCATCAAGTTGGGTGAGAAGCACTGGGGCGAGAGCGACATCATCCCTGAGAATCCCAAGCCCCGCAACGAGAACATCTCTTCCAGCTCTGGCCAGCCTGACCGTTAGTACTACCTTGATTATCTTCTTCATAAATATATGATCTAACCATTCTGAAACAGAAGCCACCGCCGACAATACCAACGCGAACGTTGGCTCTTCGTCGGGCCCACCCGGCTCGAACCTGGGCGAAGGCGAGCACAAGGAGGGTATTGCCGAGAAAGTCAAGCACACTCTGCACATCGGTGGCAGCAAGTAAGATTGAGGCCGCCTACCCGGAGGAAAATAATGTGCGAGTCTTGCGGACAGCCGAATGTGGCCGCGCAAGAGGATATGGCACACTGTGTCTACGATTTTTATGATTGTTTATGAATGTATTTTGTAATTCTTGGAAGCGATTTTTTTCCAAGAAAATATTCGCACATACGACGCGTGATGTGTAATGTTCTTCTGCTTCCTGCGCAGATCGCCGCCTTGTGATTGTGTATGCGTGTCTCGCTGATCATGTATCGCTTGTAGCGCCACCCTCCAGACGTCACACTCTTATGACTGCCAGTCAGACGACAATCGTTGACTTCTGACGGCGTGCTGTACACTGATATGGGACTGCCACGAATCTTGACATGTGGTCCATGATATGCTGCAAAGCAACAATGCGTGCGCATTGCCATCGGTACGAGCCCACTGTCTCTTTTCTTCTTGCTCTCCCGCCTTTCCTTGTTTCATGTACAGATTGACTCGAGTAGCGGTGCGAGTATGTGACATACACATGTATGTTATCTTTTTATTATTCCTTTCTGCATGTGATCGTTTGGATGTCATCGCAACGGCGCAGGTGGCTAGAGTGCTTGGTGAATGTGTTGATGGCGGCGGGGCTGGGATATGTGTGACAAGGCTGATGAGATGTGTGCGAGCTTCGAGATGAGGAACGGTGGCGCAGCGTGATTTTAGTATAATGTCAGCATCTATGATCAGATGAATGGCAGTTTCGTGCGTGTGTCGAGAAGAGAGACATGCGCGAGAAGAAAATTGACAGCCGTGCCACAGTATTGGTCCGCCACGAACCGCACAAACCGCGGCTGCATCGTGGTGTGCTCTGGCAACCAGCATGGTCACGGTATATCTTCACCTATCTTGGTATTGTGGCTCTTTGACCCCATCGTGATCAGCCAGCCTCGACTACTTATATCCCTCTGGTGGCGGAGATCTGCTGCTCGCATATATGGTGTATCAAGAGCTTGGGTATGTCAGATCGGATGTGTGGCGACAAACAATGTATCCGTGTGGCAGTAGACGTGGTGCAGACAGTATTCTTCGTGCCATATAGGGCATTGCTTCTGGCGGGAGCGACGATATCGCGGCGGTGTAGGTCGAAGAGGTGAAGTGAGGTCGAGGGCGGGCGCTTGCCGATTTGGGATGGGACGAGAAGCCGAGAGGAGGAGTTTTGGGTGGGCGCCATCGCCATCGGGCCTGGCCGGCCACCTGACCAAATATCAGCAGCGACAGGAGGCGCCATACACCAGGACGAAAGCCATCGAGGCGTATATTGCTGTCCACTGCCTCTCTGTGGTCGCGTCCGCCTCTGCGCTCGTTCTTTCGCAGCTGGCGAAGATTTGCCTCCCGCCAAGCGCCCGGACCTCCCCTCTAGCCAAACCGCCGCCGCCTCTAGCCACAGCGGCGTATCAGTCGCCCCATATCGCACACCTCGCCCCTCACACTTCAATGGCAGCTGCAGTATAGCCGGAATACATGGTGCGACACAACGCTTCTCGAAGGGTCGGCAAGATATAATCATGGCGGCTGTGGGCAACATCACATCTGGGGTCGCCCCAGCGGTTGAGACTGCGGCAATCGACACCCAAACGCCTCAGCCCATTCGTCTCGACGAAGACGAATCAAGCCTTTCGTCGACCGGAAGCGATCTTTTTGATCGAAATAAGCCACTATCAAAACCTCAAAATGATAACTGGGAAGTCGATGCCAACGGAGACTGGAGGCGATATAGCTCGTTGGAGTCGGCCACAAGCACAGCCATATCTTCCATGTGCTCCTCGACCGCTGCAGACGACATTCCAAAAGATCAAAACGCCGTTCTCTCGCCTTCCAGAAAGCGCATGTCAGATGGCACAGTCAAGCAGGCGACGATACGTCTCGGATCGAAAGCGAGCAATGCGGCAACCACGCCACAGAGTTTCGAAAAGGTTGCGGATACCCCCGAACAATCATCTTCTATCGTACAACCCAGACGCCGTGGAAGACCACCAAAAGACAAATCGGCCGCACCAAACTACGTTCCAGGAATACGCCGTGCCTCGTTGATCTCCAAGCTGCAGGATGTGGTCAAGCCACGCTCGTCAATACCATATGCACTCCCGATTACCGTCTTCGCCAGTCAATGCATTGAAGCCGCCCATGCGTCGCGCCTGGATCCGTATGCTTTGCACGTTGGGGAGAACGCGCTTCTCATGGACATGATCACATCCACGGAAGTGACCGTGTACCTCAACATACGCAACGCCATACTTCGTTTGTGGGTCCGCAATCCTCGTTGCAGTATCACTGTTGAAGAGGCTGCAGGGTGTGCAAAGGAAGGACGCTTTTTCGGACTGGCCGAGGTTGCCTATAAGTGGTTGACAAGAAATGGTTACATCAACTTTGGCTGTGTCGATGTTCCGCACGACCCCAACCTCGTCATCCAATCGAAGAAGTACGCCAAGCAGAAAACGGTGGTCGTCATCGGCGCCGGTGTATCAGGTCTTACAACCGCACGGCAACTTGAAGGACTCTTCGCACAGTATTCAGAACAATGGTTCGAGAAGGGTGAACGACCGCCCAAAGTGCTTGTCATCGAAGGGCGCAAGCGTATCGGCGGTCGTGTGTATTCGAAGCCACTTCGCAGTCAGGTGAAAGACAGCTTGCCGGACGACCTTCGAAATACAGCGGAGATGGGCGCCATGATTGTCACAGGTTTCGACCATGGCAACCCTCTCGATACGATCATACGTGGTCAGCTGGGGCTACGCTACCATCTTATGACTGATGCACTGACCATCTATGATACAAATGGCAAAGAAGTGAAAGAGCGAAGGGATATGCTGAACACAGATTTATACACGGATATTACGGATCGGGCTGGCGATTTCAGAGCAGTGGCGCCCCGTCCCCAGACGCTTAAGGGCGACGAGGAGCTGATCAGCCGCTGTCGTGATCCTCTTCCGAAAGGATTCGATGCCTTCAACCCGGAACCTCTGCCATCTTTGATCGAAGCGAAGCGCAAAGCTGTGATGAAGCGCGGAAGAAGGCGGAACGCTCCACCTGGTACAGAAAAACTCACTGGGAGACACCAGGTCGTCGAGAACAGCAGTGGAACAATTCGCGCGGCGCGTGCGGCGCACGAGATGGGATGGAAAGTGAGAGATGGTGTATCGAAAAATCACACTCTTTCACTGCGGCCAACAGCCGAGGCCTCCCGACACCCAACTCTCGGCGCAGTGATGGATGAAGCTATTTCCCAATACCAAGGGCTAGTGGAAATGACATCTCAAGACATGCGCTTGCTCAATTGGCACCACGCCAATCTCGAGTATGCCAATGCCGCGCCTGTACCTTGGCTCAGTTTGAGTGGTCACGACCAGGATACTGGAAATGAGTTTGAGGGTGCGCATTCGGAGGTCGTTGGCGGCTACACACAAGTGCCACGAGGACTGATGAATTTGCCGACAAAGCTGGACGTGCGCTTCGATCGAGTCGTTGACAGCATTCACTACGATGATGGTGAAGGTGACGAAGACGACAGCCTTGTGACCAAGATTGTCTGCACGAACGGCGAGGTTATCGAGGCAGATGAAGTCGTCCTCACCACACCTCTTGGTGTCCTCAAGTCTGATGCAATCGATTTTGATCCACCTCTACCAAGCTGGAAACAAGGCGCCATCGATCGGATGGGTTTCGGGCTGTTGAACAAGGTATGATCTGTTCTTTTGCTCGAATGTCACATTTGCTAACTTTCTGCTTAGGTCATCTTACTTTATGATGAGCCATTCTGGGATGACAGTCGCGATATGTTTGGCCTCTTGAACGAAGCGGAGCGCGCAGACAGCCTCGACCCGAAGCATTACGAGCAAAGACGAGGACGCTTCTACCTAATATGGAATGCCACCAAGACCAGTGGTAGGCCGATGCTTATCGCACTGATGGCTGGCCATGCGGCATATCAGGCGGAAGAAACGGATACCAAGACACTTATGGAGGAGGTGACACAGCGCCTTCGCCAGGTGTTCACTCCAAGTGTGCCCGAGCCCCGCGAGGTCATCGTGACTCGCTGGAAGTCAGATCCTTTCACGCGTGGCACTTACTCATACGTGGGTCCACGTACCAGGCCGCAGGACTACGATGTGATGGCTAGGTCGGTGGGCAACCTGCATTTCGCTGGAGAGGCAACTTGCGGCACACATCCGGCTACCGTGCATGGCGCCTTCTTGTCAGGGCTTCGTGTAGCGGCCGATGTCATGGACGTGATGGCTGGGCCGATCAACCTGCCGGAGCCTCTCGTCGGTTCTGCTGCTGTCAAGCAAGAAAGGGCCCTGTCATATGCCGCACCCATTGCGTCACAAGTGCCGAAGCCGAAACCAACACCCCAGAGTTCACGTAAAGTGAGTTCTTCTGCTGTGTCTATGGCACCTGCAATCAAGCAGGAGTCCAAAAATGCCACGCCTGCTGCATCCACTGCGCCAGAGCCATCTGATGCGCCCAGAAACTCCGTCTGCTCCACCGACCAGTCTTTCTGGGCCAGCGCCGGCATTTCCTTTGCTACCAGTCTCGACTATGAAGCCGCCCTCGTCGGAACTCTCCTCAGCCACATCGGCGAGCGCCCCGTCAAGCCGCTACGCGCAGGCGTCAACCCATTCCTCCTCTTCACCAAAGCCAAATGGGACGAATGCCGCGACTACTGCGCCGCGGACCCAGTCCTCGCAAACGCCCGCAACGCCATCCGCACGACTCTCGGACAGTGGTGGAAGGCGCTAAGCGAAGCTGAGAAGCAGCCCTATCTTGTGCAAAGTCAGCAAGCACAAGAAGTCGCCGACGCCGCGCGCAAAGAATGGGACGTCAAGGTCGCGCAGTGGGACGCCGACGCCACGAGGATCAAAGCCGAGTTCATGAGGGACAACCCGCCGCCTACGGACAGCGGTGGTGCGTTCGGCATCGAGGGCAATCGTCGCAAGACGAATGTCAGCAGCTCCATTGCGCTGGATTTGCCGCTGTGAAGGACTTCCTATTTTTCTTCTTACTTCGCTCCATCTTTCTTTCGTCGCTTATCTATCCTGGCTGGTTTATGTGTATGTATTTTCGCTTCGGTGATTCGATGGTTTCATCGGCCGCTCTCATGTCGGGATTAGCGTCCCGAGCGATACCTCACACAGTACTGGTGTTTTTGGCGCGATATGGTCGCTGCCTTGGGCTCAGAGATATCAATAGAGAATCTGTCGGCACGCAACTTATTTTTGGTACATCATATTTACAGGAAGCCAACAAAAACTGCCTTTCTCCTTTTACAAATCTCGCATTTTCGTCACGCTGTAGATTTGATGGCGTTTCAGCAATTTTTTTTTTTGGCTGTCATCACCCCATCTCATTTCTTGTCTGCTGTATGGCATTTAGCATCCTTCAAGATCATCCCACGGGAAGATGTTGCTTTTTTTTTGTCTGAAACCCAGACCTTTGCTTGAATCCAAGGCACAGGATGCGGATGCGATCTTCGCAGGTTTTCGGCCGTTGGGTGTCGGCTGTTCGTCTTCATAAGCAGGTTGTTGCAGCGACGTGGTTTTCATGTCAATGATTACTTCCAGTCTTGTGACGTACGATTCTAGTTGCAAGCTCTATGCAAACGATCGGGATTCGATTTCTACGAGCCGTGCTGTAAGGTTACACTTTTTGCAAAAGCGACGTTGGATCGCCGTGAGATTTAGTAAACAAATCGGCTTCTGTGACAAGCGAGATGAAAGATGAAACGGAAGGCAGTAGTAGAGTTCGTTGGAAGTATTCATGTTCATATTCGTATCGTAGGAAAGAAGTATATATCTAATTTTAGTATGTACTTTTCAAAGAAAAAAGGAGGGCGGTTCTGTTGCCCAAGCCTCTCTCTTCTTAAACAGAGTTGGAGTTATCCACGCAAGTCCATGCAGCGGAGCCGTTGCTGGTCTTGAAGATATCAATCAGACCGAGCACGGAGCCGTAAGTGCCGGAAACCATGAGGAACGTGCCGATGATGATAACGAAGCTGGCCCAGCCGACCATGAACTTCCACCACAGGGTGCCGCGGTTGGGACCGTTCCAGTTGTCGTAAAACCACATGGCTCCCATGGGCTGGAAACACATGAGGGTACCGAAAACGGCGCCCATGAGGGAGACGAGACCGCCGAAGGCGGGAATACCGCTGGCAATGCAGTAGGCGGTGATGGCGGTGCCGAAGACGCAGCCGATCCAGGTGGCCCAGTGCACGAGGGAGTTGGAGGTCAGGTGCTTCGAGTTACGAAGAGCGCGAATGAAGACGTATTTCGCGGTCAAGTGGGTGTAGAGAACCATGGAGACTATCAGACCGGGGAGGGCGAGGCCGTAGGAGATCTTCTTCATGAGGGCACCGGCAGAGCCAAGAGCGGGAGAGGCGACGAAGGATCCGCAGAAGTAGTAGACGACAATGCCGATGATGAGGTAGGTGCCAATGGCGATACCGCGGCAAAGGGCGAGCGACCAGACGTACTGCTTGGGGTTCCTCATCTCAGAGGCGATGGAGAAGTAAGCCGGAACGCCTGCGAAGGCGAAGATGAGCGAGGAGATTGCGGACATGGCCTGGGCGAAGGTGGGGTGACCGAAGAGCTCCCAGTTAGAGGTGAAGTCACCGGTCTGAGGAGCAGCGGCAGGGCGGTCCTGGACACCAGTGGCGATGGTGACGGAGAAGATGGCAGCGAGGATAGAGAACATGCCGATCCATGCAAGCCAGCTGATCTTGCCCAGGGTGCGAATGCTGGCAACAGCGAACGCGATGACGAAGGCAACAGCGACAAAAACCGCAGTACAGGCGCCGTGAGTTGAGACAGCGTTGAGTCCGATGGATACACCGAGCATTGCACTTCCAGCAATAAAGATCCAGAAGAGACAGAAAGCGATGGCGAGGAAGTCACGTCCAATGGGGCCAAATAGAAGCATACCCACATCGGGGATACCGTAAACCTGGGGGTGGTTCAACTTGAACTGACCAACGACGTAGGACGACCAGGTGGTGATGATGCCAATCGCAAGCAGGAGGATGATACCGGGGATCATGCCGAGAATGTCGAAGGCTTCAGGAATCGAAAGCACACCGAGACCGACCTCGGTCTTCATCATGAGGACGGAGGCTCCGAGCCAGCCGACACTGAGGTAGTCGGGACCACCTTCTTCGACGTGACCGAAGACTGCATCCTGAACCTCGCCATCTCCGCCAGAAGGAACACCGACGAGCTCTTCGTCGTAGTTCTTCTTGTTTTGGGCGTCGTGAGCCATATTGACGTTGATGCCGGTATCGATGATGATGATGAGGATGAGAGGAGGAGGAGGAGGGGGAGGAGGAGGAGGGGAGGAAGAGAGATGCGGCGGTTATGAGCGCGTGTAATGGAGAGGGCGAGAGTCTTTCGAGAGGCCCCCAGGCAAGGGAATGGTCAAAATATACATCTTACCCAGGCGCGGGCTGCGACAGGCGCATTCGGCCTTACAACGGCTCTGGCAGGCGTGGTAGAGTCGCAGGCCGGATCGATTAGCAATTAGCATTTGGTCTTACTGACGCTAGAATTTCGCTCGCAGATAGGGCGTACCCCGGCCGGAGGGGCCTTCTCCACATACATACATCGAGCCGTGCACGGCCAGACCGTAAATGTCTGTTTGACGTGGCGCTGATAATGGGAGTAGGGAAGTCGTGAAAAGCTCCGATCAAGGTTTGCAAGCCAAGTACTTTCGTGGCTTGCCATGTAAGCTTGCATCGGCAGGCCCTGCCGCTTTTGGCCGACATGATTTCCCTTTTTTCTAGAGGCATCTCATGAGATCTTTACGAACGGGTCTTGCCTAGTCTGCCCAAGGAAGGTCCCCCAAAAATATGCCCCAGACTTCTCCAACGCGATTTACGTAAAATACTCTTTCGCCGGGCCCACGCACCATGCTCTGGGCCTTGCATGGTCTTAGTGCTGAGCCTAGAAGATGAGGTGAAGATGATAACAGTTTCACGGTCTCAAGAGACCCAGATCCTTCGCTGAATCGTTCACTGGAGTCGGTATGAATACCGTAGAAATGCAGATATTGGACTGCTTGTACCTGCTAAGATGGGCAGATAAGAAGAGGGCACGAAGGCATGGCTCGTTGCATCCTCCTGCCTCACGGATGTCGGTCGCCGGATGACGGGCAGCGAAGATCATTTTCCCTCTGCCGTTAGCGGACATGGACAGTATCGCGCCGCCCATTCCGAAAGCCTCTCGAAGGAAGTCTCTGATGAGGCTTTCCGTTGGCTCGGGTAATCGTGCTGCGGTGTCGCGCACTGCGCCTCCTTGTCTTGGCCCATCTCACTGCGACAGCGGCATTATTATTGTTCACCAACCGTGTCCGACAAGCGCCAGCCTTCCGCACAGGCCCGATTTCTCGCCTGGGAGCGTTGTCCGTTGACCTCCGTCCAAGTACCGTTGTCACGCGTGTGCCATGTGGGCCTTGACACAGTGCACGTTGTCAATATTGCTTCTGTATAACGTAAAATATTCGCACTCCAGGTGTTGCCCCATGGGCAGCTAGTCAAGCATGCCGGATCCATTAATCCCCCATCTCTTGTAGTGTTTGTTTTACGTATCGTTATGCTCTGCGAACAACTGCGAATGCATCTCTTGCAAGAACACGAAAATCGTGAATTTGCAGGAATGGCTTTCCCTCAGCCCTGAAACGCCACCACAGGAACAAGGGCATGCGGAGGCGATCGTGGCTTCACGGCTAGCAGCGGGCTTCTTTTGACCTAAAAAAAATATCACATTTTCTGGTAAACGACGTGGAACGTCACTTGCATCCTGCAGTATCACGACGTCTGCGCTAGACCCCACGACTGGGCAGTTAGTGCACGATAAGGTACTGGTGCTTCTTCTTAGACTACCTAGGCGAATGGAGCTGTCTTCCGGCCTATGAGAGCAATCGTGCCTCGTTCCCCCTGAGATGTTCAGGTACATCGAATATCCGGTTGTCGCCGATCGATTGCGCGGTTTGCGGCATAGAACTGTTTCTCTCGGTTCAATGTGCGTGCATTAGATGTGCATGAATCGATACTCCAAGCCATGCTGCAAGCTGCTCCCACCGATAGTGTCCAATGCCCGTTTCCCCAGAAAAATCGAACATGTCTGGACATTCACACCAGCGTACATCGTATGTCGGGCCACAAAAGCAAGGATGCAGGCCAGACGAAAGCGCTGCTGCCACAGCAGCCTTCAGAAACCTCCACCTGACGACTCGATGGTGCTGACGCAGTTTCTGCAGCTATATCTGATCGACGTACCAGAAGCACCGCTGGGATGCTTTGCACCGTCTCAACGGATTATGCTGTTTCCTAATATTATTACCCAAAGACACCGGCATTGAGAGTTATGGAGATATATTCAGACTCATGAGCTATGGTTGTACGTCTTAAACCATTCTTTTTTTTGTCTTCACTTTCCACCGTCGTCTCCCTCACCTCAAGCGGACGAGATCATCTGATCAGGTGATGGTACGTTGCATCGGACGCTGGCATGGGCGGCGATGGTATTCCCAACCAGTATGGCGAAAAGGATGGCTTAGTGCCATGGAGAGGTCAGCAACATATCGAAACCCAATACAATCTGGAGAAAGGTCATCCCAGCCGGCCAGGAAATATCATAATCCATTGCCGTGGAGAGGTCAGCAACGCATTAGAAACCAACAGATTACTGCTTATCCACATCCAGGGTAAAATCTTCTTGCACCAATACAATTTTTTTTTCTAATTGACCGTTAAGGATATTCAAGAGATGAGTGCGCGCTGTAGTCTGGAGGAGTTTTCTTTCTTACTCTCGTTCGCAACACAGACATCTCAGCACCGCTTTGCATCTACACAGGCTACGCAACTACCATCCACACCCGCAACAAAAAATTCACAGCCGCAAAAATGCAGTTCAAGAACATTCTCCCCATGGCCCTGCCTGCCATCATGGTTGCCGTGGGAATGGCAGCACCGCTCTCTGCGGTCCCCACCACAAAAGTCGAGTATGTCAAGCAGAACGACACTGCCGCTGACAAAATCCTCACCCTGCCTGAAGAGCAGTACAAGAAGGGTATGAAGAATCTCGAGGACTACTGGGAGCAGCAGTCCAAAACCCCGAGCAAGGAGAAGCCGGAAGGCTGCCTTAGGTGGCACCTCGTGAGGGGTACCTATGGGAACTGCAGGCTCTGGGAAGAAGGTGCACCCCATCACCCAGACGGTGCGCCCACTGTCCCCAAGGGCACAAAGCCAGAAGACTATCCTCCGTTCAAACGTGATATTACCGACAAAACCGCACTGCTCGGCAAGACTATGACAATCCAGAAAGTCGACGACAGCCTGCGTAATACTCCTGACCCGCCCGACGGCTGCATCGAGTGGATCAAACTGGGCGATCTAATGGGATACTGCCGGGAATGGGAGGACGTCGTGGTGCTCAAAGAAGACATCCCCGAAGATATCGATGGCGAGCCCCCGAAGATCGGGAAACACAACAACGAATTCCACTACACTATAGAGAGGCCCGTCGGTTGCGTTGACTGGGTCAAGAAAGGGCCCGATTTCGGGTATTGTAGGGAATGGGAGGATGTCGAGATCCCCAAAGAGGATCTCCCTGAAGCACGGGTGGTGAAGCACGATTATACCGTGCAGACGAGCTATGAAAGACCCACTGAGTGCATGGATTGGATGCAAGTGAGTCCCTCGACAGGGTACTGCTTGGTATGGGTGGAGGAGCTCAAGCAGGCCAAGCAGGCCAAGCAGCGCAAGGAGGCTAAGGGGGCCAAGGAGGCCAAGGAGGTGGCCAAGGAGGAGGTCAAGGAAGTTGAGAAGCGCGATGTCGCCAAACTCAGGACCCGCGAGAAGTCGCCCTTCGACATCGCCATGCCGTACTGGACCATCGCCGGCTTGTAAAGTTCGCTTTTCTGGACAACTTCTTTCCTTTCTCGCACGCGCGCGCGCGTGCACTTTTTCGACTTTCTCAGGGGAAGCATCGACAGCACATCTCTCAATGACGATGATTCAGCCTAGGATGACGTTTGGTTCTAACATCTTCGGCATGCGACGACCCGGCCTCCGAACGAGACGGGTAATCAGCTGTTCGAGGTTTCGATCAAATGGCGGCGCCGTATGCATGACCTGCTCACAGCACGGCGCAAGAGAACGGTCCTCTCAGGCCCTTGTTTTCTGCCAAGAGCTTTCTACTGCTCCAGCTGGTGCGTCGCCTGGATATTTTCGCTTGGGTTTCGAGCGTTTGTACTTCTGCCGCGTTTGAAAACGTTTGAAACCCTTTGAAGCGAACCTGTTGATTGACCTTTTTACATGGAAGCTAGATTGTTTGAGGTGACTTGCAGAGAGAGATACCTACAAATTTAATGTATATTCCATTGTACGTCACATCTACTGGCCGTGAAGCCTTGTTTCGGCCGGGCGTGCAGATGCAGCTCGTTCAACTCTCTGAAACCTATCCACCTTTTGAGGAATGAAGGGAACACATGGCGCTGTCCTCTGCAGATTGAAGCATTCTGGACGTTTCGTCGAGGTGGACTAGTGTCAACTGAATGACGCCGTATACCGCCCATATCTGATTTGTTCGACATGTCCACAAGGCAGCTCTTGTGGCCTTGCTGATTTTTGGTGCGTCAGTACACCATCAGCGGCCTAACCTTGTAGGTTGTTTGCCGAGAACATCGACACGCTGTGACAAAATATATATGTTGTCTGCGTAGCATCGTTACCACTGGTGTGAGAGCAATGTGAACCCAGACGGGTGATCAACTGACCTCGTCAGGCACGAGATCATAAACATTTGTAAACAGTGTGGGCCGAAGCTCAGAGATAGGAGCGAGACCGACTCGCATTAGCGAGGACAATCCTCAGCCTTCTGCGCCTATACCGCGAAATCGCAGCTCATAATCGGCTGAGCAGGTTTCTTTGATTGTGCCATGACAGCGCGCACATGGGCTGTGTAGCAACGCCAAACAATGTCTCTCCTAGGAAGCCCCACTTCTGCAGGAACTCAAGACGAAAGGTGTATGATATAACCGAATGGTCGAAGCATCAATCTTCACCTGTGCGAGATACGTCGAATAGGCACACTCTGCGACTGTTCGCTTTGCGCATGATCACCCGATCCTTTACGACCAGAATACTGCCAGGCAGGTCGCTTATACTGTTGCTTGTCCTTATTGTGCAGCTCAGACAGCTTCTTGACGGCGAAGCTAGCACTCTGTCTGACCTCTTCGCTCGTCGCAGTCACCGCGAACGCCTCTTTCGCCAGATGGAGTCTGAGCGCACCACTCAGATCGAAACTGCGCACAGTTCCATCTGGCCCGCCTTCAGGTCTACGCTGTCCGTCGTCGTTCCAACCTGCAAGGCGCAGCTCCTGCCGGAAAGCCTCTCGAACACGCCTAGCAGCGGTCTTGCGGACTAACGCGCTTCTTGACAAGTCCACATTCGAAGTAACAGTCCAGTGGAGTTTGGTTGGGTCGAATTGGGCATGACGCCGTGTGGTTTTAATGTGGAATGGGTGGTTGCTTTTGGAGTCGGCGAACGTAGTGGTTGGAATGAGAGTGGTGACGTTGATGGGGTTTGGCTTCTTCTCGTAATTGAAGTGGAAAAGGCGATCGCGAGTAACGGGTGGGATGAATCGTTTGGCCATGCCGTCTGGCGTCCCTGGCGATGTCGTCGCACGAGCAGAGGTTCACGTCCACGTTCACATGCTTGACGGCTACGCTTGCCGTTTGTGGCGTTGTGGCTCCCGCGGGCATCATGGACTGCACGGCGGGACCAGTAAGGAACGAAGGTAATCAAGAATCCATCAATGCACCCACCATTGCACTATACTGCTACTCGTCCAGGAATTAATTTACCTATACACACGCTGTGGAAGGCCATATTATCGCATAGCTTCCTATCAAATACTCCTTCCCGGACTCCACACGCCACGCCACCACAATGAAGACCATCACCTGGGTCAAGATGCTGGCTTCGTAAGTCAGATTCACAAGTTTTTACATCAAGAGCAGATTGTATTGACATACTCTAGCGGCGGTATCATGTGTATTGGCGGACCGGCTCTGATCTACTATGTCACACCCACCGAGGAGGAGCTTTTCTTAGTATGTCGATTCAACCTCAGACAGTCCCATCATCTCATACCAGGCAGCTAACTTCTATCTACAGCGGTACAATCCCGAATTGCAGAAGAGATCTCTCGAGAGGCGTCAGGAGAAGCAAGAAGACTTCGACAATTTCGTCGGCCGACTGAAGGAGTACTCTAAGAGCGACAAGCCCAGTAAGTCCTCTCCGGTGATTCGTCCCTCGCCGTAATCATAAACTAACACTCCACAGTATGGACAGCATGGGAGAAGGACGTTGAGAGGCGGCGAGCGATCCACGCTGCCGAACAGGCGCAGGCGAAGCGGGATCAGGACGCAGAGGCCGAAGCCCTGCGCCAGCAGATCAAGGGCTCCATCAAGTAGGCCATTTTGTCTATTTGCATACAGTTCGCTTTCTTGTATTATATGATTGATATGCGGTGGCCCTGAGTTTTCCCGCGCAATGGAAAGCCGCCACCGCTCGTACCTACTACCCATCTCCATCTCCACGATCGTGAAGAGCTGCGACCAGTATCATACCTTGGACTACTCCTTCCGCTCCCACGCGAAAGTAGCAACCAAAGATCTCCTCGATACCATCCTCGTCTCGCTGTCCGGTCAGATCTGTCCAGCTATTGACTTGCAGCGCCGGAATTTCCGCATCATTTTGGAGGTCGCGTACGAAATCACAAGAAGCCGAAATCGCTTCTTCGAAAGTGTGGAAATATTCTCGGCACCTTTCCGTCTCGCCAGTAGGCGCGAATAGGAATACGCCGTCGACGCGGAATCGA
The DNA here is from genome assembly GCA_023634325.1 of Cladosporium cucumerinum. Lineage (NCBI taxonomy): Eukaryota > Fungi > Ascomycota > Dothideomycetes > Cladosporiales > Cladosporiaceae > Cladosporium > Cladosporium cucumerinum. Next base: position 527,036 of record JALDQA010000003.1, read on the forward strand.
GTCATCATGATGGCTCGGTCAACTTTGGTGGCAAGTCCCGAGGAAGCGTATATGTGGGAACCAAGTGAGAGGTTGTACAGAGGATTGCAAGGCTCTTTTATATTGCAGAGTTGCATGTACGTTCACTGATAACCATATATGGAAGCAAACAAGATCAGATCACGCGGAAACATTGCAGCCTTGTCAATGAGCATTGCAGTGCTCTCCTGAACTTGGTACCGAACGCTGCATTCTCATCATTGAATGTCGAATGTTAAGCGAAGATGTATATATAAGCACGCCCGAAGCCGTGACACGTATAAGAGTTCTCCATTTAGCGGTTGAGGCACTACACAGCTTTCGCGATCTTTGTTCCACTCTGCAATTGCAGCATCTAGAGAAAAGCAAAGAGAGAACAGTCGTCGTCTAGATATACTCTCTTGCAGCCTTCGCTAAGCATGAACCTTAATGTTCATTAATCATTGAAAGCCGCTTTTAAGACTGGATACCTAGCTGTTGCCCAAGATCCTCATATTTGACATTTCAGTTTCCACCAACGTCAGGAATCTGCTTGTTGAGGTACGCCTCCAGGTCATCAATCTCCTGAGGAGCAGCAGAATGCGGCAGACCAGCGTACGTCTTGAAATCCACAGTCCAGCCCCACTCCTTCAGCTTGTCCGCAGTCATCTGGCCCCAAGCGTACCTGACGACAGGGTCCGCGTCACCGTGGCCCATGAAGATGGGCGTGTCCTTGTTGGGAGAGTCAGAAGGCACCATGTCTCTGACCTTGTCCTTCAACAAAAGGTAGCAGGACAGGCCGAAGATGCCACCAAGCTTCGTAGGGCATGTAACGCCGGCCATCAAACTCATGGCGCCACCCTGGCTGAAGCCACCCAGAACAATGCGCTCGGTCGGGATGCCAGCGTCGATTTCGGCCTGGATCAGAGTGTGGAAGACTTTCTGCGAGCGCAGCACACCGGCTTCGTCTTCAGAGCGGTTGGCGAGGTCACCGAAGTCGGCAATATCGTACCATCCGGGCATGCGCATGCCCATATTCACAGTGATCGGGATGCTAGGTGCATTGGGGAAGACGAATTTTGTATCAGGGAATTTGCCCTGTGCCCGCCACTGTTGCGCAAGGAATGACCTTGAAGTCCATGGTCAGTACTATGCGCCACAGGTTGTGAGGTGTCTCGTTGGCTATATCCAAACTCCGTACTAGCCACACGGCAGCAGCACGAGCAGTACAGAGATTGAGTCTAGGCAGCGAGATGTGTATATGCGCTTACCATCCTGCGCCACTGCCCTAATGTTAGCACAATATTTACAAGCGAAGCGGAAGCGGTTCAATTTCACCTGTCTCCAAGGCCGTGGGCAACGATCACGGTGGAAGTGTGCCTCCGAAGAGCCGGCACAACTAGGGCTGCTTTAGTCGACATGTTGTGTGTTTGCGGTGATTACCAATGGCGATTAAGGTATTGTGTAAGTGAAGCAGCTCGGCCCTCGCGAACGGCACATGCCAAACCGAAACGCCAGCTCGCTCGGAAATGACGTCTGCGGAATCAACGCCGCGAGCACGACTCTAAGGTTACGTGGATGACAAAGGAGGTAAAATGCCACCATGTTCAACATCAAATAAGAAGAACTTATAAGTAGTGGTGCATGCTAAGTACATTGAGCTTCACATTAATGCCTCCATCTCGGCTTCTGCTATCAATCTCGCTCCTGGGTATTGCTATCGCCCTATACGTCCAGCACTTCGTGCTCCCATCAAAGACCATCCCCTTCGACTTATCCATAAACCACATTCTACGGCGCTCGCTGTCTGTAACAGGATCAACGTGTGTAGAAGAAGCAAACCCTTCACCTCTAGCCAACATGACCAGAACTCCAGTCTACTTCCTCTCACACGGTACAGATTTTTACATCCTAATGGGATCACGTGTCTCCAGCGTAGTAGCACACCACTAACACATCCTCAGGAGGACCCAACCTTTTCGAAGACTACTCCCACCCAGCTTACGCCAAACTCCAAGCCATCGGCCACGAGATCACGCACAAAGTAAAACCCAAAGCCGTCGTCGTCTTCTCCGCACACTGGCAAGGCGACCGTACCGCCGTCGAGGTCAACACTGCAACAACCCAAGGTCTAATCTACGACTACTACGGCTTCCCGCCACACTACTACACAGTCGAGTATCCCAACGCAGGCTCTCCGGAGCTCGCAGACAAAATCCTCAGCACCCTGCAGGGCGCAGGGATTAAAGCCGAAGGCGTCCGCAGAGGCTTGGATCATGGCGTTTTCGCCCCGTTTCTCGTGGCGTTCAATCCAGAGAAGAACCCACTGAACGTCCCCGTGGTGCAAGTCTCACTGTTTGACTCTGACGACCCAGCGCAGCATCTCGCGCTCGGTAAAGCTCTCGCGCCGCTGCGCGACGAAGGCATCGTGGTGATCTGCTCTGGCATGGCCGTGCACAACCTGCGAGATTTCCAGCGCAGCTACGGCAGGCCTGGAAACCAGCCGTACGCTGTCAGCTTCGACGATGCTTTGAAAGAAGCTGCGGAGCAGGATGACGCGGAAGCACGGGAGAGGGCGATGGTGGCGCTGTTGCAGAGGAGCGATGCTCGCAAAGCTCATCCGACGTTCGAGCATTTGTTGCCTGTCCATGTTGCGGCGGGTGCTGCGGGTGGCGATAAGGGCAAGCAGTTGTGGACGCTGCCGGAGGGCAGTATGAGTTGGGCGCAGTATCGATTTGGAGAGGTTGGGGCTACTAGTCAGCTTGCGTAGAAGGTGAATTATATGATTCGATCGCCTTTCGACTGTCTGAGAACACTTGTTTCAACTTGAATAGTCGGTAATAGTATGAAAGCATCTAAGAAACGATTTCTGAGACAGTAGCCGATTATGCGATTGGGGAATGTAACAATCCTGATTTTTGACAACAGCACTTCCGTATATATATGGATTGCCCGAAAATCACACTCGTTGATCGATACCTTAATACTTTAACATCTGCCCACTTGCTCTACTGCGGCAATGAGACCAGTGTCTTTTCCAGCATGTTTCTCGCGCCCCATGCTTGTGATTTTGATGTTGTATTCAATCGTGTATTAAGCACACAACTTCTGACTCGACAATCCGAGTCCATATCTCGCAGGTCCCGAAACCCGAAGAAACGAGTCTCGCAAAATTTCATGTACAAAACCCTCATGAATATCCCCGAGAACAAAAAAAATGCTCGGTTGACGCGGAACGATCAGAATCCACTTCATCAATGGAGTCCGCCCATATGTAACATTTCCTCCTCACTCCTCAAATATTCTCACATCTAATGTCCCTTACTTAGGGTTGGTGATGCTCTTGAGCGCAGCCTTGGGGTCCTCGACGATCTTCTCAACAGCGCTGACGTCCTTGTCGGCCTCCTTCTTGGCGGCATCGAGAGCAGTGTCGTTCTTCTGGCTGGCGTTGTACAGGAGGACGCGGGTGGTCTGGGTGGCGCCGACGCAGAAGAGCAGGAAGTTGACGGAGGCGAGGAACAGGTTGCGCGGCTTGATGATGAAGCACCAGCGAGTCCAGATCAGACCGGTGGCGGTCAGGGCAGCGTTCTGGGAGAGGGAGAGATCCTTTGCGGGACGGGCGAAGTCGGCGGCACCGGCGAGGACGAGACCCCACTGTGGAAAGAATGTTTGTTAGTAATTGATACTTTGTCATTTGTATTGCGATCCTTCTGAGGCATTCCGGTCGGTATAGTCTTGCTTCAATCGCCGTGCCCGCTCCTCCGTGATCGGTGGAAAGTCATATCTCAGCCTACCTTCATGATGGGTGCCCAGAAGTGCACAGTCTTAGGTCCGACAGGACTGTTCCAGAGCTGCTGGAGCTTGCCAACCTCCTTCGCGGGAGCCTCGACATTGTTGGGGTTCTCGGCGACGCTCTGGTATGTGCGACGCTGGGCGAAGCGCATGTTGGTGTTGACCTGGCGGGCGGGCATTTGGGCGCGGAACGCCCTGATACCGAAGCGGGCGGACATATTGGGCGGTGTTGTCGTGAGTGAAGAGTGTTTGACGGGGGAGAAGTGTCGTTGTAAGCGGCGAGATCAATGGGAGATGGTGAATTGATATGGCGCCGGAATCGGGTTGAGGTCGTTCGCTATCTGCAGCTTGAGTGAGAGTCCGCGGCGCTCGGGCGGAAGCTTTTGCCGGGCGTAGCATGGGGACGACTTGCTGACTTCACACGACGAATCACTCGCGCAGCCATTGAGAGATTCACTTGTCCCAGGTTCTCACTCGTTTCTCGCCCGTCTGAACAAATCTCCACTTCCACATCTCGCACGACAAAATGAGCGGCAAATACGTTTTCAGCAAGGCGCTCAAGGAGCTGCGTTTCCTGCACTGCCAGACCAGCGAGCACAGCAATGCCGTCCGGTATGCCCTACAACAATGCTCCCTGCGACGCAACACAGCATACACAACAGTCATGCTGGAAGATTACCGCGAGAAAAAGAGACTAACATGCCAAATCCGCCCAGATCATTCCTCAACCGCGCATACCCCACGATGAAGCACCACAACCCGCACACACCCATCATGATCCGCGAGGCGCTCAACACACAGCCTCGCGTGTTCGCACGCTACGAGTTTGGACGGGAAAAGGTCGAGGAGCTTTCAGGTGAGTTGAGTGGTAGCAAGGAAGGGAGCGACGCAGATGGCTGGAGAATGGACACTGGGCGCGCGGGAGCAAAGCACGACATGAGCAGAAGCTAACATCTTGACAACAGGTCTTGACGACAAGGCGATCGAGAGCAAGATCGGCGCTCTGGTTAGGGAGGGTGCACAGTAGAGCCGTTTGGCTCTGTTTTTGAGGCGAATTGGGAGACAAGAAGCCCGCGGAAGGGCAGCGAGATGGGATGGACAAAGGACGTGTACATACCTGTACGATATCTGGACTGTCCGACAGATGAGAGGTCCGCGAAAAATGGACAATGATACCCAAGCCATCTCTACTTAAGAATCTGGTTTTGAGGATTGACTGCGATTTCCGAGATTTTGCTGCCGCCTTCAGTTGCGACATGGAGGCATGCCGGTACACGTATTCGCCATTTCCACCCGAGCACCACCATCGCGTGGTCTTGGCTGCGAGACAATTTGCGACACTGAATCTTCACAAACAATTGATTTATATAGCATTGGACAAATCACGCCACGCCACGCCACGCCACTGAGAGCATGATGTTTGCAGACTCTTAAAAGCTTTATGAACGAGGTTGCAATTGCTACAATATCTGCTACAGAATTCCTCCAGGATATCACGCTGGCAAATCAATAAACACCATGTCCAAACTCGTTTACACGGTCTCAATGTACCTCTTGACCTCCCTGTGGAAATACAGATTAGCATATGTCTATCCAAGATAAGAGACGAAAGGACATACCAGTCAGTGACCGCCTCGTCCCAGAGCCTGATTTCGTGCTCGCGTGTACCGGCAAAGTGCTCAACGAACTCATCGCCAAAGACTTCTCTCGCAATGCTCTCCTTGCGAACGAATCTGGCAGTGGCTTCTTTGAGGTTCTTCGCAAGGCGCTCGCCCTTGTCGTCGGCGCCACCAACGTCCTGACCGCGAGCCAGGGGTGCGATGGGAAGTTCAAGCTTCTTCTCGACACCCCTCCAGCCAAGGGCCAAGATCGCAGCAAGCACGAGGTAGCCGTTGGTGTCAGCACCCGGTACACGAATCTCGAAGCGAGTGCCCTTGGGTGGGCATGTGGGCGGTGCGATAAGGCGGATGGACGCAGCGCGGTGCTCGAGACCCCAAGACACGGTGACGGGCGCCCAGAAGTTCTCGACGAGACGCTTGTAACTGTTGATGGTAGGAGCAACGATAGGCATGATATCGGGAAGACCCTCAAGCAGACCAGCGAGGAAGTGACGACCAAGATCGCTCAAGTGTGCAACGTCCTCGTATGGCGGGTTGGGGTCTACTGATTCGCGCGCAAACAGGTTTGCGCCGCTGCTCTTGTCCACGAGCGAGACGTGCATGTGTCCACTGTTGCCGGGCAGACCTTGGCGAGGTTTGGCCATGAAACAGGGAGTAATGCCAAATTTGCTGCTGATGTTCTTCACTGTGAGCTTGAAGAGAGCAGCGCGGTCTGCCATTTCTCTGATCTCTCCGTACTCGAGTGCTGCCTCGTACACGCCAGGGCCAGACTCTGTATGCCAGCCCTCAATATCGCAGCGGAACTTGGAGCATGCGTCGAAGACGCCGTAGTACCAGTCCTGGTTGTGAATAGGTCTTGTGAGAGAGTAGCCAAACATGCCCTCTTCAAGCGATGGAAGGCTGTCCACCGGGTTGTTGCGCAAGAACTTGGCGGTAGCAGAGGAGTTGCGCTCGTTGGCAGGCTCATTCGCTGAAGGCGCGCGGAACTGGTAGAACTCGTATTCGGCTGCAGGTTAGTAGAAACTAAGTCAGCGTGATGTTGAATGTACACGCGGGCATTTCGTACAACCATTCTGATCGCAAAGTACGGAGTCAGATCGTGGCCGGAGGATACTCACCACCAGCAAGAGCACCATATCCTTTCTTTTCAATCTTGTCTACTGCTCTTGCGAGAAGGCTCCTAGGACATGCGCTGAGCGAAGTACCCTCGGGCTCGAGGAAGCTACACATGAAGAAGGGCATGTTGTTCTCCCAGGGTATGCGCCTAAACGAGCTCAGGTCCACCTGCGCGACAATGTCGCGGTATCCGTTCTGTGCATTGCTAATCTTCAATTCCTTGTAGTATGTCTGATCATGCATGTCCCATCCAAAGATAACACTGCAGAATCCAAAGCCCGACTTGGAAATTGAGAGGAACTTCTTCTTGGACATGAGCTTGCCACGGATCTGGCCGTCAATGTCGGTGCCGCCGACCTTGACGCTAATGTCATCTTTCAGCAGCTCGGGCAAGTCGGAGTGCGTGAGCTGGGTGAGATCGTCGGTGATAGCCATGATGTTGGTGGGAGGAGTTGGAAGGGAGGGAGGAGGGGTGAGTGAGTGAGTGTGTGGCTGTTGTTGAAGAGCGGTCCCTTGACGTTGAAGCGAGTGGTGTGTATATTGGAGATAAGCAGTCAATGGTAGCCTACGCCTAAGATAGTGGGAGGGGATGTGGGTGGGTGGGTTCGGCGACAGGCTCTCGGCTGCTCTATCGTGTTGTGGTATAGCGCGGGCGCTGGGATAGTGGATGTGTTTGTAGCAGGTCTGGAGCTAAGGTACAGCCGACATGCACGCGACTCCTCCCTCGTCCTTGGCCAGGCTTCTCGCAACAATCCGGCCGGTTTATGATTGCCATGCTCGCTCTCACCTGTGATCGTCATCATGCTGCCTTTCAGGCGTGCCAAGCATCTCTATAGAGAGAGACTACATATGTATACAGATATATATCCATTCAAACACCACCGCCACCGTCACCACCAACCTGTTTGACCATGCCACTGTCTTACCACCTGCACACCGATTGCCTTCTTCAAGCTTCCTCATCATCATCATCTTCTTCTTCTTCTTCTCCACGTCGGCAATCCAGAGAAACACGCCCTACGTGTTCTGGAAGCTCGGACAAGCAATGACGCACGGCTAAGATACCGACATGAACAGAATCCTGAACATCATATGACCATTGGCAGGCGAGTCCATATTAGATTGACACGACGATAGCTTCACGAGTGAAGCCTTTATTCATACCATCAACTCATAGCAGCCGCTTGCTCTCGTCCATCTTACCACAAGTAGCAATCTTGCCCGTCCGATCTCGCAATCGCCGCCCCGAGGGTTTGCCGCGCCCAAGGTTGCACGATTAGATAACACTTCTCCCCCCCCATTGACGTGTCATGTCACCGCGCCCTGAGTGAGACCCCACGAGACACGAGCCATCTTTCTTGTCGCGGGGCACATGCACGTAAAACGTTCTGACTGTGCGACTATAACTTAGCCCTCCATCAATCCATTTCTTCACCATACCACAAATCCTCGAGTTCTCATTGCGCAAGCGTCTTTCTTCTTGGCTGATCAGCATCACGCTTTTTGATATCGATCATCAGCCATCAACCCGCCACACCAAAATCTACCAAACTTACACACCATGCCTGGTCTTCGTCTGCAAGGAAAGAACGCCATTGTCACCGGTGCCGCCGGTGGCATTGGTCTTGAGACCACCATTCTCTTCCTCCGCGAGGGTGCCTCGGTCGTCCTCGCTGACATCTCTGAGCAAGCGCTTGAGAAGGCTCTTGCAAAGGCCAAGGAGGTCGTCCCCGATGCTGTTGGCAAGGTCAAGACCGCAAAGTGTGATGTGAGCAAGGAGGCTGACATCAAGGCTCTTGTCGACAGTGTCGATGAGTGGGGTGGTCTTGATATCATGTTCAACAACGCTGGTATCATGCACGCTGACGATGCCGGTGAGTCTCATGTTGTACTGATAGAGAATCATGTTCACCACGTATACTAATCCATCTCAGACGCCGTCGACACTCCCGAGAAGATCTGGGACCTGACCCAGAACATCAACGTCAAGGGCGTGTGGTTCGGCAGCAAGCACGCTGTCCTTTCCCTCCGCAAGCACAAGAAGACCAAGGGCAGCATCATCAACACCGCATCCGTGGTCGCACTTGTCGGTTCCGCCACTCCTCAGCTCGCCTACACAGCCTCCAAGGGCGCCGTCCTCGCCATGACCCGCGAGCTCGCCATCGTCCACGCCCGCGAGGGCTTCCGCTTCAACGCTCTCTGCCCTGCGCCTCTCAACACTCCCCTCCTACAGGACTGGCTCGGAGACGACCAGCCCAAGCGCCACAGGCGTGAGGTCCACTTCCCCTCTGGCCGCTTCGGCGAGGCTATCGAGCAGGCACAGGCTGTTCTGTTCTTGGCTTCCGACGAAGCCAGCTTCGTGAACGGCAGCGACTTCGTTGTTGATGGTGGTATGACCAAGGCTTATGTTACTCCCGAGGGCCCTGCTACTGCTGCGCCCACCAACTTGGCTCGTTAAATGCTAGGTACGCTGGATTCAGAATTGTACACGGTAATGAGTTTCGGGGCATGGGCATTGGATGAGATGGGACGGGCATCTGCAATGCTGGGAATGAGCTTTGCTGATATGAAGTAGCCAGCTCAATGAATTTTCTTGGTACACACGAACTCGCTTCATATGCATGTAATTGACCTAGCCCGGATCGCTCACGTGCACCATATCTCTCCTCATCGTGCGTGCCGACTTCGCTTGAGGACTCTGTTTCGCTCTGTATTGATGGATGTTCTGGCTCACCGAGCCTCACTGGGAAGATCATTATATTGCACATGGATCTCAGGTGCATGTGATTGTCCCTTCCAAGGGGTCGTTGCCGCCGCTCTAACTGGTGCCAACCTACAAGATCCTACCACAACCCTGCTACAGCCCCATTCCACCAACATCCCTCCACACCAAGAACACATACGCAGACGACAGTATGAACCAACACACCACCCTCCCAGTTTCAAAAACAAACTCGACTCCCAGCCGACGACGCGCAATACCGCCAAAACATAAATGGTATCTCCTCAAGAACCTCGAATCTATCAAGCGCACATTTGATGGTTCGTTCTTCCTTGACGAAAATCACCGCCGGTCGCTAAAACCTATATCAACCAAGCGCTGGCGGTCAGGGGAGCTAAAGGACTTCGAAGTCAATTTCCCAGTGAGACCGTACCCGACTGGTATGACACCACTTCCCACCTTAAATATGATTGAGTCAAGGTTGAAGGACAATCAATACGAGACTGTTGAAGCGTTCAAGACGGAGTTTGAGAGACTTGTGGAAAACACTTCGGCGAAATGGGACAAGAACTACAAGAGTAAAAAGGCTCGGGAGAAGGGAGGAACAAAATGGAACAAGGACAACAAGATCACAGAGGGTAAGGAAAAGAGTAAAAAGGAACAGGACGAGGACGAGGACGAGGACCACGAGATGATAAAGGCTAGTAAGAAAGTGCTCTTGAACATCGAGGAGGCTATAAGAAACATGCCGACTTCTGCGCCCACTGTGTCGCAAGTTGGACAGAAAGCAGCAGCATTGCCAGCTGACCAGAGTACCACCACCGGTCTCACAGGCGAGCAGATCTCTGCGCTTCTTATTGAAATTTCAAACGTCAAGAAGATGCACGAGAAAACCCGTCTATTCCCTTACGACAGTCAGCGACCTATCTTTCATCTTGAGAAACTCGGACGAGACGCTCAGCAGGGACGTTATAATTCCTTCAAGGAAATATACGATGCTTTGGAGGAAGTCTTTGACAAAAGCGAGGAGCGCAATGGTCCTCGCTACCGAATTACCCTACTGGTAAACAACGTGCTCAATCACGTGAGGGGTTTTTTGGACGACATCAAGATCACAAAACCTGTCTCCAAACTCAGGTGTGATAGACTCGACCTCGACCTCGAATTGGCCACTCTAAAGCAACTTCCTGGCTTGGGCACTACACAGCGGAAGCCGATCAAACAAATCGAGTACGTGAAGGTTCAAATAGAAGCACTTCGATGTGGAAAGAAATCAAATACTTCCCAAGCACCACGCAACCTGGTCGAAAACAAAATTGAGGAGAGGTAACGAGAGGACCAGAAGCTGAAAAACAATGGCAAAGAAATCAACGAGAACGCCTACGCCCGATCCCTGAGGAAACTTCCCAAAGAGAAGCCGACACAGCTGCAGATTGACGCGCTCGATCAAGCACGATCAGGTCCCATTTTCTTGGGGCGCACAGCATCGCAAACAAGTGGCCCAAGATTCAGCGGCCATAATCGGTCGAACGGTTTTACTGCCCAAGATGTTCTTCTGCCCGCTGCTCTAACCCGCCCTGGAGACGAATACCCGCTGCATACAAACCTTACGGACCTTGAACAAGGAGAAATCATTTACATGTGTGGAAAGCATCTAATCTGGGACGACCTTCGTGGAGACGAGTTGTTGTCATATAGCAAGGATCCGCTGTTCCTTATTGTACATGCCCTCGGTCGGTATCATGGTGGCGAAGGCAACGTCACCATCCAGTTTCTCAATGCGAACAAGGCCAAAACACCGGACGGAAGTCCAGCAAAATTCCACAGCGCTCTTGACATTTACACAATCTTCGAGGTCCCTCGTTGGGAAGGTTGGGAGGAGCCTCAGAAAAAGGCACTGCAACCACGAAAGTTTACGCAGGAGTATCTTACGCATGGGCCCGTCCTGTATTCTGACCAGATCATGAAGCAGGCACGCATCGAGGACCTCATCATGGACGGGCTCTACGATGTATTTCGAGAGTTCTACGTCCCCGAGGACACGGAACGTGCTGGGCTGTACACATCTCAGGTCGTCTACCGTATGATTGTATATCCAGCGAAGGCTTCCGTGCCGAAGCAAATTTACTCATACGAGAGCTGCTCGCAGATTGTTCCCATGACTGTCGGACTTTTGGAGGCTGTGCGCAAGGTCACGTTGAACTTTCGCCGTGTTGCCAACGAAGAGCTCGATGAGCCGCCTCTACACGCATTCATCTGCTTCCTGACCTTTGAGAAAGGTCAGCGTACAGATCCAGTATTTATGGCATGGATCAAGAAGCGCTATTCTGGTAAGTTGGAATCTCCCACATTTTACTCATGGTTCATGTCCTAACAGACTGCCCAGCTCGAGACGTTCTGGACCTCTACGCCGACCACGACGGATCAGCAGTGCCAGGCATAACGGCCGTGGCCGATAATTTGCCTGGGTACAAGCAGTACCTAGACCTCATGAGAGACTGCATTGCGATATTCGGGCTCGCGCCGTTGCCGCCGAACGATATCGCGACAGCGCACCCCTTCGACGGTCCCATGGACCGCTCTCGTGAGTATGCGGCGTTTGATCACTGCCACCACCAAAACGACACCAAGTACCGAAAGAGATTAGGGAAAACTACAAAGAAAGCAAAACCAGAGCTGGGCAGTGAGGAATCGGCTGACGATCCTCTTGGGGGTTTCTAAGCCGAATGATCGAGGGCCTATGCAAGGCGAGTCGCTTCTCGATTTCCAAAGAACGAAGAATATAGGGGAGCCCTTGCAATTGATATCAAAGGAGTTTAAGCTTAGCTCCTCAATATCGCAGCAAACACTGTGATTCTGATCCCGCGTAAAATGTGCACATTTGCTTCCCAGCTTGTCAACATACCTAGCAGTATCTCACGCGCACAGGAGATAGATAGTGAAACCATGAGCATGAGTGTGGAAGCTGAAAATGTATGTACTGGAAAATACAAACCCCACGGAAAGCCCCCAATTTCATAAGATCTCAAAAGAGAGGGAACAAAAAACACAGAGCAAGAGAGCAATGCAACCACATCCCCCCAGCAATCATTACCAACAGATTTTTACCAATCAAAAAGAGCTTTTTCTTGCCTACTCCATGTTTTGATGACGACGACGACAACGACGACGCACACGTTTAGACAACGTCGAAGAGACCCTTCAGGTGCTTGGCGATCAGAGCCCATTCGTCCTTATCGACCTCGTCACGGTAGAACTCCTTCAGTGTGTCGATACTGAGACGGCTGACTTGACTGTAAAGCGTGTCCTTCTCTTCGAGGTGGCGGCCGTACATGGGCTGGTTGGGACCTTCGATCTTGACGGCGACGGAAGGCTGGCCCTTCTTGCAGATGGGGATTTGCTTGTGGTCACGCTCGATGGATGTGACGCGGCCCATGGGGATGATTTCCTTCTTGCCATCGGCGTTCTGCTTGACGCAGGCAATGGGTGTGTTGAGGCGGAGGTTGCCGTCGATGACATCGACACCGATGACGATGGGGTCGGTCTTGTTGAAGACGGCCACGGGACGGAGGACGCAAGGGAAGACGGCAAGCATCTTGCTCTCTTCCTTCCTCTGCGCAGCGAGCTGAGCCATGTGCTTGGTGAAGTCGTCGAACAGGTGGTAGATAATCTCGGCAGTGAAAATCTTGACACCCATGCTGGCAGCGAGCTCCATGGCGTCCTTGTCAACCTTGACATCGAAACAGAGCATGACAGCGAACTCCTTAGCCTTCTCCAGCATAGTAGATGCGGTGATAACATCACGCTTGTGGACAGGACCGATGGAGATGTTGGCAACAGGAATCTTGGAGGTGCGCAAGAACTCGAGCAAGGCTTCAAGCGAACCGAGAGTGGAAGCCTGGACAGTGACACCACGACCGCTCTTGCTGATCTTGCTCATGAGGTTCTCGAGATCACCCATGACATCCTCCTCGAGCTCCTCAATCTCGTCCTCGTCGTTAGGATCCTTAACAACAAGCAGACGCGAACCGGCAATAGCGTGGTCGAGACCGTTGGCAGCAATCTTGATACCAAGAGCAGCCTTGACAGTCTTGTTGTGAACGTACTGTGACTTGAGACGCAGCTCCTTCATCTCGGCGGGTGTGAGAAGGGCACGAATTTGCGTTGTGATCGGACCTTCAGTACCACAGAGTACGACAGTATCACCCTCGTTGAGAACACCGTTGCTCAAGACAACGTCAATAGTGGTGCCGAGACCCTCAATGACCTTGACTTCAAGCACAGTACACTCAACCTCACTCAGATACATGAGCTGGCTGGTCATACGCTCCTGTGTAAGCTGAAGGAGAAGCTTGAGCATGTCAGGAATACCTTCACCTGTGTGGGCACTGGTAGGGACAAGCGAGACGAACTTGGCCATCGACTTGTTCTCGTAGTAAAGCTCAGAGTTGAAACTTTGCTCGGCGAACGCAAGCTTGGTCTTCTCGAGTCTGTCGCGGAACTCGGCCTGGACAGCCTTGTTCTGCAGGGCGAGCGACTCGCGGAAGCCGTTGTCGGCAACGGGCTTCCAGCCGTAGAGACGATCGATCTTGTTGAGCGCGACGATGAAAGGCGTCTTGCGATCTCTGAGAAGCTTCATGGATTCGAGAGTCTGAGGCTCAAGACCGTGCATGATATCAACAACCAAAATAGCAATGTTACAGAGCGAAGAACCACGAGTACGGAGGTTGGTGAAAGACTCGTGACCGGGTGTGTCGATGACGAGCAGACCAGGAACCTTCATCTCGAAAGCACCATCCCTGTTGACGACCGCAGTCTTCTTCTGCAGAGCCTCAACGGGGAAGTAAGTGGCACCAATCTGCTGGGTGATACCACCGGCTTCACCCTCCTGCACGTTTGTCTGACGGACCTTGTCGAGCAGCTTAGTTTTACCAGTATCGACGTGACCGAGAATACAGCAAATGGGCGAACGGAGGTTGTCCTTGGAGGCGGCAGCACGAGCGGCTTCCTGCTCCTGCTTGCGCTTGAGAGAGGCTGCTTCTTTACGCTCGCGGGCAAGTCTTTCGGCGACTGTCTCTTCCTCGTCCGAGTCGGACTCGGAGTCAGAGTCGGAATCGGAATCGGAATCGCTCTCAGATTCACTGAGGTCTTCCTTCTTGCCGTTGGGCTTCTTGACATCAGCCTTGGCTCCAGTCTGCGCGGCCTTGCAGTTTGTAGGAGCATCTTCCTCTTCAGACTCCGCGTCCCAGCTGTCCTTGACGTCCTCCTCTTCCTTCTCAGCAAGAGCCTCCCAGTCATCAAGCTCATCGCTGTCCTCGGCCTTCTTGGCCTCAGCGTCCTTCTTGGCCTTCTCGGCCTCTTCAGCAGCAAGCTTCGCCTGCTCCTCGAGTTTGAGCTGCTCCATCTTCTTCCTGGCCTCCTCCTCTTCACGAGCCTTGCGCTCCTCGGCCTCCTTGCGCGGGTTTCTCTTGCGCCTGTCATCCTTGGAAGACTTCTTCTTCTTCTCTTCAACCTCACCATCAATACCAGCAACCTTGGCACCAGACTCGAGCATCTGCTGGAGTCGCAGCTTAGCTTGTGCTTCATCCTTGCGCTGCTTCTCGGTCTTGTATGTGCCAGCCTTCCTCGCTTCCTCAATCTTCCTCTTCTCGCGCTCCTTCTTTGCAGCCCTAGCTTCGATCTTGGCTTGCTCTTCCTCCTTGCTCAGCCTTTCTTCTTCCGCAATGCGAGCCTGCTCCTCTTTCCTGAATCGCTCCTCCTCTTCTTGGCGCTTGCGGAGCTCTTCCTGTTGCTTCTGAAGTGCTGCGAGACCAGCAGGCAGCTTCTTCTTCTTACCACCAGTAGCTTCGGGTACAGGCGCGGCGGCTGCAGCGGCGTCAGAGGCTGCCTTAGCATCGTCCTCTTTCTTTGTGGGTGCCGGAGCGGGAGTGGACTTCTTCTTTTGAGCAGCCTGCGTATACAGATTAGCACACCAGTCGAACGTGGTTCTGATCTTTTCTTCCAACATACCTGCTCCTTCTTACGCTGCTTCTCTCTCTCCTTCTTCTCCTTCTCCTTCTGTGCCTTGGTCTTCACACCGCCAGTCTCCTCCTCATCAGCGTCAGCCTGCTTGGCCTGCTGCTGCTTGCCACCCTTGCCACCCTTGCCGCCCTTCTTCGCGGGACCACCAAAGAGATCGTCATCGTCCATGGTCGCCTCCACAGGAGCCTTGGCAGCGAGGTCCAGAGATTCGTCAACAGTAGGAGTGACAGTGTCGCCCTCGCCCTCGAGGTCGTCGGGACCGACATTCTTGCCCTTCTTCTTGCGCTTCTCCTTGTTCTTCCTCAGCGCAGCCATCAAGCCGCCGCCGCCAGTCTCTTCCTCTTCGGCAGCATCGGCGGCCTTTGCTTCGGCCTCAGCCTGAGCGATGGGGTCGGCAGACTCGCCGAGGCCCTCGTCCCAGTCGTCGCCGGCCTTCTTTCCCTTCTTGCCTTTGAGTGCCATGGTTGCTTCTCGGCGTCCGTTCGACCAGAGGTTGGGTGGAGTTGGGAAAGGTGGGGTGTTGAAGGATGACACAATCAAAGCTCGAGATCGTGGGCGGTAGTTCAGCTGTGCGGGAGGAAATTCTGCCTTGCCGCCTTTTTACTAGGATCGGGTGGCTCGGGGAGGGGTGTGGGGATTATCAGTCGCGCTATCATACCCACTACCTTGATGAGGTAGTTTGTAAGTAAGGCACGGCGCGTGTGGTCAAGCTACGTGGGTTATGTGTGATTACTTTTCTGATTGCTTTGATGTGACTGTTCTGCTTTCGACTGCTGAGAGCATTTCGCTTTGTGGAAGTGACGTCGACGTTGGTCTCAAGGCGAACATGGAAAAGGTGGGGTCGATGCTCGAGGACATGTACTTTGTACTCGAATATGTGCATGTTTAGTATTGTGGATACCGCCGACTAGACACGTGCTAATAGTCTACTCCTGTCTCGACAACAAGTAACCCGATTTGGTACTTATGGGCGATGCTACTATCGCAGAGGCCGATGAGATATGCACGGATCGACGACAAAGGACTGCAGGTCAATTTAGCATCGTAGTGAGACGAATGAGAAACGCCACTTCGTCTTGAGAGCAAGGTGAAGAGTCGCTACTACGGTCACGTCTCATCACATACTTGATCAGACGCACACCAGGTTACTTCTCCCCTCGATCCTCGAGCTTTTGTACTATACGTGGGCATAAGCCAAATCTGGTGGACCGAATGTCGACGTACAGTCCTGCCATATGCGAAGCTGTTGGAACATTTGCCTTTCGGCTCTGTAGACTAGATGGTCCAGAGTAGTTCAAAGAGACGCAAGCATCAAAGAAGAGCGCTGGGCAGTCTGCAGTAGCAAGGCTTTCATGTAGAATGTGTTCGATGGGTATAACTTCATCGAAGGTAGGTGTCAAGACTCGAATTAGATAGCTTGTTTGCGGCGAGTTTGCATCTGCACTTCTCCTTTGCAAATACCAGAGCTGAGATAACATGGGCGTCATAGCGTCTAGGAATGAGGACAAACCATAATTTTGATCAAAGCTAGTGTACAGTACAGCATACCGAATCGAACTCGTACATCTAGAAGAACATCTTACCCTGTCCACCCGCATCACCCTTGGGAGCGTCTTGCATCGGGTCGGAAGGCTTCGCGGGGATATCAGAAACAGGGCTGCCGTGCGCAAAGAACAAAATCTTGATCGCAATGGCCAGGCCAGCATGCAGAGCGACCACGACGATGAGCAGAATGCGGGATGGCTTCGCATCGATTGCTGAGACCACGGGGTATCTGTGGGAAGATGTTAGCACATGCTGTTCATGGAAGCAGCTCAGATTTCGACCAAGCAGAAGGACTTACAAGTTCCTGAACAAGAACACCGCAGACATAGCAAGGCCAACGCCGACGAAAGCGTAGTTGAGCGCTGTAATCCCAGAGTCAGCAAACAAATCCCTCACATCACAAAACTGCCTCGAATCTCCAACTTACCCGTCAAAGGCGACCAAGAGACCAACGCCACAGGAATCCAAATCAAATTGGCATACCCATACAGCGCCCAACACTCCATCAAATTCGCGCTCTCGCTCCCAAACCACTTAAGCACAGCCCACAGCCCCAACGGGATGAACAGCGTGTACCCATAAATCAACCCCGCCGCTCCACTCAACAGCTTGAAATCATACGCGAAATGCTCCTTGCCCGTGCTCGCGAGATACTGGCTGATCGTTCCCGTCAAGAACAGGATGACGACGACGGTGGTCGCGATCCAGAACGGCCCGTAAAGGTCCGGGTTGCCCTCGAGGACGTCGAGGAAGTTCTGGCGCGGGTACAGCGCGGCGCGGCAGCGCGACAGGATCTGCGTGGTGTCGACGTCGAAGAATTGCTGGTAGAAGGAGATGCTCCAGATCAGGCGTTTGGAGGAGGGTTGTTGGCTGGCGCCTGGAGCGCCGAGGAAGGAGCCTGAGTCTGGTTGGACTTTGGCGGCGCGGGAGGAGGCGTTGGAGAATGCTGGAGGGAGAGTATTAGGGTGTTGTAGTCTTATGTGGCAGTATGAGGAGTAGGAGGACGTACTGGAGTTATGGAACTCGAGGTTGTCTTCTTGGAGGTCGGTATGGCCGAGATCGCCCTGTTGCTGTGTCAGTGCTGTGTTCCTTGCGAGATATTGTTAAGCGGCTGCTTTGATTGCATACCTCGGCGTCTACGTCGACGACGACATCGTATCCTTGTCTGTTCGCCATGGTCGGGTGTGGTAAGCTGTGTGATTGAACAAGCTGCTCCTGTTAGAAGCGCAAGTTGACCTCGAAGACGCGCAACGTGGAAGGGCAAGCTCCGCTTGGGCCGCCCACTCCTTGTGTTTCACGAGCTTCGGGCCTATCCCATCCCTGCATAGCAAATAGATAAATGTACGATACAGTGTTCCAACATTCAGCTTTTCTAAGTTGTCGCGTACCCATTCGATTCAATCGCCAATGAATGCTCTGCAACTAAAACAAATGAGCCCTAACGGCGGCGATTGCTCTCTCTCTCCCCGGTTCATCATCAATGAACACGATCGTCAGTTACAGACCTGTGAACAATGCCATAGAGATCCAAATGAATGCAGGTTCGCGATCGACAGTCACACTTGTAACAGGATGTTGTACATATATATTTCTACACGAGCCGAGATGATTCCAAGAACCCGCTCCCCGAGGCAAGCAAGCGCCATGCAAATGCACATCTATAATTCCTCTCGTTCGGGCGTCAAAATCCCCTCTTGAAGCCCACTGTTAATGAAAAGGCCGATTCCTCTTCCAATACTCGTACATGTTTTCATGCCAATTCCTCCATGCACTTCCGGCAAGCGCTCAATCATCCAAGCTCGATATCGGGTTCTCGTCAAACCATTTCAGCAACGTCTGGTACATGACCAGCATTGTTCCACTTTGCACGCTCGTCCACACACCTCTGGGCCCGACACCTCTGAACCAACCAGCGACACCCTCAGTGCGGTAGATGATCTTAAGTGCTTTCATGACACTCTCGGTGTCGAGGCTCACTTGCCCGTGATGCTTGAGAGCTGTGCTGGCGCCGGAGGTCGAGATGGATTGCCCGCGAACGTTGGGCTGCCTCACAGAGCTTTTTGTCGGGCGAGAAGATGAAGTGGCAGTTGTAGGATGTTGTTGTGACACTGGTTTGCCGGCGGCCGCGGCCGCTGCTTTTCCACGGGCTTGAGCAATGATCTCCGGATCCAGTTCTGTTTGGATCCTGGTCTTTACCACGTCCATTGGGCATGTGAGGACACCAGCCATGCCACCAGCACTTGCACCGGTCAAGATCTCCAGAGGCAGTCCGATGTCTTTGCTGCCCATCCAACTCTTTGCGAGTTTTTGCTCTTGCTCGTAGAATGCGAATTGCAAAGCGGAGAAAGGCAAGTCGCGGAAAAGGGTAGCTTTGTATCCACTGAAGAGTTCCCGGAAGCCTTCCTGCTGGTAGATCGTTTTTAGGGCGTGGAAAGTACCGCGATAGTTGTATCCAGAGAAGAAGTATGGGTTGTTATGCCGGCCCTGCAGCTGCAGGCGAGTCTTCAGCACCTCTGTAGGCACGTACAGAGGACTTGCTGCAAGATCTGCAACGAACCCCGAGGCGAAATATGCGACTGGAGGAGCAACACCATTGTCCACCATAAATCTTTTACTCCATTCGTAGCATCCGAAGAAAATGACCGTGCCTCCAAAGCTGCCCAAAAATGCAGGCGCAACTCCTCCGTACAAGCCTCTTCTTACCCCCTCTTGCCTCAATATTGTGTAGTACGAGTTTCCCATGCTTGTGTATTTCGGAGGAAGATGCGGGTCTCCCTGCTGCCGTGTCTTGACAGTGTCGAGACTGTGCATCAACATATCGCCCATCGTGCCACCAATTCCTCCCGCCAGCATGGCATGCAGATAAGGCGGTCTGTATGCCTCCGAGTCGGGCTCTGCTACTGCCTGGGGCGCTGCGCCTGCTTGCGCACTATCCGCCCGAAACTCTTCTGCCTCCCGTCGCATATCCGACATTGTGACGGCCGGTCCGGTGTGGCCATCATTTGAGAAGCTGCTCGAACTCGGCGACTGAGATTCGGCCTGTGGGAAGAAATATGAAGCCACTTGGGCTAGTACCATGAATGCTCGCTTGTGCCGTTTGGTCTATAGCATGCGCTATGCTGAGGTCGCCGTCCAGAAAATCAAAGTCTTTGCAAATGTTGGGGAATGCGTATATTCCAGCGAGCGTCGAAGAAGAGTATTGACAGGGGTGTTGGTGGTGTTGGTGGTGCGGTGGTGAGATGGGGATGGGAAGGAGGATTATTATCACCCAAAAGCTTACCCCCAAAACGTGAGGATGTGCAAAAGTCCCGTCTTTGGCCGCTGCGGTGGAATTGAGGCGATGCGCTCATCGGCCGAGAGAGGAGAGTTGAGCCGCCTCCTCCAGGCTCGCTCACGGGAGACCACACTCGACTCCCGCGCGTGCGCCGTGCTCATCGTCTTACAGATCACACGAAAAAGAAATTCGTCTCATCTATCTATACAGATGTTGTATATATTGCCATCGACTGGTAAGCACTACAGCCCAAGATATTGTAATGGCTTAATGGCTAAATTGGAGGTGGCGATGGAATGCGCCCACGTGAAGCGAGTGAGCGAGCGAGCGGGTCTTGCCGTTTGTATCCAAACAAAGGTTGTGTACCTGCGCGTGAGACTTTAACCCATCAAATAACAACACATCACCACGCGTTCAACTTATTGTCCAACTCCCTGCGCATTCCGTCACTTGTTTCCATCGCTGTCGCATTATTCACGCGATCACGTCTATATAGCATTTGTCTGCCAAAATGGTTTCCTCCTCCTGGCTCACCAAGCAGCGCAAAGCGGCTCTGATCGACCTCGCCGAAGAGGCTGGCATGCAAATGTATGAACAACAGTCACCGATCATGACTACCAGTCACTGATGATTGTCCAGTGACGAAACTTGGTTGAAGCCAGACCTTGTCGACGCGCTCGATGAGTTCCTCCAGGTCAATGAGACGCGTCTTTCTGGCAACGAAACCTTCGACCCATTTTATCAGCCGCGTCGAACGCCACACAAAGTACGCGACAACAGTGATGATGGAGAAGTAAAGAGTACCATCCGTGCTAGAGGCAGACGCGCAACCACCTCCAAAGTCAAGTCTGAACCAGAGTAAGTCAATCCTTCGCGTAGGTGCCACTCCTCTTCGTACGAGTAACTACTAGATGAGCTGGATTTCGTCGTGACCGTGACGACAATTCAAGGTGTCGCATGCGCGTTTCGCAAAATTCATCATGCCTGCCATGATCGAAACTTCAATACTACGCGTACAGCATACCATCCATACTCGACAGACAGCTGACCAGACGCCTACAGAGACGACTTTGAATACACCACAAAACTAAACTCGGTCGCCATGGTATCTTCACCAACAAACACTGCATTACGCACTCCGGCAGCAAGCATCATGCAGCGCCGCCAGCCTTCCCTGGCGCCATCACCAACCGTTGTCGTTGACGAAGTTGAACACGCCACTACCCGTTTCTATGCGGGCCTTGACGATCTTTACACCATCTCTGGCATCCCAGAAACCATCGACTGGGCACGAGAGGTTTGCTCCTCTCTGGTTGCGGTACACGCGACCTTCCTCTTCATCGAAGCCTACAGCCTGTCAAATCTCGTCATGCCTTGGAGATACGCATTCGACATTCCCGCCATCCACGCTGTTGGACTGCCGAGCTACGCTGTCAGCATCCCGGATCTTTTCGCCTTGCTCACACCTGAGTTCTGGAAACCGACGCTACTCTGGAGCGCAACGAACCTCTTCGTCCCGCTCACGTTCGCCTATTTCTACAATCTGACCGTACACACCGTCAAGCGCAACAACGTGAGAGTCCGCGTCGTGCGCTACAACTACGATCCTCTCGTGTTCAACGTAGTCAAGTGCATGATTGTCAGCGCTGTGTATGGCGCCGGATTCCTTCACGGATACGTGGACGATGAAATTGCTATCGCCATTGGTAACTCGCAATACAGCGGCTACTCTGGTATGATGCTGGGATGCCTCGTGTGCGGCCTGTGCTCTGTGTGGGAAGCTACGCAGAAGCGATGAGAGCTTGTATACTTCGATTTGCCGTACTGATCAACATTGCCGCGCGAAACGATCACTTGGCGACCAGGTGATTTGGACAACGAGAGGAAGGATTTGCAAAATTCGGTTATGGCGCTTTGACTGGGAGACCTTGACTGTTTGAACACACTGATAACGCTCGCGTGCCTTTTTAACGACTTTGGCGCGATTGGGGTAATGGAGGGCTGGGCAATCGCATCGCGCGAAGAAAGAAGCCTGTTTCGGGTTTGGTCTGGCTTTACTGGTTATCGCACGTTGACTCTTTGCATAAAGATTTCTTCCTTGAAACATCTCCCCACAAAGTCCCACACCTTACTGATCGCCCATGCTTCGCTCTGGGCGAAATGACAGTCGTCACAACCACTGGAATCATGCAACAGACCCCCGACCGCAGGTTCTTCCCATCCCGAAGAGCCTCACATGTGAACATGCCTCCGATCCGGCACCTCAACAACACACTCATGCCCCTTCTCATCAACCCTAATCTCAAACGGCCCATTCACCTCGACAGCCCTCAAACTCCACGTCGACCGCCTGTCAAACCCCGCCACGTTGATCCCCGCCTTCTTGAGCTCCTCCAGCACCTCATCAACCTCCCACTCCCTCTCCAAGTTGTTGCGGCCGAACTTCCCTTCGTCGCTCCGCTCTTCATCTTGCGCTATCCAGGTGTGGTTCGCGGGGAGTTCGCGTTTGAACTCTTTGCAGAGCTTGAGCAG
This sequence comes from Cladosporium cucumerinum, assembly GCA_023634325.1. Taxonomy (NCBI): domain Eukaryota; kingdom Fungi; phylum Ascomycota; class Dothideomycetes; order Cladosporiales; family Cladosporiaceae; genus Cladosporium; species Cladosporium cucumerinum. Next base: position 549,654 of record JALDQA010000003.1, read on the forward strand.
ACGCGGAGAGGTCAGGAGGTTGGTCAGGGTTCTGGAAGGCTGCGTTTGCGGTGCCGTGGGGAGGGAGGAGCGTGGCGACGTGGGTTATCCAGCCGGGGGTGGAGTGGCCGGGGGAGATGAGGATTTTTTGGGGAGTGGTGCGAGGGTGGAAGATGAGACTGGTGGTTGTGGACGTGGATGTTGACATTTTTGGTTTGGCGGTTGTCATTGGGGGGGTGGACTGTCGGTGGTGTTGGTATGGGACATGTGTTGTGCTTGCTGTATTGTGGCGGCCTTTTTATGTATTGGGAGGGCTTGATGCAGTCAACATGGATATGTGACTGGAGTGTTTGCTTATTCACTTCCAAGTCCATCGTCTTTGTTACTTTGATTGTCTGGTTGTTGATACGTGAACCTAAGCACTACGTGCCGTTTGTGGATGAGCGATATGATTACTCTCAGCAAGTGTCATTGGCAATCAATGCCTGGACGCTTGTTGTGAAACCTCACACACTCTTTGTCTCGTGATATAGTGAGCAAACGGTTTGATTCATTGAAGCATATGTATCGGCAGTCGAAAGACATACCGTCAAGTAACGGGCCGTAGCATCGAATACAAGTGAATCTTGCAAATGTCTTGGAATCGTCGTGTGTTGTCAGACATGCTTAAATCGAGACAATATGATGCATGAGCCTTTTCTGATTGGTCATAGAGACGATACATCAAGTATCAATCATGACATTAATTTAATGTGGTACATCACATCAATAATTGGTCCCATCAATATGTTGCGGGTTAGGGTTAGTGTGTTGCCTTTTATAGTTCCAAAGGCAGACACCATCACTAGGGCTCCCTTTCTGGCCAAATGTGGACGCTTGAGTGTTCTCATGGCATGGAATGGTCGATTGGGTAGTAATTCAGTTGGCTCAGACGTCTCTTTCACGTCTGGACGGTAAGATCTGCTTGTTTATCTCGTGGAAAGATTCGGGACTGCAAACTACATCTCCTTCCCACATTTTTTTTTTACCACCTGATGAACATTATGAAAACCAGGACTGAACACACACCCTAGGCAGAACAATACTGCGCATATGCAGATATCAAGTCCCAGCACCCCAGCCCTGCTTGAGCCCTGCTTGAGCCCTATGTAATCTAGCACAACGTCAGCCGTGACTTCAAGATAGGTATACATTCAGGCAGGATACGCAAAACACCTGGCCACGTTACAGTCTCCTGGTCCAATGGAACATCCCAGACCTCCTCGTCGAGTTTTGTTTGACTTGATACCTACCCTCAATACTCGGGTGTGACTGGATGCAGGGAATCGCCGGCCAGTATGACAAGCTTCCGAGAGGAGTCTGTCAAGTTTCTCGCAGATTTTGGAGCCTCACAGGCACAGGTTGGTGATACCTCTATATTGATCGATAGGCAGCATGTCGACGACAATGGCTAGTCGACAGTCTTCGATCCCAACACCAAACAGAACCTGAACCCTATATAGCCATCTCGTAGTAGCATGGCTTCATGCAATCAATTGTTGATACTTCACCGCAGAATTTGAATGGATGTGCCTTGATTTTTGAATCCCATAGCATAGAGGTATTAACTGGCCAGACATCAACAACGAAGGTTGCAGTCAGATCACCAGAGAGAGCGACTGATGTGTATCAGATCACCGTGTCACGCGCGTTGAGATACGAATATGGACCATGAGTATGACAAAGCCAACCGTTGCAAAAGGAGCTTTGCCCCAAGATGTTTCCCACTTCTGTGACACTGAGTGAGGTGGTCCTACTCGTTGGACGAGTTTGGTCGTGGCGGTTTCAAAAACATCACGGATGCATCTATCCGCAGGGAGGTATCAGCCTATGGGGATTTCCAGCATACAGACTGCCAGGATCAGAAACATGGCCGCGGGTAGACATTGCCACGGCACCAGTATCGGTACAAGCAGATGCCCTCCGAGATATCAAAATAGGAAGGGCGGTGTGACGGGGTAGACTCTGATGAATCGCACAAGTAACACACACCCTCCAAAACAAAAATAAACCACCATAACGAGTCGAGGAGCTTAGACCTCATCAACAGCAGTGTCTTGGTTCTCCCAGGAGGTATGGACAGTGCTCGCCGGCTGGCTGCAGTCCAGTAGCGAGAAAGTCGGAAAATGAAACGACAGCTCGAGATTCTCGGAAACGTACATAAAGTGCGTGCGTGTTGGCGGCAGAGGATGGAAAGGAACACTCTGCAGCCCGTCACACCCCTCCCTCTCATCTACACATCCATCCTTCAAAAGCAGAGATTTGCCGGGAGATTGTCGATACCGCCGCCGGCGGCCGGAGCGCATTGCATCCCACCAACCCATTAGCCCAGTCCCAGTACCCTGTCTTAAGCGTGTCGTGTACCAGGTGAATCACTTTAGGATATGCCACTATTTGTGGATCACGCAGCCTCCGTTCTTGGGATGTATCATGGTGGTGTGGAGGGATTAGAAGCGCAGGACCAGGACGGGGATTGACAGCTGGGGTCAGTCCCTTGGGCGAGAAAGAGAGTCGTGAGTGCAGTATGTATCGACTAGGGAGGAAGTCACTTGAGCAGGTTAAGGCTGAACATATGCGTCGTCACGCTTGAAAGAGCAGACAGCGTCGTCCATATCGGACATTGCTTGCTCGATGCGTACCTGCGCCGACGAGCGCTGGGCTGCAAGGCGTTGGTTGCATTTGCTTGCGCGCTGGAAAAGCACAGTACAGCAAGCAGTAGGCCGCCGGCGAGCAGCTACCACGTGTGATGCTTCATGCTGACGACCGGGCATCTGGCGACTCATTAATCCTGGAATCCGGCGGCCAGCTTGAATCGTGTCCCACGTTCCATCGAGGATACCGGACGTCATTGGACGATTTGCCGATGACAGGTCACTGCCGCGCCAACGTGACACGAGATGAGCCTGCAAGAAGAAGCTGCCGGTAAACACTGTACGGGACTCGCCCCTCATGTCCACTTGACCGGGCCTTGCGATCCTGAAGAAGCGATGTGGTTTGGCTGCTTAGCACCTGTTGCTTTTTGCTACGACCTGCAGGAAGCTGGGAGGTGCTTGCATGTCTGCGTGTACTCTTCGGTAGGTGCCGGCGGGAGGCATGGCATTGGTGGGAGAATTGTCGGGTGTTACAGCTCCCTCATGCCTGCGATACCTGGCCCTTCTCATCGGGGAGAGTTTCCCCCAAGGGATCCGGGACGTGCAGATCGTGATCAATCAACCCATGGATGCTTGCAGAGGTCGACAGCAGGCATTGAAGGCGATCTTACGGCTGCTTACGCAGGTAGGCAGGAGCTTCGCGTCTGGGATAGATAGTGATCTGTCTGATTGCTCGGAGGGATAGAGATTGCTTGACAGGGCATCCTCTGCATGATCGCCAGAGTGACGGCCGGGCATGTGAGGAGATATTTCGGACTGCCAGTGATTGCTTAGCTAGCTGACAGGGTATGTGAAGCGCTTCAGGCGTCAGCGAGCAGAAGGAGGCCCACGCGAGGACCCACCAAGGGTACGAACCATTTTACACGTGCCACCACCCTGTGTAGAGGACATCGAACCTACGTAGGAGAGTTGTACAAAATGACCAGGGAAGAAATGACTTCACAGACTTGCCGGTAAGTTCCTTGCCTCTCCACATCCCACTGATCCGCCGCCGTTGCCGCAGACAGACAGACAGCGATGCTGGTGCAGCCGGGGATATGAAAGACCACACTCAATTCGGCCAGGCAAGCGAATACTCACCGCTCCCTACTCCATCCGTCTGCAGGCCGAATATTATCGATAGTATAGCAAGCGAAGCTAGCATTCTGACCACTGAATGATGAGGAGCTCGCCCACGGACGCCTTGAGCCGGGAAAAAGACGCCAACCGGGTCGAAGCTGATGAGTGGTGGCAGGTTTCGATGGCGGGAAGGATGTGCTCCAAGGATGTTGGAGCTGGCTCGGCTGAGCTTGCAGGCGGATGTGAGGGCTCATCGCCGCCGGGAAAAGGTGGCCACTCAATTACGCGCGACGAACCTCGCTTACAGCTCGACACGGCTGGGAGGACGAATTGCAGCTGGCATCATCAGAGATATCTGTCTGCTGGACCGGTGAGCGCATCACCTTGCGGATCTACGATGAAGTCAGATGTGAGCCTTGCTGTCCTGTACACACGTCGATGCACAACACAACGGTGCTAGTACTAGCTCACCGGATGACAGACGGCATGCATCGTACTTTCACTATACGGTGCGTGCATGGTTGCATATATTTTAGTTCATGTGTTCATTGTGCAAGATATGGAGCATGTGAGGGCAGAGCTCGGAGTGAGATGGGAGAGGCGCTGCCAGGATTTCACCGCCGGACTTACATGCCTGTCGCAAACCGTTTCTCGCAAGCAGCGGGTTACACGCGTACATGGGAATATGGTGATATGCTTTCCTATTCAAGGAAGATCGAGTTGACCAGTCGCTTAGTACATAGGCACGTACTCGGATATGTCGGCCAAAGCGCTTGGAGAGTAGGTGTGCTCCAGCAAAACACGCGAATCGCTACTCACCGCCGCATCCCATATCAATATCATGGAGGCTCGAGCTTTGAGAACCTACATTGCCAACAGCGTATTCGTGGTCTCGAAGAACACGCCATGTCGAGCGTCGACCGGTTTGGGGCTGTAGTTATAAGCCTAGAGAAAATTGCGCGACATTTGACTGGGGTCTTTGGTATGCGGGTGAGGTCTTCACGGTGCCCTGCCGTTCGCGCAATCTGCCAGGTAAGCATGCCCCATGTTCAAGCGCGGTAGAATTATATTGATCCTGCTTGACAATCAAAGCGTGGCGCCTTGGGCGCCTATAGCCAGCCTCTTTCTTCATAACAAGTGTAGCGGGCGCACGTGCGGCCATACGATCATGCGCCAGGCGTTCACTGTAGGAGTGTTGCGAAAAGTAACACACGTTCGGACAGGAAGGACATTGGGCCGCGACGCAGTGGTATGAGTCGTGGAGAGGAACATCGAACATCCATGGAAGCGCAAGATTGTCGTCCCTGAGTCCTGAGTCGTCACAGGAACCCTTCCATGAAGCGTTTTGACCGTTGCAGAGTCGTGTTCAGGCACACCGGGGCTTGCTCGTTTCTGAGCACGGCCTCGGGTTACAGGCTGATGCCAGACAGCAATCTGCGAACGTGCGCGGTTGTTCCAGGTAGATCGGGCTTGTCAGGCTTCCAGAAAAGTTGGTTGAGTCAGTTTGGAGGCCAGTCATGTGACCTGAGACACGCGCGCAAGCACGACAGACGTTGCAGGAGAGAGCAAACGCAGAATCTCTCGAGTCTGGAAGCACACCAGACCGCAGGCATTGTCGCACTTTCTGAAACCCTGTGGCAGCGTGCGGTAGAGTTCAAATGGCGGATGATCTGGTGATCTGGCGGGCGATCTGTGGTATGGAGAGGGCGCGAGAGGTTGCAGTCGGGAAAAGCTTCAAGCCACACACGGCAGCGGCAGCACAATGTCTCACATTTCACGTGCTCTCACCCACGCGACGAGATTGCTTACCCTCCCGCTTGACGTATCAATTGCGCCGTGATCTGCGGACGACCCTGCGTCTTGTGCGTGGATGGCCGATCCAGAGCCTCTTCTGTATTAACCGATTCGCACCATCACCCAAGTCTTACATTGCATTCGGTTGAGTAGGACACCATCAAATGATGGGCGGCGCGGTTGAAGGTACACACTAATGCAAAGTGTGATTTGAAGGATTCGGAAGTGGCACCGTACGAGAGCCGAACAAAGACGGTCTCCTGCACACAAGTTACATACTGTGCCCTGCAATCACGCGTCGGTTCCTCTCTTCCGCAGAAGGGATCTGCGACTCTTGCCGTCTCGCTTGCGTACCCGCGCGGGCGATCATACCCAAGGATCTCGATCCTGAGGTACCAAAGTATCTGTTTGGGAACTACGATCTGATGGTCGTTGCGTCTGGACCCCCTAGGTGTGTAGTAGGACCGAACGAACTCGTTGCTACAAGTCCAGTACGGTCCAGGTAGGTGAAATATGTTGCTACTGATGCAATCATAAACGCCTTATGCAGGGACGCCAAAGCGTGCCGATCTGCAGAAAGCCACTGATGATCTAGCGTAGCTTTTGGTAGCAATCGAGCGGTGCTTTTTCCAAGGAGGAAGAGGCGCAAACCGCCAAAACGTTCGCTTGCAGAACATCAGGAACCGAACGCTTTTTACCGACCGTTACCGCGTACAGGCCGCTGACCTCGTACAGGATTCTATCACATGCCTCTCTAGCTGTAACGACAACCGGGCCTAGTGCCCGATCGGTGAGGGCGTAAAGGTCACATCACATCTCTCTCGATTCTCTACAACCACAGTTCGCGCTGATTTTCGGGTAATGGGGAAAGGCACGATGCCGAGTGGCCACCTTGTACTACGTACTTGTAGGATGCTGCATCGCCGCATATACCGGCTGTGATGTGTTACGTTACACACCACCAGACTTTGTCGTCTTGTCCAGTGTCGTTCGCATCTGCCGAGACAGGCCAGGCCACTGGCACCGTCTCGCGCGCGCTGAGCGCGTTTCTTCAGAAAAAGCATGCAGATCCGAATGAACCGGCGGTGATGCTCGGAGAGTCCCGAGAGATGCACTGCCCCGTTGGCAGACAAAGAGAAAAAAAAACGTGATGCCAATACGGAGAGAGAGTGTCAACGCTGCTGGTCACATTAAGCATAAGGATCAACATGACATGAGAAGGACGAGGATGGAAAATTCCGTGGTACAGTCAGTGAGCTTCGCGTGGCGGTGTCGATCTCCCAGCAGCCGTGCGTGGCAGCCACGAGAGTTCTCGCGACCTTTTGCAGGCTGCCTCTGCCCGAGACGGCGCGCAAGCGAAGCGGTGCTTTCGACCCTTGCTCGCCACGTTTGGGATCGACACCTTGGTGTGCATACGGGAGTCGGTGGAGCGCGAGCCAACAGAGTTAGAACAACGGCGGCCGACTCGGGTCAGGATGCGCAGCAGACGCCGTTCGACGACCAGCCGCCCGCCCTTCCCATCTCCAGCCCCGTCCGCCTTTTGTTCCCTCGCTTGCCGAGCGCTGCGTTTGAGTGACGATGAAACAGCTGGCGTGGTGCCTTGGTGTGATTGCGCCAGCGGTCAACGCCTGTTTCGCCTGCCCTGTCTGTCGTCTGCACAGGCGAGATGACGCTGCCTGCAGCCTCCTACGCACTACTATACGCGCTGCTGCTGCTTGTTGTTGTTGCAGTAGTAGTAGTGCCACCGAACAGAAACGGCTGCTGCTGGCGTGCACTGCGGCTCTCGTGTCTTTTCGGAGGGCATGGTGCCGTACGTACATGCGCAGGAGTGTGCATACACAGGCACATGCCTTGTGCATGCACACAGTAGATAAGTTACATGCATCACTTCCACCTCGTCGAAATAACGACCCGTTAATCCCGGCTATGCGGACCTTGTCGTCCTGGTCTTGGGCGGCGCAGCAGCCAATAGGCACGACTGCGAATGATACCACGATGGAGCCGCGGTACTTTCCTTTAGCCTCTGCAATGCAAACCCTCCCGCCGCGTAAGAAGCGCTGCGTGCACGAAGATGATCTGCGACGACCGGGTTCATCCTGAACACACTACAGATTCCCTCCCCACGCCACAAACCCTGTCCTGGGCTCCCACGCGCTTGACAGCAGCATAACCCAAGCACAGCCATGGCCCAAAACTCTCCGATATCTCTGCTCCCATGTGAGCGACGCAGGGCCCTCAGTCTACTGTGCACAAGCACACACGGCACCCGCCAGCCCTCATCGCACGATTGCCGCAGCGCGAGTCTAGCAGATTAAGCTCGTTGCAGACGGTCCTCCCATGGCCTCGTGCTGGCGAGAGTACGGAACCGTCCCTCCACCATCGCCGCGAGTCCAGCCCTGCAACTGAACGGAATTGCACCGGCCTTGGGTTGCAGAAGATGGCGATGCCATGCTGTAGCGCATCCTGACCCTCCGCTGTCTGCCAATAGTCCGCCTCCAGCGTAGTGCAGCCCTTCCATAGGCGGCCACACCCTCAACTCTATTCCATCTGCAGTGAATGTGGCCTGTATGTATGTGTCTTGTCTCGCCGTCCGTCTATCATCAACAATCCAGCCCTCCAGCCCTCAGCCTACCCTACACCGACACCAACACAATCCCCTCCGTGATCATCTTTGCAGCGTCCCGAGAGTGATCGCCTCCCGGCCACGCGCAATCTGACATCAATCTCATCCGCAGCAGCGGTCTTGCATGCATGCAGCCCGCCTGATCCTCGTGCTGATATTGAATCGTGGATCGCTGCTGGTCGGACGATCACCACTCCTGGCTACCCTCGCCTCTACCTCCAGAACCCTTGCCCTTTCGGTGCACGCCCGGGCGTTCAATCCTGGTTGTTAATCTACGCAGCGCCCACACCCCGGCCCGCATAGACACCACGCGTTCGAGGCCGAGAACAGACACACCCTGCAAGCATCATCGTGAGCCGCCCGCCGCCCGTTGCCTGTCACTTCACTGCCGTCGACAAGGCGTCTTGGGACCCCGGCCGTCCTTCGCACGATAGACCCACCTTTCGATCCCCGACCAACTGCACGAGTAAGCCTGTGAAGGCCAATCTACTCGAACGCAGTCTTGCATCGGTACCTCAATTTACAACGGAGATCACCAGCTCGGTCGTTTGTCTGTGCGGTCGACGCTTGCTCATTGATCCCAGCGCCGCGCAAGCAAGCCGGATTCCGACCCATTGTTGTATATTGGCATCCTTCCTCGAATACTCGCCTCTCGTTGCTGCCATACGTTACGTCTCTCTTCAACAATCGCCCTCGTGACGTACCTTCTACCTTCTACCAACACCACCACCACTACCACTCCCTCACCTCGACTCGTCCTGGATGGCAGCTGTCGGCACCATGAGCTATCCTGTCCGTGATAGCTACCAGGCTTATTCGCAGCAATATGCCCACTACTCTTCACGCGCCCAACAAGTGCCTGCAGTGACGACCTCGTCGTTGGCTTATCCGTCGTACACTTCAGCTCCGCAACAACACCAACAGCAGCAGCCGCAACAGCACCAGACATATCCACCATCGAACAGATCAGCTCGTTCGTCACATTCACCTTCGTCAGACGATGGCCAAAAACCCTCGTTACCGTCGATATCGAACCTGTTCGGAATGGTCGACGGAGAACGATCGTCGCAAGAACATGGTATGTTTTACCCCTCCTCTCGATCTACTGCCCGCTCGTCTGACTAACAAGCGACTTGCAGCAGCAAAGAACGCGCAATCAAATCACACCGAGCCTGCCAAGGTCCAACCTCAACAATCCCAGACTTACACCACATCGAAACCTCAATCACAACCCCCTCAACACATGCAGTCACAGCAGCACCAACACCCGATCCAACAGGCTCACAGTCGCCAGCAGCCCCAATTCCAGCACCCTATGCACTCACAGTCACAACATGCCTCTAACGCGACGAGGCCTGAGCAACTAGCGCGTATGACATCACATCCTCCTCCGGATGCGAGCAGTCAACGGGCAATGATCCCGCCTACACCTCCGATGCGATCGGATTCATTTGGTGAAACTACACACAGCCCATCAACAATCTCGACTGGCTCATCATTATCAGGTCAACCATACTTCGTAGGCTCGGCCCTCAACAACGTGGAAGCCGACCAACAACGCGCGATAATCCCGCAACTCCACAAGCGACCATCTGTAGCGCACATGCACCCACAGACATCGCCATACAATGCTTCTCCGTACGCGACAAGCGCATACTCAGCATCTCCCGGAGCCATGTCGAACACCAGCTTCTACTCGCCCACCCAAGCAGGCTACCCGGTCGGTGGCATCTACACACAGCGTCCCTTACCATCAAGCTTCCCACCCCAGCCACACGCTCCTCCAACGATGCCAGCCACAAACCCGTGGGAGCACCACCACTACATCGGTCCTTCATCCCACTCGACCTACCCTCAAACGCAGGAGCGCTACATCTGCCCGACCTGCAACAAGGCCTTCTCAAGACCCTCAAGTCTCAAGATCCACAGCCACTCGCACACTGGCGAGAAGCCGTTCAAGTGCCCACACAGTGGCTGCGGCAAGGCCTTCAGCGTCCGAAGCAACATGAAACGCCACGAACGCGGCTGCCACACCGGCGGTAGCAGCATGTTGGGTTCATCACCGCACATGACCCAATAGCCAAGTTTCAAAGCGTGCACGCAAAGCAACCGACAAGATAACAAAGAAAAGGCTGCTGGCACGCACGGCATATCTTGTCTCGATTCTCATAACGCCAACTTTACGAGCTGGAGTGATTATTCTGTTGTCTTGGTTTTTTGGGGACATCCAGTTAAGTTTTTCAACGGACGCAACGGCGTCTAACGGCGCCTTTACTTTGGCTGGCACTGCAACATTCAGGAAAGGCAAACGGAGTTGTTCTTGGGGCATCAGGAGTTTATTTTTTTCATCATCCAGTTTTCCTTTTTTGACTTTCAATTCTTCTTCGCCGGGGGGTTCTACAGGATACCACAGGATTTTTGTTATCGCAAGACTAGAAAGTGGGCGTTTTTGCGCAGGACACGCTGATGGCGTTTTAGAGCAAAACGGCGCCGGCTCCATTGCTTTTTCTTGCTCTTGTTTTTGTGTACAATATACATTAGCTGCTTTATACCCTTCTGCCGCGGGACGTTGGTTCTCGTGTGAAAGATACATCATGTTCACATCGCATACTATTTCGTTTCACGCTTGCTTCTTCTCCAAGGTGCGTCTGGCTGGTTTTTCTCGACAAGTGCTTATTGCCATGACTATGGTGAGTCGTGGCTGTCACGTATCGTTTGTCCCACGATGTCCTCAGGTGGTTTCGACAATTGTGGCTTGACATAGCTGCATAATGTGTTGCACGATGCCTTCAGATGGTTTCGACAACGGTTTCGACAACGGTCTCTCGCCATTACTAGCACGATAGCCGTTGTGTGGACACGGCCTTCAACAGCTGGCTCCGGCTAAAACGAAGATGTGACGCAACGTGATTGACAAAAAGAAGGTTGTCTGCAGCCGCTGGAAAACCACCCAAAGACACCCGCCGCAGCCCTGCTGCACTCCCTCCCATCCTGTCGGCATCTGCTTTCGCACGTAATATCCTCCTTACTACTCTCTGCTGGTGCTCATCACGCTATCCGCTGCGATATCGGAAAATCCACGCAAATCATCTCGGCCATCCTGCGTCTAAGATAGTAGCTACACGATAATCTGCGGCATGACACCGGACCGAACAACACCGATTGTCGGCACCATCAAGGCTAAAAGCAGGGCCCCTGGTATCACGGTATGCATCGTCCATCGGGGGCCTGAAGTCCGTATTGCGAACCGGGCAGTGCGGGCACTCGAGAGGGCTGTGAAATGTTAACTCGCTCATTGACCAAGGAAAAAAAGCTAAAATAGAGTGTTAAGTTTGATCCTTTTCTCGATGCCTGTGCACACCCGGATTTATACTTTTGCGGGCGAAACATGACTAGACTAAGGTATCATCCTTGGGGCGCCTTGGGGGGCGCCAACGTTCACCAAGTCGCAGCAAACTTTGTAATCTTTCTAATAAGCAGCCAAGGAGTTGTGGCATATTGATTTTTGTCCGCCTTGCTCGAGTGGACGCGTGAGCAGTATTTTTTTTCTTGGTAATAACTAGTTGGGTCATGCGGCGTGGTCAGATGCGGTCTTGGTGAAGTTGTCCTTCGTTGTGGGACGAGTTGGTTAACCTCCTCTCTATTCTTCAAGTCCAATCTCTGGTCTTGGGTGCTGCAACTCACTTGCAAGTTGGTCCTTCAAAAACCGAACAAGGCACTGGCAAGCAAGCCGTGGCTGATGAAGATTGATGACAGATCGTGACAAGCACCTTCGTCTGCATCGCTCATGTGCAATGGTATGTTGGCTTGATGCTTCGCCTTGTGTCATCTTCAGCACCACGGAATGCAAATCCAAGGACAGTTCGCCGGCTTGGTATGGGTGAGATGTGGTGTTGCAGCAGCGAGGGCAGATGGGAAGCAAAAAGAAACACGGTGTGGTTATGTACAAATGATACTATGGCACAGCAGCAACTACCACTACTTTTATCCCCTCTACAAGACGGAAAGGTCGCCGAACTTCTCCTGTGGTGGGTGTTAGTCTGGTCTTGTAGCACGGAGGAGGTTCTCGAATGACGTACCTTGTAGCCGGGAACGTTCCAGCGGCCCTTGGACACGAGCTGCTCGACACGCTGGTCGATGTCGGGGCGGGCAGCGATGACCTCGTCCTGTGTATCTTGTCAGATATCCGAATCACGTGACTTTCCCCTCTTTTGCAGCATTCTGAGAGCGCGCAATATCCGAGTATACGCACCACAGTGAGGTCCTCGAAGGGCCTGGCAGTCTCGATGTTCTTAAGAGTCTTCTCAAGGTCCTTGAGCTCAGCGTCGACCTTGGTCTTGGTCTCCTCGGCGCTCTTGACAGCCTGGGCCTCGTAGGCCTCAATGGCCTTGATCTGGCGGTTGACGTCGTACTTCTTGACCTGGAAAGCGTTGAACTGCTTCTCAATGTCGTCGACGATGGCGGTGTTCTTCAAGACGGAGCGGTAATGGGCGAAGTCGACCTGCTGGGGCTGCTCGGAAAGGATCTGGACCTTGCGGCGCGCGTCATCGTTGCGCTTCTTGAAGGTCTGGAGGGCCTGGGCGGTGGTGCCACGGAGGCCGAGTTTGGTGCCCAGGTTGGCCCAGTCGATCTTGGAGGCGGCGCTGCGCTGGATGGAGGTGTTAGTAGGTGTTGCTGGCTTCTCGGAAAAAGTAGGACGGGGGCCGGGTGCGCGATCTCAAGCAAGTCCGGCATCAGGAGAATCGCATTGTCCAGAAGAGCAGCACGAGGAGGAGCTTTACGTACAGAAACGGCCATTGTGAATGCTGTATGGATGGTAGTGAGCGGAGACGGGGGTATGTTGCTTGCTGTCGAGGGTTTGAGGTTGAAGCGCGCGGGCTTGCCCGGGCGGAACCCACGACCAACGCTCTTGCCTGATCCGAAAGCTCAACTTCCTGCACGTGACTTGAGCATCGAAAGGTACTTGACTGCATATTTAGATCTCTATGCTCACTGAATAATGGTTGTAATGCAGGTGATGTACAAGATGAATCTTCATCTTTCGAAGATTCCTTATCAACGCCAAAACAAATAAGCCACTATAGTCAGAGTTTTTACCAATATGTCAGATCAGATTTACATAGGTACACGACCTCTCACAGGCAACCTTGGCATTTCATCATTCATGAGAGCAGGGATACAAGTAGACTCACTAGAGTCATAGTTTCCTGATTTTAGTCAATTGTAGATCATTACGTTACACAGCTACAGCTAATGGGAGCAGCACCGAAAGCTACTAATGCTACCTGGAAGATATACATATCCACAATGGCTCCTCAGTAGTTGTATCGCGTTGTATACATATACTTTGCGGTATGTCATAAACAAGCGATAAGTATATGCTAGAAACTGACCATCACTTTCACTGTAGAGCAATGGTCCGCATTGTGTAACTGTACCTTATGACATTAGTATAGGGAGCTACGGATTTCCGCATAGGTGTACGTTGGTAGATCACGACTGTATACATGTACGTCAACGACAATATTTAGCTGGAAGCTAGCCATAGAGATATCAGGTAGCATCTCAAGATCTTACGATATCGTTCTGCACTTCAACATGGAAAAACAATTGGAAGATTGGAATCGCATTTTACACATCGAAGCATCAAGTTTGATTGTACACCGCAACGTGGCGGCTCATATGTCCGAGCCAATCTCCAAAGCAGACCTAGCGTTTCCGCGTGTTGTCACGCGACGAGTGCATCGTCTATATGCTGAGGGCCATGATGCTGTTGACAATGTCGTTGTCGTTCTCCTTGAGGGCCTTGACGGCCTTCTTCCTGCTCACGCTGGCCTGGGCCATGACGAGCTCGATGTCCTTGGACTCAAGGCCAGTGTCGTCGACCTCCTCGCCATCATCCTCCTCCTCCTCCTTCTGCTCGGTACCCTCGACGGCCTTGCCCTTGTCACCCTCGGCAGAGTGGTCGTGGCCGGCGTGGTCGTTGGCGGCCTGGCTGGCGAGCTGCTGGGCAGCCTGGGCCTGGGCCTGGGAGTTGAGGTCCTCGATCTTGGCCTCACCGAAGATGCTGTCCTCCAAGTTAGTTGCGGGTCTCTTCATAGCCATTGGGTCCATAATTTTTTAAACATACATCCAGGTGTTGCTGTTGGGGCTCTTGTAGACGTCAGGCTGGGAGATGACGAAAAGGATGTTCTTGGGGCGGCGGAGGGTGACGCGGGTGATACCCTCAACGTGCTTCAGGCCGAGCTTGCCAATGGCCTTGCGGGCCTTCTTCTCGTTCCTGTTGTGAATGGCGACGGAAGCGCCTGCGGGGATGTTGGCCTCGCCGGCCTCAGACTCGGAGTCAGAGTCGCCAGCCTCGACCTTGACGTCCTTCACGGGCTCATCGGTGACCTCCTCAATGCGTGGGTTCGACATGGTTAATTTGTGGTTGCTGGATATGCGCTGTGAATTTGTAATGCGTCGTCGGTATTGCTGCTGTGTAGTCGCGCGCGCACACGACTGGAATTCGCTACCTACCTTCAATGTTCTCGCGGGGATCTGGCCGAGCTGCAAGTCACGTGTTTATGCCTGAGGACAACCTTAGAGACGTCATTCCTTTTCTTTTACTTTCAATATGTAGTTTGGTTCGTCTTTTGCGCATTAGATAGCATATATAAACGTAAAACAATTGATCTTAGACATCATGTTGTTACACATCCGTAATCTTTGGAAAATCAACCATAGCATCGCAGTTACGGTACGAGCAATTGCCTTCTTTCTTGGCAAATCCCACCTCCACAACTCTAGTCGAATTGGTACTATTTTGCGCGCCGCGAACAGTGAACAACTCCGAATTGTGAAGTGCATACGAGTGGCGCGTACACATCAGATGTGAGACCCCAGAAGCATCGACATCGAGGTCAGAGTATTTAGCTAGCGGTACGAATGTGGCAATGGGAATTGATCAATGTAATTGTTACTGGGGAAGGGCAGGCCGAATAATCCAGCAGCGCACGAGCAATGCTGCGTACCACGGAGATAGACGGACATCGGATGGCACATAATGCAAGCATGTGAGGAATCATCCTATGATGACATGCCAATCATCGTGCATGGTCTCGATCCAGAGGTTCTGACTTTACAGTAAGTTGCACATGTCAACGTCATGGAAACTTGACAATCGGTTCGTGCACATTCAATGCTGAAAACATCAGGTGTCATGATACGTTCCATTCAGCATCTCATGTCATCCAGAGCGCGGCGTCAAGCGAGATGACCGGCCCGTAGGAGTATGGTTGCGCGGGTATCAAAGTTGCTCGTAGAATAGTCGCAGTTTCAATGTCTCATTTTCCGAAACGCTACTGAAGCTGCATGCCTGCCGTCTCCACCTGGTTGACGCCTGCGACCTTGCTGATCAAAAGTGCATTCGGTCTAAAAGAAGCTCCTGGCCTGAGTCGATTCGTTCAAGCCTGTACTTGGGTTGTCGTTTGGTTTCGAGAAAAGCACATTTACGCGGCCTTGGCAGCGGCGAGGGTCTTGCGGACCTGGAAACGGGCCTGAAGTGATCTGTCAGCGCTGTATTCTACGCTTCGACGATTGAGAATCATGATAATGGTCATGAATGGGCAGTTTTCTTGCCATCTCCCATCCCACAATCCTCCCTTCCAAACTCACCTGCTTCCTGAGGCGCATGACCTTGAAGCGCTCAAAGTCGTTGAGGTTTCTCCTCTTGGTCTGCTGGGCGCGCTTCTTGGCGTAGTCGCTGTTGTTGAACTTGCTCTCGATCTCCTGGGCCTCGAACTGCTTCCTGAGGGCGACAGTGCCGGCGCCGCGGGGGAGCTTCTCGACGACGAAGCGAGTGAGCGACAGGTTTGAGAGAGGAGCGGAGTGGCGGGGGACGGAAGCCTCGACGGTGGAAGCGGGACCCTCAACAAGGACCTGGCGTGTTCATGTTAACCTCCAATTCTTACACTTCTTCCTCGCAAGTTCCTCCCATGTGCTTCAAGATTCCTCCAGGGTGGTTTCCAGGATGTAGACGTACGCGCTTGTGATCCACGATCTCGACAATCACAGAGTTCAGTCCGTTGAACTTGCCGCCGACATGGGTGACCACTCTGCCCACTTCAACGAGGCGCCAGTTGGTGTTTTCGACCTGGTCTCGGGTCAGCAAACGGTAATGAGTTGTGTCGAGCGGTAACGTACGTTGACGGAGCCCATTTTGTCGGTATGTCGTCGTGTATGGCGGTACGATTTCGTTTTCGGCGTCGGCAGGTCGCTGGTATGCGCTGCGCAGACTGTGCGGTGGAGTTGAATTTGGATGCCAAGAGGACTGTCTGCGGCAAGCTCGGCAGCACCCGTGCTCCTTCTCGATCACGTGATCTTTGCCGAGCTTCCGACGCCGACCTCCAATCCCTTGAGTCTGCTGCTGCGCTTTCGCAACTGTCAAATCAAATCGCAGCTTTCCTTTAGTTGTAGCATTGCAAGCTTGAGTGTGCCGCCTATGGCTTATGAGACTTCTGCAAACATAATAGTGTATCGACATTGTTCTCTTCGTCAAGCTGTGGCTACATCCTTGTAGGCTGTCGTCAAATTGCGATGGAATGGAACAACAAGGAGTAATGTGTGGTTCATCTCTAGTATGGTCGTATAATCAGATGCAAATTGAGTACAGCTATTCTTCACCACAGAGACAGTATTGCAGCGTAGCTTGCATATTTTCAACTAGTACACTCGTACAATCGGGTCCAAATTCACCACAAAGTACTTTTTACCGTTGATATATTATTCCAGCTTAGCTTATGCATTTTTTGTCTAGTATGCTCGTACGGTCAGGTTCATAATATGATATAGCTATTTCCGCCGCTGAGATGATACTACAGCTTGGCTAGTATGCCTGTAAGTAGCATGCTAGTATGATCAGATTTATAATATCGAATAGCTGTCTTCGCAGCCGAGGCGACATCACAGCTTAGCCTGTATACATATATATCGGATGTCAAAGTAATCAGATTTATCAGACTCGACTTTAGCCATTCTTCGCCGCTGAGATAACGTGACAGCTGAGCTGGTAGTATGGTTCTGTGTACTATCTTGGTACGATCAATATTTAGATACTACACCGCTTTACGTCGCCACTGAGATGATATTACGGCTCAGCTCATCCAACACTAAATGCTAGTACGATCAGATGCAGGATATCACACAGCTTTTCCCGCCATAGAGATATGGCTGATGAAGCTGTACGTAGAGTTTTGCGCAAGAGCTGCCTGTAGCTGCGCTTGCTGTGCTGGCTGAAGCGGGCGAGTTCCGTAGCAGGCAAGCACCAAACGGCCAATTGTTACCAAGATCACATGCAACTGCCAAATCTCACCTTCTAAACAATTCACCAAGGACTCCTCTTACAAATACTGCTGCGCGACCAAATAATTCTTCTCGGTCTGATTACACACACCGCAATCATGCAGCGACCGACGTACGCCTCCGTACCGCCCGCCCAGAGCCCACCGCTCCACCACCCGGTCCCTCAGCACGTCTCGACAGTCCCCCAATTGCGCAGCCCGCCTCCGCCCTCATCACAGGCCAGCTATGGTTATGGACAGTCACAAGATCCGCAGGCAGTGGCAGGAGGTGCTGGCTACAACAACATGCACCCAGCATTCGGTGGCTTCATGGAGGACCCCACCACCAAGATGGCCATGGGGTTCGCTGGCCAGGGAATCAGTGTTGGACAACAGTACATGGAGCAGAACGTATGATCATGTGTCCTAGGATCAATAGTTGCCTCGAAGCTAACATCCCGTTCAGCTCAATAAGTTCGTCAACGTCTCCGCCCTGAAGCATTACTTTAACGTGTCCAACGCATACGTCCTGAGGAAACTCGTCCTCGTCCTCTTCCCATGGCGACACAAGCCCTGGTCCCGCCAGATCTCACACAACGACACCTCTAGCTCCGGCAGCACCGCCTCCTTCCTACCTCCAAGAGACGATATCAACAGCCCCGACATGTACATACCCATCATGGCCTTCACGACCTACGTCCTGTTGTCCACCATGATCGCTGGTCTTAACGGCAAATTCAAGCCCGAGTTGCTCGGCATAACATTCAGCAACGCCAGCGTCATCATCATTCTCGAGCTTGTCCTGCTCTGGCTGGGAAGATACTTCCTTAACATCAACTCCGAAAGTCAGATCTACGACCTGGTCGCCTACTCCGGCTACAAATTCGTCGGTGTCATCGTCACCATTGCCGTTGCGGCAATTTCCAACGGCGGCAAGGGCACCGGAGGAATGATCGGCTGGACCGTCTTTGGATACACTTTCATGGCCAATGCGTTTTTCCTGGTAAGTCTTCTTAGATCTCACGCGCCGAGATCGTTGTACTGACCATATTTCACAGCTCCGTTCGTTGAAATACGTGCTCTTGCCCTCCGACGCTGCATCTGGCAACTCATCTATGCAGCCCATTGCACGAGGTGTCCGCAGTCGCCGCATGCAATTCCTATTTGTGTACGCCTACGTGGTGCAATTCGCCTTTATGTGGTGGTTGAGTGCGCTTGACCTGAGCTCCATTGGAGTCGGAAAGTAAATTCGGATAGGAAGTTGGGATTTGACGGCCACGACGGGAACATTGAAAAGGATCAAAAGCCACGACAAGCATGCAAATTACATAAATCATGTCAACGACGAAACTCGTTCATCAAAACATCGAGAAATTGCAAGCAAGTGCAGTTGGTCGACTAAGTGGCCCGTTCGTCTCAATGCGTTCTTGTCATGAGTCTCACACTGTCCTGTCTCACAACATGTACGGATACGACCATAAGCTATAAGTCTCTAAATAGGAACGAGCACTGACAGCCTGTATGCGGCCATGAAAAGCGGCAAATCCGTTGCTATTTCTGCCCATACAATCATGCCACTGAAAGATATTGGGAATCGATCCCGCTTCGAAGTAAAAGAGCTCTATACACAACCGCGAACACAGACTATCAAGCCAAACGCAAAGAAATGAACAAATCAACAGCTAGTACTCGGGTATCAAAGATGGAAATCAAGCAAAAAAAAACCAATCAACCAACCTTCAAAGCAAACAAAACCTTCCCCCATCCATCCATTCAACCCGTCCTCCTTCCCCCTCAAACCCGAATAACCACCCTCACCCCCAACCCCCTCGCCTCCCTAACACAACACGCCACACACGTCCTCCCCACCCTCCCCACAACCGCATTCTCACCAACTTTAGCACACCACGCCCTTGCCAGGAGTTCGAGGTCCGCTTTGCCGCGGCAGTCCAGCACAGCGACTTCTTCGTTTTCATCGCCCGCATTGCCGTCTTCGGCGTGCTGGTCTGGGAGGGACAAGGCGCGGGAGCGGGCTTCTTCGGCGGCGCCGGCGGAGAGGAGCGCTGCTACTGGAAGCGTCATGAAGCGGTAGGAGGTGTGGAGGGGGTGGGCTGGTGGCGGGGGTGTTGAGGGGGTGTAGGTTGTGTGGAGGACCAAAGTGTCGTCGGTGTCGTGGTCGTTGTTGGTGGTATTGGTGGGGACTGGGTGGCAGGGGTATGAGGAGATGAAGTGGACGTCGTAGGTCAGTTGGACGGAGATGTGAGGTAGCTTCGGGTTGATGGGCGAGGAGAAGGTGAGGTGCGCGGTTGTTCTGGAGTCTGAAGCGTCGGAGGAGGTGTCGGGGGTGCTGAATGAGAGGCCGTGGCTTAGGACCTCGTTGCCCATTACGGGTGGGCTGTCGGTTGGCAGAGTGAAGTCGCCGGCGCGAAGCTGGCTGGCATCTGTGTTGTGGAATGGATCGGATGCTCTGGCGACGGCTCCGTGGACTTCAATCCGATGATTTGCTGAAGGATAAGGAGACTCGCTCACTTTCGCATCGACCCAGCCTTCTGAGTGCCCGGCTGGTACGCCTTGGACAGAGATCCAGCCCATGCAGTCCGCGGCGCCTGAAGTCGCAGCCAATACTCTGCCCACGGCACAGCTTTTACTCCAGAATGTTCGGCCGCCGTATACAAAGCCACCATATAGATCGGCGTTGTCGCCCAGTGCATCAATCGCTTTTGGGCTGTTCTCTAGCAGAGTGCTTATGAGGAAATGACCTGACGACTCGCCTGGCATGACCAACCCCGAAAGCCAAGAGCGAGACAGCCAACCTCCTACGTTGAATCCATCAGATTCGTTGCTTGCAGGGCGTAGCTGTATACTTTGTGTGGTCGTCATCCGGCTCATTCCTGGACGATTTTGCTGCTGTTGGCCAAGCATCGCTCCGAAGTAGCTCAGACGCGTTCCATGAGCGGTTTCCATGTTGAACAGACGTGGGCTGTCCAATGGTGTTGCGTACATGCTTACCATGCTCACGGGCCTCTCATTGCCCTCGGCATCTGGCGAAGGTCGTAATTGCTCAAGAACGTCATCCGTGTGCGGCCATTCCAGTGCTCGAGCAAATGACATGAGTCCTGCTATTTGCTTGTCTTCGTTCTTCGGCTGAAGAATTGGTTTGACAGAGCGTTCGGGTGACTCGTCCGACGTGAAGAAGGATATGGCGCTGAAGTAGCTGTTACGGACGCCCTTCTCCTCGCTTTCAACGCCTGGGAATACAGAGGTGGTCAAATTGGTCAGGAATCTCTTCGCAAGCACAAGATCCCACTCGACCTTGCGACTTCTTGCCTCGATTGCGCTGGTCAAGTTTTCCGTGCCCAAAGTCTTTGAGAGTTTCAATCGCAAGAGAAGCTCTGCAGCCAAAGTCACTTGCAAGAACAGAATGTCTCGTTCGCTGAGCTGGACTGCAGACGCATCGCCCTCTGCTTGCACAATCTCGGTCCATAGTAGCTGCCCAATACGGATACGCCACTCCACAAGGCTGAAGTCATGCCAAAGATCCGCCGTTTCCAGCACACGTTGCAATGTATTGATCTGACCGTGCAAGGAAAGGTGTCCGTCGTCTTCGCGCGGAGTGGACACGGGATCTGTGTTGAGCAAGTTGCCGAAAAGGCTCTCACCAAGCCCAGGTACCGCCAATGCGCCGATTGTGTCTTCATCGTCCGTGAGCGTCTTATAGAGCTCGCCTGCGGTGTTGAGACGCTGGATGATACCTGCGAGATCGAACGGACGAAGTCCAAGTTCTGTTGGATCTGAAAGTAGTATCGATCGATTCTTGAAGGTCGCCTTTTCGTCCAACGCCGCTAGACTGTCAGCGACAGGAAGCTGAAGAAAATGTTCAAAGCCTACTGTGCCCGGCTCTATGCCGTTCGCGCTGAGCATGCTCGGAACCTCAAGAATTGTGTATTCGACGTCGGTAACTTGACTACTTATGCGAAGATGGTTCGCAAATGGTATGTCCTCGCTCTCTCGAACCTCATGTGTACCCAACGTACAAGCCGCGAATGTTTGATTCTCCAGTAGTTTGAAATCAGGCGAGTAGGTCGAGCTTACACCAGCGGTCGCGCTGTTACCGTGAAAGACCACCTCGGGCCGGTGTCCAGATTTGTCCTCGCCCACGCTGAAGCACGGCGCGCCTTCGAACATCATAAAGATCTCCTCCTCAGTGAGTAGTCTATCGGGTTCAGATCGAGACCCAGTAGTGAAAGGTGGTATGTGGTGCGATCCAGAAGCGTTCCGTGAGTCCGTGCGCATTTGCTGCTGAAAGAAGAAGTTATCCGATGCCTTCTTTTTCTCTTGCTCTTTGGAGGGTCCCAAGATGTGGTCCAGATTGGTCTCGTTCAAGTCGTAAGAACTGCTGTGTCGTTCATGTTTACTTTTGCTCTGCAAGATATGTTAGCTACTTGGTGACATAATGCGGTTTTCTGACGGATTGCACCCACCAATTTGATCCTTTGGGTGGACATCCTTTCGAGAATGTTCTCGGGCTCTGTCTCAGCCTTGTGCCCACTTTTATGCTTGAAGAAATCGATGACTGTTCTTCGCCTTGAAGCTTTGGTTGAAGCTGTCGCTTTCTCATGGTCTTCCACATGCTTTAAGGGAACATTTTCTTTGGCGTCCAGCGCCGACTGTCTGTTGCGTTTCATTAGAGGAAGGCTAAAGGGCAAGGCCTTGCGCCTAGCCTCCTCCTCATCAGCGGTACTCAAACGTCCAAAGCGCATCTTGCAAGGAATCCAGGCAGAGCCGCGACGCCACTAAAAAATAGAGAGAGGTGGACATGAAGGAAAGGGACAGACTGGAAAGGTTACAAACCGACGAAGCAAGACAACCCCTCTCAAGGGCAGCAAACGAGAGGATTGGGCCAATTCCAACAGACAGCCACATCAGCCCGGAACCTGCATGCATCAAATGACACGGACTGGAGTACCTGCTACTCTCAGGTAGAAGAGCACGGCAGGCTTGCACCTGCGGGATGTACGGTGACGCTGCATCCACCTCCAGAAATCCAGAACGGGGTGGCGCCAGCGCACGTGCAGATGTGGGCAGGTCAGGCAAGCGACGACGGATGAATTCTCAACGGCAGGCTCGCGCGGTCGACGAGTGGCAATTAGTCCTGCATGGAGCACCGTGTTTGACCGCGGTAGCAGACGAAATTGATTCATATGCCCCCGGACGCCTTTTCGTAGTCCAGGCCTTCTCACCGCGACACCACTGCGGGCGGGTGTGGCGCGTGATCGCCGCGTGGTCGCATGGTGTGACTTGTGCCGGGGTATATCAGCACAGATTCAGGACGCTTTTGCTCGCTTACTCGTGCGAGAGTGTGGGGAAAAGGCATGGCACATTGGCTTGGTGGTGAGAGACCGGTTAGAGCAAATAAGCAAATACAAGATTGCTTGTTTGAGGCCGGAACAAGAGGGTCATCTCGACGTCAGCGGTATGTGTGACGACTACAATGACACAGCCGCATTTTTGCAGTTCAAGCGTTATTGCCATTCTGTGATATATAGTGTATCATCCTGCTCCAGCCGTCCCAGCTCATCTCGGTCCTGGCTCGTGACAGCATTGGACAAGCGTCTCAAAATGGCAGTAAGCCATTGACCCTTGGGTTCTCCAACGACCTTCGCCTTCTCAGTCCAGGCCCACAGCATAGGGTCGAGGAAGTCCACTTCAGGTCGTGAAATCATGCTTGTTGTATCGGTGGTAGTCGTGATGTTACATCGCATGATGTCGACGACAAACCACTGAAGCAGGTATAGGACGATACTCTTGTCACAGCCATGATCAATCACCGCCTTCCGCAATAATTCTTGGTCAGGCTTGACTTGCAACTTCCGAAGTAGCTTGATCACCTCCAGACATTGTTGTTCAACGGCCTGCTCGAAGCCTCCGTGGGCGACTTCAGCTACAATGCCGTCAAGTGGCGTAGAACAGGCGTCAGGATACAGACTGAAGACTTTCAAGAAAGAAATGCGATCAACTGTCCATGGGCCGCGAACAATTTTGGTCGGCAAGGACAATCGGGCAGACGGTTTGAGAGCGACCCATATGTCCGCATACCTCGAGTGCCATTGCTCGTCACTGGGCACTCGTGGTTCACTTATATCGAGGTTGCGGGCATCACTTTCGTGATCTAGCCAGGTTTGGAGGAAACTCCAGGTCATGAAGCGGCTGTTCAGCAGTCGCGTGGCATCGGACAGTTCGGTTGAGGTCGCGCTAGTCGCGTTCTCATCCGACTGAGATACAACACGAGACAACGCATCACATGTGAGTTCCCACTGAACTTGTCTACCAGATAGCTGTGCAACGAGGTCTGGCGATGACATAGGAAGCGCGAGATTGCCAGACTGGACAAAGATCGCCTGAACCATTTCAGTGGGTAGTTGCTCCAGCGCAGAAAGGTCAAGCCTTCTGCG
Source organism: Cladosporium cucumerinum (assembly GCA_023634325.1). Lineage (NCBI taxonomy): Eukaryota > Fungi > Ascomycota > Dothideomycetes > Cladosporiales > Cladosporiaceae > Cladosporium > Cladosporium cucumerinum. The sequence continues at coordinate 573,571 of JALDQA010000003.1, forward strand.
CTTGGTAGGACGGTGATGTTGCTTGCTCTCGGGGGAAGCGGACACGGATGTACGAGAGACATCAGCACGTAAGTGCACTTGGCGTCTTAGCTTACCCGCATGCCACTTCTCACATTGTGCACCACTCCGTTTGCCGCGGACGCGGATAGGAGTTTTGTCAGAAGACATGCTTCACTTGACAGGTGCTGTGAATGGTGTAGTGTCTGAGACGAATCGTTAGCCCATGATCGTCATTGTGCTTCGTAAATGAATTGTGTTTGTGAAGATATCCTCAGTGATCTTGGTTAGAATGGATCATACTCCGTAGAGTCAATTACTATCTAGTGCTGTTTTTTAATCATCGGATGGGGGAGAAGAGAATGTGTAGGACCTACCATATGGGTGTGCAATACGAGCAAGGTCAATCACAGTAGGCGGCTGTGTCGGCGAAATTATCACTAAACTATTTCTTGTCAGCCGAAGTGTCCACCATGTAGCATGTGTGAAAGCTGAACGTAGGTGTCAAATTCAGAATATGTAAGAATTGAATATCAATTAGGCCATGCCGTATGAGAAACAGGCGTGTAACTCCGGCAATGACCATCAATCGCAAATTATGTCATCCCAAGACATAGGGTGGTGGGGGGGGGGCGCGGTGGCTTACCGATTGGTGTTGAGTGCCCCTGTGGGCGGTGTGCTTTTGGTGTTCACATAGTGAAGTGCGTGGAAGATACAAAAGGATGCGGCACAGAGATTGTCTTAAAACTTTCGCGGACGATGCGGAGCGGGAATGGCTCGGGGATGCTTGCCTCAGGCATAAACATTCGTCTCCTGAGCAGCGCTTTCGAAGGCTTCTTACCTCCAAAGTGTGTGTGCCATTATCAATGGAAATTGACATAAAATCACGTTGATAATCATTGAGGGAATGGGGGTGTCTCCCGCTATGATGTGGTAGTACTATTAGCATTGGTGTATTACCTTTGACGCCTGCCACTGAGATACACTGGTGCTCTCGATGCTCTCAATGCCATAGAATCGTACTCTCCGGAGTGGAAGTCGAAGAAGTCAGGCCGGGAACCCTTAAGATGACAGCGGTATCTTCAGCTTTGACGTAGTCGTAATAATCGCTACAGCACATTGGCGTTCCAACTTTGCCACTGAGATGCAAGTACGAGGTTTGAAGCTAGTTCGGATAGCGTGGTGAGCGAGCAGCGCTTTCTTGTATGCTATATGAATGTACGGGTCTTGACTTTGGCATCTCGATCTCTGCTACCAGCAGCTATCTTACTTCAAAACTAGGGCAAAGACGCTACGGTGATAATGAACTCCAAGGGCACTAGCACCACTATGTACAGGTTCCTATCGTTGCCGCCCTCATCTGAGTACTCGTTGTATAAAGCATATGAACCAGCGTACGAATTATTGGGAATACAGGCGGGCGTGCGTGCGGGCTGTTGTATTGCGCTTGCGAGCTAGCGGTCATTGTACTGGTATATGTTACGGGTTCACTGTTTTATTTCTGTGTTATTGTGCGTGTCACGAGAGTTCGATGATATCGCAGAAATGAACGAAAAGCTCCGCTTGGTCTCAAACCTTGCGGCGGCACAAAATTACGCTCAGGCATTAAAAGCCACCAACCATCACCATGTATAAGAAGACCAGACCTGGAAGAGAGTGCGAGCAAAGCTTTTGTATTATACCCTGGCTATATACAAGATCCACGCACACCAACATCAAAGCCAAAGAATCTAATCAGTGGCAGGATGGTCAAAGAACTGAATCAGTGACAGACGGGTATGGAAAACCAAAGAAGTTAATCAGTGGTAGAATGATCAAAGAAATTAATCAGTGACAGATTGGTTATGAAGCCAAGGAAGCTAATCAGTGACAGACTGGGATATGAAGTCAAAGAACTGAATCAGTGACAAATTGGTGGGGGAAGCCAAAGAAATTAATCAGTGGCAAGGTCCGGGTTTTCGATACCTACTGTGCGGTCTAGTTGCAGTTCGAAGGCAGAGGCATGTTTTGACGCACGAAATCCTCGGTGAGGCCGCCAATGGCTGCGATGGCCTTGACGATGGCATCTCCGACTTTGCCTCCAGCGACTAGGTTGATCTCGGCCAAGAGGGTCCCGTTCCACCTGGATCCTACTCAATACCAGAACCTGGATCCCGGTGCCGACGGCTCGCCGCAATGGTGGGTTAATCAAGGTCTGGCTAACGACCAGCCTACGTACGACAGAGGCCGAGAGCAGCTCATCCAATGCTTCCAGATAAGCATCGACCAGGCCAAGACTTTCGATCCGACGAACTACAGGCCTGCGGACTGCCCGTTGACCAGGGAGATCTTGCGCATGCTACAGGACCCGGTCTGGACAGCAGACAAGCTGGCAGACATCTGCCTAGGCGGCATGTGCAGATACCGCCAGTGGCTTATGGGCCTTGGTCGTCCTCCGACTGCTAAAGAGATCCGTGGCATCCCTAGAGCTACGAGTGAACAGCTTGCGACATTTGGTGTATGCACGGACCTGATCACTAATAAAGGTCGCGAGTATAGGTACACCGGCAGTGGTACATCACAGCATGGTGTCGGCAGCCGCTGGCGTAACAGATACGAGAATCCTGTCGGCAGTATTCGCTCTGGCAAGAAACTGGCGCCTCAATCCCGTGAAACCCACGTCAGTATTCTCTTGCAGCGGACTGCTGAGGCATCGATCCACCTCCGTGCTAGTTGGGATCGTCAAACCATCTCTCCGACGCTAGTCGTAATGACGGAGGCTGCTTTGATTGACTTTGAAGACACCATGAGCGATGCCGTTGAAGATGGTATGCCAGCAGCTGGCCGGTCCGAATCGTCAGCATACTGGGCGCGTACACATTCACGAGTTGTGCGCGATATGTCTAGAGCAGCGTACCCTTTTGGCAGAGCCAGATCGTTGGCTACTGGACTCAACATGTGCTCACCTTACAAACAAGGTGCGCATACTGGGACAACCGCCCACAGACTTCGTGTGTTTGAGGCGCTCGGAGGAAGGTGCCTGTGTTGTGATAAGAAGAGGGGAAGAGTATCGCTCAAGAGCGGCCGGTTGTCGACCGAAGCATCCTTTCCCTTGCCCGATGTTCCGGTCATCTGCTTATCATGTGACACCATGTGGCGACTCACCAGCGATAAATCGGTGGATGCTGCACGCAGATTTCCCGAGGCCAGGGAAAAGGCCAGCAATGATCCCACTCGTCCCAGGGCTGACCACTGTTTTGCCTGCAAGCGTACACACAAAGGCACTCGCACATTCTGCTTACCGAGCTAACCTGATGCCGGCGTGTGCAATGGCTGTGCAAAGGACTGGCGGATGGCACGGTCACGAGCAGGGTGAAGATGTACGGCTCGCTGCTCGATCTGCTCTGGAAACCAAAGAACGAGGCACCAAGAAAGCAGCCATCAAGGCCAAAAAGTGCTTCGCGTGCCAGCGACCTGATAAACAGGGCTTCCAGGCCATCCTGCCTAGCCATTACCCCTTTGGTCTGCCACTGATTAGGTTCTTTGGCTTTGGTTCCAGTGTGGTGGTCTTTCGATGCTGCAAATGCCAACTTTGCCCAGAACGACGCTTCTTACCGTCCCGTTCCGGGGCCAGCGCAGCAAGATCCGGACCAGACCCTTGGAATAGTGACACTCATAACTGCTGCTGCCCCACCTTTCTGTATATCATCCCATCAACCATCCTCCACCACGCGACACACCTCCCTCTCTCCTCCCTCCCACCCTACGACGACTCTCTGAAAATGTTGGACGACTTCTCCATTGTCACTACCTCGGGCATCGTGCTCTGGCGCCACTCCTACACCCCGGTCTCCACCAACGTCGTCAACAGCTTGATCAACGATGTCTTCGTAGAGGAGAGGCAAAAGTCCGGCGCGCAAGAGACCGCTGTCAACCCGCCATACAAGAAGGACAAATACACTGTAAAATGGACGGCGGCAAAGGATGTGGGATTGGTCTTCGTGGTGGGTAAGAGCGCATGCGACAGTACACCACAAAGTTGAGGAATTGATGTTGGAAAGTAGGCAGTCTACCAGAGTCTCCTCCATTTGTCTTGGGTTGACAACCTGCTCAGCGCAGCGAAAGCGCTCTTCACAAAACAGTATGCGACCGAGCTGAAGAAGCAACATCTTACCAAGCTGGATTGTTGCGACTTCGACCAGACATTCGATGCGCTCGTGCGCAAACTGGACACTGGCAGCATCAGGAGGCAGAGCGAGGCTAGCAGCGACGGCCCTGTCGAGTTGACGCCGCCTTCGAGTACAGCTTCGGCAAACGGCGAGGAAGCGCCCGATGCGCCGCCACCTGTTCCCGGTTACAAGAAACCAATAACCTTGCAGAAGTGGAAGGATACTGCGATTGACGATACAACAAGCACAGACGCTACCCCAGTACCTACGCCCGATGTTTCACGACCAAGTACACCCGCAGGCGCATCTCACCTGCTCACAGGAAAAGCTGGACCGGGAAAGGCTTCTCGCAGAGCAAGAAAGGCGCAAGGACTGGCAACGTCTGCTCCTGCATCTTCAGGTGATGAGGCGTCAGGAAAGAGATCGGCCAAAGGCAAGAGCAACGTCAAATCGAAGAGGAGGTGGGATGCGGATGGATTTGCAGTTGACGGCGATGATGACACAGTCTTGGACTACAGTGCACAGGCTGGTGACGCTGAAGACAGGGAACTAAACGTGGAAGAAGTCAATGCCAGCAACATGGGCGAGCGGACCGGAAAGGGACAATTTGTGCTGAAGGATCTCGACGACGAGGTGGATGCGATTCTCGCCTCCTCGAAGAAGCAGGCTTCAGTCGAAGAGAGCACTGCCGAGAGCGGTGGTTTGTTTGGAACTGCAAGCAGCAAGATCACGGGCATGTTCAGGAATGTTGTTGGTGGAAAGACTTTAAGCAAGGAAGATCTGAAGCAGCCTCTTCTGCAAATGGAGAATTTCCTGGTAGAGAAGAACGTCGCTCGAGAAGCTGCTGTTCGTCTATGCCAGAGCGTCGAGACCGATCTCTTAGACCAAAAGACCGGTTCTTTCGCGTCCATCGACAAGACGATCCGCGAAAGCATGGGCAAGGCACTGACACGCATCCTAACACCCATATCCTCTTTCGACCTCCTCCGCAACATCACTCGCACCATCGAGCCACCCAACGCACGCCCCTACGTCATCAGCATCGTTGGAGTCAATGGTGTCGGCAAGTCCACCAACCTCAGCAAGATCGCATACTTCCTTCTGCAAAACCAGCTCCGCGTGCTCGTTGTAGCAGCAGACACTTTCCGTTCAGGCGCTGTCGAACAGCTACGTGTACACGTGCGCAACCTCGGCGAGCTCAGCCGTCGTGAGCAGGTCGGCACTGTCGATTTGTTCGAGCAAGGATACGGCAAGGATGCAGCTACCGTCGCCCGCGACGCCGTGGCACACGCCACCAACGTCGGAAAGGGCGAGATGCTGTACGATGTCGTGCTTATCGACACCGCAGGACGCAGACACAACGACACAAGACTCATGAGCTCGTTGACCAAATTCGGTCAGCTCGCGAATCCGGACAAGATCTTCATGGTCGGAGAGGCGCTGGTGGGCTCCGACTCTGTCGCGCAGGCGAGGAACTTTGCGAAGGAGTTTGTGGACACGAAGGTACGGTTTATTGATTATAAAAATCACATCTCAACACAACAGTCACTAACAATAATTACAGGGCCAACTCCGCAACAACGGCGTCGGCATGGACGGCTTCATCATTTCCAAGTGCGACACAGTGGGCGACATGGTCGGCACGCTCGTCAGCATGGTGCACGCCACAGGTATTCCTGTGGTGTTTTTGGGCGTGGGTCAGCACTACGGTGATTTGAGGGGATTGAACGTCGGCTGGGCTGTGGACAAATTGATGAAATAAGCATTTTTGTAATATGGACTTTTTCTTTCCGGCTCGCGAACTTGCCCTGTCACTGGCACTACTGTTGCTTCCAATGAGAGATTGTCCGATCATCCTGAGCCTTCCTTGAGGTGACTTGCCGAGGAAAAATAAAAGGGAAAGTGAAAAGAACCAAAAAGCTCTCCAACCCCAGAAATGTCTCCTATGAGCATTTCCGTTTCAAGAACCGAATTCCTGAAAGCAAGCAAGCTCTCTGAGCTCGTCCGCATGATCACTCCATGCCCTCGTTCGTGAAAACCGCACGGCATAGTCGCAGTGCATGCCAGTCTCATCCTTTGACTTCTCGTGACACCTGCATGCATGCATGCCTTCCATTCCTCTCTCTCTCTCCTCGAAACTGCCACACCAGCCATAGAGAAACGCAACGTTCCTCTCAAGTCTCCACCTCAACCTTAGCTTTTTTGTGTTTGTACTTGTTCTCCTCGCCGTGAGTCTCAACTTCGGTTCCTGTCTCGCCTCCGCGGACGCGCTTCCTCGGCACCATGCCTTTCTTCTCCACCCACACCCACTCGACGTCGGCGGGATCGTGCTTTTTGACGATCTCGCCTCGGGAGACTGCTTTGAGGGTGCTGTTTGGGTCTCTGCTGATGCGGTGCTTACGACGACGCACGACTGCTCTCGAAGGCGCGGGAGTCGGAAGGTCTTTGGGAATTGGTTGACCGCGGATGACGGCGATTGGGGGGACGTTGGGATCGTCTTCTGATTCTGATTCTGAGGATGAGGCTGAGTCTTCGCTCTCCGGGTCGGACTCGGACTCGTCGTTCTCCTCGGGCTCTGTGTCGCTGGTGCGTCGTGGAGTGGTCGTTTTTGTGTTGCGTCGCCTCGAAGAAGCCGACGGCATCTCCGAGTATCTCTGAGCTGCTGGACTACGCTTTGTGGAGCTGATCTCACGCGTAATGCCGCGGAGAGCGCTGTTCTCGACTGCTGCTGGGGTACCTTCGCCTTCTTCTTCTTTCTTCAAGTATGCATTTGGCTCTTCGTCGTCCGACTCTTCATCCCTCTGCACGCGAGCACGACCGCCACTCATATCAAGCTGCAGCTCAATCAATGCTTGTCTCTCTTGGTCGCCCCTGGCAGTTTTGCCGTAGACCACAGGTGGAACGTAGTCCTTGAAGGCTGGATAGAAAGCGCTAATATCCTGTCCCGCTGCCCGGCGTTGCCTCAACTTGTCTAGAGCGGCGTCGACTAGCTTCTCTTCGAGCACGTCGGGCTCTAAGCCGGCTGTGGACCATGTTTCCTTTGTTTTCTTGCGGACGTCGGAAATGACAAGTCTGTCGTTGTTCAGTAGGCGGGTGATGTCTTGCGTAAGTCCTGTTTTGGCTTCCATGCGGATGATCTCGCTCATTCGCATTCTTTCTGCGGCGGTACGCATAGAGTCGGGTGATTTCAGGGTTCCAGGGACCGGCGAGAGCGTCGACAGAGCTCTCGATAGCTTGCCGGCCGTCATGTTGAGGTTGCTTGTTGATGGTAGTGGCTATTTGGTGGTAGGTTGTCTGGAGAGATACGGCGAACGCTTCTGTGGCAGGATCGTATTCTGTATAAGAGCTGTTCAGGAGGTAGTACTTGAAATAAAACAGTTTTGAGGTTGGGATGATGAACAGGAGTAGAATTGGAGAGAATTATAATGTGATGGTGATGATACTCCCTTGATAAGTGAGCCATTTGGCGGGTCATGATTCCATGTGTACTGCCTTCATGTGAGCCAAAAAATTGTCTCGATGTGACGTGATTTGAATGTCCCATGTGAAGCGAATAACAAGCAGTACTCAGGAAGTTTGGCTACTGAAGCTGAAGCGCCGCCGTACTCGTAATTTCCGCTGCAGAATCACGTGTCAAGTGACGAAGTGACGGACCAAAAGGAATCTATCCGTCCGGCTCGCCTTCATCCCACACACTGCGATCGAAAAAGTACCGAATCTGCCTCGCCGCTTCCCGTCCGATCTTCCCAGCCAGCTCGCTCTCGTCCGCATTCGCCACAGCATGCACGTTCTCATAGTCGAGCACGAGTCGGGCAAGGCCTTTGCTCGTGACGCCCGGCACAGCGCGCAGCATGTCCTGTGGCGTTCGGTTGAAAGTTCTCGTTTCGGGATCTTCGCCGTCTTCTAGGCCGAGCATGACGGCTTTGACGGGGTCGGGTTCGTCTTGTTGCTTTTTGAGCTCTTCGAAGATTTCGGCGGTCTGGTAGGGGGAGCTGGACCAGATGATGCGGAGGCGAGGGAAGGCTAGAGTAAGGAGAACGAGCTTGCTTTGGAGGTCAATGTCACCTGGGCCTGCGTTTCCGATTGTGGCGCTCAGGTTGGCGAATGGCTCTAGGGTGAATGCTTTCTGCTGGTCAAACTCGATGAGCAGCATTGGGTTCTTGTAGTGCTGGAACATAGTCTCTGCTTGGTTGAACAGACGACCATCTTGGAACGAGCTGATCAGATCCTTGACACTCTTACGCTCTACGCAGATATTAGGCGTCAAGACGTAGTCACCAACCGTCAACATGCAAGGCACAACGACCATGTTGCGTCCATGACACAAGCTTGGCAAGCTGCTACGGAACTCTCGTACATCAACGACGACTCGAGGTGGTTCTGCAGTGGCTGCCAGTCGACCACCACCAGCAATACGAGTGTTGACGGTTCGAAGGAAGCTCTCCTGAGGGTCCAAGTTGGCGCCGTCATGTGTGAACGTCAAGGCCATGTTGCCGCGTTCTCTGATCAATTTGGCAAACGAGTCTTTCTCTCGTCTCACAGCAGACAGGTATCTCTGCTCTTCAACACTTCCGCCATAGTACATGAAGTACACGCGGACCTGTCGATTGGCGTGGCTGCTGCGATATACCTCGATTCGCCTAATAAACGCAGCATCAGGCTCGTACATGATCACATATCGAGGCTTAATTTCTTCCAGCAGGTGGTCGTCCATGTCTCCGTCGTACGGATGTACTACTATTACATCTTTCATTTCGTAAAGTTCGTAAAAATCGTCCATGTCGTCAAGAGGATCAGCTCCAATGTCCACCTTCGATGTCGCGTTGCGCTCCATCTCGTTTGGGGCAAGTTCGAGCATCAAACTTTGGATGTGCGCGTCCTTGTCTCCAGCGACGTTTATACTGCCATTTGCGGCTCTTGTGGGTGCTGATGTAGCACTTCCTCCACCGCGTATACGTCGTCGCTTGTTCGGTGGCCCTCGCGAGCGGTATGATTGAGCCGAATGCGATGTTGTGCCGTTGATCGCTTTTTGGTTTTCTGAGAAGAGATTGCTGCTGACCCGAGCGAAGTCGCGTTTCCACATTAGATAATTATGCAGCTTGCGACGCATCATCATCTTTCCGCTTGGTCGCCTCTCAGTTTCTTCCCCGTCTTCGTCTACATTGGAGCTTTCTCCTCCTGCATGCATTGTTTGGAGGTACTCTCGTATCTGTCGACATGTATCTTGGTCACCACACATGATGAGGATACCGCCGTTGGATTCGTCTTGCGGTGCAGGGTTGAAGTAAACATCTCTTTCAATCTCCTCCAAGATCTCTGCCAGCAGATTCCACTTTGGCATCTCTTCCAGAACTGGATTCAGACCCTCACTGTTTGTTGCACTGTCGGTCAATTTACCGGTATACACACGCCGCTTTGCTGTGTCGAACAAAGTGTGAGCTGCATCTAAGAACAGCCATGGTGATTGGTTGTGGCGTGTTGAGCCTGATGCTGGAGACGATGCTGCGAGAACTGTGTCGAGGAATTTGTTGAATGCCACAGCATCATATGTAAGAAGGGCGTGTAGGATAGTCCTCAATATGCCCAAGTCGCGCACGATCTGTCTTGTGCGGAATGTTGTACGATGCCATACAGGATCAAGCTGCCTTCGAATAATGTTGTCGAAGTTGCGATGCAGCGCGCTGTCCAGATTCCAATCATCCATCTCCAGGCCTGTGTTTCCCTTCTTGAGTTCGGTGATTGACACATCGACACACTCCATGATGGCATTCTGAATGTCCCGCATTGCCTCCGTCATTGGTACCTCCAATTCGATTACTTCTGCCTTCCTCTTTCCCTCTAGCGATTTGGCGACGGTGACATGGAAGCGTGGAAACAGGATCGGTTTGCGAAGGAAGAGATTCTTTAGGATGCCAGTCAACGGCTGGAAGCCTGATGTGAATGGCTCTGGCTGGTCTGAAAAGGCCTTGAGGAAGCCGCTCTTGTTTTTCTGCCTATAGATGCGAATGATGAAAGCTTCCAAACTGATCGCGGAGATGCGCTCAGCGTGAAGCGCTACTATGCCCGTGACGCTCGCCGGGTTAAGCAGACCAGACAGAAAGTCTACGATGAGAATGCGGCTGGTGATGCTGAATATGCCACCTCCAGCGTACATCTTTTCTCTTGTGCCCACGCTCATCATGTCGGTGTTCACCAGGCGTAGGCCGCGACATTTTGGGCTTCCACTGACTGTCGCATGCTCGGCGAGCGCTTCGCCTAGCCACATGTTCTCCCGATCTTCCGCGCCCACCAGCAGGATGAGATTGTTGCCGGCCGCATCGTAGCTGTGAAGTAGGTTCGCGACCAAACGCGGCAGGCCGAGGCCGCGCGCAAGGACGAGCAGGGCATCTTCTTCTCTCAGCTCATGGAAGACCTCTTGCTGGAATTCCAGCGGCAATGACAGCCTCACGGGCGGGTCGGCCGAGGTCTCATTTGCATCCGGCATCAAGGCTCGTCTGTCGTGTGGTGGTGTAGCATGCTGTGTGCTTGTAGGAAAGGGCAAGATGCGACAGCGACATGCAAGTTCGCGAAGCTCAAGCACTGATGCCGATGACGATGGTGATCCTCAATTCTCCACCACGCTGGCGATCACTTTGACCGCGCTCTCACGTGAGCTGTAAAGGCGTCTCAATGGCCAGGCTGCATCCGTCTGGCGCTCATGTGCGATATAGGGCCACGTGACAGCTAGGGACGGATGTGTCGCTCTAAGCGACCTCGATAACAAACACACCTATTGATATTGCTTCGATGCCTGGTGACGGACACCATCGGCCGTACGTAAAATAGTGCATTCCATCGCGTCGGGGGGAGTTGCTGTCCGAGCATTCGAAGGCTGGAGGCACCTTGACCCGCCGCCAATGATTTGTCGGGGTTTACTGCTACTACAGCATCTGTGTCCGTACCACTTTGACTGATGAAGGCTGTCCCGTTGTGTACACGCTTACTCAGAAGGGCGCTGAGGCATATTTCTCCTGTGGTGGCGCCAGCTCGCCTTCGCACAGCCAGTGAGACTTCCGGCGTTAGGAGGTAGCGAAGGAAGAAACACCGTAGGATCATGGCGGATTTAGGTAGAGCTGAACATAACACCAAACATAAAATGCAGATGATGGCTGCCTGTTGATTATTACAAGTACTCCAGCCGCTTCTTGCAGTACCGTATTGACGATACCTACATTTCAACACAGTTGTGCCGCTGAGACTCCAGGCGATCACATTTACTCTATCTAACAAACAAATCACCACCAGCGATCTTCACTATCCGCTATGGCTTTCGAGAAGGTTATCGTCTTCGGTCCAACAGGCAAAATCGGGTCTATCGCCGCCCAAACCGCCAGCAAAAAGGGCGCAAATGTCTACCTCGCCATGCGTGACCCCAAAAAGGCCATCCCAGGCCTGACCCAAGAAGCTGAACAATCAGGCAAATACGAACGCCTCCAAGCCGACATGAGCGACGCCGCATCCGTTCGCTCTGCAGTCGAAAAGACCGGCGCAGAAGCCGCTTTCTTGTACCTGGTCTTCGGCTCGCCTGACAACATGCTCGCCACATTCCAGGCTCTGAAAGACGGCGGCATCAAACACGTCGTCTTCTTGAGCTCCCTCACCGTGCCCAAGGAGAATCTCGAGAGTGTCCAGCCTGACAACTTGATCTCCTACTCGCATTCCCAAGCCGAACTCAGCCTACGCAAAGTCTTCCCGAAGGAGCAGCTGGTGGCCATTCGACCAGGTTCTTTCGCGACGAATGCGCTACACCACAAGAATGGCATTCTTGAGGGGAAAGTCAAGCTCACCAAGTACAGCTTCTACGCCGATATGATCACGAACGAGGACATGGGCGAAGTCAGCGGCACAGTCCTTGTGGAAGGACAGCGCGACGGTGAAGACCACATTTACCTCTTCGGGCCGGAGGTTCTCGTGGAGGAGAAGACCTTCCAGATTGTCAGCAAGGTGTTGGGCAAAGATATCGAAATAGTTCGTGTCGACGATGAGGAAGGTTTGCAGGAGTTGGTTCGCGAAGGCATGCCAGAACCCGTCGCGAAGTTCCTGGTCAAGGCTATGAAAGATGTGTCTGGAGACGATGGGCTGGCTTTGGCAGGTGCACCGCACCAGGAGGGCGTGGAGAATGTGAAGAGATACACTGGACACCCAGCTGTTGGTTTTGAGGAGTGGGCGGGTCGCAACAAGCATATGTTTTCTTAAGTGCTGTTGACATGTTGTTGGGAATTTACGAAATGACATTGCCTAGTTATTGAACTCTCTTCATGACCCCGTACAGTATCTTTGGTCTGGTCTGAGTGTTTTGCGTGATCAGTAATCGTTCCAATCTAGGCCCAGGCCTGATCATTGATCGGCCCCACATGTCTTCCTACATGGCGTTCCCCGAAGTGAGAGACATCCAAGAGTCGCGAAGAGCTTGAGGGCTTATAGGTGTGTAGAAGTAAGCCCTAACTTGTGATCATGGTTACCTGAACTCTTTGACTGGCTGGTACAGTAGTCTCTAGATACATGTATTTCCCAATTGAGCTTCTTTTGCTTTGTTAATAGGGCACCTCGAATATTAAGGTTTACACCGCTGTGGGTCTCGGCGTTTTAAGGCATGGGTCTGTGTACTGTACAAGGCGGGAAGAATCGCCACTGCCGTGAATGAATGTTCAACGATAAAGGAGACGTAGACGTAAACATAGGCAACAACAATTGCTCACATTCCGCGTACAAAGATTGAAGTCGTAGGACGAGAGACAATCATCGGCCACTAATAATCCCACCCACGACGACGACAAGAACAAGAACTCGGCCTCATCAACCACCCTCTCAATCAACGAAGCGAACATCTCGACAACATGGTGAAAGGCAGTTGCGCTTGTGGCGACTGGACTTATGAGTTCGAGGGCGAGCCAATATTTACGGTGAATAACATCTCTGATCCTCACGCACCCTACTCTGAACTGACGCGCAACCAGGGAATGTGCCACTGCAATTGGTGCCGCAAGACCAGCGGCCACAACGGCAACACCTTCATAGTCATCATGGACAACGCCGTAAGCCGCCGAATCCTACTCACCCATCATTGACTTGCAGTCAAAGCTAACGCCCCACGTCCCTAGTTCAAGCAATTGTCAGGCACAGACTCGATTTTCGCTCGCACCGCCGACTCAGGCAACCCCATGAAGTCGTACGCTTGCAAGAAGTGCAGCACCATAATGTGGGTTCGCTCAGAGACCAAGCCTCATATCAGGTTGATCCGCAGTGGTACCATTGACGATGAGGAGATGCTGAACAACTTGAAGCCGCAGAAGGAGTTGTACTGTAGCTTTAGGCCGACGTCGTTTGCTGAGTACCCTGGCATTGCGCACTCGGAGAAGATGTAAAATGTTGCAGAGATGGATTGGGTACTGGCGTGTCGAGAGCCGGTACTTGTCGAGACAATACGGAGATGATGGATTGTGTATTATATATTCCTAATGTATCATACCGCGTGGAATAGGACCACAGTACCAGCTTTGCTGTTCACTTCCACCTCAAAGTGCAACAGTGACGTTATCTTGCCACTCTTGTGTAACGAAGACCGATATTCCTCAATCCTCAGTAAACCACGTCCCGGACATGGTGGGCTAACCATGCAACCTTCCGATGGTGAGAAGTATAATGCACAACCTCATAAAGCTCTAGATCATATATCTACGCACCTCGTTGCACTATAGTATGCTATCACGATCGTATATACGTGTTCTTTGATGAATTGTTGCCATCGAGATAATAGAGGTCTCGTACGAGTATCTCCCTAGTTTTTGCAGTACTAATTTTGAGCATAGATCAATCATCAAGAATGCCGACCCTTGCCACCAAGACACTCATACAACGACTTATGATGCCGGTATACTGTTCTTCTCACCATCTGCAGGAAGCATAAGATACTCATATGATCACTTACTTCACGCGCCTGCCCTGCACAAAGACCTGAGTTATGTTACGGTCGTCTCCAGTCATCAAGAACTTCTCAAAGAGCGTTTTCAGCGAATCGTCATCCTCCCTCATTGTCATCGCTGAGAGTGGCTCCGATGAGATCCAGGCAGCGTCGAAATCTTTGCCGACTGCAAAGTTGCCAACCTTCTTGTCCAGACCAAGAACTTCAGCACCGCCCATTGTAGCCAAGTAGAACACTTGCGAGAGCGTCAGACATTCATCAGCGCCCTTCGAGAGCACCTCCCTAGCATTGGATGCGATGATAGCTTGGCGGATGCTATCTAACATTCCTGATGCGAATCCTCCACCACTGTCGGTCCCGAGACCGACCTTGATGCCGTTCCGAAGGAAATCAGCTATAGGTGCCACCATGAAGCCACCTCCTACGGTCATGTTGGCGATCGGGCAATGAGCGACTCCACATCCAAGGGCTTTTAGTCGGCTTGTCTCGTACTCATCCATGACTGTGCAGTGCGCGAGGATCGACCTGGGACCCAACAAGCCAAAGCTTTCGTAGAGGTCGCATTCTGTTTGAAATTGCGGGAAGAGCTCCCGCGTGGCCTTGACCTCCTGTTCTGCTTCGTTGAAGTGCGTCTGGATCGGAATGTCTCGGTGGGAAGCGGCGATCTTACCAAGACCATCGAGGAGCTCGGGGGTACAGCATATAGCGAATCGTGGAGTTAGCACCGGTTGCACCAGGGCTCCGGCAGCATGATGTTCCAGTCCATGGATGTGATCGATACACGCCATGGTCTCATCCAGAGACACTTGTGCGGATTGATCTCGGACAGATTCAGACGCATTGCGATCCATATTGCACTTGCCCACCAGTGCACGTTGTCCTTTCATCAGGCATACATCAGCAAGGATACATGTTGCCTCAGCATGGCTAGAACTGTAGTATGAAGCAGTCGTGATGCCTTGGCGAATGAACCCGTCAACGCAGCTCTCAAAGGCCTTGCGGGCATATATAGGATCGGCAAATCGAGCTTCGTGAGGGAAAGTGATTTTCTCAAGCCAGTCAAGGATATGCAGACCTTGCCCTAAGCCACGCATGGGCCATTGTGGCGCGTGGTTGTGAGTATCCACGAACCCGGGTATCAAGAAGTCGCCTGGTGGGATGCGGCGCACTTGAGCATCACTTGGTATGTCGCTCTGCTGGAAGTCTAATGTAGACCTGTGGAGTGCAGTGATTCTGCCGAGTTCGTCGATTACGAGTGTTGCGTCCGGTAGTATCTCGAGGGTGTTGAGGGCTGTGGAGTGTACGATAGCTCCTTGAAAGACCGTATGTGTAGCCTTTGACATGTTGAGAGTAGACAGTGTTTGAATTACTGTGAGGCCGAACCACTAAGCATGAACAGGCACTTGTGTAATCAAATCTTTGGTGCTGGGTGCACCTGCTATATGCGGCTGAGTTCGGCCTGGTTATCAGTAAAGCGAAAGAGCGAAGCAATGATACAGCAGGTGCTCAAAAGTTTGCATATGCCAGCTCGCATCTGAATACGGCCATATACCTCTGCTCATTCATATCCACAAGCTGCCGTACACATACTATCCCAAACACTTACATCTCTCAGGTGGTATCTCGATGGCAATCACGCTCCTATCATCCATGCCTGGCGTTATCAGATGAAAGGCGGTATCATTGAAAGCTCTGTAGCGACATGGATCATCACTTGATTTCAAAAAGCTCTCTTACATATGGAGGATGTAGGAACAAAGATCTGCACGATCCGCCAAATTATCACTTATCACTTCGAGCGATAACAGCACAGAGCGGACTCGCCCCCACGACTCGTATAATATTCTGCGCTGGCGATGTGAAGATATTCATTGGCTCACGCTTCTGCAAGTAGTCTTGACGACGGGTGGCCTTGGCGGCATGGGCGCTAACATGTCTCCTCTCACTGGACGCCGACATCTGTACCCGCATCCAGACCGCAACCACAACCGGGGCCTAAGCAGAATACTGCAGCGCCTCCGCATTTCTGCTGCCGTCTGCACGTTATCATTCGCTCTGGCCATATGCAACCGCTTGACGCTATGCATCGCACGCGCTGAGACCTGGATCGTCATGCTGAGTGCCCGAGGGTTCGCTTGAAGATGGCGAGGTGACATGGCGTGCGAGTGCGCCCACGAGGTCCTCCACGTTCAGTACCAATACCGAGGATTGGAGGCCGTGCAATGTGATAACAGATGCAGCGCCACCAGTGAACTGCAGATGTCTGTACGATGGCGTACCTGAAGTCTGGCAGACGTTCCTTCATGCTTGTGAGTCGGCAGGACGACTCCACCATGCAGGTCACACTTTGAAGGCGGCCGGATCGGACCTCTCACTGCTAATCTAGCGGATCTGCAGGTGTAGGTCGTGAGCTACAGGCATCCTTCGGATGCGGAAGCGCCAGAACTTGCAAGTGAGAGTAGCGTTCGCCACGTACCGGCTTTCGAGCACAAAGTGACCAATGCCGGCTAATACTCCACTGCGTGGCGCCCTTGGACATGTGCACTTATTGCTCGGGATGCATCTCCATATCGATGGGTGGGTCTATCGTATGTGACAGGGCCCTTGCATTGAACCGAACCACCGTGTCTCCGCGCCTGCTTGGGACTGCTCATATATGCGTTGATTATCTCACATTCGATTCTTGCTCGGTTTGGCGCACTCTCCTCCCGTACTGCTCTATCTCTCTCACAACCCTCTTGACTTACAGTCACGAATGTCCAACGACTGGTGAAGGTGGACAACTCTCAGCTAGGAATGTAGCAGCGCTTTCTGCAAATCAATATCAAGCTGGTCACCAAAGCGCCAATTTCAGTCTCTGTGAAACCATTCAGCTGCGGCCGCTCCGAGACTACCTGCCACCCACGGGTCGCCATCAAGGCGACCGTCTGCCCCCACATTTGAACCCGCACCGATTGCAGAGCCTGCAGTATCTCTCACGATTTCCGAAACATGCCTGCACTTGTTGAGTTGCTAGCAAAACGCGCCGGAGTTGCGCTAAATATCCTGCAAGATACGACAATCATATCAGAACAGGACGGATCCGATGGAACAGCAACGTTGGCAAAACGCATCGACATACCGTATAATGATAGTAGTCCACCAGGATTGATCGAAGCAAACACAGTTGATCCATGGCGGGACTCCGGAAAGTACGCGTTAGGATGGGTGTATTTCTGCGCCATCTTACTCGTTCTCACGATCTTGTTCCGGCTATACCACCTCTGGTCTGACAAGGTTCGGACTGCGATGCATAAGGACGAGCTGTTGAATAGTGGAAGCACCTCTTCACCTGACACGGACTATGAGCTTTCGGCACTGGGTACCGACAAGTCAACTACCAAATTCTTCCCTCGCGATGGAGCGCTCCCTCAGCCACCGAATCCAGAGCCGTCGCTATCACCACAGAGTCATGTCATGAATTGCGCGATCGCATTCTGCCGATACGTGGCCTACTATCCCTTACCGAACATCCGTCTGACGAAGAAGTGGCGTCCCGTCGTACTGCCTCCTCTTGGTGTTTTCTTCGTCGTTGTACCGGCCTTGATCTTCACAGTACTCTACTGCTTCGTACCACAACCGCTGTACTGGGAAAGTATACGCTACGGGTCTCCACCATTGGCAATCCGTGCTGGTATGATCGCCGTGGCTATGATACCCTGGATTGTGGCTTTGAGCATGAAGGCCAACTTCATTGCATTGCTGACTGGAATTGGCCACGAGCGTTTGAACGTCTTGCACCGCTGGCTGGCATATCTTTGCCTTCTAATGAGCTTGATCCACACTGCACCATTCTACATTCAGCCTGTTTGGGAACATGGAGGCTTAGATGTATTCCAGTCCTACTTTGGCGGTACTGGTAGAATTATCTATGGAACTGGTAAGTTCGACTCGAGCATGTCGTATGTAAGTCTTGATGCTAATCGCAAACAGGTGTCGCTGCGCTTGTTCCTCTGGTTGTGCTGTGTGTACATTCCCTTCCACCACTACGCCGCCGCTTCTACGAAATCTTCGTAATTGCACATGTTCCCATCTCGATTGTGTTCCTCGGCATGCTCTTCTGGCATTGCAACAATTACCTCACTTCTTGGTCTTACCTTTGGGCTACACTTGCCATTTGGCTATCATCCTACGTGGTGCGCCTTTTCTATCTCAACTGGACAAATGCCTGGCGTATGTCTCTGCTCGTCGGAGAGGAAGCTGCAGTCACTGTGCTCCCTGAAGACGCCATCAAGGTCACAATTCCGACACAGATGAAGTGGAAGCCTGGTCAGTATGTCTACTTGCGCATGCCGGGCGTCTCCATCTTCGAGAACCACCCTTTTACCATTGCATCTCTGTGCAGTGACGACTTCCCCTCTGGCTACGGTGAGGAGTACCGGGATATGGTACTCGTGTTCAGACCCTTCGGCGGCTTTACTAAGAAAGTCTTGGAGAATGCTTTGGACCACGGCCCTTGGCACACATACCGCGCCTTTATTGACGGTCCATACGGTGGCATGCGTCGAAGTCTGTATTCCTTCGACCATGTTGTGCTGATCGCTGGAGGAAGCGGCATCACTGCACTGGTTTCCCAACTACTAGACTTGATCAAGCGCATGCGAGACGCCAAAGCTGTCACAAAAACAGTTCACGTCATCTGGGCGTTGAAACGACCAGACACGATGGAGTGGTTCAAGGAAGAACTGCGAATCTGCAGAGAGTACGCACCACCCGACAGCGTTCATTGCCAGTTCTACATCACCACGGCCAAACGGCAAACCATGACTGGCAAAATCGTCAGTGCCCAAACACCTACAAGACCAGTTAGTATGGTCTTCCACGACAAGGTCAACGACATGTTCCAGAACATCGCCAGCAATAGATATTCTTTCGCCTCCTCGCACAGGCACTCAGCATTGATCCGCGAAGAAGCCGCCGGCAACCCGGAACGAGAGAAAGAGCTCCGCGTCGAGAAAGAAGATCGTCTCCGCCCACTCCCTGAAGCTCACCTCAGGCTTTCTCGCGCTCACCTCTCCCCATCACCAAACCGCAGCTTTACAGGCCCGGACACCCGCGACCACTCCCCAGCACCCTCGACCCTGCCAACGCAGGAAACTCCCCACCTCCCACCCCACCCCACCCTGCACGAAAAACGCCGCTCCCGCGTCCTCAGCCTCGACGTCTCGACCGCGCAAAACACCGCCCTCAACGCCCTCAACGGCATCTCCCCACCCGCCACCACCGCCGGCCAACAACACCACAACACCGACGCAGACCAAATCCAACCCGACTTCGGCTTCCCCTCAACCCCCACCGAGTTCCAAAAGAACCTCATGCGCTTCGCCTTCATGCCCGCCACGCTGGCGCGCAAACCCGCTTCCTCAGGCTGGAGCACCGAGTGGGGGCGCCCGGATATACCTTTCATGCTGCGCGAGCTGAGCCGCGAGTACTGGACGGGTCCGCGTGCGGCGGTGTTTGTGTGCGGGCCGCCGGGGATGCGGAGGGATGTTGCGCGCGCGGTGAGGGAGTTGCAGAGGGATGTGTGGCGGAAGGACCATGTGAGGGAGGAAGTGTTTTTGCATGCGGAGAACTATGCGCTTTGATGAGGGAGAGGGTATTGTTGGGAGGTTTGAGTGGATATTGTTTCTCCCGTGGGATTTTTCTTTCAGGTTTATTTCTCCTCTGGTCAAATTTCTGTTTTTGTTTTGTTTCCGTTTTGTTTTCGACATTAGATACCCCGGGTGCTTTGAATGATGAAGGAATGATTGATTTGTGTACTCATCGTCTGTGTCTTCGTGCACATGAACGCATGTTTCTATCCCACGACGTCTGGACAGCGGCTCTGGTCGCGCTGAGAGCTTTCGTTCTCGCTGGCGACGATTTCACCTCCTGGCAGAACATGGATGATTAGTAAAGATTTCCATGACATCACGTGATCTTGCCCGCAACCAGCGATCAAACCCCATTGCCAGACCTCACCGATATCGTGACAAGACAATCAAGGCAAAGCACAACAACCAGAACGAGATGTGAACAAGACCAAAACCAAGAGACACATATGAGAAAATCGAAAAAAGAGGTTACATTCAGGTTATGAACGAACCATCCCCCCTTATCCCAACAGAAGCCGCACCAGCTTTTGTGTGAGTGTTACAACTCCATGAAACTCCTCAAACACCCGTTCTCAAAACAAAGTAAAAATGGCTCAAACGCCGGTTTCCCAATGCGACGTAGTCACATGAACAAAAACATACAGCCGCCAGGGTGGATTTGCGCCGCAACCCACTTGATCAAAGCGGTCAGATTGTCCTTGAGCCAAAATCTTGCGGGAATTGGTCTGTTCCAATTTTCCCTTCGTGCAAGATCGCTCTTCATCATAGTTTGGAAATGTAAAAATTATTGCGATCAATCATGCGCGCGAGTAGACGGCTTGCAAGCCGAATCCAAGCCTCGCGGATGAGTCGCAGCACGTGCGCTTCTTGCCCTCGTTCTTCTGGACGGGGAGGCGCAGTGTTTGTGCTTCTTTGCACTGGTAAAAATCGCGGCGGAGCATGGCGCTCGCCTGCGCCGCGGCAGGGGAAGGCGAGGTCATGTCTTCGTCGCTGTCATTGGAGACGAGATCGAGCATTTGCACGTCATCGTCGTCTTCCGCTTCTTCTTGAAGCTGGAAGCGTACCTCATCGTAAAGATCATTGCGGCGGTTACCGCGTGTAGGGCGGTGACGCTTGCGGCTTGCTGGTGCCGAGGTAGGCTGCTGCTGCTGCTGCTGCTGCTGTTGCAACAGCTGATGCTGCTTTGTGTGGCGGTTGGGAGCATGCAGCTTGCGTTGGCTGATCGAAAAGTCAGGCGGGCTGAGGCCAGTGATCTCTTCGTCGTCGCTGACAATGATGGGCTGGGTGCTACTGCCCTTGTTCTCCTTGTCATCTTCCTCCATAACATCAGCACTAGACAGAGGCATACGAGCATTTCGTGTGGTCGCCAAACGGGCCAGGTTGGCTCGGGGCGGCGCCACACACGAAGCTGCCGAAGACACTGTCGCGACAGATGAGATAGAAGAGGCACGAGAAGACCGAGAGTTGTCGCTGACCATAGACTCGGGGCTCGAGCGCGAGGAAAGAGTGCTGCTGACCGACTGACGACGACTTTGATATCTTTCAAGACCGGCGTGAGGGAAGTCATCGCTAACACAACGGTTGAAGCCAGCACGCTGCGCAAACGCCATGGCGGAACAGATGGAGGGTCTGCGAATGCCACTAGCGCTCATGGCAGGAGTGCTAGAAGCCATCGACGAGACCGACGGTGTCATCTGCGGCGTAGGCAAAGGACCCATGCGGGCAAGCGCGGGTGTAGGAGGAGCAATGTTGGGCCTTGGCTCCAAGAAGCGTGGCGGGAAGATTGAAGCTGGGGTAGGAGTGGTCTCCTGCGAGCTGCTCTCCACGCTCAAAGCGTTCAATGCTGACTTTGTCTGTGTTGGTGCCAACGCGGGTAGAGGCAACTCGGCGCAAGCCGCAGATTCCATAACCGCCTTTGCCATGCGCTCGGGAAGAGGAATGTTATCGAGCTCGGGAGTAAGCATCGGAACAAGCTTCTTCCAGCACATCTCCTCGACAGCAATGCTCTGTCCTGGAGAGGCTGGGGGTGGCATAGTCTGATATTTGATGACCACATCAGTCCAGCGATCAAATAGTGGCTTTGCCACATGAAGCTTCCAACCAATCTTAGCCAGGAAGGTTCGCTCGTTTGCGTTGATCTCTTTTACTGGCAAGCCGGACATCTTGCTCCAGGCCTTGGCGGAATAGTTGCGATCTTGCAAATACTTCGAGGCCAGAATGAGTGCTGCAAGGAACATTCTGCGTCCGCACATGAGAGCACGGTTGGCAGGGCAGTCCCCAGACTGTTCCATTGTAAAGTCGCGCTTCGGCACGAAGGGCTTGATCAAGATCAGGTAGTACAAGGCAACCTGGAGTGTAGAGTAGCTTGTGCGAGAGCGCCTAAGCGTCTCTTCTATGTAAGTGCGGAGCGGCAAGACGCAGCGTCCGGTGGTTCCCTCAGCAGAGCTGCTCGGAACCATTGATAGTGGCCAGATGACCTCAACCATCTGGGTAGCAGAGTCTTAAGGGGCTGATTAGCGAACATAACATCAAAAAGCTTCGTAACATAAACTCACCGACAAGGTTGTCCACAAAGTTGACCTTGCGATCAGCCTGGCGCACAAGTGGTGGGGGTCTCTGGTGCTTTGCAAGAGAGGAACGCCTTGGGTGCTGTCTCTGTTGCGCCGGAACAGAGGTCACATCAGCATAAGTAAGCTGCTGGTGGCCTGCCTGTGACAGCTGGGTGTCGACAATGTGTTTCTGCTGCGCCGTAGCACAGTAACGGTCTCGCGCATCTTCCTGAGTGCTCCTGAAATCGTCCGAGATGGAACTTGCGACAGAGCTCTGTGCTGAACCAGCTTCAGAGAAGATGGAGGTCTGTGAGGATGACGCAGATGAGGCAATCGAAGGTTCGTATGGTCCAGTCCTTTGCAAGGCAGTAGGAATGGATCCTTCCATGATCTGACCAACAGTAGGCAGGGTCATGTTGCGTGTGTATTAACGGGTAAGAGTTGTCCAGTAGATAATAACCGTTCGAGTTCGTGTACTCCGAGACGCCTTTCAATGCTGAAAGACGTTTAAACTTGCGACAGCCCGGCAATCATAAGCTAATATTTCGACAGGTGGTTACAAGCTCGTAGGGTGTACAGATTGCTCTGATAATAGCTGTGACGTTGTTTCGTTGAGATTGGTACAGTTGGCCGGTGTGGGCGATTGGTATCTCTCTCGTACGGAACTTCCAGTCAACGCGCTCAAATGCTCAAGTATGTGATATCTCTTGCTTTCGTGTGATGTGTTTGTGAATGTGTGTACAGCCTGGTCGAGAAGAGTGGGTCCTCGGTAAGCTGTGATCGGAAAGCGCGCAGTGATCTACCACATGGCGACGTAGGCAAAAGACTTGGACATGTTAGGGCGGTTGACTGGAAGTTTGGTGTGGGTAAGGTCAAGGATCATGTCTCGATTGATGTGTGAGTCGGTTCGAGGATGATTGGGTTGAATGAATCGATCGGATCGGCGGTGAGTGGAGAGATGCGACCGGTGTCGGTTGTTTTTGATGGTAGGATTAAAGTATTCCGAGTGAGATGTGTGTTGAAAGTGTCAAGGGCAGTGACAGGGCTGGTGGGTAGGCGAGGGTCCAGCGGTGCTCACCAGAATAGGGTCGGGTGGGTCCTCGCAGCTGGCGGGAGGAGGGTGGTGGGTTGCAATTATTAAGTGGTGAAGGAGTAGAGAGGGTGGTGTATGTAGTAGTAGTAGTAGTAGTAGTAGGCAAGCAGGTCTGCAGCGTATGATGAACAAAGAGGCGCTGTCGGAGGCGAATGAGTCGAGTGGCGAGTGTGACTGGGTCCCTCGGAGGTCAAAGAGCCAGGCAGAGGGCAGCGCTGCGGCGAAGAGCGAGCGCGCAGTGGCGGACAGTCAGGCAGGCTCGTCAAGCAACAAAGCAGATGAGCACTAGCACTCGAACCGGTCGATGCGTGTGGATGGATTATTATCTAGACGACGCTCGCGTGCATCTGGATAGCAAAGGACATGGTGGGAGAGAGACGGTATTTTGGGTATAAGGTATGGGATGGGATGGGATGGGGGGTGGGTGAGTGAGGTGACGCTGAACTCAAGAAACAGACGACGAGGGTAAGCGGAGGGGAGGGCTACTGTACTACTGTACTGCTACTAACAAGGCTGGCTGGCTGGCTGGGGGAGGGGGGAGGGCTTTCGGTGACTAACATCGGCGCACGGATCCCTTCCATCGCCACCCTTCTTCTCTTCCTTCTTGCACACCGCGCGCTACCGCCTACAGCCTTGGGTTGCTGCTGCTGCTGCTGATCCCGATGACACGCTGAGACCTGATTTGGATCTCGTCCGGAGCGGAGGTCGCCCTTCGTCGCCACCCGTTGTGAACACCTTGCTAACTACTAGTACATCCTCTCCGTCATCGCATATGCATATACCTTCAACTGCTGTCATCTATGCTCCAAGTACGACTCATCCCCTCGTGACCATCATCCGGGCCCGCTCTATAAGCGTGAATAAACTCGCCCCATTCGCCACACTAGACTCCGTCGTAACGCTGTTACTCATTCCTCTTCACGTGTCTTGCCATGACTGTCTTGTCTCGCCACGAGAACATTCGAATCATAGTCTTCACACAGATACAATCGCTAATACCTGATGATTACCCTCGATCATCTCTTCCCCAACCCCCGTCATCGCCACCATCCTTTCTCTCAAATCTGCCATCAACAGAGACAGCCTACCTAACCCCAGATGCCAAGCTCCCGCCTACAGCTAGGGCCCCCGACTCGTGCAACGCAATTGGTGTGCTCTAAGCCATCCAAGTTCTGCTTGGTCTTCCTACTCAGCCATCAACCGCGTCGCGCCGCCCGCCACATGCCATCGGCATCTGCTACCAGCCAAACAGCGCTCGTCTCTCGAGAGCGTCTGCAGACAGCCTCGCATGAACCATGATGATGTCCCGGGTACCAAACATCGCTTGCATGTTCCCATTCATCGAGAAGCAGCGTCGATCGAAGTTCGCAGCTTTTACCGCACCAGCATTCTCGTCTCGTCTTTGTTTTTGGTCTGTTCTTATCCCCAACGTGATTCACACCTACACGCAAAGATAGGGAAAAAATGTACTCTTGCAGTCTAGTCACACAGTAGTAGTTCCAGTCACACCACATCCGACCCCGTCCGACCCACGGCCCCATCCGGCACTTGGGGAGATGATGATGCGCTGTACAACCTCTCACAGAGGTTGCAGAGTCACAGACAGCAGAGAAAAGTCACGTTTGCACTGCCGCAACAAGTCTCTCTCTCTCTATCTCTCTATCTCTCTCTCTCTCTCTCTCTCTCTCTCTCTCTCTCTCTCTCTCTCTACCGCTCGCTCGTCGTAGCCGCCGCGCCCAGAGGCCGGCTGCCGGATGTTGTACCGCCCGCCGGGGCTTGTGACTTGGTGCTGCACAAGCAAGGCTTTGCTTGCACGAGCGGTGGAAAGGCTCAAGCCGAGAGGCAGCGAGCGAGTGAGCGTCGGGCGTTTAGGATTTGCTTTGCTGCTGTCTGTACTCCGGAGCGGCTTTCGGCGACTTTGCCTCTTGCGTGTTGCGTGCGTGCGTGCGTGCGTGCTGCTGCGCACTTTTGCCGTGGCGTCGTGGCAGCGTGGCACCCGGCCGTGAGTGAGACTTGGTGACAGTGACAGTGACAGAGACAGACTGAACGGCCGCGCGCGTGTGCGTCTAGACGTTAGGAGAGTTTGTGACTGTACACACAGCCTCTCGTGGTCTGGACGAAGTCTATACTGCGCCCGCAACATTTCGTGGTAATCACAACAACTGAGATTATTTTTGAGAACATCTGGACTTTCTGTCTCCTTGTGCAGACAGCAGCTTCATGGCCCTTGGACACTCGCACATCTTCCACTCGCGAAAGAGCGGTATGCGCCCTGCAGCAGCAGCATCTACTTAGTCTGCGCGCTCGGATGCGTAGCGAAGCATGCTAATGTAAGACGATTATTCAAGCCGGAGACGTTGAGAAGAGAAAGAAAAATTTACTTGCTGCGTTGCTGCCTGTGCCGGAGACACTACGACATCACGTGTCGGGAAATGGGATCCTTGACGACACTCGTGGCCACGGGTTATCGTGTCAGGGTTGAACAACGACACTGTGGATTTACCGATTGCTGCCTGTGCCATCACAAGCCGGCCGGTATAGTGAAAGGTCATGACCCGCGGTGACACGAGCGTTCGTCAAACGTGAGTCATCGCGAAAGGGGAACGCGATGGCGATGATGATGCTGAGACGAGAGCCGCCGTTGGGTTAAAGGGAAGCCCTGAAGTATCACGCGTGTTGCTGCCTGGTCGCGTTGCTGGTGGCAAAACAAAGCGGACGGACGCCGTTTTTTATTTCGAGAAGTCAAGTCTGGTCGGAATGACGAGATCTGGCAATCGTAAGACTTCAATGTTTGTCCTCCTGCGACCTCTAGATGTTGGGCGTAGTCATGGGTCACTGCTTGCAATGGTTTCCACCTCCTACGGGCTCCTCTACTACTCTCTTCTGTCGCTGTTTCTGACCACCAAGGAGAACTCTTAAATTGACTCAAAGGTACGTTTTGGCGGACACGAAGCATCCACACAATTCCGCACGATCAATCGTGTCGTTCCTAATCATCAAAGACTCCTTTGCCACCGTACGTCTTCCCTGCTCGCAAGCTCCTCTCTCCTGTGCGTCCTGGAGGCCCGAGTAAAACTCTCCAGCAAGTCTTTGATATGGCGCTTTGCATCCTCAGACATGCGAGCTGTGTCGATCCGGAGTCCAGCTACATCTCATCATCGTGACATGCGCAACTCGCAGCGTCGCATCGAGATGGCAAAACGCTGGTAGTCTTTCCTGTACTGCCTGTCCGTGCCAATGTAGTCAAAGCATTTCATTCATACTTCAAAGAGTGCTGCGACGCCCACACTTCCGATGACGAGTTCTGCAACTTACATGACTAGGTGCAGGACGGTCTCTCTAGTTGAGCGTAAATGACCAGGATTCTTGTTGAGCAAAGAACGGCTTACATCAAGTATGTATAATAGTATTATTGTATGGAGAGCCGAAGTTGAATCGATGAGATCGTGTCTTCCAAGCTGCGAGGTAGATGTGTCCCGCCTTGAGGCGCCGGTGGCGCTGTCAGCTGCATGTCTGCATTCATGCATGGCTTCAAACTGGGACTGAATGCCACGTCAGAATCCTTATCGACCTGGTCGAGCGGGTGTATCTTCCTATTGTTCAACTCTCGCATAGTGATATCGACAGATCTTCGACCAAGCCATCGGGTAAATGTCAGATTCAGCAGAGCATGGCAGTGGCAAATCAAAACTTGTCCGTCTCAGGCTTCAACACATCTGACAATGCCCGTGTGCACGTCGGGCGCAACAATTATCAGCACCATGACCACCATTATCATGGGGATGAATCCCATCTGTCGCCCGCTGAGCGTCAGAGAGCGAGAGAAAACGCCATCTTGTCTAGCCTTTCCTTCCCAGACATGAGCGCAAGAGAGCGAGCGATCGACCAGCCTTGCAAGGACACCTTCAACTGGATCTTCGATGAGCAAGTCACAGAACGGGAACGCGAACGCCACCATGAAAAAAAAACACTTGCAATCTCATGTCTCGGTGGCAGGAGCATGAAAACAGGATGTTTTTCCACCGTTGGGAAAGCTGCGTCTAGGAAGTCAACGTTGATGAGGTTTCTGGCCGGACACAAGCAGACGAGTACACTTCTACAAACCTGGGCTGGACGGAATCATTGCGTCCTTGCAGTTTGTGCGCACTACTTCTGGTGCTCTGGTAGTCAGCTACAGTCCTCACAATGAGGCCTATAGCGTAGCATCCTGCATGCGATTGCAAAAAGCGATCGAATACTAGCAGCTGCGATGTTCGCAGACCGTGCTTGCGATGATAGTCCAATATTGGCACGGCTACGAAGTCAACCATGGGCATGAAATGATCTAATGAGTGCCCTCTCTCACTTCTTGTTGCGCAGCTTGAAGTGCAGAAGATGTATGCTGATCGCAGAGCTAAGGCAGCTGATCGCTTCGTCGGTCATCAAGGTCTGCGCTTCAAGTAGACCGCGGAACCTTTTCGAAGAAGCTTTCGGTTACGAGGATTACCAAATGCAAGCTCGCACTCCACTTGTTGACACAGAGCGATATGCTTAAATTGGCTCATGCGCGTCTTATTAAGAGAAAGAATGTTGTGGTACTGCCACGAGCACTGGTCCCGAGTACCAATGCCAGATAGGCAGTCCACCGGTAATATTATCATCGCAGGCCTAGTGTTCTGTATGCCCGGTCTGAGGATGTCGAAAGAACAAGCTGGTTTGGCGCAATACTTGCTGTGTTCCGGCGTGAATCCAAACACGAAATACACCTGGATCAAGCGTAACCTCTTGGATGGCAGCGCCGCCCGCCAAACCGAGATGTCGCTATGGGAAGCATACGCCTCTAGAGGTTCTTCCAGACGTATGGACTTCGACATCTGAAACCTATATTCGGTGGTCATTAGAAGTGATGCAGATGCTGTTGCGTGACGGGCATGCAGACAGAAAATGCTGCCTACCGGCAGGCAAGAAGTCACTTCTGTCCGCCTTGACATTTGAGCCACTTCACAAGGAAAATGGGCGCAATCGCCAGGATTACTTGTGGAATATGTTCGCTGGACAGTTGCATGGTTTGATGTATGCACACGGACTACTGACACGCGAAGAGTGTCAAAGTTTGGGGCTATAAAAGGCTCGGGAGCAGGGAGTATGGTAGTGGCTGAATGTCTAATCGATACATGTATCATGGAGATGTTCGTGCAATTAGTACTGATGAGGCCTCAAGTTATGTAAGGGATCCTTTTGCTGCGCATTCCCCACACACGGATCAATGGTATATCTATGCAAGAACATTCGACTTGTCGTAGAGCAAAGCCGTCCGGCCTAGCGTAACATGAGAATGACATATAGTCGTGAAGTATTTGCTTGTTTTTCCATTTTGTACAGCGGTGTGAGTGGTCTTCCGCCCCAAAGGCGTTTTCTCTTGCCCTCAACCGACATCAGTACCTCAGTCAAGCCGAGCTGCTGTTGTTCTACACATACAGCTCCCCAAACCCCAGACGCCATAGCTATGCATTCCCTATCATTTTTGAAAATTATCCTCGCAAAACACCACCCTTTTCAAGGGTTTCTTAACGACCCTCCTCCAGAGCATCAAGATGTCTCTTGAACCTCTCGGCCTTCGCCTTCAGCAGCTTGACGGAATCCAGGAAAAGATCATCACTCTTGAACTGCCCTGTGCTTTCTATGCTGAAGATGAAGTGATCTCTGAAACGACCGAGCTTGACCTTGTTCTTGAACTCCTCGTGTCGCAAGCACTCTCTGCTTACGGTGTCTTTCATTGTGTCCTTGACCACCGCTTTCGTCTGGCCGGTTGTAGGATCTTCTTCCAGCTCAATCACACCACGCGGGAAGCAGCGGCGGAACTTCTTCGCGTCGTTGCCGAGAATGGGCTCTTTGATCTCAATGCTGGGAAGCAGGCGGTATGAAGCGGTAGCAACAGGCGAGAACTTGGCGTGGTCGGCTCCAATGCCCTTCACGCAGTGGCATCGGATCTGGATCTTCTGGCCGGGGCGCAGCTTTGCGATGAGGATGTCGGGGTTTGTGGGACGGATGCGGTTCTCGCCGGCGAAGATCTGCTCTTGCTGGCCCTGGGGCTCGAAGACGAGATCACGGGCGTAGACGTTCGAGTTGACGTAGCGCTCCTCGGGGTCTGTTGATCCGGCTTTGGCCAGCGCTTTGCCGTCGCGGCCGTCCTGTTCTTTGGTCGCCCAGCGGCATTCGATGTCCATGCTCATGACGACGGTGTTGTAGTCGCTGGGCACACTCTCGCTTTCATCATATCCGGCGTCATCCCAAGCAGCTTGCGCAGCGTAGTCCTCCGCTGGTGGGGGCTTGCGGAACCAGCGCATCCATCGCAGACCTTCCTCGCCGCCGGTCAAGGGAATGAGACCGAGTCTGTGCGCAAAGACCTCATCCTGGATGAGCGAGGTGTTGCTGAAGATGAAGACGTCCTCGATCGCAAGGGTGGGCACTTCGGCGATCAAGACACGGCGGAAGGCGTTTGCAATGCTTGCGTCGACACCGACAAGCGAGAAGGCGGCGTTGTAGGGCTGGTTGGCGTGGAAGTTGACTTTGAGGTTCTCGGTGAAGCGTTCCAGATTCCACGAGTCGTCCTGCGCGGGGCCGTAGTGGCCAGGGATATCGTTGGCGACGGTGTGCGAGACGGTTTCGGCGTTGATGCCCACCATGCGACGCTGCTCGAGCTGCTCGGCCGTGAGCGGTGCCCAGCTCTTGTCCGCCTTGGGTGCCATTATGATGTGTGTGATTTTATGAAGGATTCCTCCAGCCGCCTTCCCGTGCTCTTTTCTCTTTACTCTTCGCTAGTAATTGGATCAAATCCTTAGGCCAGAATGTCGCAAGTGAGTGGGTGCTTTCAGCTTTCGGTCTACCGCTCAGTTCGACCTTCAAAAAATTACCGAATGTTGCGCGCGCCGATAGCAGCCCGCACTAGTCCTGATGAAGTTAACCCTAATGTGTAACCCTACCATGTGTAGCTGCTTCTCTAGGGCGCCTTTGAGGTTCAGAAATTTGGGTATAGCATCCCACTGGACAGTACTTTTAGAACTCCATGTCTGCGCCTGACAGTAGTTTCGTGATATCTCTATAGATTCTCGTATAACCTGAATGTAATCTCATTGCGATGTTATCAAGATTGACTGCATCTTATTGCGATGTCATCAAGATCAACTGCATCTTATTGTCATGTTATCAAGATCAACTGCACCTCATTGCGATGACAACTGCATCTTATTGCGATGTCATCAAGATCAACTGCATCTCATTGCCATGTTATCAAGATCAACTGCATCTCATTGCCATGTTATCAAGATCAACTGCATCTCATTGCCATGTTATCAAGATCAACTGCATCTATCTGACGGCAACAGCCCAGAGAGCTTCGTAGGTACTCACAGACTTATGATCAGAAATTCTCAGCCAATGAGCATCTCGGAAGCAGTCCTTACATGACGGCTCGACTTCAACTCGACAAGCTCAGGTCGACCAGCGGCGAAACAATACCACCTCCGCCACATCCTCCACCACCACCACCACCACCACCTCTCCACTCCTCCCTCCTCCCACCGAGTCCGCCCCGCCGCTGCAGGCTCAAATACACACCAGCCATGGCAGCACCATTCGCCCGCCTCGCCGTCAATGGCGCCGCCAAGCGCGCGTGCCTCCGTTCTCACTCTCGCATTGCCGCCACCACCACACGCACACAGTACCGCGCCCTCTCCTCTACACCCGCAAGGAGATTCGCCGAGCCCGTCGAGAACCCCAATGCCACCCGTCTCATTCCTGTCGACCCGAACTTCAGCTCGCCTGCCGACTACAACGCCATTTCCGACAAGTCTGGCGGCCCTGAGGAGCGCAAGATCAGACACTACACAGTCAACTTCGGTCCTCAGCACCCTGCCGCTCACGGTGTGTTGCGTCTGATTCTGGAGTTGAACGGAGAGGAGATTGTGCGCGCAGATCCCCATGTTGGTCTGCTGCACCGTGGTACCGAGAAGTTGATTGAATACAAGACATATCTGCAGGCGCTGCCCTACTTTGACCGTCTGGACTATGTTTCCATGATGACAAACGAGCAGTGCTTCTCGCTTGCCGTCGAGAAGCTGCTGAACATCGACGTGCCTGAGCGCGCCAAGTGGATCCGTACCCTCTTCGGCGAGATCACCCGTATCCTTAACCACCTTATGTCTGTCCTTTCACACGCCATGGATGTTGGTGCTCTCACACCTTTCCTGTGGGGCTTCGAGGAGCGTGAGAAGCTGATGGCGAGTGCACCTTTCAAAATTGTGGCAGTTGATTGATGCTAATATGTCATCCAGGAATTCTACGAGCGTGTCTCGGGTGCCCGTCTTCACGCCGCCTACGTTCGCCCCGGTGGTGTTTCCCAGGATCTTCCCATTGGTCTTCTTGACGACATCTACCAGTGGGCCACACAGTTCAGTGACCGTATCGACGAGACCGAGGAGCTTTTGACCGACAACCGTATCTGGATCGGCCGTACCAAGGGTGTTGGTGTCGTCAGCGCTGCTGATGCTCTCAACTACTCTTTCTCCGGTGTCATGCTTCGTGGCTCTGGTGTGCCATGGGATATTCGCAAGTCCCAGCCTTACGACGCATACGACCAGGTCGAGTTTGACGTTCCCGTCGGTATCAACGGTGACTGCTACGACCGTTACCTCTGTCGTATGGAGGAGTTCCGTCAATCTCTCCGCATCATCCACCAGTGCTTGAACAAGATGCCCACTGGCCCCATCAAGGTCGAGGACTACAAGATCGCTCCTCCTCCTCGTGCTGCCATGAAGGAGAACATGGAGGCTCTCATTCACCACTTCCTGCTCTACTCCAAGGGCTACACAGTTCCCCCTGGAGAGACCTACAGTGCCATCGAAGCCCCCAAGGGTGAGATGGGTGTCTTCGTCGTCTCCGACGGCTCTGAGAGGCCTTACCGCTGCAAGATCCGCGCCCCCGGTTTCGCCCACTTGGGCTGCTTCGACCAGATCTCTCGCGGCCACTTGCTCGCCGATGCCGTAGCTATAATAGGCACGATGGACCTAGTTTTTGGAGAGGAAAGAACGGCCCAAATACCCGTATTGAAACACTATACTGACTGTTCTTGCAGGTTGACAGGTGATCGGGGCCTGGTTTTTGGAGGAATTGACCGCTCATCTGGCAATGGAGGACGATTATTGTGCATGGTGAGGACGAAAAATGGACTGGGCGACTTGTGTCGTGATACACACTTGTACATATGGTCCAACCCATGGGAAGGGCGTTTTTTTTGTTCCGCGGTGCGGCTGAAAGACAAGTTCTGTGATGGCAAGCTTTTCTGTAGAGATGTATCGCTATATTTTCATTTTGTTAATGTATTGATGATGGTCCGTGGTGTACGGTGGGCGTGTATGTTGCTACGACAAACCACTAGTCATCTGGCCGTATCTCGACGGCAAGCATTCTCATGCATAGATCTGAGTGCTATTGTATTAACATACTAGGTACTGAAATCCGCACGAAGCTAGCTATGAGGGCATCTCGACGGTAAGCATTGTTTACTTATGAATCTTAATGCTATGGAACTAGCACACCAGATGCTGAAATCCGAGCGAAGCTCGAAGGACATCTCGTCGGCAAGTATTCTGATTTATGAATCCGAATGCTATAGTATTAGCACAATAGATACTGAAATCCGAACGAAGGTCTAAGGGTATCTCGATGGCGTTGTACGGCCGGGCTAGACGCTGTGCCTGCCGATACCACCTCGTGGTTTCATTAAGACTGCTGTATGTGAAACTATATCCTCCTATCGTCGTGTTAAGAGACATCTAGATGGCTGCATCACGTCGCGCAATACATGTCATTCATGGAACGACGTCTAAAAGAGAATGCTTCATACCGTGTGGGCTGCAGTCAATTTTGGAGCCCCAGTAACCGTACACCTACATTTCTGAAGGCTTGATGCTTCGTGTAATCCCTCATACCATAGCTCCAATGTCCAAAAGCAAGGTCTCGGTCACTCAGTCATGAGAAGAGTCTTGTTCAGTCGCTCGCTCAGTTGTGAGAGCTGTTCCGCAATCTCACCATTTGCCGCTGTGTGCTGGACAGCGTGTAGACGAGCGATTTGCTCGAAGAGGTTCTTGAGATGGATGACGTCCACGGCGCCGCCGACTTTGTTCATCAGTTCCCTGGTGTAGGCATGTTTGGGAATACCACCATGCTGTTCTGCTACTTGGCGGCTTGAGTCCCGCTTGAACTTGGCGAGCTGATCGATGGTGTCCTTTGTGCAACCAAGCACGAGGCGATAGTTCTCCTAAGTCACAGACCCGACGTTGGACGTCGCCCGGCCAGTGGTGTGGATGTCGTGGAGATGCACTATCTGCAACGCTCGCTCCACCTCTTGTTCTACCACAGTCTGTCCGATGTCCAGAGACGGGATGTTGTTGTTGCAAATGCCGAGGAAGAAGGGAAACTCCTTATAGGGCAGGCGCCCCCCATGATCGCCCTTTTTCAAGATGTGGTGTACAGCCTGGACAAGATCGATGGCGAGGTCTGGCATAGCGGGTACGGCAATCTGGAGACACTCAGTTTTCTTTTCATTCAATCCAGCCACATTGGACGCATTGGATCGTTCCCTCATACCTTCTGGTCGCGTATGAAAAGACGGGCCTCTACGACGCCGAGATGTTCTGAAAGGTCGAAAAACGACTTGACGCCATCGGAAGCAGTGTGAGGGGACATACCTGAGATCAGGCGCCGCATTCGTGAAGTGCGATAGCATGTTGCGGAGATTGCTACGGTTGCCAGTAGCTAGAAACGTTGTGTACATGAGTACAAGCGTATTGGCTAGGTTCTCGGGAGGCGTGGCAACCAGTGGGTTGGAGGTCGTCCACTTCTCCATATCGTCCACTGTGATCGAGGCCGTAGCACGCCCAGCCTGGGTCTTGTTGGCTGCCGCAAGATACTTCGCTTGACTATTGATGAAGGTCCGCCGCTGTACCTTCGAGGCGTCTGTCGAAGCACCTTGCCAGAACTCGGGGTAGAAGAAGATGACTTCCCCATCGATGCAGCGTGGGTTGAGGCGGCCTTCGGTGAGTTTGATTCCGACGTAGTACCTGGACTGAGTGGGAATGTTTTCTGTGATTGGAATAAATGCTGTAGGTTTGTGTATTCATTTCGGCCATACTGCTATGCGCGAAGTCAGTTTCTGGTAACAAGTTCAAGCAAGTGAAGTGGACAAACATGAATGACCAGCATGAGCTGTCGGGAATGCTCCGGATGTGTCGTGGTTTGGGAAGTCTAGTTGATGGTATGAGGAAGCGAAAGTCTGATTGTGGGGTGAAGAAGTGAAGCGACCGACAAGGTGATCCGCTTTTCACGTGCCTGTTTGCTTCGTCACGTGTCTCTCACATGACTGACTGTTTGCTTCGTCCCTCGGTCACTCGATCACTCGCCTTTGATTTGATTTTGCTGTCAGCACCCTTCACAACATTTCGCTGTATCCATCGACTGTGCACCTGAAGCTTCAGCTTCAGCTTCAAACATCAACATATCCGAGTTACAAGCTTTGCAGTGCGTCCAGTGTAATCGGCGACCTCGACCAAAATGGCACCACCCCTTTCCAATGCCGACTTCGCCAACCTACAGTCATCTGTAACCAATCTGAATCGCGCCCTCGGTGATGCCGACCGCCAGAAGACTGCTCGCAAAGGCGTGCGGACGTCATCAGCACACCATCCATTAGAAGAGCTTCACCAAAATGTGGCAGAAGATCTCAGCAATGTCTTGAACAGCCCTCTGAGACCGGCCAGGGGGTCGGGGTACGGTTGCCTGCCGTTGGAGGCCGTCCAACCCATCCGCCAACTTCATGGGATGCTCTTACGTGCAGTCGGGCCCAGTGGCGATCCAGACATACTGAACGATGCCGACACAGCTGCCGATCTCCATCAGCGCGTTCAGGCCTTGGTGGCATCTATCGACCCTAATCATCCCTTCCTCAAAGTCGAGTTCGAGTTCAAGGGGAGTCAGCGCGATGATGGTGACGATGAAGAGCAGCACCAGACTCCGAGTGCGAAAGGAAAGGGCAAGCAGGTTGTTGGTTCACCGCAAAGTAACATTATTGACCGCATCGAAGAATTTCGTGTTCCCTTTATTAACAAATTACTCGCCATGTTCAGCACCCACGGCGGCTACAGTCGACAAATAGGACTCAGAAGACTTGGGCGGCGCCCAGGCCAACGAAGGCAAAGACCATTCCTCCCGATTCGAGACTAAACAGCGAAAGCGGAGGCGAGGCTGAAGTTGGAGGAGACGGAGACTTGGGCGTCAAATATCATGAGCATCGGTCGTGGCCTCGGACAAATGTTTTGTTTGAGCTTCTCGGTGGCAAGGTCGTACCTTCTTCTCAAAGGACAGCAGACACTAGCTCGTAAGTGTCAGAGAACATGTACTTGGTTCGTGTAGTTTCCGCAGCAGGGATGCATGATTTTTCAATGGGTAGCTCCACTGTACTAGAGAGCCTCTGAATGTTTTGACACGCTCCCAATAAGCGAGGCGATACGTTCTCCAAATATGCATCCGAGGTATTCTCCCATTGGTAGTCCATAGAGTCAACATTCTTACAACCCAGCCCACCTACGGCTTGCTGCTCTCCCCACCATTTCTCTCCCAGTCCATCCAACTCCCCTTGTACTCCGCAACATTCTCATATCCAAACTGCTTCGCCAGCTGCGCCGCCGCTGCGCTCCGCACGCCTGCTCTGCAGTAGAACACCAGCTCCTTATCCATCGCGGGCTTGCTGAAGCCGAAGCGGTCTTCGAACTCCTCTTCCGGCAGGAACATGGCATCGGGCTGCGACTTCACGGGAATGTTGATCGCACCGGGAATGAAGCCTGCTTCGTACTCGGAGGGCTCGCGGACGTCTGTGGTTGGAGGCTTTGGTGAGCGCGTGCTTGTGACTGGGCTAACGGGGAATTGGTATGGTGGACGTACCGATCAGGAGCCGGTCCTCAGACGGTGAGCTCGCAAACTCCTTGACTTGCGTGAAGTCATAGTCTTTGTTACGAGCTGAGGCAGGGATGGAGTGCCATCGCACTGGTACGAAGGCGGGTCGAGGCGCTCTGAGCTGGAAGGTTTGCGCTTTTACGAGGCTGTTTTGGAATTGTGCCGGAGCGGTTCTGCTGAGGCGTTGGCCGACAATGTTGCTTCTGAGCGCTTTGAGTGCGAAGGACTTTGCTGAGGCCATTGTGGAAGTTTTGTGTGGATTGCTGGAAGAGGGAGGACAGTTTGGTTGTTATCTTGAGATTGAAGGCGACTCGGCTAGATGTTTGCGAATGCCGACGTTCGTCATCGAGCAGCAAGCTCGGCACGTGGAGCTTACGACGATTGATCGCTCGACTCGATATATTCGTTCTCGTCGATATGGTATTTATATGCTGCGAGCAATAGTAGAAGCGTATCAGATATATTGACGACTCAATATAGCACTGAGTATTGTTGTGGTCGCGACCGTTCGAACAATGATTGGAACATGAAAGTATTCACGTGCATGTCATCGGTGTAGCTGGTAATGTGCCGGTCGACTATGTAGTCGATCGACGACGCTTGAACACGAGGGTCGGCTGTTTTTATTGGAGCTAGTAGTATATGGATGGTATATACTTGTACTGAAGTTGTGGTTTGCATTGGAATCATGATGTATTTTGTCAACCAACTGCTCATATATCACAGGGTAACACAGCGGATCGATTTGATTCGATCCATCGAAAGCGATATCTGCCCATATCCGACCATACGACGGCAAGAATACACACAAAATCACCGAGAGATATCGAAAGACCTTGCAAAAGTGACAGAATAGCCAAAAATGTCACTTTTGAGCCTTCAGACGTATATATTGAGATATTGTCATTGATCCACTGATGCTGTATTGGGGTTAGAAGGGTTAGGTCGTCGGGACGTGTATCATGGCTTCATCTGGAAGTTTGTGTACCACGCGGCCAATCCGTCAATGTTGCATCCTACTATCGACTAACTATGGATACAAGACGACTGCAGAGGTCACTAACATACCGTTTAGACCGTCTGTATTCCAACAGCTGGTGTACCCACACCACCGATCATGGCTAGTGGGATCGCCATCTACACTTCTGAGATACAAACTCAAACGGAGCGATTCGACACCCCTCTCTATTTGTGTGTCCCCGTTGCCAATCTTCTGGAAGGCCTTTGTGGTTAAATCTGTCAGACATTGATCATACTGATCACCGTATCGGCCAGATCAGGGCGGTCAGATGCGAATAATCGAGTTCGCAAGATCACTCAAGGACCAAAGGAGTCCGTGCGTTGATACCCGACTTCCGAGAAAGTCCTCAAGCTTCGTGCGCTTGCTTATTCTCAAGCCTTTGCTACGCGTCTCCTCGTCCAATATCACCTTGTCCATCATACGCTTCTAAGGACCGCCCGTCTGGAAAATTTGAAAGACTGATATACGGCCGAGCTAGCGCTTCTGCCAAGGGTTTACCGTACGATGGCTTCATGAGGGCAAACACCGTATTTCAGGTGATACAACGTCTTTTAAGCCCGACCACGCAGCTCTCTGACGGTGATACAAGCTTACATATAGAAGTTTGACTCTACACTTCCACCAAATAAGCGAGATTCGTCTAGCTTGTTAACTCTCCTTAGCTCAGCTGGAAGAGCGCAAGACTGTAACTGTTGCAACAATAGCGTTCATTCGTTATCTTGAGGCCCGCGGTTCGATCCCGCGAGGGGAGACATTTCTTTTGCCATCACAACATCCTATATCGTTAGTGTTGATGGTGCAGTTTAAAATTCAATTTTTGTCCAGGAAGTGCATGTTGAAGCCTTGTGACGCCGTGGTGGAAGTGCACGACTCGTCAAGCTGCCACGCACAGCTGCATTCGATGTGTACAATGCACTAGTGTAGAGGAGACAAGGCAAGATAAGTCTCACTGTCGTTGCTGGCATGGCAGAACGACTGCCTTCGAGGCATCGAGCTTACACGAGTGAAATAGAATTGCTGTCTCTGTCTTCCATTTTTCCGGCAATAAAAGCTACTTCCATTTGCAGTACTTATCGAAGATAGTGCACAAAGTGAATAATAGTTACAAGAGTGCTCAAACATGTCTGAGACCAAGCAGGTCTGGGACTAATCGCCGGTGTAACACTGCGGGTTTGCTACATCGTCTGGGAGCCCCAGACAATCGTGGATCAGGTTGTAACTGGACCATCTTGCATCCTCATATAATCTTAAGCGAGTATTTGTCTCGAGTAAAAATTTACGAGATCTGGCTCGTGAGGTGCCGACAACGAGCATGATTGGGAAGCTCGCGATGTGTATAAACTTTAATTCATACCTTGTCGTTACATACTCATAAATATGACGTTTCACGGCCATGCCTCCACCTCACATAACCACCGCAACGTGATCGTCCATGTACTTGCTAATATCCCCCAAGAAGCAAGCTGCAACAATGCTGACGGCTCCGAACGCGATGCTCACGTAGTACACGTACACATAAGCCTCGGCATACGCCACCTGCCCTGCCTGAACCACCAGCTCATATCCGCCAGGGTGACTCGCGATGCCGGGAATCTCCTTCAGTTTCTCCAGGAGAGATGCACCGGTCAGCTCGATGGCTTCTTGAATAACGGCTACATCGGTGATGTTGAGTTTGTATATCATTGTGCCGCCGATGTTCTTCATGGCCAGAGGGACGAATTTGGAGAGGAAGACGTTGTAGCTGTGGATGTGTTAAATTTATGTTTTGCTTGATGGATCATGAGGGAGGACATACTATACGCAGTAGCCGATGGAGCCTCCAATGACGCGGATGGCTAGTGTTAGAGCGGCGACGGTGGCGATGAGATCGTCGGGGCAGATGATCGTTGCTATTGAGATTGTTAGGAATGCTCCCGTGAAGAAGGAATATTCTTGCATGAAAGAGGACTCACAGATGATCGATGCCGGAACCACAATGCCTGTATGCTTAATTAGTCACATGTCTCAACTCACACGGGCTCTCAATGACATACCTCCAATTCCGATTCCAGCAAGAACCAACAGTCCCCAAAGTTGGTAGAGATTGTCGACACGTGCTACTGCCAGGGAGCCAACGCCAGCAGTCATCAAGACCGAAGAAGCAATGAGCAGTTCCTTATTGTGACCTCGAAGAACAGACAACAGCATTAGCACGGTAACAGCACCAGCCAGAATGGCGAACCCGATAGGAAGTCCTCGAATGCCAACGCCAATAGGATCATGTCCATACACGTTGAACGCCTGAGTTGGCCAGAACATGAGGATGGCGAAGAAATTGGCGCCCGAGATGAATGTGATGACAAGCGTGAGACCAAGAATGCGAGGCTCCTGGCGCAGACGCTTGGGGAACATGGGGTTCTTTGCACCGTATACTTCCCAGAAGACGAAGGCTATGAGAAGGACGACACCGAGAATAAGAGGGACAAGCACGTGTGCGGAGCCCCATTTGTATTGGTATCTGGAGTAATGTTAGAAGAAGTCGGACGAGGGCTCGAGTATGACTTACCCTCCCCACTGCATTCCCATCATGAAGAGGAGCACTCCGCTGATCGACAAGAGACCTCCGACGTAGTCGATCTCAGCGAGCACTTGCTTTTGTGAGAGGCCCTGGCTGTTGACGCGAGGTGGTGGGTGATAGAAACAAGCAGTGATGACCAGTCCGATGAAAGCCCAGACACCGCAGAAACAGCCAATCCATCGCCATGAAGAGTAATAGGCGATCAACTGGGCATAAAGTACTGAGGGGCAGAAAGGAACAATCGTGAAGACCAGTACGGCGACATACTTTCCACGCTGGCTCGTTGGTGCCAGCTCGGAAGTCGCGGCGAGAGCAGTAAGTTCGTTGATTCCGGCGCCGACTCCTGCAAACACCATACCGCAGATAAAGACGTTCATGCTATGGGCAGTGGAGCAGATGATCATGCCCAGGACAATACTCGCAGCTCCGATGATGGCGACCCATCGGCGACCGATGATATCAGAGAGGGAGCCGGTGAATGGACATACGGCTGCGAGACTGAGCAAGT
The DNA here is from genome assembly GCA_023634325.1 of Cladosporium cucumerinum. Lineage (NCBI taxonomy): Eukaryota > Fungi > Ascomycota > Dothideomycetes > Cladosporiales > Cladosporiaceae > Cladosporium > Cladosporium cucumerinum. The sequence continues at coordinate 614,025 of JALDQA010000003.1, forward strand.
TTGCCAGAATGAACCACACCCAACGGTCAGAGCCACCTAGGGATGGGGTATTAGTATAGTGTTTGAACGTAGCATGAGCGATTTCAAGCCATACCTAGATCCCCATAAATGTATGGTGGCACGCCTATCAATGGTCAGTCAACGAAGCACAGTACAGTAGTAGCAATACTAACCACCAAAGAGGTAGACTGGAATCTGAGATCCTGTCCATACCGTGGTAAAAGGTCAGCTGATGTCCTAAATTCTCCATCGGACGGATCATCACTCACAGAAAGCCATGGCGATGAGACTCATCATACGCGCGAACGTCATTTTCGGTTCCGCTTCGTGGTCAACACCATCGCCTTGGGTACGTAGGCCGTCCTTCTCGTAGTAGTTTTCGTGGCCCGGGACACACTCGTTTGTATGTACGTGTTCGATGTGATTCATACCTCCTGCCTTCACTCCGACAGGCGTGGAGATTGGACTTCCTGAAAGGAGTTGTTCAGCATTTGTACTTATCTCATAACCTTAGAGAGCCTATGTGCTGACGGACTCACCTGAGTGACTTCTTGACGACGCCATCCTTGCGGTTCACGTCGATTTGGACACCTTCAGCTTTGTGTGTGTTACTCGAGCAGCAAATGTTCGTGTTTGAATAAGAGAAGAGGTACAAGAGCAAATGCACAAGCCTGCCAGGGTATTCTCATCTAGACGCGGAATCGACCTGCGCTTTTAAGACCCCCAGAGATCGTTGTGAGATTGCGGTACCGAGGCGCAGGGGTTTCTTGAAGTCTACTGGTGACAATAAACTCCAGGTCGCGTACTGTGTACCCAGGTATCCCTTACCCGTCGAGTGTTGGATCGCGGGGTCAAGCAAATTGGACCAGTCGTGGCTTGTGGATAGTTACACGCTTGTCTGTACTTAGCAACTAGCCATGTGCTTAACTGCACGTGGCTGTAGACGTGGTCCAGTTGCCATTCAGCTATAGGGCTCAATCTCCGTGAAGGCTAGGAGCCAGTTCAAATTTGGTGTTTCAACCGTGCCTATCAGCTCCTTAACAGAAGCTAAGGGTAGGTCATCTGGGAGAGCGTTAGGGGAAGTCCATGTTCTTTTGGTCAGACGAGAGCACCATGAAGTCAACTCAAGTTGCTTGCGCATGTATGTTGACAAACCTCAGTAGGAATATGCCTTCCATGAGCCGCCTTCCCACGCTATTTTTCGTAGCCAGGTCTTCGGTGTTTCGGTGTCTCACCATCACCATCAAGCAGCATGGACGAGAACAGATTCGGGATATAAGGTTGCGCCACTTGTGCACCCCGAGGATGCTTAAGAGGGGTGGAGTTTCAAGCAGCGGCACGAGGATCAAGCCTCTTCACGAATCAGAACGCTGAGCCTCTTCCCGAAACCGAGGCTCGTTGCCACCAGAATACTTTGCGGTCAAATGCAAACGTCTAGAACATGGAGACTGTGAGAAGAAGCGCCATTGGGTTTTCTGGAATTATCATCGTTGTAGCCGATCAGACTTCGCTAGATGTTAGTGACGTAAGTTACATAAATTTATGCTCGGAGAATGCCTCAAATCTCAAGTGCATAAAGTCCAAGTGTTGAAGACAACGAGAAGAGGATAAATTGGAAGAGAGAGCTTTCACCTGCCGGTACCTGTGTACTCTTAGATATGCACAAGGTTAGACCGTCTCACCAGTACTATGCGGATCGCCATTGGCCGTATGGCAAAGCAGAATTGGAGTCCTTCTGCAGTATGGAAAGAAGCCCTAGTCAAGGTCGTGGAGTATCAAAACGAACACAGAGTTGGTTGGTGATATGAAGGAAACACAAACAGATGTAGCTATGTCTCATTGTATGTGCGATTGTAACGGCATGAGGTCTTTTGAAGAATGGATCTGGCGCTGTAGTTGCGATATACCTACCTCTTCAGGCCTGTCATGGCTGTGTGAAGCACTCTCGTAGGTGTTCTGAACATCAACAAAGATGCAGTGCGATTTCACATGCACATGTCGAGCTGCTTCACGTGTGCAGCAATAAGGGAATGTAAATCACGTGCTGGGTGGAATGTGACCGTGATGGTGAGTGAGGGAGGGGCGCGAACGCGTCAAATTGAAATTGACGTAGACCTCGAGCGCGCGACTTCCGGAAGTGGAAGCGGCTGCTGCGTCGGGTTAAACATTCAGCAAAGGCACTTGTTCTCCCTCTAGACGGCAAACCAATATTGATCTCACATTGCCCTTGAGGCACCGATTTCCTTTCCATACTCCGGCTGAGCCAGCGTCTCTCGGTCCTCACTTTCTCAGTTCACCTTTTGGCTGGCACGCCATAATACAACCAAACGAGCATCTCTCACTCACACCAGTCGCTCACTTTCACATCCCGTACTGAAGGAGACGGCACGTTCACATGACAGCACTGTGACTCCTCGAATGCACTAGTTTCCTGTCTGACGACCTACTTATAAAGTGCACTCCACCACCACCCTCTTTACCGAGACACTCCTTACCAACCCTTCGCGCACACTCGAGTCTGGAACAACCGACTACACCACACACCACAACCGCGCATACGACCTGCAAGCATGGCGGAGCTTGTCCAAAACATCCAGGACTTGGCAGCACTTGACGAGAACATCCACTGGTTCTGCCCGAGGTACGGATCAAACGATGGCGGGCTATACTACGACGAGGATTTGCAAGGCACAACGGCAGGCGAGGTGAAGGAAGAAGAGAGCCGGCAAGCAAAGGTCGAAGAGGCGCAGAACATGACAATCAAAGTGCACGATTGCTGCACAATCCTCGCCTTTGACGGAAGCGAGGCAGAGCCGTACCAGAACCAGTTCAAAGAGAGCCTCTCAAAGCAGCTGTCACGCTGCGATATCTGCGTACGGGTCTTCCACCGGAGTCGCGGCCAGCTGAAGACAAGTCTCGAGTCACAATATGATACGGAGGAGGTCTCACAATTCATGACCCGCTTTGATACCATGAATGTTCAGCGAATCAGCAAAGGCCTAGACTCTGCGACCGAGATGTTGCTTGACTTACCACCGGAGCAGCGAAACATTACCGCCGCTGGTGATGCGGGTATGTACGCTCTGTTCGAAGCTCTGAACTGCATACCCTTTCTCACCAATGAGGATGTCCTGACTGAGCATTTCGACAAACCCTTTCAACTGGTACAGAGCAAGAAGAAGATCAAGCTGCCTGGCTACGCGCCTGGAATGGCATTCTTTCTTTTCAGCGCTCACTCGGACCGATCGACATGGGCTCTGAAGAATTTTTCAACCGTCAAACGTCCCCTCTCCGGTGTCGAGTTCGAATTTGCCGTCAAGCCGGCCCTAGAACAGGTTCTCCCTCGTGTGAACGCGGCCTTTCTTGACGTGAAGTTCCTGCCTCTTTTCTGGCGAGGCATGCGTGTGATTCTTTCAAAGCTTACAACGGATGTCGTCACAAACCATCTCCGCGCTCTGAACGTCAACCTCTATGTCACCGCCTTAGACCACTTCGTGGTTGATGCGCCGCATTTCGACGATCTCACAGCTAGCTTCAAGATTCTCATCGAAGTCAGCTCGAACGACTTCTGGGATGCCTTCGGCGCTTGTACCCCACAACAAATAATCGAGCAGTTCTTTAAGTCCCCAGTCCTTGAAAGGATACTGAAAATCACCACCGAGAGAGAGCCCTTGAAACTAGAGGAAGAGACGCTTTCATGGCTACCGCCGTTCCTCAAATCGATCAAGCCGGCGAACTTGGTTCCCCCTGTACGTGCTGTGGTCGACCAACTGCTCAAACGATGCCAGGCAGACGGATACTCTTCCTACGCCCAAAACATAACTTGGCGGCAAGGTTTCCGCTGCTTAGCGGAAGCCCTTCAGAGTTTGCGGAAGGGCGTGAAAGGAGGTCCAGTCTTGACACATATGGCAGAGCTCGTCGCAAAGGATTATATTGGGACAGTCATGTCAGAGCTCGGCGGAATCGAAGACAAGGACGAGATGCGCATTGACGTGAATTCAGGTCTGTGCCTCTTGATTGTCAAAGAGCTTCTCACCATTGACGTACAGAGCCTCACTTTCGACCACAAGACGATCCTAGATACCAAAGGATTGGACCACGAGCTAGGTATCTCTAGCTTGGACTCCTGGAAGATGAGTATGCGTGCCGTCAAACCTGGACACGCCGCGCTCCCAATCGCGATGTTCCAGGGTATGCAAGGCTTGCTCCCCCTCGAGCCTTTCGCTCCACGTCAAGTGCAGGCCGCGCCTAGACAGGGTCAGGACTGGAACACAGCGCGTGATCGCGTCGTCGACATTGCTGCAGATGATTTCCTTGAGCGCCTGCAGGCTTTCACTCCAGATCAGATTGTCGAAATATATCGCGAGCAAGAGGGTGCTAACGGCATCCTCGCAATGCTGTTCAGCGGCGACGACCGTTTGCAAAATCCTACAATGAACATGCTGAAAACTCTGAGCGGTGAAGACACGAGACGTGACAGTTTGATGCACGTTCTGAAGCTCGCACCTGGCACGACCCTTCAGGGTGTGATTCATGCTGTCAGAGCGGTCGCCAAGGCAAAGGCATTCACCCCTTGCACCAGAGTACTGAAGATCTGTAGCGATTTGTACAGCTGTTTGTGCGACAGCTCGGACGGAGTGCTGAGATCCAGCAGAACACTCGATGATCGCTCTATTCGTTCTCTTGAAAGCTTTTGGCAGCTTACATGGATGACCTTGACCACCATCTTCGAGCAAACCGAGCCCTGGAGCAACCTGGGATACGACAAAAAGGTCATGCAGGAATTCTGTCGCGAAACGATGGACTTCGCTGAGCTGGCGTTTGATCAATATTCCATCATTGCCAACACTCTGAGAATGGCAGTTGGCGACGCGACCAGCTCTTCTGAGGTCGGTAAGAAGCTGCTGGAGTTCCCCAAGTCGACTTTTACCAATGTCACGAAGTGGCTACGTCTGCGCGATGACTATCTGGTCAACAAAGCCGTCGAACTCACAGTCAAGATGTTACTGCGCCTGGAAGAGGTCGGCCTTGAGATTGTAGAAGAAGCAGCCCAGAGTCTCGACAACGTGATCAACAACAAGACGAGGACAAAGCTCAGCATGAATCAGAAGGCGGAAATTTCCAGGGCGTTCGAAAAGCACTTGGGTACAAGCATGACACCCGAAGTCATCGACCTCGATGCGCCTCAGCCACTGAAGCAAAGCTCATTGCAAAAGTGGGCTTCAGGCAGAGACGCCCTCGACAGCCCAGACAGTAGTCGCTCAGCAACACCAATCGAAGTCGCCAAATCTAGGAAGCCTGGCGCTATCGACCTCGATGCATGGGGCAAGTCTGCTGCTAAGAGCAGGCTCTCTTCTGCTGCGCCATCTGCATTGGAGATCAAGAAAATGAACAGCTCCGTCACTACGGCCGCCGATGCATTCAAGAAACATCAGGAAATGCGAGGCAAAAAGATCATTGGCTCTTCAGTACGCACTGCCGCTGCTACTCGCGAGTCTCAAGGCGACTTCTTAGCGAAGCGAAGGCAAGCCAAGGAGGAAGCTGACAGGGCCAAGGCAGCGGCACTTGCCAAAGCAAAGGGCCTTGGTGCAGGCTCAGGCGTTGCTGGTCTCGGAGACATGGGCAAGGATCACTCGCAAAAGGGAGCTGGTGTCATGGTATCATCAGACGAAGAAAGCGAATCAGATGACGACTTCGACGACGAGCTGTTTGGCGGAAAGAATAAGGAGAAGAAGCCGATTTCCCGTGGACTACCAACCATAGATACAAATGGTGTAGTCGGCCTCAAAGCGGAGATGAAGAAGGGTCCAACTCGCATTCAGCGGACACAGCGCTCTATGAAAGACATGCGTGCACGCCTGGCTCCGGATCTGATTTCTTTGCACCGGGTCATTCTCAAGTGGGAATATTTCCACGAGGGCGACTATCCCCCGGGAGCCAACGAGCACCAATTCCGTGCCGTTGCAAATTCATTCCCAGACCCCGTTACCTATCAGGAGACTTTCCAGCCGCTTCTCACTCTCGAAGCATGGCAAGGAATGATCAAATCACGTGAAGAAGATTCATCCGCACCTTACGAGATCAAGGTTGTCAGCCGCAGCAATGTTGATCAGTTCATCGAAATCAGCAGTTCGGTCACTCACGTCGAGAACAGAGAGTTGAAGCTTCAAGAGGGCGACATCATCCTTCTATCTACGTCGAAGAAGCCTGCGGAAGACTCAAAGGCACCGCATTGCTTGGCCAGGGTCTACAAGGTCAAGCGTCAAAAAGCGATGAACGAGATCGTGTATCAGCTTACTGGCGGCTCCATTGGTCCTTCTCTCACGCCAGGTGTGGTTATCAACGGTGTCAAGATCCAGTCCATCACGCCGCTTGAGCGTGAGTACGGTGCTTTGCAGGGTCTGCAGTATTACGATCTGTGTAATCAGATTGTGAAGGCCAAGCCATCGCCACGCATCAACTACAGCGAGAAGCAGATTTCGAACCTCCAGGATATCTACAACGTCAATCGTGCACAGTCTGAAGCTATCAATGCTGCCCTGGATAATGAGGGATTCTCCCTCATTCAGGGTCCCCCAGGATCTGGCAAAACGAAGACTATTGTGGCCATTGTTGGCGGGCTCCTGTCTAATACGCTTGGAACAGCCACTGCAGCCACGAGAATTGCCGTGCCAGGGCAGCGCAATGGAGATATTGGAGGTGCTTCAAAGAAGCTACTTGTTTGTGCTCCCAGTAACGCTGCTGTCGACGAGTTGGTCATGCGTCTGAAGAACGGCGTGAAGACCAAGACTGGCAAGACTTACCCGATCAACGTCGTCCGCATTGGTCGGAGTGATGCCATCAACTCCTCGGTCAAAGATGTCACAATGGAGGAGCTCGTCAACAAGCAGATTGGCGGATCGAACCAAGACCAGGGCAAGCGCGACGAGACTGCAAAGCTCTACCAGGACCACAAGAAGGTCTCTGCTGAATTGAAGGATCTCTACGACAAGCGTGACAGTGGCGACCTGAAGGAAGGCGAGCGCAAAAAAGTCGAAGAGGCCATCGTTGGCGTTCGAAGGAGAAAGAACGATCTGGGTACCCGCATCGACAACTCGAAAGATCAGGAGAGGCAAGCAGGTCGTGAGAGCGAACTTAACCGCAAGAAGGCCCAGCAGGCTGTGCTCGACAAAGCTCATGTCATCTGCGCCACGTTGAGCGGAAGTGGTCACGACATGTTCCAGAGCTTGAACATCGAATTCGAGACCGTCATCATCGACGAGGCAGCACAGTGTGTGGAGATGAGCTCATTGATTCCTCTCAAGTACGGCTGTGTCAAGTGCATCATGGTCGGTGATCCAAAGCAGCTTCCGCCTACTGTGTTCTCGAAGGAGGCTGCACGTTTCCAGTACGAGCAGAGTTTGTTCGTGCGCATGCAGAACAACTTTGCCAACGAGGTCCACCTGCTGGACACCCAGTACCGTATGCACCCCGATATCAGTGTCTTCCCCAGTCGAACCTTCTATGACGGATTGCTCAAGGATGGCGATGGAATGGCTGGCTTGCGTGTGCAGCCATGGCACAAGAGCGCACTTCTGGCGCCGTACCGCTTCTTCGACGTAAAGGGTCGTCACTCAGCGGCGCCCAAGGGGCACTCGCTTATAAATTTGGCGGAGATCGACATTGCCATGGCAATTTACGTCAGGCTGAGGACCGACTTCCCAGACTACGACTTCAGCGGCCAGATCGGTATCATCACGCCATACAAGTCTCAATTGCGAGCCCTCAAAGATCGCTTTGCTACGCGATTCGGCAATGACATTGAGGACATGATCGAGTTCAATACGACTGACGCCTACCAAGGACGTGAGAGTGAGATCATCATATTCTCATGTGTGCGTGCTTCACCGGCTGGCGGCGTTGGTTTCTTGCAGGACATTAGGCGTATGAACGTCGGTTTGACAAGAGCCAAATCGAGCTTGTGGGTTCTTGGTAACTCCGAGTCACTCATCCGTGGCCGTTACTGGAAGATGTTGGTGGAGGACGCACAGGCGAGGGACAGCTACACTACAGGCAGTGTGATGGAAATGCTGCAGAAGCCATCGAGCGCATTCCCAGCTAACAGCTTGAACACGAAGTCGATGATGGATGTTGATGTCCACCAGCCTCAAATGCAGGTCGGCAAGAGCAGCCGGGCGCCATCGGACGCACCATCGCGTCAGTCATCTGTGTCTACTGGTGCGCACAATTCGCCAGAGCGCGCAAAAGAGGTGACAAAGGCTCAGCCCTCCATCAAGCCACAAGAAGTTGAGAGCACCAAGATGGAGGGCGTCACATACCGTTTCCAAGACCGCGTTGCAAACACCAAGAAGCGTCCTGCGCCGGAAACCGGCAGCGAGGCCGCACGGCCACGCCTGGGCAGCGAAGATGTTGATATGGCAGACGCAGAACCCACCAAGCCCACAGAAATTCCCGGAGGCCTGGACGGAACTGTCGAAGCTCCCGTGTCTCGCAGTGAAACACCCCTCTCTGATAAGGAGAAGGTGAAAACTCGGGTTGATGGGAACGGTAAGACCAAGACGGCGCCCGTGGCCCCAGTCGTCCCACAACCGGCGCCTGTTCGCAGGAAGAAGAAGGCTTCGGTAGATCCTTTCTTGCAGAGGAAACGTTAGGACTGACAGGAGGTCCGTGGCCCACTGCATTGTGTCGAGGTGGTAGCATAGTGTGTGTTCGAAGTACAAGTCTGACGAGGGAGCTACGGATACACCATGAGATAGCAGGATAGCATGCAGATCCAGTGAGACGCTGTGAGGTTTCTATTCCGGCACGGCGATGAGCTGCTTGCTGAGACCGTCCAGCTGCAGCATCTGGGCCCCTCGCTCTGCGAGTTGGGGGCATCGTAAGTAACATAACATCCCAGTGAGGCCGTTGCAGCCAAGTCCCAGTGAATGTGGCCCCCTCAATGTAAGGGTAGGATAGAACAGTGAGAGATGCCTTGCGAATGCACACGGTATCAAACCCCATCCGGATAGCACAACACGCTTGACATGTCGCTCTATGCAGACTGAGATGCCCACGAGGCAATCTACCACATCTCACCAGCCTGTCATCTTCAAGGCTTGCGGCCACGCTGACGATAAAAAACTCTCCGAAGTTTGTGTGCAGCAGTGTGGTCTGACGAGACGGCGGCGAGAAGAGACCTCGTGGAGCCTCATCCCTGCACAGCTTGCGTCTTTGTACAACTTCACCTGCAGCGAGATCATGGCGCTTTGTCCCCCTTGCGCGCACGCATACGGTTCCCCTCTCTGTGTGCTCTGCCGACCAAGACCATGAGACAATCTGCAGCCAATCATGCCGCCGGCCTTCTCGAACAATCTACCACCGTCTGGTCCTCTGCGACAAGCTTCACGACAGCGGTTTTAGACACAATGTCACCAGCAGCGCACCACAGCTCTGGCCAGCCAGCACCTCCTTCTCCTGTGCTCGTAGCGACGTTCCTCGATCTTTCTGCCATTGCCGCCCGCGCACTCTTGTCTGACGGCACATAGCTGCAGGCGGGCGTCGTACAATGGCCCGTCCAAGGCTTTCCTTCGAAGCTCCCTCTCCACTCGCCGCCCTTGCGCCTTTGTGTAATCCTGACTCCGATGGTGGGTATCCTATTGTTGTTATTTACTTTGCTTGCTTCTCGTTGCACCATGCAGAGAGCCATCTCGTTGCCTCTCTTGACCTAGGAGTTACCTGTCACACACCCATCATCGGAGCCACCGCCACTCGCTTCAAAACTTTCGTTTGCTCAAAGAAACTCATGCAATAGCTACTATCTGGCTGTGCTTCGTCGACATCGAGCACCAACTGATCTCTAACGTGCACAACGCAAGTCCTCTTCCACTGCGTCCTATCATTGCCAGGCACGTTTCTTCAGCCAAGTCACCGCATCAGCTCAACCTGTCCGCCCATTCTCGTCCCAGATGCAGCTTTCCGCCCACCCACACCGCCGCACCCCGATCCCAGCCTTCATTGATCATACTCCTCGGCTGGACCGGGACTTTGAGATAACAGCTCCTGCCAACCCCTCGCAATCTCCCGACATGTTCTCTGGCGTTGCCGGCGTGGGCATGGCCGCCGCTCTCGGCGCGGGCCCACTCTACACCAACGCTGTCATGGGTCAGATGCCTTCAGCTCAACAGCGTGAAAACGTGCGTAAGGCTAGCTCGACGATTCTGAGAGAGGATTCGATCAAAGTCGAGCTCCACGACGATATTCACGCCTCGTTCGGCGAACAGGATTCGAGACCTGACAGTCTCCACTACGCCCGGACAGATCAACCGCCTTATGTGAAGAACGTCGACGGCAAGATGATGACGCAGACGAGTCTGCTTCACCTGCCGAAAGGAAACGCCAGCCACGATCTGGCCTACTTTCTGAAAACAACAGGTCCGAACGCGCCCAGTCGACGACCGAGGAAAGTCGAGGATCACCCCAGACGTGCCATGTCCGCCTCGAAGAACGTTTTGAAATGGCTCAAGATCGGACAGAGGCGGCCGCCTGCGTCCGTGACGGATGCGCACTTCGAGTGAGTTTTGAATCCGTCGGTCTTGCGTTTGTCGTGGGCCGCGCTGACTGCTAGGAGGTTGAACAATGCGCTGGAGAAAAACATGAAGTTCCAGGATGAGGGCGGGTTGCTTTTGCCACCCAGTATTGAGCAGAAGATCTCTTCTACAGGTATATCTACTGACAGACTCTCAAGGGGTTAAATATAAAGCTGACATGTTCCAAGGCAAGAAGTATTTGGCTTTGAAGCCTGATGCGATACCTGAAGACGAAGTTGCACTTGGGCAGATGCCTACTTTGAAGTACATTTCTCTACCCTATTATCGTCGATAAAATACTGATACGGTTGAACAGTTCTCCAATTCTCGAGTCTCGCGTTTCCGTATCCTTCACAGACGACACTCGCTATAGCAGCGGACTTGATACTTGGATGTATACACGATTCCCGCACGGCACACCGCCACCATCTCGACAGCCTTCAGCATCGCTTGGTGCGGAAAGTGAGCCTGCAATCCGTATGATCTGTCAGTCATCGTCTCCGGTTCGACCTGCTGCTTCAAGCCCACCAACACCAGAGTCTGCCACACTTGCGGCAGAATCCTACCAGGTCGATGTCTCCGAGCATCCTGCCAAGAGATCTCTTGATGCTTCTGGTGGTCTGACCAGTCACCCGGTCAATCATAGAGCCCCATCTGGATCATTTGTGCCTCGTCTTGCGTTGCCACAAGAGGAGTCCCCTGTCAGATTGCCACATCCTGGACAGAGGGTCGAAATCAAACACCCTTCACCGAGAAGGCTCGGCAGTCATCCGGTCTTGTTGAATCGTACCCCCAGCATGTCGGCATCTGTTTGTGTTCGAAGCTTCTCCGACAGTCCTGGCCCACCACCACCAAAGAGTCCTCTGAGATTGTGTCGCGACCCAAGGAGCATCGAAGGCTTGATATCCTCCGCAAGAGATGCACGCAAAGTGACACCGAAGATCGCACCGAGCATCAGGAGTGTCAGTGAGTATGCGAGTGACGTTGAACCACCATTAATCATACCTTCGGTGATCACAGAATGCACAGGACCCATCAAAAGGCCCAAGTCTCGAGAGCGCAATCCCATCAAACACCCGCTGTATCCGATCTCACGGAAAGAGCGAGAAGAGAAGACCAAGCAAAGGAAGATTCGCGACAAGCCTGGATTCTCGCAAACGATCGACTCAGTCGTCAACGCTCCACCTCCTCCCGCTCGTCGCCTCCGCAAGGCTCGACCACAAATCCAGATTCCGGACTTCAAGCCTGCTCCACTTGCCACCCGCACTTCTTCATCTGCTTCTAGCAATGCCAGCTGGAAGAAGGTCACGGAGACCACGCTCATTCCGGTGTCGACTGTTCCTTCGCAGGATGAGAAGTCGGGCGAAGAGGGCAAGACCGGATATTCATCAAACTCGCCAACAACGTCCAATGGCAGCCCGAACTCGGCAACTATGGCTCTCAGTCCGGTAATGCTGGTCGCAGAAGAAGTTCCTCTGCCCAAAGCAAGATCTACGCCGAAGCCTACCAAACTCATCTTGCGTGGTGAAGGCAGCAAATACGCCCCAAGGCCACGATCAGCCTCGATCTCGCGCACAGCAGCAAAGCGACGGAGTAGAGGAAGCATTGCTACTCTTTCTCGTCCGAGTACCCCGGAAATTTCAAAGTCACGAGCAAAGAAAGATACCACGCCTCCTCTTCCCTCGCCACCACCTAATCGCGCTCTCCCGCCAACCCCTCCGGCTTCTGGCTCAGAAGTCGTCATGAAGCAGAAGCCAACCTCCAAGCGCCCATCTCCAACAGACTCCAAAGCGAAAGAACTTCCCCTTCCGCCGAACGAGATCTTATCGCCGCCACCACTTCAACCGCGCAACCAATACAACACCCTTTCGACCATCAGCAAACCTCTTCCCCATATCATGACCCAGGATCTTCGCACTGCGTCTTCATCCTCGTCCAGCAACAACACGACAAGAGCCGCTGCTCGCATTGACGCTCGACTTGAGCGGCTCGAGGCACTAGAGAAGCAAAATGCTCTCCTCTCGGCTGCTCTCATGGCTGTCTTGAAGACTAACGGTGCTCTCAATGCCGGTCCACTCGCTCAGGGACTCGGACTTACAGACTCAGCAGAACCCGAGAAGTCTGGACCCATGGCATGGGAGACCAGAGTTGCGAGAAGAAGCACGGCCGCTGGAAGGCACGCTGCCAGTTCCAGTAATGGGAGTGCGAGTCTTGACTTGTACATGAGTACGAGGAGAGATGGGAGCTGATCGATGGTCGACTGAGTGGATGAAGCTACGCTGTCTTTTATCACTTCATAATCCATAATGTCGCATTGACATATTATCCACGGCCTGAGATAGACAAAAGTAGATAATATCTGATGACTCACCCGAAATCAAGTTGCCACGTCTACACATGGTATTAGTCAATCAACATTGGATACGTTGCATTGTTGCACTAACCATTGAATAAAGGTAGCACTCATTTGTCGACGGCAAACGGAAGCATCACACTCGACCAAAAACAAATACACTTTAAAACTCGGATCGCAACCATCGGGCGAAAGAAAACATTCACTACATCACACGAGGAGAAAGTCCACACCATCCACACACACAACCTCACAACCCCCGCCATCCACCCACCAGAACTCACACTCTCAACAATCAACAACCATGTTCCCAATCCTCGCTTCCCTCCTCGCCCTCATCACAAGCCTCGCCATCCTCTACAAGTACCGTCATTCCGACCTCTCGACACCTCACCTCTCAATCCTCTACACAACAATCTCCATCGCCTGCTTCTCAACTCTTTACACCACAGACGCAGAGCTATGGGCCTATTTACTCTGTCTCGCCGTCTTAGCCTTATACACTACCGTCACGACGTTCCATCGGAAATACCACAAGATCTCGCTCAAGGGCCCGCGGGAGGGGAGTAATCGCAGGGCGCGGAGGAGGGAGCGGTAGAGAGAGGGTTTTGACATCGGGGAAGATGGATCGAAGGGTGGGGAAGGGAGGTTGTGTGCGGTTGGAAATGCCCGAGTTCAGGCGGCTGGCCATGACGTTCTCTTAGGGCTCTGAAGTACTACTACGGTGCTGTATTATCAGTAGCTTGACTTCCGGGGGTTTCTTTCCTTTTCAAATCAGAGTTTGTTGCAGCTGCGTGTAAATACGGACATTTTGTATCGATTTTTTTTTTCATTGCGTTCGATTGTTCGTGTCAATCTAAAATCCTATAAGTGACTTGTCTTTCGCTCCGGCCAGATCTTCACCATCGACCTGCTTGCTCCGTCAGCACACTCCTCATTTCTTCTCCTCTCTACTCAACCTGATCCGCCACCCTCCTTAGCAGCGGCTGACTCTCCCCCTCCTCTCCATCCGGCTTCGGATACGGCATAAGCCTCCATTGGCCCTTCCCAACCTTCCTAACCCTCCACGTCCCCTCATCCCTCGCCTTCTCAAAGAACTCCAGATTTTCATCGAAGCTGCGTCCGCCGGTTTCAGGCATGTACACGTACGTCCAGACACCCGCGAACAAGTTCGTGGCGGCGAAGATGGCGAACAGCTTGTAGGAGAGGTTGTTGAAGAGGATTGGAGTGAGCAGGGTGACGGCGAAGTTGGCGAGGCCCCAGATGATGACGCTGATGGCGGTGCCTTGGGCGCGGGCAGTGGTGGGGTAGATTTCGGTGGGGATGAGCCAGGGGGTTGCGAGCCAAGTTATGCCGAAGGTGGCGGTTGCGAGGAAGAGGACCTGTGAAGTGAATGTGTTAATCTGTGGTTTAGTCAAAATGCCTTTGGCGTGAAATCTGGCTTGGAAAGATCGTGCTGGAGCGTAGACGTACTGCAGAATCGTTAGCAAGGTTCGTCCATAGTAGGCGAGATAGCAAAAGAAACAAAACTCACCAACAATACCCGGGATCGCCACAGCCTCCGACGGAATCCCCAACTCCTCCGAATTCCTCTCCAACCCAGCAAACACGCAAAGCAAAGCGAAGCACAGCGTCAGCAGCGCAGATCCCCAAAGCATCAACGCTCGGCGTCCAACAGCGTCGATGAGCAACCAAGCAAAAGTCATAAGCACAAAGTACGAGATATAGTTGCCCTGCGTGAGGAACTCGGACTTCTGCACGCCGTAGCCGAGCAGTTCGAAGATCTGCGGCCCATAGACTGATACCGCGCCGTAGCCTGTCAATGCCTGGTTGACCTGGCCCATAATTGTGATGACAGTCGGGTGGAACTGCGCGTGGCCCGGAGTAAGCATATCGACGTAGCCGACGGAGCCGCCGCTCTCGGTTTCCTGCTTGTGGCTGTCGACGAGCTCTTTGCATTTATCATCGACCTCGTCGTCGCCCATGATATCGGCCAGGCTGCGCTTGGCGTCTTCTTCCTTGTCGTGGTAAATGAACCAGCGCGGACTCTCAGGCAGTTTCTGGATGAAAGCGAGCAGACCAAGAGGGTAGACTTGCATGGCGATAATGGGAATGCGCCAGGCCCACTCGTTCTGCTTGCTCAAAGTGACCGTGGCAGCGAGGTTGATGGCGAACGCCATGTTCAGGCCGAAGATATTGCTCTGGAACTCTTGCGCGAGAGCTTTGCCTCGAGCGCCGTCGGAGCTCAGTTCTGAGCTGTAGACTGGGACTACTGAGTCGACGCCACCGACTCCCAGGCCCATGATAACTCGGCCAAGATACATGACAGCCAGAGCGCCACGGCTGTAGCCCAGGCCGGCGACGAACATGATGAGGTTACCCAGACTCGACATGGCCAGACATCCGAATAGCGCGGGCCTCCTGCCCCTGCGATCTGCGAGAGTAGAGAACAGCACAGCGCCAATGGCGCATCCTAGGTAGTAGACAGACTGATAGCGGTCAGTTGTTGAAGAATGCTCTGTCGATACTGCGTCAAGTGAACACATACCACAATAACACCAACCTGCGGCGACTCCTCCTCCAAGCCCATAGTGGAGAGGTAGTCCTTGTTGGTGTTGATCAGCGACATCATGCCCTGGTCGTAGCCATAGAGGGCAATAGCCGTGCTGCTGAACAGCACCACCTAATAAAAACATCGTCAGCTGCAAGACCATGAAGTGCAGAGGGCGAGAGAAAGAATCATACCTGCTGCCTCTTGTCATAGACAAAGCTCTTCAGCTTGTCCATCTCGAATCTCTAGACCGTGCCAGAAGCACTTTGCTTGGACAATCGATCAGAGATAGACACAGAGAATGCCGATCAAACAAAACAGATAGACCAAAAGCCAATACCGAAACCCAGCGTACAATTGAGTAGTTACCAGAAGGAAGAGAAGAGACAAGCTCCCCTCCACCGCCAGCAAGAAAGAGACACCTCACCACCTACCAACAAGCTACTGCTCTATGGCCACCTAAGCGACGTCTCGCGGCTTGCGGCATTTGCATTTGCATTCAAGCGTGCACGTGGGATCTGATCTCAGCGGATCCAGAAGACATGTTGCGTCATGACGTTTGTTGGTTGCAGAGAGGATCCTTCGATCGTAGGAGGCAAGATCGTCCTATGATGGTGGGGCTGACGATCTAGGTTCAAATACTATACTCTGCCGTGAGCGGTAATGTAAGAAGGACAGACTTTGAAGCCGGACTGCAAACGGGACTGGGAGAGCTTGTGAGACGTCGGTGGCGCTGATCTGATCCCCTTGATCGGATCTGGTTGCGATCTGATGCTTAACACGACTCGGTTAAGATTATTCCTCCGAGGGGTGCTTAGAGCTGTGTGCCCTCATGCAGTATCTGCAATCGGTACGTATGCGGAGGATTAAGAGGGATTTTAAAGGTTGTGAGAATAATGTTTGAGGTAGGAGCGACACACATATTTTCACGGTCATGAACACTCGGCTCAACTCACATTTAGACACTCCCAACTCGCAATCAATGACATGTTTGGAGCTTCCATCGACACATGCATGGATCAACGAGCACATGGACACCACGTGAGAATCAAGCCGAGGTACAGGTCTGTCTTCTGAAGATATAATACATCCGAGCTACAGAAATGACCATGAACCCCCCATCTCGACCACTACTATCGCCAACCCCCATCCTATTCCATCCCACCTCCTCGCATTATCTCGTGTCGCAGCTTCGTACCCGTCGAGACAAGCTACTGAGCTTGCTCAAGGGTACTAGCAAAAGGAAAAAACAAAGGTTGCCGGAAAGGTCGGATCAACGTAAAGGCAAAAGGGAATACTGCGTAACTGCATGCGTCCGAACATGAAAAGAGATGGATCAATCGTAGCCACAGTAAGTCCAGAGCGGGTTCTCTCCGTAGATATGCGCCTTGAGCGCCGCGCAACGCGGGATGCAGGTAAGACCGAAATGGGCCACCACCAAGCTCCGGCGGAAAGATGTTGTCCTTTATGTCGTCTCGTTGCTTTGTCTGCTTGCTTGTGTGCACCGCCGCGTGATGCTTATTGCGGTTTCAAATCTTGCGATAATGCGTCAGCTACTGCATTAGGAGAGCCTTGAAAGGGCGGCTCCTAGCGCTGCTGTTGCATACCTTGCTGAGGCGGCATACCGGGATATGCGCCCTGTTGGGCGGCCTGCTGTTGCTGGAGATAGGCCTGGTATTGCAGGGCTTGCTGCTGGTCGGCAGTCATACCGTAAGGCTGTTGAGGTGGGTTACGAGGCATGCCCTGTGCCATTGGCTGAGCCATCTGCGGTGCAGCGTTGTGTTGCTCTTCGGGCGAGTCGACCGTGGACTCGCCGTCGACACCGTTTGAGTCGGCGGGCTCGGGCGCATTGAGGCAAGCCTTGCGGGATTGTTAGTGTTGTCCGCAGGTCATGTTAGTGTCTGGCGCCTTACCTGAATAAGGTTCTTGCCCTCAGGCTTCGTCACGAGCGGCTGAAGCTTGGGAGTGGTGAAGGTGTACACAAGACCAGTCTCGGACACGACCAGAAGTAGCACCTGGGTGCCAGTGAGGACAGACAGCTCGTATGCCTGTGGACAGCTATCAGTACAGTTTCTCGACGCGTCACAGCCTCAACGATTGAAACCAACGCGATGCGAGAAGCCAATATTGCAGCGCGGAGGCGCGTCGGGAGTGCGTCGCGCGCGCGGTTGTCGCACGGCATGGACGTGACTAACCTTCTTCATGATGCCGGCCTTGCGCTTGGAGAAGGTGATGTGTCGACGCGACTTGTCCTGGATGAACTTGATCTCGATCTTGCGTCGCTCACGACCTGGCTTGTCATCGTCATCATCGTCGTCGTCTGCGGCGCTGGGACGAGGGCGCTTGACGCCTCTGCTCTCGAGGGCGCCATTGCCGTTCTCGAGGTCATCGGGCGCGGTGGGCGAGTTGGTCTGGTCATTGGTGGTGATCTCGGCCATCGTTGTGGACTTTGTTGCAGCTGCTGGTGGGAATTGTGGGGAGAGGCTCAAAGAGGAATGGATTAATGGTGCTCAATGAGGAAATCGCGGATGTCGTCTCGTTTCGTGAAAGCGCGCACGGAGAGCAGATGCCAAGGGTTCAGGCGCGGGAACGGGCCGATGCGAACAGAGAGAACCGTGCGGGGCGGGTGGGAGAGCGGGCGGTGCGAGCGCTCTTGATGCAGGTGGCAGAGGCGAGTCAGGCCAGGCGAATGCGACGAGTCGATTGACAGGTACGCGCGCGTGTCTGGTTTTTAGTGTGAGAATATTGTAGCGATACTGAATGATAAAGCGAAGAGGGATACCTGGGTAGTGTGGCGGTCGCAGTGATGGCTACACGTGACTCGCAAGAGGCTGAGGGAAGCGCGAGTGAGGCGTGCGACGAGGGAGCGGGCAGGCACAGGCACAGGCACAGGCACAGGCGGACGGCAGGCAGGCGGACAGGCAGGCAGGCAGGCAGGCAGGCAGGCAGTGAGCGGGCGGAGTGAAGACGACTCGGATCCCCTGGCGCGCGGCGGGCGGGTGAGGGCTGGCTGGCTGGCTGGCTGGCTGGCTGGCTGGCTGGCTGGCTCAGGCGGTGGAGCAGCAAGTGAAAGTCGTTGCTTGTTCTTTCGAGTGTGCGAGCGCAAGAGGAAAGCGGCTAACTGGCTAGGGAATTGCGAGGTTCAGCGACCGAAAGAGACTCGAAGGAGTTTAGAGGAATCAGAAAAGGGACGAGCAGTTGGGATGGGATGACACTCGGCATATGAAGCGCTGGGAAAGCCTAAGGGCACTAATTGCGGGGTCTTCAACCTCAAACCTCGATGGGCCGCACTACCAGCGTCTAGGCGCGAAGCGAGGGCTGAGTCGCTGCCTGTTCACTTCACTGCAGAAGTACTGTATGTAGACCAACTCGCTGCTCCCCGACCCTTCCGCACTTGCAGATCCAGTGAGAGCCAACCTGGATCGCATGCTTGATCTGCACGTGCTGGAACGGTACGTGTCGAGTATACATCGGTAATTGAACATGTAAGCTACTCACTCACTGCTATGCTCGAGGGAGGTTTGTATTAATTCGAGGGAAGACGTCCACAATACTCACACGCGGTGGAAATGCTAACCTCAACAATCTTGCACCATCATCGCCATACATCCCTCCCCAAACCTAATCAGATATTCTTGCACACGGACGGACGACCCACCCACCCCCATCCGCTGCCTCGATCCTTCGAACAAACGATCAATTAAACACAGTATCCACTCACAAAACTCAGCCTCCACCACCGCCACACCGCATCCGCCCAAGCCATCTCAAACACCCCGGACAATGGAACCCATCGCCCCAATGCCCACCGAGCAAATGCTCCACCAAATCACGCGAATGCTCAAAAGGTCCAGCGGTACACTCACCGCTGACCACAAGCCCACACTCGTACATCCCTGAGACGCTGTTGAATAACAACCCAGGTCTGTACGCACGGCGACCAGCATCGTAGAAGGGTGTCCAGAGCTCGTGATTGATTATAGACTCGTCGTTGAACCCGCAGACAGCACATGCGCTTCCCTGATGGTATTCGTCGAGGGTGTAGTACTTCTGCTCCAGCTCGTCCACTCTGCTCCAGCTCGTCCACTCTGCTCCTAAGCTGTCGACACGCCACGCGAAGCAGCAGCACAGCGAGCAGAATCGGGGGCGTAAAAATGACCAGCTCCAACCAGTGTATCATCCCCAGAACACAACCGACCACGAGCACAAGAACCACCGCAGCAGAAACCCCAGCGACCAAGACAGTCACAACAGCAGCCATCCTCACTCTCATCGGGTGGTCATCGTCCGGCAAAAAAAGCCCCATCGCCGCCACGAGGACAAACAACATATAAGCTGCCGACAGTGCGTCCTCGAAGTCAAGTCTAGTGGCGATGTAAGTGCACGCGGTCACCAAGTAAACAACAGCGCCCACGCTCAAAAGAAGGGCGTTCGCATAGTGGCCACAAGCTGCTGCTGCTGCTGCGGTAGACAGTAGGCGGAGAGACATGATGAAAGACAGGCGAAATCGAGAATCCGGTCCCGGGTTGTCGCAGGTGAGTGTATTTAGCCAGCCAGCCAGCAAGCAAGCAAGCGACGACGACCAAATATCAATCTCTGGCAAGATCCCGGATGGTGCGTTGCATTTGACTGTCAGTAGCGGCGCGAGTGATGTAGAGACCCGAGTTTTCTGAGAAGGAGTCGCCATCGCAAGTTACAAGGCCAATAAGTACATGAGCCCGTCGAATTAGTGAAAGCAGAAAGAAAACACCGCTCCATACCAACGCGTCACTGTCAACGAAAGAGCGCCTGAGTAAAGTCCGTCATAAAGTCACTGACAGTAGGTATCTCAAGTCGACACAAGACTTCGCAACAGTGAATGGATGCAACAGCGAAATTCTCGCAGCACAATCTTACATTCAACCCTCACATCTCGGTAGCAAGGGAGGCTGTGAATAGATAGATCGATTCATACACAGAACACGTACCAAGTACGCATTGAGACACAAACCAAACGTAACAAAAAAAAAGAGAAGACTGAATGATAAGCGTTACCGAAGTCTACCATAACCGTCTATAGCACAAACACCGTAAGTGATCTCAAATCATCTCAAAAGTATAAGCAAAAGAGCAAGAGAGCAAAAGCGGGAAAAAAAACAGACAGACACATCGCAATCGCATCCAAAAAAAGTAATTCAATATAAAAGATTCATACGCATTATTAGCCAAGCAAAAAGCATTGCCAATGCCGCTGCCCATACGTCGATAAGAATAAAACCAAAACCAAAATAAAAAAAGATTCAAACGCGATGCAATTTTGACTGGTCTTCTCCCTCTCTATCAGTTCGGCTCAAGCCCTCTCCTTCTCATCGTAATCAGAAAAAGCAAAACGCCTGGAAATGCGAAACAAAGCGCAATCGTGGGAATCTCAATCGTAGATCTATCCATCCAGTCCAGCAGCCGCGGTCCTTGGTCATTCCATTATGTTTCCATCTACTCGGCGTCCGAGTCCGGAGGGTGGGGAGTGCCCTTGGGGCTGTTGAGCCACTCGATGTGCCTCAGACGTCTCCTGACCTCGGACTCCTTGGCCTGGGCACGAGTGGGCTTCTTCTTCTTCTTGGCCTTGAACTTCATGTCGCCACCCTCGGTGTCGCTGGCAGCGGGAGTGCCGTTGGTGCTGGGAGCGGCGGAGCTCTGGACGGAGCTGGCGACGGTGGAGGAAGCCATGGAGGAGCCGGGACGAGAGTCCTCGAAGCGGTCCATGTTGATGGCGAGGTGGCCCTTCTGGGTGAGACGTCCGGCCTCGACGTGCCACTGCTCGGGGCAGAGGGCGCCGACGAACTCCTCGTTGTGGGAGATCATGACGACACCACCGCGATACTCGCGAATGGCGACGGCAAGACCACCAAGGGACTCACGGTCCAAGAAGTTGGTAGGCTCGTCGAGCACAAGCAAATGGGGGTTGTTCCACATGGCACCAGCAAGGACGACCTTGACCTTCTGTCCACCAGAAAGACCAGAGATCTCGTTGTGGTTGGCAATCTCGGGGTCGAGACCGACGTCCTCAAAGTGCTTGCTGATAACCTTGGGCTCGAGTTTACGGAAACCAAGACCCTCTCTGCTGGCCTCGTGGTCATCGTACTCCTGGATCAGCTTCTGGAAGCCACGCTCCATAAGAGTCTCACGAGAAATCATGCTGTTGTGCTTGGGCAACCAGCCGAACCACTTGATCTCGTACTGGAAGGTCTTCTTGTACTTTTGACGACCAATAAGAGTCTCGATCTTGCGAGGTCCCTTGCCGTCGTTCATGTCGATGGTGACCTCCATCTGTGCCTTATCCTCGTCGGAGAGAACGCGAGTCTGCTTCATCATGACCTCGCGATCATCACCGTTGGCGTAACGCCACTGGAGGTACTGGTTGGGGGTCTTCTCCAAGTGCATCTCGACGTGCTCAAGAGCGTGCTGCTTGATGTAACCGATACGCAAGTTGGGGTGCTTCTCGACCTTGCCCTCCTGAGGAACAACCTCACCAGTCAAGACCTTAATGAGGGTCGACTTACCAGCACCGTTGGGACCGATGATGGCAACTCTGCTGCTCAGGGTAAGGTGGGCAGAGAGGTTGTGAAGGTTGGGCTTGGAGGCGCCAGGGTAGGTGTAAGTGCAGTCAGACATACGCAAGATTGCGCGGGTGTTACTCTTGACACCGGTAAGGATACCAGGAGGAGGGAACTTGAAGGGAGCAATCTCGGCGCTGAGAGTGTAGTAGGTCTTGGCCTCAGGCTTCTGCCTGACGAACTCAGCAAGGTTACCCTTGTAGCTCTTGAGCTTCTTCTGCTCGTAGTGCAGGATGTCTGTGCAGACTTCGTCGAGGAAGCCGGAGTCGTGAGAAACGATGAGGGAGGTGATGTCGGTGTGGGTCTTGAGGTAGTCCTGGAGCCACTTGATGTTGGCAACATCGAGATGGTTGGTAGGTTCGTCGAGGAGGAAGACATCAGCACGCATCAACATGGCGCGGGCCAAAGCCAACTTCATCTTCCAACCACCAGACAGGGAGCCGACCTTCTCTTGCTGGCGACCTTCGGGGCCGCTAGAGAATCCGACCTCCTCGAGGACAGCAATAATACGGTCCCTGCCCTCAGCCTGGAGCTCGGGATCCTTGACAGCGTAGTCCAGAATGGTGAGATCAGCATCTTCGCCCTGGTTGTGCTCGACGAAGCAGGTCTTGACCTCATCTTGAGGCGGGAAGCCGTCCAACTTGCCAGTAGCGATGGAGCGCATGAGGGTACTCTTACCGCAACCGTTGCGACCACAGAGACCGTAGCGGTGACCCTTGAGGAGGCGAAGGTTGGTGTGGGAAAGCAGAAGCATACCACCGTATCCAAGAGAGAAAGTGGCGTTGACAATCTCAGTCTCGCCCTCCTCGACTTGGGGAGGAGCGCCGAATTTGCGCTCATCCTCAGCGACGTAGAACTTGTGCATGGCCTCGGCAACAGCGTCGGATTTCTCCATGAGAGGCTCGAGGTAAGGGGCGATGTTACCGACAACGCGGTCCAGGGCACGCTGGACGACAACCTCGCAGACCATCTCGGAGACGTAAGACTTGGTCAGCTCCCAGATCTCGGCGTCACCAGTAAGGTCGAAGAGACCGCCGTTGGCCTTGACCTCCTTCTCGAGGACAGCCAAAACGTCGGCCTTGGTGACACGCTCCATGGCAGCAGTGGCGTTAGGGTCAGCGCCCTCGCCCATAGCCTTGTTCATGACATCGAGAGCCCTCTTGCCGATCTCACGGACTTCGGGCAAGGATGCGTTCTTGTAGACGGACTCGATACCAGGCTGGAGCTTGGGCAAGAAAGTACGGGCCTCAACGGGGTCGTGGACAAGCTTGGTCAAGTTCTCCACGACGACCGTGGTTTGACGGGTCACCTCCTGGGTTGTGGTGGGGGTGTTGAGCGAGCGCTCGAGAATAGGAGTCAGCAGGGCCAACACAGGCGAAGTGACAACGGTGACGAAAGTGGTCTGGCTGAGGGCGTGGATAGCCTTCCTCTGGGCCTCGGTGCTGGGGTCCTCGATGGCCTTGACGATGACGGGAATCTTAGGGGCAATATCGTCGTTCTCGAGCAGGTTGGTCAAAGCGTTCATGGCCTTAAGACCCTGCTTGGAAACCTCGCTCTTCAGGTCGTGCATGCCGGCCTCGACAATGGGGATCAAGGCTTGCAGCTTCTTGCCCATTGCGTAGCGGAGGACGTCCTTGCTCTTCTCGACCTCGAGGGACTCGAGACCGATGGCGGCCTTGTCGGCCATCAGGGCGATGAGCTTGAGAGCGCCGGCAGCACCCTGCCACTTGCCGGTGGCCTTGCGGAGGTATGACATGAGGACCGGCAGGAGACCGAAAACCTTGGCCTCGGAGCTGAGGTGGTTGAAAAGGGTGTCCAGGGCATACTGGGCGCCCTCCTTGACGGCGCTCTGCTTGTCAGCCAGCGAGTCCAGCGCGCAGGTGACGAGTCCTTGCTCTTGCATCATGAAGACCACCTCGCTGAGCCTGGCCTTGGGAGGGAAGCGCTCGAAGATGGCGCCGAGGGCGAACATGGCGCCCTCTCTCTTGGCGCCATCCTTCTTGTTGGTGGCAGCCTTGACGATCTCCTGGACGATGCCATAGCCGGTCAGGCCACGGAAACCGACACTGTTGAGCAGGACGTCGGTGAGGGTGTAGGCAGCGTCAAGCGACTCCTGAGAGGTCTTGGAGGTGTAGATCTTGCTGGTGATGGCTGCAACGTCCTCTGCGGAGGGAGCAGCGTTCTTGCTGGTAACCACGACCTGAGGGGCCATGGTTGGCGACTCTTGGTGTGGCATGTCGCCTGTTGTGTGTGTGTGCGGTGTCGTGGTCTTCTATGGTCGTAAAAATGCGGGAAGGGGTATCTTTTTTGCAAGTGGGACAATCTCAACCAAGGAGCGTGCGCGCGGATAAGCAGCTGATAGCGGGTGGCAGCGCTCGGGTCAGCTGGTGCGCGGCTGGGAGGCGACGCTGGTATTAAAGAGTGGAGAGTGGAGAGGGGAGAGGGGGGGAGTGATCAGAGAGCAGAAGGCTCCTGTGGAAGGCGATGCGATGCCTTATGAATGCAGTGGGAGAGAGAGGGAGTGAGAGAAAGGACAGCAGAAGGCTATTGCTGGCACCGTTTACAGCAGCACAAAATTTCCTGCCGGGAGAGGGGCTCGCTCCTTCCTTGGGTCTCAACATACGACTCCACTAGTAAATCTCATCCCACGTTTCAACCCTTCGCCCTCTCACCACCCGTTCCTCGGCCCAAAAGACCGCCGCCCTTGATTTCTTCCTCAGCCCTACCAGACGTCACACCATGCTGGCACTACCCTTTGCCACATCCCTTCTATGCGCTTTCCCATTCGCTGTCCCGACATGCATTTCACAAACCTTGTCTCGGGCTTCTGCTTTCAGCCTCCGACGTTACTCCAGCCTTTGCACGTGTAACTTACACTGCCGAGTGCATCCCGATTGTTCTTGTACCCTCCCTCTTTGCTGTACAAGTATGCAGGACCCCTTGAGCCCTTGAGGCTCTTCAAGTCCCGAAAAGGCAGAAACATCCTCATGTCCACATTCTCATACGACCGCCTCTGTGCCCACTGCGCGACTTTCTAATCGTCCAAGCTCCTACCTCCTGTCGAGCATCATCTGCGTGATATATGTGCCCATGGTCGAAAATCACGTGAGCCATGCAGTGTATGCCCGTGCAGCAAAGCTCTCAGGTACCAGCGAGCCCATGCCGTCCAGTCGTGCTCATCCCACCATTTAACACATCATACCGATGAGATGACAGCCATTCCTAACAACACTCTCGCTTGCTGATGAGCTGCAATCATGGTCATTGTAGCTTTCTCCATGCGAAACCACCACTGAGAGGATAAGTTTGATATCAGAGCGCCAATCAAGGTCTTTGTCTTTGAGCTTGTCAGTCAACTACTTCAAGAGCAACTGCAGCTTTCAAGGTGCCTAATTGACTAATTCGAGTTTGTTGTTGCGTGGAAGTGTGGTGTTTCTAGGGATGTAGATTTACATGTAAATATGGTCATCTTTACAACCCCATGTAAATTTTTACAGTAAATCTTCACTGTGAGTGTGTGAATATGCCAAGGCGCTTATTCTAAATATAATGCTGTATAATCAAAGGAGTCATATGGTTCAGTAGCCTTATCCGCAGCCTCATCCTCATGTAAAACACCATCTTGCTCCTTAGGCTCCTCAGGCTCCTATACCTTCAAAGTTGGTATAGGATTACAATCTGTGGCCCTGAGATTCTAGTATATATAGATCAGCTTGTTCACAAGGTCTTGGTTCAGCCTATTCCTTCGAAGATTGTGGATGAAAGCATGGCTTGACCAATTACGCTCTGCTATACCTGTTGTTGGTGTAATAGCTAAAGATAATATAGCTAGTTTGGCTAAATCAGAGTATTGCTCTATAAAAAACGACTCCCACCAACTGATTAGAGACATCCCTTACCCTGCTGCCTATATAACATCGTCGTTAAATGGTGCTCGACAGTCCTTAAGGCAAAGGAGCTGTCTAAGCAATATACCTGCTCTCTCTTGATCACCTTCACAAAAGGGAACCAAGAAGGGCTGTGTAATAGCCACAAGTTGTGAGTGCTTAATACTAACTGTTAGCCTTGCTTTGCGCTCCTGTAGATTAGCTAAGAAGGCAATAAGCATAAGAGGATAAAACAGCTTTACAAAGCATGCTTAAACGACTGCTCTAATCTCACTACTATTCATAAGAATAGTGTCGTATTGCTGCACCTTAAGCTACATCAGATTAGGCTAAATATGACTAAGTTTGACCTGATTACTCTTAAGGGCAATAGTTACCTTTAAGAAGGGAGCCAAGATAGTAACTAATTGCTAGCAGTTCGACCAAAAGGTATGATCGATAAGAGCATCTCGAACAGTGTTCCAAGCATTATGCTCTTTTGCTTGTACTTAAGAAGGCACTATATTATCCTTAAAGGTAAGGTGTTACAAAGCAAGCTGATTTACAAGGATTGACTACATACAGTACAGTTTGCTTTGCCATCATGTACTGCTAGGGAGCTGAATTGCTATCGCTCTGGTCTGCTGTTTGGCTGCTTCTTTATGCAGGAGAGCTGTTATAATAGCGTGGTTCTTAAAGTACTTAGCCATAAGGAGTACTTAGTCGAATGCTGAAGATAATGCAAGGGAGGCCTTAAAAAGGTCTCCTACCATAAGAGTAATCTGATAAGCACTACAACTAAGCGTAATTATCCAAGGATATTGCATAGTAACAATTTGTGCTGCAGCCTTTATATTTGTAGCATTATCTGTAGTAAGGCCAACAACTCGTTCACTTCTAATCTTATCGACCATTCTTAGGATTCCTTTAGCTAAATTTGGTGTAGTGTGCCTATTTGTGGTGGTCCCTTTAGAGCGTAAGAAGTAGACCTTCTTATCTGTTATTACAAGATAGTTAGTAATGCTCTCGCTGTGTAGATTAGACTATCTATTAGTTACAAGCGTAATATGCTAACTTTGGTATAGGGCTTGCTCTATAAGATTAGTAGTCTTAAGAAGTACTATTTTAAGGAGTGATCCTAATAACTAGCTACATGTAGGGAGTCTGAATGCAGGGCGGAGCTTATTAAAGAATGCAATAAGAGCTAGATGCTCTGTAATATTAAGTAGTAGGCCAATCGTAAAGACGCACTCAGCCTATTGCTCTTAGAGCCAGATTTACTCGTTTTTGGTGAGCTGGTCGATTAGCTGCCCAGGCTGAACTTGCAGTAACTCTCGATTAGGTAGATTAGCAGTAGGAGCAGTAGGAGATGCCCGGTATTGAGTAAAGAGGTGTTCTGGTAGGGCAGTACACTGCTAGAGGTGGTTGAGTACACAGAGTCGGTCGTTCGAGCGCTAGCTCTGGCTATAGTGCTTGCACGTAATTTTATTATGCTGAGTTAGCGTGGATTTGCGAAAAACCTCATTCTAACATGGATCGGATTTGTAACTCCTAACCATAGCTGATATTCAGGCTTTATAATGAACCAGAAAGTAAGTGAATCGGTGGTGTTTTCATATAGATATTAAATGGTGAAGCTGGTAGGCAAAACAAATGTAAAGCCACGTTGTCATCTCAACTTTGTGGTGCTACGCCAACCTCACAAACTAAGCTATATTAGGATTAGCTCTTCTATATTCACTGTGAAGGTGATCATCTTTACGACATTCACAGCATGATCACATTGTGATTGTAAACATTGTGATCATGTGAATCTACATCCCTAGGTGTTTCATTTCCACTGCTCTCTCCCCTATCTGCAGACTCACTGCATGGATTCTGTTCATCTAGGCGGGACCCTCTCCATCCACCTCGAGACCTTCTTCTCAAGTACCGCCATCGCCGTTTTACGCTCTCGCTTGGTGTAGTCCACGCTGGCGCCTTCTGGATGTGCAAGTAAAGATGGCGACAGTTCCCTAAGATCCATGGCATCAAGATCAGAAGGCTGAACGTCCGCCAGTTTCAAACTCTCCCAGTGATCTTTCCTCGACATTCGGGCACCTGTATCGGCTGTGTTCTCATGCTTCGAAGCAGATGCTGATGCTGCGGTGTGGTTTTTCGGCTTCTTCTCAATCTCGGGAGCGGCGCGAGCATCGAGATCATGATGTTTGCTCTCACGGATACGACGCTGCATGGCGAGGGTGTCGGCCGATAGTTGATCCTCCAGCAGATCCAGACGATGTGGGTGCAGATCAATATACGATTTCAATGGCGCCGGATTCTTCTGCTTGTTCCGAGTAGTTTGTGTTGGCGCCTTGCCGTAGGCTATCGCCAGGGTCGCGGTCAGGGTAAGTCGCATTGTATAGCATTTACGTTGACGAGTTGCGTTGGTGGGTTTGGGTGTCGCACGCCAGCAAAGTGAAGACACGGAAGCAGTGGGCGTGCGATAGTAAAATACTGACGCGAAGGTGCCTTCACTGGCCTCAGATCCAGTGACTTTTACACTTCAAACACTTGTACTTGCCATTGAGAGACGGTTGAAAGAGCGAGTCGAACTGAATGCAAAACCACGCGCAAGGGAAACTCTTGAGGTACGAGCATCATTTACTTGCCTTCCAGTGAAGTGTGTCAAGCTGTTTGGGATAGCTGTCATACGTAAATCATACCATTGTGTTCAATCGTGAAAGTAGGAGACGTTGAGAACAAGCACCGTCAAACGCGCCGAAAATAGCACATCCAAAGCCGACAATCAAGGGTCCTAAGGGTCCTTGGTCCCGCCTGCAAGGCACCATGCACAAACGTGCGTCGTAGAAAACAGTATGGATAGACCGCCATATCTATTTCTAGCAGTAGCTGAGCCACGCGTGCTGGAAAAAGGACCCGTAGTGCAACAAGAGACTAAGGTCCATTATCCTCCATTGTTCTCCTGAATCCCGTCAAACACGACTGTCGCTACCGCTCAATCACCTTTCCCGCCAGATAGCCAACAACAACACAACACAGCACCGTCCAAACCACCGCAACCATGAACGGCACCACCCACTCCTCCACCGACTCCCTCTTCCCAGCCTCCCTGATCTCTCCTGCTGTCGCCGCTGCCCTCCCTGAAGGCTACACTATCCGCCCATTGCAGCGCGGCGATTATGCCGCTGGCTTTCTCGATGTCTTGCGCGTCCTCACGACTGTCGGCGAGATCTCGCAGGTTGATTTCGAGGCCCGCTTTGACGACATGAAGCAGACCGGCAGCGGACCTGTTGGTTCGCACGTTCTGGTGATTCTCGACGGAGAGGGCAAGGTGGTCGGAACCGGAGCATTGCTCGTTGAGAGGAAATTGTACGTTCTTGCGCCCTGGCCGTCATGGCACTATGCGTAGCTGTGATTGCGCGACGAAGTGTATCGGAGGAGAACCAGATGCTAACCACTGTGATCTACAGCGTCCACAACCTCGGCCTCGTCGGCCACATCGAGGACATCGCCGTCGCAAAGGACCAACAGGGAAAGAAGCTCGGTCTGCGCATCATCCAGGCTTTGGACTACCTGTCAGAGCACGTCGGCTGCTACAAGGCTATTTTGGACTGCTCCGAGGCGAACGAGGGCTTCTACGTCAAGTGCGGATTCAAGAGAGCTGGTCTGGAGATGGCACACTACTACGAGAAGAAGTGAGGAGGGCGGGCATGATCATATGGACAAAAGCTGGAAAGGTCTACGGGCGTATACGGGAACGTTAGGTGAGGACTAGGATCCATCACGGTACATGATATAGACGAGATTTACAGGACAGCGGCATGGGCGGATGCTGGATATCTGTGGCAGGGAGCCGAGTAATTGTGCTCATGATGAGAGCATCGGGTTAGCGACAGGAGTTTGGGCAGATAGACTTGCTACAAAATTTGAATCTCTGAAACTACTATATGTACGCATTCAACTGAGATGTCCTGGGTGGATGTTGATAGCTATTTGAAGATCTCGGATTCAGGTATCTGGCAGGTATTGAATCATGTTCGGCCAACTGACCAGAACGGTGAAATGCAAGCACAAGGTGGTGTATTGCCTGTTTGGCACAGACCGGAATTACATCCAATTGTTGATAAACGCTGGCACATTGACAATTGACAAGGTACCTTATACTCCTCCACCAAACTCGTCATTTTCCAAAGACCGCTGAATCCACGCCAAGACCCTAAATCTTTCGTCGCTTTGCGTTCTAGTTCAACAATCAGACGCATCGAACTGAGAGGAATCATATAAATTGACCATGTCGCCCTCGCCGATCGATTCTAGCACTGTGGCCTCATCTGACGGAGAGCTGAAATCAGTTGCGAACATCTCGAAAGCTCCATCTTCGGACCCCTCCAAGTTTCAACCAATCGACCGCAGCGAGACAACACCCAACTTGCAGCTACCGGATCAAAGATGGCTTACAGTTCTGGAGACAAAATGCACATATGGTGCCGACATATTTGAGGAGGTTATGTTGAACTTTATCAAAAACCCTAACGTCACTTCCTCATTTCTCTTCCGCGCGGATATTCTCTACGATACTGAGCCAAACGGTCCATCTCAAGATGGAACACCTAATCATCAAATTAAAATAACGACCGGCGAGATCAAGCCCAGACAACTCGAGATTCCCGGTTGGACTCAGCAACGTGTGATCGTACGCCTACTCATTCCTCGGAACCAACAGCTGGACCGGCCTCTGACGCAGACATGCATACTGTTCAATAAGCCATCAAACGACCACGCCACAGAGCGCTTAGTAGTCTACATACCACACGTAGACTCGCCAGAAGACGTTCCGTTCTACCACCCTCGCGTCGAAAAGCTCGCCTTCCACCACACTTTCCAACCATCCATGGATCCTGGTTCAACTGCAGGAGTCGGCACCCTCTCAATCTCATACAGGACTTTCAAATCATCACCAGAAGTGGATACAAAACTTCATCGCACAGGTCTCAAGCTGCTTCAAACTATCCACAAACACGGCCAAGGACAGTTGGGCGGCTACAAGAAGCGCGTGCATCACGACCAGGTAATTCCGCAGAAGAGCTACCAAGACACCTATGCACGACTCAAGGCCAAGTATGGTCGAAAACTCAGTGAGACTTGGGTAGAAGTGACCGATCCCTCGAAGCATGTCTTCGAAGACTTGGGTATTGCAGCTTTCTGTTTGGAACTGTGGCGGGGGATGTATGAAGTGCCTGACACAGCAAAGGAAGCTCAAGCAGTTGTTGGTGCTGAAGTAGATGACCTGGCATCGGGAGTCGAGACCTTGGACGTGAAAGAATCTGGCAGCAAACCGCAATTCCCAGGCTTCATCGACATCGGCTGCGGCAACGGCCTACTCGTCTACATCCTCATCTCAGAAGGCTACCCAGGCTCCGGTTTCGACGCCCGTGAGCGCAAAACCTGGGAGACATTCCCTCCAGAAGTCCGTCGGCATCTGCGCCAATCTCTGCTCGTGCCCGAACTGCTTCGTCCAGGCAGCACGAGTGGCGGCGACACTTCCCTCGAAGACGCCGAGAACTCCTGGCACCCGGGCCTCTTCCCACAAGGAACCTTCATCATCTCCAACCACGCCGACGAGCTCACGGCCTGGACGCCTCTCCTCGCCTACCTCAACCAAAGCGCCTTCATCGCCATCCCCTGTTGCTCACACGACCTCGCGGGCTCGCGCTTCCGCGCCCCAGACTCGACAAAGGCCCAGAAGGCACAAGCGCTCGCCGCGAAGAAGAGCGAGCGCAACGAACACGCCGCTCGTTTGCCTCAGCAAGAGCAAGAAGAATCCACCGACCATGGCTCTGGGGTTAAGCACGACCTCCGCCTCACGCAAGCCGCGGAAACAGGCTCGCTGAAGCGCACGCTCGTGCACAAGAAGATGGCGTCGGCGTATAGCACGCTGTGCGCCTACGTAAACGCCTTAGCCGACGCGGTGTGTTTCGATGCCGAGGAGGAAGTTCTGCGAATCCCGTCCACGCGCAATCACAGCATCATCGGACGGCGCAGGCGCGGAGAGGATGGTGATCTTGCTGAGAGGCGGGCGAAAGTGATTGAGCTTGTTGAGGAGGAATTGGGACGGACGATTGAGCATGTGGGCAAAGAGTGGGTGGAGAGAGCGGAGAAGTTGGCGAAGAAGCCTGGTAGTGGGCATTGAAAGATTCTGTGAATATATGCTTAGTTCGTGTATATTTGGGGTATGTTGTTGATACGATTGGTGTACAGAAGTGCACAAAAGCTCGACAGATACAGACGAAAAGAAATGCTACGACCCATCGAACTTTGTAGAAATTCCATGTCAAAGATTACATATAAGATGAAGCACAAGATTTCTGTTGGTCGCGTGTAGCATTGTTAGTCGTGACCACTGCTTTGCAATGCATTTGATTTTGTGGGCTGGTGGCGTGCAGCTTTTTGATTTTTTCCGCAGAAATCCGATGCAGAGTATGTAGCTCACCACGGGACGAGACAGTCGACGAACGAGACGCGAGAGCAGAGATTTGTGATGTTTATACACATGCAAAGGGTGATGCATGCGCAATGTAACGTGAAAGCAACTAAGCAGCGAGAGAAAAAAAAAGTCATAGATTGGTAATGGGTATAGCGACAGATCGACGCATTCAAAACAACGCAAAAAGCAAAGTATCGCGACAAAGGAGACCGGTTTGTGCAGTGATCCCATATGATATCCCCCATTCGCTAGCTAAAAGGTAATTTTTTCAAACATGAACCATGCGTATCCATCGTGAAAAGAAATCGAATCGGGTGTCGTACCGGCCAGACCACAAGATGTTTTCATACCAGAAGAAGCGAATTAGGTGTAAGCATCGGTGGTGGCGACGATATACTCAGAAGAAGTTGCCATTCGGCACAGCGCAGAAGATGCCGACAAAAATGCAAGAGAGCACAAAGGCGCCTAGCACACTCTGCAGGAAGATGGTATCCTGGATCTGGCGAAGCGCAGGCTCCTGGATCCAGACCTCGCGATCGAAGACGCGGCGGATGATGTTGCGCTTGGCGTACTTGGGGACCCAAGGCTCGTCTTCGAATGAGTTGGCGCTAGAGCTGACGAGTGAGTCGTGTGAAGTGGACTTTTCGTTGGTGAGGGAGACTTCGTCGGTAGAGTCGGCGAATAGCTCCCAGGGCCGCAGGTGGCGATGGTGCATGCCGTGCAGGACTACACACATGCCCTTCCAGGCGGCAATGAGTGTAGCAATACCAATAAACCAGCCAATGAAAGGAAGCACGCGCCAGCCACGACCAGCAGAGGATAGAGTGATGATGATGTTGGCGATGAGACCAGCGACGATGGTGAAGACACCAAGGCCACGAGCAAAGATAACGCGCGGGCGGTTACCGTTGCAGATAGCCCAGCGGATGAAGTTTGGGTGAGCCTGCTTGCGGAGGGAGAACTCGACGGTGGCGACTACATCGCGGAAAGCAGATGGGTGGGTCGTGTTCTGCAACGCATGGAGAAGAGCCTGCTTCTCGCGAGACGAAAGGTTGAGTTCGCGTGGTGAGTTGTCTGCGATGTAGACGGTGATAATGCGGGAGATCTCGTCGCGGTATGGTTGAGCGGTGACTGGAAAGAAAGTCAGTATGAAAGCGTGATCGCAATGTAAGGATAGGTGAATAGTATAACAATAATACTAGGAGCGTACAGGGTTGCCATTTCATACCCGCCTCGCCGAATGCCTGGCTAGCAATTCCGCGCGCTTTTGCGCTGCTGACGAGGGTGGTCCCATCACCAGTGGTTGAGGCGTAGTCAGAGGTGACGCCACCACGGTTCTCATCAAAGGAAACAGCAGGAGGGGTGTGGAAAGGGTCACCTCTCTCGTTCACCTGGGCGCTGTTGGAATCGTCGAAGCTGGTGTCTTTGAGGATGGCATGAGCTTCGGCGTTAGCATGCTTCGTGCGAGTCTGCTGAGCTGCAGACGCGGCCTCGGCATCAGCCTGCTCTCGTGTCCACTCTGGAGAGAGAGCCCGTTCGCCCTCGGAAAGGTTGTTGAAACGAGCGCTGTAGTCGTGGAACCAGAGATAGAATTGCAAGTTCTCGGCGGCGTGCTCAATGTATATGAGGTAGTTCATGAAGTCGCGGACGGTGCATGGCTGATGTGGATTGTTAGTGTTGTTCAAGATAGCTCGCGTGAAGATCGATCGACGAACCGGGCAAGTGCCATTGTTGAGGATGTTATCGAAGGATAGGGCGTCAGGAATGCCGGCAGTGCTACCAGAGCTGCCAGAGGTATATGATTCTGGCTTGTCTTGGCCATTGATAGATGCAGCAGAAGAGGTAGAGACGTGGGCAGGGCGGCGGTAAGTGAGTGAGTAAACCATTGTAACGACTGTTTGATCGTTACTCAGTTGACAGAAGTTTGAAACGGCAGGTGTTCCTGGCGAATGGAATGATCCTTCAAGCAACGGCAGCGGGTAACAGCTTTAAAGGTTTCACTTGAGGAGAGACTGTGAGAAATAATGTGGGGTCCGAGGAGACTGCAGGGCGGATGTGAGTGAGAAGCAAGTGGGAGGGGCGTGAAGGTTTATGGTTTCCACTCGTCGCCGGGGGCCTCGAAGCAAATGGCGTGGAGAGGCAGTCGGGCGTATCACAGGCTTCCAGGTCTGCCGAGCTGGTGGTAGAGCAAGGGCTTGCAGCGCACCCTTGCCACAGGTGATACTAGCGCGAGATCCAGCCGGAGTCGATCTTGTATTGTGCTTGGTGGAGTTTCCAGCATATAGGTAGTCGTTTATACCCCCGCTAGTGTGCCAACGGTGCTCGGACGACGGGCTGGATAGTGTTGCGGGCGGAGCGAGATATATCAAGCGAAATGGGGCAGCCAGAGAGCAGTTCAAGACGGATGGCTGGCAGTTGTTATTGCACGCGGATGTGACTGGACAATGCTAGCTAGCTAGGCCATTGACCGCGCAAGCCACCGGAAGCAGGCTGAGGAGCCGTGGGCTTGCTGCCGCTGCTGCTGCTGCTGCTGGCTGCATGTCGATCTTCCTGGGCAGTGGTGGAGAGAGCTCAAAGAGCTTATGTAGAGACATGGAAGGGGTGCGGCGTGGCGGCCACGATTCGCCTCGATGTCGTCGCTACTACCACTGCCTGTCTGCTTTTTCCTTTGCCATGCATGTGAAAAACGACCCGGCAAGAACAGTGGATGTATAGCGAGTCATGGTTCGGCGTCGCCGTCACGTCTGTACTGCACCTCACATTTCGGCCGCTACAACCTGCTGCAAAAGTCAGGTCAGAGTCATACTATCCATCTTCCCACGACTCTGTATCTTTCGCCTCTAAAAGACGCCTGGTACGGCGGAAAGGCACCGTAAACCCTCACCAGGGCAGCGCCTCCTATCACGCGTCTGATGCTCGCTTGCGCAAATACAGATCGATAATCTGTCGCTTGCTCGGCAGGCTTGAAGTCTATTGAGAGTTGTGCTGGCGGGCCGGCCTGTCAACTTCCTTCCTTGCTGCTGCCGACTGGGCCTGGTGTCGAGTGAGTCTTTCAGACTACTCTCGGCAGAGCCACATCTCCACCCACAATTCGCGCTAAACATCTGCCACGGGTCTTTGACCACGTTGCTGGGATGGAGAGTCCGTCATGGGCTGACTCCGGTTCGCGCAATCGATCTGCTGCGGGGGCTCGTCTCGTCGTATGCATGCATGCTGCCAAACCCAATTTGGAGTTTGCACCTTTGGGGGCACGTTTTGCACGCTGGGTTCCGAGGCCTCTTACCTGTGCACGCCGTTTTGCTGGAAACCGTTGGTGACGGGCAACGCTGTGGCACGGCTGACCCAGCACGCACGACCCCGCCTGCGTTCGTTCCCACACATCGCTATACCAAGCCGATGTTTGAAAAACTGCTGCTGCCCGCTGGTCGATGTGGAACCTGCAAGAAACTTCAACGCGCCATCTTTACAAAACATTGAGGCCGCCGAGGGCAAGACATGCGCAATGAGGGAGGCCCGCAGCTCTAGCTCCCCCAAAGCGGCCGCCATCTCGTTTACATATAGTAGGTACGGGTACGTACATTGGATTGCCCTCCATCCCGCCGATGATCATGAGAATCATCACCCGCCTGTTTGGTACTGTGTGGTGCTATGCCAAATCATATCCGAAGAATGCACCTCTCAGAGCCTGCTGTCAACCGAGTCTCTGCAGAAGATCGACAATTGTGCATATGAAGATAAGCACTTAGTCGCTCTCCGCTATCTCGCTGGAAATAATGATGATGCTGGATTTAGTGTACGCATACGTAAACGTGCGTGCAGCCTCAGCCAGCCCGCGCACAGCTGAAAAAGCGAAAAATCTTGCCGTTTGCGCAGAGAGGCTAGCGATTAATCCTTGCCCATACAGCAACGCCACATAATTGCAAACGTCAGTGCGCGCAATCCCTACACTACCTGCCTCCCGGGCCGTGGGATTGGATTGGAAGCAGCGTTAATCTCAATTATCCCGTTTCTCATATATGACCTCCGCCTCACGCACCCTGACCGAGGCGTCCAGGAACAGGACTAGAGCCTGACGCCGGCATCGTACGGAGGCGGCGCGCCATGGCGTTCGCTGGAATGGGTTTGCAGACGCCTTTTATCCATCGACCTTCTCGATGGGAGTAGGTCTGCATCCACGTGTCCCGCTCGTTGCACGCGCGACGTGGGAGTGGAGAGGGCTGGCTTGAACTCCGTTTCGTGGTCGTCGGGCACGGCTGCAGGTGGTTGTTCTCGGTGTCTCTGTGGCGACTTCTTGTGCGACTGCGGCTGGGGAGTTTCGAAATTGGGTCATGGATTGCGAGCGTGTGCATGGCGTGTGTATTCGATGTGTTTTCGAGCTTTTGCTGTCGCAATTGCAATGATTGCATAAAGATGAGCGATTGACTCTCGACTACCAATATTTTACAATTTCGCCAGGATTCGTTTCATTTGCGAGCTCGGAAAAAGATCCCGCTGCTATCTACTAAGGTATATACCTTTAGATTGATCCCTAAAATACTGACCAGCGACATGCTAACAAAATCGACGAGATGCTGCGAGCATGTGTACGCAAATATCTGGCGATATCTGGCCGCAAGTTCGCACTACCCAAACCCAATCACCTAACCCTACAGTCTGATATTTCGATTGCTGAAAAGGAATGTACTCGATTTGAGAATTGAAATGGACCCACCAGACGCCCTCGGTTGCTGATCTGTTCGAACAGTCTTTGACATCTGTTTGCTAGACATCCCTCTGTCCATTCGTGGCTCTGTATGGCTGACTTGCAATCGTAGCCGCATCCCCATTGGGTTCAAACCGTTTCTGCTTCGGGCAATATGGAACACACAAAGCTCGAACTCCTTCCAATGTCAGGCGTCCTACACCAAAAATAAATCAAGATTAAAACCGTGCCGAGAATCCGGTCCTCGTGGAACAAAAGTTTCGCACGAGCAATTTGGACAGAAATGTCGAGCATACACTTCGAAAGGCATGTGGCATTAATGTGGCATTGCCCAACCATCTCGATCGTCACGTGAAAACCATGGATATTACTCGGCTACGTACTTCGCCGTTGGCTTCTCGATACCGCAGCTCGTACCGTCGACTACTTTGACTTCCTCCTCGCCAGCTGGCTTGTAATTTCCTTCTACTAAATCTTGCATGTACGTATAGGGGCAGTCGCCTGCTCCGCCAGCTACTGCGGCGTAGCCCCTGTGGCCGAACTGGTACAAGTTATTCTCGACACCCCAGTTTTTGCGCCGCTCCGAAGCATCGCCCATGCGGATCTCGCACGCGAAGATCTCGTCGGGCGTATTATTGCTGGACTGTCGGACAATATCGCCTTCGGGGTTGCAGAACATGGCTTCGCCCACTGAGAAGTGTTCTGTTAGTCGTTCAATTTCTCCTCATGCCCCCGGAAGTCATACGCACTTGAGTTGAAAGTCCCATCGCTGCCTGCCAACGCCACGCTAGCTGTCCACATCAAGTTGCAAAACGCGTTAGCACGGTTCGTTACTTCCCAGCTTGCTTTGATGGGGCTCGTGTAGCCAGCCGTCCGCAGCATGATTTCGGCTCCCTTGTACGCACACTCTCTGGCAACTTCGGGGAATTGGCCATCGTGGCAGATGACGTGTGCCATGCTTATGCCGCCAGGGCCGTTGAAGACTGGGATTCCGCGGTTGCCTGGGTACCTATTGGGGGTGAGTTTGGTAAGCAATCATTCATTCATCAAGGATGGAGCAGGCATTGTATGACTTGCAATGAGAATTACCATGGCTCGACTGGCACCCACGGATGTAGTTTGCGGTAGTAGTTGACCAGCTCGCCCTTGTTGTCTATGATCAGACCTGTGTTCCACGGCATGCCGAGCGAATTGCTTTCCATGATCGAGAAACAACCCCAAATTGCATTTTTCTTGCACGCTGCTTTGAATGCTGCGACTTCTGGGCCGTCGAGTGTGCACATGATCTCTGGCTTGGTGAGCATGGACAGGCCGTGTATGCAATATTCGGGGAAGACGATCATGTCCATCCGGGCGTAGGCAGCACGAGCCTTTTGCACGAGGGCGCAGACATGGTCTGTGGCAATTTGGAGGTCGCCTGAAGTCTGGACTAAGAAGAGCTGCGACTGGCAGAGGCCGATTACGATGGAGTCTGAGAAAGACTTGTTGAGGCCACTGAGGCCGGACATGGCTGGGCTGTCGTTGGCAGACGCTGTGGTAAAAGCTGGGCAGAAAGTATAATGCTGGTGGCATTAATTTGTTAAAGTGTACACATGTACAATAATAGAACACACTGTACGGCTATGACAGCTGTCGGCAGAGCGATGACACCTCATGCAGCCCTGTAGAGACAGACATGCGCACCCCGCTTGGAGATAACATGAAGTCATTGGCAGTAGTTTGCCGCTCTCATGGCAGATTCAAAGAGCTTTTTGGGCGATGATGGGCTTGATGTACGGTGCGCAGTGGGCAGGTCGGGTATTAATGAAACGCAAGCTGAGGTTCAGCGCAGCAGCAAGCGCGCACTCGTATTCGCACACGCCCAAGCATACTGCTGCTGCTGCTGCTCCTCCTCCTCCTCCTCCTACTACTACTACTACTACTACTGTACTACCAGCCACCGTGGCCACGCGGATCGTTGGCGATGGTTGCCGCCGAGAGGCGCAGAGTTGTCGTCAGCCTTTTTAATTCGCACGGATCGCGACGGACGCTAGATATGCGAGCGATGCGAGCCAAGGATATATAGTGCTATACATCGGTAGATACGGATGTCAAACACCGCCCCATATGTAAAGCTGCTCAGCATGATTGATTAGCACAACTGCACGAGCATACACCACCTTACCAGTAGACCACTCCACCTCCTCCCTCGCAGCGGTCACCACATCACACCGCAAGCAGACACTTCTTGGAACTCCGCCATTGCCATTGCCCACGTCAATATCCGCCGCAAGTCGCCTTCCGTGTTCCGAGCGTCCTGGAGAAAGGTCCATCCAAGGTCTCTCCTCCACGTCATTCGGTCCAGTCAGCCGTTAGAAATTGGCATCTACGACGACGATCACCTGGTTACCTTACTTAGATCTTGGAGCCGCGCCGGTCTTCGCCTCTGCCGAGCAAACCCATACATACACAAAACACTCGCGAAGCCTCCTGCAACCCGCCTGTCTCGCACCCGCGACGCCATCCATTCGCTCACGCCACGCCCATACATATCGCTTGCCGCGCAGCCCCATCGTGCCACTCAAGACACCCTCCGCCCACCGCAGCCAACTAGCTGTGCTTGGAAGCTGCGACTTCCTGCTGGAACCGCTCTTGGAGGGTCTCACGCTGGCGCAGTGTTGTGCGACACTTCTCAGGAATTCCCACGAACATGCCTAGGCCTAGAGGTTCGCGGCACTGCTTCCTTGCTTCCTGACCATTCGAGATCTAACCATTTGCACAGTGCTTAGTTTTATGACCGCCTGGTCTTCCAACAATTCGGAATTCGGGCCGAACTCACCTACCAGAGCCTCTCGATCGCAAACAGATTTCCCAACCCAGACTCCACCTCGAAGGCCCCTACCGCCCATTAATACCGCTACGCCGCCAGGTGCCGCGCAGGTGCTAGATCAGCTTGCCCAATCTTCG
Source organism: Cladosporium cucumerinum (assembly GCA_023634325.1). NCBI lineage: Eukaryota > Fungi > Ascomycota > Dothideomycetes > Cladosporiales > Cladosporiaceae > Cladosporium > Cladosporium cucumerinum. Next base: position 654,091 of record JALDQA010000003.1, read on the forward strand.
CCTGCGCCGAGCAGCCCGGGCACCCCATCAAGAGCAAGAGCAGACAGTCGGGCAACATACAGACCGGAGAGCATGGTGCAGACATACCAGCCGCAGCAGATGGATGTCTCCCAGGATACGCCGCCAGAATTGGCGCCCATTTTCAGCTATCTGAACAGTCACAGTAACAAGCTCTACCAAGAGGGATACTTTTTGAAGTTGCATGATTTGGACTCTCGCGGTCGACCAAGCGCGGAAAGAGTCTGGGTCGAGTGCTTTGCTCAGCTGGTTGGCACAGTTTTGTCTCTGTGGGATGCTGCGGCGTTGGATGCCGCAGGCGAAGATGGCGAAGTCGTTCCTACGTTCATTAATTTGAGCGACGCTTCGTTGAAAATGGTAAGCCAACTGCTGAGGCACAAATGATTGAAACTCTAACAAAACTACAGATCGAGTCGCTTCCAATGAGCGGAGCCCAAGGCGGTAGCCTCCAGAACGTACTCAGCATTTCCACAGCCGCGAACAATCGATACCTGCTGCATTTCAACTCCTACAGCTCCCTAACACAGTGGACCGCCGGTATCCGCCTTGCCATGTTCGAGCATGCTACCCTTCAGGAAGCGTACACAGGCTCCCTCATTGCAGGCAAGGGACGATTCTTAAACAATATTAAGATGATCATGGAACGATCGAGATTTACACATGAGGATTGGGCTCGTGTAAGATTCGGGGCTGGAACGCCTTGGAAACGATGCTGGTGCGTGGTCTCCCCACCAGACGAGAAGGAGTACCAAAAATCACAGAAGACTCTGAAAAAGAGCGCATACGACCGGGACGTCAAGATGCCCAAGGGCAACATCAAGTTCTATGACACGAGGAAGGTGACCAAGAAGACCAAGCCGATTGCAACGATAACCGACGCTTATGCTGCTTATGCGATCTACCCACAATCCAAACCGTTGATCGACCAGTCGACTTTGGTGAAACTGGAAGGTCTAGTCACATTACATGACAATACCGAGACCACCACGGAAGGCTTCGTGTTCGTGATGCCTGAGGTGCATGCGGCCGTTTCAGGATTTGAGATGCTATTAAGATGGCTATTCCCTGTTTACGACACCTTTGCACTTTACGGCCGACCATCGAGATTGATTGCGGACACACTAGACCAGCGTGGATTGATGTTCGCGCTACCGCAGGATCGCCGCTACGGATACCTTGACACTCTTGACGTCTCAAACCTTATACACGCGCCAGGAAGCTCAAATTGGAGCGAACGACAATGGCGCAGAGAGATGAAGAAGATGACGTCCGAGAGGATGAGCACATACAGGGAGAACGGACTTGGAAGTCTGCGACAGCTCAGTCAGCGGCGGAACACTGTGTCAAGAACATCTTTGCCAGGCAACAAGGGCGGTGTTCGCTTCGACGATGGCTCTGACAACTCCGCGCCGCCATCACGAACTATTTCTCCTCTTCCCATGAACTCTGGCTTCACGCCTCCCCAGAGAACGGATCCCGCGCCTCCTGCCCAGAATGGCTACACTCCACACAAACGCTCAGCTTCTGAAGCACACGACTATCGCAAGTACATGGCCGAGACACCTTCACGCCTCTCGTGCGAACAGAGCAGGCCTGCCGAAGACGATCTGCCTCCGCCTCCTCCAAGACACGGCGTTCCTATGGGATCGCTCCCGGTGCGCCCAGCAGGACCTGGCGGGCTCGAGCGAATCCAATCAGAAGCCGAAGTCCCGACGATCGGCAATGTATACAACGACATGCACGCACAGGCTGCATCAACACCGTCCCTTCTCCTGCCAGTGGCCAGCCCACCGGCTTTCCAGCACAATCCGGGAGCGCGTCCGGCCAATTCACCAATGGCACCTCCCGAGCTGCGTCGTGCTCATTCGAACGTCGATGCGGCGACGCTTTACCAGATGCAGGATGCAGTCCGCGGGCAACGGACGCCGGAAGAGGAGTATGCTAATGGACAGAGAAATCAAAGTAACAGGGTAAGTTTTTCCCAGGCGCCGAACTGTGAAAAATATACTTTATGCTGATCAGTGACTAGGGCTGGTGATTAACGATGAAACGGCGATGCCGAAGGAGCCGACGAAGCAGGTGCTATTTTCGGCTGCAGAGGTGTACTATGCTTCGAAATTCAGGCGGTGCGACGCGGGAAGTGGCTCGAGAGTGGGTCGAAGGCGCCTGCACGTACCATAGGGTCGGTCTTTTGATGACGTGGAAGCCGGCGGAATATATTGGTGGATGTTTGTTCTTCTCAACCTCTTGATATACAGCAGTTCAAGCATCTCAGAGTACTACAAATGCAGTCGTTGCAACCAGATCATGTATCCTCGAAGCCTGTCCTTGGGAGGGGTCCTTCGAATTCCGAGCAGCCGAGCGAAACTCCATCTGATGTCTCGCCGGTCGCCACGCCTTTGAGCAACGAGAGCTCACGCAACAACAGCTTACGAGACGCCTTTATTGACCAGGATGCACTGGACCGCATCCTCGAAGACAATGAGCGCACAAGTACTATGCACAGTGCCGCGTCCACCGAGCCCGACTATGCCAGCACCGTCGGCTCAATCCACGAGGAGCGCCCACCTGTCGAACGACCACGTGCAGGGAAACTAAAGACAGTCGGCAACCCGGACCTGGCCCAGAGTGTTCCCAAAGCCAGCAGAGATGAACGTGTGCGCCACTCGATATATAAGCAAAGCGCAGATGTGCCCAACATCAATTTCGGCCCTACCTACGCTTACAAGCCTTCCGGCCGTCCAGGCAGCAGCGGGATGAACCTCGAGACCAATGTGGACGGACCAAGCAGACCAAGGTCTAAGGACAACTTGCGTTATTCTGGCCGCAACACCCCGGGTGGACTGAGTCCGGGCGAGAACTACAGGCACTCGTACTTCGGCGGCGCTGTCGATGGCGACTACTCGCGAAGCCATAGCAGGAGGCAAAGCGTAGCTTGGACTCCCAGTGGCGGATCTCCTAGCCATCAACAGCGCCCGAGCCTTACGCCTGAGCAGTGGGTGCAGCAGAGAGCTGCCATGGCAGCACAACCACAATACGCACCTGCTCCCACTCAGCTCGCACACCACCGCACCGGCTCTTCCGGCAGCTTCAATGCCCAACAGCAACTTCGCAAATCCATGACCAAGACTCCGCCGCCGTTCGGGCGCAGTCTTTCTGGAGACTGGACGCAGCAAGTGCAGGACCAACGCACCCCGCCTAGTCGGCCGCACTCGCGCGGTGCAAGCATGTATCTGACTCAACAGGCACAGCCGGCTCAGCCTATTCGTCCTAATTCTCGTGGTGCTGGAGTTTACCTGGATCAGCAGCCTGCTCGCTCGGCTTCCCATGGCGCTGGAGCTTATCTTGACCAGCAGCAGTCTAGTCGTCGCAACTCCCAAGGCGCTGGAGTGTACCTTGATCCACAGCGTAATCGTTCCAACTCCCGCGGCGCTGGCACATACCTAGACCAACAGCCTAGCCGCCCTAAATCTCGCAATGCGGGCATGGTCCTTGACCAACAGCCTGTCCGTTCCAACTCCCGTGGTGCTGGAGTCTATCTCGACACCCCACCGATTCGCCCCCTCTCCCGCAACGCAGGAACGCTCCTCAATTTTGGAATGGGTAGTACCAAGCCAGGCAATCTTTCCGCCAGAGAGCAAATGCACGTTGCTCGCGCCACAGGTACACCACTCCTCGACACGAGTGCCAACGCACGCAAGAAGCAGGACGTCGACGAGAAGGCCAGCGTGGGTCTCGTTGGCGCCATTGGAGTGCGCGAGAGGGAGAAGGCGGCGATGAAGAAGGGCCACCGCAGCAGCATGGTTGTGGAAAATGCGATTCGCGCCAGACAGGACCAGCAGGCAGAGGCGCAGATGCAGGCCTACCAGCAGCAGATGCAAGAGATGCAGCAGCAGAACCTGTACTATGCCCAGCAGCAAGGATATGCGGCGCCGGTCACGCCGGGCACGCAGTATGGATATGCCACTTCGATGCAGATGCAACAGCCACAGCCACAGCAGCAGCAGCAGTACCAGCAGCAGCAGATGTGGCCGCAGCAAGGAGCACACACTCCAGGAAATAGACAGAGCTGGTTTGGTGGAAGTTACTTCGGTCAACCGCAGTAGTATGGTGGACGGTGATGGGGTGGGTTCGACTGCTACGAATATTGGGTGTTTCTTTCTACCTTGTTCATAAGTATTGGAGCGATTCCTCATTGGCAATGCATAGTTTAAGAAACAGGTGTGCAAAAGTCCGTAACTGCTGAGGTTAATTTTTGATAGCTCATGCTACCGTTGGGCATGTCGCTCCAATTTCTGTTGCTATATGACTCTTCCGTGACTCTCGATCCAATTGTGTCTCACACATAGCAAAACACCATTTATCTTCATACGCAAAAGTCCCTGATTATTCACGATGACCCACACTGATCTGGGGAGGGGAGAATTAAGTTTACACTAGTGCGTCAGTAGCGCGCGCTCACACGAGCGCCCTTCTCTTGCACTCGACTTTTTCACCACCAAACCATCACAACCCCGCTCGCCTACCACCACGCACGGGCAGCACAACTCTCCATAGTCCGACAGAGCGATCCCTAATGACATCCATATACTCAACAACCACTCTCACTCCCCATTGCCGACCCTAAACATGGTATCTCTCGCCGCCGCCGCTCCGCCTGGCGCCATGGGACCACCACCCACCCCCAAAGCCATGCCGCCACGACCCACCATGGGTCTCAAACGCGACAGTTCCTACCTGGACACGGACGATGAAGTCTCGACGGCAACCAAGCGACTAAAAGTGGCTTTCAGCCCGAATGTGGACATCAAAATCCTGGATGAAAGTTGGAACGAGAAGAGCTTCGAGCTCGTCAAAGAGGAGGTCCGTGTGAGTATCGAAAGGCATGCCGACCTCAAGCACGACGTGCAGTACACCAAGCTTGTGGCACTCCTCGGACAGGACGCGTTTGATGGCGACGCACCCAGTGGCAAGCTGCTGCGGAAGTACCTCCTCGCCCTCGAAGCACGCGTGAACTCTCTGGGCGAATGCGGCAAGCTGGTCATAGCTGCGCTCGACCTCGCATGGTTGGGCCGGGACGAGGTCTTTGTAGGACTCTATGTACGCTTCTTGGTTTCTCTAGCCAGCGCTCAAAGCAAATACATCCCTGCCATTCTGGAGAGACTGGTGTCGCAGTTTGCCAAGCTTCCCGCGTCACTCGGCCGCCTACCAGGCGAGGAGAGCGTGTCAAGGGCACAGATGTTCGTGCGGCTACACATGGCCGTCAAGACACTGCTGCGACAGGTTCCTTCGGCGAGTGGCATTTTGACAAAAACGATGAAGGTCGACTTTCCCAACGACCTGGCAACCACTAGATCCTACATCCAATATCAAAAGCAGCTGCTTAGACTAGCGGAGTATGCTACCGAACTGAAATCTGAGGTGCTCGCCTTGATAATGCAAAGACTTGTTGGCGTCGACGTGCAGATTCAGCAGGATTTGGAAGACCTGGCAGACGAGTCAGAGGAACGCCTGCTTCAACGACCTAGCTCTAAGGATGGCGATAACGAAGTCGAGGACTCCGATGACAGCGACTCGGACTCATCTTCGGAAGAGACATCTACCGAGGACGAGCAACGTCTGAAAGAGCTGAGACTGAAGGTTGCAAAGATGGACGGCACTCTGGATTTGTTGTTTGAATACTACGCGCCACTGATTCAAGACGGCTCGGACCCTGAATACAACGAGGCCTATCAGCAAATGCTGTCACACTTCACCACGTTCATCCTGCCCAACCGCACACGGCACGCACAGTTCTTGCTCTTCCACTTCGCCCAGACGTCGGAGGAGCACACAGGTCTGTTCACTCGCCGATGCGGTGAGCTAGCCTTTGTCAACGGAATGCCTGCCCAGCGAATCACAGCTATTGCATACCTTGCGAGCTTCATCGCTCGAGCATCTCACATCTCCAGCCACTCAGTTCGCGATGTCGTCTGTGCCCTCAGCGAATATCTTGATGCTATCCGCAAGCGTGCCGAACCCGAATGTCGCGGTCCGGACAGGCGGTCATACGCCATCTACTACGCTGTTGCACAAGCACTCTTGTACATCTTCTGCTTCCGTTGGCGCGACCTTGTCGTCGGCTCTGCCAACCCCGAGCTTGATGGCGACGACTACAATGCAGATGATATCCTCGCCGAACACCGCGACCTTGCTTGGCTCAGTGGACTGAAAGAGACTCTTTCACGCAATATCTTCTCTCGTCTCAACCCGCTCAAGGTCTGCTCGCCAGCCATCGTCGCCGAATTCGCCAACATCGCGCGTCATGTTCGCCTGGTTGAAGTGCTCTCCCTTCTAGAAAGCAACAAGCGCCTCCGTCTTGGCCAAACATCTGGCTACTACGGCACTGGAGGTCGCCACGCCATTGACATCGGCCGCCGCGAAACAGCATGGGACCGCAAGACTGGCGAAGCACACCACCAACTCGAGGCGTACTTCCCCTTCGACCCTTACCACTTGCCCAAGAGCAAGCACTGGGTCGAGGGCGACTACAACGAGTGGAAATTGCCCCGAGGCATGAGGCAAGACGACGACGAAGGCTACAGCGACGAGGACAGCGACGACGAGAGCGAAAGCGATTACGACAGCGACGACTCACTCGCGGAGGTGATCGAAGGCAACGCCGCGTTTGTCGACAGTGCTTCGACGAGCAGCTAGGCGCGCTTTGTCTCTGACGACGACTTTCTTCTTGGGAATTGGATCTTCTTCTCTTGGTCCTCATTGTTTTATGAACAGCGCTGTGTCCCTTCTTTCCTTGAGGACAGGCAAGCCCCGTTGCAGGCATCATCGTGCCTAATTAGCATATATTGTCTATTGGGATTCTCTTTTTTTATTAGCGAGGCGCTTTTCCGGACGGCACAAACAAAATGGGCTATGGCGTTTTTGGTTTTCATATCTGGGTATGCATAGCGAATGAGCGGGTTATCTTTTGACTTGTATTTTTGATTGGGGGCTTGTCCAATAGTAGTAGTAGTAGTAGTAGTAGTAGCTGCTGCTGTAGTAGTATATATCCAGTCGAGCAACGAGGTAGCGAGAGACACACAAATATAGAATGTTCTACGATGACATCTCGTTTTAGTCAGATGTTGCCATTCGTGGGTTCTTGGTCTCGGAGCAGTACGATCTATTGCGCGCCTGGGTGTCGGTCGTGGACGTTCATTGCCTTCCACGATACAAAGATACAAAAGAGATCTCATCGTGGAGCTTCACCCGCAATGCATCAGATGGAGGTAGGCCCCCCTCCCCGAACACACGTCAATAGAAGTTTTTTTTTATTTTTTGAAAAAAAGTGAGATCTGAAGGTAGCTAGTCGTGAATGTTCGAATTATTTTGTTATATGCAACCAAAAAAAACCAGAACATGTATGTGTAAGGGAGGAAGAGAGAGAGAGAGAGAGGGAGAGAGAGAGAAAGAGAGAGAAAGAAAGAACAAAAAGGGTCAGGCCAGGCCGGCTCCCACTTCCATGCCGGTTTCACCTCTCTAACCCAAACATCCACAGACGTTTCATCGCTCGCGCCTGGCACGACGAGCTCCTTCAGCTGTTCAAGCCCCCGGAGGAAAGTGAAGAGCCGAAGATGCAGATCTTCGAGAGAAAAGAATGAAGAACAAATGCGAGTCGGTTTAAAAGCGCAAGATGGTATCATCAGAGAGCAAAAAAAAGTAAGGAAAGAAAGAAAAGAAAAGAAAAAGGACGGTCAAGATGAGGGATTATGAGAGGCGGACGCGTGTGCTGAGTTCGGAAGACCTCGGACGCTCGTTGGGCGAAGAATCAAGTTTGAAGGGAAGCCGTCCGGATAGCACGCTGATCGCGGAACGTACCATGAGTAGGGAATTTTGTTGCCTGCGGAAGGCATGTCGTTGGGTCGAGTGTAATCGTGATATTGGGTCGCGCTTGAATTCGGATAGATTCGCAAGTGTCAGAGCGGCGTTCAGCGACGGACGGAGTGGTGGCTGTCGTCCATGTTGCCGGTCAGCTCGGCGACACGAGCCTTGATACGAGCGACTCGCGATTCGATTGCTAACGGTACGGTTAGTTGTGTTAAGCAAGGATGTAATGACCGTGAAAGTCACTTACTCTCTTCTTCGCTCGTCGCGCCATCATCATCAGTCCTCGCGCTCTGGCTCGGACGGCTCTGCTCTTCGCTGGCTCTGGCAGCAGCACGACGCTGCGCATTCTCGCGAATCTGTGCCCAGCGATCCTGCATCTGCTGAGGTGCGTAAGGCTCACGCTCGCCTTCCTCAGAAATGATAGACACAGCGTCGGCATGGGCATCGTTGCGCTCCAGAGGTGTTACAAAGTCGTCGTCGGGTGTCTGCTGGTTGCGGTGGGTAAATGAATGTCCCTGAGCACGCGAATCAAAGCCAGACTTGACGGGCGAGTCCGGTGCATCGTTCGCATCATCGTCGATAGAATCGCGAGGCATAGCTGCAGGCATGTCGTCCATAGGGCCTTGATCAAAGCGAGAGAATTCGGCCTCTGCGTTACGCTTCTCATTGATGTCGCCCCGGCTGACTTTCACATCTGAGCCGGTGAAGAGTCCGGGCGACATGGGTGAAACAGGCTCCTTGCAGTGTGTGGGGACCTCGGGCTTGAGCTCTGCAAATTGGTGTGTGACAGGGCTCACCTGTGGCTGCTCCTGGGCTGGGAGTTCGTGAAGAGAAGGTTCCTGCACGAAAGATTGCTGTCTGGAAGGTACGCTGGAGACTGATTCCTGAGCCGCAGCAACCTCGGCGGGCTTCTGGGCCGTGGTAGGAGAGTTAGGCTTCTTGCTGCGCATCTGGGACAAGCGGCGGGTAAGACTCGACTCAGATGGCGGAGACAGGGTCGCTTTCTGCTGCTGCACATCGACGGAATTGCGGTTCATCCTGTTGCGTCCGAACATCTTCTTGAAAGCACCTCCGTTAGGGACAGGCTGCTTCTTGAGCACGTCATGCTCTTTGGCTGACTCCGGGCTAGCGTTGACCTTGCTTTCCAGCGCTCTCTGCGCCGCAAGCACAGCCGGACCACGGTTAGGCGAGGCAGAGGCCCTCACTGTCTGATCAGTGTTCTTTCCACGGAAAGCAGGGTGGATCTCGAGATTACTCTGCTTGGGCAACGGCTTACGTTCGACCTTTGCAGAGTTGGCAGGAGGAACACTAACTTCCTTGTTAAAGAAGTCAGCGGAGGGACGCACTGTCGGCTCAAACGCAGGAGCTTGGTCGGTGATTGGAGTGTCCTTCTTGGTGTCCATAGGAACAATGTTGGTCTCAGAAGCCTTTGGTGTTTGAGCAGCAACAGGGGCGGGAGCCGGCGATGGCTGCCGTGCTTCTTCGACGGGAGCTGGCACTGGCGCTGGAGCTGGAGTCTCCTCTTGAGGCAGAGGGGGTAGTTCCCGATCAACTATGTTTTCTTTGGGGAATGTCGTCGAATCAGGAGACAAAGCTGGGTATTGGCCATTCGTAGATGGAGCAGCGCTCACGGGACTCATGCACGAAACTTGGCGTGTAAGATCATCTTTGCTGTCTCCTCTCGTGCTGTTGAAGTCTTCTCCAAGGTACTGAGCACGCACGGCCTTCTTGTCGTAGCTGTTAGCCCACTTCATTGCTGGTCCTGCGGCGTTTTGGAGTCCGAGTGTCATTGCGCTGGTGGTCTTCGAAGCTGCATCGTCTGCACCCCGGCCACGTCTGGACAGTAAGTCGGCTTGACCGTTCTGCTTCTGTGCTAAGACAGCGGCCGCTGCCTTGATCTTTGCTTGCTGATCCGGCGCCACGCTGTGTTTGCTTGGTGTGGCCGATGTGGTACGCTCCAGCGGAAGGGGAGGCGGAGACAGAGTTGATTTGTTGTCGACCGTCTTCTTTCCGCGGCCACGCTTAGTGAAGCCGAAACGGCTCTTCTTCTCGACAATGTGGACGCCCTCCATCGGTTCGGGAGAGGCGCCCTGTACTTGTTCTTCCATGATTAGCCATTGGCCGTTCATAATGGATGTTTCAATGAGTGCGCAACGACCAAAGACAGCCTTGCGCTCGTTCGGCTCTTCCCCAGAGAGACTTGTCATCCAGACCCACCAGAAGGCGTCGTCCAGCTCGGTAGTTGCAATTGCGGCCAGCTCACCAGGCGCAAGGTCGTTGTTGTCGCGGCCAGAGTTGGCTGCAGGTGTTTGGGCCCGAGAAATTGGAGGAAGAAGATCCCCAGGCGGTACGAAGAGCGGCGTAGTAGGTTTAGGACTGTCATTGTCCTCGAACCCAGTATTGAGGAAATCGGCCCAGGATGGTGTCGTTGGCCTTGCATTGTTATTATGGCTGGATCGTGGCCCTGACTGCAGATCGCCAAATGGCTTAGGAGATCCCGCAGTCCCGTTGGACGCGACTGGTGGTTCGGTGGCCAGGTCAGAGAAGCCCATATTGGAAAACGCTGACCAAGACTCTTCAGGGTTCTGAAGCTTCGCGTGCCTCGATTGAGCAGGAGCCGATGAGTTTGTGGTGGCGATTGCATACAGGACACGCTTGCACTCGTCAGTCAGTGCCTCAACTGGGTCGTCATATTCCGAGAATTCCTGCAAGACGCGGTAATTTGACTGGTATTCGAAGTGTTTTGCTCTTCGCAACATAGCAAAAGGTCCAGGGGATACGGTGTCAACCAGCATGAGAACCCTTGGCGTCGTCCTTTGCAGCAATGTTGGTGTTTCAGGCGGGTATTCGGTTTGTGCCAGTAGGGCTTGCAGGGATCGTGGAATGCGTTCAATAACGGTCAACGATGGGTCGGTCTCGCCAGACAGAGATCGCAGGTAGGCGAAAAACAAATGGCTCGTTGCGTCCGCGGCCGCGATCCAAGATTTATAACCGCCCTCGAAGCCTTTGCCGTCGTCTGAGTGATCAAAAGCCCACCAGCCTGCCAGCCTAGAGACCTTGCGACCGCCCATGCCGTTGGTCTTGCCATGAGCTGCTACCGCCGCCAGCAAGTCGAAAAAGTCGACAACGATGTTCTTACGAGCGGGTGACTCTGCCGCAATGGGCATGAAGGTCTCAAATGCATGCCGTGCCTGCTTCGACTCTTTCTCGCCAATCTTGAAGGCCTCGTATACCGACCAAGTGACGACACCGCCTGGCAGTCTGCTCCAGCACCATTTGAGCACACTGCACAACACGTGTGACTCTGTGAGTCGGAGCTCTTGCTGGAGCGATTCACCGCGGTACTGCTGTGCACCGGAGGCGTTTGATTTGAAGAATCTGGCAATGAATGCACGAGCGGGTGTAGGATCGGAGTGCAGGCGGAATGGAAGGAGTAGGAAAGGCGAGTCTAGGGCCTCAGCTACAGTTATTCATGTTAGCGAGAGTATCTTTTTTCCACGCTTCAGTTGAAGCTCACCTCTAGATTTCATGTGGGCCGTAGCATAGTGTATGAGCTCCTCGACCTCCTCGGGCACAACCTGGGTGCTGTTCCATGTTGATTGATATTTGGGCTGCACGGGCACAGGCGGTGGGAAAAGGCTCTCGGCCTCGGCCTGAGACTTTCCTTTGGTGGGAATGGCACCCTTGCTCCGGAGGCGGGAGAAGAGAGGCATTGTGGCACGCGAAAGTGTTACACCGACCCGCTTGTGCGAGCGAAGCAGTAGAAGATCAAAAGTCCAAGATTTCGGGTAGTTGCAAAAAACATTAATTGAAGAAGTGGCCGGTACGAGGTCGCCTTCTGGGAGTACGGGAGCGTGGAAACGTGGCGGCGTGAGGAGAGGCGAAGTGTGGTATGGTCGGCAACGGCAGAGGAGAAAAACTGAGCGGCCGTTTCATGCGCGTTGGCAGGTCGCGCGTCCGTGTGGTGCTCTTCACGGGACACGCACGCGAAAGGGGCGGCGGATCAGGTGATGCAGTGGTTGTCAGTAGGGAGTGAGTGCGTTGCGGTGGAGCGGGCGGTATGGGGGAAAAAATGGCGGGAGTGCGACAAATAATGAATAGAAGCGCAGCGTTATAGCAGGCGAGCGATAGGAGCCACTCCGGCGGGCGGCAGTCGTCTTTGCTGGCGATGCTGCAGGAGGAGTGCGCGCAAGGCTTTGCTTTTGTTATCAGGGGTTGACAATCGCGACAGCTTAAGCGTCCAGGGTCACCGCCAGAGGGGAATAGCCAACAACCGTGCTCTCGCTGTGGTGGCAGCGAATGAAACCTTGACCGTAGTATGTAGCATGCTCATGTCCCTGATGCTGATCCATTGGGCCGTGGCGGTAGACGCCTACAAACAACCCTCCTCTCATCTTGTCATTCCATTCATTCCTCCTCTCATCTATCGTCTCCGCCACGCAATCCAACAGCCCTGCAAATGCCTCCCATTGGTATAAAGACGTATAGCGCATAGCGTTTCAAAGTGCCCTTCACTTCCCTGTTTCACTTGCATGCAGCCAGCCCACTACACTTCGGAAGCTGCGCTGGAGATCATCTCCGAAGATAGCTCCCGGCGTCACGACGCGCTAGTGCGCCATCGCAAAGGCCCCCAAAGGTCCACAGAACTTCCTTCGCGGCAGCTGAAATGCGCCGCTTGGATGGGGCGGGGCAGATGTGTGATGGGTCAGGATCACATTGCGAAAGGTGACTGCAACTGCCTGCATGGCCTAGGGAGACAACGAGGCAGGCTCACGGGATGGGAGATCTTGATCAGAGAAGTATATACATACTATCCCGTCCGTACATCTCCGTTGCGTGGCCTGCGAATCGAGAGTCAGGAAAGACCCTGCTATGTACCACGAATCAATCCGATACCCACATGTTTTGCTGTCTAACCCTACGATTGTGAGAATCCACACTCAGCCTCTCCAAGACAGATAGAGCCCGATTAAGCACCGTCTGTGCTCGCCATGTCGTCGATTTGATCTCCTGTCGGCATTGGACAGATCTCACATGAACTACTGCCTGTGATAATGCCAGCTCCATGCAATAAAATGAACATTTCTGGCACGCTACGAAAGTACGCCACTAGATCTACGCCTCTTCCGGTCAAGTGACAACGATGTAACGTCCTGTCCAATGCGCACTTTCACCTCCCCAAAACCCACTCTCAGACTGCGCACTGAGCTGGGCAAGCCTGTGCCATCACCAATGCTCTTTCCTGCATTGGTGACGCCACTTTCAGACGGCCTTTGCAATGACCAGGCGATGCTGATGTGGAATTTCTTTTTTCCCGCCTGCGGATCCCGTTCCTGATTCATCTGCACTCCTTGCTTGTGCTTGGAGTGGCTGTGTGCATCTTCCTCGTACAATCGTGGCTGACCGTATGTGTCGGCTACGGAATTACAGGCGCGCAGCAACTTCATTAATTCATCATTCTCATCCGCGACTCGCAGGACAAGAAACCAGCGAGTACGTTCCTCATTCGGATGCCATTGCAGCTGTTCAAGGTGTGTCGAAAATGACTTGACGCCGCTACCACTGACTGCCTGCTTTAGAGTAGGCAAGAACTCGTCCTTCTGTTCGGTCTTCAACACCAGAGGCCGCGAAAGAGACACGTGCAATGGCAAAGCGACACCAAGTTCGTTCTGCAGCAGACTGCGGACGTCATTGCCGGCACCTTGCCCTATCGCTCCAGATTTGTCCTGTGGACCGATGAGTTGCGCAAGGATCTCAGACTCCTCTGGCGAAGGACTCCCTCGGCGGCGTCAGCGATCGTAGTTCGCGTGCGGCGCCGAGGAATACAGAGATTGGGGAATACACAGGAGGTGATCGAGGTTCACTTACATTCTAGATGAACGTGCGTGGGCCAATTTCCAGGTACATGCGGCGTTACCCTTTTGCGACCGCCGTGCAGCGATGGATCGTCTTGCGTGCTGGTGCGCACAGTAGACGAGTATAGATCGCGAAACGACTGGGGTAGAGGAGGCAGGCTGGAGGGCGCGTTTGAAAGCCTGCGCTTCTTGGATGCCGGGCTATCGGCGCAGCCCTGTGCCTTGTCGACGTTCTCATCCTCATCCTCCACTTCCGAGTCTGAGTAGTCGACCAGAGCCATCGCTGCGTGCAAAGGTGCCCGCCCGCCCGCGCTGCTTGCGTAAGGTACGTCTCGCCTTCTGAAAAGAATGGCCTAGAAGGTCTTGACGGCCGCCTCAGTGTTCGGCACGTGCGGAACGGATGCAAGTGGGAATGCTCTCCGCGCACAATATTGTTCTGGCCAGCGAGTGCCTGGCGATGACGAGGCAGCCCAATCCTCTGCCGCAATGTAACTTAACTTGACAGCCCAATATTGGCAGAGTGCACAGACAAACAGCACGCGTGGAGGCAGTCGCAAGCAACTTTGATGGTGACGTAGTTGGGTGGAGCAGCAGCCTTCAACCATTCGAGATGCAGGCTCGCTCGAGGTACAGTCAAGTACATTTACAGCTGCCTCGCTAGCCGGCACGCCTCTTCCCCTTAGACTTGCGTTATCATTTCCAGTCAGCTTACACATTGCTCACCTCAGCCTGGTTGCAATACCGAATCCACCAATCCGACGAAATGGCGTACGCTGCCGACTCGAAACAGGTATATATCTACATCGACCCATTAATGCCACTCCCATTCAATGTGTTGCTGACCTCGCTCTCAGGCTACCGCCGAACTAATCAACCCGTTTAACGAACCAGAGCCCGCTCACGAGACTGGCCCTGGCGCACACTTTGGCAGCACCTTTGCTGGTATGCCAGATACCAAAACTGGATCGACTTCGTCTCATGCCCGCTCCTCAAGCAACCCATACCGCAACAGCCCACAAAACAAGGCCGGTGTTTCTAGCACCGCAAACCCCATTGGCCAATCGACTTCACCTCGCCATGCAAGTGGAAGTGGAAACCCTCGCATCCGCGACAGTCCGACAAGCCGCACAAGCCCACCCACCAAATTCCCGGAGTATCGCGAGGCAGGATCAGGATCTCCCCGGCGTCATCGCACCACCAGCGATGCACCTCCTCCTACATATGATGCTGCGATAAGTAGCAGCAGTGGTGGCCACCGTCGTCGTACCAGCAGTCTTGCCCAGCGATACCCAGGTGACGAGAGCCACAAGCCTCTCGACATCATCCGAAGAGACTCAAGGAAAGCCAACAAGCCGCACCACCTCAAGAAGCGCTCCATTCAAGGACCCGATATTATCGATCGTCTTGACCCTGCCATTGGCGGTCGCGCCTACCACCACGAAGGCCCATATGACGCTGCCTCGCTTGCGCGCAATAGAGATCCCAAGTACGCGCCCGTCGCAGCTCTGGAAACCACCAATTCCGAGGCCATCCGCGCGACTCCTCCAGAGAACATTAGGGATGCTCTCGAGAAGCACAAGCCCCTCGATGGTGTCGCTGTGGTGCCACCTGGACAGCCAGACCGCCTCGGCCGTACCTACAACTATGAGGAGGGTACGGACATGATGCGCGAGGGCTTCAACGGTGGTCCTGGATATAAGCAGTGGTCTGGAAAGGTATAATCGTTGAAATCGTTATCTTTGTCTGTATCCTTTACTAACGTGTGAGCCCAGGACTACGATCCAGATGACCTCAGAGGCCAGGGCGACTCATTCGCACTCGACCGCGCCCTCCGCGCCCACAAAATTGACGACCATGGCGGAATCGAAATGCAAGACTCCGCCGCGCTGAGGTCAGAGTACAAGAAGCAGGAACGTCAAGGCATGCTCGACAAGCGCGACCCAACAACGATTGCCGGCAACGATGGCAATTACGCCGACATTACCGCCGCCAACGACACCGACTTGCACAAGTCCCATAGCATCAAGGACACCCTCAAGAAGCGTGTCGGCAGTCTCAGGCGCAAGCACAGAGAAGAGTAGGATTGATTGGGTGAAGGCGAGAATGGCCTCACAATGTCTTTTTGGCTCTGCCTAATTTTCTTTGTATACTTTACTTCTGATTTCCGGCTTCTTATGTAATTTATCTCGCAAGCACCACGGCCACGATGCAGGACATATTTTTGGCTATGCGTACGAAAGCAAACGAATATAGATCATGACTTCTTTTGCATTCAGCCTTGACCATGCTTCCACGTTCTTTGCTTATTCTTGCTAAATAAGGACGACTTATTGTCACAGCAATTTGTACAAGCAAGAGACTACATGTTAAATTGTTTCGCGATCAATCGGAGTCACTGGCTTGAATCTGCTCAGAGGTTGCCGCCCATAATCAACACAAATGATCCGCACAATGCTTACTCTTTCCTTTCTAGAAGGACCGACTTTGTGGAATTCTTGGAACGCTGTGTTAAATTGGAACAGTGGGTAGGATGCGCGCGGTTCAGCATCCCGAATCTTCCGCGGATGCGAGCACCCGTTGGCTTCAACCTTAGCTGGAGATTGGAGAGGCAGTCTAACGATGACCGCATGAATTCAGTGGTCTTGTCTGGTGCCCTTGTTCTCTTTTGATCTTGAGGTCAAATATTTACGCACCGTTTCCTATCTCCCAGCAGATCTACAACCTTGGGTTGATTGGAGTATTAAACTCTCCAACGACGATCCAACGGCCCTTCTGCGACAAAAGAATTGAGCTAGAAGAAAGAACAACTGCTTGAACGCCACAACCTCGAACATAAAACAAAAACAACACGCCACATCGAATAATAACAGCAATGGCCACCACCGCAGCACCAGCAGCACCACCCAACACTCAACTCGCCCCACCACCCCACCACAAAAGCAAATTAACCCAAACAACCAACACCCTCAAATACCTCTACGACCCAACCCACGGCCCCCAACCCTCCCGCCTGCGCACCCGCTCCCTCCTCCGCAGCGCCCGCTACATCGCCATTTTCATCTTCTGGCGCCTGGTCCGCTACGCCAAATACGCCGCCATGGGCGCTTTGGCTACGGCTGTTGCTGGCACGGCTATTGGGTCTGTGGTCAGCGGTGCGGCGTTTGTTATCGCGCCCACGGGGATTCTCGGGGGTGCGGGCGTGGGAGTGCTGTGGGCGGTGGGCAAGTTCGGGTGGAGGAGGGCGAGGGCGAGGGTGCAGGGGAGGGCTAGGGGGAAGGATGAGGATGCTAGAGGGGATGAGAGGAGGGATGCTGAGGGGGAGGAGGAGGTGAAGCCTGTGAGGGTGCCGAGGACGGAGCCTTGGTAGAGGGTGGCTTGGAGGGTTGATGGTTGGGGAGTGGCTGCTGGTTTGGAACTGCGGCGGTGTCTCGCTGCTTGAAGGCCTTTGTATTGCTGCGGCGCCTTTTGGTAAAGATGAGATGGCGTTGAGCGTAATTTGTGGTTGGCCATTGATAATGTTCAGATGGCATGGACTTGTACAGTAACGATCCAATCTAGAGACGTTGCCGGCATGTTCGGGCCAAGGAAGAGAAAGACGCTTCTGCACTTGGTCATCGATTTCGCGAATGGCATGAGGGATAGATATATTTTGAAAAGTTAAAAGCTGGGAATAGTGAGTGCTTCATAGCGAGCACCTGTCTTGTACTACGTCCCGTGGTTACCCAGGTCTGGGGGGCGTTTGTAATCAGATGTGTTGTAGCCTCTGACCAGATAGCTTCTAGCACCTAATTTAGTGATCGATCGATCCTCCTTTCAGCAATTTCAAGGCTAGTATGTCTGTTTCTATATCTTGTACAAACAACCTGAATACTGTACATGCACATACATGTAACGTTACATGTAGTTACATGTTCATTGAGCCCTGTGAAAACACTAACCCTAAATGCTTTCGTGCCAGCTCCACCGCACACGGGTCTCACTTATGGCGATCGGATGCAGGGGTTGAAACTCTATTTCCAAACGGCTGGCGCAAGCGCTCTCTTTGACGCCATCGACTGCCTACCTACCTTAGCACAATCTCACATATGTAGCACCGTGTCACACAAACAAGCACAATTGACTACAACTCATCCTTGGCGCCTCACCGCTTCATTACACCCACAGCGTAACCTCAACCCACCTCTCTCCTACCAAGACATGCAATAACCGCTAATTGATCCTCCACAATGCCCTTCAAGGCCCCCGAAAGCTACGAGCTCGACCGTCCGGTCTCGCCCTCGCGCGAACCCTTCGATGCTCCATACCGCTACAGCTCCGACTCCGAAGTCTCGGTGATCAACGACTTCGATCCGCTCAAGAGTTCCGACAGGCCGTACCGTGACGATGCTTCGCAGCCTCTGCGCTCCGTCTTTGATTCCGACAAGGGCGCACGACCGCTGGCATGGCTGGATACCCAGCGCCAGCGTGGCGGCTGGCAGCGCTTGCTGATCCCAAGTCGCTTCCTTTGCATCCTGGTGCTGTTGTTCTTCGCGACGTTTGTGCTGTTGCTGAGCGCGGGTGGAATCTGGGTGTACCGTGAGGCTGTGCCGAAGGATGGCCAGAGCGAGCCTTGGTATCCAAGCCCCAAGGGTGGAGCTTTCAAGAGCTGGCAGGAGAGCTACAAGAAGGCGGCGGACCTCGTTGGCCAGATGACGCTTGTGGAGAAGGTCAATATCACGACGGGCACGGGTTGGAGCATGGGGATGTGCGTGGGCAATACGGGTCCGGTGGATCGATTGGGATTCCCTAGTTTGTGCTTGCAGGATGGACCTCTGGGTATGCGGTTTGTGGACAATGCGACTGCTTTCCCGGCCGGCATCACTGTTGGAGCTACCTGGAATAAGGACTTGATGTACGCGAGAGGCAAGGCACATGGCTTTGAAGCGAAGAGAAAAGGAATTCATGTCTTACTCGGGCCATCTATGGCGCCTTTGGGCCGACTGCCAGCTGGAGGTCGCAACTGGGAAGGTTTCGGTGCGGATCCTGTGCTTCAAGGCATTGCCGCCGCGCAAACGATCAAAGGTATTCAGGATTCGGGCGTCATTGCGACGGCGAAGCATTTTGTCGGAAACGAACAAGAGCACTTCAGGCAATCCTGGGAGTGGGGAACACCCAATGCTATTTCTTCCAATATCGACGACCGGACTTTGCACGAAATCTATGCTTGGCCGTTCGCTGACAGTGTGAGAGCTGGTGTTGCTTCTGTCATGTGCTCGTACAACCAGGTCAACAACTCATACGCTTGCCAGAACAGCAAACTCCTTAATGGTGTATTGAAGGACGAACTTGGTTTCCAGGGGTTCATTCAGTCCGATTGGCTGGCTCAGCGTTCCGGAGTAGCAGCAGCGCTCGCTGGCTTGGACATGTCGATGCCCGGTGACGGTTTGCTGTGGCAGGACGGTAAAAGCCTCTGGGGTACGGAACTTACCAAGGCCGTACTGAACTCCAGCGTGCCGATGGACCGCCTCGATGACATGGTTCTGCGAATTGCTGCAGCTTGGTACCAATTAGGCCAAGACGATCAAAAGGTCTGGCCTAATGCAACCAACGGCGGAGGTCCGAACTTCAGTAGTTGGACAAACGACGAGTACGGAGAGCTTCACCCTGGTTCTCCAAACTCAAAGGAGACGGGAGTGGTCAACAAGTTTGTGCCAGTTCGCAACACCAAGGAAGGTGGCAATCACGACGAACTTACTCGCCAGATTGCTAGAGAGGGAATTGTGCTTGTCAAGAACGAAGACAGTGTGTTGCCCATTCATCGCAATGGAGACAGCTACCCGCGCAAGAAGAGTGCTAGAAAGTTCAAGATTGGCGTCTTCGGCGAAGACGCTTTTGCCAACCCTAAAGGTGACAATGCATGTGCAGACAGGGGCTGCAACGAAGGCACACTTGCCATGGGATGGGGCTCGGGTGCTGTTGAGCTGCCCTACTTGGTCACGCCGATTGATGCACTTCGCAAGAACTTCGACAATGAGACGATCGACCTCACGGAAGTGAGCGACAACCACAATGCGAAGTCCAAGAAAATTGCCAGCAAGCAAGATCTGTGCATTGTGTTTATCAACTCCGACGCTGGAGAAGGCTTCTTAAGCTGGGGTGGCGTCAAGGGCGACCGCAATGACCTGTACGCACAGAAGGGAGGTGACGAGCTAGTACAGACTGTAGCAGCGAATTGTGGTGGCACTGATAACAACGGAGATGTTGCTGATACCATTGTCGTTATGCACACCGTTGGTCCTACTGTCCTGGAAAAATGGATTGACTTGCCTGGTGTGAAGAGTGTGCTCATCGCCCATCTGCCGGGCCAAGAAAGTGGAAATGCCCTCGCCGACATTCTCTTTGGCGATGTTAACCCATCTGGTCGCCTACCATACACCATTGCCAAAGCCGAGAAAGACTATGGACCCGATTCTGGTATCTTGTACTATCCGAACGGCGTCGTGCCCCAGCAGGACTTCAAGGAAGGCTTGTACTTCGACTACCGTTACTTTGACAAGAACGACGTAACACCCCGATACGAGTTCGGCTATGGGCTTTCATACACCAACTTTAGTCTGTCCTCGATGTTCGTCGACTCACAACACCTCACTGGTGGTTCTGAGCCGGCGCCTCGTCCCAAGGGCATCGAGCCGCCGAGTCTCGACACAAAAGTTCCTGACCCGAAGGAAGCGCTTTGGCCTAAGGGTTTGCGCAAGCTCAAGAAATTCGTCTACCCGTACATCGACTCTGTGTCGGATGTCAAGGCCGGCATATATCCGTACCCAAAGGGCTACGACACACCTCAAGCACTCTCTCCCGCAGGCGGTGCCGAAGGCGGAAACCCGGACCTCTACACTTCAGCTCTGAAACTACAAGTCACACTCGCCAATTCGGGCAAAGTCGCCGGCGACTCGGTCATCCAGTTGTACGTCTCGCTGCCGAAGGACGTCAAGTCGCCTTCGGGCAAGGCCGTCGATATGCCGGTGCGCGTCTTGAGACAGTTCGAGAAGGTCCATGTGGATGTAGACGAGCGTGCTGTGGTCAACATGGATGTCACGAGGAGAGATCTCAGCTACTGGGATGTGGAAAGGCAGAATTGGGTGCTGCCCAAGGGAACGTTTGAGGTTTGTCTGGGCTTCAGCTCGAGGCAGTTGGTTGCTTGTGATAAGTTTGATTTGTGAGTTGTGGGATGGGATTGGGCATTAACGACTTTTGGATGACTTTCGTAGATTATGATATACCCAGTAAAAAGAAAACATGATCTTGGTTTCGTGTGCTTGGACTTCTCCGTCGCATGTCCTCTCAATCTATCACTCAGTACCACGCTCTTTCCCATGCGCTTCGATCACAATTCCTGGTGGCAGATGAGTAGGTCCTTGCAGCTTTTCACATGCCAGACCAAGTCTCTTACCGGCTCTCAAAATTTCAAATTTGTGGCCTGGCAAGTATACTGTGCCACACAGTTCACATCCAAGTGTGAATTTCCAGATCCTCTGATACAGATCTATTGTTGAGAATGTGGCACATGGGTACGCACCACTTTCAACAAGCTGCGGAAGACACGCAGCAGTTGACTCTCAGGACGGTCAAGACGAACTATTGCAGATATTCCATCCAAAGGTATGCCACTTCGTCGCAGATTTCTGTAGATTTGACACGACGGTATCATCCTTCTGATGTACAATCGTTACCTACAGCGTGCAAAAGAACAAAAAGCAAACCTCTCCCGGAGGGGAGTGAATGTTGATCGACGCAGGGATCGAACCTGCAATCTCTTGATTCGTAGTCAAGCGCCTTGCCATTGGGCCAGCCGACCTGTGATTATTGAATACTCTGTGACATAGAAAATTATGATACCAAGAAAAATAAGACAAGACAGTCGCAAACGAGAATTCCGCTTGTCGCCTTCTTCCTGGAGAGCGCGCTGCGGGAGACGATGTAGCTTTTCTTTGAACGATGTCGAAAGATCCTTCCACCATTGCTCAAAGTACATACCCTCTTGCTCGGCTTCATATGTATATGCTTGACGGCCTAGCCGTACTAGCTCGCAATGAATGGCTTGATCTTGCTCGAAATCTCTGCTTTGAAGAGCTTGCTGTACCTCTTGTATGGAGCCCGAAGTTTGAGGGCCGCCGAACGAGCATTGGGCCCGATAGTACGATTTTGGCCGCTTATCCTATCGTGGCTGTCGTTTTGCGATCTTGCCTGCTTTGGTTCCTACGGTAGGCGGTGGCAATTTCGAAGTCAAGCTCATATCAAACGGCTCTCTTGGTGAGCTTGCGTCGAGCTTGCTCATACTGTTCAGGTGTCATGATATTTTCTAATTCGGTTTCAATTCACAATGATGGATCGAAACGAGCTGTATCAAGACGACTAGATGTAAAATAAGAACAGGCTATAGATCACGTGGTACCAACTCCGCTGTGACGTGATTGCTCGCTTAAAGGTAGACTAGAGACGGCCAGGTCGCGTTTCGGACGCGCCATCTATTTTGATTGTATTGCACTTTGAATACGGTTACTATGTTTCGATCCTTCGATAGACTAGGCATCAGCCACAACCTGCCAAGTCATAAAGATTGACCATGCTTCGAGGGCCAAGTAGCTTTTCCACCGACATTTCCTTCTTTGACAAATCCCTTTGCACACTTACCACCTTCCCGCAGGCTATAGTCCCAAGTTACGACGATGGCTTCTGTAAATCTTCCAGAAGAACTTCTCCAGCAAATCATGTGGGGCCTCAAACTTGACGTCTACAGTAATGCTTCTGCCGACGACAAGCTAACGACGAGGAAGACTCTGCTCTCATGCATGCTCGCAAATAGCACTCTCCATCGGCTGGCAGAGCCAGTGCTCTATCACACCATCAGCCAATATGAGCTTACAAAGCTGGTGCAGTGTTTCATTCGTCGTCCAAAGCTTCTGGACTTTGTAAAAGAGCTTCGTGATTGCGACAATGAGTGCCACGACCCATTGACCGAAGAACTCCGCGATATTGATACATGGAGGGAAGAGAACATCGAAACCTGTGAGCTCTGGGGCCGGCCGTACGAGATACCTGCTATCGGATTTGTTCTGCTCATGTGCACTGGTCTCGAGATATTGGTCCTGGAGAAAAACGCCTGCGACCAGACCTTTCCGAATGGGGATGTCCTTGAAGAATGCACCGCGTTGCAACAAAGGTCACAGACTCCATCTGGTACGCCACTAGCGGCACTGCGGTCATTGATCATGCAGCCTGGGCCTGGTTACCATTTCCAAACGAATGAATATGACGATCGATGGTTCCCAGGTCTCGTCTTTCTTCCAAACATTGAGACCATTGAGATAGCTGAGCTTGGAATGTACGAATTTGAAATTCCGTCATCTGTAGGTATATCCAGGCTCAAATCACTGACACTTGGGTCATCGAGTATGGGCGGCTTTGGATATACAGGGCAGCTGGCATTGAGCATGGTCCTTGAAAGCCTCTTAGTCAAGTGTCCAGACTTACAGTACTTGGATGTGACTTTCCAAAATGGGCCCAATGAAGGAGACGACTGGTGGGATGCACTAGGCTCTTTGCTGAGCAATCACGCGTCGTCGCTTCGCACTTTGCACCTACACAACCCTTACGAAGTGGTGATGCCGCCTGAAGACGGCGCCCCGATTAACCTCGCTACGATGACTCAACTACGGACTCTCACACTGCCCGGTGACGCAATACTGCCATCACGATATAACCGGCATGGCATATTAGGCTCACTTGGCGAGCAGCGCGTCGAAGATAGTGCTCGTGGGAACGCCAGCTCACACCCCAATGGCATCTCCCGAAACGACGAAGGAAAGCCCGCAAGTACACGTGGACCAAAGGAAAGCTTCGACCATGCGTTGGTGTCATTGACAGATGTTTTGCCCCCAAACCTGACTCAGCTCGCCATTGTCGACAATACAACACTTCCGAGCAATGTTGCTAGGCTGGATTGGGAATCGCGGAAGATAATGTTATCACCTCAATTTGAGGATCTCGAAACCATTAAAGTCTGGCGGGACCATGCGCCAACCAAGCATATAGTGGAAGTCGAGTGGGAGATTCAGAGAAAAGACGTCTACTGGGAGGTGTCCAGACGTGTATAAAGTTACCAGCAGAGACATAATACACCTTCCTGGGGCGCTCACTAATGGTCCAATCCTCGATTGCCATATGTTTGTTCAGTTTTCCGGCTTGTCGACCGGATCTGCGGCTCTCACCTCCACTTGAAGAATAGTCATTGCGGAAGTCTGACGACAAAGTATGTTTCTTGACCGATGTGATTCACATCCCGGGCGAAGTCGAAAGTAGCTTCGAACCTTCCGATAAGTGGAATGTGTCTTCAAAAAGGGCAAGAAAAACGACATGGACTTCATGCTTCAGCCTTAGAAACACGGAAAGTACATGACAAATATGGGTTGCCTCACTCCACCACCAGATTCATGGAAAAATTTAGTGTCAGGTTTCAGCTCGCCTTTGAATGTCAATGTTCAAGTACGTCCTTATAGACTAACGCCAGCTTAGAGAACCTTTTGACGTAGGGAATAAAAGATAACTGCGCGAAACCCGCAATGTCAGCTGCAAATCATGTTCGGTTCATCAACTGAGCAGCCAAAGATACGCATCCGGTCTGCGCCCTGGGGGTTGAGCTCCTTTTACGAAGGCTGCTTGAAATCTTTCTCCGTTAGGCTGGAAATGCAATCTAGCTTGCGTGCCCCTTGCGCTTGTCCAGCATGAATGCCACAGTAGAAATATTGGTCAGGCGCAACCGTACACGTGCCAATCTTGTTGTCTTTGAGATCTACGATGGCTCCTCCGCGGCTGGCGTAGTACGCTGCCGAAATGACTGTTAGGTCTCGACTCCCGAAAACAGATACATGGATTGATCACTCAAGATTTGACCTCAAGGGGCGCTTACTGAAATGCGGGTCTTTGTCCTTGCTCGTCTGCCTCGCATTCAACTCCAATTCCTTGATCCCCTCGCCGGATGCGGACCGGGTGCAGGAATTCTTACTGCCTTTGCAGCGAACACCGTACTTACCTCCACTGACATCGTTGGATCTCCGCCAGACCCAACCGAGCGCGTTGTCACAACCAATCGCCCCACTGGTCCTGGGATAGATTTGCCAGCCGTTGGAGTTGCCAGAGATGCCATTTCCTCCAATGCTTGCGGCGTATATGGAGAAGTCGCCAAGGACAGCTGGAATGACGAACGCCAGAGTGGCTACTGAAGACAAGGTGCTGGGTTTCATGACTCCAAGAGGGTTATAACAAGTTCCGTGCAGGAGCAAGATTGTTAGGAGATGTGACTGTGAGGAGCTTGTTGTAATGAGATTGCTGTTTGTGGATTATCAATCTTGGGCAAGATATTCAAGGCCTTATATGTATACGAAAAACCTCGTACAGTGCCAGCAAGGTATTGAATCTTCAAACGCCTGAGGTTGCTTGTCTCCGTCATGCACTACCTCCTTCCGTGCGCTTTAGCATCCTGTCCTTTCATACGACCCCTTCTGTTTCGTACACTCATACAGGGAAGTGGAACCGTCTTGACCTCCAACAGAAGACCAAGACCAAGCAACACGTACCTCTAAAAGGCAATGCGCCTTTGCTCCTTACCAAATACCGCAGCTTCCTCCCATGAATTTGTGACGTCCGAAGCTGTGTCGTTTCATGATTTGTCAAGGCTGTCTAGGCACGCAATGAACGATACATCGTCCCTATACACAGCACGTGACCATGATGTCTGGTGCAGCCTTGCGACGTAGCGTAAGGTACCTCCGAGAAGGCTGCACCTACGATTGTACGTCCTCGTCAACTGCTCAACCATGATTCACCGGTACCGCAATAGTCTAGTACGCACCTGTGATCCTCGCAACTTGTCCCTGATGATCTTGAACCGATTCCATTCTCGCCGAAAGCTTTTCAGAGATCGAAGGTATGTGTTGTTCTCGTACTCAGTGTGTGGTCGGCAGGAGTTGTTGGAGGATCACGTGATGATTCATCTCGTCGCTCGGAGCTGTCGCCGCGCCCCATCAGGGACTTTTTGCCACCCGGTTTAGGCTCGTGTTTCCCCCACTCTTATGAACCGACAAATGATTTCTGTTCGGCCATCGAGATGATCAATGATCAGATGTTCGCACCGTCGCCCTTGCTGACACAGCTGCGGGAGAACTGCGAGAGCTGGTACTCACTCTCCGCCCAAACTGGAACGTGCACAACGCAGAGACCCGATCGAACCCTGGCCGCGGAGTCCCAAAGTTGGCACGTTGGCACCGCGATACACATCGTTATGACGCGGCACGAACTTGTAGGTCACACGTAAGAGCGCGGTCTCTCGCAGTCGTTCCTGTCCTGTAACACAAACTGTGATATCACCCACCCACCCTCGATCTCACGATGCCAATCAATGAAGGCGACCAACTCACTGGCGAGCACGGCAAGAAATATCTGGCCGTGTCTCCACTAGGCCAATCAAATGTCTGGACAGCTGTTGAGACACTTAACAACAAAGTAGTTGTGGTTAAGGAACCTGATGCAAACGATGTATCAAGAGGAATGCCATCCTTCCAGAACGAGATGGTAATGCATGAATTGTTCAAAGACTCCTCTGGCGTTCGCCAACAGCTCGACCGCATTCCTGCCACTGGGCCTCGCGATCCACCAATGCTTGTGCTCGAGATCGCAGCCAATACCCTCTGGGGTGCACGTACACAACGACCTTTCACTCTCGAAGAGGTCAAGAAGACAACGAAAGACACTCTCATCGGACTTAGGGATGTCCATGCTCAAGGTCTTGTCTATGCGGACTTGAAGATGCAGAATGTAATGGTCGACGGCTTCGACGGCAGCCCATCCGGACCAAAATCTGGAACCGGAGACCTGCACGCAAGCCTAGGAGACTTAGGTATCGTCTCAGAGCCCATGAAAGGCACTGTGCAGCCTGTCTCTTATCGCGCACCCGAAGTCTACTTCAAGAAAGACATCACGCCTAAAGCAGATATCTGGGGCTGGGGCCTGATTTATTGCCACTTGCTCGAAGCTCGCAAGCGCTTTGAACACACTGGCCTCTATGACGAGACAAGTGGCTCGCTTGCCAAGCGTGAGGACGCAACATCACACGCTATCGCGAACGACCACGGACTACACAGTAATTTATCTTACTCTGGTGTGCCCTTGCCGCAGAACGATGCGTCGAAGACTGCGGGTGACCAATGGGAACTGCTGCGGCGACGCGGTTTGGAGGAGGGCGAAGTAGACTTTCTCCGATGGGTTCTTAAGGCAGATCCACTTCAGCGGCCAAGCGCTACACAGATTTTGGAGAGCGGATGGTTGGACAAAACTGATGCTGAAGTCGCACGAGGTTTTCAGCCGCCGAGGCAAGCATGAGAGCGTTAGAGTCAGCAGGTAACCTACAGTGTGATGTATTCATAATGATTTACAGCTCTATTTACCCGAAGCAAATTGATCTAT
Source organism: Cladosporium cucumerinum (assembly GCA_023634325.1). Classification (NCBI taxonomy): domain Eukaryota; kingdom Fungi; phylum Ascomycota; class Dothideomycetes; order Cladosporiales; family Cladosporiaceae; genus Cladosporium; species Cladosporium cucumerinum. The sequence goes on from JALDQA010000003.1 coordinate 681,327, forward strand.
ACTGAATAAGTGAAATGTTTCTGAACACTAAGATCTCATGCTCTGTCCTTTACTCTCGGACCGAGGTAAGTTCGGTCTCAAAGCGTATTAGTATGAGTCTGCCTGCTGCACATGGCATGCCACCAGTGTCAAGCCCTGGATCATCAGATTACCCGGACCTGTTGTTGGACGACAAGGCGTCCGTTGCTCAGCGAAAATGGGGCATCTCGCTCTTTTCCATTGATCAGGAATGAGGTCTCGTTCGCCGCAACCGGCAGAGGCTGAGGCAAGAAGACAGTCCCGTTGAGATGCGCTGGTGCTTCAACTACGAGAGTCAACATGTTATCATCGCCGGAGTACCAATCGACCTTGACGGCACCATGGGTAACTTGTAGCTGTCCGGCTGCAGACCTCAACCCTAAAGTCTGAGGAGCAACTTGGAAATCCTGCCATCCCGGGGTTGAGGGTATGGCGCCCAAGACCACAGGATCGGGCAAGGGATTGATGCCATCGGTGTACTGACTGTATTCGATGAGCCAATGTCAGGAGTTCTTGCCATCTGCTTATCCGACTCTTCTGGACTACCTACAGGTCCACGTGAGCTCGAAGGCTACCTCGGAAAGCGCGCTCTTTGGTACCATGATATCCGTGCTGTGAGCATCAGACTTTACCTCGACTATCAGAGCGATTTGGATGACTGTGTCCCATACGTCTTCGATTACATGCAATTCACGACTCCGGATATCGCCTCTTTCGGGAAAACTGCCAAGTTGAAGATCTATATGATCAAGCCGACTCGGCGCCACACAACCGCAAGTTGGTCCTGAAAACCGCTTGCACAACGGCGGCGTGGCGAGCCCCAAGCCACCATATTGTTGGGTTTGACGATCCACGCCGAGGGTAGTGAATGGGAGAACTTTGAAGGATTCGAACTCGACATCGATTACTCTGATTCTTCTCCTTCGTCTTCATCTGGCTCTTGTTTCGGTGATGGAGACGACGGTGACGAGCAAGGGAACGTCACCGAAGATGATCAGGATGGTCAGCATTGACTTGGAAGAAGGTGCTAATCGATTCGCTGGAGACGAGCACCTCCACAGCAATCACGCAAGCAAGACCTCCAGCCACTTCAAGCTCTTCAAGTTGCCAGGCGAGATCCATGATGCCACCTGCTGCCAACCCGGAATGCTCTAATATCGAAACAGTAATCTTTGCGCATTCGAAAAGATCGTGAACGGCGAGGATACAGACGACCATGACGACGACGAAGACCGCAATCCCTACCTACGTTCTGATAAGAACCACACTGGTCCCAGTAAAAACACAAATGTGCGATTCGCTTCGCCTATCAATAGTGTGCTCCCAGGCATGATCTTCTCTTCGCTTTAGACGCCATCTTGAAGGCAGAGAAGAGTGTGAATGCACAGAGTAGAGAGCTGCCGAGGATTCAAGGTTAGTAATAGACTTCTTAGATTCACAGTTTTCACGACTTCATGTAAGTGTAGGTAAACAGGAAGAGTGAGAGTTGAAAATCTGATATCGTCATCCCCGCGTCGAATTGAGAACAGCTAGCAAACGATCGTAAGTGAAGGCAGTTGAAAACTTCAGTCACTGAACACGCAAAGCTCTCGCCGAGTCGCGCTTTCCACAAATGGATTTGCAGCCACCGTTGCTCAACAACACTTACACATCATCTATCAGTACTTGTTCGCAGACCAAGCACGCCACTGGAGTTGGACTCGGACGCAACAACATACCAGCGCACGCCCGTATCCAGACTCGGGCCGTCGTAAAAGTCCTCCACTCGACCTAGCAGTCACAGTCGCACTCACAGGTGCGCTGACACTTGCAATACGAGAGCGCGCCACGACATTCTAACGTCAACAGCAACTTTGCAGCATCGGCGACAGCACCATGGACCAGAATTTCACCGTTCACGCAAGCACTCAAAAGACGCCCGAAGGCAACTCGAGGGACCTCCATTATACTACATCTTCTTCTGCAGACGCTTCCGCGACTCATGGCGCTCGCTACTTCGACTTCTTTTCTCTTCCTCGGGAATTTCGCGACATGATCTACGATCAGTTCCAAAGACTCCACCCTGACACCCCGAGGTTCCGTGAGGCTGGCCAGCCTGAACTCATGATGTCGCAACCAGTCGAGACCAAGCCGATCACCAATTTACTGTTGGTGAACAAGAGGATCGGCTTGGAGTACAGAGACTCATGCGAGAAGCGGCTTGGAATGATTGTCTCGAGTCCCATGGAGTACCTCGCCCCAGGAGCTGAACTCGAAGAAGAAGTACACTCATGGGCCGCAGAAAACTCTTCCTTCATACACATACATGCCGGCGATTGGATGAACCGTCGTTTTCTCAATGATCCCAAGTGGACTCTGAGCCCTCTGAAAGATTGGCTCGCACACTGGGGCTCCCAAATGCCAAACTTGGATAGCATAACTGTCAGCGTCTATTTGAACTTTGAAGGCTTGAAATCAACTGTGGGACGGAAGAAGTTCGAAGACACTCTGCAGAATTTCGTCTCTGTTCCAAAGCTCAGGGAGTTCAAAGTGATCACGATGGACAATGCCATCTACTGGCAAAGAAGTGGGCGCGGTCTGCACTCAAAAAAGCTTTTGGTCCACTGGACACCCAGCGGGGCTCGTGAACCGAAACTGATTGATTGTCCACAGCCATACATAGAGACTTGCTGCGAATGTTACGATTCATGGGACATTGATTCTGATGGCGCGAGGAGTGACTCCGATGATTCAAGCAGTCATTCTGACGACGGCAACAATGACGGTGACGGTGACGGCGACAACGGCGATAACAGCGAAAATAGCAATAGTGACTTCGAAGCGATGGCGGGAAAACTGGAGCTGTAAACGATCCTCATAGCGATGCGGACTACGGCGATGATAAGAATACAGAAAATGCGGACCAGGACTCCAGCGAGGACTCGAATGGAATGGGTTCTGGTGGCGACGATACAACAACTGAGTCACAAACCAACCAAGCTCGCAGCCATTTTGACTTCTTCGGTCTGCCGCGTGAGGTTCGGGACATGATATACAATCAGCCTGAGATGCTCGATGAGGAAATTCCGCTCTACGGTCACGACGACAGATTAGACTTGCATTACTCTTCACGTCAAACGGCCATGACCAAACTGTGCACATCCCTCCTCATGGTCAACAGTCAGCTCAGCACCGAGTACGAAAACAGATGCGCAGGGCGCTCGGGGCTCTTCATCTCGGATGTGCTGAAGGAACTCAATGTGACTTGGACGGACGGCTCGGAAATACACCCAAAAGCAGCAAGCGAGTCTTCATCCATGCACGTCCACGCAGCAGACTGCCCGGACCCTTGGGCCGCGTCCGGTCCAGTCAATTTGGAGTTTTTCAAACGATGGCTTGCGCGTTGCGTCTCGCAGATGCCGAAGCTGGAGAGCATTTCTGTCAACCTTTACACCGACCGGCCCGGCGTACTAGAAGCCGTGATGCGGAGGGATTATATCAAACAGCTGGACAACCTCACCTCTGTGTACCAACCGACTGAACTCAGACTCATCGTTATGGGAAACCCGCTACAATGGCGCTCGAAATATGCAGACAAGGATATGCTCGTCTGCTGGAAGCGCGGAAGTAATCTCCCCGTCCAGGCTATGGATCGTGCCATGAGCTATGAAGAGAACTGCTGCAATGGACCACTTGCCAGCGACATTGTGGTGGAGGAGCTCCAGGAGGACGACGGGGAAGATATTGAGGGTGCCCATCCAAACCACGACAGCGAAGACGGGCACGAGGAAAGTGAGTCTGTACTGCGTCGCACCTGGGGAGTGATAGATCCGTTTGGCTGGTTGCACCAGTGATCGACGACATTTCAGCCATCGATACTATAATACGGCTTTCAAAACGCCAACGCAGTATACTCCTTTCGGTGGTTGGGCGACAGACCCGCACCGCGTCGTACAATTAACCCAGTCGCCTCCACTCCAGTTGGGCAGTTGCCGGCAAGATCGAAAAGCAAACACGGCAATTCGCCCGTTCAACCCCAACTCGGCCAAGCCTCGAGCATACAAAACAAAAAGGCTCCACCAACGTACTTCGCCGCAGTGTCCTCCGGGACGAGAGGATCACAGATTCCAAAGCCCGGATGCGAAGGCCACCGTCGTTATTCCTTCAATACAAGCGAAGAACATCACATATCCTCATTCCGAATGGATAGCAGAGGTAGTTAGTCTCAGAAACTTAAATTTGAACGCAGGACACCTTGCCGGTCAGTTATGTCCCTTCCAAACGCAGCGAATGTCTGTCATGTCCAAGAAGCTGTTTCCGAGCGGGTAGAGGGAAAATCGATCATCCACGAGTCTAAGCATTTGGGAAAAACTTTTAGGTTTTTGTCGTAGAATATGAGAGTACTCAAATCGCTAACTCCTGGTGAACAAAAGTCCGACGTGTACAGTAACACTTGCACGTCGCCCGAGGCTAGTGGAAAACAAACATATCGCACGAACGAATGCTCGAGCGTGGTATCGTATCGCTTCATAGAATGTATCTGTATAGCTGTAAACAAAACAAGTCGAGAACAAACGCAAATCGATGATGCGAACCTCTTGTCTCGCCTGCTCCTTATGCCTTGGGTATCATCCACTTTCTCTCGCCAGCCCTCTCTCATCCGTTGCTGCCTCACCAGGATCATGAACCGGTGTAAAGCCTATTACTCTGCTGAACTACGAGCTCAGTTCCGTGAGCAACAAAGCATGCCAAAGCGTGCGCTCTAGCGGGCGCGGAATGCAATAGTCGATCATCGCCTTCGCCCAGTCGTTCCGCTTGGTGAGCAGATATCTTCGCTGGTCTGTGCATCCTCTCGTCTTTCTTTCTGTTGTCGTCGCATAGCTGGAATCTCCGCTTACTTTGCCCACCCCAAATGTGCTTATGATACAGGTCCAGGTGGATTTGAATCAGCTAAACGTGGGCCAAGCCAAGCGGTGGTTTAATCTTTCTGGCGCAAGATTTCTTCGAAGAGATATCCGTTAGTTTTTGTTTGCTCCTACAACATGATCGCCTCGAAATCCTCTCAGTAGAGGCCCGTATCCGTCGTTGACGAGATCGAGTTGAAGAGGAAAAGGCTTTGCGCACCTGTGAGAAACTCCTCGCTGTGGAATGATTGTTAGCGTTCTGCTCTCTTGAAAATAAGAACAAGCACGCAGCGACTGCCGTGCTACGGGAAACTTACAAGCTCAATGTGATGTACCCGTCACGGTCCTCATCGTAACGCTTGAACACATCTGTCATGCGCTTCAAACTGATGCAAGCCTGTACGAACAAGTCGAAGCTCAATCCCTTCTCCCTTTGTCCCTCGTCGCCTCGTCCTCTCGAGGTCTTAGCGTAAGTGTTGAACAGCAGCTGCACGAACTGCGGGCTCAAGCGGTATCCGAACGCCACCAGCGCATCTGTGAATTCCTGCAGACTGATGTTTCCGCTCCTATCTGTGTCGAAGCGATCGAAAAGCCCACGCCATGCTGCGAGGAACCCCCATAGACCGCAGAACTCCTCAAAGTTGACAGTACCGCTGCGGTCCGCGTCGAACATGCGGATCATCATCTTGACCGTGTGAGGGTCGAAGGCAGTGTAGTCTCCGTTGACAAGCGCGCGGCGGAGCTCGTTCTCGGTGAGCTGGCCTGAACGATCCTTGTCGACCTGCATGAAGAGCGACCAAAGGCCATCACGGTCGTTTTGATCGCGAGGTGGCGGGCCTACGGTAGGAGGACGCTGTTGTTGAGGGATTGGTGGGCGGTTGTGGGAGCCGGAAGGCGGAGGACCTTGACCATAACTCGCAGGCGGAGGAGGCGAGGTGAATGAGGGACGTTGCTGCTGTTGAGGTGGAGCTTGGGAGTAAGGCTGCTGCTGCTGCTGCTGCTGGCTGCTGAAGCGCGAAGGCGGCGGCTGTGGGTTGGAGTTGTAGGATGTGTTGTAGCGAGTCTGCTGGTCCCAGTTTTGCGACTGCGGCGGCGCGGGACTCGAGGATCCATAGGAGCCTGGGATAGGGCCAGGCGACTGGAAGCCTTGGCTAAGCGGAGGCCTGCTGTTGTAGCGGTCGTCGGGGCGCGCGTTCTGCGCCTGCTGCGGTGGTGGAGGCATGGGTTTGTTGTACTGAGCTCCTGGAGGTGGACGGTTGTTATTGTTCATGAGTTGGGCAGCCTGCTCGGGTTCGGCGTGTCTGGAGGGCGAGTATCGAGTCAGCCTTTCGTCGCGCGGCCAGTGGACATGCGGATGAGGCGCCATGAGTTTGCGAGGCGTGCACGTGAGAGCTCGAGGGCAGGTGAAAGTGAAGAGAGGGAAGAGGGCGAGACGTACGCTGGCAGAGCATCGGGGTTGTATCGCTGGTTGTAGGCCATGTTGGAAGGCTCTCCGATCGGATTCGCCTGCGCTAGGGGAGTCTGCGAGTTGGCCTTCCCTGTCGTACCGAATGTTCTCCAGAAGCGTGTCCGCTAGTGAATGCTGACTACGCAAGAATCCGGGCTGGTGGTGGAAAGGTGTACGTCAACACACCAAAGTTTGCGAGAAGAAGAAGAAGAAGAAGAAGAAGAAGATGAAGAAGGCTGTACGCGAGCGAGTTTCCCTTTCCCTCCGGTGAAGATGTGATGACTGCAAGAAATAGTTTGCTGCACGATCTTGTGATTCTTTTCGCAGTGAATGACAATAAAAATCAGGCAACTTGTTCGCAGGCGTAAGTTATCTCTGCGGCGTGTTCAAGGCAGGCTTACCAAGGTGTTGCGATGACGCAGTGCCATGAGGGGGAGACCTCTTCAACTGACAGGTGAGGAGGCCAGGCGAGGCGAGAAATCGAGGGCCCAGACGCTAACATCGCTAATATCGCTAACATCGCTAACATTCACCTACTGTAGTCGCCGCTACTATCTTGGGAACACGCCACCCACCCCGGGCTGAGTGGCGCCGACTTCATCTCCTCCGCCGGGCATCAACCTTGCGTAACCTTGCGCGTGTCGGGCATCTCGATGACTTTTCTATCCTTCTACCACGACCCTTTGGGCATCAGCCAATGATGCTGTCGCTCCCAACCACTCGACTGACTCGGTGCACCTCATGAACCCTTAAGGACTCGAGACAAGATGATGACATTTCCTCGTATGACATTTCTACCTATTGGTTACACAATCTGGAAAGCGCGCGCCTTACATACGTCCGCCAATCGCAAGCTGCCGCCTCCATCAAGCATGTGTGAGTCTGAGCCATGAGTGCTTCCCAGCGTCTCTTTGTTGCGCGACTTGTCCACTCGAGTCCTCCTCAAACTTGCATCCCACACCCGATGCCACGAGATGAAGAAGTAACTCCTCATCTTGGCGCGCTGTTATGACTGCCGAAGGCTTGATCGTGGGCTCACTCGAAACGTGCGAATCCTTACGTGAAAGACTCCCCATTACACTTTCCTCGTCTCTCAGGTCTTTGAGGATCGCCTCCAGCGCCGCCCACGTATCGTACGTCTTGAACGACTCGCCGTAGTAAGCACATTGCGAGATCAAATTCGCTCGGTTCCTCCTGGCAATCCACTTGGACAGCTCCGCTCTGCTGGCAATCGATTGCTCGTGCAATTCCTTGGAAGGTATCAAGACAGCTTTGAGGTGCAGTCCGCCGAGTTTCGCCACATCCAGAGAGTGAACCAATAGACACTCCGCATCCCCTTCGTAATTCTTGAGGCGCTCCTGATGCTCTGAGATTACATCCATCGGTAGCTTCGAATGATCCTTGGCCATGGCCTGGAGACGTTTGTTCATCCGGTCGTATGTCGTCTGCGCTTCATGGAGAGTATACATTGCGTCGATATCGAGGTAATATTCGTCGTTGCAGGTGGCTGTCTTGCCTCCCCCGCAAGGCATGGCGATGACATGTCGAAGTCCAGTGGCCATGATCTCTGCAAGGCCTGGATTAACGTGCACTGGCAATTCTTAGAAAGCAGAGGTATGGCTCGTATGATTTCGCGATGGTAGGAGATTGAAGGACCAGATGTTATGATGATCCATCTGATAATAGCAAGGCGTACAGTCTCTTATGGGCGGTATGAGCTGGAAGCCAAGCAGCCACAGTGCGCGTACCAATGCATGCTCTACGAATGAACCACGGCACTGATGCACACACCGCCGCAGTTTCAGACGGAACAGACGGTCGCCTGACTGCCACGGCATAATATAGATCAAATATGCACGTCAACGTTGATCGGCACCGCGCTAGCGCAGGAACGAGCCTTATCTAGACAATGCAAGAGGTGATATGATGAATGGCTACAGAACGACACCCAATGTACGAATCAATGCAAATGAATTGCAATCAGGGAGCTCAGGTTTTCCGTCATGACAACTGAATCGCCAAAACCATTCTTTCGAGTCCTCTCGATTTCGCCGCAAGTGGGAAGTTTGGCAGCCTCACACAACAGAGCATATCAAGATGGGATCACTGCCAGAAGCCGACGAGCGTCCGACGTTCTTCTTTGTGAGCACTGCCTCTTGAGGAATTGGTGGTTCGCTGATGTATGACTCAAGGACATCGACGACTGTCTCTATTCTAGAGATAAAGGAGTGGACAAAATGATGTATAACAAGACCGAGCAGGTACGCTATGCTCCATCTATCTACTCTAGCACGGACTTCACAGACTAACATGTCCGAGTTCATGGTGGACAGCTTGAACATGACACCCGAGCAAGCAGCTGCTCTGCACCAACAATACTTGCGCGAATTCGGCTCCACGATTGAGGGCTTGATCCACTACCACCAGGTAGATCCCATGTTCTTCAACAAGCAAGTCGACGACGCATTACCCCTCGAAGACCTCCTTGAAGAAGACATCAAATTACAACAAACACTCGCTCGCTTCGACAAAACGAAAGTCAAACTCTGGCTATTGACAAACGCTCACATCACCCATGCCCATCGCGTGGTCCACATCCTGGGCATTGCGCAGTACTTCGAAGGGATCACTTTCTGCGATTATGCTTCGGGGAAGCTTGTGCTGAAGCCGAGTCAGAATATGTATGCTGTCGCGGAGCGGGATGCTGATGTTGTTGGTGTGACAGACTGCTTCTTCGTGGATAATTCTGTGCAGAATTGTATTGCGGCGCAGACTAGAGGGTGGACTGTCGTTCATCTCTGCGAATCGCCACAAGTGATGAAGGGCGAGGATGTTGGATATCGAGTCGGAAGTCTACACGAGCTGCCGGATCTCTACCCAGCATTTACATAGACGGGGGGGATCTCTTCTGATCAGCAACCCCCAAGGCATGATTGGCTGGCCACGTCGTTTGGTTTCAGAAAGCGTGCAAGTACTCGTCAAAGCATTCGCAAGCATCTTGCAACAAGTTTTCAATGGCTAGTTTTGGCGATCTCCTCCGACCACTTTTCTCTTGCCCTAAACTATGATTACTATCCACGGCACACTCATAATTCATTCTACTGCAATTGATAACAATGCGGTGACATTCCGCACTGCTTTGTCACCCTCATTGAGGTGTCGAAGCTGGATCTCTGCTTTTGAACTGTGATTCAAGAAATGCTTACATAGCTATTATACTTTGTGCGAGCGATAGGCGCTGGAATTAGGACAACACATTCTGGATCTTGATGCTTTTGTGTAAGTTATAGATCCTCGATCACTAATCGTCGACGAACAGAGACTTATATGGTACTGGACCCGGCGTCACTTTTACTTCCATGAGCTCCCTCTTCGTACAAATATATTCCAACACAACTGGAAAATACCGACCCAGTGATCTTACATTGGCGCTATGGAATGGCTGTTTCAAGGGATTTCTTGAGGGATCATGGCTGTCATCAACGATCGGGTCGACAGGATCAACGCCAATGGCGACTCCCGCGTCGGCTGGAAGTCTGCAGTCATCAATGGGAAAACTTATGGTACTGTGGTCTTGCTCTTCGTGTGCGCTCACAATGTCATACTGACTGTTTTACACAAGGTACATAATCGCCGAGCCCGATGCTGGCTACACCCGCACGATCATATTGGTGCGTCGTGTCATTCGAGAACGCTGTCTGTGAGACACAGGCAGGCGATCGCTTGTGGATAGCTGACAGTGGCGCTGTGCACAGATTCGCGGCTTCCCCGATCTCTCAATGGGTTGGAGATATCAAATCTCACATCTTCTTAGGCTCGGCTTCCGTATTATCGCTCCCGATTGCATTGGGTATGGTCGTTCTGTAAGTGGGATTTCAATGACTGCGATCGAGCGCTGTTGTGTTGCAGTTGAACCAACCGCTTTTTTAGGACGCACCTGAAGTCTCACTCGAGCCTTACACGTTCAAGTCGCAGGCCGTTGACTTTCACGAGCTCTGCAAGTCGCTTGGCTATAACGACGTCGTAGTCGGTGCACACGACTGGTGAGCTCCAAGAAAATATCAACTCTACACGCTCTCGTCTAAGTCCCGACACTCTTACAGGGGCTGCATGATAGCCTACCGCTTCGCACTCGGATTCCCCTCCTTCGCCACCCATCTCCTCATCTTTGCAGTGCCCTACATATCCGTGACAGACACTATCATCCCCATGGACGCCTTCGTCGAGCTCATCCCGACCATCCGCTACCAAGTCCAATTCGGCAGCGAAGAAGGCCTCATCGAGTCCCACACCAAAGACAAGCCCGGCATCCGCAACTTCTTTGACGCCATGTACTTTGGCCGCTCCCCCGAAGGCGAGCTCGCTATGACTCCAGCGGAAGGCTATAATGCCGAGCTCGCGCCTGCTTTGAACCGATCGCCTCTAATCAGCGAAGAGGAGCTGGAGTACTACACCGAGGAGTATGCGCGGAGAGGCCTGCGTGGTTCTTATTGATGACTGCGATACAGAGAACCTGCGAGTCATCGCGTAGTTTGTGTTAACCACCGTTGTAGGCAATCATTATCGTACACGTTTGGCGAACTGGTAAGCTGATGGGCCGTTGTTGTATATCGAGTATGGCCTTCGGATCAAGTGTCCGGTATTGTTCGTCAGGGCGATGGAGGATGATGTGATTACTGGCGAGATCGTTGGCATGATGGGCGCGAATGTTCCCTGATCTGACGATTGAAGAGGGTTGTGCTGGGCATTGGCTTTTGTGGTAAAGGCCGCGGGAAGTAAATGGTTTTATCACTAAGTGGATGGAGCAGCAGGGGTTGACCTCTCTGGCAGCTATATAGGCAGACGAAACGATTGACAGTAAGACTTCCAGTGATGTAGTAGTTTAGTCTATAACGGCAACACTTGATCACCATTTATCCGTGCCTTATATGTCATCTTGGGGTAACCAGGGTTAGAGCTGATGTCACTCTGCTCGTTGTCACGTGAGCTCACCGCCGCGAGATCCATCTTTCCTCCAGCGTCATAAGTGAACTTCTGTCTCAGTTTCAACGTGTACATGCATATTACTCCACTAATAGCCAAGTTCACGTATTAAGGAACAATGGCTTTGTTGCATATGAGAGACATTCATGACTTGCTGCCTCAATACAAACAGTCGGCACACCGTCTGCCATACGATATTGACTTTGCATATACCCAGGTAAAAGTAGAACCGAGAATGCCCAAGTGGCGTGACATGAGCTCGGGACACGAGGTCTTGAGTCTTGCACTCCCATAACAGCTTTGTTTTAGCACTTATCAATTGTTATTACGGTGCACCCACACCGTCTCTTTGGTCTTCATGTCGGCATCCTCGAGCGCTATCACAGCAGTGCCCTGCAACAGGGAGATCACGACTTTCTTCTCCTTGCCGCCAGAACTACGCGACCTCATCTATGACCTCTGCTTCCAGGATTCGCAGCAGCAATGCCATCAATGCGGATCGATCGGAACACCACGCTTCGCCGTCCGCTCCTCATTACCGCAACTGCGCTTAGCGAGTCGACAAGTCAAACAAGAGTACGACAGGCGCTGGCCATTGAACAGCACTCTCTACTTCTCTGTCGCCAGCTATAACCCCTTTCTGAAATATTTCGAGCGGCCTCTCCCTCGACCGCCTCGCCTCGCAGCCATGTCGACTGTAGTGAGCGTTGATCTGGAATTCCACGGCTTCGTCAAGGTGCATTGGGGCTTGCCACGATATATTACTGTCCTCGACTTCGTGAACCCCGCGCTGACCACCTTGGTCGAGGACCTACCGCATCTGGAGAAACTCACAGTGTCTATGCGTTTCATAAACGAAAGCTGCAGTTGGGCCCAGAATGTTATCCGGGCTTTCGAGAAACTCGATGCCGTTTTCGAGGACGTCAAAGCTGGTTATCCGCATCTCGCGAAGTTGGTCGAATTGAATGCGATTAATGCGTTCTGTTCGAAGCGAGACGGTGTCGAGTATGTGAATTTTGTGACGTGGACCCCGAAAGGGGGTTTACGATACGACAGAGAAGACCTCGATGCTCGATCGCGATATTGTCCACACTTCGCTATGTGTTCTGGAAGGGGCCGCGAGTACTCTTGATCGGAGTTGGGCATGAATGCCATTGGAACCGGGCTACAGTGTATGGGGGCTTCTGGCTAGGGTGCAATGGGTTCAGCGGCAAAGAAGTGGCGATGTATTAGGAAGTCCCTTCACTTGAGGAGTGGACTCGTTCGAACGATTCGACCCCGGAAGTGAAAGCGTATGACAGCTTGGTGCATTTTACGTTACTTGCTTCCTTTGTTGGTTACTGACGACGCATTGATCGTTGCTTTCACTGGCGCTTCTCCACAGCGATCGAAGCCCACGCGACCACATTGCACTTCGCGGACAGCTATGTCAACGCTGTATGGTTGCATACGGCCTCTTGACAGGGAGGTGTGTCAGTCACTGTCGCTGACGCGAAACTCCGACCAACACCTACTCCACATTGCCTTACCTCGTCATTCTCACTGTTGCCGACACATTGCGCTACCTCGTCACATTCACTATTGACGACATATAAGCCGACGTTGCTCTCGTAACACTTGCACACTCCCATCAAAACCACCCAACCACATCACCCAGCTCGCCAATATTTACTCATCACACACGGCAATGGCATCGCTTAACGAAACTACCGCTACCACGGCTGGCACAAACTCCAAGACAGGATTCTTCGACCTCCCGCGCGAATTGCGTGATGAGATCTATGACCTCGCCCTTGAGCATGAACGCCCCATCGCACAGGACAGTGGGACCATGCACCTTCACGTACGTGCGCCAGAGCCGCACCTACGTCTGGTCAGCCGGCAGTTCGCGTCAGAGTACTACGAGCGCTCGCCGTTCGAAAAAGATATCTGTCTGTCCGTCAACGGAAGCAGCCCAACCATACGCCCCCAAAATGCAGGCGGCTTCACCTATGCAGCCAGAGCTTCGACGGTCAATGTCACACTGACATTCGATCCGTTCGATGATAGCCTGTGGAGCTACGTCGATTATTTGGCTTCTTGGCTTTCCAAGCTTATCGAGAATATGCCGTGCATTGGGACTCTCCACATCACACTCTGCTTCAACATCCCGCCGAGTCTGAAAACGTTCGACTGGTTCTCCCGCGCGGCACATCGAGCTAGTCCGTACGTCGCCATACAGTTCCGCCAGTTGCAAAAGGGAATGGAACCCATCATATCACTCGACAAACTGGATTTCATGGTGGTGCTGCCCAAACTCGACACCAACAATGCTGACTGTACCAGAACCGAGCTTGGAAAAATTGGTTTCTGGACGCCCGCTGGTGGCTACGAAGCGGATGTCGGTCTTGCTGAGCTACGCCGCAAGTACAGCGGTTCGTGAGTACTGGTATGCAGCTCGTAGAGGTGGGGAGGAGAATGGTGGGTGCGGAGCTACCCCTGCACGGCACAAGTTGCTGATCACGACGCACAGTCGTTGCATAGCTCGCCAACCCTGGGGCTTCACAGAGAGAACAAAGCGCGGCATGAGGTTCATTACACCTGGCCTGCGGGATTGAAGCTTCCCATCTAAGTGAGATGCGGGCGGCCAGCCTCTCAGTAACAGTAGAAGTATACGAAATGCTGTTGTACTTCATGATTCATGGTCATGCCAAGGCACACAGCTGTATTGAGGTATAAAGGCTATTTCATCCCAATCATTATGGTTAGGATAAGTAATCATTTATGCATACTTTGTACCTGCGTATCCAACAAATACAACAGTTTAGACTAGCATTTTTGCACGGCCGTGGAAACACGCCAGCAAAGATTAGATTGACAAAATATACCTCCGTCGGTGCTTTGTAATCTTCTATATCTTGAGAAGGTGTTGCGAGGGCATTAGATCTTCAAATTTATTGAGGCATCCGTTCATTATCACTGTGTTTGTGAGGTTATCTTGATGGTGGGATTTACTACGGCTTATCAGGACCAGCTACACCCTTAGGATAAGTAGCAAAGTTGTTCCTTATATATAGAAGTCCATTTTGTCGCATATAAACTCCTTTGTAGCTATGATAGTTGTTAAGATAAGTGGTAGTGAAGAGGTGTATCAAAAGTCTTGTATATTTGAAGGACCTCAGCCGAGCTGATCAAATTTCATCGCACCAACGGAGGTATTGATGCCCAGAGCTTGCTGTACGTCCCTATCTACCGACAAGAGCTGTGGACCCCATGAGTTCCTGTCTGATTTCTACGTCCACCGTTCCGCGAGATCCTCTCGTCTAGCATGAACGTCGGCTCAAGAGCTCTGTCCAGAGGCAAGAGCCATTCCAATACTCTCGGCAGTGAAGTCGAGAAGCGTGCTCCGACTGTCAAGACCAGTCGCAGACGTGATAGTCTAGGCGATGGCGACGAGGTGCCGTTGCAACCATTGGACCAGCGCGGCGGGTTCAAGAGCGAGAACAATATAGGCATCTCCTTCAAAGTGTGGCACTCGGGCGAAGAGGACAGAGAGCTGTATCTGAGCAATGCGGAGATTGTTGTCACGAGGACACAGGATGTTGAGTCGAAGTAATGCGCTCGTCTTACTGAGAGCACTGATGCGTTGCCATGTTGGTTCCTCCGCAATTTGTAGCCTTGACCTAGCCCGTTCTAACATATCAGGCATACCCATTCACGAGTGTGGCTCATCGTCACCCTCATCAGACACTCCTTGGCACAATGTACACTCGATGCAGGAAAGCGGGGCGTTCGGCCCTGGCGTTGTTTAGCTATGTACAAATAAACAGCAATCGATCATCGTCTCTCATCCGGACCCGCAGCCTCCTCATCCACATCATCGTCATCATCATGCTCGTCGAAACCGTCGGCTTCAAGTCCAGCCCCACGAATACCAAAGCTCAGCAAGAACCCAACGAACGAAATGCCGCCGAAAATGCCAAAAGCCAACAGCTCGCCTTTGCCTTCAAACCTGGTAGCAGCCGTGAAAAGCCCACCGCTTACAAATGGTCCAACAGCCCTACCAGCAGCCGAAAGGGTTTGCGCTAGGCCATTGAGCGTTCCAAGCACGGCGTGAGAAGGAGCGGAGTTGGTGATGAGCAGTAGAGCGGATGTCAAGCCGCCGACCGCGGCGACTGTCTTGATGATCAGCACTGCGCCGAGCTCGACCCAAAGCCAGACTTTGCCGACGGTTGTTGGAGGATTGTTGGCGCCGCGCTGGGAGCCGTTCTTGTAGCCCACGAAAGGAATCAGTAGGAAGGCGACGACAAAGCCGGCTAGGCCCGTGCGGTAGGTGGCTTTGTTGCCAACTTTTTCGCGGAGGCGACCGAAGATACCGACTTGGAAGAGGATAGTGATGATACCGGCGAAAGCGAGAGAGAAGCCGATTTCTTCTGGTTTGAGGTCACGACCGGTTGGTGGAGGCGCTTGCGCGAAGATGGGGTAAAGGCTGTTGAATGAGATGTTGGCAAGCTGGAAAATGAGGAACGTGATAAGCAACAAGACAGTATCGCGGTTGAGGACCTTGCGGATGCCAAGTCGACTAGAGTTGTTTCCCGAGTTTGCGAACAAAGCGGGCGCTGAGCCGATTGATTCATCATCGGAAACGTCTTCTTCGGCGGTTGCGTCTCCGTTCTGTGATATAGCACCATATTGATGTTGCTCCTGGTTCTTAGTATGTCTGTGCCGGCGGAGGTACGTCGGGCGGCGTGCGCTCGTGAATTGCCAGATCCATGTGAATAGAGTGCCGATGCGCTTGCCGAGAGGCGGCATGTCTTTTGCTTCGTCCAGAGATTCTTCAAGGAAGAACATTGTCAGGACGAGATCGATCAAGAGCACTGCCGCTGCGAACAAGTTCGGCGGCAGGTAGGGGTATGGGTTGTCCTTGTTAGTGAAGGGGATCTTCTTGGACACCAGCAATCCACCTGCTAGCGGTCCTGTAATACCACCAAGACCATAAATAACAGGCAAGTACGTGAAAGCTCTGCTCTGATTCGAGCGATCCGTGATCTCTCCCAGACATGTGCTGATGACGCCTTGGTTTCCATTGACAGAGCCCATCAGTACCTGAACTAAAACCGCCTGCCACATCGTTCGACACATGCCGAATAGCACGAAACAGACCGCGGTCAACAGGGTACCGGTCAGGACGATCGGCTTTCGTCCGATGCGATCCGACAACAGTCCCCAACCAAAATTCGTTGCGAATTGCGCCAGCGCGAATGCGCTCGCAATCAAGCCAACATACAATCCCACCTGTCCCTCCTTAACCTCCGGAAAAGTGCTTGCCATCTCTGGCAAGTATGGGCTTATACTGTTAAGCGCCGTCTGCTCCGCCAACGCTATCACTGCCAGTATCGCGAGCTGCCCTTTGGGTAAAGGCGTCTCGTTGTGCTTATCGTGCTTGTCGGGCTCGTCGCCATGTTCGGAGGACGGAGGAGATGGCGGCGGGACCGCTACTGCTGTGTTGTTGCGCGCTGAGTTGCCCCGTTCCATGCCATCTCTTGACGGTCTGTTGCCCAAGTTGCGCGGCGGCGCGGCTGGAAATGTGTTGTACTTGAAGGTCGAGGATTGGCGCTGCTTCAGCGTCGGTTTCGAGAGTGGGTGTAGTTGAGGCTTGGTTGAGGTTGTACGCCGCGGCGCCAGAGGGCGGGTCTCATTTTCGGTGGCCGTGGATTGTGACATGTTGGATAGCTATGTATAGATATAGATACTGGTGGTGACAGGCGAGATGGATAGGCGGCAGCACCTGTGCCTGTGTGCTCTGTCGAGCGAGCGCAAGTACAACGACGACTGCGCAGTCCAAGAGAGAGTGTCCAGGATATGTGTACAAGTGCGCTGGAACGAGTATATTGTAAGACTACATCTCTTGCGCCTGTGATCGCTCGATGACCTCGCTGTCGCGCATTGGCCTGCCCAAACTGCACAGGTTCCGCAATACGACGCCAGTGACGTTGGGCCGCACGCTTTGTGAAGGCTGAACGCTGAAACTCTCGTTCGTGTGCTGACGCGCCTCGGCTTTTGAACTTATTATTCACTGATGTCACGTGACTAGTTTATCAATTCCTGAATCTTGGAAGTCAACTCCAGAATCTTGTAATTGACTTCCAACCACGTGGCAATCTAACATATCTTCAAGGCACATCACGTGGACTCTAGCATGCTACATCTATAGTCTTAGCAAGCCTACATACATGTAGTTGGCCTCCCAACTTCATCGAGCGGGACATTATAGCCTTTGACACTATGGCAGACGCACGGAATGTTCAACGAGATGAAGACGGACCTCCTTATCCCACATTCAGTGAGCGCAGATATGAGAACGAAAAAGCACCAACTTTCTCGGGAGCGTACGAACGTTTGGTATGGCCACTCCGAGGCGAATTTCCGTCCGCTATTACAGTGATGCCAGAGCCACACCGCAACACTGTCACTCCTGAACCATTCTTCAAGGCAGAGACTGGAGAATGGCATGAAATTGCCTCGGAATCAATTACAAATACAAGAGTCTCGTCCCTCGAGGCATCTTTCTAGAACCTAGACTCTTGGGACCGCAATTGGGAGCGAATGCATATGGAGCATGCCGACCCAGCGTACAACGAGTGCGAGTTTGTCACCTACGGCGATCTCAACAATGACGTGCGCCCTTTCGCAGAAGAACCCGAAAGACAGGACGGGACATGGAGTTGGGATGAGCCCTCGGACACAGACATCCTCGTCCGGTGCTGCGGTGAGGATCGCCCTCTAGGTAAAAGAGGCCTTACGCTCGAAGTCCACCCTTCGCCTGGAAACGATTTCGTTACGGTCAAGGACTACGTTGGCGGTGAGTGATCGCATCGGTATATGTATAGGCGAGCTTGATCTGACCCTACAATGTAGCGGTACACCCCTGGCTTATGAGCATGCAGGATGATATCCTTGCAGCAATACAGACAGCAGAGCCTGGCTACTCAGCTTCCAGCGAGTGGAGGCTGAGCAACTCTTGCCACGATGGCCCCAGACACCAAATCGTGCTTCCCGAGCTTTGGGAGTCGATGAACCGGCCGGGTCAAAGCACATTGTGAATGACCTCGAAAGCCCGAATTCCTTCGGCGAGGCGAATCTCTTGAAATGTCTTATGCATCTCTCGTATCTATGCAACCTTCTCGCCGTCATCGTCTTGGTTGATACAGAGCGCATCAACCCGGAAGTCGAGACTTTTGTTTTCAGATACATTTTTGAGATATATTGCAGTGCATCTTCGAGGGCGGCAAGCCAGCTTCGTGTGAAACGGGAAGGTGAGCGGTTGACTTGGACCTCATGACATCTTCCTGCCTTGCCACAGGCGTGTGACAAAGCGACGTGGGGGGTCTTATCGGATCTATCGAGGGTCACAATCGAGATGCCGAACTTGTCTCTGCCTCGAAATACAAAGGTGCAAAGCCTGATTTGTTCAGCTGTGAGAAGGGGACCCCACAGCGCAGGACCATCGCTATATGGTATGGGCCCATCATTCAGTGTGAAACCCTTCCCTGCAAAAATATGCAGGTCTCTGTGGCAAATCTAGAACATGGTACTAGGCAAGCGTCGACTTTTTGGCCTTTGTTCCCATCTTCGCAGACTCGGACTGATTTAGCATTGGAAACCATATTTGGACTCCGATCTTGACCGACTTGCACTGTCGTTGAACCACCGCTCTCTCTGGTGCGTGCAGATGCCCAGGGTGCTGTCGCAATCTCGGCGTCGTAAACTCGCAAATTCTGTAGGGTATGATGATATGCTATTTCAAGCACATACAAGCACAAGTCAGTAAAACTGTGCATCCCATCCGCTCTCCTGCTATATACCATACGTCCTTCCAGCACGCTGCAAGGCTGCCGGAAAGCGGAGATACAAGGCTGCATTGCCTCAGCCTTTGGCCTCACACCATGACATCCGTGAGCACGCCATCCCACCATCTCGTCTTGATCTTATTAGGACGTTGCGCTTGAGCAAGCGACATATTGTGCAAGCACGAGAGAGCAAAATGTGACGTAAAAGGGGCTTGCCACGACGCAACCCTTTACTCACTTATGAGTACGCCCTCCACGCCTAGCATGGCGACCGCCAGCCAAAACTACCCGTCTGCGGACCTCAGGCCAGGTAAAACTATCGAATTCGATGACAAGGTAGTCCAGAAGCTGGCCGAATCGAATTCGAAGTTCGTGAATCTCAGCAGCGAGGCGAAGGCAAGTTGCGACAGCTATATTACATCTCTCCGTGGCGCCTTCATAATAGACAAAGAGTTTTGTGGCGCCAGCCGTGCAGCTCTGAGCCATAAGATATGATCGAGCTGGGTTCGTGCTAACACTTTGCAGGCAGCCACAGATGTTGAGCGTACAATGACCCTGCGACAAGCCATCCGGGCGTACCCAAGGGCTGTGATGTGGTCTTTCTTCTTCAGCACGGCTGTTGTTATGGAAGGCTTTGACTTGGTGCTGATCGGTGCCTTCTTCGCGTATCCGACCTTTCAGTAAAAGTACGGAACATTGACAGCTAAAGGTAGTTGGCAGATTCCCGCACCGTGGCAAGCTGGACTTGGAAATGAAGCGCGAGTCGGTGAGATCCTGGGCTTGCTGCTCAATGGCATCGTTTGCGATCACATTGGCTCCCGATGGACCATGATTGGTAGCCTCACTCTGCTTACCGGACTCATCTTCATACCCGTCTTTGCCCAGAACATAGAGACATTGCAGGTCGCGGTCATTCTCATTGGCGTTCCAGGAGGAGTGTTTCAGACCTTGACGACAGCTCACTTGCGGAGGTTTGCCCAGTCACGCTGAGAGGCTATCTCACGACCTATGTCAACATGTGCTGGGGCCTTGGCCAACTCATCGGCAGTGGTGTGCTTCGAGGCCTGCTTTACCGCGAAGATCAATGGAGCTACCGCATCCCGTATTCCCTGCAATGGATGTGGCCCATCTCACTCATTGTCGGTATCGCGTTTGCACCTGAGTCACCTTGGTGGTTTGTCCATCACGGAGAGCACGAGGCTGTGAAGAGAGCTCTGGAACGATTCCATTCAGCTCAGACGGAAACGCAGCTGGATGACACCGTCAGCATGATGCGACATACCGACGATATCGAAAAGGAGTTGGAGAGCGGTACGTCGTATCTCGGGTGCTTCGAAAGAGTCAATCTGCGGCGAACAGAGATCACTTGCGTCGCTTGGGTCATACAGGCGGCTAGCGGTGCATCACTAATCTCATATGCTGCCTACTTTTTCCAACAAGCAGGCCTACCGACAACAATCTCCTTTGAACTTTCGATGGCTACCTACTCCATCGCCATCATTGGAGTCGTCATCTCATGGTTCACCATGACATATCTTGGCCGACGAACGATATACCTCTGCGGCTTGACTGGCCAATTCCTGATCCTTCTGTCTCTCGGCTTCACCAGCTTGTCCAAGAGCAAGGGAGCGTCGTACGGGAGCGGCACGCTCCTGTTACTCTTCACACTGTGCTACGACATTGGCGTTGGGACGGTAGCGTACTCGATCGTCGCTGAGATTCCTTCGAGCCGTTTGCGCACGAAGACCATTGTGCTGGCCCGCAGCCTGTACAATTGTTAGGGAATCATCAACGGCGTGATCACGCCGTACATGTTAAATCCAGCCTATTGGAATCGGAAGGCCAAAGCAGGCTTCTTCTGGGCCGGCACTTCGTCCTTGTGTCTTACGCGGGAATTTTTCCGCCTGCCAGAGCCTCAGGACCGTAGCTATGCGGAGCTTGAGGTTTCGTTTGAGAGCAAAGTTCCTGCTAAGAAGTTCAAGAACGCAACGGTAGATTCGTTCCGAGTTGAGCAGATCATTGAGTCGACGGCTTCGAAGAAGTGATGAAGGGCTCTTCATCTAAACGCAATTGCTGCGCAGTGGCCTGCCAGCCGCGCTACGGTCCGGCAGGACTAATGCCGTCAGTCTACCTGAACTTTATAATACCAACAATCTCATAGCCAAATACATACGACCATAGGTCAGTGAAAACTGGGCATCCCGTCCGCTCTGCCATACATAAGCACTGAACCGGGCGACTAGTACTAGAGTGGGTGACCATCTGGGAATCCCGCCTGTTGTATGTTATTGCTTTTTTGCACCCGGTATACCTAAGGAATGATGAATCATCAAAGTCCATAAAACAGTTCGATTGACAAGTCATAAAAACTGAACCAATCTTCGGGAATGCACTGATGATAGGCTTTCGAAGAGAAGCCTCGAGACTGGGCTGAATTCGGCACAGCTTATAAGGTCACAGCAAGATCTGAGCATCTAACGTCAACTAGTCCAAACCCCTGAAGATAATCTACACGCTAAAATCATCGTTGCAACGTTGTGATCTGGTAGTCTCCACTTCACATTCGAGTCACTCGTACGATAAAATCAAGGCTGCGAGCGTCTTACAGTCTACCAGTTACCGGCGAGGCGCTTGTTGGGCCGACACAGCTTCAGACTGACGGAGCTACGTCGACGGGTTTTGATAATAAGCTCACTTATGGCAGACAAAATCATTGTGAGGGCACACATCTCATAGTATGAGCTCAAGCTATAGCTTTTTGATGGGATTACCGGCTTGTCATAGGCGCAATGGCTATCAATTCCTTAGCGTACGTTCCTGCCTTCATTAATGGACAGTCTACTCCTTAGTAGCCCCTAGTGATATTCGGCTCGGAAGATCAGAGCAACACTAGCAAGTCTCGTTCGTTATTCAGCTATTCAAGCTAGCGCACGTTGTTGCTCTGACCTATCAACAAGTGTGATCGCGCGCCCGATTATCTGGTATATGTTGACTGCGTCCGTAATTCCTTCTTCATGTTTTAATGCCACTCTGTGCAATCAGTATCAGGTTTTGTTCAGAATGTTACTTCGTAATCTCCTTGGTGGCCTACCAATTACTTCAACGTTGCCTTCTGTGGTCGGAGGCGTTGTTGGAGGCGTCGTGGGAAGTGTGGTCGGAGAACCTACCGTCGAGCTCGACTATGGCACGTTCAAAGGCAACTCGCAACATCTAGGAGCTGACAGCTTCCTGGGTATGCCGTTCGCGAAAGCTGGTCGTCTCGAAAATTCACGACTGGTGAATACTAAACTGGACAAGCTTGAAGGAACCCAAGATGCTACAAAATATGGCGATGCATGTCCACAGAGCCAGTTCACAGATCTATCGTCCAATACAGAGGTGTGCTTGGCGTCAAGATCACAAGCGTCGGAAACCATACTTACTATTGTATCAGGTGAACGGCCTTCTACAAACGCTGGAGCAGATTGCGTTCGCGCCAATCGGCATCAATGTACAAGTGCCTAGAGGCGTCAATTCAACGTCTGGTCTCCCAGTAATGTTCTGGATTCACGGTGGTGGCTTTGAACTCGGTTCGTCTGCTGCGCTTGGTGCTGGAACAACACTCCTTCCTGGCCTGCTTTACCAAGGAGCGACTCTTGTGAAGCAATCCGTTGCGATGGAGCAGCCTATGACATTCGTCTCCGCCAATCACCGCTTGAACGCCTTCGGTGCGATGAATTCGAAGGAGATGGACGACGCTGGAGCCTGTAATCTCTTGCTCAAGAACCAGAGAACGGCGATGGAATGGATACAGAAGTACATCGGCTGCCGGCAACTTCGGCGGCGACAAGAATCGCGTGACGCTCTATGGCGAAAGCGCTGGATCTCTGGCGATCGCCACGCATCTCGTTCTCAACGATGGCAACCCTGAAGGGCTTTTCCGTGGTGCTATCATGGCTTCTGGCGGCATCGCCAAGGTCAAAGACATCCACACGGATCAGTACATCTTCGACTTTATCGTTGAGCAATCAGGTTGCAGTGCAGCTTCTGACAAGCTTGCTTGTTTGAAAGTGACGGAGTACAAGACAGTTTACAATGCGCTTCAACAGCTACCCAACTTCTTTTCCTATACCAATGTCAGACTTCCAGGTTGGTATCCAAGACCGGACGGAACTTACCTGGTCGACTCACCGCATCGTCTGCTCCGCGAAGGAAAGGTTACGGATGTTCCTTACATCATTGGTGGCATGTAAGTCTCAGAACTTCACACTTCCCTACACACGCCACTGACCATCTCACAGGAAGGACGAAGGCACGCTCTTCTCTCTTGTCGCACAACTCAACATCACCACCGCTGCCGACTTCCAGAAATTCTGGAAAGACGTATGGTTCAAGAACGCGACCGGCTCAGAAGTTCGCGCGTTCACTGAATCATACTCCACTGATCCCACGAAGGCTCTCCTTTTGATACCGGCCTCCTGAACCAGCTCGGGCCTCAGTACAAGCGTCTCAGCGCTGCAACCGGGGACTACATCTTCCACACAGGTCGCCGCGACCTCCTCGAGCAAACCTTCGACCAAGGCAAGCACAAGAGCTGGACAGACCTTATCGAACAAAGCCTCCCAGTCCTTGGCCAAATCGGCCTGCTTGGCGATTTGACCAACCTACCGTTGCTTGGATCATTCCACGCATCGGATGTGGCTTTCAACAGCTTCGGCCTTTTACCGCCGCTTCTCAGTCAGAACAGCAGAAACATCATGAGCACGAAGATTGCTTTCGTGAACTCGCTCGATCCGAACAACCATGGTCTTGACTTGCCGCACTGGCCGAATTGGACCCCGGATGAGAAGGCGATGTTTAGATACAAGGAGAGTGGGCCGGATATCATCAATGATGATTTCAGAGAGGCTGCGATGAGGCTTGTTAATGACAATGCTGAGACTTATATGATCTAATTGTGATTCATGGCTGCGAAGGCGATTGCGCAGTGGCCATATGGGGACGAGATGTTCCAAACCAGGCGGCATCCTCAAAATATATCCTGTAACAATATTTGGAGTTTTCGTCAAACGACCCCATGTCTGTGATATATGCTGGCAGGCCAGACATATTTCGCGAACATCATTCACTCTCGATCTGAGAGCCATCTCTTCCAAGCGCTCGGATCCTCTCCGGAACGTACTTCCTCTATATCGCCGTCAACCGCAAGCCCTTCTCTCCATTCATTCCACTCACCAAGACCTGCCAGATGCCTCATGGTCGGCCTTCCGTGCGGACAATTCCATGGCTTTTCCATCTCACCCATGTGTCTCACCACTTGCTCCATTTGCTTCATGGTCAATACTTTACCGACCATGATACTGCTTCGACAAGCCCGCATAGCCAGCATGCGTTGGACTTTCTTCGGGCGGGGGATGTCTGAGCTTGATGTAGGCGTTTCTGAAAGGAGGTACAATAGTTCAGATAAATCGGAGAGGTCAAAAGTAGTAGTGTGCGAAGTAGGCAGTGTGAGAAGACGACAAGTGCGTTCCGTACTCTCCTCCATCTCGTCGGAGTCAGAGCCGGTCATCTCGATCTCGAATCCATTAGCCTTTAGAGAGTCAGAGTGGTTCAGTACGACTTCTTGCTCGACAGCAGTCAGCTCAAGTGTCTTTGGCTGGACAAGACGTTGGCTTTGCAGCGTAATGGTGTGGGAGAAGCGTTCGTAATTGTACTTTTCATCGGCAGCATGCTGGTCGATGATGAACAGCTCGTCTTGGTCCTGGCCATGAGAAGGCGGCCGAATGGCCAGTATGAACCCAAGATTAAATTGGCCAATGATGCGCATTCGCTTGAAGTCGGGCTTTGTGACAGTTAATGAGAGCTTGTTCTCGGCCTGTGTGCTGTCCAGCTCGTCTTCGACGGCACTTTCTTGGTATGGGCCGTGAGCCTTCGAAGCTACCAGAGCGGCAGTGAGAGCTTGTGCCTGCAGCGCGATCTGATCGAGTGAGGGGTGTATGGTGCAGCTGAGTTTTAGTGTGGAATCCTTGCGCCCGCCAAAGTTTTTGAGCACTTGAGACGCGCGTTGTATATTCTGTGAAGAAGGCCGTCCCGCCATTGCTTCAGCTTCTTGAATAAGCTGAGCAACCTTTGCATCCTCTCTGATCCTTTTTGCTTCTTCATCAAGGTACTCTTCGTCCGACTCATCATTGTCTGGGATCGGAAGAATCGTCGAATCTATGCTATCTGAAGCTAGAGATTCGTCGTCGGCCGCAAGATGTACATGCTGTGGAGCTGGCGACCTTTCGCCATCATCGTCATGGGCGGCCTCATCCCCAATGGCAGAATTTTCAGACAACGCTTCGTCTGCACCAGATTCCAGCTCTTGATCACTATCATGATCTGCTGGAGGAGCTGCTGGTCTGCTCAATCCTGCCCAAGCATCATCGTCGTTATCAGAACCAATCTGTGTACCAGGAGCGGCGAAGTTACGAAGTCCTCGAGCCAGCAGCGGGCTGCAACCAAAAGCAGCAGCAGCCTGCGAATTGACTGGCTCATGTATTCTTCGCTTCTTGTACATCGGAGCACTCCCAACAGTTGTGGTAGTTGTTTGATTCCCAATTGTGATTTCGGCAGTCTGTTGTGGAGTCCGCTTGATTCTCATGCGATCGAAGGCGTTTGCTACAGGCCCTGTGATGACCTTCTGGCTGCTTGGCTGAACCGCAGGTATTTCAAATTCTGCTTCCTCCGCTGGCAGGGACTGGGATTTCGCCGGTGCTGCCTGACTTGGCCCACGCGCTGGAGATTCCTCTCGCTCAGCTTCCCTTGCTTGTTCCATAAAAGCATTGAAATCTTGAACCCTCTGCGGTATTTGGGGCGGTAGCCGTTGGGAGCAAAGATCGTCGTATGGAGTACTCATTGGGTTGGGCTTAGCGAGCGTTAGATTGGCCTGCTTTGTCCGTGTGTCCTCGATGCGGTCTTTAGCAATTTTGGGACCCTCTCGATCTACCGCGCCGCGACTGCTATGCTCCGCTACATTGGCCGTGGATGCGTCAAGTTCAGACCTTCTAGCGCCTGTACCCTTGGCTTGGTCCTTTGAAGCAGAAGATTGGCGCTTCATCGGCTTGTCGCTGCGAAGCTCGCTGTCGCGGCTCGTCCAGCTTCCTATCAGGCTTACAGGATTGGCTGTCTGTTTGTCCGGACTTCTGCGACGAGTGCTCGCTGAATACTGTCCTATTCTATGATGTTCATCTTGCGAATCGCTGTCACTACCACTCTGCTCTTCGCTCTCTTCGACGAAGGGTCCAGTGGAGGGCTTTCTTGAAAATTCAAGTGGCTGGAACGAAGGCAATTTCCGATTTGGCAAGGTTGATTGTGGGACGGTATGATTGGTCTGCTCGAACATCACGGCCAAGGCAGATTTCAGACTATCAAGTAGAGCCGTTTGGTCGTGAAGCATGATCGATCTCTTGTCGGGGGACACATTGACGTCGTATGCGTTGGTATCCATGACCAAGTTGGCAAAGATGAACGGAGACTGCGAGACGTTGAACGACTTGTAGACCTCATTGAATGCCTTGGAGACTTGAGGAAGTCCGCATGGCCGTGAATTTACGAAAAACATCTGACGGTCCGGAGCTTGCCGGCCCTCGCCAAAGACTGGCTTAGAAATGTGACCTTGGACGAGGACTTCCCTCGAAGGGTCCAGTCCTTGAGTCGACCAATTGCGAGCGTTTTGTGTGGACGGGCCCTTGCTCGGATCCATTTTCAGTTTGAGGTCAAGCTTGACGAGAGCCAATAGAGTCTTCGCGCCGAACACATTGACAATGTTTTCCTTCGTGGTAGTATTTGACTTCGTCGAAAAGACCACCACCCTCTTGCCCTTGGGCATCTGATTGCTCACTGCATAACGTACCCCTACGCTGATGCAGGCGTAAGAGTTCAGCAGAGTAGTTACCTTGCCATACTCACGCTTGATGTTCTTCTCCAATTCTTTCCGGCGGACGGGAAGGCCGTGAAACAGATTCTCGACAACCACAGTCGTGCCTCTCTGTGCTGCGACCACGCTGGTCCCTTTCAGCTTGCCGGATACCTCGAAATCGAGGCGCTTGCCAACAGCCCCATCTTCGACTCTGGCAGTGGTAATGTGGAATCTTGAGAGCGCGCACAGCGATGAAAGCGCTTCTCCTCGAAAGCCGAAGGTCTCCAGAGAAGTGAGATCCTCATAGCTCGACAACTTCGAAGTGTAGTGTTTCAGGGCAATGGTCTCATAGTCTTCGGGCGCAATGCCTTTGCCATTGTCGGAGACTTCTATAGAATCGAGACCCTGGTTCTTGAAACGGATCTCGATGGAAGTGGCACCGGCGTCCAGACTATTCTCGACAAGTTCCTTGACCACGGAGTTGAGGTCGACAATGACCTGACCGGACTGGATCTGATGGACAGAACGTCCTTCAATGGCCTTGATGGTGGCCATGTGTAGTACAGTTCAGCCCATGGTAATGTTGTTGGTAATGAAGAAGACGCAATTAATATCGAAGTTCTGCCTGCGGTTGATCGCGTCGGCTGGAGTGTGTGGGGTCATCACGAGCCAATCAACGTCAAGCTCTGTTATCAGCGCGTCCAGCACGCGTTTTCAATCTGCATATCCATCTCTTCGAAAGATACCAATATACATGGTGTGCCTACGGTATACTATCGAACCTGTTGATGTGTACCATGAACTCACACTCTCAAACTTCAATACCAGTCAATAATTGTGTCGCACGAATTCAGGCCGAGCATCACCGCAAGCATACATGAAGACAAATGTGTGAACGGGAGGTGGCAGTGTCCAAAAGCTTTCGTTCGATTTTCTCTCATTTCATCATCATTCAAGTCGGGGATTGCCCCACGGGTATCTCATGCTGGGTATCTTTGCTAAACGCCAATTTTTCAAACTTGTTCACTCATCACTGGACGTGCCCTCTTTTCGAAGAGTTCACTCGGGCTTCTCGTCGCCGAGCTTTCGCTTCTTTGCGTCAGGCTGTCCAGCCTCGGACGGCTCATTTGTTGGTGCATCGGGTAGAATCGGTGCCGCGCTCTCAGCATCGAAAGAGAAAAATCGTCTAGATTAACATTAGTGAACGGCTTTCTTGCACAAACATGACGAGCTTTGACTTACGGTATGAACCTCTCATAAGCATTTTCGTCCTTTTGCAAGAAGCTGCAGAAGATAATGCGTTCAATCTTACTGCTCCGCTCCTCGTCTGCATCGAGCCAGCCTTTCACAGCCGCAATGGCCGTCTCGGCAGCCTCCTCACTCGGATATCCGTAGACACCAGTACTGAGCGCGCTGAATGCGATGCTATTGCAACCATGCTCAGCCGCAAGATCGAGACTCCTGGTGTAACAGCTTTGTAGCAGCTTTGTGTGCGTTCCGTTTCTCTTCGTCGAGTGGTAAATTGGGCCAACAGCATGTATGACCTTTTTGCATGGCAATTCGTAGGCCTCGGTGATCTTTGCATCGCCCGTGTCGCAGCCATCAAGTGCTGCGCACTCATCCAGTAGCTCACGGCCAGCGGCTCGGTGGATAGCGCCGTCCACGCCTCCACCGCCGAGAAGTGATTCGTTCGCCGCGTTGACTATGGCGTGAGTACAGAGTTTGGTGATGTCGGTGCGGATGAGCGATATCTTGTCATTGTACTTGCTACTTGCATTTGGCTGTAGAGTGGAAGATGGCGCAAGGCATTGTGTGGTGTAGAGCAGGGCAAGAGTAGGGATCTGGGAGAGGGGAATCGACATTTTGGCGCGTGCGAAGGGGGGTTTCATGCGCGTACGTGGTGGGTGAGTGTTGCTCGCGAAGGCTGGTTGTGGTTGGTAGCATTTCGTAAGGAAGAACCCTCCCTTCTGCAAAGTAGTAGTTCGTGTGCAAGTTGAGTCGGCGACTTTTATATTCACATGAAAGTGAAAGTGACCTCGATGGCGAGTGACGTTTTGGAGCTTGGAGGGGCAGGCGAAGCTGAGCCACAGCGATCGCGGGGTCGAGCACCGCCACAACGCAAGGAAATCCGTTTCGTTCGCCTGTGAATCTTTGTTGACTCAATCGTCTGACCTGCCTCCGGTAAGACACATACACTCCATACACACACGAAGACGTGTACAATTAATCTCGATACGAAGCTCTCCGATAACAACAATCACATAACAAACACCTCACGCCACCAAAAACCACTCTTGAAGACACCATGGCGGACGCCAAACCCCAGGCCCCGCCAGCAGAGGCGCCCGCTGGAGAGACCAAGGGACCCTCTAAACGCGCTCTTGAGAAAGAGGCCAAGAAAGCCGCTGCCAAAGCGAAGAAGGAGGCCTTCAAGGCAGCCGACCAAGGCAAGCCCGCCGCAAGCAAGGAGCCTGCCGATCCCTTCAAACAGGGCTGGCTCAGAGGCGTTTACAACGAGAAGCCTGTGAAGGAGGTCCACACTCGTTTCCCTCCTGAGCCGAACGGATACCTGCACATTGGGCACGCGAAGGCCATTACTGTCAACTTCGGCTTTGCGAAGAGCTACGGCGGTGTTTGCAACCTGCGATTCGATGACACCAACCCAGCGAAGGAGGAAGAGCGCTACTTTGAGAGCATCAAGGAGATGGTTTCATGGCTTGGCTTCAAGCCGCACAAGATCACACACAGCAGCGACGAGTTCGATCAGCTCTATGAGCTTGCTGAGAAATTGATCACAAGGGAGAAGGCGTACGTGTGCCACTGCTCGGGAGCAGAGATCTTCGAGGGTCGCGGCGGCAAGGACCATGGCCCGAGGTCGGTGTGCAAGCACTGGAGTAGGTCTGTGGAGGACAACTTGGAGGACTTCAGGGCCATGAGGGATGGAAAGTACAAGGCAGGCCAGGCATTGCTGCGCATGAAGCAGTTCCTTGGCGTCAAGCCGGAGGAGTATGAGATCAAGGAAGACGACTCAGCGGAGGTGAAGAAGGAGAAGAAGGATTTGAAGAGCAAGGCGGACAACCCTGCCTTGTGGGATGCAGCGGCATACCGTGTGAAGGACAACAACTACCACCACAAGACTGTCTTGAAATGGAGAATCTACCCTACATACGAGTTCACTCACTGCTTATGTGATAGCTTCGAGGATATTACTCACTCACTTTGCACCACGGAGTTCGAGACCCTCAGGCCTGCTTACGACTGGTTGCTGGAGGCGCTGGACCACAAGGTTCCCCGATCGGAAGAGAAGGGTCCGATGCAGCGCGAGTACGGTCGCCTCAACGTTGAAGGTACTATCCTTTCAAAACGCAGAATCGCCATGCTGGTCGAGGGCACGACTGTCGGTGGAGCGCCATCGGCTGACGAGCTCGCGGAGGACGTGGATGCTATGAAGCTCGAGGAAGCGGGCGGTGCCGAGTCCGGTGTTCCGTCTACCGCAGTCGCAAATGGCCGTAAGATCCCTGCCATTGTCCGTGACTGGGACGACCCTCGCCTCTTCACTCTCGTGGCGCTCAGAAGGCGCGGTATCCCTCCAGGTGCACTCAAGAAGTTCGTTCTCGATCTCGGCGTCACCAAAGCCGGCGCAAACACCATGACACACAGCTTGGACTCCTCAGTTCGCACGTACCTCGAGCGCACTGTGCCTCGTCTCATGCTGGTCCTTGACCCGATCAAGGTCGTATTCCAAAACCTTGCCGACGACTTCCTCGATGAGCGCGAGGTGCCCTTCGATCCTAAAGATCCTGCCAAGGGTACACACAAGATTCCCTTCACCAAAATTATCTACATTGAGCGTGACGACTTCCGCGGCGAGGACGACTCGGACTTCTTCCGTCTCACACCTGGCCAGAGTGTCGGTCTGCTCCACGTCCAGCACCCTTGGATTCGCGCCCTCAGCTTCTCCAAGGACTCTTCAGGCAAGGTCACCGAGATCCAGGCGGAGTATGGTGAGCATGTGCCTGCAGGTAAAGCCCGTATCCACTGGGTTGGCGAGAGCGCCGCACACAAGAGCCCTGTCAAGGCCGAAGCCCGCATCTTTAATTCACTGTTCAAGACGACCAAGCCCAACGAGCTCGACTGGAAGAACGGCGGATACTACGACGATGTCAACCCCGACAGCGAGGTCGTGTACAGCAACGTGATGATCGAGTGCGGCTTCCACCATGTCAAGGAGCATGCGCCTTGGCCCAAGGAGGAGGGCGAGGCGCACGGCACCGTTGACAAGAGCAGTGTTCGCTTCCAGGGCTTGAGGTCTGCCTATTTTGCTGAGGATAAGGAGAGCACACCCGAGAAGATCATCCTGAACCGCATTGTGAGTCTGAAGGAGGACGTCGGCAAGAAGTGATGGATTGAGTGAAGATATGACCGGAACGAATGTCTGAGATTTGGTGGCGTGTATTCAGCGTAGGAGTTAAGAAGTCGGGCATGATAAGGTACCGGTATGGCACGGTATGTCGTTTAGATGACCGCGTCCACCTGGTCCTCTATTCCAAGGGGAGAATTGAAATTACAACAATGAAATAGAGTTAACGAGCACGTCCTCCAGCCGACAACGATGTCATGGCCGCGGCATCTGCGCGATGCTGATTGCTGAAGAAGCGGGGAAGCAGATCGTGGAAGGCAATGACAGAGGAGCCATGGATGCTACTCTCACAGCAGTGATAGTCTTGTCTCGTTGAAGACTTCTCTTCGTACTCCCAGCTTGATATACTGCTCTTGTCGCCTTATTCCCACAAACAACAGTGGTTTCCCTGGGCTGTCTCGCCTTCCTGCTGTCATTATCTCCACCTCCACCGTCCAATCTCAGCCCCCCGATTCGGGCGCTGACCTGACCAACCACGCGCTTGCGGCACCCGTATCACATCGCATACGGCGTTGAGCTGGATACAACATACAAATCTCAAACATACCCGGCCTCGTGCTGGCTAGCTACCGGTGCCCATGCAGGCCGGTCATGACTCTACTGCCTTTGTGGCTGACGGCCAATCTCCTGCAGTGGCCTCAGCCGCAACCAGTATCCCTGCGCTGGCGCCGGCAATTGTAGGGCTGGATCCTATGGTAGACGTTGACATGCAAGGCGGTGCCAGCTCATCACCCATTTACGACCGCTTTGCGACTGCTGGTAATGCGGTGGCCAACGGTGCTTCACCCACTTCCTCCGCCGATGGCGAGCATGTAAAGGCCAAGCAGAAACGCAACAAGCCTACGCTATCGTGCCTGGAGTGTGTCGAACGCAAGACGAAATGCGATAGGGCACGACCTTGTCTTGCTTGCGTCAAGAGACAGAGTAGCTGTGAATACACAGCCGTTGCGAACCTGATCGCGAGTGCCAACGCCACTAAGACTGGCAGCGGCTCAGTGAAGGCGAGATATGTCACCAAGCCACCCGCGAAAGCGAGGAAGACCAGTAATGCATCGAGTCTCGTCTCTCCATCGACAACAAATACGACAGACAATGGCTGGTCGTCGATCGACAGCCGCTCACATATGACGCCACGAGGGTCAACGGCCGGTTCGCCATATACGATCTCTAATGTTCCCTACTCGAGTACCACGCCTAGTAACGTGTTCGGAATGGGGACCCAGCATCCATTCTTGAACTACTGGACTATGCAAGGCGGCTTGCCCGAAGTTATCAGCGTGATGCCGTCGAAAGAGCAGGCAGATATCCTTATTGCGAGATACTTTGAAGCTGTCGACCCGGTCTATCCGTTTATTCATCGCCGCAGCTTCTATGCTGACTACGAACGCTTTTGGGCGCTGCCGATTGAAGAGAAACACAAAACCGATGCTGCCATGATGGCACTACATTACGCCATGTTCGCGCTGGGGACGCAATTCCTACAATATCCGGGCTACGAAGAACGGTCACAAACTGCCGAGTTTTACTGCTCAGCGGCTAATCAAGCTCTGCGCATATACTCGTATCTCAACCGGACGTCAATGCGAGCCATTCAAGCTATGCTACTAATGGCGTATTTCTTGATGAACGATAATCACGCTTCAGACGCCTACGCCTGGGCCGGGATCCATTTACGTCAGTCATATGCCATGCGGTTACATCGCGATCCAGAGATTGTTGTCCCTGACGCCTCGACGATCGAAAAGCAGCAACGTCGCAAATTGTGGCAGGCAGTTTTCTTCCATGATACATTTCTTACTGTGCTACTCAAACTTCCACCGACAGCAACTCACTCTGATGTGCCTGTCGACTCCCTCACCGAAGAAAACGAACTTTCCAATGACGGCTTAGACTTCGACTCAGGTGCCCACTCGCGCGTCGAGAATCTGATGTCCATATCTGTAATCGCGCCGCAGCCTTCACTGCCCCCGCCACCTCCTTCTCCTCACCACATGGTGCCGTCTGCTGTCGCAAAGACAGATATCGCCTACATCCGCAGTATGTGGCACCTTGGAAATCTCGTTCAAGAGACGCTCTCCTCACCGTGCTCCCTCTCGCTTCCACTAGCCAACAATCCGCGCCACAAAGAATCTCTAATTGCAGCCTACAAGCGCTTATACAAATCCTTCCCTACGCACCTGACGACTCTCGACTACCTGACCCTCCAAGATCAAGTCCCTGATACACCTCGCGCCGTGCGCCAGAATCTATTCCTCACAAGTAATTACCACCACTGCCTTATGATCCTACAAGCCAGCGAGAATGAAGCTGCAGGTGTAGAACGCAACATCAGCGCCGCGATCGAGGCAGCGCATGAAGCAATCTGGGCTTTCTTCAAGCTCTGGGCATTTTTTGAAACAGAGGCTGCGGTATGGTGGGTCTTTCAGCACCGCGCATTCGAGGAGAGTTTGCTTATTGCGCACCTGCTGAGCTCTCTACCGCCGGAGATGCTGCGTCGACATAGTACCAGTGGCAGGCTGGACGGCGAACGCCCACTGCACTCGCTCTATGCTAAGGCGAGGGATGACGTGCAGCGCATGCTAGAATTAATGGAACGCTACGGACACGGACTGGAAATGCACCGGACCAGGAAAGACGCGTTGCGCGAAGCATTCGAGAAGATTGGGGCGTAGTGTGAGTAGTAGCATGTATATATGTACACGAAAACAGCAGCAGATGTGCTTGTCTAGACCATGTTGAAGGTCAACCACAACCCCCAATAGGACATGCAATTAATCCCACAAGAAACCCGAGAATTTTCTCCACTTCGGCACTTTCTTCACTTCTTCCTGATCTTGCGCTGCGCGCTCGAGGGCTTCTACGAGCGGGATGTCGGCCAGCGCTACGATTTTGGTGCCCTTGAGGAGTTTCCAAATGGTGTAGGCTGTGAGGACGAGGCCGATGTCGCTGAAGATATTGTCAGCTTCTGAGCTTGTGATTCTTCTTGGGTGAGTGAAAAAACTTACAGGTAGGACGAGACAAACGACACTGCAGACCAATTTCCCTTGGTGAATACAGGGAAGCCAGCGGTGAAGATAATAATGATGCACATGACCAGTGCCGCCGGCGTGGAATATTCTGTATGCGATCAGT
The DNA here is from genome assembly GCA_023634325.1 of Cladosporium cucumerinum. Lineage (NCBI taxonomy): Eukaryota > Fungi > Ascomycota > Dothideomycetes > Cladosporiales > Cladosporiaceae > Cladosporium > Cladosporium cucumerinum. The sequence goes on from JALDQA010000003.1 coordinate 715,918, forward strand.
ATTCGAGACAGAAAATGTTCCAGAGGAAGTAGACTTACCAGTCCATCGAGAATGCCACGGGAGCGACGAGAGTGGCAAACCCTGTTTCTTCATCGCCAGCATGAGTCGTAGGTGGTTGAACAAGATGGAGATCCAAGAAATCAACACTCCGCAAGCCACGAGGTCCACCAGCCACCAGAAGACCGTCAACGCGCCGTCGGAAAGCGACATGAATGCTAGAAACATGAAAGCGAACTGCAACAAGACACAGTAATACGGCACGCCCCAGGAAGTGGTCTTGAGGAAGAACTGCGGCGCTTGTTTCTTCAGTGCCAGACCGTACAGCACACGAGTTCCAGAGAGGAGAGCCTGGTTGGACGAGGACCATGCGGAGGTGATCACGATGGCGTTGACCAGAGATGGGATGCCCTGGAGTCCTGCGGCGCTGGCTGCGATCACGAAGGGGCTTTGCGCTGCGGTGCCGGACTCGTCGCCGAGCTTCTCGTCGTCGCTTCGCACCAGCATGCCCACGACTAGGACTGCGAGGACGTAGAAGATGGAGACTCGGGCGAAGACTCTTTTGCATGCCCGGGGGATCGTGTAACGTGGGTTCTTTGTCTCGGCGGCGGCCATGGCGATGCTTTCCACACCAGCAAAGCTGAAGACTGCATTGGCTATTGCGGACATTAGCTTTGACTTCTGCGTATTTTCTTGCTGCTGTAGACTTACACATGACTGTCCAGAAACCTAGGAACTTGCCCCAGGAGCCAGTGGCGATGTATTCGACAAAAGGTCCAGGATCTTTCCAATACCTGAAGCCGATGCGTGGAGTGCCAGGAACGCCACCAAGGTCAATCACCAATCCCAAGATGATCAGGAAAACGATAAAGAGGATCTTTAGGAGCGCGAACCAGAATTCGACCTCGCCATAAATCCGGATCGCCGAGAAGCCCACCGTGACGGTGAGGATGATTGTGACAATGATCCAGATAGACTGATTGACGTCTGTCCAGTATTGGAAGAGGACGCAGATGGCGCTGATTTCAGTTGGGATGGAGAGCAGATTTCCGTAGACTAGGTTGTAGCTGTACTTGGTGTTAGTATCTTGCGATATATCGGCATCATATTATTTTGTCGGCGCAGCTTACCCAATCGCAAATCCCATCGCTGGGTCAAAAAGGAACTCTGCATGTCTCACAAATGAGCCAGTGACAGGCAACAATGCTGTGACCTCACCCAAGGCGAACTGGACACAGCACACGATGAGGCCGACCACAGCATAGCCCAAGAGTGCACCTAGTGGCCCACCGGTCTGGATGGAGCCTCCTAGACCCAGGAAGAGACCAGTTCCCTGCAGGGAAAATTAGCACATGATACACTCAGACAGAAGTCATGGCGCTGGGACTTACAATAGCTCCAGCGATAGCTATAAGACTGATATGCCTTTGGCTCAATCCCCTCTTCAGGTCTCGGGTTTCATTGGCGGTAACGAAGTCTCCATCATCAATTCTGTGGGTGTTGGTAAAAGTCGGCAAGCTCTCTTCCTGTGCTGACATGACAACGCCATCATGTTTAGGCGTAAATGCCGTCGCTCCACTGACCATGGTCACCGCTGCTTGTCGTGTCTCAACGCGATGTTACAGTACAGGTATTGGAAAGGTGGAAGCCATTGCATGAACAAAGTTAGTGCTGCGATGGCGTGCTATTGGACAAGACGCAAGGTTGCACCGATAGCGGGTAAGTTACCAAATTTGCAGGCGAGAGATAAACCTTCGGAGCGCACGTTCGCTTCCTGCAAGATCGGTATACAGTTCGGTATTCTACTGTGCATATAACAACTGCACATGTAGGTATTTCAGCGCTCCACTTATGACAGATCGTACGAAACAGTCGTACCCTCAAAAGAGATGACCCGTTGTCATGTTTAGATGCTTAGTAGAGAGGTAAAATATGACCTCGACCGCACACAAGCATTGGTCAAGCATTACGGCAGCTCGGCGAAGCCATCGCTCAGGACGTCCGCGCGCTCTCTGGCAAGCCACGCACTTTTCAGCGGTTCCACGCGTACCGTCTGTCAAACGTCCAGCCCACCCTCCACGGACGTCGACCCGCTTACTACATGTGCACATCTGACATGGCGACCGCTCCGGGTACAGAGAGCTCGAGCATCCAGACTGTCTGCTGCGGCTGTCCCGCGCGAAGGTCGCGCCACCAGCACGTGTCCATCAGGCCATTGCTCGCAGCCTCATGGAGCTATCCTCGGGCTCTGGATGGCCATCCAAGGACGACTATACCTTTTATCTTTCCTCGTGGCTGAAGATGCTTAAGAATGATCATGAGAGCCTTGGTTGTGAGCTGCGAGTACTGGAATATGGTGCTGACACCGCACAATCTCGACCGGGGTCTTGCTGCAGCCCATCTTCGCACGACAAGTCGTGCAATAGGCCAACGTTTGGCCAAGCAGCCAGTGAATACCGATGAAAAAAAGCATCCAAGAAGCAGCGTGATGCAAGAATAGAAATGACCCGGTGCTTAGACATGCGCGCTTCAACAAGTCAACAAGATGGAATGCCTCCATGTTTCTGGAACCCGGATTACTTATCATAATCCCTCACACAAGCTTCAGCCTTTGTGCAATGATGACTCTGCTGATCTGACCCCTCCAAGGCACTAGATACCGACAGTCTGTCATAGGCCGATAGCAATGAGCTGACGTGGTTTACGCCATGCATCCATCGTACAGCAGAGTGAAGTCTAAGATGCGGTCGGGCTGTGTAAGGATATAGCAAGGTTGGCTTTATCATGACCTCCCTGCTGCCGCTCAAGTCAATTTTCGAGCATGTAAGCAATTTGAATCATTTTTCCAGCATGTTGCCCGTATTTGTCTATATCCTTGGATACTTGGCACTCGGGGTCATCTCTGCACCTTATGATCCCAGGGAAGTTGACTGGAATCTCAACACGAATCAGCAGACAGTAAACCCGCTCGAATATTCGGGAGATTGGAAAGACCATGTTTATACTCCGTCTCCCGAGAACTGGCGCTTCCCTTTCTATACACTTATCCTAGACAGATTTGTCAACGGGGATCCTACAAACGACGATATCAACGGGACCACATTCGAGCATGATGTGACGAGCAACCAGCTGAGGTATGGAGGTGATTTGTCTGGACTTGTTGAATCCCTAGACTACCTGCAGGGAATGGGCGTCAAGGTGAGCAGCAGGATGCGACTTTCGAAAGGAGAAGAGCACTGACAGAGTGAAAGGGCTTGTACATCGCCGGTACACCGTTCCTCAACCTGCCGTACAAATACGACGCCTATTCGGTACGAAGCCCTGCGCGCACTTATACACCACACATGTTGACTGGTATTCTAGCCTATCGACTTCACCATTCTCGATCACCATCTCGGAACAATTAAAGAATGGCAAGCGGCGGTGAACGAGATCCATCGTCGCGGGATGTACGTGCTGCTTGATATCACTGGCTCAACGTAAGTGCCTGGTCATGGAGAACCATGCCGAGATGGGTCTACAGAGATATATACTTACACAAGTCTAGCATGGCCGATTTGATAGGTTTTGACGGATACCAAAACGAAACCACACCCTTCAAGCAAGCCGAACACCAAGTTTTCTGGAAGTCGAACGTCACATACCTGGACTTTTCCTTCCAGAATAATTACCAGAAAGAGTGCGACTATCCGAGATTCTGGAACGAATCGGGCCAAAGAGTATTAAAAGAGCTCGATCAGAATTTCAGCAAGCTTGTAGGCTGCTTTGATAGTGAGTTTGATCAGGTAAGATGCGGAGAATTATGTTGAAGAGGAGCACATGAGACTGATCGGGTGCAGTATGGCGATACCGAAGCTTTCGGTGTGTTTCCTGATTGGCAGCGTCAGCTCTCCAAATTCGCGTCAGTGCAAGACCGCTTGCGAGAGTGGAAGCCCTCGGTTCGAGAGAAGATTCAGCATCTCATGTGCCTAGTCATCAGTCAACTGGATATCGACGGCTTTCGCTTCGACAAAGCGACGCAGATGACGATAGATGCTCAAGCTGAGATCGCCGCTTCCCTGCGGACATGCGCGCGCAAGTATAAGAAAGAGAACTTCTTCTTACCTGGTGAGATCACAGGTGGTAATGACTTCGGCTCGATCTACCTTGGCCGTGGCCGTGAGAGCGGCATGCGGACAGATAACATCACCGAGGCTGTCCTGACAACCTCCTCCGACACTGAATTTTTTATCCGTAACGATAGCCTGCAGTCACTCGACGCTGCAGCTTTTCACTACAGCATTTACAGAACTCTGACCCGATTTCTTGGGATGGATGGCAATCTGTCTGCAGGGTACGATGTCTCGACCAACTTCGTGGACATCTGGAATACAATGCTTACTACCAACGACTTCCTAAACGCAAATACCGGCAAATTCGACCCAAGGCACATGTACGGAGCATCAAATCAAGACGTGTTTCGCTGGCCAGCAATCAAGGATGGCACTGATCGGCAGCTGCTTGCTTTATTCATTACAACTCTGCACATGCCTGGTATTCCTCTTCTACTATGGGGCGAAGAGCAAGCCTTTTACGTCCTCGACAGCACTGCGAACAACTACGTCTTTGGTCGGCAACCAATGGCTTCCAATTCTGCGTGGCAGATGCATGGCTGTTACCGACTGGGCTCTTCACAGTATTACGATTGGCCGGCTGATTCGGTACAGAATGCATGCAACGACAGCTCCGTAGGTCTCGACCACCGAGACCCAACGCATCCAGTCCGCAACATTATCAAAGCGATGCATTCTTTGCGCGACGAATATCCGGTCCTCAACGACGGTCTCAACCTCCAATCTCTATCAAGCCAAACACATCAAGTATTCCTTCCCGGCTCTAATGGTACCGCGACTGAATTGGGAATATGGAGTATTGTTAGAAACCAATTAGAGGCCATCCAGCAACTGGACTCTGGCAATCAATCCGTCTGGCTTCTGTATCAGAATGAAGACCGCAAGATCACGTACGACTTCGACTGCAGCAAGAATGAGTCCGCTTTGCTCGCCCCGTTCCCGCAGGGTACTACTGTGAAGAACCTTCTTTCCCCGTACGAGGAAATCAAGCTGGAGAAAGGCCCCGACATAAAGCTCTTCATCGATAAGTCGCAAGAAAAGAACGGCTGTCTCAAAAAGCTCGCCCTAGATGCCTGGGGCTTCAAAGCATTCGTCCCTAAGAGCGCATGGAAGCAATGTTCCCCAACGCTGACGAAATTCGTTCCTGGATACGATGCACGCCTTGCGTCAACACCAAATCTCGACGTTGAGCTTCATTTCTCCGCAGAATTGGATTGCGACCTTGTGACAGACAGTCTTATCCTCAATGCGACGACCCACGATCATACAGCCGCGAAAATTGATGCGTCCAGCGTGCATTGCGAAAAGACGAACCAAGCAGAGAGCTCTGCTTACGGAGCATATATCCCTTCCTCGTGGAGATGGAAGGCGACCTTGAATGATGTTGCTGATGGAATTCACACGCTGACCTTGAACATGTCATCAAGCACCATTGCGAAGAATAACAGTACTGGGTCTGTCGATCGCTTGATGTTCCGTGTTGGTGGAGAAGACAACCCCCTTGTCTTCTCTCAGTCAGCGCACAGCAATCCAAATACCTACTCCCGAGACCCCAAGAGTAAAGACCTGAAGGTCACTCATACGGCTGCTGGCGCTGATAAGTGGCGGTATTCCACCAACTGGGGCTCTTCTTGGAGTCCATGGACAGACTATGAGGGTGGGTCAACAACAATTGCAGAGCTACCATGGTCTGGCACTCGCCGCCAACGGTGGTCTGGCGATCATATCATTTTACAGTATTGGAGCAAGATGGCCGGAAGCAGTGACCACATCACGCACGCTGACGCAGACTGGTCCAAGAAAGTCCCTCGAAGGCTGCCTCATATCTTCGCCCAAGGTGCCTACAATCTCTTCGGCTACGATGGTGGCTTACCCAGCTTGTTCAATTTGGACACGTCTACCGGCATCTCGAAGTTTCATCTTTCTACAGAATGGCCGTCACAGATACAGCTGAACGTCTGGGGAATGAACCCAGACGACCGTCCTGATCAGACATTCGTATATGGCGACATGGACAACGACAGCGTCCTAGATCGCGCTCTGCCTGGCTCATTGTCCCCCACGATACTCAATCTCACTAACTTGCCGCCATATCCATACACAGCGTGGAGTGTGCACTTAGATGAGGCTACCCTACGCTACGACGTGAGACCAGAAGGCAATCGGCTTGTGCAGATCCTGGTATACGCTCTACTTTGGGCACTACCAATTGTAGCAGCCGCCTTGGCCATTTGGATCTACATGGGTGCCTTCTACAAGATCAAGTTCAACAAGATTGGCAACCCTTTGAAGAGCAAAGGTGGTGTCTTTGGCGTCTTCAAAGCCCGAAGATCTGGCTTCCAGCGCCTGGATGACGACGAACACCACAACGCTGGCCTCAGGCCGCTAGAGCTTAGTGCTCTCCGCTCATCAAAATCGAAAAGGTCTTCTGGTGGTGCTGTGGTTGAGTCAAAGTCACCTCGACGTTGCATTTTGATTGCTACCATGGAGTATGACATCGAAGATTGGGCAATCAAGATCAAGATCGGCGGTCTTGGCGTCATGGCACAGCTCATGGGCAAAGCGCTCGGAGGGCACGACCTAATCTGGGTCGTTCCTTGTGTTGGGGGCGTAGACTATCCTGTCGATCGGGCTGCAGAGCCAATGGTTGTGACTGTCATGGATCAGCAGTACGAGATCCAGGTGCAGTATCACCAGCTGCGCAACATCACATACGTTCTACTGGACGCTCCGATTTTCAGACAGCAATCCAAGACTGAGCCGTATCCGCCAAGGATGGATGATCTAGACAGTGCGATATACTATTCCGCGTGGAATGCCTGCATTGCTAGGACGGCCGAGAGGTTCCCTGTCGACATCTACCATATCAACGACTACCATGGAGCTGCAGCACCGTTGTATCTCTTGCCGAAAACGATGCCCTGCTGTCTCTCTTTGCATAATGCTGAGTTCCAGGGACTGTGGCCGATGCGCACAAAGCAAGAGCAGGAGGAGATCTGTGAGGTGTTCAACCTGAGCCAGAAGGTCGTCGAAAAGTACATTCAATTCGGTGGTGTGTTCAATCTATTGCATGCTGGCGCGAGCTACCTACGTGTTCATCAAGGTGGATTCGGAGCTGTCGGCGTTTCAAACAAGTACGGGACCCGATCGTATGCTCGCTATCCAATTTTCTGGGCACTCAAAGAAATTGGGAAGTTACCAAATCCAGACCCAAGCGACACAGAGCCATGGGATGAAGAGTTAGAGGCCAAGCAGGTTATCACCGTTGATCCTGCCTTTGAAGCCGCTCGTGGCGGTCTGAGGAAGCAGGCTCAAGAGTGGGCTAATCTGAAGGTCGACCCGAACGCCGATCTCTTCGTCTTCGTTGGAAGATGGTCTGTCCAGAAGGGAGTGGATCTCATCGCGGACGTGTTTCCTGCAGTGCTTGAGAAGCACAAGAACACCCAGCTTATCTGTATCGGTCCTGTGATTGATCTCTACGGCAAATTCGCTGCTTTGAAACTAGAGGCGATCATGGAGAAGTATCCCGGACGAGTGTACTCAAAGCCAGAATTCACTCAGTTGCCACCGTATATCTTCAGCGGAGCTGAGTTTGCCCTGATACCTTCTCGCGATGAGCCATTCGGTCTCGTCGCTGTAGAATTTGGTCGAAAGGGTGCGCTTGGTGTTGGTGCAAGAGTAGGAGGGCTCGGGCAGATGCCGGGTTGGTGGTTCACAGTCGAAAGCACCACTTCGAAACACCTCATCCATCAGTTCAAGTCTGCGATTGACGATGCCTTGAGCTCATCAAGAGATGTGAGGGCGGACATGCGAGCCCGCTCAGCGAAGCAAAGATTCCCGGTTGCCCGATGGGTTGAGGATCTGGAGGCTCTGCACAGTGCGTCTATACGCATCCACCAAGGCGAGGCGCGATCCGGCAAGAATTCCCCTATACGCCGCAGTGCGTCTGGAACCAACTTTGGTCTACTCGGCCCTCTTGGGGGCAGCGACCCAAACGCCAACACACACCGTCTGTCATCTTACGAAGCTCCTACAAGCAGAGATCCGAGCGTTGAGCGCACTGCGCCAACTTCAGGCCTTGGGCGCTCTCTGTCACTCGGCAAACGAGCCGGACCCGGACACAGACTGGCTGCTCCAGTGAGCAATCGCCTGTCGCAGGTCGGAGAAGGGATCGAAGAAGATTCGGAGATGCAAATTTCGAGCGAGGAAGCTGAAGCCGCATACCGTATCGAAAATGTTCAAGACGCTCTGCGCAGCCTTGAGGGTCGTCAACCTGACGCGGCGCACTTGTCACAAAGCATCGGTCTGGCGCTTACCAGTGACGAGGAGTCTCGCGGCAGGACAAGATTACAGAAACCTCACTTTTCTCTCTTGGCCCCTGATGCCAACGAAGCATTGCCCATAAGTCCGACGGTCGGCATGCACGACAACAACAGGTCCCGGTCAGCTAGTCCGATGGACCGTGCACTCGCAAGTCTTTTGCCAGACGATGCACTTCGTTCGTCGCATCGTCGTTCTTCAGCGTCCTTGCTGAGTCTGGACGAAGTGACCTCTGGCCGTCGAGATTACAGCTTGCAGAAAGTGGAGCTTGACTTCACTGACAGTCAGGGAGAATACTACAAGAGATTCCAGAGCATGTTGCAGGAGAAGCTCACGGCCAGATCGTCCGAGAACACCCTCGTGATTGAAGACTTCCTCAAGAAGAGCGAGAAAGAGTGGTCCGCGAGATACCGAGCTGAAAAGTTGTCGAGGCCACGAAGTGCCAGCAGACATTCTACACCCCGTGCTAGCTTCGATTCTCGTCGTGGCAGTGCAGCATTGTCCCACGGAGATAGTTCGCGCTCTAGCTTGGCCGAATCCACCTCGGTGTACGACGCTGGGTCTATGATCGATGATGAGTTCTTGCTCGGTAAGAACTACGTTCGTCCAACAATCCTGAAGCGCTCGCTTCAGATCAGGGTCTTTGACTGGCCTATCTACTGCATCCTCCTCGCTCTTGGACAAATCATGGCGGCCAATTCCTACCAGATCGTTTTGCTGACAGGGGGCTCTGGTACCGATGTGACCACCAAGCTCTACGTGATCGGCGCCATCTACATCATCGCATCGTGTCTGTGGTGGGTGTTGTTCCGTACGATGACTCCTCGCTATGTGATGTCTGCGCCGTTCGCCCTGTATGGACTTGCGTTTGTCATCATCGGCCTTGCGCCCTTGATCGCGCCCGGCAGCGGAAGAGCTTGGGCTCGTAACATAGCTACTGGAATGTATGCGACCGCATCCGCAAGTGGATCCCTATACTTCGCTCTGAATTTCGGCGACGAAGGTGAGTTCTCGTATAATCTGGTATCATGAATCTGTACTAATCATAGATAGGTGGCGCTCCGATACAGCAATGGGTATACAGAGCATCGATCGTACAGGGCATCCAGCAGATATATGTCACCGCACTCTTCCACTGGGGCCAGGTCATGGGCGAAACGATGACTAGGTTCACTGACGCACAGAGACTTGCTCACCCCATGATCACCGACAAGCCCAGTCTTGCTGCCATCGCTTGCCCGATCGGAGCTCTACTGCTGATCATCGGTGCTTTGCTGTTCACTAGCCTTCCGTCGTACTACCGCGAGACGCCAGGCAAGATTCCTTACTTTTATCAGTCACTGATCCGCCGGAAACTGATTATCTGGATGTTTGTCTCCGTCATACTTCAGAACTATTTCTTGTCGTCAAACTACGGCCGAAGCTGGGGCTACCTATGGAGCTCGAGATACGCGCCGAAATGGGCCATCGCAATCCTAGCCGTCGTTTTCTTCGTTGGATTCTGGATAGCTTTGCTTCTCATCTTCGCTCAGCTAAGCAAATCGCATTCCTGGATTCTGCCGATGTTCGCCTTCGGACTTCTTGCGCCGCGTTGGGCGCAGATGTGGTGGGGCACGTCGTCGTATGGTCTTTGGCTGCCTTGGATGCCAGGTGGACCAGTCGGAGGCGCAATTGCTGGTCGTTCATTGTGGCTATGGCTCGGCGTTTTAGACTCGATCCAGGGCGTCGGTATTGGCATGGCCTTGCTCCAGACTCTTACTCGCATCCATGTTGCGGTGGTTTTGACTGCGTCACAAATTCTCGGCGCCGCTGTGACATTGATCGCCAAGGCTACAGCTCCGAATAAGGATGGCCCCGGCCCGGTATTCCCTGACCTTTCGGCAGGTGTGGTTGCTGGTCTGATGCAGCCATGGTTCTGGGTGGCGCTGTTATGTCAGTTGGTGATACCTGTGGGCTTCTTCTTCTTCTTCCGCAAGGAACAGATGAGTAAGCCTTGAGGAATTGTTCAAGCATTGAGATTTCCTTCTGTGTCGTATGGCACGTTCTGGGCATGATTGGGAGGGTCTGTGGAATACCGATTGTTAACAACATTTGGCAACCTAATATAGAGTCAATACGTTCACGAATTGTTTGTTCAAACAGTTTATACGTTCAGGAACGATGTATGATGACTACCAATAAATCCGCCTTCCACCGAGTACCCGTTCACTTGCCGCGGAGCTGCAGGTACTGGTCAACGACACTCCTGACAATGCAAACGGCGTCCGCAAACCCAACACCCAATGCCTTCTGGGTTGACCGTACGTCATACCGTTTCGTCGAGTCTTGTTGCCCTTTGGTAGGCCGTAGTATACCATCTTCGACTTCTTTCGGATAACAGCGTTTGATGGTTTCGGCCATCTCATCCCATGGTATGCCTCGGCCATCATTGGCGACTACCACCAGGTTCTCCAGATTATTGACTAGTTTGTGATCCAGTGCGAGGACATGCACTCTCGCCACGTCTTGCTGTAGAATCTGGGCAGTTCTTTTCGGCAATTTGATGATTTTACCGAGTGCAGTGTCTATGGTCGCTTTGTTGAAGTCCTTCTCCATGTCTTCGACCGTCTCATGCAGCTCGCTCGCGCCTTGCATTAAGCCAGGGAAGACGTGGACGAGGTCGAAGCTGGGTTTGCGCTCTTTGGCGAAATTGATGGCGGTTTCGTAGGCGATGATTTTCGAGTTTGTGAGAGCTTCGGATTCGCTGGCGGCTTCAGCGGTTTCGGGTCGAAGGCTTGTTTTGACGTCGTATGCTTTTGCTCGTCAGTGACGCTCGAATCATGGCGGGTGACAAGGCTTACGTCCTGCGCCAAACTCGATTTCGCTCGGTTTGAGGATGACGACGCTTGAAGTGATAATAACGCGGCGAACACTTGGAGCTTTGCTTGCTGATTCCAGTATTGTCATCGTGCCCTTGCGCGCAGGGTTGTAGAAGCGTTGGGTCATGGTCATAGTCTGAGGCAGGATACGTTAGCTCGACTTCTCTCCTGGACGGCATGAGGCATACCTGCTTGATGTTTGTCTCCCTTCTTGGCTTTCGGTGCGGGTGGTGCAACTAGTGACGCGTTGTGAATGACGTGCGTGACTCCTCCTTTCATCACTCGTTCGAAAGTCTGAGGAGCCGTGTTGTCGTTGAAAAATGCGAAAGTGAGTCGATCACGGTAGGGATGGACGCATAGCTTGCTTAATATCTTCCTGACTTGCTGTTCATTCGGAACCATTGCTATGACGCGGCGTCCAGTCTCTAGGGTAGAGATAAGTGTTTGGAATCCAAGGTGTTCAAAGGCACCAGTGATGAGCACGAGTAAACTGGACATGTTGCTTGAGGCGCTAATGGAGGCAGAAGGGATGTGGGGAGTGTTGATCTTGTGGAGGACTGGAGGTGGTAGCTAAGTTATGTGAGATGTGCAGAAACCTGATCCAGTTCAATCGGCGAGTCGTGATGGGTTCGAGAACCTGGATCAGGTGCGAATGATTTCTGTGTCAAGGTCAAGTTTGTGCATCTTGGAGCAACTCAGCAGGTGCCTTAGACTATACTATACTTATGGAAGGGTGGAAGCAAGCATCGGGCACCTGCCGGAGCTGACCAACAATGCGAGACTGAGAACATCGCATATGAGTCAAACTTGATAATGCTGAAACCCTTGGCCTATTTAGTGCATAACGGGTTTCTATATGGAAGTCCACAGGAATGATATCAGCCTTGAGGTCGCAAAGACCAAATCTCAGCTTTTTCTATTTGCCGACTGTGAGCTTGAAGACAGATTCATTGTTGTACAGTAGCTTTGTCATCAGCATGCTTACTTGACAGCAGTTAAGTACAAGCATTGTGATCTGAAAGCTCGCATCTCTGCTCACTCATCCGCTCCGTTGCCTTCTTATACACATCCTGACGTGCCATGTTCCTACCTCTGCAGGTGCCACTTGTCTCTTCTTGCGATACACTACATCAGACGCGGTAGGATCCAAAATCCAAACATAGTAACAGTAGCCCTGAGATGTGTGACGCTTTGACCAATTCTTCAGGTCTGTTCGGAGTATACAACGCCGTCCTGCACAGTTGGTTGTTCATGGCATTTTGCGTTGAATCCCAGTGGGATCCGTTTGCATGAACTGTTGTGGCACTTGTATTTTGGGATCGACTTCAATTTGGAGCTTGGGGCGCCGTCAAAGAGCGAAGCTTCGCTGCATCTTCGACGATGCTTTGCAGAAAGTGCGAATGTGACGCGAGCCAGCCACGGAAATCAGCAACAGGGGCCAAGTCTTTCATGCGAGGATTCACCAGATTGACCACACAACCGTCGAGCGACTTGTGGTCGCCATAGTCTTCAGTGATGATCTTGAATGAGCTGACGACGGCCTCCGGATCTTCCAAGCTGACGACGAATGTATTGAGACTCTTTCGAGCCTCGACGCCAAGATCAGGGAGGCCGTACTTGTCGGAGACCACAACAACGCTGCAATAAAATTGCACCTTCGTGGACGTGCTGACTGAGGGTTAGACACGGAGGCCTCAGCCAGAAATTGTAAATGTGGCGCAACATGGCTTCGAGGGCGTCTGGATCATCGTCGTACAGTGTGATTTCTTTCTTGTCTGCCTCCTGTCACAGTGTGTCAGCTTTGCTTCTTCGAGCCAACGTAAGGTCGTGCTTAATCTTACTGCGAAATGAGCGTCTGGGCCGCACAATTTTTCAAAGTATGCCGAGTTCTGGCAGAGGATGATTCGATGCACGTGGATCTCGCGGTCGGAGAACTTGATCAGCACGTCACTGAATTTCGCCTTTTTGAATAGTCTTTGGAAGTGATCAGCGACGAGTCGAAGTATCTGTTCGCATTAACTGTTGTTACCTAGCACTGCTCTGGCCGAATTTAGTCTTTGCTCCTTCCTCGAGTGCCTGCGAGCTGCTGGTGTGCGCAACTGTGTCAGACATGATCGCGGGTCCTGCGGCTGATGGTGGGTGGCAGGAGCGAGGCAGTCAAGTGAAAAGGAAATTTGAATTTATTGTCAGGGCAGAACTGGGAAGCCGCAGTCTTCAGGAAGTCGCGACCCACGTCGAGCATCCGAGAGTTCTCAGAACGAGGCGAAACAAGAAGTAAAGTGAGTCGAAAAGTAACAGACCTGTTGATTCAACAGGCTCAACTCGCAACCAATCGTACACATCATCAAAATCCTCCTAACATACACATGCCCAGCCGAAGCTGCCATCAAACTCCCATTCTGCCTCATCTTTGCCAGTCCTCACTTTAGTGAACGTCGGTACCTCATCTGGTGCATATGACTCCAAGAGCGCATCCATGTCCTCAGGCTCCAGCTCGCACAGCTCTTCTAAGCTCCATTGCACACATACTTTCGACATCCTGCGAATGGTCAGTGTCCAGTCAAGACTAGCATCACCACTCAACATACCACTTCATTCTCTTTGGACCCTCTTCGTTGCCTGGCGCAATTTGTCGCAGTCGCTTTCTAAGAGCTCCAACTTTTGCGATCGCCTCGCCGATGTTCGGCGGTAGTGTGCTCTCTATCCTCTTTCGTACCAAATTCGCCATCTTCGGGCCATTCCCGTTTGTGCTGACCATGATCTGTAGTGGTCCGTCCCGGTGCACACTTCCGAAGTAGAAGTCACACTCGGGCGGCACGTCGGCAATGTTCGCTGCTATCCTCTTCTCTTTGCACAATTTCCAGATGATCGTCGACACATCTGGCTCATCGATGGCGGTCAATACCATTGTGATAGACGGGTCATCCAAATCTGAAGGCTCAAATCGTTTGTCCAGGTATTCGACTTGCTTTTGGTCGACACGGTAGGCAACTTCATCGTTGAGACCTTCGCGAGGGCTGAGGAGGGTGACTTTCGCATCGGCATTGAGGAGGTTGAGGATACGACCGGCTGCTACCTGATTTCCTTTGCAGTCAATGTCAACTCTTTTTCCCATGCGACCACGGTGCTTCGGCGACGATCAAGACTAACCTCACCGCCACCAATAACCAAAACCTTCTTGTTCTTCACCTGCCAGGCTAGGATGAGAGAGCCTCCGCCCTCAATCTCGGGGAACTCATGATGCGCCATGGTTTTGTCGTTCTTGTTGTTGTTGTCGTTGTTGTCGTTGTTGTTGTTTTCGTTGTTGTTGTTGTAGAGTGTTGACTGCTCAAAGGATTTCCGAAGTCTGGCTTCTTGTGTATAGTATTGCTGCTTATGGCTTATCAGGCCGGTCACGGAGAAAGCCAAAGGGTAATCCGCTGCACGAGGGTCGTCGGTGCATGTGGAACCAACGTCATGGCACATTGCAGGCCGGGCGAGCTTAACCTTAGTCAAGGGAGCTGCGCTGCACCTAGACCAACACCCCGCGTGCCTAAACTCCGCCTCCGACAACAAACGGCAGCGTGCCTACGGTCGCTGCAAGGCTTGGACCACCGAACAAGACATTGGCTGTGTCCCGGAATGTCCAGTGTCCGGGAAGTGTGAGAATCATGGCCGCCAGAAGAAGTCTGGGAGGCGGCAGAGTGCTGGGAAGCGGCAAGAACCTCGCACCGCCAGTACCCGTCAAACCACAACTACGACCCTCGGGCGCCTTGTCACCATCGAGTAGCTCAATATCCCTTAGTTCGCAGACTTCGAGTACGCCTATATCCACCGAGAATGAGGACATCACAGCGCGAGTCGCTCTTGACGAGCATGGAATTGCCCAGGCGGCAGCGGTGGCCAGCTCGAGGATGGTCTGCCCAATATGTGGTGATGAGATGGTGTGTAAATTGAGGTGTCCCTAAGGTCTTACAAACGCTGACATAATTAGACGACACTTCTTCAACTTAATAGGTAGGTACGCGCCTTGCTGCTCTGCGACATCCCTTTCCGACCCACCCTGACCGCCTGTAGACATATCGACGATAATCACTCGAACTTAGAAGAGGTGGAACAAGACGAGGTCAAGACTTGGTTCAAGCAACAAATGACAAAGGCAAAGAAGTTCCAGCCACTTGCTGTTCTGAACCAAAAGCTACGAGGGCTGGAGGTGTTCGAAGCCAACGATGACCGCCCGGCTCCATCGCACTCCAGACAAACCAGTGCAATCGCTGCACCACTCCCTGCGGCTGTCACACCGACGCCTGAAAGTAGTGCAGATCCCGACGTAGTCGTCACTCAAACACATTGGCAGCGTACAACTGGGTTCGATACATGCCTGGACCCCATGTGCGGCAAAAGGCTAGGTGGGTCGACAGGACAAGTGAACTGTAGGCACTGTGGAAAACTGTTCTGCGAGGAACACACCATGTATCAGATGAAGCTGTCGAGAGCTGCCGTTCATGAACCAGTCAGAGGGCTTTGGTGCCGTGTTTGCGAGACATGCTACAAGACCCGGGCGGGCTACAATGACCACACCGGACTCGAAAGGAACCACTTTGATTTCTTCCATACCACGCGACGGAAGACTGTGGACAAGCAAAACCTCGAGGTCAGCCGTCTGGAGACCCGGCTTACACGATTAACACAACTACTTGCAAATCCGCCTCCGGAACCCACGCAAAGCGCTGGCAATTTCCTCTGGTCTTCGATTTCTGGCAATAAGCCGCAGCTTCGAGCTCTGGAGCAATCGATCGTATCTTGGGAAGATGATCTATCTGTCACCGCGTGTCCGTTCTGCCAACAATCATTCACACAATATACTTTCCGACGGCATCATTGCCGTATATGCGGGCGTGTCGTATGTGGAGATCCTGCCACAAACTGCTCGACAGATGTTGGGCTTGAAGTTGCGAAGGGTATGTGCCAAGATCCGAATCATGATCTTGTTCAAGCTAATCAAGGTCAGTGACTGACTCCGCCACAGAAAAGTCGGGAGGTAAAGTCGCGATCGATGTTCGCATGTGCAAAGATTGCCAAAGGACTATCTTCAGCAAAGCAGACTTCTCTCGCGAGCTTGCTTCGTCGCCACCTGACCAGCGAGCTTACCAAAACCTGCTTCAATTCGAACACGGCATCCGCTTACTACTACCGAGATTCCAGCGCTTATTGCTCACGCTACAGGACCCAGACAAGCCACCTTCTCCTGCTCAACTGGCAGACGCCGCGAAAGTGCGCAAACGGCTTACAGATGCCTTCACGCAATATGACTCCGCATCACGAAGGATACGAGATATGCAGACACAAAGTCCAACTCAGGCAAGATTACAGAAAGCAGTGCACCAGCAAGCGACAAACTTTCTGCATGTGCACATGCTGCCACTAAAGAGTCTTCCGAAGATCATGAAACACGCAACGCCAAACGGCAGACCCACACCAGGCGCTGTGAACGGCAAGCCCCAAAGTGCGTTGGCTGCAATCAGATACAACGAGGTATCGAACTCCCGGCCAAGCAGCAGCAGAGCGAGCAGTACAAGCTCCGCAGCAGTCACAGCCCTCGAGGCAGAAGAGAAAGAACTCCGAGAACGCCTAATCGTCCTGGAAGAACAAAAATTCTTCGTGTCTGAGATGATCGCGGACGCGAACAAGAGGCGTCAATTCGATGAAGTATCCGCTCTGTCCGGCAATGTTGAGGACTTGAGTCGTGAAATCGACCAGATTCAAGGACAGCTTGCACAGATGGACTTCGCGGGTGCCTACGCCGCAGATGGAGCTATCAAGTGAGACCGAGGGACGGTATCACCAGAATCGATTTTATGGGCACATGCACGTCGCTCGAGATCGCGTTGGTCGCCCAGCAAAGTCACTCATCTGACATGCCTGCTCAACGAGACCTTCGCGCCCACCACGTTCATATGCATCAAGGGCGGCCTGTTCATGCCTCGCTACGCTAGATCCAATCGCAGGATAGCAGGCCATTCCATATCACTGGAACCGACCGCCACATGTCAGATACGCTGCAAACCAAATTCTGGCTTTTGAACTGTCGATGTTGGCTCAGCTTGCCATATGGCCCAGCCGACATCCGTATCGATCGTGCAGTGAGCGCAGGCTTTCCTAGCAACCAATGTGTTGCTTTTACAATCTGACCAGCCCCATGGGCTGGACGGCGTTTCGCCCACGATGCCTTTCCATGGGCCGCTCGAACTCAAGTTGGCATGAGTGGTAAAGAAACTGGGCAGAACAAAATCACGAGACTAAAAGTCATGGAGAAGTCCCAGGAACTGCAGGGAACCGAAGCTGCACGATTTCCTCTGCCATAGCCACATATATATACCTACAACGGAAGTAAAAAAAACATATACATCAGCCACCATTACTGCTATCCAAATCCACGCCTTCTTCATACCAAATGCCATGAGAAATGTATGTTGCGAACGTGAGTGTGTCTGTAGTTGTATGTACACGGTATTAAATAATACTCTATGGGTTTGGCGCCGAAAGGAACGGAGTATAATAAGAAGAAGGGCGTTGCGGAAAGAATGAAAGATCCCGTCGCCCCCCCCCATTTGTAAACAACTTCACCCTTTCGCGCCGTGCAATGATTTCCCTTTCCCATTCCCATTCCCAATTGTTCCCAAAAACGCCCATATATTCATTCCCGTTTTTGTCCCGTTCAGCCTCGTTACGCTATGCAGAAATTTGCGGCACCACTCATCGGGTCCAAGGCAGCCGAAGCCTACGCATCACAGCCGTTCATCAGCGTGTTCTGCGGCCAATCGTAGCCCGCGCTTTCCCAATGCGTGTAATTGGGATTGTTGTAAGCCGCGGGATGGTCCTTGATGTACTCCGTCGTTTCGAAGCCGGGCGGATCGCACGTGACCATCTCGGAGCCTTCCTTCTGGTACCAGCGGACGTAGTCAATACGCATGATGGTCGGGAAGCTAAGCGCGTCCCAGTCGATGTTGACCCAGTTCTCGGAAATACCGAGGTTGAGGACCATGGACATGGGCTCTTCGGAGACAAGGCGCTGGCCGACGTTGCCGTTGGGCCCGATGGCGCGGCCGTCGAACATCATCATTTCGTCGTCGCCGACGAACCATTTGATGTAAGCGTTTTCGTCGCCGCCAGGGGCGTATTCGAAAGCGTATTTTTGGTATTGCATGCCATCGTACCAGGAGTTATTAAGCATGGTGGTGGTGGAGACGGCCTGCTGGAAAGGACCGCCGGTGTAAGTGTTGACGAAACTGAAGCGGTAGTCGGGAGTCTCCATGAATTCGTAGTTGGGATACCAATTGACGTCGAAGGGTGCAACCTGGTAAGACTGGGTGGCAACGGCAACTCCCATGCCAGCCCAATCACCACTGACTTCAATAATGTCGATTTCAGGAGCGCCACGGCCAGTCCCAGGTGTTGGATGGTCTTCGCCTTTGCAGCTACAAGACGGGAGACGCTGGCCGGGAAGATAACTTAGGCCGTCGCTTTGAGACTGGTTAGGCGTAATGCCAGCATCGCAGTCATTGTAGGTGTATGGCCACATGCCATCAGTGGTTGCGAGATATCCGGGGCGTCCAAGATTTCCCATAGTCCACGCGCCAGGCCACAGACCGTGAACACCGCCGGGACCTGGAAGAGAGACGGAAATTTCGAAAACGCCGCCTTTGAAGCAAAGCTGATTCCAAGAGTTGAGCATACCAGAGCGGAATTGGAGACCATGGTTTGGAAAGGCGTCGAGTTGGAGCGCCAACACACCGCCGCCTATGAATGTTAGCAAATGCAATCACTTCAATGAATCATGCACGCCTCACCTGTGTTGACCGCATCCGGGTCATACCATTCCAAATCCATGGTAGCTCCATACCAGAAGTCTGGTGCAAACCAGAATGGATCGTCGCCAGGATAAAAGGTACGGTTCTGCTCGTTGAATTCGTCACTGAAAACCAAATTCATAGTATCTCCGTTGATATCCTTCCTCGTCATCGCACTGTCGGGGGTGTCTGGGTCGATCAGCCCAGTCCTGATGTTCTTCATCAGCGGGTATATCCTATCGTTGACATATGCCCAGCTGTTCTTATCTTGCGCGTCCCACGCGCCGGGCATCTGGTCGAGTGGCGTTTCGTACGAGGACGGGATGAGATTGGTGCCGGTGAAAGAGATGACCGGTAGTACAATGAAGACCGTCAACAGGCCGAGGACCATGAAGATCATTCCTATGGTGCTGCTGATATTGCCTCGCGAAAAGTGATCTTTCCAGTGTGCTTTGAGCTTGATGTCGTCATCCCATTGCGGCATGTGCATATCATCGTCGTCTTCGACCGCGTCGGTGTAGAGAGGGAACTCGGCGATCGGTGCGCCCAGTCTGTCGTCCATGTACGGGAAGAACACGGCCTTCTCAGGATCATTCTCCCGTATCAACAAAGGCGTGCCGTGTCGCTCAAACATCTCATGGGCAGCTACTGCTCCCGCTCCGGCACCAACGGCGGCAGCAACGCCAGCAATGGGGATCTTCTCATTGTCCTTGCTATTTTTCCTTGGGATCGGTGTGCCTGGAGCAGTATTGTTGGCAGAGCCAAATGGATTCGACATTCGGTCCGTGTCTTTGAATGGGTTGGACAACCTCTTTTGAAGATCCTCGCTCGACATCCCGGCACCGGCCATGAGATGCGTTGCTGAGTTGGTCCTGAGCAAAGGTGTAGATACGTCTATCTGCGAATTGTTCTGCGATGCGAATGGGTTGTAGTATCGGGTGTAGCTGGACCCCAGATCGCGTACAGTCCGGGGTGGTTGTGATGAGATGCTGAGGGAGGAGCCATTTCCCGGGATGAATGCTCGTGGTTTCTGCTCTTGCGGACTTGATATATTGGGCAATGCGGACTGCGCTGGCAGAAGCGCAGCGCCTCTGGCATCGTCGCTGTTGCTTTGGCTGCTGCTAGCTTCACTAGAGCTGTCGGACAGCCCGCTTACAAGTGGCGACGAACGTGAGGGTGCACGTGGCGAGGCTGTGCGAAAAGAGCCGGGAGCTTGGGTGGGAGGCGACAATGGTTCTTCAGCCACGATGTTCGACTTTGATGGTCGTATCCTTTTCTGTAGAAGATTTGGCTGGCTCGGCGATCGACTGGGTGGTTGTGATCCGGGCCGGGCTTGTTCGCGTAGCGATTGTGCAGAGGCGGCAGCATTGAGGTTTATGTTGGACCGGCCGGCCTGTTGGAAATGTCGGTCGTCGCCTGCATCGACGTAGGAGCTGTGCGAAGAGGCTCGTGACGCCTCGGGCCTCAGAGGAGGCATTGGGTAGGCGGGACTAGATTGGGATGGTGACGACACCCATACGTTGGCGATATGTTTGGTGGAGTCGCACGATTAGGTGTACGTGTGTCGCGTGGACGTGGTCAGTCGAGGGCAGTGGCGAGGTGAGGTGGTAGTATGCAAGTGGCGGGCAGGCTCGACTTGGAGGCCGTGGTCTTCAACGATAATAGTGCCGACGAGGGACAATGCACATGGCAGAGCAGCAGGCGCTGCAGTGGGGAAGTAGATGCGTAGAGGGAGGAGCGCAACGGGCGTCTCAGACCTGCCAAAGTCAAATGAGGCGCTACGGGAAGTCACTTCTTGACGATACCAGCCGCTGGTAAAGATGGTCGGGTGAGGCGAGTGTCCGGCGGTGATGTCAGTCACGGGTATTGCTATTTGGAGGTGTAGATTTTTAGGATTCAAAGGTACTGCTGGCACGAGCAGCAGTAGTAGTAGTGAGTGAGGTGTGGGTGGCACGGAAGGACAAGCGACGCGAAGCAAGGAGATGGAGATGGCCGCCGCCGCCTCTGAGCAGCACCATCGTTGATCTGGCAGCCAGGTGCAGTAGCAGGTTGGGAAGCTATCTAACTGCATCCAGGCGGGCCAAGGCAATTGATTGATCAAGGCCAGCCGCAATAGACGAGGACGACTGAAAATCTTGTCACGCGTGTGCTATGCTGCTATACCATACCATACATGCATGTTCTTCCACTCAAGCTCAGGATAGCATTCCCGTTTGACATTGAGGAGCGAACGGGCAACTTCTGCCGGTACCATAAACTGCTTGATGGGCGCGGATTGCATCGCACGTTTTTAATAGCCTGTTATCCCCATCCTGCGAACGTGATCAGGTGGCGTTCCAAGGTTTCTGATTGTCCAGGATCAGGCCGGTCGGCTGTGCCTGCTTTTCATCCGGTGGCTTGCAGCAGCGGCAGAGCCAGTCTACCAAACACGAGCAGCGCACATATAATCGGACAATCTACCTCTGCGCCTACCCTGCTTCGGGCAACGGCATGTTTTACCGTGTCAATCATAAGGTGCTTTGTCAAGAGATGCAACACTATGTGTATTCTTAGACCGATGTCGTCCGGCGCGCAAGACTCTCACCGTTATGACAAGCCTACAAAGCAACGCTCGACTCTACGAGTGCTTGACCCACCCAGGCTTGTCCGTCCCCTCCATCTACTCAGGACCAGGAACCTGCAACAGGTCATGGCGTGACGGCGCGAGCAGTGAGCATGGAATTGATCCCAAGATTTATGCGCGTCGTCATCCCCCGGCAATTTGGATGAGCTGCACCAGCATCTGTGCGTGCTCCCAGCGCCTCTCCGCAGCCACTCACTCAGCTGGCTAGCCGGAAGCAGCAGCAGCTCGAATCAAACTCCATCTATGTAAAATTCGCCCCCTCCCAAGCCCTTAGGGTAGTAGATCCAAGGCTTTCTCCAAGACTCTCCAGAACCCACTTGCAGACACGCACCAAGGCTGAGCGCGTGTCGTCCAAAGCTCTCCGCCGCCATTCATCCCTAGTGCTGGCCCCGGACGCTGCTTGGCTCGCGCGCAGGCCGTGGCCTTGCACGTGTGGAGTTCTTCCCCAACCCGCCGCTGGGGCTATCAATCTGGAGATGAGCGATCGCTTCAAGTTCGCGCTGGAGCTGAGGCTGCGGCGGCTAGGCTACCTTATTATTATTATCATCATCATCGTTGTAGAGATTCTCCGGGGCGGACTTCACATCCTTTGCTCTTGCCCATCCTTGTCTTTGACGTCAAGATCGTTTTTTTTTTCTTTTTTCTTTTTCTTGATTCCTTCGTGTTGCTGTGCGTGATCGTGACCTGGCAACGACGACTGCATATGCAGCCAGTCTTGTCCGCGTGGACAGTTTTCCTGCTTCCAATTGCGGACATCCTAGCTCTCGCTGGTCCGGTAACCGAAGAGCTTCATCTATGCGTACATGCATGCGCATATGCTTGTCGGCTTGCCGGGGAGATAAATCTTGGCCTTCAGATGGAAGATGAAGCAGACGTAAGCATATGCCTTGGCCATTACTACAGTGAATAGAATTTGCTGGACGTGGTGCACTGTCGGAGCGTGCATCTGGGCATTCCTCTATGACTTCAAGCGCACAAACACACGCGATCACATCTCCGTTGAACGTGATCATTTCCAACATTTATATCTGATGGTAGCAGCACGCTCGCGACTTGAGCACGGAGGTTCCTTAGCCTGTATCTCCATGGGAAGTACAACCTTTTCACTTTCCCTCTCTGGTGATACTAGCTTATCTTCCCTGATCAATCGCAGTCTTGTATCCAAACTCGCTCATATTGCTCACACAGACTATGAGCTGCTTCCATTGCCAGCGTCGACTTCTGCCCAGACTTTATCACCTGCAGTCGTCGTACCAGCATCAGATATCCCCGTATAGCACGTTCAAATGGCGGCCTGCCACTCATTTCTTAGGCAGGTAGGCAATGCGGCAACAAAGAGTCTTGTAAGTTGATTTGCACGGAATGCAGGATCCCTGCTGCGGCGCTCCCGGTGTGTGGAAAAAAACCCCCAATATTCACACTGGCCGCATGTGAAATACGCTTTCTCGGACAATTCCCTGCGGATTTCAAGCTCGTCCAGTTGCGCCAACATGAGCTCCGGGTCACTTGTGAGGAATGCACGGTAGCGGGCGTTCTGGTGGAGCAAGTCACCCAGGTTCATCACGCGCAGTCGCTCTGCGAAACCCAGCAAGGACTCATGGTGTGCCATACTGGCTTTGATCTCTTGGATGATGTCGAAGACAGTATCTGCGTTGCTCTGCACATGTATCTCACGACCGTCGCTTAGCTTGAGGGTGAGATCGCTGTACTCAGCATCGTTGTAACACCCTGGAGAAGGTGCTGCCATTGTTGCTGTATCGAATTTGTGGTATGAACGCCGGTGGTGAAGAAGATGAAGACTCTGGGTGAGGTCGTGGCTTTAATATTGTGGTCGGACGCACGTGCAGAATTATTCTCGAGATCAGGCTCGCGGAACACGGTCTCAATGTGGTCGCTACACAGATGATAGCGCTTCCCCTCCAGGTCTGCAGCGAATGCCAGTCCGTCCAGCTGCTGCCACATCGCTTCCTTACCACCACTGTCAAGCTGTGCGCATTAGCGATCGTTCTGAAGAAGTATACTAAGGTTGAATTTGCGTAGCTTTTCGCCGAAGTCGACGAGATTCGCGACATGAGCCATCTCGTTGTTGATCGCTTCGATGATGTCGAACGCGTTTTCTGGGTTTGTGCTTTCTAAGGCAGTTTCGCGGAAGTTCCCGCTGGCGAGTCGACACACCCGTGGTTTGAGATACTTGTCAGCAGTCTGGTGGAGACCGAGCCAGAAACGCCAACCTTCTTTGCCAGCGAAGTTGCGCTCGATATGGAGCTGGTAGATGCTACGGATTACGTTCCTGAGTGTAGCCGGATCATCTTCTTTCCTCGATCATTTTATGCCCGCTCTCCTGGTGGATTCTGCATTAGCACTATCTTTGATTGCATACTGGCTGATAACAACGTATAGCGAAGTGGCTTCCCGGGCCGCAGAGCTTGCGCAAGTATTCATTGGTGCGGCACACTATCATTTTCTGCGCCTTGACTTCAGTACCATCACTGAGCCTGATTGTCAAATCGGAGCAAGTGCCTTCGTTAAACCACTCGCGGGTGTTCATGGTTGTTCGATAGGCTGTTTACGAAGAGGTCTTGTGGCGGGATGATAATGTTAACGTTGAAGAAGCGAGAAGCCCGTCAGCTTGAATCTGGGTTTGATTGCCTAGGAAACATTTTGATGAAAGAAACGATGTAGCGAGGAGCAAACAGCTTGTACGCAAGTAATCTTGACGCGGCTTCCAAGCCTTGCAATCTTTTGGGAAAAGACAATCCAAGTAGGTGGCGTCGAGTTGTTGCTTTTGTTTCAATTGCTCTGAACGCTTTTGTCGCGTGGATGCGGGAATGCAGTGAGAGAGTCGGGACATGCAAATGGATTTGCTAAACACTCTCGCTAGTGCTGTCTATCTCGGATGTTGCTTTGACCGGTCAGACATCCACTAAGTCAGAAAGACTCCCGGGACTTGTAGAAATGTTTGGCTCGATTTGCAGTAATGCTTTCAAGCTGATTTACCGATATTCGTAGCAGATATGTTGGTGAGTTGGCCTGTTTGATGTAGTGCCGAAATTGGACAATCTCGAAACAACGGAGAAGAAACAGGCCAGTAGGGTTAGGGTCTATGATGTATCCATGTACATGTATCATGTGTATCAATGCATGTAGCGTTGGGAATTAAGGAAACATAGACTTGCTTTCGTTCCATATAACACAGAGTCGAATGGCCGGACTGTGGTCCTCATCGTTGTTGGTAGTACTAGAGGCGTGTTGACATCTCTCAGCCTCATTAACGGCTTTGAGTCCACAAGGGAAGTTGAGTGGCGGAGTCAAAGTCGTTTCGATCGTACCTCCTAAGATCAGAGAAACTGTCTCCCCTCATGAAAGTCTGGTGAAGTACCATCAACTGCATTGCGAGAATCACAGACCGACAGAGATACGTCAATGCACAGATTGGCTGCTGGGCCGTGTTCAACGCAAAACGATACATACATTCGGCAAACTAATTGATCAACACAGTACACAACACCAGTTAAACACCCCCATGAGTAGCAAAAAACCCTCACATGTCGAACGCAGCCATGATGACGACGATCCACTCAGCTTCATGGCCTGCCCTCTGTGGCCGGCTAAGCATCTTTGTGCGGCTGTGCCTACCCGACACGTGGGAGACATGTAGTTTTAACACCCCTGGTGATCGTGGTGAGCTGTAATAGCACAGTCAGTGATTCGCTCCGTAGCGAGTCAATGTCTAAGAATCAGACTCACATCTGCAGGAGGCGTGATCGTCGAAATGATGGTCCTTGAATCAAGGTTTAAGCAGCTACACCCAGCGGTGATCTGACCAGCGGCAAACCCGCCCAAGCCTGGAAGCTGACGCTTTCCCATTGCTTCCTCTGCTTCCCTCTTGGCTCGTGCAGTGGGACACAAGAACGGGAATGGCAGCGTGCGTGTCGACGAAGGCACTGTCACCGTGCTAATGCGGACATGTTAGTCGTGTAGCAAGGACATGGAAGTGCTTGCTATGGTCTCTTACATCGTACGGACCGGAAGTTCGGTCGAAGTCGTCTCGGTCGGGATGTTCAAGAGATCGTTGCAGAAGCTGGAGCCACGAGCTCCCAAGTTGGCGAGGACTCGAAAGGCGATGTTGTTGGCATTGCAGGCGGCTTGTCGCTTCTCATGTTCAGCTTGGGGGACAGGATTGGCGGCGACGGTGGCCAAGGTCCAAGCGAAGATTGGGACAAAGCGCATGTTGAAGTGTTGACAATTGTTTGGGAGGGAGAAGATGTTTGACTATGGCTGTGATGTTGCTTGGTTGTTGCGACGATAGCGATTCAAGGTCGTTATAGGTCTCTTAAGTATTGCTCTCGAGGCCCGTTTCTTCGAAGAGACCATCTTGTCGACGACACAAGTAGCATCATGCGCTCTGACTGATGAGCTGGAGAACGAGGTACAAAACTCCGCTCACGCTACAATTAGCTAACTACGAGCCACGGAACGCGAGTAGACACAAGTCGGCTCAGTATTCCTTCACACGAGGTCCACGGTTGACAATGAACGCTTGAGGGTCGTGCAAGACTGTGGTTGACTGGAGAGGAAGACGGCTTTCGAGCTGTCAAGTTGATGGATTGAGGAGCCAAAGGTCTAAGCTCCTGCCACTGTGGACGAGAAGGAGCAAGGAGTTGTTTAGCGAGCTGACTCCGCCTGTTGATTTCGGATCCTCCAATCAGAGACTCTCTTTCCGAAGCCTCACTTTGATGAAATCGTGGAACACCGTTGCCAAGCTGTAGATCGACGGCTGTCACCGCCGCACGAGGTGTGTACATCAGAGCACTCAGGTCGAGCTGTCATTACTGCCATGTCTACCATGTGCTTCATGAGGGGGAGACATGATGAAAGTAGTCTGGCATGCATGACATCGAAGGTTGAGAAAAGGTATGTAGCCGAGGTGGCGCAGATATGCCGTGGCTCAGTAAGGTGCGAAGGATCTTCAACCATCTTAATGAATGCTGATTTATAGTGGGGACGCACGTGTGCACTTTGGCAGCTGGCTGAGGATGAATTTCTTCGCTCCTCAAAGGGCTTTGACGCTTGTTCGTTCATCTTGTACGTCAGTTTTACCATCGAGCATATGCTGGATATCTTCAGTACCCAGGCTTGCGTGTGAATGACCGAGTGTCTCAGATCCTGTCTATTAATCGAGCTGACAGCTGGGGTCTGGCACATCATTCCTGCGAACGTAGATCGCATGAGCATAGCATTAGCGTGGCAATCTGTTCGAGCAACAGATCTGCAAAAAGGCCTAGATGGTTTGAGACGTGTAGGCTCTTGAGGCTTGCGTTCCAACATAGCAGTCTCCAAAGAGCATGACCAGTCCCAGTTCATTCACAGCATCGGCAACACCGTCGGAAACTCTGGTGTACGATTCGCTTGTCCGGAGTAGCAAACCGCAAGGAGTGGTTCCATGGGCAGTTCGTGAGTGGTCAAGCAATTGGGAGGTCTCGATGAAGCAGACATTATTGTTGATAGAAGGGATCTGGCATTTTGCTTCTGGTAGCGAGGCTGTTTCAAAGGAATCTCGGGACATAGCATACTCCTTGCGAAGACAAAAGGTTACCGAATGACTGTTGCCGCAACCAGAGCACCAGAAGACAGTTTCATTCGTGTCCGGCAACCAAGGTCGATCATTTTCGATCAGTATACCAAATACTCAGGCGTGGACGACGAGCTGTTAAGCAATATGGTATCGCGCAGGAATCTTGACTTGGAGAGTCCTAATCATGCGTACAAAGAGCCCACAGCACAAATGCTAAGCTCAAACATGAGGGGTACAGTACGGTATAAGGAAGAATTTGGATTCTGCTGTGAGTACGGACGTGTAGGCCAGGGCTTATGTTTCAAAAGCCAGCCCTCAGAGGGCTGTGGGTCATCATTGGTCCACCAACAGGGAAACAGCCGGCACTCATCCGGCTTATTTTCATCTGCCTTTGTTTGCAATCTATGTAATGTGGACATTCACGGGCTGCAGCTTCAAAATAGCGTAGTAAACTTCTGTCGTCTTCTTTCAGAGCCCATCGGATCGCGGACGAAGGCCTACCCGGGTATACTCTTCAATTCAAGGATTATTCATGCATTACTGACGAGATTGCCCGATGACCACACTTATAGCCATGCATATGTTGTAGTTCCCTGGCCGTAGCCCTGTAGCAAAGCAAGATCGTCTGACTTGGTTGATCTTTCATCGTTGAGTCGCGTCTTTTGCATGACCGAGATGGTTTATGATCAAGCATAAATTCTCGAATCTAAGGCATAACATTGTCTTGTTTGCTACACGTGTGCAACGATCATCATCTCTGCAGCTATCACAGGGCTGCATGGCTCGTCATGAATGTGTGCAACGTTTTCCTGGCATGTGAAAATGGTCCACACGTGTGAGAGCTCTCTTATAAAGTATTCCAATTCTCGCCTTCAAAGAGAGATCTATCTCCTAAGCTCAATCTGTTCTATGAGCACCTGGTCACTTACTCACCATGGTCTTTGAACGCATTGAAACCATCATCGGCAGTCTCGTGGCCCTCCTCGTCCTCCACGCCACAGCAACAATCCTCTACAACCTCTTCCTAAGCCCGCTCCGGACCATTCCCGGACCATGGTGGTACGCAGCAACGCCCTTCCCACGTCTGTGGCTATATTTCTCAGGCCGCGAGCCCTGGTGCGTCAAAGAAATGCACGAACGCTACGGACCCGTTGTACGTCTGGCTCCCACGGAAGTCAGCTTCATCGACGAGCAGGCTTGGAAGGACATATATGGTTACAAAGCTACTACACACAAGGACGAGACATTCTACCCTTTCTCCCCGGCTACTAAGCATAGCCTGATTCTCGCTGGCGATGAGACGCACCATCGGATGCGCAAAATGTTCCTGCCGGCTTTCTCGGCGAAAGCTCTGCGGGAGCAGACTGGGCTTTTGAACGAGTATGTTGTCAAGCTTGTCAAGATCCTTGAGGAAAGGCGGAAATCTGGGCAAGTCATTGATCTCGTCAAGATGTACAACCTTACAACGTAAGTGTTCCATGAACTCAAAAACAACACACAATTACTGACAATCGGCGATTCGCCATCAGATTCGACATCATGGCAGATCTGACCTTCGGGGAATCCATGAGCCTCCTAGAAACCCAAGACTACAACCCCTGGCTGCAAGGAATCTTCGATCAGATCTTCTACGCCTGCGTCTCCCGAGCCTTCCAATACTTCCCTCTGCTTTGGAGCATAGTCCAACGCTTCATTCCCAAATCCGTCCATGAAATGGCAGAAGCATCGGTCAAGTTTTCGGCCGACCGCGTGGATAAGAGACTGGCAATGGAGACCGAACGGCCTGACATCTTTGGGCTTGTCCTCAAGCACGAGGCGGGAAGTCAGATGCCGCGACAGGAGATGCATGCTAATGCGGATCTCTTGATGATTGCGGGCACGGAGACTACTGCTACGATGCTTTCAGGGTTGACGTTCAATCTTCTGACGAACCCTACTGCTATGAACAGGCTGACGAAGGAGATCCGCGGAACGTTCAAGTCCGGAAGTGATATTGATAGTGATGCTCTGGCCCGGTTACCTGTGAGTTACAGTCATGTTTCTGACAAGATGGAGCTAATTGTATCAGTATCTCACGGCCTGTCTCGAAGAAGGCCTCAGAACATTCCCCTCCGTCGGCGAAGGCGTGCGCCGCAAGACGAACGCAGCAGGCGGTGCTACGATCTGCGGCCATTATATTCCTCCTAACGTAAGAAGATCTATACCACGTCTGGTCGAACCAGCTAACATGACCATTCAAGGTTGGAGTCAGCGTCCCCCATTTCGCCGCCTACCGTTCGTCCTACAACTTCGTCGACAGCGACAGCTTCCTTCCCGAACGCTGGCTCGCTCCAGGCGTCGAAGGCTTCGACGCAAAATTCTCAAAGGATAAGAAGGGAGTTCTTCAGCCTTTCTCTACTGGTCCGAGGAACTGTCTCGGTATGAAGTAAGCGCACCCAAAAAAGAAAAAAAAAACATGAGCATAGGCGATGGTAGACACTGACTTGTGGATCCTTAGCCTCGCCTACCACGAAATGCGCTTGATCATCTCGCACCTTCTGTGGAACTTCGATGTGGAGCTCTCGGATCGCACTTCTAGGGACTGGCTGGATCAGACTGCACATGTTGTGTGGGACAAAAAGCCGTTGCTTGTGAATTTGTCGCCTCGTGAGGATATGTAGATTGCTTGTGTGGTTGTGGAGTTGACGCTCGGATGAGGCTTGTTGCTGTCGTCATTTGAGATACCACGATTATGTCTCATCAGCGCCATGTTTGCAGAGCTTAGCTTACCCGCATGTGCTCTTGATGTTGGAAGTGGCAGGGAATCGATCACGACCGCGGCATGACCACAGAAGAATCCGTCCGCAGTAATGGAGAGATCCAAGCTAGTTTCGACATTGAAGATCAATCTCTATAACATGATATGATCATTGCCGACCTGCTGTCCACGAGTTCGGTAGTTCACACAACACTTTTCCACCTGAGAGTCTTGACTTGAAGAACGCCTTATATACGTTTGTGTTATCATACTCATCTCAATAGCACCGGATCTCCTCCGATTATTTCGTGTTCATTACTCAGACCTCATTCACCTTGTATCATCAGCCTGGTCTCATCATTAGAACCACTCAGGTTCTCTCTCATTCATTCGTGACCAATAGGCTTGTCGCGCTGGACGTAGGACATCTGCGCAACTCCGGCAACGAGAGGACCAGGCTTCTCGCCATAGTGCGGGTCAGGACCGACGAAGTTGTTCGGGAAGCCAGGTTCGAACTTGACGATCGACTCGAGGTACTCAATGTCCTCGGCAGACAGCTTGATGTCGAGCGACTTGATGTTATCCTGCAGGTTCTTGACCTTTCGGCCACCGACGATCGGGAAGACGTTGGGTGCCTTGGCCATCACGTATGCGAGGGCAACGGCGGTCGGAGAATCGATACCGTGAGCCATGGCGACTTTGTCGAGCGCAGCAGAGATGTTCTTTTCGTTCTCGGTCTGGTCGGCTGTGCCCATGATGGCACGGAGGTTTTCGTTGTTCTTTTTCCTCTCTTCCATCTGTGCGGCGGTTTGGAACTTTCCTGGGAGATACATGTTAGTAAATTGGGGCAGCATGGAAGGCACTTCCATCACTTACCACC
Organism: Cladosporium cucumerinum; assembly: GCA_023634325.1. Lineage (NCBI taxonomy): Eukaryota > Fungi > Ascomycota > Dothideomycetes > Cladosporiales > Cladosporiaceae > Cladosporium > Cladosporium cucumerinum. The sequence goes on from JALDQA010000003.1 coordinate 746,849, forward strand.
ACCGATGGCATCCCAGGGTGCGATAGCCATGCCGAAGTGTCGGGCCATGGGGATGATCTCACGCTCCATGTCGCGGAGAATGACATTCCAGCGACCCTGGTAGATGCTGAATTGTGTCTTGCCTGTAGCACGAGCGTACGTGTTGGCTGCAGAGACGATGTATGCGGGGGTGTCGCTGACGCCCAAGTACAAGACTTTGCCCTGCTTGACGACAGCATCTAGGGAGTCCATGACCTCCTCGATGCTGGTGGTCCAGTCCCACCAGTGGACGTACAGGATGTCGATCCAGTCGGTCTGGAGCTTCTTCAGGGAGTCGCGGAGAGAGACGTGGAGAGAGCGCTTGTGGTTGCCGGAGGAGTTAACAGAGCCGAGACCCTTGCCCTTCTTGTAGCCGACGTAGTTGGAGGTGAACTTTGTAGCGATGACCATCTCGTCCCTGAAGCAAAAGACATAAGTCAGCCGGAGATCCCCAGACCAGTAGTCAGTTATGCTGATCACACATACCTGTTGCCACGCTCCTTCATCCACTCGCCGATCCAAGTCTCTGACTCGTCGTCCTGGTAGTTGTTGGCACTGTCTCGCTATCAGTTGAGATGCGCAAGGTTAGCCAATGCTTCCAATGCTTACGTGTCAATGAAATTACCACCCGCAGCAACGAAAGCGTCGAGGAGATCGAAAGCGCCCTTCTTGTCAATAGAGCCCAGAATTCCCGTCCAAGCCTCTCCCAAAGACATAGCACCGAGCTGCAGGGGCGAGACACGAATGCCAGCGGTCTTGGAGAGGACTCTGTACCTGCCCAGCGAAGTGGGAGGCTCAGGAGCGGGCTCAAACAGCGACATATCGGTGTTTGTCGGTGAGGGATTTATGGGATGAGATGGATGGAATTGATGACGTGGTGATTTGATTGTTCTGTTGCAAACTGTCAAGTGGATTGCAGTCGGTGAGGTTGCAAGGGATCCAAGTAAGGAAAGAAAGAAGCCACCGCACGGAGGAAGTCCGTTTAAATACGTGTTCTAGTACAAGGCAACATAGAATGCACCCCGCCATTGACGAGGGTATTTGTCAAACGTAAATGTTGTTGTTTAGGTCCTAACTCCGTTAACACCATGGAGGCATCGTCAATGATCCACCAGGGTCTAGCTTCGACGTCATGAAACTGGAGCTTTGGGTTATGTAAGGTACGACAGCATTGGCTATCCGGCCAAGTGGACAATGTTGCGTGAAAGAGGCATGCATGAGTTCATGTGCAGTCGTGGTGATATATTGGCATGCCGAGATGATGTGTATGCGTGCAGGAGCGGGATTTAGCGGGAATTTGTGAAGGATCCATGCTGACATATGGATCTGCACATGTTTCGGTGACTTTGCAAGCCCTCCGTGGCTCAGCACCATGGACCGGGAGAAGGAGATGCAAAAAGACGCGGTATGCCGCTGAATGTACTACAAGCTGCAGATAAAGTGTTGACTTTAGCTCGGCAGAGAAAAGGGGAACGATGTTGGGAGCAGATTTCAAGTAACAATAATTTCTTTTCGAATGCTATCCTAGGATGCAAAAAGGGAATCAACTAAGGACACGCAAACGCAGTAAACAGGACAGTCATGAGCGCAAACAATCAATCCGTCTCGCAAATAGCGCCTCGACGCCTCGCAACGCTTGTTTCTCGGACATCCAGTCCTGTCCGTCTGCTTATTCTGCACGCCTGCTGTCATAGAATGAAATCATCGATCTTCTTCTTCTTCCTCTTCTTCTTCTGCTCTGCCACAACTTCGTGCTCGTTCGCATTTTCCACACATGTTTCTTTTTGTTCATTGACGGTATATACCCATCATGCTGTCAGGCCGTTGGGATCGTAGGCTCGTAGAGTTTGTATTGCTTGTTCCTTCAGGAACTGGGTACCACAACCGACTGCACCACACGCGACATCCGCAGCTGCTTCAGAGCGAGCTGCTCATGAGGCCTTCTTCTGGACGGGGGTCTGGCCGCCACCGATGTAGCGGGAGACGTCAGTGGCGTCGTGGGCCTGCTTGGCAATGCCCTTGAACTGGTTCCAGGCCTGGCGGGCAGCAGGAGGAGCATCCTGGCGGTTGGCGAAGCCGTCGCCGCGAGCACCTGCCTGGCGGAGCATGCCCTGGACAAAGGTGCTCTGGGCAATGCGGGTGCGGAGGAAGACGGTGTAGATGACAAGGAGGATCCAGGAGCCCTTCTGGAAGATGATGGCAGATCCGAGAATGCGGAACCACAAGGTCAGCTCAAGAGCGGCGACCAGGGACATGCTGGCATCATAGTACTCCTTGACGAAGCGGCCGATGGTATCGGACAGACCGGAGGAGGCAGGCTTCTGTCCAGCGGGGGTGACAGGTGGCGGCTGGAGAGTGGGGAGCAAGATGCCGCGGGTGTAGGTTGCAACGTGAAAGATGCTGTAGACAGTGAAGGGGAGGAGAGCCAGGGGCATCTGGCGGGAGAAGAGCCAGACAATGGCCATGGCTGGGAGAAATGTTAGTGCGTGTTTTTCTCTTTTCCGTTTGAGGATCATGCGGCCGCAGCCACGATGCGAGCTTCGTTATACATGACTTACCAAGGTATTGCACATTCTCGTCACCGATCAGCTGAAGCGGGCTGCCCTGGCCCTTACCGCTCTTCGCACGAGCGCGGTAGCCCTTGAAGACGACAATACCGTAGGTAACGGCAGCGGCAACGAAAGCGGTGCGGTAAGAGAAGCGAGCCCAGCGGCTGGCGGAGTTGAAGGTGATGTAGCTCAGAGCGTAGCGGACGGTGCAGAGAAGGAGGGTCACATGTCCAGCAAACCAGGCGAACTGGAGAGTCTGAGCGAGGGCGATAAGGCGCTGCTGGGCCGTCTGGCCAGGAGGAGGGGCCATTGTTGAGTAGGTGGGTGAGTGTGTTTGTATGAGGGCGCAGATGGTTTGCCTTGTAGATAGAGAGGGAGGAGGGTGCAAGGTGACAAGGGTATTATTATCAGGGAAGAAAGCAGCCTGGTGGGCACACAAAGTAGCGATGATGTGGCCTCAAACGAGTGAAAGCTTGGTCGTGGAGTGGGGCAAGCGCCGATGACGTGGTGGGGCTGAGGGAGAGAGGGAGAGAGAGAGAGAGAGAGAAAGAGAGAAGAGAACTGAAGGGTCAAGTTGGGAGCTGCTTTCCCGGAAACATGTCTCAATCGTCATGCTGAGTGCTTACCATTTGATGCCATGATGAGGCACTGCCGTAGTATCATGTCAATGTTTGGATTTTGAAGGGACGGAAGCATCACAGCATCGTCAAAAGCCTATCCATCACCCAAGGAGCTCTTCAATTCACGTGCACAACCACGTCTAAAAAGGAATGAGGGCTAGCTGTGTATCACATGCCGTGGAGATCTTAAGAGGCAGATCACCGATATGCTTGTATTTACATTGAGACATGCCTGTGAAATCGTGCCAAAGAAACGAAGGCATATGTCATCGTCTCACTTGACTGCCACTTCTGTTTGGCTGTGTGCACTCGGGTGAAGTCGGTCTGCAGACGGCTTGCTCTGATCTCAAGATGATAGGCATCTTAGCATCCATGTGGTGGCCTATCACACTTCAGCATGCTAATCATTCGAGCATAAATTGATTAAGCGAGCTATAGCTACACTCCTATTCACTAGATATGTACCCCAGACCAAACAGCGAGATATGCAAATACTGTGCGAGTGAAGGCACTACCACTACTACTAACTTACTGCTGCTGCTGCTGCTGCTGCCCCTCGCGCCAAGTGCTCGCGTGCTGGAGTGCCTGAAGCTAATAGAGTTCCGGACTAGTGTGTAAGCGCGGGTCGTGCAACACAGCTAAAGCTTTGCAGAATGACAAAAGAATTCTGCTGCTCTGTCTACACTCAAAATGTGACAAGATATCCCCTCCATCCAGCTATTTCCCTTCCCCCCATAGGATGCCTCTTTTGAGGTCGTCGCAAAACACACAATCCACCTCTTCTTAGCCCGTCGCGCACCAAGCAAGACCACACACCCCACCGCAAACATGCGTCAGACCTGCATCTTCTCCGGTTCCTCCCACCCGTCCCTGGTGGGAGACATCTGCGAGCGCCTTGGTCAGAAGCAGGCCGACGTCGACCTGCGCAAGTTTGCCAACGGCGAGACCAGTGTCGAGATCAGTCAGTCGCCTTGGGCGCGCCTACCGGTCGTCACTGCCCTGCTAACACCGCCTTGCAGAGACTTCAGTCCGTGATAAGGATGTCTTCATCGTGCAGAGCGGCAGCAGCCAGTAAGATACCCGAGTTCCGTGCCAATGGCGATACTGACTGCTCAGGATCAATGACAATGTCATGGAGATGCTCATCATGATTTCTGCCTGCAAAGGCGGTTCTTCCAAGTCCATCACTGGTAATTTTTGCCTCCGAAGCGTCGACGTACTTGAAACAACAAGCTAACGGAGCGCCAGCTGTCGTTCCGTACTTCCCATACTCCCGCCAGTCAAAAAAGAAGAGTCACAGAGGCGCTATCACTGCCCGCATGCTGGCGAACCTCATGCACATCGCCGGCGTGGACCATGTCATCACCATGGATCTGCACGCCAGCCAAATGCAAGGCTTCTTCAAGTGTCCTATCGACAACTTGGTCGCTGAGCCATTGCTCGCAAAATGGATCACAAGGAACATTCCTGACTGGCAGGAGGCTGTTGTGGTCAGCAAGAACCCAGGCGGATCAAAGAGGGTCACCTCCATGGCCGATGCACTGAAGCTCAGCTTCGGTATCATTACTACAGAACGACGCAGACCGTACATGTGCAACAGCATGATGGCCAGCGCTATCCTGGACCCCATCCCTCTCGATGGAGTGTCTGAAGACGCCAAGGCCGCGGACGAGACCGAGTCCCAGCAAATTTACACACACGAGGGCCTGATGCGCACCAACACTCGCAATGCTGCTGAGCCCGCAGAGCAGGACTTTGCACGTCCGAGGACCAGCTCCAGCGTCAGCAATGGTCAGTCACAAGACCACGACAAGAAGCCTAAGCGCCCCGAAAGACCTCGTGCGACAACCGGTAACTTGGCACTCCGCAACCGCCTCACCAATGGCAGTGATGTGCCGCCAAGTCCGCTCCACAGGTCGACTCGCATCGACTCGATTGACAGTCCTGAGCCACCAAGCCCAACCTTGCTTCGCAGGAACCCTACTGCGCTCGGACTGGTGACGCCGACTACGGATGAGGACGGCTACGAGAGCCCCGGAGGAGACGAAGATGAGGATGAGAGGGCTCGTGATGTTATCACTGGCCGTCTCATCCAGGGTCACCTTGTCGACGATGATGCTCCTTCTCCTAGTATCTCCGGCATGTCCGGCTTCAATGGCCAGCGTCACTCCAGCGACGATGAGCTTCCCGACGCGATGACTCAGAGTTTCATGTCAATGGCCTCCTCCCGTCGTGGAGCACCCGGCCTTGGAGGTACCGGCGACGCTGCTGACGAGGAAGAAGAGGAAGAAGAGGCTCTTCACAATCCTGAGATTGAGACCACTATCACACTTGTCGGCAATGTACGCAACAAACCTGTGCTCATTATTGACGACATGATTGACAAGGCTGGTTCCTGGATCGCGGCAGCCGAGACTGTGGTCAAGCGTGGTGGTGCTACCAAGGTCTACTGCATGGCCACACACGGTCTCTTTGGCGGCGATGCTCTTCAAGAGCTTGAGAATTGTGCGCAGATTGACAAGATCATCGTCACCAATTCCTACCCGATCCCTCCGTCTGCCAAGGAGATGAAGAAGTTGGTCGTGCTCGACGTCAGCGGTCTTCTTTCCGAGGCCATTCGCAGGAACAACCACGGTGAGAGTATCAGCGCCCTCTACCGCCACTTCGATCCTTACTAGCCTTTCCAAATGGTATCAGCTCGATGAGAGTTGGTCTCATTTCACGAGACTAGTCGATGCTACGAATATTTGGGCGATGCTTTCTTTCTGTACTACAACGAACCACAAGCAAGCATACACTGGCTTTGCGGCCTAAGCATACAGCCTTGGGGAGGCCTATGCGATGAATACAAAACAGCGACAAGGTAATGGCATGAAGCAAACGAAGAGCTCGAAACTGCTTGCCTAGACAACTTGCTGAGTATAGACAAGAGTGACACGAACAGTCACCAATGGCTTTCTTCACACTTTTACTGATCGCAGTCACCTGCCTCACATTTTGGCATGTAGGTTTACTTTCCACTTTCCACCTTCGGGCACAAGAGCACCCACGGCTTCTAGTGGACTCCCAATCCCCATCCCCTTATCCCCCTTGCTACACCCAGCGATGCAGATCGTAGGATCTGCCCGGCCCAACCTCTTAATAGGATGGGCAGGAACGGAGCGTTGGTAGATTGATCTTTATCTTGTCTCCTTCTTCGCTCTTTCGAGAGAGGAGAGGGGGGCTTGATGCCGAGAATAGAAGGCGCGCCTTTCAGTCTCTCATTCATTTGAGGGGTTCTGCTCTTAATTGAGCAGATGAGGGGTGCGCAAGAGAACCTCTCGGACATCTATTTGAGTTTTTGACATTTTTGTGATGATGATGTGTTTGTAGTTGCCTTATCAATAGAAGAAATCCTTTGACAACAACTGAAGTTCCATCTCCCTTTGTGTTTCAACACTCTTACAAATATTCTTTGGGACTCATTTTGCGTTGGCTAGGTCGTCTGAAACGGACAACAACCAGCACTGCGGCGTACGCTGCTGTCGCTGCAAAGATCGCGTCCCGATTCGCACTAGTCGTCACGCTTAGGCCGAGAGCGAAGAAGACAAGGAAGGTGATGACCAGCGCCAAGCGAGCATTGGGGTTAGTGACAAAGTATAGAACAACGATCGGACAGGCAAGCAGGAGGAACGCTGCGATCGTAATGCTCATGGAAGTCACGACCCATGACAGTCGCTGGTCCTTGAAATGTCGAAATTTATCGGCCTCTCGTGTGTGGATAGACGCTGCTAACTGTCCGTCAGAGTCTATTCGAAAGGAATATACCTGATAGCCTCAGCAGGGAACGGCCAATGATCCCTTAAAAGCCGCGACAGCAGATCCTGATCTGGCGGCGGCCTCAAAGCAACCAAGTCGACTGCGATCGTGAACATTTCTCTGTCGCTATCATCCAGCTTCGAAGAGTCGTTTGGTGTGCGAGGCGGGCCACGCAACCGTTCGCGCAACGCCGAGACAACCCTGGGGCTCGGAGACTCCAGCATCGCAATGTCGCGTTGCAGCATGAGTGCTTCATCTGATGAATCATCCCTTGGCTGCGCATTTGATCGCACCTCGCAAGTGGATAATACTGACAGTACTTCTTCAGCCTCTCCTCCAGAGCGAGCACCTGCGAGTACTTTCTGCTTCCGCTCCCAGTCACGGCCGATTCTACAAGAGTTCTCGTTAAATACTGCCCACGATCTCATGGACAGATGTAATTCCGGGTCAAGGCTGTCGGCGGCTTCCCGTTCCAAGGCTGCGATGTCGTCTTCGAGCTTTATCAGCTCGCCTTGGCGGTTGAGGATGTTGCGTGCGCTTGGGCTTTTGAATCTGCGGAAGACAAAGGTTTCATGGTCGGGGTCTTGCGCGATGAAGTCGGCTAGTGCTGGATATCCGTCTTGTTGCTTCACGGTCCGTGTGCTGGTTCGTTGTGTGTAGTCCATAACGTCAGCCGGAACCAGTGGCAACAATTACAGCTCATGCAGCCGAAAATTGAAGGTGAGGCTTTGCGGACTGGTAGATATGCAGGCGTGCCTTGTCTCGCTTACCCATCGTGGTGGTGGTGGTGGTGGTGGTGGTGGCTGGGTTATGCGCTGTCGTCGCTGATGAGGGCGCTCAACCCCCTATCACATTTGTCTTCAACTGTTCACATCGTGCCAGGACGGATGGACGACACAGGTGTGACCCACTTATCCTTTCTCATTCTCCATGGACTTAGCACTTGCATGTTTAATCCAGCGATGGAAGCCAACACAACAGAGTCCGACCCGAGGAGCGGATCCCACGCGATGCTTGATGTGGAACCCGCAAGCGGTGCTACGCGGACGTCTATGCCTGCACAGCATCGAACGCCAGATTCCAAGGCCTCAAACTTCGAGTTGACCACTCCGGGCATCTGGGCTGCAAGGTTCAATACTACACCGGCTGAAATCCCTGACGATGCCAGTGATCTCGAAACTACTCTGGAAACCAACAAGAGAGTCGAAGAACGGCTCGAACATGGCCAGTGCCTCCCGCATCGATGGGCATCGTTTGACACGACGGCTGCCTACGAGAGTTCCCAAGCAACGAATCATAAGAGCATCCAGGCAGACTCCACGCGTGCGTTATCGCGAGCATCAATGCTTGAAGCCATTTATCAGCGGCGCTTCGACCGCGTCAATGAGATACGGACTGCACAATCCTCACAAAGGATGGAGCTACTAGATCGAGTGACGGACTTGGACCACATTGTGGGACTTTGGAGAGGCTCGATGGAACATTCGGTAGGCGGCACCTATGTGGACGCAGTGCCGGATACTGGGGCAGATGTGCCAGTGATGTCCTTGTCGTTTGCAAAAGAGCACGGTTTCGTGGTTGATACCAACGCAGAGCACTGAATCTTGCTTCAATTCGCGGATGGATCGACGGCGACGGCAATCTGTATGGTCAGAAACATGGATTGGAGCTTCGGGAGCTCAGAAGTCCATCATCAAATCGATGTCTATGTGTTGGAGGAGCTGCAGACGGATCTAACCTTGGACAACACGTTCCTTTACGACATGAACGCTTTTGTTGCTCATGAAGGGAATTTCTGGGCAAGAAACAGCGAGATGCTCGGGGATGGTTGGACGATCAGTATCATCAAACTGGTGGATCGGGTTGTGAAAAGTTCCAGATGGACGAGTTCTTGTGAGTACTTCGGGTATACCTGCTTGCGGCATTTGTTAGATCCAAGCTGATATCCGTGTCTAGCAACTTCTCCAGCGAGTCCGGGAGCAAGTTCCGACGAAGCATGGAGGCTCGAAAAGTCCAGGCGGTTGAACGCATACAGCTTGGCTAGGAAGCATGCCCAGAGTATGACCGAAGATCAGAGGGAGGCTTTCCTTCAACCTCATCTGGCTCAGGGAAAGCAGGTCCTGGAATCACACCCTGGCCGTTCCTCATTGAGTCAGAGCAGCATATCACCGACGACGAGCTCGACTTCCACTCAAGCAGGAACGTTGGCGCCAGCAGTTGTGCCAACGACTGCCGAACGCTCGACCTTCTTCCGCAGGCTGCAATTGTTGAAGTAGGTGGAGATCTATCGAGTCTCAGGTGGCGAGTGTTTTCGTGGGTGCATTGCTCCTAAGGAAGAAGCTGTGGGGGATTTGATTGAATCTGGTACTCTCCTTTTGTGTTGATGGATATGCGGACATTGACAAGGTAGGTTGGACGTAGCAACTACATACACCATTGCTGCACATGCTGTGACTTGTCATGTCCACACGATCGCGGTGAGCCGATTGTTGACCACAATGGAAGCGTGACTACAAACTCGGCTCATCACAAACAATCACGCCGTCACTTGTGCTCCGAGCACTCGCTGCAGTGCGTATCCTTCCGAGCCCAAGGCGGCGGCGTATGTAGGCAAGGCGCAGCACACCCACGTTCTGCAGGGCGCTCGAAGTAGGCGGGCTAGGATGTCGATGGGGCTGCACAAGCGTTGGCTGGGGTTGTGTGAGGGCAGGCTAGGATCGGCGGCTTACCCATGTCCTTAGCGGCACGGCACGGTGGCTGCACAGTCGTCGCCTCACGCCCCGCGCGAAGGATGGCGAGCCGCGGGCGCTGAGTGGAGCGAGGACATGGAGACAGAGCTTGGGGCTTGTCACGGATGATGGGCATTCCTTGTTCCTTGTTCCTTGGTCCTTGGGCGATACTGACGGCGGCGTACTGGTAGGCGGCACTTGGCGCGGGAGCAAGGAATCACGTCTGCAGAAGAGGAAGAAGGATAGAGAGAGACTACTCTTTTTCTGTCTCTCTCTCGGCTCGTGTCAGACGGAAGAGCATGACAGGCTGAAGGATGGACTCTTACAGTACATGCATGTCGTGTTCTAGTAGGTCACAGCGTGCGGGTGGCGTGCGTAGCGTCCCACATGATATGCGGATAACTGTGGGATAGCGAGCCAATAAATGCAGACAGAGTGAGTGAGTGAGTGAGTGTGCTGCCACATTTCAAACCATGCAGCGAAGGAAGAGGCAGGCACTCGGCCTCACTACTACTACTACTACTTGCTAATACTACTACTTGCTAATACTACTACTTGCTAATACTACTACTTGCTAATACTACTACTACGACTACTACTGCAAGCGATTTCAAGATACGATTGTTGTGCAGCCGATCGTCGACGCCTGGCCCTACTGCTGGCCTGCTCACGGCCGTTGCATGCGTGTTTCTTGCTACTTGCTATAGACGACGACCTCATCACATCCGCCCGTAACCATACCCTTCCTTAGACATCTTATGCTGCCACTCGCAGCCCCGTCACATATTTCCGCCCGACCTGGTGCGCTGATTGCTGATGATTGCTGAGAGACACGCGCAATAACAGCAGGGCTGAGTGGACAGACACTGTGGATTGCAGGTGAGACACCTCGACTGCACAGCCGCTGGTTCGCTGCATCGTCCGTCAGCTCCATTGCTACTCGACACCTCACCTCATCTCGGACGCCAGCAGCTGCTTTACTGCTACCCACTCCACCCCGAAACACCGCACACCACCACCACCACCACCACCCTCCGCCGCGCCCTGTCCCACGCGGGCCACGACTGCTGCTGTGCCCGTCCGCAGAGCTGCTGCGCCCACCCGAGCCTGTCGCATCATACCGTACCCAGCTGTGCAGTCAGCACGGCAAGGAACAAGCCACGGGCAGCATTCCCGACCCTCTGTCTCCCTTGCTTGCTGCTCGCGACTCAGCCTGCCGCCCAGCCGGTCGCCAGCGCTCATATCGCCAATCTATCCGTTCCCAAGTGCGACTTGTCGCGGCTGCGTGCTGCTTTGTGCCCATATACCGCGGTCGCCTTTTCCCCACTGGGCTACTACTAGAAGAGCGTGGAGGTGGCTTGTTCATCAAAGTGTTTGAGATATCATACCGCAACCCGACACCACAGAGCGCTGTCTTGTAAGGGAAGTGGTGTACAAACGTCATACCCACGCTGGACTGCGACCGCGAGATGTCATGCGAAGTCAATGCAAATCGCTTTCGCCAGGGCATAGGTACACATACTGACTGGTGAGTCGACTCGTGTACTCTGCTGCTACCACCAGTTTTGCGATTTCGCAATCTCCCTCGATACCGCCGACATGAGCGCGGACGTGGCACGGTGTGAGCCGGCGCCGCCTCCCAATGCCTCAACCCAACATGCGATGCCTTACATGACTCAGCAAAATGCGCTGCCCATACATCGCCCTTCCAACCGGTATAGCACCGACGCTTCACTTTTGCGTGGGAATCAAAGTGCTCGGGTTGAGAATACTTTGAGACGAAAGACGCCCAATGGTACTCTGACGGCGGGATATCAGTCAGACGAAGGACCAAATCCCCACAAGCACCAAGTTGTACCTCGACATCCATCTATCGATCAGAATACATCCCAATCTACATCTTTTAGCAATAAAAGAACTTTCCTCCAACACCAGCAACAACGGCAATATGATCCACAATCAACTTGGCACTCGGGCGATCTCCCTGGCTATGTCTCGACACAGCACCAACAACCGCCCAGTTCTTTCCCTGTCATGGATTCCGTCTTGAATCAGATGCCACAGCAGCATTATAACACAGTGCAGCATTATTACGCCCCGAGTCAACCGACCTTCTTGCAGCCTCCATTTCAGTATCTAGGTCCCACAGCTTCTGGAGGGCAAGGCACTGGCCCTTATGGACCGTATTGGCATGATGGCACATTCGTCCCTTATCGACCTGCTGCTGTGCGAGATCCGCGGTTCTACCAGCATCCTCACGGTGGATGGCATGGTACGTTGCCTGGCTCTCAATATGTATCTCAGGCGAGCATGTACCAGTCCGGGCCCTCTCCTCATGGCTTCAGCTCGCAATCACTTAATGCACATGTATTCGGAGCTCCGCCCAATTTGCCATCACCCCTCCATCCCAATAACGCGTCTCACATCTATGGCCAACTCGGAGACCCTTCTCTACAGGGCCAACTGCCCTTTTCGAATGACTTGATGCAGTATCCTCCACATTCTACTGGCTACATAGTCCCAGGCCAATCACATCCCAGCCAACAGCAGTTCGGGCAGCAAAGCGTCCAAGCTGAATTTGGATCTGCCTCGCCCAATGGCCAGCAACGCGACACGACTCTCATGTGGGCTCTACAACAGTACCGGGAGCTGCTTGCATATATACACCACACAAGGCGGCAACAGCAAGCCGCCAGACACATTGATGGCCAGACTCAAGTCACACAGCGACCAACCTTTTACCCTCAACCGCCGAAACTATCGCGTGCTGGTCACTCGTTCCATGGCAGTCGACGAAAATCTATCACTGTATCAAAAGAAGTGATGGAGAAGCGATTTAGGCGGTCTTCAGATCCAACGAGCGGCCATTCTTCAGGAAGAGGTGCTTCAACAGAAGCTCAGGACGGTGACGACGTAGAAACTCCGAGAGCTCGATCTCCGATGAACGGTATACCCAGTAATACACAGCTGCACGGCAACGACAAGCCTCCGTTCACATCAACAGGCAATCACAAGCAAGGCGATCAAGATATGGCCGATTTCCGCCGACATCAGGAAAGACCGCGCACCCTTCGCAGATCGAGCGGTTCAGCGATCCAGGCCGCCATGTCCGTCCCACAAGACAACTCTCCTCCCTCGCGAGCGAGATTTGCCCTGTCACAAATAACGAAACTTTGCCAAGAGACAGGCTGGCAATGGACTGAGGGAATGCATCTAGGTGGTTGTATTGCGTACGGTCTGGGTAACTACCAAAAGGCACTCAAATGGTATTCAAAAGTGTTGGAACAAGACCCCAAGCACCTGGAAGCTCTGTCGAATCTGGCCGCCACAATGCTTGCACTAGGCAAGAGACAAGAAGCGGAGCAAAACTGGATGAAAGTTGTGAAATCCGCGCCCAGCCACTTCGAGGCTGTCGAACATCTCATCGGACTGCTTTGCAACGACCATCGGAGCCGCGACGCCATCAAAGTCATCGAATATGTCGAAGCAAACTTGCGAAATAATAGGAGTCCAGTCTTGTTAAAGACATATGACAAAACTAGCGAATGTGATTCTTCTAGCGCTAGCCGCTCACCCGTCGTGTCTGAAGTGTCCGATAAGATGGCATTCGATTTCGATGGCGATACTGACTCCGTTCCTGGTTGGAAAGATACAGCGGGCGCATCAGAACCTGGTTTTGGTTCGAGCGGTTTCCAGATTCCTGGCTGCGACAATGGCCGCATCTTGGCTCTCATTCATGCCAAAGGCAATATGCTTTATGGCATTGGTGACAACGGAGGCGCAGCACGAGCCTTCGAGGATGCTGTACTCATTGCAACGGGCAGAAAGTACGACAATATCCAAGGCTTGGTCAATCATATCCTGAAGGTCGTCGCATCGAACTTGCGACGCCACCCAAATGATCCTCAAGTCCTGCCGTTGGAGCCCATACTCTTGACCCCGGAGCAGGCTTTGGCGACTGCTAAACTTTGCTTTCCATTCTTCGGCGAACTGCCAGGCTTGCAACACATTCCTGGCGGTCCTCAGAGCACGCCCCGCAAAGCGGTCATCTCTACAACAAGCAACTCGCTCCTGTCTCTTGCGAAGATCTTCCAGGATGGCATGTCAAACACGAGTCGAGCCGCCGGTGTCACTCCTCTTGCTTCGGGTGTTCGAGATATTCTTGCTCTTTACTATCTTTCGTTGTCACTGCAACCTTCACCGTCAACTGCAAACAACGTTGGAATCCTTCTCGCTAGCGTGCAACAGGTTGCACCGTCGACGCAGGTCTCACGGAGATTCGAAGTACCAGGTGTTGTGCCTGGTAGTGGTATTGCATTGGCTTTGCAGTACTACAACTATGGCTTGCAACTAGATCAGCACCACGCTCATCTATACACTAATCTTGGCAGCCTACTTAAGGATATTGGACAACTTGATGCAGCCATTTCCATGTACGAGCGCGCGGTCAAGTGCGACGGCAAATTCGATATTGCTCTTGCCAATCTGGCCAATGCTGTCAAGGACAAGGGCAGGATCAGTGATGCGATCACCTACTACAAGCGCGCCGTCGATGTCAGCCCTGAGTTTGCCGAGGCCGTGTGCGGGCTTGCAAATGCTCTCAACTCTGTTTGTGGCTGGCAGGCCAGAGGTGGCATTGCAGAAGATGGCGGGAAACGTGACCGATGGCATGTTGATGGTGCTGGAATGCTACTGGATGCTAGGCAACCAGGTGCGAAGAGCTCAGGCTGGATAAAACGCGTCGTCGACATTGTCGAGAAGCAGTTGCGTGATGGCGAGAGCTGGGGCCGGGCTACGCTTGGTCCTTCGACGCTGCAGAATGTCGTTCAGCAGGTCTTGGCTCTGGAAGGACCGGCGCAAGACATGAAAGAGCGCACAGAGAATCTCAACAAGACAATTCAGTCCTGGGCAGGCAAAACTTGGGAAGGAGCTCGCATCACGAGACTGGTGGAACGCGCCATTCGCCGCATCGGTTGGCATTGGTACAACGACTTACACGTGCGGAAGGTGCAGCTGCCAATCTCTACATACCACCGACCGATGCTGCCAGCGAATCTTCCCGTACCGACTGCGCCTACCGTGTTGCCATTCCACACATTCACCGCGCCCATGTCTGCGAAGCAAATTCGGTTGATCTCTCAAAGAAACGGCCTCCGCATATCGGTCTGCACTCTTCGTTCGCCTTGGCTACCCAAGCAGGTGTTCCATCCGCCAAATCCACCAGCTCCGTACCTTCGCGTCGGCTACGTCTCATCCGACTTCAACAACCATCCACTCGCGCATCTGATGCAATCTGTCTTTGGCTTGCATGACACGTCACGTGTCAAGGCATATTGCTACGCTACAACTGCGAGTGACAAATCGATTCATCGACGACAAATTGAGAAAGAAGCTCCGGTGTTCTGGGATGCAAGTGCATGGCCAGCTGAGCGACTCGTGTCTCAGATTGCCAGCGACGGCATACACATCCTCGTCAACTTGAACGGCTATACTCGTGGAGCTCGCAATGAAGTCTTCGCAGCTCGTCCTGCGCCGATTCAAATGTCTTTCATGGGCTTCGCCGGAACTTTGGGTGCGGAATGGTGCGACTATCTTCTCGCAGACAAGACCTCAGTGCCTCCCGAGACTCTTCGCCCTTGGCGCCGCAATATTGATCTTGAAGATCAAATCGTCGATGACAATAGCGGCGGCGACAACAAAGACTGGGTCTACGGTGAGAATGTCATTTACTGTCGAGACACGTTCTTCTGCTGCGACCACCGTCAAAGCGCGCCTGATGCCAAAGACAACCACACGAGCTGGGATGAGGAACAGACTCGCCGATGGCAGATGAGGAAGGAATTATTCCCACAGCTTGCAGATGACACCATCATCTTCGCCAACTTCAACCAACTGTACAAGATCGAGCCGACTACTTTCCGTACGTGGTTACGCATCCTTGCCCGCGTCCCCAACGCTGTCCTATGGCTCCTTCGTTTCCCAGATCTCGGCGAGTCGCATCTCTTGCACACCGCACGGCAATGGGCAACTCCAGAAGTGGCTTCTCGCATCATCTTCACCGACGTCGCACCCAAGCACCTTCACATCTCACGTGCCCGCATCTGCGACCTCGTCCTCGACACTCCCGAGTGCAACGCCCACACCACAGCCGCAGACGTGCTCTGGAGCGGAACCCCGCTACTCACTCTCCCACGCTACGCTTACAAGATGTGCTCGCGCATGGCCGCGTCGATCCTCCTTGGCGCGCTTCCCAAAGACGAAGAAGGAAAGCGCGCAGCAGTCGAGCTGGTAGCCAACAGCGAGGAGGACTACGAGGAGAAAGCAGTAGCGCTCGGCCAAGGTCTGCTCTACGAGCGTCAGACGAAAGGCAGAGGTAAAGGCAGACTCATGGAGCTGAGGCGCATGCTCTTCCACGCACGATGGAGCAGTGCACTGTTCGATACCGGTCGCTGGACGCGCGATCTGGAAGACGCGTACGAAGAAGCTTGGAAGCGGTGGGTTGCTGGGACGGGCGGCGATATCTGGTTGGATCAGTTGCCTAGAGGTGGTTCGAGGGTTCGGGAGGTTTGATTGGCAAATCTTCTTTTTGCTCATTATTAGGAGGACATACCTGTTTAGAGACATCGCATGCGTGCAGATGTCGAGGAGGGTTTATTGAGATTTAGCGAGCTTAGCGTTTGATTGTTCTTTTTTCCTTGGTTTAGTCTAGGTTTTGAGAGACTACGGTTTCATTCTCTCTCTCTTTCTTGCGCGTTATGGGATAGAAGTAAATATCAGTATTGGATCTACCTGCGAAAATGCGAGACGGCGAGACGAGTTGATCTGGTGATGTCTGTACTGTTCCAGTTTTGATTCAATTAATCTTGTACAACGCTGTCACCATTCGATATCTGCCACTGAGATACTGCCAAAGCTTGGTCCATACTTACGTGTCTGGTATGCTAATATCATCACAGGTAGTCTCAGAAGTCGTTGTACTTGCCAATGGAGAAGCGATCTAAGCTACACATCTTTTCAAGTATTCAGAGCACTAATTCCATTGAAAGCAAAACACCAACTCGGTATGCTTTTATCGCTGAGATGCTGCTCAAGCTAGGCGTTTGTTCGACATTCGGTGTGCTGGTACCATTGAGCACAGATGGTGTCAGCACTACAGTGCACCCCAACTCTCTTCGTCTTGGGACAAAGTGAAGAGCTGCACAGCGCCCAAGTTCGCTGTCCTTGGATTCTGTGTTACCTCGAGATACCACCATCCCTTCTCACTGGTGACCAACTCGTATAGGGGAACTCGATTCTCGAACAGAAGGAAGCAAGCCATTGGTACTGGTCGGAAAGGTTTCAGTCATGGCTCCTCGCTGGATGATCTATATCGTCTGTACTCATGATGAGTTACCGGGCTCCGTGGCGATTTGTTACCCATCCTCAAAAAGATCTGGGGAAACCTCGTTGCGTACTTCCAGCACTCTGAGTGAAAGGCATCCTGGATTTCTCCGGCTTCTCTGTCAATGGGGACCGCAATTTCGCCATTGCCGAAGACCTCCGGGTCCCTGCTCATGGTGCTTTTTGTTGTTCGGAGGACGGGGCCTCTGCATGAAGACAAGGTCGCAAGATTAGGCGCGAGATCTTCATCGTCTTCATTGGCAAGTCCAGGCTCGCTGTCGTCTTACGCTTTGCCCGCTCGCTCTTGCGCAGGGGCTTCATTGCGTGTGTGAACTAGCGCCTGGAGACAACTAGAAATGCGCTGACAACGCATCGATACAACTGGTCTGTTATCAGTGGTTATGTGTATGTTCCTCCCATGTTTGATTGGACCAATGTTGTCCAATGCTGCTGCAGAGCTATCCCAGATCTCATTAGAAAAATTACAACTACAATACACAAGTACAAACCCCATGCTTCAAGAAGGCACGCCCTCATAATCCCACCCATCGTCAATCCTCTTCCGTCTCCTCCTCGTATTACGCCTATTCGACGCACACTTGATAAAGATCGTCAAAATCGCCAGCACAAACACAATCACCGCCGCGACAACCGGCACAACCACCCGCCGCCCCTCGCCGACCTGCTGGTCCTGGTACGGACACGTCGAGTTCTGCCCGATGACCCAGCAGCCCACGATGTCGAGGTCGTTGAAATCCACCCACAGCAGCTCGTCGTCGATGTCTTGCTCAGAGCGATACTCGCGCCACGCGTGCGTTAGGAAAGCGTTTTCGAGAGCGCTGCGCGCGGCTGCGAATGCGATGCCATTGCGGCAGGCGGCTTCGGCTTTGGCGTACGCGGTGCTCGAGTCGGAGATGCGGAAGGCGTAGGGCCCGGCGTCGTCGATGCGGCATGCGGCGTGGTGGGAGGTGCTGCAGTCTTGGGATTGCCAGTGGGAGGAGGTGGCGTTGAGGACGGCGCAGCGGTAGGCTATGCTGGGGGCGTCGTCGGCGTCGGCGTCTGGTTCTTGAGCGTCGGCATCGAGGTTTTTGGGCTCGTTGGCGGCCCAGGACCAGATTGTGCTTTGGACGTAGGATTTGTAGGGGAGGGGGTTGATGTCTGCGGTTGCATCGGAGAGGGTGGTGTTGAGGATGGGAGTGACGCCGCAATTGATGATGTTGGCTGCTTGTGCTAAGGATGTGTCTAGGGATGCGTCTAGAGCTGCGTTGTGAGCGAGATTGTTGGGCGTTGCCCACGAGGAATTGGCATTTGACACGGAGGGTTCGTCTTCATCTGAATTGAAGAAGCATCCGCTTGTTATGCTCCCGTTGCTTGCGAGCGTGATGTTGCGGGCATCTTGCAAGTGCCCAGGGTCAAATATGGTGGAAGCGTCGCGAGAGATATCGTAGCCTCGCATCTCAGGATCTATGGTTCCGAAGCCAGCCAGCATACGTCGCGCCCGTGCAAACTCGACGACACTCTCGCTGGGCCAGCCATCGGGGGTCGAGACAATGTTGTTACTGCTTCTATCTACTTGGTAGAATGTCGAATCGGGCGTGATTGATTGCCTAACTGTGAACCAGCTGGTCGGCTTATTCAAGTCAGATCGCTGGTCGGCTAAAAGCTCAGGTGTGTACAGATATTGCGAATTATTTGCAGATATAAGACTGCTGAGCAAATTGTTGCCTTGTGGCAAATCATCTTGCGAAGGTGTTGCATCATAGTCCGAGTCTCCATAGACTGAAGCTGCTGCATGCAGGTTCAGGATAACATATTTGGTCGTAGCATTAAGATTATCTTCGGTATTGACGAAGTGGCCGTAAAGAACGTTAAGGAATTGGTGAAAGTCCAGTTGCGTTGAGCAAATGTACTCGCCGACTCGCAGGAGAGTTCTATCATCTGGAGCACCATTGCTCTCTGGATTGGTTCCTGCAATGACAGCCGTTGAACTGACATCAGGCAAGGCTGCAGTCTGTGTGGTTGTTGCAGAAGGAAGAGTCGAGGCAGACGTCGTCGATCGGCTACTTTGTGTCAACACAGAAGTACCACCTGTCTGTCTGGGCTTCGGCTTATGGGGGGACGAGTTCTTGCCATTTGCTGGCACTGATGTAGTGCTGGCCAAACCGCGACCTCCCAAATCATTGCTGGCAAGGCTGGCGCTAGTCGACCGCGCTTGCGAGGTCGTGGAGTCTTGTGTCACGCTGAGCTGAGGTTCGACTTCACCAAGCTGTACAGGACAAAAGCTCCACGATGTTCGACTGACATCCCAGTATAAATCGACTTCCAATCTCCGGAAGCCGGCGGCAAGCAAGTTCGAGACGCATTTGGTCGCGGAAGCGCTGTCGTAACGCTTGCGTGGGAAGCAGGCTGCTGATAGTGATACTCCAGGCACAGTCACAAAGTTGATAGGGATGGTAGAAGAGAGATCTCTTTGGGACTACTTGGATGGTCAACAGGGTATGAGGTGGTGGCAAGTCTGTATGATGCGCACCAGTAATTTCACATAATCGAGATCATCGGGCACTGCATCAGCATCCGGATCATACAGCGACGTCGACATGCTGGAGGCACGCGTTCTGAGGTGCTATTCAAGCATGTCACTCGATAGCGGTCAGGTCCAAATCACGTGTTTGGCGCGTCGAGAGGCTGGCTCGAAGACGTGCTGCAAGGCTGAACGACATGTGAGGTGAACGTTGACCGACGTTGGCTGCCGCACGTGATCCGTCGGTCCTACGCATGGCTGAGCCGAGCCGAGCCGAGCCAATCAGAATTCATCACATATAACGGCCAGCGTAACTCCTCCTACTGTAGACTGCCAAACTGTTTTGTGAGCCCTATCTGCGAGGGTCTGCACGCACACTCGTAGCGGATGCAAAGGATGCGTCGGGTTACTGCCTGCTATAATACACGTTGCAGTGAATTTCGACTCGGCGGAAGGGAGCTTGCAGGCCATTTTACACCGCTACACCGCGGAGACACGGCATGCAAGCATCTGTACGAATTGTCTCGGATGAACCATCCAGACCATGTAGTGTTACTCCCATGACTCCGAAAAGGGCTTACATACGGCGCTGCTGCTGCTGCATACAGTATGTGTATCCAACACGTGAAACGATAAACCATCACCCTCCCGGATGAATGCAAAGTCAGGAACTAGCCGAACGCAAGCGCTCATCAGTCACCACAACGCCACCCTTTGAGAAGTCATAATTCTCGTGTCCATCCCGCACCTTCAGGCCCTCCATGATCAGCAGTCTTCATCTTAGCTGTTGATCAAGGCTTACATCAAAAAAAAAAAAAAGAAAAAGGCTCTCAAACAGCAACGCCACACGTAGCAAATCGTCTGTACGCCTGATTTGCCAATAGTCAACCCAAACCCGAGCTAGCGCACATCGCTGCCCCTGAGCCAACCGGTACCAGAAGAAGCCAGTCCAAACCTTCAACTCCATGATCGTAGCGGCGGTCAAGGTCTAAACAGGTACAACGGTACCCACAATCCACCAGACTCGACGACTCGACAACTCGCATGAGATAGATCTGCAAGGCCTTCTCCACCCGTAACCACGAAAGCTGCAACAGCCACGACTCCACCAACGTGAAACCCCTGCTCCATCCTTTCTTGCGCCGCCGACCCGTCCCACGCGCGACTTCAACCGTGCATCTCACAAGAATGAACGCACGCGCAGCGCAAGAGCCCTAGCACCAACCCAACCAGCACCCAAGCTCACCAGAACATCCCACGTCAGCTCGAGAGAGAGAAGAAAAAAAAACACACGGCGCCCCAAGCGCGCAAACGCATCGCTCGTGCGCGACTGTTGACATCAGTGCAGGATCCCCAAAACGGCACTAAACCATCCAAAGGCCCCGCAAGGACACAGAGAAAACAAGATCCAATAGCCTCCGTGGAAGCCGAACCGTGCCCTCGAATGAACGAAAGATACGAGAGTAGTAAGTAGTCAAGAGCAGCAAACAGCAGCAGCAAAGGCCAGCCAAGGAAAAAGCCGGCCGGTGACCTGGCTGTTCGCTAGCGCCATTCCCTACCGTTCCTGACAGGTCTTTCCAAAACAGACAAACCCTTTTCTGGGCAACGGCCGGTCGGCGGCAGTAGGGCACAAGAAATCGGAGTTACAGTGGAAAAGTATCGCAATTCTCTGGCACCTCGTTTCACGCGCCGCAACCTATTTCCCAGGCGTGTGCCCTGTGTCTCGCTTTTTCGTCGAAGTTCGTGTGAGCGCCAACGGTCTCCACGGCGGTTTCTCCGAATAGTCCGGGACCGGATGTGCGCTGCTGCTCTGGTGTGTGGCGCGTGCAAAGAGGGAAAGAAAAAAAAAAGAAGGGGCGCTGAACTGCCCTGGACCTGACTAGCCAGGCAGGCAAGGTAGAAAAAGTGTACAATCGTACCAGTTCGGGTGGTGGGTGCAATTTCCCGCACAGCTGGGACACGGTGGGAGAGAGAAATAGTGGAGATGCGTGAGCTCATTTCACGGTTTTTTCTGCTTGTCCTCGTGGCATGGCCGCAGGTGGAAAAAGGAGTAAAGATAACACAATCAGCACTGGTAGTGCAGATCGTTTGTGCTGTTCCGGGGCCGTTTGCAAGTGTCAGATAGTGAGGAAGGGGGAGAGAGGAAAATCTGATAATCGGTGGGCATCCTCATCACCACCGCTATCGGGGGATTCGATGGTGGTGGGTCCTTGGAAAGTGATAAGCGGTGAAGACGTCGCTCCCTCGTATCATCAGATCAGTGGCTATAGGGGTTACGCAAGACGTGAGTCGATAATGGCATTGATGCTAAGGATGGCAGACAGAAGGTGGTTGAAAACGGTGAAGTGTGATGTTATGAAATGTTTTGTTATTATCAGTGTTTGGTACTATGGCTCCGCATTTGTTTTCATCCTGGGTATCTGCTATGCCGCCGCCAACTGCATGCTCTCGAGTCGCTCACCGCTAACCAAGTGAACATGCGCGTGTGTAAATTTCAAATAATGTTATAAACCCTGCCTTCGTGAACAAAAGCCAAAAGCGAGCGCTGTGTGGGTATATGCAGAAGAATAAGGAAACACAATCAGGCCCCGATGATATCCTCCCGCCAGTCCCTTGCCTCGATCGATGTGATCATCATACAGAAGATGAAGTTGCTCTTGTCCAAGATATTATGATTACAAGCGAGTGGTGTAATGTAGTTATGTTTTTGTGTTTGCGTTACGTTGGTACCATCAAGGTCGTCTTCATAGTGTGATGTTGGAGAGGCTCATCTTGTCCTTCGGTGATCCTTCGGGAGTGTGGATAGAAGGCACGGGCGTGCCACGGGCCTGCATGAGTGCCGGGTCGATCGCCAAATGCATAGGCGACTTGCGGTGTTCTTGGTGCGCGTCGAGCGTGGGCACGGCGAGATCGGGAATGCGAGGCAACTGAACGCTTTGGTCGGTAGGCGATGGCTGCATCGAGTAGCTGCCGTGGCTACGCTGAGGGGTGAACACGGATGCCTGTTGGAATTGCTGCTGTTGCTGCATCTGGTAGTGTTGCATTGGCGAAGGCTGACGGGACATGTTCTGCATCTGCTGCATGGGCTGGATGAATTGCCTCTGCTGAGCGTGGTACATTTGAGGCTGAGCAGGAAGGAAAGGCTCCTGAAGCATCTGTGGTTGCTTGTGCTGCTCCTCGTAGCGGGTGATTTGCATGGTTGGGACCTGGAAATCGGCCTCACTGGCGAAGACGTTGGGAGTTCCAAGACTGAGCTGCTGAGCGGCGGAGTGGCGGCGGTCGTTGCGGTTGCCCGAGAGCGGAGGAAGCTCAATTGGCGAGCCATGGTGGTGAGGGGAACGACCAGAGATGGAAGAACGGTCAGACATCATTGATGGAGCACCGTCCGCGGACATCTGAGAGTAGGTTGATGGCGATGGCAGAGGGGTCTCGACAAGTGACTGGTGCCTCATAGCCTGGACATTGGATGGCAGCATGTGCTGAGGAAACTGCATCTGAGGTTGCTGCTGGTACATGGGCTGCTGGAAGAACTGCTGGGGCATCTGTTGCTGCATTTGCTGGGGCATTTGGGCCTGGAAGCCGGCAGGCATCTGAGGGTGCTGAAGAGTGGGGACAGTCTGCTGTTGTTGAACTGGCTGGCGAACGCTGACTTCCTGGCGACGATGGTTGTTGCTGCGACGGCGACGGTTCATTCCACCGTTCCACCAGTTCTTGACAGCATTGTCACTGCGGCCTCGCAGACGACGTGCGATCTCGGCCCAACGCTTACCCATCTCGGCGACCATCTGCTCGATGAGAACGCCCTCTTCGGGAGTGATGGGATCATGGTTGAGGTTAGGCTTGAGGTTCTGGTGGAAACGCTCGCGGCACTGCTTGGGAGAGCGAGTGCCAATGGTGGATGAGATGCGAACCCAGTTGTGGGCACCGTGAAGGTTGACCAAATGAAGCAGGTACTGGTCCTCAGTGGCGGACCAGGGTCCTCTCTTGTGCTGAGGCATGATTGCTAAAGCCGTTGAGGTGGAGTGGTAATAGTGTGGTAGAAAGAATGGCAGACTTGGAGTGCAAGTCAGCAACGGTGTCGTTGAGTTGAACTGGCAACGAGGCGGATGAGTCTCGAAGTCGTTGGCAGTAGTAGAGAGCGTGGGTGAGAGGTGAGGTGCGGTGAATGAAGCAGATGCAAACGGGCAGCGTACCTTTTGACAGTTGAAGTATTGTTAGACAAGTCGGAGGCGTTTGGTTGGCCGTTATAATCCAACGAATGGCGGGCACAACGGGGCTTCAAATGCTTGTGGTATGACTCCTGGATTGGCTAGAGAAACGGTGCATGTGAACACTTTCGCGCGCGAGGTGAATCAGGGCGAGGAGGAGCCAAGCGGGCGTTGCAGCGGTAATTTGGGTTGGCTCCGGAGTGAACGTAGGTATGTCGTGAGAGCTTCGGGCGCTATATCGTCAGGCCGGTAGATCCAACTCTAAGCGTACAACCGGTGGAGTCTATGAGGGGCTGACCCAAGACAGCCAGCGAACTCACGGACGCCAGAGGGCGCGACGGCAAGGGTAGTGCGCGGTGAGTTTGCGGTGGCGGACACAGCAGGGTGGTGTGTGGGCACGCCCCGAGTAGCGGACTGAGGGACGACAGAGAGCAGAGGGCAGCGGGCTGGGAAGACGGCCGTGCGGACGCGATCGCTGGCTGGTATATGGAGATGGTGTGTATACCGTACGCTCGTGGCAGGCAGAGAAGGACGATCTGACCGACCGTTTCCTCGGACCCAGGCGCCGGGCGAGTCTGTGGTATACATAGTATAGTGACCATGCTTAACACACCGCGCACACCCACCCACAGTCGCGTGCAGTACCGTGGATGCTGCCAGGCCTTGCCTACAGTACAGTGCATACCGCACGCCAGCAGCGCAATCAATCAAGGTCTGCTCGCACGCCCACCCTCGCGCGCCGTCCGTGCAGGCGATCCGGCGCTGTGGGAGAAGATGCGAGCAAGGGTGCCTGCGTTGGTGGGAGGAGGTGTGTGGCGCGTCGCATGACAAGCCTCATCCATGACAGCGTCCAGCAGGCTGGCATAGGGCCCGGACTGCACGCAGGCGCCGCAGGCGACCCCAAGCATCGTCACCCCGAGCCCACTGCTTGCCGCTGCGTCTGGGTCTCTGCTCGGTACAGAGCGAAGTCGCGAAGAGGCCTGTATGAGGCCTCTTGTCTGCATGATCGCCAGCAAGGCCTTCCGTATGTGGGGTGTACACATCCTGGTGAGGTATAGCGCGATCTGAATCTGGGAGCCTGAGAGCCTAAACTACCGAGCCATGCCCAATGGGTGTGGTACTCGTGCTCGCTGAAACACAGCGACCTCCCACGGTTCGTGGGCCGAGAGTGAGCGCCTTATACGCGACATGCGCTTGGCCGGATGCTTTGTGTTGCCTGGCTGTGTGTCCGCGAGTCTGCGATCGTCCGTACGATTCGTGCTGTTTCCGTTTTGGTGTGCCTGACGAAATGCGTGCTCGCTCCACATCTCCACAGGGCGCCTGTCTGTGTGCATTCGTGTGTACCGTACTACCGTACTACCGTACTCGTCTACGAAGACGTCCGCGGCCTCAGCCGCTACCGTCTGCCGATCTCGAAGAGGCAGGTCAACCTGCCAGCGACTGAGCGTCCTGTGAGTAGCACGTACTGGCTATAGCGAAGCCGTGCCGTGCCGTCTAAGCATAGGAGGCGGAATATGTCTTGCATTCTGCAAGACAGCAGGCGCCATAGCCAACGTCTTCTATCATACATAGATGCAGCAGAGCGAAACATCGCAATCCGGCAGCCCGTGCAAGGGTATGTTACGGCAATGGCAGCCGTTGCAGGTAACCTCATGGCGCAGGGGCTGCGTTCGCCCGTTGCAGTCGTGAAATGATTCCGAGGATCCTCATTGTGTAGATCCCCCGGCGCCGTTGCCGTCCTGCTGGCGCTCCTGTCCTCCGCCACAACAGTGGATTCGGTAACTGCCAGGCAAACCAAAGAGTGCAGAACGGCGAAGGATTGGATGCGCGTGAGCAGCCTCGACGCCAGCGGCCGGTGGCAATGCAAGTCCTCGCCTACTTTCACATACACACACTACACTGCTGAATGCCTGCGCGCTGCGAATTGGCCCAGCAGGCTCGATATGCATTCTCGACGTCAATCGTCAGAGTCGGACTGCATCGGAGACGACTGCGAGGAACGTGCGTAGTCAGCTGGGTCAGGATGAAAGGCTAGTATTTGGAATGAAACCCCGGTCCTAGGAGCAGACGTCGTGAGTCGCGCACGCGTCTCATCAGGCGGTCTGAAAGGCAACCCATCGGCACCTACTCGAGCTACTACTGCTAACCTACTGTCTGCCCTGTTAGCTCGCTCGAGAGTGAGACCCGAACGTTGTTGTCGACGCGGTGGTACTGGCGTTCTTCTAAAGCACCCGCCACAACTCTACACTCCACTATACGTACATGTACTTTGACATGTCAACGGTTGTCCAACGTCCCTCCTTTGCCTCGCTCGCCGCGTCCGGACGCGTTCGGCGGTCATGCGTGCTGCATCCTCCGTGCAGGGTCACGATCGCCCGTTGTCCTGCCCTATAGAGTACTATAGTACAGCCACTTCGACGTAGTTATGCCTTATTCGATCTCTCTAATGCATATCTTCAAAAATGCCCTAGCGGTTCCACGTCCGACATCTCTGATTCCGTCTGCACAGTCCTATGGTTTTCCCATTTCAGAGAGAGACAAAAACGCGGAGCCGCCTCCTACGTTGCATACCGCTACCTCTCCCTTCAACCGCTGACCGCGACTCGCAATCTGGCGCGTCTCGACAGGGGTCGCTGAACAAATACTAGGGGTTCAACAAAACTGCCAGTAGTCCGTCGCATTTTTTCCCTTCAGACGTGCCACGGTTTAGTCGGTTAGCTTCTCCTCTCCGAACTACGTCCACAGAACAGACCCAGACGCACGCCATCCCCATGTCCGCAGATCACAAACAGCTCGCGGCTTGCCACGACTCGCAATAGACTCTCGCAGGTCTGCAGCACGCGAGTCGTCAACATCACCACTCCCACGCAGCAGCCTCGCTCCCGTCTTCCGACTGGCTCGACTGCCTCGACTAGGCACATCTGTTGTGTGCCACACTTCGCGCCGCTCCTCCGCCAGCACCCTGATGGGCATGCAAGTGGCCGATCACAACAGCGACCCTTGCCTGCGAGCGAATCTCGCAGCAAACGGCGCGGCCTGCCCCGGATCTCTAGTACCCATAACTTCGGGATTCGACAAGCAGCCCTGCAGTCCCGCCCGGGCACTCCATCTCAGTTGCTGCAGATAATATATGTATAGAGTGAAGAACTCTCCAATCATCGACCGCAGCCGGGGTCAGAAGTGCGCAGGCCCGATGGTGGAGCCTTTCGCGGTTGTCGTGATAATGTCGACAGGTCGACGCCGTGCCACCGTCGACTAGGCGAGTCATTGTCACAATCCACTAACCATCACGTGGACATCCATTCATCAGTGCGCAGGAACAACGCCGGACTATTTGCTGACGTAGTTCGGATTTTTCGCCGGGGTGCCTTGCTTTTCCTGTAGTCTCTTCACAGCCTAAGCCGAAGGAACTCGAACTCGAACCTAGGTTGTGGCCTATCTTTACACCGTTGCACATCCTGCTTGGCGCCCACCGAGAAAAGTGTGACAAGCGGACATCCTGCTACCGCCGACAGCTCGGGCCGTTTGACCCTGGTCGCTGAGAAGCGAACGGCCTCCATGGCTCCCAGGGCTCTGTCGCAACTGCAGACAAGGATTGCATCCCAAATCATACTTTGAACCATACTGGCAGGAAACGCAGGTGAAACGTGCCTGCCGCGCAGCGAGGGTGGAATGCATGATGCGAGAAAAAAAAATAGATCACGAGTAGTGTGGATCTCTGTCCTACCTAACGCTTTGGCAATTCTACTCGAATATCTTTTCCGACTACTGTGCAATCCCCATCCCCTTGTCTACATGCATGCACGCTTCCGTTCAAATCATCGATCGTGGGATGAGGACACAGCGTATGCAGTGTCGCTTGGCCTGCATCGATTGCTGCCCAGCGTGTTGTCACCGTCACCACTCTTGCAGCGGTCCGGCGATCACCTTTACAGACGGGCGGGCGGCGCGGTCGCACCGCTCTACTGGTAATCTATCCTGGTCGATAACTCCTCGCGATAAATGATTTCATTAATGTAGACAGCGCTATGCTGCAAAGTGCCCAGCGCCGATGAGTTGCAGGACAGCCGTTTCCTCGCGCGCGCAATAATCAATGTGATGCCGACTTCACAACCCCATAGACGCAGCAACGCAGCGCGCCTTCCTCCACCTCCTTACGCACATCTGCAAAATAGACCGCTGACCACATGCAAGTACCACTGTCATCAAGAACCGCCCCGGCACCTTCAGACGTCGGCATGCCGAGGCGGTCCATCAGACACGCGACGCCCAAAAGCCGCCTCAGGTCCAGACCGTCGGGAAAACTCCCCATGTCCCACAGCGCCACCTTCACCGCCAGCTGCAAAAGCCCACCACCCAGTACCACAGCACAAGTAAATCCTGATCTCGATCTCGGTGCCAAACGCATTGTATACACGGGCATGCATGCACGTCAAGCAGAGACCACGGCCTACAAGGCCTCCCGCCCGACAGGGTCCCTCTTCAAGCGCTCTCTCGTTGATTTGCTATCCATGCTATACCTCCCCCATCACACTGCAGTCGGTAGCGGGCCGGGGCAATCGGGCGTGGAGGCCCGGCTTGGGGTTCGCATTGCATCGGCGTTCTGGCGTGAGGTGCAGGCGCAGGCATGCAGTTCGCGTTTGCCAACGAATGGTTTGGTATTTGCTTGTTCGAGCCATGGTGGGACCTTTTCTGGAGCAGCAAGAGCGTAGGGTGGTGTATCTTCTGGGAAGGTGGATGGATTGGGAACAAACGCTATACGTCGCGCGGACGACGTCAACGTGTACATGGGTCTTTAGGGGGGTGGGTCGTCGGTGGATGTGTGGATTTGTGTTTCTTTATTTGGATCTGTCGTTTTCGTGGCAGCGTGGTTCGTGTGCAATTTGATTATATTGCGTTTCGGCATAGAGCGAGACGGTGTGTTTCTGGGGTTTACTTGTATTGCGATCGTTCGGCCGCAATATATCCTTGTCGCTGGAATTTGATGTTCTTCGTGCGTTACCCTAATCCGGTCGAGTACAGTTGCACTTGTATACGTTCTCTTTCGGTGGCTGTGCCATCGAAGCCGCGCGGTCACGATGCTGGGTGTTGCCATGTATATCACCATGCAGGGGAACGATATCAGCTAGGGCATTCGCTTGTCGCCTACCGAAACCAAACGTACATGTACAGATGTGAAATGAAGCGTAGTGTAGTACGTACGCCGTGAGCCCATAAAGTCGGCGTTGAGAGTTCCAGGTGTGCAGGTAACACTGCGAACCACCAACACATGTCAGCTCTGTCATGACAGCTATATGAATCATATTAAGCATCGTAGATGTCACGGTATTACAATTTAACACGTATATCATGTAATCCCAGTCGATATCAAGACCCGGGTACTGAGATGTAGGGTAAGGGTTGGGGTTGCTTAGGAAAGCTCTTCTTTTTGCCAAAGTGCAGAACGTGATACAGTTCAAGAACTGAGATGCTGTGAATGTATACTAAGAGATCTTCCAGACGAATCTACGCCTGTATGGCGGCGGTGGTGGTCTGACTGGACTCATACTGATATCAATCGACCCGATAATTCTTGAACTCCCTCGTCTTCACACCCCGTGCAAACATGACATCCAACTCTTCATACGTCCTACCTTTAGTCTCAGGGACCCTGAACCACGCCCACACCAGTGAGACCAGAGAAAGCCCACCAAAGAAGAACCCAATCTTGCCTCGACCATTGGCCTGATCCGGGTTGATCAAATACGGAATCGCCACAGTCATTGCGATCGCAACCGTAGCCTGAGCAGCGGTCGCCAACGCAATCGTCTTACTACGCACGCGTGTCGCGCTCGTCTCGCAAATCAGAACGAAACATACGGGTCCGATCGATATGTCGTATGTGAAATTCCACAGCAGCATGAGGCTGCTTTGCGTCCAGGCCAGAGCTGGGCGGGCGGAGTAGTTGGGCACACAGTCGAGGATTCCGATGATCAGCAGGAGTACGATGAGAGCGGAGAGACCGACGTTATAGATACGACGACGGCCGAAGTAGCTGAGCAAGATCCACGAGCAGCACGTGCCCAGGAAACCCAGAGCAAGGAAGCCAACGCCCATAGCGAACGCGTGTGACGTCTCAAGGCCTGCAAGCTCGAAGAAGTATGTCGCATAGCCGACGAGGTAGATACCCGAAAGGACCTGGATGGTGTAGACGCCGATACTGATCTCGGTACGACGCAAGTTGATGGGCTTGAAGCAATCCATGTAAGTGCTGCCGGCTTCGAGGGCGTGCTCGAGCTTGTCTGTCTCGATGATCATGGCGAGAGTGGGTTTGACATCAACTGCCCTCGAAGCCAGTTGGCGAAGAGAACGCTCAGCATCACCCAGGCGCTCCTTGCGAACAAGCCACCAAGGAGACTCTGGCGCAAATGGCCACAAGATCAGGATGATGAGTGGCCAGACCCATTGCGCGGCGAATGGAGCTGAATATGCCCAGTGGTTGTCTAGCCGACTAGTACCAGCGATAACTCCATTAGCTATCAACTGCCCCGTAACGAACGCAATATTCGTCACCGAAGTCAATATGCCTCTCAGCGCAATGGGGCAAACCTCAGAAGCGTACGCTGGCGCAACAACAACATACGTGCCGAGTATCTACCAAGAGTCAGTCTTTCAGAGTCTATGTTCAATCATATCAGAAGGAACAATACCAAGCCGCCAAGTAGTTCTCCCGCCAAAAGCACAGGCAACGATCTCGCAAAGAATTGGATGAAGGTGAATCCAGAAGAGATGATGACACATGCTCCGAAAGTTTTCTTGCGGCCGAACCACTCCATAGGGTAGGATGCGCAAAAGGCACCGACGACTTGGCCGATCGGGCTACCCATGGAAAGGCCTGTCTGCCAGGGCGCTGAAATGATCCATTCGCCGTTGTATTGATACCCGAAGTCTCGTTGGAACGCTGGCGTGGCGTATAGATTGCCGAGGAGTTGAGGATCAAAACTGTCGATGGTTAGAGAATCGCTCACCATCGGCTATCACTTCAGCCTGGGTGGCAAGACAACACACCTTGCCATGATAACCTAGGAAGAACCCATGTCAGCCCATATCACATTGGCTTCTCAGGAGAGTATATATGCTTACTCCAAGCGAGAAGTAAATCGACCACCCAACAGCAGTCGGGTAAAGCTTCACAGCCTCCAACAGCGACAGCGCATGCTCCCGCTCCGTCGCCAGACGAGCTTCGTCGCCAGCAATGGCACCGATAGTCACATTGCCCGCTTTCGCGAAATCCAAGCGGTCTTCTTCGTCCGCGCTGGCGCCCATGGTGAACGACGGTGAGAGATCCCGATCTGCGTCCGTTCCCGTCTCCGATTCAGACGTGATGACAGTGCCTGTCTGCGAGTCTCGAGGCTGTCGTTGCCCGGTCAGCACAACAAGAACAGTACAGCCATCCGAAGAAAACAACACCACGAAAACCTACAATAGCAGTATTCCCGAAAGTACCGTACAAAGTCGTGGCAACAGAGGCAGTAGTAGTATCATGAGGCGGGGTCATGGTTCATTGATATGCCCACCTGCCAGCACCCGGCCATCAACCATTAGCCGAACCGGCGATAGCCCAGGCGGCAGCACAGGCGATAGTACACAGTAAACAACCTTATCTCTCCCCCACCAACAAGACCCTCGTATTTCGTAGTAGTGCAGGTAACGGTAGCAGTCAGAAAGCGCAACTTATCAAGGCAAACGACCAATAGAGACGGCGCAATGTTGCCAGGGAGGCGATACGGCTGTGGATATGCTTGTCGATGAGCCAAGCTCTCAGCCCCGCTTTGGCGGAGGGAGCTTGTGGATTGGGGGAGGCAGATATCTAGAGAGAAGCCGAGGGTAGGGGAGCAACATAGGCGTATTGCGATAGAGGAAGGCTACGATCGATTAGAAGGCTTGCCCGTGCAAGGTGTGATTAACAATGGAGTAAATATCTCGGTAGAAACGATCCTAGAGATAAGTATTACATGTGATGCTTCATGTGCCCGACGACAGCCACGACACGGTTGTCTTACGAGCAAGCTGCAGAAGCAGTAATAGGCCACGAGCCGAGGAAGAAAAGCGAGGCGAAGCTCAATCAATCAATCTCACATCAATTGCTGAAAAGTAAGTCGGTATATGACACCTCAAAGCCCCATCTCATTTATCCAGAAGAGGTTTCGCCAATTTTTTCCCCTCCAAGAGGGTCAATTCAGCCCCCCCCCAAAAAAACCTGCTTGCAATCTCGTGTCATTGGGAATCAAAAGTGCGAGTTCAATAAAAAGAGTTCTCCCATCCCAACGGATGCAGAGTTGGGGAAATAATGCTTGGAGAAAAGAAGAGAAAAATGCCTAGAAACAGCCGCCTGGCGGCGCGATGCAAATGCGCACGTAACAAGATATCGTGACTGAACCGAAAGATCGTCCTATGCAAATGCGAGCGCTCACTCATCGTCGTCATCGTCTTCGCCGAAGACAGCATCACCCAGCTCTAGCAGCGCCTGCACTGCGGTGCGTTGCGCGAGCATATCGCTCATCTCCCTCTCGATGCTGCTGGGGCGCATGATGGTAGGAGCGAAGACGACGGCAAGGTTAAGAGAAGTCATGAGGTTCTTGTCTTGCATGCTCATCACGCGACGCAAGTGCTGGCACAAGTACTCGAGACAATTGCGGTGGTGCTCAGGAAGATCGTTGACGGCGCTGCGAAGCGCAAGAGTCTGCTTCTCCGCCCTGCTGTTGGCAGCAGAGTTGTTCTCGCCATCAGTGGCGCCGATGTTAGACAGCTGGCCAGCTTCAAGGAGAGAGTCGTAGACGTCGTAAGTGATCAGTGGCGTGGGCAGCTTGCGGAAGTACTGTTTGAGGGCACTTGTGACGGCGTGGATGTCGAGATCTGGGTCAGAGATATCGTAGCTGCTGTATTCCTTTTCGAAGCCGGCTTGGATGGTCTTCACTTGCCCGCTGCCACCAGATTTACGATAGACACCTTCCATATCCATGCCGCGCTCTTCTACTTCTTCGATGCAGCGGCTGACGATGGCGGGAATCAGGCGTTTTTCGTATTCGCAGCGTAGCTCGAGGTCGGTGCCGAAAAGAACTGTTGATGATGTTAGAAGACGCTCATGATTGATCGATTGTGGGAAACAATAATCAACTTACCAGAAGGATCGTTGGATGGCGCCACGAGGTTTGTCGTGCTGTTGCTCTTCATGCTGCCGGCCTGTCCGTTCTTCAAACCGCCGTTCTTCTGTCCGAAGAATCCGAAACCTGCACCACCAGGGCCGGGAGCGCTTTGCTTGGAACTGAAAGAGCCCGCTTCGCCTCCACCGACTGCTTGCTGGGTCATGGCGTAAGGCGTTCCAATTTCCAGACCTTCTCTCGTTTGCACACGCTCACCTGCGAACGCGCCCTTGAGACCCTTGGTCACATTCTTGGCCATTTTCTCGCCTCCCTTGCGCCAGTTGAACTTCTTGGGCTGTCCCTTGCGGATGTTGACGACCTGAGGTGCTGTGAGAACAGTGGCTGGTTCAGCCTCGGTCTCATGGAGGAGATGTGGCATGGAGCCATCTGCGTGCACAATGTTGAGGTTGCGCACATCATCTTGCTTTTCTCCTTTGGCGCCAGAATTGTATATTCCCAGGCCGTTCGCACCACCATTCTTGCCGGAATCGGTGCGACTTGGCTTGTACGTGCCTTGAATGTTTTGTAGCAAGGTGCTGTTCAATTCCAGCAGCTGTGCATTCTTACTCGACAGGGACTCGTACTCCTGGAAGCCTCTATCCTTCATTTGTATCAAGTTGCCGATCTCGTCCGTGAGCTCGGTTCGCTTGCGGATGAGGTCTTCGATCTGGCCTCCCATGTGGTCCTTAAGCTTCTGGAGTGAATCTGAGAGATCGCGGAAGATGGACTCTTGCAGCGCTGGTAGATCCAGCGGCTGGTTCTTATCCTTGACCTTACCGAGATGGTCTGTCATGACTTCCAGCTCTCTCACAACCATTTCTCGTTGGGTGTCGAGGAATGCCATGGTGGTGCGCTTCTCACGCAACTCACTATTGACTTGTTTGATATCAGATGATCCGCTGACCCGCTCTTCAAGCAGGACGTTGTGAGTCTCAAGCTCCGCAATCTTCGCTTGCGCACGTCGTAAAGCTGATCGCATCGAGTCCGGAGTGTCCTTGGCAGCAGGTGAGCCCATGATGGGACTGCTAATCATCATTGGTGAAGTCAAAGTGGGCTCAATCGGTGCTCCGTTCTTAGGCACTCCGCGGTCACTGAAGCTGCGACCGTGCTTGACAGCGTTGGACACACGCCGCAGCATTGACGCTTCACCTCTATCGCCTTGCGATTTGTCACCTCGCATAATCCTCGCCATTTCCTCCTCCATGGAGAATGCACCATCCGCACTATGCTTGGGGAGCCCAGCACTACGCAATGCGGGTGAAAGCTGGCCTTCGGATCTGGTGTCGGTGCTGTATTGTGTGCTGCTGACAGACTCTTGTCCTTTGTGACGCTCAGCTGGAGGTGGAGGTGGCGGCAGTCGTGGCGTAACAAAGTCGCCACTGTTGCTGACCGACTTGCCTGGTGCTGATGGACGACTACTTGCCCGAGGCGGGATTGCGTCAAAGCTGCTCCGAACGGGAGGAGACTCTATTCCCTTGCGTCCATTGTCGCGAGAAATAATGCTCTGCGCATCGACGAACGAGCTATGTATGGAAGACGCACTCTCCTGGCGGCCATGTGACGGCTTGAGCGAGGTTGCAAGAGTGGTTGGGGTAGGTGGTTCTGGTGACGAGCGTATTGAGTTCGGCTTTACCGAAGACGCAGCAAGCGAGTCGCCACGGGCGGGTCTGTCCGGGAATCTTGATAATGAGGAGGCTTGCGCTGAAGGATGGCCTTCCTTTCGCCTGGGATCGTCGAATGGATTCACACCTGACTGGGGCGATTCTGCAGATACTGGAGATTTGGAAAGAGTCCTGTCCAATTCACGACTCTTGTCCTCAGCATCGATTGGCGATACCAGGCTCGGTGACTTGTTTTCCTTGCCCAACTCACTTCGCGAACTAGATTTTTTCGCCTTAGGTACTTCTTGCAGCTTGAAGGCGTCGCCCCGTCCAAGCGTGTAGGAGCTGGTATCGAGCGTTGTCATCTTCGGTCGTTCCGGCCTCTCTTGGGCACCACCTATTGCAGGAGAAGCAGAGGAACCGGGCGTGCTCTGACCAGAGGTGAGGCGCTTGGGTGCACGACCCTTCTCTTGATAGGCAATGTGTGGACTGGCTTTAGGCTGACCCGCAGACAGAGGCGCCATGTTGGATTCGCGCTCCGTGGATTCTGATCGTGAGGAAGGCGGTCGGTCTTCGCGCAGGACATCTCTATGCGCCTTCGAGGAAGGCCTGCCAGTGAAGTAGTCTCGTGGTGGTGGGGGATCGATTGGCGACACTTCATTCGCTTGTGGCACTTGCTTTCGTGGAATGACCGGCGGACGTCGAGCGGGGTTGGGGTCGAAAGCCATTGGGAGGAAGCCCTCGCTCTCACCATCGTCTGATATGGAGGACATGCGAGAGCGGCTGCCTTCTTTGTATGTGCTCGCCGGCAGTGTTTGAGCATCTAAAGAGAAGTGTGTCAGCCATATTCAGGTACGGTTTCAGCCACTGAGCGCATGTGAACCCACCTCTGCGCATCTCGTCCGACATGGGCGAGACATCTCCCTTGAAGTTGCTCATGGGCGCATCTTTTTCAGAGCGCAAGGTCCTCTGCGCCGACGATCGGCCTCCAGGTGTGCCCGAGTACTGGTCCACAGGTGGCGTCTCGGCCCCCGGGGAAAAGGCGCTCTCTCTCGCAGCGCCGGGTGGCAGTGAAGGAAGAGCCTTTTCTACCGTTGTTGATGTTGTTGTTGATCCAGGCCCACTTGTCCCGCCTGTCACCGACCTTGTGCCTTTTGCCTTCTTCCGCCGTCTTGCCATTAAGCTTTCGTGGCAGCTCATGCAGAAGATGCCCTGTGAGGTGCGCGCATAACGCAAATTCTCGATCTTCCTCTTGCAGTTGCGACATCTGAAGCAGCTGGCGCAGAAGGCCTGGTCGCCCGTCAAGATGGCCAAGTCTTCGATCTTGTTGCCGCAAGCATTGCAGCTGTACGTGCAGTTGTTGCAAATGAGGGAACCGTCGCCGAGCAGGAGCAGATTGGCGTCGGAATCGAGCAGGGTGTTGCATGTATTACAGCGGAAACAGTCGATGTGCCATCGGTTGCCGGCTGCGAGGATGTTAGAAGGATGCCTTGACGCGAAGTAGTGGGCACTTCAGATACATACCAAGCTCGAAGGCCTTGCCCTCCTCCAATATCTGCGCAACGGGGCGAGTCAGCAATCGTGCCCTATGGACAATGCGACGGTGAAGATGCATACCTCGCCGCAGCCCTTGCACGGGTACGCGGCATCCTCGCCTTCCATGGGCGACTCGGGCGCGGGTGAGTCCATGGCTGGGTGTGTTGTGTGTGCGTGTGTGCGGGTGGATGGCTGCTTCTCCAAGCAGTGACAATGCCTCCCGGCGCGCCTCAGACGGACATGCAGAGGCCACGCTCGCCCGAAAATGTACAGTCCAGTCCAGGTTTGGTGAGGGTGAGGGTGAGGGTGAGGGTGAGGAGAGTCGACTGTGGGTGCGCAGGCAGCACCACGTGAGGAGTCGTGGCGTGGTGTGCGGTGTTGGTGGTGAGTCGGGGCTGCCAGTTGCAGCGGGTGTGTGGTGGTATGCCTGAGCAGCGGCCCTGAGGAGAGACAGCAGAGGCACAAGGGCAGTGCGGCAGAGAGCTCTAGCGCCTCCAGCACGCCGATCTCATTCAGAGCCAGAGCCAGAGCCAGAGCCGCCCTAAGTTCGGTGACGAAGACGCCACCACCTCTTTGATTACAACGCACAATATACATGTTCTGTTGATTATTATTATTTTTACACAAATACCCGGAATTGCCATACATGTCTATTGAATTCACATCCATCCAGCAACAAGCCCACCGATTACAGCTCGCAGCGGGAGGCTGCTGAGTGCGCATTTACCTATTCTGTCTGCTCCCTCCTCATATAGATAGTATCAACGGTACACTAGCCACTCGTCTGCACACTGCGTCCGTTCCCCTTAGACAGCAGCGACGCGGTACGATGCGATGAAGAGTACTCGCCTGTACCTACGATCACCACCTGATGATCACGTCCAGCCTCTTGTTCACCCCTCCTCCTCCTCCTCCTCCTCCTCCTCTCCAAGCCCGTACTTACATCCATGATCCATCGCTGTCACAACGCCACGCGGCAGATCACCTTCGACTGCTCATCTGCACACCTGAGCTCATGTCTCCTTGATCAAAAAGTCCTCGCGTCCTCACGCTCTCGCTCACTCTACTGTATTAATCCCTGCAGGCATCGTTGATGACACCCAAACACCCCTGCTCGACCTGAAACACCAACCTGCCTCACACTCACATTAATGCCTGCGTAGCACGCGACTCTATTACCGCGATTATTGTTCATAATTACCGTCCTTTGGATGCTACGTTTCTTCTTCATCACCCGCGAAATCCTTCTGCCCTGCTTGTTCACGCCCACCAACGCGCCATAGCCGCCATCGAACCCCTTCCCTCCTCCCTCCTCCACCCTTCATCACATTCACACAATCAACTCGCACCCCAGTTCCCCTCTGTCCCACCATGTCATCCTCGTGGCCTTCCTCCAGCACACCCACACCTCGCACGAGGAAGCATGGCTAAAGACGCAGTGCCACCCCGGCTTCCCAGCTCTGAAACTCCCGACGAGTCTAGCTCCGCTGTTCAAGCAGCGGCAGCAGCAGTAGTTGTGGTAGCAGTCAACAGTTCGTAAGAAAGCCAGCCCGGCCTAGAACGAACCTCATCATCCGTTACCAAAACCAAAGAACCCCAACCTCCGACAGTCTTCGTTCTCGTTCTCGTTCTGGTCCCTGTTGTTTCACGCACACGCGCCGTGCGAGCCGTGCTCATTCATTCCATAACAATTCGAGACAAGCGAGGCTGGCAGGGCAGAAACAGGGCAAAGCAGCCGGGTTCTAGCCAGCCAGGGCCACGCCGCTACAACGGTACACGCTCGCGCGAGCAAGAAAAACGATCATGGACGATCTAACCGTTGCCTCGAAATCGGAGAGCCTCAACCTGCCGCTGGCTCGAGCGTGCGCATTTCAAGGGGTCCGGGTCCAGCAGATTTAACGCCTTTTGGACCCTAACCCTGAACGCGGCGGGTGTTTCTGATGTGTGGTGCCTCAGCAAAGTTATTATTGTCGCTCGTTTTGGTGGCAATCTATCTCGTACATGTGGCTTTCAACTAGCAGGTTGATCAAAACTTCCTGCAGAGTGTAGACCGAGTGAGGAAGTTTCTTTTGTTTCTCGGCAAGTAGCTTTTGTTGGAGATGGAGATGGGGAGAGTTCGAGACTATGTTTCTTTGCGGGCTTGCCACTATTTGTTGACGGGTGTGAACGGTTGTTTCGATGAGCCTGTGATTGGACCTTTGGATGTAGAGACCGTTGCGCCACGTTCTAAAGATATCCCATGTGTCCATGCGAGCGAGAATCTCCACGTAACGTGACGTCTTCATCGAATGCGCCAGGTGCGAACGCGTGAGTGGCGCGTCGTCCGCCTTGAGGACAGAATAGCGGACCCCCAATCCGGTCCGATTAAATATACATGTTACGGAACATTCACGCGTTCGTCCACCTTGCGAACAAAATAGCAGAGCACGATCCAAACTGAGCAAATGTACATGTATGGAACAAATAAGAATACCATATTACACGAAGACCCACATATCTATCCCCTCTTGGCCCTTTTTCCACCACCACCAGCGCCCTCCTCTCTCCCTCTCTTCTTGCCCTCCTTCCGCCAGAACTCGTCCCTCTCCCTCTTCTCCCTAGCCCTCCTGTTCTCTTCATTCTCAGCGACCTTCGCCTTGTACGGCTGCTTGCGCTCCTCCTGCTTCAGGCGCCTCTTCTCCACCTTCTCGTTACGCAGAAGTTGCACCTGCTGCATCAGCCTGCGAGCCTTCTTCTCATCGCCGTTCGCCACGACCGCGCGCTTAGCGACGTAGCCCTCCTTCTTCTGCGGCTTCATCTGCACGATCTGCGACTTGAACGGCAGCTCGGCCTGCAGCTTGCGCGGCACGCGCAGCGGGTTGAAGTGGCGCTCCTGGCGCTCGATGTTGCGGTACGCCGAGTTCTCGTCCTTGGGCGTTGCGATGTTCATGTCCGCGCGCACTTGGCCGGTCAGGCGCATGCCGCCCCAGTTGTCGGCGTCGCCGCCCTCGAGCAGGTTGGTGACGGGGTTGTAGAAGCGGTGCGGGCGCACGGGGTACCAGGCGCGCAGGAAGACGATGTCGCTCATGAGGATCTTGTCTTCGAAGGTTGCGCGGTAGTGGCCTTCGGGCTTGCTGAGAGCTTTCTTGATTTGACCTCTGATGCCGGAGACGGTGCGGATGGAGGCGCCTTCGAATTTGGCGATTTCGAGGGACGTGCTGAACATGTCTTTGATGAATGCCGTGTTCTTGAAGATCTTGTATGGGTGACCAGTGAGCTTGAGCTTCTTGACAATCTCAGTGCCTTCGTCCACGTTGAGAACGACACCGGTGGCGGCGAGGCGGAAGCCAGGGTTCTTGTTGGAGAATGACTGGACGGCGCAGAAGCCGGTGTTGGGCGCCGCAAGGGGACCGTAGAATGTGCCCATGCAGTGCATGTGTTCGGGGGTGTACTTCAGCATGCGGTGACGCATTCTGTTTTCGTGGATACTGTACACGGGGGTGGTTTGGAACCTGCGCCATCCCAAGCTGATGATGAGAGGATCGTTGGTCTTGAGGATCTTCTTGTGCCATCTGTGTCGCTTGATGCGGACTTGAACGAAGCCCATACGCTCTTCTGTGGGCTGGAGTCCACCAACAAGCAGGGGGTATCTTGGGTTGAAGTGCTCGATAAATTCGGAAGGAACATTGTGCAGGACAAGTCGCGCGTACGTGCCAGCTTTGTAACCCTCAGCACGTACACGAGATGCCTCGTCCAGTTCGTCGAACTCCTTTCTGTTGATGTCTTGTTGCTTTTGCAGCAGCGCTTTCTGCGCGTCGTACCACTCGTCTTCTCCGAACTCTCGCTCGGCATTCTCGCCGTTGGCGTCACGGTTGGCGTTCTTCGGGTTCAAGAAACCCTCTCTGTCTTCCTCTTCGAATCGGAGCTTCAATTCCTCTTTACGACGAGCGTTCTTCTCACGCTCTATTTCGAGATCTTCAGCCTCCTCCTCGCCGTCCTTATCACCAGCATCTCCGTCGCCAGCTTCCAGGTCCTCAAACTCGCCATCGCCCTCGTCTTCATCACCACCTTCGCCGTCAAATCCTTCGAAGCTCTCACCGAGACCCTCTGCGTTGACACCTGTCGGTGTCCTTGCAGCGAAGCGCTTTTTCAGGGCGTCGATGTGCTCCTCGTTCGTCCATTTGTCTTCGAGTGCTTTGTCGTCAAATGCAGGCACCATGCGGTCCTCTTCATCTGATTGTCCAGGCCTCTTTCTCTCGAACAGCTCGTCCTCTTCCTCCTCGTCGTCTTTGTCGGCCT
This sequence comes from Cladosporium cucumerinum, assembly GCA_023634325.1. Classification (NCBI taxonomy): domain Eukaryota; kingdom Fungi; phylum Ascomycota; class Dothideomycetes; order Cladosporiales; family Cladosporiaceae; genus Cladosporium; species Cladosporium cucumerinum. The sequence goes on from JALDQA010000003.1 coordinate 787,269, forward strand.
CATCCGCATCTTCGCCGCGCCACTTACGAACGACTTCAACAGCGGAAAGCATGTCATCGTACATCATCCGCGCAAGTTCAGCCACACGGTATGGCTGCTTGCGGGAGTGTTTGAGGTGCGCATGTTCCGCCAACTTGCTCTTCCAGCGAGTCTCGCCGTCGTCATCGTCGTCGGAGTACTCCTCGTCCAGCTCGTCGCCATCTTCCAGCTCCTGATCAGAGACCGAGGAAATGCTTCCAAGATCACTGTCTGAATCGGCAAAGGCGATGTCGCCCTCAACCTCCTTGTCCTTGTTCTTACGGGCGCCACCCAACTTTTCAGGAGCTTGTTGCAGACGCTCAAGATCAGCGTCATCATCAGAATCAGCACTGTCAAATCCTTCGTCGTCCCCAGGCTCGCCGGCATCGCCATCGCCTCCTTCAGCAAATCTGGCAGTACGGCGACCTTTACGGCCAGTATCTTGAACGTCGTCCTCCTCTTCAACGTCCTGAATACGCTGGCCCTTACCGAAGAGACTAATGCCTTGGTTGTCCTCGCCCAACATCTTCTTTCCTCCTTGTAGACCGACCATCATCTGCTCGCCGAATCCACGCTCGCCCTCATCGTCCGAGTCGAGGTCGAAGTTGTTGCTTTTCACGTCAATGTACACTGCATCCTTGTCCATGAGAACGCCACCTACATCGCTCATAGGCGCGTAAATGACCTTCTGCTTCTGATCAAGCTTTCTGCGCTTCTTGATAATGCCGGCCTTTTCTTGTGCCTGTTCAAATGCTGGCGTGGGGCAAGGGTCGGGCAAGGATTCGATCTGGCTGACTTCCAGGTCACCGATACCAGGAACGTGCACGCGAGCGTTCTGTGAGGGGAAGTTTGTCCCTCTGAGGTAGCCGTAGAGGGCGACTGTTCGGTCGCACTTGGCGTCCTGCTCGATAGCAGTTGGTGGTGTGAGGTCCAGCATGCGATCCGCGAGCGCGTAAGGGTGGCTGTTGCGCCACACGAGAGGTCGAGGGTTCTTCATGACACTGAGGAAACGGGACAAGTTGAGAATCTCGCGATCCGGGTATCTTCCGTTGATCACACCAGACAGGTAGAACAGTTTTGCGCCCTGGTAGAGTTCGCTCCAGAAACGGTGCTTCAGTCTCTTCTTCTGTGCCTTGAGCGCATCCTGCTTCCTGAACAAGTCCAGATGGGTGAGAATACCGAAAATGTTACCAGGCATACCGGAGCTCGACAAAACGTTCAAAAACTCCATAGTCTCCATCTCGAAACCGAAGTTACCGTCGATCATGAGCAGGACGATATCCACTACCTTCGCAGTGTCGATCGCGGAAGCCAGACTGTCGGAAGGCACCTCGAAGAATGTCAAGCGCCTCTTCTTGCTGGTGACAATCGTAATCGGGCCCTGTGGCTGAGAAATGGTCTGTTTCGTGTACTTCTTGACCAAACTCTTGATCAATGTCGTCTTGCCCACTCCCGGCGGTCCAACTACACCCACGACGAGTGGCGGCGCCTCCTCAGGCAGCCTGTCCACGAGAGGGACGTGCAATCTCTTTTCCTTGACATCGCCGCTGCGCGCTGCGTTCTTCAGCAGCTTTCCAGGTGCATTGAATGCAAAAGCCTTCGGGTTAGGCTGTCCAGATGTCTTCGCCTTCTCCTTTTTCGCCGGGCGATGCGCCGTGTGGCTCTGGTCGTCTCCCGCCATGTCGGTGTTCGATGGAGTGGAGAGCAAAAACGGACGACTCGGCAGCCCTTCAAACAACAGCGGCGAGCGAGAAAGTCGAGAAAAGTTCGAAGGCGGTTAGCGTGATTTCCCGATCTAATCTTATCAGCACCGCCGAGGATCAGTTCTCAGACCCTGTGCAAGGCTTCCTCCATCGGCGGATTGAAGTCGTGCTTTCAAACGCACGTCATCCTGCAGGTGGGGGCGCTGATAGTGGGACAACATCGAGGTCAGGCGACAGCATTGTTTACTGCCTTTATCATCGTCATCTTCTTCTTTATATTCTCTCTATCAACTCCTCCTCACCTTGTTAACACTATCCACACCTTCGCAACCACGCATCGAACCACTCATCTCATCAGCACCACTACCATAACCAGAATGCCTCAAATCAACGTACGTAACAAACGTGCTTGTCCCGCAGAAGCAAGCATGCTGACAACATTAAGGTCTCACTGAAGGATGGCGCCAGCGCCGAACAACTGGAGTCGTAAGTTTACTCACGTGTTGAACCTACCGACGCAATGAGACTAACATGTCATAGGGCTAAGAAGCAGGTCACCGACCAGGGCGGCAAGATCGAGCACGAGTTCAAGCTCTTCAAGGGTTTCACGTATGTCCATTCTGTACTTGATCCTGTCCTTTCAAATGCATACTAACAACCACAGTGCCTCATTTCCCGAAGATAAGGTCCACACCCTGTCCTCCAACGAGCACATCGAAGTCGAGGACGACAAAAAGGTCAACACCCAGTAAGAGTCGCAGGACAGGAGATCGAAAAGGGGTTGAACAGAGTTGTGACGACTTTTAATGATACCGACGAAGCATCAGGGTAGATATATAGAGGCAAGCATGGAACGTTGATGCACATACTCCCTGATACCTTCGTGCGAAGACCTAGTCTGCACTCATTACCTACAATACTTACGCGTGGATTCGGACACAGCTTCGACTATACGTTAACTGTATCTCGGTGGCAAGCACAACAAGTCTAAGATATGATTCGAGCAGCATTAGCATATTACCAAGCTTTAGTACTGTCTCGATGGTACAGCAACCTAACTTGAGACTGCGCCCGCCGATACGACTGTAGCTCTCAAGATCGCTGTAAGCAAACCTTAGCGCAGCGAGTATTCATGAATCTGCCATCCCCTAACACGGCCATATGACGCCACTCGTTATCCTATTGGATAATTTAAGGCTAGAAAGATGCCAAGACCATAGTACAATGCTTTTAATGTTACATACCAACCCACCGCACAACATGCTCCTACTTCTGCAAGCTTTCCAACAGCCCACCTTCCCCATCCTTCTTCGTCTGCACAGCCTTGAAAGCATCACCAACAACATCCAAGCCCTTCTCCGCCCGCTCAAACGCCTCCGCGCTCCGATCCGTCAAAATCGCCAGATCCTCATCGCTCAACAGCTTTTTGCCCTCCTTGATATCAATTCTCTCGCCGTCAGCCTGGCCCAAAAGCCTCTGCAGCTCAGCAAAATCCGCTCCGCCGCCGTCGCCGCGCATAGACTTGAATCGGCCCTTGGAAATGACTAGCTTCTCCAACCGGCGCTTGCTGTCCGCTTTCTCCAGCAGCATCTGCTCGACGGTGCCCTTTGTAGCGAAGCGGTAGACGATGACGGGACGCGTCTGACCGATACGATGCGCGCGGTCTTGCGCTTGTAGATCTTGCTGCGGGTTCCAGTCGCTGTCGAAGAGCAAGACAGTGTCGGCAGCTGCAAGGTTGATACCCTGGCCGCCGGCCCGTGTGGAGAGCAGGAAGATCCTAGTGTCACTGTCGGGTTGGTTGAATGATTGAATCTGCGCTTGCCGGTCTGCCTGTGCGATTGAGCCGTCGATACGACAAGTGGGCCAGTGGCGGAGTTCGTTGCAGTAGGTTTCCAGGAGATCGAGCTGAGTCTTGAATTGGGAGAAGATGAGAACTTTGTGGCCTTTGTTCAGAAGTTCTGGAAGTAGTCGGTTTAGAAGGAGCATCTTGCCGCTTTCTGTGACTAGGGTTTCGTCCACTGGCGTGTTGTCATCCAAGTCGAAAGGGTAGTAAAAGTTATGCGGTGAGTTGCAACATTGTCGTAGTTGCATGACAGGGTTGAGGAGTTTCTTCTGAGCAATTTCACGCTTTGCTAATGCGAGTGTCTTTGATCGTTCGGCCTCCTCCTCTTCTGATACAGGCGATTCAGGCTCATCCTCGAGCTGCTGGAAGTACTTGGTATCGGACAGCTCTTCGTATTGTTGGTTCTTCTTTGCTCTCCGTGATCGAGGACCATTGGTACCTGTAGTAGCTGGCGTGGACGCCCGGCTAGTCTTCGTACTCTTCGACGGCGTGGCGGTCTCACTGGGTGCCTTGCGTTTGCGGCTGCTGCTGCGAGTACTACCAGGTGTGCCAGCACGACTGATGCTTTCGACAAGCTTGTTCTCCAGGAAGGCTCTGCTGTTTCCGTCCAAAATCTCTTGATACAAGTCTCGTTGCGTCTGTGTAAGCGGTGCATACAGCACATATTCTCGCTTCTTGGGCAACGAGGTCTCGACGTCAGCCTTTATTCTTCGCAGCAAGAAAGGCTTGAGCACAGCGTGCAAGCTGGTGACTAGGTTCTTCTGGCGTTCTTCCGACAATAGCTGCTCGGCGCCACCCTTCTCTTTCAACGCGCTGAAGTCGAACCAAGATTCGAACGATTCATAGTTGTTGAAAATGCTAGGCATCAAGAAGTGCAGGAGTGCCCACAGCTCGGCCAAATTGTTTTGTAGTGGTGTACCAGTGATCAAGAGGCGATTGGCCGACTGGTATGATTGCAGCTCGCGAATAAGCTTGCAGTTCATGTTCTTGATACGATGCCCCTCATCAATAATGATGAACTTCCATCCAAAGTGTGAGAGATACTTGCGATCGTTCATGCATATCTCGTAGCTGGTGCAGATCACAGGGAAATTTTTGCTGCTGGGGTTCCGTAGCCGCTTCGTACGGATCTCTTCGCGCTCTTGTTTGCTTCCGTGGTAGAGTACGACTGGGATATCCGGCGTCCACTTCTTGAACTCGGCGACCCAGTTGCTCGTCGTACTCAAAGGCGCAGCAACAAGGAATGGTCCGTTGATACCCTTTTCTCGTAGGAATGCGATGAATGAGATCGTTTGGATCGTCTTTCCAAGACCCATTTCATCTGCAAGAATTCCATTCAATCCGTTCTCGTACAATGATTGCAACCACTCAAGCCCTTCCAGCTGATATGTGCGCATTAAACCACCCGTGACCAACTCTGGCTGCTTGGCCGATCGCAGATTTTGCATACCAATGTCACTGGGTTTCACGTCGCCTTTTGATTCCTCTGCCAGGGCTTCGGAGATTGAAGCTTGACCCGCTTTAGCTTCTACATCTTCTTTCTTGAGATAATCTGAAATCTTGCCCGACTTCTCGGTCTTTGCATTCTTGGGAGGGCGTCCGCGCCCGCGCTTTGGCAGCTCCTTTGTGTCGGCCTCTTCAGCCTGGTCGGCGGCTGCTCCTCTTCTAGTGCTGCGTTTCTGGCTTGCGACAGCTGCTTGTTCCGCCTTTTCTTCGCGCTTCACAGCACGCTGCTTGCTCTTCTCCTCCTTTGCTGTCTCAGCATCCTCTTGCTGGGTCATCTGCTGGAGCATGATGGTCGAATAAAGCTTGCTCTGGCTCAACAAGTATTCCAATGCCTTGTACTTTGTGTCCGATGCGCCCGAGCCCTCTTTCATGTCTTTTTTGCGCTCTGCCGCAAGCTTGCGCTCATGCTTTGCATCTTCCTTTTCTCTCGCCTGTGCCATCTGATCCTCCTCTTTCTGCATAGCCTCTGTGAGTCCATCTCCGCGAGTCTCCGGCGACGTTGGAGGTGTTGTCTCTGCCGATGCGACAGGTTCTGAAGACATGATGGTGGCGGCGCACGCAGGCAAGATCTCCTGGTAGGTTGGTCCAGTAACTTCTTTAGCAATGCGCGTGTCAATTTCCTGCGCAAAGATGTTTTGGATGGATGAAGAGTACAACAACGGAACGAGCTTGAAAGTTCACCAGCCAAGTAAGACCGGAATATCCCTCCTCACGTACAACAAATCAATGTCATCATCTTTCGGCGCAAGAGCCTCGAATTCACGTCACGACGCGTTAGGTTGAAACGCCACGGACGGACGCGATCGCTGTGAGATCGGTTCCCTGCAAGATCGATGCGGAGATGTGCTAACTCGAATGAGATAGCGCGCAGACCGGCATCCAGGTAACGAATCGCAACTCTTACCAAGCCGTCTTCCCTCTTACACTTCACTTGTATTTTCTGACCTCACCACTGATGTGCAACATAGGGCCAATTATTATCCACAGTGTATGTTAGTCAGCCAGACAATGGGATTTGCTTACTATTCATCTCATAAGTTCGTAATACAGAAAACTGGTATTTCTATGATGGTACAGAGAAAGCGACCTCTCTTTTCCGTGCTGCTACCATCCTCAAGTACCCTCCTGTGCCGTTGCCATGCCGCGAGATGTTCCTGCCCATAGTGTATGCTTGCGCGGGAAGTTGGTATCGAACTGCCGACTCAGTAACCGTCCCTTAACATGACCACTAGCAGAACCAAATCAATAAGTAGTGATATAGCTACTACCATCATCACAGCAAAGTCAAAAGCATAGTCTTACACAGCATGCTACCATGGCGTCGGGACCACCCAACGAAGGCTATGGACGCGGGATGCGACAGACTCGTCGAAGTCAGCGCGCAAAAGAAGCCGATCTGAACCTCACTGGTCTACAAAACTCCCCTCAGCCTGGCACTTCTGGCGACTCTTCAATACTTCAAAAGCCGTTCTCGCCTGCACCTAACTCGCAGACTGCTTCCGACAATCCCACCACTGCAATAACATTGCTCGATGGTGACGCAGAATTGTTAGGCGCTGCTGCCGCCACACAAACATTATTCCACAAATTATATCCGCAATCGGCGCAAATCGACGCAATGTCGCAACAAGTTATTCCCAGAATAGAGGATCAAGGCGACAACACCCAACACTCAAATCAGTACAACGCCTTTGACTTGGCCACTGGCAATGTCCCTACCCTCACGCAACCCCACCCGGCTTCAAGTCACCCTCCGATCAAACAAGAACAGCTGGAATATCTGCCCAGAAAGATCGCAGACTCAGCGCCACGACAGCGTGTCAGCAAACCTCAGAAGTCTCGTAAAAAGAAGTCAGCGGCTGGGAGACCTCCAAACGAGGCATCGTCTAAGAGAAAACCACCCGCGTTTCCGGAGGATAAGATCCAGCGCTTCATGACCGAGGATAAGCTTCTGCAGCCTGGGAAGCTGATGATTTACAATTGGGATCATCCGATACCTGCAGACTTCCTCAATCTTCCGGAGGGCTTGAAGGCCGCCAAAGCGCGCACTGATGCCGCGGAGGGAGAAACGGACCAAGATCCCGAGCTCGACGATTGGCATGAGTTCTGCGGGCTTGAATCGGATCTTTTCACTGACCTCCGACTAAAGACTTCCATCGGACTAAATTTCGTGTCACGGGCGAAGCGCGCATACCGAGCAGGCAGGTCTTGGAAGAGTTTCGAGCTCGAGGAGCTTGCAATCGACAGCCGCGCAGGAGCACGGGCTCTCAAAGATCCTCGCGAAAGAGAGATAGCTCTGAGCAGTTCGCTGAGCAACTCTCTCCGCTTGTACGTCTTTGAGCAGATAAAAGGACGTTTGTGCAATGAAGTTTGGCTACAAGCCTATCCGGAGGACGATGTGGCATCCATGAGGGACAGCGCTATCGGCACAGCTGCTGCGACACCTGCTGCCTCGGACTGGACTGCGCTGGAACGTGCGACGCAGCGTATTGATTCGCTTCCCGACAGACTGCGCACCATGCTCCCCGGGACTACTCTGCCGATCCGCAGGCAACCTGAGTTGCCTGGGAGAGATCGAGAGCTCCATCAGCCCGAAGGACCGCCGATTCGTGCCACACAAGCGAACCTCAAGGGTCTCGGCGTGTATGGCGCCGCCCGTGTAGCAGGTGTCCATCTGGATATGGAGACCAGTGAAGAAGAGTGAGTTGGTGGATGTTGAAGTGGGGCGCTGTTGGATAAGTTGTGTTCGGTTTGAAGCGTTGCGTACGATACTGCGTTGCGCGATTTGGAAAGATACATGCGCTTCTGGGAAGGCGACCAGGAAAGAGTTGAGAAGCTTCTCCGTATTGTTCTGGGGGTTTGTTCAAGGCAGTAATGATGGGACGCTCAGTTGGGCGGGCGAAGGCCTTGGTCACGCTCACGTAACATTGTTTGATCGCTACATTGTAACTACAGTCATGATATCGCTCATCTGGAGCCTTGGGCGTCATAAATCCGTCATAAATCAACCATACGGGTCACAACACTCAGATGAAGTGATGTTGGGACTGATCAATGTTCACGCGTCGTCTGCAAAAAAGAACCACGATGGACACAACCCATGTCAAAGATCCGGATCAATCCTTCCTTCTTACCTAATGGATTGGTCAAAGTTTGGTTTTCCAAGATGATACATCAGGAAAAATATTGACACAACCATCGATCCATGATTATGCTTTCCAGAAGCTGACTGAAGAAAAGAATGCTTGAGATACGAAGAATGCCGCCGCCGCCGCCTCCGCCGAAGACGGAGACAAGACACGCCCTGCGCATCACCGTGCACGATAGTCGGCAAGGCATGCCGAACTGGGCTTGAACCGCTCACTCAGGCCGCCGAGCTGTGGGGAAGCTGGAGTTGTCCCGCGTTATCGTCGGTGAGTGGGTCGGTTGATAGGCCGTTCGCCCTCTCTCTCTCGCCCTCTCTCTCTCAAGCTATCTTGCCCGAGGTTGCACGGTCTTAGACGGAGATGCCAGTGAGAGACAATCCTCTTGAGCCGCCCGCTCTGGCGATGGATCTTCTCATCCGTCACAAACCCACAAACTACTCATACCACTCCTCCTCCTCCTCCTCCTCCTCCTCACTTCCCTCCTCCTCCTCCTCCTCCTCCCACACTTATCTCCATTGACAAACAAGCTGCAAACCAACTGCGTCCGTCCCCACGCACGTTGACCAGCTGACGCAATGGCTGCCCGTCGAGCATTGTCGACGAGGACGCTCCAGACGCTGTCTCTCCGCCCAGCAGTAGTAGCAAGCACAGCACGTCGTGTTGCTAGAATGCCCCAAGCAGTGGACGCTGGCAAGATTGCCGTGCGCAGGCTACACGCCACCACCTCACACCTCCAGGCCGCTACAGCAAGCTTGCCCACCGACGTCCCGACCTCTCACGAGCAGGTCTCCCAGCCCATTGACACCGCCAACTTCCTCGACAATAAGTTCGTGCCCTCCCAGGCCACCCAATGGATTGACCTGCACGACCCTGCAACCAACAACCTCGTTACAAGAGTACCGCAGAGCACAGATGCCGAGCTGAAGGCTGCTGTGGACAGCGCTGAGGCCGCCTTCCCGGCATGGAGGGCGACCAGCATCATGCACAGACAACAGCTCATGTTCAAGTACACTGCTTTGATCAGGGAGAACTGGGACCGTCTTGCCGCGAGCATCACTCTCGAGCAGGGCAAGACCCTCGCCGACGCAAAGGGTGACGTCCTTCGTGGTCTGCAGGTCGCCGAGACCGCCTGTGGCATCACCACACAGCTCACTGGCGAGGTTCTCGAGGTCGCAAAGGACATGGAGACCAGGTCCTACCGCGAGCCTCTCGGTGTTGTTGCAGCCATCTGCCCTTTCAACTTCCCTGCCATGATCCCGCTCTGGACGATCCCCATCGCCACTATCACTGGCAACACCTGCGTCATCAAGCCCTCTGAGCGCGACCCAGGTGCCACCATGATCCTGGCTGAGCTCGCCGAGAAGGCCGGCTTCCCCCCAGGTGTCATCAACATCATCCACGGCTCCGCCAAGACAGTCGACTTCATCATTGACGAGCCCAGGATCAAGGCCATCTCCTTCGTTGGCTCCAACAAGGCTGGTGAATACATCTACACCCGTGGCTCTGCCAATGGCAAGCGTGTCCAGGCCAACTTGGGCGCGAAGAACCACGCTGCTGTTCTTCCAGACTGCAACAAGAACCACGCCCTTAATGCCATCACTGGTGCCGCTTTCGGTGCCGCTGGTCAGCGCTGCATGGCTCTCAGCACACTCGTTCTCGTTGGTGAGACCAAAGAGTGGACTGCCGAGATCGCCGAACGCGCAAAGGAGCTTTCCATGAACGGTGGCTTCGAGGAGGGTGCTGACCTCGGTCCTGTCATCTCACCTCAAGCCAAGGAGCGCATTGAGAGCCTCATTGGTACCGCCGAGAAGGAGGGTGCCACCATCCTGCTTGACGGCCGTGGCCAGAAGCCTGCCAAATACCCCAACGGCAACTGGGTGAGTCAATTGACGCTACGGGTTTCAGAAGAAACCACGACCACTAACATCTCCATCTCAGGTCGGCCCCACTATCATCACAAACGTAACCCCCGAGATGACCTGCTACAAGGAGGAAATCTTCGGCCCCGTCCTCGTCTGCCTCAACGTCCCCACCCTCGACGATGCCATCTCCCTCATCAACGCAAACGAGTACGGCAACGGCACCGCCATCTTCACGCGCTCCGGCGCAACCGCGACTCGCTTCCAGAAGGAGATTGAGGCCGGCCAGGTTGGAATCAACGTTCCCATCCCCGTCCCCCTTCCCATGTTCTCTTTCACCGGCAACAAGAAGTCCATCGCCGGTGGCGGAGCCAACACTTTCTACGGCAAGCCTGGTGTGCAGTTCTACACCCAGCAGAAGACTGTGACCAGCTTCTGGAAGGCGGACGATGCTGTCAGCACCAAAGCGGATGTCGTCATGCCCACGAACAAGTAGGAGGTTGGACAGATGTACATACGCGTGGCGTGGACGAGAATGTAACAAAGGGGGGGGAAGTAATGACATCTTTTGAGCAATGAGTTGTATGGACTTTGTTATGAAGCAATACGATCGTGTATGTAAGCACACATCTTCATTCCAATGTCCTTCCACTCGTCTGCATCGCAATGCTTGAATACCTAAATTCGTCATCCAACGCTGAAACCCAAGTGCATCCTTCGTGGTAGTGGCAAGCATAGCACCACGTTATCACAAGCCTATGCATGAGATAAGGTATTTCCCCCAAAGGGACAAAAATATTGATATCCTCCCTCGGTGCCTCGAGGCAGCAATGCTGACATTACTGAAACACCACTGGAGCAGGGGTCCCATCTCAGCATTTACCATGCTGATACCATACGACACAGCGATGGAAAAAATGGATAGACTTGCCAGTGAGAAGCGGCTCATGCGGCAATGGAGTGGCCTGGTTTGCATGGCGATACCAGGAGGTTCAAAACTGGGAGAGATAAGGATACTTGCCAGCGAGGAACGGCTGATGTGACAATTGCGTGGCCTGGGCTATATGTTGATACTGAAGACTATAGGTTGATGAGAAAAAAAACATGCTTGCCAGTAAGAAACGATGTGTGCAACAACGGGGTGGCCTGGATTGCATGGTGATACAACAAGCTGTAAATTTAATCTGCACTGTGCTGGCTGAAGCAATCGGGCTTATTCAGGACTACGAGTTTTGCGAGGAAACTGCACGATTTCATTTGGTCTGAGCAGAATGTCCACATTCATTCACTTTAGTCGTTACGGCTGGTTATCCTGGTACTCCACAAGCCCACGAGCCGCATCGCAATCGTGTACTCGGGCATGCACTCGACTTTCGGAGTAGAGCTCTCTACTTCATGAACTTGCTGGCCATGTTGAGAAGGCCACCGACGCCGCCGGAAGAGCCGCCAGAGGCACCGCCGTCGCTGCCGCCCTTGAGGTACATCTTGAGAGCCATCTGCGCCGCAGAGCTGACGACGTCCTGCTTGGACGAGCCGCTGGGAGCGTTGCCGTTGGCGTTTTGCTGGTCTGTTAAAGTGTTAGCTGTATTGGATCTTCACAATTGGTCGAAACTGGACAAAGTACATACCGAAAAGCTTGGCGGCCTCACCCATGGCAATGCCGATGAGCTGGTTCTGGCCGGACTTTCCGCTACCAGAGTTGCCCTGGTTGAACATCTTCTGCAGAGCGAAGGGTTCAAGTCAGTATAGTGTCTCAGACATAACATGGGCTCGCGGTCTAGCTTCAAAGTCCGTACTGCTCGTCCTGCCGCTGAGGGCTAAGTACGGAGTCTGAACCTAGACCGCGAGGTTGGGTTGTACCCTTCATTCACGTACCATGGCCTGCATTGCTGCGGCGGCGCCCATGTTGCCGCTACCGCCGGACTGGTTGGAGTTGTTGCCGCCGTTGTTGTTGTTGTAGTAGTTGTTGTGCTGCTTCACAGCGTTCTCCTCGTCAATGTCATCCTTGTCATTCTTGCCAGACAGCATGCCGAGTGCCATGGTGAACAAGCTCGAGTCTTCCTTGTTACCAGCGTGAGACTGGGCGTGGCTTGCAGCTTCGGAGAAGTCGTTGTCATCGCCGTATGATCCACCTCCTTGCTGAGGCCTGCCCTGGCCCTGGTTAAAGGAGCCCTCGGGGCGTCCGTGGTCTGACTGGTGGCCGTAGCTGCTTTCCTGCTGCTGGCCGCCGTATCCTCCACTTTGTCGGCCACCGCTTGAAGAATTGTAGTCCTGGCGTCCGCCGCTAGAGTAGTTGTCATTCCTGCCGTGAGATTGCTGGGAGCCAAAGTCTTCACGTCCACCACTGGAGTAGTTGTCGCTCCTACCTCCGTGGTTGCCGCCCTGGTTCTGTTGGGAGCTGTAGTTGTCGTTTCTGCCTCCCTGGTTCTGTTGGGAGCCGTATTCGTTGCGTCCACCGCCGTAGTTGTCATCACGTCCGCCTCCATAGTTGTCATTCCTGCCGCCCTGGTTGTCATTGCGACCTCCACCGGAGCTGCTGTTGTCATTTCTGCCTCCGCCGTAGCTACTGTTGTCGTTTCTGCCTGAGCCGTAGCTATCGTTATCATTTCTGCCACCACCGTAGCTGCTGTTGTCATTGCGGCCTCCACCGAAGCTGTCGCTGTCACCAGCGCCGCCAGAAGGGTTGCCATAGCGGTCTCGTCCTCCACTGCCCTGGTTGTCGTTGTTGTTGCGTCCGTAGGAGTCGTTCTCCTGGTAGTCATTCTGACGGCCGCCACCGTAAGAATCGTTGTCGCGTCCCTGGTTTCCGTAGGACATTTTGGGAGAGTGATGCTGGACAGATCAGTAGCTGGAAAATGGCGTTGACGGGGCTTTTGCTGAGCTTGAGCTTTGGTTGTACTCACGGTGAGGGGTTGGTGATTGAGTTTGGGTGTTCACTGGGAGTTGGTAAAGTGGGTGTGATGAGGTGTTTGTTCTGAGAAAGGCTGGACTCGAATTAAAGCATGAGCTATTGAACACCTCGATTACTTTGGAAGCGTCCGTGTGCTCTGAGGCCCATCGACACATCATCAGAAACCCCCACCAACGAATCCGACATACGTCAGCGGGGCCAGTGTCGAATGTAACGACAGACCAGGAAACTGTTTGCTTACCCGTGCCTCGTGCCAACATCGATGAAACTTGATTGGAGCCTGTTGACAAAACACTGCATTTAATATAACATTGCCCAGGACCTATCATTGCAATCGGCATACCGAACCTACTTGTGCAACAACAGCCTACTATAAACCAAACACAACCATCACCACTGCAAAACATACCCCTCATCAAAACCATGTCCATACTAGTGATCATCCTCGTGCTGCTTGCTGTCACGGTAGCTGGCGGCGTCTACCTGCAAGTCGATCCCCGTTATACTTCATATGATCTGCGAGCTGACATATCACCCAGGTTCGGCATCCCGCCATGGCTCAAGCGCGAACTCGAAGAGAAAGCCCTTGACACCTTGGGCGAGAACAAAGCAAGCTACCTGACGAAGAGTTACGTCGAGAAGATTCCCGCGAGCGACCAGAAAGATGTTAAGGAGCTCAAGACTGGCGTTGGCAATGCTGCTGGTGGTGCTTTGCAGAACCCGCTTGGTAAATTCGTATGTTGCACCCTTGTTCGGTCTTGAAATAATGGTCACTGACATCCTTACCACTAGGCTGGCAACACCGCGGATGATGTTACCAAGCCTCTTACTGGTCGCTGAATGTTCAAGATAGCGACATCTCCAGTGTTGTCACGAGGGGTATCACATGGGTACCCTGCAAGACTATTATAGGGCCTCCGCGTATCCAATACTTCTTCGTCAAGGAACCCATGAGAATGTGGAAATACCTCTAAGGCATCATACAATTCATCGTACACCATGCTCGGGCTAACAAAATCATTCCGAGACCTCCATGGCACGGCGCTTTCGGGACAGAATGTTAACGACGATACTCATTTCGAAAGTACTGGTCTGAACTCTACTACGTAGATTAGTTACGATGAAAGATTGTTCCAAGTGCGAGACATGCCACTATTTTGTACTCGAGCGCGTAGCAATATCCTCGGGGGAGTATTCTAGCCATTTGTCTACCGCAAGTCATCCACTCTGGTGTCCCACATAGGCTGCACCCCAAAATCTTAAGAGCTTGTTAATTCCGGCCTTGAAGTCTTGCGAAATGGCTTTTCCGCTTTTCAAAAGCCGCGTCGATCAAAGCAGGGGAAACTGATTTCAGTCACGAATCGTCTCTCAAAGTTGCACTCGAACTCTGTCAGGCGTTCCTTTGCCGATCTGCGACGGTCTTCGCGCCACTTTTGCAGCTGCTTTGTGTCCTCTTCCGGAGGCCTCTTCTGGCCATTGAGCTTGCTCGGACTCGAAGCTGCCAAGTTATTCGCCTCCTCACGCAACACCTGCATATGCGATGCAAAGCGCTTCAAGTCCAACTCATCACTGCTGAAGGTGGCCGAGTCTGCTGCTGCAGTGTGAGTCTGTTCCTGGTGTATAGACCTCAGCATATGATCTGTTGTCGACAATTGTGGCTTAGCAGTAACTGCCAGTGAGTATCCGCTCCCAGCCCTGGAACTCGTGAGAAATTGCCAGACAGTTCCGTAGGATATGTGTTCGGACACAGGACATTTGCCACACAAGGTTTGTCTCATGGTATCCGAGCCGTTGTGGATCAGAAGTTGAAAAATGTCATACATGTGTCGTACACAAGGACTTTGGAAGAAATCCGTCCAGATTTGAATGTTTGTGTTGGCCTCGATGCTGGCAGCGACGAGTGGTTGCAGAGAGCGCTCCAAGAACATGAGTATGATATCGCTCACCATACTGGAGCTCCCAACCGCGCGCGGGGATTGATTGATCTCTGTGAGTATAAATGCCAGCAAGCGCAGATCTATCTCTTCGGCTTCGAAGTCCATACAGTCAGCTATACCCAGAGTCGCTTTGAGTAGACGCAAATGCACCGGCAGAGCTTCTTCGTCACAATCTGGAAGAGTTTTCCTGTGTGTCATCGTCCGAAGATGGCAAGTGGAAAGTGAGGACCGATGGCTGTCTCCGAGTAAGGAAGAGCTGGTGTATTTACTCCAGAAAGTATCGAACTGCTGGAATGCGATGTAAGCCTGTCCGACAGACACGCTCAAGGGCTCCTGATGCAGCGTCTGTGACTTCTGCATCTGATCGATGAAACGAACGTCAAGTCCTGTCCATCCATGATCGAGCGAGAACGAGGCCTGGCGCGTGAAATACTCAGACAAAGCATTCGGGCGAAACTCCCAGTAGTATTTCAACTTTGCCATGTTCAGGATGTGAAACACTGAGCCATCCTTGAAGCACTCTGGCACCGCACCGCTCAAGTGAAGCTGCCGATTAGGTTGTTGCAGAAACTCGAACACCGTACGATGCAGGAACTGCACTTTCACAGTACATGTGTCTGCCGCACATGCCTCTACCTCCCGACCATGGGGAAGCGGTACCACCAACAAATCCTTGCAACAAGCGCTGAGAAATGTCCGCGTCTTCTGTGCCAGAGCCAGGAAACCATCAGGTGATAGAGCTCGCGGTGCCAGGTTCCAAAGGTACTCCGGATCCCTTAGGCCGGAAAGATTATGCCCGAGCAATGCAAAGTCTAGGTAAGACGAGCACTGAGCTTCATAGTCGTGATGCTCAGCGTAAAGATACGCGAGCGTTAGTGCCTGCGCAGTCTGATGTTTGTACACAGTGTCGACCCTTGAGACAATAGTGTCAAAGAATCCTTCGAGATCGGGGGGAAACTCCCGTACGCGTTGCTTCAGGGCCGCTATGCTGTCGCATTCGTCCAATCCGCGAAGCACTGACTGGACAACCAAGTAAACCCAAAGAAAGACGCCCTCTGCCCGATCGACGATTTCAGCGATGATGGACTCGATGCTACTCCGATCAGCAGGTACCTCCTCCGAAGCGGCGAAGTCGAACAAGGACTGTCTCAAACTCGAGCCGACATACATTCTCATGTCATCTCCTGTCAGATCTTGTAGACATAGATGCGGCTTTCGTAATTCAAAGTTCTTGACAAAAACATTCCAAGGTCTGCTAGAGACACAAAGTTTCGTGCTTCCGCTTGTCGCAAGCTTCTCGAGCATGCGTATGAGCTGGAGGTGGTTTCCACTGTATTCATCTAGCCCATCAATGAATATACAGAATTTGGAGTTCTTGGTGGTGTTCGTCCTGGCATTCGCAAGCGAGACGGCATGCTCTGCGCTTTTCAGCACAGTCTCGAGTTCGTCCAAGCTCCAGAGGTCATGAACGATGTTGGGATCGGTTTCGGTACGTGCCCACCTAGTAGGCAACAGGATCTCGACGACCTTCGGACACTTGCAGAGAATCTGACACACAATCGTTCGCAGTAACCCTTCGATGGACTTTTGTAAAGCAGAACCGAGATACCAGAAGTAGCACTCGATCACGATCAGATTCGCATCGTAACCCGACCACTCGTGAAGATAGTCGAAAGTACGTCGCTCACGACTAAGAAATTTCATGAATGTTGATTTTCCAGATCCAGCCTTGCCTGAGACCCAATATACATCTGAGCCAGTGCGTAGCCAGGTCCTCAGCCCCGATGTGTCGTTCTCTAGAGCCCAGCAATAAGTTTCGGGGGATGCCTTTTTAATTGACTGTTGACGGGATTGCATCTCGGGGAATTGGAGGGTTCTGATAATGGCCCAAATTCGAGCCTGCCTCCGTTCCTCAAACTTGTCGAAGCATTTCATCAACTCGTCCCTTGTCTTCAGAACGAGCGACAGTACATCCCTCCTGGCGGAATCAATGTCCCGTTGCAGCTTCTGGAGACTCTTGCTGTTGTCTTCGTTCTGGTCTCTAAGGCGATTGAGTCAGCACCACTACACGTTCGGGGCAGCGTCGTATGAGTTGATACCCGAGGACTGATAACAGTGCCACGGCAAGCTGCCCGTTGACAAGCTGCAGCTTTTTTCGGTGATCCTCAACTGCTTCTCTGGTGCGATGGATCTTGACCGCAGTCTTCACGCTATGGATCGATCGCTTGAAGCAGTTCTGTCCTGACGAGGCCAGCTTGAATCGACCAAGAATGCGTAGCATGCTATCTGTTTCTGTTTTGACCTCGCCTGATAGGTTTACCACGGCTTGTTCGTTGGCGCTGAGCATAGGTCGTGATTTCAATGACGCATGCAGGCGACCAGCAAGTTCGTCTTGCTCATGTACCAGTCTCGAAAGATGGATCTCTTCTCGCAACGCATCTTGAGATGCCGAGATCAGAATGTAGCTAGTTTTGATGACCTTCGCGCCAAAGTCAACAACCTGCAGGATGCACGAGGCAACTCCTACAGCTGCTAACGATTCCGCCATCGTGCATGGCTAGTCCAGACTTCTAGTCGTCGAGCATATCGTATGCAATGAACATGGAGTACGGGTGGTGAATGAGGTGGTAGGATTCGCGCACGTCTAGAAAGTCAGTGAGATGAGTAAACCTGCTGCGGCTGCACAGCCCCCAGAATGCAGCCTTGCACTCAGCCACACCTTTGCTGAGGCTATACACAGAAGAGCGACGATAATGGTTCAAGAGAATTGACTATATAGTTTGTCCGATGATATGATGGAGTGTCCGACCCTGGCGCTGAATATTTGCTCGCCCCTGGCAGCGTCAAGTGCATGTACGGTACCGGAATGTCAGCTCTGCTAAGCGCTCAAGCTTCCATTTTCCCTCTTCAGAAGAACCCAGGCACTATTGCTCATGATGTGGCCAATGATTTAGATATATTGTAGCTGGCTTCGTAAATGAATGTTTCTCTTACTTGTGTCTTGACGGGCTGGGTGTTAGTCATATGAATGAGATCAGTCAATGAACATAACAGGCGTGCATGGCAGGTGCCACGAATGCCGCGTTCGTATCAGTCAATGTGATTGATCGTTTGTGCCGCCATAAGTATTCACATTTCTCGCATGCAGCTTCGCTTGCCAACCCGACCAAACTGCTTTCAACCTCGCCTTACTAACATCAAGCTTCCATACTTGGTAATAACGAAAGGCAAAATTAAAAGGCAGAAAGACGCGCTCATGGACCAACCGGCCCAGAAAGCAGCATCTTCACCACAGATCCTCGGCCCGCACCACTCAACTGCGCCATCCCAAAGGGTGCCAGCGAAAGAGGCAACAGAAATGCGGCCGGACCTCGCAGCAAGCCACTCCGGAACATCATCGCCAGCCGAGCCTTTTCCAGAACTTGATCTCGAGGTCGGAGCCGAACTCAATCCGAGTCCAACATTTGCGCACGAAGTGGATATGGCCATCTCGCCTGCAGCCTTATTTTTGCCAGGTCCAGCTATCCAAAGGGCGCAGAAACCCGAGACTGGCCCTGTGATACTTGCTCGCGTGACGTGGGCAGAAGAACAAGAGAGCGAGGAAGAGCATGGAGACATGAGGGAAGCCACTGCGAGAGCGCTGGAATGGGCAAAGAAGATGTTTGGGAAGGATGCTGAGCGGAGAATCGAGGGTGGAGAGGAATCGAAGCATGATAATGCGGAAAAAAGTCGCTCTGAAATGTGCTTGTAACATAACCCGCGATTGTAAGCAGAATCTCTATACCACTTCCACAGCTCCTGTGCCTGCGACCTCTCCTGTGATTGCGGCCTTGAAAATGTCCATAGCATCATCGTTCTGCTTCTGCAGGTCCGCGTTGTTAGTGAAAGCTGCTGCGCCTGCGAAGAACTGTTTCATCTTGACGGGGTCCTTGTGCATGTCGTCCTCTGCGTATGCGTAAACTCTGCCGAACTGCCTCGCCAGATCTACGACTTTCTGCGAGCGCGGTCTTCTCACAGTATCGAATGCCTCAAAAGCGGCTGGGATCTGTGAGGGGTCGGTGATCTCGGAGAAAAGATAGTCTAGTACCGCCGAGTCTTCAAGGGCTTGTGCTGCACCGTTGCCAGCGAATGGCATACTGGCGTGTGCAGCATCGCCCATCATAGCGATATGGCCTTTGTGATAGTATGGCGCATGATCATGGTCCGCAGCCGTCCAAGAGGCACTAGTGTCTCGGGCCACCAACTCAACGATCTTACGAGCGTCCTCACTGTAGCTCGCATACAATGCTGGGTCAAGAGGAGGCGCCCCGCCATCAGTGAACTTCGCACCTCGCACAGCGACACCAGCGCTGAGACGTGTGCCCTTGTTCACTGGGATGCAGTTGACATGTCCTTGGGGTCCGAGTAGGATGGGTACGCAGCGGGTCCACTTCTCGTTGATATGCTTTTTCGCTTCCTCGACGGAAACCATGGTACGATATACTTGCCAGCCATCGTGGTTGACAGGCTTCGTCGCAGGATGATCAGGTCCAAGCAGGTATTTACGCGTCTCGCTGTGAATGCCATCTGCGCCAATGAGACAGTCGGCTTGGGCAGTGGATCCATCATTGAAAGTGAGGTGGATTGCATATTCATCGCCTGCAACTTCGGAGATTGTTTCGAGCTTCTTACCAAAAGTTATGCAGTCCTTGGGGACAAGTTGTAGTAGACCATCGAGCAGATCTGACCTCGCAACTGTCTTTCTTCCCTTGGCTCTTCCCAGCTCCGCGACGAGCTCTCCTTGATTCGGCCCCTCGCCCAGTATGACTTCTGTGACCATCTCGACATTTTCGTCGCCCTGGCTAAGTGCTTTGTCGAAGTAGACTTGCTTGACATCCGGTCCGATCAGCGCCATCGCTTTGATCGCATTCATGTGGAGTGCAAGGCCAGCGCCGACATCTTTGTATTCCGGTACGCCCTCGTAGACGTGGACCTCGACGTGTGACTTCTTTGCGAGACCCGCAGCGAGTGCCAGGCCTGCGATGCCTCCTCCTGCGATGGCGATCTTGATCTTGCGTTCTGGTACTGTGGAGCCCATGGTAAACAATAGATAGAAGTTTTGACAAGCTTGCAATATCAAAGACGCTGGCAAGTAATAAGGACAGATGAAATGGAACCAGAACGGCTAGCCACCATACTTCAGGCATCGGACATTCTTCTATAGGCCTGCAGATTCAAGTAAGTCTAGGTGTCGGACTTTGGATGTAAGCATCATCCGTGCATATGCTGAAGTCCGACGTGCATATTTTGGATCTCGCATTACGAGTGCGCTTTCCAAAGAAACTCAAATCCGGCAATGACATTTCTCATCAGCAGCAGCAGTCGTGTGTCTGGAACCTTTATACTGATCGAGAGCAATTAATAGAATTGCAGATTAGTGTTCGTCTAGGAGATGGACATGGCCGGCTCGGGGTATTGGTGGCGCTAATGCAGGTCCCAGCCCCCCTCTTCAATGTTGATGAAGTCATCGGTATTGAGATGTGCGACGTCGGACCTCTATGTCCGTTATCGCGCAACTATAATCCGAATGTCTCTTATCGTGCCGCAAAAGAACCATGAATGATCTGGTCGTTATCATATAGTTGGGAAACCATGAAGCCTTAATCAGTCTGACGGTGACCTCTCATTCTGCCACCTCATGTGCCTTATCGTATTCAACCTGCTCAACTTCCTCCCTCCAAGATGTTTCTGTAACACATCGTTAGCTCGGCTCAGCAATATCAATCACATAGCAACTCACTGCCCAACGAAATCGCCGTATGTGCCATAATCGTATTGTTCGTAGCACCGTGCCAGTGCGTCTCGCCCGCAGGAATGTGCACTACATCTCCCACCATCAGCTTCCTGGGTGCCTCGCCTTTCGAGCAAATAAATCCCGTTCCAATCGTGACCGTCAAGATTTGGCCGCGCTCGTGCGTGTGCCAGAATGTTCGTGCACCGGGAGTGAAGCAAACATTGTTTCCCATGCAATCGTCTGCCGTGAAGATCGGGTCCATATGCACCGTTCCTGTGAAGGTTTCGGTGGGCTGCTTGGAGGCAGTGCTGGGTTTGTGGGCGGCGCGGATTAATTGCATTGTGAGATAGTATACCTTTGTTGAGGATGTAGTTCAAGATAATGGTATCCTTGGGTGAGGATGACTACTGGTAATATTCGAAGCATGTACTTGGCGACGGTATCGGGGTGGTGTGATCATAGCCTCGGTTAACAGTACCCGCGAGTGTATATACTCGTTGTGGCCCACCTCACCAGAGTATATTAGCTGTCTATCTCGGGTCAAATCTGAGTACTTCCATTACTGATAACCTTTGTTATACCATTACAATCTGGTATCATGGAAACGCATTGGCATCGCACATATACATAGAGCTTGCTGGTAACGTTTTTGAATCGTATATCTTAGTCACTATCGCGGAGTATGTAGTTCACAGCCCCCGCCTCCCATCACTTCCATCACTTTCGGATCGTCATAGTCTCACGAATAACCATCAGTCGTTCGTAAGTCGTTCTTCATTAGATATCATTACACATCTAACACCGAGGCATTGGCGCCATCTATGTCTTGATGATGTTGCCTGCGACGCGGATAGCTGCCGCAGTCTTGCGCACCCACTCTTGAGCAAGAGTGAAGTTTCCAGCATCGACAGCTTCGGTGATGCCGGGGAAGGTAACGGGTGCATATCCTGCGAAGGTCAGCAATATTCCGTAAGTTGAGTGTTGATGAACTCACCAGTATCAATGCCAGGAGCGAAGATGGTGTGTTGGTAGAATTCTCTGTTGACAAGACCGCCCTGAGAAGTAAAGCCGCGTTGGAAGTCCCTGTACTTGTGGTTCACAACCTGAAGGAGTTCGGTGTTATTTGTGCTGACTGCCAACTGTGAGAGTGCCGCGACTTCGTTGGCCTGAGTTCTGAAGGTGTCGATCGCATCGCGCAGCTCGGAGATGCTGACATTGCTGGAGCTAGCGCTAACGAACTCGCTGAGTTCTTCGAAGTAAAGGTCCATCTGGTCCGCATAGTTGGGAATGTTGAATGGGATTAGCTCTGCGGTTGCCAGATTGTATGCAAGGAGGGACAAATATTCGCCCATGGCTTCGTGGTGGTGGAAGCCAGGGTCGCCATAGGTCGACATCCAGTAGTATGAATCGTAGTTACTGTGGTAAGGGTACAAAGGGTCCGTGGGACCGCCATCACTACCCATGTCGATCTTTTGCCGGTCAGTTCTAAAGCCATCCTATCTCCAGCCGGGTCACCCCGAAAACACTTACCGAGCCAATACCGCGGTGAACAAAGGCAGTGTAATCGCTTCCACTACCAAGCACTCCGACAGTGCCGTTTGTGTCCTCATACCAGATGTCGTACATCGTACGGTTTGTATTGGGCCAAGAGATCTTCTTCATGACATCCGTGGCGATAGTGTGAAGCTCAGGTGTGGCGGCGATCATTGGGTGAGGCCCACTTGCCGCGATGTCGATGTTGAGGTATGACACGGCTGTGCCGGTAAGCCACGGGATGTACTCCTCAACCCACTCGGTGGAACCAACCAGGCCATATTCTTCAGCATCCCATGAGCAGAGAACGATATTACGTTTTGGCTTCCAGCCTTGAGCGAGGAGCTTGCCGAAAGCACGACCAAGCTCAACAATCACAGCGGTGCCCGAGTTGGGATCGGCTGCGCGCAATCATTAGCATACATAGAGCACATTGAACTAAAGACTTCTGCTTACCAGCACCACCAATGATCCACGCATCGCGATGGTTGCCAATGATGATGGTTTCATCAGGGTTGGTACCATTGATCACGCCAATGCTGTTCCAGATAGGAGTGTATACTTCCTCCATCATGTTCTGGACATTGAGAATGACACCCGGAGCAGGACCACTGCTGTAAGAAGAGCCAGGAATGGCTCCGACGTAGCCAGTGCGGTTGACCTCAGCACCAGGAATACCGTGGCCTTCTAGAGCTGCAAACAAGGGCAGAGCATCTTTTTCGGAAATGGGAATGGACGGGATCCTTGGAAGAACATCTGATGTGTCCGCACGGGGTGAATCGTTGCGGGAGGGATAGCCTGGGGTCGATGGATCGCCTACAGAGAAAAATAAAAGTCAGCATAAAGTCTCACCTGCTGCGGTTTCTGCTCGGTTATATACCTGGGTAAGTTGATAGGAACTGGACTGAGCCTCTCTGTACCTGAGACGGGTTGCGAGCACCACCGTCAGGGTACTCTGCATAACCGTTCTCGACAGTCACGTTTCCGTCTTGGGCAGGATCAGTGTAGATGATGCAGGCAATCATGCCCTGATCCTGGGCGTTCTTAACTTTTAGACCGCGGAAGATGCTACCATCTAGTGATCATGTCAGTCCCACACATGAAATATGAATACTAAGAAGGAAGTTCTAGTTATCGCAAACATTCTTAGACATACTAAGTCGCGGTCAGCAATGCTCGATGTTGACATTATAGGCATCACAACTTACCACTGAGCAAGCGCAATTTTGCCCTCGAGCTCGACACCAAGGTCTACAAGTCGCTGGTAGTCACGTTGCTAGATAAAAAATGATCAATCCGATATGTATCTATGGAATGTTCGCGAAATGGACTCACTGTTCCCAGACCGACGTAAACAAACTCAGCACTGGCATTGCCGGTAGCAGAGTAGCCGTGGAAGCTAGGCAAGCGATCCTCGCGTGTTGAGGTGTCATCCTCTTCAAGGACATCTTCGACAAGACCAGCAGTGTAGACGCTGCCATTGGCATATGTCATTGACAGCGAGTTGTTCAAAGGATAGTTCAGAAACACAGTGTACTCTGCCAGGCTGGAGGGGATGCCGGCTTCTTCCCACTTGTCGGCAGTCCATTGCGCTTGACTCTTGTTACGACCCGCAACGTGGTCTCCATGGGTGTAATAGTACGACCAGTCGGAGATGGAGTTGTTGGAGAACGAGTCGATGATGGTCTGTTCGTTCGCCGTGAGGCTTGCTAGTGGAGTCGACTGGCGTTTCAGAAGTCCAGGGGCATGGAAGTGGCGCTCCCTTGCGCAACCGCTGACTAATTCAGCGAGGAGGGGCACGGCTAAGAGTACTCGATACATGATAATTTGAGATAGACTTGAGGATGACAATTTCTCTCCTACCGGAAGAACACCGTGATGGTCACAATCTTCTTATATGTAACACCAGCTCTCCCCGATCTCCCACAACCTCGTGCTGCCTGCTGCACCTGCACTGCACTCCTGGCTTGGCAGGTGACGGTGCAGACCAAGGACCAGCATCCCAGGGTGCGGAGTTTGTCAATGTGTGGAGATACTGGAGAGCAAAAGCTGAGCAAAAGTGCTATCGACCTTCTAACTCTGGTATCGCGCGCTCGGCGTGGTCAGCGAAACATTGGAACTTCCCGGATCATCATCGTCATCTGTGTCTTGGCACCAACCTCCCACCTTCGAATGCTGTATAGCGCCATTGCACTGTGCAGTAGCGTAGTCAGCTCCGTGATCGCTGATGCCTTGAGCGCATTTTTGTATCGCGATTGCGAGCTGTATCGCATGTCATCCCGGCCGAATACTTCCAAGGTCCGCCCTGGAGGATCATAAACCTGGCAATCCCGCACCATCATTAGCATTGCGAGGCATGGGTCAATGCTACCAGACACCGCGACTGAGTGAATTGCATTGCGCATGGCTACGATGTAAGAATAGTCCAAGTCACGCTCAGACATAGCAGGCACACTCCATTCAGCACGAAAAAGCACGGCTGCCTAGTCATCTATCAGCAAACTTGCGAGGTGGGCAAGAAAGGTTTCGTAGTGCCCTACATCTAAAGCGAATTGCTAAGGGTGGTTTGCAAACTCCTCACATTCTCCAATTTGAAGTGCGAGCATCAGCCTATCACCCCGCCTACAACAATATCAGTTATCACGCCGACCTGCAGCCCTGCCGACTGTTGTCTTGTTGGCGCTCAGTCGGGGTGCTGACAATTTGGTTCCCGCTCGGCATTGTCTCATTCGTTGTAATGTTGACTCTTGGCCTCTCAGCACACTTTTCACCAACACCAATCATCTCGAAATTTGTGGGTACAGTCTGGAAGGCATAAGTTGCAGTAGTGAAGGAACATACCCTCCGACAAGTCTGTACGACAGCACCTCCCATCGCTGATCCGAGAGCGTATTATGACACCTAATAGTACCGCTATCGTTGCCAAATCTTTCCATAAACTGGTCGTGTCTGAATGATGTGAGTCCTCATGATGGAAGCACGCTTCTACAAACCCTCTCGAACAGAAGTGTAACTTGTCAATCTCTGGTCCCTATCATTCCAGTCATCGCCTAAAATTTGTGCTGCTCCAAATCGGATTCGACTGGACCAAGCCGGCCATGCTCTTCCGCGGCTTGATTTACGAGTGTATGTATTGAATGCTGTTAGGCTGGCGATGCATATGCGCTTCCTCCGATGGATGCTGTGTTGATTGGAACGACCGTCATCTCACTCGTGACAAATTCAACTTTAACCTCATACTCCGAGGGGCATCATTTCATAGTCTGGGACACGAAGCGCCAGCTGCTTGTGAAAAGACAGCAAGATGTGATCGCAACGTGTGAGCACGCTTGGTCTGGTTCCTCTAAAGACTGCATATGACACAACTCGCTACATTTCGTCTCAAATCCCTACGGTAGTGACTTCGGCGGCTGGAGAACTTCAGCTATTGATGCGCTGTCTACTGCAATTATCATGGAGAATGAAGATATTGTACTAGACATCGAGCGCTTATTCCCAACCTGGACTTTATGCAAGTAAATAGAGGCACCAGCATCCAGGTTTGCGAGGTAGTCATTGGAAGTTTCGAGGGAATGATATTTGTTTACCACCCCTTCAACGGATCATTTACGAGACCACTCACATGATCACTGCGTCACTGAATGACATTTACCAATTACGTGAGTGGTCTCGTGAGTTCTATTCGCACGGTCCATTTACCACACTCACCGTCAATCAGCATCTCCGCCGGTGCGAGTGAATACTTGGAGAAACTCTGAGGCAAACTCGCAACGAGCTTGCTCTAGCAACTTGCGCAACGGACGAAGGCATATCAAATGCAATATCTGGATATGGATCCATGATACCGAATTTTGCTCGGCTATCAGACATCATAGGTAAACAAGAATGCGCAGACTGGGCTATCGAAGTCGGATGCTACCTGCTCACCTATTCTCTAAAGCATTGCGAACCATAGCCGGGATCACTAGGCGCGTAAATTCACGTGTCTGACGGCTGTTTTATCCGCGCGAAGAGTGGCTGCGGCTCGCTCTCGGATTGATTCTACCACTACCACATCAAAGCTCATGGGAATGACCGGACATATATGAATTCTACCTGGAATGCTAGCTTCTCGTCGCCGATGCTAAAATTCGTCTTGTAATCTCGGAACCCTTTATTGTCATGGCAAACAAGAGGCAACTTGATCTTCGGAGCCTCGGAGGCACGGTGATACACCTTTCCAGCTCATTCGAGGGGAGTCAGTATATTTATCTTCATTACACATTAAAACTATGAGTCCTTCGTTGTTGTATGTGGTAAGCAAAATATATCACGCACCCTCTACGATTCATGCCCATTGCTCACTGACCCTTTCCGTGAGTCCGTGGTCATGCCCTCCATGAACGTCAGCCATAATACAAGATGATCAAAACTTGGTCACACCTGGTCCTGGGGCTCTCGCTCCCGCCTTCGGGCCGCCCACCGCGAGAAGACACCGTCCTTTCTATGCTTATCCGCAGGACCCGTGTCAGAGAGCATGTAGTAATAGTACTGGTCCAATGTTCGACGTATATGCAAAAGCGGGGATTTTGGCAGGTACTTCCGCACCAGCAATTTCTCTCTGTTGCTCAATGTGCCCTTTCCATGTAGTTTCAAGTCAACACTGGGGCCATCGGCATCAGATTCACTGCCAGCATCAATTGGTGACGAAGGCTCGATGGGTGAGGAGGTCTCGTCCTGATCATTATTGTTTGACCGATCCCAGCCTGAGTTGGACCTCGATCTTCCTTGCGAGTGGCGTGAGACATGCAAGGAGTTGGAGCGACGATATCGTCGGCTAGATGGCCGGGACCGTCGGTGAATGTTTGTTTCTTTGTAGCCTATCCATGGCTCTGGGCGATTTGGAGCATCGGACGGTACCACTTCTCTGATTGCGTCGCTGGTCAATGCATGATGCTGACTGTCCTCGTAGCTAACATATGGCATACACATGGCGAGTACTGCTCGTCCGGATTCCGTCGAAAACTGAGCTGTGTGCGGGTTAATGCATCGGCCGTGCGGCCATTTGCTGTCCCTGAGCTGTTCTGGCCATCCGTTGAGATGTGTCTGGAATTGATGTCGGAGGAGGTCCTCTGCCCATATCATGTTGTTTGCGGGTAGATGATACCAGTTACATATGGGCGTTTTATCTCCACCTCGGGGAACGTGTACATCTTTGAGCATCGTGTCCAAGTGTTTGTTTCCGTATATAGCCAGGTCAATCGGAAGGTGGAGAGGTGGCAAATACTCCTCGCTCGATGATGTGTTGTTTAGGAACACAGTCGTGGCGACCATTCTATAGGCTCTGCATACTTCGCGCGCGGTCTCTGAGAGAGATGGCTTATGATCAGATTTGGCATTTGTTCTGGCAGCTGACGGGCCTTTGACCAGTGGACGACTTTGGAACAGATCGAGGAGTCGTTGGCCGTTGACGTTTGCCTCAGCCAGTCGTTGAGGTGTCTTGCCTTCGTGATCAGGTGCATGAGTCTCGGCGCCCGCTTCGAGGAGGACTCTTACAACTTCGACATTCGGAGTTTCCCGGGTGACTGCGTAGTGCAAAGGCGTTCGACCAAGAGCACCTGTCAAGGCGACATTTGCATTGCCTTCCCCTATTAGGGTCCGAATGTCCGCTGAGTCCCAGCACATATACTGGCAAGCCACGTGCAGGGCAGTCATCTTGTTCGCATTTTTCCTTCTGTTGACAACCAACGAAGAATCCATACACCAAATTCTCCTCAAAACCCAAATTGAGGCTTTTCTTTGCTCTTACCGTCTCTGTAGGCATCCAATGCAGCACTCACAGCATCAGCGTCCAGGCCCTCTTTCGTTGAGCACGATATTTGGACGATCGCTCCGGCCTCAACATAACCTGTCAATTGCTCCCAGAAAGACACGTAAAGAAGGTTCCTATAGAGGAATAAGCCAAGGACATCGAGCAACTCATGCCCTCTTGTGTCTTCGACCGACCCTACGGGCAGCAAGCGTGCCACTTTCCCTACGCGGTAATTTGACAGAACCTTGAGCGCGAGAGAAAGTCCTTCAGGTAGGCTGACAGCATCGAGGGCATAATGTAGCCCGTCCCCCGCAGCCTTGCGGATCTTATCGATCAGGGCATCTTCCGCAGAGTGACGGTCAAAGCCTTGTGTCGCGTCCGGTCTTTTCAGCAGCGATTCATTACCACCAACAATGAGGATGTTCGGAATCTTAGCAAGCTTTGCGAGCTGTACAGCAAATTTGCCACAGTTAGAACCACCTCCGACGATCAGTATGTGGTCAGGGCGAGGCTTGTCGTCGTCCCATGGTGCCGGCAGACCTAGCACATCGAAAAGAGCCACGAATGCAGCAGAGACTTTGGTAGGGAATGTTGCCTGGGAGAAGATCAGCTGTTGATCCTAATTGTACAGTCTTCAGGGTGACACAGTACCGCCTCGTCATCTGAGATGTTGTTCGGAATTTTGGCACAGTTCATGACATCAGCAAGAGCGTACTGCTGGAATCCGGATTGGGAGGAGTCAGCGACCGCCCCGGAGCCTAGACTCATGACACGATCGCCGACTCAGAGGTTCGTAACACCGTTTCCAACTTGGCTCACTGTTCCGACGACATCCTTGTTGAGTACAGCAGGCAGCTTGTCTGGAATGAGCAGATCAGTATCTCTGCTCCTTTGGTCATGGTAATTGAGTCTTACCGTATTGTATCACTATAAGCGCAAAAGTTAGAAGCCGAAGATCAAGAGCGCAATCATGTTTTTACGGGTCTCTGGCTCACCGGTGACTGGGTTGCTCAATTGTTTTGTCAAGACGGAACAATCGTGATGTGCGCGAAGCAGCTAATGTGAAGCTTGCGTGCTGAGAACTTGTGTCCAGAGGTGCGACTGGTAGAATGTTTTAAAACACATTGCGGTCGACTTGTACACGCTTAAGCTGTTGTCCATCGTGACAAGGCAGGTTTTCGCCGTGTCTTTCGCTCTACTGAAACCCACATGTTTGTAAGCTGCCAAAGCGTTAACGCTGTTGCCAAGGTTGGTGGAAGCTGTATCAGCCGAAGCTCCGAAATGCTTTTTAGGATACCGAATCAAGAAATGGAGGCCATGGCAGTGCTACCACTCTCGCTGTCGCTGCTTCGCTTCCTACTTGGGGAATTGAACGCTCATACCAGTTGGTGTTGGCTATTCAATGCTGAGCAATTCGATCGATTTTTCGGCTTTCCGCGTGATGGAGCACTCCTCGAGTGCACTGGGTCCATCACACAGCAACATCGCCCGTGCCATGTCGTGGCATAGTAAATCACGCAACATTTGCTAGATCGCATGGAGGAACATTGATGTTTTCTGGTCTTGCAGGTCACATTTTCACACTCATACATCAAGTCGGTCGGAAGCGAATGCGAGAAGTATCGGTAGAACACTAACCCTCCTGATAGTCCTATCTACATGTACATGTCCTCGAGTACATGTGGTATATGCGTATATGTACTTGCACGTGTTCCTATCTCGATGCATTGAAACGGTTGCATGTAATGATACGATGTAAAGGAGGTCACATGTATGCACCCATCCTCTTCATAAGAGTGGCTGTGCTATTAGCTATTAATCTGTGCTTGTTAGAGATAAACAAGCGTGGCCGAGAGAGTTGAACGTATTCACGACTAACGTCCACAAGGCATGGGCAGTGGCAGCCTTTCTCATCGAATCACTATGGCCATCCGCGAAAGTTTTGGGGATGTCATAAGCATCTTGTAGCAATAAAACGGTACGTTATTTACAAAGTTCGAAAGAAAGAGCATGATGCCGAATCGTAAACTTCTTTTCCTCGACACAGGACAGCAATGGCAAAGCCACACCTCCGTTATCATCATGGCGATCTCGTCGACAGTTCATACACCGAATGTGGCGAATTGCGCGAATTGTACCCCATGTACCCATAACCATACCCATGCTTGCTCTCAACACCGTCGAGCTCCCTGGCATCGCTCGCAGCAGCCAGCTCCGATGTCGCTACGTTGTGGAGCTCGTGGCGACTTTCTATTCCGGAGCATGGGTTGTGCTTATGGTCTTCGACCGGACCATGATCAACCAACAAGCCCTTTTCTGAAGGTGCCTTCTTTTTTACCCGGACGAAGCAAAGATATATGATACCAGCGATCGCGGCGAGAAATGCTGCACCACCAACAGCTATGCCCACAATGACGCCTGTAGCAAGACTCAGGCCATCTTCTCCCGTATTAGAAGCAGTTGCTGGTGAATCAGTTGCTTCAGGCAATGCGTTATCCAATGAGCTTGGGGCTGGGCCGAGCGGCGTCTCTTGGGTCTCGACGACTTCGCAATCACTGCCAACCGGGACTAGTCTGGTATCCGTTGTACTGTTCGCTTGCCAAACGGTAAATGTTCCAGCATCATGATTCACAAATAGATAAGCCGAAGAGAAGAACTGTTTGCCGATCAGAGGCGTGTCAGCTGCGTTGTCTCCAAGTGTCGGTTGTATCAGAACTGCTGCTGTTGACGAGTTAATCTGCACCTTCCCAGAGTCGTCAATCATCTTTTCCGGGACCACGAGGAGCTCATTGGGTATGGAAAGTTCCAAGCCAGAATCGAAAACCACGCCTAAACTCCCTTGGTACCTACTAAAGTCAGTCGAAGTATACGCAAAAAGTCCCATGAAAAATCTTACACAGACGATG
Source organism: Cladosporium cucumerinum (assembly GCA_023634325.1). Lineage (NCBI taxonomy): Eukaryota > Fungi > Ascomycota > Dothideomycetes > Cladosporiales > Cladosporiaceae > Cladosporium > Cladosporium cucumerinum. Next base: position 818,195 of record JALDQA010000003.1, read on the forward strand.
GATCGTAAAGTGGATTCCACCAATCAATTCCCATCGAGTAGAATCGAGACCATGATTGGACATTAGCCTCAAATTTGTCGTAGTAAGGGTCGCGCGGGAATGCAAGCATAGACGGGAAGTCGATTTGCAAGCAAGCAGAGAGCGGGGCGCGCGGTGCCTGACATTATTACTTACGTCAGTGCCTGCCCGTGATTTGTAGTTGACCTCAGCCTGAAGAACTTACGATGATACTGGAGCGAGTGCTATTCGGGAACCTCATGACAATGTCCGTGATGGTCATATGCATGCCTGACATGCAGCTCAAAGAAGGCGCTTTGAGGTTATTCGTGATGTTGGAGCCTTGTACTTTTGCGGCATCGTATCCGCCGAAGACAAGTGACCCGTCCACACGAGCGTTCGAAGTGGCACCGTCTTCGCCCCACCAGTATCCATACGATCTTGAACTTATGTGACCAGCATCTTTGAGAGCTGATAGTAATGTGGAATTAGGGCCCAGACCGATAGCGCCTTGAGGGTGGTTTTGTGTGCCGTAATCGAAGCCGGGCATTCCAATAGGATACCGATCCAGTGTGACGTTGCCTACGTCTAGATTGTCAATAGTCCAAGAGTTGTCCCAGACGTGAAGACCTTCTGTGCGATCGACGTCGCTTGGACTTGCGCCTGCAGCATAAACGTCCGGCATCGCTTGAGACTTCGATGATTCGCCAGGATCGTAGAGACCTCCGCGATAGGTTGCGCACCATCGATTCGTTTTGTCCTTGGGGCAATACGGAGATGAAGTATTATACGCCCAAGTATCGTTCAGGTACCTGTCAATTATTAGCAACAGGTGTCATTCTTCGCGTTAGTAGATGCAGGAACTCACATCTGAGGTATCCATGATAGATTTTGAGGAGGGTTCCCAATCGTCATCAGCGCCCCTCGTATGGAACTTCCACTTGAAAGTGCCACATCTGTGATAGGCAATACAACGGGTGGATCGTCTATGCATTTGCTCAGAGTCAAAGGAAGGCAAAAGATGGAGAGGAAAAGACACCTTCGGAGCGCCATCTGGCGGTACAAAGTTACTCAGGCAAGGGAGAAGTCGCAAGTGGAGGTGTCGTTCAGCACATATCGTATACAAGATTGCTTCGCACATCGCCCACTGCCCGCAAGGTACGGTATGCATCATCTCGGTTGACTGCAGATATTATTAGTGCAGCGCTTCGCGCCCACTGCAAGATGTCGATAGGTGCCGAGCCAGGAGTTTATGCCGGCCAGCGGCGTAGTATCGACAAGCGGTTTCATGTGATCCAACCTTGACGCCGACCTTAGCAACTTGCATCGCTTGTCAGTGATGGCGAGATGACGGCTCTGCATCGTTACCATCATCGTTGCTAACAGTTCTCTAGGCGAATCAGGTCGAAAGACGTCGAGTTTGTCCGCAACAACGCGGCAACATGTATAACATGTGGTGAGAGCCGCTGTGGGATGTTCTGGACGGAAGAATCAGGATCTCTTCGATGACATTGCCAAGAGGGGGTTGGGTGGGAGGATCTTTAGCGTTGCCATCCGACCATGCCGAATTGTGGTGAAACGGTGGGGCTGCGAACGGCAACAATCGGGTGCAGGTACAATGCGTATTATGAGCATTTCCACTTCTACCTCCTACATGTCACAAGATATTCACAGCGTTACGAAAGGTTGTGGTGAGTATGAAGTCTCTATCGCACGAAAACATGTGACTGCTACCTTCGATGACCATGGGCTTCTCGTTCTCGTCAAAGCGCTGACGCCCGGTATGCGCCAGTGCGGCGTTGCGGCGCGTTGAATAATGTGACGACCCAAGCGACCAAGGACTAGCACGCCGCGTGCAGGGGTAGAAAGTCCCACGCTACCGCCCACGGCGGCTATGCGCTGCTCGCGAACCAGAGTGATTCGTTCGATGGGGCAGACAGATCGTGGTTTATATGTGCACCTGCACTACTGAAGCACGTATCCTTGCCACATCATCCCGTCAGCACTTTCGAAGCAATATCTGGACAACGTCAGTCGCTTCGGGGACTTTCTGTCCCTGTCGCTTGTGGTGTGCCCAACTCGGTGTGCTTCTGCTGCCTCTAACATAAGTCTGCACAGTACAGTACACCTTTGAGCAGTAACATCATCCTCACCAAGCGGCGGACAGCTGAATATCATGATACCTATTCTTTCTATGCGCCGGAGACATGTTTCCATTGTCATCGCGTGCACTATACTCGGACTGCTCACATATTTCAGCAGTATGAGTCTGAGCACGCCACAGCCTACCTGGAACGGCGCGGACAACGCTACTCTAGGCTTTGGCGGTATCTTCGTCTTGACTGAGAACACACACACATGGCGGGTACAAGGACTTCGTAAAGCAGCTGCTTTAGTTGACCTAGACCTGACCATTCTTACTCAAACACCAAAGACGGAGAGCGATGTGCATGACTATGTTGCAGGCGACAAACTCGAAAAGCATGTGGACTATGTCAAGGCCACTCTGAGTTACCTACATCTCTTGCAGCAATTCATCGACACTGGTCTTGAAACAGCTTTGTTCGTCGAAGATGATGTCGACTTCAGCATCATGATCAAAGACCAGATGTCGGTTCTGGCAGACACTTTTGCGACATTACAGACAAGCAGAAACAATTCCTCGGATCCTTACAATCAAGCTGATTGGGATGTGCTCTGGCTCGGTCACTTTGGTATGCAATTCACCGAGCAGACGAAGATCACGCATTATACGGATCCGCATGCCCTTCCTTGGGGATCGTTGAAGTCGAATTTCAATAACTACTATGAGCAGCAAGAAGCCGCAGAGACGCAAAGTGGCCAATCGAAACAGCAAATCACGCACAACGTGGCACCCCTGTCCACTTATGCTTGGGCGACCACCAGAACACATGCCCAATGGCTTGTGAAAGAGTTCACCTCCAGCCGTATGCAGATATTTGATGTCGGCCTACACGTGTTATGCCGTGGCCTGCGTCACAGGTGCGTTGCGCCGGTGCCGGAGCTTATGCATCACCACAAAGTGGTTGGCTCCAAATCAATCGGAAGACCTGGCTCCTTTGGAGATACTGAGGGACTTGTTTGGTGGCAACGCGTCCTGAATCGGTACAAGGGTGAAGGCCTCGACTGGTGGCGAGACAGCACGAAGTACACGTACAACATAGAATGGAGCGCGAGGTGTAATGCCGCGGAATCCGGTGAGCGCTCCGGGGATAAGTGGCAATGCTTACCGAAGGACGAGCATGCGGAATTATAGATTACGTGTACGAATAATGTGGCATTGTAGAGTTGCTACCCTACTTGGGGTTCGAAATCCTCCACCTCTGGCATCTGTTCCTTCCATACACTCTCTCGTTCTCGCCTCTGCCGTTGCCAGAGACGCACATCTACAGAGCAAATCATGTCAGCAATTCGCCACAGCCATCAACATCGAAGGGAACGGTAGTAGCACTCACACTGTAGAACTGCTTGAAGCAGATGTCCTAGTACCGCAACGTCAGCAATCGGACATCACATCTGTACCGCAGACGAAGAACCTACCCAAGGCAACCACTGAGCAGGGTCGCAACCAGCATCGATGGTGACACGAGCATTGCCAACAGGTGCCGATACCCTGTTACCAGCGCCGCCCGGAACGTACTAGACACGCATGCTTGGTCAGTATTTTGGCTACAGTCATGGCAGAACAGTCAATATTGATACGTACACGGCCAGCGGTGCCTTTGGCGGGACGACAGTAGAATTCAATGGCTCTTTGGACATTGGGAGCGCGTTTGATGCAAGCGCCTTTTCCCCACTGTGGTGTGGTCAGCCAGCGTTTTCTGAGGGCAGTGGAGGGGACTGAATGGCGAGGGATCGTACATCACCGGGACTCAAACCTGCATGTGCAAAGGTGCACAAGAGTGCTAAGATGAGAAGGAGGATGATATTCTTCATGGTTGTGATTATGGTGCGATTTTCGTAATGCTACGCGGTAAGCTCGACGACGACTAGATTTTCAGTCAGGAGGATGGCTTGTAAGAAATCGAGAGTTGGTTGTATGTATGACATGGACACTGTGCTGTGGACAAAGACATGGTCTACTTTGCTTTCGTTGCGTCGACGTGAACCCGAAAGCTGATGTCAATAGAGACTTAGAGAAAGCAAACCACTCAGTGAACAAAGGGAACCTCGAACAATAATTGACAGAGTGTTTACGAACACGGCAGAAGTCTTCGCACAGCAGCCAACAGTATGACACTGTTCGCAGACATTTTCTGCACATGATAGCGAGGGGTTCTTTTCCTTTCTTGTGCAGCTTTGATGGTCCGGCGATGTACCGTGGAGGAGAATGGCGAATTTGCATGCGATCAGGTTCATAACCATTCGCTACAATCACGCTGAATGTAACGCGGTGACTTAATTGCAAAGAATTTTGTAAACCAAAGTACCGTCGAGGTGCACTATATGGAAATCTAAACTTCGAGTTTATCCCAATGCCTGTCCGTTTGCATTCCAGCTAGCCCATTTTGGCGCACGCGCGCCCTCGCATGTCCAGAAAGGTGGCTCAATAGCCCAACTCAGCCCTCCAATCATCCTCCGAAGGGAACACAACAATGCGATCAAGATCCGCTCCACGAGTGCCATTGCCGTTATCCAAACCACCAACAGTGATCACGTTATCGCCCTCAGCCAAATCCAACTCCAGAGGAGTCGACAGGAGAATCCCCTTGTGCGAGTCACGCTGGTACAGAGTCTGCATGTTCTCAACGTCGCCGTTTACGACAACGCTGCTGATGCGGCGGATCTGCCACGTGCCGCCGATGCGGTCGGGCGAGCCGCCTGGCTGATCGCCGAAGCCGAAGTCGTCGGTGTTCTGGTAGTAGAAGGAGACCCATTGCTTCTTGCCGGAGCCTTGGATGCCGGAGAAGGTGACGGTGCTGTCGTTGCCTGAGATTCCAGTCACAATCTTGCCGCCGGTCGCGAAAGTGGCTTCTTGCTTCCACGCATCGCCGGAGACTTCGGCGTCGATGGCAGCGTACGAAGTGCCATTCACGGGAGTCACAATGCCGGTCTTCACGTCTAGGTCGTAGACGTCGTGCCAATCCAGAGACACGGAGTTCTTCTCGTCGTCGACTGTGAGCGGTAGCCAGATGTAGCGGCTGTCCCAGACGGAGCGGAGATCCCATTGGTCGCCCAGGTAGAGATATGTGGTACACTCGGAGCCGACAATGCGAAGTGAGAAGCCAGACTGGGAGTTGTAGGTGCGAGTGTAAGGGTCCGCGATCATGAAGGGCTGCGACCATGGGCCGGACAAAGAGTCGGCGCGGAAAGCGACTACGTTGTTGGGACGGTATCCGGTCTTGTGGCTCATCAGAGCGTAGTAGCTCTTGTCTGTCTGGATGATGGTAGGAGCCTCGAGATCATACTTGTTGAAGCGGTGGACGACTGATTCGACCTCGGTGAGTTCGTCATTGAAGGCACTGATGTATACGTCGCGCCCTTCTCGACGGTCACCGTTCGAGTACAGAGCATAGGTGGAGTTATCCTTGTAGTCCTTGAAGATACCGAAATCTTGAGACCAATTACCAAGAGGTGCCGTTGCATCGACAAAGCTGTATGGGCCCGTGATATTGTCGGAAACGGCAAGGCCTTGGAGCAGGAGGCCGTACGTGGCATTGTCTGCATGCCACCACATCTGTGATAATCTGTCAGCTCTTTCGGAACTATATAGTTACTGATACATAGACGACATACGTGGTACTGTTGTTCAATCTCAGAGTAGACGACTTTAGGTCGCTGTATGATCATGTCAGGCGATAGGTAGGGGTGGTCGTCCTCGGGTGCTGTTGATTCTGCTTAGTTTCTTGATCCCTTCGTTCAATTGACAGTTTGTTCATACCCAAAGCAAGGCCATGGAACTGCCATGTTCCAAGGTCGTCAGAGCTGTAGACCCTAACTCCACCACCCTCTTCTTGCTCTTCGGTCTTGTATTCACCAAACCAAAAGTATTTCCCAGTGACGTGATCCCAAGTCACACTGCCTGCGTGGGCATTGATGGTGTTGCCATCTGTATCCCTCCATCTACCACCGGGGGCGATCCATTTGCCAGAAGCAAGCGAGGTAAACAAGAAACCAGCAAAGACTGACTTGAGAGAATGCATAGCGACGATCGAAAAAGCCTGCCAGCCAACCAACCTCGCTTAACGAGAACATCTCTCACATGATATACTGTTGGCCAAGCTGTTGACCGCATGGTTTTACCCCGAAGGCCGACCAGACCAAGATGGTTGATTGCGGCTCCACTTGGAGGAGGCGCAGGAACAGCGATTTTTCCGTAGACGATCGCCTCTTGGCCTTGGAGCGGGGTGTAGTATTGGACGAATATCGCGAGCTTGACTGCTTGTAGGCGAGGGTAAATGACGTGGGGAAAGCATGGGGGTATGGTGTCAATGTTATTTCTCGTGCAAGATGACGCCGGTCGGGGGATATGTGTGCATTCTTGTTGCTTGGACACACCCAATTTTGGTGGCCTCCCGGGAAAGTATCTCAGTAGTAAATGGCATGTGAGAGGCTCAGCATTCTAGGCGTATACAGCATGGCCATGTCTCTTCAGCTATCAGACAAGACTTGGAATGTTGACTGGGAGGATGCATCAGGCGAGACTGACTGCGAGAAATAACTTCTTGCCACCGCGCATACTTGTTGTCGTTATGTTTATTCAGCACAACCATCTGTAGACTGTGTCTTCGAGGAGTGCCTTCAATGTTGGTCCTCGATGCTTCACAAAATCACGTGACATCGAATTCTGGGCTGGGCTTGTTCAACGAGGCGTGTCGCGCGTTGGACGAGCGCCAGCTTCAAACTTCGAGCATTGGGAGCACAATCTCCAACCACACCCACGCTTCACCACACCCTCACCCATCTTCACTTCACTTCTCCGTACACTCGGTCGCATTGAATTGCGCATACTGCCGAGCTTTGAGGAGAAACCCCTCAGCCCTACAGCCCCGAATCCTAGCGACAGGCTAGCCTCCTGCATTTCAATACCTTGCTTGCTCTTGTCACCGGACTACTCCGTAAGAGTTCGAGCAAGCTACCTCCCACCCACGAGATCAGATTACCATGTCTGACCGTCGGATGCAGCCTTCTCGCGACGACCGTCGACGCGACCGCGATGGACCAGACAGGCGCAGACGCTCACGCTCGCCGCGCGGCGGAGGTGGTGGTGGAGGCCGCAGAGAGTACGGCGACGTAGACTCTTACTCGTCTAGCAGGAACTACAGAGAGAGGGAGCGCGAGGACAGGTACACTGGTGGCAGAGAGGACAGACCGCGTGATAGGGACTGGGACCGAGGCGCTGCGAGGAGGGATGCGAGACGGGACGATGGCGATCGCAGGCGCGACAACCGCCGCGACAGAGACTTGTTCGACGACCGACGTGGACCTCGCCGCGATGACCGAAGGGACCGCGATCGTGACGGCCGTGATGGAGGCCGCGGAGATCCTTCGGACAAGGCGCGCGACAACGATGATATGAGGCAGATGGAGCGCCAGAGCCGTGTGAAAAGCGCATCGCCGCCGCCACGCAAGCCCAAAGAGCCTACGCCCGATCTCACAGATGTGGCCTCGGTGCTTACTCGCAAGCGCAGACTAAATCAGTGGGACATCAAGCCGCCTGGATACGAGAATGTGACTGCCGAGCAAGCCAAACTGTCGGGCATGTTCCCACTTCCTGGTGCACCCAGACAGCAACCCATGGATCCCTCCAAGCTTCAGGCATTCATGAACCAGCCCGGTAACCAGGCCAGCACCAACGCGCTCAAGCCTGCCACCGCTCGCCAGTCGAAGCGTCTGTTCGTGCACAGGCTTCCCGCTTCTGCCACCGATGAAAGTGTTAGCGAATTCTTCAACTTGCAACTCAACGGCCTCAATGTCACCAAGGGCGTTGACCCTTGCATCTCAGCACAAGTCAACCAGGCACAAGGCTACGCTCTCCTTGAGTTCAAGAACTCGGAGGATGCTACAAACGCCATGGCTCTGGATGGCATTAACATGGAGCCTCATGCTATGGACACTAGCAACGGCGATGCGAACGGTTCGTCCAAGGGTCTTGATATCCGCAGACCAAAGGATTACATCGTTCCTGTGGTCACCGACGACACGCAGAACGAAGCTGGTGTGCTTTCAAGCACCGTCCCCGACACGCAGAACAAGATTAGCATCACCAACATTCCGATCTACCTCAACGACGAGCAGATGCAGGAGCTGCTCCAGTCATTTGGTGAGCTCAAGTCGTTCGTCCTAGTAAAGGACAGCTCGAACGAGCAGAGCAGGGGAATTGCATTCTGCGAATACGTCGATGCGAACGTCACAGACGCAGCTGTCGAGAGCTTAAACGGCATGGAACTTGGAGATGCGGCTTTGAAGGTCAAACGTGCCAGTATCGGTATCCAGCAGGTCAGTGGCGAGATGAGTGTCAACGCCATGAGCTTGATGGCTGGCACACAGGCAAAGGCAGACGCCGAAGCTGGCAGAGTTCTGTGCTTGATGAACATGATTACACCCGAGGAATTGATGGACACCGAGGAGTCAGAAGGTAAGCCTTATTATTCTCTCTCACACCTATGTTTGCATATGCTAACTCAAGTACAGAAATCCTCGACGATGTCAAGGAGGAATGCGCCAAGTACGGCAAAGTCCTCGACACCAAGATGCCTCGACCCACTGGTGGCAGGCAGGGCGCTGGCATTGGCAAAATCTACGTCAAATACGAGGAGCCTGCTTCGGCGCAGAAGGCACTCGCCGCCCTGGCAGGCAGGAAGTTCGCAGACCGCACAGTCGTGGTCACGTTCTTCGGTGAGGAGTACTTCGACATCAACGCCTGGTAAAGACAAAAAAAATGGTGGCGACGATCGAGTTCGCGGGAGGTCAATGGAGTTTACATAGCCTGCGGGTATTTGGTGGGGCCTGAAGACGTGGGAGATTCCTTGTAGCAATAGGGTCCACATGCAGAGATCCGTGCGTCCCTTTTTGTATCATATTAAAATGAACTCGCTCTGTATGGTTGCTTGCATGTGAGAGCAAATGGTTGCCTACTTCAGTGCTTACAGTGCCTTGTGAAGAGTAATTCGGCCCAACTGATAATAAAGAACAACTTGAACCCTGAAGACGATCTGACGACGCGGCGGGCGCTCAGCCACCACGAGGCGCCCGCATTCTTGATGGACTAGTTGTCTCAGCTCCTGGAACAATCTATCCCATACTGAGCCCTTCTACATCCTCTCCCTCGTGTACACACTGCAATTGAACATCCACAGTATTCTCCTATTCACAAATAACTCGAACATTAGTCCAACAACACACTCCCCAGCCACCAGACAGTGACCTTCAGCATGCCGTTCGGCATAGGCAAGAAAGACAAGGGCGATGACCTCGACTCCCAAAAGCGTTCTCTCTTCGGCAGCCGCTCCAAATCGTCCAGCAAGACCTCCCTGCCAGCACCCTCTTCAGCTAACCCCTATGCTGCTCCGGCTCCGCAAGGCGCCAGCTCGAATCCGTATGCCAACGCCGGCAGCTCGAACCCATACGCCAACGCCGGCAAGAACGATCCATATGCTCCCAAGAGTCAGAGCAACCTCTCACAGCCACCGACTAGCTCGTTCGGAAGTCTAACACTGAACGGAAGCGAGGCTGGCGGTCCTCCTCCTAGCTACTCTGGACCGGGTCAGGCGTCGAGGGATAAGAGCCCAGTGCCGCCTGGAGGCTATGGTGGTGGGGCACCGAGACCACAGAATGGAGGAGGCTATGGCCAGTCATCATATGGCCAGGGCGCAGGATACGGAGAGAACCCCTATGGCAATGGTGCGTCGTCGACCCCGAGGGGTGGTGGTGGCTATGGCGGTCTAGGAAGGAGCAACAGCCAGGAGACCATGGGCACAGATGCTGGCCGCAATGCACTATTCGGTGATGCTCCTAAGCGTGTTGCTCAACAACAGCAAGAGCAATCTCATCAGGAGCAGAGTCAAGATAACAGCTACGGCAACTCTGGTGGCTATTCTAGCGGCGGCTTCGATTCCACTGAAATGCCCGGCGGTTATGGCCCCGGAATGAGTGCACAAGACGAGGAAGACCAAGACGTGCAAGCCACCAAGCAACAGATCAAGGCAATCAACAACGACTCGCGTGATGCTACACGGCGAATGATGGCCATGGCTGCATCCATGGACGAGACGCAAGCCAACACTCTGCAGACTCTCGGTCAGCAAGGCGAGCGCCTCTACAACGCCGAGCGTCACATCGACCAGTCCACTACCAACGCCGAAACAGCACAGAAGAACTTCAAGTCGCTGAAGCACGCGCAGAGAGGCATGTTCAACCCGGGCTTCAATGTCAGCGGCAACCCCTTCACCAAGTCGAAGAACGAGCAGGCAAACATTGAGCGCGAGGTCGCTCACCTGGCGCGCCAGCGTGAGATAAGAGAAAACACCCAACAAGCCAACTACACTGATGTCCAGCGCCGCGAGCGCGATCAGAAGGAACTCGGCAGACTAGGCGGCCCATCAGGCATGCCTTCGAACAAGCCCTCGCTTGCTGACCGTGCGAAATACGAGTTTGAGCCTGATGATGAGGACGACGCTGCTAATGATGAGATTGATGCTAACCTGTAAGTCAACCAAGATGTTTACAATAGGAAAATTTCAAGCTAACACAACAAACCACAGTGCTGCTCTCACTCGCCACGCTCAAGGATGGAACCAGCGCGCCAAGGTCATGGGCAGGGAGCTGGACAGCCAGAACGAACAGATCGACCGCACGAGGGCCAAGACCGAGAACTTGGAGAACGAGATGGACTATCTCGATGCTAAGATGAAGCGCCAGCTGAAGAGAAACTGAGCTGTGTGCCTCTCTTTGGTTTCGTGCTCGTCCGCTTACTGCGGTCAGGCCATGCAAGATTGAATAGATACAAGCTTTAATTTGCATCCTGTCTTGTTCTCATCGGCTCGCGCGGAGCGTCAAAAGTAATCAATACGTGGTGAATATCCCCTGAAGACCTTAAAAGAAATGGCCATACGCGACGTTAGCTGTTCTGTGATGTCGCATGTACTACTTGCGACCCTTCTCGAGTACTGTGTAATCGACGGCTTCCATCCTCTTCTAAATACAGGAGCAGACCGCCCGCACACGTGATCAGATGCTCCCGCTGATATCATATCGTTAAGGATCATGTTCCAAAACATCTATACCGAATAATAGTCCCAGCGCAGAGGGTCCACGCAGACGTTGTAATGCGCAAAAACTTGTCCAACGCCAACCCAAACTCGGCTGGATTTAACATCTCACCACAAAATCACAATGTACGCGAGCTTTCCAATCTGCCATTCCAAACATCAAATACACCTAAACATCAGGCTTGCCTAGTAAATGTACCTGAAATTCAAGTTCTCCTTATCCGTCAAATCCCCAAACGCAGTCGCATCCAGATCCCGCCCCTCCAAGCCTCCCTCCATCGCACTCTGGATCTCATCTCGGCGCTTGTTCTCTCTCGCTAGAAGGAATCGGAGCGTGAGAATGAGCACTGCTTCGATCAGGTGCGAGACGATCATGCTCCAGATGCCGAGCTGGTAGCGCGGAGCTTGCGAGGCGAGGTAGAAGAATGGTCCAACGATATTCCCTGTGCAATAGCCTAGGAAGAGGACGGCTGTATAAAGACGTGTTAGTGATGTTGGGGAGAGAAGGGAAGGAGGGATGAGAGCGGACAAACCATTCGTGACGACTTTCTTGGTGTGGCCTGCGGTGTTGGCTGTGCTCATCGATAGGACCATTACGAAGGCCGCGTTGTATGGTCCGGTTAGGTAGTATGAGACGAGTCTGCCGGCTTGGTTATTGGTATCGAGGAATGCTAGGCCGAAGGCGCCGGCGATGTTGGGTGCTAGGAAGAGCAGGATGAACCACGAGCGGGCTTGGCGGCCGGTCTTCTCGACGTATTCGTTGGCGAAGACGCAGATGAGGATGCTGAGGGCGATGATGGCGCCGTAGGGGATTTGCATTAGCGTTGTGACGAGGGTGGAGAAGCCGAAGCCTTTGATGATGATGGTGCCGAAGTTGGAGATGCCTGCGGTTTGGAAACTTAGCCCGACTTCCACAAAGGTTGAATCAAAGAGGTAGACATACCGCCATTAGGGATGTTGCAGACCATCCCAAGCAAGAAGAACAGATACAGTTTGACATCGCAGAAAGCTTCCTTGACCTGATAGGCCTTAAGATGCTTATTCTCGATTCCAGTCTGGTTGCCTCTCAGCCTCTCGACAACAACCCTTTTCTCACGTAATGTCAATCCTTTGGCAGTGATAGGGCTATCGGGCAGGAACATGTACATGACAATACCCCAGAGGAAGCAAAGAGCACCAATGATGATGAACTCGAACTTCCAGCTCGGCAAAGCAGCATCGATATTGCCAATACCAAAGCCTAGAAGCCCACCAACAGCAATGCCGAATCCGTTGGCTATGTACCAAGTTCCCATCGCACGGGGTTGTTCGGAGCGCTAGTCACACAGTCAGTTCAGCTACAATCCAACCCATGGAAACAACGTCCGAGCATCAACCCCCACTCACCTTATACCACATACTAGTAATCAACATAAAACTAGGATCCGCACACGCCTCCGCCGCTCCCGCAAACGCCCTCAAGGCCGCCAACCCCCCAAAACCCCTCGCCGCCGCCTGAATCATCAAAAAGACCCCCCACAGACAAATATTAAACCCCAGATACTTCCCAATCGGCAAGCGTTGCATGAGGAAATTCGTCGGAAACGCCCACGCCAGAAACCCGAAATAGAAGATCGAGCTGAGCCAGCTGTACTGCGTGCCCTGGAGGTTGAGGTCTTCGCGGATGCCGAAGATGGCCGCGTACGAGAGAGTGGTCTTGTCGACGTAGAAGAAGACGTAGCAGACGGCGAGGTAGGGCAGGATCATCCAGTCTACCTTGCGCTTGACTCGGGCGTCTTCTTCGGGGGAGATGGGCTCGTGGAGCTCGTCCGGCGAGCCGAAGAGGGACATTGCCACGTCGCCATCGCCGGAACGAGAGACTTTCCATTTTGATTTTGGGGAGGTTGGGTGGGGTTGTACTTTTTCGGCGTGTATGGCGGATTCGGGGTCAGGGGACTCTTTGGGAGGGTAAGAGGGTGTCGGTGAGATTTCGATGGTTGACGGGTCTTGCACCGCGGCCTTTCTATTCCATATAGCCATCTTGTGCGATGTACTTGAGTAGCAACCTCAAGGCTGTATAGTTGGCTGGCGGAGCCGAGCTGCTGGGAAATAATGTTGGAACAAACTTGTCGTAAGGCGTGTTTATAATTGCCTGTGTTGGCGTTCTCAGTGGAGGAGCTGGCGGGAAGTAATGACAACAACACACAGGCAAGCGGGGATAAAGGTGTATACAGAGGAAAGATGAGCAAAAGATATAGCATGTTCATACAGACATACATTTGCGGCCCCAACTGGAGCCGCCTTCTCTATCCACATAACCGCGGCCATTCTACCATCGTCATGTACAACGTCGGTCAAACGTCCCAGCGAGCAAAGCCGATAGCGGGCCAACCCCACCATGTCACTTGACGGAACCGCTGGGGTCTCTGCGCAGAGTGGCAGAGCATACAGACGTCGTGGCAGTCTCGCATCAACCCCAAGCCCGTGGCGTCTGCCAACCCCGCACATAACTAACATAAGCTCCACATCAAGTGCGGAGAGGCAGTGATCTGCGAGGCTTCGTGGCGAGGACGGCGAAGCTTGGGAAGCTTTCTTGGTGATTGGCGGCTTGTTGCCGTGGCACGCCCTTCAGTTCTGTGCCGATTCTCGACTGTGATGGTCGTTCATAACTGAATTCCATATGTCCCATTCCGTTGTGACTCGCTTCCCTAAAGAGTCGGATCGTGGCATTTCGGGCATGGTCTCGTCTACATCGTGAGAAAATACCATCGAAGGTGGCTGACTCCTGACAGCTCAGGAATCGCCAACTTGCAAGCACGCAAGCGTTCGACGTGAGATCAATAACCGTCGACATCCTCGTTGGACATCGATCTATCCCGAATCCGTACCTATCCTCTCCGTTTGCCGCCGTACGAATTATACATCCCATTAAGATCGGTTGATTCATCTCTAAATCGCTTCTGTCCATGTCCGGACACATAAGCAGAAGTAAATGCGTCCTGCCACATGTTTGGAGTCACAGTAGGCATGCCCGGGAACGGGCCGCCTTGAACTGGCGTATGTTGCTGTTGCGGACGAACAGCTGCTGCGGCGGGTGGCTGGTAAAAGCTGGCTGCCATTCCAGCACTCACAGGCTGTTGTGGCATGGCCTGTCGCATCATCGAAGCAGAAGAGACCGGCGTATATTGAGTGGTTGGTGGAGAAGGCTGCTGAGGGTTCGGCTGAGGACCAAACGCCGTGTTCCATTGCGAGAAGATTCCAGATGGATCCCAGACGGGTGTAGTGCTCTGCTCATTGCTCGGAACTCTTTCCAAGGCGTAAGGCTGTTGATAAGCAGTGCTTGGAACGTGGCTAAAGTTCTGCGTGGGATACGCCGTTGACGATGGAAGATCAAAACTACTCGTGTTGAACGCCACCGGGTTGGCTCCTGGCATCGACGCGCTACCCGCCGCCGCATTGAATGATTGCATGTAGTCAGAAGTCGGGTTCGTCGTCTTCGGGGAGACATCGCCGCGTGGCAGTGGCCAGCTCTGGCCTAGAGCACTTTGCATGACTGCAGGCTGTTGCATCGACTGTGTGGTAATTCCACTCGTCACTGAATGTTGGTCCATGACAGGGCTTTGCATACCCAGGGTGTGCTTAAGCTCGAATGGCTTGGTCGTATCACGGCTGAAAGCTTCGCGGAGTGCATTGATCTGCTGTTGGATCTCCAGCTGTGTGGATGAGGTGCATTGCTCGAGTACACGCATGTGTCTGGTGAAATATCGTCGTGCTTGAGAGTTCAAGGCCGGATCCGGACACGTAATTGCAACCTAAATTCATTAGCAGTGCCGATAATATGACCATTAAAGCTAACTTACAAGATGGAGCATGGTGCACGTCAGGACACAGTACACAGTGAAATTGATTCCTCGAAGCATGAAATGCAGCCCATGAAGCCCAAAGTCGCGCAGCAGCGCCTCTTGCAGCCTACACATCTTGATGGCTGAGTCTACACAAATATCGAGATGGCGTCTCCAATCGGGAAGCTTCATCTCGAGCTTTGTCTGTAACTGTGGTCGGTGGTGCATGACAACGACCAAGTGGAAATATGCGTGAGCATCAGCAAGGAAGTGGTCTCCTCCGAGCCATGGAGGGCTTCCGTCCTCAGGATAATGTATCTGTAGATCTGCCGGCAGATTCTCGAAGAAAGCGTCAAGGTCTTTATCATGTTGTCCCATAGAAGGATCAAGCGCCCAGGTTTGGGACTTTTTGCGCTTTCCGATCTGCATCATAGTGTTTGACACTTTGATAGCATGTGCAGCTTGGGCCATGAGCGTATGACGCCTAGTGCACTGATAGTCGAAGACATCTATTCCGGGCGTAGGATACGGGAAGTTCTCGTCCACGGTGTCAGCCTCAATCAGGAGATCGGATCTTCCTTGAGGTCCGCCTATGATGAGTTCGTGGCCGAATAGAGTTTGCCAGATCCTCGTGTACATAAAGCAGTCAGCCCGTGGAAGTGTGCAGAGGGTTCCAGCGCCATGCTTGTCATGATGCTCATGCATATCCAGATCCATCGCCATGGTGATGATGTATTTTAGAGCCATCCAAGAGCGATAGAAGTATCCAGGCTTGGGTGCGAACTCGCGGGCTTTCATCAAGATAATCAGAGCCTGCACAGTGCTGATTCTAGGCACGTCTTTGTAGCTTTCTTCATGCTTGGCGGCCAATGCGAGCCATCTCTTGCATTCAAGAGGATGGTCAAGATATCGCGAGACTGAGGCGAAGATAGCTTCCAAAAGGAGCGGCGGGACTGTCTCGCGGGCATTCTGCCACTGCTCGTAGAAGGCCTGCTTATTCAAGACCGGAATGTAAGGGTGGACGTGGTTGAAGTAGTAACCAAAGTAATCCATGACTCGTTCATCGTGCGGCATCAGTTCCGGGGGTATCCGCACAGTAGAGTCTGTCATCACACTTGCCGGGAGTGTGACTTCTGGCTCGTCACGCATGGGCGTTTCTTTCGTGCCTCTGTGGTGGTTGGCAATCCACGGCGAAGCACTCGTGATTTCCACACGCAGATCACCCATCTGGTTCGTAAGGCTTTTGACAGCGGCATCAACATCCTCCGGGTTGCCATCAGAGCTGGTGGATACCTCGCTCTGATTCCGTACAGCCCTTGGGATGGTCTGTGATTGTTGGTACGGATTTGTGGCGGCAGGTTGATGGTAGCCATATTCAGATCCAGGAAGGAGAGTCGGTTGAGCTACGCCCTTGGATGGGAGGTAGCCAGAAGACGCAGCACTATCTGTCTGTGAGGGAGCTGAGGTTGGCGCCGTGCTGAGTGGCGATCGAGTAGAGTTGGTCCAAGAATAATCGGTAGGAGCGGGGCTCGATGTATGCTGTGAAGACTTGCTCGTGTTTGGGTTGAAAGTAGTGTTTTGAAAGGTAAATTGGGTGTTGCCAGCTGAGCCTTCGGCAGCCTGCGTGATGGGATCATCATCCGGGTCCAGGGTTGGCGGTACGCATTTCAGCTTGAGCCGTACACAAGCACCACACGGCCACGGGCCATTCTGCAAGGCGCCATCGCAACGTATCTTGCGTTTACGACAGCCGTCACAGGCGCGCATGACCTTGAGGCGCTTGTGTCTGTTGTACTCGTCCACGAACACATACTGTTTGGTGTGAGGGGCAGCGGTGGCAGTGGGCTCGGCCATGATGACAGAATCAGACCTTCTTCAAGGTCGACAGGGTAGTGGGCAGGCGCGTGCTATTGTAGTAGACGGGCTGAAACTCCTCAAATGGTGCAGGGAGGTTTAGGGCGTCACACATGAAGCGATCTAAGGAAACAACGACTCCGGATGGTATATCCGAAGCGCCATGCCCCGTTCCGAAGCAGCGCGGGCACTGGTGGTTTTGACAACAGAAGGATGCGGCTGGGTTGCCAGTGGGTTGGGTTGGGATGAGTTGGGTTGGGTTGGTTAAAGGTTAGCTGAGGTGCAGCAGGGGTGGAGGCGGGAGTGAGGTGAAGAGGTGACGGCGCGGTTCGGGTAAGGTGCACGAGAGCTGGCAAAGGCTCAAAGCTCGAAGAGGGAGGGCGCAGATGGCACACACCGAGACCCGGGCGCAAAGCCGTGGTAGATTTGATTTGAGCAAGGTGCGAGGAGACGCTTGACGTACGGGCCCTCTGCGAGACAACTGCCTAGCGTTTCTAGCGCAAGTGGGGAACCATTTTGACTTGCGGAAGGACTTAAGGGACGCACATCGTTGGCACGCCGCGAGGCTCTGGGTTGGTTAACCGCTGCTGCCAGGTACCGCTACGACTGCACACCCACAGAGCACGTCACTCTGTCCGATGGCGCAGGACAGCTCGCCATGGTCTGCCATGTCACTCGCACGAGCCGTGCCCTCGCGCAGTGACACCGTGGTCTCAACTATCAACTAGCGTCGCTTCGTCGCGAGAGTACAGGCATCTGCAAACAAGCGTGGCAAACGGTGGGATGGGCATATTGATGCGTGCAAGTTGCCTCGGCATGCTGCTGCCATGCCGTGCCACTTCGCGGAGTCGTGCACGTGAAAACGGCGCGGTTGGCATACTTCCATCCCGTCAAGTCTATAACCGAGACACGCGCTCTATCTCGATTCTGCCATGATCGCCCCGTAGCCGTCTTGTGCTGTGGCAGCGCGAATTGTGCGAGCGCGAGTCTATCAAGGCTGCAGACAAGGCTACAATTACTCGTACCTCCTAGTCGCGATCAGCGAGCCTAGATCTTAGAAAATCGTCCGTGGTGAGTGATGTGAGCCCCACCACGCGCACGTCTGAGGAACATGACTCTGCACGGTCGTATGTGCTGGACGTGCGGGATTGCGGCAACTCTTCAAAGGTGCAACAGCGGACGCTGTGGGCGCAGTCGTTTCTGTACCTTCCTGGAGACTCTTGGTGGCGGGGGGCGGGTACCAGCAATGTGGTCTCAACGTCTGCTCGGCAAACCACACAACCTGCCAGGGTACAGCAGCACTGACCTTTGATACTTCTTCTCGCTACTGCGGGCCAGATAGATTGACGCCTCACGACTAGGCGATACCATGGGCACGGCACTGGGGTTTACCACCACCACCACCACCACCACCACCACCACCACCAGCGCTCGCCAACAGAAATGATGACAGGACAGCTGTGTTAGCGAACAGCCTCAACAGCGTACCTGATTCACGCGCGCTAGACTCGCACGAGCGTGTAATCCTCCGGTATCATCCGGAAGACCCTTGTGCCTAAGACTGAGAGAGAAGGTCTTTTGGTTACATCGCTGTGTTCTCGTGAACCTCGGGGCTGTGTCGGACAGCGACGATTCGAACGCAGACCGGAAGTTTTCGCATGGAGATAACGTGACTTGCTGGGCTGCCCAGGCAGGTGGCGATGACAAGGATGCGAGACTTTTATTTAGGCTCTCGCCTGTTTATAGTTTTGCAGATGCCGGCTTGCACGAGACGATCAGAGATCAAGACAGAAGCATGCTCAGAGACTCATCGTATGCCGTGGTGGAAGGATGGAACGTTGTGTCAGTTGTCAGGCAGCCCGTCAGTCATCACTGCCAAATTGTAGTAGTGCAGCCGAGTCCCGAAGCCGGGCGGGCGGTTTGCTTGCTGGCTTTCGTCACACTTGACAGTTGACTCCTGCTGAGAAACAACACTACGCTACCGAGTGCACCACAAAAAAATCAGCTGTCTACACTCTACACATCGTCATACATTCCACAAGCAGCCATGGACGCCGACAAGGACAATCCCAACCCGACCATCGTGAACGCCTCTGACCTTCCCTCACGCCGCGAATCTCACCCCACCACCAAACGACCGACACTCTTCGACTCTCTAATCGCACCCGCCTACCCATCCTACGCCGCTCCGCTCGATGGTGCTTCTTCGCCAGAAGCTTCCGACAACTCTTCAGACGATGAAGATGATGCGCCGCGTGAAGAGATAGACTCGCAGGAAATCTACGACCTTATCGCCTCCATCCAAGACCCCGAGCACCCCAACTCGCTTGCCAGTCTTGCCGTGGTCAACCTACCCGACATCTTCATCACCGGACCAACTACTCCCACCTCGCGTATTTCCACGGTCACTGTGTTGCTTACTCCGACCACCGCTCACTGCAGCTTGGGAACTGTCATCGGACTGGCTGTGCGCGTGCGCTTGGAGAATGCTCTGCCACCGCGCTTCCGCATTGACGTGCGTTTGAAAGAAGGCACACACACCACTGCTGATGCTGTCAACAAGCAGCTTGGTGACAAAGAGCGCGTAGCAGCTGCAATGGAGAATGGAACACTCGTCGGTGTGATCAGGAACATGCTGTCTACATGCGAATGAGGTGGATCGTCTTTCTATCGCCACCAGCCCACTTGGCAGTACTGGCCCGTCGACATCACATACATGTTTTGACATCACTCTCGCTTAGACACAAAAAGCGCTCTTGCCTACTGCGATAACGATTTGACGAACAATCAGGTAAAGCCTTGGGCCAATGCATGTGGCCGTTGACGCAACATCCGAGCGTCGCAAGCTAGAAAGAAATGCCTCTGGCGCAAAGTTTGCAACACACCACCACACCGAACCTCCGCCAAACAGTGCCAACACCACATGACTCACGCAAATAAGCTTTTCCGCCACGTGCGTCGCTAGAATACGAGACTCAAAGCCATGCCTTGCAGAGGTTGACCATGATGCTGCGCCTCGTTCATCGCCATGGCATTTCTACATAATGCCCGATGGAAGCATTTCGCGAACTGCCGTTGGGCTCCATGAAGCACTGATGAAAAGTGTGGAGCCACAAAGTCCAGAAGGTGGGCATTACCAAGCTCGCCCCATTGCGTTGGGTTCTGTAGGATTGCAGTGTTCGGAAGCAGTGGGGGCTGTGGTTGTTGGATGTTTAGCAAGTGCGTATAGCCCTCGGCGAGAAACATAACACGGACATTAGCGTTTTGAAACAATTTGAAACTCGGTTCACGAGATTTCTATACCATAGTTGCGTTTTCTTAGTGATGCACAGTTTAGTCGAGAAGACAGGTCCTGACCAGGATGCCAAATATGCATCTCAATGCTTAATACTCAATGCTTGATATAGCGCGCTGAAACAACTCTTTAGAAAAGACAAAGGTGTAAAACAATAGACCTCAGAACTCCTTGGTACCCATCCATCCGAAGACCTTTTAAAGGGAAAATACCCAACGAAGGAAACACCTCATCAAAAACTACACTCCCCTAGAAGCAGCAGCACCAGGCGCCCGCACCTCGCTGCTCTCCCCACCTCCACTCCTAACCTCCTGATAATTCTGATCCGCCGCAACCTTGCTCCCTCCCTGCGGCGGCTGGTACACTGGCGGCGGCGCATCACCAGCCTGATAAGCCGGCGGCGGCGGCGCGAAGTTGCTGTTCTGTATGCCGTAGCTGTCGGGGTGATGTTGCTGCTGAGCGTAGTATGGATTTTGCTGCTGGTTGTTGTACATGGGCACGCCGTTGTTGTTGTTGTTGTTAGGGTAGTAGTAGCGCGAGCTGCGGGTACTGCGGCGCAGCATCCAGGCGTGGTAGCGGAGCGGTGGGAGGTTTTTGCGCGCGCGTCGGCGGGCGTGCATGTAGCCGCCGAGGAAGTAGGCGAAGAGGAGGAAGAAGAGGACTGCGACGATGGTGTAGCGGACGGCGGAGCCGGTCTGGGGAGAGATGTGTTAGCTATGTGGATGTATGGAGGGGTTTGGGCTGGGTTCATGTTGGACATACGTCGCTCCACCACCATGAGCAGCGGCCTTCTTCGTAGCAATTTGAGTGGTAGCCGTAATAGTAGTCGTCGTCGAGCTGGCGCGGTTTGAGAGTGGCCATGATTGTGGATGTGCGTGCGGTAATGTATATCCTTCTTGTGTATGTTTATGGCAACGAGCCTACAGTATTACTGCCTTGGTCGCACGGGTGTTGTGGTAAGCGCTGAGAGCTTGCAAGGGAGGCGCAGCCCTGAACGAGCTGTGGTGGTCGACTGTTAGACCGGGTATAACAAGATAAACAAACGACAGACTGCGTAGTAACGTTGGATTGGCAAATAGAGATGAGAGACAAGAGGACAACAATATAGGTGGCACGAGGATAAGACACTCGACTCGAGGAGGCAAGGTAGTGAGGCTGTGGAGGGCCCCTAGCTCGCTGTGGCTGGGAGTGCTTGGGCGTGGCGTGGCGTGGCGTTGCGTTGCGCGGCGGGCATCGCGTGTGTCTCAGGCCGGGCTCGTTGTTATTTGCTCTTTGTACGAGGACCATGATCTCGTTTGAATAGCAGACAAGCCAGTATCCACCAGCAATAACAATCAACAGCTCAAATTAGCGACATGATTTGTAGAAAGGGAGCACTGGTAAAGAACGTCAGTATCCTGGGGCGCCGGCACATTAGCTCGCGCTCTAGCTTCAAAGTCCGTACCGAACCATCAGCAGCATCGCGAGCAGTATGGACTTTGAAGCTAGTTGGGCCGTGAGGCTGGGTATAAACCTGAAGCTCCTTTCGTCAATGCGTTGGAAGAACTACGACAAGACAGACGTAGAAAGACTCGCCTGCAACCTGATCGTACAGACTTTCGATGAAATGCGCTACGGCTGTACCATATTACTAGGTGTAACGATTGGTTGTAGGTGGATCGCTACACGTCGAAGTTCACGCAGCGTATGTCAACTCCAGGGCATATTCACAATTACAATCCAGTGACGCTGTATATTCGTAATTACAACTTCATCATATTCATATTCATGCCCAATGCTAGAGGAAGCTGCCACCAGAGAACTTGGACGAGAAGCTGCCAGCTTGCTTAAGAAGTTCTTTCTTCTGGGTGCGGCCAATGCCACCCATACCCATATCCTTCTCGCGGTCGAATGCTCGTGCACTAGGATCGTCTTCCACATTTTCAGGTTTCCGGCCTTGGTGCTGTTCCATAAGTGAGGGTCCCCGAGCTTTGTCCTGTAAAGAATGATCAGTATCACCACCTATACCCCAGTCTAGCACCTTTTGGGCACTTACAGTGCGTTCCTTCAAGGCCCTCGCCTCAGCATCGTCGCCCGGTTTCTTGTTTGGCCCTGCTGCTTTAGGGACGCCCGGCGAAGGCCTCGATACACCCATCATCTCATCTTCTAGCCTCTTTCGCTTTTGTTCTGGTGTCTCATGCCAAGCCGAGCTATCTCCTCCCTTCTCTGCCGGCGCCTTTGCGCCCTTTCCAGTGTTGAAGCCTCGCGCGCGTAGTTTGCTAGGATCCATCCGTGAAGCGAGCCCGTCCTGTTCGGGAGGCATAGTCATCCAGTCATCACGCTTTGGTTTCGCTGGCTCTGCTTGTACTTCTGATGTGTATTCCTGCGGTTTCGTGCTTGGTCCATCGTCCTGTGCTTCGGCTCCAGTTGGAGGTAGTGAAGGCCCGAAGTCGTCATCGTCGCTGCTGCTCTCATCATCATGTAACTGCGCAGTCGCAGGCTCTGTAGGTCGCTCGTATAGAGGAGCTGGCGGCATTGCAGGTCCGATAACTCTTCTTCGTTTGTCTGCGCCCTCGGGGCTTGGTGTTCGCTTTGCGCCGGAAGCTGTAGGCGGTGCATCTTGGTTTTGTTCTTCTTGTTGTCGCTTCCGCTTGGCCAGAAGATGTGGTGGGAGCTCTGCGCCTATGCCCGACATGGTTATATCTATTGAGTGTTGTGGTGGTGAAAGTGTTGCTGGCGAGGGTTGATGATGCTGGAGCGCTTTGGTGCTTGTTCGCTCCGCGGCAGCCAAGCTAGCTTCAGGCATCCTCCATCGTAGAACGACCGCTGCTACTTCGATGGGATGCACTTATCACCAACGTCACTTGATCACGCATACTGGACCGTGGAATTGGCCTTGCAACTGGATTGGTCTTCAAATCGCTTCGTGAACCCTGGACGATACGTACACAGCACATTTCTCAACCCAAACGCTTCCGCCCCAACCGATCAAGAATCCAAACATCCGGACTAGTCGCGAACACAGGGTTGGGGGCATACAAAAGAGCTGGTGAAGCAATGTGCGATTACTGGGGACACAGATGAGCTCAATTTCGAGCGGCAGCGATGCAAGCGCTCAGAACAAGGATGTCGAGGCAGCAGACACAGAAGATACAGTAGCTCCGCAGGTGGTAGTGGAGAATGTCGATGACGAGGATTATTTCCTGCAAAGGAGAGAGGGTGGTGAAGAAGAATTACACTCGACTCTCGAAGATGAACTAGAGGGGGAATTGCTAGATGGTGACAACATGCTTGAAGATGATGCTTCTCCTTCAATGGACCTGGACGAAGATGTCCCGCAGCTAGACTATGAGAGACCTAGCACTCCGGATGAAGGGCCTCTCGATCTGCCACCTGACCCAGTCACACCGACAGTAGGGTCTCCCCTTGCGAGTCCCCTGGATTCTGGATCAATACCAGACGACACACTCTCAGCTTTGGGCTCCCAGTCGTCAACACCAAACCGGACCCTTCCCTCAACGCCTCGTAGATTCCCTTCTCGATCGGCTTCTGGAGCTTTGCAACCTTTCGAGCGTAGATTTGAGGGTAGACCAACATTGTCACCATCTCCATCATCGCGTGGTGCGTCACCAGCATTTCTGTCTCCACATTCAAGACAGATCTCGCTATCCTCCCAGCTATCGCCTTTCAGTGGTTCCTCGCAAGGCGATGCCACATCAGACGAGCCACCACAGATACCTTGGGAAGTTGTGAGGTGGACGAAATTGCGAAAGATCACTGGCCAATTGTTTTCTGAGGTGGGCAAACGAAACTTTGGCAGGCCGACATGCCTGGCAGTATCAGCGTTGATTGCCGTGGGCACCTCGAAAGGCCTGGTCCTCGGGTTCGATTATCACCAAACTCTCAAGATCATCATTGGTCAAGGAACCAAGGCTGCCGAATGTGGCAGCGTGACTTCTTTGGCCATTGCGGCCGACTACACCACTATTGCAGCTGGGCATGCTAATGGCTACATCTTCACGTGGGAGATCAATCGTCCAGCTAGGCCATTCCTACAAATTCCGCCTGTAAGTCTGAATGACGTGCAACGGCCGCAGCATCCGGATGGGCACGTAGCCGATCGTGCAATCTTGCATGTCGGCTTCCTAGGCACAAGGCACACTGCACTTGTCTCTGCTGACTCTGGCGGTATGGCCTTTTCACATTTGGCCACAAGGGGTCTCGGACCTGTCACACGCACAATAAAGTCCACACGTTTGCTAGGTCGATATCCATCTGCAGATCCTCAGGCTGAGCGTCTACGAAAGCCTAGTTCGGTGCTGGCTTTCTCGGCCCTGCCACTTGGAAATATTGAGCAGGAGACTGACAATATGGGCCTGACTGCGTTACTGACGCCGTATCTCCTGGTGATTGTGTCGACTACGCCAATTGCTCAAACGCAACACAAATCTGCACGACCTAAGGATGTATCTCCGCACAGCACATTGAGCGGTTGTCTTGCGTGGTTCCCTGCTGTCAAGCTCAAAGGTTCAAGCAAAGACTCGAAGAAGCAAGCTTCAGACACCAAACTGGTATATTGCTGGTCAAACGTCCTAACCGTACTTGATGTCAAGGTCATCCCGCAAGATGACCCTGCAGATAAGAATAAGCCTCCAAAACTAGAGTTCAATGCCCGAAGTCGATGGCGTGCAGAAGAAGCGATTGTTGCTGTACAGTGGCTAGGCCGCTCGGTACTCGGTGTGCTCACTATCAGTCAGCGCATGCTCATTCTTGAAGATGGCGGTCTACAAGTGACTGACTCAGTCGATTTGCTCCATCGCCACTTATACCATCAAGACACATTTTCACGTCAACTACACAACGTCGTAGAGCGACTGAACCCAGAAGACCCTTCGATGCACGGTGTGGTGGCCGATGCATTCTACATGAGCTTCAAGGCATATAAAGGACGAACATTCTTGCTGGGCTTCAACGACTTGACTGTTGGTTCACTCTCGAATTGGGCCGATAGATTAGTCGCTCTCATGGAGACGGGCGATCACATTGCGGCGATCAGACTGGCTACAGACTACTACAGCGGAGTAGCAAACAACGTCACGGTCGGCTTACCGGATGATGATGAAGGCCGTCACGAGATGGTTAGGGAGCGCCTGCTCGCTATGTTGTCCGCTTCAATGGACTATTCTTTTGCACAGCACGATGACTCGCGAGACGATAGGTTGAAGGAGCTTGCCGACGTCTGCTTCGACGCTTGCATTATAATGAACGAGACCGAATACCTGTTCAACAAATTCTTCGAGGTCTTCCAGAACGCCGACCATGAGGACATATTTGTGACTACACTGGAGCCTTATGTACTCGATGCTGACTTGAACTTCCTCCCGCCTGAGATCGTGAAGAGCGTAGTGGCATACTTCATCTCACAAAACGAGGCAAAAAGACTTGAAGAGTTACTGTGCAGGCTGGAACCGACTTCCTTCGATTTGGAAGAGATCACAATGTTCTGTCGACAACACAATTTGTACGACGCCATGATCCACGTCTGGACCCGTGCCATCAGAGATTTCGTCACACCACTTGTGGACCTGTTGCAACTTGTGAAGATGCTAGAAGCTGGCAGTGAGGCTGAGCACACAATGGACAATCCCTACTTCGCCGCCGCTATGAGGATATTCCCATATCTGGCGTTTGCTTTTACAAGCAGGCGCTATCCCGATGGCGAAGTAATGAACGATGACGACGCGTCGCACGCCAAAGCCGATATGTATGAATACCTGTTCTCAGGTAGATCGATGGCGTGGCCGCCAGGAAGTAAGCAGGTTTTCCACATCGAGGCGAACCCGCAAGACGAGCCTGCGTTCCCTTATCTGGTCCTGCTCTTACGCTTCGATGCTGCCAGCTTCATGAGTATGCTGAACGAGGCATTTGAAGATCCGTTCCTCAATGAGGCCGACGAAGAATCTCAACTCAATGGCACCGCTTTCACAAATGGCAATCGCGCAGGCTACAGAATGACACGACAACACATTGTCAGCATATTGCTGGACGTGATGGACCAGAACAACTTCGAGCCTGAAGAAAGGGTGTTCTTGGATATCTTCATCGCGCGCAGTCTACCCAAGTACCCAGCACAGCTCGTCCTGTCGGGCTCGCTTCTCAACAGTGTGCTGCAAAGATTGTGCGAAGTGCCGTCCGAAGAACTGCGGGACGATTGTCAGCTGAGCGTAGAATATCTACTGTCGGCCTATCAGCCTCCTGACTCTACTGCTTTGATTCATGCGTTGAAGCAAGCAGAATTCTTCAGAGTCTTGAAGACTGTTTACCGCAGACAGGGACTGTACACTGAGCTTCTCGAAACTTATTTCGAGGATCATGAAGACAAGGAGGGCATCTTCGACTGCATTACGACCTGCCTGTTACCCAACGTCGACCTCGGACAGAAACAAATGCAGAGTTTCAAGCGTTGCATTGTTGCGCATGCCACCGATCTTGCAGAGATCAGTGTGGTCCAGACTGCTAGGACACTCCTCGCCAGCGCAGCTGAGCTTCTCGAGCCAACAACAAAAGCTCTACAGGACTCGTACCAGCAATTCACGTTCTTACGCACCTTACTGGGGCCCAGCCTTGTTCGCGAGGACAAATCCCTGCGGTCAAAGCATTCCGTTCCAGAAGACGTTCGTACTACTTTCCAGGAAAGATACGTGCAGCTCATGTGTGCTCATGAGCCTGGCCACGTCGCCGACTATGTTGGCCTTCTGCAGTCTGGAGACCTGCGACTTGACCGAGTGTTGCCGGCTTTCGAGGAGAGCGGTGTCATCGACGCCGCAATTGTCTTGCTGGCGCGGGATGGTCTTGCTCGAGATGCTATGGATCGACTCGTCGTGCACGTGCAGAGTCAACAGCATGCACTCACGAGTTTGATCAAGGCTGCAAACGAATCTCCTGACGCTGAGGCCACGAGGGAGACCGCTGACGATCTCGTCGAAGCTGTACAGAAATACACCAAAATCGGAATCTGGCTGTGTCAAGGGCAAAGTGCCACGACAGAACGCCGACCACGGCCTCGCGCTAGTCTGGTGAAGGACATTGACGAGAACGACCTCGACATCGACGAGTTCCTGTGGCTGAACCTGATCGACACAATCGTCCAAGTTACAAAGGAGACTTCTTCTGCCCTACAAGAACTAGAGGACCACCCCTCCGAAGCCAACACCGTCAGCCTAGACGCAGAATCCCTCCGCCGAGCCCTTCGCTCAAACGTCCAAGAAACCTTCACGGCCCTCCTAGCCGCCACATCAGCCCACACCCCGAAACAAGAGCAACAACAACAACAACCCTCCCCTCACCACCAACCCCAACACCAAACCAATCTCTCCTTCCTCCGCATCCTCCGCGCCTTCCTCACCCGCGCCGCCACAACCGCCCCTTCCCTCTCCGACCTCCGCTCCGTACTCGCCGACATCTTCAGCGCCTACGCCTTCGAGCAAAACGTCCTCTCCCTCGCCACAGACCTCCTCGACAGCGCCGTCTTCACCGACATCGCTGCCGCGCACGCCCGCCGCCAGCGCGGCTGGCGGCCCAGCTCCTCCGTCTGCTACACCTGCAAGCGCCGCGCCTGGGGCCCGGGCATCGGCGAAGTCGTCTGGGACGAGTGGGTGAATCGCGAGACGGCGCGGGAGCGCAGCAGGGCGGAGAAAGCGCTTGCGTTGAGCGGAGGCGAGGAGGCGAGGAGGAGGTCGAGGGGCAAGGCGAAGGCGATGGTTGCGAGTGATCCGACTGCGGATGCGGTGGAGGATATCATGGGGGAGGATCGCACGAGGTTGGCGCTGGTGGTTTTTGCGTGCAGGCATTTGTTTCATCGCGCGTGTTTGGATGAGAAGAGCAAGGGGGATGAGGAGGGGGAGAGGGTGTACAAGTGTCCCGTATGTGTAGAGCAGAGGTGAAGTGAATTGAGATGTGTTATTTTTCCTCATTGTATTTGGTTGATAATGTTGTAGATTGTTGCAACGGGCGGCATAACGCCATTACAAGAAACCACTACGAAGGCGCCAATTATCGTTCCATGTGGCACAAGCTCGAAGAGAATTATGAGGAAGAATATCCTTGTTGTACATATGAACATACACTGCTGTACACTTGCGACGACTACACAACACAATACAATTGCAACCCTCCTTACTCCTCCCAAACCCGCCAACCACCATTCAATCGCAACCAACCTCGATCAATCCAGATAGTCAACAGGAACAATACATCCCCTCCCGCCACACTTCAACTCTCTACTTCTTTCCGCCCTTCTTCTTGGAAGGAACAACCCTGAAGTTACCGTTGGCAGGGTCCTCCTTGGGAGTCTCAGGCTTAGCGGGACCCTTCTTCGCAACCTCGCTCCAGCCACCCGGGGCCGCATTAGCGGGACTACCGCTCTTGGGAGGGGTGGATGTGTCGACGAGGCCCTTGTCCGCGAGCCTCTTGCGGCGAATGAACTCCTCCGCGAAGTGGCGGGAGTCAATGGTAGAGCTGCTGCCGTGGACAGCTTCGGTGATGAGCTCGGCTTCGGCGGGGAAGAAGATGAGGTCGGCCACGAATTGCTCAGCTGTGAATGGTTGTGATTAGCATGTGTTTTCTCTTTAAAAAAAAATGATTCCGGTTATAGGAAACTTACCAGTGAGACCAGGGTTCAGGTCGGGACGGAGCTCGTTGATGGCCCACTTCCTGAACTCTTCCTGAGCGTTGACGGCACCGGAGGAGCCGGTCAAGGTAGCGCTGCGAGACGGTGCCTTCTTGACAGCAGCGGACATCATCGGCTGGACTGCGGGCATCACAGATGCGCTGGGGACGCGAGCGGCGGGAGCGGGAGATGGTGCTGCAGGAAGCTTAGTCTTGCCACCAGCACCAACAGTCGTCCAAGCACTGTTGCCAGGAGCGGTAGACGCCTGTGCCGGCGGAGCCATGACCTTGCCGGCGAGGTTGGCGTAGCTCTTACCACCAGCTGGGCTGGGGACGCTGGCCATAGCAACAGCCTGGGCTTGTGCGGCAGCGGCAGCCACACGCCTCTTGCGGGCCTCTTCTTCCTTCTGAATCTGAGCCATGCTCTTAGCGGCAGTGTTGGCCGGCTTCGGCTGAGCGGCCTTAGCCCAAGCACTTGCTCCCGAAGAGACAGGAGAAGCACTTGTGGCAGCCCAGGTGGAAGAGGACGGGAGACCGGGAGCGGGAGGCGCAGTAGCGGTAGCAGCAGTCTGGAGCTCAAGCTCCTTTTGAAGAGCAGCACGACGAGCAGCAGCGGCAAGCTCCTCCTGTTCGGCAGCCTTCTTAGCCTCTGCTTCCTGGATCTCTCTGAGCGAGGGGCCCTTGGGAGGCCCGGCAGGCTCCTTAGCCCAAGGCGCGGGGGTAGTCGGGGTCTCAGCATTAGGGGTCTGAGACCTGGAACGAGACTCAGCGTTCAGGTGTTCGGCGACGGTCTGTCTGCTAGTCCTCTGTGCGGCAGGTGCAGGGAGAGGAGACTGAGGGGGAGGGAACGGTTGTGGAATACCAGTGTCAACCTTGGCCCATGCCTGCTGCACCGGGGCGGGCGACTGCTTAGCAGAAGCTGCCTTTTGGACTTGCTCGGTGAGAGTGAGAGGTTCCTTTGTCTGCGCCTGCTCTGCTTGGGTGGGAACGGGGGATCCGATGCTGCTCTCAGTAGTGGTGGACTCGGCCTGGGAAGGCTGCTCCTGGACCTGCTGCTTTTCGGCAGCGGCTTGAGCCTTGTCTTGCTCCTGAAGCTGTTGGAACTCCTGGAGACGCTCATTGGGGGCCTGCTGTTCAGGCTGCTCCTGTTCTGCAGCATCCTGTCTGGCTTGTTCTTCGTTGAGTCTGGCGCGGTCTTGGAGCATTTGTTGAACCTGCTGTGCGTGGGCATCCTGGGACTGCTGCTGCTGAGAGAAAGGCTGACCAGGTGCACCAAACTGGTTGGGCTGTCCGGAGCGATTGCCAAGGTTGAGTCTGTTCATGATGCTTGGGATCTCCTCCTCAGTGATGTGACCCAGAGAGTCGACACCGGCACCTACAGCACCGAGTCCGCCTTGCGGGTTACGGAATGAGTTGTCAAAGAAGCCAGCAGGTGCTCCTGCAGCTGGCGGTTGAGTAGGGCTGGCCTGGAATGCGCCTGGGCTTGTGATAGAGCCGAAGCTTGGCTGCGAGTGGAGGCTCTGAGCGCTGGAGTGACGGTGCAACTGGCCACCCTGGGATGCTGCTCCAGGCGCAAAGCCCTGGTGTGGTCCTTGAATGTGCTGCATACGGTGCGCGATCTGCGCCTGGGCGAGGTGCTCCTTCTGGCGAGCCATGAGATACTGCTCCTCTTGCTTCCTACGCTCGAGGGCATTCTGCTGATCGGCAGTAAGAGTGGTGCCGAAGGACGGGAAGCTGGACGCAAACGGCGGCTGTGCGCCACCAGTTTGGGGCGCGGCAGCAGGAGGTGCAGCTGCAGCCCATGGTCCAGGCGGCGATGCAGTGTTCTGACCATGAGGGATTCCGATTTGAGGAACGAGGAATGGCTCCCTCGAGTTCCCAATCCTGCGAATGAGTTGGGCGAGAGGCTCATAGTCGGCATCCTCGGCCTTCTTGACAAGCAGCTCCGGCGAGAAGAAACCCGCCTTGTACCAATCGTGCATCTCAAGACCCGACCAAGGGCCCTGAGTTTGACCCTGAGGGTCGCGGTAGATCCAGCGCATCCTATCAGGCATGACCATAGTACGCTGCTGTGGAGGCGGCGGCTGGTTCGAAGCAGAGCTTCCAAGAGGCTGGTTCTGACCTTGCAGTTGCTCCTGCAAGAACTGGTCTCCATCATGCTGGCCACCAAAGCCTTGTCCTTGGAATGGGCTGTCCACATCGAGTCCGCCCAGTCCAGCGAATTGTGCTTGTCCAGGTCTGTCTTCATGCTGGTCACCCTGGCGCATCTGATCTTGCATGCCCTGCGGGAACATGCTCGCCATTCGGTTGCCACCAAAGCCGGAGCCGACGTGAGGACTCATAGCGCTACCGCCACCCAGGCCAGCGAGGTTGGGAGACTGCATGTCTCCGAGAGAGTTGCCCAGCATACCTCCGCCGAATGCGTTGGACAGACCAACGGTCTGGCGACCGGGAGTTCCGAGGCCTGGCTGGCTGGTGGGCCATGCAGATGGACCACCAAATTGTCCGAGTCCTCCCAAACCAGTGAAGCCGCGGGTAGGACCAACACTGCTGGTCTGGCTGCGATCATCGCTGGCAGGGCCTTGATGACGTCCGAGATTAGGCAGACCACCAAGACCACCAAGGCCTCCACCCTGGTGCATAGCATCGCCACCATATCCAAGACCTGGCAGAGGCGCGCTTGGAATATCCGGGGTGCCGTCAAGAGACTCACGGAGCTGTTCGCCGCCATGTTGCTCAGGGGACTTGTAAGGGTTCGTATCGGTGGGGCTTTGAGGATCGTTCGCAGCAGAGATGCCAGGACGTCCAGGAGTCTGCTGGTTGGCGGACTGCAAGAAGCCAGAGCCAAATCCGCCAGCATTGTCAGAGGTCATACCAAAGGCTCCAAATCCAAAGTCACGATCGCGAGTGTTCGAGCGGCTCGGGGTGTCGAAGCCACGGAGCCCCTGATGAGTGTTAGGCGGGGAGAGGTCGGAGCCAGCAGCGAGCGCGGCACTTCCAGATGGCCCATCGTCCTCGTCGGGCTCCTCTGTGAGAGCTCCAGGCACGTCGTTCTGGTCCTGGGGTCTCCAAGATTCGTTCTCGTTGACCTTGGGCAAGTTTGAAATGCTGGTCTTGTGCTCCAGAGCCTTGGCACCAATGTCTTCGTTGCTGTCCTTTGACAACAAATTTTTGAACCTGCTTTCCGCTCTCCCACTGCTGAGGCCAGCTCGTTTCTCACCAGGCGTACCCTGACCGGATCCACCTAGACCAAAGTTGCCGAAAGAGCCCATTGGGGAGAACCCAGCACTCTGAGGTCCATTTGCCCAAGGCGAAGTAGGAACGCCGAATCCAGCTCCTCCCAGCGGGCCAATTGGATTGCGCTTGACCCCAGGAGTAGTAGCAACCTTATCGTCGCCTGCAGCGTCCTCAGATTTGCCAACATCCTTCAGATCAGTCCTCCTACGAAGAAGAGAAGCTGGTGGCGACGGCGCACGCTGCTCCTCTCGGCCAGTCGGAGATGTGACCGAGTTTGGGAAGGGATACGAATCGCCTGTCTGACGGCGGGAGCCACGAGCGGTGCTGGGAGATTGCATGCCAAATCCGCCAGGAGAATTGACCGACAGTTTGCGACCCAGGACACCGTTAGACTGCTGGGTGTCCTTGGTGGTAGTCGGCGGTTTGAGCGGTGTGTTGACCGAAGTGGTGAAGAGCTAGTCAAAGTATTAGTCCAGTGCTCGGTGTGGGAGAAGTATTCCATCTGTGGACACCCACCTCTCGTTCTTCATCGTCCATCTCCGTCAAAGCCAAGGGTTCGTAGGTCCCATCATCGTCCCAGCAGACATCAGGGCCGGGAGGTTGCTCTCTGCTAGCATCGTTCCTGCCCCAACCAGCAGCAGGAGCTCCGTTCTGGCCGTTCGGCTGCCAGCCTCCGATGTAGAGATTCTGAAGATCCTCCTGGATACTGTCATCCGCGCTCTGCTGCTGTCTGTAGAGGTCGAGAAGCTGATTCTTCGAGTAGCGCGGGTCGCTCACGGTTCCGTTACGGTGTGGCGGAACGTAGCGCGGGGGTTGTGAAGAGACAGCGGGATTGGGGAGGCTCTCGGTGTTCTGCGGCGCGGCGTTGGAAGTGTTGACAGCGTTGGAGGTGCGGCGGAAGGTTTGCGTGGCCCCGTTAGGTCTACGCGCCCTAGAAGCCGAGATGGTTAGCAAAGATGTCGACGTCTCGAGTGGTGCGCCGGGCGAAATGCGATGGCGATGGCGATGGCAATGGCGATGGCGATCGCATGGCTAGGAGATGGGCTTTGGGTATGCATGCAGAGGGGTAGGTAGACGTACCATTCCGAACCGGCATCGCGTGATTGCGCATTTTGCTGATTGCTGCCCGCCGCCGCCGAAGCAAAGGTAGAGGGTGCCATTGTATTGGAAGGTGGTTGGAGGTGAATGACCAGCTCGAGAGATGGGACGGGTGAGGGTGAGAGTATTGTTGGTGAAGTTGCGAAAAGGTCGGTGGCGCTGAAACGCGTGGATGGGTGGGTGGGTGGGTAGGTGGGTGGGTGGTGGCTACAGTCAAGTGCGTTCGTGCTTCAGGACTCGTCAATTGTCGAATGCTAGTCTCCCGGTCGTAGTCGCACCTTCCAGCGAAAAGTAGTTTAAGCGCACGGGCCCACTCCCGCTCGGCTCTTTCCTTGCACGCGACATATTGGCCTGGCAAAGGAATAGCAACAGCCAGCACATGCGACAACCTGCTCGTGTATATCTAGCAAGCGAAGAATGGTTGATTATCTATTGCATCTCGTCTTCCCTCTGCTTCATGTTTCTCTACTTCCTCAGGCATTATTGCAGACGCTATCAATATCCACGAGTGTGACACCTCGAATACTATCACGTGCACAAAGTAGCTCTGAACACCTCATCACACCTCCGCAAGACCATGTAACACAGTTCAACGCCACCCTAGCTGACCATCGCATCCAAACTGTTTGCTACAGCACCGGCATCCCTAGCCTTCCTCCGCCAAAGAGTTCTCCCGACAGTCTCCAACCGCACCATGAATCATTTGCCTCGGAGCAACTCGTCGCGCAAACCACAGCTCATCCGTCTGCCCCGTCCACTGACCACATCTCCCGTCCCCCCCTCCAGCCGTGACAGTAGCTAGGAAAGGCAACCGTTTGTGCCGCCAGCTTAGCAACAGGGAAAGCGTGGCAAGGCCATATATTCGGGCTGCGGGGCCAGCTGCTGTCTCTTCGTTTGATATGTTGCCATACGATCCTCTGGCTCCCAAAACTTGTTCTGAACACACAGCCACTACTTATCGCTGATACCCAGCCACATATCACACGATACACGACGTATAGTCGATGAACCCCATCGACATGGCCATGATTCTTCCTGCTCATATGAGCAGGCACGGCATGTACGGTATGCTATTGTCACCTCTAACCTCTCCTCCCATTCACAGATCATGATGATTCCTCGTTACGATCGTTCGTAAATCCGCATATAACTCACATACCCACCCGACAGGTCCACCACCACACATGTCATATCCACCAGGTTCCTTCGGATCAGGCCTGGCTATGTCCATGCCCATGCATCCAGGAGCGGACTTCATGGGGCTCCGCATGATGGGCCACCCAGCTCTGCATCCAATGGGCCTAGGCATGGGCGTGGGATGCTTGCATCCCGCTATGCTCGGCGGCATGCGCTCGCGCCACAGTCCCTACTACCACCAAACGCACGGCTACGGCTCTGGACGCAGCAGCGCCCGCTACCTCGACCCGTACGATCTGTTCGATGATGTTCTCGACGAGGACATGTATGTCGATGACTACGATGATATTGATGATCCGCTTCTCATGTGGATGCGGATGGCGAGGGGTGGGCGCGGTGGTCGCAGAGGGCGGAGGGGAAGGTGTGGGCGGTATGGTGGAGGTGGGCTGGGGTATCATGGACTGCTGTGAGGTGGGGAAATGTGTGTCTTCGTCACGGCCGCTTGAAGTGTTTTGGGTTTGCAGCTTTCCTGTGTGGATGTTTTTTTTGGCGTTGGTTGGAACGGTCATGGTTGTTCTTAGGTCTTCGATTCTCTTATCCTTGCGGCTGGCTAGAGCGACACCTTCGTTCTTCTTGTGGATGCTCTTTCGCAATGCTCTAGCCATTGTTGAGACGATGATGTAACGTGAATATGATGAGCGGAATGACTAGATAGCCGCACTCATTTGACCCAATGTACATTGAGCAATGATAAATGGACTCCGGCAGGATCTGGAATCCATGCTACGACAAACCCCTTGACCTTATACTGCTCGCTGAGATGAAGCATTAGAAAAGCAAGGCCGGTCGTCTCGAAATCTAGAGCTGAGTACATTGACGCTTCCTAGCTTTGGATGCGCAAATCGATTCGACAGCATCTCCGTGGCAAGCTTGTTGCATTTAGACATCTGACCTGTCGACATTAGCACACCAGTGGTTTTGACATCGTTTGAGCGTCGACGGATCTCAGTGGCAAGTATATCGATTTTCGCAGAGATGTCTGATGATAACTGTTCGCTAGAAATCAAACGTTGCTTTCAGCCAAACTGCTTTCTCGATGGCAAGCCTGTTGCGTCTTACAGACGGACATGCCTGAAGCAACCCCCGCTTTCAAGCCCGTGCCTCCGAGAGAGGAGTGAACGTGACTTGGAGCACTCATCAGCGAGAGATCGAGATATGGCCGACGTGCTTCAAGACGGAAATTTGGATCAGGCTGGACAGAGTGCGGGTGGAGAATGAACTGGTCATGATGTATTTTTTGTTTGCATACTTGAGTATGTAGTACATTTTTACAAAAGACATCACTTCGAATAAGGTATATAGGCCTTAATCTATGGACCACTGCAGCCACATACAGGCTGCCGCGGTGAGTAAGAGGTCACTCCAAAAGGATAGTTCTCCTTTTCACCAAAATAGGGCTTCGACAAGGTAGAGGAGGTCGGGCCCAGAGTGTTGGAAAAGTTGGCAAGGAAATAAAACAAGAGCGGAAGGGGAAGTGAGATGGGACGACGGGAGGAACAGCCTGGAGGCTGAGAGCTGACTGGGCTTGTTACGGCTGTACAGCTATTCGAAGGATGAAAGACGCAGCAGACCGACTACTGTTTTCAACGCCGGACTCCTGAATTGTGGGTATCATGAATTGAATCTCAGGCTTTTGTGCCTTCGAAGCAAGTTATTGCATTGGATCTCGTGTGGCGCGTAATATTTACTCCTCGGGGACTGTGAAGTTGTTAGCGATGTACTTTTGGTATGCTGGTTGTTGCGCAAACTCACTCTCAATCTCGCCGGACTTGATGTCGTCGGAGACGCTCTTAGGGGAGCGGCCGTCGATCTGGCAACCGGTGGAGAAGGCAGTGCCGACAATCTCAAGGACAGTACCCTGGAGGGTCTTGGCCATGGACTTGTGGCGCATGGTGCGGCCAATCTCAATGATCTCGTCAAGAGGGATGGACTTGGTGTGCTTGATGTTCTTCTCCTTTTTGCGGTCACGCGGGGGCTCCTTGAGGGCCTTGATGACAAGGGAGGAGGCGGAGGGAACGACAGAGACGGCGGCCTGACGGTTCTTGATGGTCAAGCGGACGGTCACGCGGAGACCCTTCCAGTCGCCAGTGGCCTTGGCGATATCTTCACCGACCTTCTTGGGCGAAAGACCGAGAGGACCGATCTTGGGCGCAAGGGCGGAAGAGGCACCGACCTCACCTCCGGTGGCACGGAGGTGGATAATCTTCTCCTCGTTGGGATCGAACTTGGGAGCTTTACGATATCATATCAGCATTGTCGCATCGTGGACGTGGGAACGTCCGAGCCTCAGTCTGAGCTGAGTAGCCACGGATCGAAGAGGTGATACTTACGCATGGCTAGGGCGTAAGGTAGTCTACCTTAATCGATTTTTGTTTGTCGGAAGGGTCGTCGGGTGGAAGAGAAGGAGAGTCTGAGACGATGCGAAGTTCTTAAAGCAATTTGTCGAATTCCATTCTCGGTGGTGTGGCCCGCGCGGCGCTAGCCGGACTACCAGCAGTGGATGCCTCAGGCGTGTGTCCCCCGACCGCAGGCGCATGGGCCAGGTCCGCTGGAGAGGTGAAGGTGGCATTAGGCTCTCTGACACTTGAAACTCCGGACAGCTTGCAGTAATAAAGTTGGAAGAGTCGGGGGCGCATTTGAAAGTCGCAAACACCACTTCTCTCGCTCCTTTCTACGCCACTTCCAAGGCGATAGAGATTCGACCAAATACGACCACTTCACACACAACCACCACGATGGCGCAACCACAATCCCCTCCCGGAGCACAACCCGCCGGGTTCCCGCCTGGTGGAATACAATTGCAGCCAGGGCAGCAACCGTCGCCTGAGCAAATACGCCAGATCCAGGCCCAAATTGCAGCCGAGGCCGAGAAGGCTGGAATGTCGGTGCCGCAGTTCATCGAGCGACAGAAAGCCATTCATAACGCAAGGATGCAGCAGATGCAGCAACAAGGACAACCTTCACCCGAGCAGATCCAGGCCATCCAAGCACAAATCGCTGCCGAGGCTGAGAAAGCTGGTCTCACCGTCCCGCAATTCATTGAACGTCAAAGGGCAGCCCACGCCGCTCAAATGCAGCAACAAGGTCAACCGTCGCCCGAACAGGTCCGTGCCATGCAGGCCCAGATCGCAGCTGAAGCAGAGAAAGCTGGCCTGACAGTCCCTGAGTACGTCGAGCGCATCAAGGCGCAGACTATGCAGCAACAACAGATGCGTCAACAACAGCAGGGAGCGCAGCCTGGTAAGCAGGTGCCGATCGCGCCTGGACCACCCAAGCCTGAGGGCATTGCAGTCGCAAAGTTCTTGAGGAGTCAGGACCTGAAGCTGAGGACATGTATTTTCAACGACCAGAGAAAGGATATGTTCAAGGTCAAGCGCGCGATTAGAGCACTTCACTCGCCTGCGTACGAGAAGGCCAGGAAAAAGAACCCGCTTCTTCCTGAGGTCAATGACAGAGTCACAGCTGAGAACACCCTCAAACTACTGCCGCTGAGCATGCTGGCACTTCGTGTGTCGAAGTTCGATCCCCACGAGGGCCACGGTCACGGCAAGAAGAAGGCAGTGAAGGGTCTGTGGACCGTCAAGGTTGAGCCACAGCAAGAAGCACAAGACGACTACCACTACGTTTTCCTCTACGAGGGTTCGCAGTGGAAGAACAAGCTCTACGCTGCTGGAGCTCTTGGTCTGATTCTTGCCGTCGTCTTCTTCCCTCTCTGGCCTTACCACCTCCGTCTTGGTGTTTGGTACCTCTCTATGGGCATGCTCGGTCTTCTTGGTCTCTTCTTCGCGATGGCGATCTTCCGTCTCATTCTCTTCATCGTCACCATGTTTGTTGCCGCACCTGGATTCTGGCTGTACCCCAACCTCTTCGAGGATGTTGGATTCTTCGACTCTTTCAAGCCTCTGTGGGCATGGCACGAGGATGAGTTGACCATCAAGAAGCGCAAGAAGGAGGAAAGGCAGAAGAAGAAGGCGAAGCGCGAGGCGAAGGCGAACGGCACCTTCAAGAAGACTGAAACCCCCAGGAAGGCCATACAAGCTGAGAACGAAGTCACCCCGCCTTCATCAAGTGGAAGCGCAAGCGGTGCAGCAGAGACTCAGACACAAGAGGCCGCCTCCGCAACTGGCGCTGAAACCACACCCAACAACGTGCAGCAGCGCAACCTCGGCGCCAAGGTCGAGGAGGTCGAGGACGAGTAAGCTTCACGGGTACACGGGTAATGGCGTTGTCAGTTTTGTGGTTGGTTTAGCGAACAGGGCACGTGTACACCTAGCATGCAAAAGCTTTGCGTTGCTGGACCTCGCACTGCAGGAGCGAATGGCGTTGTCGATTAATGCAATCACGTTGGTGTTCTTCTTCCAAATCCGCAAGTTTAAATGTTGTCATGATTAGAAACAGTACTCAGATCTTTGCTATCACCGCAGCCGCTACATGGCCAACACGTTCCTTTGTCGGTCAGTAGGATGAGTACAATTAATAAAGAACTAATGTAACCTTCATGTTGGCGTAAAATGTAGAATGAATCCATGTTTCTGGTATGTGATATAGCCCCAACCCTAACCCCGACTGCTGGTTCTGGTACGCTTCGGAAGAGGAACTTGAACGATATGAATGCACAATATCGCAAATAGACCATGCTAGGGTACAATTCAACCAGCTTAAATAAGTTACTGGCATGAACCATTTTGCTTTGGGGCTTGATTGCTTTTTGTGTTGCAATTTCATGTAAATGTAGCTTTGGCAGAAGCGAACGGCCAGACTGATCTCACGTGTTCACTTTGCATCTTGCCACAGCACGACTACATGCGGATAGCCGAAACAGCGTGATCTGATGGAAAGCAGACGATCATATACAAATGACCAGGAACGACACCAATTGGTCACAGGGACGTGGGTAAGCTGTAAGCTAGACCGCGAGGCCGTCCAGGCCTCCGTACCTGAGCGACGAGCATTGACACAGACCAACCACTGACAGTCTTTTTGCAGCTGACGATTGAAGTATACTTTGTTCGGTACGTTCATCCGAGTAGGCTTCAATTACTTGTGGACTTTTGCTTAGTGGACAGGAAATTGACTTGAGTTGATCACCTGAGAGCTTGCACTATGCTAGCCAGCTTGTGTGTGTGAGGGGGAGGTTCAGTGAGTGCGCGACCCCAATTTGTGACTAAAGTGAATACGGAAGAGACAAGCCTGTTGTATACTCGATACACGGTCTTAATTTTAATTGATTGATGCGGCTCTGCGGATCGCATCGTCATCGGAAGGTCTCCACATAGCTAAAGCGCTTCCTGGCTGTAGATCGTGCAACAACCGTGGAAGCCTGCTCGCGTAGCACAGCCTCAAACGGGTCAAACCCAACTCGAGCCACCTCCATACCGACTCAATCACTCGGACGCATTTTCAAGTCGCGATAGCGACGCACCGTACCACCTCGCCGCCATGCCAGAAATGGCCCAGCGCAGCGAGTCGCTTCCCAGCAACAGCATGCGCCACTCATCCGCCGCCGCCGCCGCCGTTGTTCAAGACGACGACACAGAGCGCGACCCGCACATCCCCGGCT
Source organism: Cladosporium cucumerinum (assembly GCA_023634325.1). Taxonomy (NCBI): domain Eukaryota; kingdom Fungi; phylum Ascomycota; class Dothideomycetes; order Cladosporiales; family Cladosporiaceae; genus Cladosporium; species Cladosporium cucumerinum. Next base: position 858,131 of record JALDQA010000003.1, read on the forward strand.
CCATCCCTCCATGGGTACACATATCCTCCTCGGAAGACGACACACTTATCCCCCCGCCCGTACGACCAAATACGCGACACTACAAGCCACCGCCTTCACACTACAAGCCGGGTCGAAAATGGGACAACATACGAACCGCCGAGCCCCCGCTTATGAGCGCGCCTATTGCCGACCACCAGACTCGATGGCTGCCATTCATGCAGAGTGGACCTCATCCACCGTGGCACGAGCAAGGGGCACGACTGATGAGCCCGGAGTGGATGGAGGATAACGTCCCCATCACTGTCCGAGGCTGGGAAGAGGAGGATGAGGCGCTGGCCGACAAGCAAGAGGAGCTGAAGGGATTTTGGTTGCTGAGCCCTGAAAAACGAGAGAGAACAGTACGGCTTTTCTGGGTAAGTTCTTTTCTCTACAATTATTTTACGGACAAGCATTTCTTCACATGCTTGGATCCTTTACGTCGCTGCAAGCATAGGCGTGTTCCTGGCGGTCGCGCTTAATGCCGAATCATCCGATGGACGGCCACGCTCACGCGCTGCCAATCGCGTGGAAGTGGAGCCCTTGGCAGACAAGTGCCATAAACCCACATTGGCGCCAGAACATCATCGAAGCGGCCGCTTTAGCTCACCTGGGAGAGCGCCAGACTGAAGTTCACTTCATGTCAAGCATTCAATGCGATTTCTGGAGGTACTGTGTTCGATCCACAGAAGCGGCATCGATCATTATCTTTTGCTTTTTTGTTCTTGTGCTCCTTGCTGTATGCCTGTGTTTAGGCATACTGTTGAGTCTTGCTTTGCAATTGTTTTTCTTTTCTCTCTCTTCTCTTTCTTTTTGGTTGACTATGAACACCTTACTGACACGATCAACAGAGGCTACTGCTAAAGAACCCCTTCATCCCATTGATCTTCCGGATCTTTGTTTTGGCCTTTTCTGGTGCATCTCTAGGTATCTCGGCAAGAATGTTTGAGAAAATCCAGGCGGTCAATACAGATAACGACCCCGACAACCAATGTGCGCCTCGAGCGTCAACATATATGGCCATTGTCGTAGGCTGTGTGGCAATTCCATACACTCTCTATGTCACTTGGGATGAGTACATGAGCAAACCGTACGCCCGATTTCCTAATCTCCTAGTGCCCACCACATCGCTGACCACTCATTTCTCAGACTCGGCCTACGTTCTGCTGTCGCCAAAACCTCACTCCTTCTCTGCGATCTTTATTTCATCGTGTTCTCCGCCTCGAATCTGTCGCTCGCTTTCGATGCCCTCTTTGACCGTCGCTGGGCATGCTACGAAGACCACTCCACATTTGTTGGCTCCGAACAGTTCCGTATACCAGCCACGTGTCCTGGCAACCCAAGTATCTGCTACCGGCAAAAAGCTCTGGGTGGCGTCTTGTTCATCAGTCTCGTTGCGTGGTTGTCCACTTTCAGCATTTCAGTCATGAGAGTCGTGGAAAAGCTACGGTAGGACTGTTGCGATTCTTGTTCATAACGACTTTTCTTCTCGCCTTTCTTGCTGCTGGTTACGTTTTTATTTCTTTTGTTTTCTTCTAACGTTGGATATCCGGCTGCATGGAGGAAAAGGGCAACATCATTTGCATTGCGTCGGCGCTCTTGGATTTTTTCTTCATGCAAGCGATTCTGTTTTCTTGTCTTCTTGTTTTTTTTTGGGGGGGGGGGGAGGGATTTGGCAGTGTGACAAAACAGGGCGAGCGATACACAGGGTGGGTTCTTCTCTTGTCTTAATTCTTGTTTATGGTGACGTACAGCTGCTGGTAGGCCTCGAAACTTGTACGTGTATATAGTGTTTGCAAACTCGCGAAACGAAGTATAATTTAATATCAGATCCAAATTGATCCAAAACATAAAGCCATGACATGATCATTGCAGAGACTACACATATACCGAAGCCGCGGATCTCTACTTTCCGCACCTACTTGACGCTCACGCATCCTGCGCAGCTCGCTTCACGTCCTCGGCGGCCGCGATGACCTCGGGCGACATCTCCGGCTGACTACCAGGGGTGTGGCCGGGATGGGTTTGCTCGACGAGTTGAGAAAGGAAGCCTGGCTTCTCGTCGAGGATTAGTGAGGATATCAGGGTATAAAGACATGAGAGTGCAGTAAAGAATCAGAGAAATCCACAATCGTCCTCCCCACACAAAGTCTCACGCAAAATACTGCGCATTCTTGTCCTTCGCAGGCGTCATGTACGTTTGGTGGTTGTTGCGCTGCATAGCCTCGTGCTCGCCGAGAGCCTTGATCAGAGTCAACGGCGAGTTGATTAGATGTGTCTATTTCGCGCTGACACTGGGATCGGCGGGCGGAGGCGCCATGGCCAGGTAGCTGGCTGTGAACTCGGCGCGGGTGGAGGTGTTAGGATTGGGCGGCATGATTGCAGAATATGTTGCGTTCTTGGGAGTGTGTGACAGAAAATTGATTCCTGTTTCGATTTTACAGAGCAAGAGACGCGTTGATAACAACCCCGCGTGGCATTGAGAAGGTGTGGTGAAGTCAGAGATGTGGGTCGTGATCTGCAACGATTTGATCCGATGTGTTGTGATGATGATACACAAGGCCTGTTCTGCATCTTTGTCGCCATGTCGTGTTCGGACAATACTACACAATCAAAACTCTCTTAAAGAACCAGGTTGACCAAAGACTGACTGGTGAAAAACCATACAAAACGAAATCGATCTATTCAGTCTACTGCATATACCTGTCAATAAGCCAACACCAGCCTATCATTCGTAAAAGATAAAACAGTAAGAGCAAAAAGCGAATCAACATCGTCATCATGCAAATACTTCGCTATGCTTCAATCATTCAATGTTCATAAAAGACCCAAAGTGCCCACTTTTTGTGTTCGTGCAATCCCCTTCTTTCTCTCTAAGACTGCTCCTCGCCCTCGGGAGCGTCCTTCATCTCCTCGTCGGGCTTCTGAGCGGCCTCCTGAGCGGCGCGCTGGTCGGCCAGCTTCTTTGCGGCCTCGGCGGCAGCCTTGGCCTCAAGATCGGCCTGCCTCTTCTCCTCCTCGAGCTGGCGCTGCTTCTCGGCCTCGGCCTCAGCCTTGGCGCGGCGCTCGTCCTCTTCCTGCTGGCGGCGCTCGTTGAAGCGCTGAATGACAGAGGCAGCGGTGCTGCGGAGCTCTTCGTGCTTGCTGATGTACTGGGCCTTGGTGGCGTCCTCACCGTCCTCGTAAAGCCAGTCCTGATGAGATTGTTAGCATTTTATTCGTAGAGCAGAAGTGATGTAGGGAAAAAGCTTACCTCGAGAGACTCGCACTTGGCCTTGATCTTCTCCTTCTCCTCCTCACTGGCGAACTCGGAGTAACCGTTCTGCTCGTAGGGCTCATCAACCTTGTTACGGAGGGAGTAGATGTCACCCTCGAGTTCGTTCTTCTTGTCTTCGGTCTCGGCAACGAGCTTGTCCTCGCTCTGCATGTTGCCCTCCTGCTCGAAGTAAGCCTCACGCATCTCGGTGCTGAGGGATGCGGTGCCGGCGGAGATGGGGAGGTCACCCTTGCGGACCTGCTTCTTGACCTTGCGGGTCTTGGGTGCCTTGTCGTCGGCCTCGGCATCCTTGTCCTCGGGGATGGGCTCCTCGATCTCCTGGTCCTCGACGTAGTAACCCTGCTCGATGTTGAGCACACCGTGGAGGTTAAGACGAGCCTTGAGCTTGCAGATCATGAAGTCACCCTTCTCGTCAGGCTTGACGTTCTTGACGCTGAAGCGACCAATCCAAGGGTTGATCTTGCCGGGGAGAGTCTCGGGCTTAGCGTACTTGGCCTCGAGGTCGAAGGGCTGCTTGCGGTAGAAAGTCAGGATCTTGGTGGAGGGCATGGCGTTACCCTTGTTAAAGACAGTGAGCGAGGTGTCCTCGTCAGGGATCTCGGCGGATTTCTCCCAGGTGAACTCGATGGGGTGGGCGACGATGTCCTGGATGCTAAAGTCGCGAACGCGGAAGACAGGAGAAAGGATGGCGCAGCAGAATGCGCAGCCACGGGCAACAGCCTCGTCAGCGTTGAGGGTGTAGGAGAGGGTCTTGCCAGCGAAGAGGTCGCCAATGGCCTTCTTGAGGGCAGGAACACGCGAGGCACCACCAACAAGCTCAATGACATCGATGTCCTCGGCCTTGAGCTTGGCGTCGGCAAGGGCCTGCTCGACGGGAGCGGTGGCCTTGGAAAGGAGAGGAGCAACGAGCTCCTCAAGCTCCTCGCGCTTCAAGAATCCGGAAACGTCAATGTCGTTCATGACCATCTCGATGTTAATGGGGGCGGAGGCGTTGGCAGACAAGACCTTCTTCAGCTTCTCAACGGCGGCCTGGACACGAACGCGAGCCTTGTCGTTGGAGTAGATGTCAATCTTGTGCTTATCTTGCCAGATCTTGCGGAAGTGATCCATGATGGCCTGGTCGAAGTTGCGGCCACCAAAGTGCCTGTCGGAGGCGGTACCGACAACCTTGAGCTCGCCCTTCTTGAACTCGGCGATGGTAGCGGTGTAGTTGCTGTGACCGACGTCGATGAATGCGACTCTCCTGGGCTTCTCCTCGGCGCTGGGGAGGTCAAGCTTGGTGATACCCCAGCCGAGAGCGGCAGCGGTGGTCTCGTTGATCAAACGGAGGGTCTTGACGCCGGCAATCTCAGCGGCGTCGAGGATGCTCCTCCTCTGTGCATCGGTGTACCAGGAAGGGCAAGACAGCACCAGGTCGTTCACGGGGAGCCTAAGCTCAGCGGAAGCGGTCTGCTTGGCCCTCACGAGGAACATGGCAATAAGCTGTGTCGCGGTGAAATCCTGCTCCTTGCCCTGGAACTTGACGCGCGCGCCAATCTGGCCATCCTTCTCAATCAAAGGCACTGAAAGGAACTGCTTCTCGATCTCGACATCGGGGTCGTTTAATGAGCGGCCGGCGAGGCGGGACAGCGAGCCAACGGTGTTCTTGAGGTTGGAGACCTCGAGTGACTTTGCGGCCTCACCGAGGAATCTGCATTTGGGGCCGAAACCGACGAGGGAACTGTGGGATTGAATGTCAGCATGGAGTCCGCGCCGTACCTGATCGACAGTTGTGCATAAAAAGCCAGAATTTGGACTTACGGTGTAGCGCGGTTCGAGACCTCGTTGGCGATAACATCAACACCCTTGTTGCGGGCGACAGCCTGTATAAGAGTATCAGCGCATGCCCTTTCTCCATTGTAGCTCTTCGTGGGTATGTCTTACAATCACCGCATTCTGGGTACCGAAATCTAGACCGACGACCGACATGTTGTGTGGTGGATTGCGCTGCAGATGGCGCAATGAGATAGGGTGGGTAGAGTGGGTTTCGAGGTGGTATAGGAGGTTGTGTGTGCTGGTGGTGGTGGTGGTGGGTATGTGGCGGCGAGTGAGTAGAGTCGGTGACTATTTTTCGAAAGGCCTTTGGCGGGGTCCAGCAACTAGTGCTTCAACGATGTGACGAAACCTTGGGAGTGATGAGTGGTCCAAGTGTAGAAATGCGCTGCGAAACGAATCTTCTCGCAAAGTCCTGCAACTTCCGACCCTAGCGAAACACTGGCCAATCACACCTCTGTGCCTTCAACACAAGGCTGTGCGCTATCCTGCATTCGCCATGTTCACACGTAGTGAGGCATGCGTGCATGTATGTACACTGTGCCTCTTTCGAAGGTGACTAGGCCATTTCGACGCTCGCAACATTGCATTTTGCCCTGTCACGGGATGTGCCTTCTTTTAGGCATCAATTTCACCCTTTCTCTTACCAAAGTATTACGTTTGGTACTTGCCACGCTACTTGCGTGATCCACTGTTTGCATGGCACTTGACTCTCATGTGTGCGAGGATAGTCTCTGTCGTAAATTGACATCGGAGTGCTATCCTGCGAGAGAGCCCTGAGTCCCTGACGGCATCTCGGCGCATACCGGCGACGGCATGCTCATGAAAGTGAAGGAGCAAACCTCGCCACTGAGACTCAATTCGATCTGCACTGAATCCATGAAATGCTTGCAAGCAAAGGGTAACACGATTCAAGTCTCAAGTAACGGGACGAGGTGGGGTTGAAATATGCTCAAGCCGTGGGAAAGAAGGAAGGAGCGACTCTGATGAGGATTTGGTGGACCTTTGCTTAACGCCTTCGGATCCTCAATGTTTCCTCGACTCGACGGCCACAACTGGCCAGCAAAGCGATGCTGTTCTTCCCAGACGCAAGTCGAGGCATTCCAAAACACCCCCCACCCACATTCATCCCCGCCGTTGTATGATCGATATTTCGACCCAAAAAGTACAAAAATTCAATCTGTTACAAACCCCCGGAATCGAACCGGGAACCTTCTGTGCGACCAATAGCGCTTATCTTGCAACTGATTGTTAGACAGAAATCATAACCGCTAGACCAGGCTTGCTGTTGTTGAGTATCGATGATTGATGATGAATATGTAACACAATTCTTTTCCGGAACGTGAGAACGATGGGTTGTAGAATGGCGTTCACCTTGAAGCTGCGTGTATGTTTGCCATGCTTATGTTGCGGCACGTGTAGCTGAGTGACAACGTCGACAATACCAGCCTCACATGGACAGAAGGTTGTGGCGAACTGCGAACGATCGAGCCAAGGTATGTTACCGTCGGATATTCACATCGAAAGCTCCGTATTGGACGATGCGTGATCGGCAGTAGCGTTTGCAATATGCGGTTGGAAGCTTCGAGATACTACTGTACCTATGCACCCGAGCTGGATGCTCTGCGTTTGAGCGGCTTCCCTCAGCGTTTGTTCGGTGTGGCGGTCGCTGTCAGCTCCGTCACAGGATTGAGATCGAATGTGTTGATCGTGTGCGACCACGGTGGTCAAGAGGTGACGTATCTGGCCGTGCGGAGATACATGAGCAAATGAATGGACATTGGCGTTCTTGGATCGAATAAAAATGATTCTGCTTGGAAACCGGGCGTCTAACATTGTGTCATTCGATTCAGAGTGTTTAGGTGTTTTGCTATCGAACTATTAATCGGTTCATCAGCGTATGGAATTGCTTGTTAATTGCTAGCTATTCTCTTCCGTCAAAGTAGCAATGGAAATTGCTTCTCCTTATTCTCTTCCCACCAAATCTCGTCGTGTGCTGCAATAAGCTCGACTTGATCGCGACTCGTCTTCTGAAGCTCTTGCAGACGCTTAATACTCTCTGCTGCACTCTCCTTATCAAGATGAATACAGAGAGTATTGCCCTGTGGCCCAATCCATGTACCAATGTCCTTCTCTCCCGTAAGAAGTCGCTTGTCGTGAAATGAATCTCCGCAAAGACATAGCCATCGATCCTTGGTTCGACAGAGCAGGTTGACATGACCAGGAAGATGTCCTGGTGTATCAAGCACGAAGACCGAACCATCCTTGAACAAATCCAATGCTGCTGGGAAAGGGCCTAATGGTTTCCAATCACTGCCCTTAGGATCGGAGAGCTCGCTAGATCGATCGTCGGGAAGAGTATCTGGTTCGAAGTGCTGGTGCGGAGCAATTCCTCCCAGTCCCTCCTTCAGTACACTCATCGCTCCATTACCAATAACAAACTTGGCGTTTGGGAAGTCTTCCGGATCGCCATGGTGATCATAATGTACATGGCTGAGCATGACCAAGTCGACATCACTCGGATCGAGTCCACCAGCTTTCAATTGCGCAGCAACGCCTGGAGGCAGACGATGTGGTGCACGGCCATCGATGTGTCGTTGTAAGTGCTCGGGATAGCGTTCTTTTGCTTTTCGGAGACCAAGGTCGAACATCAACCTGAAAGGCTTCGATGGGTTGGCGCCGAAGGCCGACGTCCTTGGATGGGTGACGAGGAAAGCGAGAGATGGGACAGTACGTTTTGCATCTTGAGTTGCCGGCGAGACGAAGAATTGTTCAGCTAGAGTGATGAAGCCACCTGCTATAGGCGAGACCGTCACGTAGGTTTGGTTTGGCGAAGCTGCTGGTAAGGAACTGGTATCTGAAGACATCGTTGATTGGTTTGAAGATTGAAACAGTATATGTGAGAGTTTCTTACACGAATATTGTATACATACGATCGACAAAGACTCTCTGTAAGGACGGAGTGTAGTCTGACCATTCCTACCGAGCATGTCAATACGGTTTGTGGCCAAACCCTCGGATGGCAACCCCTCAATTGCCATCTCGACCCCGCAAACATCTTGCACCAGAGACTCCATGTCGAACGCACGATGTCACCTTCAGTAATCTTGTATCCACTTGGGTTCGATCTTAGAGTCTTGGATCTCCATGAGACCCTGGAGCTTCCTGCCGGTTGCGTGATGATGTCTCCGGCAATGGCCAGACTGCAAATGATGTTCAAGCCTAGCTTCGGCGCTTCATGCCATCGTCCGATAACACCACGAAACATCCGAAACATAAAGATACTACCAAGTCTGCCTATAGCCAATCATTGATATTTTCTTCATATAACAACTTCGCTAACAACTTCGCAACAATGGTCGCCCACTACACCGAAGAAGAGATCAAAAAAGCCCACGAAATCCTCTTCAACGAGGGTGTCAAGATGCGCTATCAGGTAGCGGGTCAAGACTACGTTGATGCCGCTCTAAAGAAGCGTAACGACCCTTTCGCAGGCGCCATGCAAGACGTATGAGATATAATATCCATATCACACCATCAGTAAGGCTGACTCTGCACAGTTCGTCACCGAATCATGCTGGGGCTCCATCTGGACACGACCCGGCCTCGAGCTCAAGACTCGCTCGTTCCTCAACATCGCGATGCTATGCTGTCAAAATCGCGGCACGGAGCTTGCGACGCACGTCAAAGGCGCGTTGAATAATGGCGGTACTGAAGAAGAGATCAGGGAAGTCATCTTGCAGGCAGCATGTTACTGTGGTATGCCAGCAGGAATTGAAGGTTTCAGAGTTGCGAGCAAGGCGGCTGAGGATTGGAAGGCGGAGCAGGTCAGGAAGGGACAAAGCCATGAGGCCGATCTGGATGTGGGACAGAGATCTGCGATGGAGACATGAGTACCGCTCTGTATGAGGTTGATGAGGATTGCTATTCTATTCTATTTCTAGTTGAGCGTAAGCCTCTTCTTGTAGTGCCTAGCGCTGATTCTCAATTTTCAAGCTCACTCCTCTTCTGGAATTTCCGCAACCGCTCCTGGACACTCGCCCCGTTCCAGAGCTCGGTAGTATCAGTCGTCGAAGGAGTGAGTTGCGGCATGCCTACCTGCTCAATCGTGAAACTTGCAGCAACACTTCCCCAGCGAGCAGCTTCGACGACATCAAAATCTGTGCGTACAAGGCCAACAGCAAGACCACCAAGGAAGCCGTTGCCACCGCCTGTGGGATCGATCACCTTGCTTTGCTCAGTGTGATAAGCAGGTAGCCAACATGAGGTCTGATTGCTACCACCTCGAGCAATGTAGCAGCCAGCCTTCCCTGATCGCACCACAACAACGCCCTCCCCTTTGGCACCAACGCCACTTGCTATGAGCTCCGCGGCATGCTTCTCGACAGCTTCTTTGTCTACGCCTGACTTTTGCTCAAACGAGAATAGCGCACCAAGCTCCTCATGATTAGGACTCAGGACGTCGACACATTTCAAGGCAGCCCTTGTGTTCTCTAGTTGGTCCGCAGTGCAAAGATCAGGCACCGGCTCCCACACAATGATGGCATCTGGAATGTCTGTACCGAACGCTTCAGCCCGTCGCTCCTTGAGCCGCTGCACAAGCTCACCACATCGGATTGCTGAGCAGATCAAATGGAAGCTCTTTGCCGCGAGCAGCTCGATGGTCAGGTCATCAGCAGTCAATCGCTTCTTCTCAGTGAGGTATTTGAAGGCCCGATGGTCGTTTTCACCGTAGCCGTTCCAGCCGCGCGTCGTGAGAGCATTGCGTGGCTGGAACAAAACACCGGTGTCCCAGGATGAAACGAGGTTTCGTAGCTCGTCTGGGAAGTCTGTACCAGCGTCGATGATCCAACCGACGGACTTTGATTGTGGCGGCGGAGAAAACAGGCGAGCTCCAATTGCAGAGAAGGTGCCGGCACCACCCATGATGTTGACCTGAGGAGTTTGATCTGGCGCTGACGGCGGTGGGTAAATGTCATCTGCTCGTGTTAGCCATAATCACGCACGCTGTGGAGACTCGACAGGAGATGATCGATGACTGCACGCCTACCTATGATGAACATGCCGAGCGTGCAGAAGTCCATTTTGCCTGCTTGGAGTCGTGCTGTTGAAACAACTGAGCAATGAATATGCAAGTTGAAACGTAGATATTGAAATGACACGATAAGGGCGGCGCATGAAGTGTAGAGATGGCTAGAATTTGGTGTGCATAAGAAGCATTCATATGTACACTTATGGCCGTGAGGGCACGTCATGCAGAGAGGGCCGATAAAGCTGAAGCTCTGCAGTGGAGTTGGCGCTGGCGCTGGCGCTGGCGTGGACAGGCTGATGAGGCGCTCCTTAAGGTACGGCTTGCTACCTATTTATCTCCTGCCTAGAAAGGCACCTGTATTACTGCCTACCACCCACTATTACATCTTATATATACAGCTACACCTTGATTGCTGAGCGCCATCTCCAACAACAACAACAACAACAACAAAAACAACAACGACGCCTCCTTCCCTGTCCAGTTGCCGACCGGCAGGCCCGCTATTAGAGGCAGCCAGCAGCACCCTGCAGGCCGTACCCGAAAGCATCTCCAACCACGGCAGGCGATCGACGGTTACGTGCAGTGTATATCATTACTGTCCACCTCATCTGCGGAGCCCAGTCTCGTGACCGCCAAACCCAATCATGTCTTCTGAGCTGGCAGGTTCTGGCCAGGGCATGCACAATCTCACCACCCTGATCAAGAGGTAGCTACTATCCTCCCTCTCCCTCTCCGTCACCCCTGCCCTTGTTGCTTTCCTCACGCCGCCCTCCACTATCACCTTCACAATGGCGGACACGCTCAACTATGCCTCCTCTCCGCGACCCGCATCGCCAAGCAGCAATCAGAACAACCCGCTCACTGCAATCATCCGCAGACTTGAAGCCGCGACCTCTCGCCTCGAGGACATTGCGTCGAGCTCGACCACCTTCGAAGCCCTCGACAATGGCAAGATAGCTCAAGGCAATGCGCCTAGGGCCAGCGCGCCCAACCTCCCAGGCACTGCCGTGGGTGGCTCCCCAGCTATCGAGGCACCGAAGCCTGCAGCCCCGGAGCTCCCGCCTGCAATCAAAGAGATGGATGAATTGATTGAGGGCGAGGTCAAGAAATTCGTGGAAGCGAGTAAGGGAATTGATCCCTTGGTAGAAGGACAGGTAGGTTGTATAGATATGAAGAGGAAGGAGGACAACTGCTCACCACAACACAGGCCGAGACCACAGCAAAGGCTTTCCGCGACCAGAGGCGCTTCGTTGTCACTTCGACCAAGGCCAAGAAGCCCGACATGAGCTCTGCCGGCTTCCCTGAGCTCATCAAGGATCTGCAGCAAGATATGGGCTCTGTAGGAGACGCTAGAGACACAAATAGGGCATCGCAAATGAAGGATCACCTGGCTATGGTCGGCGAGGGCATTGGCGCTCTGCAGTGGCTCATCATGGACGGAAAGCCTGCAGACTTTGTCGGCGATGTCATAGGTGGTGCGCAGATGTATGGAAACCGCGTGCTGAAGGCCTATAAGGAGACGTAAGATGATTTCGGTGTGGCGTGCTACTTCAAACTCGTACTAACATTGCATACAGTGATCAGAAACACGTCAAATACGTCCAGTCGTACTACGCTCTCTTGAAGGCGCTGCAAGCCTACATCAAGAAGCACTACCCGACCGGTCTTACCTGGAACAACAATGGCATCGATGCCGCCCAGGCTTACCGCGAGGCCGACGACAACAAGACACCCAGTGCTACTCCAGCACCACCTCCCGGTGGTGGTGCGCCTCCACCTCCTCCACCTCCGCTTCCCAACTTCGACAACAACCCCCCTCCGCCACCTCCACCAGGAGCCGCACCGGCACCCGCTAAGAACAGTGGCGGCGACATGGACGCTGTGTTCTCCCAATTGAACCGCGGTGCGGACGTTACCAAGGGTCTCAAGAAGGTCGACAAGTCTCAAATGACACACAAGAACCCTTCACTCCGTGCACAGGACAGTGGTGACAGCATCTCACGCTCGCGCAGTCGCGGACCTGAGACAAAGCCCAAGCCAGTATCTATGCGCCAGAGCAGCTCGGCCTCGGGACCTGTGAAGAAGGAAGGCAAGAAGGAGCTTGACGGCAACAAGTGGTTGATCGAGAACTTTGACTCGCCTTCGATTCCAATCGAAATCGAAGTCAGCCAGACTCAGAGCATTCTCATCTCGCGATGCAAGAACACAACCATCATCCTCAAGGGCAAAGCAAACGCAGTTAGCATCGACAACTCCTCTCGCACACAAATTCTGGTTGAGACTCTGATCAGCTCGGTCGACGTGATTAAGAGCCCCAACTTCGCGATCCAAGTCACCGGCTCACTCCCGACGATTCTGTTGGACCAGGTTGATGGTGCGTCTATCTACTTGGGCAAGGACAGCCTGCACACCGAGGTCTTCACGAGCAAGTGTACAAGCGTCAACATTGTACTGCCACCTTTGGGCGACGAGGAAGACAGCACAGAGTGCCCTCTGCCTGAGCAGTTGAGGACTTACATCAAGGATGGAAAGCTTGTTAGCGAGATCGTTGAGCACGCTGGATAAAGCACTTCAGTCGTATTGTAGGATTGGGAAGAGGAGGGCGACCGATGAGTTGGATAGTATTGATAGATGTATGATGAAGATGTTGTAGCTGTCAACCGCATCAATTGCATTTCTGATCGTTACTTCCTATCTTCCGCCGTGTGATGTCACGTCGTTTGCGGCATTTTCAAAATGGAGGGATGGCAGTGCGCCTGTACGCAACCCTAGCAGGACAACACCAGAGAATCAACTTGCATATTGCCGTGGGAGGCTCAGATGAGACTTGTAATTTCGACATACAGTTGCTGCGCATGAGTTGCCGTACAGCGATTCTAGAAGTTAGGTCAATACCGACAGATATAGTTCCAGACCCAGCCGCTGACCAACCATCTCTCTCATACACGACCAACAAGTCTTCGTCAAAGAACATGCCTGCTTGCTCAAAAGTCCGGATGAGCTTTTCGCAGCGGCCTTCAATGAGGATATCTCTGGCAAAAAGCCTTTCGTGCTGCGCCATGCAGGATCCTCAAAGGAACCAGTCCACACAAATCATACATATCTACCCGACGAGTTGATGCTGGCTATGCAGCCTGTCTTTCAGATCAGACGTCCCGTTCTGATGTTCCCATCGTTCCTGCGCACAGAGCAAAAAACACTTCCTAACTCTAGCATACGCGATCCTATGTTCGCGGCGTTTTTGACGCATCGACCGTCCCGCGCTCTGTTCGAATGGTACGCCAACCATCCAGCAGCACTGTCGCCCAATGTCATCGACGCCGACGACATCATGAACGACAGGGAGGCAGTACGGCAGCTGTGCCTCGATATTGATTTCGACCCCGATGCTGTCCAGTACGAGTGGGAGACCCATCAAGAAGACGACCCAATGAAGCCCCCTTTCGTGTCTACCATATACTCGTCCAAGGGCATCAAGCCAGGCTTGGAAGCGAGATGTCTTGACACAGAGGCAGAGGAGAAGAAGTGAGTTGCCGAGTTTGGCGAGCAGGACAGTGAGGTTTTGGCGAAGTACGTTTACGATGCGACGCTGGACTACGAGTTCCTACTCGAGCAGCGCCTGAGGAGTTCCAAATAGATGCTTTGTACCGAGTCGATACAAATCATTCTTTCCGAGTCTACGAATGATCACATTGTGTCTCACGTGGTCATCCGATGCCTGAACGTTGGCGAAACCGTGGTTGTCGAATGACGAGCCTTCCTTTCCATCTCCTCACGTTTCATGCAAAGTTACTGGTCGCCGCGTGACTTGGGTGGTTCTGCGATCTTCGGCAGCGCAGCTGCGCCATAGCGCCACAGCCCCGCAGTGGCGATGGCATTATACACGACGACCCTGGAATATACTGCAGCCTGGTGAGCTTACTACCTTACCTACACATCCCTAGTCTCTCTCCTTTCTTCTTTCTACTGCTCGGCTATTCCAAACTTCCCTTTACACCCTACTGTCTTTGTAGCAGCGAGGTCTGTGGCTGGACTTCTCTCGAAGACATCATCTAAGACGCCCATCAAGTCCTCCCAGGAAGTGTGGCGAAGATGCCTGCAGCAGCGGTCAAAGGTATGTTCCATCGGCCCACGTATTGAGAGCTTGTTTTCCTTGCAAGGATACCCAAATGCATCGTACAAGATGCCCTCTCGATCACTATGTCGCCGCAACTTACCATTTTCAACTCGATATAAATAACAAACCCGTTTACACGCCAAACGCTAACGCCACACTTCAGGCATCATCATCTCGATCTCTATTATAACCGCACTTGGGGTCGCCGTGCTCGAAAATCCCCAGGTCCAGCAATGGCTTGCCCAGCAACGTCGCCACCTTGCTGAGTTACTCCGTACTCTGGGCCCCGATCTAGACCCGCAGTCTCGTCGTGAGGCTGAAGCGTTCGCCTTCGAGGGCCGTACACCCACCAACGATGAAGCCATCCGCCGAGAAGCAGAAGCCAGTCGAGAGGCTGCCGCTGTGGCAACTGGTAGAAGCCTTGGGTTGTCAACGAGTCCAGTGAGGAGGATACCAGTTATGGGACCCGGTGACGAGCAGGCTGCGGAAGAGAGGCGGCGCTTAGGCCGAGAGTACCTCGCAAGAAGGAACATGGAGATGTCTGCGTTGAAGCAGAAGAGGGGCGTGAGCAGTCCTGCCGCTGAAGAACCGCCTTCTTCGACAAGCTTCGACTCGATGGTCGATGGAGATGGCAAGTTGAGGCTCGGCGATAAGCAGTTGCCGGAGGTGCCGTCCACGGAGCCTACGCAGTTTGAGCATGATATGAAGCAGCTACGCCAACCCATTCCAGTTGCAGAAGCCTCGAGCTCCTCGTTCAATGCTGGCGGTTGGGGTTGGCAGTTGGGCGCGGCTCTGGCGAATCCGTTCGGCGACGAGTACGAATTAGAGCGGAGCATTACGCCAAAACCGCCTGTGCCTCCCAAAATTTCTCTGGAGAGCAAGCCACAGCCAGATCAGACTAGACCGATGGTGGAACCCCAACAACACGAGCCAGAGACCAGACATGAGGACCTGACTTATGAGGAGCAAATGGCCATCGCACTATCTTTGTCAGAATCAGAAACCACCAAGCCTTCAGCCACCGTCCGTCAAAACGGTCAAGTAGAGCCTGATGACGATCTACGAGCCGCCATAGAAGCTAGTTTACGCGACATGGATGGCCAGCAGGCCGCCCATGCCATCGCACACGCTGTACCAGTCACTCCACGTTTGATTGGCAACTCGAAGCAACCTCTGGTGGACTTGACACCCGACCCACCAATCTCTACTCCTCAGGAGCTACCACGTGGTGACTGGGCATCCTTGTTCGATCACTCGGTGTGGAGCCAGGAAGAGAAAGCAGCGGATCCCCCTGTCAGCGTACCACCGCAGGCTGTAGGTGTCGATGAAGACGATCTCTACACTGCGACACCTCAACTCACTCGCGCTCGCCTTGCAGTCCACAACTCTGAGCAAGCACAACCTCGAGCTATCGCGGCCACCAAGCCCTATGACCCCGTACACGAAGCTGCAAGTGCTCAGCAACAGCAAGTCCCTCTTGAGGCCAGCTTCTACTCCGCCCAATCTCGCTCCACTTCGCCACCAACCTCTCACACAATGTCGAACGCTCCTCCACTACCTCCCCTTGTCGACTTCTCCGAGGATATGAGTCCTGCTGTGACTGGACACACTGCTACAAATCAATCTCAAGTTTCTTCGATTATGCTTGAAAGCACATCCAGTTCCGAGGCCTTCGCGTCTCTTCCAGCCATATCCCGTGGTCAGACCCCACCGCAACACACTGCGAGCGTTTCGCACAGCGAGATGTCGGATGTCGAGGTGATTGACGTTTTGGAAGACAGCGACGTTGACATGCTGTCTGAGGAAGGCGATGGTGTAGCGACGCCCGATAGCTGGACTGAGGTTGGAAGCCAAGACGGAGAGAGTGAAGTCGGTCACCCTGAGGCTCCCATGCAGTCATCTTGAGAAACAGGCTCAGGAAATACTCACACTTTGGCGAAGATTGTTATGGATTGGGAGCATCGGAAATGCTAGGGTTGGGGGTTGGAGTTATTGGCTTGTGTTTTTCAGCACTAAACAGTGCCTCTGGCTAGGATCTAGGATACGTTACCTAACACTATCATTTGGCATGGAGCCAACAAGGTTTTGCTAGTCTTGGTTTGGGAAGCCTTGCTTACAGTGTCTTGGACCCAATATGTGTTAAATATGCCCGAGTTAGGTAAGTGTATTGGTTTGTGCCGCACGCGTTAAGAGGCGACTTCTCATCAACATTCGCCTTGCCTCGATATACCTACGCCAGCAGTACATGAAAGCCATGTTACTCCAGGAGGCCGTACGACACGGGACATTTACGGCACACAAAGTGGAGCAATAAGCCAAGATGCCAGAGGCATAGGACCTCTGGGAGCAATTCGACGGAGGGCGTCGTAAATCCCAAGACACTCTACGTCGGCGCCGGCGCCCGAAAACATTGAAGCACCACGAACTCCATGATCCCTGGGTCGTTTGCCAAATGCCCAGACAAAACCCCGCGCCGAGATCCTTACCAGGCTCGACTTGCATTTGCAGCTGAACTAAATATTCTTCTGTTAGAACAAACATTCGAGTCAAGTTGATCGGAATAGCTGCAGTCTCGTCATGCCCAGAGTCAATCTTGGTTGGACTCTCTTTTGACCGTGGCCTTAGGGGCCAGTTCACGACTAGTAAGCCCATCCAAGTCACAATCTGGTGCGTGTTATATCACCAAGACGCCCTTACCACTCTTCCAAGCTCTTGAATGGGCGCTCAAGGACTTGGGAATAAAAGTCGCTGTGGTTTTATCGGCTGAGGTCACTTGCTCTCAGGCGTTCATTCTGCAGGCCCTCACGCTAAATCTGGTAAATCGCATGACATCGTACATGGCAAAGGCTCGCCGAGATACGTAGTCGTTCTGGTCAAGGTCCCCGCGACGATCCACTACAACTGCACATGGATGTGGAGCTTCTGCTTTTCTCCTCATGGTGTGATCATTCATGAATGACAGATAAGCATAGCGGTTGCGGACAGTGATGCGGCAAAGTCGGTTCCTTGTCACTCGGTGGCGTGCATGGAGCGGAAACTTATAAGTACTGAGGCTTTCGTCGCTCTCGTAGTTATCAATCATCGGTAGTTTTTCTATTAGCTGTAACATATCTCATCATGGCGGCATACAACCTTGACACCAAACAACACAATCCATCTGGCAAAGATGACTCGTCTATGGAAGCTGGAATATCCACGGGTGAAAAGGTTGGCGCTGACCATGTGGAAAGGCTGGACACAGCAGATACTTCAGCAGTAACCGCTGGAGTGAAAGCCTCCCAGGTTTACGAGAACATGGCGCCCATCGCAGAGCTTGGACTCCCTGACTGGAGGGCAACGGAAAAACAGCTCGTCCGTCGCCTCGATATGTCTCTGATGCCGACCATCTGGCTACTGTACTTCAACAATTACTTGGACAGGACAAATATTGCGCAAGCCCGTCTGGCTCCGACCACCATCGACGAAAGCCTTGGGTTGTCTGGTGAAGACTACAATGTCGCTGTGTCCGTTTTGACGGCAGGTATGAGGCTACAGATAGGCACAAAGGATTCGAACAGGACTACCAGACTGATCGCAAGCACAGGTTACATGCTCGCTCAACTCCCATCCAACATGCTCTTGACTCGGTTGAGACCTGGCGTTTATTTGCCTTGCACTACCCTGGTATGGTCTGGAGTCTCAATCGCCACCGCTTTTACTACAAACGCGTCTAGTCTGTTCGCCGTCAGGTTCTTCTTGGGTGTGTTCGAAGCACCGCTGTTTCCTGGTGTAAGTATCATCGGATGTTCATAACTTGGATGAAGATGCTTGATGCCCCGTGCTTATATCACGTCACCGTGAGTCTTGCGCGTTATAACTAGATACTGATATCGCTTTGCAGGCGATCTATCTCATGAGTTGCTGGTACACACGCAAGGAGCTTGCGCTCCGTATTTCGATTCTCTACTCCGGCTTGCTGATTGCGCAAGCGTTTTCCGGCATCATAGCTGCGGGTATCTTTAACGGCCTGGAGGGTACTGGTGGTATGCTCGCATGGCAGTGGTACGTCCCACCAATCCCCTCTGTCCGATCCTATGCTGACACATGTCACTACTCAGGCTATTCATCTTGGAGGCTTTGATGAGTGTAGTGTGTGGCATCGCAGCATACTTTACTCTTCCCGATTATCCTTACTCAAAGACTGGTAGCCAAAAATGGACAATGAACCATGATATGCGACGCCTTGCTGAGGCTCGCATGGTCGCTGACCGAGTCACGGGCTCCGTCGGCAGAGGCTCTGTGTTTGGAGGCGTGAAGTTGTGTGTGATGGATCCGAAGACGTATCTCTTCGTAAGCCTCAGCTCACCACAACGCATCTTCTCTGTATAGGCTAACACTCATCAATAGATCTTCCTCAACCTGTTCATGACTGCCAGCTACGGCTTCAACTTCTACTTCCCAACGATGGT
This sequence comes from Cladosporium cucumerinum, assembly GCA_023634325.1. Lineage (NCBI taxonomy): Eukaryota > Fungi > Ascomycota > Dothideomycetes > Cladosporiales > Cladosporiaceae > Cladosporium > Cladosporium cucumerinum. Next base: position 876,835 of record JALDQA010000003.1, read on the forward strand.
CCAGGGATTCGGAATCGGCAGCCGCACAATCTCACTACTACTTACATCGCCACCCTTCTTCCTCGGTGCATTTGTCTCTTTCGTCCTCGCATGGAATAGCGACCGAACAAGAGAAAGAGGCTACCATGTTTCCGCAGGCCTCTGCGCCGCCGCCATAGGATACATCATTACTCTGGCCTCCAGTACGACCGCAGCACGTTATACCGCTGCATTTTTCTATGCTCCCGGAGCTTTCGCGGCAAACGCTCTAATATATTCTTGGGCAATTTCATCTCTGTCAGCCACACCTGAGAAGAGAGCGGCAGCTGGAGCCATTGTCAACATCCTCGGGCACGTCGGCAACATTATCTCGCCATACTTCTTCCGCGAGAATGAGAGGCCCGTATACACTACCGCCTTTGTTCTGATGCTGGTATTTGGCGTCCTTGCTTTTGCCATGTCTACGGGCACTAAGTTCTATCTCGAGAGGCAGAACAAGAAGTTACGGGAGCGGACGGATGAGACTGGGGAGGTCTTCAATCCTTACACTACATGATTCGATGGCCAGATCGTATGACGATCAGACAAAAGAGGGCTGTCTACCTGAAAGACCAAGAGACGTACAGTCCAACTTTCAGTGGATACGAGTGTTCTCGCACCACGTAGTCGAACCGACCTCAATTTAGACAACGCCTGCGTAAGACTACCGTCAAACCATACATTTCGTTCTGAGGCACAGTCGTCGAATTGTGTCATTGTTGTTCAAGCTGGGTGGGTCACTGGTTGGTGCACAGAATCATGCATGAATGCAGCTCCTGGCGGCTTTGTAGCGTTGAGTTGCTCCAATTGGGTCCACTGCACCGGTGAGCTCTCATTGTGGCTGTACTTTTGTGTCTCGATCGACAACGCTTGTGATATCAGGACTTCAGCTGGACGATATTCTGTGCACATGTTTCTGAGGCCAGGATTACATCCTTGGACTGAAAGGAGCATAGTTGGCAGTAGGCGTGGTGTGATACTAATCAGCCGACTCATATGTGCCGTGGAGGTCTGCTGCATTTTTGATGTCCAGCTCTCGCCGACCTTGCACATTAGACTGCTGTGAGATACAACCTCATTTTCAGACGGGCGGTAAGGTGCGATTATACCAGATATTGGTCATTGAGGTGAACACTGCTCTTCAAACCATGACTCGAAGCTCTACAACAAACCCACCATGCCCGACTCCATATCCCAGCAAATGCTAGCAGCAGCATGCCGAGGCAAGACCAACATCGACATCATCGCCATCGGCGCCGACTCGCAGATGTACCACAACCTCTGGGACGGCACCTCATGGCAGCGAGGCTGGAATAGCCTAGGCGGCGCACTCGCGAGTCTTTCTCCATCGCTGGTCTCATGGGGCGATGATCACCTTGAAGCTTTTCGGCATCGGTGACGAGACAGGCATACTGCTTCGCAAGTCTTGGAATGGAGACGATTGGGACGAGGAGTGGAGCGCGTTTGAGGGGCAGATCTTTGATAGTCCTGTGGCTGTGAATTGTTGGGCGAGTTTAGGCGGGTTGGCTCGTGAGGATATGCGGGTCATTTTGCTGATGTGCGTTTCGTGCTAGGGACCGGACAGGATTGATGTCTTTGGTGTGGGAGCACCGAAGCCCGAAAACTTTCATCAGACAGTAGGCGACTGCTTTGAGATTCTCTGTGAAGTCGCTCTGTCCTGACGCTCCGCAGTTCTCCGACTCGAACTGGGAGAAGAAATGGGAGTCCACCGGCGGCATCTCTATCGCAAACCCAGCCGTAACATCCTGATCAACCCAACGCCTGGACATTGTCGTAGTCGGCAGCGACAAATCCCTCTGGCACCGAGCCTGGGATTTCCGCCTCTGTGACGAAAATAACGGCTGGACCGAGTGGGAACCGCTCATCGGCTCGTATTTGTACAGTCCGGCGATGGTGTCTTGGTCAGCAAACAGGCTCGACATCTTCGCCATCGATGCGAACAGCTCTATGGTGTTCCGGGCGTGGGAGGGCAATCATTGGAGTCCTGAGTGGTTGAGCCTTGGGAACTACTTTGTCAGTTCGCCGAGTCTCGTCAGCTGGAGTCCCGGGCGGTTGGATGTTTTTGCGCTCGAAAGTGGCACCAGATGAGACATCGGGCTAGTGACGATAAGTGGAAAGACTGGCAGCATGATTTCAGCATAATCGGCAAGAAGAAGTTCCGAGAGACTCCATTGGCGGTGTCGTGTAGCCAAGGGAAGCTGGATGTATTTGCCGTCGAACAGAGCGATGGGCTGGTATGGCATGCGAGCTGGAACTCGTCAGCAGGGGCGAAAGTGCTGATGGTACTAAATGGGGAGATTGGGAGTCAATTGGACGACCTTCGATCAAGGCTGCTTCAAGTCAGGGCGTTTCTTCATATGGAGCCACAACGACATCCGTCGCACGTTCTGCAAGTACTAGTCGCACGACACAAACCTTGTCAACAACCGCACCGACTACCACCAGGGTAAACAAGTCAGCAAGCCATCGAATCGGTGGGAAGAACATGTTGACGCTTCTCGTTGCGATGGCGGGAATTGCGCTTTTCGTGCCTTAAGGTTTGTTGTTCTGGATCATGGAGTGAGTAGGCACTTAGAATCTTGCGAAGATGGAGTAGTTGTAAAATCGTCTCTCTACTTCAATGCATGTATATCACGCCGCGTACGACGTGTTAGTATCCTCTATTTCCACCATGCTTTAGGTCTCAGGAGCATCCGTGCCCTTCTTTATCCAAACTGCGCAATAAACGCGCACACATCCCAGCGCCCAGCGCAACAATTACAAGTAAATAACGCTCACATACTCAAGGAAAATGATTCAAAGCAGTCAGTCGGTATGGGGACAGGAACAGGCTTTGCTTCTAAGCGCTGCCAGTAGACCTGGTGGCGTCCCACTTAGGAATCTTCATGGTGCCATGCTCGTTGAGGTGCTTATGCATGTCGAAGGCGTTCCACAGAAGGTGAGGCTCGTGGCCCCAACCCTTGCGCAAGCACTCGAACTCGGCGCGGTCGAGGTAGTCGGTCAAGATAGGCTGGTAGTCGGGGTGGGCGCACTTCTTGATGATCTCACGGGCACGCTCGCGGGGAGACATGCCAGTGACGTCGGCAAAGCCGATTTCGGTAACGACCATGTCGACTGTGGAATTTGTTAGTATTGGTGGGATTCTCAATAGTAGGACTTTGTGACTTACGATCGTGCTCGGTCTGGTCGACGTGGGTGCACATAGGGACAATGCAGGAGACACCAGTGGGGTCGGTCTTCGAGGGGCGAGTCGAAGGAGTGTGCATGATGGAGTACTTGGAGTTACGCAGGAAGTCGGCGGAGCCACCGAGACCGTTAAGCATACGGCTACCCATCACGCAAGTGCTGTTGGCGTGTGCGTAAATATCAACCTCGACAGGGGTGTTCATGCCAATGATACCGAGTCTCTTGATGATCTCAGGGGAGTTGGAGACAGACTGAGGGCGGAGAAGGAGCTTGGGTGCGTAGCGGTCGTAGTTGTCGTAGAAGCGCTTGAAACCATCGGGGCTGAAGCGAATGGAGGTAGCAGTGGCGAAATCGAGGTTGCCGCTGTCGAAGAGATCGAGGAAGCTGTCCTGGAGCACCTCGGTCCAAACCTTGAGGTTCTTGAAGTTGGCACCGCCAGAGGCCAGGCCACCAACAACTGCGTTCGCGATGTTACCGATGCCGGACTGGACAGGAGTGAGGTTTGCAGGCAGACGGCCGTGCTTGACCTCGTGCTGAAGGAACTCAACAAGGTTGCTGGCAATTTTGCGGCTAGTCTCATCCTCAGGGGCATTGGGCTGGGTCTGGTCCATGTAGTCGGACTCGACAATGGCAACGACCTTCTCGGGGTCGACCGGGATGTAAGGCAGACCAATGCGGTCTTCAGGAGACATGACAAGGTAGGGCTTCTTGTAAGGAGGAACGTCGGTACCGACAATGTCGTGAAGGCCAGTAAGATCAGGAGAAGCAGTGTTGACCTCGATGATAATCTTCTCGGCCATCTGGACAATCTCAGGGCTGGCGCCGACGGAAGCACCGGGAATAATACCACCCTCCGGTGTGATGGCAGTAGCCTCAATGACAGCCACATCGAGCTTCTTGTTCTTCTTGTGCTTGGTGTAGTAGCCGTAAACCAGGTCGGAGGGACCCATTGACAGGTGCTTGTCGAAGAATTTGATGTTGCCGTTGTTGATTCCCTTGGCGATGTCCTTGCCGACCTGGTGAGGGCTTCTCCTCTCAATCATGTTGTTGCGTGCCCATCTGTTCTCGGTCTCTGCGCCTGATGAGGCTCCAACGAAAAGGTTGTACTTCAATTGGCCCTGGAGGCCGTTCTTCTCGACATGCTCGGCCAATGCGGTGGGAGTCTTCTTGGGGTAGCCGACGCCGGTGAAACCACTCCAACCCTGTGGTGTATTGTTAGTACTCGTCTTCCAAGGAAGCCAGAAAGATTGTCGGCTGTCCAGGCTAGATCGGACAACATGTTTGGAGAATTCAGAGATCCATTGGAGGGAAAGAGGATGGTATAGGTTCTTTGACTTACAATCCAAGAGTCGTGAGGGAAGTGTTCGATCAGATCTTCAGCCTTTGCGAGCTTCTTCAGGTAAGAAGGGCGCGCGACACGGCTCTTTAGCAGAGCAGACGCAGACATATTGGGGTACAGTATGGGGAGAGTGGAGAGTTGGTTGGTTGGGAATGGAGAGGGAGAAGGGTAGACGGAGAGGAAGGAGAAGGGTTTCGACTTATTTTTCGAAGTCCAGCTGAAACACTGACTAAACCTTTGGGGTTCTGCGGAGGAGGTACGGTATCGACCTCTTGGTACCTGTTGGGCGAGACAGCAACACAGGCACGGTGGAGCGCTGGTGATGAGATGCCGGAGTCATTGCGGATCAGCGAGCTCATGTGATGTCAAGGGCATGCTTGGAGCTCGGTTGTGGCTATCATCTCGCGATAACACGTGATACCAGGCTCGGGGGAATGGAAGGATTGCCTTGTAGGGTTCGCTTCATTTCATCGTGGCTGACCTCATGGCCGCGGGAGTGCTCGCATTAGCAAGGCTGTTAGGCCATCAAATCTTCGGCACTAGAACCAACCGCTTGATTCCGAGAATGCGGCGCTGGGGAGTTGCGCCCGCGCGATGAAGTAAGTTAGTTACCTGTGCTTGATTGGGCCTGCACTGGCTCTGTTCCTGTGTTTGCCGCTACGGCTACTTCCATCAAGGTCATCGTGTATCTGTTTGATATCGACGACACCTGCATGCTCATCGTCGCCAATGCATCCCTACCGCTCTGCAGAATGGCATCGGCAGTTGGAGCACTTGTAAGATGACCAAACTAAAGCTCGCCCTTTCGAGACATATTACTGGTTGTAGCTGTCTTAACCGGACAGCGGAGCCGATGCGGCTCCAACGTGCAGGAGCATTGTTCCTTCACATGCAAACCAGAGGGAGGTAGTAGTCGTGCCATCATCATTGTTTATTAACATTGGCGCTCTGTCTCTGTTCTGTGATTACTCTCCCCTTTTCTCTCTTTTTGTAGCAACACCACCCTCTGCGATACCACCAACCACAGCTCATCAGCACCACGACAACAACAACAACAACAACAACAATGGCGTCCACCGGCAACCTCTGGTGGTTTACACCTCTCCAGGTACGCTCTAGCAACCCAACAAGCTAACTCTTAAACAAACTATGCAAACTGCTGACACTGCATAGTCCTTCGCAGTAATCGGCACAGCCGTCAACTTCGGTATCGTCAATTCCATCCAATAATCCAAACCAACCCATACACCATCTAACCCAACACCACCCAGGCGGCTCCGTCCTGCAATCCCCCCTCATCATGCCCATGCTCCAACTCCGCGAAGTCCCCGCCCATCACGCCGGCACCATGACCGCCTACCTGCTGCACAACTCGGAGAAGTTCTTCCCGCCGCTCAACGGCGCCTGCACCCTCACCAATCTCGTCCTGACCATCACCGCCTACCTGCACCGCAACGAGTCCTCGCTCGCCGCCGCCAAACTCCCCTGGCTCGGCGCCTCGCTCGCTCTCAACCTCGCCACGACCGCTTGGGCGCTCGGCATCATGGTGCCTATGAACAAGGCCATGGCGCGCCACGCGACTAGCTTGCAGGCGAACAATGCGGATGAGAAGAGCGAAAAGGAGCTGAGGCGTTTGCAGGCTAGGTGGCAGAAGTTGAACTATGGTATGTCTTTTTTTTTCTTTCTTTTTCGATTGGTCTGGATTCGAATTTCATTCGGGAATGGTTTAACTGACTTTCTGGCTTTCTTGACAGGTCGTGCTTTCATCATGATCGCTTCTTCCGTCACTGCTCTGTACGGTCTGCTTGAGGATGGCGCCATTCTCAGGGTCTAGAGAACATTTTGTTGTAGCGGAGAAGAGCGAGGATGGATACTCGCTATTTAGTACAAAGGATACATGATTTTAACTAGAAGCTTCATTGTTGAATTTGCCCTGGATTGAATACTGTGCAACGCTTTGCAAACTTGATTGCAGCGGCCGTGCTAATCCCACCTCGGATGCGGTCAACGAGACGTAATCAGTCTTCCAGTTATTCCCAGTGAGAACCCAGCATTTTATTAGATGCTTATTGCATCTGTCAAATCGGAAGGCACCTCGCGTAATGCGATGTCAAGGTCGCTCAGCACTCAGTAGGCAAACAGCGCTGCGCATATATATAAATGTAGATTTTCATGATCAAGGCCGTACATTCACACTTTATCTGCCGTTCGGGTATATATTATGCATCATCACCACAGCTCACTTTCCCTCGGAAACCATCTTCTGCACTTTCATCAGCAGCACGTTGCTCTCTCTTCCAAGCTTCCTCTGCCCGTTGATTCCACCCTTTCTGGCCTTCGCCATGGCGCGCTGCATCTTCTCTCTCTCCTCAATCTTCCTCTTCCGCTCACGATGTCCCTCCTCAATTTCCCTTCTTCTAGCCTCTGCTGCCTCTTTCCTTGCGGTCGCCTGCGCATGCTCTTTGCTGAAAGGCTGGAACTTAGGCTTGCGCTCGCGCGGTTTCCGCTCTCTGGGTGCTCTTAGTACGGGCGCTGGTTCGGGCGATAGTGAGGGGCGTGTCATGAGGTCCTGACGATCAGGATGGGGTGCAGAAGGTGGCGAGGCTTCCTTCGGAGGTGCCGCAGATTCGTCCTTCTCGTCGTCATTTGTGGTTGTGGTTGTGGTCGTTGTCGTTTGGTCCAAGTGTGCGGAGGCGGGAACAGGGATGGCATCGTCCTGGGCGTCCGGGATCTTGCCTTGTCGCTTCAGGCGGGCGTATTCCTTTTGGATCAGAGCGCGCTCGATGAGCGAGTCTTTGATTTTCTTCGCTTTGCGTTTGTAGGTGCCGTCGGGGAGGTTCGCGGGGCCGACTTGGAAGCCTTTTTTGGTCTTTTTGCGGTCGCCATCAGCCGCTGAGGCGGCATCGTGTTTGTGTTTTTCGGCAGGCATGTTTGATGTTTTATGTATGATGTTGTTATGGAAGTGATTTCTCTAGAGCGAAGTCTCGAACGTGAACTTTGGACCCCGAAAGTGCAAGCAAGCAAGCAAGCCTCGGAGTACTTTTTCGGGACAACGTTCAAGGGCTACTGTAGTTCTTATCAGCGCGGCGATAAGGCACTACTAGCGGCGCAGCAAGCAGCAGCAGCGGCAGTAGCAGTAGCAGTAGCAGTAGCGATCGATGCATCTTCGCAACAGCCTTCACATCCGCATGCGCAAAGGCTATCGCGTGATAGCAGTCGGCTTGCTATCATACCAAAACCGCAGTGTGTGACTCTTGCGCAGACTGAATTTGTAATAAATATTGCAGTGAGGCAGAGGGCGTGCGACTCATGGTCCTTGGTCATACACACACACCCACACCCACACACACCGCTCGTACTCTGACGTACAAGCACATCTTCGCCTCCACCCTCGCCCTCGCCCTCACCTCGCCTTAGACTTCCCGTAAGAGCCATTTGTGTGCAAGCCTGCACTCTTGAAACCACGGCACCTCTCACAAATAGCTTCTGCTTGCCTCGCCCTCTTGACTGACTGTTCACCTGCTCACCCAAGGTCAATCAATCTACAGGCCCCACTAGAATCCCCTTGCGACTGCAGCACTTCGCTGTCATCCTGCCTTGCAAAGTCGTCCCAACTTGACTCCACCTCGTCTCTGTACGTCGCACTGTACTGGTGACGCCTTGTGGAGCGCTCGGAGTCTTACTGTAGGCTCCGAGCGAGAAAACCATGTCTATCCATAACAACACGTACCAAGATCCGGGTTGTCAGTCTGCCGAAGACACCCATGGCAGTGGCGAGCCCCGACTCAAAGGCGAGGAGCCTGAGAGGGCCGGTCATAGCCGCCATACCAGTCCAACACGAATGTTCAACCCTTACTACACTGGGCGCCCGCGGTCACCAAACACCGTCATGAAACATGAGCCCATAAACCGCCAGGAAATCATCTGGAGGATCAAGAGTCGGGAAAATGGATCGAGACCAAGCTCGCCCGAGTTGGAGCGCCCGTCGAGTTCCAGTGGCTGGAAGGGAAGAGAGGCTATACCTCTACCTCCTATTGTAGACTCTACTGTGGCACGTCCACAGTCCAGAGAAGAGCCGTCGGACAATTTGGCTGCTGGTATGCAAATCGAGAGGCCAAGATCGGCTTTGCATAGCGGTGATTTCAGAGAAAGAGATGCCACCCATGCTGGCTTTGGTCGATTTACCGATGCTGTGCGAGAAGAACAACAACCGTCAATTTTGTCTACATCCCCAGTCGCACCATGGCACTCTGGTTTCCCTGCTGCTGCATTTCGACAAGCTTGGTTGGAAAGACGTCAACCACCGCCACCACAGCCAAACTTCGAGTCTCAAAGGCCCGCAAGATCGCGCGCTGTGTCCAATGCTACACTGGCCACTAGTTTCACCTACAAGCCGCCCACAAGTCCCTTGGTCCATCAGTCAAGACCTGATACGCCTGATCCCCAATCACGTCCGATGTCCCCGATATTGGATAAATCGCGCAGACATACCTTCTCTCCGGAAGCCTTGAAACGGATGTCTTCCGCCGCTCTGGACTATCCTGCCTCCGCGCGTGGCCAGGAAAGCAGGCTGATCCCTGCATCGCGGAAGGAGACCTCATATCCTTGCCAGGCTCATCAACCACGCCGATCCTTGCATTCCTTCAACAGTCTACCACAATCACCTTCGCCTGCACCTCGGAGGCCTTCAATATCAGAATCTCCGATACAGCACGCACACATGGTTGGATCTTACGAGGAATCTATTTTACGAGGTCGCATGTCTACAACACCATCGAAGCCTCTGAATTTTGTCGCAGAGATTGGTGTACTAGGAAAAGGAGACTGCCCTTCGAAACTCAGATGTCCTCCACACGCCCACATTCCGTTTCCAGCGGTATTTTATAGCTATGGTTCAGCAGATGGGCAAGGTTGGCAAAGCGATCAGCCTAGTCCTTACGTGGGCCTGGTTGACTTGGAGAACAATCTTCCTAGCGCTGAACCCGCCCCAGAGAAACGTCGGCAGCGAATGGAGGAACGTTTACAAGTGCCCCGAAGCAACGAAGGAAGTCGAGCCAGCTCTCAGACCCGTGGCGAGGAGGCATCGGGAACCGACCCACAGGCCATTCGTCGGATTCGCCAAAAACAGAAACGCCGGTCAGGTTCGCCAAAAGCTCCGCCTGGAGGTAGCTACCGGATACCACGTCAAGGACAATTGCAGATTGTGATCAAGAATCCCAACAAAACTGCCGTGAAGCTGTTCCTTGTTCCTTATGATCTATCAGACATGGAGCCGGGTCAAAAGACATTTATTCGCCAACGTAGCTACTCGGCTGGGCCCATTGTGGATATGCCACTCTCGTCCAGAAGTAATTTGGGCACCGATCGTCCTGAAGCAGCTTTACCAACGTCTGACGACCCCAACGAGCGGCCCACACTGCGATATCTGCTCCACTTGCATATATGCTGTCCGGCAAAAGGTCGATACTTTCTTCACAAGAGCATCCGAGTTGTGTTCGCGAACCGTGTACCTGATGGCAAAGAGCGCCTACGAAATGAGATTCAGCTGCCAGATCCAAGGTACAGTGCTTACAAGCCTGCACGCGACTCAAATGTCGGCCCAGCAAATACGCTTGGCTTCAACGACACTGGATGGGCAAAGTCAGCGGCGTTTGAACCTGGACCTCGAAGCACTCCTACTGCCATCTCTCGCAAGACTGTACTAATGGATGTCGAGAGAACCTACGCTCAGGAAGCTAGTCTGCAATCTGATGGTGTCTCGCCACGACAGATTTCTACGCCGCGCAATACTGGCTCGGATAGTGTGCGACGACAGCACGATGAAGATCCATTCACTTTTCAGCGTGATCGTAGCTGGGAATCGGGAAACGCGGGCGAAATGAGGAATGAGAGCCTTTTGAGCAGGCGCTTGAAAGGCTTGGAGTTTCGGGGAATGAACGGAGAAGATGAGATGTGCCTCGACGATGAAGCCGATGTGGGCAATGGCCGGCTCTAGCAGTTTGGTCCCGACTACTGGAAGTCGCAACTGCATACACATAGGATAAGTTGCAGTAGTCTGCAATACGGGTAACAGCACGTGGGCTTAGCTGGGCCCTGATAGCGTTTGATCCGTCTAACGCACCTTGTATTGAATTTTAGTTGTTTTGTGCACATTTCTACGTCCATGCTCTAACTTACACCAATGATGTAGTCGGGTGACGGTGGCTATTGAAGCACCCCAACAGTTTACTGGGTGCCAGCACTATTAGGTGGCTGTTCTCCGACAATAGTATTGCTGAATGTGAACACAGGCTATTGACATGTGACTGCCCTTCGCGTTCATTCGTATTGTCGACGGAAACAGTCATCGCTGAACTGCGACTCATCAGGCGCGAAGACTTCCTCGAAAACCACTGGACGCCATCCATCAAATCAATGATCATCGGCTTTTTCTCACACGGCATCTCACTTTTTGCATATCGTTGTCTATACCAATCAATCGATACTAATAATATTCATTGCAATTGGCTCCACCAGTTCACCAGCCACACTGAAAGCACCGACACTAGCGCCCCGCCTCGCCCGCTCTTTGCTCTGCGCGCGAGAGCTCTCCGCGAAATTTCATTGAGCTTTTGCGATTTGCGACAGTACCACCGACACTCACATTTCCCACATCCCATACTTTCACAATGGCCGACGTCGTAGAGAACAAGCCTACCGAGCAGGTCGCTGACCAGGCTCCCGCCGCTCCCGCCACCACCGAGGCTGCTGCTGAGAAGCCTGCCACCACCACCACCGAGGCCGCTGCTGAGAAGCCCACCGAGGCCAGCGACAAGCCTGCTGAGGCCACTACCACCACCACCATCACCGAGGAGAAGCCCGAGCAGAACAACGACCGCAAGCGCCGTGGATCTTTCCAGGACCGTCGCGGCGGCGACTTCAAGCGTGGACGTGGCAGGGGCGGCGCCCGTGGCGGCTTCAAGGAGCGCCAGAACAAGTCGCGCTTCGAGACTCTGCCTGAGTCCGACGATGCTGGCGAGATCCGCCGCCAGGTCGAGTTCTACTTCTCCGACTCCAACCTCCCCATCGATGCCTACCTCCTGAAGCTGTCCGGCGGCAAGGAGAACAAGGCCGTTCCTCTCAAGACCATCCACGACTTCAAGCGCATGCGCCACTTCCAGCCCTACTCTGCCGTGCGCGATGCCGTTGCCGCCTCCAAGTTCCTTAACTTGAGCGAGGACGACCAAATCACCCGCAAGGTTGCGCTGTCCGAGAAGTTCGGCGAGGACGCCGAGGAGAACAAGAAGATCGCCAGCACCGCCAACATGGCCCGCAGCATCTACGCCAAGGGCTTCGGCCCCGAGGACGAGAAGACCCAGCTCGACATCGAGGAGTACTTCGAGCCCTACGGCCCCGTGACGGCCGTGCGTCTGCGCCGTGCCGACGACGGCCTCTTCAAGGGCTCCGTCTTCGCCGAGTTCGAGACCGAAGAGGCTGCCAAGGCTTTCCTCGAGCTCGACCCCAAGCCCGCTTTCAACGACAAGGACCTCCAGATCATGAGCAAGCAGGCATACGTCGACAAGAAGACCGAGGACATCAAGGAGGGCCGCGTGCGCCCCCGCTCGCCCTCACGCACCGGCGGACAGAAGCACCACTCCACCAACCGTGACGGCGGTGACAACTGGAAACAGAGCCGCGACAACTTCCAGCGCGGTGGACGTGGCGGTGGACGTGGCCGTGGTGGTCGCGGCGGACGCGGCGGTGACCGTGGAGGACGTGGCCGTGGAGGCCGTGGCGGCCGCACCGGCGATAGGAACGCCGAGCGGGAGGCACAGCAGGACGGCGAGAACAAGAAGCGCTCGCGCGACGAGGGCGAGGGCGAGAGCAAGCAGCCCGAGGCCAAGAAGGTCAAGGAGGACGCCCCTGCTCCTGCCGCCGAGGCATGAGCGTGTGGACTTTTGAAATTGAAGAGTTCAAGATGATCAATGTACGAAGAGACCGGGAACAAAAGCATAGCACTGGCGTTTAATAAGGGGAAACTGGGGTCTCAATGATCTTTGCTTTGAATGAATGGGGAATTTAACTCTGGTTGTCTACCAGACTATTACTGTGCTCACTGCATCCTTGGAAGATCTCACATCTGATATATCACTTTTTTTTTCTCTTTAACCCGAACCGCAACCTGAACAGGCTTCCGAAGCTAGTCAGCGACTAATGACGAGGCATATGTGACGACTTTCTTATAGAGCGAGCGAATATGTGTCAAGTTCATCAATCCTTTGTGTATTCATGTTCATGCTATAGAAGAAAAAGGAAAACATGACCGCTAATCCAAACAAAAATACCCAGACAAAGTACGACGACCATGGCCAAATGCCCAGAAACACTATCATGTCCCATCACATCTCCTTCATCAACTCCGCCAACGTCAAAGGCTTCCTCACAGCATTACTAAACCCTTCGTGATACGTGATCCACACCCGTCCCTCCAACTCGCCGGCCTCTCGCCGCCTCCTCTTCTCTTCCTCCGCCTGCGTCTCGCCCACTGGCTTCTCAACAACAACCACTCTCCCGAAGAAATCCTTCACCACCTTCGTGCGCTTGGTCGCAGCTTCCTCGTCGCCCATGCTCGTCCCGCTGCGCTTCAACTGAGGCGCCGCGACCGCCGCTCCAGCAGGCATACGTTCAAGACGCGCGAGCTCAGCGCGCCGCTGCTCTTCCTTGCGGAACTCCTGCTCGAGGACCTGTCTCACAGCGAAGCGCGTAGACTTCCCGCCCGCCACGCCAAAACCCGCGCCGCCCGTGGCGAAAGCGCCGAGTTCGTCGAGCGCGGGCTCCATGCGGTAGACCCAGCTGCCTGCTTGCTGTGGCCCCGGCCCGTCGACTTCGAGAGGCGAGACGCGGGTTTTGTCGAAGCGCACGCCGGAGGCGCGCATGGCGGTCACGGAGCGGGCGACGAGGGCTAGTTCTGAGCTTTTGCGGACTGCGGCGGTGGATTGGCGGTCGGCGCCGTTGCCGGTTATGAGGGTTGGGTTTACGCCGGGGGAGAGGAGGCGGAGGAGGTAGGGTAGGAGGTTTGTGGACAGAGAGGCTGGAGAGGTGAAGCTGCGGGCTAGAGAGGGTGAGAGCGCTGAGGCGAGTGAGTGGAGGGTTGCGGTGTTTGTCTTGGTAGCTTCGGTTGCGGCGAAGGGGGCTGACGAGGTGCTGAATGGGTGTGGTGCAGGGGCATCGTCGTCTTCTCCAGGCTGTTGGTTTTGGGGTTGTGCCCATGCTCGAGTTTGTGAGGCGAACAGGTGGTGGAAGCCGAGAATGGGAGTCGAGAGATAAGGTGCAAGTTCCCATTCGTTCCCTGTGAAGACACGAGAAGATATAGAGTCGTGGAAGTTAAGCCATTCGTAAGCGGCATCAGGCTTCGAGAGGTAGGTGTCGTCTTGGAAAGGATGAGTTGGGTATGCTGAGAAGGCATCCGTCATGATACGATCCGAATCGCCATTGGTGTCGATGAGTTCTCGCAGGCGAGCGGTGGCAGTGCGCTTGAGAGCTTCAGCAACGCCCTTAACTCCTGTGTTGCCATTGCTCTGATTCTGAGGAGCGTCCACATTGGTTGACTTGGGGAAACCTGCGCCTTCGCGGAAGACACGTTCCACAATATCTCGAGGTCCACCACGTCCAATGCCTCGCGCTGCACCACCGCCGTGATTCAGATCTGATAGAAGATTCTCTTCGACCCATCTTCGGGTCAATCGGACATCGCCAGTTGTTTCGTTTAGTGCACGTAGCTTACCAGCTATCCATTCACCTACGACCATGATACCACGCATGTCACCTTCACCGGATCCGCTTCCTGCACGATCTTCTTTGCGGTTTGTGACGCCCCAAGCAGCCTCACATAGTCGCCGAACACCGTCGCCATCGCATGGAACTCCCTCCTTCTGGAAAATGTCTTGCATGCGTAGAGAGATTGTCTGAAGCGGCGGCTTCTTGACATGTATGATCTCTGCTAGATTGCTTTGCCGTAATGGGCGAAGAGCAGGGTGGTAAACGTCGTTGCAAATGAGAATCATAGGACGCAGCATGCGGAATCGATCGCCCTTCTTCTTGCGAGCAGGCGCTTGTGCAAGGGTCGAGAGAGCCTGTGAGTTCTTCTGGTCCAGCAGAATGAGGTCGATCAATGCCTTGACGAACCCTCCTTCTCCACCACCTGCGCTGCCTCCAACCACACCGTCGACCTCGTCAACGATAACGCATACTGGCTTGCCAGCTTTCCTCACCTTACCATTGACGGTCTTGGTGTCCACTCCTTTGACATTCTCCGTGCCAACCATATCTCTTATCCTGCCTTTGACGACTTGGCTGCTCCTCTCATCACTTGCGTTGATTTCTTGTGCTTCGTAGCCTGCTTGCTTCGCGCATACATGTGCTAAGGTAGTCTTTCCCAACCCGGGTGGTCCAGTCAACATCAAGATCTTCCTGTGTGGCTTCTCCTGGAATTCCTGTCCGTCCGGTCCGGTTTTCGATTTCTTCGGCCGATATGATCCAGGAAACACGATCTCGTCCCATCGTTTCAGCCAGTGCATTACTGATCTATGCGTTCTCTCGTCGCCGACCAGATCTGTGAACTTGCGTGCCCGGTATTTCTCGGTCCATAGTAGAGCGGGCTTGCCAGATTTCTTCTCTATCGATTGCTTTTCCGCAGGCGGTGTGGGAAGCTCGAGGGCAGCTTTGGGTATCTCATCTTCGGCTTGTGCTTCTTTGAGCAGGTGGTGTATGTCGATGCCATAGTAGACGCGCTGTGCTTTTGCAGATCGCCCAAGGGTGCTCTGCCCAAGGTCGATATCTGCAAAGCTGCGCTTTTTTGGAGGACTGAGAGGAGGCGAAGAGGTCATTGTGTTTATTGCAAATCCAACAATGACAAGAATGACGGGTAGTGGGAGTTGTCTCGTTTAATTGAGCAGTCCGCGCGACGCGACCAAGAGACGCGCGCGTTCAAGGGTCTACTAAATTGCTCCTCGAGATGATCTGGCGTACACACACATTCGGGGGCTTGGGTATGTAGACATATAAATCGGAAAGAAACATCCTCCCATTGAACAGCACATTTCTTCAAACCTGCCATGTTGGCCATCAACATGACCCGAGATTCCCATTCCCGTCCTGGACATATGCTCTTGGATAATATCCACAATCGGCTCTATCATCCAACACTGCTTGCCGACCACCCATTACCAAGACTCTAATGAGTGGCAAGGCATCGGAAGGATTCTACACAGCCTCCTTGTGACTCTGCGTGGCAAGCATCTTGCCAGTAACATGAATTCATGTCCGCGGCGGTGCAATCCTCGCTTCCTTGCCATCTTCAAGCGCCCGCGAGAACAGGCGCCCAAGGGTCGGTGCCACCGACTTGCTTTGCCCTGTTTATAGCTCCTATATAGTCGTTCGGTGGGTCTTTGTGTCTCGGATTCTAATCTCCAACCATCTTGCTTTATCAGACGTTCTACATACAAACCGATACTTCATCAAACTTGCATACCACGGAGAACAGATATCGACCATCATGTCTCAACTCTCACAAGCCCTCACTAATGCAGCATCACACAATCATGAGCTTCTTTCGGTGCTTGCAGAGACAGACTATGCTGCCAAAACCTTACAGCAGAATACTTCGTACATCACAGATCTAGAAGCTCAGACGAAAGCAACCGAAAAAGAGCTTCGAAAACTACATGCGGTCACTGAAGACGAAAGGAAAGATC
The DNA here is from genome assembly GCA_023634325.1 of Cladosporium cucumerinum. Classification (NCBI taxonomy): domain Eukaryota; kingdom Fungi; phylum Ascomycota; class Dothideomycetes; order Cladosporiales; family Cladosporiaceae; genus Cladosporium; species Cladosporium cucumerinum. Next base: position 893,131 of record JALDQA010000003.1, read on the forward strand.
ACGTCAAGTATCGTGATAGTACCTTCAAGCGCTACGCCCACAAGCTTGGTGGCCGCAAAGGAGAGGCCAAGTTTGCATCCAAATCCGAAAAAGAAGAACGCGAGTTCTTGGAAGCGTGGCAAAAGGAGCGAGAAGCTGAGGAGCGCAAAGCTGAGCTACAACGAGCGCTCAATACCGCCAACGAGGACCGCCAGCGTTTCCAGAGCGAGAAAGCGCGCAACGAAAGTGCACAACGTGACCTCGATCAACTATATGCCAGCATCTTCTCGGGCCCTACACCCGAGCTTCCCGGAGAGGACCAGCTGGAGACGGCAGTCCAATACGCGAGGCAACATCTCGAGCAAGTTCAGTCACAGTCAAATGCCGACTCCGCTGCGCTCGATGCTCTCCGTCGTACAGAGACACGCATGCAAGCTGCTTCCAGATCCATGAACCAAGCACTCGACGCGTCCAGATTCGACATAATGGGCGGCGGAACCTTTGCTGACATGATGGAACGAGACGCACTATCACAAGCTTCCGTTGGCATCTCCGAAGCTCTCCGCCACATGGACGAAGCACGCCGCTTGCAACCCGCTATCACTCATCTGCGAGAGATCCACGTCGACATGGGCCATTTTGTGTCAGACGTGATGTTCGACAACATTTTCTCCGACATGGCACAGCACGACCGCATCAAGGCGTCGAACAATCAATTGCTGGAAGCAATGGCGCAGCTGAAAGAGCAAACCGCATTGCAGACGCAGAGAGCGCAAAGCTCAAAGCTTGCTCTTAACCAGGGGAAATCGAGTATGGAAGAGGCGAGAAAGGAATTGCAGAACATTCGCGCAGAGGCTTTCCAAAGACTTGCTGGTGGCGGTGCAATAAATGGTGGCAGTGGAGATAGTGCTGCGGCGGCGCCGCCGCCTTATGTTCCAACGGAGGCGTCGTATGGACAGCAGCCAGGATACACCGCTGTCTAATGGCGTTTGGATGAGGGCGCGCGCTAATGTTATCGAGCATCATTTCATTATTATTGGTTTTGCTTGCCACTGAGGAAGGTAGTGTAAAGCATTGTACGACCGTAATGACACATCAATTCCCTTGTTGGACCTTGCGACTTCTCAGGTTCCCGGAATCCCACGTCCGTAACCTCGCCTCGTCTTCACCAGCTTGCCTCTGTCCATTCGAGCATCAGTACCTTCCAACGCCCTGACTGCCCAGTAAACAAGAATCACACGCCCATTACCTCGCTTCGTTCTCAACGCGCTCGTCTCTCCATTCGAAAGTCGATACTGTCCAACGTCCGGTATTCCCTTATGCCACGAATTTCAATGGTGCCTCGTGCCACTAATCATCATACGATGTGACCGCAGCCATCCAATCCATCCAACCGATGCCACTGCCGCCCGATAACACAAAAACAGACAAGAGAGAGAAAAAAACGCACTTGGCTTACCTTTTTTTCTTCGGTACGCTTTGTGCGCAGAATCCAGGTTCGAATCCAGCAAAGTCGGAAGTGATCTCATCACAATTGAAGGTGGGCGGCGACAGAGCGCTTGAACTCCTCCGTGAGCTCCTCGTTGTTGCCCTCTGCTGCGGAGCACATGCAGAAGCACCTGAGGTGCCTGGTGAAGGAGTATTGCTTGGAGCCAAAGTCGCGCCTACGCGACACACGTTGGACGCCACTCCTATCGCAACAGATGCAGCCGGCGCAGTCAGGGAGCTCGAGTTTGACGATGTCCAGCATACCTGCGAGGTCCTGTTTGAGACCTCTGGCGTTGCGGGCGTGATGGATAGCTATCAGCAGTTGCGCAGACTCGTACACGAGGTCAGTGAAGCTGATGCTGATCAGGCTGAGGTGGCGACCACGGCAGAAGTCGAAGTGCGAGACGCCCAAGGTCTGAAGGCCTGTGGCCGCAGCGAGCATTGCGAACGAACGCTTGGTGGCGCCGTAGAGAGGTCCTCGAGGGCCAATGTCGTGCTCGTACCCGTTAGGGCCGAGCGCAACGTGGCGGAGGTGTTTCTTCATATCCTTGATCTGCTCGAGGAACAGCTCGAGGGCTCTTGAGGTTTGGAAGGTGAAGTGGTAGGACCTGTACAAGAGAGGGCGAGCTTCAGCGCTGACTTGCTTGCTGACGCGAATGAGCGCGGTTTCGTTGTTTTTGGTGCGTTGAGCTCGTCCGGACTCGAGTGCAAGCAAGGCCACCTCATTCGAACGGTGATCTGAGCCATTTTCGCAAGGGTAGGCCGCGATATTGGTAGTGTCTGCTGGAGCGAGAGCAAGGCTATATATCTTCTGGCGAAGCTCGACCGGCAAATCCTGGAGCGATGGCATGTCTACGAACGTTGATGTGGGAGCTCAGAAATGCGCATGCGAGGGCAAGGGAAGGATAGCGCTATCTAGACGATCAGCAAACAAGGCGGTAGCGTGTGGACAATGAGGGAGGCGAGCTCACGGTTGTTTGCGACGGCGGCAAGAGAGAGTCAACTATGTTGTTACTGGAAGATCAGACAAGAAGATTTATCGTGCAGGTCGGTCGAGGGGAAAATAGCACTAACTAGATGGTCAGCAAACAAGTCGATGGCGTGTGGAAAGTGAGAGAGGGTAAAGTCACGGTTGTTTGCGATTGCGACAAGGGAGAGACGACGGAGACGACTGCTTTGTTGCTGGAAGAATGGAACAGGTGGTAGAGTGTTTCTTGTGTAGGGTGAGAATTGGGGAGCGTGATTTAAGGAGAGAAACTGTTGTCACTGACTGGATGAGTAGAAAAAATAATTTCAAAGTGGTCTGGTCTGGTCTGGTGTGTTTATAGATGAGATGCCAAGTGGGTGAAAGTAAACAAAAGGCCATCAACGGCGGACCGCAAGACGTAACTACATACGAACACAGCGAACGCCGGTGCTGTCAGCCTGTGATGAGTGAAGAGTGGGATCGCATTCTTCACTCGCCGTTTGCTAGCGCTAATGACCGAATCATCGTTTCGACAAACGAGTGAGATTGATCAATACTTTGACTCGAGTGAGTGATATTGCCCTCCTGACTGATCAAAGTACATACGGTCTCCTCGGCCTTGGATCTCAGAACACTGCCTAGTCGAAGTTACACCACGATCACGATCTACAGGGAAACAAGATGGTGGTGAATATTGATATGATTGTGGACCTACAACAGGTCGTACTGGATGCTGAGAAGCAGCACGACAAAAAAGAAACAAGAGTCAAAGACTCACCTTCCGCTCTCGACCTGGGCTTCTAAGTTGTCACCAGCGCCTCACTTTTGACCCGTGAGTCGATGCCATTCCAGGCTTCACTTCAAAGGCAGTCCTCATGCCTCACTTTCCTGAGAGGCCTGTCTGACGTTGCATAAAACTGGATCGGTCGTCATTTTGCAAATCTCGTATCCAAGGTGGCTATAGAAGAAACTTGAAGTTTGAAAAGCCGCTTTCACGACGAAACGCTCCCAATTACTGCACCGTACCAAGGTCTGATACATATGCTGCATTCAATGCTTCCACCCTTACCTTTTCCCCGAGTCATTGGTGTTCGGTCCATCCACTCCGATTACTCTCGTGGTCTTGATAGTAAAAGCGTTTCTCTGCATGTCTTTCAACGGATTGTTTTGCATTCGGCCGTGTCGTGGATTGGTCGCAATTGTGAAAGAGCAATGATCGATCCTGTAGCCTCGCTGTATCTTTTGTTGGAGGATTGCGCGACAGAATGCACATGCGGCAATTGCGTCTTGGTCAGAAAAGGTCCGATCAAAAACATCGAGTCGTCCATTCCTATTCAGAATCTCGCACCGTTGCAAGATTCTCGGATTCTCACAATTCGGATTCCAACCCGTGCTGTTCAGCAATCCTCTGCCTGGATGTGCGCTGAAGGGCGACGTTGGCTTCAATTGCCTGCTCCGCCGTACAGTAACAGTAACAGTTACTCCGAGTACCTTGGCAATGAGCATCGCCGATTTTGATCACATCGAGTATGCTTGCATCGAGATCGTTGTTCTTGTACGCAATCTGCAAAGAGTCGAGGAGAGGTTCGCGGATCCTCACGATTGTTGGAATCCCTGGCGAGAGGTTGTGAAACCAGTCCCTGATAATCGGACAACCATCGAGGTGTGCGACTTTCAAGGTCTGAATGTTGTTTGCGGCCGCTAGCGCTTCGAATGCCTCGCCTGCTTCGTTGTAACGACCGCGCCAATCCCATGCGCGAGAGGGAAGGCGGACGACGCGAAGGTACTGGTTGTTATCCCCAATCGAGTTCAGGAATCGACGCATGGTGTTCACGTTTTCGAATTGGAACTTCGTACGGCTGTAGAGAACAGACGCAGCTTTGATGCTAACCTTCCTGTTGACGCAGAGCAGGGCGACGTTACTGGGAACTTCGACCCACTTGCCTTTGACATATTCGTGGCCTCTGCCCTGGAGGCGGCGTTTGTGGCCGACAGGCGCAACTTTGCCCTTGTCGGTGCGAGCCCACTCATTCTTCATCTTGGGTGCGCGACGACCACGGCCCAAGCGCTCACCCAGCCGTTTCTGATCGTTTCCGATCGTTTCCGTAATTGCACAAGGCGAAAGGTTCAGCCTGGACAAGCGCCGGTGCATAAATCTGGGTGCGCATCTCGGGCGGGAGGTTTCCGAGGTCGCCACAGTCCGTCAAGTTGGGCTATGATGAGGGTGTCGCTGGTTGCTGTTTGGTAGGTTAGAATAACCAGCAGTGGCAGCAGCGAATTTTGTACTCACGACTGCAAGCAGAAACTGAATATCCAGGCAGGAAATCCGAGGAAGCCGACGAATTTGTTGGGCGCAAGATGTCAGGTGGGGTTAGAGGTAAGGCCGAGTCAAAGGACGTGGCTTTGGATAGCAGAGGGAGAAAGAGATTTTTGAGCGGAGGCAGCAAGTGCATCACAAAAGGAGTGAGGGATGTGTTCAGAAGACGCCACCTTCTGAAACAGGCAGACACGTGCGTATGCAATGGCTGCTGAGTAGGGTGTCATGTGCAAGTGCTGAGTGAGTGAAGACGTCAAGCTTATCTGTGGGCAGAAAGGCTGAACACGCTTCGTTTACAGCTCACTTCGATTCAAGTGAACACGCTTCATTTGCCCATTCACACCCCAACATTACAACCAGAAAGCAACAGAGTACATCAGTAGAAATATGCAATTCGATGACTTCCTATCTCAATCAATCAGCACGATAGTGTATAGGTAGTCTCCTACCACCAAAACACCCGCTGGGTACCATTGATAATGCTCCAACCCCCGAGGACAACAAACGAAAGAAATCCCATCTCAAAGCTTCTGCAAGTTCGCAAACACAGTACACTTCTCCACATCGAGTCCCTCCTTGCTTTGCTCTCTTTGCGCAGCGACTTCGACTTCGATTCTGTTGACGCCCTGCACCAGGCTCGCCTCGTACATGTGCGTGCGCAAGAAGCCATCTTGATGAGTTTCGCGCTGTGTCAAGCGGATACCGTTGACGGTAAAGAAGATTTTGTATGGGCGACCGAAACTCAAGGTCTTTGATACTGTGGGTGAGATCTGTAGGAAGTAGTGGCTTGGTGGCAGAGTGATGGTACGCGACTGCTGAGCGAGGGTCGGATGTGGTGGAATAGCGAATTGCAGAGGTTTGGGAATTTTGAGATGGGGGTGTGTGGCGATTGTGATGGCTGGAATGAGCGCCTCGGCCAGAGGGTATGTGCGGACGGGTGTGGGAGGTAATAGCGCAGGCGCGGTGAAGACGTAGCTGCTGAATGGTGGCTGGCCTGTTGGGAATGGACTACTGCTGGCGGGTCGGACGAGTGGTGGTGGCATTGAGCCATTGGTAGTGGTGGTGATGGTGGTGGTGGCGGGCATCGGCGCAGTGGCCACCGTGGAGACCGTAGGAGCAGTGGCTACGACGGGAACCGCAGGGTTGACAGCTGGTGACTGAGATACCGCCTTTTCAAGCTTGACCGGCTCGGCTGGAGAAGGTGCCGCGACAGCGGTCGGAGGGCGCATTTCTTGAGTCGCGGGTACAGATGCTGTGACTTGGGGAGTTGCAGGCTTTGTGCCATTGACTGCTGGGGACTGTCGCTGCTGGGGTTGAGCAGCAGCTGACACGCTTTGGCGATGACGTTTGGCTGCATCGGTATCAGAAGCGGCAGTCGCAGGGGTGGGTGATGGACGGTTGTTGTTCGACAGATTCAGAGTGACTTTTGGCTTCGGGCCACCAAGCTTGATCTTTGGAGGAGCAGGTCCGCTAATCTTGGATTTCGCAGCTTCTAGGAGCGACTTGAAATGTTCCTGGGCACGGCATGTCAGCACAAAATGTCGGTCAAACAGCATCAATCCTGAGTCCCACCTCGAGTTGACCAGCAAGCTCGTACATCTCGCTGCCATCTTCATTGTAGTCCTTTGCGTTGCGCCAAATGAAGCTGATTTCCTCTTCAAACGCATCCCAAGATTTGAAGTCGGTGATACCAGTATGTTCGTTGCGTCCGTGCTCGCCGTCGACACGCTTGCGCACCTTCTTGAGGGAGACCGGATACTTGATGTATCTGTAGTAATCTTCAAGCTTTCGTGAAGGCAAGTTTGCGAATGGTGTGAATATCTCTAGGCCTCTGCTGCAGTGTTAGTAGGTGTTCCATAACATAAACGGCTACTGCGAAATACGCACCCTTCGTCTGTTGTCTTGAGTAAAGTATCAATGATAGCAAACTGTGCGTCCTGGAAAGACATGCCGGTGAAGTTCACTCCACTTTCGTGCTCAGCATTGTCACCGTTGGCAGCTTCGACAGCAGAAGACTTTCCATCAAGTGGTTCCGATGGACTTGAAGCTTTGGTCTTTGCATTCCGAGCAGGTGTCGCAGATGTTTGTCCATTGGGTCCGTGTCCATCGGTGGCGCCGTTGAGTTTCTTCTCGCCAGGCTTGGGAATGGGTGTCGGGAAGCTTGCGTAGTTGGGGTTCTCCGTGTACGCTGGGTTGTGTGTCTTCATGTAGTTGTAGACCAGTTTGCGTATCCTCTCGGCATCCTCGTAGATCTCGCTGCCGGTGCTGTTGTAGTCTTTGGCATTCTGCACCATGCGCTTGAAGTCACTCTCAATCTCGGTGACGGTGTTGTAGCCACCATCGTGGATCTTGTCTTCAATGGTGTCTATGGCGATGGGCAATTTGGTGAATTCATAGTAGTCTGGTAGTTCGTCCCTTGGCGGAAGGGTGAGGAACTGGGAAGCGATGGGACGGCCACTGTGGGTATGTGTCAGTTTTGACATTCATGCTGATACAAGATTACTGCAAGGTAGCAATGACTTACGACTTGTCCTGCGACCTTCTCAGGTTGTCGACCAGCCGTTGGCCAACCGTCTCGACAAGCGAGCCGCGAGCGGGTGCGGGTGTTGATGGCACATCCCTGGTGTTCTACAGGCAGACGGATCAGTATTTCTGCGTCTCTAGACTCCTGGTCTGGCGCATGTAGATGAGCAGTGGTTGCGAGGTGGTCACGGTGGATCAGCGGAGGATGACGGAGGTGCCGTGTGTTAGGTTGGGTCTTGAAAGTCCAATGCCGCCCATGCTCTCACGCGAGCGCTGGCGAACCGTCGCGGACTTTGTCTTCCTTCCCTTTCGCAACACCACCAGCACCAACATCACCCAGCACCACCGTCAGATAACATACACAGAGACACACATGCGCAGTTTGCCTGCACGCGGCGTGCCCATGCGAACCATGCGGCGCAACAGGGTATGGAAGAGGGGAGGGGGGGGGGGGGGGTCCACGTACTACCAGCTTGATCTTCTTGGTCGCGCTGCCGTCGGTGTTGGAGGGTGTCGCGTTGTTGGCTTTGCGCTTGCGGCTGGCGTCCATGGCGGGCGCGCTCCAGAGTGGGTGGATTGTAGGAATATATGGGCAGCGACTGCGGTTTGGGTGTTGCGCACAGGATGCGACAGAGGAGTGAGGGCGTGGAGTGGTTGGATGTCACTCTCACCAATCCAATAGTCGATCGTGACCCGCAGCAAGAAACACGCTCTCGCGATGGATGTGAACGAACGAATGCACGGCCGCCGCCGCTTGCTGCTTCGGAAAGCTCCGAGCTTCCGCTTCGTCGTTGGCGTTGGCTGTCTGGCTGTCTATCTGTCTGTCTGTCTGTCTGTCTGTCTGTCTGTCTGTCTGTCTGGCTGGCTGGCTAACTGTCTGTCTGGTTAACTGTCTGTCTGGTTAACTGTCTGTCTGCCTGTCTGCATGCCTGTCTGCATGCCTGTCTGCATGCCTGTCTGTCTGTCTGTCTTTGCGTGGGGAAAAGAAAGCCCTTGCTTGATCAATGGTCAAGAGGGCAATGGAACTTCAATATACAGCAATCAATATAACAAATATTTAGTTAGTCCAAGATGAGTCGAGTACGCAGAAAGTGGCTGCTTATCATTTCACATTTCACATTTAAACATCCTATGTGGGTATTTAAATACATATATATATATATTACATGTACTATGTATGTATGTATGGAAGAGACAAGAAAGCCCTTCACATCACCTTAGGGTATAGCCCTAAGCAACCGCCTCCATCGAGATCCTTTGCGGGGATTCCATGAGACAATCCTCCTCCATTCGCATGTGATAATCAAAAACATATAACCAAATATACCCAACACCAAACCGATTTTTTTTTTATCTCCAACCATGCCGACTCCTCCACCCAGCAACAACATCCCTGCATCAACAGAGACAGGCTCAGACCTCTCCTCAAATTGGCACTCCAGATACCGCGGTGTACGTCCACTCATAACCCAACCCATCCCATTCCCACCAAAATATCCTCACTAACAACACCCCAGGCCGTAGTAGAAGACCTCGACCCCGGCCCCGCCCTCTCGACCCACCCCTCCACCCCCCTCGGCCAAGCTCTCTTCTCCGCCTTCGAGCGCGACTACACGCATCTCACCGTCCTCGACCCCACCACCAAAGCCCTTCTCGGCTACATCTCCACGCCCTCCATCAAAGCCCAGCTCGCCAGCAAAGCCATCACCGAGAACGACAGCGTCGAGAAGGCCATGGTGCGCTTCCGCCGCAAGGGCCGCAAGTACGCGCTGATTACCATGGAGACGCCGCTCGAGGAGCTGGAAGCTTTCTTTGAGGGCAAGGCGACGGGTGGGAAGCAGGAGTTTGCGGTGGTGACGGATCCGGCGAGGAGGTTTGTGTTGGGCGTTGCGACGAGGGAGGATTTGGGAGAGTTTGTTAGGAGGAGGCCGGCGTAGTGTTGCATGGTACTGAGAAGACTTTTATGACAGACATGCATGCATGCATGCATGGATTTAGCGCTGGCGCTGGACAAAATGGCACATCACGGAGAATTTCAACCGCGGAGGATGGGTGGGATTTGTGTTGGCGATCTGGGCTCTGCTACTTCCTCGTGTGAGGCGAGCGACTGCAGATCAAAGAGGGCTATAACATAACGATTTCAACTATCGAAGAAATGCTTCCAGGAACGGAACAGAGACTCTCATAGCCCAATGATGATACATACAAGATACAAACAAGCATTTGCTTCGAAGCCATTATTTCGCCCGCGAAGTTTGGGGGAAAGGGGGGGGGAACGCCACCCAGTTCTATGAGGTACACCCAAATCTATATGTACCCAAGAAAGATCTCCTAAGCAAAAGCGCCAACCAAAGCCATGAGCATGCTACCCGCGACCACCGCACCGCAAGCCTGCAGTCTGCGCTTGCCTTGCAGCTCAGCATAGCTAGCATCACTCAAAAAATCTTCTGCAAGTAGCTGTACGAGACCGGCGTACAACAACAATCCACTGCTGACTGCGTTCACAATTCCCACCGTCAGCAGGCCAACCTGGCTGGCAGGGTCGTATAGTCCGTGGACGCCCAGACCGATGGCTTGTCCGATCGGTGTTGTAATTCCGTACATTAAGCTCATAATCCAGGGCTTGAAAGAGGTCGTTGAGAAAGAGCCTACTCCTGCGATGCGGGAGCCCAGGGCAAGACCTTCGAAGGTCTGGTGGAAAGCGATCGCGATAAGAAGGACGATGAAGGCTGGACCTGTAGAGACTGATAGTGCAAGGCCGATGAAGACACTGTGGAAGAGAATGCCGGCTTCGAGGAGCAAGCATTGGAGGATTAGACGTTGCTCATTGGGGTCGTTCGCCGAAGGTGAAGACTCATCGTGACCGGAGGCATTGTGGTGGTCGTGGTGTCTGGTATGGCGATTGGGGTGTAGATACCCATCCGAGGCGTCGGAATCGGCACGTTTGTGTTGGTTCATACCGTTCAGTGGCCTGGTGTCTGAGTCTGCATGCGGGTCAAGCTCATCAAGATCCAGATCAGAATCATCCTCGGAGTCGCGTTGTGGCGCTGGTGGATCTGGTGGTAGAGGCTTGTCCAAGGCACTCCCGGCCGCTGCAGGCTCGTCCGCATACGGCCTGTTCTGCTCTGTCATAGGCACACCATCATCTCCATGGTCCAGCCCCTGGCCTAGCGGAACCTGTCTGAAAGGCCTGAAACTTTCGGTCCGCCGATGTCCAGGCCTTTTTGCTTGTCCTCCTTCTTCTCTCAGTCCGTCCAAATCCACCGCATGTGAATGCGATGCGCCCTTGAGCGCAAAGAACATCTCAATGGCCACGACGACCATGACGCTGACCATTGCGATGAAGCCGGGCATCGCCGGGTAGACGTCCGTCCAGAATGGCGGCAGACATGGGTCTGTCAAGCTTGTGTAGGCCGTAGGCAGCAGGTGGACGAATGCCGTGGCTATGAGCACACCGGTGCCGAAGTGCCGTGAGAGGAAAAGCGCATAGTTAGGTACTGGCAGGTTCGGAAAGCGTCGGACCACAACGGGAAAGGAGCAGGCGGCGGTGCTCAGGAAGAGGATGAGGAAGAGCGCGAAGACGTGCAATGGCGTGTTGTAGGCGTGTTTCGATGTGCCGGAGCCGCAAGGCGGTCGCTCACCAGCCTCTTGTCGGCGGAGGAGTTCGGCATGTAGGGCGTGAATTGGTATGTTCGACCAGGCGGACGCTGGAGGGGGTGGATGTGAGCGATTGGTAGGTTAGTTCTGAAAGGTTGGACTTACAAAAGTCGCCGTCTTGGGCCATGCTGCGTTGCTATTGTCTGTCGGTTTGCGCGCCAATCATCGCCGTGTGACCAGAGGGAGAGGGAGAGCAGTAATGCCAGCAAGGCAATGGGGGATTGTCGCCCAAGGCGTGAGCAAGCTTTACACTAAGGATTCACGTGTGGAGGCGGGAAAGCCTCCTTTCGCTCAGGATGCATGTGATAGAGCATTGAAGGTTCCACTAACTTACAAAAGCAATCTACCATGCCAGGCTGTTAACATGCTTACTGTCACCCACAGCAGAGTCATTGAGCGCGGGAGATGACAGCTGCACAATCAGGCTGAGGGACGAGTGAGGCTGTGCTTCGATTTGTGCTCTCCAAATACCATCTATGCAAACACCATCCATTGGGCGCGCCATCATCCACAAACAAAGACATGCCCATCTCATTGCGTGGCTCACAGTACAGGCATGATCAACGAGGCTAAGTCCGAAGGTCCATAACCATCCAAGCGTCCTCGGGGCGCAACGCGGTGTTTGCACCCGCTCTGGTGACCGATCCACTGGCCACGTCAGAGCTCTCGAGCGTGTACGACGGCAGCAAAGTCGCTTCCTTCGACGTGAAGAGCACTGCAGCCGGCTGCTACGCCGCGACGCAAAACGGCGCGATCAGGCCAGCGGTCAGCTGCACGATCCACTACACGGCGTCAAAGCCGCTTCCTGCGAACAGGTAACTCACGACCAAGTCTTCAAGGTAAAGGCTGTGGACGCGGTTGGGATCGCCCTGGCTGCAGAGAAGGTGCAGAAGACGACGTTCCCAGGCAGTTCCAACGGGTTTTCGAGTCTGAAGCCTGCTATTCTGACGGCGGCCACGCCGCCGGTCAACAATCTGGCCGCGCACATGGCTCCCGATGACTTTGTGTACACGGGTAATGTCAAGAAGCAATTATGAGTACTCTTGAGGGAACTCTTGGCTAATTCGTGGCATACCAGAGCCTTTCGGCGATCGAAAGACAAGATCCCTACCTTGGTCGCAACAGTCTCTCAGAACTTTTCTTTGGTCAGATCAGATGATTGTTGCAGGAGTTGCAATCTTCATAATCTTGTCTCCATCAGATATTACGAATCACTATCGAACACTCGTATCTCGTTCGGCCTGAGCATTCGGCAGATCTCACCACATATTCCGAGTTGGTCACAAGTTTCCTTGGAAAGTCGTTTGGCCATTCAACTATATGGTCCACATGCAAGGCAAAATTGATTCCTCGTTATGACAGAGGTGAGTTTATGTCAGCTCGTCAAACAGAAACAAGGTTAGGTTGGAGTACTGCTGTAGCTTTGCATCCGCGCGTGTATCATAACCTCGGATTTCATAACTCTATCTATAAACCGTCAGTTCAAGACGAAAGACTATCTTTTTGATCTTTACCGATGCCAGCAATTTTGCATGACTCTTTCGACCTGTTGCACGATGTGGTAGGAGTTCAGTACGATTCGTACAAGCAAACTGGGGGGGGGATAGCATTCATTTGCAGGCGATAGCATCTGGGTGGCGCGGTAGATCGAGCGAGTGGCCAGACACATTCATTGGTCCGTGGGCGCTCATTCGACCGGATTTCTTGGAAGGCCCTACTCACTCGAACTGCAATGTGGGAAGTGCTTGCAAATAAGATGACATTGTCGCTGATGACGAAGAAGCAGCTACGATCATGACTCGCCCAGGAACTGAAGTAACGGCACGTGCTTTCGAAACGCCTTTAGGGCGACAAGGCGTGAAGAGTCTTCTTCCTCTTCCGTGCGACCGGCACAGCAGCATCGGAAGTCGCAGGCTGCATCACGCCCGGTTTCTCCGCCAGACTCCGATGAGATGGCCTGTGCTAAGCAACACTCACCCACGCTAAGCCTCTCACCCGTCCTTCACCCGCTTTCTTCTCTCCACAAGCACTGCGCCAAACCCCGTGTGGCCCCGTCTTAAAAACTTATCTCCCAGTGCCACCTCTCCACCTCTCCACTGCAAAAATCAGTCACCGGCCCGGTTGGTGCAGGCGGCGCTTGGGCTGTGGGGGGTTGAGTGTCACCTTGGTCTAGGGCATGAAGACACTACGCCTCATGAGGGAATGCCGACTTGGAGTCCCCGTGGGAATGTCTTCCGCATTGCAATCAATTATATATATGAGCTCTCTGCTGTCAAGAGTGTAAGGAAAGACTCCATTCTTGTTGTCTACTGCTCTTAAATTTCTTTTTTTTTCTTCATCGCCTTTTCCCGGTTCGTTTTCTGGCACTGCTTTAGTGCCACCGAACCTTAGGCGGCGGGGATGAACGACGATATTTCAAAATCTGGTGTGCCCGCCTCATCGCACGACGAAGAATACACTGTCAAGACCATGGAGCAAGGCCACAAACCCACAGAATTCCCTGGCGCTGGCGCTGGCGCTGCATCATGGAGCCCTGAGCACCGCGCTCGTGTCGAGAAGAGCATGAAAAGGAAGCTCGATTTAAGATGCAGTCTTTTCGTAGTGATCTACATTATGAACTACCTGGATCGCAACAATATCGCTGCAGCAAAGCTCAAGGGACTCACAGAGGATCTCGGTATCGAAAACGATGAAGCCAAATACCAGACATGTCTCAGTATTCTCTATGTCGGCTACATCTTGATGCAGGTCCCATCAAACATGATCATCAACAAGATCTCACGACCGAGCCTCTACATTTCGGTCATTATGCTTCTCTGGGGTATGATCTCGACATGCTCTGGCGTGACCACAAACTTTTCCGGAATGGTCGCCACTCGTTTCTTCTTAGGCTTCGTCGAGGCTGCTTTCCTGCCCGGTGCACTTTTGATTCTTTCCAAGTGGTACACTAGGCGTGAACTCACGAAGAGAAACGCCATTCTTTTCTGCGGCAACTTGATCTCCAACGCTTTCTCTGCTCTCGTCGGTGCCGGCGTGCTTTCGAACATGCAGGGCACACTTGGCCACTCAGCTTGGAGATGGCTCTTCTGGAGTAAGTCTCTTTCTTCTCGACCAAAGCATGACCATTCGCTAACATCACACAGTTGAGGGCGCTGCCACGATGCTCATTGCGATCTCCGCTGCTTTCATTCTGCCCGATCTGCCCCATAACACCCGAGGCTTCACAGCGGAAGAGCTCGAGGTCGCCCAGCTTCGCATGACCGAAGACGTGGGTGTAGCGGACGTTGACGCCGAGGACATGGGTACCTTTGACGGATTGTTTATGGCATTGAAGGATGCCAAGGTCTACATCATGATGATTGTCTTTGCGTTCTACGTGGTCGGACTCTCGTTCAACGCATACTTTGTACGTGCTCTCCGCCTTACTTTCGAAGCGATATGCTAACATGCTTGCAGCCTACCCTGACAAAGACCCTCGGATTTGGCTATGTGCCCACTCTCCTCATGAGCGCACCCCCATGGGTGTTCTCCTGTATCTTCTCTGTTTGCATTGCCTACAGCTCCGATAGATTCCAGGAGAAGGTTCGTCACGTCGAGTATTGCTATACATGACCAGTACACCTCACTGACACGAAACAACAGTTCTGGCACATTGTTGGTCCCATATGCATGGGCATGGTTGGTTTCATCATCAGCATGTCCACAGAGGTCGTCGCCGCACGCTACGTCGCCCTCTTCCTGCAAGCCGGTTCTTACGCTGGGTAAGACTTTCTCGATACGCGATCATCTACCATGACATTCTCACTAACCTGTCCTCCCAGTTTCATCGTCTTCTACTCCTGGATCTCCTCCTCCTTCCCCCGTCCCCCCGCCAAACGCGCCGTCGCCATCGCCATGATCAACGCCTTCAGCCAAGTTGGCAACATCGCCGGCTCCTACGTCTGGTCGCTGCCCGCCAACGGCTACCGCGGCAGCTACGCCATCACTCTCGCCATGTTCGGCGCCACGATCTTGGGCTGCTTCCTGTTCCGCGTCATGCTCAACCGCCTCAACCGGGAGCTCGAGCAGCAAGAGGTCGCGTACAACGGCCTCGGCGAAGATGTCGTCGACCCGAACGACGAGAAGTTGCAGCTTGCGAAGGGCTTCAGGTACCTTACGTAGAAGAGCAGGTGCTTTTATGATATGGATTACGATACAGCGTTGATAAATATGTTAGAGACTATACATGAAGAATCTTTTGACCTTTCCAACACATTGAAGCCCCAGCACGTGATAAATTAAAAGCTTGACTCCAGATATTACATGCATCACAACAGCGAAAGCTGCAATCGAATACGGGCCATGGTTTTGAACAGTGAGTGGTTTCGTGCACTGGTACTGTAAACATTACAAAAGCCTAACACAGACTCAACTAGCCAAGCTGGGTGTCGAAAGCAAAACAAAAACAAAGCAAATCTCGTCCTCGACCAAGGGTATCATCGCCACAACCACCAACCCCAAAAACACCACCATCCGCCCGAGTCAACTCTGACCTCGCGAGAGGATCGGGTTGTGATATACACATCGTTCCCTCACCGCTTTCTTCAGTGACCCTTCTTGGCCGCCTCAAGGTGCCACTGCATGACTTTGTCGAAGATGCCCTTGCCGTCAGCCTCGATGACATCACCGTGACAGGGGATGATCTTGTCAAACTTCCACTTGCTGATTTTGGCAACTTCGCGATTAAACGCAGGCTTGTCCTGTGAGACTCCGTGCCAGATCAGGCGTCTTTGGCTAAGGGCCTCGCCTGACGTGCTGTTGAGCCAGTTGAACAGGCGGGAGAGAACACCGCTCTTAGGATCGATGCCGGACTTTGAGAACTGCTCGTTGGCAGGAAGGTTGAACAGAAGATCGCCCTCGATGAGGGTGCCAGATTTGCGGTGGTTGAAGACGATTTCCTTGTTGGCGTGTCCATCGACATACGTGAAGTCGAACTCGGAATCGAAGTCAGGGTCAACGCTCAGCTTTCCCTCTTTGCTCGCTTCCGCGGTGAAGAGGTGCCAGTTTTGCGAGGGGATCTTGAAGTAACCCTGCTTGTCTCTGTACGCTGGCAGCGTCTCGGGCGCGATGACCTTGGCTTCGGGGAACTCCTTGTGCCAGGCTTCCAGGAATATATGGTGTTCTTGGTCCAATGCGACGAGGTACTTGGTCGGGCCAAGAGAAGCCATCTCCGCGCGTACAGTGGGTGTGATGGCGACTGGGGAGAAGATGGCAGTGCTGCCAGAAGCGAGGCGGACAGCAGTGCCGCGACCACCAATCTTCACGCGACCGAAGCGTAGGAAAGGAGTTGAGAAGGTCTTGATGTCTGGAGTTACAGAGCGAATGACCATGACCTTCTCTGGGTCAGAGGGAATCAACTTGTTGACGGAAGATGCCATGGCTGGAATGTCTGCTGTGTTTTGTCCAGGTGTAGTTGAACTTGACAGTGAAATATACTGTGGCAAGCGACCAGTGTAGACAGGCTCAGGTCTTTGTATCTGATTCTTACGGGCGCAGTCGTCTTCGATTTGGAATATCTGGGCTGCACGGTGGTGGTCGCGTCGCGTTTAGTTCGGTCAGATTGGAGCCGAGGGATCCAGTCGAAATGACAGTCGAGTGCACAATTAAGCGTTAGTCAGATATGCCCTGTTGATGAGTGTACTCGTGGGCGGTGCTTGGTAAAAAGATGAAGGGAGGAGTAGTCAGACCATATCGCGCCGCGCAAACAATGAAGTACGACGTCATCCATTTCCTTAGCGAGTTGTAGTCGGCGCCGGAGAGGTCCGGATGGCGACATAAGACCAAGTCTAGGCTCTAACCCTAAGCTGAAACAATCCGCATGTGATCATAAATCTTGGATTATTCGGATCCATTTCACATGTCTTCCGTTCTACTTCTGCGGATTACGTTCTAGTCCTAGCTCCAACTCCTTTCTCATGTGCGGGTCTTTTGCACATGTTATACTTGAATGTTTCCAAAAATAGGCTTAACTACATGTGTGTGTAACGGTAACGAATGCCAAAAAAGCAGATCACTACATGTCCTCATGTAGGGAATACCACAATTGTATTATAGGCCAGCAGCAATTACGAAAGTTCACCTACTAGAGGCTGGCATCGGTATGTTTAATCTTATGATATGCCACCTAGAGGCTGGTGCGAGTCTGTGAAGAATGTCTGATGATGAGCACACCGATTGTATTTGGACATTTCATGCGACGGGCTATTTGTCGTGACTTAAGGACCGGAATGTTACTATTTGGCAGATCAAAGACTTGTGACCTGAATCAATCTATGTGACACGGTTCAGACATGTTTGATGAATGCGAGTTCAATTGTTATGTTGTGTTTAAAGCACACAATCGTCTGATGGGAGTCCAAGGGATGTGATGTGCGCTCGTCGAAAGTCCCAGCCGTCTCCGTCTCCACAAGCGCACAACACCGAGACCTCGCGTGCACAACATTACATAACCAACGAACCAAGAGAGGCAAACTGTACTACTGGCGGCACCACATTCGTCACTGATCGACATGTCTTCACTATTGCGCACATCTTTCGACGCTCCGCCACCTCGTCCTCGGCCGCAACCAATTTCAGACTCCGACGAGAGTTCCTCCGACTCAAGCGCCGCCAGCGTTGATACAGTCCGACCCAACGAACATGAGCAAGTCGCTGGACCTTCGCACTGGACACACTACTTTGACCAAGAACTGTGGTTAGGAAAGACTCTCGCCGACGGTGCTTCCGCTCGTTATCACGTCTACGTAACGCCACCCACCAACCCTAGCAAGGACCCTTTGTTTGTATGCCACCATGGCGCTGGCTCTTCAGGTCTCTCTTTTGCCATATTCGCCCAAGAGATCCGCAAACTGCTCCCTAATGCCGGCATCCTCTCACTCGAAGCTCGCGGCCACGGCTCCTCGGTCATCTCCCAGACAGGCGAAGAAGCGGCTGCAGATTACTCCCTCGAGACCCTCACCTCCGATGCGCTCGTCATGCTCCAAGAAACGCAAGTGCATTTCTCCTGGCCGAAGATTCCTCCCTTGGTGTTCGTGGGCCACTCCCTCGGCGGTGCCGTTGTCACAAACCTCACCACCGTCTACGGCAAACTACTCGCCCCAACACTGATCGGCTACGCCGTCCTGGACGTCGTCGAAGGCTCCGCCATCGAAGCCCTCGCGCACATGAAGACCTACCTCGCCCAGCGACCCTCACTCTTCGACTCTCTAGCATCCAGCATCGACTGGCACACGCGCACACGCACTCTTCGCTTCGCTGCCAGCGCCGAAGTCTCAGTCCCAAGCTTACTGATCCGCACGCCTTCAGGCCGGTACGCATGGCGCACCAATCTCAGCGCTACCTCTCCCTGGTGGGAGTCCTGGTTTGCAGGTATGAGTGCGCGGTTCTTGGGCGGACGTGGGGCGAAATTGCTTGTTCTCGCAGGCACTGATCGCCTTGATCGGGAGTTGATGATCGGCCAGATGCAGGGTAAGTTCCAGCTCGATGTCATCCCCGAGGCTGGACATTTCGTGCAAGAAGATGTGCCAGCTAGACTGGCGGCGTTGATGGTCGAGTTCTTCCGCAGAAATGATCGCAGTCAGATGGTGTTGCCGCCGAAGGTCAGTGAGATGCTGGCCAAGGGGATGAAGGTGTGAAGAGTTGGATCTCTGCATGCCTGCCAATGAGAGCTAAACATACTTACTTTATGTAAACGAAGTCGAAGCCATCAACATAATGGTAGGATGATCACGAAGATAGCGATCAAAAAGTCATGAAGGCTGCAAGGTAGCATCACTTCACGGGAGCTACTTAGACACCATAATACAGCAACAATGAGCATGGTAGATCATGCAAGAATACAAGCTGGATTCACCGTGCTTGGGCCTATTCTCGAAGTTCTTGACGTGATGCTCACCCATTCTAGATACGACATGGTTTCTGTGTGAGCGATGAAAATGGAGATGTCCCAACTGCAACAACGAACGTGACTACGATAAGAAATCGATGCAAAATGTGCAAAAAGAAAGGTCCTACCCGGAATCGAACCGGGGTCGCCCGGACGTCCTACACCACCAAAGTGATGTCGATCAGAACCGGAAGTGATAACCGCTACACTATAGAACCGTGGTTGATATGTCGATCGGAAACATTGCAATTCTTGTGACAAGAGCGACAAAAAAAAATATAATGCCTCAAACTGATAGGTCATCTCGAATGACATGACTACTCGTCTCAGGAAGGACAAGATGGAAAAGCATGCGTCTCAGAAACTTTAATTTGCCTCTACCCTTCTCTCTCAGATCAGAAGGATATAAGATCGTGAATCTTGACAGTTGAGACGCCACGTGGTATATGCCGCTTTACCATGTGGTGCCCGAGATCGTCTTACTCTCCTACGCAGAGTAGGATGGTGTCGGACAAGACGACAGGTCTCAGGACTTCAATATACTTCTACCCTTCGCTCTGGGACCTATTGTCTTACTGAACGGAGCCTACTCCTACATCTTTGCCCATCAACGACTTGATGTATACCGCAAGCCGGACCGAAAACGGATGATCCTTGTGAAGGCCGCAGCGGGAGTAACGACGATTCATTTACTCTTACAAAACACCTCCCATTGAGTCGAACGACCGCAGAGGTACCGGAAACTTGGTACCGGAAACTTTCTCCCGGATTGATTCACTGCCTTCAGCTATCACTTTACTCCTTTGAATACTCACAAGTCTTCGTCATTCGATAGCATGAGCTCCAGCAACTGACAGAGGGACAAGAGCTGTATCCTTGAACTGTAAACATCAAGACTAACCTGGGTAATTGAAAGAGGCATCTGGGTCAGTGGCCTGTTCCAGGCTGCTGAGGAGATATTCACTCGTCTATCTCGTCTCGGATAGATACATACGATCTGTGGCGCTGCTCAGGTTATCACTGCTTCAGACCCCAACAAATAGTGCTCAAGATAGTCTTTCGAAGATGGAGGGACTTCCCAGTCTGAAGCAGTGATACACTGAGCAGCTCCAGATATGGTGTGTATCTTTCCACACCAACTCAAAGCCGTCTTGACTAACCATGACACCGGCACAAACTTGGGCTTGTCCCAAGTTTCTGTCTTGATGTCATGGCTGGTCTGACATAACATCGTATTGTACACGATATTTAAAAGGAGAAGTAGTGTGAAATGTTGAACCTGCTTTTGAAATTTTGATGGCCAGCGACTCGTAGCACGAAGTGCTACGAGTCGACTGGACCAAGCTGGGTCTATTCTATGACATTGGGAATCATCAAAACGTAAGAACAAGCATCCGCGTAACACCAACGCCTTCCATGCTTTCTCTAGGTCATTCCTGAACAACAGTCTCAGAAACGCACAATTACTCCTCGTCAGAGAACACCTCTTCTCCAGCCTTCCTGCGTGCCTTTGAGATTTGTCAGTAGATGATGCAATGTTAGGGCCCTTCGGCGTAAGAACTGAACTCACCATGCGCTCCTTCTTCTTCTTACGCAGCTCAGCAGACGAGAGCTTCTTAGCCTTCTTGGTGGACTCGATCTTGTTACCCATGGCGTCGAACTTCTCCTCCTCATCACCCTTCTCGGTGAGACGGGGACCAGCACCCTGGCCCTGGACCCAGTTGTGACCGGAAGGAGTCATGCGACCGTCAAGAACAGCCCAGACTTCCTCAGTCAAGTCCTTGGTGAACTCGGCAGAGTGAGTGATGATGATAACACCACCCTCGAAGGACTTGATGGCCTTGGAGAGAGCACCAAGAGAGTCACGGTCGAGGTAGTTGGTGGGCTCGTCAAGGACGATCAAGTGAGGACGCTGCCAAGAGCAAGCGGCAAGGACGACCTTGACACGCTGGCCACCAGAGAGACCGCGCATGCGAGAGTGAGAAACAAGCTCGGCGTCAAGACCGAAGTTGGTGCAGTGCTGCTCAATCTCCTTGCGGACAAGGGGACGGAACTGACCAGAGGCAAGAGCCTCCTTCTGGTCAACCTCGGCAACCATCTTCTGGTGAGAGTTGATGAGCTCGGAACGGGGGATCCAGGCGTTGTCAGCAGTCATCATGGGAGTCCATCTCTCAGACTTCATGCCAAGGTTCTCACCAAGGGCGAACGAACACTCATACTCGTAAGAGTTCTTGAACTTTCTACGGGAGTGCACGCCAATGACGCGACGGTCAGTGCCGTCAATTTTGTAGACCTTGTCCATGGCCTTCTCGTCCTCCTCGGTGACGATCTTGTTGGCACGGTCCATGGTCTCACGGTCCTCACCAGTCTGGAAACGCCACTGGATGTACTCGGAGGGAGTAAGGTCGAGGTGGTGGTCGATGTGAGCGAAAGCGTGCTGCTTGATGTAGGCGATACGGATGTTCTCGTGCTGGTAGACGTCACCAGAGGTGGGGATGAGCTCACCAGTCAGGACGTTGACCAGAGTAGACTTGCCGGCACCGTTGGGGCCAATGACGGCAATACGGGAACTGAGCGAGCACTGGAAGTTAATGTCGGTGATCTGGGGCTTGCTGGAGCCGGGGTACTGGAAGGTCATGTTGCTGACACGGACAATGGCCTTGGCCTTGGTCTTGACACCCTCAAGGAAACCGGGCTCAGGGAACTTGAACTCCATCTCAGAGGCACCAAGCTCGTAGTAGGACTTGGCAGAGGGGACACGCTTGACGAACTCAGTGAGCTTGCCACGGTAACGCTTCAGCTTGAAGCGCTCGTAGTGGATGACGTGCTGGACAACGTTGTCAAGGAACTTGCTGTCGTGAGAGATGATGATGGATGTGCAAGGAGAGTTGACGAGGTAGTCCTCGAGCCACTTAACGTTCTTCACGTCCATGTGGTTGGTGGGCTCGTCAAGAAGGAGAATGTCGGGCTTCTCGAAGACGGCACGGGCAAGAGCCAACTTCATCTTCCAACCACCAGAGAGGGCGGTGATGGGACCGGAGATTTGCTCCTCGTTGAAGCCGAATTCGAAGAGACCCTTCTTGATGTCCTCATCGGGAAGGGTGATGCCGACAGAGCGGAGCTTCATGATGGTCCAGGCGATGGTGGTCATCTCAGTGTCAGCAGAGTCAAGATCGTGCTCGACGTAGACAGTCTTGACCTCGCTCTGCTTGGGGAAGCCCTCGACCTGCTCGTTGTTGATGGCACGCATGAGGGTGGTCTTTCCGGAACCGTTGGGGCCGAGAAGACCGTAACGCTGGCTACGCTTCAGGCGGAGAGTGGTCTGGTTGAGCAGAATCTTGGCACCGTAGGCCAAGTTGAAGGTGCAGTTGCAGAGATCCTCACCCTCCTCCTCATCGGGCTCGACAACACCGGCGGCCTCGCCCTCGGGCATGCAGCGGAGGCGGAGGTTCTCGATGACGCCCTGGGGACCGTCGCCAATGATGGCGGCAACGTAGGGGCCGAGCTGGGTGGACCAGCTGAGGGCCTGCATATCCTTGTCGTCGACCAAGTGGCCGGCGATGGCGCAGATGTACTCAAGGACGGGGCCGAACTTCTCGACGGCGTCCTTGTGCTTGGGGGTGAGGAGGTCAGTGAGCTTCTCAAGGATAGTCTTGATGTCACCGGCCTTGGAGACCTCGGGAAGCTTGCCATCGTCACCGACGTGACCGACACGCTTGAGAGTGGCAAGGCCCTGCTGGGTCTTCTCACGAGCCTCGGGGTCAGCCAAGTTGTCGTAGTTGTAGGTAAGCTGGGGCATGAGCTTGGGCAAGAAAGAGGCAACAATGTTGGGGTCCTCGACAAGCTTGCACATGTTGTCGACGATGACGGCAGATTTACGCTTGATGGCGGTCTCACGCTCCTTAAGACCACGCTCGAGCAGAGGGGTCATAATGGCGAGAGTGGGCTCGTGGACGTCAGTGACGAAAGTGGTGGCACCGAGCAAGTGAACGGTCTCGGGGACGTTCTCAGGCTTGGCGATACACTTGATGAGCTCGGGGATGAAACGCTCGATATCCTTGTTGGAGATCAGGGCGCAGATCTTCTCCATGGTGCCGTAGGCCTTCTTCTTGACCTCGGGCTTGGTGTCCCACATAGCCTCAGAGACAATGGGGAGGAGGTCGGGAACACGGAGACCAGTCTGGACGGGAGCGCTCTCGGCAAGGGCCTCGATACACTCAAGATCGGTCATCTTCTCGGGCCACTTCTGGGCCTCACGGATGCTCTGGGTGTAGTAAGGGATGACGATCTTGACGGCGTTGGGGTTGATGGACTTGGTGATGGAAAGGGCGGCGTTCTGGGCAGCGACCTTGACGGGAGCCATCTTGTCACCAACGGCGGAGAGGACGCTGGGAAGGAGGGCGGCCAGGTAGGGCTGGACAATGTGGGAGACATCGGCGTGGTTGGCGATGGCGGCGATGGTCTCGCAGGCGTTCTGGCGGGCATCGGCGTCCTTCTTGTTGGAAAGCATCTTCTTGATGCCCTCGAGGAACTTGGTAGGGGCGGCCTCAGCCTCGATCTCGCCGTTGATGAACTGGGCAATCTCGATGGCAGTGCCCTTGGCCTCATCACCGACCTTGCTGATGGCCAGCTTGGCCATCAGCTCGTCGAGGACGGCGACGGACTGCTTGTTCTCTTTCTTCTGAGCCTCGGCCATCTTGCTGGACTCTAGATGTGGTGTAGAAGGTGGGTGGGTGTCGAGAGACTGTGGAGGGGCGAGAAGGGAGGGTGAAAAGCTGCGAAAAGTCGCCAAGCGAAAATTTTGGTGGGGCGGCCGGGAGATGCTACTGCGCTGTCTCGAAGTAATGGGCTCGCTTGTGGAGGAGTGTAACAAAGTGATGCGCTGCGCTGGAAAAGCGACAGAAACTCGCAAGAAAAGCGGCAAGTGCAAAGAGAGTGGTAGGGGTGGTTTGAAAGGAGGTAGGTGATTTGGTGCAACAAGAGCTGAGCTTCTCGTCCTTATGTATGTCTATTCGTGCTGATGAGAGAAGTTTCTCACATCCGCTAGCGCCCAACAGGGTCTCCAATCATCAACAGCGAAGGCAAATGCCTTTCAACCAGGTGGCGTGGCGCGCTGATTGTGATACGTCGTCTGTGATGGGACACCGCTACCGCCTCACTACTTGCACTGAGCGGCATATGGCAACAGAGTGTACTCTTGCATGTATACCACATTACTATATATTCGTCCGTCTTCGTACAGAACGTTCGGATCACGTTATTGTGGCTTATCGCTGATAGGGAGCCCCTCATCGCTTTGACGATCGTCAGATGGCAACGTGGTCAACCGTCGAAATGAAAGACATGGGATCGCACCTGTATCACACGCACGTGTTCAATTGCGATACATCGATGGCTCATCGTCTCCCATAGTCCATTCCGACCACCTGCAAACGATTCTTCCATTTCTGTGACAACAATCTCCCCAGGAAAAAGTTTATTGCCCACCCCGTATCGAGCATCCAGTAGGGCTGGCAAAAGCGCTTGCTGACCGCAATCCACGGTTGCCGAGCCAAAAAAGCGTTTGCACGTCAGAAATCTCAAACCTCGCCACACCCTGGCGTGGCCGAATCCCTCTGCTTGCAGCCCGCATCACCGCCTTGCCGGCCGACCGCCTTTTCCAATCTCGCGCCAGACCAGCCATAGATCAGCCGCACTATCCCGCGCCGCCCAACACATATTTTCTTCCGGGACCGCGAGCGGGCCTCGGCTCATGTTTAGCATCGTCTAGAAGGTGATGGCTTTTCTAGTACGACCATTGTTTATTTTTTGTTGAAGCTTAGTTTGACAGATGACGTTTTGCCGTGTGTTCGGACGACCTCCGAATCCTACACTCAGTATGTGTATCAACTAGACTCAATATGAGCTATCCGGCGTGTTGATCAGGATATTTTTATGTGCATTTAAGTTGCCAAGAGATCCCAAATAAGTGGCTTGATGTCAGTCTGAGTAAGGGTAGGGGTTGGGGTAAGCACGTGTTCGACGACATCAAACAAAACTGCAATTTTGTTGCCAAATAGGCCGTAGAGATATGTGAAGATATATGAAGGTTATTATATCAACACTTGGTCGTTGTGGTTTTTGTAGCTCTGTTGTAGGAGTGTGGGATAACTTTTGACCCAAAGCAGCTTTGAACTTGGAAAGACGTCCAACAAAGCAACGTAAGTTGCGCCACCTACTTCATGCCGACTACTGCTCACTGCACTCGGAATCCAATTCAACATCAAATTTTAACAGTTAGCCGGAAGGATGATACAGGGATGGTAATGTTGCTGGTCTATGGTGTCCATGAACGCGTCACAAGGACTTCAAAAGCATGAACTATCAAGATTGAACTTATACGACTATCAACAACAGCTCACAAATAAATGTAGTTGGTTTCATCCCGAGGTGACATGTCAAACACACTTCGCTGACGTGTATGGGTTTCACTGCTGTAGACTTAGAGTTCGAGCCGTGCAAACAAGCTTAGTGCGTGCCTTCCTCACTTGACCCAACGTCACAAGCACATGCATCAGTGCTCTGAAAAGTCACAAGATCACAAGGTCGTTTAATCAATTAACAGATATCATACAATTGATCCCCACCACTCAACCTCGCGTAAGGCTGTACTGACTTGGCCTGACCCAAACATATTAACTGAAAGTCATGAACAACCTGCCGCAAAAGGGGAGTTGAGTTGCATAAACCAAAAAAAAACCATCAATCTAAGCGGAGAAATTGCCCAATCCAAAGGTGAATCTAGTTCTTCGGGGGGTAGCGGTTCTTGAAGAGCCATCTGTAGAAAAGTTAGATACGAGCAGCGAGATCACACCATATATCAAGGAAACTTACTGGCTGACGTAGTAGTCACCAACAGCGAAGAGGCCAACAACACCAGCCCAGGCACCGGCAACCTTCCAGGTAAGCTCGCGAGCGTTGTACTTCTTGTAGGCGCCAAAGCTGAGCAAGCCACCAAGCGCGGCGACAGCAACAACGTTACCAATGACAACGGGGTTACCCTTGTTCTTCTCGGCCCACTCTTCGGCCTCCTTAGCCTCCTGCTTGGCCTTCTTGCCCTCGACACCGGCCTTCTTCTTGAGCTCCTCAGCCTTCTCATCAGCCTTGCGGCCGAAGTCTCTTGCGCTCTGCTCGGCCTTGGTAGCGGCGTTGTCACCGGCCTGCTTGAGCTCCTCCGCGGTCTCACGGGCGTGCTGGGCAGCCTTCTCCTCGGCCTGCTCGGCCTCGCGCTGAGTATCCTCGAACGAAGATGCCGACTGGAGGTGAGTGCTGTCGAGAGAGTCGAGGGAGTGCACTCCGCTGTCGTCATGTGCGATCTCGGGGATGTAGTCGGGCATCCTGAGGGATTTATGTTAGCCTTTGGACGCGATTTGTAGATACGACGTGATGACATACTTCTCCTCGTCGGACTGCTTCGGGCCCTTGGCGGCAATGTCTGCGTAGCTCATGTCGGCGGATTGAGACTCTTCTGATTTGCTTTCAACAGGGGTGCCGTTGGACTGCGACTCTTGCGCGGGCTTGGTCTCGGATGCTGAGGATGCGGGTGCAGGCGCGGGAGTCTCTTCGTGGGGCTTGGGTGCTTCGACGGGCTCGGTGTGTGGTGCTGGGTCTCCTCCACCAAGGGGTTCGATGGGCGCGGCTACGGGGAGGTCGCTGTCACCGTTGGGACGTTGGAGGAATTCGAGGTTGTTCTCTGTAGACACTTTGGTTGGGAGACACGGTTGGCTTGTGTTTGCGGGAAATACGCGATTTTTTGGTATTGCAAGAGGGATGGGGTAGAGGGTCCTTACTGCTGGCTGACGGGCGTGTGATGCGATCAAATGCGACTGGGAATGCAGGTGGGTAGTAGTTGGCTGGCGCACCAGAGGGCAGGCGCATATGCGGGCATGATCTTGCCTGCTTCGGAGCTTGAGCGCCTCCTTGGCGCACGATGACGTGTGAATGGGCATGGGCGCGACCACCGCGGCGAACTCGAAAGCCAAACGCGCGACCAGACATGTGATTGCGGTAGCTTGTCGTCAGTATTGACATATACACTCGCACTCCATATATGCCAACCTCGGTATAAACACATATCAAAACCACCACACCGCACATACCTCAACATGTCAGGCGGCTGGAACACAATTGAGTCGGATGCTGCAAGTATATCCACGCTAACAATGCACCCACTATAATAAGAGCTTCAAGCTAATATAACTATCTCTCTTTAGGGCGTCTTCACATACCTCATTGAATCTCTCGGCACGAAGAATGTCCAGTTTGAGGAGCTGATCTCTCTCGACTCTGAGTCGCTTCAGCAACTCAACCCCATCGGCGTCATCTTCCTATTCAAATACCCGACTGGCGAGAAGCCTCAGAAAGACAAGCCTCAAGATGGCGAGTTCGACTTTGCTGCTGTAGAAGCCCAGGGGGAGGAGAATGTGTGGTTTGCAGCACAGACAATCCAGAATGCTTGCGGAACTCAGGCACTGCTGAGCGTGCTTTTGAACAAGGATGGAAGCTCGGACGACGGCAATGTCGACATCGGCCCAAACCTCAGAGAGTTCAAGGAGTTCACATCAGGCTTCCCTGCAGACGTAAGTTGGGAGAATGGGACTCAAATACATCATGGAATTTATACTAACTTACTGTATACAGCTCCGTGGCGAGGCGCTATCGAACTCCGACCTCATTCGCGACACCCACAACTCCTTCGCGCGCAGCTCACCCTTTGTGAGTGACGAGACTCGCATGGCGACAGAAGACGACGACGTCTACCATTTCATCGCTTATACCTCAATCAATGACACACTTTACGAGATCGACGGCCTGCAGCCAGCACCAATTCGACACGGAGATGTTGGCGCTTGCCCTCGAGAGATCTTTGCCGATGCTGTCGTACCTGTACTCCAGACCAGAATCGCGCGGTACCCGCAAACAGAAATCAGATTTAACTTGCTGGCCATGTGCGAGGACTTGAGAATACAGGCCAAGGCGATTGGAGACCAAGAGATGCTGGAGCGCGAGGAGAGGAAGAGGCGAGAGTGGAAATGGGAGAACGCTCTGCGAAGACACAACTTTGTTGGCTTCATTGGTGAAACGATGAAGGGCGTCACAGCTGCCAAGTTGAAGGAGGGGACCTACGAGAAGTGGGTCGAGGATTCAAAGGCGGTAACACAGAAGAGATCGGAAGACCGAAAGAACAAGGGCCACGGTGCCGATGAGATGGACATGTCATGATATCAGTGCTCGGAAAAAATGATCTGGACAGTAATGTATCTTGACTAGTACACGCAGCTTGTTAGTTACGTCTTGTCTTGTCCAGTCGAAAGAGTACTAAGCGCAAGCAGACCGGAGGTATCATTACAAGCGCACACCGCGCCGAGAATACCGTTTGCCATGAGAATCAAATAAGGGCAATCACTACCCGGTAGCTTCTGCACTTGTTCACCCAAGCATTTCATCGATCGCATAAGTGAAGAGTACTTTGTCTGGTTTGCAACAGCTGATTATGCTAGTATCTGTTAAAGAGAGACATCCTCTTTCATGAGCTGGTCTTTGTGCGGTAGCAGCAAACCAATACTGCATTGAAATAAAACGCCAATCGTCAACGTCAATACACATCGACTTTGCGCCTATCACCCAAAACTGCAAGCAAGATGTCACGTTATTTCATACCTACTGAACATGATGCAGATCCACAGGGCATCATCCTCAACCGGATTTCGTTCATTGAGGGCATAGTGAGAGAAGCGATCGAGCTCGCTGGGCCACAGGATGGCGCAGAAGATAGAATGAGGGCGTTCTCTCACGAGCATCGGGAAGAGCTTGACAGCACTTTCGACGCTCTGATCAGCATGATCCGCCGCCTGGCGATTCCCTTGGAGTCATCGGATGGCAATTCCAGTAACTCCAATCCAACGCCTGGTGCCACAAATACTTATTCGAATGATGTCGCTACCTTGCCGCCAGACACACGAGTCGATGGTATGACTGGGCGCCTTGGAAGCGTCTCGACCACCATGGAAACGGCCGAGGATGAACCAGAGATCATACCGCATCATGGGAGTGTCAAGAATCCCATCACTAGCATATCTTGGGTCACTGCACTTCCTTTGAGAGAAGCTGAAAGGGCTGCGCAAAGACAAATGAGCACGTCTGACATGCAGACCTCTTAAGTTTGTTAGCAGCGCTCACAAGGTACAGACACCCTTATGTCCGCCCCTGCGCAGTCGGCCCAAAAGCCACTTTGTCGTTTTGATACCTTACATGTAGAGTATTACATCATTTACTGTGAACAGTTCATTCTAAGAATTTCCCTCGCCAATGTAATCACCATCAGATAATCACGCATACATTGAGCCCGAACGCGATGAGACGCGAATCGTCTTGGGCGAGCTCTATATTGTGACTATAAAGTGCAATCGAGAGTGCAACGGGAGAACTGCTTGCTGCTGTCTTACACCTCAATCCCATTGGGCGCAGAAGCGCCATTCATTCTTTGTTGTCCGTGAGAGACTTGATTGCTAGCATATAGGCCTAGGAAGTGAGAAAAACACCGGAAGAAATCACCATTTATATCAGAAGATACCGTGCGGAACAGCAAACAACTGTCATTTCTACAAATCAGGGCAAGACGGGGAGCCATGATCCACCCTTCCCAAGCACACCAGCCCGCGAACACCATGGACACCCTCTACACACCCACAGACCCCAACCTCACAGGAAGCCAAGCGCTTCCCTTCCTCCGAAACTGCATCGACAGAGTCGCGCAAGTGGCAGTTTTGACAGGAAACTCGGAGCAGGCTATCATGAGGCACTTCTCCGAGCACGCCTTGCACTTCAATGCTTTATTGCGTATCCTTGACCAAGCCTTTCAGCTCCCTGCTCCCTTTCCTCCAGCGGTAGTGCGCACCGACAACATGACTGGAGCCACACTTACAGTCACCCGCGAACCAGAGCCGGACTTCGCTAAAGTTGCGAATATGGAGAGTCTGGAGGCCAGCCAGAAACAGGTCTGGATCAGCTGTGGGCACAATCAGTCAAGTAGTCAAACTACCTGACAATCAAAGCCTTGGGCTATCAATCAAGAATAAATAATATTTAAGATCCTTAATTAGTTTAATAAAAAATAATGAGTTAATCAGAACTTGTTAAGTTTTGGATACTCCCTAGAATACCACTAACCCTAACCCTATCAAAGCCAACTCCAGGTAACGTCAACCACCTTGAAGCGGGACACACCTAGAATCACAGTATATTTTGATACGTTGCATCTGCTGAACTGTATCTAATAGGAGTAGCTGAAGGTACGAGTATCTACACGCCGTTCTGGGCTGTATCTCAATCAGACCGACATCGTGCCCAGAGCTATGAGAAAGACGGCAGCAGTTGTGAGCCACGCTGTACATTGAGACCCAGATTGCAGAGAATTGATTGCTACTGCTAACACGCACCTTGTTTAACCTCATTTTGACTTAAGCAATTTCAGTAAATTCCCATTTTTCAAAACCAATCTGATTGCTCAGGTGACATGCAGGTCTCATAACTAAATGTATCTCGTTATTCTTTGTACTGAAAGACGAGCAAATATGCGTCGTAACTACATAATAGAGTGAGGTACAAGGCGTGTTCTACCATCTCTGAACATACATCAAACCATGGATTTTATGGCCACGGAAAACGCCTCAAGAGAGTCTGAATCCACTACAGACCTACAGATCCCAACCTCCGTGACAGCCCAGCACTTGCCCACATCCAGCAGTGTATCCTTCAAGTTACAGCGCAAGCAATCGGATCTGGAACTTCGGTGTCTCAAGTCCGGAGTCGTCTCTCTCTCAACACCAGACACAATTTGACGCTTTCTTGTGAACTTTGGATGAACTCTTCTCACCCCAGGATGCTGATTTGACGACGGCAATGCGCAGTGAGAATGTTGACGCGGCTTCTCTCAAACGCAGCTCAAGAACAAGTCAAAGCAGCACCTGCCCAACAGAATCGAAGTGACGAAGACTGGAGAGTAGTACACCTCGGCAGCTGGTTCGAGGGCCTTCCCAAACTCCCTGACAACATCGCACATCAGCTTGCCCAATCCGGCCAAAACAATGCCTATGCTGACACCGATCATCGCAACAATCAACCCGACGAGCCTAACAGGCGCAACACCTCCGCCAATCAGGTCGATGACAACACCTCCGATTCTTCTGGCATCGATTATCCTATGTCCGACCCTTTCCCGACCTGTACCAGACTCGTTCTTGACCATCGGGCCGGATTTGAATCTTGGGCTGAATGGAAGCGAGATGAATTCTGGCAAAGTGTGAATCCCAGAGCAAACGACGGTCGACAGCTGCAAGCTTGAGATTGTTTTCAAGTTGGAGGAAGTCATGTGTGCCCGGTTTGCGTATCTATATGGCAAGAGGGCCATTACACATCATGCTGTTGAGTAATTGATTGTATGAGCTATTGATCAGAAAGATTCTTTCCCAATTCGGACTTCCATTGATCAAATCAATTGTGTGAAACGGAGCCGCATTGTGTTTCCCTTCCGATCGACCCAAGACTCCCGTGTTGACACCAAAACCTCTCCTATATACACTCGCACCATCTTGGACAGGCCTGGCAATCAATCTCCCCAGGATTGGTTAGCACATCTGTACGTGATTTCCTCACCTTTGGGAGATCGAACGAACAGCGGGCGCCCGACTCTTTGCTTTTCAATCTCAACGAGTATCCTTTGCACAAAGTCGATCCTCTTCTGATTGCTCGTGTCTTCGATGTAAATTCGCAGGACGGTGCCATCGGTCCGATGCGTAGACTCGTTATCCTTGTATCTCCAACGATCATCAGGCGCTGCGAACTTGTGAGCATCGCCGATAGGACAATCCACGTTTGACTGGTCCCCTAACACGGACTTTGCTGGCATGGCTGTATTTTTGCGCTTCCAAAAGGACCGCCCAAGGTACAGACCGATCTTAGGAATGAACGAGAGCTGATGGCGGATTGTTCCGAGCAAGTATCTCCAAGCGTTTATGTCGGTGACAAAACCCACCTTGTCGTCTGCCCAGTGGTAATAAAGGACCAATTCCTTGGCCATCTTCATTTGCTCCGCATGTGCTAGGAGGAACTCCCTTGCTCCCTCCGCACTGCACTGTAGGTGGAAGATGCGGCTGTAGAGGTGCTTCAAAGCCAATTGCGAAAGCCTCCTATCGACCAGTAGTAGACTGGTGCAGTTACCGACACCTCTGGCGAGAATGCTCTTGGATGGTTCGGCTATCGTTGACAATCCGTACTTTAGCGATCCAAAATACGTTGTCTTGGTTCCGTTTCGTTTCGAGTAGAGCTTTGTGGACATTGTAGATCTTCCCGGTATCTTGAAATCCCTAGGGTATTCGTATATGTGAATATTGGAGCCAGGAAAACGAAATCCCATGATGCGGTCGATGATACCCTGACACTCCACCAAACGTGTCAAGATATTACGCTTGGAAGGAGCAAAGCGGCGGTGAATATCTCGCTTCCAGGCTCTACTGTGGCCCAGGTCTTTGTTCAGCTTGTCGAGCGGCTTCGCATCTTTGATACCAAACTGTATGGTTTTCGACGAGACTGACGGTGCTCGCAAACAACAACCTGTTATGGTGCCTTGACACGTTTTCAAATTGTCTTTGCCGATGAGTGCATTCTCCAAATGTGTGGTCCTCCAGAGATCGTTCTCGAATCGCAAATTGATCAGAGTCACGTTGCGCAGGACAAGGCAGTAGAATGCTGAGCGTGTAAAGTCGATGTGCCTGAACGTCACATTCGAAAGCTTCACATCCATGAATGACATGCGATGAAATTTGCAGCCGATGAACTTAACGTTCACCATTTCGCAAGACGACTTGAGCCGTAGGCCAGACTGCTCGCATCCTTGGAATCCCACATTGGACAGGCTCATGCGATGTTCGTCTGCCTTCTTGCAGGGCTTCCATTTTGAGAAACTTGGGCTGTCTGTGAAAGTTACTGATGAGAGTGTGCTTCTCACCCGAGGCTCGATATCTTTCTCTTGCGTATTGCCGGTGGGCAAGATACAGGGCAATTTTTCCGTAGCACGTGGCTCGTCGACCTGGGGCTGGGCTTGAACACAGCTTTGCAATTCCTCGAGCAATTCGGTCTGGGCCCCTTCTTGTGCAGCATCGAGTGTCTGCGGCAGTTCATCCTGACTTTCTGCTGTATCTTGCAATGATTTCACTTGGCACACTGAAGCCGGAACATCTTCCTTTCTTTCGCTGTGGTGGGATGCTTCAGGCCCCGCTGTGTCGAGTCGTTCTTGTGTGAGATCCTTATTGCCAATGTCCTCGGGCCCCGGCCGCGCAGGCAGTACTTCGACTGACTCGCGAACTGCGACCTTTGCGACAGACTCTGGTGTCTCTGCTCGTTGCTGCCCCTTCCACAACTGGTACCGATGGTGCGCGAGTCTTTTCAGTTGAGCAAAATTGTTGGCTCGATCGCGAGCAATCTGATCCCCAACTCCGGCCGTGGTGCATTCAGCTTCGTGTCTCACCTTGCTCTCCATCCAAGCGCCGAACCACGCGGCAGCGATCCGTATGTGTTCGTGAATCATCATGTTGAGGAATGTTGTTGTGTGTTTCGTGCAAGGTCGATGTTATGATTCGGTTGTATAGTTGGATGGTAAATGCAATGGTGAAGTGGCGGAGAGGTAATTTAATAACATGGGGCTGAACGAGCATGATTAGCTACTGCCACATGCATGTTGTCAGCATCACTCAGTCATGTGAAGATTTGGTGACTTGAATCGCTTCAAATGAGTCTATAGATTGTGAGCTTCACTTCACTCAACATGTGCTTAGAACAAGAAAGAAAAAAGATCTTCGCCAGATGTGCAGCAGTGTGGTATATATGCGAGTGACAAAAGAAAAAATCAACCAGAATACTCCTGCGCTCAACCTTCATGAGGCCTCTCTGCTGCCTTCGCGTCCCTCAGTCTTGCCACTTTCTCATGCCTGATACACCATAGACTCCACGCCACGCCAACGACACTGCTGATCAGCGTCAGATAGTACGCACTCGCGTAACAATCTCTGCCATCGCTGCAGATCAACTCGCCGTTGCTGCCGCCCTCACCGTTTCCGCCATGAGAGTACGAGTGCTTGTCCAAGATGCTTCCATAGACGAGGTTGAAGACGTTGCCTGAAACGACGGGGGCCATAGTCATGGCGCCCCAGTTGATGCCCATGCCAGATGGACCGAAGGCGTCTGCAACAAGAGCTGGATAAACGCCGAAGAGAGCGCCGTATGCAAGACCAGTGAGGCCTGACAGCAGGAAGAGTTGGTTCGGGTCCTGCAAAGTGAGGCCGACAACTTGGGCTGCGGTGAAGATGCAACCGGATCCCACGAGGGTCCAGAAGCGAGAAGCGTGATGATGGATCAGCCAGTCAGAGCCAATGCCTGAGATGAGGCGGCCGAGGAAGGAGCAGAATGAGATGATGCCGACGTGCAGCAACTGATGCTTCTGGATAAAGTCGCGGGAGACAGAATCATCGTAGTGGTACCATAATGCTTTGGTGACGTTGCCAATGTTGTTGATGGACATGAGACCGACGCCGCAAAGAAGGCCAAGCATAATGAATAGCTGCCAGAATTTAGGGGTCTTGACAAGAGCGAAGCCTGTAATATCTGGATGGTGTGCCGCGTGCGGCTTGCGGTCGGCAATGTCGCCTGGACACGATGATGTTGGGGACGAGACGAGAGATGATGTTTCGTCGGCGTTCTCTGGAATTTATGTTAGCAGGTTGTGGGTAAGCTGTGCGAATTGTAGTCTTACCATTGTCAGCTTTGGCGCTGTTGTTGCTGTTGTGCCTACCGTGCTGACTTCGAGACCTTCGCATGGGATTGCTGTCGGTCCTCTTGTAGCCAGGTCGCTCCTCTTCGGGAACAGCATCATAAGGTGAGGTAGCCGGAATGATTCTGAGGAACAGCATGCCGACAAATACCATGCAGAAAGTGCCGGTGGCCAAGAGCAACAACAGACCAGCCGTGTCATCAGGGAAAGCAATTCCACCAACAAAGGTAAACAGGAACGCACTCAAGCCGAACCCGCTCAACGGGAAGGCTGTTGCCGTTCCTCGATGGCGTGGCCAATTGGTAGCACACGTCTTGATCGAAGCACCGAAAGCACTACAGCTTCCCACTCCTGTCAGGAAGCAGCAGAAACCGAGCAGGCCAATCGAGTATCCCTGTCCACTAGCCTCGTATGCCTTGTGTAATGGGAAGTATCCGCAAGCCAAACAAATGCAACCCAGCAACACACCCCATCTCGGGCCTCTTGAGTCTATCAGCAGGCCAGCCGGGATTCCCGTTGCGTACATGCCGAGGTTTCCTGCATTCCCAAGGACATTGATCTCGGTGGCAGAAAGGCCTAGTCGATCGGCGAAGGAAGGCGCCCATGCTGAGAAGCCATAATTTGTGCCGCAAGCGAGGGCTATGAGGGTACCGGCGATTACGGAAATGATGCGAGCTTTCCGATGGGTTTGCTCCGGGGAGAATGGCGCTTGGAGTGTCATTGTAGGAGAGAAGGCTCTGGTGTAAGCGCACTATGCGCAAGAGATGGAGGCCGAGTCGCAACTATGTCATCGGAGTGTAGGGAGGAATTGGATTGAAGAGTGTAGGCGGTAGAGGTGTTTGTCGAGCGCGCAAGGAGGTAGAGATGTTTGGTCGAGGGCACAAGGCGGTAGAGGTGTTTGTCGAGTGGGAAAGCCGGTCAATGGGTTTGGTAATGGAATTGAAACAAGATACAGGAAATGGAAGAGTGGGAGACGGGCGAAAGGAAGGACAAATGAATTGATGTGATGTGATGTGGTGTTGGGAATGCGTGATTATTATTGCAGGAGGAGCAGCAGCGGCGGCGGCGCGAAAGACGCCCGAGATAAGCAAGCAAGCAAGAAAGCAAGACACGCCTTATCTCGCTCGCCCATTGAAGCAAGCAGCAAGCAGTTGGTTGCGTGTAACTTACGTCGGCAATCCACTTCCGAGAAGCTTGCCTGCTTGCTTGCCTGCTTGCTTGCCTGCTTGCTTGCCTGCTTGCTTGCATCATCACAAGTGTCCCGACGGTTTGTCTTAAAAAGATAACGTTACTTGCACGTGTGTACTTGTGCACATGTAAGGCGAGGAGGCATACTGTTACATCCATCTTGTCTCAATAATAATATAGCATTCCTCTGCTTATTGGCTTTTCTTCACAGAAAATCAACTTGCTTGCTGCATATCCTTGCACGCCATACTCTATATACATACTCGCAACACTCTTTTCAACACGCCGAGACGCGCAATGTGTGTGCGTAGGCGTATAGGAGGACACGTACGGATCCGAGGTATTATAATATAGGAGGGCGATCGAGACAACGCTGTCGGCACCATCTACACCGTATATCTTGCCTAAACGCGCCAATATCGGCATACGCTACACCTCGTCATAATATATACAGTATACATCACTCTGCAACACACAACCTCACGCATATATATCAACCGCACGACATGCCGACGTCGGTGCCGAGCATCGGTAAGTTGACGGTCAAAGGATGGAGAACGAGGCGGGGTTTGATGTTTATCGCGGGGCCGGCCATCAGGGCAAGCATCCTTCGGCTCTGCTGGACACGGCCAGCATCGGCTATCGTATCGTATAGCTTGATGCAGCATGGCCACTGGACAGTGGACACATCTTAATTATCAGCACACGTAGACAGCCAATTCTTTCCTTCTTACACATCTCTCTCTCTCTCTCTCTCTCTCTCTCTCTCACTTTTTTTCTCTCTCTCACTTTTTTTTCTCTCTCTCACTTTTCTCTCTCTCACCACTTTTGCCAGTTCCTCCCCAAGTCCCCTTCGACATCTTCAGCCAACAGGCAACAACAGTAACAAACATGGCTTCTACCGATGGAGCCAAATCAACACAAAGGTATGTACTTTTGAGCACTCCTTGTTGAAGAGACACTGATCATAAGCCCAGCATTTACACTGCGTCCTTCGCCTTCTTCGAGGCGCTTTGGGAGGCTGGCGTCGAGCATGTCTTCGTCAACCTAGGCTCTGACCACCCTGTAAGGATGAAAGACACGATACTACACGATCCATATGAACATAGCTGACCTTAAGTCCTCCCCATTGGATAGTCCATCATCGAAGCCATCGTCAAGGGCCAAAAAGAGAAGCCAGACCAGTTCCCTCGCATCATCACATGTCCGAACGAGATGGTCGCCCTGTCAATGGCAGACGGATATGCTCGTCTGACCGGCAAACCACAGTGCGTGATCGTACACGTCGACGTCGGAACTCAAGGCTTGGGAGCTGCCGTACACAACGCCTCGTGCGGCCGAGCACCGGTGTTGATCTTCGCCGGTCTCAGCCCATACACTATCGAGGGCGAGTACAGAGGAAGCAGGACGGAGTACATCCACTGGATCCAAGATGTTCCGGATCAGAAGCAAATCATAAGCCAGTACTGCCGGTACACTGGTGAGATCAAGAGAGGACGCAATGTCAAGCAGCTTGTCAACCGAGCCCTTAGCTTTGCCCTCAGCGAACCAAGAGGGCCGGTATACTTGGCAGGCGCCAGAGAGGCCATGGAGGAGGAGATCGATCCTTACCAGGTTGAACAGCAGTACTGGAATCCGGTCGAATTGGGCGGCCTGAGCAAGAAGCAAGTCGAATCGGTCGCGGATATGCTTGTCCAAGCAAAAGAGCCACTCGTCGTCACTGGATACAGCGGACGTAACCACGCAGCCGTAGGCGCACTGGTGGAGCTTGCAAGCACCGTCAAGGGCCTCCGTGTCCTCGACACCGGCGGATCCGACATGTGCTTCCCAGCCGACCACCCTGCCTGGCTCGGTCTCCGCTACGGCATCGACGAATCCATCAGAACAGCCGATTTCATCCTCTGCATCGACGTCGACGTTCCCTGGATAAACACTCAATGCAAGCCGAGGAAAGACGCCAAAATCGTGCACATTGACGTCGACCCTCTCAAGCAGCAGATGCCCGTTTTCTACATCGATGCCATCGCCCGCTACAAAGCCGATGCCGAGACCTCCATCTCCCAGCTCACCGAACACATCAAGAACACTAAATCAGACGCCATCTCCTCGCAAGCTTTCTCAGACCGCTGGACAGCATTACAGCAAAGTCACAAATCCCGCCTCGAAACCATCGCATCGCAAGCCAAGGCCGCCGACGATGGCTCCTACGCCACGTCATACCTCATGTCTGAAGTCCGCAAGGCGGTGCCCAAAGACACCCTCTGGGCCATCGAAGCCGTGACGCAAACCGGTTTCGTCGCCGACCAAGTCCAGGCTACGATTCCGGGCTCTTGGATCAACTGCGGCGGCGGCGGCCTCGGATGGTCTGGTGGAGGAGCCCTAGGCATGAAGCTCGCGAGTGACGCGCAAGCCGGCGGTACTAACAAGGGCAAGTTCGTGTGTCAGGTCGTCGGCGATGGGACGTTCTTGTTCAGCGTGCCCGGCAGCGTGTACTGGATCGCGCAGCGGTACAACATCCCCATTCTCACCATCGTGCTGAACAACAAAGGTAAGCTCCGTGTATCATAAAGAGTCAGGTCGACTGACCACTGCCGCATCACGCTGACCGACGTGCTTTCTAGGCTGGAACGCGCCCCGCCGCTCTCTCCTCCTCGTCCACCCCGATGGCGAGGGCTCGCGCGCTTCTAACGAAGACCTCAACATTTCGTTCTCACCCACGCCCGACTACCCAGGCATCGCAAAGGCCGCTGCGGGCCACAAGTGCTGGACTGGCGTGGCGTCGACAGCAGACGAGCTGGTCAAGCTGCTGCCCGAAGCGGTCAAGGCCGTACAAGGCGGACAGTGTGCGGTGCTAGAGGCACAGCTCGAAGGGCCTCAGGGCAAGTTCGGCGGCGGCAAAGCTGTGACTGTCGGTTAAGCAAGTTTGAAACATTCCTTAAGGAAATACGACTATTGGGTGAATCGAAAGGGTTTGAAGAGAAGCAGGGTGGTGAATGTGTGAAGTGCCGTTTAGGGTTTCGAGACGTTTTTGATGCGGAAACTGTGGCTATCGAATGTATCGAAGTCTGAACGTGACGGTGCTGCAACTGCCGCTTAGAGTTGAGGCTCTCGATACGCGCAAAGTATGGCTGTCGAATGACTCGAAATTTCAGGTGTTAAACGCCGTAGCCGCCGATTACAGGGGGGGCACGAATGGATGGAACCCCTGTAAGTAAAGCAAGTTTCCAATTGGCTCAACTCCAAGCAACAGAATATACTACTGGCTCTGTCAGCTCGGAAACTAGCAGGGGTCCCATCCGTTCGTGCCCCCCTCTGTAGAGTTGAGGCTCTTGACCTGTTACGCGAAAAGTATGGCCACCGCACGGATCGGAGATTGGAGTTGAGACATGTGACGCGAGAAAGTATGGCTACAGAACGGATCGAAACCTAAAGCGTCGCCACGCAGCAATTGCCGCTTAGGGTTGGGACGTTGGATGTGGAAAAAGTATGTTTGTCATGTTGACTGACACGAGCTTCGCAGAAGCGAAAGAGTTTCCAGGATCGAAACGGTGTGATTTACATAGATTCGTTCCGAATGACACGAGTTCCCTTCGAAGGGCAAACTTCGACTGAACGGCGTGACTTCATAGACGACCGTTGGGGATGAATCGAGCTTTGCGCAGAATTTACACCGAGTGGTGGAAGTGCGCCGCCGTTGGACTCCTGCGTACTATACCTGCTGCTCATCAAGCCACATGTATGTACATGCCCCGGGAAAGATGTGCACCGATCATTGAGGTCCCGCTGAACCTTGGATTTCGGAGTAACATGCGTAGAGTAGTAGTGCCAATAGAGTACTCCCATCAAACCTTCGGAAGTAGATCCCACGTGCTATCGAGCTAGACTCTGAGCATAAAAGTTTAAGTAGCAGCAAACGCAAGAACCGTTCCGAGAGATTAGCTCGAAGGTTCGCCCAGGTAGAGCTTCCGACGAACATGCTCTACGGCTGTTTACAGAGGGGGACACGAATGGATGGGACCCCTGCTAGTTCCCGAGCTGACAGAGCCAGTAGTATATTCTGTTGCTTGAAGTTGAGCCAATTGGAAACTTGCTTTACTTACAGGGGTTTCATCCATTCGTGGCCCCCTCTGTAGCCGGGGGGCTGAATTGTGATGGAACAATTGCATGTTTATTCGAAACACACGGACCCCCATTGCGGCGGTGCAATTCACGGGCACTTGTACGGGAATTGCGCGCAACTAGTATTGACTAGAATCGACTAAGAATCTTTATAGTGTCAATTTGGACGAGGGCAAAACCCTAAGTGCCTATACGGCGAAGGTTTGTTGTCTCAATTCAAACTCGTCGTGAAGTCATACTATACGCGGTCAAGCTGAGGGACGAACGATCTCGGTGATCGAGAACCGAAACCAAAAGACCTACATCTCGCGTGTTCAAGATGAAACCCAGTCAATGACTCGAAAATCCTGCATGTATCTTGGCAGACTTGGCATCCCTTCTTCGACATGGGTCTACAAGCACTACAGACATACTGCCGATGATCTCAAACGACCTCGTTCGCTACGATCGTGAGGATCCGGCCTTTCCTCCGCTGTTCTGGACGCCAGGCTATCTACAGAGGGGGGCACGAACGGATGAAAACCCTGCTAGTCCCCGAGCTGACAAAGCCAGTAGCATATTCTGTTGCTTGAAGTTGAGCCAATTGAAGACTTGCTCGACTTACAGGGGTTCCATCCATTCGTGCCCGTGTTTGTACAATCAGGACTAGCTGGAGGCATTTCGATTAGCAGTGATACGATGCCCTCAGTCTGCCCTCTCATCACAGCGCCAGCGTGCCCTCGCACGAGTCTTGAACCAACCTGTGAAGCCTTGGACTGTTTGCCTTCATTGCGCCACGGAGAGCTTCCGATGGCCGTTGTGCGATGTTATGCATACAGGAGAAGTATGTGCGACGGTTGCGACACCTGCGCTTGACCTCCGTGGGGCGCCATAGAGCAGGCGCAGTAACTCAATCCTTACGTACCGTCATGCACGTGGTATAGTACCGGGCCCACGAGGGTCGCTAGCGCGCTACCGATAATTCACGCCGATCATACGCATAGTCCTTGTGCCCTCACTTACACATTAGGTCTGAGATCGATTTCTCGCTTCTCAGAGCGCGCCCACTCCGGGAAAACTTGTCACCGGGCGACCGCCTCTTTGCAGTGAGCCTAGAGCGTCTGATCACTGCTCGTTCGCTTGCCTCCTGGCCAGGTATAGCCCTACTTGTGTTTTGCTATATAAGAGAGGCATCTCCTGCCACAAAGGTTTGCTATCCAGATCATTCCAGTCCATCAAACTCACAGTCACTCTTTACAAACACTTCTTTTTCTCTCACTATCTTATTCAATCTATTGATCCATTGACTGGATTTTCACTCTCAGCTATATCAACAACAATGCCTTCCTTCACCACCATCGCTACCGCCCTTCTCGGCGCTCTCGCCGTCGGCACCTCTGCTGCCCCTGCTCCCGAGATCGTTGAGCGCGGCTTCAGCTTCAACATTCCCGCTTCCAAGGGCTCTGTCACCTACAAGTCCGCCCAGGTCATCAAGGGCACCTTCGACGGTGGCTTCAAGACCTACGGCCGTGGTGTCAAGTGCACTGGTCAGGCTGAGGGCGGCGACAAGGACACCGTCTTCCAGCTCGAGAACGGTGCCACCCTCAAGAACGTCATCATCGGTGCCGACCAGATCGAGGGCGTCCACTGCAAGGGCTCCTGCACTCTCGAGAGTACGTTTCCTTCCCATCACACAACCTTACAAACCCACACTAACACCTCACAGACGTCTGGTGGACGGCCGTCTGCGAGGACGCTCTCACCTTCAAGGGTGCCGGAACCGCCGTCGTCCGTGGCGGCGGTGCCCGCGGCGCCGAGGACAAGGTCATCCAGAACAACGGTGCCTCCTCCGTGACCATCGACGGCTTCACCGTCCAGAACTTCGGCAAGCTCTACAGGTCTTGCGGTAACTGCAAGGGCAACGGCGCCAAGCGCTCCGTCACCATCAAGAACGTCAAGGCCTCCGGCGGCAAGCTCCTCGCCGGCATCAACTCCAACTACGGTGACATCGCCACCATCACCAACACCTGCGCCACCGGCACCAAGAAGATCTGCGAGTCCTTCCAGGGCAACAACAACGGCAAGGAGCCCAAGTCCCTCGGCGCCGGCCCCAGCAAGTCTTGCGTCTACTCCAGCGTTCCCGCTTGCTAGATTCTCTTCTCTACGCATGCTTTAGCGCAAGTGTTGTGAGAACGTGGTGGGAGGTTCCCGAGAGAGAATGGGGACTGAAGGTATTTCGATTCTGGGGAGGTTGGCTTCTGTACAGTAATATCGAATGCCTGGTGTTGTTTATACAGGGCATCAGAAGGAGAATGTACTGGTTGCATTTTCTGGCAATAATAGAAATATAATGTGCCTCTTACTTTTTGTCTGTGTTCGCTCAGGGTTGTTGTCGTTTGTCTGTGGTTTGAATGTGCTGTAGTCGTCATCTCATTTGGCAACGTCGTTACTCCTGGAGACCCGTATCAGACAGTGGTACTACAACTATCACTTACATGCCCGCATCGCCCTATCACTGTCTAATGAGCAATCGTTCTCTTCGAACATCTATTTGTAATGCCAACAGCTTGTTATAATTCACACACGTACGAGGCTCATGCCCAAGAGGAATCATACAGACCTTTTCTCACTGCCTCATCACAACCGCGACACTTCGCCAAGCGCAAACACGTTACGGCCACCTTCGACGCTCCACACTGTTCCCCGCTTGCCAATCTGTTCTTCAGACATGCTGCTCAGTGTGCGCAACGTATGTTCATTGGCATGATTCGCTAGGAAGCGACGATGGGTAGATGTCAAACGGCCGACTATGTGCCCACGACTGGGAGTGCCGTCTCGGGCGTATTCGACGGTGTAGGTCTTGCTTGCTTCGTCAGTGAAAGTACTAACATCATCTGTGCGATTGACTCGAAGTTCGAGCGATTGGAGCCGGCGAAAAAAAAACTTACCTCGATGGTTGCTTCGCCTTTCGCTTCTTCTTCGATTGTCGGCACAGGATCTTTCGGTGAATTTGCGGATAGTGGGTTGGCAGCTGGATAGGAAGTCCCGTCTTTCCTAGGAAGAGAAGACAGGATGACGACGTGTTGGTAGGTCATAACACCCCCGTTGGCGAGGATCAGGCCATTTCTGTCAACGCCCGTGCTCTTTTCATGGCGAATCTGGCGGGTCATCTCGGTCAAAGCGTGCATGCTGTAGTTGTTTCCGGCACCGCCAAAAGAGGTGAGGCCGCCTAGAAGAGTGAGAGGTGTAGTGATCGGAAGTGCTAAGTGGTGTTTTGCGATCTTCGGCACGATGGGAAAGCAACTTGATTGTGTTAGTCAGGTTCTTGATGACAATAAGAGGACTCGACGAACGAATAGAAATCGAACAGGTCAATCTCATCTTTGCTGGTTCCAGACACTTGTAGCGCTGCATCGAGAGAGCGCGAGATTGATGGACTCGAAGTGAAGTTTGGGCGTTGCCAGACTAATACCGGTCAGCTCAAGAATCGTGTACGTTACATGGGCTCTTACATTTTTCGCTGTCGCTGGCACCAGCGCCACCCAAGGGGTAAATCCACTTCTCTTCAGCGACACCGAGTTCGCGAGCGAAGCCAACAGACGTCAAGATGCAGGCTCCGGCCAAATTGATGTTGTTGAAGGCGTTCATCAGCAGAGGATCTAATGTGGTTTGGTTGTCAGCAATTGATGTCATCTCCATTCCAGCAAGACTCACATGGGTGGCAGATCATTCGATTCTTCTTGCTCGGCGTTCCAATGCTCTCCGCCGTTTCTGCAGGTGTGCCGTAGTTCCAAGCGTATTGATTGCCTTCAGCCACTTGAGCGAAGTCTGCATACAACTGCGCAACATTGATCAGTCACTGCGATCACACGCCGTCTGACACGAGCACACCTTACTGACGAGCTCTCCCTGTGGTTGTCCATGACAGATTGTTTGCGAAACGCACGGAAACCATTCTCGAACAGCGGATAGATGTGTATAGGGTTACCAATGTGATGTTTGGCTCCCAAGTCTGGACTCATTGAGTTAGAGCGTTTTGGTATGTTAGTTCCATGTAACGCACCGGGTTTCATCTCGCGTGTTGAGGGCGAGAAGACGCTTGTGACAGAGACTTTGGTCGGTGTCCAGCCGGATGGCGGAAGTTGCTTTGCCGCTGCACACGCGTTCACTATACCAAAAGCGTGTTAACAATTTGTAAATTCAGACCGAAGGCCTGGGAGCAGTAAGAATCCCAGCGAGAAACATAAACTCAATGCGCTGTGAGCGGAGCTTTAATGCTTACATGAAGCGAGTGCTTCGCCGCCAGTGAGTATAGCCACCTTGGTTTCTCCCTTCGATATCCGCCGAGCAGCCTCATCGAACCAAAGTCCAGGCTGGTTGCCTCCATTATCGGTGTGGTGTTTCCGACTCGGATTTATCTTCAGCCGCTGAGCAATGAGGCCGGGTAGATCGTCGTAGGGCCACGTCCAGGTGCGCACCACATCGAGGCTATCCACGGCGGCGCGTAGGTCCCGCGACGAGGATTCTGAGACGCCGGTATCTGCTATGGCTCCTTCGATGGCGTGCAGCATAAGCTGCAGCGGCTCCAGGGCGTCCTCGACCCGCTTTGATCTGTTGATGAAGTCGCCGACTCCGATCACTACTGGAGTTGAGGCGGGTGGCGACATATTGTGAAGGTAGCCGAAGTTGCGCAATGAAGTATCAGTGTATCAGTGTAACAGTGCAAGCTCACTTCGAAGTTGTAGCATGGTTAGGCGCATACATAAAATGGTGAAGCCGCGGCAAGTCATTGTCTCAATCATGCACTGCACGCAGGTGGCAGCGGAGTCCTTCCCTGAGCCTCGGCTCTTTACTGAGTGGCATATCCTCATGTGAGTGTATTACCGTTATTGCCTAACACGAGATAAACAATATCTTAGCTGTCGCTTGATGATGCAATGATAGC
The DNA here is from genome assembly GCA_023634325.1 of Cladosporium cucumerinum. NCBI lineage: Eukaryota > Fungi > Ascomycota > Dothideomycetes > Cladosporiales > Cladosporiaceae > Cladosporium > Cladosporium cucumerinum. Next base: position 938,079 of record JALDQA010000003.1, read on the forward strand.
CGGAAATGCCGCCTTTCAATGATTCTAGTGCTTGGGCAACTCACCGTACAAGAGTGGCAGTCTTCAAGCACGACCGACAGCTTTTGCAGCAAGTGCAGATCACAACAACTCCAGTAGCATTTCTCGCGTGGAAAATAAACAACTTATGTGACCTCCGATTCTGAAGTGAGATCAATTCGTCAATCTTATGCCAAGAGCGCATTGCCACCCCTGTTCTTCAACATTACCGTCAGCGTGGATAGAGTGGAGGATTCCCTGTGCACAGCTCTTAGAGAGTCCTTTGCTCCACCAGGTATGTACAAGACTTTTTTTGTCTACCGCGTATCCGGGTTGTGTTTAGCTTAGCTCCGTCGAGTGTCGCTGAGTCCTTTAGCGAGCATCTTCTAGCACCAAGCGGTGACACGTATCGAAGGATTCGGGATGTATCGCGCTGTTTACCACAGAATATTAACAGTTAGGCCTAAACTGTGCCTGACAGTTCTGGTCTATTAGTCACACATCAGAAAACTGTACTGCTCGACATTGATTTCCAAAAACGACATCATAAGGAAACCTGACTCAAGAAGCTCGCATTCATGAAAGCCGGAGGCCATTGATACCAAGGCAAACAGACCCTGACTTTCCATCGAGAGTGCCGGAAAACATGTGCGCTCTCACGATCCATCCTCGTCCTTCACTCGTGCTACATTAACCTCCGCCATAGTAATCGTCCTCTTCGGCCCCTGAAACCAGTGTCGAGCTCCGATGCCGAAAGGGCAGAACCATGCTCCGAGAGCGATGCTAGTAATGCCTCCAATCATGACCGGCGCGTAGTTGAGAGTTTTCTAGTTGCAGCGTAAGCATTCCATTCCGTTTCACGAATCTACAAGTAAAGGACTTACTAAGGTCACGGGGTATAGCTGTGGTAACATGAGGATAGCAGCCAAAAAGCAGATGTAGCAACAAGCGATCAGAGCGATGGGTGAACTGAGTCTGCCTAGGTTCCACTTTGCGGGCACGAAATCGTGTCGGCCGACTGTGTGTCTGGCGATGATTGGGATAAGGTAGCTGAGATTGGTGCCGATTGTTGCAGCTGCTGTGATGGCTGCGAACGCGACTGCTGACCCGATCACGGCGGCATTGATGGCAACGGACAGGAAAGAGATGATGAGCGCGGCGTTTACCAGTAGGTAGTTTGTGCCCAGATTGCTGAATGTGCTGCTGAAAGGCAGCACGCCGTCGCGAGCGATGGTGTAGGTGATTCGCTGAGCGCTTAGAATGCAGACGCCGGTGCACAAGAGGCCGTCGAACCAGATGATGAGGAGAATCGTCACAGCGCCTTTGCCTCCAACCAGCTGAACCAGGTACTTGGCTGTGAGAAGAAGTCTGCTGATGTTAGTCCTAACTCGATGTGACAGACTGTACCCCAATTGTTCAGATATGCACCATTGACAATAGCCTCAAAGTCTTGCATGCATAGTAGCACAAGTGCGAGGGTTGGGATGGACATCAACCAAGTACACGCAGTACCCGTCCACATACCACGCGCAACGACAGAAGGTGCTTCGTTGGTCTCTTCGGCCAGGTGAACTGATGCATCATATCCGTAGAACTCCCATGCACCGAACAGAACGCCAATCACCCAGCAATAACCATCGCTAGCTTGAACGATTGTGCGTCCGTCGGTATCGACGTCAAGATTGATGACATTGTAGAACCTGGTGAAGATGGTCGATGACTGGAATCCGCCACGCCGAGATGCAGCGATGGGAAACCAGATCCAGTATATTCCAAGCAGAAGCGCCCAGCTGTATGCGCACAGTCTGAGCATCCATCTCACGGTGTGCTGGTTGATGATGTTGGGTATGAGGCCGATGATAATAGCGAAGGTCGATAAGCACCAGCCGAACCATCCAGCCGTGATAACAGTGACATCAGGGTACAACATTTGTAAAGCGCTGAGCAAGAAGTAAGTGGTACCTTGTGCGAGACCGGGCACGATTGTCAACCACCCTGGAAGCCGTTTATGTTAGCCCGTGGTCATTACCGCTGCTACGCCGAGTACATACCAGCCCAGTTGTACCATGCGGTCAGCCATGACAAGAATCTACCATAACGTGGGCCACCCAACCTGTAGCTCCAGAGATAGATAACTCCGGTAGTAGGGAGTGCCGCTGCAGTTTCAGCCATAGAAAGTGACACTAGCAAGCTGAAGTCCCCTACCATCGTCTAGTTCGCAAAAGCCTGACAGGTTGTTAGCCTCGATCGATTCAAAGGATATCTTGACAACGCACGGCCTGAGGCCCTCCTGTGATCCTGTAGAAGACCATAAGTCATTAACAATTATTCCGAGTCCACCCAACGACTAGACATACATGGCAAAACCGAACAACACAGGCATGCCTGACGCGAAGTTCATTGTTGTGAAAGTCGCCGCCCACTGCATACCAGTCAGCATATCTTTCAACCAGGAGTCCTAATCTCGCGTACATTCTCGAACATGCCGAAGCTACGAATGAACACCTGCCTGTACCCGAGCGTTGCTAGAGTGTATTCGTCACGGGTCATCTCCACTACGGTGGGATGGTTTGCATTGGTTTTGCCATCGCATGCCTGCACCTCCGTATGCTCCAGCTCCTTGGGACCCATGACAGCGGTGAATGATGATGATGTGAGGGCAGAGAAGATGTGAAAGCAACAAGTGTACAAGGTTGTGAGCAAATTTACTTCGAGATACTCTACGAACATGCAGAGACGTTGAGTCCTTATGCTGAACAGAGGGGTACCTGCACCATGCGAGTAGCCTGGCAAAAGACCTCCCCTATTGCACAGCTCCAGCCCTTGTGTGAGGCCATGCGCTTGGGAGCAAGCGAGGGCAATATTAGGCCAGGGTAGACCAGTCACAGCTGAGAATACCGTTTAGCTGAACTTTGAGATGCCGTGTCTCGTCCATGGCGGAAAGATTGTCCTATCCTCTCGTTGCACAATGGTCTAAGTCGTGATTGGCGTTGCCAGAACAATGTCATCCAGGCAAAATTCGTACTGCCTTCACAAACAAACATCAAAGCTGGCAATATGTGAAATTCCAAGATTTGGACGCATTCCGAGACCAGGAGGCAAGATTTTTCTCCATCCCAAATCGTGCAAGATCTGATGCTGTTTTGCCTTAAAGGCAGCACACAATTCTGATCGGCGTGTTGCTCCCAGCTCATATGCATGTCTCATGCAGGGTCTACCAGACCTTCACACTGGCGAATACTTCCAGTGCTTATGCTCAAATTTGTGTACGACTCGAGCACAAGCTACAGTCTTATCAAGCGCCCTCTATACTATTACCACAAGCTACAGGCGCACCGAGAGGCATCCTAGCCGCTGAGATAATCTGCTGGCCAGGTCGTCTCTGTATCTCGAAGACTGGTGTGCTGGTACTATCTGCCTCGGAGATAGAGTTCGTACACAAACTTGAGCGCAAATACTGTCTGCATCATGTACGTTCTTCACCGGAGCGCTTACACGCTCATTTGCGGACGCCGGAACGGAGGCCCTGAGAGAAATGGTGCTGCAAAATCTTCCTTCGACCCAGAGTGAGGCTGATCTGCGTGCTGTGATACAACACTAATCCAATCGTCAATGGTCCATCTGAACAACGAGCCACGAGGGAGATCAGCGTCTTTGGTGCGATTCGCGGTTCGGAGGTCTGTATATGATATCCTAGATTAACGAGGCACTGCGTATGTGGCGTGGCCGTGCATGTCGTGCTGGTACTTGATTCTGGATTGCAGTCTTCATGCGGACTGCATTGCGCATGAAGACAAGCCCTGTGCGGATCAATATCAGCTTGACATAAGCGAGTCCCGCTCGTCCGCATTGTGAAGAAAGTGAGAGCGGCATGGAGAGGTGAGTATGTGTACGCCAACACCTCCGACGTCTCGCCTGATATGCTAAAGACGACATTCCCACAAGAGGGAGTTCACCGAGGCAAAGCATTTTGATATAGGTAAACAGAGGAGGAATGCTCCCAGTCCAGTCGGACAAAACCGGCTAGGACTTGGCAGTCGGCTCCCAGTGTCGCGACGACGATGAGCTTCCGCGGACTGTCGCCGAACGCTGGCTGGCTGGCTGGCCGGAGACGCCAGGCTTTTGCTTTGGGGATTGCTGCTTTTGCTGCTTGCAGATCAACACCAGCTCCACCACCACCACCTCCCATACCTCTCCGACACGCATATACACACATCTCTCAAAATGCTGGCTGGTCGTTCCTTCGCCGCGCCTGCGCGCCAGTGCATGCGCGCTGCCCGTGTTCAGCAGATCTCCAGACCCGCATTCGTGAGTTGCACCACCACCACCAGCTTGCACGAGCCTTGAACGGATGCGCGCATACCACCAGCTTCCACGAGCCTTAAACGGATGCGCGCATACCACCAGCAAGGGCTCGAACAAGCATGCATACCCAGGACTAACGGGCGCCCTTTAGTCAATTGCCCACACCCGCTTCGCCTCCAGCCAGGCCGGCTCATTCCCTGGCCAGAAGGGCAGCGACGGCAAATACACCGTTTCCCTGATCGAGGGCGACGGCATTGGTCCTGAGATTGCGCAGTCCGTCAAGGACATCTACAGCGCCGCCAACGTCCCCATCAAGTGGGAGTCGATCGATGTCACCCCCTCCCTCAACAAGGAAGGCAAGACCGTCATCCCCGACGCCTCCATCGAGTCCATCGAGCGCAACTTTGTTGCCCTCAAGGGACCTCTCGCTACTCCCATTGGCAAGGGCCACGTCTCGCTCAACCTGACCCTCCGAAGGACCTTCAACCTGTTCGCCAACGTGCGTCCCTGCAAGAGCATCCAAGGATACAAGACCCCTTACGACAATGTCGACACCGTTCTTATCCGTGAGAACACCGAGGGCGAATACTCTGGCATCGAGCACGTCGTTGTGGACGGTGTTGTCCAGTCGATCAAGCTGATCACCCGCGAGGCCTCTGAGCGTGTGCTCCGCTACGCCTTCCAATACGCCCAGGACATTGGCAAGCCCAAGGTCCGCGTTGTCCACAAGGCCACTATCATGAAGATGTCCGACGGTCTCTTCCTCAACCTTGGCCGCGAGATCGCCAAGGAGTACCCTAACATCGAGTTCGACGCCGAGCTCCTCGACAACGCCTGCCTCAAGGTCGTCACCGACCCCACTCCCTACAACGACAAGGTCCTCGTCATGCCCAACCTGTACGGTGACATTCTCTCCGACATGTGCGCCGGTCTCATCGGTGGTCTCGGTCTGACCCCATCCGGCAACATCGGTGACAAGTGCTCCATCTTCGAGGCCGTCCACGGTTCCGCTCCTGACATCGCCGGCAAGGGCCTTGCCAACCCCACCGCTCTCCTTCTCTCTTCCATCATGATGTTGCAGCACATGGGTCTCACCGAGCACGCCGACAAGATCCAGGCCGCCATCTTCAAGACTCTTGCTGAGGGCAAGGTATGTGCTGAATGAACTCCCAACTTATCAATGACACGAACTGACGAATTGTTTTCTTGCAGACCATCACTGGCGATCTCGGCGGCAAGGCCAAGACCCACGAGTACGCGGCTGCCGTCATCAAGAACCTGTAGATACCACCTTGATGCATTTTTGGGCGGAAAGCCTTGATTGTTGAGAGGAATTTGTTTCCCAATGTACAGCGCGACCTGGTGTGGGAGAAGTAGTTGGGTGTAACCATATTTTCACACACACATCACAAAGCAGCCACGGCTTCTTCTTTCCAGTATTGCTGGTCTCAAATAATTGATGCTGAACAGTGATTTTACAGTGATATCCGAGCAGAGTTGGGAGGCTCACACAAATTGTCAACCACTCCTAGTAGTTCCTCCTCTAGTCAAGAATACGCCGTATCTAGTACGGTTATACCGGGTGGTGGATTGCCAAGGGACGGCGTCTCGCTCGTCCTCCGCTCAGATCTCCGTGCGTGTTTGACGATCATATGTACTGTGTACTACTCACGTGTGGCGGATGAGCACGGTGATGGCTGCCGATGGGTAAGGTGTGTGCAGGGATGACGACTCGAGGATTTGGGTGGCGTAAGGCACACCTCGTGTATTGGTGCCTTTATATACATGTTATTAGGTCCTTGGTAACGGTTACATGTCACGTCAACATAGTAACACCCATCGACAGCAAAAAGGAATACCCAAAAGGCCGAACAAGCGATGTGATGGTAATTTATACTTTTTATGCAAGATGGAAATCAGATAAAACGTAGGGCTGTCACGCAAAACCTTGGCCCCCTTGGGCTTGGGTTGTGTCTGCCGGCACTCGGAAGGATAGCAAGTAGCCTCCTCCCGCAGCAAAGGCAATTTGTCCAAGGGGTGAGCCAATCACAACGCGCAGATCCAAACCCAATTTGAAAGATCGAACCATCTTTGCAGCGAAGCACTCTTTCCCTCTTCGACACGCGCGCGCGGGTGGGGCGGTCACAGCAAAGGGTAATTTCTCGCCTCTCACTAGTAATTAAATCGTGCCATTGCTTTCCGCGCCGCGCTCGGTCGATTGCCCTTATATTGTCTCTTGCGAGATTGGTCATTCTTTTTCCCCTCCGTGTCTTTTGTCGCGTGCGCGAGCCCATTTGCTAGTTCTCCTTCCGTTGTTGTCGAGGAGGACCCGACTACTACTACTATTACTACTACATACATACATCACTGCAACACCGCAGTGCCAAACAAACACCCGCCAGCCGGACTGTTCCTTGCGACATTCCCGCTGTCGACGCCATTCGCTTGCTGTGAGCGCGTGCGGGAGAGCAAGAACTAAAAGAAGAGCTTGGGCAGTGCGGTGTTGCTAGGGAGGGAAAAGGAGCTATCACACTCCTCGGACAGGAAACAATATATTATAGCAACACCACAACACACACCACCGCCACCATGGCCGCCGTCATGGACGCTTTCAACTCCACCTCCAGCATCGTCCCGGCCTCGACCATCGAGGCCACCGTTGGTGCCATCAACACCAGCTTCTTGGGCGCCATCGCGGAGAAGACCAGCGCATTCGGTATTATCGTCACACTGCTCGCTGCCGCCGTCATCTACGACCAGCTTTCTTACTGGCGCCAGAAGGGCTCACTCGTTGGCCCTGCATGGAAGATTCCCTTCATCGGTCCTTTCCTCGAGAGCGTCTGGCCCAAATTCGAAGCATACCACGCCAAATGGCTGTCCGCTCCCTTAAGCTGTGTCAGCGTTTTCCACAAGTTCGTGATTATTGCCTCCACCCGCGACATGGCACGCCAGATCTTCAACGCGCCTGCATATGTGAAGCCTTGCGTCGTTGATGTCGCTATCAAGCTCCTCCGCCCTGAGAACTGGGTTTTCCTCGACGGCAAGGCCCACGTCGAGTACCGCAAGGGCTTGAACGGCCTTTTCACCCGCCAGGCTCTTGCCGCTTACCTTCCCGGACAACAGGAGGTTTACGAGGAGTACTTCGAAGCTTTCCACGAGACGTCTGAGAACGCTAGAAAGACCCAGAGCGGTGTTGGCCCCGATAATGGCGGCACCAAGTTCGTCTACGCCCTCCGTGAGCTCACCGCTGCTGTTGCTTGCCGTACTTTCGTTGGTCATTACATGTCGCACGCTCAGGTCAAGGAGATTGCCGACGACTACTACTACATTACCGCCGCACTCGAACTCGTCAACTTCCCTATCATTATCCCCTTCACCAAGACCTGGTACGGCAAGAAGGCCGCCGATAAGGTTCTTGAGACTTTCGCTTCATGCGCCGCCAAGGCCAGGATCAGGATGAAGCAACCCGGCGCAAAGGCCGAGTGCATTATGGACAGGTGGATTGTTGAGATGATGGAGAGCGAGCGTTACAGGGAGCGTCTTGCTCGTGGCGAGACCGTTCCTGCAGAGGAGAAGCCCCAGCACGTCCTCCGCGAGTTCACCGACTTCGAAATCTCGATGACTGTCTTCACTTTCCTCTTCGCTTCCCAGGACGCCACTAGCTCTGCTGCCAGCTGGCTGCTTCAGTTGACTGCCGACCGCCCCGAGGTGTTGAAGAAGGTCCGCGCTGAGGGCAAGGCAATCATGGGCGACCGCTACGGCAAGTACGGCGGAATCACCATCGAGGATGTTGACAAGATGATCTACACTCGCGCCACAGTCAAGGAGACCCTCCGCTACCGCCCTCCCGTAATCATGGTTCCCTACATGGTCAAGAAGGACTACCCCGTCACTCCCACATACACCGCACCCAAGGGCTCCATGCTTATTCCCTCAACCTGGCTTTCTCTGCACGACCCCGAGGCTTACCCTACACACGGTGGCGCCGACGAGTTTGCCCCCGAGAGATGGACAGAGGCCGATGCTGAAGACAAGGGCAAAAACTGGCTGGTATTTGGCACTGGTCCTCATTACTGCCTTGGTCAGACATACGCTGTTATGAACCTCATGGTAAGTTTGCAATTCGTGTCAGTCTCGAGAAAAAATTAACTAACAGATGGTCCAGATTATGCTCCACCTTCTCGCTGCCAACTACGACTGGCACCACCACATCACTCCTACGTCCGAGGATATTCGTGTCTTCGCCACTATTTTCCCCATGGTTCGTGTCAATCTCATTCATACCAATGCAGTTCTATTCGCTAACAATCATTTCAGGACGATCTTTTCCTCAGCTTCACCAGGCGCGATGTCAACGCGGCCTAGAGACATAAACCGCAAAAGAGTCTTTCGCACCTTTTTTTTTTCCATATGGTGGCTTTTTCCATAGCATACCCTGACTACTTAAGTGGTTGTAATCTAATTCTTTTACTTTAATCACTTCTACGGTTTGAGCGTGGCATTTTCACTGAAGTCGGCTTGTTGCTCGCTCAGATCCGGGTTTGAGTTTGCCGGCTTGATCTTCTGGAGAGATGTTTGTTGCTTATGCGGTTGTTCTTTGTAGGTAATTTGGAGTATAGTTGCAATATTGAAAGTAACGTATTCTACGCTGATTGAAGTGATGATCACAGTAATACTCGGCAAGTCGTCCTCTTTGTGAGCTTCCCCTCTCACCCCCGCTCGGCTGCACTGCAGTCTCACCAAGGTACCATCTGTATACCAAGCCTGCACTCCGTGGGTATATCAGATATCGAACATCCAGCAAACGATCAATACCATCAACTTGCCCAACATTAACAAAAGAAAAACAAAGAAGCGAACCTCGAAGCCCAAAAAATCAATCACCTCAACCAATCAGCAGCCACCAACAAACACAAACTAGCCACAACCAGACTCCTCGGTTCAACGACCATGTCTCCCCCCAACATCCAAACCAACCTCTTCATCAACGGCGAGTACGTCCCTTCGTCTACCGGCGAGACTCTGTCCATCTACAGCCCCGTCGACGACTCGCTCGTCTCCGACAGCGTCCAAGTCGCCAGCGAAGCAGACGTCGATCGCGCCGTTGCTGCTGCGCGAGCTGCATTCCCAGCGTGGAGGGACACGGCAGGGCATAAGAGGGCGAAGTGCATGTTGAAATTTGCGGAGAGTTTGGAGAGGGAGAGTGAGAGGTTGGCTGGGCTGGGTAGGTTTGTGTTCCTTGTTTTTGGTTTTCTTTGGCTCTTTGGCTCTTTTGGTTTCGATGTTTGTCTTTTTCGCGGAAGAGCAAGGATACCCAGATATTCCTCCTCCCGATGTCACCGTTCTTGATGGTTGTTGACTGTGCGATCGAGCCACGGTAAATTTTTCCCCTGCTAATCGAGCAATAATAGAGTCCCGCGCAATGGGCCAGCCGATTACTCTGGCGAAACGAATGATCCTCGGTCCCGCGGCGACGTGGCGGTACTACGCTGGGTATGCAGGCAAAGTCGCTGGCGAGTCGTACCCACCTGACGAGGACGGCACATATAAGATTGTGCAGTACGAGCCGTTGGGTAAGTCTGTCCGTTCCAGTCTGCGATCAACGGATTGAATGAGCATCGATGCTTACGCTCTCAATTCGCTTATAGGTGTGTGTGCTGGTATCTGTGCTTGGAATGGCTCGCATGTGCTTGCAGCTTGGAAGATGGCGCCAGCGATGGCGGCGGGGAATACGTTTGTGCTGAAGTCTAGTGAGAAGAGTCCGTTGGCTTTGGCTGCTTATGGGGATTTGATCAATGAGGTATGATTCTGCTGATGGGTGTTACTCGTCGATTCGGGCGATCCACGATATCGGCTCAATGGCCGGCAACATTTGCTGATTGCTCCTAGGCTGGCTTCCCACCTGGAGTCATCAACATTATACAAGGCGCTGCACCCGTCGGAGCTCTTCTCGCTTCGCACATGCGGATATCCAAGATTGCTTTCACCGGCAGTGCTGCTGGCGGCAAGGCCGTGATGGCAGCAGCGGCCAAATCGAACTTGAAGCACGTATCGCTCGAACTCGGTGGCAAATCTCCAAGCATCCTCTTCGACGACTGCGACATTGACAACGCCGTCCAACACAACAGCGAAAGCTTCCTACGCAACAGTGGCCAGATCTGCTTCGCAGCTTCCCGCGTCCTCGTGCAAGAAAGCATCGCCGCCGACTTCATCCAAGCCCTGAAGTCAGCTTTCGAGAACGCCGCGAAGAATATGGGCGACCCTTCCGCAGCAGAAACCTTGTACGGCCCCTTGGCCGACAAGAAACAGTTTGATCGCGTGATGCAGTTCCTTGAAGATGGCAAGCGCGAAGGGGTCGAAGTGCTCGTTGGCGGCGAACGCCAAGGCGAAAAAGGCACTTTCGTCCTGCCCACAGTCTTCCTGAACCCAGACGTCAAGTCCCGCGTGTACAGCGACGAGATCTTCGGGCCGGTGATCAGCGTCAAGACGTTCAAGACCGAGGACGAGGCGATTGCATTGGCCAACGACACTTCGTACGGTCTTGGCAGTGCGGTTTATACTAGCGATATTGCGAGAGCGATGAGGGTTGCTGGGAAGATTGAGGCGGGGACTGTTGGGATCAATTCCGCTTTTGCTACGAGCCAGCAGACGCCGTTCGGTGGGTTCAAGCAGAGTGGGTATGGGAGGGAGAGTGGTGCTGAGGGGCTGAAGCAGTATTTGCAGCCGAAGACAATTCATATCAATATGAACGTTGGGAAGAAGGCGTAAAGTACCACGATTTGCGGATGATAGCATTGAATGTTATGTCTGTCTCGTCCTTGAGGTTCGAGGTAGTTTGGTTTTTCTCGATCAGTACGAGTGTGAAAGCCATAGCTTCCATTCATGCTCAACTTTACTTCTTTTGCTTTTGAGGCATCCTATGACACCACCATGTAAGGCTTGTCCGGGTAGTAAGGCCCTCCCTGTGTCGGATGCATAATCGGTGCCTCCGGCATGACCCCCGGTGATCCCGGACCTGAACCACATCAATACATGAGCTCGCGTAATACCCGATGTACATGGAGAGGGAACAAACAAACTTACTAACATACTTCTCCCGCTGCACCATCATCCAAAAGAACGTGACAAAAGCCGCGATTTCCGCCGCGCTCAGCGCACTCCCGCGGATCGAGCCCATCATGCGCTCGCCCACATAGTGCACCAACAGAATAGCCGCAGCACAAGTGCCCACGTTGTACGCTCCGTAGGAATGGATGGCCATTCCCGTGTGGAGGCGCACGATGGTGAGAAGCACGTTCAGGGCGCCGAACTGGCGGGCGGCGAGGCCGGAGCATTCTTGCCATGCGCATGATGGGTAGCGAGAGAGGATCACGCGTTTGGAGAGAGATGGGACGAAGGCTTGGAGGGCGTCGTAGGCGGACATTGCGGCTGTCTGGATGATTTTTTAGATCTGCCGTTCCCGAGTGTTTGAGGTGAGGTTACGAACGAGGTAGAGCCAGATTGGTAGTATCTCCCAGGCCGTAGGACGGCCTCTACCGTTGGATGGATAGGCGTATTCGTCGTAGTCCATGTTGTTAACGCTGCAGAATGGCAGTGGCGTTGTTATGACCAAGATACGTGCGTAAAATGAAGAATGCTTATACTGTGAATCTCATTACAGCGCAACAGACACGTCCCTACCTTTAAATACATTAATCTTTTCAAATACTGCGGCACAATGGTTGTTGAAGAGAAAGTTAGTTCAGGGGCGAAGGAATCGCTAGTCTAGGCAGATGCCGCGGCGCAGGCAGCAGAGCGACATCAATTCCCACCTGAATTCGCATGTGTATATAATAACAACTAAGCGATCATCCCGTCATCACGCCACATCAAACAATTTGCCCCATCCCTCGATGCGTTTCGTGCCGACTCCGACTATCCGCAGCATATCCCATACCACCGTAGCCGTCGTGTCAAACACATAGAGACCTTCGTACTTGGCCTCCCAGTGCTTGACCCTCTGCGCTGCTCGCAGATTGGTGCAAAATGTCGACACCACTTTCGTTCCTTGCCCAAGCCTCCTGATGACTTCCTCCAATTGCCCATCGAGCGTGTCCTCGCTCACTTTGGCAAACTCTACATTGATTGTTTTCTTCAAATGCGATTCTGCCATGACTTCGTACCCGGCTTTCCCGTAGGTCGAGATGATGGCAGCTTGTACATTGTCCAGATAAGGAGTGACAAGGCCGAATTGCAGCCCCTCGCTGCTTCTGTTCCTTACAATGTCGAGCAGCCGGTTCAAAGCTAGTACGCTGGTAGTGGCTTTGATTCCAGTGGCCGCCTCGATACTGCTACAGAGTCTCTCGTCGGCGTCGAAGCCCAGCCAGCCGCTAGATGTCCCGCTCCAGCCTATGACATCGACCTGGGCATCTGCCAAAAGCCTTGCGGCGGCCAGGATCGCTGTGTCGTCGAATTGTGAAAGCGCGGTCTTTGAGAGGGCAATGTGCGTAACGGGAAAGCGAGAGAAGTGGACGCTCACATCGCCAAGCGAAGAAAGCATTGAGCATGTTAGTGGCTCGAGGTTGGTGTTGGAGGATGGCACCAGAATGCCTAGTTTGACACTGGCCATGCTTGCGAGTTGTGTTTGTTCTTTTGCGAGGACGGATGAAATAGAATGGCGTCCAGCATAGCGAGTGGACTAATGATACACATGTTACTTCATGTTCGTGCCGTAAGAATCGCCCGGCCAGCTGTCTCTGCCCACGGCCAAGCAGGCGCCCTGGCCGATGCGATAGGCATGCAATTGATTGTTACCGATTAGTCTGCATAAGGTATCGATTGGTGCCCCATAATTGTGTTAGCTTGCGATGCGTCGTCGCGTTGCATAAGCGTCCCTCTTACACAAACAGACATACAGGCAGCTACAATGACAGCAGTTGGTGGAAACTTTTACCTGCTCCAGCTGATAATAAAAGATGATACTCAGGTACTCATCCCGAGCACGTGTGAAGATCGTTTCATCACAGAATTGCCGAGGTCACCTGCTCTGTCAACAATCGTGGAAGCTTATCTTTCTCCGGCCATTCAGGTATAGATTGTCATTCGTCATTGCCCTCGAAACCATCGACGACATCACCTTCCCGTAGAACTTTTTGATCATTGAATACCAAACGACTTCACGTCTCGTCCTCACAATCGTAGCATCACTATACCTATATACCATACACATAACCAACCATGGCTACCGAACAAGCCCCTCTAACCTTCCTCACTCTCCCACCAGAAATCCGCAATCAAGTCTACTCATACATCTTCATCCCACCTGTGAACGAACCGATACCCCGAGCGCCAGACATCACATCGCCACTCGCTATATCCTTACAACTAGATTCGCCGCCATGCACTCCACTCCGCGATCCAGACGACCATTCACCTCTTCCTCCCCACCAGCCCACACCACTCTCCACGCTCCTCACATGCCACCAAATCCACCGCGAAGCTCAACTTCTAGCCATCAGCACCACAACCTTCCACCTGCACTCTACTAGTGCCGAACCCGAACACTTCAATCTGCGGACCGTGCCTCTATCTCCCGCAAAGCTAGGCGCGCTCAAGCACCTGACCCTGACAGCGCGGATTACGCAGTTACGCGCTCTAAACGAGACGTGGAACGGACAACCATTCGGAAACTCCTCCCTACACCTTGACACGCTCACGCTCGTGCCGCGCAGGCCGGACGCGACAAAGTCGGCGTGGGCGGAAGTCGCGGAGCTGGACCAGTGTCACACATTGGCTCATGTGTTGGCCGAGACATTCAAGACTTTAGGTAAGGTTGGAGAGGTGAAGGTGGTGAATTTGGGATGTTTTGGGGACGGGGTGTGGAGGCTTGTGTATAGGCATTTGGTGTTCAAGGTGTGGAGGTGGGGTGGGATGAATTGTGGTGTGAGGTTCGAGTGTTCTGGTGCGGACGATGGCGATGGCGGTTGGTTCAAGGCGTTCCTTGGGCAAGTTGGAAGTGAGAAGGTTAGAGGCAGTGATGCTGGGGATGAGGCGTATAGGTTGCTGACGGCCGAAGGGAGCAGTCCGGGTGCTGTTGCCGGGATGCCGTTATGATGCGCTCTCTCGTGATATGTTCTGTCTTTGCCAGATAGAAAAGATTTTTGTACAGAGTAGAGAAAGTGACAGTATAGGCGTCGTATATCGCACCCCATCGCTGAGAACGCCTAGCACAAAGTAAGAGAAGAAGCCCAGCAAAAATGATTTCCCTCCAAGCATCAGAGACAGCGACTTCATGCCGCCATCCTACCTCTTCCTTTGCGCACCCCTGACCAGGAGACCGCCAACAATACCAGCAGCAACAGCAAGACCTCCCACGATCGCGACGCCAAACAAGCCCTCCTTCTGCACCTTATCCTCGATCAAATCTTTCAAGCTCTGCGCCTGCAAGTTACCCTCCTCCAACTCCAGAAGACTGTCGTTGTACCGCCTGGCCTCAGCATAGTTGCCCAGCTTGTAGTGTCCCAGAGCAAGGTAGTAGAGGCACTCGCGCCTGCGGTCGGGGCTCTGGCGGAAGATGTCTGAGAGAAGCTGCACGCCCAGCTGTTGCTCTTCGCGGTTGTTGGATTTAATCAGGCCCCAGGCATAGTTGAATTTTGTTTGGAGCGAGGGGTATGGGTCTTCTTTCTCGTATTGCGAGCGCAGGACGGCGAGCTCGGCGGGTTTGAGGGCGGACTCGGCGTCGGCGGCGTCTGGGAGGCGGGAGGTGTTAGGCATGGGTCTGGCTGGTGGTAGGCTGATGGTGGGTGGTAATGGGATCGATACGGATGCTTACATGGAAGTCTGTCAGCAGGCATGGCGGCGTGGAATGTGTTTGCACGTGGCGGTTTGTTCTAGAAAGATCAAGTGTTTTGCTGCCTGCTTGCTTGCCGCCTGCGATAGCCAACAGCGCTGAACCCTCGAGTCTGGTCTGGTCTGGTCTGGTCTGGTGAGCAGAAACAGCTGCACGTCATCTGCCTCGGCTTCTTCCGCCCAAAGCCGTTGCGTGGGGGAAGGGAAGGCCCTATCAACAAACAACCCTGAAGATTGAAGAATCGAGGACGAGAACATTGGAAAATACATTAATCGTCGCGACATTCAAACGCACCCCAAACCTACGGCGCAGGATTGCTTAACTGTACGTGCATCAAAGAAAACATCACTCTACGCATCTTCCAGTCGGAGCAAGATGGTGCTCTTCGACGAAGACCCGGTGACAGTATGTACACAAACAAGATATACACACATACACACGATTCCCTCTCTAAAACCTCTCTCCAGCTCATCTCCGAGACCACAAACCAATTCCGCATCGCGCCCGACAAAGACAGTCTTGCGCGCATCTCCTCGTCTCTCTCAGCACTCGGCTCAAATCGCAGCTCGCGCCTAGCAGCACAGCAAAACGCGCTCAAATCCCTCTCGCGGCGCCTCAACAATTTACACTCCCAGCACGAGTACGAAGAGAACAGGCATGATGCTGGCAAGCATGCGAGTGAAATTCTAGCGCTCGATGCGGAGAAGTTCAGGGTCGCGAAGAGCGCATACGATGTTGAGGTGGAAGGAGAGCGATTGGAGGGCGAATTGGCTACGCTCAAGGCACAGCTGGTCACGCTGGACAGAGAGGGCGTAGAAGGTGGCAGGCGAGGCAGCGAGAGTGAAGGCGACGAGGTTCTGTATGTGCAGTCACCACATGCGTGTTGAAGAGAAGCTCTTACTGACATCTGCGCTTCCAGGTTGAAACTTCAAGTCTACCGCTCTCTGGGCATCGACGTATCTCAGGACGCAAACACAGGCGTCTTCAATCGCGCAGTCATTCGCAACCCGGCAAAGGGCGACGTGAATGTGGTCAAAGTGGATGGAAAAGTCGACCGCAAGGTTTACGCAGACATGTTTTGGGACAGTCTTTAAGAGTTGGGTCGCCATCGCTTTCGTAGTTTTGGAGTTTGGCGTTTCGAATTGGTATACCCTGGTGTAATATGTACCCTTCTTACTTTTATGAGCACAACGAGATATTGACCACCCTACTGGTAGGACCTCATGAAGGACATCATGTTGTGAAGTCCAGTAAACTCACAATGATCTGTCAACGCTCGCGTATCGTTGTCCAGCCATCATCTTATAAGCGCTGAGATTGTCATATCTACATGTATGTCGTTGAGTAGAGCGCCACACACCACCAACACACCCAAAACTACTCCCTCTTGGCCGGATGTGTCGGAATCGGATTCGCAGGCCCTTCCTCGCCATCGCCACCATCACCACCCTTTTCCTCCTCCAAATCCTTTCGATAAGCCTTCCACAACTCCTCAACCTTCTTCCCCTCACAGCACTCCCCGAACAACTTCTCTCCATCATAATCGCCCTTCCTCAAATACCCATTCATCCGCCTGACCGTCCCCTCCCCAAACTTCCGCTCCAGCCACTCCAAAAAGTACCCCGTCTTCTGATACCCCCCATCCCACTCCCCACTCGCCTCCTGCTTCCAGTGCGCAGCGCCCAGCCCCGCTCTCAGACGCACCCAGTCTGCGATCCCCTCGATCAGTCCACCCGGACACGTCCCCTCGGCATCCCACTGGAAACAGTGCACGAGCTCGTGGCAAATCACGCCTAGCAGCTCGCGCCTCTTGTCGCCGCCGCGCGCGCAGTTCTTGATGTACTCGATGCTGATGTGAATTTCTTTGTGGTCGTTGTCGAGGTCCAGGCCGGTGGTGTAGGCCACGCCGTCGAAGGCGCGGATGATGAAGGTTACGCTGCGGGTTCCGGGGCGGTGGGAGGCGGGCGTTTCTTTAGGGGAGCAGTAGAGGAGGTTGAGGACGTTTTGCACTTGGGTGGAGAGGTCCTCGTTGCCGTGGATATTTGTGAGGAATATGGAGGAGCCTTCGTGGGCGAGGTCGCGGAACTCGAGGCGTAGGAGGGGAACGGGGAAGGTGTGTTTGCGGACTATGGGGGCTGTGGTTGGGATTGGGGTCAGAGTTGATGGTTGGGAGGGAGGGTCTGAGGGGGGGTCTATGGCGGGAGACATTGTGGGTTGTTGCTGTTGGAAGTAGGTTGGTGTGTTTGGTGTGGTGGCGGTCATGGATGGCGGTGGCGGATTTATGGAGTAGGGTGTGGGGTGGGTATTACACTGTCAGATGATGGTGAAGATAACTCAAACTTTATATGGAATGCTAGACAGAATTCTCTTGCGGCCAACAAGAGTGACTTCGTGCGTATCTGAGTGAGGTCTAATGTTCGACCGAGCTGAAGTCAAAGTTGACTACGTCTGGTCTGGTCTGGTGGTGTTGCGCAGCTCTGTCGCGTCATCACACTTCGATACGGTAAACGAGATTGCCACTCAGCATGTAGGACCCAGACTCGGATCGTCACACTGTAATAGGATTATACTTACACCGTCTGACCGAAAGGAACTGTTCAACCTAAATCGATGACTCCACGCCTCAATGCAAGGGTTGGCGAACATGGCATGCAAGCAGAAGTTCATGAGATACAGGGGTTCGAGTTGGACGGCAACCTGTACACATGGATTGTACAAACTGGACATATGGGTATCCAAGACAAATTACAAATACACGCTTACAACCCTCTGTTTCCGCCAGTCCAACATGCGCCGTGCTCAAATACAAGTCGTTCTTCTATGTTAACACCGAGGTTCGCTCGAAGCTGCACATCGAGCTCTCACGAGTCTTTTTCGTACTGCTTGTTGCTGTGGATATGGGCACCACCAAGAGCTTTTCCGTCGTGATTTTCAAGCTTGTGTTCTGGCGCGCCGTTCGGTAGGTCGGAAGTGGAAACGTGCCCAATGTTGCTCCCTGCACCATCGACATTGGGGACACCTTGTTTGGGTGCTTCAGCACCAGGTGAGCTCGATGGTGGAGGTGCAGTCTGTGTGCTCGATTCTTTCGCGACAGTCGCCTCAGGCTTGCTTGCATCGTCTTCTCCAGGTTGGATGAAAGGTCTCGTACCGTCTGAATCTTCCGAATGCTTGCCATTTGTCTGACTTCGGACACTGCTCGCACGACTGATGACCGCACTACCAGCCTTCTCAGCCCGCAGTCCCAGTCCCTTGTCTGAATCATCGCCCGCATTCTCAACGCCATGCCAGTCGGCTGGTTTCATTTCCTTTGCTGGTTCTCCTTCTGCAGGCTCGTTGATCTCGATTCCTGGTGCGCCTTCAACTTCGGCGACCTTCCATACGACAGCCATGCGATCGAAAGCTCGTGTACCCTTACGCGATGATCCTTTGACGCCGTCCATTGCATCCCAGTCGATTTCGAAGACACCTGACTCGTCCGGTCGGCCACCCTTTTCTGGGCCCTGACCTTCAAAGAAGATGTTGAACCACACGTGGGCCACGGCCGTGACCATAGTAAAGCCACCCAGTTTTGTCTTGTTGCGTCTTTCCACATCGATGTTGATGTCGCTCGACGGCAGAACTATGCGAGATGTGGGGCGGAAGACCACGTCGCCACCCGTAATACCGTCTAATGTGTTTGTCGAAGTTCTGGAGACATTATTTTGCTCTTTCCCGAGCAGTTCCTCAGGTTCTGGCGCAGCAGTCTCGTCCTTCTTCTGAAGAGCAGTGTTCTTGCCTCGACCCATGACGTCTTGAACCACGTCGGCGAACCCAGCATCCTTCTTGATGTCACCTTTGATGATCTCCCTCTCCTTTCCGTTGAACGTATGGAACGTCTTGATCTGCTTTCCTTCTTCGGCGAAACCTTCCACCGAGAGTTTCACGCCATCCCTCAAACCCCAGACGTGTACTTCCAGCACCTCTGCCGGTCGCTCAATGTACTTCTTTCCCCCCTTAGTCCAGCGATCAACGTAAGTCAGAGTCCGAATCTGACTAGGGATACTGATGCCCGCGCCAAATCCAGGCCTCATCCGCCTCTCTGTGAACCGCTGCTTTGCCTCCTCCATATCCCAGCCTTCCTCAGCAATCAAGTAGCTGCAACTCACAGTCCCACTCCTGCCCTTGCCAGCCTTGCAGTGTACTACTACGACTCTATCATCTTTCTCATGCAGCCAGTTGCGCATGCTACCCACGATCAGTGGGATCAGCGCAAACGGCGGCGGGTGGTGATCAGGCCATGGGTAGTGTCGCACGCGCCCGTACACTTCTTCGTCTGGGTAACCGGTCCCTTCTGCTCTGAATTCCCAAATCGCCCATTCTGCGCCATGCTTTGAGTCGAGGAAGCTCACTACTTCTTTGAGCGGGTTTCGGTATGCGATTTGTGGGAAGGTACCGCTGGGGCCAGAGGTTGCGATGATTTTGTCTGTGACGTAGCAGAGGTCGAGTCCGGCTTCTGGATGGCGCGTACGTGGGCCTGCTACGATTTGACGGAGGAGAGATGCCATGGCCGTGTGCTGTTGTTGGGCGAAGGAAGGAAGTTGGTTGGGAAAGTTATTGGGTGCTTTCCATGTCAGGATTCATGAACGTGCCTTGACTGAATTGCTCCAAGCGAAGTTTGGATTATGTCACACTATGTAGAAAGCGAGTGAAGTGTGGCGTGTGTGCCTCTCGAGTTCAATGTTTTGCTTTCATTGTCTTCTAGAGACGGGATTGAAGATAGAATCTGGGCAGTCGGATGACGTCGTGGCTCGACGTCAGCGCACACGGCCTCCACGGAGTGGAGTTCATCAAATCGCCCTCGGAGGTCAGCAACAACAGGACGACTTCGATCACGGGACTATTAATACAGCAGACCATCACAACCTACGGGATGGCAGCGATTGGTGCCATTATATTGCACCCAGCGTCTAATTGCGGTAGCGATTACTAGGCTGCCACCCGGCATGGCGTTTCACCACTGCTACACTCGCACTGTCTGGCCATGGTCACAAGTAACGTTACATGTTGTCTCGAGGCTCCAAAAATAGAAAGAGAATACAAAGATATAGAGAGCTCGTGCAAACGACGGGTACGCCATCTCGTATGTTGGCCAGATATTGATGGGTGGTAAGGTAACATGTCTTTGTCCAAACGCCGTGCTCAAGAAGCAAATGGTTTCACCAAACACTTGTATGTTCAATACTGGCTCCGAAGTAAGTCTTCATTGGCCATGCAACCAAAATTACACATACCTGCTTTTTCCAATGCCAGACTTTGCACGATCACACAATGAGTTTCTCGGGATTCCTTTGTTTCGCAGGGAATCTCTTTGTCTTCAAGGAGGCCTCCATGGCACAATGGATGACTTGCTTCGGATGGCTACAATGTATTGTGGTCGACGACGTTCAAGGACTCGAGCGATACAAGAAGCCATGCTATCCTACCATCACTGTGGTTTTCAGCCATCATCCTGCCTGGAGGTGAACGCACGGCGACACTCACAGGCACCACTCACAGGCAGCACCTCGAACACTTTCGGGAGCAGGCCTTTCGAATATCAATTCTCTGCATAATCGACTAATCTACCACATGGCAGCCTTCACACTGACCGGATTCTTCGTCAGCATCGCACTTGCGTTCGTCACCAGTGTTGTTGTTGCACCTGTAGTGAACAGCATCGTCATCACCGCAAACCAACGCCTGTTCGCATCGATTAAGAGTGCCAACATGTCCGCACCTTTTCTCGCCGGTCCTTCTGGCGTGGCCAAGTCTCCCTTCAGATCACCTTCCACTCCGGTCTTGAAGGCACAGTCTGGTGAAAACTTGGCGCCTACGCTCGACCTGGATAGCGTCCACAAGGACACACCTCTGATCACGACCAGTCCATACGCCCAGAATGAGGGCTTGACGTTCTCCAAGGGTACTTCTCTCTGGCAACCTCAAGCTGGCGTCAAGTCAGCACCGCAGACATCATCTCAAGGCCCGCCAGCCATCATCTCCGAGAGCCCCTTCGACAGAAACGAGGGCGTGAAGTTCGCCCCCTGCACCTTGCTGTGGCAACCCACCAGTTCCACCACCAAACAACAGGCCAGTCTCCCCAGCCTCTGGACTCCAGCTAACGCTTGTGAGTGGAAGACCAAGAGCAGTGCACCCCTGAGCATGCGTCCAATGGCGGCGCCTCTTTCGGTCACCAACCTGATCACCCAATCTCCTTTCTGCTCTAATGAGAGCATCAAAATCCCTGCAGGCACCTCGATGTGGCAGCCCAGTAGCACTGCGGCGTTCAAGATGCCGGGCTCGACTGGAAAGCTCTCGCTAGTCACTTCATCTCCCTACGACTTCAACGAGACCGTGTCTTTTCCAAAAGGGACGCTCCTCTGGCAGCCGAAGGCGAAGGCGACTGACGACGATGGGTCCCTCACCCACTTTTCTCGCCTAAACACGCGTTCTTTTGCTTCTCCACTGTCTTGCTTCTCACAGCAAGTTGAAGAGTGTGGGAGAGGCATCCTGGTGTGCACCTGTTCCGACTGTAACATTGTTGGGAGCAGTAGGTGGACAGTACTTGACGAGCTAAGAGTATAAACGACCGAGCCTCTACTTGCTAGTCAACGCGCATAATTGAATGAATGATCACAACCAAAAATAATCCATTCGAGATTCCCTTAGTCTCCCACCCTCTCAACCAGGCTCCTGCACTTGTATACACTTTCTTTGGTCATGCAGACCGTTTCCTTTGTTTCTGAATCGGTCACACAGGAACGGAATCCTGATGTGCGTCCAGTAGTGCTACTGTAGTAACGTTGAGAGCAGAAGCATAGAAAGTGCTGAATCGATTGAAGGTCGAATGACCGTATCTCTACAAAGTATAACGTATCCCACAAGCGACATGGTGATTAGAGTCTCATCAGCCATATCTCAATTCCTCTCATCTGTGCTCCCATCCGTTCTGGCCACTCTGCTGTTCCTTCGTGAAGTACTATTCCTCCGTGAATTGATCGACGTAGTGCTCCTCGCAGCCGGAGCATTATTGACGAAATAGCTCTGCGGGCTTCCGCTTTGCCTAGAAAGTGAAGTGCTGGTGCTGTGTCGCGGGAGCGAAGGTGTGTTGAATATCTCCGGCGAATTGATTCCACTACTGGAGGCGCCGAACGAGCGGCGGCGGAAAGTGGTAGGTGTGGCATCGGGCCTCCTGCTCGAAGAAGCGGCCCGGCTATCGTCGTTGTTGTCGACGATGGCATTTGAGCTGTGGTCGTTGCTGTCTCTTGGGATCAGCCAGCCCCCGACGCCTGGTATAGTCAGTATCGTCGAGAAAAATGTAAATTGGGGTTAGATCACATACCCTCGTAGTCACGGTCAATCTGAGGCGGATTATATGGCAAACCGACGAGGCTGACACTGCTGCCAGAGCGATTGGACCGGTTTGATTGGCTCCTCGAGGTGACATTAGATGCGGATGGCTGCGAGAAAGACTCTGAACGCGATCTTGCCTCACGCTTCGCAAGCGTAGCTGCTCTATTTCGCTCGGCAATCGCTTCTGGTGAGTTTCTGTCGTCGCCTTTCCACCAATGCTTGAGGCTGCGCTGAAAGACACCGGCTCCCTTGACCAGTATCATTAGGCTCAGCCACGCGACGGCAAGCCAGAAGGTGATGACAGCGTATAATGCGAGTGGAAGCACAGCAAAAAATCCGAGGACTAGTGTCACGATCCCGTAGAAGAGTTTCTTCCCGAATCCGGCCATGGCGACGATGGCGTCTCTTAAGTGTGCCAGTGAGCAGCTATAGGACGCTTTCTTGCATTTCACGGGGTGAATTCCCGATGAGAGTACCACAGATACGAGCTTGGTGGTCCGATGTACTAATTTGAACAAGTTGCGAGATGGCAGCAGCAACAGTGCGGCTGTCAGAGATATTGATCTAACGATGTAATGTGGGATTCCGGTTCCTAGGGCAATCCGGGTGCACTTTCGGCTGAATCCGACCGCTCCACCGCAAGAGTATCGAAGCGGACGTAAGATAGCTCGAGCGGCAGATAGAATGGGTGAAAGCACCAGATGTTGAGATAGCCTTACTATGTAAGGCCAAAGCCCGACTTTCTCAAGGCACGCGATGGCTCCCGAGACGGGTAACCAAATCGGCGTTAGAAGGAAGAGAATACTGCAGAGGACTGCGTAGTATGGGAGCAGAAGATGTTCCCGGAGCGTCGTATGGTTTGATAAGAATGTAGTCCTTATTTCGTAAGGTTCTGCTGGAAGTGGAGGGAGAGCAGCCACGGCTCGCTCGCGCAACAACAAAACCGAAGCCCGCTGGCTGGTGGTCATCCTCACTCTGTTGGCAAGAACGTATCTTAATTCTCGACTTCGCTCCTCAAACTGTGCCTTCTCAAACTGTGCATACTCGTCACAGCACATTGCGAAAGTAAAATAAAAAATGAGCTGCAAATGAAAAAAGTGCGAAATTGTTGGTCTCTTAGCATGCCATGCGACTTCGGCTACTATCTGCTGACTACTATATAAATTCTTCCATCCTCTGCCCTCTGAGAGTCACTCTATTTCCTCTTACTGAGCCTAACCTTCAAGCCTTTTTCGCTGCCTTGTCCATCGCTGACATCATACACACCTTGCATCTGCAATGTCAAGACGCTGATTGAGTCCTTCATCAAAGCATCTAACCTAGCATTAATCTGCTCCGTGGTCTCTTCCTGGCCGTCCACCACTAAAGGCACCACCTCAATACGCTGTCTGCGGAAGAGTGTCAAGAAGATGGCCGTGAACTCTACCTGCGCCATTTTCTGGCCCGGGCAGACACGAGGGCCACCGGACCACGGCACATATGTTCCTCGCGGCGGCTGGAAAAGTGCAGTCTGCGATCGCGGTGGGTTGACCCAGCGACTTGGGCGGAAAGCATACTCGTCTGGTCTAGAGTCGCCCGTTTGAGGTGCTTCTTCTGGCGACTTTTTGTTCAAGTCTCTCCATAAGTCTGGATCCAGATGCAGAGCCACGCCATCGATGTATGTGAAGCAACCTGCAGGTATGTGGTATTTCGCGTGCGACGTCTCGATTGTCTGTGGCGCATTTGTATCCCGAGCTACGTGTATTACTGGCGTGAAGAGCCTCAACACCTCCAGCATCACACTCATGATGCGCACAATCTTGGGGAAGATTGCGACATAGTCCACAGGCTCGCTTGGATCTTGTGGCATGACATTGTCCACTTCTTCAAGAATCCAGTCTAGCCACTGAGTATAGCGACAGAGGAGCACTAGAGCGTACGACAGCGTGTTGGCGGTAGTGTCAAATCCTGCAGACGTGAAGACGAACAGATTGCCCATCATTTCGTCTTCAGAAAGCAGTGCTTTGCCGTCTTTGCCGTCCGTCTCTGAAGCTTTCAAGAGCTGTGACATGATGTTGCTTCTGGTTGCTCCACTCTGGGTGCTCGTCCGTTTTCTTTCCTCGTTCAAGAGATGCTTGGTATGAATGGGGAATTCTACCATAGCAGGCGCCAGATTCTGGAGAAATTCGTGTCCAGGGAGGAAGCTGGGCCAAGATCTCATGAACCACACGGGTAGCACGATTGGACCCGCGACTGCCTCGATGACAGTCTTGCACGCCTCAATGTAGGTCAGCTTGTAACCCTCGCGTGGCTTTTCGTTGGCATTGCTATGCCAATCTACATTTGCGCCCATGCCTGCGCCAGAGAGCACGTGAATGGTGATCTTCTTCATCATATCGAACAGCTGGTTGGTATCGGTCGTATTCCCATCAGCTTTGTCATAAACTTCGGCGAGCAAGCCTTCAGTTTGGACAATGCTTTCATTGAACACGGTTTTCGAGATCCGCTCGTTGATGACGCTGGCAACCACTTTGCGCTGCTTGGCCCATGATTCGTCGTTAGATGAGAGGACGTTGCCCCCGAATCGGCCGATGATGAGATCAGTTGTGGCTGGCTGGCGAAAGTCTCGAGGACGGCGGGAGATTTCCCAAGAGACTTCGGGATCGCGAGTACTGATTTCCGCAGCTCCACAGGTGACGAGAAAGAAGGTCTTGTCGTTGCCTGGTTCGCCGTACTTGTGGAAAACCTCCAGGCCATGGTGGAACTCCCAGCCGTAAGTGACTAGACTGAGCCGTTCGTAGATGCTTTCTGGCAGATATTTCTGTTGATCGCGTCAGTATCGCTCCTCAACTACACTCCTGTTACCGGAAACCGCCAACTATGTGCGCAGATCCATCACCTCTTACTTTGAAAATAGGCCGCAGCGGCACTAAGATCAGCATCCAGATGAGGTGGTGCTGGTCAATCGGCACAACAATGATGGGCAACCCCATCTTCCGAGCCGCGACATAGTTCTTAGCAAGATTGTATGGGAACCTAGCCAGGTACAAGGCCAGAAGGCATCCAAAGATAGTGAGTAGAGATAGCATGATGGTCGTTTTCGTCAAAACTGCTTCTGAAACACCAAATGGACTATTGGCACGACGGTAGGACTTTGTAGTATTTTCTCCTAGACAAAAGGCAGCGTTCTCAAATCGTTTCCATTTTTCAGGCCCATCGTGCAGTCAACGAGACGATACGACGGAGCTGATAATCTGTAGCGCTGTACCCCTGCAAGGCCCGGGTCATTTCAGCTAACCGAGCTGTCTTCTTGTCGTAGTTCTTGGCGGAGGATCGAGAGGCTTCACCTAGTTCAAAATTGGAAAAGCTGCGGTCAGCGTTGAGACGCTCTGGTACTGGAGCGCTCCAATGATACCATCCATCTAGAGACACGAATGTTGGTTTGTAAGTGGTGGCAAGAGAGTAGAGTGGGCCCATCAACGGAGATGAAGGTCGCGATGAACGGCTGGCTCGCAAACACCAAACAAATCGGGTTTTCTGTGGTGAACATTGGCTCACCTTGGATTAAGGACCACTCGCATACACCTTTCCCTAATTTTTTTGATTGGCACTGTATTACATGATATACATGCCATTCCTTTATTGCTGTCAGTCGCGCACGCGTGCTGACAACATAAAAAGGTGCTGTCTAGACACATAAACCCTAACCCTGATAACCTTAGTCTCAACACATGTATGTACATGTAACTTACACGTACACGTATATGTAAGGTATATGTAACTATTTTCGATCTGGAAGTCCTTTGTACAGGTGTATGCATATATATGTAATAGTACATGTGGATAGCGCTTAGCCATCCAGGATCTTCAACATCTCATCAACTCCTCTTATCTTTTCCCTCACCTTGCCCTTTTCCTGGCCTCTCTTCCGCTCTACAGCATCAATCTTCTCCCAGTCCGCCCAACTGACACTGCGAATGCCTCTCTGCTCAACTTCCTCCTTGACAACCTCCCAGCCGCCTCTTATCTCCCCATCTCCAGTTTCGTTAAAGCGCACATTGTCTTCCCAGTCTTTCATGATGATATCGGCGGAGTGGAAAGCATCATCCATGGTGCTTGCGATAACGCCAGTGGGACCGCGCTTCACCCAGCCAGCACAGTACATGCCTGGGACATGAGCCGCGGACAGCCCGGCGATGGGTCCACGGTCGGGAGCGATAACTCGGCCGTGCATGTCGTTGGGAATGATGCCGAGCTTTTGGTCGAATGGTATGCCTAGGTCGTCGAAGCCAGCCAACGGCTCGCTCTGGTAGCCAACAGAGCGGAAAGCGAGTGAGGCATCGACCTTCGCCTTAGACCCGGTGCTGCGGACTCTGAGGTCACGTAAAGCGTTCATAGCAGCCGGTGGGCCTGACAGAGCAGGTCCATCATCTTTGGGGATAACAGACTCCGGCTCAGCAACGTACTCTGTTCTTTCGAAGCCCACGGCGTTCAAGTTCTTGCCATCCGATGATAGGAACTCCACAGGCGATCGCAAGTAACCCAATTGCCATGCCTTTTGCGCCTGCTCCATTGGTGTCTTGGAGCCCTTCTCCAGCAGTTCCGAGATACGCTTAAGCTGTCGAGGAAGCTGCTCACGATTGACGCGGATGAGATCCTCCCAGCCCTCTGGAGGCGCTGCAAAGCCTACACCAGGCATGTGTAGCAGTTCTCGTAGCTCTTTGATCGTGTAAGGCGCTTGGAGCGGTCCACGGCGACCAATAACCTTCACGTCAGTCACGCGGCTTTTGCTCAGCGCTTCGATGGCTTGCTCTGAAATGTCTGTTTTGCGGAGAACATCCAATGGCGCCAAAAGTACACGCGCCACGTCCAGTGCGACATTTCCTTGTCCGATGATGACCGCAGTATCTCCAGATTGAAGATCAGGGTTGAGATGCTCGTACTCAGGCAGTCCATTGTACCAGCCAACAAAGGCTCTCGCAGACACGACTCCATGTAGATCCTCGCCCGGTATTCCAAGCCTTTTATCTCTTGAGGCGCCATAAGCAAATAGCAGGCCATCGTAGTTCTCCGCAATCGTCTTTAGAGGCAGGTGGCCTGGCGCATCACCAATCGATACATTGCCGACAAAGTTGAAGTTCTGCCATTTGGCTACATCGTCGAGGGTTTCGGAGCTTTTCTATACGAGCTATGAGCGATCAGTCCTGCTCACTCTCGTTGCAGGCGGCAGTGATCCCTACCTTTACCTCTGGGTGGTCAGGCGCCACACCGAAGCGTACAAGTCCATAGGGAACTGGCAGCGACTCATACATGTCGACATGCGCATCTGGCATCTTCTTCATGATTCGGTATGCTGAGTAGTATCCCGCAGGGCCAGAACCGATCACCGCTAGGCGCATGGGACGCCGAGCAGGCGACGTGCTGTACCATGAGATACCATGATTCACTCCACTGCGCCGTGAAGCGATATGGCGGCAGCTGTTGCAGACAAAAGAGCGGGTGGATAGCATGCCGCAGAGGTGGCGCGTGAAGACGTAACTTACAGTCGACAGAAACATTTCAAGCTTCGAGAGACTTCAGTTATCAGATGGCCATGTCATCGCCGGCCGGCTTCGGGGCCGTCAGCGTCCGAATAAGGCTGAGATGATGCGGGACTAGTCAAGTTCGGGCGATTCAATACAATGGTGGATATCAACTCCAAGAACTCCAATCCGGGGTAAGTGTTGATAGGTTGTTCCCTTGACAACCTGCGCTTGTTTGGATTAGCACTGGGAACTTCTAAGACAATCCGGAATTGCAGGTAACCTCCCAGAACCCTAGCCTGGCCAATCTCACTTACATTCCATCGAGTCGTGGGCACCATCCGTTGGTATTCTTGTCCATCGCTACCTTCTCTCGCTCACAATGGGTGCAGGCGACGCCCCATACCTCTACGACCCACCCTCTCGACGCCAAATCGCCTACCCATACTCCGACTTCGACCCGAAGGCTGTCACTCGAGCATTATGGATATCTGCTGCGGAAAGCACCATCTCCAAACCGAAACAAGAAGGGCCGCTCATCGACTTTAATCGCCATCCGGATAGTTATATGGTGGTCGCACCACAAACCCATTACGAGCCGCTGCCGCCAAACACGAAAACAAAAGTCAAGGCAACACGATGGGTACAATTTGGCTTCAGGCTTGTCCAACTGCTAGGCGCAGTAGGATGTCTGCTTTGCGTCATCTTTGTGCGTAACACGGAGACGGCGCAGGGCTGGATCATGAGAATTCCTGTAAGTCTGCCCAAGAGGCTACGATATGGGCCACATACTAATATTTGCGCAGCCGGCGTGGGATATGTGCATCACGGCCTATGGCGTCTACCACCTCGCTTGCCCTGCAAAGCGACGCACTCCAGCCTCGAGTGCTAGCTACCACATCTTCGGCATGATCATGGATAGTGGTCTCATTCCCTTCTACATCTATACCGCTTGGTTCGCTCAACAGAACTGGACTGCTTCGCCCGATAACGAGAACCGATGGGGTAACATCTTCAACAAGGATCTTACAAGCACCGACACGCTTCTTTTCGCAACTTTCATCGTACCAACTGTCGTCGGAGGCCTGCACCTGATCACTCTCGGAATCGGCCTCTACTTGACCATTCTTTTCAGAAAGATCGCCAAGCTTCCACCAGACATGAATCCACTGGAGGATAATCTCACCAGCCGCAAGCATCAGTACAAGAACTCCGAGGCGTCCGCAGTGTCGATGATGAAGCCTGGGCATCTGAGCGGAAGCACCATCAATGTCAATGACAGTCGCTTCTCGAGATCGGCGTATGAAGATCGAACCGTCGACTTCCGTAACAGTCGAGCCGGTGCAGAGATGGACTACTCTCCTCACAATCCTCAATCTGCACGTCTCTCTCGCCAGATCGCGGAAGAACGCAACCTTTGTCACAATCTAGTTCAAAGCCAAGGTCCGGTCTCTCACGCGTCCCGCCAGTCGTTCGCTCAAACCCCCAGTGGAGAGCCTGTCAATCTTGAAAAGCGTGATATCGATTCTTTCTCGTTTGTCGGGTCCTTGGCTGCAGCTCCGGCGCCGCCTCCTCACACCAGTCACGCTCGCTCACACTCGCCTCGCCCTGGCTCTTCAGTCTCAGTCCGTGACCAGCCAGCTGCGCAGATGAATTACGCTCCCACTCACGCGCATGCGCAGTCTCAACAGAAGGAATCCCTTCTGAGCGACAACTGGTTCATCCATGAGGAAACTAGATCGGGTGACCTCGGCGTCCCAATGTCGCCGTCCTCGCCATCTCAACGCCGCACACCAAACTTCTCTCGTCCATCGCCTGTGGGCTCGCCTGAGCCTGACCGTGGAGCTCGTTTCTCGCCCTTACTGTCGCCGCTGACCGCCAAACACCAAGCCCAGTTCATGCCCGAACCTCTTCGCATGAACCCTCCTACGCCGCCGAACGATCAAAGCCCGCTCCAAGAACAACGTGAGTAACATACCTTTCTTGAAATGTCATGCTATATGCAGATTGCAACCTTCGCATGAAATGCACGACCCACTTATCGCATCGCTGACTAACAATTTATAGTCCTTCACACCGATGTACGACACGACCCTCGCCACGACAGCTTCCAGGAGACCAGCCAAAAGTCCTATGATAATTACCCAATGTTAGACGACGATGAGACGTCTACTATTGTGGGCCGCGAAGAGCGTCAACCTCTCAACGAGGTGGCCGTTAACCGTTCCCACACTAACGCATCGACTCAATCCAGTCAGTTTGCAGGCTCGAGCGTCTACTCCGAGTCAGCTCCCAGCCTTCGGACTGCGAACCAGATGCATCAGAGGTCTATTCCCAACTTCGAGGAGAACCTGCAAGTCAAGTCTGTAGGAACCCCGAAAAAGCGACAGTACGGTGACCTGGCGTCTGCAATGGCTGCGCGTGGTATCACTCAACAGGACTCATTCTCGCCGCGTGCCAACGACCAGCCTCCTTCCCCGCCCAAGCACTCGCCCTACGCGCGCGTTGTTTCGCGTACAGGCGCCGACATCGCAGACGAGTCCTTGTATGTCCCCGAGAACACCAGCCGCAGACGTTATGTCAGCGGCAAGGCCGCCGAGGAAGGCATGGCTGGTGGAAGATGGTGAGCAAAAGTGATGCCGGCCAGGAGAGGCATTGCAAAACCGAGAACGACCACAGGACGTGGTTACGGTTAGATGGAAAGTTCCACGACATAAGTACACGAGGGCGTCCCAGGGCTTTTCGGGTTTGAACTGTTCGATTTCCTACATTTCAGCGGCGGCGTTCTTTGGGGATTATTTCGTTATGGTTGGGATCAAGGGATTGGTTTACGTAGAGTGAGTATTGGTTCACGAGTAACTCGTTCAGAGGTGTAGCTAGTGTTTAGTTGAGCGAAAAATGCAAACGACACCGTGAAAACCAATCATCCTTCTCTTGCAACGATTCATGGGTGTTTCTCATCGACGAGGCGGGTTTCTTAACTCTTTCAAGCCTTTGGACGACCAAATCGTTCGGCTATACTAACTTGAGGAATTTGTGTGCCTAAAATAAAGTGTACAATAAAGTATTCTGCTCTCACTGTCGATGTGTTTTCACGATCGTCGTCATCATAATCAGATAAGGCCGAAGTCGGTGGGAGAAGTCTTATCCGAGTGAAACACTCTTCTGCATACGCGGACAGAACCATACGGAACTCGGGCCTGAGCCCTACTTTCAATGTAAAATCATCATAAGCTATAACGCAAGAGGTGCAGCTGTGTGAGCATCAGCACCAATAACGCGCGGTAGCTAGCTGGTTTTGCACGCGGCTTTGGATCCGCGCCACTTCTATGCCCTACTTGCAGCCACGCGGCATGGCCCGATTTACAATACGGCCCTCGACTGCGACGAACTAATCTGACCGAGCGCCTGTCTGCCATGTTTTCTTGAACGAGCTTGTCTGTTTTCGTAACGAACACAGCGAGGGATGAGCACGATTGCCGCGCGTAGCAAGCCATGTGAGTGTGCCTGGCTGTGCCGTCGCTGATATGGCTCTTTTGTATAAAGGTGCCGTTCGATACTCGTCTAGGACAACGCTATACCATTCCTTCTTCATCGCATTCCAACCATATCAATAAATATGAAACAATCCCGCATTCTCACTGGCGCATCTGTAGCCTCAGCTAGTAGCCTGTCCAGCATCTGCAGCGTCGAGTATATCAAAGCAAGCCTACCTAGGGAGAACACTGCAATTCAAGGCCTCGTGTATGGCGATGTGACTGCAAACAGCGTCTACAACTCCTCCGTCGAAGCAGGCATCAATTATCCTGCTGCAGATGGTCGCAACTTCTGCAATGTAACCGTCGCCTACGAGCACGATGGCAAGAATGACGCGGTAAGGCTTCCAGACCTACATGAAGCGATGATTGTATCAGACTAACACACTCGCTTGCAGGTCAATGTGTGGTACTACTTTCCGGAGCCTGCTCAATACAAAGGCCGTTTCCTCGCTACCGGTGGCGGAGGCTTTGCCATCAACTCTGGTGCGTCTGGTCTCGCAGGTGGACTCGTCTACGGAGCTGCTGCTGGATGCACCGACGGCGGCATGGGCTGGGGTGGTCAGTTCAACGATGTAGTTCTCAAAGCAAATGGCAGCTTGGACTACGACATGATCAACAACTTCGGATACCTTTCCATCCATGAGATGACCGAGCTGGGAAAAGCCATGAGCAAGAACATTTATAACGCCTCCAGCCTCTACGCTTATTACCAAGGATGTTCCGAGGGAGGCAGAGAAGGCTGGTCTCAGGTGCAGCGCTATGCTCATCAATTCGATGGTGCAGCAATTGGCGCACCAGCCTTCCGCCAATCTCACCAGCAACCGAACCACAATTGGCCGCAGATCTACGAGCAATCGATTGGCTACGCTCCCAACTCTTGTGCGCTCGAGAAGATCGTGAACGAGACTTTGACTGCTTGTGATGCGATGGACGGCAAGGTTGATGGTATTGTCGCCCGCTCCGATCTATGCAGTCTGAATTGGGATCCGAAGAAAGTCGTCGGTAAAGCCTACTCCTGCTCTGCTTCCACTGCTTTCAACCCGATCACAGGCGGACAAGGTGCAACCACTCTGGCTGCAAACGGTACTGTCAACGAAAAAGACGTTGCTGTCTTCCTCGCCGTGCAGAACGGACCCTATGACAGCAAGTCACGCCACCTCTATGTCGGTTTCCAACCAGGAACAGACACTTCCTCGAACGCAGCGGGCACCTACTCGAACACGACTGGAGATTATGAGATTGCAGCCATCACTGACATCGGCGCCGAGTGGATCACCGAGCTCATTCAAGAAGTGAACAGCACTTCGCTATCTTTGAACGGTGTGACAGTCGACACCCTCCGCGGCTGGATGCTTGAAGGCATGCAGAAGTATGCTAGCACAATGAACACCGTCTGGACCGATCTGCAAGAGTTCAGCGAAGCCGGCGGCAAAGTTATTCACTACCACGGCGAAGCCGACAACAGTATCCCGACGCTCTCATCAGTCATCTACCAGGAACAGGTACGCCGCGTCATGTACCCGAACGCTAGCTACGAAGACTCTCTTGAGAAGCTGCACGATTTCTACCGGCTGTACATTATCCCCGGTGCTGCTCACTGCTCTCCAAGTGCCGAGAATGGCTCTTTCCCACATACAGTCCTCGGATCTATTATTGAATGGGTCGAGAACAAGATCGTGCCGACGCAGCTTAATTCTACTGTCCTACAAGGTCCTAACAAAGGAAAGGCAGATAGCATCTGTACATTCCCGTATAGGCCTATGTGGAGCAGCAACGCGACAGAGCACCAGTGTGTGATGCCAGAGAAAGATGCTCTAGAGTCTTGGTCCCCTATTCTAGACTCTCTTCTGCTTAACAGCTACGGAAGTGCCTAATAGGTATCGATCTATAGAGGCAGCTTATAATATATTATCTATACGCTTTACTTATCAATATATTAGATACTTGCCTAGCTTCTATTTTTTAAATAAATACACAAACTTTCTTCTCTCTCTCTCTTCTCTCTCTTCTCTCTTCCTTTCTCTTCCTTTCTCTTCTTCTTTGTCTATAAAGCTCTATCTTTCGAACTAGCTATACTAATAGAATATATAATTCTATATAATATATATCAATATTGAGTTAATACTTTATTCGCTAAAGAGAAGCTATAAAAGTCTTAAAATAATTTCTAAGATATTTCTATAATATAATTAGAGAAAAGAAGAATAAATAAGATATTTCCTTACTCTAAAAAAATAGAATATAGATAACATATAAGATTTAGCTAATAAGATATAATAAGATAAAATCTAGTATTAATAATGTATATCATATTATAATTATTACTAGTTTATATTTGAAATAAATACAATCCAGTAAAACAAACTATTCAATCTAAAGGAAAGTAAGCTTTCTATATTTTATTCTTAGAATTAAGATTAAGTATATTAATACTAATTAAACCAAAATTCTAGTAATATATCCTAAAATCTTAATCTAGAAAATTAAATCAATTAGTAATAACTTTTCACTTAACATAGACAATAAATTAGTAGAAACTACTAATCTATACTAATAAAGAATAAAAGATTTAGTATTTTACTATTAGAATGTTTTTTCTATCTGACTATTTCTCCTCATAAGCTAGTATATTTAAGTTAATAGAAAGGAGATCTATAAGATTTTTCTAAAGTATTATTATAGTAATCTAAACACTTAATCAAATCTAAAGCCTACTCAGATAAAAGGATAGGATTTCTAGCCTTAGCTTAAACTAAGACGAGAATTCTAGTATATATAGCTACGAGAGAATACTCCTATAAGAAGTATACTTTAATAAATTTATATACTTTTATTAATAATAACCTATAAGTCTTTTTTTATTATTTTTAAGTTATTTTAATATCTATTTCCTTATAACATTGGTATAGGAGAAGCAGTCAGGTAGGGGAAGTAGCCACTTTTACTAAGATTAGCTACTTATACTCCTCTTCTTTTATTTGATTTCCTCTTCCTTTCTTTATACCTTTGTATATAGAAGAAGATATTCAAGATGCAATAGCTGCCTATAAATGTAGCAATTATATATTAATTTCGCATACTTTAGCTATTTTTAATATCCTAAGAATAACTCTCTTAAATCAGCTTAAGAATCAGAAGCTAAGAAATCAAAGTTATAAGAAATAGTAACTACTATCTACTATTAAAGAACAAGAGCTTATAGCCTAGATTACTAATATAAGCAAATTAGGCATTCCTATACTACTTCCTCTTATAAATAATCTTACTAAAGAAATCTGAGCTAATTAGTTTGCAACTTGCTCTAACTCTCTAGATATGCCTATCTTACAAAAGTAGATTGACTGCTTTAGGGCCTATTATCCTATATTAGAAATATATTTTATGCGACCTATTAACATATTTTAAGGCATTAACTACTTAATAGTTAAATCCTACTTTGATAGGCTAAGCAAGGCTATCTAAAGAGAGCAATACCCTTCTTTAGCAATTTTTAATATTAATAAGATTAATTTTAGCTTTAGATCTATTTAGCAATTAATCATACTTCTTAATAAGAAGTATAAAAAGTGAGGAAAGAAGCAAATTAGATAGCAAGAGTAGATTATAATTATTAAATATATTTCTGCTTTAAGAATAATTCTATTACTAATTCTTATTTTTAAAGAGAAAAATCTTGACTTAAGCTAAATTCTAGATATAATACTCTCAGAATAGGGCTTCTTTATATTAAATAAGGACTAAACTTTAGATATATATAAATAGCTAATAATCTAATTTGAGCCTTTAATTTGATAGAATGATAAAAAAAGATAACTACCAATTATAAATAGATATTCTTTATATTATATTAACATTATATAATTCCTTGCATTTTGTATTATAAAGAAGATTGATTTAGTTTTATTATTATAATATACTTTATATATCATATAGCCTTTTAATATTGTATATTTATTACTTCTTAAAACTATAATTACTTCTAAAGTTAATACAATCTTTTAAAAATTAGTAATAAGTTTTCTATATATTAAGTAGACTTCTACATATATTTAAGTAAGAGCTAAGTGCTTTAAGCTCTATATTATTAAAGCTGTATTTAAGAAGGCTAATATCTATTTACTAGATTTTAAAGTTATTCTTTTAATTCTTCTAATCCTTTAAGTAATTCTACTCTCTAGATCTAATAGTACTACTCTTCTTAAAGATATACTTTAAATCTTAAAAAAGTTATTAAGGAATAAGATACTATTAATTATCTCTTTTAAAGACTTTATTAAAAAAGTAATTTCTTATAGAATTTTAAGCCCTTAGAATAAAGCATTTATTTAAAAACTCCTTATCTTTATAAAAGAGAGAAATACTAAAGCAATATTACTATAGAAAGAGCTATATAAGAAGGATATATTACTTAATATATATAAGAAGTATAAGAGAAGAAGAAGAAGAAAACAAGAATAAATTAGCTTAATCAGAATTTCAAAATAGGCATTAATTAAGGAATTATTGACTTTAGAAATTTAGAACTTAAAACAACCGACTATTTCTGCTACACTAATGTTATTTATATTTTAGAAATCAATCATCTTCTTAGTTCCTCTATTTATTTTAAATCTATATCTTTATTATCCTTTAAAGAGATGCATTACTTAAGAGAGCTAGATTACTTAAAAGAGTAGCAATTAAGATTGAAATATAATAAACCCTATTCTAGAATTTGAGATTTATTATTCTTACTAATTAAGTGATATATAAGTGATTATAAGAGAGAGAAATTTAAAGACTATTTCAGAGCTTTATTCTGTAGAATTCGATAAATCTCAAAATCCTAATGAGCTAATTTATCTTCTTAATTATCTTCTTCTTTCTTCTCGTTATTTAAAAGTATTTATTGTTTCTCTTTATTCATATTAATTTTTCCTTTAATTTCCTAAAGCCTTTATATTACTATTTATTCTCTTTCTATAATAGATTTTAATATAATAAAAGTTTAATTTCATAATACTACTTACTTAGTCTTCGTATTATCTCTAAGATAAAAGATCTAGAAATAGATCATAGAAGAGCTATAAAAAACTTCGCTTTTAATCTTAGTAATATAAAAAGATCAAATCTTATAACGTATATTTTCTTTAGTATTGAAAAAATAATTTTACTATTTTTATATAAACTATTTATATTTAGTAATTACTTTAAAAAATGATTTAACTTTTTTAAATTCAATAGATATAATTAGGAGGTATAGAACTAAAATTGAAACTTATTAAGTAAGCTATCTATAAAGCTATAAATATTTTAAAAAAAGAATAAGACCCTTAACACATCATTATATCTGGTTTATAATAAGATCAGTAAGATATAGAGTTCTAAATATAAGAACACTTATATAGAGTTAGCTCTTTATAATTAAAGTATTAGGAATTTATAATGTAAGTAGATCAATTTAGAATAAATCTCTTTAAAAACTTTATAAGTATTAAGCTTAGAATATAAAATCTAGTGAATAGAATATAGGTTATATTAGGCAAATTAAGAATTATAATAATATAATTAAGTAAAGATATCTTAAAGGCTTTATATAAGCTAGAATTTAGTCTTTTCCTAGTAGTATAAGTATATCTATCTAGAGCACCTTGATTTACTTATAATCATAATAAAATAGTAAATAAACTTCTTATTTATTTATCATACTATTACTACTGAATATAATCTATATTAGCTATATTATATGTATATTTGGCTCTAATCTATAGCTCTTGTTAGAGCTAAATAGTCTTAAGGAGAGTACTATTATTTATTGATAGATCTAAACAAAAGCTAGATCTAGGATTATTTTTATTCTAGAATGTAGTAGGAGATTTCAAGAATTATATAAAGGGAATTCCAGATAATTCAAGACTCGAAATTTCCTTATTAGGCTAGATATAATATTACACAGCTAAGGAAAGCCTGATATTCTTACTTAACCTATAAGTATTATATCTTATTATTTCTATTAAAATAGTTATAGAGAATAGTAGCTAGTCTAAAGATTAAAAGGATTTAGAAGATTATATCTTATTATGTTAAGCTAATTAGTCTGATTCTAAGAAGCTAAGATAAAATCTATATCTTTTTTCTATAGTATAGAAACCTTTATTCTAAACTCTAATTCTGAATAGATTAGTTAGAATCTATTGAATAAGATCCTAGTAAAAGAAATAAAAGGTTCTTTTGTTTAGAGTTTATTTTTATCTTTTATTAGTTCATATTTTATTAATTAATAGAAATCAAGATTGAATACCTAAGATAAAATTAAGAAAGAGTATAGATTGTCTTAGTTTTTCATAATTATCTAAGATATAGTAATCTAAAAGCTTATTCAAATACAATTTCTAAGTATACTAGTTAGTTGATCTATTTTCAGAACAATCCTATTTTCCTCCTTTTCTTGATTACTTATTACTTCTTTTTATTTTATCTTTTTTTATCTTTTTTATCTTTTTATTTTTTCTCTCTTTTTTAAAAGCTTCTTAATATAATTTTAAACTTTTTTTGGGAAAATCTTAATAGAATAATGATTTGATTTTAAATTTGTGTTTACTATTTTATAGTATCTATTGTTTAAAAGTTTATAACGATAATTTAGTTTCTATAATTTGTACTTTTATTAACTAGATTAGTTTTACAAAACGAATATTAGTTATTAAAATAGATTAATATCAGTATAGGAGAAGCAGTCGAGTGGGAGAAGCAGTCAGTTTTTTTAAGTTCCAAATTTCTAAAGTTAATAACTCCTTAATTAATGCCTATTTTGAAATTCTAATTAAATTAATTTATTTTTGCTTTCTTCTTTTTCTTTTTTCCTTTTTTTCTTTAATAACTTTTTCTATTTTTTTAACTTTTCTTAAAATTGAATCTCTTAAAAAAATAATATAATCTTTAAATATAATCTTTTTGTTTATTTTATATTTTTTATATAATATCAGTATAGGAGAACCGGATATGTAGGAGAAGCGGCTCAGTTAGCCGAGGTTACCTACTTAAACTCCTCCTCTTTCTTTTGATTTCCTCTTACTTTCTCTATGCCTTTATACATAGATATAGATATTTGGAATGCAATAGCTACCTACCTATAGGTATAGCAATTATGTATCGATTTTGCATACTACAGCTATTTTTAAAATTCTATTTTCAACTCTTTGATATTGCCTTCTAAGTTAAGAGACCTAAAATTAAAGCTATAAAAAATAGCAATTACTATCTACTACTAAGGAAGAGGAGCTTATATCCTAGATTACTAATACTTCTAAGCTAGGAGTCCCTATACTACTTCCTCTTATTAGAAATCTTACTAAAGAAATCTAAGCTAATTAGTTTATAACTTACTCTAATTCTTTAGAAATGCCTATCTTAATAAAGTGGATTAACTGCTTTTAAGCATATTACTCTACTCTAGAGATATATTTTATACATCCTATTAATACTTTATAATTTGAAGGTCTCAACTACTTAATAGTAGAATCCTATTCTAACAGCTTAAGTAAAGCTATTTAAAAAGAGTAATACTCTACTTTAGTAATCTTTAATATTAATAAGACTGGCTTTAGCCTTAGATCTATTTAGCAATTAATTATACTTCTTAATAAGAAGTATAAATAGTATAAAAAGAAGCATATAGGATAGTAAGAGTAGATTATAGCAATTAAGTATATTTCTGCCTTAAGAGTAACTCTACTACTAACTCTTATCTTTAAGAGAAAAAATCTTAATTTAGGCTAGATTCTAGATATAATGCCTCTAAAATAGGCCTTCTCTATATCAAATAAGGACTAGACTTTAGATATATATATAAGTAGCTTATAACTCAATTTAAGCCTTTAACTTGCTAAAATAATAGAAAAAGACAACTACTAGTTATAGATAGGCATTCTTTATACTATACTACTTAGTTCCTTATATTTTATATTAGAAAGAAGATTAATTTAGCTCTACTACTACTATATATTTTATATATTATATAGCCTTTTAATATTATATATTTTTCGCTTCTTAAAACTATAATTATTTCTAAAATTAATATAATCTTTTAAAAATTAGTAATAAATCTATTATATATTAAATAGATTTCTATATATATTTAAGCTAGAGCTAAATACTTTAAACCTTTTATTATTAAAGCTATATCTTAAGAAGCTAGTATCTATTCTTTAGATTTTAAAATAATTCTTTTAATCTTACTTATTCTTTAAATAATTCTATTCTTTAGATTTAATAGTACTATTCTTCTTAAGAATATGCTTTAAATCTTAAGAGAGTAATTAAGAAATAAGATATTATTAATTATCTCTTTTAAAGACTTTAATAAAGAGGTTATCTTATATAGAATTCTAAGCTCTTAAAATAAGGCTTTTATCTAAGAACTTCTTCTCTTTATAGAAGAAAGGAATATTAAAATAATAATCTTATAGAAAGAGCTATATAAGAAGAATATATTACTTAATATATATAAGAAGCATAAGATAGATAAGTATATTATAATTAAAGACTAGATTATCTTTTTAAGAGACTCTATCTCAAGAAAGATTAAAAAAGTAGAAAAAGTTATAAAAAAAACAAAAAAAGAGAAAAAAAAGGCTCCTATAGTTCTCTAAGTTCTTTAGAAGAGGAGGAAGAGGATAGCAAGAATGAATTAGCTTAATTAGAATTTTAAAAAAGACATTAAGTAAGGAGTTATCTATTTTTAAAAATTAGAGCTTAAAATTTTAAGCTGCTTCCCTATATATCTGGTTCTCCTATACTGATATTATATTAGATAATATATTTCTCTTATATAGCTTTTTCTATAAAAATACTACTTTAATATTTTTTTCTTTTATAAAAATAAGAAATTCTTAAATAAAAGCTTTATTTTAAGAATTTAGAATTCTATAAGAAATAATTTTTTTAATAAAATCTTTAAAAAAGATAATTAATAATATCTTCTTTTTTAAATACTTTTTTAAAATTTAAAATATATTCTTAAAAAGAATTTTATTATTAAATTTAAAAGATAGAATTATTTAAAAAATAGAAAAAATTAAAAAGATTATTTTAGAATTTAATAAATAAATATTAGTTTTTTTAAATAAAGCTTTAATAGAATAGGATTTAAAATATTGATTTCTTATTTAAATATATATAGAAATCTATATAATATATAAGAGATTTATTATTAATCTTTAAAAAATTATATTAATTTTAGAAATAATTATAATTTTAAGAAGCAAAAGATATATAATATTAGTAAGATTAAGTTAATCTTTTTTATAATACAAAATATAAAGAATCATATAATATAATATAAAGAATATCTATATATAATTAGTAATTATCTTTTTCTATCATTTTAGCAAATTAAGAGCTTTAATTATATATATATTTAAAGTATAGTCCTTATTTAATATAGTAAAGGCCTATTCTAGAAGTATTATATCTAGAATCTAGTCTAAACCAAGATTCTTTTTTCTAAAAATAAGAATTAATAGCAGAATTACTTCTAAAGTAGAAATATATTTAATTATTATGATCTATACTTATTATTTAATCTGCTTCTTTTCTTACTTTTTATACTTCTTATTAAGAAATTTAATTAATTACTAAATAAATTTAAAGCTAAAATTAATCTTATTAATATTAAAAATTACTAGAAAAGGATATTACTCTTTATGAATAATTTTGCTTAAGCTATTAAAATAGGATTTAACTATTAAGTAATTAAAGCCTTTAAAGCATAATATATTAATAGATTATATAAAATATATCTTTAATATAGAATAATATATTCTAAAGCAAATCTTCTATTTTATTAATTTAAGTAAATCTAAATAATTAGAATAAGTTACAAATTAATTAGTTTAGATTTCTTTAATAAGATTTTTAATAAGAGGAAGTAGCATAAGGATACCTAATTTGATTATATTAGTAATCTAGGCTATAAGCTCTTATTCTTTAATAGTAAATAGTAATTACTATTTCTTATAATTTTGATTTCTCAATTTCTAATTCTAAAGCTAATTTAAGAGAGTATTTCTTAGGATATTAAAAATAGCTAAAGTATATAAAATTGATACATAATTACTACACTTATAAGCAGCTATTATATCTTAAGTATCTTGTTCTATATATAAAGGTATAAAAAAAGGAAGAGGAAATTAAATAAAAGAAGAGAGGTATAAGTAGCTAACATCAGTAAAAGTGACTGCTTCTCCTACTTAACTGCTTCCCCTATAACATCGTAGTAGGGGAACTGCATAGGTAGGAGAAGCAGCTTGCTCTACTAAGGTTACCTACTTATACCCCTCTTCTTTCGTTCAATTTCCTCTTCCTTTCTCTATGCCTTTATATATAGAAGAAGATATTTAAAGTGTAATACCTGCCTATAGGCGCAGCAATTATACATCAATTTCGCATGCTTTAGCTATTTTTAATATCCCTCCTTTAATTCTTTTAGATTACCTTCAGAAAGCTAAAACACAAAAACAAAGCTATAAAAAACAGTGATTACTATCTATAATCGAGAAAGAAGAGCTTATATCCTAAATTACTAATACTAGCAAATTAGGTATTCTAATACTACTTCCTCTTATAAAAAATCTTACTAAAGAAATCTAAACTAATTAGTTTATAACTCACTTAGATTCTTTAGATTCTTTAGATTCGATTATTTCGTAAAAGTGAATTAATTACTTTAAAGTATATTATCTTATACTAGAAATATATTTTATATAATCTATTAATATATTATGCTTTAAAGGCTTTAACTATTTAATAGTAAAATCCTATTTTAATAGTTTAAGCAAAACTACTTAAAAAGAGTAATACCCTTCTTTAGTAATTTTTAATATTAATAAAACTAGCTTTAGCCTTAGATCTATCTAGTAATTAATTATACTTTTAAATAAGAAGTATAAAAAGCTAGAAAAGAAATAGACTAGATATTAAGAGTAGATTATAGTAATTAAATATATTTCTACTTCTAGAATAATTCTGTTACTAACTATTATTTTTAAAGAGAAAAATCTTAATTTAGACTAGATTTTAGATATAATACTATTAGAATAGGCCTTCTCTATATTAAATCAGAACTAAAATTCAGATATATATATATATAAGTAGCTTATAATCTAATTTGAGCCCTTAATCTACTAAAATAATAGAAAAAGATAACTACTAGTTATAAATAGGTACTCTTTATATTATACTATATAATTCCTTATATTTAATATTATAAAGAAGATTAATTTAGCTCTATCACTACTATATACTATATATATTATATAGCTTCTTAATATTATATATTTTTTATTTTTTAAAATTATAATTATTTCTAAAATTAATATAATTTTTTAAAAATTAATAATAAATTTTTTATATATTAAATAGACTTCTATTTATATTTAAGCAAAATTTAAGTACTTTAAGCCCTATATTATTAAAACTATATTTAGAAAAGCTGATATCTATTTACTAAATTCTAAAATAATTCTTTTAATTTTTTCTATTTTTTAAAGGATTCTATTTTCTAAATTTAATAATATAATTCTTTTTAAGAATATACTTTAAATTCTAAAAGAATAATTAAAGAATAAAATACTATTAATTATTTCTTTTAAAGATTTTATTAAGAAAGTTATTTCTTATAGAATTCTAAATTCTTAAAATAAAGCCTTTATTTAAAAACTTTTTATCTTTATAGAAAAAAGGAATATAAAAATAATGCTTTAATAAAGAAAGCTATATAAGAAGGATACAATTCTTAATATATATAAGAAATATAAGATAAATAAGGTGCATTCTAATCGATAGATGAAATCTAACGACGGAATGCGCATCAGCAGGAGCTTGCGCATATAGGCATTTCCAGGTGAGGGTGTGGATGGTATGTTGAGACGAGGCGAAGAGTATCAAGATAAGGATCGAGAGTTTGACTCGTCGTCTTGGAGTAGCCAGCTGTTTTATATGTGTTGAGCTCACAACAGACCAACTAGTTGCGACTCGATCGCAGCACCGATTAGAGTTCTACCTTAGTCGCTGCCCCGCTCCAGCTTACGCCGCTATGATATCACATGCTGTTCGAGAAAGCGACTACAAGACCACCCGGCGGATTTGGAGCACGGCCTGTCGAGCTTTGCTGTGGCCGCTCATGCCCGCAGAACGCTCTTTGCATGCAGGCCCTGATCACGAAGCAATAATCTTGTTTGGGCTACAAGATCTGGGAGCGATGTCACAGGCATGGGCTGACGATGTGACAATGTTCTGGCCTCTAATCCTACTCGCAGCCCTCTCGCGCAGCTTCAACAACCAGAGCATCGCCTTGGAAATGGTGACCTGGTTCCGGACGCCCGTGTCAGCACACACTGTGGATCATGTCAGGTCATTCTTGACTGGGGCTTGGGAAACTACAAACAAAACAGTCCCTTTTAACGACAGTGAAGCTCTCGGGTCCATTCTGCTTTGAGTTCGCCTGCGACAAACTCACGCTCCTTGACCTGCCAATTCGGCTAATCGTATCTGAAGCCATGCCTGGTACCCTGCAAACAGTCCAACATGTCTCCATCGATTACAGAAGCTCTCAAGAGCACGACACCTCTCCTCCAAATAAACTTCCCTGGCTTCTTCACTACCTTGGACCAGTTCCATGCCTG
The DNA here is from genome assembly GCA_023634325.1 of Cladosporium cucumerinum. Taxonomy (NCBI): domain Eukaryota; kingdom Fungi; phylum Ascomycota; class Dothideomycetes; order Cladosporiales; family Cladosporiaceae; genus Cladosporium; species Cladosporium cucumerinum. The sequence goes on from JALDQA010000003.1 coordinate 982,279, forward strand.
CCATGTAGGAAACCTTGCTCATGCAGATGGGACACAGGTACGGTGGCTGTCGTACATCCTCAGCTACACCGGCGGTACTCTGCATGAGACATGCATAGTATATGCAATGGCCCATGCCAAAACAGTGGCCCAGTTCATGAGCTACAGTTCGGGCGAGCCGGGAAAACCACAGGCCGTGCAAAGACTTTGGTGTGTCTTCTTGTCTGACCAGAAACGCTGCATCCACAGCTGCTCGCAAGGCAGACGGCGATCTGTCGGGCACCACACGTGTCGAATTGTGTATGTCCTGCTCGGCACATAGCTTAGCTACATTATCCCGACAGTGCGAGATAGGCCACATGTGCGCGTGGTCAAGATCTATCTTGGCGTCGAGCTCTGGTCGATAACGTGCGGTGGACACAACGCAGACACGACTTCCACCATACGCCCGACCACAGCAAAAGTCGTCCTCTTCATCCTCGTACAGATCATGGTCCATCAGCAACACAATCGCAAATGCATCTTTGGGCAACATGGCAATCGCGGCATCAAGGACATCCTCGAGGCTCAGCTGGCCGCCAAATACGCCGTCGGGAGAAGGCCGGGCCCTTATTCGCGTCGTGTACCCATCAGCGGTGGCGAGGCCAACATATTGCTGCTGTGGCAATTTCTTGGAAGCTTTCGACTTGGCTTTCCACGGCACGAACCGGAGGCCGTCAGAAAATAGTTTGGTCTCGAATCCGTGGTAGAAAGCACCAAGATAGTCAACAAAGTCTTCAGCTGCAAGACGCGGTGTTGTCTCAGCAACAAGGGCCTGCTTCTTCGATCCCTTTCCTGCGCTCAATTCCGGCCGCAGCCAAGCCTGCATCATCTCGACCTCCTTCGTGATATCAGGCACGTCTACCACGTAGAGGGTCTTTCGGGCCGCGGTGGGTTTGTTTCGATGCTTTTCCTGGTACCAGCTTTTGAAGGACTGCCCCTCGGCCTCAGGATCCCAGCCTAGATCGTCCCATGGCAGTACGAGCGGTCCTGGAAAGGTTGAAAGCTGGTCGTCACTGGCCTGAAAATTGGCCCTGCTGGTTTGAGTGCCTCGCTTCGTTGTTGCGGCATTTCTCTTCGCTGGGGATAGCCACTTGAAGCCAGCCTCGGCCGCGTATGCAGAGGGCTCTAGCTGCAGAGATGAATGTGGACAGCTGGCCCTGCCTGCATTGGGTTTCGGCATCGTAGGCTGTGGAGATTCCGAGATGTTATTCATATGATGTTAATTAGATTCAAGGTCGAATAATGTTCGTGATTTTTGGGAACGCGTCGAAATATCTAGTTTTATGAGCAGGCTGCAGCCTAGGCTAATTTCGCCAAGGAATTCATAGCTACGGCAACTATTGCAAGCGACCCTTTTGGTCACAGGATACCTGCACCAGTGACTACGTCAGTTTCATTTGCACACTGAGGAGACTCAATCGTAAGAAATGTTCATGGCATGTATACTATACTACAGTAGCTTTGCGCTCTTCTGATCGACTGTCATACATTCGTCGTAAAAATCACCAACGATCGTCGTCGTCGGCGACATCAAAAGCGTCCATAGACTCCACGGCAGGCGCGGCCGGCTCGCTCACATCCATCTTGTAGTCCTCCTGCGCTTCGGTTCCGCTAGCCCCATTGATGATTGTGATTGGAAGGTTGGGCTGCCAGCTCAGATCCACCTGCCCGATGTGCGGAATGCCAGATGAGGCGCCGGCAGCGGTCATGAAATTCTCTGCCCTATAGCGCTCTTCGAAAGCAAGCAAAGCTGCGTCAGATCGCTCGGGGTGTCTTAAAAGTTCGGCGTGCTCCAGGTTGTTGCTTAGCAGGAGGTATTGCCTAAGCGCCTCATCGTGTTGGTCATAAGTGCCGCTAGGGAATACAATAGAGACGGTCCTCGGGCGGTTGTCGAGACGCTTGACGGCGCCGCCACGCATGCCGCCTCGGAAGCCGGGGTTGTAGCCTCTGCCTCTATAGCCACCACGGCCGCGAAAGCCGCCTCTGCCACGGTATCCAGGAGCACCCGACCAGCCGTTAGAGTTGTTTTCGGGATCAATGCCCAGGCTATGCGCCTCTGCTTCGAGCTTTGCGAGTTGTTCTTGCAATCCTTTGGGGTCGTCTTGGGCAGCACCTCCGTTTGCGCTGGGTGTTGGCACAGCTGGGCTGGACACTTTACCGCCTTTCTTTGCGAGCATCTCTGCCAATTTCTTCTTCTCTGCCTCCATGGCCTTGATCTTGGCATCGACATCGAGTCTCTGCCTCTCGGTCTCAGCTCGTTGCTTAAGTTGCTCCTCATGCTTGCGCTGTGCCTCCTCTTGACGTTTCGCAAACTCCTCAGGGTCAATCTGTGGTTCCTGTTCTTTCATCTCAACATCGCCCTCGCCGGCACCATTGAAGCCAACTGGCTTGTTCGGCCCGTCAGATTTGTGCCAGTAGACCTTGACAAATCTATTGTCGAAAATGACTTTTGGGCTGTCGTAGGCGGCTTTGGCTGATTCGTAAGAGTCGTACTTTACAGTGGCCAACCGTTTGTACGGCTGCAGGCCCACCTCTTCGATGTTTCCGAACTCGTTGAAGAACTCGCGAATGACCTGTTCGTCAAACTTGTCCTCTGGAATTTGTTCAACAACGATCGTGGTGTTCGATTTGTCAAAGTTTTGGCCCTGGATGGATATGTCTGCACGCTTTCCTCCTCGGAAGTTGCCGCCACGACCGCGACCACGCCCTCTTCCCCCACCTCGGCCAGAGTCGCCGAACTGATCCATAGGCGGGAATCCAGGCAAAGCAGAGTTTGAAGGGTCGTACTGATCGGCGGATGGCGCGACAACAGCATCTTCTCCGTGTTCGTATGGACATGATGCGCCTCTTGCGCAAAAGCCTTTTCTGTCGTAGTCGAAGCAGCGGCGGCCAGTCTTCTTTTGTGCGGGAGGTGCTCCTGGCATGGGAGGCATGCCCGGCATACCCTGCATGCCCATAGCCTGCTGCATAGCCAAGAACATTGACATTGGGTCGTTGGGGTCGTACGCCGGCATTCCTGGTGGAGGTGCGGGCATTTGTGCGACTTGTGGCATTGCGGGCATGGGAGGCGCTTGCCATTGTTGCTGCTGGTGCATGGGCTGCTGTTGTGCGAAGCGGCCTCCGCGACCATCAAAGCCACCACGGCCCTCGAAGCCACCGCGTCCGCCGCCACGGCGCATTTGTTTTACTGGCCGGTCGCCGCCCTCGTATGATTGTATGCGCCCAGTCTGCGCGCCATCCTCGTCGAATGCGCGCTTCCTCGACTCGAAAGCCTGGGGTGCTTGTGGTACAGGCGCAGGTGCCGCCCTGGATGGATCGTAGGCCTTGGACTGAATGGCAGCAAAGAGGTCGTTCACGAATGCATCGGTGCCGTCCTGCAGGAAGTCCTGGAGGTTCTCAATGCAGTTGGCTATGAGCACCGGCTCCGGGTCGTCGGTGGTGAGCAATGCGAAAATGTACTCGCATAGAATCTCTTCGTCGACCTCGATGCCTTCGAGCCGCTTCATGACCCATTGCTTGAGCAGCTCCGAGTCGTTTGCGTCGAATATCATGTTGGCGGTGGTATACGCCGGAAGGAGGTTGGGTGTTTGCGTCGCAGTGGTAAGGTGTTTGGTGGAGAGTAAGTCAGTTCCAGTAATTGAAAAGCGAGTTGGTCGCAAGACGACGACGCGCGACAGTCGTGCTGCGCTGCGCTGTGGGGAAGCTCCTCGCTCGTTCACATGCGCATTGATTGCATTGCCCTCACTCCCATGGCTTGAGCAACGCAACGCATACGCACACCGGCCCTCTCGTCTGGTATGGCGCGGATTACTTAGGCTTTGGATACACGGTGCTGGTAATGTTTCAGTCCCTCTCATTCGCCTGCGCAACACTATGAAGTCGCGCCATATAAGTTAGCGCAGCCACTCCTGCGACAACATGGTCGACCTGACCCCAGCGCCTCTGGGACCGCCTGGCGGCTTCAATTGGGTGTTCCTGGTTGATCTGCTGGTGTGCATGGTACTTGCCCTGTTCTTTCTCTTTTACTTCAATCGCCTCTTCGCCACGGTCCTATCCTATGCCATCCGGGCCTGGACATGGCACAAATACCGCGCCTACATCGACATATCTGCTCTACAGATCAGCTTGCTGGGAGGGAGACTGTTCTTCAAGAGCATACGCTACCATGCCCATAACGAGACTGTCCTTGTACATGATGGGCATATCACCTGGAGATACTGGCTGCGAAAGGTGCAGGATGCCGAAATATACCAAGAGCTGGAGGACGAGAAATTGCAGAAAGCGCGATCCGCCAGCACCTCTTCGGGAGGAGAGAGGGTTAATGAGAAATCAAAGTCGCGTGGTCGCAGTATGAGCAAGGTTGAGGCGGGAGGAAAGCCGAAGAAGGAGTTGCCATGTCGTATATCTGTAAAGGTCTCTGGTGTAGAGGCCTTCCTGTACAATCGCAGTCCGGCCTACGACATGATCGTCGAAGCTGCCAATCACCATACTGGACGATCCAAGGAATCTAAAGACACGTCTGGTAACGACCAAGGCGACCCTACTTCCTCCGGATCTGATGCCAGACGAAAGTCCGACGACATGAATGAGAAGCCTGACTTGCGCCAGAGCAATACAGCAACCACGCATCGTAGCAACGAGCTTGATCAGGCGCCACAAATTCCGTCTTTTCTCCGGTTGTTTCCAATCAAGATTGACTGCAAGAAGGCTGCCGCTGCTGTCGGCAATGAAAACACAACCAGCGTTATCACAGCCAAGCTAGACAACGCCGCCGGGACATTCGACGCTGGCAAGGCAGGCTCCCTCGACATCTTCAAGCTCCTGATGAAGTTTGAGTTCAAGAACATCAATGTCGCGATGAAACCAAACAGGGACTTCAAGCAGCTCCAACTGGATGCTGCTAAACGCATACTTCGTGAACGCGAAATTACCGACAAACCTGCCGAAAAGCCTACATTTCATCCGTTCGAGGGCCTCAGAACGCCATTTATAGCCATCGCCAAACTGTTCCGTCGCCGTAAGCGTAATCGCGGCTCTATCAGAACAGCTTCTATAACAACAGAAATGCAAGAAGCGCCCACGGCTTCGATACAAGACCCGATTCCTGGGCAAGCACAATGGCATGGTCTGATGCGCTATCTCGATGACAATGACGAGGGTATCAATGAGTGGCAAGACGTTGAGTACGCAAAGGCTTCCACTCTGGTGGATGTCGAGCAAGTTGATATGCGCTTCTACTGGGATATCCCAGGCAAGGTACCAGAGATTGCTGCTGACATGAATCGCCCACCCGACGGTGAAGAGGACCATATGAACGGTAGCCCGCCTCCAGCTTATGGATTGGACTTTGCTATTCATGGAGGTTTCATCGTCTATGGTCCTTGGGCCGACAGACAGCGCGTAAACCTTCAAAATGTTTTCTTCCCAGCTGCTTGCATGAACGCGATCCCAGCAAAGCCTCTTAAACCTGGCGCCGATCGTGTTTCGACGATATTCAAAATCTTCATCTCCATTGAGAAGGATGTCATCCTCCGCATTCCCACGCGAGAATCCTCGAAGGACAGCAAGTGGCACGGTCGAGCAAATCGACACAAAGCCGACGATGAACAGGAAGTCTCTGGCGGCAAAGGCAAACACGGTAGAAAGCAGAAACACGGTCGTCGTCGGAAAGGAAAGAAGAGTCCTCCGGCGGATGCGCGCCCATATGCTTGGCTCGACGTCAAAGTCAAGGCTGACTCTACCGTCAATTATGTCATGGACATGTTCTCTCGAACTGATGGGTACCGCAACAACCTTGATCTGGATGTGAAAGGAACAGAAATCACAAGCAGTGTCAATCATGGTCTCCTTTGGCGAGCAGGAGCACTCAGCATGGAAGCAGATCTTTCCAATCCTGTCACTTGGAACATCTTACGCGATTGGCCTTTCAAAATCACCTGTGACGATCTTGAGCTGTTCATCCTGCGCGACCACATGTTCTTGATCACAGACCTTGTGAATGATTGGTCATCCGGCGCTCCACCAGACTTTTTTACCTTTGTGCCCTACAAGTACGGCATGGACTTGAACTTCCGCAATTGGACCATGTATCTGAACACTAACGACGCCAACATCGTGAACGACCCGGCCGAGTTCGATAAGAACGAGTTCTTGACCCTCGAGGGACGTGATTTACAAGCTGTGCTCGAAATTCCACTTGAGTCCTTCCGTCCTAAGGTCAACGACATTTCTTTCGATGTTATTTCTAAGGACATGCGAATGAGGATGTTCAATTCACCGCGTAATACTTTGAAGACTTTGCTCGCCGATAAGCAAGTCGCTGAACTTCCAAAGCTGACCCTCAAGGGATCGTTCTCTGCTAACCAGGATTCTGCACCTGGTCTCTGTGATGTTTTGCGAATGGACCTCATTGGTTATGGACTTTCGCTCAAGGCGTATGGATTCCTGGTCCGGCATCTCATAAATGTCAAAGAAAATTACTTCGGCGACTACCTTCACTTCAAGACTTTAGAAGAGTTCCAAAATGCGGGCAATGATATCAACGAGTCGAATGAGAATACTGCTAGTCTCCCCAAACCGCAAACGGCGAATGAGATGGATGTCATCCTCTGCATCACCGCCGAGGAGGCAACGGTCTTATTTCCAACCAACCTTTACTCAGCTGAAGAATTTGTTCGTGTCGACGTACAGCATGGTGCCATCGATTTGCGACTCACAAGTTATTACATGGACCTTGCGATCAACTTCTCTCCAATCAATTGCTTGCAAGGCTGTTCTTCAGGTGATGCAGACTCACCAGGAGACACTACATCGAATACCCAGCTCTACATACATCACGTTGATCTGAACGGACACCGCGCTTTTGGTTTACCGCCAGACGAGCCCGCTTATGCTGCTTCATGGACTGTCGATGTCGGCACGATTACAGGAGAGCTGCAGAGTAGCTTTGTACATGATCTCGCCCTTGCGGCTAAAGCTCTGGCATTCACATTCCCAGACGGAGAGAATGCATTGCCGCTCGAATCACCCAACATTTTCTATGAAGTGACATTCTTGCAGCTCAGGACTGATATCGTACGTGTCTGGGTGCATGCAGGCAAAGATGCTTTCTTGGTCTCAACAGATCCCGCGAGTGTTGACTTCAATGATTGGGCAGACACGAAGTTTTCCGAAAGAGTTAGTGTACTGGTCCCTAACCTTACGGTCGCGTGTGTCGACGGCAAGAGTGCTTATCGCAATCGGACCCGTAAGCAGCGCCGCCATCCTGTTCGAACGTACGCTTTCATCCAAACAAGTGTCGCACTCAACGTTATCGGCCGGAAGATGCATCACGAGGAGGAACTCAAGAAACAGCAGGCATACCTTCACAACAATGACAAGCGTACTGGCCGTATGCCATTTTTGCAACGAAATATTCCACGACGACCAAGCTTCGAGAGTGTCGAGGAGGCAGATATCTTGCCACCAACGGTGCCCTGTCCAGCATTTCCTGCACCCGTCAATCATACAGGTCAGCAACAAACTCGGCCTATGTCCATCAAGTCGAACAGAAGCTTTGCGAGCGTCAGAAAGCTGAAGTCGAAATCGTCCTCAGCGTCGTTGTCGGCTTCTATACGAGGATCTGGGAATCTTGCAGTGCCGCTAACTTCGCGCTCGCGATCCCGTGGGTCTTCGTCAAGATCGAGATTTAGTTCGTCCTCTGCGGCCTCTTCGCCCGAGAGAAACAGCGTCCTTCCGAGCGACAGTGAGCGTGCACGACTTGGCCTGCCGCCTTCAACCATGGCGTTCTCTAGCTCTTTCGCTGAGCCTTACTTTCCACTTGACCTTGTCGAGCCGGATGACTCGAATGTGCCCAATTTCGAGATTACGGACAGCCGTGGATCCGGTCCTCTGGACGGGCCTCTGTTGGATCTCGACAAAGCGACAGAGTCCAGTCAGACCACAATATTGATCCGACTTGTACCAGGTCTCCGAGCCTACATCGAGCCACGGGCTGCACTCGCTGCGGCCACCTTGCTCAAAGTGATTCAACCCAAGAAGCCAGATGATATCATGGATGCGTACCAGATTGATGTCATGACTACGATCGTTGGCCAACAACAAGAACACAGTGGTGAGGGAACCCTCCTCGAAGTCAAATTGGACGTTCCTTCCGCCCCTCTGCGCATGTGCATGGTGCACAAGAACGATGAGCCTCCGGACGTGGTCGATATGTCTCTCGAGGATCTCTCATTCATGATGCGGCAGAAGAGAGAACCATCTCGCGAAGGTCAGCAAGAGAAGCTTGCGTTCCATATCGTTCTCGACTCATTAGAGGCCTCCGTGCATGAATCGTTTGATTCGACACCTGACAAAGCAGCCCTCGCCTTGAAAATAGACGATGCGACCGTCTGGTTCGCACTTGCTGCTATCAAGACTTTCCATGTATCAGTGAGAGACATAGCTGCGCTTACCAGTAGCACAAGAGCCGCTTATCTGACCGCGTTAGCGCAGCGAGTGACACCAGTCATATTGGAGTTACAATCAAGCTTCACCGCGCCGCTGGACGCTGCACACAAGCGCTTACAGGTGCTCATACATACCTTGACTGAGCACGGAGAGCAGATTGGCGACCCTCCGTTCATGTCCCGTATGACTTACATCCTGCGAGCTTACCAGGACCACTACCGCAATCAGGAATCCTGGAAAGTCCTCATGCGATTCAGACACACACTGCAGTGCATGCCAAAGGGTGTCCTGTTCGAGCTAGAGACGCACTTCAAGGGCGATCACATTTCATGCCCCGCTAATGTCGGCCAACAAGTCTTGGAATCATGGACCGCATGGCGCAATTGGGACGTTCCAAATATCGGGCGCACGACAGCCTTGCAAATGCTCTTCGGTGAGGATGAAGAGGCGCCACTGCATCAGCCTGACGCCAAGGCAACAGCTTTCACCTGGGATACTGAGTCATTACGGATCGCGATCGATGAGGGTGAAAGTGTGAACAGACTTGTCGTTGAAGACGTCTCTGTCGGCCTGGAGATCTCACCACCGAAGCTCCCCACTGGTCTCATGCTGGTTGACGAGAACAAGCGGACGAAGACCCAACTTCAGATACATGCAGGATCGATTGGGTTTGGATTCGATTGGAAAGTCGTCACTATCCTGGAGACCATTGTGCCAGAGGTGCAACGTCTGATTAATAACAACAAACCTTCCCATGAGCACCGGAGACCCGCGCAAGCGATAGAAGAAGGCTTGAATAGACACGACATCCACGTGGTCATCTCAACCGATACCGGAAGCATTCTTCTACAGACCATCAATTTGCGCCACCAATCCCGAGCAGACGGCATGCGTATGTCGCTGATAGGGACTACGCAGGCCAACGAGAAGTATGGCGATTGCATGAGCGTTGTTGTTCATGCCGATTCGGCCGTGACGGAGCTTCACGGCACATCTTTGATCTGGGAGACTTTGCTGACAGCACCAAACATATATGTGGACTACGTGACGCCTGCCGAAGGTGTTGACATTCCACCAACAGTCGCTTTGGCACTCACCTACGGAGAGCTCCAGATCGACGTCCGAGAGCAGGTCCCTGGCATCCTACAGGTCATCGACCATGTCGTCAATGAGGAGGTTGCTCAGGTCCAACGACTTGTCAAATCCATCCAGTCTGCTGTCCCGGTCGCTCCGAAGGAGGAACTCGATGCAGCCGCTCCCAAGCCGGTCAAGTTTCATGCTGCTGTGCTTGCAGGCAAATTCGTGGTCAATTTCTCGCTACTACAAGCACTCAGCTACCGTTTGGAGACTACGGCGGCAAGCTTCCGTGTTGCTCCTAGCCTAATTAAAGAGCACACGCTTGGAATCGACTTCGATGTTGGCGCACAGAATCATGCCTTCGTGAATCACAGCGGCAACCAAGACCAGGAGCAAGGACTGCTCGAAATTCCTCCGATCAATGGCTACGTCGGCCTTGAGCTTGCTCCGAAGGAGACTCGTGTGTCCGTGGCTACCACCGTCAAGCGCATCGAGATTGACGCAGGCACGATTCAAGGCATCGTAACCATCTTCAATAAGAAGGAGGTTCAGGACGTGCTGTCCGAGATCAAAAGTGGCGTTGAGGACATCAAGCAAAGTGTTCACGAGATCTTCCCAGAGAATCATCAGACTGAAAAGCAGCCCGCTCTTAGGCCGTTGCCTGATAAGCTTCTCGTGTACGATGTACAGTTCGCGCTGCTCGGTGTGCGCGTCTCAGCAAGAACACCGCATCTTGCAGCACATTCGACTGCAGAGCTGGAGCTTGGCATCGGCCCCCTGCACGCAAAGGCCTCGAACCAGGCCAACATCAACGCTGGTGATCCATCGTTGTTCCCCGAAGTCAAAGGCAAAGTCCAAGATGTGGGCGCCACGCTTTCGATCCTTGAAGGCCAGACCAGGCGCCAGGTCGGCAACACAAGTCTCGCGGCTGTCCTCGATATCACCCTACATAAAGACGCGAATGGTGTCTTCACACGGGACCTTGCAGTGAGAAGCCATGGCCTCGAAGTAAATGCTTACCCAGAGACTGCTGCGATCATTGTAGATGTAGCCAATCACATGCAAGACCGCATTAAGGAGCTTGATCTTTCGCGGGAATTGGACTACATCCGTCGCTTGCGCGCACAGAGGAAGCACCGTCTAGTCAAGACTATCAGTGGCCGTGAGCGGAAGGGCAGTGAAGCCGGCATGCCATTCTCAGCGACAGATCTCCTTGCGATGAGGGTCACTGTCGAATTCAGTGGCATCCAGGTCGCTTGGCTTGTGGATTCTAGCTATGCACTGAACGCTAAATCAGCAGTCCAGGATCTGGTGCTCTCGCTGGCTCGAGTGGAGTTCACGACGAGAGGTGGCCATGAGGCGCGTCTGACGATGCAAAACTTACAGCTGCAGCTTGTGCCCAAGAAGGCAGATAAAATCAAGCGCACCCTCAATTCTGCATTGTTGCCGGAGGTGGGCTTCAGCGTCGGTTACTGGTCGCAAGATAGGAACCGCAGCCTGGCGTTCAAGGCGACGGGCAAGCCTCTTGACATCCAACTGGAGTCTAAATTCATAGTTCCTGTCAGTGGCGTGCAGAAGTCGATCGAGTTTGCGATAGAGAGGTTCAGAACAGGGACTGCAAACTGGCAGAGCACTCCGACCATGTCTGGAGCACCGAGGACAAACATTATGGGCAAGAATCACTTTGCATCTCTGCTTGTTGAGGCTGACTTCGCTGGAGCTCATGTTTACATGCAGGGGTCCGGACCGAGCGAACCTACCTTGTCAACTATTGCCGCAGCGTCACAGGAGAGGTCGCAGCAAGGTCGCTACGGACAGTTCTCGCCCGATGGAGGTACACTATCCACCTCATTGAAAGCTCCGGGGATTGCGCTCAAATTGGAGTATAACGATACCGAGGCTAGACCACATGTCAGCGGAGAATTGCGAGTCGATGCCTCCAAGAACCTGCTACTGCCCAACGTTGTGCCATTGATTCTGGAGGTTTCCAACAGTGTCAAAGAGGTCATGCAGAGTCGTGAGAACAAAGACACACCCACGACTCCCGCAGCACCAGTTGTTAAGACCGACGGCAAACCCGCCCAGCGCTTTTTCGAGGACGATTCGCTCGTCAAAGCTGATCCTACAGCTATCTTTGGCAAAACTAAAGTCAATCTCGGGCTACGTATCTGCAAACAAGAATTCGGTTTGACGTGTCAGCCCATCGCAAAGGTCGACGCTGTCGCAGAACTGGAAGACTTCTACTTCACTGTGAATACACTGGACAGTGAAGACCAGGGCCACTTCTTCGCGATGTCTGCTGTACTCACCAAGCTGAGCACTCGTGTCAAGCACGTCTACTCCCGTGAGCCGACTTTCACCTTCGACATGGACTCCATTGTCATGTCTTTGATGAACAGCAAGCACTTTAGTGGTGTGAACGGCATCTCCGCTATCCTGAAAATCAATCCAACGAAGACATCTATCAACGCGAAGCAGTTGCAAGATCTCCTGCTTTTCCGTGAAATCTGGCTTCCACCAGAGATCCGCAATGCACAAGCATCGAACCAGCAGTCTCAGCAAAGCCAATCAGACGATTATCTGGTCCAGCGATACCAAACTGTTGCTGCTGCTGCTGCCTTCCCTTGGAATGCCACCGTCTCGATTGCGGAGCTAGGAGTGGATCTTGACTTGGGTCAAAGCATTGGCAAGTCTTCTTTCACCATGTTGAACCTCTGGGCATCGTCGCAGAAGACATCAAACTGGGAGCAGAATCTTTGCATCGGCATTGATGATATGGCGGCGAACAGTCACGGCAGAATGAGCGGCTTCATCCAACTGAACAAATTCGGAGTGAGGACGTCTATCTGCTGGCCAGAAGAGTCTCAACAAAGCCACAGGACGCCATTGATCCAGGCGTCTGTTGGCTTCCGCAGACTACGCGCCAAAGCAGCCTTTGACTACCAAGCATTTGCTTTCGGCGACATTGAGGGCTTCGACTTCCTCATGTACAATGTGCGCAATCCACGAGCGGAGGGCCAAGATCGGCTGGTAGCTGTGTTGGACTGCGAGAAAGCCTACGTGTTCTGCACCTCAACCAGTCCTGCACAAGCTTTTGGTCTCTACCAAGCTTTCGACCGCCTGATACAGGAAAAGCAGACGGCATTCGAGCAGTCCCTCAAGGATATTGAGAAACACTTGCGTCGCGACAGCACTGCAGTGCCTAACCGTCCAACGCCACCCAGAAGAACAACCTCAAAGCTTTTGCGGGCCAAGTCCAGAACGTCGTTCGCGCTGCACACAGATGTGGTAGTGACAGTAGGAGCTATTAGTGTTGGCGCTTTCCCGGGCACGTTCTTCGACAGCCAGATCCTCAAATTCGAAGCGACAAACATTCAGGCTCGCTTCGCCGTCGGACTGGAGAATGGAAGGGTTCACAGTGGCCTGGGTATGACGCTCGGTCAACTACAGGTTGCGCTGGGCTCTGTCAAGCGTGTCACTGTGCCCAAGACGCTCGGAGACATCACTGTGGATGAGGTAATCAGCAGCGCGGTCAACTCAAAAGGCGGCACCATCCTTCGCGTGCCCAAGGTTGTGGCGTCTATGCAAACGTGGCAGGCACCGGAATCGAACAACATCGAGTACGTCTTCAAGTCACTGTTCGAAGGCAAAGTCGATGTCGGATGGAACCTGTCACGCATCAATTTCATCAAGGGAATGTATGTCACGCACACTCGCGCTCTGGCGTCCAGACTCGGCAAGCCGTTGCCAGAGTCCGCTGTCAAGATCACCGCCGGTCCGCAAAAGGACACCGAGGGTTCCGATACACCCAAAGATACGCTGCAGCCTCCAGGGAGCGAACTGGGGCAGCAGAAGATCACGGCGGAAGTCAACTTGCCGCAGTCGAAATACGAATACAAGGCGCTTGAGCCGCCGGTTATCGAGACGCCGCAGCTGCGCGACATGGGCGAGGCGACACCGCCGCTCGAATGGATCGGTCTGCACCGCGACAGACTGCCAAACGTCACGCATCAGATTATCATTGTGAGTTTGCTGGAAGTGGCAAAGGAGGTGGAGGATGCGTATGGCAGGATTTTGGGAAGTTCTTAATTGGTCGATTTATTGTCTTTTTTAATATATATTTTTTTGTTCTAGAGGAGAAGAGGGGTGTCTCATTTGTAGCGTTCACAGCGAGGGCGTTTCTTCAAAGCTGCAGTTGAAGAGTGTAATATTACATGGTCTACCTTATTACATAGCAGTCTGTACATTATTACCGGCGAGGCCGGTCTGAGATCGAGGAAAGCAGGACTGCAGATGACAGAACCGCTACTAATTGCGCAGCCCTTGCCGCACTACACGTTCCCAACCAGCCACTTTCGGTTAATCATGGTCGTTGATGCCCAGTGCTTGTGGGGTCATGCGAAATCGTGTCGCCACTTCGCTGCTCAGGCTGAGAGACTATAGGCCAGGCGATGGCGTGCGGATTGGAGTAAGCAGCAGAAGACGGAGATGGTATGGATGACAGAGCGGTGCATGTGCGGCGCGGTGATGTGAAGATGAACACATAGCATGCACATGGACACCGCACAGAGATCAGAGTCACGTGCAGATCGAGAGATCGTAACGCGTCGCCCCTCCCGCCCGCTCGTCCAACGAGAGAGCAGAGAGGCAGACAAGAGAGGCACAGAGTGGGAGGCTCCTGCACGGGCCTCCAACCGAGCAACCCCACCATGCAAAATCCAGTCTCATAACCGCAAAAGCTTCTCCCACTTCATTACCTCGCTCATCCACCGCCAGACCAATCCACAACGCCTTTGACAGGTGCGCCTACCCATCCCATCCTGCCGCCATCCATCAGCAACACCTCTGACATTCTTCTACCCAGGCAGGCAATACCACACGGTCACTTAAGTGCTCAACACCGAGTACTTGCACAAGCGGGGCATCCATCAGCCTCTAGGACCTCGTCCAGAAAAACCTTTTCCACCCACAACCACCCACAAATACCGCCAAGATGGTTAAGTAAGTCGACGCCATCCACCTGCCTGGCCGCCTCGCCAGCGCGAGGAGCGCATGAGACGGTCCAGGTGGCGATGGAGATGGAAGCAGAGCATCCGGCTGACAGCATGCGCCCAACAGCTTCACCGTCGAGGAGATCCGTGAGCTCATGGATATTCCCAAGAATATCCGTAACATGTCCGTTATTGCTCACGTCGATCACGGAAAGTCCACCCTTACCGACTCCCTCGTCCAGCGTGCCGGTATCATTTCCGCCAAGAACGCCGGTTCTGCTCGTTTCACCGACACTCGTGCCGACGAGCAGGAGCGTGGTGTGACCATCAAGTCCACTGCCATCTCCCTTTACGCACAGCTCGAGGACGAGGAGGACCTCAAGGACATCCCCATCCCCACCGAGAAGAACCAGTTCTTGATTAACTTGATCGACTCCCCCGGTCACGTTGATTTCTCTTCTGAGGTCACTGCCGCTCTCCGTGTCACTGACGGTGCCCTCGTCGTCGTCGACACCATCGAGGGTGTCTGCGTTCAGACCGAGACCGTGCTCCGTCAGGCTCTTGGTGAGCGCATCAAGCCCGTCCTTGTCATCAACAAGGTCGACCGTGCTCTTCTCGAGCTCCAGCTCGGCAAGGAGGACCTTTACCAGAACTTCTCGCGTGCCGTTGAGTCCGTCAACGTCGTCATCGCCACCTACTTCGACAAGGTCCTCGGTGATGTCCAGGTCTACCCCGAGAAGGGTACCGTCGCCTTCGGTTCCGGTCTTCACGGCTGGGCCTTCACCATCCGTCAGTTCGCCGTCAAGTACGCCAAGAAGTTCGGTGTTGACCGCAACAAGATGATGGAGCGTCTCTGGGTACGTCTTATCTGAATTTGTGATATCTCACAAAGGACGAACCAAGAGCTAACAATCACTCCAGGGCGACTCTTTCTTCAACGCCAAGACCAAGAAGTGGACCAAGACTGCCGACGAGGGTGTTGAGCGTGCCTTCAACCAGTTCTGCTTGGACCCCATCTTCAAGATCTTCGACACCGTCATGAAGGGCAAGAAGGATGCCGCCCACGCTCTCGTTGAGAAGCTCGGCATCAAGCTCGTTGGTGAGGAGAAGGACCTCGAGGGCAAGCCCCTCCTCAAGGTCGTCATGCGCAAGTTCTTGCCTGCCGCCGACGCCCTCCTCGAGATGATGGTCATCCACCTTCCCTCTCCCCAGACCGCCCAGAGGTACCGTGTTGAGACCCTCTACGAGGGTCCCCAGGACGACCCTTCTGCCATCGGTATCCGTGACTGTGACCCCAAGGGTCCCCTCATGGTCTACGTCTCCAAGATGGTTCCCACCTCCGACAAGGGCCGTTTCTACGCCTTCGGTCGTGTCTTCTCCGGTACCGCCAAGTCCGGTATCAAGGTCCGCATTCAGGGTCCTAACTACGTCCCTGGTGGCAAGAGCGACATGTTCCTCAAGAGCATCCAGCGTACCATTCTCATGATGGGTCGTTACACCGACCCCATCGAGGATGTGCCCGCCGGTAACATTCTTGGTCTTGTCGGTATTGACCAGTTCTTGCTCAAGTCTGGTACCCTCACCACCGACGAGGCTGCCCACAACATGAAGGTCATGAAGTTCTCCGTCTCCCCCGTCGTGCAGCGCTCCGTCGAGGTCAAGAACGCCAACGATCTCCCCAAGCTCGTCGAAGGTCTTAAGCGTCTCTCCAAGTCCGACCCTTGCGTTCTTACCTACATCACTGAGTCCGGTGAGCACGTCGTTGCCGGTGCCGGTGAGCTCCACCTCGAGATTTGCTTGAAGGATCTCGAGGAGGACCACGCTGGTGTCCCTCTCCGCATCTCCGACCCCGTCGTCCAGTACCGCGAGTCCGTTGCCGAGAAGTCCAGCATGACTGCTCTGTCCAAGTCCCCCAACAAGCACAACCGTATCTACATGATCGCCGAGCCCCTCTCTGAGGAGGTCTCCAAGGACATCGAGGCCGGCAAGATCGCTCCCCGTGACGATCTTAAGGCTCGTGCCCGTATCCTTGCTGACGAGCACGGCTGGGACGTCACTGACGCCCGTAAGATTTGGTGCTTCGGTCCCGACACCAACGGTGCCAACTTGCTCGTTGACCAGACCAAGGCCGTCCAGTACCTCAGCGAAATCAAGGACTCCGTTGTCTCCGGTTTCCAGTGGGCCACCAAGGAGGGTCCCGTTGCCGAGGAGCCCATGCGCTCCGTCCGCTTCAACATCATGGATGTTACCCTTCACGCCGATGCCATCCACCGTGGTGGTGGACAGGTCATCCCCACCGCGCGTCGTGTCCTCTACGCCGCCACCCTCCTCGCCAACCCCGGTCTCCTCGAGCCCGTCTTCTTGGTCGAGATCCAGGTCCCCGAGTCCGCCATGGGTGGCATCTACGGTGTCCTCACCCGCCGTCGTGGTCACGTCTTCGAGGAGACTCAGCGTCTGGGCACTCCTCTCTTCTCTGTCAAGGCTTACCTGCCCGTCAACGAGTCCTTCGGTTTCAACGCCGATCTCCGTGCCGCCACCTCTGGCCAGGCTTTCCCCACCATGCTGTTCGACCACTGGCAGATCATGAGCGGCGGTTCCGCCCTCGACCCCACCTCGATGACCGGCAAGATCGTCGAGACCACCCGTGTCCGCAAGGGTCTCAAGCC
This sequence comes from Cladosporium cucumerinum, assembly GCA_023634325.1. Lineage (NCBI taxonomy): Eukaryota > Fungi > Ascomycota > Dothideomycetes > Cladosporiales > Cladosporiaceae > Cladosporium > Cladosporium cucumerinum. The sequence goes on from JALDQA010000003.1 coordinate 999,482, forward strand.
CGCCGTGCCCGACTACACCAACTACTACGACAAGCTTTAAGCGAGCTGTCGACAGTAGCGAGTATAATGTTTGGGGCGGGTCAAAAGTTTCGAGCGCAAGGATGCCACGCTGCTCTTGCTCTTAATCGGGCCAGGAGCAGTCTTTCTCTATAGTTGGCAGATAGACCGCCACGTGATGCCATGATTGATACGATCACAAGGGAAGCTAGAAAACAAGACATGAAATGAGAGTGGACGGTTCTTCCCTTTTTACTTAACCTTTTCCTTGATTCACTCTTGAGGAATTGTTGCTTTCGTGCTTTACAATCGTTTTGCAGGTGGTGTTGATAGTATTTGAATAAAGTACCTGCACAATCACTATTTGGATTGGATTCCCATCTTACATGGTAGGATCTGCAGAAGTGTTGGTTCAAGTCAAAATGCTATTCCCTATACGAGGCTTGTCTAGCGTCTGAAGTGACTTGTAAAAAGGCCAGCGATGCGAGCATAGTAAATACGATGCTATTGCCAGCATGTCTCGATCGTTGGGTCAGAGTGTGACCTCTGCTAGCTGCCAACATTATTCAATGCATACATCACATGACGCTGAAGAATTGTGGTAGTGGCGTTGCGTGTGACGCTGATGAGTGTCGGTCTCGGACCCTGCAGAGCTCTCTCCACTACTCTCTCCAAACAGCGGGAATCGAGCTGCCTAGATCGCAAAGCGGTCTTGTCTTCTGCCCCAGAATCACAACACCACCAGCAGATATTCGGACATACCCGGCGGGACTACTGAACAGGAGCGTGCAAGAATAATAATTGGCGAAGATGCAATAAGAGCAAACGACGCAGTAAAACAACAGCAGCTGTTGCAGCAGCACCGCTCCGCATGGCCATGTCTACCTCGCATGCCATCACAACTATGGCGGAGCAGAGTGATCCAGGCAATGCTGGAACTGGCTCTGGATTCGGAAGACTGGTCTTGATACTCGCGGGTGTGTCTTCGCTGGTGGCTTGTCTCCTGACTGTCCTGTATGTTCTCTCATCCAAACAAACACATACCTGCCCCCACGCGACTAATCACTCTCTCACCAGCATCACCCTCTTGCAATGCAAGAACTACCGCAAGCCGCTCCTCCAGCGCCATGTCATCCGTATCCTCATGCTGGTCCCCATCTTCAGTATCGCTTCCTGGGCCAGTCTAACCTCCCTCCGCGTCGCCTTTTGGATCGACCCTCTGCGCGATGTATACGAGGCCTTCGTCCTCTACACCTTCTTCCAGCTCCTCATTAGCTTCCTCGGCGGAGAGCGCAGTCTTATCATCCTCATGCACGGCCGTGCGCCCGTGGACCACCTCTGGCCGCTGGATTATGTGCTACCGAAAGTCGACATCAGCGACCCGCACACATTCCTGAGCATCAAGAGGGGGATTTTACAATATGCTTGGATCAAGCCTGCGCTGGCGGTCGCAACGTTGATCATGAAAGCGACGGGCACGTTCAAGGAGGGTATCATTGCGGTGGACTCGGGATACATGTGGACGAGCATTATCTATAACATCAGCATCTGCTGGTCTTTGTACGATCTTGCGTTGTTCTGGGTGTGCATGAGCACTGATCTGGAGCCGTTCAGGCCCATGCCGAAGTTCTTGGTCATCAAGGGCATCATCTTTGCGTCCTGGTGGCAGGGTTTCCTCTTGTCCATCCTGGTCTGGTTGGGCGCTATTCCGAGCATAGGAGGCGGCTACACGGCCGACAATTTGGCGGCCGCGATCCAAGACGCGCTCATCTGCTTTGAGATGCCGTTCTTTGCATTCGCGCAATGGTACTCGTTCAGCTGGAAGGACTTTGCGGACGTTACGATTTCGGACGCACGAATGCCGATGCGCTTCGCTTTCAGGGACGCTTTCGGCTCTCGCGATCTGATCGAGGATGCGAAGGAAACATGGAGTGGCAACAAGTACGACTACAGGAACTTTGATGCGACGGACAATGTCATGGCGCACGAGGACAGCTCGAGCAGAGCTGCGAGGATGCAGGCTGGCATGAGATATGAGAGAGGCGGACGCGGCAAGTACTGGATTCCCGCACCGGGCTCAGATGCAAAGCAGCCGCTGCTTAGCAGATTTGGGGTCGACAGCCATGCGAGGACAATGAGTCCTGGCAATGGCAGGCATCCCAGTCGGTCACCTAGCCATACCGGTACTAAGGGTTACGGTACGCACGAGGAGCCTGAGGAACCTGAGCTGGACTCCGAGGAGGAGAGGCTGTATCAGAACGCCCGCTCCTTGGAGTTCGGCGACTGGAATTACCCGGTGATCAACACACATTTTGCATCTCGCGAAGACCGTCTGCACGCAGACCCGAGGATGATCTCGACATCGACCAACCGCACCATGCTCCAACCGGGCAAAGCCAACAAGCAACGGCGCAAGAGTCGCATCCACGATATCCAATCCCGAGTCCACCAGCACAACAACCCCAAAAACGAGAACAGCAGCAACTCCAGCGGCGAAGGACCAAGCAAGAAAGCCTCGAACAAACTCCAAAAAGCCACCTCCAACCTCCCCGGCGTCGGCAAACTCCTCCGCGAAAACTCCTCAGACTCGGCAAAATCTCACTCCAGCCAGCTCGTCGACCTCGTCGTCGAAGACCACGAAGCCGAGACGATCGAGCGCGTGCGAGCCCGCAAAGAAGGCGGCGCCGGCTGGAACAGCGTCGAGCAGAAGCACTTTATCAAGACCTACCCGGACGAGCCAGAGCAGGAAGAAGTCCGCACGGGTTTCAACCCAGACAAGCCGGAAGAAGGCAGCACCGACGCGACGCATACCCTCACGGAGCCTTTCACGGTGGGAGACAGCGATAGCGATGATCTGGAAGCTGTGGGTGATAAGCCTGGGTTTGACGAAACCGGTCACGAGCAACCTTGGGAGAACAGGGTTGTTGGCGATTATGGTTCTGGCAGTGGAAGTGGGAGTGGCAAGGGTAAAGGCAAGGAGAGGCGCAGTCCGGATATTCCGGAGGAGAAGAATCCTTGGTCGGATTAGGAGAATGATTGTTGCTTGTTTGTACAAAATGTAATGGTGTCGCTCTGTCGCGTGTTCGCTCGACTGGGCTTTTAGCGGCGGTGTTGTTGGAGTTTTCATTCTCATGATTGCAGATCTGGTCTGATGCTAAGGATGATTTCATTTCTTTTGTAATTGTTTGAGATACCATTCGTGCCGTCTTGCGCTTTTGCTTTTGCTTTTACTTTCCTCCTTTTTTTTTACAATTCCTGCGTGCTCGGTCACTGCTTCGTTGTATTGACAAAGTCATGCTACTTACCTACGCCTCCCAACGCAGAGAGAGCAATCAGCGTCGCATACCAAAAAGCACGTCCCGTTTCCACATCCATACAGTAGACGGTTTTAGCCTACACCGAAATAAATCGATTGTGCGCTCTGGATATTTGAATGTACCGTACCTATGATTCTCTTGAGTGTGTTTCTTTCTTTTCTTTCTTTCTCTCTTGAAGCTCGTTGATCCCCCGATCGTAAGACGCACGTGTCGTCTCGCTGTATAGCTGGATTTCGGCTTGTTGTACGAAACGACGGTACCGAGACACACCACGGCCACGGCCACGGCCACTGCCACAGTGAAACCGAGCATGCAGCGATAAGCGGTGGCCATCATCAGTGGAGAGAACAAGGCAAGGGATACGAGATTGAGCCTCGGAAGAGGCCTATATGTCTCCTCAGAGACGATGGAGTCTGGAGACGGGAGGCAATTGCAAAAGTAGGGTTAGGGTTAGGGGTGAGATGTATTTGATTAATCGCGAAGGGGATTACGCTATGTGTAAGTTACGTGTACTAAACGGATATACGGGTATGCGGATATGAAGACATCACGTCGTTTACGTCTAGCAGCAGGAAGGAACGCGCAACCATGCAGCGAAGTGTCTCGGAAGAACGCACGGTATCGGAGTGGGTAGACAATTCTCCCTTTCCTCAGTACAAAATCTACCGCGTGTCCATCCCGCCCAACTCATGGTCTATGTACAATAGCGAAATCTTTCTTTCTTTCTTTCCTTCCTTCTTTACAACTTGGCCTTCTCCGCGGGCATCGTCGCGCTCATCATGTCCCGAATGTCACCCGCTGCCTCGTTGAGGAAGAAGGCCATGCGCTCGCAGCCGAGGTGCTTGCTGACGATGTTGAACTGCACGCTGTTCTCGTTGATCATATATGCGATTCTGTCGAGGAAACAACAAGTTAGTGGATGCCTCGAAAATGAAGTAAAAGCAGGAACAAGGAAAAATAAAAAAACTCACCCCCATCCGTCGTCCACGACTTGGGACCAGCCGTAGCCGTTGTAGTATTCGGAGCTGAGTTGCGAGGACGAGATGAACCATGTGCTGGAGTAGGAGTATGCGGGGTCTTTGTAGATCTCTGGCACGTCCTCGCCGTCCTTGAGTAGCTTCTTCAGGCCGAAGAGATGTCTGTCGACGCCCTTGCCGTCGCTGGCATCGCTGATGTACGCGACGTGGCCCTGGAGAGCCTTGAGGAACAGCTCGCGGCACTCCTCGGCTGTGCTGAGGGGGTGCTGCATGGCTGTGCAGAAAGCGACGCTCTCCTCGGAGACCGTGCGGCAGGTTTCGGTGCGGCCTTCCTGGAAGCGACGGGTAGCGGCGGACTCGTATGTTGGGCGGTTCTTGCCGTAGAACTTGTAGTATGCGAGTTGGATGATCATTTGCACGTAGGCGTCAGGAGAGCACTTGAACTTCTTCATCAGGCCCTTGCCGTAGCCTTGGTAGGCCTCGACACGGAGCTCGTGCTGGGACATGAGCTTGACGTGGTTGGCGGCGGCGGTGCTGATATCCTCGAGGTTCTCGGCGGACAGCTGGAACTTGATGGGTGTGGGAGGAGGGAGGTCGGAGCGAACCTCGGGGTTCTCAAAGTCGAGCTTGTTGTTGAAGATGCACATGTTGACGTAGTCGTTGAGACGGTGAGTGGGGGTGCCGTCCATCATACTGTGCTCGCCGTTGAAACCAGAAGTACCGTTCTCGTTAATGATGAACTGCAGAGGCTTGTCGAACCAGCGGTTGCTGCCGTCGCCGTGCCAGTACTGGCGAGAGCGCTCGTGGAGTGTGACCGGCGAGGCATCGTCGAGGCAGACAACGAAGGAAGCGGCTTCGATCTGCTCGAGGGCGGCCTCGTTCGAGGGGTTCGTCTTGATCAGACGTGCGCGCATGTCGGTCCAGTTGTCACGGTTCTCTGTGGTCATAACACCGATCGCAGGGCCCTTCTCAGCAGACTTGTAAATGCGACGGAACTGCTCCTCGAGCTCGGATGCGTTGAGCTGGCGGCCATTGACCTCGTAGGGGAGCTTGTAGAAGGAGTTCTTGCGGACGACCAGAATGTAGGCGTTTTCCTTGTAGTTGTACTTCTTGGGCTCATCGGAAGGCTTCTTGGGAATACGGCAGCAGTTGAACATGTATTCGTAAGAGCTCATGGCGATGGGGAGCTTCTTCATGTATTCGGGCTCCAGGGTGCCCTCGTTGACCTGCTTGGCAAAGTCAAGCACGGCATATGAGATGGCAGCAGCGCGCTTGACAGGGTCTCTTCGTTTCCTGTCATCGCGGTGGCTGTAGAAGTATGAGACGTAGGGGACGATTGGGTCACGGTAGGCCAGGTATGCAGCCTGGTTCCACCACTCCGTGAGCCAGTTGTTCGTGCCGGGCTGCGCTGCCCTTGCCTGTAGCCTCTTTTGGAGTTCTGGGCCGAGACCACTGGGAGAGATGAAGTCGTTGACTGCCTTCTCAGTTTTCTTGTACTCTGTCTCGGTGACGAGTGCGCGGACCGACTTGAGGTATCGTTTCGCGGTTTCCTCAAGAGTTGGCACGGGAAGCTTGGGCAAGTTCTCCTCGAAGCGGAGCATGGCTCCCTTGCTGAGATCCTCTTTGTATCCTGAACAAGGCGTCAATTGGGGGATGTACTTCTACACATCGTCTTGACACGTGACAAAAACTCACCAGCGGGCAGACTGCTCTGCTTCCTCTTCTGTTGGGCGGCCATGGTGACTGCAGACTGTAGGGTTAGGGGTATCAGCGTCTGGACCTCGCGCAGAGCAGAACAAGACTAGAAGGTTGATTGGAAGAAAGAACGCAGGACTGGAGAGGAAGGGAGAAAACTGGTGACATACACCCTTGACGGAAGATGCTACGAAAGATCCTCGGTATGCGGCAACAGGCCGAGTGAGCGCGGTACGCGATGCTGCGGTAGTTGTGAAAAGCGCTCGGTTGCGCGCAGCTACGCCGAACATGGGGGAGGGAGGGCAAAGGGGAGGTAAGTAAGTGACGGAGGGAGGGAGGGAAGGAGTAGCAGAAGAGGCAGTGTATATTGCAACTCTAGAAGAATATATTTTGCGAGTAGAATAAAAGTCAACTCCTTACGAGCGAGTCTGTTTGCCGGCCGCCTGTCCGTGTTGGTGGCTTGAGCCGCATGCTGCAATGTCTCTATCTCTCTCTCTTGTGCTGCCTGTCCTCTCAGCCGAGGCACTGGTGGGCTGGCTTCGGCATCTTGCGTCACTGTCAAACTTGATACCAAGCACCAAGCACTAAGCACCAAGTACCAAGTACCGAGCACCAAGGCCCTTCTCTCCGGATGCGCTGTCGGCTGCTACACGTGCCCTTGTGCAGTCAGTATCCACTATCATGGCTATTTTGCTCTTTCCAGTCCAGTCCAGTTCAGTCAGCCTCGGTCCCACCGTCTCACATACCGAAAAAAACCGAGACCGATCAGGAGAGAGACCGTGATGGGCTGCTGTTTCTCATCGCGTCGTGTGACGGGGGACTTCGGTGTGCGGCGTTTGATCCGGCCGATTTATGCATGTCCAGAGACTTGGTGGTGTCACGTGCTCACCGCACTGTTGTCAATCATGAGATTCCTTGCAACTCTCTAAAACGATAGTAATGCCGGTCGAAACACTATTTTTTTTTGGGGACATCACAAAAAAAAAGCCTTTGGTAATTCTACACAGAAGCTCTACTTTATTCGTAACAACTCCTTCCGCCACTTCTATCCACACGTCGCACCTCGGAATTTTGTATTGACTATTGCCGTCTGCATTACACGACGCAATAATTTATGGGTTCTCGGCAACGAACTTGACACCCTTGGAGATGTTGCCCTTGAGCTGGCCGACGGCAACGTCGATGAGCTTCTGCTCGTGCTCGGTGACCTGGCCGATGGGGTGGATCTTCTCAACACCGTTGGGGCCAAGCTCAACGTTGGTGGAGAAGAAGTCGACGCCCTGGTCCTTGAAGAGAGGGGACTCGACGAAGGCGGGCTCAATGACGCCCTTCTCGCCCTGAGCGGCCTTGAGGAGGGACTCGGCGAAGCGGGCACCGGCCATGGCCATGGAGAGGGTGGCAGAGCCAGCACCGTCCTTGGCCTGGACGACCTCGTCACCACCGAACTGGACGCGCTTGACGTAGGCGGCAAGGGCCTCGCCCTCGAGGTTGTAGCCGCTCTGGCTGAGCAGAGGGACGATGGTCTCGCCGGAGTGGCCACCAATGACAACGATGTTCTCGTTGGCGGGGTCGGTGCCCTTGTGCTGGGAGATGAAGCGCGAGGCGCGGACGACGTCGAGGGTGGTGACACCGAAGAGACGCTTGGGGTCGTAGACACCGGCCTTCTTCAGGACCTCGGCGGTGATGGGGACGGTGCTGTTGACCGGGTTGGCGATAACGAGGATGTTGGCCTTGGGGGCGTGCTCGGCGACGGCCTTGGCGAGGTCGCGGACGATGGAGGCGTTGGTGTTGAACAGGTCTACCAGCTCGTTAGCTTCGTGTACCAGCGCGAATCCATAGACACGGCAGCGTTAACGTACCATCACGGGTCATGCCAGGCTTGCGGGGAACACCGGCGGGAATGAGGACAATCTCGGCACCCTTGAGGGCAGCACCAATGCCACCCTCAGACTCGGGCGCGTAGCCAGTGACCTGTCGCGAATGTTGTCAGATTCCATCGTTCGTCTATTCATCCATCGCTCTTGCGCTTGGTTGTGAAACGTACGGTGCTCTTGGTGTTGACGTGGCCGACATCAGCGGCAACGCCGGGGGCACCGCGAATGTCGTAGAGGGAGAGCTCAGTGACGCGGGGGTTGAGCTTGAGGAGGAGAGACAGAGGCTGTCCGATTCCACCGCCGGCACCGAGGACGGCAACCTTGGAGAGCTGTTGGAAATGTCATGTCAGTGAATGCGCTGGCGATGATCCCAATGGTCATTCATGATGGTTGGGGATTGGATTTCAAGACGTACGTTGCTGGCCGAGGCGGAGAAGGCACGGCGCTGCACAGCGCCGGCGAGGGAAGATGCGGTACGGGCGGCGAACATGATGTGTGGTGATGTGGATGGTATTGGGGTGGAGATGAAGGTGATGGAACGAGGTGCGATGATGGCGGAGCAAAAGTGTCTGTCGCGAGAGCTGCTGGCGGTTGCGGAGAGCGCGAGCAATGTCCACCCTCGTACCCGAGCTCCAGTCGGGTGCAGTGTTGGGAAGAGGATAAATAAATGCCGAATACAAGGTAGCAGTAGGATCATGCCATACTTTGCATATATTGTGCATAGTCACGTGTGCATTCACACAAGAGCTCCCAACTTCTCTGAGGCATCCCGTTCTGGCAGCCTTTCGTATATCAAGAGATGCGACTGCATGCATTCTTTGAATCCCTCCCTGATGACGCAGTCATGGCAGAGACCTCTCCATACTTTCTTTGAGATGGGTCGACCATGGTTTGCCCGAACGGAGCATTGGTATGTAGTCGTTCACCAATGCTAGCTGATGATGATCTGTAGGTAATAGGTACTCGACGAGAGAACCAAATCCCAAGTCTCACTGTCATCCAAGAGACCGATATCCAACACCAGCATTGTCTTTCCTGCTTGACGACTGCGATGGCATCCCCCAGAGCAGCACACGCTCTCACACTCGCGCAAGATGAGCGTTTGCTGTTATCCGGTGCAGTGTGCCCATGTGGGAAAAAGGTCGCCTGCCTCATACACGTGGTGTGCCTGCTTACCTCCAACAGAACAGCTTGCCGTTCGCTCTTTCTACCTCCCAACATTGACTGAGATGTTTCACTCTCCAATGAAAAGCACCTAGCGCAGCGTTGCCATTCATGCTCCCTGGCGTCCAACCGCCACTCCCTTCGCAGGTAGGTACTGGACAGCCACCGTCACACCGTGGCACATCGTGCGCTCACTCGTGTCACCTACGTGTCGCGGGTACCTGCACCTCCAACGCCGCACGCATTGCAACTCGCACGTTTGCAATCGCGCGAAAGAGAAACAGCGAGGAAACATAACACCCTCACTACCATCACCCTCACACTTTACAAACCAAATGTCTTCCGCCCTCTTCAACAGAGCGTCTCCCGATTCACCATGGCCCGTCAAGGACATCGTCTACGTCTCAATTGTCGGTAGCATCATGCTCGCTGCTCTCCTCGAGTGGATCCTCTGGTTGTGTGCTTTCTTGTTTTGTCTGGCGAAAGTGGTGCAAAAGGCGGATGATTGGTCGGTGAGAGTTCTGGCTGTAGCTAATATGATATTCTTTGTGGCGATGCGGTGCGTGTTTCTGCCGATTATGGTCGTTACCCTGCCTTTGCCTTCGCAGGTTGTGAGGGTCTTTCCTGAGAATGTGGTGGGGATACTGCAGTGGGTGAGTGGAGATCGAGGTTTGGCTATTGTATTGCACATGTGGAGTTGCTGACATGTGCATAGTATGTATCAGCGGGAATCTTAGCACCAGCTTATGCTCCTTGATCAGTCGTTACGGCCATATCTATTGACCCAGAGGCTGACCGGAAACATCCTGTGATTCTGTTTGCACAACTGACATGAATGAATTCCGATTAGGTTCGCATTCTGGTCATTCGCTGGCTTGCTCACAGTACCATGGCTCTTTTGCGTCTACCAACTTGTCACCAACAATGTTGGCCGCTCTCGGCGGATCAAATACGTTTTGGATGAACATACCGCACCAAAGGTCGTTATTATCATGCCATGCTACAACGAAGAGCCTGAGATTCTCCTGCGCACAGTGGACTCAATCGCCGACTGCGAGTACCCGCCAAGCTGCCTCCATATTTTCTTGTCTTTCGATGGCGAGGATGAGAACGAGCTGTATCTGCGTACTATTGAGAAGCTCGGTGTGCCCATCACATTGGAGTCCTTTCCTAGGAGTATCGACATCGCTTATCGCGGTTGTAGAATCACTGTGTCTCGCTTCCCTCATGGTGGTAAGCGAAGCTGCCAGAAGCAGACATTCCGCCTCATCGATCGAGTATACCAGGACTACCTTCGCAGACATGACGACCTTTTCATGTTATTCATCGACAGCGACTGCATTCTCGATCGCCACTGTATACAGAACTTCATGTACGAGATGGAATTGAAGCCTGGAAGCAGCCGGAACATGCTTGCGCAAACGGGAATCATTACAAGTACAACAGCCAAACACAAGCTTATCACTGTGCTCCAGGACATGGAATATGTCCATGGGCAGCTGTTCGAGCGCACTGTGGAGAGTGGTTGTGGCGCTGTGACTTGTTTGCCCGGTGCGCTCACGATGCTTCGCTTCAGTGCCTTTCGAAAGCTCGCCAAGTTTTACTTCGCAGACAAGGCCGAGCAGTGTGAGGATCACTTCGACTATTGGAAGAACCATCTCGGTGAGGACAGATTTCTCACCCATCTGTTTATGATTGTACGTGCCAAGCAAGGTATCTCAGCGGCAAAATTGTGCGAGTGACTGACCAATTGCGTATAGAGTGCCAGAGAGCGTTATCAGATCCAGATGAACACAGGAGCATTCTGCAAAACAGAAGCTGTCCAGACGTTCAAGTCTTTGCTGAAGCAACGGCGAAGATGGTTCCTCGGCTTCATCACGAACGAGGTCTGTATGCTTACAGATGCTCGCCTTTGGCGACGCTACCCTCTACTCCTGGTGATACGACTTGCACAAAACACCATTCGCACGACAGCATTACTATTTTTCATCTTAGTAATATCGCTCCTGACAACCTCCCAAAAGATCAGCAATCTGCCTGTCGGTTTCATTGCGGTGTCGCTTGGCCTGAACTGGGTGCTCATGATCTACTTTGCTGCGAAGCTCGGCCGTTACAAGGTCGTCTTGTATCCACTCATGTTCGTAGTCAACCCGGCCTTCAATTGGCTATACATGGTGGTAAGTGAGACCGCGGACAGCGTTTGTAGCCAATACTAACCTACATCAAATAGTATGGCATCTTCACCGCCGGTCAGAGGACGTGGGGTGGACCAAGAGCAGACGCTGGCAAAGCTGACGAGAAGACCACTGCCGAGCAAGTCGTTGCCGAAGCTGAAGCATATGGCGATGATCTCAATGTTGATCCAGAAACTTTCAGACCTGCTGCTGAAGCTCGGACGAACACATACCTTCATGCCCCTCTGCAGCCACCAAGTCACCTCCAAGGTAAATTCGCGCCTGCAGAGCAACTACCTGGTGGCTGGTATCACCAAGCCAATACTTCTGGCGTATTGCGAAACCGACAGTCTGGTGATCCAATCACACCAAGGAGCTCAAGAAGGACAAGCTGGCAGTCACTGGGACTCGGTTCCCGCGGTTCAAGTCGCTCGACTCTTGTGCCACGGCGTGTAGAAAGTATCATGGATCCCGAAGCTGTCACAGCTTATCAAAATCAACAAGCTGCCCAAAGACCTGCTGGTGGTGCATACTATGAGGCGCCGCGGCTACGCTCTGCACCTCTCCCAGACATGGTCCAGATCGAGGTCCAAAGTCGTCCGAACGTAGCACTCCCTGATGAGGACAGCACCAAAAAAGGAAAGAAGCATGCTGCCTCTGTTACCGCTGCCTCGGATTCCTCGGTTTCACTACATTTCGGAGTACCAAGGCGATCTTTGGAGCCCGATCCGCCTGCCCAAGTCCACTCATACACTCCTACTCGAGCTCAGGAAGATGCAACTTTGACGTCCTCACTCGCGTTGCCAATTCCTACATACCAGCCGGGCTCCTCAGCAGTCCGAAATCGGAGCCCACTGGCACGTAAGAGCTTCACTCATCTAGCACCTACATCACCGACCGGTGAACGCAGGGAAGTCGAAGTTGAAGTCAGAGTGCCACGAAGGGGCTCGACCACGGAAGACGAGGAGAGAAGAGGAAGGAGAGGGCGACGAAGTATCAGCGTCGATCGACAAGGCCGTAGGCGATTGAGCAAACAGAGACAGGGCAGCAAGGAGCTAAGGCAGTGAGACACTATGGCTAGCAAAACCGCATTGAGAACTCGCCGAAGACGGCGGCAGGCTTCAGCCTTATCTCATTGAACAAGCCAGTCTTCTCTTCCAGTCAGCACACAAAAGGCTAAACTGGCGTCCCAGCTGCCGCATCACTATCGTTCCGTGCCTGACGTTGCACAGATGTGTTGTTCTGACGCAAGTACCCGTGTAGAAACAGGCAACTCAACAGTTGGACCTTAACATGCCACGTGAAGAACTACCGTCTTATGCATCCGTCATCGTCTTCCCAGAAATTGCCCTTGTGCACCTGAGTCCGCTCCCCGATATTCGATGATCACAACCCAGCTGACTGGAGGTCACAGGCGCAATTGTGTACACTCGGGCGTTTGCGACCCAATCCGTCAGCTTTGTGCTGCCTCGTGACCACCCTGCGCCACTTCGATGTTTGCGTCGTCCGAATGAGTAGGACAAGGCAAATTCTCTGGGCGATACTAAATATTCCCCCTAAGTCCTCAATATGCTCTTGCAAACACTTACCGCCTTCGCCTACACACAACTACCGCATTCGATCCAACTCCAAGCATGAGCTACAATGAAATCTACTTGCGTCCGCCCAGAGCCCTAGGCTCCCGGCATCCCCGTACGCTCTCTCTCGGCGACCACATCCTCCAGGCATATCTACCGTACTTCACCGCGAACCACTTCCGCAACGAGTCAGACGTCGAGTTCGTCCTCGACGGCTGGCTTCGCTCGCACCCTGATCTACGCGATTCTTCGCTCAACCCTCCAGTCAGTGAGCGTACCTTCCGCAAAGCATTCTATCTCGTTATCCAATGTATGGTGGACGCTGAAGAGTGCGGCGATCCGCCACCTGGAGCGGGAAGGCGGTTGATCGCGATCCTCGAGGACGTGTGGATCAACGACATGAGGCTTGGCCCTAGCCGTGGAGCAGACAGGGCTAACAGACTGTTCCGGGCGCTGGCAGAGGTGTCGAACGCGGCTATGAGCGGGTCCATCGGCTCGGTGCTAAGGTCGTTTTTCTTAGGATGGTTGTATGAGATCGCGGAAGAGGAGGACATTGTCTCTCTCGCGGGCTGGTGCTCGGGGATCCTGAGATCGTGTATGGATCCCAGGGACAAGCAAGACTGCTTGAGAGCCATCACGGCGCTGCGGCCTGACGTGATCGCTGAGCTGCATGGGAGAGAATCGGATTGGTTGTCTCTGCAGTCGATGGACACGCCGGTCAGGAAGTGGCCGAGACGCAGGCGCGCAGATGGCAGACAGTGGTGGGACCGCGAGAACGACAAGCGGATTCGGCGGCTGATCGAAGACCAAGAGTACCTTGACCGCGCCGCTGAGAGGAACAGGCGAAACTTGGACCTTCGCTTGCCGGCGTTGACTTACGACATCTGGCCACGATCCATCGGCCGCTCGCGCTCGAGTGGTAGCCTTGACAGAGCGTTACGCAGGTCGAGGAGTCCGCTTGCACTGATGTATAGTGACGATGAAGAAAGGTACAACGGTCGAAGAAATGCATCGTATCTGGGCGATGTTCGCTTTGATGATCGTCTGAGGGAGTCACGTCTCGAGCAGAGGTACCACGATATTGGACCCTCGGCATATATAGAGGGGATTACTGCCCGAGATTCACTGAGGGATCCCCGCCTCTCACGACCAAGGCTAAGGGAACTGGAGATCTGAGTTGAAGTGAGATGACAGTTTCACGTCTTTCAGTATTTAGTTTGCTCGTGTCTCGTGTCTCGTATGTAATGATGTATCTAGGTACTCATCTCATCTCATCTCACGTGTCATCGTGACTCGACCCAGGCGTGAAGCTGAAACGAGGAGTCAGTCTGCAAGTGAAACCATCACTGAACTGTTGCACTCACTGTACGAGCTCAATGACTCCAAGCACCGCGATAACGTGTCACATGCGCTACCTCTCACCGGTCTACATGAAATCCTCTCCAGCTGCCCACCAACTTCCTCTCGAGACAACACTTTCCTACCATCGAGACTTGAAGAAACCTCTCTAACCCACTCAGTCTTTACAGACCTGACTAAAAACATCAGCACCTATTGCGTCACCCTACCCAGTCAAGCAATGGACGCAGAAGGTGCCTACCCCGACAACGCCGACATGCAGGACATGGGCACCCACTACGGTGAGCTCGGCCAGGTCGGCCAAGGCCCCTACTTCAACATCCCGAATCTTGACCCGAGCTTGAACAGTCTTCTTGGCCATGACATGGCGAACGTCCACCTCAGCGGCACTAATGACATCTCATCCTCCCAAGCTTACGCTGGCGAGGTGAGTTCCGAGGCTTTCACTCCGTCTAACTCAAAGTCGGCCGCCCGTGCGAGGAAGGGTAAGAAGGCACAGGTCACGCAGGCCGAGGGTCCGATTTCTGAAGAGGCGAGCGAGGAAGACGATGACGACGAGGCAGATGAGGAAGATGATGATGATGAAGACGAAGAAGACTTCGAGTCCGAGGACGAAGAAGACTACGACGAACCAGTAGTCCGCAAGAAGCACCGCACATCAACCAAGCTCAAGACCCCGACTTCAAAGGGCCGCAATGGCACCCCCAAGTCGTCTGCCAGAAGTCGCAAGACGGCTCGCAAGTCCACCGGCGCCAAGGCCAAGGACCCTATGCCGTTCAACCGCCAGCGCAGGGCGCCGAAGCAGGGGATCATGGATGCTCGTCCCATCCCGCGCAGCTACGATGAGTGCGACGAGGCTGACAAGGCCCTCCTGGACCTGCGCGACAGGGAGAAAAAGACCTGGAAGGAGATACGTGCGGTGTGGGAGGAGCTGACGGGGCAGAAGACTGGCACTTCTACCTTGCCGAATCGCTACGAGTGAGTTTTCGTGTTTCCATGGAGTGAGTTATTGCGAGCTGACGCTGTGACATAGGCGCCTGAAGGACAACTTTTCAATCATCAGGGCGGAGGACCGTCCGAAACTGCTGCAAGCCAAGGACGAGGTGGAGGCCGAGATGAACAAGGTGAAGTGGAAGCTCATTGCGGACAAGATGAAGCAGAACGGAGGGGGAAAATACTCTGTAAGTCGTACCATTCTTCGAATCGGAAGTGCGGAAGAGTTGCTAATGGCAGACAGCCCAACCACATCCAGCGCCAGTACAAAAAGATGATGGTCAGGGAGGGGATGCGTCCGCCACCGGGCATTGTCGACCCCGATTTCAACATCGACATCTCAGACGATGATCGTAACGATGATGAATATTGACGGCTGCATGAGTTGTACGCCACCAGCAGACTGGATCAGAGAGAGGATGAGTGGCCGAGCAGCGAATGACGGGCATTGTCGTGCCTTGTGCCTAAAAGGGCTGTACGAAGAACTCATTTGCTGTATTGTAATAACTTTAGTAGTGGTATTTCTTGTTAGTATCATGCTCAACAAACAATGTAACCAAAACGCGAATGCATGTGGAGAAGTGTGGGTAATGTAAGGCAGATGGAAGTGAATGCGCAGCGGAAAGCCCCGCGTCGAGACACGTGGGACATCTGATAACCGCATCGTGGCACCTAAACAATAAGGAAACGTAGGAGGCTCTACCATTCCACTACACACACATCTCTATCATGGTAAGCCGTAGCTTTAAATCCTGCGCGCATCCCCAATAATCACGAACTAATATATCAATAGAGCGCCCTCTACAACTCCGCCTTACGGCAATCCAAATCCATCCGCGCAGACCTAGCAGCCCTCACCGACAGCCCAGGCCCCAATCCCGCCCTGCAAGGCCAACTGACCACCTCCCTAACCTCTTTCGCGCGCACCCTCGACGACTACCAGCGCTCCGTCGACGTCGAGCTCGTCCCCGACAAAGCCACAAAGGGCAAAGACCGCATCTCCAACTTCCGCTCCGAGCTCCTCGAGTTCAAATCGCAGTTCGCAGAGCTCAAGCACACCAAAGAAGAGCAGGCCCATGTAGCAGACCGCTCGGAACTGCTGGGTAGGCGGCCGCACACGAATCAGACGCCTGAGAACCCGTACTCGGATGCTGCGATGCGCGCGGGCGGAGGAGCTGCTGCTGGGAGCAGCGCAAACCCGCTGTTCAGGACGTCGAATCCGAATTTCGTGGCTGGGCAGGGCGGCGTGAATAGCTACTCGGCGTATCAGTCGCCGTACGGGCTCGGCACGGATCAGTCGAGGGAGAATCATGCGCTGAGGGAGCAGAATTTCTTTGGGTCGGCGAATGCGACGCTTGATGAGTATCTTGAGAGAGGGAGGGCTGTGCTCGGAGATTTGGGCGATCAGAGGGAGATGTTGAAGGGGACGCAGAGGAAGCTGTACTCTGTTGGCACGACCATGGGCATTTCGGGAGACACGATCCGCATGGTGGAGAGGAGAGCGAAGGAGGACAAGTGGATCTTTTGGGGAGGCGTGCTAGTGTTTTGCGTGTTTGTTTACTTTGTGCTGAAGTGGTTCAGGTGAGAAGAATTGAGAAGCACGACTGGCAGCGCGATAGGGGGTTTTTTTTTTGCTGGATTTAGCGAGGTGTCACGGCGTTTTGCGCGATGCGAAAACCAAATGAGTTCAAGAACGGCTTTTTGGGAGGATTGTTCTCAAGCATTGGCAAATTATTCCCCATTCCTGATTAGCTATCAAAGTGTTAACTCTTAAGACGAAGATAACGAAATTACACGCCGAACTCCCAGCAGTCTTGGATCGCGACCCAAGACAAACGCCTAAAAATCAAATCATAGAGCTCATTACATTCATCCTCCCCCGATGGTCTCCTCAGTTCCGATCCGACATGACAGTTGGTTCACAGCGAACCGGCTCGCAAGAATTGCGTGGCTTTCCGCGCTCGATATGCATCAACTGCACGCTCGGGCTCGTCCTCGAAAAGCTTAGCCGCTTTTTCCCTTAGTCATGTCAACGACTGTCACAAAAGGAAACGCCACTCGAGGTGTGATTTACTTCATGGACGCGATCGTGGCCAGAGTTTGGTAGCTCATCCTGTCTTTGCGACGGATTGCTTGCTTCTCGCCAGGGGAGAGCTCCTCCTTCTCAGACTTGCTCTTGCTCTTGGGCGTGAGCTTTGATTTGAGCAGGGCTGACATTGAGCTTGTGGTGGATGTGCTCAGGATTGATGAGGTGTCTGAGGCTTTTGAGAGCTTGCGATCTGAAGTTGAGGGTTGTTGGTGGGAAGACATTGTGATTGTTTTGTGGTCGAAGATGGAAGGGTCGAAGATGCTCTTGTGTCTGTTGTTGAAAGGTGTTGGAAGTTGTGGTAGTGATGTGACGATTCTTGTTGTCGTTGGTGTTGATATTGTTGGTTGGCGGGTTGAGCTAGGCATGAAGGGAGGCTGTAGGGTCCTTATATGTGCTGTTTGCTGACGCGACTACGATCGTAGGCACTCGTTTTTCTGAGCTCGGATTTGTGAGTCCGATGCTCGGAGATGGGTATGTGAAGTGGTTGCTCGTGCGAGTCGGATCCGATGTGGTTTAGTCTTTGACTCCGAAGGATCGCAGGGTCTGTGTGAGATTGGGGAACCTAGTTACTTGTTTGAGGCGGATGACCGTGATGGTACTGTTCTTGTTGTCGTGATGATGATTGTGATGGTAGTAAATGGCAATAATCGCGTACGATGGTTCCTTCTTATAACCATACCGCCTGTACTCATACATCAATGTATCCAATGCATTGCTAAGCCCATGGCGTGCCTGCCTCGAAACCACATAACTCGACTTCAACACCGCAATTGCTTGATTTCCAATGCAGACATGCTTTCGCTGCATGTGATTAGACACGACACCATCCCAGCAAGCCACATCAGCCCACAAGGCAACAGATTCGCTGCACGAATCACTAGAAAGTCCAAACTCTGACCCCGCCTGCGCCCTTCCAAACCACCGCTCTGATCACCCGTTGACTCAGATGCGACGAGCATGTACTTGTGGAAGTACCCAAAGCAGCCAGCCATACCGTAAGCAGCACCGAACACCGACCCTCACCGGAGTTCGTTATAGGCTTAGCTTAAGCGCGAATGCGGAGCGGTGTCGAAGCTTTTTTCACACCACTCGGCCTCGCGGCAAGAACGCTGTTGGACACCATTAACGCCTTTGACACTATACTTGATGAGCATGTTTCGTGTTGCCAATCCTCAACCCAAGCATGATGACTGTATATTGGCTTCTACTATGTGAGAGTCACTACACAGCCCCCCGCGCATCGTCTACACACGCGTGAATATTACCCGTTCAGGCATGCATTCTCGGCCGACGAAGATTGGTACTTGGAATCCTTCTAGTCAGCTGCCAGCCTTGCGAGCGTGAATCATTGACGACGATGGAGGTGGATAGACCCGCCTGCCAGGTGAAAACCATGTGCCCACGCCCTACTCAATGATGAAAAGCTCAACGTCTCTAACTAACTGTGGCCGGACCACTTGAATGACCAAGCAGCCTCGGAGTTCGAAGTGGTATAGTGTCAATGCGTTTGACCGTGATGAATCTCAATCAACAACACAAGCACTTGACATTGCTTACGCAGGACCTCTTCAGAGTTCCAACAGTCACAATACTGTATAGCTCGGGAGTCATCCACAGCGTAGGCTCATGATACCTGCAACAAGCTTAGAGCCTCTGTCTACTAGTAAGCTTGAATAAGCTTTCGTTGTTCTCGCCGCCGCTGGGATCCAATTTCATCGGGAAAAACGCCTTCGGTGTTTTTGCCGCTGAATTTCAATTGCGCACGGTGATCCTAAGTCGGCTGGCCGACTCACGGCGTGAATGAAAATGATTCGAGTAGAATTTCTCAATGCAGCACCACCGCAAATGCCATGTCTCGTTCGTTGCTAATGTTTGCCAGGACGCCAATATCGTAATTGCCCAGACACCTGCCCATTCCAATGCAGCAGTGCAGTTGAAATCAAAAGAATAACATATCATCCTCAGTCCATCCGATTTCGAGCAATGCCGCATGTACGCTCTTCTCCAACGGTTCTGGTCCACAAATGAGTACCATTGCATTGTCCGCACAGAGCTCCGCCCTCTGGGCATGTTCTTTCAGCAATGGAGACGCGATCCTTCCTTTCAGCCCTTGCCAGTCTTCCGGGCCCTGTGTGAGCGTGTAAAGAAGTTTGCACTTGTCCTCGTTGTCCTTTGCGTAAGCATCGAGCTCGGCTTTGCACAGGATATCTTCATACAACCGGTTGCCATCCAGAACGACACAGCGCGTCTTGTCCGCCTTGTCTTGCATGATGGCTCGGTAGACCTGGTAGATGGGAGTGACACCACTTCCAGCGCAGATCATGAGGAGAGAGTCTACATGTCGCTCTACGCCATTCACAGTGCACACGCCTGCGCCCTTGTACTCAAACTTGCCAACCGGGCCCTTGAACTCGATCGGGTGGCCGATGGGCAGCTGATCAATGGCCTGCGACATCTTGCCACCCTTGCGTTCCTTGGTATCGAAGTAAATCTTGATGAGGACATCGACGAACCCAGACTCCGCGCTCTCCGAAATCGGCGTGTAAGAGCGGATGATCATCTCTCGAGTGACAGGGTCGCGTAGGCGGATCATCATGTGTTGTCCGGTCGGCAGGCCGAGAGTCTGCGATTCGTGCTCGAGCTTGAAGCGGAAGATGCGCGTGTCCCATGAGACTGTGGTTTTTGAATGGAGCGTCGAGCGTTTCCAATAGCGGGATTCGAGGAAATATGTGGCTGGCTCTGCGGAAGGCATGGGTTGCGCTTCGCCGTCGGCTAGCGCTAGTCGGTCTTCTTCACTCAAGGAGCCGATGTGGTAATCTACCATCATGGCTTTTGCAGTCTCGCTGTCTGCTTCGATGTTAGCAGCTGACTGCACACGAACCGCTGGCCTAACTTACGTATTGCCATGAACTCGTCGGAGCTATCTAATGCAGCGGCGGAGATGATGCTTTGCGCGCCGCCCGGGTGGCCTTCTAAGAAGGCCGTCCCATCGTACACCTCACCGTTGACGACAAACCAAGGACTGTCTTCTTTGTCGTGTTGTCGTAATTCGTCAATCGTTATCAGCTTCTGCAATCCGTCTTTCGTCATCTTCATCTCTTTCGCGTCTTCGACGACTGGTTGTTCTGCTTCGTCGCCGAATCGCTCTCCCCAGTAACCATTGCTCAAGTTACCGCCTGCCTTCTTGACCCGTTCCATCCACCCGCCAGGCATGAGAGCGGGTTGTGTTGGGTGTTCGAAGTGCAGCATGTTATCTTTCTTCGTAATGGCAATGCGGTACCACGGATTGTTCATCATACCCAGCACGCTCCAGTACATGTCTCGAGGCTGGAGATTCATACTCTCGTCCATGGCGCGGACGAGAATGTCTTGTGACTCAGCAAGCTCAGACACGGCGATGTCAAGATTCCAGAAGCACCAGCAGAAGCTGCTTTCTCGCCATTCCATGTCTAGAGTGCCATTGAAGAGCCGTTGAGGGCCCGCTTCTCTATAGCGATCTTCGGCGTAATCGATATTGGCGAGACGCCAGGTCTTTCCCTTATCGATCGAGATCTCTACGCGGGTTACTCTGCGCCCGCCGCCGCCGTAGGCGTAACCTTTCACGCGATAGCTAGGATCGGCAGTAGTGATCGAGAGTTGTTCGTCATGAGCAGGATACGCGATGGCGGAGTTGGTGCTGAGATCGTAGATAGCATATCGCTCATCCTTCCACCAATTCTCAGTGCTCGCAGACTCCTCGGGCGACACCATGGTCGGCAGCACACGGTTGTCGTAGATATGATACCAATTATCGCTCGGCTCGGCGGTGATGATGAGTTTCTTCAGCCACTTCACGCTGCGGCCTCCGATCTGGCCGGGAATCACAACTCGCAGCGGTTTGCCGTGATCGGGGCGGAGCATCTCGCCGTTCATGCCGTGCGCGAGCATCATGCCCTTGTTGGGGTCCATCGCCCAGTTGAGTTTCACTGATGTGCCGTAGAATCCGTTTGGCAACTTGTCTGCGCCTTCCATGCAGACGTAGCGTGCACCGCGTTTGGGCTTGGCTCTCTTCAGGACTTCGCCCAGCACTACGCCTGTGAACAGGGCGGTAGAAACTCCGGCGGCGCCCCAGGAGAATCCCTTGGTTTTTCGAACGACGTTCTGTTCTTTTCGGCGGTTGCCAGCACAAACGAGGGTGACTGGGTATGTGACGTTGTTGTGCTGCTCCATTAGGTCCCGGAGAGTCAGTGTGAGTGGGTTCTCGACCATGCCCTCGACGGTGAATTCCCAATCGGGAATGTCTTCGTCTCGAACCTGGGGAACGTGTCCGTGGTTCCGGACGTAGAAGAGCTCTGGGCTCGTGAGGAAGCCTTCGTTGTAGAGATCTGATAGTGGTGCTTCTGAGTTGAAGGGGTGCACGCCGGTAAGTCTGATCAGTTTTGGATCGCGTGGTAACCATCCGTCTGGTGTTTTCTTGTCGATCTCAAGGACGTCTGTTGGCTCTGTTGTAGGTGGTGGTAGAGGAAACTCTGCCTTCGACGGTGCGACGCTGACACCGCGGTCGCTGTCATCCTGTTTTTCGCTGTCGCTCTGGTCTGAGTCTGGTGGAGTAGGTGGAATATCCGCCAATACTCTGCGTAATTGCGATCTGTCCTCGCGTGTTGGTGCTTCTGCAGCCATATTGTAATCGTAAGTTGAAGGTATAAAAGAAACGCCGACGTTCAAAGCGGTGACAGTGATACACAGAAAGCTGAAAAGGATGCAAGATGGGGGGTAATGGTAGCACGAGAACGATCGCGTTACCAAGTGAGAGAGAGAGGTCACAGCATTAGACACATATTGATACGCGGATTACGGCAAGCCAAGGGGTAGCCGATTTCCTCACATGGTCATGGCAGTCACTACTCGATCTGTCAGTACAGCGCGAGAAGAAGCACAATGTGCATATCGAGAAAGTCCGCGCCGCCGCGGAAGAAGCCAGTCGTTGGGGCTGGATCGTACAGATAGTGGGGGCCTATTCTTCGAAACATCGCTGCACCGGAGAAGTGGCAAACGATGAGATGGCGTAGATGGAGAAATGGAAGCCAGCGCTGGCCACACAGAGAGAGGGAGCGATCCTTATCAACGCACTGACCAAAAGGGCATAGCGGGTTTCGCATCGTGCTCCCACATACTTCGGTCGCATGGCAAAAGTATCATTCGCTGCATTGGTATACGAGGCATCGAGATGAGTGCCTGAAACGACGACAATCGCCGTTCGATAGCAGCTGATTCGTGAGTCCTTATCGGCAAAGTCGAGATGAGGTTGGGAAAGGGCCTGGAGTGCGCCGGCGCAGTGGCACAGAGAAACGTTAGAAGTCAATAAATTCGGCGCTTCAAACCTGCCGAGTGATTGCCGCGGCCCCTTATCTTTCGACCCATTTCGTCCACTTCTCTTCTGTCTCCACGATCCACTAGCAGGTGCCAATCCCCTCGGAGATGCAAACATGCTACATTTGTTGAGCGTTCCGATACTCCCTGTCATCGTGCATCTCCATCTCCATGGTGGCTTCTGAGCTTCTATCTCTTGCCATGCCACTACTGCTTCTCCGGTGACGGCACTGCGCGAGGCCGCTGGCCACTCAGAGTGTTTGTATTTGGAAGCTGCTTGTTTCGTACAGCATCTTGGCCTGATAAAGAATTGAAAGATGGTAAGATATGTGCCGCGATGGCAAAGTAGCTTTACACATCACATGCCATCGCGCTTTTCTGGTGCTATACTTCCTCGACAGGTCTACCCTCTTGAACCCTTTCTTGCCTTCCTATCATGCTTCTTTCCTTTCATATCGTTACGATACAATCAAGATGACCAACAGCGAGTGGAACGACGCGGAAGTGAACGTTCTTCCCGAAACGGTCGAGAAGCTTGCGCAAAATGGCGCCATACCCAATGGCGACCGCCCAAGTGGTGAGGTGCAAGAAGACAACATCGCCAATGGAGAGATACTAAAACCCACCGGGCGAAAGCGTGTTGTGGTCGTCGGTCTGGGCATGGTGGGCATTGGCTTCATTGAGAAGCTCATGAAGTTCGATGTCAAGAGGAGGGAGTACGACATCATTGTTATCGGCGAAGAACCTCATCTGGCATACAACCGGGTTGGCCTCACAAGTTTCTTCCAACACAGACAAGTCGAGAACCTATACCTGAACCCCGAGTCGTGGTACTCTTCTATGCCGGAGGGCTCACTCAACTACCATCTCAACTCGCTGGTCACTTCAATAGACTCGGAGAAGAAGACAGTGTCAACATCACAAGGTCAGACCGTACCATACGACATCCTGGTTCTGGCTACTGGCTCCGATGCTGTTCTTCCCAAGCACACCCCAGGATATGACGCAAATGGTGTCTTTGTCTACCGCACGATCGATGACCTGCAGAAGCTCATCGCATACTCCGCGGACAAGAAGGGCACGACTGGTGTTGTCGTAGGCGGAGGTCTACTGGGTCTTGAAGCAGCTAAGGCCATGATGGATCTCGAAGACTACGGCAAGGTCAAGCTCATAGAGCGTAACAGATGGGTGCTCAGCAGGCAGCTCGACAGCGACGCTGGCAGTATGGTGGTGGGACAAGTCAGAGATCTCGGACTTGACGTTATGCTGAGTAGAAGAGTTGGACAAATCAACACCGATGCAGAGAACAATGTCATTGGAGTCACATTCGAGGATGGCGAGAGCATGGATTGCGCATGCATTTGTTTCGCAATCGGCATCAATGCCAGAGACAGTCTCGCACGAGACTCTGGCATCAAGTGCGCCGATAGAGGCGGCGGAATCATCATCAATCCAGACCTCTCAACATCCGTCAAAGACATCTACGCTATCGGCGAATGCGCGAGCTGGGAGAACCAGACGTTTGGTCTCATCGCACCCGGCATTGAGATGGCAGATGTCCTGGCATTCAATCTCACACAAGCAAAGGCACATACACCACGCAAGTTCAAGAGCCCCGACTTGAGCACTAAGCTCAAACTTCTCGGCGTCGACGTTGCTAGCTTTGGTGACTTTTTCGCCGATCGTGACGGTCCCAAACAGCTCCCTGCAAGGACTCGCGCAGAGAAGGCCAACGGTGCCACCAACGGCGAGCTCGGATCACCAAAGTCCGTCAAGGCTTTGACTTACAAGGATCCATTCACAAACGTCTACAAAAAGTACCTATTCACCACGGATGGAAAGTACTTGCTGGGCGGTATGATGATTGGTGATACTAGCGATTACATCAAGCTTGTGCCAATGGTCAAGAACCAGAAGCAGCTTGAAGTACCACCAGGCGAGCTCATTATTGGTGCAAGCAAAGGCGAAGAGAACGGGGATGACCTCGAAGACGACACTCAGATCTGTTCATGCCACAATGTGACAAAGGGCGACGTCGTCAATGGCGTCAAAGATGGCACCTGCAAGTCTATCGGAGACGTCAAGGCTTGTACCAAAGCTGGCACGGGCTGTGGTGGCTGCATGCCACTGGTTCAAACAATCTTCAACAAGACCATGAAAGGCATGGGCAACGAAGTAAAGAACAACCTCTGCCCTCACTTCGACTACTCCCGCGCCGACTTGTTCAACATCATCTACGTCAAGAAACTCCAGAGCTTCACGGACATCATGGCCCAGGCAGGCAAAGATCCCAAGTCAACAGGATGTGAGCTCTGCAAACCGACCATTGGCTCGATCATCTCCAGCTTGTTCAACAGGCACATCATCGACAGCGAACGCAGAGGCCTTCAAGATACCAACGATCGCTTCTTGGCAAACATCCAGCGTAACGGAACATTCTCCGTGGTTCCTCGTGTATCTGGGGGCGAGATCACAGCAGACAAGCTCATCATCATCGGCACCGTCGCCAAGAAGTACAACCTGTACTGCAAGGTCACTGGCGGCCAACGCATCGACATGTTCGGCGCAAAGAAGCAGGATCTTCCCGCGATCTGGCAAATGCTTGTCGATGGCGGCATGGAATCAGGGCACGCCTATGCGAAGTCACTACGAACAGTCAAGTCGTGTGTTGGAACCACATGGTGCCGCTTTGGCATTGGCGACAGTGTCGGTATGGCAGTCCGCCTCGAGGAGCGGTACAAGAGTATCCGCGGCCCACACAAGTTCAAGGGAGGTGTATCTGGCTGCGTGCGTGAGTGCGCCGAGGCTCAGAACAAGGACTTCGGTCTTATTGCTACTGAGAAGGGTTTCAACATCTTTGTTGGCGGCAACGGAGGCGCGAAGCCCCGTCACAGCGACTTGCTGGCCAAGGATGTACCACCAGACGATGTTGTCACAATCCTTGATCGGTACCTCAGCTTCTACATCCGAACGGCTGACAAGCTGCAAAGGACAGCACGATGGATCGAGAACATGGAGGGAGGGATCAAATATCTTCGCGAAGTCATCCTCGAAGACAAGCTCGGGATCTGTGCCGACTTGGAGAAGCAGATGGAAGACCTCGTAGGCACGTTCTTCTGCGAATGGACTGAAGTCTTGCAAGATCCCGAGAAGAAGAAGATGTTCACACAGTTCGCCAACACCGAGGAGACAATCGACACAATCTCGAAGGTTGACGAGCGTGGCCAGCAGCGTCCCGCCATGTGGCCCAAGGAGTCTATCAAAGAAGACTTCCGTGGCACAAAATGGACCGAACTCTCATGGCAACCTCTCGCCAAGTCCGAACAGTTCGCCGATACAGAGACAGGCTCTTCCCTCGCCGTCAAGCGTGGTGATACCCAGCTCGCCATCTTCAAGGTCAAGGGCGTATACTACGCAACGCAACAAATGTGCCCCCACAAGCGCGCATTCGTGCTATCCGATGGTCTCATCGGCGACGACTACCAGACCGACAAGCTCTGGGTCAGTTGCCCTTATCACAAGCGCAACTACGAACTCAAGGGCGAGAACGCAGGCAAGTGCGGCAACGACGACGAAGTCAACATCGCCACATTCCCCGTCGAAGCGCGCGAAGACGGCTACGTGTACGTCAAGTTGCCGCCGGTCGAGGAGCTCGACTCTGTACTGGGCACGGAGAAGTTCAAGATTGCCAAGGAGAACGAGGATGAGCCGTTCAAGAACCTCGACAAGAAGACTAAATTCTTGAAGGGCAGGAAGTCGAAGAATGCGAGCCATCTGCCGAATGGAATGGGAGAGGCTGCCAAAGCGCAAGCGATCTTGGCTGGCGGCGAGAGAGAGTTTGGTGGCATGGACTGGTAATGATGAAGAATTCATGTCTGGAGTCTGGCGTTCAAAGTGGATTGAGATGAAGTGATACCATTGTTAGATCGATTTAGATGACATGAACATTTTTTGTCCAAAAAACACATTGAAATAGTCCAATCAATCACTGACTGAGCTTGAGCTGTTGGCCCTGCCAGACCCTACGAAACCATTCCAAACACTGATAGCCATAGACATGCAAAATCGAGAACACGTTTTACTCATGTGTACGATGTATGACAAGCTTGCCATACCTTTTGTCGCGTCCAATGCCCTTTTGCAGCAACATGCAGATCCGCAATCGGTGTATAGATGTCCTTTCCGTGTCTGTTTATGCAGGAGACCGCTCGAGCGGAAGAGCTCGGGTTACAAGTAACAATTCCATTTACTTGCTTTCAGCCATGATGCCATCCAGGTGCGGCACGTCTAAAACCTAATCTACAGCTCGGCAGTGCTTAGCATCAAGGCGTTCCCTTGAAAGATGCGGGCAACCGAGAAGACGTCTCTGTACACGACGAACTTGTCGAGTGATCCGCAATGATGCCTGGTAATTTCCCGTTTGCCTTGAAAATGCGTGAGCCATTCAACTCAATCAACACTTCGCTTTGATTCTGTAAACTACATTGATGGCAGGATTAAAGAGGCTCGAGAGAGGGATATCAAATAGCATCATGCAAGGGCAAACGTTGAATGGACAGGAAGTGGGTCCGACCCCTCCTTCACCGCGTATATGTCATCGATTGTAGCATCAGTAAACGTAAAGAGATTCGTCCGCATGTCGTATGGACGGACTGCTTCCACGAATCGACAACAATCAAAGAGATCACCTACATAACCATAATCGTCTTAATTTGTAATCAGAACAACAAATTCCATCTCAATCATGTCTACCAAACCCATCAAGCTCTACAGCCATGCTGGCGTAAGTTACGATAGCAGCCCTCCCATATTCCAACCAATCGATCTCTCTTCTAACCAGAATCACAGGGCCCCAATCCATGGAAAGTAGCCATCGTCCTCAATGAGCTCAACGTCCCCTACGAGACCGAACTCAAGGACTTTGGCGATCTCAAAAAGGGTCCACCATCTCTCCTCCCAATCATAACCATTTCCTCCCTAACCAAGACAATCTGAACAGAGCCTTTCGAATCCCTCAACCCCAACGGCCGCGTCCCCGCCATCACAGACCCAAACACCTCCCTCACCCTCTGGGAATCCGGCGCCATAATCGAATACCTCCTCGCCACCTACGACCCCTCGCAGACCCTCTCCTATCCTTCTTCGCCCAACAAGTTCCTCACGCAGTCCTGGCTGCACTTCCAGACGTCAGGCCAAGGTAGGTCGCAGTGGCCGTAGTGCGTAGACCTGCATCGCATACCCTTGCTCACCATCAAGAAAGGTCCTTATTTCGGCCAGCGCGCCTGGTTCGTCTTCTACCACCCGGAGAAGAACCTCAAGTCTGTGCTGGATAGGTATGGCGATGAGATTTGGCGGGTTACGGGGGTTATTGATGCGCATTTGAAGAAGAGCGGAGGGCAGTGGTTGGTGGGGGAGAAGTGCACGTATGCGGACTTGGCGTTTGTGCCGTGGTATTGGCTTTGTCCGGCGATTATGGGGGATGATTTTGAGGAGGTGAGCTGTTATTGATCGTTTGAGATGTTGGATTGAATGCTAATGTTGTGGATTGCTAGGTTTGGGAGTCGAAATATCCGACTAGCTGGGCTTGGTACCAGAAGTTGCAGGCTAGACCGTCTGTCACGAAGGCTAGGGAGGAGAGGCAGAAGGCTATGGGTCAGCACTGAACCATGCATGGTATGATAATGTTGATTATCCGTGATTGCTTGGGCGCAGCAGCGCAAACCAAGATTAGGTCAATTAGGAAATGAAATATAATGCTACGTGTGCTGTATGGAAATCCTTTCCCAAAGAAAAAAAAACATGTGGGTATCTTCAAAGTGCTTGTCAACGAGAGGGTCGACGATTGTCGAAAGAAAACAGAGGAACATAGAAAGAAAGAAACGCCGTGCTCGTCCTACCCGCCATCTGCGATGACTCCGTTCATCCGCTCGGCGGAGTGATTGACGCTGAGCTTTCGTGGCTGTTTCTTGGGCGCCGGTCTGCTGACGTCGCTCGCCCCAGCCACAGACTGTTCTTCTCGTGGATGTGTGCCGTTGGTACCATTGGTGATGCTAGCATAATTGAGTCGTCTAACAATCGAATTGAAACGGTCGTCTGGTAATTTTCGGGGGCTGGTGGCGTCTGCGAGAATGTTCATGCGCCGTGATGCCTCTTTGGCGGATGCAAGATCTTTGGTAGGAATGGCGAATCCTGAGGTTCTTGTGGATTCTGGAGAGCCGGTGGAGGTTCCAGGTCCGCTGCCATTTGCCTGAGGACGAGGTGTGTCTCGTGTTGCTTCTGGAGACGGAGGATTGATCCTGAGTTTGCGTGGTGTGCGCGGCTCGCGCGGTTGCTTTTTGATGTCAACTGACATGACCCTACGCATCATTCCTTCATGAAACTAATGAGTATTCAGATTGAGTTTGCTTGTAATGGAAATAGGGAGAAGCTTACCTCGGGCTTTGCCTTTCGTATGGCATTTTTGTCCGTTACTGTGGTCGTGGTATTCACAGGCATCACTTTCTGTAGGATCATTGAACAGCACGCCTCCTGACAATGTTCGTATTGAGTTGATCATCTCGACGGCGAAGTCAGGGTTGCCCTCGAAGCATTTGCGATAGCTCTCGGCATCCTTGTCGACCTCTGGGTCCATAATCTGGCGCGCAGCAATGTTTGTCATCAGCCGACGGAAAGGCGACCTTGCCGATGCTGCGCGGTATATCTCATTAATCTCGTCGGGATCAGGGACTAGTTGCGCCTCGTTGAGCTGCCGTCGGTAGCGGTCCATAGCAATGTTCTTGAGGTGCGCCATGTCGAATTTGTCGCAAAGCACATAGAGCTTGTTGCAGGCAACGGCGTGATCGTATTTCTCCATATCCGTCATGCCCGACACGTCTTCCAGCGATCCTTGGTAGAGCCATTTCACCAACAGCTCGAAACCTCTGGGGTCGTCATCTGGCAGTTCCAATTCGTTTGCAGCATTATCCTCGACCTTCTTCTTCTTCTTGGGCACCTCATGGCCGACGAACTCGGTCTCGAAATACGATGAATGGTGGCATAGTAGATTGCGATGAAGCGTCCAGTGTCGTCGTTCCGCGCCTACGAAGATGTCGACCGTTGGACCCGCGAGTAGCCTTTTGCGCAACGTCTTAGCCTCGGAGCTCTCTTTCTGACCGTCGACAACCTCGCCCGCGCCAATGGCAAACCACAGATGCGATCGCGCCGGAGAGCCGACGAAGGCGCTCATGGCGACAAATGCTTGGCGTTGACGCCCACGCGCGCAACACTGGGCAGAGTGGTCGGGGAGAGGTGGCTGCGAAAGAAAGACAAGACGTACTCGGCAAAATGGGAAGCGCTGGCGTCGCGTATGCTCGGCCTCGCCATGCGCGGTCCAGGCAGGACGAGCTGGTACTCGCTGTTGGGATAGGCAAAGTCGCGCGAGTAGACGGGTGGTGGAAGCGGTGGACGGTGTGATCTGCGACGGGGAGGGTGGGAGGTGGTAATGGTGGAGGAGGAGGAGGAGGAGGGATGGGAGCGGGAGCCCATTTAAAAATATGCTACGCTACATGTATGTACACAAGCAAGGGCACGCACGGGATGGAATGGGCACGCGTAAGAATGCTGCGCCGTTTGGTGAGAGCTGGCTGTGGGCGCGCATGGCAATCAATATCCATCAACCGACCGAAACAGTCTCACATATGGCGATGCGAACGTGCCAAATCGCGATCACGTGAAGATGAGGTCACCCGCAAAGTCGCTTCTGCAGTGACAAGCCATGCCATGCCATGTTGCAGCAAGGAACGATTGGATGGACGCTATCGAGAGCTGCTCATCATCATCATCATCATCATACGTAGATATCTATCCTCATCATCATATGTAGACATACATGCTCATCATCATCATACGTAAACATACATGCTTATCATCATACGTAGATATCTATCCTCATCATCATATGTAGACATACATGCTCATCATCATCATACGTAAACATACATGCTTATCATCATATGTAGACATATATCCTCATCATCATATGTAGATATACATCCTCATCATCATACGTAGACATACATGCTCATCATCATACGTAGACATACATGCTCATCATCATACGTAGATATCTATCCTCATCATCATATGTAGATATATATCCTCATCATCATACGTAGATATACATGCTTATCATCATACGTAGATATATATCCTCATCATCATACGTAGACATACATGCTTATCATCATATGTAGACATATATCCTCATCATCATATGTAGATATACATGCTCATCATCATCACACGTAGATATATATGCTCATCATCATACGTAGACATACATGCTCATCATCATCACACGTAGATATATATCCTCATCATCATACGTAGACATACATGCTCATCATCATACATAGACATACATGCTCATCATCATACGTAGATATCTATCCTCATCATCATATGTAGATATATATCCTCATAATCATACGTAGATATCTATCCTCATCATCATATGTAGACATACATGCTCATCATCATCATACGTAAACATACATGCTTATCATCATATGTAGACATATATCCTCATCATCATATGTAGACATACATGCTCATCATCATACGTAGACATACATGCTCATCATCATACGTAGATATATATCCTCATCATCATATGTAGACATACATGCTCATCATCATACGTAGATATATATCCTCATCATCATATGTAGACATACATGCTCATCATCATCATACGTAGACATACATGCTTATCATCATATGTAGACATATATGCTCATCAGCCACACGTAGACATGCTTGCTTTCTTTCACGCCTGATGGAGAGTGCGTGCTCCAGGTCACGGCTCGGCTGCATCGCATCAGGCACACAGTCAGTGAGTGCCACAGTGCTTGACCATAAGTCTGTGCACATAACCACGTTCCTGCTGCTGCTGCTGTTGCACATCGGCATTGCAAGACAATCGCACGGAGTTGAGGTGCCCTTAGGAAGAAAATGAGAGACTTCAGGAGACTTGATCAATCCCGCTGAACTCGTGCAGGGCGCTGATTCAAGAATGTTGTTGCTGCTGCTGCTGCTGCTGCCCTGGTAATCATTGTCGTACTTCGCTGTATTCAAACATCTTGACAACACGCAATCAATGCAGCCTAGCCACTTTACCGAACGCGTGGGGCGTGTGAGTTTCGCGCTTCGTGTATGTTTTGTTTGAGGGGCAGCAATTACGACCTGAAAGGAAACACCTTAACATTGTAAACACCACCACGACAATCAGCTGCCACCCTACCCACGGCACCGCACAGCACGGCACAACTCGCAAGATAAATCATACCACCTGAACATTTCGCCTGCTTGAAGCATCCATCCTCGGCGACTGTCATCTAACATGGAGCCCGGCCAGCTTCGCGATGAGGCGGTCAGAGATCGCGTGCGCGCCGCGGAGGAGTTTCTCGACCCAAGTAAGATGTGTCGGCCAGTATGATATGAACAGCCAGTACTGACCATGGCAATCGATAGACGATCCTCGCGCCCGCTCGTACCGCGCCGACATCCTGCTCATGCTCAACAGAAACACTCGCCGTCTGGTAGTTTCAATAGACGAGATCCGCACACACAGCAGAGAGCTAGCAGATGGCTTGCTCAATCAGCCCTTTGATTACTCGCAAGCATTTGACAGAGCGCTGAAGAATATCGTGAACACATTGGGCAACAGGCCTGCGTTTGAGACGGCAGAAGAGACGGTAGGGCACATGGCGCGCGCGCGCACTTACGACAAACACAAACTGACATGGCAATCAGATGTACTACTGCGCATACATCGGCAGTTTCGGCCAATTTGCATGCAATCCTCGCACACTCTCCTCACAATACCTCAACCACATGGTGTCTCTGGAAGGCATCGTGACAAAATGCTCGCTCGTGCGACCCAAGGTGGTCAAGAGTGTGCACTGGAACGAGGCCAAGTCGACTTTCCACTTCCGCGAGTACCGCGATCAGACCATGACCGCCAACAGTGCAGCAAGCACCAGCGTGTATCCCACAGACGATGGCGAAGGAAACCCTCTAGTCACCGAATACGGCTACTGCACCTACCGCGATCACCAGACAATTTCTATCCAAGAAATGCCCGAGCGTGCGCCCGCTGGTCAGCTGCCTCGAGGTGTGGACGTGATCCTGGACGATGACATGGTCGACAAAGTCAAGCCTGGAGACAGAATTCAGCTGGTTGGTATCTATCGCTCGCTCGGAAACCGCAATGCTGGCAAAGGAAGCTCCACATTCAAGACGCTGATTTTGGCGAACAACATCATCTTATTGTCTTCCAAGTCAGGAGGAGGAATCGCTCAGGCCACAATCACCGACACAGACATCAGAAACATCAACAAGATCTCGAAGCAGAAGAAGGTGTTCGATCTGCTCTCGCAGTCACTAGCACCAAGTATCTACGGACATGACTACATCAAAAAGGCAATCTTGCTCATGCTTCTGGGAGGTATGGAGAAGAACCTGGACAACGGAACGCATTTGCGTGGTGATATCAACATCCTGATGGTTGGCGACCCTTCCACGGCCAAGTCCCAGCTTCTGCGCTTCGTTCTCAACACCGCACCTCTGGCCATTGCTACAACTGGTCGTGGTTCCTCGGGTGTCGGTCTGACTGCAGCTGTTACTTCTGATAAGGAGACTGGCGAGAGGCGACTTGAAGCTGGTGCCATGGTTCTTGGTGATCGCGGCGTGGTCTGCATTGACGAATTTGACAAGATGTCTG
The DNA here is from genome assembly GCA_023634325.1 of Cladosporium cucumerinum. Classification (NCBI taxonomy): domain Eukaryota; kingdom Fungi; phylum Ascomycota; class Dothideomycetes; order Cladosporiales; family Cladosporiaceae; genus Cladosporium; species Cladosporium cucumerinum. The sequence goes on from JALDQA010000003.1 coordinate 1,032,809, forward strand.
ATGTCGATCGTGTGGCCATCCACGAAGTGATGGAGCAACAGACTGTCACGATTGCAAAGGCTGGCATTCACACCTCTCTGAACGCTCGCTGCTCGGTTGTGGCTGCCGCCAACCCTATCTATGGACAATACGACATCCACAAGGATCCCCACAAGAACATCGCTCTTCCAGACTCGCTTCTCTCGCGTTTCGATTTGCTGTTCATCGTCACTGACGACATCGAAGACGTTCGTGACAGGCAGGTCTCAGAGCACGTTCTTCGCATGCACAGATATCGCCAGCCCGGCACGGAAGAAGGAGCGCCCGTGCGTGAGCAGCTCAACCAGACCCTCGGTGTTGGTCTGGAGGAAGAGGCTGATGCCAACAAACCCAGCGATGTCTACGAGAAATACAACGTCATGTTGCACGCAGGTGTGACTGTGACTGTGGGGCGCGGCTCTGCACGCAGAGTTGAAGTCCTCAGCATTCCGTTCATTAAGAAGTACATCCAGTACGCCAAGTCGAGGATAAAGCCTATCCTCACCAAGGGTGCAGCTGACTATGTCGTCTCTGTCTACTCCGCTCTGCGTAACGACGACTTGGAAGGCAACCAGCGCAAGACCTCACCAATGACTCCTCGTACTCTCGAGACCCTCATCCGTCTTGCATCTGCTCACGCCAAGGCACGTCTGTCAAACCGCGTTGAAGAGAAAGACGCCAAGGTTGCTGAAGGTGTACTTCGCTTCGCCCTGTTCAAGGAAGTTGTCGAGGATGAACGCCGCAAAAACAAGCGTGCGCGCCGCGAGGATGTGGATGCCATGAGCACAGACGGCGACAGTGATGACAGCGACGAGGACGATGACGATGCGGCCACCGCAGGTGCAAGCCGTCGTGCTAGCACTCGCACACCTGGTCGCAGTACAAGAGGACCCGCGAACGCCTCCGCACAAAACAACGACAATATTCCAGACGATGAGGACGACGAAGACCTCTACAACGCTACGCCTAGCGCTCGCCGTACACAGCGCACAACAACAGAGGAGGCCTCGCAAGCCAGCATGGCTTCCTCACAACCTGCGTCACAACTGCTCCAAGACTCGTCACAGTCCCAATCACAGCCCCCACAATCATCTTCAGACCCAGTGACCATCTCACCTGCACGTCTGCAAGTATTCCAGACTGCGCTAGGCCAGCTGATCGACGGACCTCTCTTCGCGAACGATGCCGCGGATGTTGATCCTTTGGTCGCAGCTGTCAACGCTCGCCTTCCGCGCGGAGACAAGAAGTTCGGCGATCAAGAAGCCAACGCGGCTCTCGAAGAATTGAACGAGCGCAACAAGATCATGTTGAGCCAAGGTGTGGTGTACAAGCTGTAATTTGGATATGACGTGGATGTGCCGTTCTGAACTTTTGCACTGGCGAGCCTGGCGTTTGCGGTTGACGGGATCGATGGGGATTGAATTATGATGGGATGGATATACCTTGGATCGTTTACTATAGCGCGATTGTCGTGGGTGGAAAACTTCGTGTATCGAAATGCCTCTTTCAATAAGCTTGATTGAACGCCACTTGCTATGAACTGCCTACTGTTGATGATTTGCAAAAATCACCGAGACTTCAACCAAATGTACTAAATTTGTGTGGAAAGGTCTGTATGAACCACCGCGTGGGCCGTGGTATTTGCCTATCCCTTCTTCATTGATATCAACATTTGACTTTATTAAACAAGGCCTGTGCGTATGACGTCGTTCGAGGTTCTGTTTATGAGGTACCTTTTGAGCTCCAGTCCACGCACTATACCGGATCGTCGAAGTACCATAAACATCAAACTGTCAGTGTTCTGTTCACATCCTCCCCAATTTTCAGCCCAAGACAACAAATCTTACCTACCGGCACCGAAATTTACGTCGAAGCAATCATCAACAGCACTAAAAGACTGGCCATCCCATCCATCAACACCATCAGCAACAACAACAACAACACAAAAAATGTCCTTCCAACAAGAGCTCTCCTCCTGGTTCGCGCCCCGCGATGGTCAAGAAACACCAGACCCGCCGTCAATCGGCTCCAAAGCACCCTCAACATCCAGAATCCAACTGTCCTCCGCGCCCCTCGTCATCGCCTTCCTGCGCCACTGCGGCTGCCCCTTTGCCGAAAAGACATTCCTCAACCTCCGCGAAACCGCCCGCGCCCACCGCAACGTCTCCTTCATCGCCGTCTCGCACTCCTCCCAGACCGCCACGGACACCTGGCTCGCCAGCCTGCCGCAAGCGGGCAGCGAGCCGGACAATCTGCAGGTCGTTGTCGACGAGGGGCGGGAGGCGTATTCGGCTTGGGGACTGGGCGTGTCTAGTTTTGGGCATGTTTTGAGTCCGAGTGGGTTGTATGCTGTGTGGAGGTTGGGGCGGGAGGAGGGGATTTGGAATCGGCCGACGGAGAGTGGGAGTCGGTGGCAGACGGCGGGGACTTTTGGCGTTGACGGGCAGGGGGTTGTGAGGTGGGGGAGGGCGGCGGAGGGGTCGGAGGAGATTCCTGATTTCGAGGAGGGGGCCAGGGCTGTGGAAGGGGTTGAAAGTTAGGGTGCTGAGTTGTAGAGGGTGGGCTGGTTATGTTGAATTTCGGGTTCGTGATGTAGCGTATATATATGCTATCTGAGCCCAAGAGCGAAGAACCATCGCTAGAACTCTCTCAAGACACTGAACGAGGGGGTTACGACAACTCATACGCTTCTGGCAATATATGATCTGAGCTACGGCCGAAAGATAGGCGAAAACTGAACTTCACATGAACGAAACACAACGATAGAGCAGAATGCTTGACACACACTCCATCGTTCTTACTTTCCAATCTTCATAGTTCAGCATAATTTCAACTCCACAGCCTCTGGACAGTCCTCAATCACTTCGTAGAACTGTGCTCCAGCCTCTGCCAACACACGACACACATCTTCCATATCTTCCTGTCGGTTCACCTTTTGAGCAACGGCGATGCTTGCTTCGTATCTTCGGAACCTCTCCAGATTCTCTTCCATGGTCTCTTCATCGGTTTTGTAGTGACCTGTCGGAACTTCAGGTTCGGACTCTGTTGGATCTAGCCGCAGCACCCAAACACCGCCGCTAGCTGGCCAGCCGAAGAGGTATTCTCGTGCTAAATTCACCTGTGCGGCGTCAAAGTGAGAAATATCGTCTACTACAGCAATCGCCACGGCTCCGCAGCGACGCATGCGGAGGGAGTGGGCTCTCTCTTCCGCTAGGATAGCAGGGTTGTCTTCTGGGATGCCGTGGGGGGTCGCACGTGTCGTTGCTAGCGGCCGATGGACGGAGGACGACTTGACTCTGGTGCGTGTCCGTTGGCGGAAGCCGTGAATCGCTCTTTAGTTGCGAGCGCCACTCGTCGCCCATGATGTATTTGATACTGGCTGGGCTATCGCCGAGCAAATAATGAATGTATGGGGCCACCCAGGCCGAACAACGGTGATAAGTACCACATTGATTTAAGATAGTCTTCTTGAGGTAGAAAGCTGAAGATACAGATTACGTCGCTGTTCTTGCTATAGATTGACACGCAGAGATCATTTCTGGGTATTCTTAGTCCATAGCCTTCACAGCTGATATAGATTAGACGAACTGATGCCGAAGAGGCGTAGCCTAGTTTGATGTTTGTAGAGTTAGGGTGCCCTTGGAAGCCTAGAATAGAGGCAATGTAGCCGAATATCGCTGCTTGATTGCCTCACTTGATGGTGCAGCAGAGTATCCTGGTAGTTGTTTGTGTTTGAAGAAAGATTAGGTTGGCACACGAAGGGGGAAAGAAGATAGAGACAGACGCAAATGGGCGGTGCCATGACTTGTTAGGCTGCAGCCAAGTTCCTGCACTAACACGGCGTCCAGCCTGCATCTTGAATCATTTGGCAAGCGTCTAGCTAGCTACAGGGACGCCGTCGTAATTCACTCGCGTGGCACAGTCGCAAGGCCGCTGGATCGGTTTGGTGCGGCGTGAAACTTTAGGCACCAATCTTTTTTTCCTTCGATAGGGGTTGCCAACCAGGTAGCATGAACTGAATCGAACTGATAGCAGTGATTCCAATAATGTTGTTACGTTCTTTCTGGTACATGCGTTGAAGGGTCGCGAAAGGAAAACTGAGTGTCATGTTGTTCCGGAATTCATGATTGCTCCGACGACACTCACTGTTTCGGTACTAAATGCGTCAAAGTGTATCAAATGAACTCCACAATACTCATATACACCGGATATATCACATTATCTATGTAAATTAAGAGAAACGTCAATCAAAACGAGGATCTTGCGCCACAAACTCGTACTTTCCGGGTTTCGAGCAATTGGAAGTCACCCCAACCCTAACACTTGAGATGTTCTGCTGGTTGAGATTGAGAGACACATGTAACTTACATGTACGATGTAAATCGACCACATTTGGAGAGAACGTTTAGATGCTGTCAGAGTAAGATCGAAGAAAGCACCTGGTAGCGGTAGAGAGAGATATGTGCGCTCTGTGTGATTTCACTATGATAAAGTTCTAGCTGTCACTTCACGCAATCACAGATACATGGCATCTGAGCTGTATCCATAACGTGCGGCTGTGATTTGATACGCTATCTCATGTAGACAGCGTACCTGTTCATGTTGACGCCTCATCTGCAACGGTCCAACCTCTCAACTCCGCCACAAAGAATGGCAGGAAGACGCTCCACATCACGAACGATAAACCTGCAGGAATATGAGGCGATTGTATCGCAAAGGCGATGGAGCATGCAAGTGGCCATCGAAACTGCCATATATCAGCGGAGATGGCTCTTGCGGGCAACGGACGAACTTTTTTGGCAAGTAGAAATTTTGCAAGTTCACTCATCAACTGCACGACCGGGCTGGCGCTGAACACAGTGGCATTGTTCGGTCTCTTCTGCAATGGCGAAAAGATTGTATCGCTTGGTTGGTCCTTGAATTGAGTCCGATGAGTCTTCCCGACGTCACCTCCGACTGTGGAAGCCACCTTGTCTTTCGATTGTTTGATGCTCGTGGTCCGGCCTGATGTTGCAGATGGTCCCGGATCATCACCAGATTGCGAACTCCAGACTGGAGAGAGCGGAGTATCGATGGAAATCTCGCGATACATTGATGGCTTTGGAACAATGGGTGTCGCCGCAGATATTGGGCCAGACGGCAGACCTTTCACCACAGATGGTGCTTCATCTTGGGACTTCTCAGAGGATTCATTTGTGTTTTGTTGAGCCTTGAATACGCCGGGAAGGAATGCGGATGATTGCTTCCTGGCCGAAGGCACAGTCGTTTCGTTCAAGGTGTTCTTAGATTGTAGAATAGCTGCCGTGTCATTGGGAATCGATGCGCCGTCTTTGTTGCGATATGGAAGGCTGAGTGTAAATGGATAAGCTGTGCTGTGAGAATCCCGCTCATGGGGGCGATCGGTAGGCTCGCTTGGTGACGATGACTGCTTCGGAGATTCTGAGGAGGGAAGGTTCGACTTCACGGACTTGTCTGCTTCGGCGGTGTCCTCAGGCGCAGATCTTGGAGGCTTCGATGGCGTGTAGTCTGGGTTGGAGGACTCGGTGACACCGGCAACGTCATTAAGGGTTTGAGCTGTGCTTCGCGTGGCGAGATGTGATGTGGGTGTTCCTTCTGTGACTTCACCTTCGAGTTCGACTTCAGGAAAGGGAATATCAAGAAGTTCTCGCCAACGCTTGACTCTGCCATCGTGCGATTCGTGTGTCTCAGATGCCTCAATTTTTGAAGAGGCAAGTATCTTGGCGTGCCATCCCCGCTTAAGATGGGTGCCTCGTCGGTGCGACAGCTTGCGGTTCCAAGGTTGTCTGTCCACGAAATCAGCCCACAGTTGCATAGTACTCGAAGCTGTGTTGTCGTCAATTTGAAACCATTCCTGGTGTCTTGTGAAGCCTTTGTGCCTTTTGGATTTGCCACATTTGCAATCGAAGAACCAGCGATGCGGCGCGAGATCTTGATGTATGATTTCTTCGAGCTGCTTACAGGCCTTGGCTTTCACTGCTGCAACAAGGGTGATGCCCTTGACAAAGCCGCAAACCCTTTCGATGTCAGCTTTTCTTGTCTTCAGATCCGTTGTGTGACCGATCTTGATGAGAGAAAGCTCATTGTCTCGGAATGCATATACATAGCCCGCTTTTGCGTAAGCAAGGTTGTTGGTTTTGGATCGGTCGGCATCAATGATCAGTTGTCTCACGGCTTTCTCGTTGAGCTCGACGGGTTCATCGTAGCTTGGATCCGCTGATAAAGTGGTCACTGTTCTTCGAGTACGGTCATTCGGGCTCAAATGGAATTGACCCGTGTACAGATCGACTCGTGCTGAGTGGATTTCAAAGGAGTGCTGCAGGGACAAAGGATGGTTTTTGGGGGTGAATGGCGAGCTGCTCGAGTGTTCGCCGGCGCGTTTGGGGGTCGTGCAATCAGCATGTAGTATGGTGTCGCTCTGCATTGAGTCGCTCATGCTCCCAGCACGATCGTCGAGGTCAGAGACAGGTAGCAGAGTCCTTACATCATCCTGGTCGACAAGGCACTGCCTGCGATGCTGAGATACCTGGTCTTTCTGAATCACCTCTTGCCGATCGTATTCATCCAACCTCAAAGCGTCAACACTCAATGGTTCGTCATCCTCATCGTCGCCCGAGTCTCCTCCCAAGTCTTCAATCATTTCATCTTCCAAGTCATCGTCCAAGTCATCATCCACGTCGCCACCCAACTGTTGACCAGACTCATCAGTGTATTTGTGAAAGCTGAAAAGCTTCTCGTGACCATCATCTTGATCCAAAGGAGCTGCCGTACTGGCGGACATCAAGCCCGAAATTGTCACAGGCGAAGAAGGTTCGGTATGGCGATCTTGAAATGCCTTGCCACCAGAGCCGCAAACGAAGTTCAGACAGAGTTGGTGATGCAGATCGCAGAGGGCCCTTTTTTGCATGCATTCCGGGATCACCATGGCATTGGCCCCATCGCTCGTTCCACGAAGGCCATGTAGATCGTTGAGTGCGTTGCTAATATTGGTCACTAGTTCGTGGTAGCCATGAGAAGCCTGCTTCTCCCGGGTTTCGAGGCGGTGGGAACCGCGGCACTCCAGTTCGTCCCAATGACGTCCCTTGAGGAACTTCAGAAGACTTTGTTCTAGACTCGAGGTGGATTGAACTCCGGACATGATGGTGCTAGCTTCGTTGGTACTTTGGTTGATGTAATGAGTTGTTGGATTGCAGAAACGTAACGACCGGTGCTGCCGCTCATTCACACTATAATTTATAGAAAGTTCGCCTCGGCCTCGCAAAAGTCAGTATGTTTCATATATGACGAGTCTGCATTAGCGATGTTGCATTTGACTGCTATCGCAACGCGGATGAGGATGTATGCAAGCAAAAGGGACGCGAGTCGGCGCTATTGCAGTATTGGTAAGTATCTATCAGGGCAGTTCAGTTCAGGTTTGAACTTGGTCATCCACATGAAACCACGCGTGCGGCTGAAGATGCTCACACTGGCCTCATCAGTATCCATTGACTTTCATACAGAATGTTTGAGCTTACAACAGCGCTGAGGCCTGGCGGAGACAATGATCACAGTTGCTGCCGATGATAGTGAGCCAAGTTGCGAGCAAGACTTCACATCTTCAGTTGTTGGCGCGTAAGGCCAATGGCTTTCGATGACCGCACCATATACACAGACCGCCGGTGACCATGTTCCCGGAAAGGGCTGTTACCCACGTGAGAACAAGAAACGCGAGCACGTGCGTCGCGGAGGCTCTGTTCGGATTGCAGTATCGCCTATGCAGCTCTGTAACCTAGCGGACTTCAGCCGTCGGTGGCTTCATGCACCGCCTAGGAGATTATCTTGTCATGTTCACTGCCACTCTATGCAGCATGTAGCCTTGATGATAAAGCCGGAAGCGAGCAAATCATGGTTGTTGGCGGTGAGGTGAGGATTGGGATATGCTGCGGAAAGGATCCCCGGATCTGCGAGCATGTGCCACAGCAAACCAGGTTTCAGACTTTCGGTTCCAGCTGAGTGCCCTGGCTGCTTGATCTCGCTTCGCTCTAGCGGCTTGCAATAGTCACATCCCGTGCAGGTATAGCGTCTTGTGGAACGCAGACCTGATGACCTTCGAAGGGGGACTGAGCGCCAAGCAACCATCACACTGGCAGTCTTGGGAATAGCCATTTTACGAGGATCGATGGTGCTACATCTCACGTTTTCCAGTTGGTCTCCCACGCCTTGATAACAGCTTGAACATTTTTCAATCCAGCAGGCTTCGTCACGTAGTCGTCAACCCCTACCGTCGCAGCAGCGGCGCGATCTTTGTCGCTGACAAGTCCGGTGAGCGCCACAATGTACGCTCTCTTTCCTGTCGTGGAGGAATGTTCCCTGCCACGGATGGCCGCAGTAGCGTCAAAACCAGAGACTTCAGGCATGGACAGATCCATGAAGATTATATCGAACAAGTCGTCATTCTTGGAGGCTTCTTCAAAGGCATCGATTGCTTCTTGCCCGCCAGATGCGGACATCTGACGAGCCACTGGGATGTCGTTCTTCTTGAGGAACATGGAGAGCACTTTGATATTGACGGCATTGTCGTCAACCAGAAGTACGCGCGGTCTGGGTGCCCCCTGCGGTTGCTCAGGTGGAGCACGCCCCTGGGATCCAGATCTCTCGCTGGACGTGGAAGGTTTCGAAGGAGACTCTTGAGATACTTCTTCGGCATGCGGACTGCGAGTATCCTCTGAAGCTGCTTCAGTGCGATTATGCGAGTCTGTCTGTGCCGGTTTCGTAACAGGTTGTTCTTCGGAAGTGCGGTCAGCCGCTCCATCAGCTTGCCTCTCCTCGTCCTGACGTTGAATGCTCAGATCCTCTAGAGACCGCGCAATAGTGTTAACGTTAGTCGGTATGATGTGAGGGAACAGGAGTGACAGTGTCTTCCAAAGTTTCGATGGAATAATAGAGCCCGTGATGATTGCATCAGCAATAACAGCGGCAGCCTTGATCTTTTCGCTGTCGAGTTCGCTGTACTTTCCGACATCGGCGCAGATGACAACAGTCTTGACGTTCTTGAATTTCTCACTAGAAGCCTGCCGGAAGATTTCTACGTCGTGCTGAGTGACGAACACCAGATCGGGCAGCTCATGGTCGTTTTCGGGATCGGACGCTTGCCAGATGCTGATAACGGGACGAAACCATGCTCCAAGTGTGTGTGCAAGCGATTGGTGTAGTAGATCGATAGATCGCTTGTCGCGTTCATCGTAACGCCGCATCCAAGAAGATGGAGCATAGACACATGCTTTGAGCGTAGGGAGCTCTTCCTCTTGCATGTCCGGTAAAGGTGGGATGATTGCAGTGCCACCTCGTCCTTCAGAATTGTACTCGGGCTGCTGTTCGATGCCATCCGTCAACCGGCAAAGAGGCAGCGTTACCACGGCCGTAGATCCCAGTGTCTCCTCGGTGTCGATGTTTACGGTGCCATCGAGTTTCTCCACATTTCGCTTGATCAGGGACATGCCTAGACCCACGCCTTCGTCGATGGGATTCTGCTGCGAGAAGGGTATATACAGGCTGTGACGAATGAAGTCCTGCGAAAAGCCTCGCCCACAGTCCGCTACCGAGAACTCAGCATGGTCTGGGGTCAGTTGCAAAGAGCAACGAACGCAGCAGTCTATTCGTGTGAACCGAATTGCATTGCTCTATTACTTCATGTCAGAAAGTTTCTTGCGCGCTAAATTGGCAAACCGAACACTTACCAGAAGGTTCTCGAGAATGATCCGAAGGCCACTGTTACTCGCCACTTGACAGTTGTCCACGGACCTTGCATCGAATAGAATAACTGAGAAGTACTTCTCTTCAACTTCTTCGTCCTCTGATTTTACTCCTGGCTTTGTCTGAGATGAGTCGTGGCCGCTTCCATTCGTCGTACGTCGCTGTGAGATTGGACTCATGATTGTGTCGGAGAGCCGCATGCGTTTAGATACGTCTTCGACGATCTCTTCGCAGAGTCCTATCAGATCTGTATGCCCAGACGCCGTTCCTTTATCACCTGGCCGTTGGCCAACCTGCAGGATGTCGCCCCGATCCTGGTCTGCGTCTTGTTCCGGCAGGCGATTATCGAGACCGGAGAGGTAAGGCTCTTTGACGGATGAAGAATCAGATGATAATGTTGGCTGGCCGCTCACACGAGAGTGCTGAAGGATTTTGTCAATACTTTCCAGAAGCTGAGTAGCACCGAATCTTGCATTAACCAACATCTCTCGTTGCTCGGCGTCACAATCTGTCGCTAAAAGGAGTTCCAAGTTACCCAGAACGTTGTGAAGGGGCGATCTTGTTTCGTGGCTTATGGAGCCGAGGAAGTCAGATTTGACCCGATCTAGACGTTGCGATTCCACGCGCAATATGTGTGACATCGCCGCCATACAGAACGATGACATGGCAGTGAGGTCGATCTCGGACTCAAATACTCTCTCGTTGTCATTCACCCAGCCAAAGCATATGGCTGTTGTCCGGCTGTGTAGGGCATCCCATAGCGGCGCAAAAACTATTTGCGTTGCCTCAGGAAGAGATTTGTTCAGAGCCGCATTAGTCGCTATATCCAGGGGACTCACACCAGCACTGACGAAACTACCGAATGTTTTCTCGCTGCATTGCTCATTGGTGTAAATGATACCGCCCTGTGGAAATACCCCCAGTAGCTTGTGGACACTGTCGAGTCCAATAGGGATCATAGCGGGGACACCGGGCTGCACCGAGCTTGCCAGGACAAGATCACTAGGATCAATTGACCTTTGACCGGATAATGGCATGTCTTGGAATGCCAAGCCGTCCAGACTAAAGAAGTCGCACAAGAGCTTGCCGGCGATGCCGTAGACACTGATGGCAACTTCGCGTGGAGGCGTCTTAGAGCTATTATAGAACATTTCCCTTATCTTCCTGTAGGCTGCACCGTACAGGAAAGAGGTGATGGCTGCATTGTACGTTGCAGCACGTCGGCCCTCAAGGGCCTGCATGGCTTGTACGAGCTGCCGCATGATATGCTTAGAAGTCTCGCAGAGGTATTGCCGCTGCGCAGCACTAGCGCCCGCTGGCGAAGGAGCCTTACCCATAGCAAAGACGGTGCCAATGTTATAACCTGCGGGCGTAGTGATGGGCGATCCGATGTAGTGTCGAAAGCTTGCAATCGTGCCGTTGACAAACGGCAGATCACGGGTGCGCTCGTCACCGCCCATGTCGAGTACTTCGTATATAGCACCAGGCTCGCCGGGCGTTTCCTCGACAGCGATTGTACGCTCGCAAAGTCCGCCGTGGTGAATGACCTCGTCGCAGCCATACCACTGAGTAGACGCAAGAGTGACTTCAGCATCATCGCAATTTGCATTGGTAGCCCCCGAGAGGAAGAATTGCGTGTGGTCGTCGAGCAGGCTTATCATGACCAGATCTGTAGACAGTTGATTGAGCACACCTCTCAGTAGTGCTGTCAGAGCTGGATCGGGCTCTGTGGTATTGGTGTTGCCAGACTCGCCGTGGCTGGGCCGGCTGTCCGCCGGCACCTTGCCATCGCGAGCATATCGAGTGGTTGATGGTTGAAGCTGGCAGTATTTCCGTGACTCCCATACACGTCGTCGGTCTGCGACGCTGGCCTTCTCCTGGTCCGTCAAAGACATAGCATAACACGTGGTTTTGGTGGACGTGGCAAACGTCTGGCGGCCATGTCCTCGGCCAAACTTTGCAGCCGGCTCACACAACTAAACGGATTCATCACACTGGAACGCGTTCTTACCAGGGTCGGCATCGGCTCAAGCGCCGTGTTGCCGCGTAGACTAATGATACTGGAGTGTGCGCACGCAAACGCATCATAGAGCACAGCCTGCTCTATTATCACATTTGGTGTCAGTAGACGAAAATGGACCAGAGTCAAAAGAAAAAAGCAACCACAGTGCGACTTTCCAATCGGCTGCTGCTTAAACAATTCTATGGATTAGCAGTAATCTTGCGTCATTATGACCGAAAGTGCTTTTAAGCGCCTCCCTTGCCAGCAGTTGTGCTTTTCTGGTTCCTGTCACATGCCGGATGCAAGACACTCCAGTACTGTATTAATATCTAGAGATAAGCTATATATACTTTTTAACCAGTCCATTAACCACATACGACCATAGGTCAGTGAAAACTGGGCATCCCGTCCGCTCTGCCATACATAAGCACTGAACCGGGCGACTAGTACTAGAGTGGGTGACCATCTGGGAATCCCGCCTGTTGTATGTTTTTTCTTTTGCGCGAAACCCACCTCTATGCTATGTCCAATACTCTCTTCTGTTATTCAAGACTACTCACTTACTACCCCCATTACCAATAACAAACCACTCGCCAGCCACCATCCCTTCGGGAGTCTCAAACGGTGTCCTGAATGCGTTCCCAGGGCTGTACGTCGGAGCAATAACAAGCTCGCACTCATCGAACAACAGATCTGAGTAGATGCAATTTGCAGTCTGCTGGCAGGCCACGCAGCATTCGTACGGCGAAAGGACGCCCGCTTGTACGATGGCGTTGCGGCTGGTGCCGTCGTTGTATTGGACTACGCGGATGCCCTGGCTGTTGTTTGCAACGCCGATTATGTTGTTGTTTGCGCAGGCGACGTAGAAGGTGGCGGATGGGGCGAGAGATGTTTGGGTTTCTAGTAAGACGGAGTAATCAGTAACGCGATCATGTGAACATAGGGTCGTGTTGGAATTACCTATAGAAGTGACTATGTTGATATGTGTAGAGATTGACGAAGTCTCTACCGTGACAGTGGTGTAGATGGTGCTGGTAACGAACGCAGGTGGTTGGTCTTCCACACGAGTGATGAGTCTAGACCGAAAGCTAAAGTGACCGCGCCACCATCTGGAGTCTTGGCCGAACCTATATCGGCCAAGACATCGTGCGAATGATACGAAGTTTTGTTATGAAGAAATGTTGTGCGGTGATCTTTGTCTTATAGCTCTTATTGTTAGGTCCTCCACGTTGCGACGACTGACTTCTGCCGATCGTGCGTTTCGACATCAATTCCCTGGAAAAAGGCTGTTGAGCTTTGGATGGGATGAGAACAAGCAGGTGCTGCTTCAGCGATGGATATTTGCACATGATATTAACAAAGATGCATTTTTGATCCACTTTCCGCAACGCCGAGTCAACAAGAATTCTACCGCGCTTTTCTTACAATACGTACAACGCAAAATCGGGGGGGGGGGTATCACCCACTCTATCTCTTAGCCTTCTTGCTCCTCTTGCCGCTGTACTTCTCCGCCTCCTTCTGCACCTCAGCAAGCGCCTCGCCAGCCTTACGCTTACTCTCCTTCTCCTTCTTCTCGCTCTTGACAGCGATAGTCTTGTTGGCAGCACCGCCTCTCTTCTCCGCGTCGCGGATCTGCTTTTCAGCGGCTTCCCACGCGGCGTCACCGTTAGCCATCTCGTAGTTGTCTAGCGGCAGAGCGTCGATCATGGCGCGAGCGCGCTCGCGCTCCTCGCGGTCGAACTCGGCGCCGCCCTCGGCGAGCTCATCTTGCAGAGCCTTGCCGACGGATTCAGGGTCGATGGCGTTCCTGTTGGCGCCCTCGTCTTCGTTGCCGGGCGCGCTGTCGATGGCGTTCTGTGTGGCGGTGGGGAGGGACTGCGAGATGGAGGACTCCTGCAGCTGGCGGAAGTGCATGCTGACCTTGCGCATGATCTTGACGAACATGGCGAGCAGCTGGGAGGTTCCGAGGCCGAGTTCCTTCTCGACGTCCTCGAGGACCTTGCGTTGCAGACCCATGGCGCAGAGGAGGGCTTGTTGCACGCCGGAGAGGCGCAGGCCGTTGTCATTCTTGATTTTGCCGGTGAAGTAGAGGTTGGCGATGGTGGGCATTAGGTCGAGGATGACGTGGTAGTCGAGCATGTTGTTTGCGTAAGAGTCGAGACGCTTGAGGTCGAATGGTGTGAAGAGCTCGTCGAGACCCTGCTTGTCGAGCGGCTTGGTCTTCTCGCTGTCGTCCAGAAGATCGATGCCTGCGCTGGCGCTTTCGTCGATGGCGAGCGCTTGAACACTGCCAAAGTTGCGGAACTGGTAGCTGAGAAGGGTGAGGAAACGCTTGTGGAAATCCTTGGCATATGCACCGAGCCATGCGGGATCGCTAGATGCACTGCTCAAGGTGTGAAGCATGACAGTTGTGTGTTCACCAGTCAGGTCGTTAGCAGTCTGCCTAAGGTAGACGGGCACAAAGCCGGAGCGCTTCCAGAACTTGTGCAGAGGTTGCGTGAGGCCGTAGGAGACACCGATGTAGTCAAGTGCAGCAGGCTTACGCTCAGACAGGCGCGCGAAGAGTGGAGGCATAGCCCTGATATCACGGACTTTGACGTTGTCGGTAAGCAGAGTGTTTTGCTCGAGCTCGGCATCAGTCACGCGGACCATCTCCTCGTCTTCGACCATAGCGGTGTCGTTCTCCGAGAGGTCAATGTGCTTGCCCTCGTAGAACTCGGTCAAGAGCTGCATAGCACGTGAACCGTAACCCATGTTGCTGTAATCTGGGTTGGTAGCAATACGAACAACTCTCGCTCCACTCAGACCAGCGAAGTCGTTGTCTTGGAACTGTTGGCTGACCAGCCATGGGATAAGATCGCCACCTGCTCTCTGGCCTCGTGACAAGCTGTTCATGACACTCTCCTTGCTGATTTGACCTTCGAAAGCAATCTGAAGAACACAGAGAATCTCAGGCAGACGACCGGAGTTCTCCTCGATAGGGGCGACAAGTACGAAGAGCTTGTGCGCCGGCGCGTCAGCCATCAATTGCAGGTCATTGGGTGTGTTCTTGTAATGCGACGCCACGTAAAGTGCCATCATGTTCTGGAGGAACTTCTCACTGACAGGGTGGAACGAGAATAGGGTATCTCTGTTCACCTGGAGGAGCTGACACTGTGATGGATGGGGCGTGCCTTGAATACTAGAGGCTCTGGGAAGAGTGGCATCCAAGCAAAGAAGCTTGTTAAGCCAACGCTCGACGTGATCACCCGAGGCGTATCTGATCGGATCTGAAAGGGTGATCTCACGAAGAGAGCGCGATGATCGAACAGCACCTTCGTTGCCAGCTGGTTTCGAACCGGCGCGGTCAGTCAATTGCTCGTCAGTGCCAACCTTTGCGTTGCCTCTTGACTGTTCTCTAAGTTGTGAGATCAGCTTCAGCGACAACGAACGACCAGTACCCTCGTAACCGTTAATTGTGGAGGCCATGAAGACAAGGTATGGACCCATGAGCTTTCGTACAAGAGGCAGAGGAATGGCTGCTGCTTCGTCGATGACGAGGAGCTCTGCTTGGCCGAGAGTGTAAGCATCTTGGGGCTGGATGTACTGAAT
This sequence comes from Cladosporium cucumerinum, assembly GCA_023634325.1. Lineage (NCBI taxonomy): Eukaryota > Fungi > Ascomycota > Dothideomycetes > Cladosporiales > Cladosporiaceae > Cladosporium > Cladosporium cucumerinum. Next base: position 1,048,170 of record JALDQA010000003.1, read on the forward strand.
GGTCTGTCTGTGTTGCCTGTGGACATTCACTCTGACGATAGCCTTGTTGAAATCGGGATTGGTCGACTGAATGATGGAGTAGTCCACGTGATCAAGGTATCCGAGCGCATCGAAGCCCTTGAACACGAACTCGAAGAGTGTCTTCAAGTTCTCGGGCGATGGTGAAGTGATGAAAATGTTGCTGTAGCCATGTGCGATGGCAGATGCAATAGCAACACCGAGAGCTGCAGACTTTCCTCGTCCTCTTCCGGCGGTCAATGCGACGGTGCTGGCAAGGGTCTTCTCCGAGATAGCTTCCGCGAAAGTGAGCAGCGCCTTTGCTTGATCGACGGTCTTCGCAAGCTGAACCAATGATCCTACGGGCTGCGTGTCCGCTAGACTTTCCTTGATCTCTTCAAGCTCCTTTGTCGCCGGTGTCTTTCCGTCATCCTCCTCAGTGGGCTTCTTTTCGATGACATTTTTGCCTCCAGAAATGGGAAGAACGTTCATCTCATCGTCAATAACCAAACAAGAATCGCAGCTTCCCAGAGACAGGATGAAACGCTCGTTGAAACGTGCAACAACGTCTCCGTGCGCCTCTGTCCTGTAGCGAGAATGGATATCCATGGACATGGTGTAAAGCTGCTTCAAACTGGTCATGCTCTTCATAAGAAGAATGACCAGTCCACCGCCCTCTACAGTCTCCATGGTACGAGCCAGCAAGTTTGGTGTGAGAGCCTCGAAGTCCTGCAAGATGGCCATGCCGAAGGTGTTACCGAGAATCTTCTCGGTCTCCTTGTAGTAGACGTATCTGATGTTCTGGGTGCTGACGAAAAGCTCGAATGGATCCTCAGTGTCGGCATCTCTGATTCCACGCTTGACCTCCTTCTTGATCTTCTTCTCGCGCTTTTTGCGGTGACTGCTGAAGCCAAGCAGTTTGTTCTTGTAAGCCCATAGTACGCTCTTGTTCAGCTTGATATCCATGTTGAGCAGGATGTGGTACAGGTTGACGATGACGTCCTTCTGCCTGTCGCCGACAATAACGAAGAAACTGCGCTTCTTCTCCTGCATGTTGTTGCGGATGAGCGCAGGAATGCGCGCGTCAATCGCCTTTTTCACCATCTTGCCTCAGTTCCACCTTCGCCGGCTGGCGAAGTCTTTTGGAAAAGGTTCTCTGTTTAACCGCGCTCCCAATGGTCCGTCCAGTCTTCCAGTGGGGCGATCGATCGTCGAGTAATTCGGGGTGGCGACTGGCGGGCGTGTGTATGGTGGTGGGTGGACAGATTGTATCGAGGTATGAAGAGCTATCAATCATAGGGCGGCGGCGCAAAAGTTCAAGCAGCTAGAAAAAGCGCTTTCGCGATTTCCCCAGATCGGCATGGTCTGATCATCAGATAAGATCCGCCCAGTCTCGAGGGTTAGGGTTACAAACCGCTCGCCTTCGCCAAGTCAACTTATCTCCAAACACAGGCTAGAGTAACTTAGCACAATCTGATCTCTGATCTGGAGCAAACGATGATGACGATCGTCTTGCCCGGGGCCCAGCTGGATTGTGGGGGAGGAGGTTTGGCCAGTGCGGCCGGAGTGATGGTTGGCTAGCCTGCCTTGCCTTTGGCGACGACCCGCCACATCGCATGGCAATCTATGTAACTTAATCTAAACACGTCTTGGCTGCCTCAACTGCTTTCCAGTCCAGTATTGCCATGAGTGTGCGACGGTGACAGTCGTGCCAGCCTTCTTCTCTGTAGGAGCCGTGTGCTGGAGTCTAGCGAGTCTGTAGCAGTCTCGTGTTCGCGATCCTCCCAATCCTTGCATGTGCCACGCCACACACACACACACTACCGCCGTCACACCAAGCCATGCACGAGCGCCAATAAGCACTACGATGATCGGAATTCTCCAAACGAGCTGGCCCGCCTTCTTGTGAGTCCAACGTCCTTCTACGCATATCCCATCCCACTGCATGCGTATAGCCACGCGCGCGTGTGCCAACCAACTAAACATCGTCTTCAGAGGCCTGGTCGTTGGCACAGCTCACTTGACCTTCACTGTCCCCTCCACCTTCGCACTCGACAAGCCTATCTACGCTGCCATCGTCTGCCTGACAACCCTCGCCATTGTGCTGCTTGCACTCGCTCGCCTACTCCCGACCGGCCATGTATCGACGCACAAGGGCCAATATGCCGCTGTTGCCCTAGAAGAGACGCGGTACAACAGTGCGCCTCGCGATCACTCACGCGACCGAACCAACCATGTGGTCCAGCCGACCAACTTGCGCAGGCTGCGCGCTCTTTTCCTTGTGCTTGTCCTGGCTATCTGTTTAAGAGTAGAACTGGTGCGCCAGATCGTATTGAATGTACAATGCGCGCGCCGAACCTGGGAACCGATGCTTCCTGTGGCATTGGCAATCTGGGACTATGCCACACTGCGTAGACGGAGAAGGCACGATGTGGAAGTGGACGAGCAGACGTCTACAATGTACGAGGTCTGGGAATGTCGAATCATGAACAGCCCATACCGATACCTTGCTGCAGTAGCACTCACGTGCTTTGGAAGCCTGGGCGCAATGCGTGCGCTCGGAAACTCGCCATCTACCCACATATGTGCTGCTTCACTTCCTTACTCGTGGTATATCCCTTATGCTCAGCATGCAGGAACGGCTCTGGATGCTCTGATTGTTTTATGTATCAGTGAACTGCTGTACACCGAGGATGAACATCGCTCACGAGGACCATCCACTCGATTCTCTGCGATCGGATGGGTTTGCTTGGTAAGAAAGTCGACGCCGAACAAAATTGCAGCATGGTACTGACTCGTGGCAGCTCTCGGCAGCGACCCTTTCCTCGGTGGTCTGCATATACTACTTTGCGTCTGTTCCCGAGGACAGGTACAAGATGCTAATCATGTCGAATACATTATTCTGGAGTTCGATGCGTCTGAATGTCGTGGCGTGCTTGACGGCAGTGTCTGCCCTCTTCTGTGTACGTTTCTCTGATCCCGCTTTCTGTCGCACAATGCTTACCGACACCATTCAGACGTATTTTGTTGGAGGACTCACCACAGCACTTATCACCGTGTTCGTGTCTGTCGCATCACGCACGACTTCGTTCGCATACGCTCATACGTTCCCCTTTCCTCTCGGATACCCTGGGCTTGCACTGCTAGCATTCATTCTAGCTGCTGTTGGCTTCACCTTCTACCTGCATATGGGCCTGACCTCCGAAGCTGATGAGCAAAAAGTGCGACAATTGACATTTGAGAAGGCACCCACTTGGCTGTATCTTGTAATGCTTTGTCTGTTTCTCTTGCAAGCTTGCTTGTGGGCCGGTCACAGCTCAAAGGTTGGCCACCATCCGATAGATCGCCTCATGTGGGAGGCCGACACACATCACGAGGCGTATGTCGTCCAGGCGTCTGCCAGTACCAACCTCAAAGATGCCGTGCGCAATTATAGGAAGCGCTACTCACGACACCCACCACCTGGTTTCGATCATTGGTACAGATATGCCACCGACCGAGGATCACTGGTTATCGATGACTTTGACAGCGTCGATCGCGACTTGCTACCTTATTACGCACTTTCTCCAGAAGATATCCGCGAGCGGACATGGCTGATGATCGCAAATCCCTGGAACGACGCATCTGGAATCAGCATTCGAGATGGCAAGGCAGCAATCAGTCTGAATGTGATGCCTACCCACCGCTGGATGCTTGACGGCATTGTTGACATGATCAGCCATTTTGCCGAATGGCTTCCAGATATGGACCTTGCGTTCAACATGAATGACGAATGTAGGATCGCGGTTCCTTACGACGAGATCGAGTCAATGCGTGAAACCGGCCGACGTTCCGGAGATATCAGCAGGCCTGCGGAGAACGTATTCACTCCAAATCGTGGTGGCGAGTGGAGGGCTTTCACCGAAGAAGGCTACAGCAAGACACCACTGAAACACAGGAGCTTCCAACGCACCTTCCTCGAGTTTGGTTCTGTTGGCTGCCCTCCAAACTCGCCGGCACGTGTCAAGCGCCATTGGGATACTAGCAGCATCTGTACTTCTTGCACCGCACCGCACAGTCTGGGTGCGTTCCTCGCGAACTGGACGACTGCGGCGGACGTATGCCATCAGCCCGATCTCGCTGATTTGCATGGCCTCTACCTTTCCCCAGCTGCTTTCAAAGGCGCTAATGACCTGTTTCCAATTTTCTCTCAAAGCAAGGCTCATGGCTTTAACGATATTCTCTATCCATCAGCCTGGAACTACATGGATAAAGTCAGATACGATCCCAACGACGAATTCCCGGACCCGCCTTTCAAGCACAAAAACAGCACACTCTTCTGGCGCGGAGCCACAAGCGAAGGTGTGAGCCCAGGTCACGGCCAGTGGCGCGGCATGACCCGCCAGCGATTCGTCCACCTCACCTCGTCAAAGCCTGGTTCCAACCACGCTCCGCAGCCGATACTCATCCCTTCCGGCTCCCACAAACACACATACACCAGCCTCCCCGTCTCCGACCTTGCAGCCCTACTCCCAACCTCAGTGCACATCACCGAAACTATCCACCGCTGCGGCGGCCCCGACTGCGACACCGAACTCGCCGAGTTCTCCCCGCTCGTCACCCCCACCGACTTCCAATCCCACTGGTCCTACAAATATCTCCTCGACCTCGACGGCGCAGGCTTCTCCGGTCGCTTCCTGCCTTTCCTCGCCTCGCGATCACTCCCGCTCAAATCAGCCCTCTTTCGTGAATGGTGGGACGATCGCCTAACACCCTGGCTGCATTTCGCGCCGCTCGACTTGCGAGGCCAGGGTCTGTGGGCGACGCTGGCGTACTTCTCTGGTTTCGAGGAAATAGTTGGTGGAACAAGGATGAAAGTTGGGGGACATGAAAAGGAAGGCGAGAGGATCTCTAACGCTGGGCGCGAGTGGGCTGGACAGGTGCTGAGGAAGGAGGACATGGAGATTTATTTCTTCAGATTGTTGTTGGAGTGGGGACGGTTGACTGATGATCGGAGGGATGGGATCGGGTTTGGGTCGGGGATGGTGTGAATGAATCGAGTGTCTTTTCTAATTTATGGTTATGGGGTTTTGGTTGGTCGGTTGGTTGGTGGTAATGTCTACATGTACACACGCACAACAGGATGGGACGGGATGATGGGATACCCCTCACTTGCCTGGGCAGGCAACCGATGGCAAGGGATTAATTATGATGATATATATATGTACTCACTCAAGCAACGACTTAAGAATTCTATTCACGTTCGTTCGATATGTTTCAAGACTAACTGTGAAATGAAGATCTTGGAGAGAGCCATTGTACGTCGAAGATATATTGTACAAGCCCATGCCACCATCTATGATGCTCGCTACCACGAAGAGTCCCCTTGGCCCAAGTAAAAAAAAATGAGAAAAGAAATCAGAAAGCCAATACCCACCACCATTCAGATGCGTCTATGAATATGTCACCGCTATGTCATACGATGCCATGCATTCACATCAGGCGACCAGAACACGTCCACTAGCTTTACATGCCACAGACCAGACTATTAGAGCACCGCGACCAAAAATGAAACAATCCGAAAAAAAAGAAAAAGAAAAAAAAAGAAAAAGGAAAAAAAAAAGAAAACGAGGACCACCCTTCCTTCCTACTTTGAAGGCAAAACCTCAAAACTCACAATCCCCACCTCTTCCACAGGCCTATCCGCCTTGCCCGTCTTCACGTTGCCCATCCTCTCCACGACATCCATACCATTGATGACATGCCCGAAAACCGTGTGGGCGCCGTCCAAATGCCTCGTAGGAGCGAGGGTGATGAAGAACTGAGAGCCGTTCGTGTCGGGGCCGGCATTGGCCATGCTGAGGACTCCTGCGGCGGAGTGAGTGAGCTGAGGGACGATCTCGTCGGCGAATTTGCCGCCGTAGATGGAAGAGCCACCGCGGCCGGTGCCGGTGGGGTCGCCGGTTTGGATCATGAAGTTGCGGATGATGCGGTGGCAGGGGACGGAGTTGTAGAAGCCGGTGGCGGCGAGGGTGGTGAAGTTGTGGCATGTCTGTCGGAGGTGTTAGAACTTGCTTGATTACAGGAGAGGATGAAGAAGATGTGAGATCTTTGTATTCATGGATATTTTTTTTTCTTTTAGAAAAAAAAGATTGTTTACCTTTGGAGTTTGCTCGCGGAAGAGGCCGACGGTGATATCGCCCATGGTCGTGTGGATCAATACTCGTTCTGGGATATCTTTGTAGCTTCTGGGCACTGAGCGCTGTGCATCGGAGACTTCTGGTTTGCGGTCTGGGAGTGGTGTGAAGGCGGGTGCCTTGGGGCCGCCACCACCGAAGAACGCTTTTATTTTGTCCATTGGGATTTTTTTTTTCTTGTGAGATTCGATACGATGGTTCTGATACCGGGTACTCGGTGCGTATGAAAGTTGGCAGTTGGTGGGCGAAGGAAACACGTCGTCAATGGCCTACAGTGTGAGGACTTTGTGTCCCGCCCCCTGAAACGTCGAACCCATGTCCTTCATTATTGCAAGGACTCCACGCCTGTGATAGCGATAACAAACGAGACGCGACTCTCGAAAGCGACAATGTGCAGAGGTCTCGTGTATACCATACTAACATTGACGGCAGTGCAATCAAGAGGCAAGCGCGTGCGTGCACATCGCATTCTGGCGATGGGTGTCCACACGTGCAGGCTGCCTCATCGGCGTTGGACCCTCTCCCAAATGCTCAACTCCCTCTCGCACGCAACAGCGGCTGAACTTCGCGTGCTTTGTCAAGCGATCGCGACAGCAGCAAACCGAATCACACAAAACCATCTCGTGCATCTAAGTAGCGAAGTACGCCTGGCCAAATTGACCGCCCCGCATAATGTCTCATATGACAGGAGGCGATGCAGGCTCTAGAATACCGACTTGGCAAAACAGAACGGTGTCTCGCAAGCACAATCGCCAAGAAGGCATTGGAGGCATGGTGTCAAACCTACCACAGGACCGGCACGGTCCTATACTCGACCTGTGGGGTACATTAGGTGGCAGAAGTAGTACATCTTACACGATGTACGTTACAGCAGATCCCATTGTTGAGGATGATGGAGGGCGTCATCCATCAAGCCATCAAGGCCGCGGAGAAGCCGGTTCAGGGATTGGAAGTTGTACGACGGCAAACACACCATACGGACTGCAGATTTGCAAGACGAAGGATGTGTACACGTTTCGGGGACCGGACAATGGCGGTGGGCCGTATTACCATTACCCTCTGATTACCTTATGGCTTGGGTCGTAGATGAGGAGAAGTCGATGGTAGCGGCGTTGCGAGAGGTCATGTGGTACGTGGAGAAGAGCTTGGCCCGCGTTGCGTTTGACACATCAGACGTTGCCGCGAGGCTGGGCTGGAATGGTAGAGATGAGAGGCGTTCTGGACTTGGGAATGATCCGTGGGAGTGATGAGGATGGTGGCGGCAGAGGCATAGAATGCTTCCAATGGCACTTGAATGAGCTTGATGGTAGACACGGCAAGTCTTGGTCGAGACAGCGCATACATAACACTGCAACCACCAGGTCGTTCGGAACAATTACCAGTATAGAGGATGGATATGCGGCTGGACTCGGCTGAGCAGCCGACCGCACAGCGCAGGAGAGTACTGTAGCTAAGATGAAGCAGAGTTTGCAACGGTGCGGCATGCGACCTTCTGCCCGGTGTACGACTGTAGCTCGAGTGCGCCTGCTGTGTTCAGCAAGGCGTGTGCCGGATAGCGCGTCCCGAGAAGCTTGGCGGCGCTCGCAAGTGAAGTTATGACTAAATAGCAGCATTGCATTACCCCTTCGAAATCTCCTCTCCATTCGCGTCTGCACTAGAAGAGCTGGCACGTGGAGACGGCACGGGGTTCGATGCGCTGCCCTCGACTCTCTTGATCCAATACGATGCCTCCCCGCACCCAAATGCTCGGCTCCCCGGATTCTGACGTGCCCTTTCGCTGCCATTTCGTGCTGGTGCGCCCGTCCAGGGCTCTTGACTCCGCCGAAAGTCGACGGATGGTGGCGGCCAGCGTGAGGCAAAAGCTTTGTTGCAGACATGACTTGCCCTGGCCCAAGCGGCAACGGCATGGTCAGCAGGAATATTCTGTTGCGCACTGTACACGGCCTCTGTGCTGCTATATGAATCATCCGCCTGCCCACTGCCCAAGCTCGCGCCCGGCACAAATGCGGTCTTGTTGCCAGTAGTAGGACAAAGGTTCTTTCAAAGACTTCACTCACCTGCCCCACCACCCAATCACAAGCGCCCCTGCTGCACTTCGCCTCGTGCTCTCCGCCCATCGTGATCAACGACTCTTTCCTCACACTCTACATCACCTGAATCGTTCACATTCTCACTCACTCCAAGAACCCCATCACAAAAAAAATAAATCAACCCCACCAAGCGCATCCGTACCCGGCAAACGGAATGCTAATCCACGAGCTGCCCAACGAAATCCTCAGCAAAATCCTTTTAGAGGCCGCCCGCATCAACGAGGCCGAGGGAGAGAAGTACACGTATGGCCTGAGCCAGGCGCCTCTGCCGCTCGAACGCGATACTAAACTGTCAAAGTATGTTCGTGGTCCACTGAGCGCCGAGTCGCTGCGATGGGACGCCACTCGCTCCATCCGTCAAGTTTGCTCCCACTGGCACAGCTGGGCCATCGCCTACAACATCGAGCATGTGTTTGAACGCCGATGGCGCGGCTCTGAGCGATGGGCAGACTTGACTCTGCGTCGGCCCAGCTACAGGCTGTACGAGCTCATCCAACACCCCAAGGGCATCGCTGTCTACCGCGACCCCTACCTCAACCTGAAGCAGACCGAGTCTCTTTTCAATCTTTTGCCGGAGATCTCACAGCACGTCCGTCGTCTATGGTTCAACGGATTCTACGCTGCCGAGACTGATCGCTACATTTTGTCAATCATCTCAAACTGCCCCAACCTGGAGCTTTTGAGTGTTCCCTGGACGGTCCTGCGACGAGGCACAGCCGAAGATTGGATTGATCTGCTGAACGTCAACACTGGCGTCGGTAAGCCTCTTTACTCTCTCGAAATCCAAGGCATCTGTCTTCCTTCCGAGCAAGCCAAGCAGCTCGAAGAAGATTGCTCGCCGAACCCTCTGGAGGACAGCCGTGTCGACTTCTCCGCCCTTCGCCGCCTGAAAATTTTCGGCAACACCCTCCACAAGCCAGTCTCGGACGACGATCTCACAACAATCGCCAAAACCGCCACTAACCTCGAATGTCTCGACCTAACAAACATCAGCACCGTCTCAGTCGCCGGCCTCCTCAACCTCGTCAAAGCCTCGCGCTTCACCCTCGAAGTCCTCGAGCACTCGCCCCGCTCCAGCGACGGCTTCTACCACCCTTACCCAGGGGACCTTGAAAGCGGCGAGCACATCTGTGATCTCCTCACCAACCTGCCACGCATGCGCGATATCTCCATCTCCATACCGACCATCTGCCCCTCCGTCTTCGCCAACCACAACGTCCCCTGGACCGGCGACGGCCAAATCCGCTTCACTGACATCTGCGGCCTCAACCCCTCCACGCCGTCCGCCGAGCGCGCTCAGCTCCTCTCCCACGTCCTACAATCCGCCCGCAGCCTCATCACTGACCGCGCCCGCGTGCGCCACGAGCTGCGTATGGAACTGTTCTTCGCTGGCTGCATCTTCGAGCCCGAGAAGAGAGTCGTGCACGGCGACTTCAGCCTCGCGGAGATGTCGAGCAATGGACAGTGGCCCAGCGGTCACCGCGAGCCCAGCTCCAAGGGTCCTTACGGTAGCAGCGGCTACTACGGCAAGGAGGAAGAAGGTTGGGTCACCGTGTGGGAGCACGAGTTCTTGAACGCTGCTGAGAAGGGATGGGTGGCGATGTGAGTGCCTGTCTGTTCGACATCTCTTGCGCACTGGATTCTTTTCCTTTTGCCTGTTTTTCTTGCTATGCTCTCCTCTCAATTGGGTTTTTTTGGTACCTTGCTTTGGGTGTGTTCATTTTTGAGCGTTCTCACGAAGCGAAGGCGTTATTCTTTTTTTGTCTTTTCTTTTTACTGGGTCACGACAAGCGCGGCGTTTCCTGGGTTAGACCCGAACGAACGGGTCGCAAAAAAATTGCATTGGGGATACCTGTGGGAGGTTGCATTGGATATCGAGAGCTCTCGCGTTTTCTTTTGGAAAGCGTTTCTGGCGGCCTTTTTGTGTAATGTCAAGTGTTACGGCAAAATGAGTTCGACGATGGAGAAACAGAGGATGGGATGTGTCTTGATACCTGAGCAGAGAGAGAGAAATACATACGATTGCCTATTGATGCTACTATCCAGGACTCTGATGAGGAGTTCGTTGTTTTGTTGACTTTCCACGGGCACTAGAAAGAAACCGGACGTACTTCACTATTGAGAGGGTACGAGCTGAAGTTTGCAGAGTGGCAGTGTGAGATCACAGCCTCGTTCAAGGTCTCCCAAAGGATGGCGGCGACGATCAGCTGTGATCTCCCGAATTAGACTTTCCATGTCGCGTCGGGCAAGAGTCAAAAGTATACATTCGGTCCTGCGTCTAACCACATGGTTGCGGTTTGACACCAGCCAATTGAAAATGCACCTGACTTGATGAAGTCTCCGTCAAGCATCTTCATATGGATGGCTGGTCCCATCGTCGCTGTCGCCGATGCAGTTGAGATGCCGGGTGTAGACTTATGACTGCTACTACTCATCTCCACAGAGGCTGCGCCTACTTTCCGGACTCCCGTCTTCAGCCAATCTCGCATCTCTATTTAAACCTCAACCTCCCTAGCCTGGATCCTTCGTTCGATCCTCCTATTCCAGCCACAAAGTCTACACGTTTTTGACCAGCGAGAAACGACACCGGTCCGTCAGGGCGAGCCATGAAGCACTCCGAGCGGCCATGCGAGCCATGCTGTTTCCAGTAACTGAGAGACGTAAAGCTCGCGTGTGACGGTTTCGACCAGCAACTTCCCTGGACCCGCGCCTTGGTTAGTGCACTGGCTGCACCAAATCGCCATTGCTGTGTTGGGGCGCAGTAGGTAGTAAAGATTGCCTAAATGGCTATGTCGTGCCGTGTTGCCTCTCCCTTGCTTCATCATCCATTGCTTGCAGTCTCCAACACACAGTACTTCAATAATCATACAGTACGCCTCATCGTCATCATCAACAAACCACCATCACCGACATCAGAAATTTGACAAACATGCGCTTCTCCGCCGCCATCATTGCCGGCATGATCGCCTGCGCAGCAGCCCAGCTCGAGGACCTTTCTTCTTTGGCCAACCTTGCGCCATCCGAACTGGCCACGCTGGCTCCATCAATTCAATCCGCAGCAGAAGCCGCCGCATCGTCTGCAGTCTCAGAGGCGTCCGCAGACGGCCTGTGGAGCGACATTGAAGCATCAGCCTCCGCCGCCGTCACATCTCTCCAGCAAGCCCTCTCGACATTGGATCCCGCGGCTCGCTCGAGCGTGTCTGCTGCTTTCTCATCTTACGGCATCGACTTTGCATCTGTCACTTCTGCCCTGAACGACCCGTTTGCCACGGGTTCCTCGAGCAGCGCTGGAGATGACGACCAGAGTGCCGGCACCGCCGCCCAGACCACTAGCGCTCGCACCACTGGCTCGACTGCTGCTTCTGCTGCGCAGACTACTGCTTCCACGACCGGCTCTGAGGGCATGGCTGCGGCTACTGCGCTGCCTATCGCAGCCATTGGCGCTGGTCTTGCTCTGATTGGCATGCTGTGAGTGGAGGACTGCGGACTTGCAGAGAGAAACGGAGATGTAGCCCGAGGCAGTTTGTGAACACAGCGTCATCAACGGGATCACCATATGTGTCGTTCTGGAATGTTGATGGAGAGTGTGAACCATGGCGGCCGCATGAGTACCTTAGCTTCTATAACTCTACCATTCAATGACATTATGATCCAATCAAAATCCACGAGCACATGCAATGAGACCACTCTACCTCGTTGAAGTCTAGGTCCATTCCATTGACACACATCATACCAGCCAGACATTGGTATCGGTATGGAACGGCCTGGAAAATTATCAGTAAGATCGTTTTGTAACGCACTAAAACTCGAGCACAAGTGAGGCAATCAATCTCAACGATGGTCAGTTGCATGAGAGCTTGGAAGCCGCGCTTAACAGTCTTGGGTAGGCTTGCATCTGGCCCTGGTGACGATGCAACAGAGGCCCCGCCTAAAAACGCTTGGTATGGCTGTGCTTGTGAGTCTTGGGCTGCCTTGATACTAGACTACCGAGATGGCAGCCCCAATGTAAGTCAGGCTACGCATCTACCATGGACCAAGGGGACGTGGCAAGCCACTGGGCTTCGGAGAATGCTCCGCGGGTTTGTGCTTGTCACTCGGCTGGTGGTGCAACTCGCCAAGGTGGTAAAGACCGCTTGTTTACGCCACAAGGGCATGCGAAGAGACGCCACTTCTTCTATCTCTGGGTGGAGCGAAGTATATGATAACGCATTGTGCCGACCTCACTAAGGCAGCTTCCGCAGCTTCATGTCCTTCGCATCCCCCGAAGGCTGAAAAAGAGCCGGCTCCAACGCCATCACTCAGCCATGCTTGCCAGAGCTGCCAGTTGAAATATATCGTCGGCTACGAAGTCAACCTCGATCTCGCCGACCTTGGGATACAAGGAATAGCAAAGACTAGGTATAGCATCGTTGGTTGACTAACGACTGCCTGTAGCCTTCTCTGCTTAGGGGATGAGTCGTAGGTTGTGAGGGAGAATTTACTTGCGCTACAGCAGATAGACCCAGATAATGTCTCTAAGTATTTTGCTTCTCTTGCATTGTTCTAGCTGCTTTACAATGCGATCAATCAAAAGCAAGCCACTCGCACGCATCCTGCTCTCACTCTGCCGACCCATTCTTCAATCTACATTGTCCTTCCATCACAATGTTTGAGCAGCTGGATTCACTCCGACGAGAGCTCTTCATGATGCCGGATCGCAAAGTGTCTATCGTGTGACCTGAATGAGAGTCCGCTCTTCCTTCCAATGGCTCCAGTCATGTAATGAGATTTGGATCAACTGCCGGAGCCATAGGATTCCGACGGCGATTTGTCGAGCTCATAGCAATACAGTATCCGCAAACTGCACCTTCAGACGCTTGTTCCGATACTGACTGCCTCCCGCGCACCCTCAACCAATGTGCATTCATGCTGAGACTTCCAAGCAGTAAAGACAGGATCTTCTACCGTGCCACGGTGCTCAATTTCGGCTTCGTACTTGGTCTTTTTCTCCATGCAGCCAGGAGTGTAGTAGAAGGTCGCCAAAGTTGCTGGTTGCTTGAGTAGTTCGAAGCCTGGAATGTCGCACGTGAAGCTTGTGGTTAGATTTGGCAAGTTGAACTGAATTATGACGTTTTGAAGGGATCGAAGACTCCAGATGAAATCTTAGAACTCCCTGATTCGATAACTTAGTGAATGGCAAACGAAGTATTCTTCGTCGTCGATGTCATCATAGAAGCCGTCCGTCTCTCCTATGTGTTGTATCAGATTCGCTGAAGTGCACCGAGCTGCAAGGCGTGGGAGCACTGGCTTGTTCGAAAAGTACCAGGGAGTGCGTGTGGATCTGTCGTTGCAGCCGGCGATGAACAAAGTCGCATCATTTGGCGTTTGCTCTTCATATTCATGTATGAATTGTCGACTGATCAGACGAAGATGAAGCTGGGGCGCTCGGGACTGGTACCTGTAGCATTCATCGCTGACGTCGTGGTCAAAGGTGAATTCGTAGATACGGTCGCGAAGCTCCCGAGAGAGCACCTCGAAGAATGTCTTGCCATATCTGTTGATGGAGGGTGACCCGCCACGGTCGGTTGGATTCCAAGTGGCAACTTGGAGGCGCTATAGTTCCCAAGGCTGGCGCGGCGGTTCGGAGGGTTGGTTCGAGGACTTGTTGTTTGTGGAAAGGATGTCCGTTATTGTGTTTGCCTAGCGCTAGAAGCGCAAACAAATATCAAGTGAGGCTCCCGCTGCATGCATGCGTGCGCGAGGTCGCAAAGCTAGCCTAGAGAGAGTGAAGTGTGAACGAACGTGGATCAAATCCTCGCGTACGCAGGTGAGGGGTTCGATTAGTGAACGAGGCTGGCGCCGATGTACGAAACTACACAAAACTCATGTAACTCATTGCTGGTCAACTCTATTGATATTTTTAATTTCCATCTCTTCCTTGCCAGATCTGGTCTTCGAATAAATCGACCTCTCCGACGTCAGACACTTGGCCTTTCACGGTCTCAGCTTGAATGGCTACTTCGACCACAGTCTCCAAGCTCAAAAGCTCGCTGATTCCGTCTTCCTCTAGCAGAAAGCAGTCGTCCTCGGCACTCCATACACCCAAAGTAACAGGCTCCTTCAGAAGTTCAGCACCCACAACATCGCACTTCGATCGCACCGACGTGTTCAGAAGCGGGATTCCACCATAGCGTAGCTTGAGGTCGATAACAATGCCAGAATCGCTAATGTCTTCGCGCACGTTGTACTCTGGGTGTTTTATAAGGTACCTGAGACGATAAAGAAATCGAGTTGGGCGCTGGGAAGCGTAGTCCTTGAGCATGCGATCGGAATCGAAGACTAGATAGACCTCCAAGTGATGTAAACCCTCTGGATCCAACCGCAGTATGAGCCGGTAACAAGCGAGGGCAACATCTTCCACTCCGACCACTCACAAGCAAGTGAATGCTTCCCCAAGAGACAGTTCAGTTGGATGGAAGTGTACCTGGATGCAAGACCGGGCGCTTTGGGGGTCCACACTCGTTTCGCAGAGGCCTGACGAAAAGAGACCTTGAGATTTGTCCCCCATATAGACCGAGCGTCGTATTCGTCTTTGAACTGGCGGCTGACTAAGCGCAGATGCGGACATGGTGCTTTGAACTGAAAGTTGACTTTCTGTCTCTGTGTGTTTTGAAACATCGTGGCATCGTAAATCTGGTCCCGGATTTCCGCAGGTACAAGTTCGAAGAACGTTTTGCCATCCTGGCTAGTCATGGCTGTTCTGGCTATATTGGGGCCGGTCGCAATGTTGTGGGCAACAGTCGGCAAAAGTCTGACTCTGCTTCATAATCCGTTCCAGTGAAGGCGAAGAGGCAGTTCTTGGTCTCCGATCTAACGTGGTACAAATGATTTGGCATGCCGATATGGTCGTAGTGGGTGACTTCAGTCACATTTAAAACGGTACCCAGTTGTTGGTATCATTGAGAGTCTAGATGGCATCGTAACAGTGACTCACTTCGCGTCACAGCTGCTTTCAGAACGTGTTAGTATTATACGGTCCGCAGAACTTGAGGAGTCGTAAACGCCCAAGCAAAGGTGTCTCTTCCCTATCGAGCTCACGCATGAGCAGGCCAGGATATTCTCGGATAGTATCAGAGGACATGAACCTAAGATATCCGCGTTCGGGAAGACTTTGTCGTCGTTAGGTGCAAGGCCAATCTACGAGTAATTGGAACCGTTTATCACCAAGCCCAGTTTGCCATTTTTGACCTTGCTACACACCTCGATTGTACCATCAAACATAGATGGATAGTGGTGAGTAGGCTCGGATCTAGGGATGATGAACCTTCGAATCCTCCAAGCCACCTCGCCATTGCCTCTTGGCCCATGTCCCCGCTTCCCCAAACGTGCGTCTTGGAGCTGGGCCAAAAAACACCTACACCTCGGCTGTGACGTCGAGGATATGATGATAGTGTAAGCGAATGCCGAAGTGGGTGTACTTGTAGGGGTTAACAAGACTCCACTGTCGGTCGTCTAATCTACACTGATTACAATCATTTAATAAATCAACATGGTCAAAGCTATCTCCATCCGCAAAGTAGACGGCAAGCCCGGCCAGGTGTACTACCCTCTCGAACACATCACCATTCCCGACAATGCCCCGAAAGATAACGAAGTCGTCGTGAAGATTACAGCCGCAGCTCTCAACCACCGCGATCTGTTCCTCAGACAACATCTCTATCCCGGAACTACATTCGGCGTGCCACTTCTTGCCGATGGCACCGGAATCGTCACATCCACTGGATCCTCACCAGAGGCGAAGAAATGGCAGGGCAAGCGCGTAATCATAAACCCCGGCAGCGGATGGAAAGATGATCCCGATGGTCCTGAGAGCCCGAAAGGATACTCCATCCTCGGCGGCACGAAGATGAACCCGCTCGGAACTTTGGGCGAGACTGTCACGATTGACGCCGGAGAACTCGAGGATGCGCCCACACACCTTTCGTCGATCGAAGCCGCGGCGCTGCCGTTGACCGGTCTGACCGCTTGGAGGGCTACAATGGTCAAGAGCGGCAACGCAAAGCCTGGGCGGAACATCCTCATCACGGGCATTGGTGGTGGTGTCGCCATCATGGCGCTTCTGTTTGCTGTTGCTGCAGGCGCAAATGTGTATGTGTCGTCGGGTAGCCAGGAGAAGATTGACAGAGCCAAGTCCATGGGCGCAAAAGGTGGCATTAACTACAAGGAGAAGGGCTGGGAGAAGACGCTGAAGGAACTTCTGCCAAACGACCGCAAACAAATTGATGCCATTATCGATGGTGCTGGTGGTGATGTGGTTGATAAGGGCGCAAAGCTGCTCAAGGTAAAATCACCCTCCGTTGATATTTCTGTATCTTGCAAAATTACTGACAACGATTTCAGCCTGGTGGAATCATCTCAATCTACGGCATGACCACCTCGCCAACGATGCCCTTCCAAATGGGAGCCGTGCTCAAGAACATCGAGCTCCGCGGCTCAACCATGGGTTCGCGTAAGGAGTTCGCTGACATGGTTAAATTCGTCCAAGAGAAGAACTTGAAGCCCATCGTATCACGGTCAGTGAGTGGCGGGCTAGACAACCTCGAAGGTATTGATTCCTTATTTGAAGACATGAAGGCCGGTAAACAATTCGGTAAGCTTGTGATTGAGGTGTCGAAGGAGCAAGATGCGAAATTGTAAAGCGAAACGGATGCAGATAACGACGGTGCTATTTATCCCTCAAAGTAAACAATTCTCGGGTTCACCATTTTCCTGGGTTCATTCTTACGGCACATGGAGCAAGATTGACTTTGCCATTCCCTTCCCGGCACGAAAACTTGTTTGATGTGATGCTGGCACAGGAAGATAGATTGTTCTCTGGTGTGTTTTTTTGGGCGATTAGGGAGTTGATGATCTCCCACCTCCAGTCTTTGTCCTCATCCACTTTCTTGCAGACCCTTTCATTCCTAAGTAGTGCCTCGATATTGAACTCGTGCAGGGTTGGTGTTGCCGAGCAACATGTCAACCTGGAGCGGTAAGCGCGGACTAGCTGTGCTTCTTGCAACTGATGCTGTTAGCTTCAGTATCCCTCTGTCCAAAGTTGTAGGAGCGACGTTACCTACAGTGTCTTGTAACCACGAGCTACAGATTTGCTGTATTTTGGGACGTATTCTTGGATGACCTGACAAATTTTGTGGCTCCAGGGCGAAACAATCTATTTTCACGGAAGCCCATGATCGTATTTGCCAACTGATGACCTGTAGACAGCAGTTGTAGGATATACGCAACGCTGCAGCATTATGTGGCTAGCCGCATCGCTGTTTGTCACATCGCGCTGCGGCGCTGAGATCTGTTTGCATCCCCATTGACACGTTCATATTGTGCTCAAGCCTTTCACGTTGACCTTCACCGTCCACAAAAGGTCTTCATCCTCAGCCCATGCCACTAATTAGCACAGTCCCAGACCACCAACCATCATGCGTACCGCTGAGCTCTACGACAACGCCGAGTATTCAGACCTTGCTATGAGGCTGGGTGACGGCAGTGACATTCACGTTCACAAGGTCATCATCTGCACCAAAAATACAGCTCTGCGTAAACTGTGCCAGGTGAGTTAGCCTTCCGATGGGTTATTAGTGGAAACCTTTTTGGCCAAGAGCCTGTCATAGAACAACCTTTCCATTCTGGAGCTCGCCAACGATGATGCCCTTGCTGTCGAAGCCCTCATCCGTCACCTCTACAAATGCAAGCTCGACGGACAGAAAGGCACCTGGGATTTCTGGTTGGACGTGCGGACAGTCGCGAAGAAGTATGGCCAGGAATCTCTCAGGTCCAACGCTCGCGCAAAGCTTGGTCAGATCATGCGACAGCTTTTCGAGAACGAGGACGACGGCGAGCTCCTCCGCGTCATAGCAGTGATCGAGCAGCACCACACTGACGATGAGCGCCTAAGCAAGATTGCGAAGAGATTACGCCAGGAGCCGGAGTTCCACTGATCAGAAGACTATTGGTGAATACCGCTGGATGATCACTTAGCTGTGGAAGTTGCTGTGCTTGCCTGCAGCGGATCGGGAATTCAAGGTTTGCGTGCAAGATGTAGGTAATGAGCATGTAATCATACAAGCTTGAAGAGGATGGCGAGAGCGTTGACAGGATACACTCAATCTCAAGGCGGTCCTCTTCGCGCAGCGCCGGGCACATTTTGCGAAGTTGTCGTAGGCCGTTGAGAGGAGACAGCGCAGAGACGTATGGAGCGCGGCATATAGACATCGTTGTCGTAAAGTTCCATGTTCACCACAATAATAAGTTGCGCTCATAGTTGTTCGTTCGTCAGTGATTTGTTGCTGAACATACTGAGCTGCTTGCGATCATGAGCCATCACTTATGAGCAAAAAAGTCGGAGGTCGCTGTGGCATGTGAGAGGTTGAGGCACTTTTGATGTCGATGAGCATCGGAAGCGAGAGCGACCTATGGTCGCATCCTGATAGAGGCAGTAGTTTAGATTTGTGTGTAGCAATAGAGCGCATGAGCGTGTCGTGTGCGCGAAGAATCGCCTTGGGTGTTACGAGCACGCTAAGTAAATTTCAGCATGGCTTTCTTCACGCCTGGATTGCCGTCTCCAGTGGAACCTGTGCTTTGCGAGACAAACTTCACGAATTATTCTCACAGCTTCGAACCACGCGCCACAAACAGCGCGGCTAGTATCATGGTCTTCCAGCTGGCTGTGTGATAAGAAAGATATCTTCGAGAAATTTGTGTCCGACACGATGATCGAACGTCGACTTCGCCAAAACAAAGATGAACGACGATTCCGATGTGTCTGAGTACGTCGACGAAAGCGATCGCCAGCCGGTTCCTCGTAATGCAAGATCCAAGGCTCCCAAGTCTGGGAAAGGTCGTACGAGGCATGCCAACATCAAGCGAGAGGCATCTCGAGGCTCGTCTGCTGAGCCAGACGACCTAAATGGCACGGCCAACGCCGCTTCTCAGAAAGTCAAAAGCGACATTCTCCGTTCATATCGCGACATCCTGAATTCGAACATCGCGGAAGTGCTTGGACCAACCGAAAATCCTGGATCTGATGCCTTGCCGCCGTCTCAAATCGGCACATCCTTCTGGACGTCTAAGGAAAAGGATCGACTGTTTTCTGCGATCCAATCACATGGCCCGGGCAATCTTCAGGCACTGGCACTGGCAATTGGCACCAAAGCTGAGCCTGAAGTCAGAGCCTATATTCTGCTACTCCAAGAAGGTGTCAAGGAGCTGGATGCCAAGACAAACCAGCAGTTCGGTACTGTAGACGTTCCTGCCGCCGTAGAAACTGCGCCAGACTTATTGGAAGCCGAAGAGCTGCTGGCATCGGCGATTGAGGAGAGAGCAAAGGCCGTAGAAGAAGCTAGAGAAAAGCGACAATGGGGCGAAGAGTCATGGCTGATTGATGATGATGCAGCGGCATCTCTCGAAGACCGCTATGGAAGCTCTAACGCAGAAACAAGGAAAGACGGCAATGTTGAAGACAGCCGACCTGAAACTTCCCATAGCACCTCTGACGACGAGCGATCCGACAAAGCCTCGATTTCATCCACGGAACTGCTAAACGCTGCAACACTTCTTCAGCTTTCCCGGTCGCTCTTCATGAACTCAATCAATCCTGAGATGAACTGGCAAACCCTCTCACAGGAGGAAGAATCAGAACAACGGCCTTCCATAAGACGAACGGCCCTTGACGACTTCCACAATTTGGTCGTTTCCCTGACGAGGCGTCTTATGCAAGCGTCGATATTTCAGGCTCTGTCTCGTCTGCGAGCATCTTCAGAACCGCGCCTGCTACCTTATGTCAATGGCTTCGACGTAGCCGCAGCACGAGAGACCATGGGTCTAAAGGCACAGCGACCAGAGTACTGGGTGGGCGCCGTGAAGAGATGTGGCGTCGAAGTCTACAGTGATTCCAAGAAATGGAGAACTCAGGGAGGAAGACAAGGCACCAAGAATGGTTTCAAACTTACTGAAGACGAGCTGCGTGCAGAACTTGGAGCTGTACTGTTAGACACTGCTGCGCCGGCGACAGAAGATGTATCTGATGTATCTGACATCGAAGAGGATGTCCACTCATCCGATAGTGATGCTTACACAGTCATAAGCTCTTCTGGAAGTCCAGATGACGAGTTTTCGGAGGCGAAAGCCACAACAGACGCCAGAGGCCGCACCCTTTCAGACCGTCGAAGACCACTGAGTCCAGCCAGCTTCCACAGAGCGGAGACGAAATTCTTAGAACGCATCGACTGTCACAATGCGATGGATCCTGATGATGAATACCGCCACACACTCGGTTTGCCAGCCATCGTGTGCAATTATACGAGTAAGCCAGCATTTCCCTACAAGCAGGCCGAAGTCGAATCAAGACCAGTGGATTGGAGAGCAGTGGCACAGTACGAAGCTCCCTGGGAGCAGCCACACGGAATACCTCAAAAGAGAGATTTTCACGCAATGGAGATGGAGGGTGCCAGGAGGCGTAAGCGTCGGCGTTTGGGAGCTGGAACGGCGAGCGAAATGGTTTCAGAACAAGAGAACGAAACTCTGCGTGATATGAATGAGACCAACGAAGAGGAGGCTGCGAGCAGCTCGGCAGGTCCCGAAGAGATGGGTTCTGGTGAAGAAGATGAGCAGGAAAGCGATGCTGCTGATGAGGGAGGGTCAAGTCCCGGATTAGAGGCCGAGTAGGCAACAGCACAGTAGTAGTGGGCGGAAGGTGTGAGACCGTCCTCACGAAATCTATATCTGTACAACGGGTAAAATGTATACATTAGGATCTCGATCTCAAATGCCAGCAGCACCCCAGTCAGTAGGCTCGTCGCTCATCTCAAACTCTATCTTTGCTGCTCCCACAAGGTCAGCATGCCTCAAAAGTGGTCTTTTTACCGCTCTCCCATCAATCCGCAGTCCTTTGACAAAAGGCTTACTCGGTGCTCCAGGCGCACAGATAGTGATCTCGTGCTCGTGCCCATCAATACCACCAGTTGCAGCTCCGGCGGGTAGTCTGATGGTCACTTTCTCGAAGAACGGCGCCCCGACTATATACTCATCGCTAGCAGGATTCAACGGATAGAATCCCAGCGCCGAAAACACGTACCATGCGCTCATCTGACCCAGATCCTCGTTACCGCTGAGACCTGCGGCAGTAGCATTGTAATTGTCCGCTGCGATGGCGCGGGTGAGATTCTGCGTCCAGGAAGGGTAGCCGATGGCTGCGTAGAGATAAGGAGAGTGGTGAGACGGTTCGTTCGAGTGATCGTTTTGACCCGAAGCGATATACTCGTCGAGCTTCTGCTTGAGCTTCTCGCGGCCACCGAGTAGGTCTGCTAGGCCGTGCGGGTCGTGGGGAACATTGAAAGTGTAGATCCAAGCATCGCCTTCGGTCCAGCCTTGTTCAAAACCAGCCCATGTTCCGTTGGCGTTGCGGGCTTCCATGAAAGTGGTGTTGGCGTTGTAGATGTTGCGATAGTTGTTGCTGCGGTCATGAAGTTTCGCTGCTGTTTCGTTGTCCCCGGCATGCATGGCTACTACAGATGCTGCGAAGTCGTCGAAAGCGTAGTCGAGTGTGCGTGAGCCAGACTCAGCCCACTGATCGTTGGGGACATATCCTAGATCCAGATATCCAGTAAGACCAGCGCGGGCTTCATCTGGGGTATACGCCTCACGGTCGTAGTACAAGAGCTCGGTATCGTTGATCGGAGGCTCGAAGGCATTCTTCTTTACAGCTTCCCACGCTTTCTGGACGTCGAAGTCTGTGAAGTTACGTTCGAGCGCG
This sequence comes from Cladosporium cucumerinum, assembly GCA_023634325.1. NCBI lineage: Eukaryota > Fungi > Ascomycota > Dothideomycetes > Cladosporiales > Cladosporiaceae > Cladosporium > Cladosporium cucumerinum. The sequence goes on from JALDQA010000003.1 coordinate 1,070,216, forward strand.
TTCGCTATAACGGCGTCGACATGAGTGCCGATCATGATATTGGTTTCGACCACATTAGCCCACATGGGTAGACGGCCAGACCAATCGTATATCTTGAGGAGGGAGCGCGTCATACTGTTGACACGTTCCGGCGCGAAAAGTGTCAGTAAGCTGTGTTCAGCACGGAAAGTGTCCTGTTTCATGTCAGCAAACCAAGGGCAGCTTTCCACTGCGTACGGAACACTTACCCAAATCGACCACGACTGGTAATAGGAGTCCTCAGTCTCTCTGACCTGATCGGTATAGCCTTCATACCACGTCCTACGACCTCCCTCGATGGTCTCCAATGGCTCCGAGAAGTCTGACGGATACTGCAGACCGTGGAACAGGCCAGTATAAAAGATTGTACGCTGGTTGTACGCCGCAGCCGTCTCATTGACTCCTTCGATGTGTATGCGATCCAGCTTCTCCAGCCATGCATTTTTGAGCGTTTCCACCGCATCATCGAAAGACATCGATGACGGAGCTTCGATGTCGAGGTTCTTCCGTGCCTGCTCGATACTGACGAACGACACGCCAGTGCGGATTTCGACCTCGTTGCACGAAGATTCAAATTTGACCCAAGCACCTAAATGCTCGCCCGTTCCATCTGTTTCGTTGGCCTGAAGAGCTGCGCCATGAGTAATACCATAAGAGGCAAACGGTTGTGAGAATCGTGAAACGAAGTAGCCACTGAACCCTGGTGCGCGGTAAGGACCTAGAGCGTAATCTTGCCGCTGTGGGTTTGAGCCAGAGACTTCTTGCGACTCAGCATCGATGGAAATACTTCCTGTCCAATTTTTCCTCGTAGCTTGGATGAAAACATACGGCTCGTTGGAATCCTGCGGTTGACTTCGAGGGAACTCGAATCGCAAATGACCAACGTGGGAGGAAGCAGTCATCGCCACCTTGATCTTGCCGCCGCTCTCATTCTGTTCATGAGCGTCGTGTCGATCAGATCCAGTATGCGGCGGTCTATGAATAGCCTCTAGCGCTTCTCCTTCTTCTCGCGGATTCCTCCTAACCCTCCCATTCGCACCCTCCTTAACCTCCTCCGGAACCGGCTGCCCACCCCCCGGCACAGGCGAAAACACACTCTCCGTCAGATTCCACCAACCCCTCACAGCCTCCACCCCAATCTCAACCTCATAAACATACGCCTCGCTCTTCTCATCCTCCTTCCTAAAAACATGACCTCTCTCCTCAAACAAAGGCCTCACCTCGCCCACCCCAGGAACAAACACAACCTGTCCGCTCTCGCCCATCCAGATGGCAGGCTGGTGCGTCGCTTGGAAACCATGGATGTGCGAGTCTAAGTCGTTGTAGGGACACTGCGAGATGAAGTTCTCGCGGGTTTGGGGTGTCCAGCGGGTCATGCCGAAGGGTGGCGAGACGGAGGGGATCATGCCACCATTGCCGTTGGGAGTGACTCCTGAGGTGCCGATTTTGGGGTTGACATATTGGAGGACGCCGGCTTTGTCGTGGTAGGAATGTTTTGATGGTGGGAAAGTGGGCGATGATAATGCTAACGCAGCGAGTCCGAGAGAGCGCATTTTGCTGTAGAGACGGCTGGAAAGGGGGTCTAGTAGCTCGATGGCATTGTTGAGAGGCGTTTGGAACAACGACATGGTCGCGAGGTCAGTTCCGGGAGTTTTATGTATCGAAGCATTGTTTGAAGGATTGAGGACATGCATTGGATGTAACCGTGATCTGCAGCACTGCTGATCGTCAGCGTGCGGGGAGTGTCACATCAAACTCCACGCATGGATCGTTCTCCCAATATTTCTCTGCTACGACGTTACCTAAGTTGAATGAGATGATCTGGTTGTATATAAGTTTAGGATCATGGGTCCACGAGCACGACAGAATTCATGACATATACATACAAAGACAGATGACGATGAAACTTCATACATTCGTTTTGAGTTCGACAATTATTCATAAATATACCTATCAATCGACAGGCTCCTGTTTGATCTCCTTCTCGATGGAGTAAACAACATTATCCATAGGCGGCGTGTCTTCCTTCTTCACATCATCGCTGCCGTCCGAGCTGGTCGACAAATTACTCGCCCTTGTCGTCAACGGTGAGCGAGCCTCCGGAGCAGCGTCCGTCATGGACAGCCTACTCATGTGCGCACCAGACTTCTTTGGCCTCCTAGCATTACCGGCAGACGATGCTGAGCTGCCTCTACGCTGCACAGATTCGCTACCGCGTCGACTGGAAGGCCTTTCCGGTTCAGGTCCAGGCGTCAATGAGCGTGAAGACGAGCGGGAGTGTGAGCCATTACGCAGAATGCTCTCTCGCCGTCTCTTTTGGTGCGATCGATCCGTCGAGAGCTTCTCTTTCAGAGCAAGGCGTTCCTGCTCCAACTGCCGCCGGGACTTTCCACCGAAAATGCGTACGTTTTTCCACCCTCGCCAGCCAGTCCGCCACAGCCAACCACCTTCTTTCTTCGCGACCTCTTTTTGCTTCGCAATGACAACCTTCCGCAAATCCGCACGTCTCGCGTTCTCCTTCTCCCAGTATTCCATGCGCCAGTTCTCCCACCCTTCTCGGAAGTCCGGGCTGAACGGCTTGGGCAATAGTAATAATTTCAATACATCCCCGGCCGGCGCAAGATCCTCTTCTACCACGCCATGTCTCGCTGCATGTGCACTCCAGTGCTCTTTCGGAGCCGTAGCTTCAATATCCTTAGGTACAACCTGGAAGTTGACTCGCTTGCTCTCTCCCCACCATCCCGCTGTGAAGTATCCGATCAATTCGCGCAAGAATGATTGTCGTACGATTATGACCTTGAGGTTGAATTGGCGCAGACCGCGGTTTGTGGTAGATGTGAACTTTCTCGGCCAGCGAATGCCGCGATCGTACAGGCCCGTGAAATAGACGAGCAAGGCCGTCACAACACCACCTCCCCATGCAAGCTTATATGTTGTTTCCAACACCCAGTACACACTGCCTCCCACTCCAGAGCCATCCTCGCGTGGACGGAAATATAGAAGATATGTGAAAGTCAAGATCCAAGCGATCAGAGCTGCCAGAAGAAGCAGGTGTAGTCGTAGTCGCGCTCTCAAGCTAAGATATTGAAGGCGTAAGGAGGACTCGAGAATTAAGAGGTTTAGGTATATCTGCGGCGGAGACGAAGGGTGGCTGTCGCGCGGGTCGCTGGTGATGCTCGGCGGCGGCTGGGGCGCGGTGGGCGAGGGATTGTGAGAGCTCGCTTTGGCGGACTGGGCGATCTGGGTGGGCGAGATGTTGGGCGGTGGAGCGCCTTTGACCAGTTGGTCCAGCTTCGAGTCGGACATGCTGTGGTGGGAGGAGTACTAGACAGCACTAGGTGCTAGCACTTCCAGTGGGCAGCAGTCGACACGACAAGACAAGCTCCGGCTGGCTCACACCGCGGTCGTTTGATGCTTGACACGAGGTTGAGCCGGGCTCGTAACTTTGTCCTAGTCGAGAGAGTGGGTAGGATTGGTGTGGAGGCTCTTCCTGACCGCTCGTTAAGCTATGCACGTGCAAAGACCGATGTGGCTGGCTGGTTGCGGAGTCGCTTAATGTTTGGGTACTCGTGTCATAACTGCCTCTTAAGAGCCTTCTATTTCTTCAAGCTCTTGTATGGAGATATTTCTCTGTAGACGAGACTCCCAAGAAATCAGCTCATCTCAACTAAGAAGGGTTGTTGTACAAACATGAGAAGCGAGCCGCACTCACAAGCCCCGTTTGGTGGTTGTAGCGATCATCCGATATAACGCACGCAAACTTGTAGCCGCCGGTCATAAGAGGGTGTGATCTTAAGTCCACGCCGGTTCGGTGGGTCCCTGGGACATGCTGATGATGGTAGGATCAGGATGCGATTGCGATTGCCTAGAGAGATGAGGCGCCACAACCGGCAACGCAAAACCCTCAAAACCCCTTCCCTTTTCCCTGCGAGTCGCTCCTCGTCTGGTTGATACATACATATACTCTCACTCGTCGCCACTCTGGGCGGCTCGATCGTGCTTCCAACATTCCACCACTCGCCTTGTGCTCGTCCGGCGCATTGCCAGTCTCCCTCCGTTCAGCCCTCTTTCTTGCCGCCACCTTACCCTTTACGAGTGTGCCCATAGTACACGCGCAAAGCATAGGAAGTCGCCACCAACACACCATGGCTTCTGAATCATCTCCCGACTTGCATGCTCCCTCGCAGAAGCCTATGCTGGCCCGCCATCGCGAGCAGGACAACGCTTCCGGGCAAGCTCCGCAATCCAGAGGACCATATTTCCCGCTCGGATACAAGGAAGGCTTCTCACAGTGGTGGACGAGCCTTGCCCCAGCAGTGACCGAACATAAGGTACTATCATATGTGCCCTACCTACAGCGGCCACCAACCCACACCCAGACCGGAAGCGCGCCACCGAGCGTCAAAGGTATGAAACTCGGCGATGACGAGCGTTCAGCAAGCGATGTAGTACGAACTACGAGTATCACCGACCCGTACGGACCACGACAGTGGAACAGCGAGCAGGTGCAACTTTCAGGAAAGTCCAGATCTCTGAACGAGTTCAGCGTGGTCAGGACTGAAGAGAGCGTAGATAACAACTTGGTGATGCTCCACGGATACGGCGCTGGACTTGGTTTCTTCTACAAGAACTTTGAGGGCTTGTCCAGACAGCCAAACTGGAAACTCTATGCTCTGGACATGTTGGGCATGGGTCGCAGCTCGCGGCCTTCGTTCAAGATCCACGCGAAGGAGAAGGAAGACAAGATCAAAGAAGCCGAGAGCTGGTTCGTGGATGCTCTAGAAGAATGGCGGATCAAGCGTGGAATTGAGAAGATGACTTTACTCGGACACAGTCTCGGTGGTTACATGGCAGTCGCTTACGCGCTCAAGTACCCTGGCCATCTCAACAAGCTCATTCTCGCTTCACCCGTTGGTATCCCGGAAGATCCCTACGCCGTCAACGAGGACCTTCCCGAACCCGGCGACAGTCGTATGCAAAACGAGTTCGCACAGTCACAAGATGAGAGCATCAGCGGTGCCAATGCGCCAGACAACAACTTTCTCAACGCGCGATCAAAAGCACAAGCCGCCGAACAGAATAACAAACCTCCGCCCAGAAAGCTGCCAAAATGGCTCGTGACCCTCTGGGACGCCAACGTGTCACCCTTCAGCATCGTCCGATACGCCGGTCCTCTCGGCCCACGCCTCGTCAGTGGCTGGACTTCACGCCGCTTCTCTCAATTGCCTCCCGAAGAAGCTCAAGCGCTCCACGACTACAGCTACTCTCTCTTCCGCCAGCGTGGCAGCGGCGAGTACGCGCTCGCTTACATCCTCGCGCCTGGCGCCTTCGCGCGAAGCCCGCTTATTCGCAGAATCCAAGGCGTTGGCCGACAATACCTGGAACAACACCCCAGTCCCACGCCAGACGACGCCGCCAGCTCACCACTCCCTGTGTCCAAGGTGCGCGAGACCGGCGTTCCCGTCGTGCTCATGTACGGCGAGCACGACTGGATGGACGTCGCCGGCGGCCACGCCGCGATGGAGAAGCTGAACGCTGAAAAGCGCAAAGCACTCGCCAACGCTTCCGAGGAAGAGAGGGCGATGGAGAACGGACATGCGAAGGTGACTATGATTCGCAAGGCCGGACATCATGTCTACCTTGACGGCTGGGAGCAGTTTAACGAGGAGATGCTGGAGGAGATGAAGGATGTGGAGAAAAGGCAGGCGAGGCTGAAGGCGTTGGAGAAATGAGGTAGATGAGTTGTGACAATTTCTTTGGGTTTTTTTTTGTATGGCATTTGCATAGCGTAGGCGTTCTTGGGTGGACAACCGATACCGAGGGAAGATTTTGGTGGCAATTCAGGGTGCTAGAGAGCATAGATTAGAGATAGTATTAGGAAGGACGATTTAACTCTGCTTCAGGCCATTTTGACCAATGTGGTTTCTTCAATATCTCTCGCTGGTATATTTCAACATCCTTGCTATCAACAAGATATGCTCACTAGTCCTTTTAGGCTGCGAAACTGCTAGCTAGCTGAGTAAATCCTAGCGGTTGTTCGAGGTTGTTCAAATTTGTTCACATTAATTAGAACTTGTTTATTCTGGTCCCATCTTGTTTCAAGACGTTCTGAATTGTTTATTAATGTTTGATATCGTATTAAATCATTTGTGACGTTTCTAGGCTGTTCAAGACAGGTAGTGCTCCCTTTGTTCTTCTCAGTTCTGCGCACACAAACGGGAAATATATAATGATTGAAATTCTTTTTCTGACCAATAACCACTTCTTCTCTTAGCGAAGAACTAAGCCTCTTTGGCCCAGTGGTAAGGCGTGTCACTCGTATACTGCGTTATGACAAGATCACTCGTTCGATTCGGGTAAGAGGCATTTTTGGGCATCTCTTGGCTCACAAATGACTATAGCTATGTTTTTTTTGTTTTTTTTTCGGTCTTTTGAGTTGTTTTAGACATTAAGAACATGATAGCTAGGTATGGTTGTTACAAGGCAGAATATTTGAATTGAGCTCTTAAGTCGTGCAGCTCGACGAGAATGTGTTTTTGCGGAGGGCGCGTTAGTATATCAGTACATACTAGCTGTATGGCTCGGGCTGTCTCCGCAGCAGCCAATGTATAGCTTACAACAACTATGTGAATCTTGCAACACTACAACAACAATTCGATGCTTACAGAAGCAATAGCTTCCCTTTGTAGAAACTACGTCGCTCTTACGCACTGAGAGCAGAAACTGTCGGCGTACACATAGAGTATACTACGTCGATGTGCATGATCAACCAGCAAATATCACCTGATGGACACTGGCTCACTTTCGATCGATCCTGTCCGGTCCAGAACAACATCTTGATATTACACCCATACACTACTTCAAGTAGGGAGGTATGCGGTATAGCATAAGCGCTAGACTATAGTAAAGTTTGCAGCATTCAGGCTGAAATATGAAATATGCTATACTTCAGGTATGATCTCTCAGCCATACCATTGGCCCGACATACCCGGCTATGAGGCTACTCGCGCGTAAATCCTGATCGTATGAGGCATCTCCATCTGCTGATGCCAGCGCGCTCGCTTCGAGATCAGGCTACCATGCTCCACTGCCCAGGGATGCGGGGTTTATCGACTCGACGTTGCACCTCCTGTCTTCTTCCAGTAATTTCAGACTCTTGGACGGCAATATAACTTCGGGTCCGGTCTTCTACGAGGTCAATCTAGGAGGAGCGAGGGCATAATCTATTGGGTGGGTATAGGCAATGAGCTACCACGCCAAGCATATCATCTCCGCCGGATCTACCACCATTGTTCCAGGTGTCGCATGGCTTTCGGCTTAGACATGAAGAAGGATTGGCGCCAAGCACATGAACTGCTCAAGTGCTGGGGCCGGCCTTCACGCTACAGTGGCCAAGAGAACGGCTCGAGGAGTAGCGAATCTCGGAGACTCAGTAACCTGCGCAAAGCTTACCAAGGCGAAGCCTCATCCGTACAGCGACTCCAATCATCACCCTCGACCCGTCATGTGTCCAAGCCAACTATATGGATAATCGAGGGAGATCACATGGCTTCGAGCGGTGATATCCGAGGTGCCTATTGATGTGATGTTACTCTGATATGCTTGCGCGGAGCACTGGTGTCCGTCTGGTCTCTGGGCAGCCACTGAGTAGCACAGCTGCACTACCAATATTACCAACTCCATGCATATCCGACATTGCCGTGGTATGGTACCAGGCTCAATTACAATATGTAATCTAAGTTAGGAGGACGGTGTCCAGGGCGGTAAGGCAGACGGATGCTCACAACGATCTGGGCCCACTCGAGCGAGAGAAACTACCACAAAGACTAGTCTTCCCCTAACGGCCAGAATTGCATATAAGTACGAGGGTTGCCACCTGCATTGAGCATACCGTCCTCAGACACAACTCCCTCAAACGATCACCACCATCAAACCAGCTCGCAACCAACACTATGGTCGGAATCAAGTCCCTTCTTCTCGCTCTGACTGCGGTCACCAGCGTTATCGCTGCCCCCTTCGACTTCCTCGCTGAGCGCGACGATGCCGACAACTCGACTTTGATCGAGAAGCGTGCTGTTACTCCCAACTCCGAGGGAAATCACAACGGTTACTTCTACTCTTTCTGGTCCGACGGTGGTGGAGATGTCACCTACACCAACGGAGCCGGCAGCCGTTACACTGTCAACTGGCGCAACACTGGCAACTTCGTCGGTGGCAAGGGCTGGAACCCCGGTACTGGCCGGTAAGATTGGTGTGAATTCGATACTCGAGAGTATAGCTGACCCAATTACAGCACCATCAACTACGGTGGCTCTTACTCGCCACAGGGAAACTCCTACCTAGCTATCTACGGGTGGACACGCAACCCGCTTGTCGAGTACTACGTCGTAAGTATCCGGCATACTGTATCCAACGATGCGTGAGCTAACAGGCACAGGTCGAGAACTTCGGAACCTACAACCCCAGCTCTGGTGCTCAGTACCTCGGCAGCGTCACCTCCGATGGCAGCAACTACAACATCTACGTCTCCACCAGGACCAACCAGCCTTCCATCGACGGTACCAGGACCTTCCGTCAGTACTGGTCTGTCCGCCAGAACAAGCGTGTTGGCGGTTCCGTCAACATGCAAACCCACTTCAACGCCTGGGCTCGCTATGGCCTCAACCTTGGCTCGCACTATTACCAGATCGTTGCAACGGAGGGCTACGGCAGCAGCGGAAGCGCTGACATCTACGCTCAGACTTCTTAGATGGAGATCTCGAGGATGTGAATTTGAATCGATATTTGACGAGACATTGAATCACTTTTTATGCCTTTTCGATGTGGTTTGACTGTGGTCACGGCTTGTTGTGGATGATTTTTCTCGTGACAAACTCGAATCGATGCTTCCTCTGACCTACAAAAACTTGATTTTTCCGTTTGAATTTGCAGACAGTGTCACAAACTTTGCCCTGTTTTGTTTGGACTCCCGCATGGTCATTCTTCTTTTGGCTGGTGTCTCAGTTGCTCTGGATCCCTAATAAAGCAAGTCGCTGTTCGGGCGCCCTTTTCATGTGGAATGATTGGTACCGTAGGTCATGTTTTCTATATCTCGACAAGACGACTCTGGCTTCGAGAGATTTGTGTTGGCTATCGGGTTACCAAGAAATATATGCAATGCGTACTGCGTCAGAATGGTTGTAGATAGAATTTGAACCCCAAAGCACTAACCCTTTTTCATACAGGGTTGATCGATATACTATCTATACACGCCCAAGATAATAATATTTGAATGGGTTTGGAGCATTGAAATAGTAAATGACGACATAACAACTTCCTATGAGTGTTCCATGTGTCTGGTTGCTCCTAAAGCGACCCTGTGGCCATGAATTCCTTAATTGGATCCTTTGGGCAGAAAATGGCTATTGCTGAATGTAACGAATTACAGTGGATTCCGAACAATTTATTCACGGAAAACGGTATATCGGCCATCTTACCATACTGAGAAGCCGACATATCCCAAGAAGGATCATTATTTGTGAGTAAGTCGTCGAAGGTCATTGACTAAAGTTGCTGATAAAGTGGTCAAGCATTTTACCACAGAGCTTGGCATGCGATCAAGTCCCGAAAGACCCGCTCAAAACTCCACAGAGTTATGTGCCGACTCCCTCGTGGAGCCGATCACTAACACAGGCATTGTTACATTGAGTTCTCTCTGGCCGTCTCACGCTCTGGAAAAGATCGAAGGGCGCGCTGCCGTGAAGGGAGCGGACCTGACGAAGCGTGATTCAGTTTTCGTGGGACCCTTGAGACATGTCTGGTACCCCGATACGTCCCGAACACAAGTGACGTCGACCGAACAGACATTCTCAATCCGCCTCTGCCGTGACTTCCGATAACGCTTCGTGTCTTTACGGAGATATCGATGTTCTCCAACCGATCTTGTGGAGCTCAACATGGAGAGCCCCTTGGATGCCCACCTGTGTCATCACTTTTTGTCTGGTGGCGGAGCCCGTTACCGCTCAGTCAGAGCGGAGATCATCACTGAGATGCTTGGTAACGGCACGTGTGGTGGGTCGTAGAAGCGTAAACTCATCAAAAATGTTCCAGTTCTGCTTGTCTTGTGCTTCTGCTAGCAGTTTACGTTCGCTATCTTTGTTGTGTCTTTTACGGCTTGACACTTCCTACGGTCTGAAATGGCAGACATTCAGCGTGAGCCGCGTCCACGAAGCGTGTTCGAAGAAAAGAAATCCGAATCCGCTACCGGTTTTCCTGATGGTGCCAGCAATGACAGTCCTACCCGAATCGAAGAGGGCGGCAAAAGCGGCTTAGTGATGAACGAGGAAGATGCAACAGCAAGAGTGAAGGCCTACCCTGACGATGCGACGCCCATATATCTTACCTGGAAACTCAAAGATCCAACCAATCCACGCAACTGGCCGGTAAGATGCACAATAGCGTTGTCAATCACATCTTGATCTGACCTCCATCCGTACAGGTGTGGAAGAAATGGTGGATCACCTGCTTCGCCAGTTTCCTGAACTTCCTGACGTGAGTTGAATATAGATATCTCGCGGTCTGTACTCAAACTTCCTACCGGCCTCTCAGCGGAAGGCAGGACAGTACGGACTTTGAAGCTAGACCGCGAGAATATAAAACGCCACCACTTTTGCTGATGTGATCTGCTAGGTGCCTATGCGCAGGAGGCTACTCTTCAGCTGCCCCAGACATCGTGATGGCGTTCAACTCTTCGACAGAATTGGGAACAGTGGGACTGTCAATGTACCTTCTCGGCTTCGCAATCGGCCCAATGCTTCTCGCGCCGTTGTCCGAGTACTTTGGCCGAAATCCAGTGTACATAGGCTCGTGGTTCATCCTGGTAATGTTCCAGATTCCTTTGGCACTCGCACACAACATGCCCACAGTCATTGTATGCCGACTCATCCAAGGATTCGGCGGCTCAGCTCCTCTCACAAATACCGGAGGCAGCATCTCGGACGTCTGGGAGCGAAACGAAAGCGGCAGTGCCATGACCGTCTACGGCTTATCCTCGACTTTCAGTCCTCCGATGGCGCTCGTCATTACTGGATACCTCGTTTTGAACGAGGGTTGGCGTAATTTATTCTGGGCTCTGATGGGAATTACAGGAGGCATTCTCATCATCATGACAATTCTCCTCCCAGAGACAAGGCACTCAACGCTCTTGGAGAAGAAGGCTGACCGCCTGCGGAAAGTACTCAGCAAGGAAGGCTACCCAGAAGCAGCTTCCAGGATATCGGATGCGCACTCCATGGGTTCTAAGAGAAGCATGCACACTCTCTTCGCCGTCAACCTCACACGACCTTTCCGCTTCCTCTTCACGGAGGAAATCACCATGGCCGCTGCCGCCTATAACGGCTTCATCTACGGCGTGGTATACCTCTTCAACGAGTCTTTCCCTCTTGTATTCGGTAGCGAGGAAGGCCATGGCCTCAACACTGGCCAGACAGGCCTCACGTTCCTCGGAATTGCAATCGGAGCTCTAATTGCAGCATGCTTCTACCCTCTGCAAGAACGCTATTATCTGCGCCGCGTCGCTGAGAACAATGGCAAAGGTGTACCAGAGGCGCGCATGGGACAAGCACGTTTTGGTGCACTCCTGCTCCCAATCTCATTGTTCTGGTTTGCTTGGACATCGTACCGATCGATCCACTGGATTGTGCCTATCATTGCGTCTTCGTTCTTCGGCGCTGGTATCTACATCGTCATTCTTGGAGTGCTGAACTACGTTGTCGACAGCTATCAGGCTTACTCGGCGAGTGCTCTCGCCGGCGTGATCCTTGTGCGTAACGTCGTGGGATGCATCTTCCCTCTATTTGCTGTAAATCTCCCAAACTCTTCGACTTCGACTATAGCTAATAAAATTAGCGTCAAATGTACGAGCGCTTAGGCTTTGAGTGGGCCAGCACGCTGTTGGCATTCCTCAGCTTACTATTCGTGCCTATCCCGATTTGGTGGTTCTACAAGGGCAGAGCTTTGAGGCTGAAGTCGCCGTTTGCGAGGTATGTGCAGTAAAAATAACCATTCAGTTTATCGTCAATATAACTTGTTTCAGCCAACATTTCGACCAAGACGAGGATGCTCCCCATTAAACATCTCATTCCTTCGAATTCTGCACGAAGCATCTCAATAGCAATGATCAACGGTAGAAAGGAGCGGCTTAGGTGCTATCAGGCATGGCTTGACACATCGACACAATGTTCCCTACGATAACATGACTTGTATTGGTCATTATCAACTTCAATAGCTCATGCACGCTTCGAATGACGATCATAATTTGTATGCAAGAGTGCTATTGTCTCCTTGAAAGCTCTGCTTCAACAAGTGAGGCTTCCTGTCGTCCAAGTCCAGCAACATCTGGCCGAACAAACCTAGACGCATTGTTAGCAAAAGTATCGCCAAGTGACAATATTAGAATCGTACCATTTGCCCATGAGAACCACTGACGCGTCCAATCAGAGACATTGTGACTGTTGATGCTCTCATGGATCAAGCCTAAGCCGTCTGTCGAGCTGACGATCTCGTGCAGTTGTTCCGTGATCTCGTTGTCGTCGTCACTCGTAAAGATCCGCACAATACTTGCCATTGGCCACGCCATGCCGGGACCTTGGTGCGGACCTCCGATGGCGTTAATCACCGGACCGCGCATGAAGTAGGGGTTGCCCGCACTCAAGACCAGATCACGCGTATTCTGATAAACAGTATCGTTGACATCCAGGTAGCCGAGGAAAGGAGCCGAGAGAAGCGAGGGGATGTTCGCATCGTCCATGATGTTCTGAGAGAAGAAACCATCAACTTCAAAGGCATAGACTTGGCCATGCGTGGGCGTATTGACTATGCCGTGCTTGGTGATTGCTTCACGCAAGCTGCTTGACATATCGTTCATGCGAGACGCAAGTTCAGAACTATTGGAGCCGCCTAGTGCTGACACAATATCTGCGGCGGACCCGACGTAGCGCGAGAACATCATATTGGCGGGAATGAAGAGCTGGAAAATGGTGGAGTCATCTGAAGGGCGGAAGGCAGAGCGAATGAGTCCTGTGCCATTCTGAACTGGGTTACCGATGCCGTCGTTCGCGAGGGTCTCGGTTGCACGATCGGTAAGACGTGTGAAAGTGTAGGGTGACTTAAGGACGGTTCCGTCTTCGCCGTAAGTTGGTGTCATCATAGCTTCAGCGACGGACAAGACGGCTTCGACAGCAGAGAGCCAGCTGTACTTGCCAAAGAATTCGGTGTCGTTAGTCGCCTGCCAGTAGTTGGTGGAGACCTCCAAGAACGACGCAATGGAGTCAAGCTCGTATTTGCATTCGAATACAGACTGGTTGTTGTAGGGCGGAACAACAGTGTCCTCGCTGGCAGATGGGTTAGGTGCAGGCTCGATGCCTGACTCAACTGGCGGCTGGAACGAGTTACAGTACGGAGACGTGAGAAGGTAGCGAGCCTGAAGATTGATCACGCCGCGGTATAGCGATGCGATTGAGTCCGATGAAGACGATGCCTCGAGAAGAGGGAGGTATGACTGCATCTGGTTCGCGGAATCGCGTAGCCACATGGCGTTGATGTCGCCCGTGATGACAAAGGTCAATTCTTCGTCGCTACCTTGAGCTGTGCCTTTCCATCTGATGGCCGTGTCAAGGGTGTTGGGGTATGTGTTTTCAAAAAGCCTCCTCAGATCTGGGTCTGAGATGTCGCCTTTCACGCGATTGATCGTGTCTTCCACAACGGAAGAGTTGAATGTCCGGCATGCTGGCTCAGGCCGTTGATATGAAAGATTGTATCTTCCCGAGGAGTATGGGCCATGCGGTACTTCTGAGTAGTCGAGATAGTCGGGACACTGGGCACCGGTGATAGCCACGATAGAGGCTATCGCTGAGAGGTGACGGCGGTTCACCATGTTGTGCGAGTATATAGTAGGGCGAGCAAAAGGAGGAATACGGCAAGGTTGAACGCAGGAGCTGGTCTCCAACTTTTATACTATACCCTGTTCTACCTCTGGGCAAGCGCTTTTCTCGTTAACTGTAAGAATGATCGGCATAGAAGGCACCGACAACCCCGCAAGGATCAGGCCTTTGGTACATGAACACGTTCAAATGTAACGTTACAGCGGTCCATGGGTCCATGACCCACGAGGTGCACGAGAAGATATCGAAGTAAGGTTGTCTTCTACTTTATTGCTGCAGCGGACGAATTACTGCCAAAGGCAGCGTCTGTCTAGACATGGTGAACATGGTCAAGGATGCAGGCAGGATCACCGCCAGCCTTCGAAAAAAAAGAGACATGTGTGTGGGTAGGTAGAGAATGACGCGTGATGAATCTTGATGATTTCCTGTTCCTGGTCTTAGTGGGGTGGGGTGCTCGTGCGGAGAATGCGTTGCACGGCCTCGAACCATCCCGGTGTCCTCCACATCGACCTCTACCTGTCACGTCATAAGAAGTACCATAGCGTTCCTCCAAGATCGTAGCGTGCAATACTACGGCATTTGAAAAGCACACGTGAAGGTAAATGTAATCATCGGCTGGGAGTATATAAACCTTGCCTAACCATACATAATCCGATGCACCTCTTCCGCGATCGCCAAGCTGCAGGTCAAGCCTGGACTCTCGATGCCCAATAAGTTGATAAACCCATCAAACCCATCTTCCTTCTTGATGTAGAAATCTTGGAATCCCTTTCCGCTACCAACAGCTCCCATGCGCTGCAGTTTTGGCCTGATTCCTGCATAGTCGAGCGCTAGTTCCTTCTCATCTACGCCAGGAAGGAAAGACTTGATCGACTGTACTGCCATGGCAAAGCGCTCCGGATCACTTGTAGGCGCGAGATCATCTGGCGCGTCCACCCACTCGACATCAGGGCCGAATCGCATGCGACCACCCATGTCGAGCGTCAAGTGTGTTCCAAGACCACCAAGTCCGGGTGTTGGAGCAGGGTACACCAGTGTGGAGGGTTTAGGGAAAGATTTGGCGTAGCTGAAGTAGTTGCCTTTGGCGTAGTACTGCGTCCTGTGCCTTTCCTTGGGCAGGATCATGTTGTTGATGTCGCAAGCATATAGACCGGCGCTATTGATGACTGTCTCAGCCGTGATGTGTGTGTCGTCTTCTCCCTCGCCAGGTGATGATGTCCAGATTTTCCAGTCTGGGCTACCAGCGGAAGGAGGCTCTACTCTTGTCACTTTACTCGCAAGTGCAGTATCTCCTCCTTCGTTCTCGAAGTCGCCGTGCAGAAACTGCATATAGCTGTGCGAGTCTATGATGCCGGTGGTAGGGCTTTCCAGAGCACCAGCCTCAGCGCGAACTTCGGGCTCTCTGCGTGCTATCTCATCTCGAGGCAGATACCGTATGGGCACTCCTATTGAGTTCGCGAAGTCGTGGACTTTTTCGCACTCGCCCATTTGCTCATCTGTCTGCGCGACGATCCATTTGCCACAGTTGCTGTGCGGGATGGCGTTCTTTTCGCAAAGCTCGTACATCATCTCTTTGCCTTGGATACATAGCCTGGTTTTGAGACTGTCTCTTGAGTAGTATAGTCCAGCATGAATGACCTGTTTGGCTGTGTTAGTAACTTAGTATACCTCGAGGATGCTTTTCTCGTTGTAAGTTAGGTGAATTACCTCTGAGTTACGAGAGCTTGTCTCGCTACCGACCATGCCATGTTTTTCAATCAACACAGTACTGACGCCATCTCTCTGTTGCAGCCTCCTGGCAATAGCTAGGCCGACCGCGCCACCCCCAATGACCGCGTGTGTGAAGTCGGCTTGTTGAGTTGCCGTAGATGAGAAGCAACGCGTGGACTGGCGAAACGCCTTTGCGCCACCTCTTGCAAACATTTTCGCAGCGGTCGATTAATCGTCACAATCCGTGATATATTCTAGCTAGTCTCCAAAAATAATATTGTTTCAAAATTTACCTGCCGTTCTTTCGGGCTAAAGATGAAGGGACCCACCGTTATCTGACGAAGGAAGTCGGACATTTCTCACCCCGATGATTGACCGGTGCGAGTGGCAAACTTCTTGCATTGCAGTTGTACAACTTGAACATGAACTTCGATATTATTATGCCTCAAGATATACTAATTTCTTGATGCTTTAAAAGGAAAATAGCCTTTCCCAAAAATCGGTTCTGCCATCCATTCTTGACGTGCTCATCGCAAAGCGGTCCGATCCAGTATCGTTCGCTCACGCATTCTTGCTCTCCCATTCTCCCTTCTTCACGCGTTCGAAAACCTCCTTGAGAACATCAGTGCCCCATTGGAAATCCTCCTTCGTCAGGTAAACCTGCCCGCTCAACCTGACCCACCAAGCATCATCGTAGAAATTGAATCCCATGAAAGTGTCGTACTCGTCAACCAGCGTTTGGTTCATCCAGTGCAAAATCTGGAACGCTTTGCCAGCATCACCGCGAGCCAGCTCTTCGAAGTTCAGAGGTAAGCGCACATTAGCGAAGAAGCAATCTGTCAATGTGCCTTCGGCATTGTCCATGACCTCTGTCCCGAAAGCAGCGGCCATGAGGTCTCCTGCTTCGCGCGCAATGTGTGCCATGTAGGCGTAGATCGCATCTTCGCCCTGTTTGCCGTTCCAGGTGATTCTCTTGCGCCACTCAATGGCGGCAGGCACGCAAAGCACCGGGCTGTTGTCCACGGTACCTACGAACTCGAAGCTGTTGACGAATTCGCTCTTGGCGGACGGTGGCAGAGGCGATCGAATGGCCTGAGTGCCATCATTGGTGGGCGCAGGTATGAAGCCATGGCTAGTAGGAATCGTAGAACGCATGACGGCATGGTGGCGCTCCGGAACGTAGAAGACTGCACATCCCCTAGGGACATGCAGCCACTTGTGACAATTGCTAACAAATGCGTCTGGGTCCAGTTTCTTCAGGTCAATGGGGATGCCTCCAACGCAGTGAGCGCCATCGATGCAGCTGAAGATACCGTACTGGCGGCAGAGCTCTGTGAGGCGCTCGAACGGCATGCGAACGCCTGGCTGGGAAGCAACCGTATCGTAGATTGCGATGCGAGGGTTCTTGCCACTGGCTTTGATCTCTTTGACGGCTTCCTCGAATTTGGCGCAGAGCTCGGAGTCTGATAGAGGGTATGTGTATTTGATCATGCGCGAGGTAGCAGGGGTAGTCTCGGTGATGTATGTG
This sequence comes from Cladosporium cucumerinum, assembly GCA_023634325.1. Taxonomy (NCBI): domain Eukaryota; kingdom Fungi; phylum Ascomycota; class Dothideomycetes; order Cladosporiales; family Cladosporiaceae; genus Cladosporium; species Cladosporium cucumerinum. The sequence continues at coordinate 1,087,391 of JALDQA010000003.1, forward strand.
ACGGTCTTTCCACAAGCACCGTAGACGGTGGAGAAGTATATGATCACATCGCCCGGTGAGAATACAAGGTTGCGTAGGACGGTGTTGGTGCCAGTGGAGGCATTGGGAACGAAGACGACGCCCTCGACTGGGGCATTGAGGAGCTCTGCGGCGGCCTTGCGCGACTCATCAAGCATCTTGGGATAGTTGTATCGGATGAAAACATCTGGGCGTTCTTCTGATAGTTCCTGACAACGATGGAAGACAGATCTGACTTCTGTAGGGTAGGTACCGAATGAACCTGATGGAAGATTTAGCTAAGCGCAAGCGAGAAGGATATGTATGTCAAGATCGATGCTCTCTCGGCGGTGCACCATCCATTTGACTGTCTTGCCGCCGACCACGGTGGCAGGGTAAAAACATACCATGGTTGAGATTGCGATAAGATGAAGCAAAATTGAAGTGTTTCCGTGCTTCTTCGCCACATTCGATGGTGTCGAGGTTTTTGATGGCATCCAGCAGATCTGCCGTCGCGAAAGTGCTTTCCGCCATTGTTGTCGTTTTCAGTGCCATCGAGTGATTGTTTTGTGCTTTGAGTTCTTATCAATGGGAAATCACTTCTTTAAATACTATGATGTTGTCAATGGAGTCACACCATTGAGTCATGTATATGTTAAATTGAGTGTACATAGGGCGCGGACACGAGCTTCAAGCTTAGGGCACCCGCTGTGTTCGGCTCATGATGGTGAAAGTAGAACATGGACAGAATTGCCGACCAGAGGATTACTAATGTACATTTGTATGTTTATACAGTATTCACTCACAGCATGCCCTCTTTGGAAAGTGTCCCGAGAAATTAATATTGTACACGCCGGTCAGAGCTTTTGTCCACTACCAGCCGCCGTCATTACAGTCATGCATGCAACGCTAACAATCAATTGGCCGTCAACTTTGCGATGAAAGGCTGGCCTTTCCACGTCAAAGCAACAGTCCTGATGGTCTTTTTGGTTCCCACTGGCGTAGTGTCATTGGACGGTGCTTCTTCGTACTTCGCCGTGACGCCTACGCCAGCAAGTCCGCGCTCTCCCGCGACTGAGTTCCAGACGAACTGTCGCGGCAAGCCATCAGGCTCAATGTGCAAAGCCCCAAGCGATGACTGGCTCCTTTGAATGCCCTCCAAAACACCTTTCGTCAAGCTTTTGCTGGTGGCCAATAAAGCAAGAACATTGTCGCCTTGCCATTCGCTAGGTGCACCTGAATATACTCCTTCCAATTCGCGAATGGTCGCGGGCATTCCGCGGCTTAGTTTGCACTGCACCAGCACCTTGATCTCGTACGGCTTTCCGGGCAGCCTCCAGATGCCCAGCAGATCGATGCCTTTATCATTGCTCTTTCCCGTCCTATGGAGATGGAATCCGAATTGCTTCAACGACTCCATCACCATGTACTCGTAATGCGTGCCTTTGTACACTGCAGTCTCGGAACTCAGTCCCTTCTGCTTGGCGAATGCGAGAAAACTCTGTAGATCATTGTGCTCGTTGGAGCTCTGTATCAGAGCTTTGGCTGCTATTGACGATACGCCTTTCGCGTACGAGACCCTCTTTTTAAGCGACTGCTCCAAACGAGCCTGTTGTTCAAACAGGCTCAGTATAGGCGGCGGACCAGGAGCCTTTTCAGGTATCCATTTTGTGGTGTCCTCAGCAGTTTGAGATTTCGGTGTCGTTGAATCCTCAGCGCAGTTGGGTTTCGATGTTTTGATATTGTTCGGTCTCGTTCTTGGTAAACATGCTGGCGTTGTTGTCGCGGAAGCTCGGCGTAAGTCGCGGCTCAAGGAGCGTGCTGTGGAGATCGTGCCATGTCGACTGAACATGAGAGGGATGGGATGGCGGAGCGACTGAGACCAGTCGGCTTATAGTGCCATGAATAGGTAGAGGAGGATTTAATATCACTTTCTCAGGGTTCGCGAAACATTCACGAAAGTATAGGCTCGGCTGCGACTACCGAGTGGAGGCGGGCCGTCGCAATCTACAATCACATGTCAGGCAATAGACGAGACTCTCCCACTTCCACGACGCCTCAATCGTCTACCTTGCAAGACACATTAACCATTCCTCCAAAGCCTACCGACCTTCAGCCTTGCACATAAATCACCATGGACCGCCTCACACAGCTGCAGGATACGCTTGACGACGTATGTGACTTTTGCGACAAACTACATTCAAACATGGTACACTGACAATCCTAGCTCTTGACACAAATGTACGCGAGTCTGAACTACATCCAACAAAAGCATCCTTATGGCGACTTCCCTGGCCAGCCCAGCCAGGCTGAGCCTCCAGCACCAGCACCCAAGACTACCCAAGCTCTTACCAACGGCGACGGCGCGACTACGGGCAATGCCACAGAGGCGAATGGCACAGCCAATGTGAAAGAGGAGAAGGAAGACAAGAAAGAAGAGGACAAGAAAGCAGACGGAGCTCCCACACATATTCCCGACCGGCCAGAAGTCTTTGAGGCCACGATGCGTGAGATGGCTCGTAGTTTAATCCTGCAGGAGCAGAAAGCCGAGATCCTGATTAATAGCATGCCGGGTATCGGGCATAGCGAGGAGAATCAAAAGGCTAGAATGGTGGTACTGATGGACGAACTGAAGCAGGTCGAAGGCGAAAGGGCGAAGGCTGAGGTGGACAGGCAGAGAATGATAGACACGCTGGGCGACGTGATTGTCGGCATTCAGCGAGTGAGGTGAGAATGCTGTCGCTGCTACATTCAAGTTGTGAGGCCATGTGAAAGTCTCCAGTGAAGTGAGGCTGTATTCTTGAATGGTATCATGTGCAAGTGGCGGGGCTAGCATGTGTGAGTTGTTCTTTACCAGCAACTACAACCAACACGCACAGCTCAGCGTCACAATCACCAAACTCACTTGCCGCAACACAAACAAACACCGACCTGCGAACATTACCTCAGCATACATAAACTTCTACTTTTTTGCCGAGCTGTCATGGACGTCCTCGACGATGCAACACGGCTCGACCCAGACATGAACGAAGAAGCACAGCGCTGGATTGAGACATCAAAAGGCCGCAAGAAGACCAGGCCACAATCCTCTGACGTGTCACCCTTACTGCGCATCACTACTGAGCGCACCACGAGCGCAAGCTCTGCTGAAGTGAACTCGCCACCGTCTTCGCGCATGGCAAGCCAAAGCGCCCTGCAACAAACAGATCGCAACATATTCGAGGAAAGCTTCGCAACAGCGCTCGCAAACCCGCCCATGGCATACGACGGCCACTTCGACCGCGGCGATGACTACGATGACCAGACGCCGCTCTTGAACTCCTACTACAAAACTTCACAGTCACCCCAGCAAGCGGCTCCGCACGCGCCACGCCATGCTCCCATCGAGCCGCCCAGCAAATCCAAGCCAAGCAGAGGCATCTGTCTGTGGAACGAAGTGTCGCATAACTCACAGTACACACGCCCAGCAGTGGAGATCTTGCGCGAAGTTTTGGACGTGCGCTACCCTGTCGCATCTGGACCAGCTGGCTATGAGTCGTTGTCCGGAGACCAAGAGTCGCTGGGTCCCGTCAATGCGAACGAAATCGGCGTCAAGCGACGATGGTGGAGAAAGCTGCTGAGAGCACGTCGTGTCCACGGCTGATGGTGCAAATCCGGTCGAAGGCAATTCTGCATATTTTCGAAGAGTCTCGTCCATATAATAACAGAAACTACGACGCGGAGCCCTTAGCCAATGACGCGGGCGTCATTGCCGGGCTGTTTGGGATCGACTATTGCTTCACTTTAGATATCTGAGATGATTGAAAGTAAATCATAATGGAAAATCAACTCACTGCTCGTGAAATCACAATCCTTGCCGGCACCCTTACAATCCCATTCATCATACGGTCTTCGGTGCTTTGAACAAGCGCGATAATCGCCTAGATTACCTGGGTACACATCCCCGAATACTCTACGCTAGTACTACCGCAGGTCGGTATTGAGATAGACGTAAACGGCCATCGAGATACCAGTAGACTAAGTCCAATATCCCGACCGCATTGTTGTTATTATCATTAAGTATGAGTCGCAGAAGAACAATCATGACCACGGAGACGAATCCTCTCGCCCGTGCGCAGAGTGGCAACGACTTGCTGTACAATCCCCGGAGAGCTCATCTCTGCGCTGCTTTGAGGAGGTCTGCTGCCTATGGAGAGCTTATTAGTACATCACCCAGCTCGGCAGCACTAGCATGCTAGCTTGGCAGGACCTACTTTTCCAGCCATAGCGTACACTGTCGAAGAAGTGTGTCCAGCAACTGCCATAGGGAATATCGAAGCGTCCACGATTCGCAAGCCTTTGACGCCATAGACTCTCAGCTTCGAATCGACAACCCCTCCCAGCTCTCTCTTCAACATCGAGCAAGTAGACGTTGAATGCTGCCACGAGCTCACAGCACCTTGTCGGATTGCTTCCGCAATTTCATCGTCACTTGAGATGTTAAGACCAGGGTGAGTTTCGTACGCGCCGATCTCCTGCATAGGAGCGGATGCGGTCCAGCCGCGTACTTTCTGCAACGCTCGCGTTGCGACTTCGAGGTCTATCCGGTGAGAGAAGGTTCCAGAATTGAGGAGGGGCGGCTTGGCTGGGTCTGTGGTATTGATCAAGATGCTTCCGCGACTAAGCGGTCTGATCATGGCGACGCAAACGATGTTGCCGCCTTCCCACGCAACTTCTTCGACAGTGGCATGCGGAGACTTGTAGAGATCGAGTAAGATGTTCATTTGAGCTTGGTAGCCAGCTTCGGTGGAGTGGTCCGCGTTCGTAGAAAGTAGAGACGTGAGGTTGATCGCAGAAGCAGATGCTATGATGTCTTGGTAGTCGCTAGTGATATTTTGCAGAGGTAAGAATGCGACTGAGCTACCTCCGAAGTGTGGAATTGTCATTGGGCCTGCGCTGTCATTACTGGCAACTTGGGCCAATCTTGATACAATGAGATGGCCTACCAGTACGATTGTCCTTGTATATCTGCAATTGCTCTGCTGCCCAGCTTGCGTTCGAGATAATCCAGTCGGGCGACGGGAAAGGGCAGTTGCTGTCTATCTCTACTCATAATCATAGACAAGCCGCAACTGCGAAGCGTGCTCAAGCAAGACCGCTCCGGCCGGAAGCAAAGGGATGGCAGAGCCTAGAGCTCTGCAGACCAAGGTCAGCCACGCGATAAGCAAGATGATGTGAGATTCCATGGTCAAAGGATGATGGGATCCAAAGTCGGTGTGTGTGCAAGGTGAAGCCGATGGCAGAAGCTGAGCGCCCACATTTTGAAGTGTTATCGTGGCACAGAACTGCACGCATGTAGTTCTTGCCCTCATCGAGCAGCCCTGCAGCATCAAATCAAGCCCTGGTGATTATTCACGCGCTCGCTGGCCAGGAACGGCTGGTAAATGGCCGGCAGATTTGCCTCTCGTAAAATCGTCTTGAGGGACAAATTGCACCTGCAGAAGAAGAAAATCAACAACAGAAGGTCTCAACTCAGTTTCAAGATCACGACATATAAATCGACAATAAAAGGAGTAAAAGAAAAGAAACAGACAGTCCCCCTCCCTTTCACAAATTTCCCCCTTCCTCCCCATTTGAGCCGTCCCGATCCCCCTCCCTTCCGGTTATCGTTCCATATAACAGACAGCCAATAGTAGTAAAAATTTCGCTTCGCCTCACCAAGAAAGCGCCTCAGAGCACCCCGCCGGATATGGAAAAAAGCAAGAGCAAGATAGGTGAACAGGCGGCGTGGCCTGTTGCGTCTTGTTCTGTTCGAGAGGAATACCAAGTTGCGCCTTTTGAACTCCCGCTAATAAGTTTTCCCTGGGTAAAAAAAAGAAGTTGTTGAGAACAATAGTCGTGCCAGAGAGAAGAGAAAAGAAGAAGTGTTTGAAGATGGCGGGTTTTCGTCGTTTTGGGCGTGTTAAGAATGGTGTTTTTGGGTTCGGGTGAAGTGTGGTAGTGATTGATGTTGGTGGAGGGGTCGAAGGTCTTGCGCTGAAAGAGTGGCAGAGGTGTCGAAGCAGTTCCGTCAAGCCCAATGAGGGGATCATCATAAGATACCAGAGTCCTTTAGTGCGTTCTGGAGAATCGTCTCTTTCACTGCGGCAAATACGAGGCGGATATTTGAGGTGTCGGTGGCTTGTGTGAGACTAGAAAGTCGTTAGCAGGGCATAATACATTTGCGAACGGGAAGTGACGTACTGTGGATAGAGGTTCAGGTGTGCTCGGTTCACTTGGTTAAAGCGCCAGAGGAGATATTTGGCCGCACGGTTCACGTCGTCACCACCTGAGTAGTCTGGGAAGTACTCTCCCAGTGGTGATTTCTTCAGTTTCTGACGGAAAAGATCCACTTTGTTAAGGAAGAGGACAATTGATGTACGCATGAACCATCGCGAGTTGACGACCGAGTCAAAGAGTACGAGTGACTCCATCATACGGTTCTGGCTAAAGTCAGCTAAGTTTCACACGGCGGCTTGCGATAAGACATACCTGGCTGCTCTCTTCGAGTAGCACTTGATCGTATTCGCTGAGTGCCACGCAAAAGATGATCGATGTGACGTTCTCGAAGCAGTGAATCCACTTCTTTCTCTCACTTCTCTGGCCACCCACATCAAACATGCTATCAGAGTATTAGCGAAGTATAAATCGCGATTAAAGGGGTACTACCCACTGTATGCTGAGTTGGCCCATCTGGAATCGTGTCTCGTAAATACCAGTGGTCTTCGTTCTTGCGCGTAAGACGTCTGCCTCTGTGGGTGTGTAGTCTGGCGATGCGATTCTATCGACTTCATCGAAGAAACTGTGCTGGTATTAGCATGTGGCGCGAGATGCGATCGGTCTGCATCGCAAGACGTACTATGGGGCCGAGTCCATCAAGTAAAACTCATTCTGGTGATCAAACACCTTGGAGATGCATGAATCCTTCCATAGACTGGCAACTGCCTGGCCTGCCCTTGGGTCAAGGTTGGCGTTGGGGTCTGGGTCTACAGTGTGCTCCATCAAGAAGTCGCAATGTTGGTTGTTCGCCGGGTTCTCGACCTCGATGTCGAACTGTCGCATGGCGCCTATGAGGGCCTTTGCGCAGTCGACAAGGTTCTTGAATATCGTGTGGCGGTAGAGCGCGAGCTCGTCGTTTGTGTAGCCATTCTGGTGTATAATCTTCATCTGTTTGACGATAGTGCTCTTGCCGCTTTCTCCCGAACCTACGAGCGCGATGTTAGCACGATTCCGCGTCCCAAGTTTTCCGCTTTGCGCATGCGTGCAAACACAGGCGCGCGTCTCTCTTACCTAGTAGCAATATCTTGCATTCACGGCGCAACTTCTTGGAATCCTCCTCAAGCCCCCGATCGATCATCTGGCTGCGCTTCTTCTGGTCGCCCTCATCGTTCCCTCCACTCGACATGCACGCACCCATCCTGACTGAATGCGGCGGCCTCTTACGGCAACCCTGCTAGAGGTGGGCGCCAAAAGCCGCGCGGGCGGTGGTGGGTGCCAGCCCACGATTGCCCTTGGTCTCCAGGCGCAGACGAGAGCAATGGCCGAGTGCGATGGCGGTGTCAATGGGCGTGTAGACGGGTGTAGAGAGGATTGCGTTGGGCGCGGCTATTGAGCTGGGAACTGCAGCGTGCCGCACGAGCTTTGTTGCTGGGTGCTGCTGCTGGGTGGGCGAGGACGAGGACGAGGACTGGAGAGAGCTCGCTTTGTTGACGTAAGGTAGCTTGCGAGGGCTCCGGGTGCGCGCCAAGCAGAGCGAGGGCGGCGAGCAGCGGTGGTGGTATATCGGGCGCGAGTAGGGGGCGGAGCGGCGCGGCGGTGGCGATGGGCGGAAGATGAATGTATGGCACAGGCGCGCGGTGGTGGTGATGCTGCAGATGGATGGATGTAGAGGGTCGAGACTGCGAGAGGGTGAAAGACAGCCTGGGGACGGACAGAGGTCCAAGGTCGGCTTGAGACTCTAAACTGGGGCACTCGAACCAGGCTGACCCTTACCACAGCTACCTAGTGATTATGCGCGGCACTCTATCTGTTCTTACTGCAGCACATCTGCACGCGCTCAGCTCGCGTACATATATATATATATGAATATATCAAGCTCTACGACACAGTCTCTCTCCTTTTTGCTGCTGTCTATAACAGCACAGAGACATCGTGCTACATGTGGCTGGCACACATCGTGGCCGCCATCGCTGGGCACACCAAACAGACCTCTGGTAAGCATTCGCTAGTTGCTCGCCGCTGCTATGAGGGAGGTACTTTACTACTTGCTGGGTGATCGGGCGAGCATGCTCTCCCTTTCTCTTCTCACCACCCACCTATTCACCGCTCCAGTCGGAGAATTTGGTTTCTTGCATGATGTGCTACCCTACGCGCGCCTCCTGTCGTGTATCGCCCGCGGTTTGGTCATACACACACGCTCCCTCTTTGTCTGATCTTGAAACCTACCATCGAGAGCGCTGTCGGTCCGAGCGCACAGTACAGTGGAGATTCTCCATGTCATTCTTCTCCACAGCGATGACGATAATGGGATGGCTTGCACGCACATACGCACAAATAACCCTACCAGCGAAGAACAAATGCAAAAGTGTCTGCAACCCTGTGTGCAAAAGGCATATGCAGTTTTGAGACACGGGAGTTCGAGGTCTGGTAACATGGTAACATGGTAGAGAGGGGCAACGTGACAACAAGGCTCTCTCATAATGTGTGAGAACCGGAAGCTCCGGTGTGTTCTGCGTGCAGAATCAGGTACGATCTCTGCATGACGACGACGATTGAGATGGCTTGCTAATTCGAAGGCTGACTTTGACGAGTCTGCAAGAACTTCGGGTCTCCGTGCATGCATGGAGGAGATGTGTCGAGCTAGATTGCACAATCTATGTTGACCGTAAGTGCCGCATGATGATTGGGTGAGTAAGGCTGAGGACCTTGGTTCCAAGACGTGGTGCCAATGACCAGCGCTCAGCGGTCGACTGACGGTCTCGTGGGAAATGGAATTTTGAGTGCTCCGTTTCGTAGGAGAAGGAAGATGAGACGGAAACACAAGTGTCTTTAAGAACAGACGATCTCAGCAGATTAGCATCAGGACTGCAACGCAACCCATTTCGTTTCAGCGCGGCGCAATGCGGAAGACGCGACTGTGGAGATGCGCCACAGACGAGCAGCCTTTGGGGGAGGGCCACATGGTCAATATGATATCATCGCAGAAGACTTTCCATTAGCTTAGCTTCAACACAGAATGGTTGCTTTCGGAGAAGGCCCCGTACCCGACTGTACTTTCCATACTTTTCAGTAGGTACCTCGACTTGAGGAAAGCACAGCATCGAGGACTCATGATATACATGGCTATCAATATCAGTGCTCTCCCCTTTTTGCCTGTATGTACTGTACTGTACTGTACTGTACATCTCTCCAAACCATAATACTCGTCATCGTCATAGTCGCACGTGTGCAGGCACGCTTGTGCGCTTGCCCCACGGAGCGTGCCACGATCTTTGCTGATATATGTCCTGTGGCTGAAGCGACATCGAATCGGGATCGGATACCTTCCAAGTTTAGTTGGCAACGGCCAGAATATTGATGAACGGACGTGACCCGCTATTCGCGATATTTCCTCGTTCCACCGCCAGTCCAGGACGGCATTCTGTTGTCTTTCCCCCTCCTACTCCTCCTCCTCCTCCTCCTCCTCCTCGCCCCTCCTCTGTCAACAATCACCACCACCGTGACATCCCCCAGGAGCGCGTTTCCCTCCATTCACCTCCCACCCCGCACCACGCCACGCCACTACCACGCCACGCCACTCCAAAGCCCATCATTGTCACTCGGCATAAGATCGTCAGGACCGGATCGCCGTTCCCGCACCGAGAAATAAATAATCAACACTTCCCTGCTGCATCACAACACACTTGCATCGACCTCCCAACCACAGAAGGTGCGTCGCAAACCTCTGCCTCCATCCAGCGCCTGTCCCACGCGCCTAAACCTCGTTTCTCCCGTCCGCGGTGAACATCAGCTTATCGAGTTAGCCTTGACGCCACTGTGACCGAGCCAGCCCCACACCATTCGACCTACTAGGCTTGCAAGCCCGCCAACTTCGCAACCACTGCCGCTACAACAACCACTCTCCCTCTTCACAGACACCCACCCGCGGTCTTACTCCCTCGAAGCACCCTCATCATGGCGGAATTCGTGCGTGCCCAGATTTTCGGCACCACCTTCGAAATCACGAGCAGGTATGGGCAAAAACAACGTCATACGCGCATCGGAGGGGCATAGCGTGGGCTAACGACGACGTCAGATACTCGGATTTGCAGCCTGTGGGCATGGGCGCCTTCGGACTTGTATGGTGAGTTGTTTGTGTATGAGGCGCAGGTGGAATCCAAACTCACCGCTACAACCAGTTCCGCAAAGGATCAGCTCACCGCGTCGCCCGTCGCAATCAAGAAGATCATGAAGCCCTTCAGCACACCCGTTCTGTCCAAGCGCACATACCGCGAGTTGAAGCTTCTCAAGCATCTGCGCCATGAGAACGTACGACCTGGCATCCCTTGTTGGATGGACTTGAGCAGTCTCGCTAAACAGATAACAGGTCATCAGCTTGAGCGACATCTTCATCTCTCCTCTCGAGGACATGTATGTCGGTAGGTGAACACGCCATGCCTCTTGGATTTAACTCCTCTGACAGCTTTAGTCACCGAACTTCTCGGCACCGACTTGCACCGTCTCCTCACCTCCCGCCCGCTTGAGAAGCAGTTCATCCAATACTTCTTGTACCAGATTCTGGTGAGTTTCGAAGAATCTAATCTTCACAATACACAAGCTGACTGTTCCAGCGTGGTTTGAAATACGTCCACTCCGCCGGTGTTGTTCACCGTGACCTCAAGCCCTCCAACATTCTAGTCAACGAGAACTGCGATTTGAAGATTTGCGATTTCGGCCTCGCCCGTATTCAGGACCCTCAGATGACCGGCTATGTGTCCACCAGATACTACAGAGCGCCCGAGATTATGCTCACATGGCAAAAGTACGACGTGGAGGTGGACATCTGGAGTGCTGGTTGCATCTTCGCCGAGATGCTCGAGGGCAAGCCTCTTTTCCCCGGAAAGGACCACGTCAACCAGTTCTCCATCATTACCGAACTCCTCGGTACGCCCCCAGACGATGTTATCAGCACCATCTGCAGCGAGAACACCCTGCGATTCGTCCAGTCTCTTCCCAAGCGTGAGCGCCAGCCGCTCAAGAACAAGTTCAAGAATGCCGACCCGCAGGCGATCGAGCTATTGGAGAAGATGCTTGTCTTCGACCCGCGCACGCGCATAAAGGCTGGCGAGGCGCTTGCCGACCCATACCTTGCGCCTTACCACGACCCGACCGATGAGCCCGTTGCCGAGGAGAAGTTCGACTGGTCGTTCAACGACGCGGATTTGCCTGTGGACACCTGGAAGATTATGATGTGAGTTGTTGTCTGAAGACTTTGGAGGAGAAATATTTTCCATTAACATTGGCTAGGTACTCTGAAATTCTCGACTACCACAACGTCGACACAAACGGCGACCCTTCAAACGAGGCTCATGGCGAGGTTCCAAGAGCTGCATGATCTACTGGTTAGGTGCGAAATTGTTTGGCAGACATATCAATCACGGCGGCTCCAGCGGCTGTTTCGGCATGTCTGAAGGAAATATAACTCATCACGATTACTACTGAAAGGGCATGAAGGGAAGACAGGTACACAATGCTATGCCTAGGATATCTTGGGGGGACTGTTTTTTTCTTTTTCTTTTCACAACGACAAAGAGGAAGAACCCGCGGGCATGAACTTGGGCGGGAGCAGGGAAAAGACGCGCATCTCGGATTCCGTTGCGGCGGGCCGAGCTCTCCAATAGGGAGCAGTAGATGGAATGGAATACGATCAGCTTTATACCGTACATCGATTTGCCTTTTCTATAAAAACCTATCACATGTTCTTGATGACTGATGGCTTACCTTGACCTCGGCCTTGGAAGGGTCAAGTCCCATGATATGAACGTACCCATATATGCCAAGGCCCCTCTGACCTCACCGCAAGTGTGTCCAACGTACCATCGTACTTAGCTAGGTAGCTTCGTTGTATGCGTTGTCCGCGCAGATCCCACGACTAGGTTGCCTTCGAAAGCCTTCTCACCCCTCACTATAACGCTTAGCCCAACCGTTCCAACATCCACGGCAATAAAGAAGAAAAACACAAGAGCCAACGGGCCACGCCAAAGCATGAAGTCTCCCGCCGAAAGCTGATTTCGAAGAACCTATTCCCATTGTTCCCTACTTAATACATCCCCTCCACCCAAACTCCCTCCCACTTCCTCCACCAGACCGAGGACCGAAATCGGCCAGCCTGGTTCTGGCACACGAGTCCTCTCCCGCGACAATGTCTTCTACCCCACCAACATCCTTGTCTAGGGAGCACTTCACGCCTCTGGTATGCGTCGTCGACTTCCACCACGCCCGCGGCCCCGAAATCGAACACTGGATCGGCGCGCCGCCCGGCCGCGACCCAGCCGAAGACAACGACTGGGGCCTCATCCCGTACATGGCACTGCCGGACGGCGCGCACTCGCTCACGGAGGAATTCAGCTACTTTACGCTCGTGCACAAGGGCAAGAAAGAGAAGGAGGAGGGCGCAGCAGAGGAGGAGACCTCGGTCTTTGGTATCAGCTGTACGCAGCAGCTCGACGCTTCGAAGCTGCTGTTCAAGAGCGAGGATGTGACAAGGAGTGCTGTGCAGAAGGCTGTTGTTGCGCTGACGGATCGGCCGGGGGAGTTCGGGATGTTGAGGGAGAAGTTGAGTGTTGTTACGCGGGCGTGGTTTGCGCAGAGAGATTTTCGGGATGTGGAGATTTTGGAGGTAGGTTAGTGGGACTGCTGGTGTCTCCCTCAGTGCGATTGTTCGCGGAGGCCTCTGAGAGGTGTTGAGAAAGGTCTGGGTCTTGGGAATGTTGGAACATGTGCTGATTTGTGACTTCGTGTTGTAGCGATTCCAGGAGAATCTGGTGCATGAAGCTGAGCAGAACGATGAGGAGAGAGATCAGTACTTCGGGTTGTCTCTGAGGGAGCTGCTGCACACGTATAAGTGGCAGACACTGGTGCTGTTCAAGTGTCTTTTGCTCCAACCAAAGGTATTGGCACAACGAAAAACTTGGCGATCACGGACTAACATACCACGACAGATGCTGTTCTTTGGCTCACATTGTGAAAAAGTGTGCCAAGTACAATTCTCCTTATTGTCTCTCATACCAGGCCTTGTTCGAAATCTACAGGACTGTGCGGCACCACATCTAGACCGATATGGACGGACCGTACGACCACAGGATAGTGTGAGGACGAGCGACCGGACCTCGCTTCTTGCGTATATGGGTCTGCCATTACAAATATTCGGCAAGGGTAGCCTTTTCGGCCCTTATACGCCCTTGCAGCAGCTTGACACTTTGACGGACGAAGGCACGAAGAGCTACATTCTGGGTAGTACCAACAGCATCCTGCTTAGTCAAAAAGAGCGCTACTGCGATATTATGATCAACCTCGACGAAGACGTCATCGAAGTCTTGTCTCCCAGTTTACGGCAAGCAACGACACTTTCAACAGCGGATCGACGGTGGATAGATTTTCTTACCCAGGCCGTGAACGAGACGTGGGACGAAGCAGACCCATCGAGGCCGAAAACACACGGCTACGCTGGAAGCGAGGAGTTCATCCGTCTGCAGTTCGAGGAATACCTGTTCGCTTTCCTTGCAGCTGAGAAGTATCACCAATACCTGAGCAAGCAGAATGTCAGCGACCCCAAAGCCCTGCTTGCAGAGGTTGAGGGCGACCCATCCATCGAGTTCGCACCCACATTCCGCGACGCATGGCAACAGACCGAGAACTACAAGCTCTGGCAGCGCCTCACCGACCTCCACCTCTTCGACATCGTCGAACCCAGGCATCCTTGCGCCGGCGGTCTGACCATTGAAGACGTCCAACGCCGCCTAGCCACACAAGTCGCCGAGCTGCACCTCGACGAGCGCTTTAATCAGACACGAGAAGTCGTGAATGAGCGCATCGCAGCAGGCCGCACCCAGGTCACATCCGCTTTCAACAAAGTCTGGGCGGACATAGAAGTCATGCGCGAGGCTCAGCGCAAGCGCAGCGAAGAAGCAAGAGCTGCTGCCGCTGCTGCTGCTCCGCCGGCGGCTGCAGAAAGCGAGAGAGCGCCTCCACAACAAGGTGCTGCGCAACAAGCGCAAGCGAACGTGCAAGCTGCGAGCCAGCGAGCTTCCGCTTATCTGAGCTCTTGGGGCTCGTGGGCAGCGGAGAAGAGGAAGCAGGGCTGGAGGGCAAAGGCAGAAACGCCAGCTGCTCCGCTTACTTCTGCGCCTGTAGCGGAGAGGGTGAGTGTAGGAGAAAGACCGCATGTTACCACCATTTCGGAACTTGAGGGAGGGACGGTGGAGGATGCAAAGACGCTGCCGACAGGTGATGCTGGCGCGGCAGGTGGTAAAGCAACATGAGAGGAAACGAGGCACACGACGTAATGCGTAAGAATCATCAATTATAGTTCGCAGCATGTATGATCACAGGATCATATACTAAACGATTTGCAACCACACTTGACATGTTATCTTCATAGGGCTTACTCTCCCCGATGATCGCTGTAGAGCAAGATGACGCCCGAGTTTACGATACCAAAACTCTTTCCTCCATTCCAGCTCACTCGTCTCCAACCCAAGAGTATTCACAGTGGTCGGAGATCTCCCAATACTTCGAGTTCTCCTCGCACTTCGTCTTAGGCCAAAGCATGCCGTCCAAACCATGCTGACCAGAAAAATCGCCACCTAGCTCAATCATACCTTTGCCACGGACGTAATAGCTTCCACTAACAACCTCCATAGCAAAGAAACACGGCGGCGGGACGTCAGATTCCCAGACCTGCGTGGGCTCGGCGTCGCCGATGTGCCCGTCGTGTTTCTCCCAGCAGGTGACGGCGTTCTTCATCGTCCAGTAGGGGTCCATGTTCCAGCTCTCCCACATCTTGTTGGCGATGAGATCGTTGCCGCCTCCGAGGGTGCTATCGTCGGCGCCGTTCCAGGTAAGAAGGTCCATGCATCGAGACTTCTCGTCGTCCCAGGCGTTGTTGGGTTCGATGCATTTGTCCTTTTGGACGTCGGTACGGAGGACGACGAACATCTTCTTGTATAGGCGCCCCATTTGCCAGAGGAGCGATTGGCTCTGATGTCAAACTTTGGTTAGCGAATGGCTTGTGCGAGGTGATCTTGCAGAGGAATGGAACGTACGGTCTTCTCCTGGAACTTTTTGGCGAATTGTTCTGCTTCGACGGTGTTGCTGTGTTCCTTGAGCCAGCTGCCCCAGCCAAATACTTGGACCGCAGGGTCTGAGGGAGTTTGAGTGTTAGCAAACCGCCTATAATCCTTGGTCACGACTTATCTGCTTACTGTCAACGCCGCCGTGGCGCATGTTGTCGGGAATGATATCCTGCGATTGTCCTGGTCTGCCGAACACAGCACCCACGAGTTGGGAGATGATGTCGTTGGTCTTTGTGATAGTATGCTCGACCATCTTGTCGATCTTGGCTGCTGATTTGAGAGTGTTATCGGGAGCAACGCTAGGGAATACGTGTCAGTCACTGATAGCTGGGTCGCGATTTGATACTGCTCAAAGTTTCACCTTCCTGTGTCCAATGTGCTCAATATGCTGAAGATTCCAGAAACCGCACCAGCAGTCGCGCCGAAGGGACCACTCGCAAGTCCAGCCGCACCTCGATGCCAACTGCAGAGCCGAAGATCGAAAGCAGGTCCGGGGACTCGTCTGATGTTCCATCGGGGATGTTAAGGATCTCCTGGATCTGGCTTACGCTCACGGCGCTTTTGAGAAAATTGTTGTTCACGTCTTTCTCGAAAGACGCCATGTTGGTGTGGAAGTTTCGCAGGGAAACGAAGAGGTAGAAGAGGCCGCCTTTGTTGACTGCGTTGAGTTGATCTAATCATGTGACCATCAGCAAGTTGAGCAGTCAGATTGAGGGAGAGTGGTCATGTCTACGTACCGCACATATCGCCTGGTGTATCACATGTAGCCCCCGTCGTCCTGCAGTCGAAGTTGCTGTAGTCGCGGTTTCCTAGGAGCTCTCGGAACAGACTCTGCGCCCACATCGTGTGGTCGGTGTTGGAGTTGATATAGTCGTTGGCATACTGTTCCGCCCCTGTATTATACCAGAAGGTGCCCTTGTCTTCGATGTCACTGTAAAGTATGTCTGATGAGCAGTCTGGGAGCTTTCGATCGCGCAACTCCTGGGTGAGAGTTGCATTGGCCACTGAGAGTAGCGGCAGGAGAGCAGACAGCCATCTTCGCTGAGTGACCATGATGATCTGCTTGACAGAGTTGATGGTAAGGAATCAAGGAATGAGGAACTTGTTGTTGTTTGAGTTCGGTCTACCTTGTGGGAACATGGCGACGATCTTATAATGTCGGACTTGCCCTACGCTGTACGTTGTGACCTGACTCTGGTCGGGAAATAACAGTGAGCTTCATGATTCCTTCGTGTTGCTATCAAACAGACCAGGACATTGTAATTATGGCAAACTCCGCCGCTCTCAAGAATACAACATAGTGCAAGGAAGTACTATGCGACTTCAGCTCAGCCGGAGTGTGTCCCGGGCTGTAAATTTGGAGTGTTTCAAGATCGATCTGCTCCACATAGTGCTTCTCGAGCGCTTCTACAGACGAAGCCCTACGCTTGGTCGGTGTCGGCTTTCGCCCCTTTTATTGCCTTTAATATCGATCGAAAATCCTGGTGGATAGGTTCCCGTCAAATGCCAGATTTAGGAAGGACTTCACAATCGCACAGACTTCGCCTTGATCGCGACGTTGCGATCGCCGAAGATAAACCTCCTAGCACGTTCAACTAGTACTTATCTATCAATAGCCCATGATAGGATTCTATCTGTGCCACTGCTTCGCCTCTCTCGATGACTACCTGTAGATCTCAACATCTCGGGTCAATGACGCTAGGGTCCTAATACTTTCTTGAGCTAGTGTTGCCTTCCTCAAAACTCTTCTTTCCGCTATCGGATGATATGCTGACAACGTCGAAGAACTGACACTCTGTTGTAAAATTTGTAAATACCGTTGTGACCACGACTTTTCAACTCCCTAGACAGCAGATTGCTTTCTAGTGATATCAGTAGGTTCGTCGCTGCCTTGTTGTCACGCACGTAGCGGTAGTACTACTACCGAATTTGTTAAGAGCGGTAGACAATATAAAAGACGCTACCGACAAATGATGCTAGAGTGGCCGGTGGTAAAAGAGCATGAGAGTTTTGAACAAGGTACACGATGTAATGCGTAAGATCAAGCATATTTGGCAGCGATTGTGACCATAGAGACCCCTACTGATCGATGGCAACCACAATTGACGTTCCTACCATATCCGAGCTGGCAACTGAAGACGGAAGCGTTGATTTCAATACGACGATCAATTTGTATAGGCTGCTCACTCCTATGTGTGTGTATCTTAACATGCAATACATGTAAGTTACGTGTAACGTTACATGTATTTTCTATGCCACACGTAGGGTTAGTGTTGGTGCTACCAGTTCCACGACATAAATTGCTTAAACTGTTACATTACCACGCATATCACTTTTGATCCACTACAAATCATCATTACATCCGTCCATAAGGGTGATTAGTTAACCTAGTGATGTGTATATAGCGCAGGCACCTTGTCGACGGGAATTCTGCAAACAATGAGGAACAATTTCTGAGCTTTGTGACACACCTATGCATATGCTCACATTCTAGCGGCGACGAAGCCAAGATATCTGCACAAGAATCGATATTACGAGGAATTAAACGTTAAATTGTTTGGACTAGCCCAAAAATATCTGGATCTAGATCTAGAAGGAGAAAAAGCCAAATTTCGTAATACACAAACCACTATAGCGGTCCAAAATTGCCCTTGAAAGAGAGAAAAAAAAACGAAAAATACACACAACACCTGTCTTTGTCGAAGTGTAGCAAAAATTGTAGCAAAAATTGTATAGTCAAGTACAAGAAGCCAGCCACAAGTCGGCTGGAACGGAAGTGGGCGATGTTTTGAGGGGGTATCGTAGAAGCGTGCAACAAGGATGGAGGCATTTGCCAGCCTTGAAGCTTCAGGAGGCGTAGTAGTCGTGAGATAGAGGATTCGTGTATTGCTGGTGTTCGTAGCCGGTGGCGATTGTGCTGGTATGAGGAGGAAAGGGACCTGGGTTCCCCGAGTCAAGGGTGCGAAGATCGTGATTCGTGTTCGTGTTCGCGTCTTGTCTCTGTTGTGGCGGTTGCAAGTATTGTGCCATGGCGTAAGGATTTCCGATGTCGAAGGGGTCGAGGCCGTTGGTTACGCTAGCGTTTGGGTATAGATGTGCCTTAGACATCTGCAGGAGTGTCTGTTGATACTGCGGCATGGAGGTGCAGTTCCAGTTGTCGAAGGTGCCGAAATCGTTGCTCGCGCTCATATTCGTATTTTTTTGTACGCTTTGCACCTGCTGAAGTGGCAGAGGATACTGCGACAGGTACTCTGCATACCAGCTGTCGAGTGCGTTAGGAATATCGTCCACGTTTGGGTTTGCGTGTGGAAACGCGTATGCGTTCTGCCCCTGTAGTAGTGTCTGCGATGGAAACTCGATGTTATCCGCAAAATATGTTTGTGTTCCATACTGAAATTCAGCAAAACCGTTGAAGATTTCGTCTGGAACCCCATTTGAAGATTGGGTGTGGTGTCCAAGTGGAGATGGTGCATTGAATGTGTCGCCAATGGGTGTTGCGCCCGACGACCCCAATGCGACCCAACGCGAATCGGCATGACTGACGCCACCCATAGATAGGTAGCGGGTTTGAGCCTGTTCACCTAGTTGACTCTGCTGGTGTCGTGCGAAAGCTTCCTCGGTGAAGCCGGAGTCTGCAATCTCCACTCTCGCTTGATCGATTGGTGTGATGCAGTTGAGTGCATTGTAAGGGACCGAGCATTTGCGCTTCCTGGACAAGCGGACGGGCTGTGTGGGGATTTCGGCGACGGCTTCATCGTCGATGAGAAACAATACCCTGAGCTGGGCAACCGGAGATTCTTTCACGCCGCCTGGTTGAGGCCTGCAGAGGATCTCAGAGCACTTACCGAGTACATTGACTAAGTCGACGACGTTGTTGAGATTTGGGCTCATGTCGCCATCGTTGAGCGCTTGCCACCTTCCCGCGAACTCGGGGTTGATCGTAAAATACTCGTACAGTATGTTTATCAGTTGCCGTTTCATTGCGTCTTCCCGAAATTGTGTCGTCCAGGCCCGAGGTGTCACATAGTCACGTCGTGTAGACTCGATGTGGATGTCGTCAGGTTTGAAACTTCTCATGTGATTCGTGAAAGCCTTTCGATCGTGGAACACAGCGCCGTAGTAGTACGGAGACGCCCAGAAAACCCTATCACCCTTGAGGCCTGGGCAAGAAGGGTAATGTTTGAGCAGTGTCTGAACTGTGCCCCAACAGCATACACATGGCATGAGAAGCGGATTGGAAGAAGTTTCTGATTGCGTCGGAGATACAGCTGTAGTGATGTCGGAGGTCGTCGGATGTACGACCGATGAGGTGTTGAGAGCTGTCATTGAAGTTGCAGCGGTATTAGGTATGGCTGCAGTCGATGTGAGCGAAGTTGCCAACGAATCGTTTGACGTTGCAAAGGCATTAGACATTATGGAGCCTTGGATAGTAGCGGCATGGTTGCTTGCGTGGCCTGTGAATGTTCGGCATGGCTGGTCTGGCAGGTTCATCGATGAATGGGCCCTGCGATTGGAAGGGTGTGTGTTAATCCCCATGGTAGCGGCGTTACGGCCCCTTCGAAGTATGCCTTATGGTGGAAGGCTGGCAGTCGATCCTGATGTGATGCCGAGTTGTCCTGGACGAGGCTGTTGAGAAATGTGACTTTGTTGGTGAGTTGCTGTCGTAGCAGTAGTTTTCATGGCAAATGAGTGTAGTGTAGGCAGGTATCGACAGCTGCTCCAGCTCCAGAGGGGGAAAAGAGGCGGGTGGAAAAGAGTGACGACGCAGGATGTGCGGGAATGTAGAGTAATGATGAAGGAATAGGAGTGTGTGGCATGGTTGTGAATTGGGGCGATGCCTGATATTTATGATAGCCATCAGCAGAAGGTCTGCAGAAGCACTGACAGTCGTTCGCGTCGTCCATGTTATTCGCATGCGGTTTATGGCATCGCAGCGTGTGGCGTGGAGAGGTGGAGCCCTTGTCACGGAGGGTTTGCCCGCGCGGATAGGGATGGTGAAACGTCCAGGGGACCCTGCAGGCGCAGCGTCCACACTCAAGCCACACTGCTGGCATCCGCATCCATACGGATAGCAGGCTCTAAACTCAAACTCAATCTGGTGACTGCTGTAGCCTTCACGTGGCAACAAGGGTGATATTTCGCGCGTTGGCCTATAAGCAAGCCACCACCACCCATTGTAGTTGTAGCGGCCCGCCAGATGGGCGGACGGCATAACCGGAGTAGCTTCCACCACTGTGTCACTACCAGAACTGGCGTCACTACTACTGCCATTACGATCATCTTCGTGGTATCGTTTTGATCGCTGGCACCTGGGCCTCGCAATCCGAGCCTGCCGACCCTTCCTCGTTGGTTTGCACGCCCTTGAAGCAGATCGCGATTGTGTCGTGACACCCCCACCTCGCGATACCGTTTCTAGGATCCTAAAAACCAGACCACCGTGGCACCGACGGAAGTGCACGCTGCGCCCAGGGCTGTAGCGTTGCTCGATCTCAAATATATATATATTGTGAAAGTACACGTTCAATTCGAACTGTCAAGCAAACTTTCACCAACTCAAACATATCCTTCCCCTATACATTCTCGAGGAATGAGCGGCAACACACAAGGTGAGTATGTCAATGCCATGGGCTCATCGTCGATTCTCACAGACGGTATCCCGGGTGCACATCACCACGCCAGTTCAACGGGCCCTCGTGTTTTAGCACCCTGTAAGCGTTGCGCCGAACGTCGCCTGGTCTGTCTTTAGCTAATCGTTGCAGCGACTCCTCAGCGCACCGACGATAACGGCGGAGAGCTGAAGAAAGGCCAACGTTTGCGCAAGCGACTCGGCGCGCTGGGATGCGGCTTGCTTCGTAGCGTGACCGTAACGCTACTCACTTTCGGGCTCGATCAAGCTGTTGCTTAGGGCATCGCCGTGGCGGTGAGGAGGGTGTCTGCAAGACATCTGACGAGCGCCGATGCTTCCAAGTTACACCGGCCCCTCAGCTCACGTTTCCCCGGCACAGAAAGCAAATTTGCGGTGCGGATCGGCAGGCAAGGCAAACATTATTGGGCAATGTTAGATAACCAAGGAACGGTTTTTGATGATGTCGACGAGATCTGCACCAGGCACGCCATCCTTGAGCCAATCTCGTCAGTTCCAGAACATCTCACAAACACTCGTTACGAGCGGACCGCCGAATGCTTGCGAGACGAGCGCCCGGCAGGCATGAGTGTTCGCGTTTTGCAGTGACGTGTGTGAGACAGTAAGGCTGCAGGTTCCCCTGTTTCCTCAATTACCGGCCCCTGATGCTTGCTGCAAAATTCCGCCTACGCCAGGGTGACAAGGAGGCACCAAGTATTGCATGTTTTTCTTCAGTAAGTAGAAGTATTCTTAGCACCGAGACAGTCTCGACTGCCACAACACAATACACGCTCGTTTCTCCCACGAACACGTTCAACGGCGACGAGAACCCGCGGCCCGGGCCTTGGAGGATGCAATCCAAGATGCAGTCTAATCTCGCCAGAGTTCACAGGTGCCGCCATCTGTGCTGTCGCCGCCCCGCGGGGAGCCCTGTCGTCTGCCGGCCGGTCTCGATGGCAGCATACAGTATTTTGTTCGCCTTCCGAAGCCCTGACAGGGATTGCGAAAACTTCGCACTCCCCTGTCAGGCACCGTGCATTCAAAATCCTGGCAGATTGAGCATGCGGCACGGCAGACGTCTCCGGGGCGTGACGCATTCATAGACTCGGTGCATGCGCGCGCCGGAGTGTGAAGCCGTTGAAAGGCTGCCCTGTGCTGCGGACCTGGGTCGTTAGTGACAGCCTACTCGAGCCCTCCATAGCAGCAAGGCTCCAGGCGGATGAGAACCTACAGTTATGACCGTCGAAATGACGGCCTTGTCTCAGATGACTGTCGCGTTCAACATTCCATGATCAGTGATACCGATTCCGAGAGCGACGAATCTCGGGAATCGTACATGTAGACTTGCGAATACTTTTACTTGCTACGATACTGGCGACACAATCCATGCAATGGCAACAGCAACAGTCCCGAGCACTATTGCGATAGCTATCATCACAACGCCATTCCCAACGTCATACCGTCCATACATCTGCAATGCCACTCCCGCGTTTGGTGAAGACGGACCCTTCAGCATATCGTGAGTAGCAGATTCAACGCGATGCCCAATCAAGGTGTCTGGGGCCTCTTTTCCGTGTGCAATCCCTTCGATACTTGAAGTAGAGAGAAGAGTGTCCGGATCGATAGCTTTCAGCTTCTCTGCCAGTGCAGTGAGAGCTCGATCTGGCTCAGCCTGCTTTGCACCAGTAGTCGTGCTACCGTCCTGCAACCGCCGCAGAAATTGGACGATAGCGTCGCGTCTGACAACTTCCGGGGCACTGTCTCTGTGCTTGTCCCATGTAACCTTATCCTTCATGGTGTTTGCGTCATTTTTTGCTAAGAGCTCATCATTAGAGACCCGGGCCGCTTTTTCT
Source organism: Cladosporium cucumerinum (assembly GCA_023634325.1). Taxonomy (NCBI): domain Eukaryota; kingdom Fungi; phylum Ascomycota; class Dothideomycetes; order Cladosporiales; family Cladosporiaceae; genus Cladosporium; species Cladosporium cucumerinum. The sequence goes on from JALDQA010000003.1 coordinate 1,110,214, forward strand.
TTCAGCTCCTCAGCGCATTGGAGATGAGTTTGACCATTGAACACGTCACGGAAATTAGTGTCGACGCCAGACTGCACAAGAAGCTTCACCGACGCAAGGTCACCGGACTCTACTGCAGCTCGGAGAACATCTGGTCGGATATCTTCACCTGGAGGCAGAGATGCGCCTTGCGATATCAGATAGACGCAAAGATCAAGACGTTGCCATCGTTGAGCGAGCTCAAATGGCGTCAGACCCCATCTATCTCGATGGTCGACGTCGATGCCAGCCCGACATAACAGCTTGAGTGTCTCGACCGAATTCTGTTTGATCGCCAGATGTGCGCAAGTCTGCCCGTCGGCGTCGACGTCAGACAAAAATTGCTTGCTGCGTGGCAATAAGAGCGAAAGGACTGCTCGGCAGAAATCCTCCGGGAGTTCCATAGCATGATGCAATATGGTAGAGCTGGAGTAGTGGGCAATCTCCGGGAGAAGCGGGTCAGGTAGCTGATCAAGTGCGGTCTTGAAAGCATCCACCTTAGCAGCATTCAGCGCCATCCTGAGGGTAGTCGGCGTGCTGCCAGTGAGATTGTTGGGATCGATCGCATTGGTTGAAGTGAAGAGAGCTTTGACATGCGAGTCCCAGAGGTCTTGGGATGCCCGTCTAGCTCTCATTCCGGGAGTGTATCCCTGGTCGTCTTTCAGTGTTGGGTCGGCACCGGCGTCAAGCAAAAACTTGATCGTTTCGACATGCGAAGTGTCGGAGAGCTTGTCACAGATTGCATGTAGTGCTGTAGCCTTATACTTATCGAGAGAGTCTATGCTGAAAGAAGCTTCCTTCGCAAATCGAGTGTGGAATAGTGTCACGATTGCGCAGATTCCCTCGGTTGCGGCCAGATGCAGAAAGGTGCGCCCGTAGGTATCCGTATACAATTGATGAAGACTTCCTTGAACGTAGATTCGAAGTAGCTCAAGCTTGCCCGAACTAATTGCGCTCACGATGGCATCGTCAGATGGGAGCGGTGCGCGGCTGTCAGCCATTAGCATGGCTGCAATGGTGTTTATGGATCCCGAATTGTGGTCGTAATCCAGAAAGTCTTCCACAAGCCAGTCAAGAGCTGTGCGGTCACCAGAATTATCTCGCAATGACAAATCAGTATCAGCACGCGCAAGCAACTGATGAATACAATCGACCTGCAGGTTCTGTACCGCCCTCGAGAGAGCTGTGCAGTTCCATCCATCGACAGCATTCACACGGATGTCTGCACGACTCAAAAGCCTCTCCACCATGCCATCACGGCCGAGCTCTGCTGCTTTGACCAAAGGTGTCCTGTCGTTTTTGGCAGTGCCTCTGAGATTGACATCTGTCGTATCTTCGGAGACCAGTAGTTCAAATACGTCTGCGTGATCGAACCCAATAGCTTCGAGCAAGGGAGACTTGCCGATCTTTGTCAAGTGATTGGGGTTGGCGCCAGCCTTGAGAAGCAGCCGAACCATCTCGAGGTGCCCTTGACGACAAGCATAGATCAGTGGTGTCTGGTTGTATTGTTCTTCGATTGGGTCGACTGACAAGGCTGCATCAATGAGTAGAGCAACAATTCCGTGTAGGTCGTAGAATGCACAAGCATGCATCGGCGTGATGCCACCGCTGACATCCCACATCGACACTGTCATGGATGGGACGTGCCAAGCAATCTGCATTGCACAATCCAGTCGCTGAGCATCACCCAGCAGCTCCAGAACTCGTACAACGTTCCTCGCAGTAGGCTCAACATGCTGGGCATGAAGGGCCCAATAGCAAGCGGCGTAGGATGCGAACGGATACTCCTTCAGTGCGTCATCGAGCTGAGAAGACATGGTGAAGGGTTTGGCAAACTTGTCGAGGCTCAAGTACGATACGCAGGCGTCAAACATCATCTGGCTCGCATCAGGAAGGGTCTTTTCTGGATGACTCTTGATGTAGACCGACAAGGTGCGATGAGAAAACCCCACACGAAAGGTGTCCGACTGCCACCCAGGATCAATGCTCAGTAAGCCAGCAGTGTCTCGCCGAACAACTTCCTGACGGCAACAGCGGCCTATGAAGTCTGACAGCGAACGACTACCGACAACAATTGCTGCAGCATGGGAGAGCTGGTCAAATTGGAGCACGTCCATAGCGGCCGCTACAATGGAAAGATGGTCGCGAGCGACTTGAGCTCCACTGCCTTGCAGACATCGTGCCAGCTTCTCATGGTATTGGTCTTCGATATCGGGCAGCGAGCCGAACTGAAGTCTTTTCAACAGCGATAAAGCACCATGTGTGTGGCGCTGCTCCTTGAGTCGATCGAGGAACATATTGGCGTGCAAAAAGTTGCCGTCGGCTGCTTCAGCTATCTTGGCCGGTATCGTGTCCCAAGTATCGACGCCAATATCCGCCTTGACCATAGCCAGCAGTGGTGCGTTACCAGCATACATGTAGTCATCATCTCCCACGTCTCCTCCGGTCGAAGCATCTTCCAGAAACTGTTTTGAGAATTTTTCCATGTCTCGCGAAGATGCCCTGATTTCAAAATGTATCCTGCTGGGAATTCTGAGGACATGGCTTGCATCTTCACAAGTGAGTTGTTTGTTGACAAAGCAGTCCTGGCATATCTCGATACCTCTGCCAAAAGGCCCATGACACTTTTTGCATTGCCAGTACACGATCAAGCGATCCCAAGGGCCAGGACCAATTTGATGTCGGTAGCAGAATGCATTGTCGCTCTCAATTCGATGCTCGTGCACTTCCGTACTGAAGATACACACGCCGTGGCTCCGGAAACGGCGGATCTCAGTATGGATAGTATCCAGACAGCCTTCTGCTTCGTCGATCGCATCTATGACTAGAAATTTGTGTTCGTTTTCAGACAACTCTTCTAGTAGTAGGTCTCTTGCCACGTGCTCATCAAGCGGGCGTTTGCCAGTAAATTGAGAGTTCTGCCATGCTCCAAGTACTCGCTGGGGTATTTTCACAGGCTTCGCAGTGGTAATGAGCTGCCTGAGAAGGCTGCATAAGACTGAAGTCAGACTTTGGCGTGTGGAGTTCTTGTAGTTGAAGAAGAGGGATAGCACGGGCGTCGCCTGCCGATCGTATCTTTCGTGCAAGTCGCGCAAGACAGCTTGGGCTCTGATACTCTAATTTTGATCAGCAGGTGCTATCTCGCAAGGTAATACGTCACAGGTATTCGGTCTTGAGCATCAGGTGAAGCGAGAAATCTACCCAAGTGAAGCCATCCTTTAATTCTTGGAGCTCGAGCGGCAAGTATGGCCATTCGATATACACCCTCATGGCGGTTGTGTCGGCTTTGATAAGACCGGGAGCTCGGGAGTAGACCCAAAATTCCTCTTGGGGGCGATTACTTACCTTACCAGCACCTGGTTTGCCATAGCAGTTCAATTGCCATAACTTATGCTCGTGCCATTGCGCGTACACGGCATCAGAATGTACAAAACTAGCATTCTCAAGTACAAGCTTGGCAGCAGGATGTAGCGGGCTGCTGAGACTATCTGCACAGATCCAGTCCAGTATCTCGATATTGTTGTTAGTATCCTTGTCATACTTGAGTTCGCGCAATAGATTCGTAGATTCAAGCTGCTGCCCTGCTTGATCATCGTTCAGCATATCCCGCATGTGCCTGAGATGGGAGGTAACCTGATTCTGCTCTTCTTTTATACGATCCTTGCGCCAGACCCAAGTCAGTCCAGCTTTCAAGTTCTCGCGTCTGGATCGCTCGTTTGGTCTGACTTTGCTACAAAGCGTGTCGAACTTTGCCCGAATCTTGTCGCAATCTCCGCCAGGAGCGCACATTTCTCTGGCACGAGAATACTGATCATCATACTGTCTATGGGCGTCCAAAGGCGTAGGAGTCGCAGAAGGGAGTACATGCTGTTGCTCGATACGCTGCAACAACTTCAGCAGGCTTTCGAGGTCAGACTTGATGTGCCGAAAGCCTTCGGCGAAGATGCGAGCATCCTCTCTCTGGTGTCGCACGCTTTCCAGGTACTTAATGATCTGTGCCGTCGCTCCGATGAATCCGACAACACCGGCCGTGATGCTCAACGGATCCATATCAAGGTTCTATCCGGGATGGAGACTGTGTCAAGAAAATGTGGCCATGTACATCAGGCTGCGGTTTCGAACGACAAAGCACGAGGCTGTCCCAGTGATGGAGATGATTGCGGCTGTGCTCGATGGGCGGGGTGAGTGACAAGGCAGCTAACCCAGCGCTGCTGAGGCTACCCTACTGTACCGTACCTGATGCCGCACATGTGGGTTTAGAAATGTAACCATGGGTCCAATTGTGGCATGTTCGTCAGCCAGCCCTGCTGATGATTGGAAGTACTAGATTGCGACTCCAGACCTGTTGGTGGCTGCGAAGGGGCAGGAAAGTCTGGCGGCGCCACTAGACGTATTATAATCGCACTCTGTTGTTTGATAGGATGTTGGGTCCCGCAATACTCTAAGTCGGGTGGTACGTCCTGTACCGGTGTGCAGATTGCCTATTATAGCAGCTGGGCGTTTGGCTCGTGACGCCTCTTACGTTCGATCATATAATCGTCCCGTAGCGAACATGGTCCTACCAGAGCAGCATAGCAGAAAGGCAGCATACCGAGGCAGTGCCTGCGAGGCAACCATGTACCGTTGCAAATCCATGATATTGCCTTCCAGCCGCATGGTGCAGGGGCTTAGTTGTTGGTCGTACAGAGCATCGGCTGGAATGGCATAAATAGACAGCCGCACGCACTTGGTCCGGCGAGCAAGCATCGTCGTCTGGTCTTGTCATCTCCTATCAAGTCTTGTTATACTCTCGCGCCAACCGTGATGTTGTTCCTCTGGGGGTTATTTGCACTCCTTGCCGTTGGTGCGGCACTCCCGGCCCCGCCTTCATCCGAGGAGAATTCGCATGCATGTGGCGATCTGATCCGTGAAGCACACGACAGTAAGTCCCCCCATCTGCTGTATGACACGGACTTTCATCTTTCTTCCTACACAAAGAACACACATTGTGACACCGCACTGTCTTCCTCTCCATCTTCCAATAGTAGCGTGATTGTGTCTACCATGACGCGTTGTACCAAGCTAAAGCTCTCCAGGTGGCTATGCTCGGGCCATCGATGTCTATAACTGCTGGATCACTGTGCCTTTCAACCCTGCCGTAGCCACTCGATTTATCCAGTATTGGAACGACACAATGCAGTTTCAGGGTACTCTAGAATATCTCAAAGATCCTCCAGCTGGCTATCAACAGCCTGCAGTGGATCTGATCGCCGGCCTCGAGGAAATTCAAAGCACCATTAACACCGGCGAATTCCACAATCAATACGAGTTCGAAGCTGCTCTGCAGAGTCTGTTGTACTCTGCCCACGATGTGCATGTCAGTCTTAACGCAGGCTTGCTGTCTTCTTTCTATTTCGGGTCACAGTACGGCCTCACATGCGTATCGATTGATGGCATTCAACTCCCGAAGGTCTATCTTACGGCCGAGCTTATCTACAACCAAACAAACACTGATGAGTATGACCTTCTTTTCGTGAACGTTCCCAATGGTATGCCTTGTACTTAATGCCTACAGGGATTGGCAATTGTCCGCCATTTCTCACATCAATGGAACGGAAGTCATCGAGTATCTGACTCGCTTTGCGGCACTGAATTCATACGGCATGGCAGAGCCCCATGCGGACTGGAACTTGTTGTTTGATAATCCTGTCATCGATGTGTTGAATGACTTTGCTCCTCTATGGTCAGGCGGGACCACGTTCTACCCCGGCGACAACTACACGTACACCTTTGAAGATGGTTCCACGCTAGACGACGAATGGCTAGCAGTCTATTACGATCCCGGAGAGACCGGTCCGCTGGAGACAGGTGGTGATTTCTACAACTTCTTCGTCCTCGGACTTTATCCAGCTTCATTCAATGTATTGTCCTTGGCAGACGACCAGACCAATACCACTAACGCCTCGTCGCCACCAGCAACAACCAGCTTTAATAACTCCGCTTTCCCTCAACCAGATGTTTGGCAGCCGAATCTTACGACAGCCGGATTTGCCACCGGCTACTTCTTGCATGATGAATCGCTTGCTGTGCTCAGTATTCCGACCTTCTGGGCGGACGAGGCCGCCATCGAGTCCTTCACGGACACTGTCACCGATTTTCTCGCCCAAGCAAAAGCTGCGGGTCTGTCCAAGGTTGTCATCGACCTTCAGCAAAACGAGGGTGGTACCTTTTTGCTGGCATACAGTGTATTCAAGCAATTTTTCCCATCGATCGTACCATTCGCAGGCAGCAGTTTGCGTGAACATCCATTGGCAGACATTATGGGCAGTGTCATTACCTCGTATTACGAGACGTTGGATGATGACAGCTACGCTCACCAGAACGCTTCTGCTGATGAGTGGATTGCCACTACGCGGCTTAACGCAGAGACAGGCCGAAACTTCACCAGCTGGCAAGAGTTGTACGACCAAGGACAAGATAATGTCGACGGCTTTTCATCAACGATCCGTCTCAACACCTCAAACTAATTGTATGACTACTCTGCTTTGGGCCAAGTCGAACCTCCGCACGTCTTGTTGGCGCCGTCTTCCGCTGATGCTCCGTTCGCCGCTGAAAACATTATCATGGTAAGAAGACCTTTCGTCTGGATGCGAAGATCTCCGCTAATTGCAAACTACAGCTGTCAGATGGTCTTTGTTCATCGGCTTGCTCATTGTTCATGGAAATGATGCACTCAGACGCTGGAGTGAGGAATGTGGTGATTGGTGGCCGTCCGAGTTATGGACCAATGCAGACCCCAAGCGGCAGTCGTGCGGCTCGTTACTACAGCGTCGTGGAACTTGACAACGATATCAGCAACACCCTCTCCGTGCAGGTAGAGGATGATCCCATCGGCGAGGGGGTGATTCCGAATCGCACAAATCAGGACGTCTATGTTTACGACGCTGGAATAAGTCTGCGCAATCAAGTCCGCGAGGGTGAGACCACACCTCTGCAGATGCAGTTTGAAGCAGCCGACTGCAGGATCTTTTATACCCCGCTTACTTTCAACAACTTTACCAATCTCTGGAAGCACGCGGCTGATGCGATTTGGACGAATCCGGAACTCTGCGTGCAAGGCTCCACCGGGTTCGCAACAGCTAAGGGAAAGACTCCCAACCCACCGCCTGCCTCAAGCCCTCCCGACGGTGTCAAATACAGCAGCATTGGTATCCCAACACTCCGTCAGACAGGCGAGGAGATTCGTCTCGCCGTCTCTGATCAGCCTCTACCCGATGAATCCCAATTTCGGTCCGACCCCAACAAATATATACTAACCTCCGAATACAAGAATACCCGCAACAACTCAAGCCGGAGACCAATCAGCCTCTCAGACAACCGACCTCGCAGGGTGTACGACACCCTGCACTTGTGCAGCAGCACACGGGACGCGTTGCGACTCGGGCACCACCACCAGCCAACAGCAGATTGCGAAGGTCTCCATCTTCGCAGTATATAGCTTTTGATCAATGACACTGGGTGTTGTGGCCTTTAGCCGCGTATTGACCTCGTTGAGTGGATGAGCACGACGAAATTACTTCCATGTGGCGAGAGCGGAGTCTTTTGTAATGTCGTTAACTAAAGAAAGTATCACTTCTCTCTGGAGCAGTCCTAGTCTTCCTGGACAGATCTCTCAAAATGTCAATCAGCATCGTAGACATTTGTAAGAAAACTACACGACCTATCAGCAGGGCTCCCAGTTGCACCTCCAGCTATAGACGCCGTTGCTGCAAGAGGGATAGACCAAGCAATCTCCTATGGCTCTTGTGTCTCTACACCGGGACTCCATATCCATTCCGTATCTTTCGTTACCGCGCACGCACACCCAATCGTTACATCCGTTTCCAACGGTCTGAGCAGAGAAGCTGCTACCATGCTGGTGCTTGCAGGCGTCTGAGATGTTGGTTGTGTAACTGTCCGTTCTGGGCACGAGGTCGTTGCCATTGGCCGATTGAATGGGCAGCGCGAGCGAGGTGGCGGGGTTACTAAGGAGCAAAAGGCTTGCGATGGAGCTGAGAAGTGATTTGCAGGCGATCATGATTTACTGCTTGCTCCCTAGCTGTCCTGTTGTTTGGCCGTCTAAGTTTTGTCAGAGTATCATCTTCGACATGTCAAAACGATCCATACCTTGAAGTGAGATCGATAATGCACTGTTGTAAGCGAGGCAAAATAGTTGAATGTCAAGGCTATGGTATGATTTGGAGGGTCCTAAATGACACCTAAATGAACAGCGCAATGGATGCCACCTCACCATCTGAGCCAACAGTTAGCAGGAAGCAGAGAGAGCAAGCTATAAGCCGACAACTCACTGATTGGGATTGGAGTACCCTGACTCAAGCACTTCTAGGGAATTCTGCTAACGACTCGATCTAATTGGCAGTACTGCGTGTGCTTCTTATACAGGCATTGATGCACCAACAATGCATGCGCGTGGCTGGATATTGATCTTAGTGATATATTATTTACATATAGGCTTCTAGTACATACGACCATAGGTCAGTGAAAACTGGGCATCCCGTCCGCTCTGCCATACATAAGCACTGAACCGGGCGATTAGTACTAGAGTGGGTGACCATCTGGGAATCCCGCCTGTTGTATGTTTTTGACTTTTTGCCTTCTTGCTCCTTCCGAGAATAAATGGTGTATCGCATCCTGTGTGAACAGATTTAGCGTCAAGATTGTTGAGATTGTTCATTGTTAAGGCAACAGGGGAGAAGCTGGCTCGGAACGACGGTGCGATTTACAACGACCAAGTTCCTCCCTCCACTACCGGACTTTTCCCACCCTACCGTTACGTTACATACGTACACAATGCTTTTAGACAGCGACGTCGGCAAATGGACCTCTGCTTAGCAGGTCGCGACGGTGATATCGTACTTGTAACGCAACTCTTGGCCAATCATTCCTTTGACGCCAGTGATGCCACAGCAGCTCTGGACGAGGCAGCGCTGGACCCAACGATCGTTCGCATCCTTCTCCAGCATGGCGCCGACGTCAACGTCGTTCCTACACGCATGATCCCATTGTCGGACGCGCCTGGCGAGCTCATGAGACTCCTTGCTAAGTGCAACTATGATTCCAAGTTAGACGGCCATTGCATACTTCAGTGAGTTCCAATCACTACCTCTTGCTTGCTACACGGGTAAACTGATATGTCTCGGAGACTTCGCCCATGGCCGCCAAACGCTCGACTGGCTGCTTGACCAAGGAGCAGACATCAACCGTACAGATAGTCAAAGGCTCGACGACGGCTTCAATCTCGCCATAGGTGAGACGGACAACTCATTACACCTGCTCAACAACGTAGCAGCAGGCGGCGACATCGACCTGTTCGATCATCTGGTCAGCTGGGGACCCGATACGTCGCTCTGTACAACTCTCCACTCCGCATCGTGATGCAAAGATGCCGAGATGTCTAGAGCTATGGTTTGCCATCTACTGGACAAACACAGCATGGACATCAATCGGAACAACGATGACCTACGCAACTTTATGCACGGCTGTCAAGATAGCGGATCTCCTCTCTGTAGCGCAATCTCCATAAGAATCTTGCCTTTGCCCGCAGCTTGCTTAATAGGGGCGCAAGAGTGAACAGCCCGAATTTGGTTCCCCGTCAGGTACGCGGTGCGGGCGGGAGGATTCTTTCCTGCCCTGAAACCGCTCTTGCATGCTGGAGCTAATGCAACCGATGCTCTAACGATATCGGCGACCACGAGGAATATCGGTGCTGCAGAAGGGTGTTTGCAATTTGGGCCAGACCCTGCTCCAGCATTGCGCGAAGCCATCGCGCACGAGGAATACAGAGCAAACACAATAGCTGAGAATGCGCGGCGTATCTCGCGAGTAGGCCAGACTCAGGGTACAAGAAGAGCGACAAGCAGGCCGAGGAAGAATGGGCAGAAGAGCGGGAGAGTCAGGCGATGATCGCATTGCTGAAGAGTGCAATACAAGCTTTGGAGCAATGAGTTGGTACAAACTTCGCAGGCCTCATGCTGTCACTCGCAAGCCAAGTCCGGGGTTGGAAGGCATGGTTGAGCATTTGGCTTCCATCTGGATTCCAATAGCAGCAAATGCTGAGAGCTTTTCGAACCGATCAGAGCAAGGACGGGACAGTATTATCTATAGGGAGTATCGGTGACCGACGCAAACCTCATAAACCTCAATAGTAGTCACACATTCTTCCAGCAACCAAGTTATCAAGTTGCTGCACCTACTTTTCTTTCTACCAACCAACGCAAATTGAAACTCCGCTCAAAAGAAGCCCCAAAGCAAGCCTACTGCAACAACCTCTTCGCAAACAATGTATACCATCTGGAGTCGAGACTCCCTCCACAAACAAAACGCAGAAAAAATCCGCAAGCAATACCGTGACCAACAAAATCGAACGATCCAGAAACGCGAACACCGAGCACCATTGAAAATGGAAGGGCTAGATGTGAAAATCAAAATGAAGTCAGAGAAAAGATTTTCAGGAAACCAATCAAACAAAATCGTTATGTACAAGAAACAGCAAAGAGAGAGATAGAGGGAGAGAGAGAGAGAGAGAAGAAACACCCAATGAAAATAACAAGACAAGAGATAGATTTCCTGGGACCCTCTTTTCCTTCCTTTTCGGAAAACCCGTAGGCGCAACAATCGGCGCGTAGCAATGATGGGATGTCGAAAACACAATAAATAAAAGAATCAATGATCCCCAATCCCCCTTGTTCTATGAAAGATCCGCTTTGATTACATTTCCCATCCAATCCCGTTACGTTCCTGTGACCGCTCATCTGAAATCCTCACTGACGTCGTGCCGCCTACTTGACGAAGGTTCTCGTGAGTATGAGACTTCGTTGACTTGCAAGCTGGCGCGATTAGCGCGGTTGCGACCTTCTCTCGCGTCCTGGCCGTTAGCCGAATTACTACTCTCGACGCGAGACAAGTAAGCGGCTGAAGTGAAGTCGCGACTTGCTTCGAATGAGGCACGCGTGCGGTCGCAGGAGCTCCGCAGGCGGTCGAAGCTGGGTCTGGGACGATCGAAGCTGGGCCTTCCTGGGACCATGTTGAACGAGTTTCGTGCCTCGGTTTCGTGGTCGAAAGGCGCGTTGATGACGGGCGTTGTGGGGGTGTTGGTTCCGCTGAAGGTTTGCTGGCCACCCATGTTGGTGTGATCGGTGTTGATGTGAGGGAAGGCGCGGTCGAGGCTGAAGCGCTGGTGGCCTGTATAGTCTGTGCCATCGGAGCCGTTGTGGGAGCGAGGGTTGTGCGTGGTTGCAGTCGGCGCCACTGAGGGTGGGTACATGGGCCGCATGTCTTCACTCATCTTATTTCCATGGTTCTTGCCCTTGTCGTTGCCCTTGGAAATTTCCGATGAAGATGCAGATCCAGCGAGCTTGTCGACAGGAGCAAGGGACACCTTGCTTGGCTCGACATCCTTGAGGTAGTCAAACTTACCCTGGCGAATCTGCTCGCGTATTATGTCGACGTCGCGAGGGAAGTAGATCTTCTGGACTGCCTTGCCAACGAAACGAGGAAGCAAGCAGAGAACGACTGCTATCAAACACACAGCCCAGAAGGACAGCGCACCGAACACCTGGCTTCCGGCACCATAGAAGGTGAAGCCTGCGGTGGAGGATGTGTAGGCGCCAGTCCACAGGAAAATGAGGAGAGTGGAGACGACAGCGATGAGACTCATGAACCAATCCCAGCGGTATGTGTTCATCATGAGATATGCGTTGACAACGATAACCGCAGGTATGGCGATGTAGACGCCGAGTCGCTTGTAGTCATTAATGCTGCGACCTTCTTCGGTTACGAAGTTGCCAATGCGGAACAGCAGGTAGGGGAAGTAGAAGCAGATGACACTCTGGTACAAGCCATCAATCATGTAAATCCAGAACTTGAGCTGGGTCCATTCCTTTCGCTCAATGCCGCGACGGTAAAGTTGTGGCACGGCGATGGAAACTTTGTCGTCCACGTCCTGGTCGAGAATACCCATGAAGACGACCAAGAGCGAGGTGAAAGCCAGGTTGTAGAGCAGAATGTAGGTGTAATCAAAGGCGTAAGAGCAGTCGAAATTAGCGTAGATCTGGTACCAGAAGAGGGCAAAGGTCCACACGATGTTCTGATGAATTGTTAGTACAACTCAAATCGCTAGGTATATCTGTAAGCAGTCTTACCTTGTAGAAGAAGTTGGCAATGGTCTCCGCCAATCTTCTGTAACTCCAACGTCCGTGTACCAGTACCAGTCTTGTCAAGAAGCGGAACTGTCCGATGGCATAATCGGCGCTCATGACAGCCTGACGACCCTCTTCACCAGCGATACCCACACCAACGTGGGCCTCTTGGATCATAGCAACATCGTTGGCACCGTCACCGATCGAAAGTGTCATGACTTCGAGACTGTTCTTGACCATGCGGACGACGGCTGCCTTTTGCGCGGGCGATACACGACAACACAGTACTGAACGACACTCCTTGCACAGAAGTAGAAACTTCTGACGGATACGATCATCCAGACAGAGTTTGAGAGAATCACCATCGATGACCAGAGCATGCGTGGGCGCAGGAGGCTCGTGGTTCTTCTTGGCAGCCTTGAGCTCTTCGTCTGATCCAGTTTTGCCAAAGCTCAGTAGATGTCTGTCAAGCTCTTGTTCCGCAAAGTCCACACTGTCTTCTTCGAGTTGCAGCAAGATGAGATCCATATCGTTGTCAAGCAGGTTACAAGAGAAACCGATGTTGATGGCAGTCTCGACTTTGTCGCCGGTAAGAACCCAAAGCTTGATACCTGCTTGAGCGAGGATAGCGATGGAGTCGGGCACACCATCTTGCAGTCTGTCTTCGATGGCAGTGCCACCGAGTAGAGTCAACTCGCGCTCAATGGCATCGGAGACAAGTTCAAGCTTGTCTTCACGATCTTGCACCGAGGCGGCTGCAAGATCGTGCTCAATGTTCCACTTTTGGTACTCTTCCTCGCCAATCTCACGCATTGCAATACAGAGCGTACGCAGACCCTCGCGAGCAAACATCTCGAGATGTTCGGCAGTCGTCTTGCGCAGCTCAGCTTGTTCGCCTCTCTTGAGACGGGAGTAGATAATACTGTCCGCACCCTTGCAGAGAAGAACGATCTTGCCGTCGGGCATGCGAATGATAGCACTCATTCTCTTCCTTGTCGAGTTGAATTCCAGTGTGTTCAACACTGTGTATTCTGTCTCAACTCCACATTGGTTGATCATAATGCTACCATCGTTCGAGCGGCCCATGACTGTGAAGCCAACATCCTTCGCTGTAGCAACGAGGGCTGCCTCATCAGGAGATTGAGCCTTGAATCCGATTTTTGGTGGGTCGCCAGGAGTACGTTCAGTAATGACGGTGTGACACAAAGCCAAAGTGAGCATGAACCGTTCGTTCGCTTCTTTTTGGACACGGCCTGATTCGCCTGCCAAATCGTTGATAAAGTCAGGAGCGACGAACGTAAGATCTTCATCCCGGAGATAGGGGTTGTCGTGCATGCGCCTGATGTCGTGCAACATCCTGTCGCGATCCTTGGCAATCTGTGCTCGTGCTTGAGCGCCAGCTGCGTCCGTGTCGATACCTTGTCGCTTCTGCATGCCAGCTTGCGCCTCGGTGTATGCTTCGCCATATGGTACACCATTGATGGTGCACTTCTTGAACTCCATGACGTTCTGAGTGAGGGTACCGGTTTTGTCAGAAAAGATGTATTCAATCTGACCAACGTCGTCCGAGATGTTCCAAGACTTGGGCGTGCAGGGATAGTCGATCTTCTCATAGTACATGAAAGTGTCGCTGTAGATGAAGAACGCCTGAGCGGTTCTCACAATTTCCAGCGAAATATACAGAGAGATAGGCACCAAGTTCTGGAACAGAATGATGGCTGCCCAGAAAGTGATGAATCCGTTGATGCCTGGACTGCTGCCGTAACCAGGTTCGCCACCGGGCTCTGCCACCTCGAAGAAGTCGAGAGACTCGTTGCCCTTGCCGAAAGTCCAGCCTTGGACAACGGCGGCTACAAGACACATGATGAAGAGAATGGCAAAGTTGTACAAGACGTTGACGTTCAGATCCTTGGAGATTTGTGCACGCTTGGTTGGTGTGATACCAGAGTTGAGCATGATTTTGGTATCCTCTCCAGTAAAGGCGACAATACCGACGACCCAGTCGGTGTTCCGGAGCGTGCAGCCACGAAGCAGCATGTTATTAATACCAACAGGCTCGGCCATTTCCTTCAGAGGTGCTCCTGGGTTCGCTTCATCCTTTTGTTGCCATCGTACAGCTCCAGAGTATGAGTAGAGGTTTGCATGTGGAGGCTCGCTCTCGAGCCTAAAGTTGGTGCGCTCGCAATCCCTTGCGCGCCTGACTTTACGACCGGTGTGAAGCGCTTGACGCACTTTCAAATTGGTCTCACCATCCAAGTTCTTCGTTTCAACGTAACATGCGCCATCGGAGTCACTTGTTGACAGAACAATGATGTCCGCGGGAATTTCCTCCTCGTTGTATAATCGTACAAAGTCACCGACCTGAACACTTTTCCAGTATTCTTTCTTGAACCTCGCAGTCTCGGGCGCATCAATTGTCGAATCGACTAAACTTCCATAGAATTTCTTGGCGACAGGGGCATTCTTGGTGGAAGACTTTCCAGGAGCCGGCACCTCAAGCTGTTGGCGTAAATCGTCAGGTTGCGCGGCATCGTTCTGTAGTTGCTCGACCTTGTCGTCACCGTGGAAGTATTCATTGGCCGCGCCTGTCTTCTGGCCTGGAGTGGGCGACGGAACTGGTGTCATTTCCATGTCGCCATTTTCGTTTTCTCCTGCATGTACCTCATCGTCGTCATCGAGTGCCCGTGACCACACACTATATCTCCTATCATCTTGTGGTTCTGCGGACAGATCGAGTGCGCGATCAGAGTAGTCCTTGCCGCCCTTGCCCTTCTTCGCCTTCCAATCCTTCCATTGTTGCCAGACCCAAAGGATACCCCGAGTGGTGGCCTTTTTGGTTTTGCGCCAGGGGTTGATGACCTCGTCGGCGGTGTTGACGTTTTGCCAGTCGACCAATCGATGCACTGGCGCATTGTTGAGTTCGTTGTCGAGTACTGTTCGTCGCCAATCCTCAATTCCATCCTTGACAGCTGTTACGACGATGATGACGATCAGCGGCACAGCTGAGAGACCGGGGTTTTCAGCTCCAAAGATAGGGAAAATCTACATTCGCCCGGATTAGAATTCCATCGTATTGCAGCGCAATTCATCAATACATACCGACAAAATGATAATGAACAAGAAGTACACGTTTGCAATGTTATGGAACTGGAGCCACAAGTTCTTGGGCAAGAAACTTATAGGTGTGTACTTGGCCGTTCTGATCTTATTGCGTTTGTATTGCACCAAAGGGTGACCCTCCTCGTCCTTGGCCTCAGGTGGTAGGGGTTGATTGAAATAAATGGTCCGGTTACCGGGCGATGGCGCCGCATCTTTCTCGTCGTCTTCGGCCTTGGGGTCGCTTCCAGCAGACTCCCGCTTCTCCTTGGTGCTACCCATGCGATTGAGCTGTCGATTCCAGATGCTCTTTCGCTTTTGCGTGCCTGAACCGCCGGTGACGCGCTGAGTGGCCCATCTTATGCGCTTGGTGGGAGCAGAGCGCTCTGGTTCATCCCCGCCTGCGTCGTCGTGTGGTGGTGATACAGCCATTATCGGCGTTGTGGCGAGTGTTTGGGAGCCAGGCGAGCGAGAGGTTGTCTCATGCGGCGAGACAATGCCGCGGAAGGCAATTGAACTGGGATATTTCGCCGTAGGCTAGCTGCTGTCGGCGAGCATGTATTATTATTATGGCAAGCGCGTTGCAACGGGACAGCGAAGGTGCAGGGAGAGATGGGGTCGCAGCGAGGGTGAGGGCCGGTAGGGTGGTGGAGTGTCGAAGTGATGAAAGCGGTAAGGAGAGTTTGTAATAGTAGTAGTAGTAGTAGTAGTAGTAGTAGTAGTAGTAGTGGTGGTGGTGGTGGTGGTGGTGATAGTAGTGGTGGAAAGAGAGGGCAGGAGGAGACGAGACGGGTAGTAGGGTCCAGCAGTAGTTGTTAGTGTGTGAGATGACGGGCGTTGGAAGCAACCGCTCCGGTGGGTCGAACGTGGCAGGGCGCGGAATCCAGGTTGTAGCAGCAAGCAAGCAAGCAAGCAAGCAACAACAGTGGAGGCTTGCTGGCTGGCTTCTTGGGGAACAGCGGAATGGCACCAGGTGGGTGGCGGACAGCGAGGGTCAAACAGCGCAAATCAGATTCAGGCGCTGAGGCTCAGATGCGATCGACAGTTACCAAAAAGAAAAAGAAAAGACTTTCTTTGATCTCTCTCTTTCTGTCTCTCTTTCTGTCTCTCTCTCTCTCTCCCTCTCTCTCTCTCTCTATAGAAGAACGTTGCACGTTGTTTCTTTCTCTAGTACTACTCTCTCAGTTCGAGACAGAGCTCCCTGCCCAAATCATCTCACCGTGCTCCCCATGAGGCGTACGAAGCTCGCGCGCTAATGCACACTTGTAATGCCTGTGGATTGCCTGCTGCCCTCTCCCGTCGGACTACCTTACACATTCTTAACCCCGAGTCTGCCGGCCCATCCGAGCGCCCGAGATACCGCAAGAAAAAGAGTTATGCGCACGCAGTTTCATCAAATCTGCTTATGAAACTCGACGGCATCATCCACCAAGCGTGCTCCGTCTCGTGTGAGCATCACCACCATCACGGCAGTTCTAGATGGGACATCTAATCCTCTTCACCGTTCTCTCTCTTTCTCTTTCTCTCTCTCTCTCTCTCTCTCTCTACTGTACTATATCTACCCGACCCAGCGGTATACAAGGGGGGGGGTGTACAACTGCGCTCGCCCCTCTCTCTCCCTCCAACGTTCCATCTCCACCCCCGAGCTGATCCTCCTGTGCGAGATCGCGACCCTTTCCACAGCTGAGAGCACAACTTGTGGCGCTTCGTCAGCACAGCCCAAGCTAAGCGGCTTTTCCACCCGGGCGTAGCTAATCTCGGCCGCCGCCCATCCTGCAATACCACTTAACTAAGGCTGACCTGGAAACCGCTTTCGCTCTGTCAGCATCTGACTATGCGCCGCCACTAACGTGTGTAGCGCGAAGTCTGTGATGGCGTGTGAAAGATTCGGCCGTTATTACATCACCGCGTGGAGTCGTTAATAACGGTGCATCATCGTGCGGAGTCTATGTTTGCTATTCTGCGAAAGCGATGAGTAGCAAACGAGCCAGAATGAGCGAGGAGCTAGACCGTACCGTTGCCCAGACATGACACGGATCAAGCCTCGTATCTGAGGTAGATCCGTTCTGCTGTCGTTTCAGGCAGAGCGTCCGGTCAGGAGTTTTGAGCGTCCAAGGGAGCGTGCACTTGGTGATTCGTCACAAGCTTGGCTCGGTAGTAGATGATTGTTTTTGGATTGACGGCGGCATTGGTAGAGCCTCGCTAGACGCGATGATACATTAGCCAGAGATCTCAATGGCCAGAACAGTCTCGATGTGGATGCTTCTGGCTTGAAAGGAGGTAGTCTGACACTCGTGGACAGAGCGCATGTAGATTTCTGTAAACGTATTGTTACTTCTGATCTTCTAGCCCCTCTTACCACATGACGTCGCGTAGCTTGATCGCGTCGACCTCTGGACGAAATCGCGTCTTGCTCTTGATCGCAATTAACTTCGACCACCAACAACCATTACTAGAATGCCGTATGGCGCGCAACCATGGCGCCCATAACTGACTACTTCAAATCATTCACAATTCCGAAAACCCGCATCCCGCGCCAAGACGAGGACGATGAGATAGTACTTGCGCCTTCGAGCTCGTCACGAGCCAACACACGCGAAAGAACAACGTCTCCAGCAAAGCGCCCAACGCAAGTGTCGTCGGAAAGGAAAATTTCGCAACATGGAACCGGTACAGTGAAGGGTGGGCGCGGCCGGCCGCGCAAGGACATTCCGACTTCTACGAGCAAGTTGCGACTGCAGACACCACTGCTGGAAGAGGGAGAGTCTGGACGCTCAACACCAACAAGGAGATCGCCTAGAAAGCATACAGCTGGTATGGACGACCTGCAAAATCTGCCGCCAGACAGCTCGGATCTCACGTCGGTGCGATCATCGCTCAAATCCACGCCTACCAGAGTACGGGCTCTGGAGGCTGTTGAGATACTTTCTCCTGCGAAGCGTTCCAGTCCAGAAATGCCTGCGCCCTCTCAACTGCCTGCACCAAAAGTGGAAGATCCGGTCAACACCTCGTTTTCTTCTTTTTCGTCGCTCACGAGCTTTTCTGGCATGAGCTCGCAGAGCTCCAGTAGGCGGATTGTTAAAAACGGCGTCCAAGCGGTCACGAACTCTGATTCCGCAAGCATGTCGTCTAGTAGCGAAGATGAACTCGTGGATCTGGAGTCATTTGCTCCACGCAAAAAGCGCCGACTATCCCCACTTCCTGAAGACAATAGGAATGATATCTCCAATCACTCAAAGTCGACCAGAAAGAGCACGCGCTTGAGTGGAGAGGAATCAAAAAAGCATCCGAAAGACTCGTGGCAGCCGCTGGGTCCTCCACCAAAGACCACATACAAGTACAGTTTGGTCAATATGGCAAAACAGAGTGCAAAGGATGCTGCAAGTGAAGCAAAGATTGCTCAAGCAGAAGCTGAGATGAGAGAAACTGAGAGGCTAGAGAAGCAACGCAATCAGTTGTTTTCCTCGTCTGTTGAGACTAAGAGCATGATGGCTAAAGAGTTTGCTCAGGACAGCGAGGAAGAGGAACGGATGGTGATTGCTATGGAGCGCACTGAGGTCTTGAGAGGCGAGGAGAAATTTCACTTCTTCTGTGGTGAACCGGATGAGGGGATTGAATTGGACTTCCCAGCTGCGGAGGTGTCGACATGCGGGTTGAGTTTCTTAAAAGACGACTCAGCCTGGCAACATGCTTGCACGTCTGGGTTCCTCGCCACTGTAGCATCCCAGAAAGGGCTACCTCAGCAACTGATCAGTTGGATTCACAGCAGAATCTTCCACGAGCCTTCACACGAGCTATGCGAAGCATATGTGGCGACTCTAGACGCTCTTGTGAGGAGCCAACATGATCTTCCTGATCTGCACTTTTCGCTCAGCGAAACATACCCAGGTCAAACAGTACGAGACACTGCAGACGATAGTACGACAGATGGAGACACATCACTACCTTCCAATTTGAAGTATGCACTTATGACAATGGCTGTGCTAGCACCTCACATTGGCCCAGTCAATCAAGCATGCACTTTAGCCGAGCTCATCCTCCTGAACAATGACGACAACGTCCGAAGCGACGTTGCGATGCAGCTTCACATCGAGCATGCAATGCACTCCATCTTGGACTCGCATGTATCAGCCGAAGATCGCGCAGTAGTCTTCAGCGAAACCACTCGCCAGATCCTTCACGCATCCTCAATCTCCCGCCACCTCCTCTCTCGCGCCATCGCAAGTTTACCAGCAACGATTCTGCATTTACATAAGCTTCGTCGGAAACTGGCCCTGCACATCCTCCTCGACGGTCCAATCGACGAAGACATCGACGTCACTTCTCATTCCATCGGCGTCCGCCTGCTTCTGAGACTAAAGAAACACGCTTTCTTCCACATCTCCGAGAGCACCGACTACACCACTCTCCACTCCCTCATTGACCTCCTCGACATCGCTATCGACGTCGGCTTTTCCAACTTTGCTTTCCTCTCGCAAGAAAGCCAGACACAGCACAAAGCTGCAACAAAGCGTCTCTTCGGCCACGCCACTACCACTTCCTCTCCAGCAGAAATCTCTTTCAACGCAGAAATCGACGAAATAGCATCTCATCTGCGCCTCATGAGCAGCAAGATCCGAGACGCCGGCACCAGCCACCTCAAACGCACCGAAGCCAAGAGCGCGCTTGAACGGCTGATAGTCAGGCTAGAAGCTTCCGTACGGACGAAGCCACGGCCACGAAAAGGGGTTTTCGATCGTCCTGGAGCTCTGAGTGCCGGATCTCTGGACGGATACTTGAGGCGAGTTGAGAGTGAGAATGGCGCGTATGAAGATAATGGCGGTAGTAGTGGAAGTGGTAGTGGGCATGGCGAAGGGGCGGCCACTAAGCGTGCCAGCCAGAGTGCACCGGGACAACAGCACAAGGTGACCTGGCGGGACGATGTAGTGGGGATGGGGGATGCAGGGCCCGGCGCGGACGAGGCTGAGGGTGGGAGTGAGGATGAGAGCGAAGGGGACGACGAAGACGACGAGACGCTCAGAGACATATATGGCAGTGATACATAGAGAGTGTCTTGTTCAGGGCTTTGGAGGCTAGTGGAAAATCAGCACAACAGCACAACATACACCTTGCGCCCAGGTATAATCATCACGAAGCCACCTCACGGCAGCCACTACTTCCCCGTACGAACGCCAGCATCACGTCAACGGATCCATCACATGTGCGGGCAAATACAGTGAAAGAGGAGAACGCTCATATGTAATACTCGGCAGAAGTTATACTAGAACGAATAAAAGGTGGCAAAGAATAACGCAAATAAAGGGTCTGATATTTACAAGCTCGAACACGCCACTTCTAGCGGCATGCTCTCTATCCGTGGGGTCTGTCTGTTGTCGCTCGCTCGCTTGGCTGAAGGGGGGGGTTGGTACGTTTAATCCTTGAAGCGACGGTTCTCGTTCTCGCCAAAGAGCGAGAGACGGACGGAGGGCAGGGCATCGGTCTCGAGGAGCTTGAGGCGCTCTTCGAAGGTGTTGTTGATCTCGATCTTGCCGGTGCCGTTGAAGATGACGACGCCGCCGGCTCTGTTTCGAATGATATGTTAGTAAGTCGTGTTCTCGATGAGATAGACGAAAGAAGCAGAATTCCTCAATGGGTAGACTTACGATTCCTCAGGCAGGTTCTCCTTCTCGTCCACAGTGACCTCGACCTCCCGGCCCTTGAGCTTCTCCGAGTACTCCTTCTTAGCGGCCTCAATGGCCTTCTTGACCACCTCGGTGTCCTTTTTCCTGCAGCGGATGGACACCTTGCTCTCCACCAGCGCGTACAAACCCTCGAGCACAAGCCCCTTGAGCACGCTCTCATAGTCCACACCGCCAGCACCACCGTTCTTCTTACCCTTCTTGCCACCATTGCCGTTACCAGAGCCGACTGTCTCAGCAAGCTTCTTGCCCGCCTGCTCGAACAGGCCGTCGAGCAGCTCCTGCTTGCTAGCGAGGACGCGCAGACGCTGGCGGTTGGCGAGGGTGGAAGCGGTGATCTGCTGGCTCATGCCGGCCTGCTTGTGCTTCTTCTCGTACTCGGCGTCGATGCGCTGGGTTTCCTGGCGGACCAGCTTGCTCTTCTCGATGCTGAACTCCTCGTCGGCTTTGAGGTGGATCTCGCGCGCCTTCTCGAGGGCTTCTTGCCGGATGAAGGCAGTCATTTTGCGCAGCTCCGTGTCGACTTGCGAGTCGGACATGCTGTGTATTTGAGACATGGTGGGCGGTGGTTGATGGGGAGGATGCCCGTGGAGGGTCGGTTGGGAGGTTTGGGTGGTGGGTATTGGTAGGTTATGGATGAGCAGTAGCCTGGATGTGTATGGAATTGGGGGGTGGAGGCCTGGTTGAGATGTATTAGCCCCGTGTGGTGTTGATGGTGGCTATCAAACACAGCACTTGTACAGTAGGCAGCTCAGTTGACGTCGGGAGCTCGTTGCTAGCGCTTGAGGTGGTAACTGACGCAGCCACACAGCCAATCGGCGAGTCGCCCCAGGCTGTCTGCAACTCCACGCTTCATGATAAGCCGCTAGACCCAATGCAACCGGCACCGCAACGACTAAGACAGCGCCAACGTCACATGCAGACAGTGCTGAGTTCACAACATCGCCCGCACCACGCCCGCTCTACACCTCTCTCTGCTCTGCCATACCATACCATACCGACTCGACCGCGCTTGCTGGCTATCGTCGCAAGCAATCACTGCCCATTGACGACACCATGGAGCGCTCGCAGCGATAGCGACACCACCACCACCACCCGCCTCCGCCTCCACACTACTCTACCCTCTCCACACGGCCTAGACCACGGGCGTC
Organism: Cladosporium cucumerinum; assembly: GCA_023634325.1. Lineage (NCBI taxonomy): Eukaryota > Fungi > Ascomycota > Dothideomycetes > Cladosporiales > Cladosporiaceae > Cladosporium > Cladosporium cucumerinum. The sequence goes on from JALDQA010000003.1 coordinate 1,132,333, forward strand.
TGCTTTCACCGCCTGCATACCACCACATCCACAACACTTCATGGCCGACATATCACCTGGCGCGGGTGTTGCTGTGGGCATCATCGTCGGCCTACTGTCAACATGCGTTCAGTCCATCGGTCTCACCCTCCAGCGCAAGTCGCACATGCTCGAGGATTGCAAGGAAGACTATGAGACACGCCGTGCGCCATACCGCCGCCGGAGATGGCAGATCGGAATGTCGTTGTTCTTGCTTGCGAACATCGTCGGCTCGACCATTCAGATCACCACACTACCTTTGCCACTGCTCAGCACGCTGCAAGCATCTGGTCTGGTATTCAACAGCATCATGGCGAGCCTGATATTGAAGGAAGCATGGACATGGAGAACACTGGCGGGAACAGCATTGGTTGCTGGAGGAGCTGTGCTAATCAGTCTATTCTCTGCCCTCCCGGAGCCAAGCCACAATCTGGAACAATTGCTACGGCTGCTACATTATCCGAACTTCTTGGTCTGGTTCATTTTGTCGCTGGTTTTCGTGGTCGGTGTGCTGATCATGGATTTCTGCCTTCGGCATTTCATTGCGGTGCACAAACGCGAAAGCCCAAAGATATTGTTGATACGTGGCATGGCGTATGGACTGATCTCTGGCATTCTGTCGGCTCACGCTCTCCTACTCGCCAAAAGTGCCGTCGAGCTTATTGTCCGGAGTTTGGCAGATCGCGTTAACGAGTTCCGCTCCTATCAAAGTTGGTTGCTCGTTCTGGCTTTCTTCGTGCTGGCACTCACGCAGCTGTACTACCTCCACTTGGGCTTGAAACTCGTTTCGACGAGTGTGTTATATCCTTTCGTGTTCTGCATCTACAATATCGTTGCGATCTTAGACGGCTTAATATACTTCCGCCAGACAGATCGCCTACCACCGCTACACGCCGGACTCATTGGACTTGGAACATTCATTCTCCTGTCAGGCGTCCTTGCACTCAGCTGGCGCCTGCAGGACGACGACGAATACGACTCCGAGGAAGCCCATCGCCGCCAGATGGCGCAAGCAGAAATTCCTCAGACGGTGCTCGCTCCAGGCATGGGGTTCGTTGGTGAACCAGACACCGATACGGGCTCCAACTCCCCGACCGATGAAGAGCCTGGCTCTGAAGAAGACCTCCACCGCTCTACCCGCAGCGAGGGAAGTCCCCTGCTCGGCAAAAGCAGAGCAGGCAGAGGTAGCAACGGCACTCATTCGCCAGCCACAACCCGGCGCCGCAAACGCGCTTCAACCCTCAAAGAAATCTACAGCATCTGGGAAGAGCTCGGCGATGGCACAGTGGAAGACGACGAAGAGCAATACGGCACCTTCAACAATCGTCGCCGCTCCTCTGCCGGCAACCACTCTGTTTCAAATACAACAACACGCTCGCGACCTCACTCAAGCGGCGGCCAAGAAGCTGCTATGGTCGACGGCGCCGCCGACGAAGACGCAATCGCCGACGCCGACACTGAAGATCAGCGCGCCAATCTTCTACGCTCCAACTCGATGCCTCTAGGCGGACGTTCAAGGAGCGGCCGAAGGCGGAGACATAGTCGAACAGGCCAAGGAGCACTGTTCAGCGATATGTTACGTGTCCAGTGGTGGCGATCACGAAGGAGGCGGCAAGGCAGTGCTGTTGAAGAGGAGGGAGGCGTAGAGCATAGTGGGCCTGCAGGCGAGCGGAGCTAGAACTTTTCCTTACTTTCATTTTACGTATCTGATGCATTTACGCCACCCTGACGCTGAAAAATCGCATGGAGATGCTGCTGTCGTCATTTTCGTCGGGCTTGTCACATCAGTCCGAGTCGTCCTTATCCAAGGAGCCCACGGTGACCTGGAAATTCTGTGAGGATGTCCATCTAAGCAATCAACCTGCACTCGATAGTCAGCATCTTCCCGCCTGAAGCGTGTGGATCTATCCTAACATACGAGAGTCTGCGTTGCAGAAGCAACAGTTTTGGCAGCCGCCGTTTTCGAATGAGCCACGGTAGACATATCTGATCAGACTCTTGCACTTTGCCTTCGGTCGGTACACGATGCTCGGGGTTTGTTCACACTTCTATCTACCGTGGAGTGTAGTCAGGTGAAGGGTGTATCTATGCTCGCACTCCCACCGGGATAAAGTGGAACCGAATTGAGGTGAGCATTGTAGTTTCTTGTTAGCCAACAGTTCGAGATATCACCGTTTAGTCGTTCGTGTTCTCACGGGCTGCAGGTGCGAACGTCGCACATGAACAACGCGTCACAGAGTGTGCAGCTCTCTTATGGCGGACCTGCGTATGTAAGCTGCAATTGGGCTTAGTGCGCGTGGCGTACAGTATCGATGACCCGCGAGCTGCCATCCGATTAACCGATCACGTGATTGGATAGGCGCCTGCAACTTGAACACTGCCACCACCAAGATCTCACAGTCACGTCCATCCAAGCAGCCTTTTCCGAGCGACATCGGGCTTATCTTGTATTGCAATCGAATCTTCCCAGAGAGTCGTATTCTCTGGAGATACTGTCGCGGCTTTCCCCAGGAAGTAATGCTGCAGGATCTTTTCGCCATCGAGTCGAAATTTAATCTGGAACTGCTCACGGGAATCCATATCCATCTCCAGATGGATTCCGATGCGATCCAAGTCGCTGAATGACTCTGTGGATCCTTTCGTACATGACAACCAGTAAAACTCGTGTGATGTTTCGGAGTTGTGTTCACGTCCACGATGTTCGTCTGATACGCGAGTGAGTGAGCTCGTCACAGCCCAACGACACACCATGAGCCGTCAAGCCTTCTTGATACAGTTTTGTGCAAAGGGGCAAGACGATGCATGTCGCGCAAAAAGTACGGTCAAGCCCGAATCCCACGAAAATTTCCACACCAAGGGCAAGTGTTATTACAACATGGCCAAAAAAGACCGAGTTCGTCGGTGGAGTGATCTTGAAAAGATAGTTTGGATTTGTCCGTTCCACTTCAGACAAAACCGGTCCATCTTTGAGCGCACGAAAAGGGTCTGTGATCAACCCATAGCGAGCGGTACATGTCGCAGAAAGAGGCAATTCGAGTGCAACGTGGAATTTACGAATGCCGTTAATCTTGCGATAGTTGACTGGAGTATGTCGCGTGATGAACAATCCCAGACGTTGCGCGTTTTGATGAGGCAGCTCGATTTTAGTCCATGCATGATCTTCGACTCTGACCCGACGATATGACGGCGTGGCTCGCGATTCAATTTCGTTCAGCTCTTCCAGGAAAATGCCGTATTCCGCACGCCATAGGTTGTTGACTTCGTGTACACAGGCGAGGAAGATCTTGTTCGTGTCCCGGGTGAACAGGTACGGGTAGACATGAAGTTGAATATTTGTGCTAGCGTTGTCCGTATTCCAGCCCCGAGCAATGTTGAACAGAGTCTTGTGCATTGGCAGATTCAGGGTATCGCGACCGTCTTTCCTGAAAGAAGAAGGAGCAGCCGCTAGCATTCCGTTCATGGGTGAAGCATTCCCTTGCCACAGGAGAATGCTTAGGTCAGTGCTCACTTTCATGATTTCTTCTTGAAACCTGAGGAAAGCCTTGCTTCCCTCTCCATACAGCAATGGTATATTCACGTTGAACAGGCCCAAGAGACAAGATGTGGAGTCTTCCTCGCGTATTGTCTGTCTCCGAGTGGCCCAAGCCATCTTCTCTGCTACAAAAGTCGGCAGACTGAAAGTTGTGGAGAGCGAGCTGTGGGTTTCCTGTAATAGCCTCGAGCTCAGCTGAAAGCTCATATTTTGAAGCTATAGGTGACCACTCGTTATCATGAAATTGTAGGCTGGTAGGAGCTAGCAACTCCTGGAGTGTCCAGCCTCGCGTGAACCAAGAGCTGTCAGCAATGTTCTCTCTGCCGTTGATGGCTTCGCCCAGCTCTGCACTGGACTTCTTGTCTACACAACATGTGTCTACCCACACGTGTCGAAAGTTGTTTCTTTCTGCCTCCTCGCAAAAGGCCTTGACATTTTGGTAGCCCTTGAGGTGTTGATACTCTGGATTAACATCGCTGAACGATAATTCTTCGTTGTCCCATCTGTGAAAGAGGATTGCATGTTTGGGTGCGTAGCCGAGAAATGCTTTCAATTTTAAGGTTTGCGTGTTTAGTAGCCACATAGCTGAGATGGCGTTGAGACGGATGCGGTCGATACTGGTCGGCTCGTCGTTTGATCAATACTGCAAAATGTCTGATAGCCCTTGGAACCAGAAGAAGTGCATGCGCATGGGTGCCTTTAGTGGCGGAGCGCAGCAACTAAGCACATGCATGTCGACAAATGAGCCGCCGCTCTTGCTCTGAAATGTGACCAGAGCCATTGATAGTTCAACTACATGTCGAGACGAGTATTCAGCTCATCTTTCTGGCTAGATATATGGTGATATCAGCATATTAATGGTATTCGCGACACAGCACTCGTCGCCAACCTGATAATGGTTGGGCAAGATCAGCTGGCTAGAAACTGCTTGGTATCATCAGAGATATGGGAAACGATCGCGGCCAGGTTCAATGGTTTGATTTCACGTGATGTATGGCAATCGTATATTATGGTAGTGTTGTTCGTGGATAGCATCATGTTTCCTTATATGCTCGATTGCGGCCAAGTTCGGGGGTGACGATCGCTCGCCTCCGCTTGAAGCGGTAATCGACTGTAAAATCCACGAGACCAACGAATTATTGAAGCTCCCAATCACCACCACCCCTCTTGCCGTCCTTTACCATTTCCGGCTCTACCATTCCCGACATATCTGGACTCTGGATATCTATCACCTCTCTTCCCCGTCCACTCATCCTCTGCCACGGCTCTCGGTAAGCGAAACCCAAGGGGAATGCGGCCTGCCTTAGCCACCAATTTGGTCCGTTAGCAAAGACAGCAACCATCTGGCACCGCCACCTTGGGGGGCATGCTAGAGCGAGCCACAGCATGTCTCGATTCCGGAGCACGTCTATCGGTTCGATGCGCGCGAAGGGCTTCGAGGAGCAGTCGCTCTTTGGGCTCGACCTTCTGGAATCATGGAGCTGGCGACCTCGATCTTCCACCATGGACCACTGCACACACCCAACATCCACCGCTAGACGTACATGGCAGCACACATCAGCCTCGCCGCGCATCAAAGAAAGAGCAGGAAAGACGTATTAACAGTGCTCCGGTGGAAAGCCCGTTCTTGGACTTTCTGTACCCTCCACAGGCCCTGGCATTGCTCCACAGAAATGGCAGTCACCCTGCAGAAAGATGGGAAAGGCGAAACGAGAGGCGGCTAGCCAAGGGTTTCATACAGGCAAATCGAGGATACGCTTCAAAGGCGAAAAGAAAAAACCGCCGAGCAGAGATTGCTCACGAAAAGCGCCACGACAAGGAGGTGGTGACACTCTATGAATGGGATGTCACAGATCGTGATACGGTACAACAATCGGCCGGTGAGACGGTACAGCAATTGGACGCGGCAGATACAAACGGGAACTTGGCGCATTCTGAGATACCTGAACACATCGGCGAGCCTGACAATGTGGAGAAGACCGAGTCTCCTGAGGAGCTAGCCGAGAAGGCTAAGCAAGCTGCGATCACGAACGAGATCAAGAAAGGGAAAGAGCTGCGCTCTCTGTTTGCAACTGCAAACCCTGGCGCAGCACTGCAAAGCCCCGAGAGAAGCTTGAAACACACAGAACATGCATGGTCGCTGTTCGAGCAGCTAGGGGAGAAAGATCGCGCGGACGTTGGCATCAAGATGAAGCTCTTGGACTGGCTGTCGCACTATCGCAACGAATCTGCTGAGACACACTGTCTGGAGCTATATCATGCCATTCCTGCCCCACGTCGAACTTTGACAACTTACATGTCCACACTACCAGTATTCATGCGGTCTAATTTGTTCGGGCTTGCGGAACAAGCTCATGTTGAGGCGCTGGATCGATTGGAGAACGGACATGAAGTGTCCGTCTGGCTCTGCAGCACCGCAATCGAAAACGAGCTGTGGGATCTTGCGTCAAGAGTGAAACAACAACTGGACGCAAAAAACAGGGGTCAAGCGAGGGACTGGGTGGATAACATCTTCTGGCGGCAAATTGCCAAAACTCCAAACCTTCTATCGAAGGCTATCAATCTGTCCAAGCATTTTCGAATGCTCAAGCAAGCAGACTCCATGACGGCTGACTTCGAGCAATTCTCCGTCAGCATGTTCAGAGTGGCCATTATTCAGCAGTTCACAACCTCCCGCGACAAAATGAAGAGAAGCAAAATTCCAAAAGCGGAAAGAACCCTCAACGACGGCCGTATTAGATATCTAATTGGCCGTGTTCAGCTCACAGACGCAAATCCGCCAGCTTTCCTGCAGGACATCATTCGCACGCTCATTGACCCAAACTCCAAAGTCCACTACCCCGACGCGCACAAGACTATATCATACATATACCGACAGCACCGCTCCATGAAACATGCACGTCTCCGTCAAGAAGTGCACTCGGACCTCATAAAAAGAGTTGTCGAATACGCCGATACGGCAGCTGGTAGACAAGAGCCAGCCTGGTGTCTCTCGCCATACACTCTGTTAGAAGACTGGACGATTAAGTTCGGGAAAATCGTTATGGAGATGCACATTTTCCTTTTGCAGCACTATGCTAGGAACGGCAATGTCGAACTCGTTCGGTACTATCACGATGGTCTCATTGTAGATTATCCTCAGTATAAGCAGCACCTCCATGCTCTGTGGCCTTTGGTGTACGTTCATGCCAGAAGAGGAGATGTCAAATCTGCAACAGCGGCTTTTGATTCGATCCAAGAGTCCGCAAGTGCTGCTGGAGGATATGTCAAAATGCGAGTATGGAATGCGCTACTACACGCACACTCTCGCGCGGACGACATTGATGGTGCACTGGCAACAATGAAGAAACTCGTCGCATATGGCCAAACACCCGACGATTATTCTTTCCATCCACTGTTAGAACTCTACGCTGCCAGAGGCGACATCGACAGCGTCATGGATCTGCTTGAGCAATACGATGAGTTGAGTGGCAGGCCTCGCACCACTGCACTGTATGGCAGTCTCATGACCGCACATAGCAACACGAATGACGTGGAATCTGCACGTAAGGTCTTGGAGGAGCTCATACCCAAAGTCAAGGCTGGCGAAGTCAAAGGCACACTGACGAAATGCTTCAATATCTTACTCGCTAGGCTCGCATTGCGTCGTGAAATCGACGAGACAATGCGAGTCTACCAATGGATGAAGGATGAGGAGATTGAGGTCGACAGCATGACATACGCCGCGCTGATGCAAGCCCTGGTTGCATACCGCCAAGCGGATGCCGCCTGGAAAATCCTGAATACGGCCATCCCAGAGAAAAGCTTGCAGCCACAGGCATTCCACTATGCTATTGTGATGACTGGTTTTGTCAGACAGAACTCGTTCAAGACTGCTTTAGAAATCCACAAGCAGATGTTGAATAGGAACATCCAGCCTACCCTGATGACTAACGCCATATACCTCCGAGCTAAGGCATTGTACGAACTCAAACAAGCCCCAGAAGCAGACACGGCGCAGTATCCAGTTGAGTTGATTGTGGAAGAGCTCGATGAGATCTTCCAAGATTCGGCCGCTGGATTGGTAGCTCACGAGCCTCAGTCGTACTCGCCAACGACAGATCACTCGCCCCAGGCCTGGCTACTCAGCCAGCTCATATACGCGTACGGCGCGGCAAAGTCGGTAGAAGCTGTGCAAACGCTTGTCAAACGATACGCAAAAGTGGCACAGAAAGATGAAAGCAACAATGCCATCGAGTATTTGCCACTGAGACTACTGAGCGTAGTCATGCCCTCGTTCGTTCAAGCTGGCAGTTGGGATGAGGTCGACCGATGTTGGCACCTTGCGAAGGAGCAGGCAGACGCAATTTCCATCCGGAAACCTGTCCCACGACTTGCGCCGGAAAAGGAGGCTCAGAATGTCCCTGATATCCTGAAGCTTTCCGTGGCGAACACTACCGGCGAGACGGCCAAGCCCGTCTCTCTGCTTGCGAAGCCAAGACGCGAAGACCCGTCCAAGCCCGCCCCAGCTCTACGACACATCTTGTCGCAGGCCCTTCGCCATCACATCACTGCTCTGGCTGCGCAGTCTCGGTTCTCGGAAATGGTCTCCTCAGTTGCCAACATCCTGAGCCAAGGCTACATTCTGGACAACAGCACTTGGAACATGTTCATCGAGCACCTACTCCGCCCCTCACCACCTTTCGCCCTGCTCGCCTTCCGCTTGACAGAGCGCTATCTTATCCCCTCGTTCCCAGGATGGATGAAGGGCAGACCTGTCTCGAATCTTTCATCAAGAGTGCAGGGCCTTCAGTACATCCAAGCACGGTACCTTAGTCCGGATCAGTTGATGCCGCGATACAAAACTCTCGTCAAACTCGCTGCTGCCGTGCTCGAGATTCGTCGCGTAGATGCTATGGGACTGAAGAGAAGCGAGACCTCGGAATTCGGCAATGAGGACCTTCGCAAGCATGTTGGCACCATGAAGCAGATCCAGAAACATGCTCCTAGGACACTCTACGCCGTCCAGACCATGCCAACAGTTGAGGACTCACTACAAACTACGCTTCTGAGGAGGCAGGTTATGTCTTAGGGTGCGAGGAGGTGGCGACTGTACTATTCTTTTGATTTTTTTTCGCGCATATCGAGCGTTCAGCGCGGCTTGTACATACTATGTAAAGATACTGTGGCTATTTCGGGCTTGTATGAATAAATGTACGTGTACCAAAGGAGATGTCAACGCGTGTCTGTGACTTATCTCCAATCTCCACGGCTTCATCGGATTTACCTTGTGCAACTGATGACGTCTGTTGTAATCATTGGTCGATCTCACTCCACGCCAATGCCACATATATCTACAAAGACCTGAGCATTGTTCTCTCAGCCACCATCACCGACAATCAACCACACAATCTCAATCAGCCATCGCGCTTCCAACACAATGGCTCCCCAAGTCTTCTTCATCACCGGCACATCCACCGGCTTCGGCTACCACTACGTCGAAAAGTGTCTCAGAGAAGGCGACAAAGTCGTCGCCACCGCACGCAACTCCTCCGCCCTCTCCTTCCCCACCGCCACCAAAGACAACCTCCTCGCCCTCGACTGCGACGTCACCAACCAGTCCTCCATCGACGCCGCTTTTGCCAAAGCCCTCGCACACTTTGGTCGCATCGACGTTGTCGTCAACAACGCCGGCTAAGGCCTGTCAGGCGAATTCGAAAGCTTAACCGATGAGCAGATACGTACCCAGATGGAAGTGAATTTTTACGGCCTTTTGAACGTCACGCGGGTAGCCCTCGAGACCATGCGCGAGAAAACCTCCCCGCCCGGCGGCCGCATCCAACAAATCACGTCCATCGGCGGCCAGCGCGGCGTGCCGACATCCAGCATCTACTGCGCCAGCAAGTGGGCCGTCGAAGGCTTCACGGAATCTCTACAGCAAGAGCTGAAACCCGAGTGGGGCATCAAACTCACCTGCATCGAGCCCGGCGGATTCAGGACGGACTGGGCGGGGCGATCGATGGCTTTCGGGGCGAAGAAGAACCCTGCTTACGACCACATTGATGCCAAAGCGAATATGGCACAGAGGCATGGGACGCAAGCTGGGGACCCTGCGAAGGGTGCTGATGCGATGTGGCAGGTGGCGAAGATGGAGGAGCCGCCGCTGAGTTTGGTCATTGGGAGTGATGCGCATAGGCTGATTATGGAGAATATTAGGAGTTATGGGGAGAATTATCCGAAGTATGAGGAAATTGCTAATGGTTGTGATGTTGATGGGTATGAGAGGCCGCAGTGAGAAGCGTGATGAGGAATGATGACTGGGTGTAGCTAGACACACGATAGCCAAAGCGATTAAACAGTTCAGTGCACCTTTTTGGAACGATCGGAAACATATTTTCCATTCCGTGATAGATCGATGTACTCAGGCGAGAGTGTGTTCGACCATGATAGGAGGCCGGGTCAAACCGGACGGTCCCATCTTGAATGGCTACTGGAAGGAGGGAGCGTTGAGAAGTGTCAGATATCTTGTTAGAAGTGTGCCCTTGGTCGCACAAAAGTAAATTTTGGTATCGTACATATTTGCTTTTTCCTGCTATATAGCATCAATCACACCGGTCCATCCAGCACACCGCTCTCGCGCAAGCTGCGCCACAGCTCCGGCTCAAGGAACTTGCCCACCGAGACATCCTCAGCCAGACCCTTTCTCCTCCGGGTCTTGAGCACGAAGTCTCTGGCCGTGGCTTGCGCGCTCGCAGGCTCCAGCGCACGCAACTTGATGTCCTTGTCGAGGGGGTCACCGGGCACGAGGCTCCAGCGGTCAAAGACAAGCGAGACGGTCGCCTGACCTTGAGTGTGGATGCGGAGATCGGTCTCGAACCCGAAGGAGTCGATGACGGGGATGAGTCCCTTTACTGAGTAGAGGGGTGTGCCGGGGACGGGGGCGTCTTGCAGCACGTGGCCACGACGGCGGGCAAGGACAGTGTACAGAGCCGAGACAGCGTTTGCTGGGCCGAGCATGGTGCATGAGTAGACAGGCTCCATGAGTCGGGGTCCGGCCATGAGGAAGGAGGAGTAACAGGCACGTCTTGATGTGGGGATGATTTGTCCACCGCCACGGAAGATGGGCTCTGAAGCAAGATCGATGTCAGTGAGGCGGAACTTGGTGTTTCGGATAGGCTCTTCGCAGAGGGGACCTTCTCGTGTGGCCCAGGAGAAACCTTGCTTTACTGTGTCGCGCACGCTGCGTAAGATCTTCTGGTCGACGTCGGAGGGTAGGGTGTCGTTCTGCAAGATGTTCGGGCACATGTCCTCCGGACCGAAGGCCCAAATGTTTCTGCTGGCGAGAAGATCGTAGCCGTAGTTCTCTTCGAAATACTTTCCAACCTTGCGTACAGGGTCTTTGATGCTCACTCTGCCAGACTCAATGTCCTCGGCGATGCCGTCGTCCAGAGGCTCGGCCACGAATGTGAGTTTGTTCTTCTTGTTTGGTGTGAGGGCGTAGCACTTGATGCTGCTCTGGTCTTGGACGGTCTCACAGAAACGGGTCACAGGATCAGAGACCTTGATCTCCATGTTTGCATAAAGTTTGCGGAGGTCGTGAAGAACACAATCCATGTAAAGCTCACCCGTACCCAGAACAATATGCTCTCCAGACTCTTCAACCTTTGTGGTGATAAGAGGGTAAGACTTGTTGATTTTTCGTAGACCGTCAAGCATCTTAGGGAGTTCTGAAGGGTTGATAGGCTCCACTGCAACCTTGAAGACGCTCTCGAAGAAGTGTGTGACCGGCTTGAAGACGTGCGCGTCTTCGTCATCTGGGAGCTTCTGTGCTACGATGGTAGCTGATTTGACAATACTGTTATCAACGCCACCAAGCAAGACGAAGTTGCCGGCAGGTACGCCGGATGTAGGTACGTTATACCGGCTCTCTGCCATCCACACATCTGAGATTGTGGCTGTGACCATATCTTCCTCGTCGTCGATCGAGTAGTTTTCGCCAAGTACTCTCACAGTCGCTCCAATTCGTGCTGTGCCTGACATAACACGACCGAAGGAGTGGAATCCAGATGCATCCTGTGTGTTGAAAAGCTTGGTGATGTTAACAACAAGCGGTCCCTCGGCATCTGCCTTGAGCATGCTCTCGGCGGTCTTCGAATCCTGAGGTCCGGCGTAATAGTGGTCAAGCTTCTGCTTCGCGCCCTCGACGGGGCTAGGGACGTGGTCCACCAGCATATCCACAAAGCCCCTAGCAGGACCAAAGAACCGTTCGCACACCATCTTGAGCAGGTCTTTCGCGTTTGCGCGCAATTGTGAAGGCTTCAGCTGAATGCCAAGATCCTTCAGCGTCTTCTTCAGATCTTCAGGGCTTTCTGATAGAGTGTGGCTGTAAAGCTTGTAGATCGGCTCCATCACGAAGTTCACGAATGACCTCCTGGCACCCTCCTCGACCGCTTTCCTTGTGAACTTTCGTGATCCCGGGTTGAAGAAGACGTCGCCCCACAGCCTCTTGCTGAACTCCTTCACATCGAATGCCGCGGACGGGTAGCTCTCGGCGTACATCTTCGCGAAGCTGGGCAGAGTGAAGCACCAGCCCATACTGCTGCTTGCGAAAGCCACGTTGCCCTTTTCTGGGCTGACACGGAATTTCTCGCCACGTCCAGGAATTGTCTCTTCAATCTTGGTGTTCACCTCCTCTACAACGTGCTTAAGCTTGAAGTAAGCATCATTGGGCGGAAGCTTGAGTTCCAGAATAAGTCTGTCCATCTTGTTGATCAGAAGGACAATAGGGAGGTCTACAAGCACGGCGTGCTTGATCGCAAGCTCGGTCTGCACCTGCACGCCCTCCACCACGTCCACCACAAGAACAACTGCATCTGCCAGGCGCATCGAAGCTGCTACCTCGTCCGCGAAGTTGACGTGGCCGGGCGTGTCGATGATGTTGATGAGATGTGTCTTGCCGCTTGTGCTCTCCAGTGGTAACGACATTGGGCTCGACTTGATTGATACACCTCGCTCGTGCTCCAGAATGTGTGTGTCGGTGTATCTCAATCGATCGTCGCGCGCCTTTCCAGTCTTTCCCTCTTGGTAAGCAGATACATCGTGTGTCTGCGCAACCAGCATATCCATCACGCTCGTCTTTCCATGGTGCAGGTGTCCGCATAGCGCAACGTTTCGTATTTGCTCCGGGAAGCTCATCAAATCCGAGAGGAACCCGCGATCAAAGTACACAGGCGGCAGATCCTCCTCCTGCACAGTGAACTTCTTGCGCTCGACCGGCGCAACAATCGGCTGTTGCAGCGTCTGGGTGTCCTCCTCTTGGACCAGCGTCTCGACATCGGGGCCGTAGACTTGTGATGCGGAAGGGTAGTATTGCTTGTCCTCGTGCAATATCACAGCATTGGAAGGTCCATCCTCATCCACCTCCATCAATTCCTGGCCAGTTGCGCCGGCCTCGTCGGCCTCGTCGTCGTCCAGATATTGCGCGCCATCGTACGCGGGCTGCTGATCTTCCTCTTCGCTCTCCTCGGGCTCGCCAATGTAGTTGCCGAACTCGTCGTAAAGGTCGTCCATGGTGGTGGTTGTGGTGAATGTGAAGTGTGGTCTCCGTTTCGCACAGCACGCGACAACGAACGACTTTCTAGAAGGGTTGTCGCGCGAGTTCTCGCGCTGCATGCGCGAAAGTCTAAAAGTCTCGATGGCGCGCGAGTCATGGCAGCACTGAAGCTCGGTGGCCAACTCCATCTACTCTTCCGACTTTCCGACCACAAGGCTGGGCACAAGAGCATGCTCCACGCTTGGATTGCACTAATGTCTCATGCTCTAGAGGTACCATGTGAGTAGGTGTTAGTCAGTCATCGAAGGATGAGACTCACGTCGCAAACGTCAACGTGCAAAGTGACAAACGCTTTCATGCTCTTCCTATTCCTCCAATCTACGAAGGACAAGAAAGAAGACGTCACATCTAGTTCTATTGGAACACAGCCACATTGAGACTCTGGTCTGCTTTCCTTGTTTCTCGTCCGTTCTTTGATCACAACTCCAGCTTCCGCTACACACAGCTATGGAACGCAACGAAGATACATGCACCCAACCACAGTCGGCAGAGAAAGCACACAAGTCCCAGGGCCAGTCCAAAGCAGACCCCTCAACTTCAACCCAGCAGGCCAAACCACAAACCAACAACCCTCGCAATCAACCCATCAGCGCCGCCTCCCTAAACGCCGTGATGGCAACTTCAAGCTCCAGCACAGACAAGATGCACTCGCAATCGCCGAGTTCGAGGAAAGTCGACGATTGGAACGAGGATCCTACTTATAAGTCTAGGCTTGCTTCGATGGTTGGGAGCACGCGGAAGTGGAATTACTTCGGGGCTGATATCGGTGGGAATCCGTTTAGGCGGTCGAAGAAGTAAGGTAGAGTAGTGCTGAGGCATGGTGCGATTAGATATCTTCTACGTTTCTTTACCCTTCTACTTAGTATATCCTTACACTGGCTATATGTAAGCACCCTGCAGCAGGGGAATTTTGTGCTCGGTCCCTCGACCGGATAATACATGTATATGTTACAGATCTTCCAAAACCATCATACAAATCTCCTGCTTTTCACTTCGTCCCAGCAGCAGCACCCATCAACAACCCCTTCAACGGCCCCATCTTGTTCACCAGATCCAGCCCCAAACTCCTCCCCCAAACAACAGGCCCCGAACCAGCCGAGTAGATCTTCTGCAGCTTGTCGACGACGCCCAGCATGGCATTGTTCTTCGCCCAGCGGTCGCCGTTGTAGCCGTCCAGACACCAGCAGCTGCCAATGTCCATGCCCTTCTCCATGCCATCGGCAATGTACTTCGCCAGGCTTTCGGCGTCCGCCAGCCCGAGGTTGAGACCTTGGCCGGCGAGAGGGTGCACGGTGTGCGCTGCGTCACCGATGAGGGCGACGCGGTGCGAGGTGTAGGTGTCTGCGTGGCGCATGCGTAGGGGGAAGGAGGCGACGCTGCCTTCTTGGGCGGCTGCGATGCGAGGGAAGGAGGCGGGGAGGCCGAGGGAGGCGCTGTCGGTGCTGGTTTCGCGCCAGGCGAGCTCCGAGGCTGGGGAGACGGAGGCGTGGTGGGTGAGCATGAAGGCGATGTCGGTGGGGAGCAGGCGGAAAGCCGCGTTGACCATTGCTGTGAAGTCTGCGGGCGAGAGTTGCTTGAGTTGTGTGGCGAGGGCTGGGGTTGTGCTCCAGACTATACTTGCTCTGTTGTCTGGGAGTGGAAGAAGAGCGATTGGACCGGTTGGCAGGAAGCGCTGGTATGCTGTGCGCAGGGCGGTAGATTGGAACGATTTGTCGAGAGTGACGGTTGCCACAACGCCATGCTGGCCGTAATCCCAGCCATGGGAAGGAATATCTGCGAACTGCCTGACTGGACTGTTCGCTCCGTCTGCTCCTACAAGCAAACGAGCAGCAAGTTGGCGATTGTTGGGAAGTGTCAGGACTGGCCACTGCGAGAGGTCTGGCGCGTCGTCGGTCTCTGGCTCTTTGCCGAATTGTATTGACTCCACCTTCGTCTTGTCCAGAATCTCCATGACCTGCCCTTCTTTCAACTGCTGCAACAACGCGGCAGTCAGATTCCCATTTTCACACATCGTAGCCACAACATTTGGATCGCCCGTCTCGTACTTCCTCCTGCTCGCCGAGAAGCGCGACCCAGGCACCAGCTGTGCTAATGAATCCAGCATGCCTGGCGTCTGGTCCATGGGATCGAAGCTGATCTTGCTCCCACTCACGCCATCCCACACCTCCATGCCATGATAGTGCTGCGTCCGGATATCATTGACGCCGTTCCAAGCGCCAATTTCCTTCAAAAAGCGTACCGACGCCGGCGTGAGCGAGGAGCATCGATTTGAGAATGTTTCGTTTCCGGGCGTTCGCGAGGTTGTGAGGTCTTGTCCGTCGATCAATGCGACCTTGAGGTCTTTGGTCGAAGGATGTGAGCGGAGAGCGGAGACGAGAGAGAGACCAGCCGGGCCTCCACCGACACAGACGACATCGTAGATCTCTGGCTTTCGCTCGATTGCTGCGGCGGGTGAAGGTGTAGATGCTGTGGACCAAAAGTTGCGGCGCACGGCTGGAGGAAGCTCGAGGAGTCGTCTGGCGGTTCGCATTGAGCCAGAATTCAAAAGTGTGAGAGCCATGCCGGGCAGTATGTTGGGTGGTGAGGACGAGTACGTCGACTCGCAGATCGCAGACGGAAAGCACCGCGCTTGCGGTTAGACTTTACGGTTAAGCTGTACTTTGATCTTGATAACGATGGCCCAATCCGGCTGGCAGGTAACATTGTGTAAAACAAGGCCTACCTGCGTATATCTGATCATTCATCGACCAGGAAGAGACGGTGCACCAACAAAAGGAAAAGTCAGCTACACGGTCCTCGTGTTCCCACTTTGTGCCCTTCCCTGGACCGCGCGTGCCGGACCACAGAGGAGACTCTTCCCTTCCAAGCATTTGTATGCCGGTGTCACGGCTCCCGATCGTTTGGAATCAACAGAAAATTCCACATCTAGCACATCAAGATTGAATGTGAATACACGTGTAGGTTCTACAATTCTCTCGCAATCGTGAACATCTCCCACATTCTCAAAACACCTCGCCGTCCTGGTACATCATCACTCGCTCGCCTCGCCCGGCACCTCAGTCGTTCAATCTCCCCAAAAGCGTGCAATGACGATCCACCGTCCTCGCCACAGCCTCAGACGATTACAAACACTCCTCACACCCTCTCCTCCAAACTCCTCCCGTGACTCCTCGCCACCAGAAAACAACTCCAACACCAACAACGAACCCTCCGGTCTAGCCTGGATCATCCTCGGCGCCGCCCAACACGCCTCCACCACCAGCGAAATCGACGCCGTAATCCACGACCACCTCGCTCCAGCGCTCTTGAAATCCCCCGGCATCACTCTGCTATGGCACCTCCACAACACCAACCCCAACGCCCGCAGCGGCACCCTCCAAACGGCCTTCACGCCTCTAAACGGCGGCTGCTGTGCTCTCGCCGTACGCATCCACAACGTCAACTCGCAACAAGCCATGCAAGCCTTCGGCACTCTACCAGTCCAATTCGAGCCGCCGCAGCATCTCGCTCCTAGGCGGTTAGAACACCGACGCGGTTCGATCCCCGCGGAGCATTTCGGCGCGCATCTGAAAGGGTACGAGTTAATCCAGCATTTCGAGCCGCCTAAACTGAAAGGCCGGCCTGCGAAGGGCAGGTGTGTGGTGGCGGTGGGCATCGAGCCTGCGGATGGTGACGAGGAGGCGCTGGATCGCTGGTATCGGTCTGAGCAGCTGGATCTGATGGCGCGGAATCCGATTTTCGTGCGTTGTATGCGGTATCGCTTGCTTGGTCCTAAGCGGACGACAGGGAGCGAGACGAGCGACGATGATGATACGAGTAATGGATATAGTGAGGATGAGGCCCCTCGGTTCTTGGCGCTGCATGAGTACGAGAGCCATCAGGCTTTGCTGGATCATGCGATTGAGTATGGGCAGATGGTTCCTGAGACGCCGATGTCGAAACGCATTCTCGACAGTGCGCGGAAAGTCGAGCGCGCGATTTGGGAAGTCGACGAGGACTACCGATGATCTTGGACGGTACGTGATGGGGAGCCTGTATTATTGCTACGAGTGGGTGGCGAATTCTTGATCACTCACAATTCCGTGGCAAAAGCTATCGATTGATGGCTGGAGCATGTGCAGGCGCATGCAATTTGCTGCTAACAATATGTATGTTATGGCAGAAACGGCTAGGAACCAGGATAGAAAGAGACTGGCACTGTACAAATAGATGTATATGACGATCAAATAAACGATAGATAAAGAAACAAAATGTAAAATTACTATCTAAACAGCCTCGAATGTTGTTGTTTTTCCGAGCCTCGTGGCAAAAAGGGTATCGTGTAAAAAAAGAAAGGCAAAAGCCGGGAAAAGACAAATGAAAAATGCAAGTCGTCCACCATCAGCGTCACAGGCCATCACTGGCTTCAACTGAAGTGATCGCCCTCGCCAACGCCAACACTCCCCAGCGGCTGGCCCTTCCGCATCCTCAACCTCCTCCTCATCTCCTTCGCCCTCCTCTCCTCCTCCAGCCTAGCATCCCTCTTCCTCATCCACACCGCCTTGATAGTCCGCCTAGTCTGCTCCTTTCCCTCTTCGAAATTCGCCTTCGCCAGTGAAACAACGCTCTCGATCTCTTCGGAAGTGTACACAAAGTTCCACGTCGACAGGAAATCCGATTTCTGTGGGTCCACGCCAGGGACCTTCTCGTTGGCAGTCAGCGGGAAGTAGATGACCGCGATGCCGGCGTCGGAGGACATGATGTGGCTGTCGTCGTCGTTGTGGGGTGTCAGGCGTTTACATTGAGGAGGTTCTTCGTCAGTTTTCCATTCGGTCTTGGAGCCGACCCATACTGTGCAGTGGGAGAGGGTGTGTCCGGATTGCTTGGGCGGCTCGTTATGCTTTGCGACTTCCTCGGCTTGGTCGATTTCGCGGGCGATTTGGTCGCTCGTTTCGTCGCCGGAGGGCCAGCCGGCGCCCATGGGCCAGCCTTTGATTTGGCGCTGGCGGGCATAGCCTTCGACTACTTTGATCCAGTTGTCCTTTTCGGCTTCGGCTGAGGCATCGAAGGCGACGACGACGTCGATGTCTCTACCGGGGCGGAGGAGAGGATAGATGGGCAAGTTGTTCGACATTCCGGCATCCATGAGGCGTAGGTGTGACTCTGAGTGGATGCTTTCGGGACATGTGGGCGGGAGTTGGCCTCTCAGGCCTAGAGCGAAGTTGGGGATCGAGGCAGGGTCGAACGGGTGCACTTTGGTCATGTCTTCGTCTCGATCAGCAAGTAGCGAGTCCAGACCGCTGAGAAGCCCGCTGCCGATTATGACTGGTCTGATCTCTTTGTAGTAGTGTGACAAAGTCGCGCAGAAAGCTGACCCCCAGATGCCCTGATTGGAGGTTAGTTTATATTACATCTGTAGAGCAAAGACATGTTCTTACCATCATAAGAGGAATTTTGATCTCAGGCAGGAACAGCCCATTCTCTCGCTCCACATTGCGTCCGCCATCGAAGTTACGACCAACAGCCCACGTTGGAATGCCAGCTGAAAGCTCCTCACAGAAAAACTCGTACGGCGACCATTCGAACCATTGGAAGTAGTCGTGCTTGTGAACAGGCGGCTTGGCGTCTGGGAGACTTTCTCTACGGTCTTGCTGCGTCATCGGAATCTCGTGTCGAACCGCGGCATAGATAGGTAGAGGTTGATCTCCGTCGTCGACAAAGTAGCGCTGATTGGAGATCTTGAGGTCCCAATCACTGACTCGTAGCTCGCCTTTAGGTATCAATAGTCTGCTGGCGAGCAGTGTTCCATAAATGTCGACAAGCCCAAATTCGGCGTCAGGGACACCTTTCAGCTTCTCCACAATACCACTTAGAAGGAATTTGTTCGTTGGCGCTTGGCTCAGTAAAGACAGTGCCGATGGGGGGAATGCAATGTGCACGCCCAACCGGTCCTTGAAGTGATCGATGAGGCGGCCGTAGTTGGTCTGGCCGATTGATGAGTAGTACAAAGCTTGTAGCCAGCAGCTTCCACTGACGCCTGCGGTGTATGTGGCACAGTCGAAGAGTCCAGCTTGCTGTGCTGAGAAATAGGATGAAGTACCGGCGACTAGTGCTCGGAGTCCGCCACCCGAACCACACATGGCGATGACAGGGACGTCGTCCGGATGGACTTCTGACTCCGGCACGCCAATGTATCGAGCAAGCGCTTTGGCGATATTGGGCTTCCGTTTGGCCAGGAATTGTTTCTCTTCGACGCAGAGATCATTAGAGATACGGACGCGAGCGTCCCATACAATTTCCGGGTTGATTTGAGGATCATGAGCTTGCTCCCAGATCTCCCAAGAAACTGACCACGGGGCCAAGGATAGCTCGTCCTGCAGTTTGTGAATCGCATTCGGAAGAGCAAGCACCCACGCTGGTACGACAGCTTTGGTGAGACTTTCAGTCAGGCCAGCAATGTCGAACCTTCCGAAGCTGGCGAAGATAGAAGTTATGTTAGGGATGTCGACGAGAGACTTGGCAGCTAGATCCGTGTCGGTGTATGCAGCGCCATGTTCTTTGATCTGTGAGGGTGGCTTTGGACCACGCTGTTCGGATTCGGCCACGAAAGCGCGCTGTTTGCCCGTTTCGTCCACATGTCCAGATTGAGATGCTCTCTTGACTTTGGTGATGACCGTGGGTTTTCCATCGAAGTTGGCAGAGGCGGCATTGCTGCTGTCGGCCAAGAGTTTTGCGCGTGGTCGAGTTTGGACGGAATATGTGAGGGTGGCAGTGTATGCGAGACTGGTGGCCAGCAAGAAGCCCCTCCCTGGCTTTGCTCGAAACATGGTTTATCGTTCAGCAATTGAAGCTCATCTGTAGTTGAAACTAGACACGACAATGTGCCAATGGGTGACGTGGGAACTGAAATGCAATCGAAAGGAGTGTGATGGAACTGGCGTTATCACTTTACAGCGAAGTGGCAGTGCGCCTGCAACAATGCAAAGACTGACCCGCCATACTTTACACTTTCGCGCATAACTGGGCAGAGGGCAAGAGCGCGTCTGCACGTGCGTGCTCGGTATGATTGAAATCCTACGTCATTCAACCCGAATCCAGACCGCCAGACCGTTGGGGATTACACGAAACTCGGCTGTGAGATGATAGATATCCTACACGCATCACGGACGACAACAGCTCTTGTCATCACTACATGTACAGACTAGACATCGCGTAACTCCCCAACAAACACTAAGAAGTAAGAAAAAAAAATGCTAAGCATATGATCTGGCCGGCACCGAGGATTAAGGAACAAGGAACCGTCTTGCGATTTCTAGACGGCCCGCTGCACGTCTGCACGTCACCCCTCATACGACTGCACTGCACAGACTGGGTCTGGGCCCCGCTGGGGAAGACAAACAACGCGATTTTGGCGATGGGTATAAGTCTGCGCTGAGAGCAATTCATCAATCATGACTCGGTGTAGACACGTGTCTGTTTCTGGACGTATCCTTCCATCGTACCAACGCATCTGCCATCAAGATACGCATGGAGCCTGATCTCTCATGGTGTAGAACACACGAGTCTGCGAAGCAGAACAATGACACCAGCTCGACCAGCTGAGTGTCGACATGCATATATTGGATATGCTCATATCTAAAATTCTGACCGGAGACTAGAGGCAGGTGGCCACAAGTTTGTGGACTGCCGGTGGTTCATTTGTTGGACGGTAGCAGCCTCTTGGTTGAATGATCGAACATCGCAATCAATAGTGAGACCCGAAAAAAAAAACCAGCACCATTGACCCTGTTGTTTCACGTCTCAACCCAGACGAGATTGCCATGCACTCGTCCACAGATGGCCCTGATGGAAAAGCGCATCTCTGAAATCGAGTATACTTCTACTCCTTGTTCTGGAAGCGTCTTGAGTTGTCAAGCCTCGTACTGCTCGATGGAGCCACCGACGGAAAATCAATCGAGTAAGTAGCACGGTTGCAGACAATCTCAATCTGAAGATGAACCGACGCATAAGCGCCTTCAACTCAATAACCTTGGTGAAAATGCAACCCCATTGCAAGCAGACCAACCACAAGCTCAATGGCGTTGAATCGGTGCCGATCTCATCAACGCTTCAGACCATTCCGCTTCGTCGATCAGTATGCCCTGCTGCCCAGGCCTCGTATCATCCAACACAAACCCCACAGCCTCCCAATCCGGCTCGGCCTCCATCGTCACCGGTAATTGATACACCATGCGCACGAAAGCCGACATCCGCTCTCCCAACACGCTCATTGCCAGATCACCCGCCGAGCCTCGAGCCGGTGGCTTGACCAACAGTTCGTGCCATTTCGCGTGCCGTTCCTCCTGGACAGTCGCGTCGCGGGGGAATTGAAGCACGCGGCTCTTGAGGTGAGGGGCTGGTTCGGGTTCTGCGGGCCAGACGATGGGCCCGTAGCGGTTGAGGAAGACACAGGCGAGTTCGCGGGCGGAGATGTAGCGACTCTGGTCGGGGTTGGGGATCGGGAGGGAGCGTTCTGGGGCAATGGCAAAGTGGAGACCGTAGATTAGTGAGAGGAGGGCTGCGAGGCGACAGGTGCCGGGGGCGATGTTGAGGTTGGTTTCCATGTAGGTTTGGAGGCGGTTGAAGGCGTCGGCAACAGCTGGCTATAAATAGAGGATCAGTTGATGCCATGCTTCGTACGGGGCACTATGTAAAGCTTACATCTCCTTCGGATGATGCATCCAACGATGCTGCGATGAATGCCTTGATCTCACATAGTCGGGTCGGGCGGCCGCGCCTTTGGCTCGCCTGGGTAGTGTTGCCCTGGGGGGCGATAGAGGGCGCCTCCGAAGGAGCCCCGATCAATGCACTGCCTCCAGAAGAGGATGCGGGCGATGGTGGAGGTGAGTGTGAGTGTGCCGCACGTGGAGAGGTCCCGGTCGAATCCATGGACCTCGTGGGCGCAGGTGAGCTATCCTCAGAAGAGGTTTTGGGCGACGGCGGAGGTGCTTGTTCGCATGCCAAGAGTCTGGATGGATGCAGAGGCCTCGTGGACGTACGTGTGCTGCTTTCAGAAGGGGACGCTGGCGTTGGCGGATGTTCTCGTCGGCCTGTCGTGCGTTGAGAGGCTCGGGTCGAAGGCTGGGACTTCGTTGGCGTACGGAGGGTAGACAGAGGTTGCGCTTCGCAATGCTGACATCTGTTGGCGTTCGCGGGTGAGCGCCGGTTTTCCTGGAGATCACCTGGTGCACAAAAGATCTTGATGATCCATAAGTAAAGAGTTGCGACCGCGGCGCAGACAACTCCACGGAGGAAAAGAAAGCAATTGACGATCGGTGCGGCTGCTGCATTGAACCGTACTTCGTACCACCAGGTCCTGGGCCTTCTGGATGAGCGTCGTCTTCTGGGCAAAGTCTCATGTATGTAGAAGATCCTTGTGATGACTGAGTAGAGAACGGCGGCAATAAAGATGGTCATCCCGCCAAGGAGAAAACAGATATTCATGGTCATAGTGGGTGTGATGATAGCGTAGTCAAAGAGGGTCGGTTTGATGAGATGTCTGTAAGTAACCAAAATGGGTGAATGTATACGGGAAATTGTCGGTCATGCTGGTAATTGATCTGCCATGTTGACATCTCGCCGCACCTCCTGCGTTCGTTGGGAACTCCGTGATTGGGCAAGAGGCACATGAGTGTGCACTCAAAATTCGGAAAGGGCGTGGCTATCTGGACAACAAAACGGCGCACGGGGTCTCGACCAAGAAAACGATACTGTCACGCGCAGTCGAAACAAATTTGTCAGTGAAGATGGAACTTCCTATGCTTACAATAAATGGCGCTCGGCTTCTGATATGTCCACTGTCAATATGCTCTGTACAATCAGCCACCTACGATCTCTCCATCAGATGGCTCATAGTGCGCCCAAATTCTGAAGAGCAATCCTCAACTCCTTCACAGCTGTCGGCACATCCTCAAAATTTAGCGCAGAGATGGCCCACTTGGCGTGCTTCTGTGCGGCCATCACAGATTCATCATCTGTTTTGTAGCCACCAGGTGGTGGTCCCGAAGGTGGAGCTGCGTAGTGCGGCTGTGAGACATGTCCTGGTGCAGGTGGTGGCACAGGAGTGAACGGTGAGCGCAGGACCGGTGTCTGCACGGGAGGGTTGAGGGGTGTCTGTGATGTCGCTACATGAGGCGTCGATAATGTCGGGCCAAAATCCGGTGCCGATGGTTTGAGCGAGTCGGGATCTGAGGCGTAGAAGCTCGAGAAATCTGCTGGAGGTGCGGATGGGAGGTCAGCGTTATTGTCGACGTCAACAGGTGTGCCAATTTCCACAACGGGTGGCTTGTAGTCTGATGTCCCGGTTGGTACAGAGGGAAAGTATCCGCCGCCGATGGAGCCGGTACGCGCAGCTGAGTCATTGGTCGACTCTACTGGCGAGATCTCAGGCTGGTTTGTTGGAGGCTCGTTGATATTCTTCGCAGGCAAGATTGGTGCTGCTGATATTCCGCCTTGCACCGTGGAATGCGGTCGGGATGGCTGTGTACTGTTCGGTACTGTTTCTGCCGTTGGTGGTTGGTATACCCCGAGATGTGCTTCCTGACCTGGAGCGGAACCCTCTAGCTCTTGCAACTCGGCGTCGATACCTTCTTCATCCGCACTGGGCTTTGCTGGCTTTTCAATCACAGGATTGGTTGCGTTTGGGTCCTCCCCAGCCTTCAAAGCCTTCGCTATTCTGAGCGCATGGAATTTGGCAAACTTGCTCTGGGCGGCGCATTCACCTTCCAGTGGTGCCCAGATAGCCTGGACGTCGAAGAACGTGGCCGCCGCCTGGAAAGTGTCCGCGGTTGATCTTGTGACTTTGTTGTCTCTTTGCGCATTTTCGGCTCGCTCGAATGTTTCCAAGGCAAACTGCTCCATGTAAGCCTTTGCGGCAATATCGTCGACTACGGCATCGTTCGAGGCGTTGGCGGTCTTGAAGGCTTCGAGCTTATCCATGAGCTCAATGGCGTATGTCTGGACCTCATCGTCGGTTGTGTGTAGTTGCTTGTTCAGGATGATCTGGAGGATGAAATAATCGAGCCAGTAAGAGACCACGGGTCGGTGTTTCTTCAATTGTGCCGCTCTATTCGCAAAGCGCTGTACGTCTGCCGTCTTGAGCTTGGCTGGGATGACGGCTGCCATGGTGGAAGTGTGATATGTGTTGTCTACAGCAGGTGACGTTCACTGTATGCAACAGAGAGTGAAAGAGAATGTGCACCAGTATATGCAGGTAGCTGCGGTTCGGAGAAGGAGTTGTATATATGGGTAATGTATGTGTATGTATGGGTATGTATGTAAGTATGTAGTGGATGGGTGAGTAATGAAGCCAAACAGTACTGTAGATAACTACAGTAGCTGCATGCGATCAGCGCTTCCCCGCAATTACAGTGATGGCATGACAGGGCAGCTTGCAGGTGGCAGGAAGCAGCAGCTTGTCACGAAGCTTCGAGCTTCGTACGTGCTTGCTTCAGGTGACACGAATAGAGGCCACGTTGTCATAATCGGCCTACGTGCTATATCACATACAACAACTCCCTCGTTGCCGAGTGTACACATATCCGCAGGCAAGTGCCGTTCCAATTACTCCACCCAATCGCTCCGAGCAGCCCACAATGTATCCCAAACCAATCCTAGCCGCCGCGACCTCCCTCCTCCTTGCTCCATCCACCCTCGCAGCCGGCCTGTACTCCAAGAACTCGCCCGTCCTGCAACTTGGCAGCAAAGACTTCGACGCCAACATCAACCGCAGCAACCACACCAGCATCGTCGAGTTCTATGCTCCGTGGTGCGGCCACTGCAAGAATCTCCAGCCAGCCTTCGAGAAAGCCGCCAAATCTCTCGCTGGACTCGCCAAGGTCGCTGCCGTCAATTGCGATGAAGAGGCGAACAAGCCGCTGTGCGGCTCAATGGGCGTCCAGGGCTTCCCAACCTTGAAGATCGTGAGGCCAGGCAAGAAGGCTGGAAAGCCCATCGTTGAGGACTACCAAGGCCCAAGAAGCGCAAAGGCCATTGTGGACTACGTTGTGGACAAAATTCCAAACCACGTGACAAGACTGAAGAAAGACGCCGAGCTCGAGAGCTGGTCTGCTAAGAGCGGACCGAGGGTTATCTTGTTCTCAGACAAGGGTACGGTTAGCGCACTTCTGAAGTCTTTGGCGATCGACTTCCTCGGCAGTGTCGACGTAGCCCAGATCAGAAACAAGGAGACTCAGGCTCTCGAGAAGTTCGAGGTCAAGAAGTTCCCTACACTCGTCCTCCTTCCTGGCGACGGCAAAGACCCAATCAAGTACGATGGGGAGATGAAGAAAGATTCAATCATCGATTTCCTCTCGCAAGTAGCAGCACCCAACCCTGACCCGGCACCAAAGAAGTCCAAAACATCCTCCACCAACAAGAAGGAGAAGGCCAAGAGCAGCAAGGCTTCATCCTCTTTCTCCAAGGCATCCGCGTCTCACGCGAGCTCCGAAGGTTCTGCTTCGCCTGCCTCGCAGACCGATGAGACCCTTGACGAAGCGTCCAACCCTACAGCTTCTCCCGACCCCAAAGTCGAGGCTGAGCACACCCCTGTGCCTATTCCCGTAGCAACTCCCATTTCGTCAGTCCCAGATGGCCTCTCCCTGCAGCAAAAGTGCCTGAACGACAAAGCTTCGACATGCATTCTTGCCATCCTTCCGGCCAACGACGAGCCCACCACAGACTCCACCCAAGCGATTGCCGCTCTCAGCGAGATTCACCGCAAATACGAAGCAACCAAGCACAAGCTCTTCCCTTTCTACCAGCTCCCGTCCTCCAACAGCCAGGCAACAGCCCTCCGCAAACTGCTCTCCCTCTCCGATGGCATTGAGTTGATCGCCGTCAACGGCAAGCGCGGCTGGTACCGCCACCTCGACTCTTCAGCTGGTCTCACAACCACCACCATCGAGGCCTGGGTCGACGCAATCCGCATGGACGACCTGACCAAGACCAAGCTTCCTGAGCACCTCATTGTCCCTGGTGATGCTATTCCCGCTGAGCCCGTGAAGTACGAGCCTGTCACTAATGACCCTGAGAGCATGCGCGAGCAGCTGAAGAACCGGATGCCCGAGGGTGTGGACTTTGTGTTCGAGGAGATTGACGATGACGAGTACGAGAAAATCATGCAGGAGAGCGCGAAGGCGAAGGAGAAGAAGGTTGAGGTCGAGCCCGAGCACGACGAGCTTTGAGAGCCCACCGTTCTAGCTTCTGACTTGCGAGTGAGTGTCTCTGTTCGAGATCCTTACGGTTTATGTACGATCGAGAATTAAGTTTGAGAATTAAGTTTGACTTGCCACTTCTTCCAGGCATTTGAAATCCATATCTAGCATTACAAAAGAAATCCAGGCTCAGGGTCGGAGCCGTTCGTGTTTGCCTTTGATCAACCATGGTTCTGGAAGCATGTGCCGATACAATTTGCCTGGGGAACAGCATCTCCGTTCTTGTTAGCCTATGCCCTGGCTACTCTACATGAGGTACGCATATTCATTTTGCCTTACGACTTCGGTAAGCTGCTTATGCTGGAAAGGTTAGTTGGGGTTCGCGAAGGGTCTAAGATGGGAGCAGTGACCCTGCATTTGACGATGGCCTGCAAGGGAACGAGAGTATGGTCTATTTAGTTGGTTCCCTTAAGCGACCGATGCACGGGTATGGGGTGCGAAGTACTTTCAACGAATACAGAACAATTTCGATAAGAGCATGGCAGCAATCGGCAAGGGCTGATCAGGAAGTTACATTCCCTTCATTTCGGAGTTGTCAAATTTTGGTTATTCTGTGGTGCTATTCAAAGTGAAACAGTGGATCCTTGGGTTCTCGCGAACCACTAGAATTTCTCCTTTTTCCCGTCTGGACAAACGCCGTGCCATGCGGACAAAACGAAATGTAAAACAACGAGAGAACGAGCACGTGTGCCCTGCTTGCCTTGTGAGACAGATCTGATGGAGGGTCTTGCCCATGTAATTCATGCATGGGTATGTGTGTCATTCGCATCGATGCGAAAAGTGTCTCTCAGGCTCCTGCCCTTTGGCAGAAACAAAAGACCCCGTCCCGGTCATATCCCCTACCAGCATATTCGTAAAAGTCTCGTTCTCGTGAAGTGAATTGAAAATCAGATGAAGTCCGGCTCTTTCATCTTCTGTTCCAATCTATGTTCTCTTCCTCAGGCGGGTGTAGTCCTAGTCCTCCGCACGCTCGCTGGTCGTAGCTGGCGCTCATGTTGTAATTGTGGTTGAAGCTGCTCCGTCGACTAGGCGTCTTGGGCGCACTGAATGACGAGTTGGGCGGGTTGTAGCGCCTTTCGCCGCGCGTAGGCGGAGAGGTGGAGGTGGGCGTGAAGTAGTCGATGTTGCGATTTGAGTTCTGGCGGTGCAGTATTGGGTTCATCGACGAGTCCGAAGCGTGCTGCGCGCGACGTGCGGACGATGTGCGGCCGATGTTATGTACAGGTTCGGGTGACATGCGTTCTGAGTAGCCTGGTAGGCGGGACCCGTAGTCGTATGAGGCTGCACCCGGGTGGTGAGAGTGCAATGGGCTGTGGTATGTTTCGCTAGGGGAGGAGAGGAAGGTATCGGGAGAGTCCATGTACATGCTTTTCGCGTCGGCGTCTGCGCTCAAGGGCCCTGTGATGGTAGCGCTGTAGCCAGGCTTCTGCATCTCGAAGGTGGTGTTGAGGTGGCCGCGGTCATAGCTGTGAATTTGCTGCTGTGAATGCGAGCGTATTGCGTCTTGCCTTGCATCGAGTGAGACAAATTCTTGCCTGGATGTGAAGCGGTGACGGAAGAACTCGATCCAGGCTGGGAAGATCGAAGGGCGACTTAAGAACACGAAGACCTGGATACCAGCTAGAGACAACAGCAGCAGAACCGCAACGACGGTCGCTTCATTGATGAGGTAAGCCTGTGCATCATCCAGGCACTTATTCTTGTTGGTTGGGTTTTGGGCCAAGCACATCAGCCATGGCATGACTCTCTCGACGTTCTCTATGCCGCTCGCCTGCAGACCATCAAGGTACACAAAGACGATGGAGAAGAAGATAACATCCACAAGGATGATGGTGACGATGACGATACCACGCCATTGAAGCCAGAGCACCTTCTTCAGGCGTTGGTAAACGGCACGAGCGGTTTTTGTGTGCAAGCTGCCACTGTAGCTTGGAAGGCCAGAGCCTGATGCGCTGGTAGAGTTCGCTGGGCTGTCGACCCAGAGGTTCTTCAGGTAGACGTTCATGCAGTACGCAAATGTTGTCAGCTGAACAATGCCAGCAATGCCAGCAATGCCCATCATTGGTCCCCAGAAGTCGGCCATGGAGTCGGCGTGGTTGACATGGCAAGCGCTGCCAAATCGGAAGCTTACTCCAGTAACGCTCATGGTGACTGTGAACAGTACAGCGGGAACACCCCAGCCAAAGACTTGAGAGATGTAGAAGAACTTCTTTCCGGGCACAATATCCCAAACGATCTGCCTACAGTTAGCTTAGAAGTAGATTTAGTATTTGACTAAGAAAGCTTACCTGAAGATTCATTGACAGCGCGCGGATGCAGATCCACATGGCAGCGCTGAGACCTCCAGCAACGATGAATGCGCCGCTCCAGGCGCATCCCATCGATGAGTACATGTCGTTGGGTGTAATCTGGTCATAGCATTGTTCGGGGTTCGCTCCCAGAGGGATGGTGAATCCGAGACAGATCATGATGACCGCAACGATGAGACACACTGACAAGTAGTGACTTCTTGTCTTTTGCGTTGGTAGCACGACGTAGCTCAACAGCATGAAGGTTAGTAGTATCAGTCCAACAACGTTGAGCCATTCGGCGATGCTGTTGTATGTCGCAAAGCTGTCTGAGTATGCCCATGATGTTGCAGGACAGGGCAAGCAACACGTTGGGCTTCCTGGTAGCAGTTCTATGGGTGCGCAGAACCGTCCTTCAACGACTACGATACATCAGTATGAACAATTTGCAACGAGATAAGCGATTGACGTACATCCTCCTTCATTTGAAAACATCGCCGCATCCAGGAAAGGTGCAATGCAGTTGCCCTGAAAGGGCGATACGGTAGCATTGGCCATGGTGTGTGTGTAAAGAGTGCCGAGTGCTAGTAATAATGAGTCGTGTTCAGTGGGGATATTAAAAGTCCAGTAGGCGCAAAAGTCGCAACAAAGTGATCGAATCCAGCTCCGTATAGTACAGTCTACAATGGCCAGTGTGTACGTTGATATCGATAATCCAGATGCCAGATAGTATGTGCAACAGTAAGATTAGTCCATGGTCCAGTTCCCGAGTATCTTCGAATCGTTAGGCGTCCCTCAATCGTTGCCCATGAGGGTGTTGAGTTGGTCGGAGGTGCTACAGGAGCGTGCTGACTTGGTCGAGGTATAGATAGAGACCAAGAGAGTGGAAGTCAGCGCCAGGTGGCAAGACGGCGTGAGTAGAATATGCAGCCGATGGGAGGAGGTCGGATTGCAGCGCCGCACCGGGGTAAGATGGCTCTTAGGGAAGGTGCCAGAGGGAGCTGACGGCGGTTGGCGGTTGGGGTCACATCTACAAGGCGCGAAGGAAGGCCATCTTCAGAGGCGAGTATGCTGTGCCGTTGGCCTAGGCACCCGGGCTCATCACTACACGCCCACCTACCAAGCCTCTCCGCTGCGGCCATCAAAGGGCCGCTGACTAGTCATCTTGAGGCGTCTACAGGTGGAACTCGCGTGCATGCGCCGCCCTATGCGCAAGCCCAATGGGTCGCTAGCAGCCTTTCGCGCACGAGCTGATTAACGAGGCGCGATCCCTGCTCGAGGCGCGCCCATGCCCGTATAACGTGACATAGCCGTGACCTGACCGCAAGAGCGCTCCAGTGGGCAGCAGTGTATGGCGCGAGGACGTCAAGAGCGCTGGCCTCTGGCTCTGCATGCACGAAAGTAGCACTGCCGTTGCACCAGTGAGAAGAGCTAAGCCGGTTCCTGTTCTCTGAAGGGACGCACCCCTACATGCCCATCCGCACCAATGCGAGGCGTCCCGCTCGCTTCTCTACCAGGATTCGCCAGGTGGGTGTGGATGTGACTGGGGCTCGACTGGACGAATCGGATGGATCCTTCTCTATTGCAGGGTCCCTCTGGTATCGCGCGCTGCGGCTACTCGCTGCGACCCGCTATGTATATGTATCTCGTGCTGACCGAAGATCGGAGACTCCGATTCTTGCATCTGGGAGTTGTTCATGCTAATGACGCGTGGAAGACATCGGTGCAAGGTCGGTGTACCCCAGTAGCACATCGTCCGACAGATTGGCAAGAGCTCGAGCACAGTGGAGGATATGCAACGGCGGGCTCTCGTGTTTCCCATCTGTGCCGGCCCAAGTGGGTCGCGCACGTCCGCCGGCCATGAGGCCCTTGCAATCCGACCTCAGCAAACTCGCGACTCGACGTCGACAACTCATGGTAGGGTGTGTCCAGTACGGCACTTGAACCGTGATCCTGACAGGGAGTCGATATCAAACCAACGTTCCAATGATTGTACACAGCGACATAACCAACTGAGTCGCATAGGCAGACCAACCTGCCCTCCATCCAAAGCGCAAGCCATGACAGCCAAGAAGGTTTGTAGAGTTGCCACCACGCAGCGCGCTACTGCGTGCCTCGTGGCGGGCGTCCGCTGGAGCAGCATCTCGAACAAACGCAAAACGCAAACGAGGCAATCTAAGGTATGTCGTCTACGCCGCTCCTTCGCGAACGCCTCGTGTGCCTGAGTGCCTGTCTCGGATCCTGCCACCACAACCTGGATTGCGATGGGGCTCAAAGAGGACAGTGGATCTTTACCCCTCTTCAACTCGTGGCACCTGTGGCATTGACGTTCCGGCAGATGTCGGGGCACTGTCGCTGCAGTCTGCACTGTGCACGCGAGGGCTGCAAAATAATGGTACGCTACGTCTCCATGTTACTCTGACCGTGACTTTGAAACAGTAGACTCTAGTCGAGCGACTCGAGCAGCACTGATGTACCCCTAAGCGTGTAGATCGCGGAGCGTGGTCGTAGATCGAGTAGAGTCCCATCACCGACTACAGTATGCCGGGTGACAGAAGTTAGACCACCAAGTTGTTTCCACGTTGTATGATTCATGATTCGGCACTTTGCGGATTGGCTGCGCGTCGCCTGTGTCCTTTTCCAGCGTGACGAACAGTGGGTAAGTTCAGATCAAGCCACGGGCCAACTCAGATCGGCACGAGGCCGCTAAATAACTCCCTCGTGGGAATTGGCCCTGCTTCCTCTTTACCACGGCATCTTCAATTTATCACGCTTTCTCTATGCTTCCTGCGGGCTGGCTCGAGGCCGAGGCCTAGCCATTGGAGGAATACGCACATTTATATTGGTATCAGTATGCTCTCCCTGTAGTGAGGCTGCCAAGCTGGAGTATGCGGCGATATCCTTCATCGTATATTGTACGCAATTTGCATCCTTCCCCATGCGAACCCCTACTTCCGCCAATGCAAGGCCGCATGCGTATACGCTTCACAGTCGGTAATTGCTACATCGGGTGTAGGGCAACAAATCGAAGGAGTTTCGCACCCTTGTCTGTATTGAAAGGCAAAAGGGAACTCCCGCAATGCTGGAGTAGCCTTTTGCCGGCCCCAGTTCTAGAAAGAGAACAAACGCCGGGGTGACGAATCTGGGGTTGACGAAGCGAGCGAGCATAGCAAGCCTTGGTGGAATTCGTTGAGGATAATTGTATACTACTTGAGAATGTTGTTGCTCTTGCACGTCATAGCACGCTTTCTGGCCAAGCGGAGTAGAAGCCATGAGTGTATAACCGTACAACAGTGGCACCAGCTGGGCGCGTTCTGTTGGAATTCAGCCATCGATTGTCATGATTGGTGAGCATGTTGGCGACAGCCCTTCGCCTCAGCGAGCCGGACAGCCTATCATTTGGTTGGATGCTACATCCGGGGCGCAAGCCACGAAAAACGCAGGCATCATCCTCACTTTCAATATTGTACATCGGATCCATCGCGCAAGGTTATAATTATGTGTCGTACCTTTCCCATTCCCACTCATGCTCTGCCGACAACCGAATTCCCCAACGATCAGCTCTATACGCTTGTTACCTCGCGTGGAATACTTTGACCCATCGGTCGATCCTGGCGTTGGCGAAGGGCTAGAAGGACTCTGTCGCAGGCTTGTGCAGTTTCCAAATTAGCTGATTTCGCCTACCGAGTGCCATGTTCTGGACCCGGTCTGCGATGTGAGACCTTGCAGTACTCGCATGTGGTTGCTGCTTGGCAAGTGAAGGATGTTGTTATGACGCCGCACAGATAAGCTAACGTGCTCTCGGGGCAACTCCAGGCGTACAACTGGGCTTGCGGGAATCGATGCGAGATTTGGAGTGTCCAAGTGGGTGGGCTTTTTATTCTTGGCTTTTCTTGTTCAGACACCATTCTCCTCACTTTGTCTGCATCTTGTGGGCATTTACCACTGCAGATTGCCATTGACACTTGGAGTCATGGTTGAAACAATGCTTGGAGCTTCTGAAAATCGTGACTTCAATCAATGATGGAATCGTCGAAATTCCGCAGGTATGGAGTAAGATATCGTCGCTCCCAGGAACATCGAGTGTGTTGCTTGTGTACCGGATCATGTTTGTCTTGACCACACGCATAACGAATAGAGGACAAGACCTAGCCTGCACCTGGTGCGACATCCAGCACGTCCGCCACCGACTCTCGATCATGGTGCATCTGACATCGTACGAGAGTAAGGACGAGGCTGCGACTCAGCTTTTATAAGCGGTGATTCCAATATGGACTGAGAACATGGCCAGCAGAAGCTAATAACCACGTCAGCCTCACCAACATACATCGCGTCAAGATACTGTCTCTGCTCGCTTACCAGTAAGACGTAGACTCCAATAATCATGATTTCCCAGCCTCCAGCCTCTATCTTTCCAATTGCCATGGCATGCTGCTGGCGAAAGAAACGCACAGATCCAAGAATTGCTACACAGATTGCCGAGACATGGAAGATGCAGGAGATAGGCTTGCTGAGTACAAAGAAGCCAAAGTGCGGATCAGGTTTGGGGGAATGTTGCAATCGGTATAACTGTGCAATAATGACACCTAGCATGGCGAGCGCGAGAGATGTACGCAAGTACCCAAGAAAGGTGCGCTCATTTGCTATCAGGCAAATTATGTCAGTGTTCGGGCGAGAAGAAGACCGTGTTGGCAAGGAAGCACTGTAGTATTCTCCGCAGCTTGCACAAGCACAGAACACTTGCCTTACCTAGGTGGTCCCTGCAATCATCATGGGGCACGGTGATGTTAACGTGATGTCGCCAGTACTTAGACAACACAGAGTTGTTATACCAATGCACCTTGGAACTAGCTGGTGGACTGAGCACCCGTGAGCGTCGACGGGCCGATCGACCAGGCGTGACACTGCGTAGCTCTGTTGCCTCGCGTTCGTTGTCGCTAGCAGAGTCTGCGTCTGCGTCTGGCCTTACGTGTGCGGGCTCTGGCTCCGGCACCACATCCTGAGACGCACGACGTGGAAGGGCACGTCTCTGCCTGGGTTCATCGGCCATGGAGGTAGGGCAGCAGGGGGACAGTGCAGCAGCAGCACGCCTTAGACCATAGCGAAAGTGTTCAAGCAGGCTTTGCAAACTCACAAGTTGACGTTGCGCGGAGTACAAGTGTGGTCGTCGGTGGCTGTTATTGGCTATGCGCGTGATAGATTTGTGTTCATGTGAAACCGGCCCCAAGCTAGAGCTCAATGCCGACAGCGAACACGTCGAGAGGAGGTGGGGAGAAGGGCGGGTATCCCAGTAAGGGAGCGCGGATGTTGCGAGACAAAGAGATTGACAGGAGGCAGGGACTTGAAGGATGCTGAAAATGTTTGCGTGTCCTGCTGCTGCTGTCTCATAGATTTGTCTGACTGTGTCGACCTTTTGTCGCGCGTGACATTGAGAATACACACCACCGTACCGTACCAGTGGAACCGCAGCACGCAAAACGCGACTGAGGCAACGATCCGGCACGCCCCGCTAAGACCTCACTTGTCTGCCGTGCGTGGAGAAAGGGCTGACCAGGGCATATATCGCAATCGTCAGCGGCGACGAAACCTCCATCAACTCTACACCACACACAGCATCACCCCTCCCTCCCGCCGCCATCATGGCCCTCTCCAAGTCTACCAAGATCATCATCCTCCTGGTCATCGATTCGCTCTTCTTCCTCCTCGAACTCTCCGTCGGATATGCTGTCCACTCGCTCGCCCTCGTCGCCGATGCCTTCCACATGCTCAACGATGTCCTCTCGCTCTGCGTTGGTCTGTGGGCCGTCAAGGTCTCCGACTCAAAGGCCAGCTCGAAAATGTACACCTATGGATGGCAAAGAGCCGAGACGCTCGGTGCGCTCGTCAACGGTGTCTTCCTGGTCGCGCTGTGTGTCAGCATTTTCCTCGAAGCCATCCAACGATTTGTCGAGCCGCAGGAGATCACAAACCCGAAACTGATTCTGATCGTGGGATGCTTGGGTCTCGCTTCGAACATCATGGGACTCTTCCTCTTCCACGAGCACGGTCACGGACACAGCCACGGCGGACATGGCCATGGACACGGCGATGAGATTGCGCATGCCGAGGAGGGTCATGCGCACTCGCACGACCATGCGGGACACAGTCACGGAGAGCAGCGCTCGCCAGCGCAGCTGAGCGATACTACCGCTGTCAATGAACAGGCCGCGCTATCTTCGCCTGCAAGATACGCAAAGCGTAGACACAGTCGATCTGGCTCTAGGTACTCCGGATTCGATGACATCCACGTCAACCCGGGCGCGTTCCGCCAGTCTATTATTGCAGCCGCTCGCATGGAGGACCTCCAATCCGAAGACGACACCGAGAACGAGCACATCATGGACGACGCAGACGACACTCACACTCACACTCCTCCCAACAAGCCCCTTCTGAGCGGCCAGCATGCTGGGTACGGGAGCACCAAGCGCAAGTCCATCGACCACAACCAGCACAGGCACGCGCAGCCCAAGGAGCAGTCTAAGGGCGGCCACTCGCACGCTGACCTCAACATGCGCGGTGTCTTCCTTCACGTCTTGGGCGATGCCCTTGGCAACATCGGTGTCATCGCCGTCGCGCTCTTCATCTGGCTCACTGACTTCACCTGGCGCTTCTACATGGATCCTGTGATCTCTCTCATCATCACTGCAATTATTCTCGCATCCGCTATTCCTCTCTGCAAGGCCGCCTCGCGCATTCTCCTCCAAGCTGTCCCCGCCGGCATCAACGTTGACGACATCAAGGCCGACATCGAAGACCTTCCTGGTATCGTTTCCTGCCATCACGTCCACGTCTGGCAGCTCAGCGACACCAAGCTGGTCGGCAGCCTGCACGTCCAGGTCGAGTTCGACTTCAAGGGAGAAGGCTCCGCTCGCTACATGGAGCTGGCATTGGCCATCCGCCGCTGCCTGCACGCCTATGGAATCCACTCTTCCACCATCCAGCCCGAGTTCTGTCTCGACCCCGAGCATGACCACAGTGGCAGCACCGATGCTGGAGACGAGCACTTGGACAGCCCTCAGGGCTCCGCCGCAAGGAACTCCAACCCAACAAGCCGTGTCGCCAGCAAAGCGGGTAGTGTCTGCGAGCCTGACGCCTGCCTGCTTGAGTGTGGTGACCAGTGTGGACCCGGCAAGAGCTGCTGTGCACCTTCGTCTTCAGGGTCTCACGACGGCCACGACCATTCGCACTAGAAACCTTTCCTTTTTTTTTGTCCGGTCATAAAAAAATCTCCTTGTGTTCTCGCTATTCGTGGCTCTGAGTCTTGCGTTGTAAGATAAGGCAACTGTTTTCCTTTTTCTATCTATTATTCTGTTTCTTAGCGTCTTAATTAGAGGAGGTCTCGACATGACCCAATGTATGGCGTCGACGTGTGATGGCTGGGGATCAAGGCCTTGAACGCCTGCCACGGACGGGTTGCTTCTGTAAATTATTCTAGAGATCATGTTGTAATGTTTCGCATTTCGAATGCTCCGTTCCATGCAACCTCCAATTGTGTTTCTTGCTTGTTTTCATTACAAATTACGTGCCTGTATATGAAATAGACATGTCCGACAGATACATGTACACTGCAAGCGCAGTCGTGAGGGTTAGGGTTGGGTCAAGCACACTCCATCTTTCTACACACAAATACTATGACCTGCCGACTTTCGGACCACCGGTACCTGTGAGGCTCATCTTTGGTACATTGCTGAATATCATTGATGTTTTGAGCTGGATAGCGGTGCTGTGGCGTCGAGATGTTGATGTAGTCCTTTTGTGCACCGCGTGGAGTAAGCGAACAACCCAAGCCTGTGCGGGAGAGGCCATTCAACTTCATCAATCACGGCAACATCGAACATAAAGTGTGTCATCAAATAATCACTGCACAATTTGGTCCATGCAAGAACGTGGACTTACTTTTAAAACGCGAACCGCTCAATTTCTCTGTCTTAAACTCACAGACTCTACGCCGTGCGATGCGAAGTGCTGCGAAGGCTGTGGTCACCGTCACATGGGCAACCCGTGTGTGATGTTGACGCCGTTATTCGTTGTAGTCCGACGTCATAGTCAGGTACACAGCGCTCAGCGCTCCGCGCTCACTCATTGATCGTACGCAACCTCGTCTGCGAGATCCTCGTTCCACTCGTGCACGTACACTAGGTGCGCTGATAGCTCGCCAGCTGACCCGAACATTTGCTCGCAACTCTTGTACTCAGCTAGGTGCACCAGAGTGCACTGGAGACCATCATGGCCGTTCGGCTCTTCGTGAACATTACTGCTTTCCTCCTCGACAGTAGCATCCTCCACCCCCAAGAACGAATCCAGCATCTGCACCGCGTTTTCCCCAATGTATTCGCTGGTCATGTTGGTCTTCATCAGTGCCAGGATGTACCGGTGCAAGATCACCGTTACGTCCTCCGGTCTGGCAGTGTTGTCGGGCCACAACTTATGTGCATATCTGCCCATGATGCGATCGATGAGACACTCGATGAGTAAGCCAGAGGGCAAAGAGCAGGGGAACGAGGTGACGACAGGATCGCGCACACGAGAGAGAGCTTGAAGGAGCATCTCGGCGACGGCGCGTGGAAATGCGTTGTTGACCCAATTGTCTGCGGTCTGAATCTCGAGGGCGGCGTACAGCTTAGGCAGAGAGCTGAAAAGATGAGTTCGTTCAGGCACAGCACGAGATGCTGCCGCGGCTGCCCTTCGAAGCTGAACGAGTTGCTCGAGTGGCCTATAACCCAAGGCTTCAGCCTCGTCGCGATTGGTATCCTGTGTGCGCAGCGCGGCGAAGAAGGTGTCGAGGTCTGTCAGTCTTGCTTCACGAAGCTCGCGGCCTCCACCACGGCCGAAGCCCCAGATGGCGACACCGTATTTGCTGTAGAAACCTTTGGAGAGAATAGACTCATCGTAGAGATCTCCGAGGGTTTCCAAGTCCTCGCGGATGTGGTTGAGCCGAGGAAAGGTGCGAAAGATGAACTGAACTGCTAGCTGCACCATGTAGTTCTTGTTCTCACCACCGATGTCATCCTCGATGGGAAGTTCCAATGCATTGTAAGCGCTTTCCAGAGCGATGAGAGCCGTGTACTCGTCGGACAGACCAGTCTCGTGGGGCATGCTTTCATTGGTGGGCTCTTCGTCCCATGGCGAGCGAGTCGCATCACTCGGCAGATTGTCTGTCTCCCACTGGAGGTTCGAGCTGCGGCCGAGCCTGCTGTTGATTTGCTCCCTGCGAGGGCGAGTGCCATCAATCGGCAGGTTATCTATCTCCCACTGGAGGTTCGTCACCGTGCGACGGGTGCTGTTGTGTTGCTCGCTGAGACGGTGAGGAGGGGGTACTTGAGCGCCAGCGTCTGAATTACTGAATCTCAGCCCTGCGAACTGTCCAGAGAGTCCTTCGTCTTTGCCAATACGAACACCACCGTGCTCACTGTCGTCGCTGTCGTCAAATGGAAAGCATATCTCCGCAGTCAGTCGATCGGGGCTGCCGCCATAGTCGAAGAAGACGTCACCTCTTTTGTTTGTTTTTCTGGTGTAAGGCTGTCCGTAGTGAGCCATTGCGAGTGACCGAAATAGCAGGCCGGTTGTGGGTGGGTGAAATCGTTTTGCTGCCCGAGTGTGAAGGAAGAAGGTGTGGTCTGCGGCGAAAGCGCAGGCGAGGGAAAGTTGCGTCGCGTGTTGTTGTAAACAAACGCACGCTCTATGAAGATGACGTTGAGATGAGATGGAGCTCTTAGTATGTATTGTTGGGGCAGAGTGATGGCTGATGTTAAATGCTTCTTTTATGTCTGTTCCGATGCGGTTGGCTCATCGCTCCTGCTCACTGAGTGGCTTGTATGTACCATTTTGGCTTTCCGGCCGAAGGCACCGGGTGGAGGAAGAAGTTGGCTCTCGACTGTATATTAGCTGAGGTGATACCGGAGATGCAATTACATGCTTCCTACATGCTTGCCGCCTTCAAAACATGTCCCTGTCTCACTGCCCACCTGTCATGGACATGCTGATGGGTCCATCAGTTTGAGATCAAATCAGCAGCCTCGAAGAATGAATCATATCAGCCTGCTGTCTGTACAATTTCTTCATGATTTCGCTGAATATGCCCGTCTAGAAGTCCCAAACATCAGGTTTCACTTTTTCCTCCTTACCCTCGACCAGACCATTTTCTTTCATAGTCGCCTTTGGGCGCTCGATAATCGAGGTCATGAAGTCTTTGCCAAACATTGCACCAAGGCCCGTTTGAGCCATCTTGTAGGCCGCAGGATACAACCAAGTGAGGTCCTCGCAGCCCTGCAACAAGCGCATCTCGTCAAGTTCACTCCGCGAAAAGCCAGCACCCACGATGATAGCTCTCGGCGCCACTGGCTTGCTGCTACTTGCGTTGCTACCTAGCCCCGAAGAGGGCTTGATGTCTTGTCCTTGGAGAAGCAGAGGTAGCTCGTTTCGTACCGCGTCTGTCGAATGGAAAACGTGCGATACTATCGAGCGTTAGAGCGATGGTGTTTCGCCAGTAAGCACAACATGAGGACCGACCGTAATGCTCTGGGCCCATGGCGGCATGCTCGGCGAAAGTCGATGCCATGTTCGAGTTCTTCCCGCAAAGGGCGACCGGCATGGGTGCCATTCTGGATATCGTTGAACCCAAGGCGATGTTTACGTGAGACTGGTGGTAAGAGAGGCAAGTAAATACGCTGAGACAGTGTTGTTTACGCTGAAGGTATCAATACAGCTACCTACGAAAGTAGTACGAAAGCATCACAATGTTTATTACAAACGGAGTTCCGTTTCTGTCGCACAGAGTCAGAGTCAACGGCGTCATAGCAGCTCGCTGTCCGACGGGCACGGGCGAACTGATGGGCCCGGTGTATGCGGGTAACCCTGCCTTGGAAAGACGGAAGGTGGTGGGCAAGAGAATATCGGGAAGGCAGGAATGGTATGTCTATACCAAATATTGGTTTGCTTTGGTCTATTATATACCAGAGTTGTTAGAACAATTCTGTACCTGCAGCGCCTGCTGTAGAAGGAGAGAAGTCGGGCGTCGTGATGCTTGGCAGCCCTGTGGCTCATCTTGTCGCTGGTCGACCGTCTGCATCTCCTCCACCTCCCACCGCGTCAACAGTATCTTTCGAGTATCACGATCCGCGACGAGGGAGGCGGTGGAAGGGTTTCGGCATGCCTGGATCCAAAATTGCAGGCCGACCACACCGTACCGTCTCTGCGCGCTCCGATCCGCCGTCGCAATAACCACCTGCAGCGGCAACGAGGCACACGCGTTCAGCAACTCACATCGCGCATTCTTCACCAAATCACTTCCTAATGACCCGAGACGATTTATAACATGCGATAGGCGAAGGAGAAGCCGATTTGAGAGGGGCTGCTCGGAGGGAACGCATAAGGTTGTGACCGAGACATCGCAAAAACCAAGATTGGGCGCAGACACTACAACATGGGTCGCAAGAGCTACGAGATCTGTCACTCCACTTGATTGCGCCTTGTTTCCGCATCGCAATATGGCCCTGGAAATACCTGCTAGATCCTGCGATCGATATGCTTGGACATGGTGATCGCATGCCTAGTGGAAAACTTATACCGGACCACTACGTGACTGCCACGCCCAAAACTTCTGCCCAGGATCTGCCAGGATCACTACCACAGGTGCAAAGAGGAAGTGGCGAAGTGCTGTCATTTCGCAACGATTTCTTCGAATGACTTGCAAGTTCACGGAAGCTCAACTCAGAGCAACACCAGTCGCTATTCCTTCGCTGGCGACAGTGCTTATTGTTTAGCCCCTGCCTACCGAATGATGGCAATGCCTTGTGAAATATGTGAAGTGCGAGTTTCTTCTTAGGCCACAGACTCCACCTGTCAATTTGGGTACGGACCTGCGAGAAAGAGCTTGGATTTTTACGTGGATTCTGTTGTTATTTGACGCGTAGTTTTCTCCAAGCATCGCGAGCTGGACGACGCTGTGAAACCATTCGAACGTCAGACCAAATGTTTCTACCTACTGCTGAGCACTCTGGATCGCTCATTGTCCACTGCGGACTACATCTCGGGTAAGTGAGCTCATTCCAAACATTTAGGACGCTCGGAACTTGGTCCATGGGCCTTCCAGATTTGCCGTTGACTACACCGTTTTGAAAGGACCATCTTCATGTGCAGGAGAAAGAGCTACTTCTGTTCACGGCAAGATTCACCTCACCCTGGTTTGCCGCTCGAGAGTCACAGGTCTGGGACGTGTGGCGAAGCTATGAAATCTTGCGCCAGGTTGAATTCTGATGCGACACGATTTGGCAATGCGCAAACAGAACGCGCCGCGCTCACGATCAACCCGCGTAGCCGATTGCTCGATCTGGAAGCTTCCAAGCAGCCGAGCGGGGGCGACGGCTCGATCGGCGAGGTGTGTCCCGGGTGCGCGTCAGCAACGATGCCAGCCTGGAGTCGGCGCCGAAGACGAATACCGGCAGCGGTGGCGACGGAGCGGTATGGCGATGCTATTGAGCAGAATCGCCAACGTCGGCGACATGCCATATCCATTGCTGCTCTGCTGCGGAATTCTCTGCCGTTGCGCAGACAACAGCTCTTGTGGAGAGGCACTCGGGCGCGCGCGTGACGGAAGAACGCGCTTGCCGCTAAGTCTCCAAGCCCCCAGCTTGCCATCGCTGAAGCCAGCCGCCAAGCGGCGTCGCACGGCAGTCTTCACTTCACTTGAGGCTTATATCGAGATAAAATACACGTGGACCATCAGAAGGCACCCGTCATTCTCCTCAGTCACTTTTTCCATCTCGAAATTCCAAAGTTCACTTGGGCGGCGCTGTTCTGCCAACTCGTGACACCAGGGGTCTGTGCTGAGAGACGCCTTCTCAGGTTAAGTTCCGCTCATGCTTTCATTTCTTCCCAACTCCACACCACCCGCCATCCGTCATTCATCACACCCACAGCAAAACGTCGCAAAAGCATCGCCGAAGCGCGTCGCACCAACACCACCTTCCTGTCGCAACCCTCCCAGGCCTCTAGACAACACACCGTCACCTAGGTGCTACGCGTCGCGAACAAACGCTTCACATCGCAAAGTCCCCTCACCACTGCAGCTCGCGTCTGAGGCTGTCGCTGTCATGTCTGAGGAGACGCCCACCAACGCGCCAGTGGACGCGCAAGCGGTAAGCCACGGTTTGCACACGCGTAGGGTGCCCTCGCCTATACTGACACGCGATCAGCCTGCTGCCCAGACCGAGCCCACCACGAGCCCTCTGCCACAAGGCGAAGCACCCATCACAAAGGAGGACGAGGAGACTGCTGGCAAGCCTGCCACCACTGAGGCTAACGCACCCGACGGCGAGAAGCACGCAGAAGTCGCAGAAGGACCGTCTGAGCCCGCCGCCGATGCTACTCCCACCACAAACGGCAAAGTGAATAAGCGCAAGTCAGTCGGCGGCGTGCCGGAGCACAAGGGCAAGAAGCTCAACAAGAAAAAGTCGATGCCAAACCTCCAATTGGACTGCAAGCCCGGTGACTACTACTGGGCCAGGCTCAAGGGCTACCCTCCGTGGCCTGCTATCATTTGTGACGAGGAGATGCTCCCCGAGTCACTCCTTGCCTCGCGTCCGGTCAGCACTACCAGGGCAGACGGCTCACTTCGTGACGACTTCAAGGAGGGCGGCAAGAACGCGAAGGAGCGCACCTTCCCGGTCATGTTCCTTGCGACAAACGAGTTGTAAGTCACTGTGATCATTGAGCCACCCAATGAAGGCATCTACTGACACTTCCCGCAGCACATGGCTTGTCAACACCGGCCTCACCCCTCTTGACCCCGAGGAGTGCAACTCCAAGCCGAGCGGCAAGATGACCAAGGCTCTCCAGGAAGCTTACAGCATCGCTACCGAAGGCCACGATATCGATCATTTCAAGAAGATCTTGGCTGATCACCAAGAAGAACTGGCAAGGATCGAGGCTGAGGCACAGAAGAAGCAGGAAGAGGCCGAGGCAAAGGCGGCTGCCAAAGCTGAAAAGGATGCTAAGACCAAAGAGGCCGCAGCCGACAAGAAGAAGAAGCCCCGCAAGAGCACAAGCAAGGTCACCGACGACGATGACGTCGCGATGGAGGACGCCGAGGTACCCAAATCATCGAAGAAGCGCAAAAAGGAAGCCGACAGCGACGGCGAAGTGCCCAAGGTAAGCACCGTCACGAACATGCCCATGTCATTGACTCGTAAAACCTCTAATCATTACTAACTCACGACAGCCTAAGAAGACACCCAAGGTTACGAAACTGAACGCACCCAAGACCCCAAATGGAGACTCTACACCTGCCAAGAAGGCATCAACTGCCAAACCCAAGAAGAAGGTCTCAGCACCCAAGGTCGACGAGGAAGCCGCCGAGGAGAAGAAGGAGCTTACTGAGGCCGAGCGCCTGGACCAGCGCGAGAAGGCAATTCTTTACCTGCGTCACCGCCTGCAGAAGGGCTTCTTGTCCCGCGACCAGGCTCCTAAAGAAGAGGAGATGTCTGCAATGGCCGAATTTTTTGGACAGCTTGAGAAGTACGACAACCTCGAGCCTTCGATCATCAGGACCACCAAGATTCACAAGGTCCTGAAGGCCATTGTGAAGCTCGCCTCCATCCCCAAGGACGAAGAATTCAGCTTCAAGAAGCGCAGTGCGGACCTCCTTGAAATCTGGAACAAGCGCATGGAGGGCGAGGGCGAGGCCGCACCCAAGTCAGCTGTTGACGAGAAGGCACCTGAGACCAACGGAGTCGCTGCCGCTGCCTCTGAAGAGCCTGCGGAGCCTAAGGCAAGCGAAAACGCGGCAGAGACCACAGAGCCTGCGGGAAAGGCCGAAGAGCTGGAGAAGAAGGTCGAAGAGATGACCGTCGAGCCTACCGCAGAGAAGTCTGAAGAGAAATCGACGGAGCCGACTGAAGACTCGAAGCCCACCGAGGAAGAGTCAAAGACCGCCGAGGCCGATGTTCCTGCCGAGAAGGCAAACACTACTTCTGATGACAAGGAAATCGATGGCGATGTCAGCATGATGACCGCGCCGGAAGAGCAGTCTTGATTAGAAAGGCTTGCCCTACCGAAGACATCAGATAATGAGCGGCCGGAGTTTGGAGCAACCGTGGACGTTGCGTTTCTTGTTCGTGTTTTGCAATCGGGTGATATCACAGATGAATTGACCG
This sequence comes from Cladosporium cucumerinum, assembly GCA_023634325.1. Lineage (NCBI taxonomy): Eukaryota > Fungi > Ascomycota > Dothideomycetes > Cladosporiales > Cladosporiaceae > Cladosporium > Cladosporium cucumerinum. The sequence goes on from JALDQA010000003.1 coordinate 1,176,186, forward strand.
GGACCCGACTTTTGCGATGCAATTTGTTTCGATGGGCGATAACGCCAATCATCCATTATATCTTGCTCTCAGTTGTATAATAACAGGCGCATCAATGCCAACAAGAAGTGTTTAGCCAATACCTACTTGTGTCTTCCGACTCGCAATCGCTATCATTGGACATGCAAATGCGAGGTTTCAGGCGACAGACAGACAAGGTCAGCTTCGTAGGTGGAATCTCGCGCTGACTTCACTCGCTCGGCTAACATACGGACATCTCAAAGTCCAGAATGGAAGTGACCATCCTATCGGCCGCTGAGCATGGTGTATCCGACATGATATTGCTCGACCCACACATAACAGCATTTGATTGCCACGAAAGCCGAATCTCGGCGATTGGCAGCTTACACGATTGGAGACTCCGCCCGCGTCATAGCACGCCTTCTCACAATCCACACTCTCTGGTCGCCTATTCGTTTATATTTGTAATCGTCTATCAACACACCTGTTCTTCTCTGTAGATCGCATACATACATAGCATCAAGGAGTATAGCTGTAATCCTCGTCATCTCATCATTTCACATCAAGCACATCTACGAACTACAACCATGGGTGGCGGCCCAGCAAAAGATCACCTTCTCGTCGCTCTCCCTCTCCCAGAGCCTACTGAGCTCATCTCAGCTCTTCGCTCCCAGTTCCCACATATCGACATAACCTATTATTTTACTTCGCGAGATAAGACTCCGGAGCCATCGCTCTTCAACCATGCCACAATCCTAGTGACTTTCAACACACTCCCTCCAGACCCGAAGGTCGACGCCCCTCATCTAAACTGGCTCCACCTCTTCTCGGCTGGTAGCAATCACATCCAACAGCACCCGCTTTACACGGACTCTAAAATCACGATCACCACATCTTCCGGAGTCCATGGCCCAACAATCGCTGAATGGGCCGTTCTAACCCGCCTGGTCGAGTCAAGAAAGTACAAGACTCTTTACGACTTGCAGAAGCAACATACGTGGTCTGCTCACGACGCGAACCTCAACTCTGTCCGCGATCAAGTCGGTGCCACATTGGGCGTGCTAGGCTATGGCAGTATTGGACGCCAAATCGCTCGTGTGGCGAAAGGTCTCGGCATGCGTGTCTTGGCCTACACTGCCACTCCAAAGGACTCCGATGAGAAGAAGCGGGATGGCGGCTTTGTGGTTCCTGGCACGGGCGATCTCAAGGGCGAGATTCCAGACGCTTGGTACAGTGGCCTGGGCAAGGAGGATCTGCACGCTTTCTTGGGACAAGGCATTGACTGGCTTGTTGTGAGTGTGCCACTCACTGATCAAACCAGAGGGTTCCTCGGAAAGGAGGAGTTCGAGGTCTTGAAGAATGGTGGCAAGGGGCCTGCATTTGTGACGAACATTGCACGTGGACCTATCATCAACCAGCCGGAGTTGATCGAGGCTTTGAAGGATGGGACTGTGCAAGGTGCGGCATTGGATGTGACAGATCCCGAGCCATTGCCTGCAGATAGCGAGCTGTGGGATTTGAAGAACGTGATTGTCACGCCGCATATTTCGGGTAATGGAGTTGCTTATGAGGAAAGAGCCTTCCAGGTGCTGGAAGTGAACCTCGAGCGAAGAGAGAGGGGCGAACGTCTTATCAACGTAGTAAGGAGGGAGAGAGGGTATTGATGAGTTTTTACCAGGAACCTAGATATGGTTCTCAAGATGGGCGATTAGATTCAACATGTTGCCTAGACGGTATCCTGTAGATTTGTCATTGCCATATCCATATACACGAGTTCGTTAATGCCAATCCGCCGCCCAACATCCTACTGCGGTTCCTCGTCTGCAAATCTTTGCCACAGCTCCTTTACATCAAAGCCGCATACTTCTGCCTTGGCCACAATCGACTTCGCCTTGCCCACAACAGGCACGTCAATCATCTTGCCATCCAAAGTCCAAGCACCACGGCCCTGCTCATCGGCTTTGCGATCACAAATCAGACATCTGATGGCCCACTTGACTTCTTCTTCTCCAGGACCGAAGACATCCTGCACCAGCTCAACCTGATCAGGGTGGATACACTGCTTGCCGTTGAAGCCAAATCGACGTCCGTTCTCGCTCTCAGCTCGCAGCGCCTTCGTCCCTTCCTCGCCGCGGAAAGTCGTGCTGACCAAGTCCAAGGCGGAGGGAATCTCAAACGCGCGTGCAGCGGTGACAATGGCGCTGCGAGCGTACGTGAATTCGTGCAAGTCTGGGGTGCGCGTGATGGACAGGTCGAGAGCAAAGTCTTCGGCCGCAAATGTCAGGCCAGAGATGTACGGCGAGGACGTGCAAATGGCGTTCAAGTCTGTAACAGAGCGTGCGGATTCAATGAGTGCGATGATCTTGACAGGGTTTGTGGAGCCTAGCGCATGGCGTTCAGGCAGAGTCTGGCGCAGCACGTCTGTGATGAAGTGCAGGTCGCTCGGACGGTCGACTTTGGGCACTACAATGGCGTCGAGATGGGTGCCGCGCAGCACTGTGGTGAGATCTTGGAGGGCGAAACCTGAGCTGACGCTGTTGATTCGCACGGCTTGTTCGCGGATGCCTGCGACTCGATCACGGTTTAGGATTGTGAGGATGTTCTCCCGAGCTTCGGGTTTCTTATTGATTGTGACCGAGTCCTCGAGGTCGTAGGCCACGCTGTCTGCTTTGAGAGAGCGAGACTTTTCAAGAAAGCGCATGGAAGAGCCGGGGACTAGAGTACATTGTTAGCTGAGATTCAAAGAGGTTTTGCGCGCCGTCAAAAGATGTGGCGTAGATGAGATCGTTGCCAATGGCTAGGTAGCGTGCATCTCACGAATGGGCTGTCCTGTATCATGCATGCAACACGAATATCGATGGATTGATATTCCTACGCTGGCTGCGTGGAGGTATCTGAAGAAAAATCAAGGGAAAGCCTACCATATAGTTGCGCTCTTCGGACGATTTGCTGCGTCGTGTTCGCCATGATGTCTCTCCTGACGCGTCCGTCGCGCTTCCGGAGTTCGAGAGCCGATCCTAGAAATATCTTACAATGTTGGCTAGAGCTAAACAGAGATTACTGAGGGCGCAATTTACTCCTCGCGAATATGGTAGTGGAGGTGTTGCAATGCACTACGATGTGGTCGGGTATCGGAAATAGCAAGTCTCAAGTGCTTCCATCCACCTCCGCAACGTGGAGTGGAGACCGAGGCCGGACTAGGAGTTTCATTTGTCACAGAGTTGATATATTACAACACCACCTCGCTCTGACTACATTTCACCTACTAGCAGAGGGCACAAGCAAGGACTATAAGCACAAGACCGGATCAAGGTTGAGATGTTTTGCAGCCCCTTGATATCAAGTTGGCATTTCGCTAATACAACGCCGTCGCTTCACAATTAAACCCATCTCTTGTCACCTCGCCGTCGACACCTATAATGTGCAAGAGCGACACAAACCCCGTTGCGCTGTATCGCTAGTAAAGGATAGTGTATGTTCCGTTCCGTCGACGGATGTGCGTCTTCCAGCGGACGCCGCCGTGATGCTGATTAAGAAACGATGAAGAAAGAATATACGAGAAACGAAAGCTGGAGGCGTGAAAAGACACCTCTTCGCCTACAAGACGAGTGCGAAGCCGCCGAAGAAGGCGCCGGCCAGAGAGAGGAAGCCAAAAGTTTGTCCCATGTTCAACGGCGATGCTCTTCCCACTCCTGAATCTGCGGCAGCCGAGCTCGCAGAGCTCTCTTCCGCCGAGCTGCTGTCGCCAGTGGACGATGCGCCACCGAAGCCAGAGTAGATGGTGCCGCCGCTTGCGTCGGTGGTTGCGCCGGCCTCACTTGCGGTGCGAGAGCTGCTGGAAGACATGGTGCTGGTGATGGTCGAAGAGTTGGGCCTGATGGGATCCTGAGCACCACATGGGTGATCCTGTCTGCATGATGAGGAGCAATCGTTGTTTCCAAGGCCGCAACGGGCTACGCACTGGTTGCCCCACTCCAGGCAGGTGAAGTATGGCAGGGTCTGGGTGTACTGGGTCACATTGGGGGAGAGACCGTCGCCGCACACGCAAGAGAAGTTCAGGGTTTCTTGGTCGCATGTGTTGTCATTGATATTGGGAGTCTCAGAAGGTGGTTGCAGGCAGATCAACTGTGACGCGTGTCAGGAGGATGTTTTATGGAAAGCACATCATTAGACTTACGGGGCACTGGGTGATCTGGCTGTTACACCAGAAGACTCTTGTGCTCTCTGAAACCGAGTTCGGATCAATGGTGTACAAGTCTTGTGCGGACGTCAAAGAGAGCAAAGCGCTCGAGGCGATGGCGACGGCGGTGGAGGTCTTCATGGTGTGGAGGTTTGGTGTACAATCAAGGTACGATTCGTAAGTTGGTATCGATGCAGTTATTGAATCGTAACAAACTGCTGTTAGTCAGTGTGTATTCTATGCGTTCGTACACAGAACATCTTGTCGAGGTGTCTGACTGAAGCAAGCCACTTCCTCAATGCCTGCCAACAGCTCAACGGGGCAAGCTCGAGTGGCGGGGGGATCCTTACCTGTTTGTTTGCAGTATGCAGTATGCAGTATGAAGATGAGAAGCGAGTGTGCGTGTGAAGAAAGGGATGAGATGCAAGTGCACCAGGAAGAAATAGTAATGGTAGCACGAGTAAGAGGAGAAGCTATGGCGGCGTCGGGTAACTAGAGTGATGAGACATGGACTAGCGCACCTTAGTATTGGGTAAAGAGTTTCGGTATATGAATGGGGAGATAGCAACGGACAGGCCACCACATGCCTCGGAACCACCCTCGCCGCTGAGGCGATTGAAGATGGTGTTGGGTAACTTGTTTGCCACTGCGGAGTCCTGCAGCTGACTGCGAGGGCATACGCGGCTCGATATGCATACCGGCCACTTCTAGAGCATGACAAGTCTACCTTGAGCTGCCATAGCTCCATATGGCGAGATAGAAAATAGATGACGCTAAAACGGAAAACACACCCCCAGAGATCGCACTAGGCTGTGGAGAGAACAGGCGCTCGGCGACGAGCGAACCATAAGACCTGCTTAAAGTGGCGAGAGCTCCTTCGGAGTTAGCGTTAAGTGGTCAAAGAGCCTCAAACGTTGCAAACGCCCAAGTCAGTAAATTATGCCCACGTGCAATACCGACTGCGCGAGAGTCTACGAATCACGTTAATCACCTACATACAAGCTACAGTAGAAGAGCAGTAATACTACTACCTGCAATCGTAATTGTGAATTCGGCTGGGACTGCCACTGAGAGGTACATACAGATGTCTGCGCCCCCGTATGTTCGAGGCGATATCCACGACTTTCCAAGGAGAAAACGTTGATCAGAGCAAGTGAGATAAGTCCTACTTCCTATCACTCTCGCCTCACAATTCTCTCGATAAATTACGGTACCATGCAATAAGTCAGCAAATCAATTCAAAATAACGCCATCTGGAGGAAACACACTCAGCAAGGCTCTGATCATGGTTAGATTGGTCTCCTGTGAACGGCAAACGTGCTCGACGTGCTGACCACTTCGCAATCCCCACTGGTATATGCCCTAAGTCGGTAATCACCCGGTGGCAGCACGTGCAGACGCCAGTATAATAGCTCGCGAATCGTGGACACATCCCCAGACAAAGCTTCCCGCCGATCAATCGGCCGGCACAGACTTTCTCAGTGCAACATATCGCTCGCCGGCAACCTTCAATCCGCCACCGTGCTGTTGCTGATACCACTGTCTCATGCCTCTACACGCTATTCGTCTATCAACTCTCATACTTTCCGCTCGGACCCTTGTTTGCTGAGAAGCTCCTCAAAGCCTATGGGGGAGCCGGTGCCGCCACCACGGCAGCAATGCGCTGCTCCACTGCCTAACCGGCCGGAAGAGGAGGCCTTGCATCTTGACCACCCTACCCCAGCCTCCACCGACCGCCAACCTCCCATGCAAACATCTGCAGACGCCGCTGCCGCCTCCACTCATGCAGACCGCCAAACCGAACCTCCTGCATTCTGGAACACGCGTCACTCGCGTACGGCGTCTTACCATTCCATAAGTCACCTTGGCCCAGGTACTATACAACTTGAAGATCACTCGGAAGAGCAACACGAGCAAAGCCAAGGATGCTGGGCTCGTTCTGTAACTGTCGATGACTATACTGTCGTATCTGGTTCTTCGGGGCTAGGTGCTTATGTTGTGTGGCACCTTACTGTTAGCACTCTCAAGGGTGGCAACATGAGTATCCGGAAGAGGTACGTCCTTGGTCTTTGCTTTCCTGCTCCAGGCTATCATCGTATCACTTGCAGTCGATATGTGCATATTTTCCCAATCCTGCTTGGCAATCGAATCGTCTGTCGTGTAACTAACGCTGCCGCCATTCTCCCATTGTCTATACCCCCGACTCTGTCATCGCTAGCCTATTCGATTCAACGTGTACTGACAACACTCAATAGATACTCTGAATTTGATCGTCTGCGCGAGAACCTTGTAAAAGCGTTCCCTCACGCTGGGGGTAGCATTCCTCAGCTCCCTCGTAAAAGCGTCGTGTCACGCTTCAGGCCAAGGTTCTTAGAACATCGCAGGAACGGGCTAAGTCACTTCATCAGGTACGATGCCGAACATATGTGCTAAAACGACAATGCTAACTTGCTACGCCTGGAAACAGCTGCATCCTACTTAATCCTGAATTCTCTTCTTCGCCCATTTTAAAAGACTTCATCTTCTCTTAGGAGCGCTATTACCTGGAATCGTGTGGCGAGCACCGGCAAGGGTGAAACCTCCATGGCGTAACCCACTGCGCAACCGACTTTCATCTGGAGAATTTTTCAGTGACAGATTGCTCACTATTAATTTGCAGAGACGCTCGTGAGAGTTTGCCATTGATTCTGGTCATGGGATCTCTTGACACCAGTTGGTACGCCATGGATTTGACTTCCACAACAATTTTGATGTGCTGATTGGCATCGGAACCTGGAGGCGGTCTATCTGGCATGACTGCATCGTCACTGAGTCTCTGCCCTTGGGCCACACAGCAAGATGCGAACGCTGGACAAGGCCTGCTCAGAGCTAGCCAACCTGCAGGAACACGATCTGTTCGCAACGATGCCAAGCGGGCATCGACCCAGGACGCACAGACGCTCAGTACGGTCTATACTTCGCCGATCGTAAGACTGCGTCTTGCACTGTCTGTTATTACGATCCCAAGTGCGCTACGATATGCGAGTTCAGGAAGTGCAAATTCTAGCGGTATGGGCACGAGTCCTTGTGTCCTACGCGCTGCAACGACCGCTCAAATCTGTGCTTCGCAAGATCGATGACACTGTGTTGGACTACATCGTTGAGCGTAGCACGCTTGGTTGCAATTGGCATAAGCATGGGACTGAACAAGTACAGATCTTGGCTAGGTCAGCCCCTAATGTGAGGGTATCGCCAAGGACAGTGCTAAAATTATCGTTGTTGGCTTATGAGCTGCCTCTGATCATACATCGCCGTCTCAGTAGCCGGTGTGCTAGTATTGCCGAACACAGAGATGTGTATAGCCTTGCTTGCCACTGAGACACATGCCTTTTCATCTGTAACTTCTTGGGACGAGGGCAAGATCATTTCGTCTGAGATGAGACGTGATGTAGCAGGGTATACAGGATCAAACACCTGTCGTTGTACTAACGAACGCAACAATTCCAATCGACGAACCAAACACGGTCCGGTGCCTTTCCGAGCAAATTGTCGGATCTGCCTCCCGGCTTCTTATATATGTGATCAAGGTCAATGTGATTCACCAGGGCTAAGTAGGCTACACTAGAAGTGGATAGGGTTTGCGGACCAACATCAGTGTGTACGCTCGCTTGATACCTCACAAGTTTTGACGTCACGGATGATCATTCTTCGCGAACCATCGCTCTCTTCACTTGAGCGTCCATTGCTCGATCGGTGGCTTGTTGTGATGCGTGCCCTGGGTTGTCCGTGCTGGAAAGGGACAAGACCGGGTTCAAGGGCTCTACTACCACGCCTTCTTTTTGCGCTTCCTGGGTTGTTTGTATTTGTAGCACGGTCCATGCTCAGCTGGTATGATGAATCATCATATCCTCCCACTCCTGCGTTATCTCTTATCCCACATTCAGTATTGAACGCGCCAACCCACGCCTTGACGCTTGGAATTGTGGAAGATATGAGACCGTAATTCATCTCTACTTGCATGCAGATGAAGGCTGGGACGTCAAACAGGAATGACCGCGGCGATCGGACAGTCTTGCTGAGGTACGCGAGGAAACAGACCGCTGCAAGAATCACACTAATAATGCCTGGTTAGCACCTGGATGATGATAGATCTGCCTTCTTTGCTTTGAAAAAATCGTACATACGTTGTACGAAGCGAGAAGATAGTGATGACGCTGATCTTGCGTGAGGGTTTAATTTGAAGACCCCAGACCAACCAGAATGATATCAGTGCTTACGCAGTAAGTCTGTGCTACCGAGGAGTCCATAGTCTCTCCCGAAGCCACTGTGGATGGCTATACTAGCTGTGATAGTCTGAGCCGTGCCCAAGACCTGGTCATAGTCAGCTATAAGTCGTCTTGATTTCCTATGTTCATGCTCACAGTGCCCAATATGCAACACAAGTCGTCTTTCCCGACCGGGCCGGTAGCTGTAGAACGGGTGATTATGCGGACTGTGCAACAAAGAACTGTGTATGTTGATGATCAGTTGGGAAGCGATGCTCAATGCCACTAGCTACCCCATCCCGAATGGAGGATTGCCGGCTATGATCTGGATGTACGTCGTATCGTTGTTCGGCATGGGAGCGGCGGTTGTGTCGATGGCCGAGATGGCTTCCATGGCTCCGACTAGTGGTGGTCAATATCGGGAGTTGGGAGGACTGATGACACCCAGTCCTGAGGCAGAAGATGCTGATTTGGCACGCTGTAGATTGGGTATCGGAGTTTGCGTGGAAGAATCTCCAAAAGGCTTTGAGCTATATCATCGGTATCGTCGCCTCTACAAACATTGGCATCGAAATCAAGCTCATTAGCGATTCTTAGGTTGGCTCCGCGCCTTAGGTTGGCAAGCAGGTGTCGCCGGGCAATCCTTTACATTGGCATCCCAAGTGCAAGGCCTCATAGTCCTCAACAAGAGCGATTATGTCCCAGAAGCTTGGCATGCAGTCCTGCTCACTGTCGCGGCAGTCTCTGTCGCAGTCGTCTTTAACACCTTGCTTGCGAAGAAGCTACCACTCCTCGAGGGCCTTGTGCTTATCCTCCATGTTGGAGGCTCCTTTGCAATTCTGATACCACTTTGGTCCGTTCACCTCTTGGACACAACATCGAAGGTGACCCCCGAAGCTTACCACTGCCTCCAGGGCATTTGCACCGCGGACGCCAAGTGCTGATGTTTGGGTGAACTTCTCTGTTGCATCCGGCTGGCCTTCCGTCGGTCTATCATGTCTCGTTGGCCTGGCAGGACCGGTCTACGCGTTGATCGGATCCGATTCCGCCGTACACATGTGTAAGCTCCAGTCCAGTCCACATACCGAGACCGCACCGACCTGATACTGACAAAGAATCCAAAGCTGAGGAGATTCGCGATGCGTCTCGCGTGCTCCCACGGGCAATGATCTGAGCCATAGTGCTCAACGGCACCACCGGCTTCATCATGACAGTGACCTTCGCATACTGCATCGGACCCCTCGACGCCACGATCCACCCGCCTTACTTCTTCGCCATCATCGGCACGTTCTTCTACAACACCACTGGGCCCAAAGCAGCCGCGACTGTCATGACGTGCATCGTCACACTCCTCACGCTGTGCTCGGCCATCAGCAACGTCGCGACGGCGTCTCGCCAGATGTTCGCTTTCGCGCGCGACAGGGAGTTGCCGGCTGCGGATTTCCTGTCGTACGTGCGGCCTGGCTGGGACATTCCTCTAAACTCGATATTGGTGTCGATGCGCATCACTGCTCTGCTGAGCTCGATCAACCTGGGCTCGACGGTGGCGTTCAATACCATCATCAGCATCGGCGTCGTGAGTCTGCTTTCAAGCTGTAAGTCACCAAACACTCATCGTTGAGCTTACTTCCAGACATCTGCTAACACCACGGCACAGACCTAGTAAGCATAACCTGTATCCTCTACAAGCGTTTCCGCAACGAAACCTTACTCCCCCGCCGCTGGTCTGAAGGCCGCTACGGCATGGCTTTCAACCTGTGTACCTGGGCGTACGTCGTCGTTGCATACGTCTTCGCCTTCTTCCCGAGCGGAACGCCGGTGACGACAGGGACAATGAACTGGGCGTCTGCTGTATATGGGGGGTATCATCGTTGTGGCTGCCGTGCATTACGTCGTCTATGCCAGGCACATCTACATTCCGCCGGTGTCGCGAGTGGCGAAGGATTTTTGAGTGAGGGGATTGCATGTATGCCCGTGGCGTGGCTCCTCTCTATCTTCCGCAGACAGAGCAGAAATTGAGACGAGGGGATTAGATGATTCTGACGGCTATTCTCCTTTGCACTGCGGATTTCTCCGTGACCAGCCGAGTCAGTTGTACGGCATACGGCAAGCTTTTGTTGGATTCGATCCTTACATGTGTGCTGGATGCACTCAACTGTCTGTGGGAAAACGTCAATTCGGCATCTTTGTCTCTGCTGGGTTCTCCGTGCCATTCAGGCATCCTGCGATTCCTACCCTGTAGACTATTACAATAGGTAAGCAAGTCCAATCGACCCGAGTCTATCAGTGCCTCTCGTCATGAAGAAAAGTTTATCCGCCACGTGAAGAAGTGCGAGGTGAAGGCGTGCGAGGTGTCGAGGGAGTAAGGCTTTGATGTTGGTCTACCAAGATATTTTGTCTGCCCTAGTAGATAGCCGCAATGATTGCGTAGCATTATAATCGATAAGATCAGAATACGACCATAGGTCAGTGAAAACTGGGCATCCCGTCCGAAATCCCCCATTCTCACCGTCCTTGACGATTGTAGGATCCCAAGATCATGTTGTCTCAACGCCTGACACCCCCAGCCGGTGATGTGTCAGCTGGAAGTTCTCCCGAATCTACGTTGTACAAAGACGACATGTGGCTCCAAACTTTAGACTCGGGTACAAGAAGATGAGTAGTGACCACATCAAGGCTGTTCACTATGTTCCTGGAAAGAATTCATGAATCCTATACTGCTAAGTGTGTTGCAACCTAGCACTATCCAGAAAGCAGGATGGTCGGAAGGTATTATACAGAACATTCAGGTTCACCATATACAGAAGATGGTATTAGGATAATCTAGGAATCGTAACTTTTAGTCTGATACCCTTATTGTACCAAAATTGCGATTTCATATTATCCCTAAGCTAGCGTAAGTAGGCACGAGAATCTAGGAATATGGGCACGATGAACGAGGGTCGATGCCTTGAATAGTAGGAGGGCAAGCGGCTGCCGCCATATCCTCCACTGGTGCGCCTAGCCCTCACGCGACACCTCATCTGCTACGTGATCTTGACTAGACCCTTTGGGCTTTTGCCTACTGGGCCGGTCCCGGATCATAATCCCAATTCCTAGCTTTAGTACTCGTACCGGTTCCTAGTTCCAGGATTTAAGCTTGACGGCATTCTATGAGCGGATGCTGAAGCACCTATTAGACCAGGCTGATAAGGAAGACAGAGCTCTATACACAAGCGTTATGCGTGGCGTCGTGCTCGCGTAACGGCCTCTAAGCTTGGCGGAGCTAGGTGTTGTGGCTGTGCTTCCTGCAGTAGGGTTTGCCAGAGACGAAGACATCTCTGACCTAGTCCGATCATACGGCTCCTTCGTGGACATCAGAAACAATACTTGCTACTTCATGTACCAGTCAGCAAAAGACTTCTTCCTCGAGGTAGAAGCAGGAAAATGCATATTTGAAGATAGCCTGGTAGCCGAGCACGAACAGATTGTCTGCCGGTCGCTCGGTACGACGAGCAACACGCTCGAGCACAAGAGATGACATTTGTTCGCTTGTGTATCCAGGGTCCCCAGCCCCGGATGTTTAAACGATCTTAACATCGCCGTTATGGCCAATTAGATATGCATGCACCTTTTGGATGGCTCATTCAGAGCTTTCACTCGAAGGTGCCGTGAGTACTCACTCATAGTGGGTCGAAGGCGCAGCGGCCATGGTGAAGACAACAGCAAGAAGTGACTAGAGAGAATAACAGGCAACCTGAACCTGGATGATATGTAAAAGTTATCGACGCTCAGTAAGCAGGATAGACGATTTATGAGGTCCGTAAGTCCTGTCTCACAAGACGATCACGGTACTCAGCCTCGAAGGTGTCTGATCCGCGAAGCATAACATTGCAAAGTCTCGCCCATCATGATTTTGAGTTACATCGCATCACTTTTTTGCAACACGAATTAGGTACGGCTTGCGGAGTTGTGTGCTCTTGACACCAGACCGATGTTGGAAGTTATAGGAAGATGGGATTTGTCATATTGTGGTTAGGCTAAAAAGCACTGCGTGGGAGGAGAAGTGACAGGTTGCCCACATCCGCGCCACAAACATACTTTCAGCCGCACAGTGCTTGGAAACTCCGATGATTGCATTCAGCAAAGTGACGCAACACTACAGCGATGAGAGTGGTAAAGATCGACAAGCAGTCCGAGCTACAGATGTCGAACGACAAATGCAGTTTTGTCAAGCGACCTTCGCTTGTGAAAGAAACGCTATGGAGATCTGAGCATGTGTACAAAGCGACAAAGAATGGTAGCACCCTTGAGTGGCATGTAAGATATGTTCGGTGCGATGTACGAACTTCAACTCATCTTTCGGCAAGTGCGACGATTTCGCAGAGCATCGTGAAGCCTCCCAAGCCTCGCAACTTTCTTGTCTAGCTGCGTTCTGCTTTTGTTGGAGGATTTGAAGCGCTGCGACATAATGGTCAAGTTGCCAGCGCGTCAAAGACAATCTTTCATTGGTCGGGGAGCACTCGGCAGGCTGGGATACACCCTTGCGGCTTGGAGCGTTGGATGATCCTTGCAACTTCATTCGTCGCAGCACTATATCTCGAGAGCCAAAGACCATCCAACATCGCATATTGGCCCATCGAACCGTCTCGACAGGATGCGCGGCATATCCGCCTGATCACGTTTTAGGCTGTAAGCGCGCTTGTGTCTGATTTGACCCATCGCCTGCTTCCCCTTCTTGCTGTGCCGCCTCAACAATTCGGCAAGCTAGCCACGTCCGTGTACAGACGTCGGAGGAATGCATAGCGCCCTGCTAGTCGAGACCGTCTGTCGGGGGTCTTCGCCGTCTTGCAGTGTCCAATCTCGCCTGCCTGTCCACTTCGCGATAATGCCTAGGCGTTGCTTTCTCTCCAAGATGTCATGCCATGTAATGTTCAGAACCGCATCTCGCAAACCTTGCTCTTCTGCTGTCGGATTTCTTACCACGTAGCCGGCCTGCGTTGGCCATGATACTGCAATGGTATGTCATTTTGTGGCCTTGCGAGGAACCGTACTCACAGCTAAGCTAGGGCCGTTAGGAGGCGATCTCTCGTACTGGCTTTCCTTGTCGCGTCCTTGTTGGCTTTCTATATGCTGAGTCCATCATCACACCAGGATCCAACAACTGCGCCAGTGGGACAGTCAGCGCCCATCATCTATGAGCCAAAGGGAGCGCAACCTGCGACTCCTGAGGCGCCCGATCAGTCAAATTCCGATTCTTCGCCGCCACCCGTACCTCCACGATGTCCTGTGACGAAGGTCTCCATGTTGTACGGTGCACACAAATTTTCCCAGCTTGAGGATGCACTGAAGTTGCACCATCGTCACAGCGAACGGTGGGGCTCTGGATTCGTGAGCCTGGATCGAGATCTTACCACGCGCAAGTTGTACAGTAAACACTATTTCTTGCTCTCAACAATGCTGCACGAGCTATCAAAGCCGGAAGAGGAACGGCAACAGTGGCTTTTGTGAGTCAGAACACGCTTTTTGCTGTCTCGACCACATCACTTACTTCGATACAGATGGGTGGACGCCGATTCCATAGTCCTTAATCCAGCACTCTCTCCTTGTGTATTCTTGCCACCAGAGAATCTTCGGGACGTTTATGCTTTGGTCACAGCGGACCACAACGGTCTGAACAACGGCATCTTCTACCTTAGAGTACACCCTTCGTCCGTCGATCTTCTCACAAAGACAATCAACTACCCCCTCGCGCATCCCGAAGACGACCTTGGCTGGTTCGGCGAGCAAGCTGCCATGGCTAAAGTCATCAAGTCGATAGAAGCCGAGTACCAAGATCCGACCAATCCTTCCGGCATCGCTTGGATCCCGCGTCCTTGGATAAACAACTACGAGTGGGAGCATGGCTTTGAAGGTGGACCGGGTAGCTTCATGGTCCATTTTGCAGGTCTGGCTGAGACTAGACTGGCGCATATGGCGACGTGGCTCGACGAGCTTCAAAACAACCAGGAAAAGTGGGAGATACCACTCGAGAAGATGTCACTGAAAGATGATATTCCAAGGTTCTGGCAGGAGTATACTGCAAACACTACGGGGAAGAACTGATATAGATATGTTACGCGTATATATGCGGGATGTATGAGATAATTTTGCTCTAGTGATCTTAACGCGAATGATGGTGTTGACCCGTCCATGCGGGCAATGGAAATCATGATTACTGCTGTCTGACCATGTGTACGCGCGCTCGACGTCCTCCGCTAGCTAGAAACCCTTCTGGCAGCATTCTCACAATAGCGTCCAACCTATTCTGTACCCATCAGGTGGCAATAGCTCTCAGAGATCGGTTGCAAAGCGCTGCAGATAACAGTTTGCGACTAGTCGTGCCCATTGGGCTCGTCTAAGTGCCAAGCTCGGTTATACAGTCGACAAGGGCTGTCAGCCAGGCGCCCATGGCACCATGCAAGGCAATTAAAATGCGCTGTTGTGCCGCAGCGCCTGTCACATCGGCCGTGTGCTATAACAGTGCATGCCCTGTTGGCACTTGAACCTAATATCGAGTGATCCACCCTCACTGATGCAATTTAGAACACTCTCGGTTCTGTCGCTGGACGCGAACGAACTCTCCTCTTCCCAGTTGCATATTTGTTGACACGTGCCGGGCTTCGTCCCGTTACACGGATACACCTGAACGATGGTCGCAACCTGCGGCTTCGATAGTCACGGTAACCCGAGACTTGCTGCGCCAGACTACGATTGCAGAGTAGACGCACAGAACGGTATATGGGGTTTCTGTCCTAGTTCTGTCATTCATGCTTGGGACTGTGGTATCGCAGGATACTGTGTCGATGAGCATGACTGCAAAGATGGATGCGGCCCATTGAAAGACAGGTCCGACATCACAACATTCACTTGGTGAGTATCCCAACGACTGACCACACCAGTGTTGGAACACTATTGACACGACGTGAATGGTAGCGACGGCAACAACTACTGCTCCACGGTCATTTCGAACAACGACTTCGGCCAGTCGTATTTCCAAGTAGGCTGCGGCGAGGTGGCCACCAAAGAAACGATCTATGCGAATCCCCCATCAGTATCAGCAACACCTACCTCGTCATCTTCCACGATCCAATCAAAGAGCTCATTCACGACTTCATCGACTCAGACACAGTCGCAGGAGAACTCATCGAGTAGGAACTCGCAGACTCCATCGACTACACCACCTCCCACCACATCAGCATACATATCCACAAACGAGGCGCCCACTTCGCTACAACTCTCTTCAGCAACGAGTGACGCGCGGACCGACGTCGCACCCAACACACCCATTCCTCTCGGACCCATTATTGGTGGAGCCGTAGGCGGCATCAGCGTAGTCTGCCTGACAGTGCTCGCCATCTTCATAATCCGACATCGAAACCGCCGGGCATCTTCGAGACATTCGTCTTCGCCCCTCCGGCGCTCTTCATTTTCCAACAAATACGACAGTCGCGAGGAACCTTCTGAAGCTTACGAGCTTGGTGCACAGCGCAACCAATATCACGAGGCGAGCGAACTGAATCGAGAACCGGCTGAGTTGCCAGGTTATGAGATAAGTAGACACAGGGACGATGAGAGAAAGAAGTGATATTTCGGGGCCTGTATGGTTTATAAAGACGAGCCTCTTTAATTTTCAATGTACATTTCTCGAAAATGTCGGCCCTCTCACACGTCGCTGGTTGACTGTTCTTCCGTTCCACGGTCTTTCACTCTCCTCGGAGGCTGAATCTAGCGAGCGTGTTTCAAGCGGTAAGTTTATAGGGTAGCCTTATGATGACTCTTAGCTCCAACATTAAACATATCCCGATCAGTTAAAGGATCAGAGTTAGTGACATGTTTCGTACGAGTCTCACTTTTGCTCTGCCCACGCTCCCGTGATGTAGGAGAAGTGCTTTGCCATCTATACGTCCCCCCACCCTGTTTTGACTGTCCGTAGTCGCGCTTGTTGCGATTATCAGGACCGCTGGAGCCGAGTATTCTGGGATGACTAACTACATGAGTCCAGCCTCGCATCCTGACACCTTCAGATATCAACAGGATCAAAATCACACGATTGACTGCCAGGGTTAGCTATGCAGTCTCGCTTGCGTCGTGCGAGGTTTCTTGGATGTGAGGTCTCACGTGGATTGTCTATCTATTCACGCGCTAGCACGTTGGGTGCCTAGATTTAGGGCAACCCAGTCAATGTGATTTGCCTATGCTTGCCTGCGGCACGCTTCAGGCTTCCGAAACCTGGATGTACGAACTGAAAGCACTAAAATAAGGGTACTGTTGAGTTCCGATGCAGAAGAGGCCAAAACTGGTTGTGGAAATTATAGAAACCAATTCTTGTAGATGGATTGAATTGCCAAAAGGAAGGTAGGAGGATCTCTCTCTATCGTGGAGAGCTTTCTTGCCCCTCAGCTTGAAGCCTGGGAATAACCTTCAGGCATGCAGACATTCAGGCATCCAAGAGCTGTATTCTTCAACAGAACATCCAGTTATCTCGCCAGATACTATTATCAGATGCCTTCATTGCTTGGAAATAAGCGCTTGGGCTTGAGATATAAATAGCAAAGTGAGCGATTATGATGTCATGACTGATGCTATGCGATGTCTCGCAGGAAGCGCGAGAATTGATATGAGACATCAAGACTCTGTTGCAGGTGTGACGTAGTTACTGATGTGTGATATGACTCCGCCGATAGGCAATCGCGCGCCAAGGAGAGTGCGGTAAGAAAAGAGTAGTAAGGCAGTCACGAAACCGCTTTCCCGTAACCTGGAATGCAGGTGGGGTACCGTTCCTGGTCGGGTGTGAAGTGAGATCCGGGCACTCCGTCCGCTCTGCCATACATAAGCACTGAACCGGGCGACTAGTACTAGAGTGGGTGACCATCTGGGAATCCCGCCTGTTGTATGTTTTTGTACGATGATTTATCGTATCTTTTGTCAGATCAAACGGTCATGTATTGCAACAGAGATACGCGCCAGCTTTTTGTCCCAAGTCATCCAGGCTAATTCATGACGCCGTGAGGGAAGATCGATACTTTCAGAGATCAGAGCAGGGACAGGTGGATGACACGACAAGGTATGGTTGTCAAAAAAGTTCGCTCATTTCGATACATACAACACATCTGCAAAACATTTATAAGGGTCCTGTGCAATTTTCTTTCCTCCTTATATTATTTACAGCTGCTCGTTGACAAACAGACCGGCCATTCCCATACCAGTGCCAATGCACATGGTGGTGAGCAGGACCTTGGCCTTGCGGCGTCGGCACTCACTCAGACCAGTGACGATCTGTCTTGCGCCTGTGCAGCCGAGAGGGTGGCCCTGGGGATTTGGTGTCAGTGGTTGTTTAGAAACAATTGCAAAACAGGAAGGTTAAAACTCACCAATGCGATGGCACCACCTCTGACGTTGAGCTTCGCGTGGTCGATCTTGAGTGCATCTTTGCAGTAGACTGCCATTGAGGCGAAGGCCTCGTTCAACTCGACAAGGTCAATGTCGTCGATGGTGAGGTTGTACTTGGTGAGGAGCTTGGGCACAGCGACCGAAGGGCCGATACCCATGATCCTAGGCGCAAGACCGGCAACAGTGGCTCCGACAAACTTGGCGACAATGGGCTGGCCGAGCTCGAGGGCCTTGGATCGCTTCATGAGCAGGATAGCGGCGGCGCCATCGGTGACCTGACTGCTGTTGCCGCCAGTAGATTTGTCGCCGAAGTCAGGGAAGGCAGGGCGGATCTTGTTGAGGCCCTCGAAGGTGGTGCCCCACCTGGGACCCTCATCCTTGGTGAGGGTGACATCCTTCTCCTCGCCAGTCTTGGGGTCCTTGACCTTGACGGTGATGGGTGTGATCTCGTCCTCGAACCAGCCAGCCTTCTGTGCGGCCTCGGCGCGACGGTATGACTCGGCAGCGTATCTGTCCTGTTGCTCACGGGTGATGTTGAAGTCGGCGCCGACGTTTTCTGAGGTCTGACCCATGGGCTGCAAGCAGTCGGCGGCGTTTTGGTTGGCGTTGACGATCTCGTCGACGAAGGGGCGGGTCAGGCGGTCACCGCCAGCAGTCATGTGCTCAGCGCCGACGGCGACACCGACCTCGATGGCGCCACTCTGAATCTGTGCAGCAATGTCCTGAACGGCCTTGAGGCCGGAGGAGCAGAAGCGGTTGACGCTGCTGGCGGCGGTGGTGGTGGGGAAGCCGGCGGCAAGGCAGGCGGCGCGGATGTAGTAGGCGGCTTTGGAGTCGGAGACCTGTTTGTGGGACGTTAGTGGGTAAATTGCTGGCTTGTTGACGACGGAGTACAACATACGTTGCCCAAGCAAATATCCTCAACCAGCTGTGGGTCGAGGTTGCTCTTGCGGACAACCTGCTCGAGGATCTTGAACAACAGGCCATCGAGAGGAGTGTCCTTGAAGCCGCCCTTGTTGGCCTTGGTCAGGGGAGTGCGGATGGCGAGTGTGATGACAACATCGTCGGGGTTCTGGGAGGTGCTGTTGGTGATGTTAGCCAAAGATGTACTTTTGTCATCATCCTTATCATCATTATCATTATCATCATCATCATCATCATGGTGAGTGATGTGGGGAAAGCTGTGGAGAGAGGTTTTGAGGGAGGGGGGATGGATTGCATGCATACATCTGTTCGAGCGGGGACTTGCCCGGGGTGATGTGGGAGAGGACGTTGGAGAGGCGTTGGGTGGCCATTGTGAGCTCAGGATATGTGTGAGGATGGTGGTGGTGGTGAAGTTGAAGATGTTTGATTGGGAAGACGCTGGTAACTATAATAACTATCCTGTCAGAAGACAGGCGTGCTCGGCAAATCGTGAGCCTCGGCCAAAAGCAAAGCAAAGTAAAGCTCGGCCTGAGAAAAGCGTAATGGCTGCAGCGAAACACGGAATCACCCTTGCCCGAGTCTCCGCGCGTGGGCGTCTTCTCGGCTTTGCCTTTGCCTTTGCCGTTGCCGCTGCCTGTTTACAATCAATAAATAAATCAATAAATCAATAAATCAATAAATAAATCAATAAATCAATATCATCTCACTGTGAGTCTGCCTCTGATGACATTCGATCAAGATACCGAAAAGTCGTGTACGACGTGACATGTACCTTCCTGAACGCAAGGTACCTTAGGTACTCTTTGTCAGGTACAACGGTGTGGAAATGATGCTAGTGGTGTGCACAAAAACGAACGGCTTGAGTATCTATCGGCTATCACCATTGACCACACACCTTTGACCCATGAGATTGAAACCGATTTATTTACATCTTCTCAAACAAAAGTCAATCATCACTGACCAACCACCGGGAGTGAGTTCCACTCGAAACACACACACACACAGAGAGAGAGAGAGAGACAACACACAGAGACACACACACAGACACACACACACACACACACACACAAGTCTTCATACTTGCATGGTTGCGTGCCAGGCCCTGACAAGGCTCACAAGGCTGAGCCAATCAAGTCGCTGACGTTGACACGAATCGTGACCAGAAAGCCAAAAATCCGCTGGCCCTCGTGCTCGAGGCACGAGGACTAACCCGCGCCCTTTACACACACACACACACACACCGACTCTGCTAGCTAGCCGGCTGTTGATGTGATCACCTCGCGGCCAGAGGATTTTTTGTTTGTGTAGTCAATTGTCTCTTGCCTCTTGCCTCTTTGCCCAAACCATTATGGGAGCTTTTGTGTGGTGACCACGCTTTCGTTTGCTTCTCTTATAAATCGCCTGCATTCATTGTTTAATATCAGGCAACGGCCGCGTTGTTGAACGGTAGAGGGCTGCCCATAAAACGCCCACCCAACAAGCAACAGCCATGCCTGCCAATCATTCCCGGCCAAACGACACCAACAGGCTCTCCACCGGCTCCTCGTCGAGCCAAATGCAGCACCGTCCCATGAACCCATCTGGTTTGCGACAGGCACACATGCCGCCCTCTTCTCCCGAAGACCGCAGAAATGACGGACTCGTCCCAGCACACCCCACGGATAATGGAATACAGCCCATGATAGAAGGCGCCTCGGTCCAGTCTGAGCCAGCCGCCATGCCCGTCGAGGGCGCAATAGAAGAGCCGGAAGTCAACGCTAGAACAGCACTCCTCGGAGAGGCGCAAAGGTACAGCATACCTACCCACGAGAATTGTGGAGAGGAGAACTGCAACCACGGGGCTATGAGCCCAAGGCCACGACATATGCGAGGCTATGGGAGCTTTGCGCATAGTGTTGCTTCTACAGATGCATATGGACCAAGTTATACAGAAAGAGTTGGCGGCAGTGGAGACAGTATACATGGAGTTCTGGGCCATGCTCTGGCCGACTCTCTCATTCCCAGAGACGGCGGCGAAATGAGCTCAGAGCAATTCCTAGAACAGAGGAAGAAGGCTAAGCACTCAAAGTTAATGTATGTAAGGTTCCGATCATCTCGAGCTCATCATCAATTCCCTCACCTTGATTTCTTGGCTGACAACTACGCAGGTACCTGCTCTACTACCTCCCAAGCACGAACTGGATCCGGCAATACAGGTGGTCCTTCGTCCAAGGCGACCTAATCGCTGCCCTTACAATGGCCAGCTTCTACATCCCCATGTCGCTCTCGTACGCCTCGAACCTAGCACACATTCCGCCCATCAACGGCCTCTATGCTTTCGTCTTCAACCCACTGATCTACGCCATACTCGGAACCTGTCCACAGATGGTAGTCGGACCCGAAGCCGCCGGTTCTCTATTGACAGGTCAAGTCGTCCGCGAAGCAATCAACTCAGGACACCATCCGGACAAGGCTGGCCAGAAGAACGCCAGAGTCGCAGGTATGGTTACTGGACTCGCAGGCGCTATCATCCTCGCAGCCGGACTTTGCAGACTTGGCTTCCTCGACTCTGTGCTTAGCCGACCTTTCCTGCGTGGCTTCATCAGCGCCATTGGAGTGGTCATTTTCGTCGACCAACTGATTCCGGAAATGGGCTTGGATACTGCCGCCGTGCACTCTGCCTCTGGTGCTCACGGTAGCAGTCTGGATAAAATCATGTTCCTGTTCCGCCACGCCTCCGAAGCAAACAAGATCACATGCGCCGTCGCTTTCGGTGCGTTCGCGGTGGTCATGGTGTTGCGGGAAGTAAAGAAGCGTCTGCAGCCCAGGACTCCATGGGTCGCTTATATTCCCGATCGCTTTCTCGTCGTGGTCCTATCGGCAGTATTCACTTGGCATTTCGAGTGGCACAAACAAGGTCTTGATATTCTTGGCAACATCAAGGCCAAGGGAGCTCCTTTCCGAGCGCATTTCCCCTTCGATGCGGACAATTTCCACCACGTCAACGATGCCTTTTCGACATCTTTCTTGATCGCTCTGCTCGGATTCTTCGAGTCCAGCGTGGCTGCGAAGTCCCTGGGTACTGGCAACGCCAAGACGAAGAAAGTAGTCAAGGCTGACGGCAGAGTGGTAGACGAGCCTGATGGTATCACCAACGTCACGGTGTCGGCGAACAGAGAGCTCGTTGCCCTGGGTGTTGCCAACATGCTTGGAGGCTTATTCATGGCCATCCCAGCGTTCGGAGGCTACGGTCGCAGCAAGGTCAACGCTAGCACTGGTGGCAAGACTCCCATGAGCTCCGTCTTCCTCAGTTTGATCACCGTATTCTGCGTGCTGTTCCTGCTGCCGTATTTCTACTACATCCCCGTAAGTCAACCCAACTAACACTCCTCGAACCACCCACTAACAGCCCCCCCCCCCCCAGAAAGCCGTCCTCTCCGCCATGATCTCCGTGGTAGCCTACTCCCTCATCGAAGAAGCCCCCCACGACATCCACTTCTTCTGGACCATCTCCGGCTACAGCGAACTCCTGCTCATGACCCTCATCTTCCTCACAACCTTCTTCTGGAACCTCCGCATCGGCATCGCAGTCGGCATCGGCCTCTCCCTCCTGCGCCTCCTCAGCCACTCCACCCGCCCACGCATCCAGATTCTCGGCCGCGTCCCCGGCACGCAGGACTTTGAAAACGCAGAGTCCGACCCGGACGCTCTGGAATTCGCTTCCCACTGCCTCATCGTCAAGATCCCGGAGCCGCTGACGTTCGCTAACACGGGCAGTCTGAAAGATCGCTTGCGTCGTCTGGAAGACCACGGCTCCGCCGCCGCGCACCCGGCGCAGCCCAAGAAGCGCAAGCCCGAGCAGTACAACCGGCACCTGATCTTCGACATTCACGGCGTGACCGCCCTCGACCCCGCCGCGTGCCAAGTGCTACTGGAGATTGTCGAGTCTTACATCGAGCGCGGCACGCGCGTGTACTTCAGCAGGATCCCGAGCCGACGCAGCGAGGTGTGGCGGTTGATGGTCGTGAGCGGGATCGTAGAGGTTTGCGGCGGGGAGAGGTACTTTTTGAGGAGTGTCGGTGAGGCGTTGAAGATGAGCGAGAGGGAGGAGACGTTGAGTTTGTGGGCGGAGGAGAGTGCGAGGGCGAGTCCGGAGGGGAGTGTGTTGAGTGCTTCTGCGCCTGGGACTGCTGCCGGCAATAGGAGATCTGGGACAAGTGAGAGGGAGGGCGAGGATGGGTTTGCGGCGCCGGGGGAGGCTGTTGCTGTTGCTGTTGAGGGGAGTAGTAAATAGACGAGGCTCAAAGAGGTGGGTTGGCTTTGTGACTTTGGGGGTGCTTTTTTCCTTCCCCCTCCCCCTCCCCCCCCCCTCTCGTTGGTTTTGTTTCGATGAAGAAACATTGATTTAGAAGCGTTGGAAGTTTTGCGCGCATGCATCTATGTATGATTGGATAGACCTGACGACCCATTGTATTGGCGTTTTTGCATTGTATGTATGTGCGGATTGGGTTGGATTGAAATCTTTTTTTTTCCACAGGTCTAAGAAGTGGTGGGTATCTATCTACACGCCTTTTTTTTGTTTTGTTTGAAGGCATATTTCATCTGCTGCTTATTGATGTCTCTTCTTCTTCTTCTTCTTCTTCTTCTTCACAGACTGAACCTATCGGCTCGTCTTCTCAGCCTCGATCTGATCCCTCAACCCCTGCAATACTTCCTCCCTCTTGCGAAGGTGCTCCTGCAGCCCATCAACCTGCTCCTTGACCATGGAAATCTCATCCGCCATCCCCTTCAGCCCTTGGCCCGTCTTGGCCTTGCCCTCTCCCAGCTCCAAATCCTTCAGTTCCCGCCTCTTGTAATCCAGTAACTGCTCGAGCTCGCGCTTCACCAGCGCGGGCCTCGAATCGTCTCGTCTCCCACCCCGCTCGCGCCGCCTCTTCGCACCTTCCTCCACTTTCGCCATCTTCTCCTCGATTTCCCGCAGCTGCTTCTTCAGCCGCACTTCTTCCCACTCGGCGTCGCGCGGCGTGCTCGAGAAGTCTGTGCCTTTCGGTTTGCGCTCGCCCACGCCCAGGCGCGAGAGGTATGTGTCGCCGAACTTGGCCTTCTTGCCCGACAGCGTGGTGTCGTCGCGCTTCGTGCCCCACCTGTCAGCCGCCGTCTGCTGCGCCTCCACGTTGTAGTCGATCTGGCCTTGCTCGAAGGTCGCGCGCAGGCTGGGCGGCACCGAGCGCGGGATGCGGTAGCCTTCGTGGCGGTTGTTGAGCATGTGCAGGAAAGCCAGGCAGGCGTCCTTGTTGACGCCCGGGGCGCTCTTGGGGTTCACCAGGTTCCAGGCGGAGTGCACGTCGGTGTCCGGGACGTCGAGGCTGTCGTAGAGGTCTTGCAGGGCGGCGAAGGAGATGCGGCCGTCGCGGCCGGTGCGGTTCTCGGAGTAGATTGCCTCGTACTTGGACTTGTCGGCGGGCGACATGTACCAGTCGAAGCCGTCCTTGAGCGCGCCGCCGTCCTCGTCGTAGTCGTCTTCGGGCCGCTCGAAGGCCTCGCCGCCGCCGGTCACGGCGCGGCTGGCGTGCACAAGGTGTGCTTTGCTCTCCGGGACCAGCCAGTCGGGCAGGGAGTTGGGGACGTCCATGTACTCGCCGTTCATGAGGTCGTAGATGAGGCGCATGGCGACGCAGAACTCCTCGAAGTCGAGGTTGCCGTCGTTGTCAACATCGGCCAGATCCCAGATCTTCTCGAGCTGGTCATCGCGTAGTTGAGAGTTCTTGAGCACGCTGGCAGCTTGTGCGCCGTTGAGGTGTTGTCCGCCGCCTGCCAGTGAGGAGAAGATCTCCCAGTACCGCTCGACTTCCCATTGTTCTATGCGTTTGACGGGACCCATTGTGTATGTATGTGTGTGTGTGTGTGTTTGTGTATGTGTGTGTGTAAGAGGAAGCGCCAGGGGTTGTGTTGGCGTATGAAGTAGGTGAGCGGGGTTTGTGGTGTTGGTATTGGTACATGCAAGTGTGTATGTGCAGTATAAGGGTGGGCAGGCTGGAACATGAGGGTGTGACGACGTTGGCTGGGGAGAGCTTGGGACAGCGCCGGGTGCTCGTGCCGACACGCTGTGGCTGTGAAGATCGTTGTATGCACTCCACATGGCAATGATGGAAGTGGAAAAATAGAATGAAGATGCAGCAATTGCAATACAGTTGTCAAATATAAAATACTCCATGTAGCAAAAACAAAACAAAACAAAAAGGCAATTCGATGGTGTTCTATGCCTCCAGTGGAAAGATTCTACCAGCCCGCCAAACGCAACTCGGGTATCATGTAACGCAAATGCACCTCCCTGAACAACGCCCGAAACACTCCAGTACAACTCCCAAAAAAATGCTTTCTTCCTCTCGCACACACTGATTGCCCTCTACTAGTGGGGCAGCGATTAAAACGGCGCGTCCACGAAAGGCCTGAACGTCCTTCCGCCAAACCTCTCCAAGTCGTCCTCCTGCATGCCGTCCATGCTCTCATCATTGCCGTCATCGTGCCTATCGAGACCTCGCTTGGACCTAGCAGCGCCGGGTTGCACGCTCTGTCGACGATCTGCCGCGACCGAGCGTTTTGCGCACAAAATGTCCCAGTAGCCTTGAAGCAGCCTTTTCATGGCATCGTCAAAGTTGACGCAGAAGCGTTGCGCTTGACACAGTTGCATTGCTTTGATGTAGTCCACATTATCGTGGGTCTCCATGAGATAGGCGGCGATCACGCCCGCGCTACGCTCATTCCCCGACTCGCAGAACACAAGCACCTTTCCCAGCTGGCCAGTAGCAGTGTGAAGGCGCGCCAAATGCGAGTTGATCATGGCGGTTGTCTCCGGGAAAGCGTGGATCAAGTCTTGGTTGTTGGCGAGATCGACAGTGCGCGCTTCGATGCCCGCAGCCTGTGTGCGACGTAGCGCGGCGTCCATGAGCTTGAAAGTGTACTCGTGCTTCTGTCTGATGCCCAGCACCATTGTGATTCTCTCCTTGCGCATCCAGGCTTCGTCTTTGGCAACTGTCATGGGGCCTAGGTAAAGGTAGGGCAGGATCATTTGCGCGTCACGTCGACGCTCGTAGGTCCATTCAAAGATGACGTTGGAGGTGATAAGGTTGGTGTAGGCGTCGCCTGGCGTGGGCAAGACTGAGGATGCACCGAGTTGAATGTCTGGGAGGGCGTCGGCGTTGAGGGCTGGTGGAGGGACGACGATGCGAGGAGGGGTGGGGACGCGATAGGCATAGTTGTCGTTCCGGTGTGGATATGCGAGTGGGACGGTTGTGTCTACCGGCATGGTCGCGTATGGTGGGAGGTGGTTTGTAGGAGGGATGAGGATGGGTGGGTGGGTGGGTTTGGTAGGTGGCTCGGCTCGGCTCAGCTCAGCTACTGTAGTGGGAGGCGAGCATGATGTCTTGTATGGTATGGTATGTATTTGAGGGTGAGCAGGGTCTCACGTGAAGATGATGGGAATCACGTGCTATCAGTGCATGTGGAGAGAGAGAGAGAGAAAGAGAAAGAGAGAGAGAGAGAGAGAGAGTTGGAGTTAGTGAAGGTGAGTATTTGTATGGCCACTGGCTTTCTTTTGCCTGCCTGCCTGCCTGCCTGCCTGCTTGCCTGCCTGCGAGCGAGCGATACCGCAACGTCACATGCATGCATTCTGATGAGTGAAGGAGAGATCTCGACTCGAACAGGCAGCGACGACCCCACACATCGGCGCAAGATCGGCCAGGGACAGTGAGTGCATTCATTATTGCATCGGCATTTGCCAGTGCTGAACAATGCATGTGAGGGAGGTATTATGCAATCTATCACAAGTGAGAAGATTGTTGTATGTTGCTATGGAGGAGATGAGTACTCCCCAGACATACACATCGGTTGATAAACAAAACAAACAAACAAACAAAAAAAACACCTTGTTTGTAATCAATCATCCACTCCTGTGAACAATCAAACCCAAATGTTGACATGTGCACGCGGCTTCATTGGGCTAGCCTCTCTTGGCACGTAGGGAAGCTTCTGGATTATGTAAGTTTGGGTGAAGCCCCGAAAAATGACTGGCAGTGCGTGAGAGTTGTTGATCGATGTGATGCCATTTTTGTCACGCCAAAACAACACACTACACAATCATGGATGCTCTTTTACGCCAATTCCGCAAGTCCCTGCCGGATCACGTCGCCACCCTCGCCCAAGCCCATCTTGAAAATCTTGAAAATGGCGATTATGAGGCCATCTTGAAATCGGCCGAAGCACAAGAATTGTTGCGCACAAGCACGCCCGTCCAGACTACAAACAACGACTCTTGGATCGATGTAGTTTTCCAGCGTCTGAGCACACTGCTTTCCGATCGTTCAAACCCGGACACCCAGGCTATTTACTTCTGCATCGGATATGCTGCACTTCTGGCTTTCTTGCAGTCTAACGTGACCGGACCTCCTCTCCCATTTGCTTCTGCAAGCACAGTGTTCCCGGAGGACATTGCCTCAAGTCTGAAGGCAACCCGTGAAACAAGACGCGCTCTGCTGGCCGGCCTTGCTCTGGATGGTATCGCCGCATACCGTTTGACGCCCAACGTCGAGTTGCTGTGTCTTGCCGATGCCATCTTTACTTCTCCTGCAATCTTGAAGAACATCACAGTAGCGAGATGGGCCAAGACCAGGGCGAAGTTCATGCACCAAAGGTTGCTGTCGGAAGTGTCGGCAACCTTGCAAGACATCATCTACGAGGACCTTTCCCTAGTAGCAGAGGATCTCGAGGCGGCGAAAGCCTCTGGTGACTTCGATGAACAGGCCGAGGGCGAGTTCCTGCTCGAGAGATCGACCATCCACATCCACCACGGCCTTGACAGCTATGCGAAGGAGGACATCGAAAGCGCGACAAAGAACCGTGGGTTCAAGTTTGCGTTGACTGGTCTACTGGGCAAGCGAACCAAGTTCCAGCAAAAAGAGACGAGCCAGTTGGTCGTGTTGGCAAAGAGCGCAGAGGCATTATCCTCTGACAAGAAGGATGACGAGCAGAAAGCTTCCATAGCATCAACTGATGCACAGGACCAGACCGCAGGAGCGACTGCACCTGACAAGCTGGACCTTAACGACGACACACTACTGGAATCTATCTCATTCACTAAGAAATCTGAAATTCCAACAGACCTCCAAGCCATGTCAGACATCCCACAAGAGCTTCAGGATCTCGACCCTGAAAACCAACCCAAGCTGCAGCCTCTGGATTCGAGCATTTTGCTCTCGATCGCCTCCTCGATCAAGAACACACAACCAGAGGAGGGTCTCACAAGAGAGGAAACTATTCCGTACGCCACTCGCGTGCTCGAAGGCGGAAGCTCCAACTGGCAAGTCTACACACAGGCACTTCTTGTGCGCAGCCGCATCGAGGGCTACAGGTCACGCACAATCGAGCGTGGTCTCTTGCAGCTTCAAGCTCTTGTTGATCAAGTCATCGCCGATACCGCAAATGGTGAGCAAGCCACCGAAGGCCAGAATGGTGAAGGTGCCGCCAGCACTTTCCTGCCAAAGGCCAAGGAGTCAGAGAGCGCTCCCGTCACTGAGCGCCTGCAGTACATCTTCCAGCTTGCTTCACCTACAAGGTGGGACTTGGAAGCAGAGTTGGCTTCTCGCTGGGTATCTTTGGGAGGTCTCAGGTCTGCTTTAGATATCTACGAGCGCCTAGAGATGTGGGCAGAAGCAGCACTTTGCTGGGCTGCCACAGAACGTGAGGACAAAGCTCGTGCCCTGGTCAGACGAGAGCTGTTCCACGCCACAAACGGCGAATCAGAAGAGGAGCCATCCGAAGACGAGCAGTGGCTGGGCCCGGCTCGTGACCCGGCACCCCTTGAAGCACCCCGTCTCTACTGCATTCTCGCTGACATCGACTCATCGCCCGAGCTTTGGGAAAAGGCTTGGGAAGTGTCTGGCAACCGTTACGCTCGCGCTCAGAGGTCTCTCGGCCGCCACTACATTGCAGCCAACGACTACATCAAAGCAGCGCTGGCGTACAGTAAAGCGCTTACCATCGACAAGCTGAACCAGCCGGCCTGGTTCGCGTTTGGCTGCACCCTTCTCGAACTCTCACAATTCGATCGCGCAGTCGAAGCCTTCACGCGCTGTGTTCAGCTCGACGACACAGACGCAGAGTCTTGGAGTAACCTGGGCGCCGCACTCATGAAGACTGACCCTGAAGAGAAGCTCGCCGCTAGCAAGGCATCAAACCCAGACGGCCCAACCCTCGACGACGAAGAAGAGCGTGCCCCCTCAGACCCCAAGAGCGAACTCCGCGCTATCGCCCACAACACACGCGTCGACGCCCTCAAAGCCCTCAAGCGCGCCGCCACCCTCAAAAACGACTCCTTCCGCATCTGGGACAACGTCCTCACCGTCGCCGCCTCGCTCTCCCCACCCGACTACGCCACCATGCTGACCGCGCAAAAGCGCATCGTCTCCATCCGCGGCAAGCAAGAAGGCGAGTCTTGCCTTGACCTCGCCATCGTACAGGCCCTCGTTTCGCACGTCATCGAAACCAACGACTCCTACGACCCTTCCGCGCCTGGTCTTGCACGCTTCATCGTGCGCTTCGTCGACGAGGAAGTCGCCCCGCTCATCACATCCTCCGCACCACTGTGGCAGCTCGTCAGCAAACTCGCGCTGTGGCGCCACAAGCCCACCTCTGCTCTTGACGCCGAGGAGAAGGCCTGGCGCGCGGTCACCAGCCAGCCTGGCTGGGAATCCGAGAGCGAGAAGCGCTGGGACGCTGTTGTTGATGCTACCGTCCGCTTATGCGATTCGTATGAGTCTTTTGGCCCGATGGAGAGGACGGAGGGAATGGGTGCCGGCGAGGAGCTGGTTGCTAAGGACTGGAAGTTCAAGGCTAGGAGTGCGGTTAAGGGTATCATGAGGAAGGGAGAGGAGTGCTGGGGCGAGACGGCTGGGTATTCGAGGTTGCAGGAGGCTTTGGATGGGTTGAAGAACGCTTAGGGGAAGGAAGTTTTGGCCATGGGGATTGTGGATAAGGGTTGGGTTACGATCTTGATGTTGTGGTTTCCAAAAAGAAAAAAGAAATTCAAGGAAAAGTTGGATTTCGTATTGGAAATGACTAGAATGGAGCATGGGTTTACTACCTAGCGAAATGTGAACGCCAGTCTTTTGTGAGGATTTCCACCAAGCATACTGCCGCTGAGACGTTCAATGGGCTCCATGAAACGCTTACGCAGGACGCTTTCCAAGCCAACAAGACTCGGTGAGTGTATGCAGGACGCTGCCCATGCGTGACTCTCGAGGCTGAACAGCTGAGGTGGGGCGGGGCTAGTCTGATGCGGTTTCGTCGTTTGTCTTGCAGACACGCCCATTGAGACAATGGTAATCGGCACTGTTCTGACTTCTGCTTAGCTGGTTGCTTCACATTGCCATTTTTAGGCTGCTCGGTGTCTTGCACCCTGACTGACCATTAGTGTTCTCGAGGGTAGTCGCGAATCGCGGTTGACACGTGGGACCGCATTGCCACTATCCCGGCACGGCATCGATGCAGCAGAATGGGAAGTTGGCTAGATTGCTTGAAGAGCATGTGGATTGTTGCCCCCTGCAATGGTCCAGGATTGTTTAGCCTCTCGACTCACCGCTTGGGGCTGTGTGCATGTGACTGTTTCCCATAGTCGTAGACTGGACTCGACTCGAGTGAGCTTATCGAGATTTGCACGTGGAAGCACTTGCGCGATTTGAGCTAAAAGGAAATCTGCGTTTGTAGTCGTGGATATATGTATTTCTGTGTATTTGTAACAATCGAGAATGCCTCGCTATTGTTTCTGAACAGCCTATTAGTCCACCGCCTCAGTGGTTCTCTGTGACGTCGATGACAGTCTTCTTGAAGTGTCTCGCAGGCACCTTGCGGTTGAAGAGGATGTCCAACTCGCGGTAACTCCTTCCCTTGAGTTCGGGCAGGCCGAAGTACGCGCTGACGAAGCACACCGCCGCAGTGCCGCCCCAAATGTAGCCACACTTGCCCGCAAGGTTCCAGCCTGTAGGGTTCAGCATCTGGCTGGCGAGGTAGATCATCGGGATTTCCGCAACGTAATATGCACCTCTGCCGACACCGGTTGAGAGCGCTCTCAGTCTCACGGAGCTGGTCTCTGCGATAATAGAGTAGGCGATGGGACCGAGAGAGCCGGCGTAGACGAATGAGATGAGGATACCGAAGATAGCCTGCGCGTAATTCGTCCCGCTGTTTTGAGAAATAGTTGCGCAGATACCGAGGAGGATGAGGAAAGTACAGTTGATGGCGGCGCCTCCAAGGAAGATGTCACGGCGTCCGAAGCGAGCACCCAGAGGAATGGATAGGATGGTGGCAATGAGTTGGAGGCATGAGTTGATGAGGCCGAGCTGGAAGGAGAAGTTTGTGTCCATTCCAGCGCGCTCAAAGAAATAGGTGGCTTGGTTGGCGATCAAGTTTCCGGCGAAGTTTTGGGATGCATAGATCAAGCATGTAATGATCGTTCGGCGGAGATCGACACCTTTGAAAAGATCGAAAATCGAAGGGCTACCGCCAGAGTGAGCTTCGATTTCGACAGTACGTTCCATCAT
This sequence comes from Cladosporium cucumerinum, assembly GCA_023634325.1. Lineage (NCBI taxonomy): Eukaryota > Fungi > Ascomycota > Dothideomycetes > Cladosporiales > Cladosporiaceae > Cladosporium > Cladosporium cucumerinum. Next base: position 1,207,517 of record JALDQA010000003.1, read on the forward strand.
GGCGAATGCTTCGTTGGCACCAGTCTCGGTGTTGTAGCCAAGGCGTTTGATGGATCTCAATGCTTCCTGCTTGCGACCGCGGCGAAGTAGCCACCAGGGTGACTCGGGCGCGAAGAAGAGAAGGACCATAAGGGGGACCTACGCATGTTAGTAAAAGTCATATCACGAGTGTGTGTGAAGGCAAATACGGACTGGGAAGATCCATTGGAGAGCAGCAGGCATTCTCCAGCTCCATTGGTCGTCGCGCTGGTTGTAGGCGTAGGAGATACCGGCAACGATGATGCTTCCAATAGCCCAGCTCATTTGCAACGATGCCGCGCAAGCGCTTCTCAAGGCCAATGGTACGATCTCACTAGCGTAAGCGGGCGAGTTCGCAATGAAGAATCCCCAAGGCACACCCTCAAATGCCTGTCCAATAACGAGGACCTCGAGTGAATCGGCCTGCATACTGTCAGCGAATTCCGTGCCAAAGGGCGGGACAGTAAAGACTCACGAAGAAGGTGATGAAAATCGTGGCGTTCATCATGAAAAGTGCGCCGAGTGTTGTCAAGCGATAGCCCAATCGGTTGGTGACAGGACCAGCGAGAAGGACACCAACGAACGCACCGCACTGTCCAGCTTGGAAAAGAGATGACTGCCATTTAGTCGGGATGGCGTATTGCATCTGTCCGGCGGCATCAAGGCCAATCTCAACGCCGTATCTTTCTTTGAACCAGGGAAGAGCAACAAAGTTGCCGCTCAAGAACCTATAGGGTCAAGGGGTCAGTGGTGTTGTTCTGTATGTTGTGGAAATCGTGTCCCTGTCTCCAGCGCTTTTGGATCTCCATACTCGTCAACCGGGGGCGTTCGAGCAACATACATGCAGAATGATTCCATGACCTACAAGTCAAGATGTTAGCATCATGAAGCAGCCGGTATGTAGAGAATTGTGTGACTTACGATAGTGAAACACATCATGAAGGCCCAGAAACACGCGGTAGGGTGCGCCTTGATCGCTTGCTAGCATGGCAATGATAGTCAGCCTCAATTTCTCGGCCATCATTCGTCTATTCCGTATCAACTCACCAATAATGTCTGGTTGTGTTCTCTTTCCTCAGCCAGGTAAGCACCTGACATGAGTTCTGGTTCCGCCAGTACCTCAGCGTGGAGTATACTGTTCTTACGTCCGACGTCATCGTCATGTAGCGAATCCGCGAGGTGCTTTTCTGCCATGGTGGGCGGTAATTTGATGGTGTTGTTGGAGGCTGGAGAGATGGAGGAAGCGGCGAACGGCCTTCAGAGGGCGATGTCCAATCTTAATATTCATCGGATACTGCCACGCTCCACACACGAGGCCCCCATACATGTGGGGTACCCGCGGGGAGAAAACTGGTTCTGGTCTCCGGGAGGAAGTCGGCTCTATGGATCACGCTCCACGCGATGAAACGGCCAACACGGGAACTTAATTGCTTGCAGTAAGAGTATCCGGCCATACCAGTAACCGGTGCAGGTTCGATTGCCGATCAGCTAATGCACCTAGATCAGCATGGTGAGGAGATGGTAAGGCACATATATGCATGTCTAATATGCTGTACCGTCTTAACCATACACACCACGACGAGCATCAATGGTAATGTGGAGGTGCAGCTCTGGATGCCTAGCCGTCCAAAAGGCAGTCTCGCGATGGAAATCGATATCCTGCTATGACAGATCAGCTACGGCGCCCAACCACGAATGCACCCAAAAGCCGAGACACGGGACGAACCCGGCAAAGCGAGCGTGGAGTCCTTGCACAATGTTTAGCCGCCACATGACCTTGCCACGTGCTTGCTCTGAGTAATTATCGGCATCTGAGTGATAAGTCGGCCGTTGGGCAAATGCCTGAGAAGAGCCGCATACGTCAGACCGGGTTGGAAAGATAGCCGCCGCCTGCACGCCAAGGTCCTTGGGCAAAGATACCAAGATACGAGACAGTTTTGAGTAAGTCGCCCGGTATGGCGTTTGCTGTGGCGTCTCGCCTCGGCGATTGAGGATGCTTGTTCGGAAGCTTGCTTCGTCCTTCGGGAATTTTGAAGCCGGATACAAGAAGATGCAATGGGTCCTATGAAAATACAGCTATCGGACCTCCTGCGCTGCTGGGCTTGTAAATGGCGACAAGTCTCACTGCAAGATAACGAAGAGATGGCCTAATGATTGCGCTTAGTAAGACCATGAGCCCATCCAACGTGCCTATTGGTGGCGGCAACGACAGCGCCTCACCAATTTCCTAAGGATTGGCTTTTGTTCCAATCTCAGTCGATGAAACTTACAACATTGCCATTGTTTTACTGTACAGTGATTGGCTGATCAGCTGGGCTACTTTATGCTTCATCATCATGCAATGACGATCTTGCCATTGATGCCAGGACAGAAAATCAAGCCGCTCGGCATTCAATGCTCGCTGGGAGGGCACTACAAGTTTATACCAATACAGTGAGCATTCGAGGAAATGTTCTTATATACAGCTCGAGAGGGGCGTTTGCGGAGCTTATTTTTTGAAGCCTGGACTTCATGATCTGCTTCGAATTTGACCTCATGTCTGCTCTCTCGACAAATCTACATCGGTTTACATAACAACGAAAGAGACAGATCGCGAAAGTCGGCTTGGGTGGTTCCATCTCAGCCCCCAGGTGATGTGATTATTGGAAGTTCACCGATGGTCCTTCAAACCTGCTATCATAACTTCCACCTCGAAGGCTGGAAGCTATCAAATGTCTACCCGGCTCTAACATGCAATGTAATGCAAGAGCCATGTAATAAGTGCCGATCTCTTCAACACGAATCTTCTTCCTCTGTCGAGCAGATAGTCTGTATCGGACTGAAGTTACCTTTTTTGAACAAGATGCACGAGGCGTCCTGCCTGGAACACTGTTGCCTCAGAACGGCAGCAAGGCTACAATATGTGGTCGTTGTCGATTGCCTAACAAAGCGGCAACTGACGATCCCATGGTCGCGGCAAATCTTTCAGAAGCGTTCAACTACTTGTCATCGGGATCTGCTCTTGCCACACCATCCAATCTCCATACACACCGTAAGGTTTGCTTTGGAATGTGACCGAGAGCCCCAGAGGACCGACATCCCCCTCAAACGCGAATGGTGTGCCATGTACTCTTGCCTCTTCACTCGGTAGCTCGCGACCCTGGCTAGAAGCCTCTTCTACAGCTACAACACGGTCTGCAACAACGGCGGCGATGTCAGAGTCCCACATTCCCTCGCGGCGGTGCATACCGCGCAGCACGGCAATGGCTCGCCTGCGTACTTCTGGGTGACGGCATTTGACACACATCCAGTAGAGTGGACCAACCACCTCTACTTCTAGAAGGAACGCGTTGGTTTGCCTAGTATGTTGTATACGCATGTTTCCAGTACCGTAGATTTGCTCCGCTAATACAATAGCCGCCGTAAACGCAGGGATGTGCACGTCGTGGGCGCACTGGTAGGGGTTCATGAGCGTGCTAATCCAGGTGAAAGCCACTGTGCGTTGGATCTCGAGAACGTTCGCGGCATAGAAGTCGTCAGCCACCAGTGATTGCGCATGGCTAGCCTGGAAGGCGGAGAACCGTGAGCGCCAAATTTGTAGGTATTTGAGCAGTTCTGCTTGCTCGTCATAAGCGGATGCCGGAATAGCAGGCGGCTCGTACTCGAGCAGTTGTACAGTTTGTACGAAGCGCAGTGAAAGGTTCATCAAGTGGACCATGCTGTCGCGAGCATCGCTGACGGAAGAGAACATGGCTGGTACGCTGTTAGGAAGAGCAACGGGATATGGCCACGATGCACCATTTCCGAAGAGGGCAGAAAGCATCTCTAGGCGGTTGAAGGCTGGTAAAATACTTCTCCTGACGCGATCGACCAACAGTCTTGAGTCATCTAAGCTCTGTTTGCGAGACACAAGATCCATGATTATAGTCATGCCGCCATTGAAGTGTCGAAACGCTGCCACATCGTCGCCGCGAAGGAATTCGACACAGACAAAAAGAACGCAGGCCAGTAAGATGACATCTGCGGTTTGAGCCGACGAAGAAACAAGTTTGGTCAGCAAGCCGATCGATTTGTTGTAATTCGATAAAGCCACAAGGTCGCCATCCGCGGAGCTACGCCTTCGAACAGGTGCTAGCGATGGTGGAGAGTGCGTGGTAGCAGCCCGCGTGTGAGAAAGAGTGATTCTATGGACGCCGCGGCCCTCTAGCTGCTCAGCAAAGATACCCACGGCCACCATGGCATGTCTAAGAGCAGGCTCCGCCATGCTAGCTGGGATGACAAAGCGTTTCCAAAATTCGGCGTCAAAATGCATGCCCATGCTGGGCGCCGTCTTTACACAGAAGTACTCAAGCGCTCTCATTTCGCTTGATGAGGCCGCAACCGGGAACAGTGCCAGTCCTTTTTTCGGCTCTACCACCTTCGTAGGATTGGCGACAATGACACCTTTTTTGCTCTTCCTTGGTGGAGCTGGAACATAGCCATCGCATGTTCGCCCGGTACTACTACACTTGAGGCAAGCAGGTTTGGTCTCATCGCATTTTATCTTAGCCAGGTTGTCAGCAGTGTAGCATAGAGACAACAAGCCGGACATCAATGACTCAGCTAGTAGGCTTTACCTTCCGGATCTTACACGTCGAACACCCTGTCCTGACTTTCGCATTACTCGCTCTTGTTCGCTTCACTGTAGATGTCTGATTGTCGCTGGAGCTCGTGGGCGATTGAGTCTTGCGTCTGGCCGCCTTTGCGGGTGCTGGGGCTCGGCGCAAAGGCAGGATCTGGACCTTCGCCACGCTCATCTTGTGCAGCTTGCTTGGTGATCATGCAGTATATTTGTATTAAGCTGAGTTGGCCATCAATCATATAGTGAATACATGTATCATGATATCGATGCCATCATGGTCTACAGCCGTCGCACGGGAGGAAGGCGTTGGCACGAATGGCAGCTGCCTATACCCTCGCTTAACGAGTCTGCGGCTGAGTATCTACAAGCTGACGAAGCATCTTCCCACACCGTGACTCTCAGCAAAGGCGGTTCCAGCGGAAATCGGTGGTCGCCGTGGGTACAAGAGCAGATTAATCAAATGCTACGAATAGTGCACCTTTCAGTCATCTTTTGTTGCTGCTGAGATGCTTCAGCTCGCCCAGTCTTGGCACCCTTTCGCCAATCACATGTTCGGAGTGAGTATGTTGAGGAGAACACAGTCACAATCACGAGCACTTTGTGCATTCGTCTATATATTCGTTCAAATGTCATGCAGCACGCAGACCCATCTTGCTACGAGCAAATCCTTTCCCAAACTCTCTCACAGCATAGAACAATTCTACGTCGTCATGATCCTTTGTTTCATCGGCTGATCTCTTCACGTTCGTGGTGTTGCTTGCCAATGGCTGGATGATCTCATAATACGAGCCGTCGAGAGCGAAAGGATGCGTAGATGTCACAGACTCGCATACAGTACCCACAGGCGGCAAAGTCCCATCGATGAACTATGCGCGGACATGCTTTGCAGTGCAAAGGGACGGTGAGGCGATGGTAGTGTGCTGCAGTAAACAGTGTTAGATCTGGTTGACGAGTATCCGCATACGATCTGGGTAGTGAGAACCTACTCCATATCCATTGTTCTGCAGCAGCACGCTTCCTTTGAGCCCTTCACTCAAGTTCCGGGCCGAGGCCAATGGGGTCGTGGGATCGATGGAGTTGCCCACAACGAGAGCAGGATATTTTGTCTTGATGTTGTCGAAATTGCCTTTGTATCTCGCCTTGCTAGTAAATTTCCATCGCGCACATTGTAACGCCTGAATTGCGATGTCTCCATCGCCCCGGATCCAGCTCTCGGCCTCGAAGCGTGCGACGACAGGCAGCATATCTGCCACATCGTCGGAGCGGAAGGGCTTATCAGCGCATTGTATGCCGTTTTGAACTTTTGGTCCCGCCAAGTTCGGAAACAAGGACGGCTGAGAATACCCGGACAGATTTACATTTGCCAGTGCTGAAGCATTGCCCTCAAACACTGCGGCTAGCAATTCTGCAACGCCAGACCAAAAGAACGGGAAATAGAGTGCGCTGACGATGACTAATTTCACCATGCCGTAGAGTGTGATGTCAGTGTCTAGAGAAAAGGAGTAGGACTTGTGAGAATTATCAGCTCCGCACGAGGCAAATATACTACCGACAGAAATAACTTACGGGCTAGTCCAGTATTCGGTCGGATTGACGACTCCATCGAGTAAGAGCTTGTCGATGCGGTCTGGGAACATGGCGGCTACAGTTGCACCAAGCGCTGTTCCGTACGAGAAACCTGGTGAGCGTTAGCCTCAAAGATGTCCTGTACTCGGGTACCGCCATGGAACAGTATGTACATACCATAGTATCTCAGCAGTCCATCCTCTCCCGGACCATCCACGATTTGCATTCTGCATGACCAATCAGTACTGTTCTTGTACTCGCATAGCGTCGGCTCGAAGCATTGAACCGTGCGACTCAAATATCCCTTGCCACAAACGACGTTCCAACCAGGCGTCCGATGCCCGCAGCATCCCGATAACAGGCGTCTGCTTGTGCCTCAGCCACAGCCCAGGCCTTGTCTGTGGCTCCTTTTGGCGTGCCAAGTGCTTGTGGCATATCTGCAACCGCAGCTGCACTGTCTTCGAAAGAGTTGTAGCATGAATACGGGAGAGTTATACCAGTGCCTCTACCGAATCTCATTAACAACTGCTTGACGACCTGAAGGTGGCTTGGGTAAACATACCTCGGCTCAAAGGTGACCAGATCATAAACGCCGCCCGTCATTCTGTGATTTATTGTCTGTCGAGCGGAAATGCGGCGATAATCACAAGACCCGCGCGATATTCGCGGCCATACTCACAAAAGCAGTGCCTGACCGTTGCTCCCGGCGAAGGTGTCGACATTGATATTGCCAGGGCCTCCAAAATCGAAGATTATGCTGCCCTTGCTAGGCTGCGTCGTAGCATTGATCTGTTCAAGATTCACGTTAGTACATATAGATCTCAAGGCCGCGACCAGGTTACTGAATACCTTCACGAGATGTAGAGTAAGGCTCTCATTCGACGTGGTCGCCGTATAGTCGAGTGGAACATCGAGTCTCCCACATGTCGTAGCGATGCTTGCATTCTGAGCACAGGCGTACCAGTTGATTCCCCGTGTCGGCGGCGTCGAAGATGCAGACGCGAAGGACCCATGCAGGTCAAGCATGAGTAAGGCAAGAGCTGTAAGTAATGAAAGGAACATGTTCGCAGCTAAAGAGGTAGGAGGGCAGACAAGATGCCAGGTTCACTTATACCAGAGGTCGTCCCGTGACGATGGACACAATGCACCAAGCAATCCGGGCGGTCTGGCGACCTTTATATGATCGCACATTCTGAATGGACGCGAGAGCATTTTCAGTGGCAGCTGAGAATACTTGAGGTGACATACCATCAGTCCAAGGAGATGTGGGCCAACAAGTTGTCCTGTGCTCTTTTCTAATGGAATGGCTCGAGGTGAACAACGGCGATGTCATTCAGCCTCCTGGCTTCTCAGGCCCTGATTGGTCAGTTCGTACTTCGGGATACAGTATATGGAGGGCAAAGACGACAACATTGGTCGAGGACTACGCGGCAGGCTACTCGATTTCTTGAAGTTGTGTCGTTGTAGGCCATGGTTCTGATTTGTGGGCATTTAGTCAATCAATACGGGGGCTATGCATATTTTTTGGTGGGTTGTACTGTTGCCAATCATTGTGATTCGCTCGTTCGTATTTCGAGGGAGCTGGAACTTGTTGTTCAATGTATCTACCGAGCCTAGAAGGAGCGTTCCACCCGTGAAAGAATGTCTCTATGGATCTCACACATCATTCGAAGTAGTTTTGATTTATTCGGCGATCAAGAACCCATTCGTGCAACATTGAATGCAAGACCATCGAGAAGCATTCGATATTATTGGGGTTAATAGGGTTAAAAGGGTTAACGTTCGATATCCACATTGCAACCTCAGTGCCATCAAAGAAACGTCGCACCTGGTTGATCAACATCACCACAACATACATGTGAACGGAAAAATGTCGACGACAACTAATCCCTCCCAACGGCTGTACTATCATGAAGACATCGATTTCGCCGCCCTCGGCCTGCAAGATGAAGAATTCGCCGCACTGCTGCGTTCAAACGATGGCCGAATCGATTGGCAAGACCCATCAGCAATCCAGTACGCCTACATACCTTAGTCCACCCCGATTAGACGCAACAACTAACCCAAAGCCTCCAGACAGCTGACCCGCTCCCTTCTCGCCCGAGACTTCAACCTCAAACTCACCCTCCCCCAAGACCGTCTCTGCCCACCAGTGCCCGTCCGCTGGAACTACGTCCGCTGGCTCCAAGACCTCCTCGCCACCACGCATCCTTCCCATGCCGACACCTTCAGCTTCTCCCGCCCAGTCACAGGTATCGACGTCGGCGTCGGAGCCTCATGCATTTACTCCCTCCTCGCCTGCGCGAGCAGCCCAGCTTGGAACATGCACGGCACCGACATCGACACCCACTCCCTCACCCACGCGCAGCGCAACATCGACTCCAACAACCTCACCAAACGCATCAAACTCACCCAAACCAAACCCTCAGACCCGCTCATCCCACTCTCTAAACTCGGCGTCTCGCGCCTAGACTTCGTAATGTGCAACCCGCCCTTCTACTCCTCCGAAGAAGACATGTCCCGCGCCTACTACGGCAAAGACCTGCCCCCCTCCGCCGTCTGCACCGGCTCCACCAACGAAATGATCTGCGAAGGCGGCGACGTGGGCTTCGTCTCGCGGATCCTAGGCGAAAGTCTGCAGCTCCGCGAGCGCGTGCAGTGGTACTCATCAATGCTAGGCCGACTGGCAAGCGCGCAGCAATTAGTAGCAAAACTGCGCGAGCACGGCATCAGTAATTTCGCCGTGACGAATCTGAAAGCGGGACATAAGACGAGGCGGTGGGCGGTGGCGTGGAGTTTTGGCGATTTGAGGCCCGCGAATGGGGTGGCGAGGCATGGGGAGTTGGTGCAGGCGCTGCTGCCGACGGCGACGGAGTGGACGGTGGCTGTGAGTGGGGCGGGCGTTGAGGAGGTTGAGGAGAGGGTCAATGCCATCCTCACGGAGCTGGATCTCAGATGGCAGTGGCGCGCGGCGCTGCATACGGGCGTGGCGTTTGCGCGAGAGAACGTGTGGTCGAGGTCTGCGAGGCGGAAACGGAAGTTTCAGCAAGAAGCGAAGGAGAAGGTGAAGGAAGGGGTTGTCGGTGCTAAAGACGACGAAGACGACGAAGACGAGTCAAGTTCCGACGAAGAAGAAGAACCCATCGCCCTCGCCGTCAAGATCACCTGCAGCCCCAACCACGTCGACATCCGCTGGCTTCGTGGCACCGACTTCACGCTGTGGGAGAGTTTCTGTGGCATGCTTAAGCGCGCTCTTGGAGCGAGAGAGCAAGGCGGAGGAGGGAAAAGCGGAGCAAAAGCGAACGATGAGAAGATGGAGGAGTGAGTGATGGTTCGTTCTCTAGCTAAGCGTAAATAACCTCGTCGGTATCCAGACGAAACAAAAAGTATCACGCTCAACGAGACAACGAGAATCAAACACAACGAATCTTCAAAAACCGGGATATTTCTCCTGTGACATGATGAGAACGAACGTGTTTCTCCAATAACAAGCAAGGTATTCCTTACATAGATTTTTGTTAGATGCTTTAGTAAAAAAGAATCCGCATAATCAAAAAACACCCGCACCCATATCCACCCCACCGATTACTGTATAATATACCAGGAGCACCCTCCAACAATTGCTCGCTCGCAAGATACAGTGAGAGAAAAAGTTATATATAAACAACAAGAAAAGAAATGATCCTTTCCAATAGAGACGGGGAGGAGGGCGGAGGGCCATCTCTCACGCAGATCAAATGCTCTAAAGCTGTCCGCTCAGAATTGCCTCCGTGGCACTGCCGATGTATTGCCTCTTGCCATCCATCGGCACGCCGAAGCGCCTCTCGAGCTCCGCCTTGATGCTCTTCTTGGTGACAGTCATCAGATCCGCCGTGCGCAGAATCTCTCTGATCTCAGCCAGGATGGCATCGTCAGAAGGCAACTCAATGCCCGCGCCAGCCATGTCCATCTCAGAGGCAGAGTAGTTGCGCTGCGCGCCGCCGTAGGCAGTGTCAGAGTGCACGAGCGAGATGCGCGATCCGGAGTAAGGGATAGCGCCGGGCAGGCCGAGCTGTGACATGGGGCGGCTGGGAGGGTAGTTGTTGAGGTCGTACATGGAAGGAGCGGCGCCGGGGTGGTAAGACTTTGTTGCGTAGCTGAAGCCGGAGATCTCGGAGCGGGTGTCGTCTGCGCCGCCGCCGCGGGAAGTCTGGGCTTCCCAGAGCTCGGCTTGGTACTCTTCCCACTTCTTCTTGGGGATAGAGTCGGGGTCGAAGACGCCTTCATCTGAGAGCAGGATCTGCTGGCCTTTTTCACCGGTGACCATACGGGTGTTACCCCAGGAGAAATCATCCATGTGCCAGAAGGAATAGAGAGGCAGAGCGCATGAGAAGATGGGAGTGGCGATGATGTAGATAAGCATCCAGCCGATCATCTCCCACTTGCGACGTACGATGAAGATGATAGCCTGAAGACCGTAGATCGCACCGAGAAGAATGAAGGCGGTGACTGGGACTGTGTCGGGGTTGAGTGCCACAGTGACAATCAGGTAGACGATGTAGGCGACAATGACGGGCTGAACCAAAGTGGAGAGCAAATCGAGGAAGACGACGAAGCGCATAGAGAAACAGCAGAAACCGCAGAGCTGTTGCAGAGGGATGAGCTCCATGAGGTTGTGCACAGTACTGTTGATCCAGCGACGACGTTGCGACATGAACACAGACCAGCTGTCCGGAGCGATAGTCCAGGCGTGGGCGCGCATGATGTACTTCGTCTTGAACTTCGAGTGGTACTTGAGGAGCAGCGTTGTCAGGTAACGATCTTCACCAAGATGGAGAAGGTTCTTGGTGTGGAGCGTGTCGACACGAACAACGGAGTAGTCCTCGATGATCTCCTTGGACACGAAGAGCGGCTTGCCGGAGTCCGCCTCTCTGATGCGGTACATCGAGAAACAACCAGGCAAACAGGTGACGGAGCCGAAGAGTGACTCGAATGCTTTGATCAGGTTGTGAGAGATGTAGTACTCGTAGACCTGCATCATTGTGACGAAAGAGTGTTTGGCGTTGGTGAGAGCCGTCTCACCACAGCAGGCCATAAGCCTAGTATCATGGAGGAAGGCAGAGACAAAGCGGGTAGCAGAGTCCTGGGCCACCACGGTATCGGCGTCAATTTGCAGCAAGAATTCGTAGAATGTGGGATTGACACCGATCACGTTCCTGATCTGGTGATGAAGTTCGAGTTCCATAGGAGTCATAGGGAGGTTGTAGTGCACACGGTTGAGGAAACGCATCAACAGCATCTGAGAGTCACGCTTACCACGGTTACCAGGCCTAGGATGGTTGTTAGTATCAATCCAAGTCAGTGCGATCATTGATGTTGTACTTACTTCGAGACCTCAGAAGGCTTGCCAACCTTGCTGACAACGATGAAGGGCACAATATGACCTTGCACCTCGTACAGACCAGAGTAAACCTTTGCCATGTTGTGTTGCTTTTGTCCTTCTCCAAGAGACTCGAAGCTGAGCGGTTCTGGATCGACGTTCTCAGACACACCAAGAATGTCAAGCACAATACGAGGCGTCGGCCTGTCATTGCCCTGACCAATAATCATACCGTCACAGATAATGAACAGCAGTTTGCGCTTGTCGTCGTAACGCATACGGGCGGCGGAGTCGATGGCACGACGGAGAGACTCCTCGTCTTCGGTATAGGCTGGGACAGTGGCGATGATGAACTTATCGAGGTTCTCCGGCATGTTCTTGCCACCGAATTGCAGAGCTGCCAAGAACTTGACACAGATGACGGAGACCAACAGAATCGAGATAGCCAGTAAAATATACGTGGCGAACAGACACTGAGGCGAGTTACGTGTATCGAGGTTGCCGACGTAGAACAAATTGTCCATACAAACTTGCATGCGGTGCCTGAGACCGGCGTCGAGGGCAAGTGCGTCCCAGTACTGAGAGACATCTTGACCTGCGCGTTGCGAGAAGAGAGAAACGACACTCGCATCCATGAAGTTGGTATTTGGTGTTTCCGATGGACGTTCTGCACCTTCTTTGTACTTGATGGTTCTGCCGCCAGCGACATACTGTGTGAAGTCGTAGACGCGGTCGTTGATAATGCCGATAGCGTTGCCTTTTTCACCAAGAGTCTTGACGTATCCCTTGGGGTAGCCGATGTGACCCTTGCGATAGTTGCCTTGCAAGTAAATCATTTGTTCCTGGAACCAAGCCGGACGGGAGTCGTTGGTCCACCAGCGGAAGTCATGGTACTGCGCGTTGATGTCCACATCAGTTTGTGCGGTGGTGGTGCCACTGCTGTAGTTTGTGCTTTGGTAGTTGAGCTGCACAGCAGGGCTGATACCATCTTCTGTGGTACCCTGACACATGGCGGAGAGCTGGATCGGGAACAAGTTTGTAGCGTCCTTGCCGGCGTACTTCTCGAGAGACTTCTGGGGAACGATTGACGGGTAGTGTACCGGCATGAACTTGCCAAGATCGAACACAACACCGCGAACGGCAGTGTACGCGTCTTTCTTCTTGCCATCGAAAGCGGAAAGCTCGTTCATCGTGTAAACGTGTTGAGTCGGACAAATCAAGCGTGGCAGTCCAACCATGAAAAAGATGACGAAAGCACAGAAGAACCAAATCAACAAATTGATTGCAAACTTCTCACGCCATGCCATGCGGATGTCTTTGCGTGGCATGCGGCCAATGTAACGGATGGCAAAGTCGGGCACCCACCAGGTGATGACATAGACGAAGAAGACCCAGCGTTTTCTGCTGGCGGAGACTGGAAGAACCTCAATCTCCTGGGCCTTCTTAGCATCGTTGCCTTTCTCAGCGAGTTGGGACCGGGTTTCGAGGTTGCGGAACATGTCACCCTCGCGTAGTGCAGATGCACCAGCTTCACTCTTGAGGTCCATGTCTCTGCTGCCGAAGTAGCCAGCAGCTTTGTCGTCGTAGTAGTTGCCAGAGCCAGGCGTGTTGAGAAGCCCAACCTTGGGGTCCCCAAAGCCGCGCTTGCCAGCAGCGCCTTCACTCTCACCATAAGCGCCCTCACCAGGGTGTCTGGACGGAGCTTCATCAAGATCTGTTACGCGAGCAATTTGACGCCAGCAGCGTTCGCTCAGGAAGACACCAGTGGTACCAACCCTCGCTTCGTTGCCAGGCCAGCTCTTGTCGTCGACAATCATCTCAGCCTTCTCCTGCTCGGTGCCAACAACACTGACCTCGCCTTCGGCGTTGCCCAGGAATTCACCGAAAGGCATGAAGATGTTAAAGTCCGCGTTACGGAGTCTCTGGCTGATCTCAGCAATGCCGAGAGTCTGGATCTGAGTCCTAACGCACTTGCTGTCGAACTGGTTGGCAATACGCCTGTCATTTGGCTTCAAACAGAAAATGAAGTAAGGGTTCGTGTTCGAAGCGGTAAGCGACTTGGTGATGTTGTCCAGAGATGCCAGGAACTGGCCAGCGGAAGCTTGCGCTTGTTCATGTCCTGGCTTGGAACGGGAGAAGCTCTTTGTGCGACCTTCATCGCTGTTGTCGTCCTCCCTGTGGGTTCCGAGTCGGCCCGCGCCTGGCTTTCTCTTTGCCATAGAAGGCATGCGGGAAGGCTTGGAGGCAACAGAGGCCTGTGTCACGGCTGATCTATCCTTGGGGTGCACGACCTTGGTCAGGGCATCCTGGTGGAAGAGCTCTGAGACGAATGGAGAAGACGAGGAGTCCACGAGGTTCATCAGATCTCCACTGATAGCATCGCCGTTGGCTTCGATCAGTCCTTCCACAGAGTATTCAACCTCGCCCGCGAAATGCCTGATGGTGAAACCTGCAGATGTGTTGGGAGTGTGGAAGTTGCTACCGGGAACGATTGTGGTGGCGCTGTCGACCTCAATTGACGGGTTCTTGTCCTGGAAACGTCTGCGAATGGCGTCCAAGAACTGCTCGTCAGTCTTGCCTCTGCGCGTCTGGTCATCGAGAATGCTGAGAAGACCGTTACCAGGCTTCAAGAGACCCTTGACAGCATCAACGTTGTCGAAGTAGCTCGTGGCGGGAACTTGGACTTCTTCAGTCTCGAGCAAGTCTGCCTTGCGCTCGAAGAAGCTGTGCAGACAGAAGTTGTAGAGAGATTCGGTGGCGGCGTTGTTCAAGAGCTGATCAATGGCGCTGTTTGTGGAGGCGCTTTGGGAGAAGCCAGGGAAGTCAACAATCGAAACTGTGTTGCCGACAGTCTCCTCTGGTGCGCAAACCCTTTGGTTGATGCGCTCCATGATGAAGGCTACCAGAAGACTGTAGAGCGTCTGTGCCAACTCGTCCGCGTTATCCCTGGCGCCCTTGGGATCAAGCATGACAGTGACACGCTCGCGGTGCAATATTTTGGTCTTGTAGCCAAGCGACAGCTCAAGATCCTGTTCACGGACACCCAAGAAAGCCGCAACAATTTCAAGGACGTCCTTGTTTTTCACCATGGTGACTTCCTCGCCGCCTTCTTGGCCATATCCGCCGCTCTCGTCAGCAGCAGGAGTGCTCGATGTCGATGTGTGGAATTCAAGCTGTCCAATGTGCAGGATTGCAGCAAGAACCTCGCAAATGTGAGCAATTTCATCACGAGGGAACTCCAGCTTGCGCAGCGCAGTCTTGAAGTGCTGGAAGCCTTCCGAGTCGTTGATGCCGATCTTGAGCTGGGAAGGGTGTCCAAGATATCTCCATCTCTTTTGGCCACCAGCGAGTGACGATCTGTTTCCAGCCCCAGATGTGATGTGGTTGCCCATGTCAAGACCAAGGTGCTCCTTTTCGGCAGGGGATGTGCCGGCCAGGAGGTAATAGAGAACATGGTAGTTTCGCTCTCCAGGAGGGACAGCGGATATCCTGCTGCGTTCGAGCCTGTGGTCCAGAACTTTGCCACCAATTAATGTAGGGTGAAGTGCAGCAGAAGTCTCGTATTGTAGTTCGAAGAAAAGGCCTGCTTTCGAGGCTGTGGGTGTAGTGACAGACTTTGTGGTTGTAAGAGTGTCGAAAACGAAGGCGGCGAAAGAGAGCTTCTTCGAGAGAGGAGTGGCGGAATATTCTAGTAGTGCAGAAAGGAGGTGTGATCTCAATGTGGTTTTACCAGCTCCGGTCTCGCCGCTATCAGGTTGTCAGTATATGTATTGTTGTTAAGCGTTGGTATCACCTCAGCGCGCGCCCCATGCATGTCGGGACGAAACGCCCGCCTATTGCGGCGTGTAAGAGTTGGACTCAACGTACAGGTAGACAGCAGCCTGGCTCTCCTGCCTGGCGCCCAATCGTGTCCAGATCCTGCTCGCGAGCTCCTCCATGGAGCCCATGGCTGAGCCTTCCTTTCCGCCATTGGGTCCTCTAGAGGAAGATGTGTAGGTGTTGATAGATACAACGGCCTGGCTGGAGAGGTTCGAGACGGGCAGCTGCGCGTGGTAGCGAGAGGCAATGTGACTGGTGAGGCCAGTATCGCTCTGGCTGTGAGCCGGGAGAGCGACCAAGTTGGCCTGGGAGTGCGGTGTCGAGGCCATGTTGGGTGGGCCTTGGCCGTCAAGGCCTTGTGGGATGCGAGAGCAGCAAAAGGCGTAGTATTACAAGACAAGAAGATGCTGGATTAGTGTGAGGCTCACTGGCCGTGGGAAGTGTGTGATGAGGCGAGAAGGTTGTCTCTGCGCTCGGACAGGGGCGGGCGGCCGTTGGAGAGGCGCGCGTTGGGAAGGTCAGCACGATGAGAGTATAAAACGATTGTGAGATGAGGTGAAGAGAGGGCAAGGGTGTATGTATGTGTGTGTGTGTGTAGTCAAGGTAGAGAGAACAACACAACAACAGTAGAGAGGAGTACAGCAAGCAGAAGCAGAGCGAGCACACACGCACACAAGCAACGGCTGTCCGTTCTCGAAGCCCGGCAGGCTTGTGTTGATGGAGGCGCTACTACTACTACTACTACTCGACCCGCCGCCCGCCGCTGAGATCAAATCAAGGAGCCTTTTTTTAGCTCCCGTGCTACATCCCTGCTTCTTTTCTATTCACAGCCGCCATTGCGAGCCTATGCCACTAGACTGGCTATAGCTCGATACGAAATCTGCTACGCACTCGTCGCAATACTATGAATGTGATTCTTCGCCACACGAGGCCACCTGGATGACCCCTCGTACGTCTGCGGTTGCACTGCAGTACGTAGTGCGGCATTGCGCGTGGCAGCACCTCACCACCATTACACACAGTCAGCAGGAGTCGTGGTAGCAGCAGGGCAAGGCATAGCAAGGCCACCTCCTCCTCCCCGAGATGCTTGTCTCCCTTCTGCCTCCTCTCATCCCCGCTTAGGCCAAGCAGCGCAAAAGGGGATTTTCCTTTTGCCTCCCCGGACGAGGGATGAGGGCCCGCACGTCTGGGATGAGATGATGGGATCATGATTCCCATCGAAACATCGCAGAAACTGCCCATCGAGCCGTCAACACTCTTCGGCGCCTCCCTCCCCGTCCGCTCACTCGTGCGCGTGCGATCTCAGCAGACGTCGTCACACCTTACAATACACCCACAATGCATATTCATCACCTATACCTCAGACGCCACAGCATCGGATGAGCACTACCGGCCATGCCGTTATACGGACGGGGGCCTCGGGCTGGCCCGTGAACGCGTAATGGACGCAGAGATCTGGTCATGCTCAGGGCTCTCCGACGTGCATACAAATTGGCGTTGAGGGAGCCAGGCACGCCAAAAATAAACGCGCGACGAGGGCGAGGTGGCAAGAGTGCTGTTGATAGTACGAGAGCCCCACCTGTCTCCCACATCCGCCAAAGCTTAGCCTAGGATGTCTGATTATTTCATCGACGCGAGACAAGCGCGAGCATGGAGATTGAGTGAAGGAGAAATTGTTGTTGTTGTTGTTGTTGTTGTTGATCATGATTAGAGTTGCTGGCTCAAGGCCCCCCCCAGCTACTTCTCACCATGGCTGCAGGGTTAGACTCGCGTGCTGCATCTACCCGCGAGAAGTATCCTGCAGGCGAGGCCGTTGTCTCGCAAACGACGCAAGACGTGTGTACTGTAAAAGTCGAAGCGGCGGCGATCAGCTAGTCCCAAACCGCCTGCGTCGTCTGCCGCTAGTCAACGCTCCCGGGCGTGCTTGTACACAAGCCGCCGCCGCCGCCGCCGCCGAGGAAGCTCACTCGCAGACGCTTCTACCACCCTTTTGCCGCTCTCTGTCTCGCATTGCATTGTCGAGTGAATTCAGCATCTTCCTGCTGTTCACGCCCTGTATCTGTTCGTCCAGTCGTCATTCGCTTGACTGGCTAGAACGGTGCATTTACACTTAACCAGCAACAACAACAACAACAACAACAACAACAACACCAACAACACACCTGTGCTTACAGGCTACGCCTCCTTTCTGCTTACTGCCATACCGCCGCACTCCTCCGACTAATAACAACACACCCCTCTCGCTGAACACATACGCCCAAACCGCGCCCGACGAGGGCAAGCACGCCTCCAGTCATGACAAGCAGGTTGTCGCACTACTCCACCGGCTCTGGCATGCCCCATAGCCGGACCGACACAATGCAGAACCCGATGCAGTCCTCCGCACAGGTCTCCACCACCACCCTCCTGAACGCTCTTCACAACGCCTACTCTTCTGGCCAGCCATATCCCCTGGAACCCAGCACGAGCCTGGTCGTCAACACATGGGTATCAGCGAGCCAGACGGGCGCTGATGGCAGAGTCGGTGGAACTGTTGACGTCGAGCTGGCTCGCCGCTCGTGGGAACACGCTCGCAGACGAGCTGAAGATTCGGCAATTGTATTGGGGTATGCCATGCACAATTTACCTTCTTCTCAGCAGCATACTGACATCATTCCAGATCTCTGCACCGATCAACACCTTCGCTTCTTGCGCCTTTCGTCTCTGCTTTGCCGCTCTCCGTGCCCGGCACTTTCTACACAGCTCTCAACGCATTGAGGCCTTTCCTACACACCGCCACACCTTTCAACCCTTCGCTCCCGCGGTACTCGGCGCTTTCTGCTGCATTCTCGCTAAACCTTGCTGGTGAAATTACAGGCGCATCTTTGAGCCTTTCATCCTCTGGCATTGATACCAACTCCGGTCTCCTTAACGTCTCTGCCGAAAAGGGCTACCGCGCATTCGACGTCTTCTACTACCTCCTCGCAAGTGCATCAACCACTGAGCGGGAATTCCTGGACCTCAAGGCTCCTCAGAAATACACACTTCTCTGCAAAAGTGACACTTACGACCCTCCTTCATACCTCCCGGCGGCCGACGATGCTGCTGCGGCTGAGGACTTCCGCGACTCCCTTAAGGCGATTGGCATCAAGGGTGCGTCTCTCCGCAATCTCCTGTCTGTCGTTGCCGCCCTTCTCAGGCTAGGCGACGGCATTGGCTTTTTGGTGGACGAGGAAGAGCTCGAGGCGACATGCGAAGACGTCTCAGGACTGCTGGACATCGACCCTGAGACCCTTCTCAAGAAGTGTGCCACGGAGGAAAGGGAGATCCTCCTGGCAGCGATATACGAGGCACTTGTCGACTGGGTCATTGTCAAGGCCAACGAGGCCATCAAATTCGAGATGCAAAGCGGAAGAGCCATGGGCTCGAGCAGCGGCAGCGACGTTGGCGTTGTCACTCCTCCCAGCACCCAGGAAGATGGTGACAATGTCAGCATCACAGTAATCGAGGTTCCCAACTCGGAACTGGGTAAGGCTCTCAGCCTGAAGACTGTGTTTGATGACAGCAATGGCATCAACGCCGAGATGAATGAAGATGGCGTACCTAGCATTCCTGCCGGCTCTTCGGTCATTCGCGAGATGACACAGGCAATTGCCAACAACGCTGCCGATCTGGACATTGTAGACACCCCATCTTACAGAGCTCGTGAAAATGACCTTGATCGCAGAGAGGGTGCACTGGAAAAAGTGGGCGCCGATCTTGAGGCGGACAACTTCCTCAGGCGTCTTCTCTACCCTGTCGATGGCAGTGGCATCTCGCTCGGCAAAACTGGCCGTTTCAGTCTCACTAACGTCCTTGCAAGCAGCAGAGCCTGGTTCCAGCTCTGTCTTCACCCAAGTGACGATATGCCCGCAGCTCTCGCAAACCGAGGTCCTCAAAATCTCTCCTGGTCAGCTGGCTCAGTCTCTGGCCAGATTCGCACTTGGAGGCTACCCGAATGGGCCAACCACAGAAACAAGCAGCTCGACTTCACAGCCGACTTCGATATCGAAGAATTCGTGGACCGCTACAGCAGACTCGGGTGCCAGGCTGGCCGTGACGGCGTCGAAAGCTGGATCTTGGAACGCGGTTGGAGCAACGGCGAGGTCGTCATTGGTACTGAGCGCGTCTGGATCCGGGAGTCGGCTTGGTGGGAGGCAGAGTGCATGCTTGACATGCAGTCGAACGATGCTGTAGGTGGCGGCATGATGGCCCGTGGACCCATGGACAGCTCCTACTCCCTTCAGACACCTGCCGCCATGAACGGCATCGAAAACCCCTTCTTCGGCGGGTCTCAGTACGGCGAGTCTCGTGACAATCTTGTCAGCAGGGCGCCTAGTCTCGCGGCACCGAGTCGTCTTGGAGCAAAGTCTTTGGCACCCACCAAGATGACCGGTGGTGGTGACTATGGTCTTGGTTTCAAGGGCGACGACAGGCACCAGGATGTGACCTACTACGGCGAGATGGATCCAGATCTCACAGATGGCAAGACCGTTCACGAAGAGCCTGTTGAGTTTACCCGTCGCGCCTGGGTGGCATTTGCTTACATAATCACTTTCTGGTGCCCCTCGTTCGTTCTGCACCACGTTGGACGCATGAAGCGACCTGACGTCCGCCTCGCTTGGCGTGAGAAGATCGCGCTTGTTTTCCTGATTGGTCTCATGAACTGCATCGTCATCTTCTACATTGTATTTTTCGGCAAACTTCTCTGCCCTAACTCCGACAAGGCATGGAACCAGGCTCAGGTCGCGACTCATCAAGGCGATGACGATTGGTATGTCTCCTGGAAGGGAGGCGTCTATGACATGACCAAGTTCTGGAAGCTTCAACATTCGGATACTGCCATCAAAACCACCGACGACCAGATGTCGCCTTTCGCTGGCGCAAACGTCGACAACATCTTCCCCGTCCCTCTTGATCAAGCCTGCCGTGGCCTTGGTATTTCAAGCACGACCGTGCTGCAGTTTAACAGTACTGCAGAGAACCCGTCCGCCATCCATACCACAGGTGCCAGCCAGACCGATCCTGATACGGCTCTGAAGAGCGACACCTGGTACTCCGAGACTTTGATCCCCAAAATGAAGGAATACTACAAGGGTGATCTTGTGGTCAAGAAGCACGTCTTGAAAAATGAAGGCTCTAATAATAATCACGAATGGTTCATTCTCGACGGCGTCATCTACGACCTGACAGACTACTTCTACACACTTAACCTCATGGACAGCTACCCTGGTTACGAATTCCTCTCCAAGGATGTGACTGATCTCGTCAAGTCAAACCCTGGCTTGGATATCAGCAAGGAGTTCAACGCTTTGAAGAACCAGACCATGCGCGAGAACACACGAAACTGTCTCAAGAATGCTTTCAAGGCGGGTATTCCTGACTTCCGAGACACAGCCAAGTGTCAGGTCAACAACTACATCCTGCTCGCATTCACGGTCATGCTGTGTACTGTCATCGTGGTCAAGTTCTTGGCTGCTCTTCAGCTTGGTAGCAAGAGTCGACCGGCACAACAGGACAAATTCGTCATTTGCCAGGTTCCTGCTTACACTGAGGGCGAGGACTCTCTGAGAAAGGGCCTCGATTCATTGACTGCATTGGCGTATGACAACAAGAGAAAGCTAATTTGCGTCATTTGCGATGGCATGATTGTCGGTGGTGGTAACGATCGTCCTACTCCTAAGATTGTGCTTGATGTGCTCGGCGTCGACCCTAAGATCGACCCACCGGCTCTGCCCTTCAGATCGGTCGGCACTGGTAGCGATCAGCTCAACTACGGCAAAGTCTACTCTGGCCTTTACGAATACGAGGGCAACGTTGTTCCTTACCTCGTTGTGGTCAAGGTCGGCAAGGAGTCTGAGCAGACCAAGTCTAAGCCTGGTAACCGTGGCAAGCGCGATAGTCAAGTCCTGCTTATGAACTTCCTCAACAAGGTCCACCACCGCTCGGCCATGAGCCCACTCGAACTCGAGATGTTCCACCAAATCAACAACATCATTGGTGTTGATCCTGAGTTGTACGAGTATCTCTTCCAAGTCGACGCTGACACCAAAGTCAAGGAAGATTCGCTCAACCGTCTCGTTGCTGCTTGTGCCAATGACGCTAAGATCGCCGGTATCTGTGGCGAGACTTCTCTTGAGAACGAAGACCACAGTTGGTGGACTATGATGCAGGTGTACGAATACTACATCTCTCACAACTTGGCTAAGGCTTTCGAGAGCTTGTTTGGCAGTGTTACATGTTTGCCTGGATGGTAAGTTACAAGCTATTCAACCCACTGTTCCATAATGCTAACCATGTTCACAGTTTCTGTATGTATCGACTTCGCACGGCGGACAAGGGACGACCTCTTATCATCTCGGACAAGGTCATTGCCGACTACGCCATCAACGATTTGGATACCCTGCACAAGAAGAACCTCTTGTCCCTTGGTGAGGATCGTTACCTTACTACTCTCATGATCAAGCACTTCCCTACGACATCCTACAAGTTTGTTGCGGACGCATACGCCCTTACGGAAGCACCTGATCAGTGGAGCGTTTTGCTCTCTCAGAGACGTCGCTGGATCAATTCCACTATTCACAACTTGGCTGAACTTGTCTGGATCAAGGATCTTTGTGGCTTCTGCTGCTTTAGTATGCGCTTCGTCGTCTTCATCGATTTGATGGGTACCATCATTCTTCCGGCTACTTGCGCTTACCTGGCGTACCTCATCTACCGTGTCGCTTCTGGCACCGGTCAATTCCCTCTCATCTCGATCATCATGATTGCTGGTGTCTACGGTCTGCAAGCTGTTATCTTCATCATCAAGAGACAGTGGCAACACATTGGATGGATGATCATCTACATGATTGCCTACCCTATCTATTCCTTCATCCTTCCTGTCTACTCCTTCTGGAAGCAGGATGACTTCTCGTGGGGTAACACTCGTGTCGTCATTGGTGAAAAGGGTGGCAAGAAGGTCGTTGCTACTGAGGATGAGGGCTTCGATCCTCGCTCCATCCCTCTCCAACGCTGGGACGACTACGCGCTGGCCAACAACCTGCCCGGACGCCGCGGCATGCCCATGGAGAAGGACGCCATGATGTATGACCAGCCGTACGGCGCTGCCGGCTACGAAATGGATGACATCCACTCCGTCTACTCTTCCGCCACCAAGCCCGCTTCCACCATCCTCACCGGCTTCCCTCAACAGCAGCAGCAGTTCTACCGCCCTCCTCAGCCGTCCCCTGGACCATACAACGCACTCAACCGCCAGAGCACCTACTCCCGCTACACCGACCACCCCGGTGCCGAGCAGAACCAACGCCTCATGTCCAGCGGCAACCTCAGCGATAATTACCGCATGCAATCCCAAGACAACCTTGCCCAATTCGGCGGCCCCTCTCCCCCAATGACCCAACAGCAGCAATTCGGCGCTTTCCCGTCCCAACAGCGCGCTCTTTCACCCTACGGTGCCGGCGCAGCCCACTCTCGCCCCGCTTCCACTAATGATCTCGCCGGCTTCGTCACCCAGGGTCCCAGCAATGAGAGCATCGCCAACGCCATCCGCGAGTGCTTGGCCGAAGTCGACCTCGACACCGTCACGAAAAAGCAGCTCAAGGCGCTGGCGGAGCAGAAGCTGCAGTGCCAACTTACAGGCGACAGGAGGACTTTCTTGGACAGTCAGATTGATTTCGAGCTGGCTAATATGTAATTGAAGCTTACTTTCTCTCTTTCCTGAAGAGCAGAGAGCTTCTTGTTCCTTCCAGCCATTCTTTTCGTTCTTTGATTTTCCTGCTCAAGGTTGATGGGGATATCGGTTGAGTAGTGGGGACATGGGAGTGCAATTGTCCTTTCTTTTTCTGATTGTATAAAAAAAAATTATGGAATTGGTGGAGTTGATCTGACATTTGTCAAGTAGCGGGAGTTATTGCTTTTTTTTAGCTTGTGATTGAAACGGGTAGCAGGTAGCGCAGATACAGCTAAGATAGTTCCTTGGATGTTCCACAGTCAAGGAAGGTTGTTCAGATCACTATGCTGTTCTTGTTCACGTCTGCTTGAGATCTTTTGAAGTCTATACAGTGGCGCCAGTGAGGGAGATCCGTGGGTCATGCTGCAGCTCTAATATCACTGTCCATCTTGCGTTCTATCGTACACCAGCCCACCAGCCCACCAGATGTTCTTGCATCGTTCGTGAGCAATGCCATTGGACCACAAGGCGTTCTCAAGGAAAACTCATAAGACCGCTGCCCATGTATCCGAAAGTCTGCAAGTCGTGATCTCCCGGGATGAGATCGGAGAAGATATCGTTCTCGGGCCCGAATGGCAGGGCCCACCAGTGGTCGCCTTCGAGGCCGAATGCCGGATCGACAGTGGTACCAGCAGTGTCGCTTTGCTCTGGGAATTCCGCGGCAGTTGCTGTCGCCGCTTGGCCGCCGCCGTACGTGTTTGCGGTTTGTGTGGGAGTAGCCCATCCCGGCGTCGCGGGCCTCATGATTACGGTAGCGAAACTGCTCCTGGCTCGTTGGAGACATGAGTTCAGGAGAGTCGCGTAGTGGCGAGCGAGGTGGACGTCGTCGACAGCGCTTGACTCGAGTGCTCGTACCACGCGGTCGAGGAGATCAAGAGCGGATTTCAGCTGACGTGTTCGTACACCGATGGCGAGAGTTTTAAGTAGCAGGACTGAGGCGGCGACGGTTCGCATGAAAACTCGTACAGGTGCGTAGCGTAGGACTTGGTCGGTTTGCATGTCAACGATTATTGTCAACAAGGCGCAACAATGCGTGGTGACGTTTTCAGCGTAGGCTGTGACGATTGGGGGGTTAATATCCGTAGAGCTGCTATCAGGTGCGAATCTTGGTATTGACGTTTGCCCTTTCGATTGCATGCGCTCGACCTGGACTTGCATGCCGACGGAGTTGCATCGTACTTGTGCATAGTTGTACTCGATGGCTAGAATCTTCTGTAGGCCGTGGGTCATATCTATATTTGGATTAGCATTGGAAACATAGTGCTTTGGGCGATAGGCATACCTGAGCTTGGGATGTGTCGGTGGCTCCACTGAGTCAGCAGAGAGGTGAAGTGGTCAACCAGACTGAGATACTTTCTGGCACGTATGTTGCCAGAAGCTGTCGATTTCATGGTAGGTGCCATCTCTTGGAACGATCTCCATAGATCACTCAGCTCCAACCATGCCTTTGTGATTTTATGCGTTCTATCGGCAGTGCCTCCAGCCCTTCTGTTCTCCGCCAGGAGTTGCGAAACCTTTTCTGGCAACAGGGAAGTGAAGCTTGGCTTGTCCGCTAAAAGGTGTGTGTAAAGATAAATCAAGTGGCGAACATGCGCTTGTTGCGGCGATACGACTGAGAAGACAGTGTCGTCGCCCCGGTCGTCCGCGTCATCGAAAACGTGCAGCTCATGGGACAGAGTAAGAGAGCATCCCACCAACATTGTCGACATTCGATCTGAGCATTGTACGGCTTCATGCACCTGGCTCAGCCACCTTTCATGCGCTGTTTGTTCTTCTTGTTCCGAGCCACCATCCAAGGCGGGCATTGCAAAGCCTCCCAGGCCGTCGGCGTCGGGAGAGAAATGGAAAGCCCGAGGATGCCATTCGCACAAGAGAAGGAGTGCCATGATCGTCCCGAAAGATGTGTCACTTCCAAGTGCAAGCCTACTCTGTCCAAAGATGAGAGCAGTCACCATCCTCTGACAATACCGCCAGATGCAGGAGTGGATATTGAATGCATGCGACAGACTCGTTGGGCCAGGAATTTCGTTGTAGCGCGAAGATATCATCAAGATTACTGCGCAGAGCAATGGTTCATTGTCTATCAGGTGTGCATGATTACGGAGCTCACGCAAATGTTGGTCTAATATTACGGGTGTCAAGGGAGCCAGGTTGTCAAGGAAGCTGAACACTAGTTAGTGCTCGAACAGGGCAAGCTGTAGGAAGAACAAAACTCACGAATCAACGAGGGAAGTCACCTCATGCGCACGCAACCAACCCATCTGTCCAAGCTTACTGTTCTTCCAGGTATTCTTGACCTCATCACTAGCTCGTGTAGGGTGTAGCTCTCGTGGCGTGGCAAAGGACGGACGATGTGATTGCGCTGCCACCGGCTCTTCAACAGATGCTGATGCAGCACCGACTCCATTGGCTAGGTCACCTGCTGTCGTTGTTTGGCCAGATCTGATATCACTGAACAAGAGTCCCAAGGCATCATTTCCGTTAGTGACGGTTGTAGTGACGATTGTATTCTCCAAGTCCGCATTCGATGCCCGTGCCGGTGCTGAAGTAGAACGCGTCTCAGCTTCCAAGCGACTGTCTTGTTGTGCTTGCGAGGCCACAGTCGATGTCATATATGAGGGCGAGGCACCATCATGGCCAGAGCGTGAGGCCTCGAAGCCAGTGTTGCTCGAAGAGCCTCTGCGAGGAGTCTCCTGTTGCCTCTTCCACGAGCGTTGTTCTGGAACGATGCATTCGCGCGATTCGCGCTGGCACCGCTGACATGGTGCCTGGCTGCTTTGTCCCAAGTTGCAGCGAATTTTGCGTTTCCGACACGACAGACACGCCTTGTATGCACGTGAGAGAGTGTCTCGGCGGTTGGCAGGCATGTCGGCAGTGATGGGCGTTGCGCGGAATATGTTCCCAAGACTGTCGGATATCTATGGAGAGACGATGCAGAGTCTTCGGAGAACAGCGGCACGCAAGGCGTTCACGGCGCCGCCCTTCGGCTTCGGCTGAAGGAAGCCGGCATAGGTTCATGATGCGTGTATATTATTAGATGCACTTATGCATGTGACTATAGCATCTAAATAGATCTCTCCCAACTTGACG
Organism: Cladosporium cucumerinum; assembly: GCA_023634325.1. NCBI lineage: Eukaryota > Fungi > Ascomycota > Dothideomycetes > Cladosporiales > Cladosporiaceae > Cladosporium > Cladosporium cucumerinum. The sequence goes on from JALDQA010000003.1 coordinate 1,233,719, forward strand.
CACAATTTAAATCCCACAGACATACCACATAATGGCTACTTCACTCTCATCTCGCGACAATTTGGTCTTGCAGAGTCTCTTCGACCCAGAGGCTTCATCCGCGCCAGCTGCCGACAAATGTCCAGCCACAACATCGCTGCCGCACTTCACAGAGATCGTCTTCTCTGCCATCGAAACGCGCGAGCACTGCATCTTGCAGCCAACTACCAACGACCAACAGGGCAAATTCGTGGTCGAAAGCGTCATCCAGAACCTATCGCAGCTCATTGATGAATACCCGCAATACGCATCAGCATACGTCAACCGCGCTCAAGCGTCGCGCCTTCTGGTAGACGTGGAAGACTTATTCTCATCCGAACATGCGTCTGAAAGCGCACGCATCTTCGACGACCTCAGTCGTGGTATCGAATATGCCACACCAACAGATTCGTCTAGCAGTGTTTCAACGTATCAAAGCAAAGTACTTGCCACCGCCTATACGCACCGAGGCTTCTTGCTTCTCAAGGTCGCCGACATGGTCAACAATGGACGCACTGTGCATGGTGTGAATAGTCTTGCGACCTCCAATGCAGCTGCCATCGAGGAGATCGCGAGCGAAGACTTTGCTCGCGGAGGACGTTACGGAAACGCTCTGGGCAAACAGATGGCCGTCAGAACCAACCCGTATGCTAAGATGTGCGGAGCTATCGTCAAGGATGCGTTGCAGCAGGAAATTGCAGCCTCCAAGAACCAGTGTAACATCTTGGGCCTCGGAGCCAGCTCTTGATGTTATCTCAGCCATACGCACCCACTGAATACCCGACACTTCTCGACGACCTCGAGACGCATTCCGCCTGATCGATTCTCAGGTGCTCATCTCCACTCGATTCAGGTTCCCTGAGGCCAGGGGAATTAGCAGACTTGAGGACGCGGTACAACTTCCAATACAGCGACAGCTTATGGCGCTATCCACTGTTGCATGTTGGAACCACGCTCTGCTGCAACACAAATTATTCCGCTATTCATGTATATTTATAACGCATCCATGGGATGATCACCACTCCGCTGTCAGTTGGAGAGCAAGAAGTGGACTGCACAGCTGGTGCCTCATATGAACGAGCCATTGCATATACCAGTCAGGGCTAGAGAAGAATGGTACAGGTACAAATATGACAACCTACGTGGAAAGTTTGAGATTAGATCCTCCTTGGGGGCAAGGTTTTGTGAATTAAAATAATGCATATCACGACATATTCAACGTATACTCGTCTGTATTTCACAATTGGTTAGAAGTGGGTTGTTTTTTTCAGAATATTTTCATGGATCGGTGTGCAATTGTTTGGCCGGTTGCGAGAAATGCATTATATTGTATATGCCAACAAGCAATACTTTACAGAAGTCGATTCGGAACGTTCCAGCCAATTCAACCAATCTTGATCGGTCACCGCATCGGCTGCTATAATGTTATGATCGGATAACCACGGTACGCCAACGCCGTTTGATTGGTTAGGTGGGCTGCGGCCGCGGTTCTCCGGTCCGCAATACTTTCCACGCCGAGCTGAACTCCGAAACCTGCAAGAGCCGAGAGACGTATTGAATGCTTCATCATAGTCTGGAAGAGCCGAGCTGAGATTATGCCGCTGCAAGTAGAAGACCAGATGCCCATCCGTCAATGCTGGATGGGACCTGGGCAACTGTTTCTGAGACTTGACTTTCGCACCCTGTTCTGTATCTCTCACATTGCCTCACCTTACCAATCCCATCACGTCTACGAGATAATCTTCTCTCCAACTCGTACATCTGAACAAGATGGCTCCAATCGCACTTGCCGACATCCCCTCATCACCCACCTCACATGAACATCTATCCAGTACGGATGTCGCATCGTACAAGGCATACGACCATGTCCACTGGTACGTAGGCAACGCCAAGCAGGCCGCTGCCTTCTTCGTCACTCGCATGGGATTCGAGAAAATCGCATATAAAGGTCTCGAGACCGGCTCACGGATTATCGCATCACACGTCGTCCGTAACGGTGCTGTCACTTTCGTTCTCACATCGCCTTTGCGAGGCCTGAAGGATCTGGAACAATACAGTCCTGATGATCAACGACTATTGAAGGAGATTCATAGCCACTTGGAAGCTCATGGTGACGCTGTAAAAGGTGAGGATCCTATACTGCAATGATCGAATTAGTCAGCTGACTGGTCATGTAGATGTTGCATTCGAGGTTGATTCCGTCGATGGTATTTTCAACGCCGCGATCGACGCCGGCGCCACACCCGTGAGATCGCCAGAGAAGCTCTCCGACAAGACCGGCTTCGTAAAAGTCGCCGCCATCCGGACCTATGGAGACACCATACACACCTTGATCGAAAGATCCTCATACCGTGGAGCTTTCCTCCCCGGCTACCGCGCTGAAACCAGCCCCGATCCCCTCAACAAGTTCCTCCCAGCCATCAGCCTCGAAGCAATCGACCACTGCGTCGGCAACCAGGACTGGGACGAGATGGAAGACATCTGCACGTATTACGAAAAAGCCCTTGGCTTCCACCGCTTCTGGAGCGTTGACGACAAAGACATTTGCACCGAGTTCTCGGCCTTGAAGTCTATCGTCATGGCTTCCCCTGACGAAGTCGTCAAGATGCCCATTAACGAGCCGGCGAAGGGCAAGAAGCAATCCCAGATCGAAGAGTACATTGACTTCAACGGCGGCGTTGGCGTGCAGCACATTGCTCTTCGCACGGAGAACATCATCGATGCTATCACGAATCTGAAGGCCAGGGGTGTCGAGTTCATCAAGGTGCCCGAGACGTACTACGAATCGATGGCACAGAGGTTGAAGGCGTCTGGTGTGGAGTTGAATGAAGACTTCGAGACGCTTAAGCGACTTGACATTTTGATCGACTTCGACGAGGGCGGATATCTATTGCAGCTGTTCACAAAGGTATGTCGAAACGAGCTGAACGTAGAACTTCATATAGCCCATCCATGCTAACGTTGTCTCACAGCATCTCATGGATCGGCCCACGGTCTTCGTCGAGATCATTCAGCGCAACAACTTCTCCGGGTTCGGTGCTGGCAACTTCAAATCGCTATTCGAAGCCATCGAACGAGAGCAAGAACTCAGGGGAAATCTGTGTTGAGTGTTGTTGCATTTCCCTTGAGCAAACGCGTATATCGAAAGTGTTATGGAGCAAAGCGTGATTCAGTAGAATAGTAATTAATGAAGTTATGTGATGCTTGAAAGAGTAAATTAGCTGAGGGCTCCATGAAAGGAAACAAGATATCATCAAGCGATTTAGAACTAGCCAGTCGTCCACCTCTCTATTGCTGGCTTCTAATTCTAGCAAAGACTATGCCTTTTCTTCGCCAATATGCGCTTTGCGCACGTCCTCAGTACGGTCCGCAGTTGAGACCTTGTCGTCGACCGAATAGCGACGCTCCCAGAACTGCGGGTCGCGGGTGTTGCGGTCCGTGTAGCCCTGAGGTAACCACTTCGTGCTCTTCCACGGCTTGAGATCAGGCTGGCTGTACATGACATCGACCTGCTCGAGCGCGAGCGACTTGGACTCGTACAGGAAGAAGTAGATCATGAGGCCGGCGGCCAAGTTGGTGCCGCAGAAGACGAAGCCGAAACCGTAGCTGATGCCGTCGGTGGCGTAGGGGGTGAGGAAACCGACCATGAAGTTGCCTAAGGTCATATGTTAGCTGGGTCTGAGCGTTGGGATTGGGTGATTATTGCATACCAAGCCAGTTTCCTGCTGTTGCGAGAGACGCTTGCTTGGCTCTGGTGCGGAGAGGGAAGATCTCGCCGATGACGACCCAGGCGAAAGGACCCCAGGTCATGGCGAAGGAAGCGATGAACATGCAAGCAGCGACGATCATCACGATGCCGGAACTCTTGTACTCGGTTGGCGGGCGTGCAATGGCAACCGCGGCGAAAATCAGCAACCACACCGATTGCCAGAAAGCGCCGTAGATCAATGGGATACGGCGACCAAGTCTTTCGATCAAGTACAGACCGGGGAAAGTGGTTGCGACGTTCACGGCTCCGAGGATCAGCTGGACGAGAAGTGGGTCGTTGATACCAGCTGATGTAAAGATGGTGGCACCGTACTGGATGAAGTGTCAGAAACAACAGCAAGATGAGAGCGACCACGGCAATAAACTTACGTAGAAGAAGTAGTTGACGCCTGTCCACTGCTGCAGGAACTGGATACCGAAACCGAGAAGTGTACGGTATACGACGCGAGGCTTTCCGGCGCTGCCAGTAAAGCATTCCAACCAGCTGCCAACACCAGCGCTCTTCTGCTGCTGGATGCTGTCATACATCTCTCCGAAATCGTCCTCGATGAACTGGTTGTTAGGGTCGTGCTTCAGACCGCGGAATCTGGCCATGGAGATGCGGGCTCCCTCCCAGTCATCCCTACCAGCCAGCCAGCGAGGAGATTCGGGCAAGAAGAGAACACCAACGCCGAGGGGAATGGAGAATGCGATGCCGAGACCGATGACTATTCTCCAGGAAGCGTCCGTGTCTTCGATTTCTCTGACACCGTAGTTGATCAGGTTGGATACTAGGATTCCAATTGTGATCATGAGTTGATATGAGGCAACCACGGCGCCTCTTATCTCCCGTGGGCAACATTCGGATTGGAACATGGGTACACCTGAGCAAAATTAGTAGTGTCCATGGCAGTATGAACATCTTCTTCGAACTTACCGATACTGAGGATACCAATACCGATACCCGCCAGAAAGCGACCCATCATCATGTGTATCCAAGATTGCATTGCGGTAATCTGAATGATGTTTCCAAGGATGAAGATAATCACACCAAAGGTCAAGTTCCTTCGGCGGCCCCACCAATCAGACGTGTATGCACCGGAGAGAGCACCAAGGAGAGAGCCAATGCTCATGAGCGATACCAGGATTGATGATCTGGTTGCAGCTATCGAATATCCAGTTGCCGCGTTTGGGTCAGGTTCGCCGAAGCGTCGAAGGAAGTCCTCGAAAATGAGAATGCCACTGATTTGGCCCTGTCATCCAATCGTCAGCTCTATTGATAGCTGTGTGATACTTTTCGAACTTACCGTGTCATAACCGAAGAGAAAGCCACCGATGGAAGTGACGACTCCAAGGGCAATGGCTTCAATGCCACATTCGGCGCCATTGACGCGAATGGAACTGGTAGAGAGTCAGTAACGCGTGGTTGCTTAGAACTCCATACCGATGGATTGGTAGGAGGCACTCACAACGACCCGAGACCCATCTTCCCAAAGTAGATCGAGTAGTCAGTAGAGATCCGCCAGGTGACGAGATCAGTTGATTCTTCGCATCAATCTGAGGGCGCGCGACCTCTTTCTAAATATTCGCGTCGGCCAAGGATTGAACATCCACCTGCGGACCCAAACACTGGTCCTTGCCGCCCCGTTTGGAGCCATGCGGGCCCCCAAGCCTTATGTGGAGACGTCACTGCACATAATGCCTTCTCGCAGCATGGATCGTGCTTCTTCGCTTCATCACCGGCCATCGAGGCCAGCGTCGCAGACTGGTGCCAAGTTCACTCAAAGGCCTCGGAGCTGGAGGAAGGAGCCAAGCGCCAACACTTCTGTCAAGCCGATAAGGTGGTCTCCTGACTCACGATCGACGAGATTTCGCCGCCTGCCACGCGAAATCATAACCTTAGGTTGAGCAAGGCCGAATGCGTCACCGAATCGACGGCACCTTGTTCGGTAACACCTTCTTGCCCAGAGCTACGATGTATAGCAAGAAGGATATTGTTGTCAAGTTCGAAAATAGTGTCGGGAGCATTACTCTCTATGGAAACGGCACGCAAATTTGACGGCGGAGCTGGCTTCCGACTGGCTCTCAGTATCCGAAAATGTACCCGGATCTGTATCCGATGTGTACGCTTGGAAGCCGGTTCCTCCACTCAACGCTGCAAACGAAGTGGAGGCCAACTCGTTAGGAGTGCAGAACGTGCATAGCAGCGCATCCCCGCGAGTCCGCATTACCACGCGTTTTGTAACTATGGGGTGCTGGTAAAGCTTCGGGTTCCGGCCTGTCTGGTGTACTGCAATCACGGCTGCATGCTATGAGTGCTCTGGCATCGGCGCTCTTGAGGGAAAACTAGGACATGCCTAGCGTACTTTGTTTTCTAGAACAAATCTTCCTCGCGCGAAGTGGAGTCGGAAGTCCGGCTATTGACTACAAGATCTATATCTGTTACTTGGTATAGCGTCATCGCCAAGGTAGCGAACCTCGAAGATGTTCACAGCCGATCCAAAAGTCGTTGCTGCTTACTTTGCTCCATTCGGACTGAGTGCAGGAATGCTGCGGAGGTACTGGCAAATTCAGATGGCAGTGAGGCTATTGCATAGTACAGCTTCCTATGCGTCCACGCAGATTGGCGCTAAGTAGACTTTGCCACAGGCATGGTCAATCTACCTGAATAACGCAAACCGGAAGACCACCTGAGAAACGAGGATGACAAGTCCGCGCTTGTTCAGTGCAAACGACGTCTGAAGGATTTGATGACCGTCATGTCAGCTGACGATGTATGACAGCACAATAGTGAATCCACGAGGTATCAGCTGGGCTTGAAGCCATCGCATACGCATGTCAATATCGAAGGTCACTTATGCTACCAACGAGAAGGATTGCCACACATGGTCTGAAGCAATCAAGCAGGCTGGCAAGACTGGACCTGATAGGCGAACGTGTAAGAATCACAGAAATACTAGCTAACGTCAAGCAGTCGACGAAACGGTCAGATGGCGGCGTACCATTGAATCTGCCCGCAAACTTGTGAGCGCACGGTCGCACGCTTTCTGTCGAGCAGTGGTAGAGTGGCGAGGTCGATAAACGTTACTTGTCAATTAGTTCCTTCACCCACTTACGTAGCAGTCGAGTGGGTCGTGTTCAAAACTCGGTTACCTCGTGGCACGCAGTCCTTCTTTCGGAGGCCTACAAGCAACCTCCTATCATATCTTCTCGAGATTGCCAGCGTAGCTTCTTTTGGAAGTGCAATTTTCATCTTGCGCTCGATGTCTCTTCCGGAGATCTACACGCTTGCCGAAGTCACTTACGCATTGGCGTTGTCTGCTTCCATCAACGATCAACGCCCTTGCTACTGTGCCATATAAATTCACAAACACGCGTGCTAGTTTGGCATATTTGCAGGGCACCTTCCTAGTGTGATTTTATATGCATAGCGCGTTATCGTCAAAAGTCGATGACAAGACGTTAGTTGAACAATTTAGACGTGCTCGAACCGCGACAAAAGTGCCCAATGAGCGCATCGCCAAAGCTACCGGCTCGTATAGTCTTATTGTCCACGGTCTTGATGGCTCCGGTATCATTTTCGCTCGCGTCCGGCGTTAGAGAAATGAACAGCTTGAGGCAGAGCTCTCTGGGAGTACTTTATATGCGTTGAACTATACATCGAATCATCGAGCCGCTACCCGCCCTACTATTCACGCACCGAGTCAAGCTCCTATCTTTGCAGAGAAACATGAGTCCTCAGAACCCTCGAGCATAGATGGCAATCGTTGTCACAGTGGAGTTCCCACAGATGCCACTGACACTTCCCGGAGTTGCAGCGGCACCACCGAGACAGGAATAGCAGTTGTTGTCTCCAGCTGGTCCAGTAACCCCGCCCATTCCTAAGAACGCGTTGCTACTGTAGGGTTGTCAGTACAGTCAAAATCTCGCAAGGAGTGTCCTAAGTTTTGTCACCTGGTAACCATACTGTAATACCTGTCAGCACACTTGGATTGTAATAGGAGCTTGCTATGCCCGGACTCGTACCTGATGGCATTGCCGCAATAACAGTCTACGCTTGCAGTTCCGACGTTGACAGTGCCAAAGTAATTGAAGTTGCCCTGTCGACAGGATTCGCTACATCTGCTGTTTCCGAGTGTCGTGTACGTAGTCTGGAAATTGCTTAAAGCTTTTCCAGACGTCGAGCTCGAGGCGCCGGTTTGCGCATAGCATCCCAAATAGCCAAAGATATTACCTGGCAAAGCGGAAGGACCAGGAATGCCTGCTGGGCGTGAGGACCATGTCAGCTAGTGATACATGTGTACGTTGGAGAGACTTATCTGAAGGCCCACTTGGCCCCGTGGATCCAGTTGCGCCTACAGGTCCTGTTGGTCCTGTGCTTCCTGCTGGGCGTATACAGATCGTTAGTTATGTGGTCGCTTTATGGGCTAGGAATGACTTATCCGAAGGTCCGCTTGGCCCAATCGTTCCAGTAGCTCCTGTCGCGCCGGTAGCACCAGATGGACCGATACTTCCTGCAGGGCGTAAATCGAAGGTCAGCTCAAGCTTTATGATCAATAATTGGAGTGGACTTATCAGTGGGACCAATGGGCCCGGTCGATCCAGTTGCACCAGGAACTCCCGTCGGTCCTATCGGGCCTATACTTCCCACTGGGCGTATATCAAAAGTCAGCTAAGCCTTTGTGATTGACTATAAGAGAACTTATCTGTAGGTCCAGTCGGTCCGGTCGATCCAGTGGCGCCAGGAACCCCTGTTGCGCCGGTATCTCCTGGTGGGCGTGCATACACTGTCAGTTGGGTCCTGGGATATGGATGCTGCTACCAGGAGAGACCTATCTGACGGTCCGGATGGTCCAATAGTTCCAGTCGCGCCTGTAGGACCCTGACTGAGGTGTCAACTCTTGTCATTAAGTACTGCAACTGCTCAACACTCACCGTAGCACCAGGCAGACCCTGGATGCCCTGTATACCTTGCGTTCCTGTTGGTCCCTAAACACAGACGTCAGACTTCAGTCTTCATGCATGCAGCCGGAGCCTTACCGTAGCTCCTGGCAGACCTTGTATGCCTTGTATGCCTTGTATACCTTGGGTGCCTGTGGCGCCTGTAGCACCCTGCAGTCTAGCATCAGATCCGCGCTTCTCATAGATGCAAAGAGAAACTTACAGTGGCTCCAGACGGCCCCCGGCTACCCTGAGAACATGTATTAGCTAGTTGATCTAACGACACTACAGTATTTGTACTCTACCGTGGCTCCTTGTACGCCTTGCACACCCTGGATACCTTGTTCACCTTGCACACCTTGTATACCTTGCGGACCAGCGCTCCCTGTTGCGCCTGGAGGCCCTTGGCTTCCCTGTTAGAACTGTTAGAACTGAGAAGCACAGTCATTGTCCAGAGCCATGTGTGTTACCGTGGCTCCGACCGGTCCTTGCAAACCCTGAATTCCTTGCGGCCCGGTACTTCCAATTGGGCCCGGCGGCCCTGGAGGCCCAGTGATCGTTGCCAGTGATATCGCCTGACAAGAAGATACATCGAAGAGCGATAGTGAGATAAAGAAACATCTGCAAACAGGATCAGTAAATCAACTCCCACAACATTTTGCCTCGCTAGCAATGGCTATGTTTTGAGGGAAGCGATACCCTTGTGGCTGAGCGTCCTGAGCAAAGACCGCATATATTGTCCCATTCTGCACCGCACAGAAATTGGCCTGTCCGTTATAGAAAGCTTCATTTTGCCACTGCAAGACGGCATTTGCGCCGATTGTGAAAGCAGTCGTGATTGATCCCGGTACGGTACTGGGAACGAACGGCGCATAGCCAACGCCCGCCGAGGTGGAATATGTATATACAACTCCGTTGACAGTGGCCGTCAACACGCCATTCCTCGCTGTGTATATGGGTGCGGTCGTGCAGTCGTTCGTAATGGTGCCCTCGCTGCTGACGAAATAGCTCCCGGACTGGCGTTTCTCGATTTGACGGGCTCGCATCGCGACAAGAACGAAGGTATCTTCCACCTGGGTCGGACTGGGCGATGGTCCACTCGAGTGAGTACCACGATGTGATGGGCCAGTATCGTCCTCCAAGATGGTAGATGTCCACTGTAGCGTCGTCACACCACTATAGCTTGTAGGCGCATTGGTGACAGTGATGGCGGCCTCGGGTAATGGGTAGAAAGTCGTGTTGTACAACACATCGGTGTTGATCGACACGGCCTGTTCATAAACAACCTGTTGGATAGGTGGTCTCAGAGGTAGACAGGCGGATTGCGACCGAACCGGACTAGGAAGTGTTGATAGTAAGTCGGCAAATGCCAAAAATGTGAGCCGTAGTTTTAGATTCTTCATTTTGGCGTTCGACTGAAGGCAGTATAACTGCGTATAATTCACAGGAAAAAGAAAGAGTATACACCTGGGAGAATAGAAAGCCGTAGCTATTTTGCAAACATGTCTTTTCCGGCCTTCTTCAGCCCTAATACTTGCCAGAGCAAGCCGACACCTAAACAGTTGGCGTTGCTACGGTGAGGACAACCAATAGTCGGTTATGGTCCGGATGTGCTCTCGCTGGAGCGAAGAATGCACAAGGCACGGACTCTTCAATGGCATGCGGCATGCCGACGGGAGTCAGGCGACCGAAACAGTCTCTGCAGTAATCGTTACCTGGACGACGTGATAGTTGCGAAGAAAACCTTTGGTCCCGTCCGCAGTGCACCAATTGGTATATTCCGGTCATCCGATTCAATAGCTAGTAAGCCGAGGAGAGACTTCCATAGACGGTGTATTAGCGATCTTGAAGGGTTCGTTCTGTACTGTGTCGTGTGAACTTTGGTGTTCATGACTTTCTGGGAGAACCCTGGCTTCTATACAGCAACTCATACAATCTTTATCCACCATTAAAAGCTGGTGTACATGTCGACTGAACGATAAAACTCCGGTTGATGGCAAGGAAGAGGGAGCAAGGGATATCATCGCATCTCGTATCTCGTATTTGGACTTTCTCCCTTATCTTATCGCGGGCCGCACCTCCCTGCTCACGTGTTTGGCCTCACGTGTCAAGCACAGGAGAAGCAATACAATGCTCCAGTGAGACTACCGTAACACTCAGCGTCATCCGGAATGTACTGCCGTCAAGCGCCTTCTTGAAATAATGGTTGACGTTACAACGTGAACCGAATTTCATCCCATGCCCCTCATCAACCCCTTCTTCCGCCTCCCTGGTCGCTGGTCTCGACGAAGAGCCCGCAAGATCCGGATGGCTCTCCAACTTCTGGCCCTGACCGTCGTGCTTCTCATACTGCTGCCAGCATACATAATATACAAGCCTCCTAAACCGGTCATCTCATATCTCCAGTCACGCAGTCCATCTGTGTTGTTCCAAATCCAGACGAGCCGCGGAATAGTAGCTCTGACTATCGACGACGCGCCCTCACCTTATACTCGCGATATCCTGGACATCTTAAAGGAGAACGATGCAACAGCCACATTCTTTGTGATCGGTAACCAGGTTCCCGGTAACGAAGGAGTTCTAGCCGACATTGTTCGGGCCGGACATGAACTCGGCAACCACGCCATGCACGACGAGCCAAGCGTTTCGCTTTCGTCGGACGTTCTGGCTCAAGAAATCGATCAAGTTGATGCACTCATCAACCATGCATACGATCAAGCCGGCCGTGTGCGCTCAAGTCACTACTTCCGCCCTGGATCAGGAGTCTTCAGCCAAAGAATCCTATTAGTCGCCGAGAAGGCTGGCTACCAAACGATCCTGGGGAGCATCTACCCGCATGATCCATTCATCTCGCGATGGAGAGTCAACGCCTGGCACATTCTTAGCTCGCTCCGACCAGGCGCAGTCATCATTTGCCACGATCGACGGTCTTGGACCGTACCCATGCTGAGGAAAGCTCTATCCGGCATGAAGCAAAAAGGTTTCGAGGTAACCTCCGTGTCCGGCTTGCTTGCAGTACTGGACGAGCAATGAAATCAACTATTCTAAATCCGCGCTGATGAGAGCCATCAACAACACGATTGCTAGATGGCAGAAGTATGATTTCGCCGCATGCTCGATAGCGGCGAGATAGCGCACCGAGGTCATCACTAGAAATTAGACTTCCCAGGCAATGGCACTTGATGCACACCTTGTGCAGTGCTATCTGTCAATTGCATTATATATCATATCTATTGCCCTTGAAGCGGGTAGCTGATGCCCAGCAGCAAAGCCGGTTCCTTCACATTGTTGTGCTGGTAGCTCAGGATGCCAACGCCACCGGGCTCCATCATCAGACTGAGCGGGAAGGAGAGATCATAACCCAGCCATCGCTTGGCGAATGCTCTGGTAGTGTGGCCGTGTGCGACCAAGATGATGTCCTTGGGTTCGCTGTCGTGCATATGCGGTGCCTGGATTTCGCGAATTTTCTCGATCAACTTATCAAGGCGCGCAGAAAGTTCTGCTGGAGATCTGGTAAAGTTTTAGCAGACCATCTAGAAGTACTTGTAGCCGTCGAGGCCATCTTACTCTCCGCCCTCACACCCGTCTCTCCAAATGTCCCATTCTTGGTCCTTGTCGAGACCACGCTCTTTGCGCAGGGCTCTGATGTCTTTGGTGACACGGCCTTCGTAGTCACTACAAGTACAAGTCAGCTACACTATATGTCTCTGGCGAACTAGCAGAATATGATTCACCCGTAGTTCCACTCAGCCAAATTCTCCGTCACCTCATACCCTTCCGTCTGACCCGAAAGCAGCTGGTAAGTCTTGATAGCTCTTGTCCTCGGCGATAAGAAGACATTGATGATCTTTGCCGGATCGATCAGTCTGCCTTTGCCATATACAAGCTGGGCAGTAGCCTTGACCTGGTCTTCACCATGGCTGGTCAGCGGGATGTCGGTTGTGCCTGTGTATCTTCCGTTTTGTGACCATTCGGTCTGTCCATGCCTAATTAGGAAGACCTTGGGAGTAGTAGCGTCTGCGGCAGCCATTTCAATATGATGCGCTATTTCTGGCTATATGTGTTGTAGGAGTGACTCTGGCTGTTCGTCTAACAAAGATGGAGATGCAGATATTGTATCACGCTTTACGTTGAGTGCACTAGCGCTGATTCAGACCGAATTGTAATCAAAACGTCAATGGCATGAGGTGTCTGCAAGTAGGTGTTGTAGCACGATCATGGAACACACTTCTATCGAAGTACTAACAAAACATGTTATTATGATCTTTTCTCCCATGATCAAAGATACTCGCTGACCGCACTCGCCAGATAAGATTACCAAGATGACGCCTGGAAACGCTCTAGCGCGCGTTTTTCCAATCCGTGCATTTAAATATTTAAACCCCACTTGACTCCAGACTCTCAGACTCTCTCGGACACCAGCTCGCTCGAACACGCTGTTTTGGGCCAACTCGCCGCGGGACTCCTTTTCTAGGCGGAGAGAACATCTCTCCGGCTATATCGGACTTGCTTGTGCAACCGTCGCTTCAATTCGGTGCGATCCTACCGCACGGCCATTGGGAAGGGACCAAGATAAAAGTTAGCTGTCCATCCACTGGATAGCAACATCTTATCAACAATCCGTGGATCAGACAGAATCAGCCCAAGATGGAGGCCTTCAAACAATTTCTGGAGACTGTTCGATCCATCACGCCAGTCAGCGCATGGCAATGGGTCCGGAACTTCGACCCGAACAACATACACGACCTGGTCAACTTGTCTGGCATCATTTTCTTCATGGTTATTATAGGGTTCATAACCTTGGTCGTCTACGCTCAGATCACCCCACCTAACGACCCGGTCGAGTACCACACCAATGCAGCACTCGGCGCGGGCTCAGAAGCAGTTCATAAACCAGGCTCGCCACCCATCCCGCCTCCAACACAGATTGTCTCCATGCGAGTCTACCCCATCAAATCATGCCGCGGCATCGAAGTTGATGAGACGCGTCTGCGCAAGACCGGCCTGCTTCTCGACCGTAACTGGATGTTTATCTCAAAGTCCGACCGGAAATTCATGACCATCCGCTCCAACGCGGCCATGACCCTGATTGATACCAACATCATTGTCCAGGACAATCAAACCCAGCTCGAAATCACCGTCCACGGCAAAGAAGCCCGCGTCGTCATCCCAGCCTTCCCAACCAAAGAATGGCTATCAGCAAACACCACGCTCAGCGAGGTCGAGATCTGGGAGGAGAAAACCGACGCCTACGAATACAGCGACGAGATTAACGCCATCTTCACCGAATTCTTCGAGCAAGACGTCGCGCTCGTTTACAAAGGTCCCCAGCACCGTAACATCAACGTCAACGGCCGCGCAGAACTCTACGGCAAATCACAAGAGCACCACTTCGCAGACGTCATGAGTCTGCAAGTCGCTTCCGAAGCCTCACTCAACGACCTCAACAAGCGCCTGGCCAAAATCCCCAGCGCAGACCCTCTGACCATCGAGCGCTTCAGGCCTAACATCATCGTGCGCGGCCGCGACGACCATCCTTGGGAGGAAGATACCTGGAAGCGCGTGCGCATCACGACCAACCTGCCCGACCGCGAGATGCTGTTCAAGTTGGACCTAGACGTCGTTGCGCGCTGCGCAAGGTGCCAGGTGCCGAATGTGAACCCGAACACGGCGGAGAAGCACCCCAAGCAGCCTTGGGACGAGCTGATGAAGTTCCGCCGCGTTGACAAGGGTGGTGCAGCGAAGTGGAAGCCGTGCTTTGGTATGCTTTGCGTGCCGAAGAACGAGGGTCTTTTGATGATTGGGTCGACTCTTGAGGTGCTCGAGACTACGGACAAACATCTTTATAATACTACGCCTTTCAAGGACTTGTAATTATGGGCTGTCGGTCTTTCGAGAAAGCATACGAGACATGAATGTTGAGTAATCGGGTTGTGTAAAGCTCTAGGAAGCGTACACAGTATTAGGTCGCCTCAGGTCAAATGAGGGATAACAAAATGTAATGCAATGCTATATTCATGAGGTCATAGAGTACGAAAATGAGACAGCAAAGAATTCTAGTCTAATGGAGCAGCGAATACGCTGAAGCCAGGCTTCGCAGCCGCACGCCGTGCTCACGACGCTCTTGCGCTTCACTCAAAAACGCTCCCGGTATGCACCGCTTTGTCGCCCTTCCTCCCAGAAAATCCGCCATGATGCATGAGGCGTGGTATCGTATCTTCTCCCTTATCTACACGGCACGCGTCTGCCGCAGATACCAAATTGTGATATGTCCAAGCAAGACCTGTCAAGATCCGAGCACTCTTCACTTCAGCAGCACCCTGTCGAACGACTCTCCCTTGACCTGGCCACCGCTCATAGACGAGCGGACGTTCCTCCTGAAGCGGTCTCGGTCGGACATGAGGTCGTTGGCGGCTTCCTTGTTCAGAGGGTCGCTGGCATTGGGCTCGAGGAAGAGGAATTGCAAGCCAACAACGACGGCGTTGAGGTTGAGCACAGGCTTCCAATCTTCGCGCAGAATGTTGAGGCAGACGTTGCCCTCGAGGTCAATGTTCGGGTGGTAAATCTTCTCTTTGCACTTGACTTTCGGCGGCTCGTGAGGGAAGTTTTGGCTGATAGCGAAGGAGAAGTTGAACTGGCCGCCTTTGTAGAGGCCCTCGTCGGGAGTGATGGTGAGAGTGAAGTTGAGGATATCGTCGGGGTTCTCGAAGGTTGTCTTCATGGTTCCAGGGAGGGAGAGCTCGGAAAGATCTTGAAAAAGGCGCCTTGTCAGTGGCTCCTCGTATCCGCGCTGCTTACCAAACTAGATGCGATGCGACTCACCTTTCTGGACACGCAGTTGCGCCGCGGTCACCTTTTTCTTCTTGGCCTGCCCTGATGCCGCCTCATTCTTCTGTTGTTGCTGTTTCATGCTCCATATCTTCAACATGTTGGCGGTTGTGAGTTCTGAGCACTAATGACTATCGATCTTGTGATGCGACTTGGAGGCACGCGAGCGTGTGGATGAGAGGTGGATAGGATGTGCCGCTGTGGGTATCAGTATGTTTGTGTTGCTCACTAGGGAATGAGCGAGAATAGTGTGCGGCAAGCTTGTGGTCGTGTGGTGTTGATTTGTATTGTGAAGAAGATCAGTAATGAGCCACCAGAAACAAGCGTCCGCCTTCACAACTTGGTTACCTCACTGCAGACTAATCAGGACCAGGGTCCGATCGCGTTTCGGCAACATCCGAAAGCTTATTTCACGTGTGCTCCACTTTTGCTATAATCTCCATTCTTGGACGTTTATTCATGCTATACTGTAGTCTTCCACATTTGCTTGTGGTCTCACTCATTCGTGAGGTACAAAACACGGACATGCGGCCGCACCCGGATTCGTTTGTTGTAACTGAAACAAAAGAGACCGTCTTCAAGGTATCAACAGTACAGAGGAGCAGAGATTCATTAGTTACATAGGAATCACATCTTCACAGCTCTTTCTTGCCGTCATCAACATTCAACGGCGGCACACTCTTCGGTGCCCCACCTGCGCGTGGATGTACAAGCCTTGCCAGAGTCCCAATGACAAATGAGTACACCTCGTCAAGCCACCTAAACGGCCCCGGCAGTGCAACATAAGCATCGCCATCCGCAAAGCCTCTCATCGCATTCCAGAATCCCCAATTCGAAAAGATGTCTTCAAAGAAAAGCTGTTTAAACTCGCCAGTCGGCTGCGTGAACTCCTTCAGAACGGCTTTCTCGCCTTTGGGGAATTTGAAGCCATGCACTTTACGCCGCTCGATGAACACGGGTGGGTCACCTGGCTTTGCGATAGCAGTATTGCCGTCTAGGTATAGTTCAATCTGACCTTCCGTGCATGCCATGTACTCGTCGTGATGCTTGTGCCAGTGCCGGGGCACTTCCGTAAGAGTGTCGTCTGCATCGGCTTCGCGAGTGGTGAGGGAGAAGTATCGCTCGACATGACCTTCTGGTTTGCTTTCATCCAGGTAGAAGTTCATATAAGTCCCCTTGACATTCCATTTGGGTCAGTTGCCTCTTTAACAAACAACTACGACTTTGGAGTGGCTCACCTTCGAGATATCAAGACGACTTATTTGTTTGATTGAAGACATATTGGTAGCCTTTGCCTCTTGTGAAAGATGATGGAAGCTCAGTTATCGATGCCGCCCACTTCGATCAGATAAGTATTCATCTAAGAGGGATCAGCAGGACGGGTACCGTTGCATCTTGATCCATCATCGGCATTATCGCTATTTCGGCCCCGGATATTGCCTTGCATTGCTACCTCCGAGGGCTGCTTACGTGAAGTCTTTGGCACCTGCGATTCTGTGCAAGTATCTGCGTACGCCATTGCTACAGCTTCACGATACATGTATCGCTCTTTGGATTGTACAATTAAAGACCTTGATGTGTTAATGAAACTCGATGATGACTTATGGCATCGTGATAGCTACGTCCAAGTCATTTAAGTTAGGGCATTCTTGTGACACACCTCTAAGCAACATACGAATCACCGTCAACAGACGAATATACAGACTTGTGAACACCTACTTGTTCTCATCGCAGCACGATCGCGCTTTCGCTCCTACAAATTGACTTGCAGTGGAGCGACGATATAAGGGTACCAATGAGCGAATGTGAGCCCATTGAAGGATAACCGTCGACAGGTATACTCAACCGGTCCTGCCACACCCCCGTATAGCACAGTCGAGACCCACTAACTTCACTGTATTGTGACACAGATGCCGTACTCGAGGATGATACTTGCCAACATCTCAGGAAATCACATAAAACCAAGCTTCTATCCACTACCAGCATCATGAATTGATCATTGGCCAGCCCCTCAGAGCTTCCAGAACCTTACTCTCGTATCTCCATCTAAAGTAACGAACATACCGCTACCTCCATCATCCACATAAGCAAATTCAGTATCGAAATTAGGTAGCTAAACCCCATCCGGCCGCTGCAACCGCCACTTAACGTTCCTCTCCCGGTCCCAAATGAAGACAGTGTTGTCGTTCGCACGCAAGAGTAGTTTCTTTCCGCCATCGACCCAAGCGACGCTAACGAAAGAGGCAAAGGTTCGGAACAGGCTAGCTTGGCTTCTATCAGCTCCCTAGTCTGGATTCTCGATATTGAGGATTTCGATGGCATTGCTCGCGGACTGCTCGTCATTGATATTGGTCTGAATGAGGTCCCAAAGTAACACTGAGATGCCGTTGATGACTGCGGCAGTCTTGCCATCAGGGTGGATGGCGAAGTCACGCATCCAGGAGTCCAGATCGGGGTGGCGGAGACGGCTCACTTCTTTGCCTGTCGTGGTGTTGTCAAGAGCTAGTGGCGATGGTTTGTCACGGCCACCACCGCCGCTCAGCAAGACGTATTCGCCGGAGGGTAGGAAAGCGACTACCCAGTTTTGGGCGCCTGTGGGACCGATGCACTGGCCGGTCTCTGCTGACCAGATGCGAAATGTGTCGTCCCAAGACGCTGAGGCGACGAGCTTTCCATCCGGCGAAAAGACAACACTGGGGATCATGTCAGTGTGTCCTTACAAGACTTTGAGTGTCAGCCAAGATTGTCCTTTCGCTGCTCCTGGGCTGCACCCATCATCGCTGCCATCGCCAGCGGCAGCGCTCGATTGCAAGCCAGCAATGTCGATCTGAGGGAGTTCGTCGGCGGCACGCATGCCATGTTGCGTAGTTCCGTTCTTGTTCAAGTACAGGGCTTTCAAGCCCTCCTCGTCGTGACTGAAAAGGTCTGTGTTGTTGTGGTGAGGTAAACGACCAGAAGCTGACGGCAGAGCCTTGAGACGGTGTTTCTTCTCCACTGCGTCAATCGCATTACATAGTGCTGAGCGAATGGATGTGAGCTCTTCGGCTGTTACCCCGTGCTCTTCTTCCAAGTCCGTCCTAATTGTCGACATAGCGCTGTCGGTAAGATCTTCTATTACGAATGGCCTGAAAGGCGTGCGAGCGACCTGGCACCCATCGTGATCCAGGCTTCAGACAACGATAACCTTCCCGCGCCCACCGTAATCTTGGCACAAAGAGAGAAGTCTGTAACACCCCCTACTGTCCACCATTCCACCTTTGCCTCTTCATTGCGCAAACACAAGTTTTCCCACATTGTTAGGATGACCCTTCAGCTCGTCCACAACCTTCCGAGTCCCAACATCCAAAATCCTGATAACCGAAGACGAAGCGACAGCAAGCAATCGAACATCCGAGCTCACCGCCATCGCAGGACGCGCGCGTCTAAGTTCCCTTGTTGCGTGACCTGCATCGAGTTCGATGCTCTCATCTTCATCGCCCCAAAATAGTGGGCCGCTCGCCGACGCCCATTGCGCATCTTGCCTATCGCGATGGAATTCGGTACCGACTTGCAAGTGGAAGATCCTCAAAAACTCGCTGCGATGGACCATTCTGATGTTTGTTGGTTATCATCGTCGCTGGCAAGCAATTCGTCGGAGTCGTCCAAGCAGCGGAGGGTGTGTTGGCTTGGATGGATCGAGACTTGAGATCGACGGCAAAGTTGTAGCAAAGTGCGATGCTTCTATAAAGGTTACAGGTGCCTATAAAGTGTAGGGAGTGTATTCGTGACTCGAAGTCTAGCAGACGGTTACCTGCTTGGCCGGTTGACGACTGAGTGTAGATCTTCGGCCGCGCAATCTGTCATCGTCGATGCGTTGAAGTCACCATGTCTTAGGCATTTGAACTTCTGTCAAGATGTGTGAGCAAATCGTTGATATATACAGATAGCACGTCTTGAAAAGTAGGCAAGTCAAACGAATCAAACCATT
Source organism: Cladosporium cucumerinum (assembly GCA_023634325.1). Taxonomy (NCBI): domain Eukaryota; kingdom Fungi; phylum Ascomycota; class Dothideomycetes; order Cladosporiales; family Cladosporiaceae; genus Cladosporium; species Cladosporium cucumerinum. The sequence goes on from JALDQA010000003.1 coordinate 1,253,220, forward strand.
TCACATTTGGTAATAAGCTGTTCTATGTAGCAGTCTCGCCTCAGTGCAGCCAGCCGCATTACCACACAACAGCAGCAGAGTCCGCCGCCAAAGGGTAAAGACCGGTCGGAAAAGACAAACGCCAACAAACGCCATGCTTGAAGAGCAGTAATTCCTACCCACACATCTCCGATTCATCAGAGGCCGCAGCCTCGGTTTCCCATGTTCCAGGATTATGCAGCCCCCGAAACGCCAAAACAAGTCGTATTCACAACGCATTGAGCCACAGCGAAGTAAAATTTCGTTCGAACCAGGGATCCTAAGCGAGGTAGCCGAGCTCGTCGCCGTCCAGGCGCTCCAGGTATTCTTTCTCGAGGAGGATGTCGATGCACTTCTTGATGTCGCTGACCTTCGGCGAGAAGCGGGACTTGATCTGTTGAATCGTCTCGGATACAAGCTGGGCGTGCTTCATGGTCTTGCGAGACTTCATGATGCGGACGATGGCCGACTAAGAAACATGTTAGCATTGCGTGATAGATATTGATAGGTGGTGAGAGTAAATGCTTACCTGCATGAGCATCTTCCTGTCCTCCTCGATGGTCTTGTGTGTAGCCTCGGCCTCTTGCTTCTGCTCGGACTTGATAGCGATGTTGAGGTTGACCTTGAGCTTCTTGTTCTTGAAACCGTAGTTGAGAGAGTAAGTAGTCCCGGGTTCAGTTTTGCCCTCGGGGCTGGCGGTCAAGACCCTAGCCTTCAACATGATAGCTAGGGAGGGGTCAAGGGTCTCCTTTGCAAGCATTGTGGTGCTAGCAATGTCATCGTAGGCGACAGTGTCGTTATCGTTGAACAGCAAGAGAATCGCCATCTGGTAGGTTGACACTTGGAAGGTGTATGGTACCTTGGCGTTCTTAATGTAGTTTGCGCGAATCTCACCCTTGCAAAGGTTCCAAAGCCATGTGAGCTTACGGCCACCATGCTTGTCCGAGTAAAAGTGAGTGAAGCGCTCGTACTGCTTGACGAGAAGAGCGGGAGGTGCGAATGTAGTGGTGGATGGTTGCAAAGGCCAGAAGCCAGCGCCAAGAATCTGGAAGGACGTGCCGATGCTATCGTCCGTGCTGAAACTCTTGCTGAGGTGCTCTTCGTAAGCCTTGTTGAGATCTTTCGAGGTCTGCATATCCTGGAACATGCGCTGAAGCTTGTTGGTGTACTCAAAGCCAGATGCATCCTTCAATTTCGAGATCATGCTGGTCTCGGCGTCGCCTGACGCAGATGTGCCGTTGACCAAACGCTTCGCCAGCATCTTGGAGTAGAATGTCTGGAATACGTCCTTGTCCTCGATGTACTTGAAGATGGTCATGACTTGGTTCAGCAGCTTCTCCATGTCATCTTCCTCGCTGCTCTTTTGCGAGCGCTTGAGCACATTGTCGGCATGCTTGGACAACAATTCCGGAGATTTCGCGGAGTTCTTCTGGCAGACCTTGTTGCGGTTGACGTATTCGCGGCATGCATTGTCAAGGGAACGCACGAACTCTGACTCGCCGCCAAAGGCGTTTTGTACGAGAGCAGAGTATTGGGTGTTCACCTCCAGCAAAGCGTCAACGTAGCTCTTAGGGTCAATGGCATCACCCTGTGCTGCAGCCTTCTCGACAGCCATCAGACCACAAGAGCGAACATGAGCCTCGAATTTGGCGCGGAGAGGGTCGAGGCCCTCGGGAATGCGTGCAAGAAGCTTGTACATGCGAGCCATGTCCTCCTCGCGGTCGTTATCAAGAAGGACCTGGAACTCATCGCGCAAGACATTCGCATGCTTGGCGATCAGAGCTGCCTCACAAGTCCTCATGAGCGGTGCCATGATTTCCTGCAAGAGGTACAACGGCACACGCTCCTTCTCTTCATCCAGTCGGCGCTCTGCCTTCTTCATATAGTCGACAACTGAGTTGACTGCCAGGAATTCTGCAGACTCCTTCTCGTAGTAGACCTTGGTCGCCTCAAGGAAAGGCTCCTCGAAGTGCTTGCGGTAGACATCAAGGGTGGTCTTGGTGCTGTCCTGGTCGTCAATTCCGAGGGAGACGAAGCTGTCCACAACCGACTTGATCTTTGACTGCTCGATGGTCTCTCCGTTCCGCTGCTTCTCAACTAGGCGTAGCACAGCATCCATGACAGCATTTTGCGTGCTGCCAAACATGTCCTCCTTCCATCGAACGAGGTGAAGGGTGTAGATGTCGTAGATGTCCTTCTTGCCCTCGTCCATCTCTCTCTTAACCCAGTGACGGTTGAGGTAGCGGAACAGGTGGTTGTTGTATGTTCCAGCCGTTGTGTATCGCTTCCATTCCTTGATGTAGAAGGTCAGCAGAGCCTCGTCGACATGCTTGACCATCTCGGTGTGCACGCCTGTCAAATGCCTCCTAAGGTATTCGTTCAGCCGCCTGTAGAGATCTTCGCCGAGGAGGTGTGCGCCACGCTGGCTGGAGTTGAGGTTTGTTTGCACGCCGACGGCCTTTTGGGCGGTACAGAAGTTGTGGATGGAGGTGTAGAGGGTCATGTACGTCTTGAGGTCAAGGCCCGCACTGAGGTTGACCATGATGCGGTCGACTCCCCACTCGAGGTAGTTCCAGCTACACTTTTGGTCAGCGTTTTTGTATGATTAGAGGCAATAACATGAACGGCGCATGCGCACCGCTCGGAGGATGAAGACAAAAAAGAGGGCAGTACTCACGTGCCATTAATGTCATCTTTGCTGGTGGGAAGAGGAGGTGCGGTTTTGGCCACAGCTTCCGCCATGATGAGTGATATCGGAGTACTGGGTGTGTGTATCGCGTGAGTAGCAGTGGTGGGGAGAGTATGGGCTCTCGCGGTTTGGAGTAGTGATTACAGAAGTGATGAGGATCAGGTAGGCGCGCCGATGGTGGTGTGTATGGAGAGACGGGTGTGAAGAGAGCGCAGAGGGTGGTGGTTGGTATTGTTGGTGGGAAGTGGTCGTGGTAAAGGAGAGGAGGCGGTGTATTTGAGGTCGATCGGTGGGAGAGTCGCGGTGTGGTGCGGTGATGCGACTGGTGTCGTGTTGGTAAAGCAGCGCTCAGGCAGCTGGAGCGCCTTCACCTTCACGAGACACGAGTTAGGCAGCGGAGGCGGCAGGCACGCCACTACGTCAAACGTCAAACTGGCCCGCGCTTTTAACTTTTAAGGTTGACAAGGCACTTTTGTTCTACCTTTCACTTCCCCCGAGCCAAACACAATCATCACCCATCACATATCGCTAAAACTTTCCTGACCGAAAGAAGCTTTTGAAAGTCAATAAACAGGTGAGCGATCGACATACGCAGGGATTAACCGTGCAATCACTGCGGCCACCCCTATGCCAATACTATGTCTCTTCGCTTTCTTCATTCTGAGACAAGCATCAAGAGACATGTGTCTTTATAGTTATCGGTTTCTGCTTTGCGATCGATGAAATGCCTCGAAAGCAGCAAACTTGAATCCGACATTTCCCGGACTACGCTCGATCCGACTCAGGCGGAGAAGACCTTTCAATCACTTCGGGGGTCTCGGTTGGTTTGGATATTCGCCCGATCGGGGTAGGCAAGTCATGCAGAGAACGCAAAGCGCAAGGCAACTCCCCTAGCCAGCCCTTGGGAGAGACAGGTGGCTGTGAGCACAAGGCAGACGAGTGTGGTGCATAACAAAACTAGAGACGATACCGCGTCATGACTTTTCTTTTGTCAGTATCTTCGGGTACAAGGCTTGATGAGTGCGATGTATCACACGATCGGGCACGATTCCGCGTCATGATTTCTTGTTGTCAACGTCGTCAGGAACAAATATTGGCAGAGCGTTCGCTAGCAAGAGCCATCTCTCCTTCAGCTGACGATCTTCTTCAAACGTAGCTTCAGTCCACCGTTGTCCCAAGCTCCATATGCCAACTTCGTCGATACCCAGTCATCGTTCGACGCCAGCTCAAACGTGAAGTTGTACAGGAACTTCGCCATCAGAACTCGCATCTCCATGTACGCAATGCTGCAAGTAGCGTCAGCCAATCAAGTACCTCAGGGTACAAAAATCTAATTACTTACGGTTTGCCGATGCAATTACGCGGGCCGAAAGAGAATGGCTGGTAAATGTCCGTGCGATCGTGTGCAAACTCGGCTGGTGCATCGTCGAACCATCGCTCGGGAAGAAACTCCTCGGGGCGAGCGAAGTTGGCTTCGAGTCGGTTGGCGGCTAACTGATGGATGCCGCATGATGTCTGTTACATGCAGGTTAGCGACCGCGCGATGCTCAACAGCTTCCTGGTGATGATGATAAAACTCACGTTATGCGGCACATGGTGGCCTGCCACCATCTGGCCCGCCTCGTTGACAATGAAACGATTTAACCCAGTAGGGCCCGGTCTGTTCGATATATGTCAGCAAAAGCGCAGTCACCAAGAACTTCTCGGTGGGAATGACACTCACGGATACAAGCGCATGATCTCCGTCAGCACGGCACTCATGTACTTCAGCTCGTTCGCATTCGTAGCGTTGATCTCAGCGCTGCTCTGGAACTTGCCGCGGACTTCCTCCTGCACACGCTTCATCACCGCTGGGTTTCTGCACAGCAGATACGAACCAAAGATCAGCGTCGTGGCGGTAGTATCGGCTCCAGCAAACAGGAGCGTCAGCGCATTGCCCTCGAATTCCTTCTGCGTGAACTCGTCGTCGCCCTTGTTCTGAAGGAGGAAGTTGGCCATGTCCGTCTCGCCGGGGACGTGGCCACGCTCTCGTCTCTTCTTCGACAGAGTGGTGACCATGTCGTTCAGATCCTCCATCATCTTGAAAGCGCTTTTGGGCAGAATCGCTCGCAGGACCGTCCAGACCTTGTAGCGTTCGAGCGCTCCCAAGGCCGACCCGGAAATTACGCCGTCGAACAGGGCCCGGACGAATAAGTGCGATTCGTTCTTCGCCAGGCACTGGAATTTTTCTCCGAATGCGAATTCGCCCATCACGTCGAAGGTCTAGAAGATTAGTCAGTCCTTGTTCCTAGCACATTTGGAAAAAGACCTATCGCCTATCGATGCGACGCGGACATACCGTCCACTCAAACCAATGCGACATGTCCTGAACCTGCTTGCCATCCGCAACTTTTCCCAGCTGCGTGACCAGCAAGTCCGCATACCGCTCAATCAATCCCGCCAACTCCCTCGTCGCCGCAGTCGTGAAAGCGGGCCCAAGCAAGCGCCTGATCCTCGCGTGGTGCGCATCATCGGCGAAGATGATGTGCTGGTCTAGACCCTCTCCATCGTTGACCGGGTAGCTGAGCGGATCCTTGCGGTTCTGCACTCTGCCTGGTTGTAGGCCATAGATGTCTTGCCACGCCTGGGGCTCTGCGAAGGCGAGTTCGTTCGGCGCGACCCGCACGACTGTGCCGTATTTCTTGTGCAGGGCGAGGACGTCGTAGGTGAGGCGACCGCGGGTTTGAGAAGAGGTTCTCGGAGCGTCGAAGGCTCGCCATAGGAGTGGACCTGGGTAGTTTCGGAGAGGGTGGAAGTAGAGATTGTACACTGCGTAGGAGACGATGCCACAAGCCGCCTGAGAGCATCAAATGGTCAGCTTCCATCCATGTACTCTACTAGCATGATCCTATCCGACCTACCGTCCCCAGAACGAGCGCGAACACACTCAACAAGTCTGCAGCAGCCATGTTTGCGTCAAATTCTAACACGATAAAGTCAAAGGTTCACATAACGAGAACATTTCAGTAAGCGAAGCCACTCTTGTATACGTGTAATCCCAGAAACGAAATCAGCCGTACGGCTGAGGAGCATTGTTTTTATCCTCTGCTCCGCTTTGCTCGAATCGTTCAGCCGCAGCTCATACATATCACCTATCCACTCGACGATACGACGGATACATGACACCAGTGCCTCCAAGTAGACTAGCTCCATAGCCACCCCCGAGGGAAGCTTACATGGATGTATAGGCTCCTCGCTCACCAGCTTCTGCTCTAACAGCGCACGCCTCACAAGCAAGCCTTTGCTCAGAAGCAAAGGAACCCGTAGAAGAACGGAGACATCGTCCAGACAATCGCCATAAGCGCTGTCACCATCGAACCCTTCGAGCGTATGATTCTCTGGCATATTGTGTAGGCCCACTAATCAGCCCCTGCCACTGATATGCCTTCTTGTCCAAAGATCAGGCCAGTAGACTATGTGCAGCCAAAAATCCACCAGCTCTCGATCCAACGCCCTCTCGTCCCCAAATCACATTGGTCACCTTCTCTTCCTCGCAATGACTTGAAAGCCCCGCATCCCTCTTTTCCCCATCCCGTCAATGCCGTCGCTCGAGCCATGAGACAGAAGATGTAAGCAAAAGCCGCTCGCCCGCTCAAAAGCCTCAAACCGAGATATGTTCACTCAAGGCAAAAAAAAGCAAAAAAAAAGCAAAGGCCTATGTTTTCTCGCTGCCGTCTAGTACGGTCAGATGCTACGCTAAAATCTAAAGAAAGATGGGATCCGGCAGAGGAGCGACATCATAGTCATCATCATCAAGACTCGCCCTCACCAAAACCAAAACCCCACGGGAGGGGTTTGGGTGTATATGCCCGGCCCGGTCCAAAAAGAAATCGCTGAAAATGAATCACTATCTAGGTATCTTCGCCGTAATTTTCCTCATTCAGTTCCCCTTTTCTTCCCTCTTTGCCGTCATTAATCGTTTTGGGTTAGATTGATGGGTCGAAGCAAAATACTCAGATCTTCTCTTCCTCTTTCGTTTCTTCTTTCCTTCTCCTCCTATCATGGTTACTCTTTCTCGCGGAACGCTGGAACGCTGATGTGTGCGGCGGCGATGATGAGAAACGCCTGCAGATAGATGGATAGACCGACAAAAGACTCCATATAGTCCTGAACATTTTTCGACATGAAGTCCCGGAGTGTTCCGGCGGCATGATCTAGAATTTGTAGAGCTGGCGAAGCGCCTGCTCTTGAGGCGCGGGCATGTTGTGCAGGAAGTTGTCGAACCCGTCGCCGATCATGTTCTTATACGTGGTCAGGACCTGTTCGAAACCCTGCAGCGGGCTGTCCGACTGCATTCCAGTGAGGACGACGCCGGGAGCGTTGGCCATCTCCATGAAGAAGTCGAGCAAGCACTTTTCGAGTGCCTGAGGGTTGGCGAGGACAACAGTGACGAAGCCCTTGTACGCGTGCCCCTTCTCATCCGTCCATGGCACGTTACGCATAATGTTCAGGAACGGCTGGGCGAACGAGCTGAGGTGAGGTGCCAGTTGTTGGTGGCAGCTCACGCCCAAGCGACCAAGAGCGATAGCGGCGTTCTCGTTCAGCGATTGCGGAACGCTGGGGTTCATGAGGATGAGAGCAAGCTGCTGGAGAATGCGGTCGACGTAGGGCGCAATCACATCTGGCGGCGCGCGCATCGCAATCTCACCACATGACCAGCAAGCGTTGTTGATCACTCGGAAGCCTGATTCCGGGTCTGAAGGATCCGAGCTTGCAGAGTTGAGGTCCAGCTGTTGGATAACAAGCTCCATGATGGTGGGAAGATACTGCTGGAGTTGCGAGAAGATGTAGATGGCGCAGTCACCGAGCAGAGCGTAGGCCGACTGGCGCACATCGTTGTTCACATCCTTCATGCAGTAAGCCAGGAGTTCGAACATGTTCGGCTGCGCCCCAGTAACAAGCATGTTGATGTTCTGCTCGCCAACACTCTGGATGATTGCGCTTAGAAGGTCCAGACTTGTCACCAGGAAATCCTTGTCAGGCTGTTCGCAGATGGGATCTGTGCTCGCAATGAGACCCTCTTCCAGATTCTGATGCATGATGCGAATGCAGCGGTCAAAGAAGGGCTTGGCGAAAGGAGTGATTCCCTCTCCTAGAGCAGTGGCAACATATGCCAGGGCTTCCAACAGCGGGAACATCTCTCGCGACTGGTCTTGGACTTTGGTCCAGCGGCCGATTAGTGCGGGCATCAGAAGATCAATAAGTTCTTGCTGAGCAAGAGCTGGACCTGCATGTTCGGCAAGCGTTTGTACACAATCATACAGAATGAACATGTTCTTGTCCTTGTAGCGATCGAAGCAGCGAACGAATTGCTGCACAATCACAGCGCAGTAAGGGATCAGCTGGTCACTCGCGGCTTCCTCCAGTGTGGCAAACGCTGACGCGGCTGATTCTTGCACCTTCTTGTTCTGGTCCAGCATGCGCTGCAGGATACCATCCATCATAGGCTCAAAGAATTGGTGCTTGCCATCGCTGTCAAGCGCGGCGGCCCAACCAGCGAAACGACTAAGTGCCCAGCATGTGATTTGTCTCACAACAGGCTGTTCGTCGTTGAGGAGCGTAATCATGTAAGGAACCAATTTCGGCAAATGTTGTTGAATGGCATCAATGCATCCAGGTCCAATTGCACCAAGAGCCAGCACCGCAGCTTCGCGGTTAGGCCACTCCTGATGTTGCAGGTTCTCCATGAGCCAGGGGAGAGTGACCTCGAAGACCGGAGCACCGTAGTGTGTGGCAATGCTGTCGAGAGAAGCAGCTGAGCACTTGCGTAGGTTCCACTCGTCTTCTGGGTCGACGCCATAGTCTTCATCTTCGTCGATCTCGCCTTCGCTTAGTTCGTCGTCTTCGTCTTCGTATCCGTAGCCGTTTGCAAGTTTGGTCTGTCCGTTGGTCTGAGGTGTCGCAGTGCCGCTAGCCGCTGTTGATCCTTTTTGTTTTGCATCGGCGAACACTGGCTTGATATCCTTGGCCTCGTCTTCCTCGTCGGCATCATCGTCGTCACCTTCCAGTCGTGCTTGATCGTCCTCGCTGTAGATCATACTGTCAAGCAGAACAGGCACCAAGTTTGGAAGGAACTGGCCCAGCGCGTCACGGAGTTTTGGTGTGTTGCTCGACTCGAAGATGAACTCTGCGGCGTCAAGAGCAAGCTCTGGGTTGTTCTTGTTCCTCTGCTGAGAAAGAGTATAATCAACAATGCCCTGCATGTGAGGCAGGAGAATGTCCGGCAGGCCATCGGCCAACAGTGCGAATGCGCGGCAGACGTAACGTCGGACGTCATCGTCACTGTCGCCTGTGAGTTGCACCAGGCGTTCCAGAATTGCATCGATGTTTTCGCGGCAGGTGTGTGCAATTGGCTCGTTGATGAAAACATTGATAGCAGCGAGAGCTCTTGAACGAATCTTTGCGCTCGGGTTGGCAGCGAAATCAAGGAGCTTGGGCAGAAGGAAGGCTAGTGGGCGCTCCTTTGAGTACTCCTTGTCAAGTGCACGTCGGTTATCCTCGCAAATCTTGAACAATGCACCCATTGCGCCATCCTGCGTTTCTGCTGTAGCTTGACCATTCTCGTTCGCTACCGTCGCGACCAGCTCCGGCAGCACCTGCGGCCACCCCAGGATACCACCGGCGCGTACGACCTCTGTGACCACGGATCCGGAATAATTCCGGATCTGCGATCTGCGGTCTCGCAGGCCAAGGAGTATCGTGTTCTTGATGTACTCTTTGCTGGCGTCCGGTATTGACTTGTAGGAAGCTTTGACGTGATTCTTGAGCAAAATTACGGCAGCGCAGCGCGCGGAGAAATAGTTCTCTTCTGACATGCCAGTGTTGGCGGTCTCGTTTGTTGCGATCCACACCAGGTAGTTATTGATGTCGGGCGAAGTGTTTGCTTGCTTGAGCATCTCGTCCGCGTTGCGCTGAGCCTTCATGTCGTGGCCGCTCAGCGAATCGCGCAGGCATTGCGCCAGCTGGCCGAGCTGGTCTTGCTGCGGAGTCCAGGCCATGTTGCAGGAGGTGGAATATTAGAGAGGCCCGATGCTGGGTGGGAAGGGGTGTTGGGTTGGCGGGAAAAGTGTAGGAAAGTGGGAGTGTCCACGACGTCTGAACAGGCTCGTATCGTCAGCGCGTGTTTGTGTAAGTGCGACGGGTTGGTGGTGCAGTCGTGATGTATTGACTGACTTTTGCAGGTGGCCGAAGAAGCAGATGTCAAACAAGATTTTGGTGGGGGCGGTCTCTGGCAGACTAGACTAACTACACAGAGTCCAGCTGCGGGGAGGCGGAGAGGAGAAGTGTGGGAGGCGGATGCGTACAGGTAGACGGGGCGAATGCGCACAGTGGACGGCGCAGTGTTTTTTTTTCTTTTCTGATATCAGAATGTGAGTTCAGAGGTGATAAAACGGCTGTGGCAGCACAGTAGTCAGTCAGTCAGTCAGTCAGTCAGTCAGTCAGTCAGTCAGTCAGTCAGTCAGTCAGTCAGAGACAGCGACTACTACACTAGGCCCAGCAGACTTCAGGGTCTGCAGAGGCAGGCAGACTGGAAATGTGTTTGAGTCGGCGCATCAGCAGCTGCAGTACGCGGGGCTGCCTTTCTTGGCAGGAAGACAGGACGAGAGAGAGAGAGAGAGCACTGAGAGCACTGAGAGCAGAGTAATAGTACTACTACTACTACTACTACTACTACTACTACTACTACTACTACTACTACTACTACTACTGTCTTCTTCCATCAGTATTGCACGTATGTCAGTCGGGCCTGCCTGTGAGCCCACATTCGTCAGCTTCCTTTGTGCCACATTGTCGTATGCCTCCATGGCACATGCATTGGCCGACACAAAAGCATACTGACCGCACGACTGACTCGAGACAACCCGGCAAGGCAGTGCGTGAGATCCATGCAGATGCCACGGGCGGCAGAGGGCATGAGCGAAGGTCGGCACGCGGTCACAAGGTGAGGCCTGTGACACGGCAGTGTGATGCAGGAACCCAAAGCGATGCCGAAACAATTCCGTTCTGCAACAATGGTCCATTCGTTGCAGTGTTGTGAAGTGTCCAGGGCAGGTCTGTATTTGAGCGCGCTGATGGGAAGCGCTTACATGAGGTGCATATAATTGATTACCACCAGAGTGAATGCTACTCCTCACTCTTGCATCGGCCTGTCTTCAATCGGCTCCTCTCCTCGTCTCGTTGTCCACATCCCGATCTTGTGTGCCATACACAACCGTTTAACATCGCACAAGGCTTAGATCTAGGGCTCTTAAGCCTTTCCATCAATACTTGACCGAGGCTCGATGCGTCGGTGATGTTGTCGCTGGTTGAACAAGAATATCGCTGCGCTTGGAAGGCGTCCATCTGCCAACATACCCACACGCCCTGCCAACACACATCCAGTCACCTTCTGGACGACGCCTTTCCAACCTCTATTCGCTCCAATCTCTCAAACCTATTCTCAGCCAAAATGATCACACATAACCTCTCACCTCTCCACAGCCCTCTCCACAGTAAACAACACCTCCCTATCACTCCAAATCTGAACCCACTCCTCCACAACATGATTACTCGAGCTCACCTGCCCCCCCATCTCCGTCTCCCACCCCTCAACATCCCACTCCAAACCCTTCGTACTAATAACCGCCTTCCCATACACCGGCAAAATCCCCACATTCCTCGTAATCGACCCTTCGCCCACAGGCAAATACAACACCGTCCTGCCCGCCCCCAGCACAACACTCACGCTCGCTTCGGAAAACAGCCAAAACCGCACCTCCGGATGCCGGAACTTCTGCTCGCGGTACAGCTCATGCAGCAGGCCGATGCCTTGGTCTACGCGCCCGCCGACGCTGCCGAGGACGAGGAGGTCGCGGATGGTGGGTTTGGTGGACAGTACTTTTTTGATGCCTTTGCCGAAGTCGGTGCTGTATTGGTCGGGGTCTTGGGAGATTTCGACGCCTAGTTTCGCGTAGCTGGCGCGAGTGGTGTCGGAGAGGGAGTCCAGGTCGCCGTGGATGGCGTTGGGGAGGGTTTTACGGAGGGATACGTCTGGTGGTAGGTCAGGGTGGGTCATCGTTATTAGGTTGTGGAGACGGTCTGCGCCACCGTCGGCACATAGTGTGAAAGATGCGTGGTTGTATAGGCGGTGGAAGTATTCAAAGTCTTCTATGGGAGAGTTGAGAATTATCAGGGCGATGCCGTCTCGTGATGTAACTTCTTCTACATGGCCGTTCTCTTCTTGTTTTGGTGCTGTCAGATATTGCGTTGGTCGCAAGATGGTTGTGTTGCTTTTGTTGTCTGTCATGTTGATGTTTGTTAAAAATGTTTTATAAAAATGTTTTACACTCGATCCGTTCGATGGCATGTATTCGTCGTGGTGTTCAATGATATCGGATACGTGACGTTGTTCGGCACATCACGATGATGATGATGATAAATCCTACCCTAACCCTCCAGAAGAATCCCGATGGACTTTCACTTCCCAATCCCGCGCCTTCCACCAAAGCAGCTCAACATTTCCCTTCCCTCCAATCTAGCGTTTTCTTTCGTCAACAACCACAAAAAAAATGTTCAAATCGGCACTGCCGCGCGTGTCGCGCGCCATCCCGCACAATGCGCCTGTCGCAAAGCGCTTCCTGACCACCGCGCCACCACACAAGACTTCGAGGAGCTGGAAGAACTCGGCGACGCGATGGACGCTTGCCGGTGGCTTGATTTACTACTACAACACTTCGAGCGTCTTCGCGGAGGAGCCCATCTGTATGTCCTCCCACGGCCCAATTGCGCTGTGCTTTCGAGCAAGTGACAAGAACCTTGGCTGACAAATCCACAAAATCACAGACGCCATCCACTCCCCCCCAGAGACCTCACGAGAGACCACCGAAACCTACCAAACCCTCGACTCGATCGCCGACCAGCGCCGCACACAAGCCCGCTCACAAGCAAAAGCATCCGCATCAGCACAATCTGCACCCTCCGCCGCCGCCGAGCTCGAACCCTCCGCTCCCAGCGATGGCAGCAGCCCCGAGCAGCTAGAGCAAGAAGCCGGCCAGCAAGGCGCTTTCAACGAAGAGACGGGCGAGATCAACTGGGACTGCCCGTGCCTGGGCGGCATGGCCCACGGCCCTTGCGGCGAGCAGTTCCGTGAAGCTTTCAGCTGCTTTGTGTTCTCCAAGGATGAGCCTAAGGGCATCGACTGCATTGACAAGTTCAAGGGCATGCAGGACTGCTTCCGCGAGCACCCGGAGATCTACGGTTCTGAGTTGGAGGACGACGAGCAGGAGGCGCCGCTGGAGGGCGCGCAAGACGGCCAAGCGGTTGCTGTGCCACATGAGGGTGGTGAGAAGATGTTGGAGCCGAATGGACAGGACTCACAGGAGGTTGCTGCCGCTAAGACCGAGAGGGCGTCACAGGCTGCGGAGCAGGTCAAGAGGGATAGCGCGCCGGTCAGCGAGAGCGAGTCGGTGGTTCCCAAGGCGTGGCACAGCGGCGTCGACGCTGATACCGAGAAGTAAAGAGCACTTGGAGGTAGTAGAGGAAATCATGGGCAACAAAAACATGTGCATTAGCGGGCCGGGACGGGGTTGTATTGTACTGTAGTTGTACTTTTGTAACATATAGAGAACTACATCATGGGCGCTCAGAGCGAGCGCATTACCCTTCTCCGTTGTCGGTTGCTTTCAGTCGCTATGCTTAAGCGTGTGTACAGTGTCTCTCTCAATTGCAATGTAGGGCTTGTTATCGGGTTGGGTAGTCCGCGATAGCAGCGCACTAGATCCGAGACGGTCGGACCAGATGGGTGTCGAGAGGATTCTCAACGGGCAGCACAAGTGTTTCACTACCCATTTTAGCAGCACTAGCATACCAGAGACTGGAATGAAGAAGGAGCTCCAGGAGTGCCTTCAACGGTAGGACTAGCCGAAGTAGAAACTATGTTTGTTGATCTGACATGACCTGAGCTGACCTGGCCTGACCCTAGTACATGTAGGCCTGAGGGCATTGCTCGTACAATCGTCTAGCATCTGTACATGCAGCCTCCATGATCACACCGCTTGTTATACTGATGATAGATTGTGTGATAACCAGAAAGTGAACAGTTCGCCAGGTGAGCATAGAAGCCAATGCATCTGCTGCTTCCTAGCGCTCGAATGTATACTCATAAGCAGTTCATAAAAAAAAAGGTAAATGGGACCATGGAGCTGCCGATGCACGCGTAGATCGAGACCAGGATGCCCAGGCTCGGGTTGTCTTGCAGGCAGCAGGTTTGCTGTCTCCATGGACTACAGCTGCACGCACGCATTGACCGGACGATGCAGCGGGCACGTGGTGTTTCGCTTCGTAGACTCACTCACACAGAGGAATCGCTGTGGCACAGGAGTAGACTACCGTAGTGTGTTCGGAAGATAAGGTCAAGACTGTTGATCACCTGCTGCTTTCGGATAACATGGTGAGCGATTTGAGATGCGCCTTGTCGATATGCGGAGAGGAGCGGCCAGAATAGACCAGACCAGGCAGACCAACACAGCACAGCACAGCACAGCACAGCACAGCACAGCACAGCACGGTACAGTACAGCACAGCACAGCACAGCACAGTACAGTACAGCACAGCACGCCTCGGGGCGCGAGAGGGGACACGGCCGGCCGGAGGCTTCTCGTTAGATACCACAAGCCCAAGCCGGGCCTTGGACCTTGTGCATGCAATGCAAGCTGCTGCTGCTGCTGCTGCTGCTGCTGAAGCGCCACCCAGTTGAAACGAGGGCCCTCACTTTCGCGCTACCGTTTCTTCCAACATACCGCCACACTCTCCTACTGCTGTGCCTTGCTGCTCCTGCACTCTCCTCTGTGAGACACAACACACGACCACCACCACCACTACCACCACCCAGCAACCACCACCCACTCGCCACGCCGCCAATCGCCACAGCGTCGGCTTATCTGCTACCATCCCAGCCAGCCGTTCCGAGCAGCAGCCCAACGTCATACCCGTAACGGCGCCCGTGCCAACCATCATCACCACCACCACCACCACCACCAGCGCGCCTGCGTACGCCGACTCGTACGCCTCGACCGACGAATACAGACATCATTACCATAGTCTGGGCGCCGCGCCCATATTGCATCGCCGTCTAGCGATCGCTCTCCACAACACCCACCGCACATGGCGCAAGTGCCGCTCCAAGAAGATGTCCCCACCTCGCTGGCAACCTCCTACATTCCCTCGCACACCTACTCTGGCAAACTGCCCGGCCGGAGCTTCTACGACATAAATAACGGGCACCTGTCATGGCAGCCGCCGGCGCCGAGGATGCCGAATCTCGAGTCGCATGGCCTGAACTCCACTGGCAAGGGCATTCTCATCGGAATGCTCTCAGCCTTTGGCTCGGCGGCACTCGTCGGCATCATCATTGCGATCGTCTACTTCTTCCGCTACACTGGGCGAGGGCGCATCTTGCTTGATCGCATGAGCCGGCCGGGAGAATATGACGATGAACAGGCTTTCTTGCGGGAAGAAGAGGAGGCAATGGCCGAGATGGACGATATGCAAAAGGCGGAATACTTGAGAGCGAAAGGTGGGTTTGGCGCGATATCTCCATTCAAGGACTATCATTGACACTTTTTCTAGCTTTCGTGCAGGCGAACCCGCCCGAGTCGCTGCAGACCGACATCTCTCTATCGCAATTCTTGGCCATCCAGGAAAAAGGTGTTTCAGCATGGGAGTTTGAGCCGGAGCTGGAGATCGCTAATTGTTTCGTCGAAGCCAGGACTGAGATTGAGTTCTTTGACTCAGAATGCAGCGTTCAGAGCAATCTGCCTATTCCGAAGCAGAACGAAGTATACTACTGGGAAGCAAAACTTTACGACAAGCCGGAATCAACACTACTCAGCATTGGACTCACGACTAAACCCTATCCGCTGTTCAGGCTACCTGGATTCCACAAATACTCTATCGCATACACCTCTACTGGTCAACGAAGGTATAATCAGCCCTTCAACGGCACAAACTACGCGCCACCATTCGTGCAGGGGGATGTTGTTGGTGTAGGTTACCGCCCGAGGACTGGAACTGTCTTCTTCACACGCAATGGCAAAAGGCTCGAGGACGTAGCACACGGTCTCAAGAGTCAGAACTTCTTCCCTACAGTTGGCGCCAATGGGCCGGCCAATGTACACATCAATTTTGGTCAAATGGGATTCGTATTCATTGAGGCCAACGTGAAAAAGTGGGGTCTTGCACCGCAAACAGGCTCTCTTGCTCCACCGCCACCATATGGCAGTGAACAGGGGAGCATTTTGCTGGAGGGTGGTCGGGAAGGCGTTCGTGAAGGACAAGGCTACATTTCCGGCCATGGCCGAAGCTCAAGCGCACAGATAAGGCTTAGCCGTGGACCGCCAGCACGCTCACCAGGACCTCAGAGAAGCCCGACTGACATCTCACTTTCACGCTTCAACATCTACGAATCGCAAGAAAATCTCATCGAAGACGATACGGGCGAGGGAACTAGTGAAGTGCTGCATATTGGCGACGAGGACCCCGACCATTCGGAAATCGACGTAGAATCAGACGCTCCGCTAGACGACGAAGAGCACCCGCCTCCAGACTACGAGAGCCCAGATGATCAGGACTACGATGAAGATGACACAACGCCGCGCGCAAGCGAGCATAACAGCGACGACCGAACACACCTTCTCGTAAACCACGATGCCAACCCTCCTATACCTACCTACGAAGCCGCAACAGGTGCAGGCCGCGGACGGAGCGAAAGTAGGACTTGAGTGTCTCGCCGCCAACACAGAACCACACCAGACTCTACACGAAATTTTGCAACACACAGCACTATTAGCGATACCACCACCATATTTTTCATTTGTGAAAGGCGAAAAGCGGAGTTCATGGGTGTCCGAGGAATTAGGTTCATCCTGCTTAATAGGCAGCTATGTCCGGGGACAAGCGAGACAGGGCGTTTTTTCTTTTTTGAATCTTTCTTCATTACTATTCGGGGAGGCTCTAGCGCTGAATACCAAAGAATTCACTCCGCAGGCGAGTTGACTTCCTAGGATTTCGAAAGCGTGTTAAGGAGTTTTTATGACGACTGTACATGAAAAAGGAAACAGTTCAGGGGGTTGATGTGAGCGTTTCTTTCGGGAAAAATTCTGCCTCTCTACTTTTTTTTTGGTAAAAGTGTGACTGGTAGCTCGTGTAACGCATCCTGCTATCAGTGGTTTCTTGCGCGTGGGTATGTCGTGATTGTGAAACTCAGGTGCTTCAACGTAGGTGGGTCGTGAGAACGGTTGTGGGTCCACTGGCCTGATTTGTGCACCAACTCATCGTTCGTTCGCCTCTACAGAATTTCCTCCCTCCAACAGGCAGCCAAACAACGAGCAGATGTCTCTCCACGTCCTCCTCGCCGCCCGGACCCGACCGCAAGCACAATGGGACGCCCTCCTGACGTACGTCGTCACAAGCCTGGTACTCGATGCTTGCCTGCACCACACTCTCAGCCCGCTCAGGTCGCATGCCTACTTTCTTGCGTACGTGTGTGTTGGAAGGGCTTGCATGTCGGTCATTTGGATCAAGCTTTATTGGTTGTTGTCTGGAGAGCGGGGACTCGATCCTTTAATTAATGTTGCGGTGACTTTCTTGGGGCCGATGGTTGTGGAGGGGTGGTGGTTGGCATGACGGTTGAGAAGGGATGGCTGAGAGGTTGGACAGTTTGGGTTGCTCATCTGATCTATGTGTTTACCCCTTGGTCAGATTCTGGTTCTGGCGATATTGTTGAGGTATTCGAAGGTTCGCGAGTGCCATATGTTTTTTTTTAGGAAATACACGGAAATAGGTACAGGCAACTAGCATTGACACCTGATCTTCATTCAATCAGTTCAGCATCTAATCACAGAAATCTGCCCTTTCCCTCCTCCAACCGTGATCGAGAATGTCTTGTCCTTCACGACAATGTCCTTTTCAATTCCCCCCAGTGTCACCCTGCCTTGCCCACCAGCAGGCAACGCGGGCACCGTTACCTTACCCTGTGTCCCTTCCGGCACTTCCCAGCTCAACACATATCGCTCACCCTCGTCCTTGATCTTCCACTTCGCCGAGAACAATCCCAGCTTCGTGCTGAAACCACCCTCAGCATTCGTCAAATCGCCAAATTGTGGCGCAAGCTCCCAGTTACTCCCCAATCGCCCAGTGACCTGCAGCCCAACGATATAGTTCGTCAACGCCGAAGTTGGTCCCGACGACCAGCCGTGCGCATGAGAGACATACGTAGCATCGTAGGCATATCCACGGTAGTTCCTGTACGCCCATGAGCCATTCGTCAAGTAGCCTTCGATCACCGTCGAGCCGGTGCCGTTAGGGTGATGGAGATACCAACCCCAGGACCGGCGGATGAGATCCAATGCGCGGTCTGTGTGGCCGGTTGCGAAGTGGCCTTGGACTTCGAAGGATGAGATGAAGGGAGAGATGTTGTTGGGGAGTTCGGGGGCTTCTGCGCCGATGGGCGTCCAGTTTTTGGTGAGACTTGAAGAGATGCGGTCGGTTTTTGACGGGTCGTCGGTTTCGAGGCCGAAGAGCAGGGCCATACTATTGGCGTCTTGAGGGTGGAGCGCGGTTGCGGTGGCATTGTCCCGGTAGCTGCCATGGTCTTCGTCCCAGAGATGGGTGTGAATGCTTTCACTCAAGTTTACGGCTCTAGCTTTGTAAGTTTCGCTGAGGGACTGTAAGCCTTGCCATGCAGCCAATTGTTCGGCGGTTGTCAGAGTGTGGTACAATATCACGTTGGCCTCGGCATTGTAGCCGCCTTGCGTGACACGAGCCCAGTCTCGAGTACCGGTGACATTGAGTAGTCCGAGAGGTTGATGCACCTTGCCGTATGTGTACTCCAAAGCTCGCTCGTACCGTGCCCAGTTTGAATCTAGGAACGTAGTGTCGTTTGTATACAGGAGGTAGTAATACATTCCGATCAACGTCCACATATGATAAGTATCGCTATTCTGCTGCAGAAGTGGCGGCCCAGCTTCCGGCAATGACCCATCGGCATTCTGGTGATCGTACATAGTCTGTAGCGCCGTGCGAACAAACTCGATATCTCCGACACTGTAGAACGCCGATGGTACCGCGATAGCCATGTCGCCTGGCCAGACGGCACGATCCCTCTTGGCTCCGTCGACGATTGTGGTGGATCCATTTGCCATTGAACCATTGTTTGCCCATCCAGAGCTTAGAGTTGGCACTTGGCGGCCAGTATTCACAGGCACAGCGTTGGTCTGGATCGTGTATGCTCCAGAGTACCAGATTTTGTTCAAGTCTTCGTCATTACAGTGGAAGTAGCCCTGATATGCGCGAAGATTCGACCAGGTCGGTTGGAACGAGATTTCAAGGCTTACATCGTTGATGTTCAGTGTGGTGTTACCGTTCGCTCCAGTCAACAGGAACAGCGTGAGGTAGCGGAAGCCGCCTCGCATCTTCTCGTCGGGCATGATGTAGCTATGATTGCCTGAAGCTGGAAAGTCGGAGTACAGAGCGCCATCACCGCATGCAAAATCGCCAGTTCCGAGGGCAAACTTGCCGTTGCTGGAATCGGATTGCAGACCAATGTAGTCTTTCGCTTCGGTAAATACAAGGCCAAGTGATCCTGATCCGCCAGTCGTGCTGTAGCCCACAGTAAGGACGCCGCCGACTTCGACGCCGAAATCGAATACCAAAGCGCTGGCGTTTCCAACAAGCGAGTTCCTGCCTGGGTAGGCTGAGACGATCGAGCCATCAACCAGAGACAAGACATTCACAGGTGATATCTTGCGTGCCTCTGGTGCGAAGATGTTCCCATCCCACGGTCCTGAAAAAGCTGGTTCGATGATGGTGCTGCATTGGGTGTCTCGCCAACAATTCTCTGCAGTGGCAATGGCTATAACTGCAAGAAGACAAGCTATGGTGAACATCTTGGCTGTCGACTGGTCACCAAGTGACCTTGATGGCCATCATGATGAACGACATGGTACCGCCTCATCTTTCTACAAAGCTGGCATGCACTTCTATTCGCTGCATGATCCACCGAAACATTTGGCCGGAAACTTAGTATGAGAGCAGTACACGAAAGGCATCTGTCAGCTGGATTACTCCGCTCCTAACCTTGAAGATCCATCCGTGGATGAAGTCATCCGGCTATACTGGTGTTGCCCCCGGCTCCGTTTCCATGGCTGGAATGCAGGTACCAGATAGCGTAAAAGCTGTAAAAACTGTGACTGTTTGATTATTCGCAGAGATTTCCTTGTTTCAGCGACCTACCCGTTAGCTTTCAGTATACAGTATCAGCCGGACCAGTTCTTACAAGAATCAAGAGAGCGTAGACTGGTGGCGGGCAATCAAGCTCGCTAAGCTCCCAGCCACAGGCCTGCCAAGCTTGACGCGTTTGATTCATGGAAAAACCGACGTGATCTGCATCGAAACATAAACACCACAAAGCGGGGATCACGAGTGTAGGTTTCACACGCGTACGCGAGAACGGGAGCTTTCGAGGTCATCATCTCGGCCATAGCTTCGCCGGACCGGCCATGGCATATTTCCCATGAAACCATTCTGCCATGACTTTCCCCGCAGGTTTGACTATGCCAATGCGAGTCGATAGTCGTCAAAAGGTCTAATATAGAGCCCTGGCTCATTGAACAACAGTAAACGCTTCTCGTCCCGAAATGCTACCCTGACGAGACAAGAGGACCATATCACGCCGACCACTCTGTTTTCCATCATGTCTCAACTTTCGGTCACGAGATTGCTCTCGCTGGGTATTGTTTCCCAGGCATTAGCACAACATGTCTCGTTCTCCAACAGCCATGGTCGACCCAGTTGTACTGTGCACCCTGGTACAACCAATGCGACCGATGACGTACCAGCCATACTCGAGGCATTCGGAAAGTGTGGCCATGGAGGAGACATCGTTTTCCCAGCCAACAAGAAGTATCACATCAACTCCCGACTGAACCCGGTGGTCAACGACGTGAACATTGATTGGAGAGGAGAGTGGGTGGTGAGTTTGTTTGTTAAAGTTTGAGCCAGCACACCGAATTACAACTGATGACATTTGCCCCATGTAGTTCTCTGAAGACCTCGAATATTGGCGGAATAACAACTATCACATCGAGTTCCAAAATCATGCTGCCGGATTCGTTCTGACCGGCGATCACATACGCATAGACGGTCATGGAACGGGTGGCATCGATGGCAACGGCCAGGTCTGGTACTGGGACGAGCGAAACGAGACTGAAAGTGCCACCGTGGGCGCAACCCGTCCAGGCAGACCTATGCCATTCATGCTCTGGAACGTTAGCGATGTCGATGTACGCAACTTCCACGTGGTACAGCCCCAGCTATGGGCCATCAATATGATGAACGCTACCAACATCGTCTTCGACAACATTTATGTAAACGCCACATCCCCGGAGGCACCCACCGGAAAGAACTGGGTTCAGAACACGGATGGCTTTAGTAGGTTGGGCATTGCGTTTCCAGAAAGTGACATTGCTGACTGTTTCCAACAGATACGATGGATACACGCAATGTCCGGCTGACAAATTTCGTCTACCAGGGTGGCGACGATTGTGTTGCCATCAAGCCACGCAGCCACGAAATCTCAGTTCGCAATGTCACTTGTGTGAGTGGCAACGGTATCGCCATCGGATCTCTAGGCCAATATCTCGAAGATTCCAGCGTCACCAATGTTGAGATCGATCAGGCCATGATCATCAAAGGCGGCGCTCAAGGCAACATTGGTAATGCCGTATACATCAAGACATGGGTTGGAGAGCTTGTCTCTGGCGGTGACCGAGATTACGAAAGCGATTTCCTGCCGCGCGGCGGAGGGTGGGGAGACGTTCGCAACATGCTCTTCAGCAATTTCACCGTGCATGGTGCGAAGAACGGAGGTGTCATTACTCAGAACAGTGGCGACAACGGAACAGCTGCAGGCACCTCGAATATGCTGGTCACCAATGTGGTGTTTGCAAACTTCACGGGCTATCTTGACAACAGAGAGACTACTGCCAGCGTAAGCTGTTCAGAGCGACAGCCTTGCTATAACATTGCATACGTAAACTACGATCTCAGGACTGCGGCGAACAGTACCAGCTTGGGCAAAGCTAAGTGCAAATGGACAGAGGAGGGAGGCGTGCATGGCGTCGAGTGTTAGACATTTCTCAATGGAAAGCATGGCATTGCGTCTCAATGTACCTAGTCGCACCACCACACCAACCATTCCTACATTGCGCATAGGCGCGAACTAGCGTACCAAGGAGAGACGCTGGAAGGAAGGTTCTATCTAGGTAGATGTTACCAAACCCCTTCGCTATTGTTTAGCAAGCTTCATGCATACTGCGTCAGCTCAGGTTGATTACTATTCAAACAAGCTATTGTACCGCGACGTATCGACTTTGAGCTTCGTATCGAGGCATACTGTAGCCAACTTTTCACACGTGCAACAGACACATTCTGCCTGTATCCGTGACAGGTGACACAACGATGCGGCATAAGCGAAGCACTACGGTACAAAGGTTTCTGACCAAGCGCAGTGCATCCTGTAGTTCGGTTGTCAATTCACGAAGCATGCTACAGGTGTAGCATAAAAGAGCTCGGTATGCCATGGACCATTCGAACTCACTAGGCTAACCCAAGATAAACCAACATCAACATCAACATCAAAGCAAGGGTATCACGAAATGAATTCAAAGCCTGTGATGGAGATGCTGGTGCGCAACAGGTCGGTATCCTTTTTCAGCCCCATACCGATGCAGTACCATCAACAAACAGCTCACTGTTCGCAGAGAGTTCGCTCGGAACCATGAGCCTTCGCCGCATATATTGAAGATGGCACCGAAGATACGCGCTTCTGGGGAAGGCGGGATTGTGATCTCATGCGCGGATCCGAGAGTGCCTTGCGACAAGATTTTGGGCTTTGACGAGGCTATCAGTATCAGAATCGATGACATTTATTGGGACGACCATTCTAATGTAACCATATAGATTCGGCCGTGGTCCGCAATGCTGGTGGTCGTGTCTCGGACGCTATGCGGACCATCGCGGTCATGCAAACCATCATCGACCCGAGCTGGATCGTTGTCATGCACCATACTGGTATGGCCTCTCTTCTCTTACCCCGATCCGATATCATCACACTGACACGCCTTAGACTGTGGCATGACCCATTATCACGACCCAATGGTCCGCAAAACACTGCTCAAGATCTCACCTTCCGAGAAGGAACAGATCGATTCAATGAGCTTCGGCGAGATAACTGGCTCGTGAGTTACAAATGTCTTGAACTTTCCTTCCTAGCTCAGCCTATTCACATTCATCACCAGGATCGAAGACAGTGTGCGCGAAGACATCGCTACTCTGCGGAAGTCGCCATTCATCAAACAAGGCACGCAGCTCGTTGGGTTGACCTATAATGTAGAGACGGGAGAGGTCGCGATGGTCGAGTGATGGGTTCCCAGCGTAGCGGGTCTAGTTTGGGCAAGCGCAGTTTCTGATGTTTAACGATAGCAGGCTATCAAGTGTCGAAGGGTAATGTCGCAAAACTTTAGTGCTCCATGAATTCGCCAAAGCCCACATACAAGCTGTTAGGTAAAATTACTCTTCGTTGGAGTCGTAGGCAACGTCGCTGTCTGAACTATCGTCGTCGGATCCACTCTCATCGTCGTCGCTCGCAGTTGCTGTATGCTCAGATCCAGCAGCAACCGGGCTTTCGGCCACCTGGGCCTCAAGGCTAGCCAGAATGGAAGTCAAACCTGCCTTCAGTTCAGGGCTTTTGGCATGCTCGATCCGAGACTTCATCTCGGCGATCTTCTCCTGCATCTCCCGCAATTTCTCGGCCTCCAGATCGTCACCGGAGTCCTCTTGCTTTGAGTCGTCCTCGGCGTCATCCTGGATCAAGCCATCGCCGAACGCCTGTCCGAATGCGTCTGCTAGTCCAGCATCTTTGATGGCGAAAACGACAGTCTCAATACCGGTCCACAATTCTTTCCGTCCCTTCTTAGACCTCTGCGCCTGCCTTCCACCAAGAAGCACCTTCTTCCACGCTGCCGCGATCTCGCCTACAGGATTGCCATAAGCACCACAGCCCCAAGCCCCAAGCACAACTTTCTTCACTGATTTCGACTGGAAGATGCGCATCACTGCTCGCATCTTTTCAATCACCAACTCCCTGTCTTTACTGCTGGAGTATGATACACGGCCTGTGATTTCGTCGACCGAGATGCTGGGAAAGCGCAGCATTCCAGCAGACACGCAGTCAACGAACCAACGATCTCTCTTCTCCAGATCTTCCGCCTCCGCATCCCTAAACACGAGTACGTCAGGTGTGTAGACGCCACCGACTTCTGGCAGCCGATAGAAGCTATCTGACAGGGACGGTAGTAACGTCGTGCGCATACACAGTGCCTCTTCTTGGCTGCTGGCACCGTTGAGAAACCCGCCACCGGGTGCGAGCATGGAGGCCATGTTTAATATACCGACTCTGGCGTTGCGATTGCTCAAATCATCTTTCCGCGTATTTGAGTCTTGTAATAGCTCGCGGGCGGCTGAGAGCGTATCTACGACTCGTAATTTGATGTCTGGTGCTGACTCTTCTGTATTTGCCGCCACCGCATGCATAGCTTTGCCTTTGGTCGATGTGGGTTGAAATTCCCGGGCCGGAGGCTGTGCGACCAGTTCTGCCGCATCTATGCCACGCTTTGCTCGTGGATGTGTTGTGAGCAAGGCGGGTATAACTTTGTTGATGGTGACTTTGGCCCTCTTTGCCCGGGCGTTTTTCTTGAATGCAGCTGGCGGCTGTCCGACAGACGGAACTTCTCGGCCCATGATTGTGTGTGCCTAGTGAAGAACAACTAGTCAGAATGATGTCGAGATGGTCAAAATGCCGTGTGATGGAAGAATAGCCTGAGGGTCAAGGCCCTAATTTGTGTGCAACGAGCCATCACTCATCAGGGTGTTGCGTTTGAAACTCCGTGCTCACCGGACCGCTAGTGTGCATGATCTGCCAATCAGGTTGGGTCTGAGCGATATACATATGCACATCGTGCTTAAAATCATAATCCCAAATAATCTACAATAGCTGCTCGGTTCGAATAATTGAAGTCGACCGTATACTGTTATACGCGACAAAAAGGACTCAACCCAAACCCTTACCCTAGTAAATTGATATACATGTATTTGCATTTCTCATTCATAGTTCACCTGGCCAATTGTTTCTACATGGCCGTGTTCGTGCTTGGACGACTGAGTAGATACATCATAAATGGTATGAAGACATTCAAAAGGTACGGTCGATTGTCTTTGTCACATTTGTTTGGGAAGTGGCCCACTCTGATTGGGGATTCTGGCGTCAATACTTGATTGATCAAATTCGGGTTTAAGCAGAATCACCAGCCAGGCAGTGAGGTAACGTAGAATCGTTGAGTCTCATTCGCAAGTGTTAATCTAGCTGAGCTTCACACTGCTAGCCTTACCACTTGACCTCATCCAGTCCATGCACTTCTCAGTCTCCTTCTGCATGATATCTGTAGCTCCCTCAATCAATCCAGTAAGACCCTTTGTTCCTGCATGCTTGGCCAGATACTCTCGGTAAGGGTCGTTGATGATATCGTTGATGTTACACTTCGAGATACCATGCGAGATGTTCTTCTGGAGCAGCTTTCCATCGTCAGTGCCGTACCATTCGGCGCCGGCACCGTGGAGCACAAGCTCAACGCGGCCCTTAGTCGAATCGCGGATGCTCTGGAGGCGATCGTATTGGAGTTGAGGGCCCTTCGGTCCATATTTGCCGTGCACGTTGCCGAAGGCGGGTGCCAGCCAGTCGATGCCTGTGGCGATGAACTCATCGGCCTGCTCGGGGGTGGTGAGGATGCCTTCCAGCTCTGCGGTGTCCTAGGAATGGCCGTCAGCACAATATTCCTTTACCTGTCTGACAGTAGGCAGGAATCGAAAAAGGAATACTCACAGCAACACCATCCTCTCCACCATTGATACGACCAGGCTCTGCCTCAGTGATAATGCCACGGGCGTGGCAGTACTCGGTAAGCTCCTTGGTCAATTGGAGGTTCTCATCCTTCTCGTAATGTGACATGTCTACCATCTACGACTTTGTCAGCGATCCGATCAGAAGGCCGTCAACTCAATTGGTACACTCACAATACCGTCAAAGCCTCCGAGGTCGGCCGCCCTCTTCACCATCTCTGGACTCTGGCAGTGATCCATGTGGACAGCGACAGGCACCTTTGCGTTCTTCGCCGCCTCTGCAGCAGCGTGAAGCAGGAGACCATCTGCGTACTCAATCGCCCAAGGGAACAGCTGTAAAATGACTGGTGAGTCCTTTGCTTCAGCGGCCCGTACACTGGCGATAATTCCCTCGACGTTGTACAAGCACATGGCTGGGACGGCCCAGCCGCCTGCTGCAGCAGCATCGACAATTGCCTTAGCACGGTTGTTGGTAGGCTTGGGCATGATGGGCAGTGGTAAAGATGCGGAAAAGGGCAATTACTGAGGACAGGAGATGGAGTTGGAAGGAATACTTTTGTTGAACAAACATGCTGAGCAGCCTAGAATACCCGAGGGCTAAATGTACAACACCTGTAACCATGACCAGGTCGGCTTTTGATGACCCGATTCATGTGGGTCGGAGGATACTGACTGGAGAGATGTCGGCCCGATGAGGCATCAGATAAGCTTGGGTATTGAAGATCACGTGATGCATTGGCTCCAGTAAATGCATCTCGAACTCATCAACATTACAGATGTTGCAATGATGATGCCTCATTATCAGCAACCTTTAAGAGTGTTATGGTTCTTGATTGCCCTTGGATTGGTTCCCATTGGGGGTTCGGTGCTCCTGCAGATTAACGTCACTGTAAGGGAAGCCGATCAGTAGGGGAACCCGATGACTCTAGGTATATCTCATACTGACACGCGTTACTCGGATCATGCACTGCGTAGAATGAGTCCTGTCTGCGTAGTGAACGGCTTCCCCTACAGTGACGTTACATGGAACGACATATAAACACGATCTCGACCCTCCGAACGCGAACAGTCGCCGATCAACATGCAGATCCTCAAAACGACATACCTCCTAACGACATAACGACGTTTGAAGTCTTAAAAGCCCAAACTCTTTCCAATCATGTTGAGCCATCTCAAATCAGGCCCAGTAATTGCGTTATTCGAGGACTGCTTTGTAGTACATACTCAACGTGATGCTAACGATCTCATTTTCGTACATCATCTGATCCGCCGGCTAGCCAGTATGTAGGGCGGCAATTGTGTGTAACACAGATGTATTAGATATGCATCACTGCGTTACACCCAGTAAAAGTGACCGCTCGCACGCGTACAGGCGCGTAGGTTGATGAACAAAAAGAGCCATCCTATCTGTCCTTTGCCCTCGCGTTACGCTCGACTCGAATCATCTCTCCTGTCGCTCTCGTATGGTGTACTAATATGAAACGTACAAGGAGCCAGGCTTTTTTACCCATGGAGACCTCCAAGTCGGAAACAGCGAGGTGTGTGTTCACAAGATCCTGCGCGAGAGACATGAGCTGACATGAAGCAGTTGGTACAACAGTTCCAAGTGGTCAGACCTGACCATCAAGCCTAGCAACGGCCGCAGGATCTTTGTACACAAGATGGTACTCTGCAGTCGCAATGAGTAGTTCAACAAGCTTTGCGGACTCAAGAGTAGATTCGCTGTCAGTATAGCCTGGCATCCTGTACTCGAACCCCATACTAACACCTTCACAGGAGAGCGACCAGGCCGAAATAGAGCTCAGGGAAGATGATCCGCATGCGGTCGAGGGCGTACTCCGCTACATCTATGGCTGTAAGATCGGGGATCATAGCCAGAAAACGTGGCAATACTGGCTCGATCTCTTTGAAACCGCCGACAAATACCTCGAGCCAAACTTGAGCTTGCAAGCTTCTGTCGGCTTCAGAAAGCCAGCCCTATGTGTAGAAAAGACGGACATCGATGTGATCTGTGTTATCCTTCAACCCTTGCAAGATACGGACAGATACGATTTCTTCGCAAGCTTCGCAGCCGGTCTGACAATGCGGTATCTGGGGCTGCTCGATAACAAGCAGTTTCGTGCCCAAGTGTACAGCTGCAAGCGAGTCGTGATCAAGATGGCCGAACGACTTAGCTTTGCTGTGGACCTTGAGCCAGTGGAGGTGGACTGTGATGTTCACGGCGAACATGAGTTGTACCAGAAGGATGATACTGGTAAGTACAGGATTAAGCATTGTTTCCACTGAGCTTGCTGTGTTTGTGTAATAGTAGGCTACCTAGCAGAGCCGTGAAAGAGATTCCATTCATGCTTCTCGCCTTCATGCTTGTGCGCATTGAACTATCTCCTCAAAGAGCGGTTTGTCACCAGGATGATGAGATGAACATGGCCCAGCCTCTTCTTCACCCCTTGTGGCTTCCACAGATAGTCGGTAGACTCCCATACAACAAATTCTCCAACTCAGATAAGCGAGACAAGGTCATGCTTGCAGCTCCAGGGTTTTCTAGCCCTGGTGATGTACGCCTAAGCAAGCCACAGGGCGCTTAGTTTGAGACTCATAACAGGCTCAATGTGCCACGCCACCAAAACTAACTTGTGAGGTGCTCGATACTTGAAGGGAATCCGCTTGATCCGGATTTTGCCAACGGTTTGGGTCAGCCCCTCAAATCCTCAAGTGTTTCGGGGGGTCGAAGAAGCGAGCCTCATCCCGAGGAAAAGTCCTTGGCGTGAGTCTGAGAAGTGATAATTCTCCAAATTTATTGCGTCTTCCAGAGCAGAGCAGATTGATGCCAGCGAAGACTTCGAGCGAACGACGTTATCGATGCAGGAACAAAGGATGAGAAAACCAAGACAATGTTGTCTGCGCCCAATCGACCCAAATGATACGAGGGTCAGCCCTTTTTGGAAGCCACAAGGCGCGTGCGGTTTGATTAGGTTTTCTGATGTCCAAAGAATGACCGCCGACTTCGCCTCGTGATGAGACACATTGGCCGTAACGGGTTCAGGTCCCGTAGTATGGGGGAACGTGGGGAAGGGAACATGACGGAGGGAACCAGTTAGCGTTACGTGTCGCCTTCGCTTGCCTTTGGGTCGGAGCATTAGCAGGCCTGCATGTGCATGGGAGTTGATGCGTTTACACGTCTTCAACATCGCGATCGCAGGCTGTCCGTCTCCACGCTGCTCGAGCCAGATCACAGAAAGACCTCGTTTGCGCCGCAAGAAAAGCAACGGGCCGACTGCCGGATGATGTTCGCAGGATTTTAGCTTGTCGTGGGCTTGATGATCTGGCTTTCGTTGTCCTGATTACTATCCTTGAACTGGAGCCGCTAGTCAGCAGCAACGCGCCATCCAAGTATGGCCTTATCGTCTAGTCCTGGTGGCGGGCTCTTGGCCATCCACAACGTCTGGTGGTAATCATACCATTATCGTGGTGCTCCATAGCAAGACAAGGTCTCGCGCTCTCCTCCACACCTCGGCGCTGTGTGGCGGGGAGAGCGATGGCGGCCATGCGGCCTCACGATACCGTGACGCGGTGAGCCTGCCAGTGGCGCTGCAAAGATCAGCGCGTGGTGCTACGCTGGCCTCATGGTAGCAATCCCATGGAAGCCATGGAAGCGTGGAAGCACTCCGGGTAGTCATATGTGCGTCTCGCCTGCCAGAGGGCTCGTCTGCACACCAGTCATCGGCCGTGCCGTGCGCCATCCGTCTCAATCCCCACCCAGGGCGCGTGATAGCTGGCCGGGGAGGGGTAAGATGATATTAGTACGGTAAGAGTAATGCGTTGCATGTTGAGACGATAGGGCAGGCGGTGACGAGAGGAACCTTATGCTTTTGCGCCCGTACCTTCGCCTCGTCTCATTCTTTACCCCGAAGCTGCATCGTAGTCCTGCCATGCACTGACAACAACCGTGCGATTGCGCAAAACCACCGCGAGCGGAAGGCATAGACTGATGGCTGAGGATATCCACATTCCCTCGCCCTCTGTCTTCCTGCGAGCCAGCCCCAGCCCACCTCGACCGCGAGACGACCAGCCGCCTGTGGCCAAGAACGCCCGCAGGTTGCCTTCGACCACCACCAAGAAGGCCCCTGTGCGCAAGCAGTCGACTGCTGCCGCTGCTGCTGATGGTCCGCCCAAGCCGAAGCAATCCAAGAGTCGTAATGGTACATTCTCAGCATCCCTGCTGGGCCTCTTCAACAGAGTCCAGGCTTATATATAGGAACAAAGACGTGCAAGGCGGACATGTACTGATTGGGACATTTTGCAGGCTGTGTAACGTGCAAGGCCAAACGACTGAAATGTGGCGAAGAGAAACCTGGATGTCAACAATGTGCGAAGCGCAAGGTTGAATGCGGAGGCTACAGGAAGGACTTCAAATGGCGGCCATTCGAGGAGACGAACGTCAAAGTGAACATCGACCGGCAGAAGCGAGGTGCGTATTGATGTACTGCCCTGATAGGACATCGTCTCCAGTAATGAGTAACACTGCTGACTACAACGCACATAGCCTCACCACCTCGCCAGACTACTAATGACAAAAGTACAAGGAAGGACTCTCTTGCGACATCCAGCGCTCCAGACTCACAGGCGCGACCTGCAAAGGCTGCCAAAAGCTCGGCGTCGTCAAGAGACAGTGGGATAGGTACCTTTGACGACAAAGAGACTGGGTCGCCTGAGACACAGCTTTCCCAACGACCAGCGGCTCGCCGTGCGACAACACATGAGGTGCGGAACGAAAGTCGGGCTATCTCGCCTATCGCAGAGGGTCACGAATTAGGACCTGCGACTGGTAGTGCACCAGATACGCCCTTATCTCCCTTATCTAAGGATGCCTCGAGTGTGCCGATCACCGGCATAAGCCCACGAGCTGTCTACCATAACCGCTCGCTGTCCGCCGGCGCCACTGTTCAAGGTTCGTTCGTTGCAGGGTCACCTACCTTGACGGAGATACTTGCACCGACGGCGGAGGTGAGCCTCGAAGATGGAGACTATGTGCCTTTCCAGATGCCTGAAGACTACCATTTGCCACTCGATGACTTCCCAGACATTGGACCTCTGCCAGATGACAATGACCTCCCTCATGGTGACATCGAGGAGATTCTGCGATCTGGTCAGGCCATTGACGACCCACAACTAGCATGGGCAGCACGATATATGGCACCGCTGCCTGACCAGGACGAGTCGCCTAACTCAGAAGGTGCTGTTGACACATGGAATGGCTTCATGTACAATCAACCTGTGTTCGCTGAGGATAGCCCCGAGATGCTCTCTCTTCGATTCGACCGATACACTTGCGGCATTCTTTCCGTTATGGACGGCCCAAACGAAAACCCTTGGAGGAATCTGATCTGGCCGCTGGCACTCAATTCTCCCGCCCTCTATCACGCCGTGCTGGCAATGACTTGTTATCACGGCTCTTCAGACTTCCCACGATTGCGTTTAGCAGGCCACGAACACAAATCAGCCAGTATACGCTACATTCAAGAAGGTATTAGAGATCACAGTATGACCGATCAGACTGCAATTGCGACTGCTTTAGCTCTCGGATTTTCTGAATCTTGGGATCAACACACTGCCACTGGCAACACACACATCAAAGGTGCGCAAGCTTTGGTCAAGCGAGCACTGGCCGACCATCGTGCGAACCCTCTTCAAGGAGAAGAATTGTCTCGTCTCAAATTCTTGTGCAACGCTTGGGTGTATATGGATGTCATTGCACGCTTGACATCCGTCGACAGCGACGAGTCCAACGACTTTGATAATACGTTCTTGTTCTCTCCGGATGCGCCGCAGATGATCATGGGCGAGAATGGTATTCCTGGCTTTGGTATCGACTTTGGCATGCCTATCGACGCTCGTGTCGATCCTCTGATGGGTTGCGCAGGAACGCTGTTCCCGCTTGTTGGCCGCGTGGCGAATCTTGTCCGCAAGGTGTGTCGATCGATGAAGACGTCTCCAGCTTTGATCAGCCAGGCCAATGATCTGAAAATCGCGCTTGAGACTTGGGACCCGCCCACATATATCGAACCCCCTGAGGATCCCACCGCCCAAGTCCAGCACATGTTGCAGACTGCCGAAGCTTACAGATGGGCAACTTTGCTCCACCTTCATTGTTCGGTCCCCGAATTACCCTCGTTGTCTTCAACTGAGCTCGCCGAGAAAGCTTTGAGCTATCTTGCCACAGTTCCACTCGCCAGCCGTACCGTCGTGGTGCAGATATATCCTCTAATGGTTGCTGGTTGCGAAGCCGTAACTTCAGAAGACCGACAATGGATCAGAGAACGCTGGCGTGCAATGGGACTGCGCATGCGCATCGGTGTGATTGACAAGTGTGCCCTCGTCACAGAAGAGGTTTGGCGCCGCAAAAATGCGTACGAGGCCCAGCCTGGTACGTCACGCAGACTTGTCGCAACATCCGAGCTGCAACCCGTCCGCCGCCACGGAGAACCGCTCAAGCGTACGCGCTCTGGCTTCGAGGACGCCGATCCGGGGCGTAAAGGCATGGTATACAGCTGGGTTGAAGGCGACGGTGCGCAATCGGGCGAATGCAGTGGCACTGGCTCGCCGGATTCGAACTCGAAAGCGGATGGCGAACGTTTCCCTCGCAGACCAAAGCCGTTGCCTTTGAACATTGGCAAGATGGATCCCGCGTACACAGTACGGGGTCATTTGCATTGGGTTGGTGTGATGTGGGATTGGGGTTGGGAAGGTAAGCATGCACTTTTCTCTCCACGTGGATGATGAGAGCCATCATGACTAACACAATCTCAGTTCTTCTTGGATGATGCGGCATCAAGGGAGTCTTGGGGCGATCCTTTCCTTGCGTGAAAGCACTTCCTCATGTCTCTGCCACAATATCTGAGGCGCAGGCATACGTAATGCTGCCATTACTTTCGCGTTTGCTAGTCATTTCGGCTATTGACCTTTTACAATGCTAACCAGGAGCATTGAAAACTATGCTTGTTTGGAGCATGAGAATGTCTTGCATGTCAAGTGGTGTTCTTGGGTGCCTTTTTCGTTCTTTGCTTTTACGCCTCTGTGCAATAACGATCATTGAGCGAGCGCTTTTTAGCGATTTCATGAAACAATGGGCAGGTTGGTATTAGTTCAGAGAATGACGGACACGAACTTTGATATTTCTGGCATCACCAGGTGGCTTCTGATACAGTAGACCTACGGCCATGCGATCAGTCATTCATACGTGGCTATTATTCATTTGACGACTTGAACCTGTTCATTTCACATCCCCTGGTGACAATGCAACGGTAAGCCACCCTGTATCTTTTGGCGTTTCTTATTGGGTCGTGACGCTTTTGAGTAGATGCCATAGTACTTCACAACGACTGAACAAATCGTAACAATGTATTCTCTCTTTGCCGCAGAGATCCGCATCGTCTTATCTCCCACCCTCCCAGGCGATCTCCAAACCACCAAACCGCGCCATCCCGATGCGGTAGCACAATGCGACCCCACACCAGGCGCACAACCACAGTCCACATCAGCTGTCAGAACCACCACCGCAAGCTCTCATGATAGGCGTATCGTATCTTTGGGCCCGACCCGGATGTCCTTGGCCTCTGACTTCAAAGCAAAAGGGACGTCTGACTTGCCGAACACGGCTACTTCTTGCGGGCAGACATCTGGTATCTCGCTCTCCGCTCGCATCGTTTGTTTGGAAGATGAGTATTCGTTTTATAGGTGAGGGGTAGCTCTGCTCTCTGCCTTTGCCATTGAGGGTTTCTCAAGAAGTGGTATATAAGCTGTAGGTTTTAGTATCATATACTCAGCTCCTTGTTCCTAGATCTTGATCGAAACTCGCAACATCACACCTCCATCAGCTACTCCATTTAACGCACCGACAAGCTTCCCAACTCTTTCAGCATAAAATCGACCTCGCACAAATCTAATAATACCATTTCCGCTTCACCAAATCAATCACAACCATGGCCCCGGTCTCCTTCGAATACTCCAAAGCGGCCCAAACATCTTTCAAGCCCCCTCTCATCGCCAACGAAAACGCTTTCCTCGGCGACGTCTTCACATCCGAGGGCAATGATCCCCAAGCGCCAATCTCAGCCGGCTTCTACCGTCTCGAAAAGGGTATGCCATTCGTTTCCCCGAGCTAAGGACGAACAACCATGACTGACCGGATGACTTCTCGTCCCTGCAGGCACTCCCCTTGTCTACGAGTACACATACCACGAGATGAAGATCATCGTCGACGGCAGCTTCGACATCTCGGACGAGACGGGCAAGAAAGTGCACGCGACTAAGGGCGATGTGTTTTACTTCCCCAAAGGATCTAAGATCACATTTGAGACGGACGACTTTGGGCTTGGATTTTTCGTTGGACAGAGGAAGGAGGGCGGTGCTTGAGAGCGAGCATTGGTGACGCAAATTATGAAGATTCAATACGCTCAATGTCGTGCATTGGTGAATAAAGTGGGTATACTACAAGTGGTTGAAGTTGAGCCTGGAACGCCGCTTCAAAGTGCAACTTCGTCAAACTCTCCCTTACCATCTTCTGCGGCAACTTTGGCTGCTTCCACTTCGGTTGTTTCTTCTTTGGTTGGCGTAGAAGGTCTCGGCTGGGTTTCTGCCTCCGCTTCCTCTCGGCCTTGCTCGATGGCCTTCGCAGTATCGTCAGACTCGTTGCCGTCATCGTATTCGTCGTCGTCACTGTAACCTTCTTGTTGAGGTCTGTGAGCGAGAGGTGTGCCAGTGATTGAGTGCGGGAGCTGAGAGGAGTTGCTTTCGCTTCTGGCTGGCGACGCCTCGCGTTGAGAATCAGAGTCAGGACTGCCCTTGGGTGGTGGCTGAGGTCGTTCCGAGGCTCCATCGTTTGTGAATGTGCGTTCACTGCGAGTAGGCCTCTCAGGTGTCGGAGGTGTATGTTCAATCCTTGGGCTTTCTCTTGCGGGAGCCGTGCTTACGCTGGACCGCTGAACCGTGCTCGAACCCATCTGCCTGAGCTTTGGGTCGGCGTCCAAGTAATAACCTCGTACACCCACAATCCGTCCCTCGCGCTCACAGCCCTTGATCCAATCCGGCACGACCACGGGAACATTCATCTCCACTGCCTTCTCCCATGCCTGTCCGCGTGGCTCGGTGCATACAAAGTGCGTGGTGTCGATGCGCACAGAGTCGGTGAACTTCGCACCGATACGGTTGACAGTCTCGGCAAGGCTTTCCTTGAGTTGGTTGGGCATCACACCAGGAGTGACCGTGATACCGGTGAGATTCTCCATGGTGTGCGTCTTCACGGTGAGGCGCTCGGAGCTGTATTGACCGGCCGATGTGCGCAACACAAGATGGAAAGTGTACTCGGTGTCCAAAGCCAGGCCAGAGATCTTTGTACTCAACTTATCCTTGGGAATGGCGCCTGCCTTGTTGCCATTGCGATAAAGGCTGAGACTGCGCAGTTCAGCCGTCGCGAGTTCGATAGGGTCCCACTCCAGCACAACACTGGTCTGAGTTGCGTTACGGCATCGAAGCACAGGAGCGGAAGGTGACTTTGTGCCAAAGGTGTTGTAGATGTCGGTTTGCAAGGCAGAGAACTTCTGGTCGGCAACGGTCTCGGCGTGCTGGTTACGAGCAACGTTGATGTCGACAATGCTACCAGAGTGGATGTCAGGCGGGAGGAGGATAGAGGGGAATTCGATCTACAAGAGCGTTGTGGTCAGCATTTCAATGAGGCCCAGTTACAGAATATGTCGTTCTTGCTTGTATCCTATGATACGCTCAGGGATAGATAGATGGAGGCGATGTAGCGCACTTACAAGACGTTTGTCTTCCGTAAGAAGCACGGCGACTCCAGCGTCGACCTTGCCGACAGTCAATGATACCAGCATGTTGAAGTTGTTGCTTTGTGCCAGAGTATCACGATGTTTACGCTGATCACAGCACTTCCAACGGTACGGAGGCCAGCTGGAGCTGTCGCGTGTATTGGCGAGCTGTGATTGGTGCGGGGAGCGCCGCCGCTAATTTTGAGCCAGAAGTATATATTACTCAGATCCCACGAATTCTGGTCGCCGTTCTTCCTTTCCCTACACTTTATGTACGCATGCTTTCTCGCGGGTACGATTCTATGTCAAGCGCTATCGAACATCACACACTCATGAAGCTGAAAGTTTGTCCAAGAGTTTGGCTTATACAGATTGAATAATCATGCGCCTGCGCCTCTTCTCACACGTGAGTTTGATAAGCAGCTGAAGCCATGGTGACTTCGATTTTGCGTCCTGTCTTACTTCTCCGATGTCTTCTAGCTGGCAGAGCTACCTGCGTTGTCCTTGATCTGAGCCTCTTGAGTATCGAGAGCCTTTTCAAGCTCCTCTTCTTGCTTCTTGCGCTGAGCGGTCAGCGGAGAGTCGCCGTCATTGGCGGCTGCATAGAGTCCCTTCATGATGTCGGGGAGGCCCGTGTTCGGCTCTTCGTACGGCTTTGGTTTGATATCGATGAAGATAGGCATGGTTTCTTGATGTTCAAACTGATCGGTGGGTGTGCCGTGAGGGCTTTTGGTGCTGACGATATCGAGAGGATGCATGGCGGTGCAGCTGTGGTATAGTAGCACTCATGTTCATCGAACGCCGTCTTTCTTTCTCGTCTTCAAGCGTCGGCATGTGTAACCGGATAAGACAAGCATCCGAAACAAAGGAAATTCCGTGGCGAGATCTTCCTCTCCATGGCATCACTTGCGCCTCGAAGAAGCCAAAAAACCGAGACAAAGAGATGCGGCCCTATCACGAGATTAAGGCAACGTCGAAAGTTATGCTACGGGAGCTCACTCATATAATGATGAAGCAATATTAGCCACTTTGGCCGTTTGCGTCACGTCGCGAGGAAGTGAGTCCTGGCGAGGATGTAGCAGGCTTGAGAACTGACTTCATTCTCGTGGCTGCCATGCCTTGTTACATCTTCAGCCAGGTGGCTCACTCTCCAGTCGACAGACCTTTACCTCCGGTCCTCCGGAAAATAAATGTACAGCTCTTGACTACTGCCACAATGTTGGTGTGACGCCTCAAAACAGTCAATGCATTATATGCTTTGTCTGCATTTGGTGAGAAGATGGGGCGTTGATCTGTATCAGAGATCGAACAACTCTATCAGGGCATCACTCGGACAAACCCGATAGCTATCTAACCTCCGGGTTGACAATACACCGAGCGCGGGAATAGAGCGACCCTTGGAATACCTTTGCAGAGTCGAGAAAGTGTGCGAGCCATATAACAACTATCTGGAACCCCCCAAGGATGAGCCGCACATATGTTGTGCAACTTGAACATGGTCAGCCTGACCACACATGCATTTCAGCTGTACGAACTTCAACCTGAAGGTATACTCCGAGGCGCTGAATGCAGATGGCCCGGCACATCCGCCTGGTCATTTTGCCAGCCTGTCAATTATTGTATGCATTTCTCAGCAATGCTTACTTCCCGTCAAGACGTGCTTGTGTTAATTGCTCTCGTGTGCCGAACGAGCCGTCTCGCCAGCATCCGCGCGATAAACATATATATATAAAGTGCATGGAGCTATCAAAGATTTGCGTTGGCATGCAGGAACGCTTAGCCGACGTGTCTCGCAATTTACTGCGTTGGTATCAGACCCTGTTGCTATCATGCTTGCGTGATTCGCTAGCAGGATGCGAGGTTTGCTTCCTGCACCCTATGCACCAGAAGATACACGTTTCTTTCCAAGCATTTTAACGGCGTCAAGCCCGAGATCAACGTGTTGCGCCGTTTCTCCTCCTTGGCTTGCTGTCATCACACACGTGGTCTCTAAACTCTTGCAACATCTGACTGCTCCTGCTCCTCTTCGGAATCCTCGCATGTCATGAATGACTGAATGACTGGAACGGAAGGTTTTCTCTCGCGCTCATAGCCGCCCGCTTCTTGCGGGTAAGAATCCAGATTGAACGTGCACCTATCTCGTGGCGCAGGGCCTCGACCACCTGGCCAGTCGTATCAATAAATCCCGACCTTGCGCCAAGACCAGATCAACCGCGGTGCTTTTCTACCTGGGGTCGTCCAGCGCTAGAAGCTAACAAGCCCTCCTCCTAAGCATGCGCCTCTACCAAGCACAACACCAC
The DNA here is from genome assembly GCA_023634325.1 of Cladosporium cucumerinum. Classification (NCBI taxonomy): domain Eukaryota; kingdom Fungi; phylum Ascomycota; class Dothideomycetes; order Cladosporiales; family Cladosporiaceae; genus Cladosporium; species Cladosporium cucumerinum. The sequence continues at coordinate 1,291,076 of JALDQA010000003.1, forward strand.
CCTACCGCCGTTGATTTGGGAGCATGCTTCGAGTAGTTTGTGTGGCAACACACATGGCATTGCTTAGCCCTCGCTCTCCTTTCGTCCAGGATGCCCACCGGAGCACCGAAGCTGCATTCACACCGTCTTAGCGTGCTTATATCGTTGCACCAACCTGGCTCAGCTTCACCTTTCCACCCGCTGGCCAAGACCGGGCGTTACTTGGCACCTATGGTTCATCACGGGTTCCACCACCCAACATCGCCTCTGCCAATCTGCTTAATTCGCTAAAGCATTGACGGCGCCGCCTTCCATATCGGCTAATAAAGTGGATTGAGCCTTTTCTCCAGATGGATCCCCCATGGGGGGTCGCGCTAGGCTCGCGCACGTTTCAACTACGTTGAGCTGCGCTCTGTCTGGCTCGTCCGGATGCCCTCACCCTTCCCTTGCAGTAAGAATCTGCAGCAAAAATACCTATCCTTGGCACCACATGCACGCCGCTTGTGCGAGGCGGGCGGCGAGGGTATCTCAGCTCGCTAGCAGCCTTTGGTCCGGTGGCAGATGAGATCGTATAAGATGTAGATCCATGTCCAGATCCCACCGCTGATAATCCTACTGTCCGCCCTCTGCAGTTTCTTCTTTCGGTGTCTTCGCATTTTCCACTCACCTTTGGTGGCAATAATTTGACATGGCGGACGTCAAGAACCCTCCCGCTATGCACAGCGAAGCTGTTAGCAACTCCGACATTGACGATGCTGAGAAAGCTGGAAGGAACTCCATTGCTGGAAGAAACTCCATCGCTGGAGGTCACAAGGAAAACCTGGAAGACCTCGAGGATCCTGATGCAGGCAAGACTGCAGAGGAGAGAGCTGCTATCGTAAGTGTTGCCGCATTCTTGTGCGAACTAAAATGTCAGTATTGACAGTCTTGCAGGACAAGAAGCTCGTGAGGAGAATCGATTTCTGGCTCATCCCGTGGCTTTGTTTGCTCTACTTGCTCAGTTTCCTTGGTAGGTTGCTTATGCTTCGCTCTGCGTATATCGTAGACAGACGCATCTCAAATATACACTGCTGACTGAGATCGACAGATCGCACAAACATCGGCAATGCTCGTCTGGCCGGGCTCGAGACCGACTTGAGCATGGGTGGTCACGACTACAATAACGCCTTGACGATTTTTTTCATCTCTTACGGTTTGGCTGAGCCTGCTACCAACGTCATGCTCAAGCGCCTTACACCCCGTGTCTTCTTCACTGGAATCATCCTCCTCTGGGGTCTGATCATGACTCTCATGGGCTTGGTCGAGAATTACGCAGCTCTTCTGGCCTGTAGATTCCTCCTTGGTCTCGCAGAGGCTGGTCTCTTCCCAGGTATGATGTCCTCACTCGAATGGCGCAACATTGCAAAGCTGACATTGTTCATAGGTGTGAACTACTACCTGTCCTGCTGGTACAAGCGCTCCGAGCTTGGTTTCCGCGCTGCCATCTTCTTCTCCGCTGCAGCATTGGCCGGCTCTTTCGGTGGTCTGCTCGCCGCTGCGATCGCGCTGATGGATGGCATTGGTGGCAAGGACGGTTGGGCTTGGATCTTCATCATCGAGGTAAGACATGCGCCGGCTCATCATTTTCACACCTTCCAACACAGGCAATAGGGTATCGCCACCATGTTCGTCGGCGGCTTCTGCTGGTGGATGGTCTTCGATTGGCCCGGCACCGCTCGCTTCCTCTCCCCAGAGGACCGCATTCGCGTCCGTCGTCGTCTCGCTGCCGACAACCAGTCCAACGCCGCTGAGGAGTACGATCGTCGCCACATTACTGCTGCCCTCAAAGACTGGAAGTGCTGGGGCTACGCCGTCATCTACATGGGATGCTTGATGCCCTTGTACGCTTTCTCTCTGTTCCTGCCCACCATCTTGGCTGGTATGGGCTACGCCGGTACCAAAGCGCAGCTTCTGTCGGTTCCTCCGTATGCTGTTGCAGCCACTATGACCATCATCGTTGGCTGGCTCGGAGACCGTACCCGCCAGAGAGGTATCCTCAACATGATCGTTGTGTCGATCGGCATCGCTGGGTTCCTCATGGTAAGCAGCATCGAAAAGCGATGACGTCCAAACTCATCACACAACGCTAACACTTTCGTGCAGTTGATCGCTTCAGACAACCCACACATTCAGTACGCAGGTACATTCCTCGGCGCTATTGGTATCTACCCAACTGTGTAAGTCGAAGCCAGCCCGACTATAATTCTGATCTTTATGCTAATCATGTCGCACACACACAGTCCCAACACCCTCTCCTGGTGCAGCAACAACATCGAAGGCGTCTACAAGCGTGGTGTTATCATCGGAATCGTTGTCGGCGCCGGCAACGTCAATGGTGTCGTCTCCTCCAACATCTTCCTCAAGAACGAGAAGCCAAGATACTACACCGGCCACGGCACCGTGCTCGCCTACATGTCGCTGTTCCTGCTGGGCGGCACTGTGTTCATGTGGACGGCGCTCAAGCGCGAGAACTCGAAGAGGCGGAGCGGCAAGAGGGACAACATGCATGCTGGCAAGACTGCGGATGAGATCTGGGTGGCGGGTGACAACAGACCTGACTTCATCTACTCTTTGTAGGTGGAGTGTGAGCTTGCTTGTTGGTTATGAGATGTGGTTTGTGGTATACCATAGAGCGTGTCAGATATTCATTCGCTTGAAATGAGAAGGATTGATTATGACACTTGCATCTTGGTAATCTTCATTGGTTCAAAAGACGGAGTAGTTGATAATGAACTCATATACCTGCGGATAATCATGGTTTGGAGCTCAAGTATTATTTCCTATTTCCAATGTTGTCTTTTGGAAAACCGTAGCCATGCCCGTCTCACAGCTACGCCTGGAGTGGCAAATCTGAGATAGGGTTTGATTGTCAGTACTTCCCAGCAACCAAAGCCGTAATGAGCGATCAAGTTACAAAACTCTACACATAGCATAACTCCTTGGACTGTCTCCCAACCCATGAACTGACGTCCAAATACGCTTTCTTACACAGGATCTCTTGTGGGTCAAACTCACATCACACCACGCCGCCGCGCACCAGAAAGCAGGGCAACCCGACGACCCTCCAAGACCCGTGGGTAAATAAGGTACAGTAGCCTAACATCCGTCAGATGAAGTTCGCGTGGCATTTCTCGACCACGAGCTGAGTGCCCGACGCCCCGACAGGCAAATCCAGCATTTTCTCGTTGCTGCCGATCGCGACCCTGGTCTTTTTGTGGGCCTCTGTCGAGATTAGACTTTGCACACGAACCTTCGCTCCAACGTCACTCTGTCGTGAGACCGCAGAACGTCCGGGAATTACTTCTGATCGTTGGCAACGATTGCGATGGCGAGGATGTGTTTCGTGGGCCAAACTGCACGTTGGTACTCGACTAGCCGGCCAGCAGTCATATCGGATCTTCCTTATCGGATGAGAACGCATCACAAAGACGCTGCTCCGGCATCACACGTGCGACAGCACCACATTACGCGCGTCCCATTGGCACTGCAAGCCGTCATCATGCCATTGCGGAACAGCACAGCGTCCAGATGTGACGCTGTCGTGATCCTGGGCTGACCACGACTCTCAGACCAAAATGGCGTACCAAATCTCGCACGCTCATGCGTCTTCGCTAGTCTTCTGTCCCTGACCCACTTTCCTTCCGCTGTTCTGTGGGACGAGCAGAGCCGCAAGTTCTCTTCCGGGCGGACTGTGTCGAATTTCTTGCATCATGGCAGCGCTTCCGCTATCGAAATGCCCTCCTGGACAGCTAGACAGCCCGTTGTGCAAGGCCGTTGGGCCTAAATTTTTTCCCATCCCTTGTTGCGCTAGTCATAACGATTCGCACTCTATCTCCACTCGCCTCTTGTGCTTTGGCATCAAGTTCGAGCTTTCGGAGAGTACAAGAACATAGACTTGCCATCCAATGTAGAGTTTGGTCAAGTACACCTTTCGCATCAAGTGCCTCTCTCGTCACAATTCCTTGTCCTCGTGGCAACAGGACTAGGCTCCTATAACTAACAATCATTCTATCGGATTTCATCGGATCGCTGCCAGCAAACCTTTTTCCAACATCTCCTGCCGTGACTTGGGTGCCGCGGGCAACAGTAACGTGTAGAAATGCCACCAAACGAGACTCGTCCTCAGCAGGGCGAACGCCTGCACACTATGGAAACTGTTCATGAAAGCAGTAGCAAACAAACAGACCCAAAACATCAACAAACCAACAGCAGACCGTCAGCACCCCGTAGGCCAACAGCGAAGAGCAGACCCACATACGCCAGCATGACACGACAGCCAACCTCAAACACCCTGCAAGAACACGGTCTCGCAGGCCCTCCTGCATACCAACAAAGACGGGATGATACTCACTACGACATAGGCTACGAAGAGGCCAATCCCTGGATGCAGCAAGAGGATGACGCCGGCTTCTCTCTAGCAGGCAACTTCCCACGAACAGTCCGATGGAGAACCAAGCGCCACAACACTGGCAGCCACGACAAAGTGCAAGCCGACCAGAGGGGCGAGACTGATACCGCCCCTCAAGTGCAAGGTGCTGAAGATCAAGCCAACGGCAACGATGACGATCCTGTTGACTATGCGAGCTCGATCGGCGAGGAGGAATCCATCAAGCGCCAGAAGTTCGAAGCTCGCCAGCAGGGCGGTCTCAGTTTGGCGGCTACACGTACAATGAGTCGCCAAGATGTGAATGCTCAATACCCGCGTAGCATTCGTCCTTTCAATTGGTGGGCGGGCTTCAGAATGAAATATCAACGCCCTTTGGCTGAATTTCTCGGCATGAGTGTATTTATGTTTTTAGGCGTTTCGGCGAACCTCAGTGTCTATGTCTCTGAAAAACAATCCGGCACTCAACAGACAGTATGGTGGACATGGGGCTTCGCCGTCATGATCGGCATCTACATCGCCGGTGGTTCTTCCGGCGCCTTCCTCAATCCTATGATCGTCATGGTCCTCGCAGTTTTCCGTGGATTCCCGGCGCGGCGCGTGCCAATGTACATTTTGGTACAGATCCTCGGCGCCTTCATCGGCTCGCTTCTTGCATTCGCCGTGTTCCGCGACAGCATTCTCAATCTCGATGGCGCCCTACTGCCCGAGACCACTGGCGTCAACTTCTACACCCAGCCGCAAGCAGACTACATCAGCGTACACACCGCATTCATCGTCGAGATGCTAGGCAGCGCAGTTATCGCCTGCACTATCCTCGCCCTCGGTGACTCCGGTAACTCGCCCCCTGGCGCCGGCATGCACGCCTTCATTATCGGCCTGCTCATTACCACAACCTGCATGGCCCTAGGCTGGATAACCCGCGGCTGCTTCAACCCAGCCCGTGATCTCGGCCCACGCCTCGCAGCCCTCGCAGTCGGATACCCGCTGCACTCATTCACCGACTGGGCCAATTTCTGGATCTGGGGCGCGTGGTGCGCACCTATGGTTGGCGGGCTCATAGGCGGCGTGGCCTACGACGCCTGCGTGTTCAAGGGCGGCGAGAGCCCCGTGAACTACAGCGGCGGGCTGTGGAAGAAGAAGGCCATGCATCGCGAAGGCGACTTCTTCGCACACGTTATGCGCAATCCTGCGAAAGCCGAGGACATCGACCGCCGGCTTGAGAGCGGCGAGCTGCAGACTGTTGAAAGTAACGCGGCGCACGAGAATGATATGCCGTCTGCGAGCAGTGGGCAGGAGCGGTAACGCTCAGTCTCGGGTTCTAGGTCTGCTGAGAGTCGCAAGCAGGACGATATGAAAGACGCGTATCTTGCGAGTCGCTTCAATCGAACGGAATAGGCGGTAAAAGCCTTTTCCATTCGTCCTCCAGGAAGGACGCTCGGTTTTCTGTTCTCATTTTTTTTTTCATCTTTCGCACTATTATTTCAAGCAAGACGCTGGCTAGAATCCATTATGGCGAGCGAGGCGTTTACTGGCGAAGGGCAACAGCAGCAACAGAAAGGGCCCTGAGGATGTTGGGCTAAGAGGACAACAGTACTCCATTTGCCATCTTTAGACTTTCCATAAATTTTCCTAGTTGTCACGACTCGAATTCGAACTGCGGCAATATTTTCTCTCTTTAACTCCTTCCGGCTTCACGTATCACTTAGCCGCCATGTCTGCTAATTTGCTTAGGTTCATGGATGCCTATCGAATCATGAAGGGAGTTTGGATAATCCCACCTGCCTCAAGTCATGCTAGTGTCAAAAAGCAGAGTCGCTCAGTCGCTCAGTCGCGCAGTCTCTACACGTCAGCCAAGCGATTCTCTCCACTAGCTAATCCATGCAATTACGCCAGACTCGAATCGCTGCTCATACTTCCAATCCCAAAGCCTTCCAATCGCTTGCTAACAGAAATTCAAAACTCGTCAAAAGTCATACTCATCATCATGTCTCGTCAGCTCTCATAGCCAGGCGGCATTTCAATCACTCTACAGCCGGCGGTCCGCTCTATTCGAAACCAAAATATTTTCTACTGCCAGACTTCTAATCCGAGCGGTGACCACGGGTATCGTCTTCGCTGTCGTAGCGGTGGCGATCGTTTTTCTCTCTGCGAGAGGTAGCGCGACGATCATCGTGGCGTCTGTAATACGGTGTAAGCATGGGACTTCGTAACGGGGTGCAAAAAAAAAGGAAACTGGAGGATGCAATCGCAACCGGTTGGGCTTTTAATGCGATGCAGGCTTGATCGGGCAAGCATGTGTTGAATCGTCTTACCCAGAGATCTGCTTCCAGCTGCTTGAGAGTGGATCTGCGCGCTGTGGCGGGCCAGGCGGTGGTGGCGAGATTGTTGCACCGTAAGCTCTGGGGTCCACGAACCTTTGACTGCCTTTGCGAGTGTCAGCATTCATCTAGTCACACACTTGACAGCCGTCGATTGGCGATCATCATAAGCTGATATCTACATGAATGATACTGCTTCCTTGAAAATGACCGGGCGCTCGAGAAGAAAAGCCAAGTTCGATGTATCGAGCAAATTATTACTTACCGTGGGACTTCTCATAATCATGGTGCGGACGACTCTCGCTACGTGTGCGGCGAGGCGGCGCAGCTCCCCCATCAGAAGAGGGAGAGTGCGAAGGTACGTACAAGTCGCGCCTGTGTGACTGCAAAGGCTGATTGGGATCCAGATAGCCACGCGCATTGACAGGGGAATCCACGGGTGAGTACCCATGGGGGCTGGCCAGAGGTGCACCCGGGACGACATTAGGCTGCATCGGAGATATTGAAGCTGCTGGCGGCGGAGAAAATGCATTTGGAGCTCCTCGAGGATATGGCGCCCCAGCTCCATAGATGTTAGCATATGGGACGTAGCTGACCGCGACAGATCCTGGAACAGGTGCAGCGACCGGCACGACGGGAGGCGAGGCGACTGGAGTGTATCGTTGGGCTTGCTGAGCAAACGCTGCTGCGGAACCAGCACTTGCGGCAGCTGCGGCGACGGAGGCACGTTTGCTGGTAGAGTTGACGTTTGGATTAGGATACTGCGATGGTCTGTGGCGGCCGGCGGGTGATATGCCTGGCGCATGACTGTGTTTTGCGCCATTGGGTCGAGAAAAGCCGTCGTCGTAGCCGTAGCGATCGTTGTCGCCGTAAGTTCTGCGTCGAGAGTGTCTGCGCTCTCTCTCATCTTCTTCGGAGTCGGAGTCGGCGCCTCCATCATACGAGGAGCGGCTTCGCTCATGCCTCCTGTGTCTCTCTGCCCGGTCTTCGCGGTCGGCGTCCTCGTCGTAGCGGCGGCGCCGATCCTCATGCTCGCCGCTGTGCCTGCGGCGGCGCGATCGGTCACGCCTGTGGCTTTGGCTGCGACGTTTCTCGTCTTTCTCGTGTTGCTTGCGTTCCTTTTCTTTGTAAAAGCCTCCAGGTACCTTTTCGAACCAGCTGTCGGGGATCTTGTCTGCGCCGTACATGATACCGCGCAAGACGAGCTTCTCCATCTTGGGCTACAGGTATGTGTTGATTTGTGGCCGCCTGTCTGGTGAGAAGTTACAGTTGCAGTGTCGCGTGTTTGCGTTTGATATTTTGTTAGCTCGCGGCGTGTGGCGGAGTTGTTGCTGCAGGTTGACGCAGTTCGCACAGCAAAGCGTCGCAAACCACGCAGGCACGGTCCCCGATATTGGCTTCACTTGCGATTGCTTCACGTGCTCTTCACGTGTCTTGAAATGTTTGCGAGGCAAGAGTGAGGCGAGGAACGCTGCGCTCGACGCGTGATATACAGCGGATGGGCTTACATGCACACAAAATATTCAAAGTGGCTTCGTCATTCCCGGTTTACACGGGCGCACAGTCAAACGGCGCGCCTATCTCACTAACATGACCTTCACTGTCATTCCCGGCATCGCGGCAAATCGTGTTCGGCGCTGAGTGGCAATCGGTGCAGCAGTGCACAGGGCTGCATGCCAATCGACGTGGCCGGCGCAGGGTCACGAGGGCCGAGGGCTGGCGATTTTGGCGATCGAACAAACGCTGACGTCGTTGTGCATTTTTGGCTCAAGCCACAAAGAGGCTCTTCCCCTTACTCCTTGTACAACGAGTCTAATCAAGGTCACACGTACGACCTTGTTTCAACTGATGCTTGTGGAAGCCCAAGATTCATGTTCCCTCATGGAACTGCTGAAGTATCGCGGTCCTGGCTTCGGACATAAGTGTGCAGCCATTATCAAGGACTGCGCCGACACTGATGCAGACCATGGCTAAAACTGAGAGTGGTTGAGAGTCGTGAAATCACATCAACACACAATAATGTCCAGAAAACCATGGCTAGATTGTTTTTCTACCCAACAGCGAACGCCCAGCATCGCTGGTAAAATCTAAAACCACGACCTAAACTCCACTTCCACCAGACCGTATCTCCCCAAGAGAGCCTTACGACTCTACTAGTTAATGCCGTTGTTCCACTTAACACACTGGATCCTCCTGGAATCGCCAGACCTCTCGTTGAGGTTCACGCAAGGGTTGTCGGTGTCATTCTCCCAGCTGCCCAGCACATCGCCCGTGCAGACACCGCCGTTCTTGGACTTGCCGCTGTAGAAGTACCAGGGTCCAGAGGCGAAGTAGACGGAGTTGCTGGTATCATCCATGGTCACATCGACGTTGTAGTTGCTGTGGTGTTCGTAGGAGGCGGTGCCTTGAGCACTGTTCGAGGGGAGGATGTTAGTGAGATGGCACGAGGGAGCATTGGCAGAGATTGCAGGATGAGCTTACCAGTTGCCGCTGCTGAACTCGTTGGCTTTACGAAGGGCGCGAGGGAAGAGGGGCGTTGCGGAGACGGCTGCGCTCAAGGCGACGATGGTTGCGAAGAATGATGTGGCGTGCATGGTGATTGGTTTGAGAGCGAGGTTCTGATGTTCGGGTTGATTGAGATAGTGCTGACTGTGTGCTGGAGTTGATGAGATTCTTTGGTTGTTGTTGTTGCTGATGGTTAAAAGTTCTGGGAGGCCTTGCTCTCTACTTTTATATACACGCTCTCCATCATAGCCGTGCGTGGCTACAAAGTGAAGCTGCTTTTCCAAGCCCTCGCGTTCTGAGACGCGGGAGGTCGAAGCGTAGCATCCTGCAGGATGGATGAGGGTATTCTGGTGTGTTGGTGTTGCGAATCCAGAATAGAAGTCGAAAGCCTGCGCAGCCCAAATCCATGATTCAGTCCTTGCTGCGGCTCTGGCTTTGACTTTCATTAAAAGCACATCTGGAGACGGCTTCAAGCATGGCTGTGATGCAAGCCAATGGTGGCAACATGTAAGCCGTCAACCCTTCCAAAGCAGTGTATCGTTTACACATTTACTTTCTTACATTGGCATGTATACATTGAATAACGCGTATATTCACACATGCAAACACTTCATGAATGTTTATGCTTCTTCATTCGAGATGTCAGAATCAGGGTTCATCTGCGGAGGCTTAGCAGTAATTCCTGTCTCAATCCGGGCTAGCGTTGTTTTCGCGATCTATTCTAGGAACTCTTATACGGGTTTCCCTGTAACATGAGAGGGCTTAGCTATTTCGTGATGTGTTGGTTATTTCCACGATGTGTTGGCTACCCCACAACCATGCTGATTATTTCCCGTCTGTTGGGTTTATTGCCGTCTAGATGACGAGGCCTGATGTCTCAATGGCTGCATCTGCGTTTACATCTGGAGCACTGAACAATGTTCCGAGCGAGAAGGATTCCTGTGATTTTGGCGACGGGGCGTCGGAGAAATTGCAAGGTATGATCATCCTCGTGACCAATCAAACAAGGTCAAAGTGGCACAACCCCTGTTGGCAAATACGAACTGGGCAACGGGAAGCGTCCCTTCGATTGCAGCATCAAGATTCATGTTATGATTGCAACCGCCGAACACAGCACGAGTGCTCTGGAGTTTGTGTTCCATGTTGCACTGCAGCAATGATTCGGCGCATCGTTGCTGCTTCCAGCTCCGTCACTTGGCAAGTTGGAGCAAACGAGATCTAATTTTTACTACATTAAGTGTACATTGCCGGCTATCTCGGTGGATCTTTTAACAGCCAAATGCAGATACACTGCGTATGACAAAGCATACAGATCCAATCAAGTCAAGATTATTTTCAACTCAAGCGGATACTTTCATGGCGCTATAAGAAGTATAGGCTTGGTCTCGTATGCTATTGTAGCAACCACTGCAGGACCACGCAAGCTGCCAACACAGTAGCCCCGGCTTGGCTTGCAATCTTCACACCTGCACCAGTAAACTCTTCCTGGCCAGTAGGAGCAGCAGGTTGTGTCGCATTGGACGAACTGTTCGATGATGGGAAGGCCAGGGTCGAACCAGACGCCATCGCCGCTTGGCTTGTAGAAGCGGCAGTCACAACAGTGACGCTAGATGTCGTGACTGAAGTGGGAGTCGACGCCTCAGTCTGGCCGGTGGTCTCTGAAGATGACAGTGTCGACGAGGCAGACGCGGAGGTGTCCGCTGTCGCGGATGCTAAAGAAGCTCCTGCAGAGGGACTGAATATCGCAGTAAGCCCACAGTCCTCAGCAGCAGCTCCGACCTGGTCGCCGTAGTAGCGTAGGATATTGTATGTGTTGGCGCATTCTTCACAGTTTGAGAGGAGGTCAGTCCAAGTGGAGTTGTTGCAGTTTTCGGCGCTTGCGTCGAGGATGGTGTAGCCTGGTACGTTGTCAGAGAGTATTTCAATGTGTGTCTGTCGTCCAAGCGACTTACCACAGTCAGCATGGCACTGATACTGAGCTCCAGAAGTGCTTTCCTGTCGTTTAAGAAGAACTTTGAGAGTGAACTCGGAGTCTTCGACGGCTACGGCTAGCGTGCTTGCCACGAAGGCGAAGATTGTCAATGCAGATACCATAGTGTAGCGATGTGAGGAATGATGGCTTTTAGGGATGCTGAACGCTTGCTACTTCAGAGTTCCATGTTGCCGATATATACCTACGACCAAGTGACCGTGCCGCTCGAGCGAGGGCTCAACGCCTCTCGTTGCAGAGCACCGTGATCGGCGAGGCTACTAGTAACAGTACATGGTCCACGGTATCCGCACTCTGTAACCGAGTTGCCAATGTCTTGGGGAGGCAGGAAGAAGTAGGTGGGACAGACTATTGGAAGCAAAATCTGATTAGATTGGTCACACGAGCCATCTGATAAGATTATCAGGCCACAATCTTGCTTGGCGTGCAGGTCTAACGCGAAGCTAGGCGCGACCGGGACTAGATTGTCGGACGTTCCACTACATTCTCGCCCTCATGCTGCGCAGTACGCCTAGGCTCATGTTTGCTTGCCAACTCTCTCATAGGTCTTCGACGAAGTGAACAAAGAGATGAGACATATAGCTCGTCTGTTTACTATCTCCGTTTCTGACCGAGCTCTCCCAAGAAACAACCGAGTTGTCAGCCGGGGCCTTGCAACCGACACATTTGAGCATATGGGCGCAAAGATACCGACTGTAGAACACTGCGATATCAGGTGGGGTCAATAACTCGGCTACATCTGCGCGGAGCTCGGCACGACACCCTCTCACTCTGTCTATGCAAGGTTGTGCCATTGAGAGCGTTTACCAAGCGGTGGATGCCGAACCATCGCACACAAGAGCAACTTCGGCCATTAACCGCTCAGAACAACCGTTATCGGAACCACACATGCCTCGCATTCTCAGGGCATACTTAGCCTTTCCTGGTGATCGCTGCTCGGCGGACATGTGATTGCGCAGAAATCGACGTGAAGTTCGCTAACCTGCTCAGACTGACACAAGTGACCCTACATGTATATGTACACAGCATGGACTCTGGCTTAGCATTTCGCGGCTATCGACATCTCCCCCTCCCTTCTGCTACCCGTCCTTCACTCTCATCTCATCATCTGGAAGTCTAGAGCGCCTTTTGACGATCGCGCTTTCTTCTAGCAATTCAATCATGCTTCGCTTCTGGCGTTACGCACTTATTGGCGTCTTCTCAACATGCGCACTGGTACAAGCAGTTGGTGAGGATGATAACGATCCGACAATGGGCCCTGCGGCCTTCATGTGGCCATCCGATCGACCATGGTCGGCAGCTGTCGACAACACCGCGCCATGCGGGTCAAGCGCTGGTGTTGGCAATAGAACGAAATATCCATTATGTACGTCTCAGATGCAGTCCTTCTCATCGGCAAGCCTAGCTACATGAATACTGACACAATCTCTATTTAGCGAACGGAAGACTCGCACTGGTTCTGAGAGACGACATTTCGAAGCTCCACGTCAGTGTAGCATACAACAATGGTACGGACGACTTGTTGGTGAAGAAACCCCGCACCGTCGCAGCAGGGCTAATTTTATAACAGACCCTGTAGAGTCAGACTTTGCAGACATAGCCGGGCCGGGACCTGTCGGCGACCTTGATCCTGGTCACAGCTGCCTCCCAGTGCCAAATCCCCCATCAGATGTCACTGAGGGCAGCAATGCGACCTTTAGACTTTGGTATGAGGCATCTCCCGAAGAAGAGGGAGGTCGCACGGAGGACTACTACGCCTGTGCGGACGTGACCTTCGTCGCTGTCGAAGCTTTCACGGAATCCATCCCCTGCTTCAATGTGACCGAGGAAGAGCCCAGAATCTCCACGGACCCCAACGTCAATGTTACCTTGACCAGCTCCGGCAGTGAGAGTTCGACATCAGACTCTTTGTCTGCATCAGAGGTCGCATCTCACGTTGCAGATGCCACAGACGTTGACGAAGGAAAGAACAGTGGCCTGTCAAAAGGCGGCATTGCTGGAGTTGTCATAGGCTGCGTCGCCGCCGTGGCTCTGATCATCGCGTCGATTGTCTTCTTCATACGGTACCGGAGGGCTAACTCCGAAGCTCGCAGGGCCAAGGAAGCGGCTGTGAGCAAGTTCGACATCGAGCTTGCGCCCTCGGCTGCCTCTCGCTCAGAGGAGAGGCCAAGAGAGTAGTGCTGATGCGTGGCGATGGATCGAAGACTCCCTGTATCTGGTACACCATGAAGCCATGTCCTGTGGCTCTGGAGATCCAGAGTATGATCCTCTTCTCGGAGGAAAGGGAGGATGGTTCCGTGATGGGGAGTTTGACTTAATTTTTATCAAGGTACTGTCCTTACCTTACGCTGAGCGTGGTCGACGTCTGACTGTTGATGTTTGGTAATTGTGCTACATGACGGCTTCACTGCCCGGCAAGAATTACACAGATCCTCACGCTCCCAATCAATACAGGCAGTTGTTTCCGAATATGCCCACTCCTCAAGAATTATTCATGGTGCCCCATTGCTGTTGATCGTCCTAGCTGGTCCGCAAGGCTGTGACCTGCAGTGTGGATAGCCTTGCGCCCCGCGGACACGAATAGCACCTCGACCCAGTTCTGCATTGTGGCTTCTGTGGTGAGCGAAAGCAGGCTGAATCTTCTACTTACTCGATGCTCGAGCCGACATACACCGAACCATTCCAATGGCGGATTCATTGAATGAGTATCGGCTCGATGCTACACAATTGACAACAAATACAGTGCATCTGCTTTCTGGATCAAAAGGACCTCTTGTCCTGTGTCTTTCGTACCGGCCACGACGGCATTCGGTAAATAAGGCTGTGTATAAAAACACCGACGGTTGTAGTATCGACCGCAGCCTTGTAAGACGCAAGCATGCACTCCGCCATCATAGATGCACTACGAGTCACATGTTCCCCCGAAGAACACCGCTCGATAAGCACGTTTAGCTCGTAGTAGCAGGAATTTCGGTGGGTCTGGTAGTTGACCATCAGATGTTCAAGATTGTGTGGCTAACTTGCGCTAGGGGGAGATATTTCGTAGATCTCAAATGGTGATTGGAAGAGATGTTTCTACTATCGTGGTAGATCTAAGTGCCCGCCTCACTGAGAACCTTATAACGGTCGGTGATGTCGTCGGACATCTCATAAGCCATCTAAGAGCCGCAATACATCTAATAAAGAGTTGGCTTGCATACAGCCAAGCCATCGCAAGTCCGTGCGATAATCATATCTTACTCGCAGGTGCATTGTTGCCGACGCGATCTTCCTGCTGATGCCTCCAATGGACGCGAGTACCGGGCCAGACTCATCCGCCGCTTTACAGATCTGTTGGCCGTAGTGAGCTGAAACCTCACGACGCTCCCATATACCTCATGGCGTTTCACACCAACTGACTGGAATGCTGTGCACACTCAGAAATGCGTATGGGCGAGGCTCGCTATTCCTGGAACCAACTTGCCGTCTGCATGGCCCCTCATGACTACGACGCCATGAGCGCAGCAGTTCCTCAAGCAGTCTTCTGCGATAAGAGCACGGTCGACAGACTCCCTGCTGAGAACATGGGATAACATCACGAAGGATGGCTTTGACTTCGACGACTTTACGTTCCCGCTCTTCAACGTCTCACTTGATATAGACATCGAAAGTACTCCAGATGTCTCACTACAGTTCAGTTTCGAGGAGATGGAGCTCTTCATGCAGGTCAGGACTATGGTGGCGGCCGACACAACGCTCACCATCCCACTCTATGACTCTTCGAGATTGGCCGAAGTCGCACTCGGTACTGTAGATGTTGGCCTCGGTGTGTTCTTTACCGTTGATCTCATCCTGAGCGTTGAACGTCCGCTCGACATTACCAGTGGCGTTCACCTCAAGCTCGACGATGGGGTCTCTTTCGTCATCGACCTC
Source organism: Cladosporium cucumerinum (assembly GCA_023634325.1). Classification (NCBI taxonomy): domain Eukaryota; kingdom Fungi; phylum Ascomycota; class Dothideomycetes; order Cladosporiales; family Cladosporiaceae; genus Cladosporium; species Cladosporium cucumerinum. The sequence goes on from JALDQA010000003.1 coordinate 1,306,206, forward strand.
TTTGGCGACAAGGCTTCGGACATTACCGTGTAAGTCCAGACCGGCACAGTCGTAGAGAGCAGAGCTAACGTCTTCATCACTAGCAACGGAGGGCAATTTGAGTTCCTTCCGGTCACCGTCGGAGCTGATGGAGCCTCCATCTCCGCCATTCTACGTGTGAGCGCACATGCAGGCTTGAAAATTGGTGTTCCCGAATTTGAAGCTGGTCTTGAGGTAGCTGTCGTCGCAGATGTCGCAAAGATCGTGACCAACATCACGGCCATGCTCAATGACGCAGAGTGCAAACTTCCTATGGCCCAAGAGTACTCCATGGCGCTGGGTGCCGTCGCCGGAGCATCGATCGTCGTTTTCGACGCCACGTACGGACCAGTAGCTGCAACCTTCACACCGATTTGGTACACAACAGTGACAGGCATGTGTGCCAGCGAAGCACGAACAACACCTGTCTTGAGTCCGACCCCAACCTCACAGGCCCGAGGAAGAAGAGATGATCTCGAGACGACAGTCCTCACCACCGAGATCACACAGACTGATGTTGGCTGCCCGCAAAGCTTTGGTCCCAATTGCCCAATCTCCCTACGTTCTACAACACAGTATACAGAGACGCGGAGCCTGGCCACTGCCACCCCCTCAGGAGAAGACGTGGCATTCCCTATCACGGTTCGCGATACCGTTTCGTCCATGGAAGCTTCCGGTTCGAATATTCAGAAGATAATGTCGTCGTCAGGCAGTCCTACTTCTTATGTTGAATCGCCGCCAACTTCGACTTCCAGTAGCGGGTCTAGTGGCACGGATCGTGATAAGGAAAGCGGCGGGAGTCATGGAGCTACCTGCAATGTGGCGCTGCCCGTTACCTCTAGCTTGCTGGTTTTGCTTGCCATTACGGGCTTTAAGTTGTAAGCCTGGGTGTATGATACACGACAGACTTCAGAATGAGTGACCCCTGCATTAAGAGATCATGAAAAGGTGCCTCATTTGGGCTTGATGGTATGCGGGTGTGGACAGACTGAAGCAATTTGGTCACGCTGCATAGCCACTCAAGCAATGCTTTAAACGCCTTAACTGAGCCACTATTGGCTGATGAGCAAGTATCTAAGCCTCTCAGAATCAAAAGAAAGGATGAAGATGGTTTCCAAGCTGGCAAAAGTATTAGCAAAAGACATACAACAGGCGGGATTCCCAGATGGTCACCCACTCTAGTACTAGTCGCCCGGTTCAGTGCTTATGTATGGCAGAGCGGACGGGATGCCCAGTTCTCACTGACTTATGGTCGTATGTGTCTCTGTAATATTGAATGTCGTACATGGATATGGATCAATTATGGCCCAACACCGCTCTTGAAGATCAGAAATCCAAGCTGCTTAGACAGACATCTCACGTGTCTCAATCTACAGCTCTTCGGCTCCGTGCCACCAAATCGAAACACTTTTACATTATTCTGGGGGATCCGATAGTGTATCAACAGCTTCTTCTTTTTTCGTGTAACGATCCACCGATTCTTGAAGTTGTGGGTGCGAGCTTCTGTGGCGAGTGGTTCCCATTTCCGAGGGCGTTGACCCGGTAGCGGCGGGTACTGAGATGCTAAAGTACATTTTTGCTACGAGATATCTTGGGTAAGGGATGCTTTTAATACCAGAAGAGAATATGACCAGTTTTTCCGCAAACTTCACGAGAGCACCTTTCCAACAAAAGATGTATGTACATCCTTCATACATGTTGCGTCAAGCCACCGCGTCACCGGTAGCGTGAAGACCCGCAAAAGCCGACACTCTGAAAGTCTCACGATTTAACTTCAAAGTCTGCACTGTCGCTGGACCAGCATGGCAAGCAGTACGGACTTTGAAGCTATGTAGTGAGTGGCTGAAGGTCCGCAAAAGCCGATAGGCCGAGAGCAAAGAGCTCTCAATATTGTCCAAGGGGTCTGAAGGATTCATCAAACAGCATCTGTATGTCGTCAATGTACATACCATAGAATCCATAAAGGACACCCAGTTCCCTATAGACAGGCCTGTATACATCTAAACACATCATTCAACCAGCCCCAAAAGACACTGAATTTGTGATCACATCACCATGGCTTCTCTGGCATCCAAGACCACGCTCATCCTCTCCATCGGCACCAGCCTAGTCGCCTCGGGTGGCATCTTATCGCTCACATTCTTCGATATCCCGATCCTCGCCTCACAACCAGCTTCACGTTCCTTACCAAGTGTTCGCTGGCTCTTTTCGAGAGGATCTCACATCTTCCCAACAGCCGCTGTGCTATCGACCTCTGGCTTTGCCTGGCTAGCTTATTCCGCCATCCCAGCGAGCATTCGACTCGCCGAGTTGCTGAGTGGAAACAGCATTGCGAGAAGCAAAGTTTTGGGCTATGCCGCCGCCAGTCTATTGAGCTTGAGCATCGGACCCGTGACTACTTACCTTATGATTCCAACAAACTTCCGATTGATAGAATTGAACGAGAGGTTGGGTGGTGCAAAGAGTTCTCGCTCTGCCGAGCTGGGTGACAAGGGTGGGAGAAGCGCAGAAGAGTCGGTTTATGGGAAGAATCAGACGGGGCAATTCAGTGATTTGAATCAGTTCACTGATGTTGGTGGGCCTTCGGAGAAGACTGGAAGAGAGAGTTCGGCGCAAGAGGACGCGGAGGTCAGAGGGTTGTTGGAGAAATTTGGAAGACTAAATGCGCTGAGAGGAGTCCTTATCGGACTTGGTGGTATTGTTGGATTGGCAACAGCACTGGCTTGACGAGGTAATCACGGTCGAAATATTGCAGGTGAAGTTGCAGAGACCATCATTCAATTGATCAATACTAGAATACATCTGGCTATCGGAATATTCTTTCCTCTACACTCCACTCTCGCCCCAGACTTTCAGTGCCAGCAAACAGCCACGGCTGAGAGGACAGCGGAGAGGAGAGTCAATTCTTTCAGTGTGCCACCCCATCTTTTCTATTACAACCTCGACCAAGGACCCCACTCCAATCCGTATTAGAAGCCATTTGTTCCGGTGGATATAATGCTCAATAAGACATTGCGTGTGGCATGAGCAAGAATGCTGATCAATCTTCACAACGCTGAATATTAAGCGAAGCTTTCGGACGAAGCTTATTCGCGGCTAAAGAGCCTGGTTTCAACACGGAGGCAGTGTTCCATCTAAGCCATGTTACCCTTGGGCGGTCTGGGCTACAGGCACAACCTTACCGACAAGCTTAAGACGACAGATCAGCAGTACCGTTCCTCTTCTGCTAGTATCCGCCTTCCTGTAATATACTAGCATTCGGGGAAACTGGAGAAGTGATCCACATTAGAAGACGCTTCTTTTGGCCAGTCCCAATGTTCCTCTTGCGGCGTGATAACGACTCTGAGTTGCATCTGTTTCCGAGAGGCTGGCACCATGCCTCATCAATATAACCCGCAGCGTCTACTGCAACCACGGCAGCACGGCTAATCCAGTGCTACTGTAATGGTGGCCACGTATATAATGAATGTGCTCCATTGCTAGGCCGTTGATCTCACTTCTTACCAGAGTTGCTTCTGACAATCTGTGGACAATCTTTGTCACTCGCCAACATGTCACTCCGAACTTCCTTCAACTTACTACTGTCTGCCGCTGCGGTGGGCATCGCAGCACAGTACTGCGATCTGCCAGCATCCCCTCAGTGGGCCTCAACACCTGATGCACCGCTTGCGCTTCCTATGCACAACTGGACCTCTCTCAAGGACTTCACTTATGTCCCATATGAAGGGAAACACCTTGTGTACGGCAGCAGAGTCAACAACAGCACTTATGGCTCTATGAACTTCGGCCTTTTCAAGGACTGGTCCGACATGGCCACAGCTAGCCAGAATGAAATGGAGAGCTCGACTGTTGCACCAACCCTTTTCTACTTCGCACCCAAAAACATCTGGGTACTTTGTTACCAATGGGGCCCCACTGCGTTCAGTTACAGGACCTCTAATGACCCTACTGATCCTAAAAGGTAATTCCCTCACAGAGAGCCTGAGGATCACAAGACTAACATCGACCGACATACAGCTGGGGTGAAGCGCAACCACTCTACACTGGAGGTGCGACCGATGCGCCATATGGGCCAATCGATCAAACTGTCATTGCAGACGACAAGAACATGTATATATTCTTCGCTGGTGACAATGGCGACGTCTATCGCTCGATCATGCCACTCGGAGACTTCCCAGGCAGCTTTGGAAATGTCTCGGAAACGATTCTTACAGATACCGTGGAGAACCTCTTCGAGGTTGTCCAAGTTTACAAGCTCAAGGGCCAGAGCAAGTGGCTGATGATTGGTAGGTCTGAGCGAGGACATTGTCTTCCGCCTGTTGGGAACGTACTGACATTCTCGTAGTCGAATGCCAGGGGAAAGTCGGACGTTACTTCCGATCTTTCACTGCAACCGACCTCAGCGGCAAATTCACAGAGCTATAGGGACTAGAAAGCAACCCCTTCGCGGGCAAGTCTAACACCAATGTCTCTTGGTCCGACGATCTCAGCCATGGCGACCTCATCCGTAGCACCAATGACCAGACATTCGAAGTGAGTGATCGAATGCACCACTTCGCAGCCACTTGGGGTACAAAATGACTCTTTTTTCTTTTTAGATCGATCCTTGTAACCTGCAGCTACTTTACCAGGGTCACGCGAACTGGACCGGCCCCTACAATGATATCCCCTACCGCCCTGGTCTCCTGACTCTCCAGAACCCAGCACCCGTGCAGGGTGGCAGTAACAGCAGCACGACTCTGAACACTACGACGAGCACTTCTCGCAGCACTACCCACACCACGTCCAACAAGACCACCAAGACTACTAAGACTACCAAGACTACCAAGTCAACCAAGACGACCAAATCCACCAAGACACCCAGACCCACCACGATTCGAACTAGTGTACCAAAGCCGAAATACCATTAGTGGTGTGGCCAAGATAGTCAGGCCACTGGTACGAAGTGTTGACAATCGCAGTCATAAATTTGGAGCATAAATCCGCATACAGCTTCGATGCGTGTTCGTCCAGTGGCTGGAAAACTGCTATGAATGCATATAGACATGAAAATATGAGCTTTCTTACCGTGTGGAACATTGAAGTGAGGTTGGCAACGAGCTTCAGTAGTTTGCAGACTAGCACTTGTCATGATGAAATTCATGCAAAATGATCGCTTCCATCATCCCGTCGTGTCTTCTTTCGAGGTCGCGGTCACAAATCCCACATCGTTACATTTCGATGTGTATACAAGCCAAGCAAAAAATGAAACTGCGTGAATACCCGCCTTGTTACTCAAGAAGCAATATGCAAAGGTAGATCGACTACCAGACCTGAATGATGTTGAATGCGTTTGCAAGATTATCTTTGGGTTCCATCGAGGGCACTAACCCTAACCCTAGAAAAAGGGTATTCTTGCACAGACGTGTATCTTTTCCACTTCTAGATCTAATACTCTACCTTTAACTGTAATGCGATACTGTGGAATTCGTCCCTTGCTGAGGAAGGTACATGTTGAACCATAATGCAGACTATACAGTATGTATTTATGTACACCCGTCTCCTCCTCGATGACCTCAGCGGCTATGCACCATTTTGAAAAGAAGCCCTTGTCTTCTTGAATGCTTACTGGCTAGGTGTGCGCGCTAAATGAACATCAGGCCACCACACATTCGCTTGCACGCAAGTCACACAAGATCCACGATTGTCGAGCGACGCCAATGTCGTCAGGTCTGAATCTGCAAAGATAACTACTGCACTCATCACTGTATCAGGCTGGTGAGCCGCTGCTATATAGTGCCGCCCCGCTACCGAGATGAAACTCGCGTACAAATCTGGAGACGAGATTCAGATCGATCGTGATGATCGGGTTGGAGGCCGTGCCGTGTTCATGCAAGGAACAGGCCTGCAGAAATCTCGCAAAACCCCTCCCAGCTCCGGTGGCCAAAGCATCATCGACACCATTCGACAGGGCGGAACAAGTGCAACGGTTTCGCCATGTGAACGACCACGGGGACGTCGGATTCGCCCATGGTTTGGACCGGCGATCTCTCTGCAAGCAGCGCCAAACAGAACTAAACGCATCCTTCATGAATTCGGGCAGCAATGGAGCAAGGCATCAACACAAAGTTTTGTAATTGAATATTCTGGCTCTGAGAGATGCTATCGCCACTAGCACTCACCCTGGTCAAATTGTGCGCAGACTTCCCGCGTCCACTATGCTGGGACGACTTCGATACGTCACGAATGTGTGATAGAGCAGTGGATTCTGCACCTTCGCAAATGCGGTGCGCCGCCGCATACGGATCTCTTGCCGAAGCACTCTTGACTCTATAATAGCTGTGGGGTCTGTCACTTGGGGTATGAGGTTCTCACTCTTCGCCACATCCTGCAATTTTCATCTATCTTCTCTCTGGGGGACTATACGGCTCTGGTTCTACTGTTCGGCAGCACCGCCGTAATCATCAAGGGCAGGCGCTTTGCTATAATTTCCAACATGTCCGAGGTTCATTCATACATGGGCCTTCGAGGTCCAGCGCTGGCCAGTGTCATTGGTACAACCGCTGGACTCGCGTTCTTCTTATTTGGCTACGACCAAGGAGATCTCGCTGGCATCCTCACGATACCATCCTTCCGCCGACAGTTCCCACAGACCGACACGATTGGCCGCCCTGATGATTACAATGCCGCAAATCTACAAGGCATTACCGTAGGCATCTGGAACCTGGGATGCTTCTTCTCCGCCATCCTCACAATCATGATCGGCGACAAGCTTGGTCGCAAGAAGACGATGTTGATGGGCCTGACCTTCCTTGCGATTGGAGAGATCATTCAAGCAGCCTCTTTCAGCTGGCCACAGTTCTTGGTAGGACGCGCAATCGCTGGCTGGGGAAATGGCTTCAATACAGCTACGGTACCTGCATGGCAGGCCGAGTGCACAAAAGCCCATCGCCGCGGTACCTTGCTTATGGTCACAGCTGGCACTTTCATCGCTGCCGGCCTCGCCTTTAGCTACTGGATGGACTTTGCGTTTTCCTGGCTGGATCCCTCTTCGGCGGCGTGGCGCGTCCCAATTGCGATCCAATTGATCTTCCTTCTGGCAGCTGCAGCGCTCTTGATAGTGATGCCAGAGTCACCACGCTGGTTGATCCTGACTGGACGGGAGGAGGAGGCCCTGAAGGTGCTCTCCGCTCTCAACGATCTACCCAAAGACAGCCACGATGTTCGACAGGAGTTCTTACAGATCAAGGACGCTGTCATCGAGATGTCAAAAGGCAGCTTCGGATCTGCTTTCACGATGGGCGACTACCGACATGTTCACAGGACTTCCTTGGCTGTCTTGTTGCAGGTATTCCAGCAAATGACAGGCATCAACCTTATCACACAGTTCCTGGCCCTTATATTCATCCAACAGTACGAATATTCGGGCTGGGTAGCACGGCTACTCGCTGCCGCGGTAGGCACTGAATTCCTGATGGCCTCTGCCATTCCAGTCGTTGGTATTGATCGCTTCTGGGGTCGACGAAGTCTGATGATGTTTGGCGCAACTGGTATGTGTGTTAGCATGGTGATATTATCAACCATGCTATGGCTACAGAGCACTGCGGGAAACATCGTCAGTACTGTCTTCATCTTCGTGTACTGCACTTTCTTCTCCATCGGCTGGCAGGGAATGGCCTGGCTGTACCAAGTCGAAATCGTGCCGCTGAGGATTCGAGGACCGGCAAACGCAATGTCAACAGCCGCCAACTGGTTAGTCAATTACGCGGTCGTTCAGATCACCCCTGTGGCCTTCCACAATATCGGCTACCGCACCTTCATTATCTTCGCCGTCTTCAACTTCTTCATCGTCCCCGTCATCTACTTCTTCTACCCAGAAACTGGCTTCCGCAGCCTGGAGGAAGTCGACGTTATCTTCTACAACGCCAACCAGCAGCCTAAGCCCTGGTTCAACGTCCGCAAGATCGCGGCCAACGAACCGTTGTGGTACAACAAGGGCAACAGCTCCGGCGAGGCATTCAACTACGAAGAGACCGAATGGCACAAGAAGCATCTCCGCTTCAGTGACGAGGTTAAGACCAGCGAAGGAGAGACCATGAATCTACGCAACGATGACAGCAGCCCAGGCGGTAGGGGCACCAACCATGGCAAGAAGCATTCAGAGGGAAGTACAACGAGCGAGGACGGCATTCTCCAGCATCAGCCTGCACCGGAGGCAGAGCTCGACGCTAGTGGCCCTTGGCCCAATGCTGGGGCTCTCTCACATTCAGAAGTTGCACCTGGCCCGCATGTCCCAAGGCTGAGTGCTTCGCGCGATGACAGGCCCGCTGGAATGGGCTACTAGATATGACTGCGCTATGATTTCCTTTCTCCTCACAACAGGACCGGTCCTCACTAAAGGCGACAGCACTGGGATTTTCTTCAATTTCAACGGTACTGTAATATATGTTATGTATGAGCACACACACACACACACACATATAAATTGTTGAGCGAAATCCCCATTCAACTCGAGAAGTCTCCGTGGCACAGCAGTGGCATAGCGATCTCATTGGTGAGAACAAGCACCTAATTACTATTGGGCGAGCCACCTGCTTTGTCCACTCACCAGGGCTGTACATCAGCTATCGCCACACCAAGCGAGCTGTCAGCCTGTCCAAAGTACAACCACCATTTGCCCTTAAACTGCACCAGACCCTCAGCGAACACCACTCTGTCGACTTGACCCTCTGTCTGCTCCGGCGTACTAGGCCAGAGGAATGGCCTTTCGAGCCTCGCCACCGGTCCGTCCGAAAGCTCCGGCTGGTATGTTCCTCCGACAACTGGGTTCTCAATGCTGGTATTGACGGTAGGACGGAAAGATCCAGTGGGATCGATGAGCATCTGGCCCACTGAGTACTGACCTTGCGGGTAGCCGACTCGACCCGTTGTCATGGCATTATAAATGAGCAGCCAGGTGCCGTAGCGAGTCTTGATTGGCGCCGGGCCGGGTTCAAGGAGTCGATTCTCCCAAGGATGCACTGGTGCGGCAAAAGGCTGTGTAGCGGGCAAAGTGGTCCAGTTGAGGAGATCAGGTGAAGTGGCGTGGTAGAGGGATGAATCACCCCTATAATAGTCAGTAACAGATAAGGTCCATAGCAATCATCGGTGTACTCACCAGTACATATGATACAACCCATCAATCTTCTCATTCGTGATTGCCCCAGACTTGGAATGATTCAGCCTTGGTCCCGGGACGTCTATATCGCTAAACGCCACATCCTGCCAATACGGGAACAGCGGCGGATGCTTCGTCCAGTTCAGCAGATCTGTCGATGTAGCGATACACAACTGCGGCGATGTGAGGTTGTATGCAGTGTATGTGAGATAAAATGTGCCGTTGACGCGGATGATTCGAGGGTCTTCGGTGCCGCCGCCGGCCTCCCATGTTTCTGTGGCATAAAGGATGGGTCTGTTTAGCCGTTCGAAATTGATGCCATCTATGCTCCAAGCGAGGCCTACGCTGCTGACTAGAGACTCGTTCTGTGCTCTGTACAGCAGAAAGATCGTCTCGTTCAGAACGATGGCGGTAGGGTTGTAGAGGAAAGCACTCTCAAAGTTGTTGGCTGGATTGGGAGAAAGGATTGGATTATTGGCGTATTGGTTGAATGGCAAGATCGGGAAGTAAGGTGGAATATAATCAGGATCGCCTTCAACTGTATCCGAGTTGATGTCGAACGGCAGGCTGTCTGCCGATGAGACGTTTTGGGCAGCTGCTGCTCGAACAAGCAGCAACACGAGAGAGATTAACCGCATGCTTAGATCGCGGAATATGTTCGAAAGACCCACGTGTCTCGCCAATTAATTCTTGTCTTTATATACATGCTCGTTTGAAGGAGCCCAGCAAAGCCATGGCATGACGTGAGAAACAACAGCCACAAAAGTCAAACATGTATTCCCCGCTCGTATGTCGAGCGTCTTGCCCTTCTCTTATTGATTAAGCGAACCACATCTGGCACACGTTCTCGTCTGTGGTTTAAGCTTTCCATCGGTCTCGGTGCCTGGCATGCGTGCACATGGTATCACCAGGGACATGAACATTACTATTCCAGATCATGTTTTTGAGGGTTGACTTAGGAATTGAGATGAGGACTGCATCTCATGGGATCCAACAGGGCTATCTCACGACAAGCCTCATGGCGCTCCTTTCTCATTTTCCTTACCCTTCAGCAACAACCGCCTAGTCTCATACTTCTTCATCTCCACCTCCTCCGGGAACTCCTCTCTCCAATCCTCCCGTCCCCCCAAATACCTAAACACAACCCTCGAATCCAAATCTCTACACTCCGGATCCTCACTCGTCTTTTCATAAACCCTCAGCCCTTCATCCCCAAGCGCCAGCTTCACCCCAACACTCTTCGCCGCCTCCACCGCAAGCCCGAAATCCTTGTTCATCAACTGCACCCTAAACCCACCCTGGTACCCTTTACTCGCCGGCGCATCCGGGCTCAGGCCAGGCACTGGGCACCAATCGTCGCAAATCGCCGACTGCGCGGTCGAAGTGTGAAAAACGTTCGCCAGGACGCGCGGGTCCATGCCGGATGCGATGCCGATGTTCATGGCCTCGCTGACGGCGATGGCGATCAGGCCGCTGCAGTAGTTGTTGCATAGCTTTGCTGTGAGACCCAGTGAAGGTCCGCCGCAGGGGAAGATGTTGCCGCCCACGAGGCTGAGGAGGGCTGTGAGGAGGGCGATGTTGGGGTCTGAGGGCGCGCAGCCGAGCATTAGTGTTAGCGAGCCATTTTGGGCGCCGAGAGCGCCACCAGAGACAGGGGCGTCGTAGAAGGAGGCTTTAGGGTGGTGGGTGGCGACTGTGTTGCGGATGGAGAGGGAGGTTTCGGTGTCGATTGTGCTGCAATCGATGAGGATTTTGGTGCCGAGGTTGCTTGCGAGGACGCCTTTGGTTTCGGTTAGGTAGACGGCGCGGACGTGACTGCCCTCAGGGACCATTGAGATGATGATGTCCTTTCCGTGGTATCAGTCAGTGGTTCAGATCAAACGATCGCATGCAAAGCTGTCATACGGAATTATCAGCCACGTCCTTCGAGCTGCTGCAAGCATGTACCCTTCCTTGTCCATCTCGGACGAGCTGATCAATCGAGTCTTGGACGACATCGTATACATAGAATTGTGTATTGTCTTTCATCTTTGCCAGTAGGTTCCGAACCATGGGCATGCCCATGATCCCAAGGCCGATCCAGCCAACATTCCTAGGCAAATCGACCATCGTGTTTTTGATTAACAGAACGGCCGACCTATTGTTAGACTCTAACGATGCGTGCGTGTGATCTATTCAAATGCGACACTTCGAACATTTCCCGGGCAATAATAATATCATTGCGGGGTATTGTAGATCCGGCGGGGTATGCGGTTTTGGGTCAGATATACCTTCACGATGTGACGTACATTCGTCTGCGTACGAAGCCTAGACGGTATGTATATTATTTGTTCCCATTTATTCATCACCTTCGTCATCGTCATCTATTTGCATCGGATCATCCTGACTCTCTCCACTTGGATCCCTCCTTGTGGTTGTGCTGCGCGTTCCGCGAGGCGTCTCAACAGCCTTGACAATCGCTTCGCCTTCCTCTGGACTCAGTACGTTGTCAAGGATATCGTGCGCGGCCTCGACAACTTCTGTCTCGATGCCAGCTTCGAAGACAAGCTGCTCACTGAAAGCAACACGTGACATGCTGATGAGAAAAGCATGATATCCGCCACGTTCCACTTCAAGCTTGCTGGTGAGGTCGATTGATTCGTCGAATGTGCGAAGGATGTGATGCAGAACGCGGACAGTTGTGTTGATAGTCGCAATGGTCAGATCATGCAACGTCGGCTGCTGATCATCGTCCTCGCTGCTGCTACCACGGCGGTGCCGGCAGGTATGGGGACGGATTTTGTACAGTTGCCCGACTTGGCCATGTAGAAATTTGACCAATTTGGCGATTGCAAATCGGTGTTTTGCGAGCAGCTGTCCACCGTGGTCTGTGAGACACATTTTCTTGAAGGCGTTCAGGGTCTCCATTCGTAGCTCCGCAAGCTCCTCATCAGTATACGACTGTTCGCCTTTGGGGGCCCGTGGTGTTTCAAAAAGCCAGGTGGCCAGCCTGTCCACAGTTGTCTGCTCCTGCTGTCCTTGTTGCGAGGCATCGCTGCTGATTGCTCCAAAGGTGGCGTCCAGTATTGAAGTTGACAGAATCTGCATGGCTTGGACAATGCGAGGGAGGGGCTGCACCTTGTTTAGCATGAGAAGAGAGCCTTTGAAGTGTATGTGCTGCCAAAACGTCTCAAGTCGTTCAGAGCTGAGAGCCGCAGACTGGTTGATGAAGTGCAGAAAGTCAACGACTTCGTCCACATCCACTTTGGCGGCCATGTCGTCTTGAGCCTTGTGGTCGAAAGTGGCAGAGAATGACGCGTGTTGCGACTGAATTGCTGGCGTCACCACCAAATCGATGGATTGCAGACAGATTGGCACTGCGTCTTCTACCAACTTGGACACATGTGAGGAGAGTTCGAAGTAAAGAGCAGCACGGAGCATATCTACGATAAGTGCCAAGGGCTCGTATGTCTTCTCATGTATACAAGACGACCACAAGCCAAGCAGCGTGTATGAAACCTTGAGAGGCATGTAGTCTGTTCCTGGACGTCGCAACGGTGAAGAAACTCCATCGAAGAAGATAGAGGCCAAGGATCGTGCTGGATTCGAAGGAAAGTTGTGTTTGGTGAACAACTCGATTGTACGATCGTCGCTTCCCGCTCTCTTGTGGTTGAGCATGCGTTGTAAGAAATCGTGTTGGTCTCGTGCGTCTGTCGAGCCGTGGTCGACATTCAAAGGGATATCTGGTGAGATCAATTGCTCCCCGCTGACTTCCCGTGACGGCTTTGGAGGCGGCATGAAAGACAGTGCAGGCAATGGACTGTCTTGTGCAGATCGCTTTCGCTTCGCTCCAGCCGTTGGAGTCTGGTCTTTCGACCTTCCTCTACTGCGGCTAGGGCTGACCATATGGACCTCACTGTCGTCGAAGCCGTCCCCAGGTCCTTGCTTCCTTTTCCGAGGTGTGTCCTTCTCTTTTATTTGCTTTGACTTGCTCGATCCAACCGTCCTCTTCACCCTATCCGCTTCCTGCGCCAAATCATGTTGCAGGAATCGGTTATCCGTCTCCATCTTTTCTCGCTGCTTGCGCATAGCCTCCAGCTCAGCCTTCTGCTTGGCCGCCTCTTCGGCATGCAATTTCTGCATGACACTTAGCCGCCGCTCATACTCCTTCGCAGCCTTCTCTTCTTTCGCTCGCACAATGGAGATCTCTCCTTGCTTGGTCGCAGCAGCCCTTCGGGCTTCCTGTTCCAAACGTTGTAACCGTGTCTGCTCTGCCTCCAGTTGCGCAATTCGAGCCATAAGCTTCGCCGTTTCAGAATCGTTGCGAGGCTTGTGCTGCAAATGAGGTGCATGTTCCCATTTCTGCGCACCTGCACCCATCTCGGCATCGGCCGCAGCGAACGCAGCAGCGGTTTCTGGATCGATAGAGCGCGAAGCCATCCGTGAAGTTGGGCGAGAGCGGGGCCTTGCAGATGGGCCGGAGGCAGGGTGGATGACCATACTTGGCTCGTCGAGGTCTATCACATTCTCCTCGTCGAAACCATATTCATCCGAGGAAGGCGGAGCGGGCGCATTGGGGCCTGCGAGTCTGGCCTGCGACGCAGAAGGCATGTCTGGCTGCTGGCGTCTTGGAGGCCGCCATGCCAGGTTCCTAGTGGAAGTTTGCGAGCGGTACAGACTGGATGCATTATGTGCTTGTTTCCTCAGGTTTATGGCAGGCGGCGGAGCCTGGCTGGCCTTCTGCCGCTGTGTAGAGGAGATGGCATGTTGTTCGAGCTCGAGAAGGGTGTTGTCCGGGATGTCGTCGAGATCATCATCCAGGAACATGTCGTCCTCCATCTTTGCGGTGCGCTGGCGCCGTGCACATCACCATGCTTGTTGCGCGTCGCGTCCTCCTTCACGTGTCAGTCAACAATGATGATGATGATGATGATGATGATGATGACTATGGCGTGCATTGGTGCTGGCTGACTATGTCGATCGGCGGCGCATCAGAGTTGGACTAGTGAGAGCAAGCCTGGAAGCCTACGAGCTTCACAGGCGCCTGCCAAGTGCCCTGGTCGTGCTTGCCTGTGTCACGTCATCGTACAGCAGCAGAGAAGACAGACTGGAAATCATCCTCCCATACTGTACCACTCTTGCTCGCCACCTGGCACATCCACATCGGTCGCGCGCGCATTTCGCTCCTTCATACACCTCTCTGTCGAAGGCTCTGTTTACGCCACCGACATGCGCTCGTCCATTACGTAGCCTACCACCACTCACCACCACCTCCTCTCAGGGGCGCCTCGCTTTCGGATCAACGCGCTTAGCCAGCAGCTTCCGCGTACCCCATACCCAGACGAGCACCGCAGATCGTGCGAAGTCTAAAGGACACAAGACGTCCTCGAAAAATATCCACGCGAGCGCTGTTTCAACAGTGCCACCCACCATACCGCAACCATGACCAAGCCCAAAAAGGACATCAAGTTCCAACACCGCGATCGTCGCATGAGTCGAGGCAGCATGTCCGACTCGCCCACAGAAGAGCGCAGCCTCACGAGCCCAAATGGCAACAACTCAAAGAGCCCTACCAGGAATGGCAACGCGGCCAAGCAGAACAGCGCAGACGCCGCGGCTGGCTGGGCGACCGACGACGAGAAGGTGCCTGTCAAGGAGCTGTCTGAACACGAGAAAAAGAAGCAGACTTTCATCACACGCGCGATCTGGACTCTTGTCATGATCGCCTTCTTCTTCGGATCGATGTTCGCCGGCCACATCTATATGCTCATCATCGTGACCGCCGTGCAGATTATTAGCTACAAGGAGGTCATTGCGATTGCAAACGTGCCGTCGAGAGCACGCAGTCTGCGATTCACCAAAACTCTCAACTGGTACTTCCTCGGATCCACCATGTACTTCTTGTACGGCGAGAGTGTGATCTACTACTTCAAGCACATCGTCCTGGTGGACAAGGTCCTTTTGCCGTTCGCGACACACCATAGGTTCATCTCTTTTATGCTTTACGTCATGGGTGAGTTTTCTGCTACATGGCACAAAACAAATGATTCAAAACAACAACTAACATGCCCCAGGCTTCGTCTTCTTCGTTGGCTCGCTTCAGAAGGGCCACTACAAGTTTCAATTCACTCAGTTCGCCTGGACTCACATGGCTCTCTACCTGATTGTCGTGCAGGCGCACTTCATCATGAACAACATCTTTGAGGGCATGATCTGGTTCTTCCTGCCTGTCAGCCTGGTCATCACCAACGATATCTTTGCGTACATCTGCGGTATCACCTTTGGTCGCACACAGCTGATCAAGATCAGCCCCAAGAAGACTGTTGAAGGTTTGCATCATCTTCACCTAACAACCTGCAACGCAAAAGCTAACCATCACAGGTTTCGTCGGTGCTTGGATCTTCACTGTCCTGTTCGGTTTCGGTATGACAAACGTCCTCATGCGTTCCAAGTACTTCATCTGCCCTGTCAACGATCTCGGAGCCAACATCTTCACTGGCCTCGAATGCGACCCTAACCCTGTCTTCATCCCGCACACCTACCAGCTTCCGTTCATCCCCCCGAACTGGACCCACCTGCCGACTACCGTCAGCATCTCGCCTATGCAATTCCATATCCTTGTCATGGCAACCTTCGCTTCGCTGATTGCGCCTTTCGGTGGCTTCTTCGCTTCAGGCCTCAAGCGTACCTTCAACATCAAGGACTTTGGCGACTCCATTCCGGGTCACGGCGGCATGACTGACCGCATGGACTGTCAGTTCATCATGGGCTTCTTCGCTTTCATGTACTACCAGAGTTTCATCGCCGTGTACAAGGCATCGCCTGGCGATCTGCTTGAGACGGCCATTACAGGCCTGACGGCCGATGAGCAGGTCGAGCTTGTCAAGCTCCTCGCAAGACATCTTGTCAACCAAGGGCAACTGGCTTCTCCCGCGTTGGACTACCTCGGAACGCAGTTCGCTGCACTGAAGAGATAAGGCGCTTACTGGCTCAATGTGTACGAAAAGGAAAGACAAGACACGTTGCAGATTGTCAGAAAGATGTCACGTGGTAATTGGGGAAAAAAGAGGAGATCTTTTTCATTTGAATAGCGAAAGATAATAGTGTACCTAGGTACTGTACTCGAATCAAGAAGCTCCAGAAAAAGTTCAAGTTGAATCGGACACCCAGGACTATATAGCCTTAATAATACAATCGCGTGCTATGCTTCGTGAGGCTCTGTCTGGCAGGGTTTCTACAGCCAGCCAGCGAAACGCCGACGACCAACACATCAGCCATGCCATGCTATTCGGCCCGTCTGTTTGTACGTGACGCGCGCTCACCTCATGCTCGTGCATCATGCATTCAAACCTAGCAGCCGCGGCGTTCCGGGGAGAGCACAAACTGCACGCGCGGGGCTTGCAGAATGGCGCACGCGCCGTCAGCGGCTTCCGCTGGGCGGCTCTGCAGATGTGGTTGAGGAGTGTGTCTCAGAAAGTGGGAAGTGGAGGAAGAAATGATCTCGCGGTATAGGGCAGGCAGGGCAATTTGAGACGGAGGCCGGCGATGAGCGATGAATTGCTACTCCCAGTGGATGTGCTGGTGTTTTTGGAGGGCAGGGAGGCATGTAAGATGCGTGGGAAGAAGGGATATGTGCTGTTTGCTGTCACATGCAAAGCGGTCTGAAACTCCAATAGTAAAGTTTGTGTTAATCGGCTCTGCGATATCAATATTCCAAGGTAGACCCAATGCAAGCGCGCCGTTGCCGTTGCCGTTGCCTCTTGCGCTCCACTTCCCCAACCTACCCCGCCAATTCGAGGTGTGTTACTGAGCCCAGATGCATGACACGGACGATACGGACTGCTAGAGCTGGGTAGCTTGCTTGGTACAGCAGTACCAGTGCCAGCCTGATGAGGTGTTGTCGCATTGGGACCTGAGGGTGAGGCGGAAGAGGAGGAGGAGGAGGAGGAGGAGGAGGGACCCTCTCAACCCAACCCAACCGACTGTTTACTTGTTAAGCTCCAACCGCCGATCTCTCTTGCTCTTTCCCTTCTTCTTTCTCTCTCCCTCTGTTTTTGAAAGACATCCTTCCCTTCCATACACTTCCTTGTTCTTCCAGCCAGACAGACAGACATGGCGGAATCACCTAGCTCAGCTTCGGCACCAAGAGAACGCAGACCTAGCGTCTCCTCTCCCATCAATGACTTCCAGACTGCCGTGGGCCCGCCTGGCATAACCAGGCCGAAGCACAAGAGAACTGCAACTGGGTTTGGGCCTGCTGAGATTAAGGCGGTTGAGGCGAGTGTGCCTGAGGGCCAGAGAGCTGCGTGAGTGCTTCATCGCTGCTTGACTCGTCGTTGTGGTGTAGTTGCTGACATTCTTGGGACTGCAGGTGGAAGAAATTCGTAAGTGTTCAGCTGGCTAAGGATTGCCACAATGGTCTTGCGGTGCAAGAGTGCTAATGGTTTGTGTGCTATCAGTCTGCGAAAGAGTTCAAGACCAAGGATGAGTTCGAGGCGGAAGCTGTGAAGCACATCGAGACGACTCTGGCGAGATCTCTGTTCAACTGCGATGAATTGTGAGTTGGGCCGCGGTCTTATGCAGCAGCATGGATAATACTGACACACTGGCAGCGCCGCGTATGCTGGAACAGCACTTGCCTTCCGTGACCGTTTGGTCATTGAGTGGAACAAGACTCAGCAGAGGCAGACCTTTGCCGACCAAAAGCGCGTTTACTGTAAGCTTCGCTTTTCGAGAAGTGGAGCACAGCATTGCTAACGACCGGTAGATCTTTCCCTCGAGTTCCTAATGGGTCGTGCTCTCGACAATGCCATGCTTAACGTTGGCATGAAGGACGTCGCCAAAGGTACGATTCGTTCTTGCACTGCAAATCCTAGAGCAACTACTAACTCTTGGAAAGATGGTCTTGCCGATCTCGGATTCCGCATGGAAGACATCATCGAGCAAGAACGTGATGCTGCTCTGGGCAATGGTGGTCTCGGTCGCCTTGCCGCCTGCTTCCTCGACTCCCTCGCCACATTGAACTATCCTGCATGGGGCTACGCTCTCAGGTATCGCTATGGTATCTTCCGTCAAGAGATAGTGGATGGATACCAGATGGAAGTCCCTGACTATTGGCTCGACTTCAACCCTTGGTAAGGCTTCAAGTTTGCAATCGGCATGAACTTGTTCTGACTCTTATCGCTCATAGGGAATTCCCTCGCCACGACGTCACGGTCGACATTCAATTCTACGGCAACGTCAGGAAATATCAGGATGACAGCGGCAAGCAAATCAGTGTTTGGGAAGACGGTGAGGTCGTGACCGCCGTTGCGTACGACGCTCCTGTGCCCGGCTATGGTACAACTACAACCAACAACCTGAGACTGTGGTCTAGCAAGGCGTCTCACGGTGAGTTCGACTTCACCAAGTTCAACTCTGGAGAGTATGAGCAGTCTGTGGCGGACCAACAGCGTGCCGAGACCATCTCGGCGGTCCTCTACCCCAACGACAGCCTGGAGCGCGGTAAGGAGCTGCGCTTGAAGCAGCAGTACTTCTGGTGTGCTGCCTCTCTCTTCGACATTGTGAGAAGGTTCAAGAAATCTAAGAAGGCTTGGAAGGAGTTCCCCAACCAAGTGGCCATCCAGGTGAGTGTTCTCCCTGATTCTGGAGATTAAAGGCACAGGAAACTAACAAGTTGCAGCTCAACGACACCCATCCTACGCTTGCCATTCCCGAGCTTCAGCGCATCTTGATCGACCAAGAGGGTCTGGAATGGGACGAGGCTTGGAGCATCGTGCAGGCCACTTTCGGCTACACCAACCACACTGTCCTGCCAGAAGCTCTCGAAAAGTGGTCTGTTCCTCTCATGCAGCACCTCCTTCCCCGTCACCTCCAGATCATCTACGACATCAACCTGCACTTCTTGCAGTTTGTTGAGCGAAACTTCCCCAAGGATCGCGAGATGCTCGGACGTGTCTCCATCATTGAAGAGTCGCAGCCCAAGATGGTTCGCATGGCATACCTCGCCCTCATCGGCAGCCACAAGGTCAACGGTGTGGCAGAGCTGCACTCCGATCTCATCAAGACCACCATTTTCAAGGACTTTGTCAAGATTTACGGCCCTGACAAATTCACCAACGTCACCAACGGTATCACACCCAGGAGATGGCTGCACCAGGCCAACCCTCGCTTGTCTGAGCTCATCGCCAGCAAGCTCGGTGGTTTCGACTACCTCAATGACCTCACAATGCTACACAAGATCGAGGCATTTGTCGACGACAAGGAGTTCAGGAAGGAATTCCAGGAGATCAAGTATGCCAACAAGGTCCGCCTTGCCAAGTACATCAAGGAGAACAACGGCGTCTCCGTCAACCCAGCTTCGCTCTTCGACATTCAGGTCAAGCGTATGCACGAGTACAAGCGTCAGCAACTCAACATCTTCGGTGTCATCCACCGCTACCTCGAGATCAAGGACATGTCTCCCGAGGAGCGCAAGAAGGTGCAGCCTCGCGTCAGCATCTTCGGCGGCAAAGCCGCACCTGGCTACTGGATGGCCAAGACCGTCATTCACCTGATCAACCAGGTCGGCAAGGTGGTCAACGCCGACAAGGACGTTGGCGATCTGCTCAAGGTCATTTTCCTCGAGGATTACAACGTGTCCAAGGCCGAGATCATTTGCCCTGCTTCGGACATTTCGGAGCACATCTCCACTGCCGGTACTGAGGCTTCGGGTACATCGTAAGTTGATGATACTCGGGTAGTGTGAAGAATACTTGCTAACGGTCGACTAGAAACATGAAGTTCGTGCTGAACGGAGGCCTGATCATCGGTACCTGCGATGGCGCAAACATCGAGGTAAGCAATTTACTATGACCGTGCCATGACTGGTGACTAATGGGTATTGCACAGATCACCAGAGAGATTGGCGAAGAAAACATCTTCCTCTTTGGCAACCTCAGCGAGGACGTTGAAGACCTCCGTCACGCCCACTACTACCAAGATTTCAACCTTGACCCCATGCTGAAGAAAGTATTCAAGGCGATCCGTGAGGGCGTCTTTGGCGATGCTGGACAGTTCTCCAACTTGGTGGACTCGATCGTCGACCACGGCGATTACTACCTCGTCTCGGACGACTTCAAGTCGTACATCGACACGCAGCGACTGATCGACGACGCCTACAAGAAGCAGGACGAGTGGCTGACCAAGACCATCACGAGCGTGTCGCGTATGGGCTTCTTCTCTAGCGACCGTTGCATTGACGAGTACGCCGAGATGATCTGGAACATCGAGCCGGTCAAGCCGCAGGCGAACGGTTCCTGAGGAGGGGATAAGGGGGCTCGAGCAAAAGCGTAGGCTTCACCATGACGATTATGATGTATGAAATGTGCAGTGCAACATATGAATAGCCTGACAAATGTGTGCCTCACTCCGCGTGACCTCCCAGTGAATGATTAGTGTAAAGTAACGAGTTGAGACTCGAGAACGTTGAAACGTCACGTTTGATGGTTGAAACGATCGACGCGGGGAGAGGGCTGTGTGAGTGAGCTCGAGACAAGGGTCCCTGCGAGGTACATAGATGCATCTGCCTACGACAAAACCTCCCTTCCTCTCCAATCTACCAGACACTCGTGCAATACCACCCTTCACGCTGCATGTCCGCCGCCGAAGCCGCCGCCTACTCAACCAACACCGGCACACCATCTCTCCCGAGCCTCAACATGGACTTTACCAAGTTCCGTGCATTCACCAACCAGGTCACCTCGCAGGTCACACCCTTCGCAGCCCGCAGCCAACAATGGATCAAGGAGCAGACTGGCAGTGTCTCCGAGAAGACCGAGCTGCCGCATGACTACCTTGAGCTTGAGGTGCGCGTCGATGCCCTCAAGGCTACCCACCAGAAGCTGCTCGCGGCCACTTCGCAGTACACCAACGAGGCCTACGACTACCCGCCCAATGTGAAGGAGAGCTTCCAGGACTTGGGCAAGAGCATTAGCGACAAGGTATATCTATCACTGCAGACGATCCCTCCTCGATTCCGTCCACACTAACACACCCCAGGTCAACCTCCTCTCCAAGGCCTCCAACGCCGCCGAAGCCCAAGCAGCTCTCACAGCACCCCCTTCCGCCAAACCCCAACCCAAAACCTTCCCCCACGCCATCGCCCGCGCCGCCCTCGCCGGCTCCCAGGACATCGCGACCGCCACGCCGCAAGGTTCCACCGAGCCCGACCCTCTCTCGCAAGGCCTCGAGAAGTTCGCCATTGCTCAGGAGAAGGTCGGCGAAGCGCGCCTCGACCAAGACGAGAAGATTCAGTCCCGCTTCCTCGCTGGCTGGAGCACAACCCTCAACCAGGGCCTCAAGAGCGCAGACAAGGCTCGCAGCGCCGTCCAGAACGCCCGTCTGGCCCTCGACGCCGCCAAGTCGCGCGCTGGCGCTGGCGGCAAACACGAGGAGAGCTACACTGATGTGCAGCGCGCGGCGATCGAGCAGGCTGAGGATACTTTCGTCGAGAAGGTCGACGAGGCCACGAGCGTTATGCGCAACGTCCTCGACACTCCCGAGCCGCTGCGCAACTTGTCTGAGCTCGTGAGGGCGCAGGCCGAGTTCCACGCGCGCGCTGCGGAGATTCTTGAGGAGGTCTCAAAGAACATTGGCGATATCCAAATGGAGCACGAGACCAACTGGCGCAAGGCTAGAGACCAGTAGATGGGGTCTTGTTTTGTTTATTGTAGGTGGCAGTGCAATTCTCCTCTCGCGAAGAACAGGAGCAGTTGCGCTGCCGCCTGGCCTTCTTTGCACGGGTTTGTTTGGGAGTTTCCCAGGTTTACGATATCCTTTTCTGTAGGCGACGGTACGAAATCAGCAGGCATGACACGATATCTCGTCTTTCCATTGGTCTACGTGAGATTTTTCAGTAGGCCGTCAATATAATGCATTCATATCATCGAATTTGAAGCAACACGCTTCAAACAGAAACCTACAAGTTCGAGTCATCGAAAGCGCGACAGTACGGCTGTTATGGAAGATTGGAAGATGAAAAAGCATATCTGACAAAGGAAGAGCTGGGCCAGATTATGTTATTCATAATAAATGGAAATCGGAATTGGTTTCAAGTCACCCCCTACCGCCATCCTCTATCCATGAGGTTTTCTCACGGGTATAAGCTCGAAATCTTTGTTCCACCATTAGGCAATTTACACCTCAAGATTGCGCCAGGGTATGTCCTAGTGTCCACGCCGAAGTTCCAATCAGCCTGCAGAAAGTATCAGTATCACAACATGGCGACACGAATAGAAGTCCAATCGTCAAACTCACTTGATCGAACAACTGGTTGATATTGAGGTAAATGTACCCATCAGCACCAATGCTCGCGCCATCAGGCCACAGAATCCGCGGGTCACGAACAAAAGCATTCGTCTTGCCATTGCCATTAGGCGTGCTGTCGTAGAAGTACACAGCATTGTACTCGGGCATCAACTGGTACACAAGCCCATTGCTATCGCCCTCGAAACCATTGGCATTGCCGCCTCTCTGGCCATGATCACTAACATTACTGTGCGCTGAAAGCTCCGCGGTCGGGTTGCTATCGCGCTCGCGGAAATTCGCCGTAGGGATCGAGTAGAGACGCGTAGTCGAAAGAGGCGAGTAGAAAATCCGCTCGCCGTCCGGCGTGATCTGGATGCCATCCAGACCCTCCTGCTGCCAGCGGGTCGGCTGCCCGAGCTGCTCGAAATAGAAGGGTCGGCCGACGTACGACGGCACGTCGTTGAAACCGCGCAGCACGGAGCGGTCTTGCGTGAGGCGGCGCCAGCTTTCGCCCGTGCCTAGGTCTAGCATGATGAAGCCCGGGCGGCCCTCGTCGGAGCTGTCAACTAAGTACGCGATTCCTTGGCCAGAAGTGCCGGTGATGTCGGGGCGGAGGTCGAAGCGGAGGTCGTTGAGGTAGGAGTCTGGGTAGTGGACTGTGGGCGGGAAAGTGAACGTTTGGTAGATTGTGTCGTTTGCGAGAGAAATGGCTACGAGTTTTGGGCCGCCCGGTTGGGCGTAGGGCATTGAGGGGTCGCCTTGGGAGTTGTGGATTGTTGGGCGGCCGGTGTCGAGGGCCCAGAGGGTTTCTGGACGTCCCGTGGCGTTGGATTGGGGCGTGATGTAGAGGGCTTGCACGGAGATGAAGGCGCTGGAGTTGCCGGAGCCGAAGTCGATGCCGTTCCAGCTGGTGTTGAGTTGGGAGACTGGGAGGTTGAAGTCGAGGGATGGGTATGGTTCTTCGGCTGTTTCGTTCACGATGACACCGAGTGTGTAGCGGTAGTCGCCACGGGTGTAGGAGGCGAAGAGACGGCCACTAGACGCTGCTGCGATGCCGATAGGCCATTGATCATAGTCTTGCGGGTTGTTAGTGGTTGCAGTCTTTGGATGTTCAAGAATCTTGGACGGGACTCACAATAGTGAACTTCCTCGATATCAGGACCGTAAGTCCCATTGTCAACTCTTAGGCGTGTGCCAGAGTTGTTTTGAGCGGTCACTTGTGCCGCAGCACCGACGCCAAAAACAATTGGTACAAGTGTAGAGAATAACATTGTGCTATTTGTCTATATAGAATCACACAAGAGGCCGACCTGGTAAGCTCCTATATACTTTTTCTGTCGTCTCGGCAAGTCATCGTCATGATCGATAAAGCGACACATATGCCGTGCCGCTATATCCAGAGCTTGCAGTAGAACGGCACGTCGTCGTAATGCAAATCAATGTGCCACAAGGAATGATGCGAATGGTGAAGACCCGATGACCTCCAAGTCGTGTCGAGGCCATGACGCAGTGATCGACCGGGTGTTGTGGAGTGGAAGCTGGAGATCCGATCTTTTGAGGTGAAGACGTGATGGGTCAGGGTCCTTGGTCAGTGTTTAGGAAGGGAATCTTCTGATCTCCACTTCGTGAGACCACTTTACAACAAGATGATTTCAAGAAAACGCTACAAGCATTATGCTCGGCAAGGCACGACACAGTGCAGTATGCAAACAAATGATGCATGCAGCACGTTATACTAGATAAGGATGTCGTGTGCATGATTAGGCTGGATGTTAGGCGAGGCTGGGTCACTTCGCCTGACATTGAGCACCATTCTCCGGAGCATCAATCATGATCACGTTGTTGACCAGCTAGCAACACGATGAGTTTTTTTTTGCAAGCTGGCTCGACGCAAAGCGCTCCACCGTCTGTGCCAGGACCAAGCTCACAGGAAAGCACCACTGACCTGGTCGCTTCTAATGATACCGCGACACACGGACGTTTGGCGGAACTTCCTTCAACCGAAGAGCCACAACCTGCGGCCCCTGCAGCTCATCGTGCGTCCGATCGCAGTGGCCACTAGTACGATAGTGTACATATCGGAGGAGATTCCAGGAACCATCTCGGCGACGTGTACACAAGCAACGTTACCTACGATTATGGAGCCCCATCCTTGCCTCTCGAAAGCACAGAAAAGCAAAGAGAGGACGAGGATGCTCGGCGCAGAGAAGCAGTACGACTGGAGACCGAAAGAAAACTTGAAGAAGCTAAAAGGCTTGTGAAAGAAGACGAGCGGCTAGAATTCTTACGTGAGTTGGCGTTCGATGCCATGGGCTCTGGGCAGGCCACTATTGGTCTTGCCCACACAGATACCTGCACTTGGATCGTTGAGGCGCCAGAATGCGTGAGATGGCGGGACGAGAGCTGCCTTCCGACGCACCTTGGCGTGCTCTGGATCAAGGGCAACCCTGGCTCTGGCAAGTCCACTCTCATGAAGTACGCCCTCGGTATTGCGCAGGAGCGAGATGATGGCGATGTTATTGCATCTTTTCTCTTCAATGCGAGGGGTCAGCCTCTCGAAAGATCTGCCGAGGGAATGTATAGATCTCTTTTGCATCAAATTCTGAGCAAGCTACCGCATCTCTACTCTGATCGAACCCGTGTCAAGCAACCTTGGTCTACCGAAATGTTGGGGACTACGATGCAGACGACCGTACTGGCTCTCAATTCCGACGAGCGTCTTGACCTCTACATTGATGCACTTGACGAGTGTATTCAAGAAGAGGTTAGGGATTTGGTTGGGCGTTCTGAAGAACTTGTCGACATCGCCGTTTCTCGAGGATTGCGACTCTCGGTATGCTTCTCGAGTCGACACTACCCGCACATTACGATGCACAAATTCGAGGAGCTCAAATTGGACAAGCGGATCGAGCATGTTAAAGACATCTCCAAATATGTACACAGCAACATGAATCGGCTGAGCGTTCCACTCTCCGCGAAAGACAGCATTTAGATAGACATCAAGCGCCGCTCTTCAGGTATATTTCTCTGGGCGATACTCGTCATCAAGATACTCAGAGAAAAGCATGGTGATGGTGCGCCAGTATTAGAAATATTGAATTCACTAGCCACGGTGCCAGACAAACTTGGGAGCCTGTTTACTAGCATTCTCGCGCACTCTGACAAGGCCACGTTAACAGCATTTCAGTGGATACTCTATGCGCGATTCTTGTCGTCGCCGCAGGAACTGTACTTCGCTCTCAAGACAAGCACCGATCAAATTTTTACGGGGCAATGGCACGAAGATGATGCTGACCAAGAGAGTATCAAAAGGTTCATCACGCGCTCGACTCGTGGGCTTGTTGAGGTAGTTGAACGATCTCTCCGCGGCAAAGATTGGACGATCCAGTTCATCCACGCATCTGTGAGAGAGCATCTACTCCAAGGCGGTGTGGCAAGTTTGACCATGGGCGACCCGAAACTTGCTAAAGGCTCCGCGCACTCCGAGATTGCTCGATGTTGCTTGTCGTATCTTCAGCTTGACTCGCAGAAGTACTTGCAATATCTCGAACCGCACCGGTCTCCATCATGGTTCTCGCCCGAGATGTTCCCGCTTCATAGATTCGCCGCAAGCTTACTTTTCTACCACGCGGATCTTGCTTATAGAGCCGGTGCACTTTCCTTGTCGTTCTTATCAGAGCTTCCCTCACGGCTCTTGGTTTGCTGTGAAAATCTACTTCTGGTACGAGATCTACCCGGTCGTCGAGTCTACGAGTATCCTCTATTTGCTACTGATCAAAGAGGGCCACGCTCTTGCGGCAGGTCTGCTCGCGGGCTGTTCGAAGACCAAGAAGCCCGGGATTGTCACTTTCGGGGCGACCCCACAGACCTCCATCGCCTTCGATGCCAATGAACGCTGCCACCGTATGGGTTTGGGTCCCTATAGTGGCCCCTTGAATGAAGCAGTGATGTCTGGCAAGATCGAACTCATGCAGCAGCTCCTACATCTCGGCGCGGAGCTTCGCCCTCTTGACGAGGGTGTAAGCAATCCTGTGATTGCTGCGGTTCAAGATGGACACAAGGACATTGTCGAACTTTTACTAAAACATGGTGCCGATCTCCGTTATCGAGGCAGGTCTGGGACAGCGTTGGATTACGCTTTGAATAAGCGCAACACCAAAATGGCTCGGCTCTTGTGGGATGTCCAATTTCCTGCAAGTAAATGGGATCGAACGCTCCTTGCGTGTTATAGCCAGACTAAGGAGCACTGGGCCGATACTGTGACAGTCCATTCCATTGAGTACTACACTCGGGATGGAGACAGCATTAGCTACAACTCTGAGAGTGACGCTGATAGTAGCTACTACTTTGATGGCTACAATGATGGCAGCTACAACGGCGACATCTACCGAGAAAGAATACACAGTGTATCCACGCACTCTACCCGCAAACCGATCACATAAGCGAAGTCGATTTGATCGGCTCAATTGACTAGGAATGATTTTCAGGCCTAACTGTGCGGATTTCCACAATGATGGGATTGTGTTGTGTACGAACGGAATCCTGGACCTCAACACAAGCTCGAAAGGCTCCCAAAAAAAAAGCAGGTGGCAGATGGGAATCTCCAACAATGGCGACTCCGGTACAGTTCACGCTCTGCTGACTCGGGTCACGTTTCTGAAAGCTTTCGAGGCGTCCATCTATTGAATCGGGCAGCGAGTACTGTTTGTTTTGGCTTTGGGGTTGGTGACATTGCCATTTCCGCAATTTTGCAGATACAGTCAACTACCACGATGTGGCGAAACCCCACAGCAAACTCCATCACCATGTCACCTCAGTAAGCATACCTAAACCACAAATTCTGGACATCCGACAAATCCTCAAACGCATGCTTCTCCCCCTCCTTCTCGTCCATCGCCAACGCATCCCTCCGCGCATTCTCGCGCCTCAACATCACGTACAGGATCACCGCAACGCAGACCAAGACAGCATAGCTGCCGATAATACCCTGCCAGACGCGCGGGTAGTGTTCGCTGACCTCCTGGGAGCGGATCCAGAACGGGCCGACGATATTACCTGGGAAGAGAGGAGAATGTCAGCACCGTGTGTCTCCTTCCCACAAGTAGCGCTACAGTACTCACCAACACAATACATAACAAACGTCCCGCTCGCCATAAAACTCTTCTTCGAATTCCCCGCCACATTCGCCATCCCCATGCTCACAATCAGACTCGTCACCGGCGCAAAGAACCCGATCAGCGTGTAGCCCGCGAGCGGCGTGGCGCCGCCCTCGCTCCACTCGCCCTTCCAGATCATGGCGCAGCCGGCCATGACGGGCAGGCAGGCGAGTACGAGCATGATCAGGCGGATATTCTTGAAGAGCAGGCTGGCGTAGCCGCAGGTGAGGGTGGTGACGAGGCAGACGGCGCCGAGGGGCATTTGCCAGAGGAGTGCGGTGAAGGGGTCGTAGCCGAAGGTGCTGACGATTAGGGGGCCGAAGGCGGAGACTGCGCCGTTGACTGGGAGGGGGAGGGTGGGTTAGTTTTGCGTAGTGAGGGTGGGAGAGAAGTGATTTGTACCGGTATACGCGAGACCCATCATCAGACTAATGAGGTATACTTTTGGATCTGTGAGAGCCTCGCGGATCTGATCCCATTTGATGGTGTTGCAACGCACGCCCATGTGAGATTGGCGCAAGCGTTCCATCGAGACGCGCTTCTCATCTCCACGGAGGAAGAAAGCATCCATGGGCGTCTGCGGGAACATGAAGAAGCAGAGACCGTAGACGACCGTCATAGAACCGGCCATGATGTACAAGTACTGCCAGCGTTCCAGCGAGCCAGAAGTAATGCTTGCAAAAGCGTAGTTGAAACCGGCGCCGATGATAGTCCAAGCACCTGTGGCCGAGTACCACAGACATTGACGCCAGGTCTGCTCTCGTTGTGTGTAGAACGAAGATACGATGACCATGAAAGCAGTGGGCATGATCGATTCGAGAAAGCCAAGGAAGAAGCGCTGGACGTAGAGTCCTCTGTGGTCGGTGACAAGCGCTGTCGACATGCAACAGAGACCCCAGACGACAACGGCAGCACCAATGACTCGACTCAGGTGAAAGCGCTGGAAGGCGTAGGTCAAAGGCATGACACCAGCCAGCATACCGAAGTAGAAGATCGAGCTGGCCCAGGATAGTCGTTGCGTCGAAGTGATTGGAGGAACGACAGAGTTATCGACCACGACTCGAAGTTCGAGGCTGGCGATCATGCCAAAGATACTGGCGCCACCGAGAATGGCTTTGTCGTAGTATACGAGTCCATAGCCAAACCACAGGAAGGGAATCACCCAGAGATCGATCTTGCGAAGGATGCTGCGCTCGACGGTGTGGTCGTAGTTTTGGGCTTCGGCGCCCACTACTTGAGCAGCAACATCTGCTCTGGGTTTTGACTGAGCATCGACAGGCGTGTGGGCACCGACGTCCGCCTCGTTGGTGTTGCTCATGCTTGCACGCGTGGCGAGTGTTGCAGAGCTGACAACGGCACTACAACAACAATTGGATGGTCCCTCGGTAGATTGGCAGACTGCCGTCCCAATAATAATAATAATAATAATAATATTTATTTCAATGAATCCTTCCTGCAGGGCCGAAATCGCTGGGACGGGTGACAAGAGAGGCTAAGGAATAGAGTTCGCCCTGGAAATGAGAAGATGCATCAACAGTGAAGGATCCAGTGGAGAACAGCACAGAGTGTCGCCTTCGAATGATAGCGTGCTACGGCAAGATACGTGCAGTCAGCAGAGCATGCCCAACAAATTTTCCTGAACCGGATAAAGGCGAGGATGATCCAAGACGCCATGCAGACAACACTAGCGATTGCACGGGTGGCTGTCTCTTGGGCAGTACTTGGCTGTGAAGAGTGTCGATGATTTTGTTTCTTGTATATATGTGTAAATTAAATGATGATAACGAAGGCAACAAGTACCTAGCAGTGCCGTACAGAGCTAGCTAGCTAGCTACCTACCTACCTACCTACCTACCTATCTATCTACCTACCTACCTACCTACCTACCTTACAATGCACAACAGGATTCCTTGCGGCATCATAGACCGCGCGGAGTCGTCACGAGTTGCTTCCTCTAGCGATGTTCGCGAACAAGCGATCACACCACAGGGACCAGGAGTGAGACCAAGGAGGGACCAAGGAGGGACGGCGGGCAAAAAGACTCCCGGCGCGAAGTCGAATTGCGCTAACCGCATCAGACAGCAGCAGGGTCGATCGCAAGCTTTCGTCTCCAAAAAATTACTACGCCAAAGCCCAGCCAGCACAAGTCGGCCAGTGTGGACGATTCTCTACTACCAACCACCACTACCACTACCACCACCACCACACACCACACATCTACACATCAACAATGGCGCTCTCAAAGAAGACCACCGTTGTCGCCAAAGTCGCCTCCTCCTCCTCCTCCTCCTCTTCCTCCTCCTCGCCCTACCAACTCGACGCCGACCAGACCCTGCGCGCCACCAAGGCCCTCGTGCGCAAGATCCGGTCCGACGTCGCGACCAAATCTGCTTCCGACAAGAAGGAGAGCTTGCTCGCCGACGCCGACAGCGACGATGCCACCGACGATGTGCCCGTCTGGCTCGTCCTCACCACCAAGAAGCACATTGTCGACAAGAAGCGCCTGAAGCCGGGAAAGATCGTTCTGCCCCACCCTCACATCGACACTCAGTCCACCGGCGAGGGCGCCCTGCGCATCTGCTTGATCACCGCCGATCCCCAGCGCAAGTACAAGGACCTGATCACCGAGCCTTCCTTCCCCACTGCTCTCAGCCAGAACATCCAGCGCGTCATTGGCATTGAGAAGCTCAAGAGCAAGTACCACTCCTTCGAGAGCAAGCGCCAGCTCCTCGGCGAGTACGACGTCTTCCTTGCCGACGACCGCGTGATCACCTACCTGCCCACCCTTCTTGGAAAGACCTTCTACAAATCCGGCGCCAAGCGTCCCATTCCCGTCACTCTCGAGGGTCGCCGCCAGAACGTCGACGAGGCCGGCAACAAGCGCCAAAATCTGTCTGAGGGCGGCACCAAAGTTACCAAGGCCGATGTGCAGCCTGCAGAGCTTGCCGCTGAGATCAACAAGGCGCTGACCTCCGCGCTCGTCCACCTCGCTCCCAGCACCACCACCGCAGTCAAGGTCGGCACCGCCTCGCAAGAGCCCGCCCAACTGCAAGCAAACGTCGAGGCCGTCGTCAACGGTCTCGTCGAGAAGTTTGTTCCGCAAAAGTGGCGCAACGTCCGCGCCGTGCACATCAAGGGCCCCAACACCGCCGCTCTTCCCATCTGGCTGACCGAGGAGCTCTGGGCCGAGGAGACGCAAGTGCTCGACCAACAACAGGAGTCCGCACTCACAGACGGCAAGAAGCGCAAGCGTGGCGCACTCACTGCAGAGGGGGAGAACGTGATCGAGGTGCCTGGTGCAGACGGAAAGATGAGGCGTCTGGAGAAGCCCAGCTCAAAGCGCAAGAGCATCGACGCCGCCGAGCCCTCAGAGCCCAAGAAGAGCAAGAAGGACGACGTCGCAGAGGCCGAGGCCAAGGCCACAGAGAAGATCGAGAAAGCCGCACGGAAAGAGGCCTTGAAGGCACAGAAGCTGGCCGCCAAGAACGACGCGGCAGCTTCCACCAAGAAGGCTGCATCGAAAGCGAAGCCTAGAATGAAGGCCGCCGACCTCAACTAGACGATCTGATCGCGTTGACAGAAGGGACCTTCACGTGTAGTTATCTTGCTATGTTCTTTATTTCCAACCCAAAATCCTACTGGGGCATTGAGCGACGGCGTTAATTCTTCTACAAAAATTTCAGGCTTACAAGGGAAAAAACCGGGTGGGGAGGGTCTACATACAAAAGTGAAAAGAGGCAGAAGGGAAAGACAATCAGTGTATTGCAGACATCATTCCGAGTTTTCAAGTATTCTTGTCTTGGGTACCAGCCAGCCAGCGTCACAAGATCGGAGAAGTGAAGTGCCCAAGGCCCTGGACTCATTGCCCGTCGCGAGGAAGCAATCTGCCGGAAACCTCTCGAAGCATTTCCACAACTACTTTCCCCGAATCGCCAGATTCCACCTTACCAAAAAGGTAGCTCACATGACAACGCTCTACACAGCCTTGCTTGCTTTACGGTAAGAGCATCGCTGCCACATCGTGTATCAGACTAGACTCCCAAAATAGGTTCCAAGCTTTACACATAGCATATGTGTACACGCATGGCCTGTAGTCTTCACTTCTAATACAATACATACATGCATGCCATCCACTTTCAATCCCGATGGTCTCACCCTGTATCAAACATCTAGATGGACGGACGTGCTTCCACCATTGCAAGAGACTCAAACTCGCTCTGGACAAAAAATGGCAAAGCTCACAAAGGTACTGTACTTTCCCCTCTAGTAGTGGTAGCAGTAGAAGTATATATATGTATGTATAGATATTGGAACCCCGATTCATCATATAGTGGTATATCTAGCAGCTAGGTAATAAACATTTGACTCTGCTCCGTGGTTTTGAGAGTCTGCCCGTAAATAGTAGATTTCGATAAGAGAAAGAAAAAAAAACAACCCCGTCCATTCGCAAACACAAGGTTGCCTCTTTCAGAAAAGAAGACATAGAAACAGAAGCAACTTTCTTCTCACAATTAACAGTCGTACGCAGCTCTCTATCTAAGAGAGCCTGACATTTTTGTTCATCAAATCCCATACAAAAACAGGCCTAGCCAGAAACGGGAACGAGTAAGTAGAAAGAAAGGAAGGTGTGAAGGTATACCCTCATCGTCATCAAACTCCAATCCTAATCCCAAGACCATCACCGCTCGCCCTGATCGGCGCAGGACTCGGAGCTCTGCTCGGAGGCCTGCCGCTGCTCACGCTTCTCCTCCCGCCAGCCT
Source organism: Cladosporium cucumerinum (assembly GCA_023634325.1). Classification (NCBI taxonomy): domain Eukaryota; kingdom Fungi; phylum Ascomycota; class Dothideomycetes; order Cladosporiales; family Cladosporiaceae; genus Cladosporium; species Cladosporium cucumerinum. Next base: position 1,338,542 of record JALDQA010000003.1, read on the forward strand.
TCATCGTCGGCGGCAAAGGCAGAGGAGCCGAAGGCGGCGGTGCCGGGGGGCCCAGACCCACGACCGGAATACCGAAATCGAGCGCGGGCAGCGAAGTGCGCGGGTTGAAAGCTTTGCTTACTGGGCGCGAAGGCTTGAGGGAGCGGATTGGAGGCGTGAACGTGGTGTGCGTGCTTGATTTGGGGCGAGAGGAGAGCGCGGGGTTGGGAAAGGTGGTGAGTAAATTGCCGTGGCTGGCGCTTGCGCGGATTTGGATGCCGATGGGATGTTTGGGGGAGGGCGTTTGGTAGAAGCCGTTGGGTTGGGGGATGGAGATGGATGGTGGGCGAACACGAGAGGGTATGTTTTTGTTGTTGAGAGAGGCGGGATTTGGCTGCGCTGCTGGGAAGATCGAGAGGCGCTTAGGAGCCGGGGCCGATGTAGTCGCACCTGGTGGTGCTGGGTTCCTGCTAGGGATTGCTGCAGAATCTCTAGCAGGTGGATTGTGCGGGATCTTGTCTTCCTGGGCGAGATTGATAGGGCTTTTGAGAGATTCGCTGTCGATGGTAACTTGCGCTGTAAGAGTGGAGATCCTGGGTAAAGGAGTTTCCGGCTCTGAAGAGTCGGGACTAGACTGGCTCCTCCTCGAATGCATTTGTCTGCTGTTTTGCCAAGAGCCCGAGGCGGCAGGACCAGAAGGGTTGATCTTCAGCGGGAGACTGAAAGGCTGTGATGTGTTGCGTCTGGCAGCCCTTGGGGAAGAGCTTAAGGCCGATGCTCGCAGACTCGGCGCTGAGCTCATGCGATGCATCTGCGGCATGGGTTGCACCATGGAGCCTCGCTTTCCAGTCGACAATTTTGTGGTCCAGTGTGCAGGTGAAGGCAGTTCGGCTACGAATGACTGTGGTCTTTCACCAGTCTCTGTAATCGGTGGTGGTGGCAGAACTTTGGAGTCATGCTTAGAACTCGAATCGGTAAGCAGCGGCATGCTCTGTCTGGAGCTGAGGACTTTGCCACGCGGCGCAATTGATGGTAGTGCTGTGATTGTTGAAGCATTCCAACCCATCACTGGTGAGTCTTCACCAAGATCGTCCAGCTTAGGGGGGGACATCTTGGTCTTGATTGTGAGATCTATCGCGGCACCAGAAGAGGCCTGCGGAGACAGCATTGCAGACCGACGCTTAGTGGAACCGGAGCCATAGGACGACAGTGTCCTGTATGGTCCTCGAGGGCCGTACGCATCGCTCGGACTGTCCAGGCTGTGCTTGTTAGGTACATGCTCGCTGGTAAGCGAGTTTGCCCGAGAGTTCGTCCGAGAAGTATAGCCTGTGACATTGGTGTTGGTCGACATACGGACGCTATTGCGCAGGCTGCTGAGTCGGAGATGATCGACTGATTGAGCGATTGACGAGTTTACGGAGATTGAATCTGATGGCCTTCGCGCGCGTACAGAACCTGGCTTTGTGTAAGAGGCACCGGCCGCAAGGATATCGCCGAAAGCTTCTGCCTCTTCGTCGCTGCTCCTCGGCTTCGTGTAGGAGGCGCCAGCAGCGAGTACTTCGGCAAATGTCATCGCCTCCTCGATGCTGTCACCGGATTCAACCCTCACGTGAGATGTTGTTTCGGTGGTCTTGGGTGCTTCGGTGGGCGCATCGGTGGTTGCGTCAATGGGCACGGCAGTGGGCGCATTGGTGGCTACATCAATAGGGGAGATTACGGCCTGCTGCGCTTGCGTCGCGTGCACTGAGGCCTCACTGGAGGCCCTGGAGGCCGGCCTGATGTGATATCTCTGCATTGGCGCAGGGTCGTCGTGCTGTTCTAATAGACGACTCGGACGACGGTCGACCGAATTTCGCACGTGATCCGACTCTTCTTGGTTGCTTGGGGGACCTCCCAGCTCTTCGATCTGCTTGCGTACAGCGCCCAGCCAGGTGTTGAGCTCGTCGCCGTGTGGTAACACCAGCAGTACATTCGCAATCATCTTCTTCTCTGCGGAGCTCTTGATACCAACCTTCGAGAACAAGGAGCCCGAAGGGGCGACAGGCACGCCATCTGCATCCACCTCTTGTGATATTTGACAAACGTATGGCCTGCCACTGATTAAATCGCTTGCAAAAGCCGCAGAGCTCTCGCCAAGCACGAGGACCTTCTCGGGTAGCCGCCCACTGGGGCCATATTCTGAGTACTGCAACAAATGTCCGGTGGTAACCAAAACAATAATCTTTCTTTCCACGTCGACTTGCGTGACGCTCATGGGTCCAGAAGTCCTGGAAGCAAATCTACCAAGTCGCGCAGCATCTCCACTACGTGTGGTATCCGTGCTTCCTCTGGCGGTGCTTTCTTTAGGTACATGCAGTGCTCCGAATCTCTTGGTCCTGGACTTTGCTATCACAGTCTCTGGCGTAGCCGTAGAGACCTCTACTAGGCCGTTCTTTGTGGATCGTGCAAAGGCTTGAAATAATGGGGGTGCGTCGTAGTTCAGCGTTCGGTGGTCCTGAGAGACGCGGCGCGCCGTCGCATGCTTTACTTTGTGGTTTGATCCTTGGGTCCGGTGCGCTCGGAACGACATTGAGCTAGTTGATCGTGGTGTCTCTTGTCTGGGATGCTGCGGACCATCAATGAGGTCGAGTCTTGAGGTGCTTGCTTCATTGCGTGAAGGTGTCGAAAGGCCTGATTCGGCATAGCCTCTTAGTTTCTGTACCTTTGGCCTGCTGAAAAGGCTGAACAGGGACATGTTAGGTTTCCGAGGCCCCTGAAGCGGTCCATCAAGTGTGTCGGTCGTTAGCGGCAGTGGTTTGCCGTCGTAACTGCCTGTAGGTGTATGATGCCTCTGGCGACTCCCAGTTCGTGTGGGAGCATTCCAGGGCTCATCAAGTCCAGTCCGTAGAGGTGGCAAAGGCTTGTCATAGTAGTCGGGGTCGGACGCCCCGGTGGACGGTCGGCTGTCGATCATGTATACAGAGTTGCGCCAGGTTGGAGACTGGAGAAAAGTAACGCGGCGGCGAAGTGTGGGATAGACTTTTCCGGCATGTGTCGTGTCAGAAGTCCAGTGTCGTGTATACCGGGGTTTCACAAATGGCGGTGGCCGGCCTGAAAGAGTGAGCACCAGTGCCGAAAGCGTCAAGACCAGAAGCAGAGAGTGAAGCACAGCAGATCACCAATACACACCCTCTTATCTTGCTCGCGAAGGCGCGTGATCGTGAAGGCTAAGGTCTGAGGAGCAGCGTATAGATGAGACCACGGATGGCTACAGTGGTGATCTAACAATTACGCTAAGAGAAGTCTCCTCTCCAGGAAGCGACGAAACGTGAAACGTTCGCTAGGGCAGCCTTCCTAAACCATAAGCGTCGACGAGCTCCAGATCTCGGGATGGCGCTACTGGCCTCGGATTAGATGCCGCTCGATCAAGCGACCAGGGTGTTGTATAGCTGCACGGCTTTGTTGGGTTGACAGCTGCAGTGTGGGTTAGGGTTTTCTGGAGAATAGGATGCAAGGTGTAGCGATAGCACGATGCCTATGAGGCGAGTATGGTATGGTGTAACATGACAGGGAGAGCGTTGCGTGCGTGGATCACATCGAGCTGGGCTCTTGAGTAATGCCCTACGGCCATCTTCCAGGCGTGATGCAGCGTTGTGTATCCAATACATTTGGAGACTCTGCATGCCGGCTGAAGGGTTGCCGACGTGCTGTGAGTGCAAACAGAGACACGCACACTGGCCTGAAGCGGACATTGGTCGAGTCACCGGCAACATTTGATGGATTGATTGAAGTATGTTGCGGCCACACGCGTTTGCAGACTCGCAGATGTCTCGCAGAGCTGCAGGGTGTAGAAGTTGTTAGTCTAGTGCTACAGTCGAGACCCCCGGTCAGCCCCAGCTGTCAGGGGTTTAGTTCAGGCCGTGGCACCGCGCATATACTGTAGCTAGTTTGCAGGACGTTTGGGATGCCACGTTAGCGGCGGTTTCGGCAGAATCAGGAACTCGCGACGAACAATGTCTCAAATGTGTATAGTGTTGACATCGGTTGCACGAAGTATGCACAAAAGGCGTCAAAGTGGGTTGAGAAGGGGGCATTAGGGCCGGTGATGGAGGTCGAACGGTGTTGGGCGCGGTATGCATGAGGGAGAGCATAACAGCAGGGCACGATCAGTGTGACGCGAGGTCGGACCGCAGGCGTACGTGTATCCGTGTTGGAGCTAGCAAGGTGGGCCTTGGGTGATATATCGCAGTTCGCAACAAGGCCCCGACGCGGTGTGGCGGAAGGGAGCGCACGGGCTTCCGCACACGTGTTGGAAATCATACAGTGCATAGTCGCTTTCGCAGTCACATGTACGGATGGTGGTGGTGAGGGTCAATGCCTGTAGTGCGATGGTCCTGCGAGCCATGGACGCGGTTTGCACGTACATCATGTCGAGTCCGAACTCTGATGGTTGTTGCTTGGGAGCTTCGATCTTCGAGTCTCATCAGTGATGTCGCCATGCGCCGAGGCTGGTAGCGAGCGTTATAGCAAGCGGGTATATCTTGCAAGGGAGATCGTATCATCGCGGTATCGGAAGCGAGGTGGCATTTTTACTACCGGTATACGCCGTGTAAGGCGTCAGGCTATCTCAGGCCGTCGCTTGATGGCGCACTCCATTGCAAGCGGTGGGCTGAGGTTGTCGGTTCAACAACACGTGCAATAATGGTACTGTAGTGATTATCCTTCAGCACTAACAACGTATCCACCTAAGTTACGTCTACATGTCGGCGGTCTCTCGCAGCAAAGAGCACAGAGACAGACAGTCAGTCAGTACATCATACCTGCCTGACCTCACTCACTCACCCACTCGCCAGGCGGGCGCCGGCCGAGCGACCCTTGAACGTCGAAGCAAGCAAGCAAGCAAGCAAGCAGGCAGGCGAGCACGCGGCGGGGTGAACCTCACTCTTGGGAACACTCGACGCACCTCACTCACCTCACGTAGGCATTTCAAAGGTAAGACCGGCATATACAAGCTCTCATTTTTTTTCTTTGTCTCTTCTCCGTTCACCAACACTTACTTCCCCGTACGTTCTCCTCTGCACATCTCCATCCTACTACTATCAGCCACCTGCCAATCATCCCAATGTCACCCGACATCAATACTCTCCACCAATCCTCGCGCACATCCACCTCAGGCCCGCCACTGGCCAACGGGGCTCGGCGCATCTCTCTGGCTGGCACGGAAGCCATGGTTACACCACCTGGCCCGCCTTCGCCTCGTTCGCCTTCTTTGTCCTCGCTGCAAGCTGCCGCGACAATCAACGCCGGCTTGCACCGCGCACCCGAATCCGCCTCGCCCGTGAGGGGCACCATTGAGCGGAGACGTTCAAGCCTCATGAACAACTTCTTCCTCAACGACCCAGCAATGCCTTCGCCGGGCGAGATGCAGCAGTCTACAAACACTCACAGCCCACGCAATGGAAGGAGGAGATCTAGCATCCTTGCCGGCACCGCAGACCCACACCACCACCGTCAGCCGAGCCTGGGAGAGTTACACCAGGAACTCGAAGCAGAGACCGAGGGTCAGGTCAACAGACTATTGCACATGATTCGCCTACAGCAAGACCAGCTCTCTGCCCTGCAAGGACAAGGGCAAGGCCATCCTCAAGACTCCTCGGCCATCGCTCCAACTCCGCCCGCCACCTCCAGACCTACTAGTGCCCACCCACATGACCAACCAACTTCTCGCTCCGGTTCCTTCTCCAGCGCAGTCCCTCACGTTCAGACAGGTCTACCACATGGCCACGGTGTCTTCAACCGACCGCATTCCCTCTCACGCCAATCCTCCGCGCGAATCTCCAACACTGGATCAAACAGCCACGCCACTTCTCCTGCCTTGAGACCGTCATCCGGCAGCCTAGGTCCACTGACCGAAGATTTCCTCCTCGGAGGTACACGCGATGATGCTGCATTCTACAAAGCTGAGACGCAGATGCTGACACGCGAGAACCAAATGCTCAAGTTCCGCATCCGAGAGCTAGGTGAGTTGCGTTAAGATCGAAGGAGCTTCTCGTAATTCTGTGGTCATATGTACTGACAGATATTGAACAGAACGACAAATCGCAGATTCAAGCCCGTCTACACAGCCACACAACCAGAGCATCAACCATTCCCCACTGGCTGAAGGCTCATCGTCTTTCTCCAACGAGGCGATTGCAGCGCAAGCCCCAGCTGTTCAGAAGACAGTTTGATCCTCGATATACTATCCTCTGGCGTACTTCGCGCGGATTGTGTCGGCTTCGACTTGGACACTGGTGTCGACTAGCATTCCTAGTGTCATCTTTTCTTCTCATTCTCGCAAAAACGCAACAGTTGTGCATTTCCTTTTATTCTTTCGTCTTAATTGGTTCTTCTACAAGGTGTTACGGGCAAGCAGGCACGGCACGGAAGCCTAAATGAAGACTGTACGATGGTAACGATGCTGTGATTCTCGCTGTACACATATGACCATTCATGAAAAAGGATCATGGCTCCTTCAATGCAACGCTTACACCCATCTTACACCCCTCTTACAAGTCATTCTTCGACGCCAGCACCTGCTGCCGTCCATCAACCTCCAACTCTCCCAACACCCTCTCGGCACCAAAATACTGCTTGAACGTCCTCTCCAGGTCCTTCCTCTTCAACGCCATATGCTCCCCCTCCACACTCTCAAACACCAGCCCAGCCTTCTCATCCAGCGCCTTCAACCCAATCCAGTCCTCCAGGTAAATCGCCCTATCTCTCAGGTCCGTAACCTCCCCACTCGTCTCATTCACCTCCGCGAACCACCCACTCTCCTTCGGCACAACAGTCTTGTCGTCCTCGAAAACAAACATGACAAACTTCTCCAGCCCCGCCAGCCTCTTCGCATACTCGCTCTTCTTCTCCTTGCGTTCGTTGTTCACGTCTGCCAAGAAGTGGCTGTGCTCGAGGTATCCCTCCGTGGGCAACCCCGTCGTCTCGTTCACCTCGCGGTAGTACTCCGCGGGCACAACATGGCTCTGCACATACTCCGTCCACGCATTACTCCCCACCAGCGCAACAGCCCCTTTACACAGCAAATCCCACGTCCCGCACCGCTGAAACTGCGCAATCCCATTATGCTGACTCCCAAAAGTCACCAAGCTCCTCACGCTCAACGCCGGACACCTCTCCACAAGCCCCCTCAAAAACTGCCCTCCCTGGCTGAATCCCAGCGCGTCCGCGCGCACGACGCCAGACGAGTCCGTCAGATTCTCGTTCGCGGCGAGGGACGCGCAGATTTCCTCGGATTGCGCGGTGATGTTGCCGAAGAAGGTCGCGCGCTGGTCTTCGCTGCCGTCGTCTGAGACGCGGATGTAGTGGACTTTGGTGCCCGGGTGGATTTTGGCGGCGAGCTCGCCGACGGAGTGCAGGCCATCGGCGTCGTAGCGGTCGCCTAGGCCGTGCCAGATGAGCAAGGGGAGAGGTTTGGAGGTGGCAGGTGCCGGAGATGGGTGGGCGGCGATGAGCGGGAGGAGGGCGGATAGGGTGAGGAGACGCATTATTGATGGCGGTGTGGCGCGAGGTCTGGTGTTTGTTGCGCGAAGCGTTGAGTGTCGCTGGCGCAGGAGTGTTTTGGGAGCCTTCTGAGGCAAGCAAACAAGCAAACACCCATTCTAAGCATCATCGAAACCCTAATTTTGAGACCTTGGGTGATCGCGGGGTAAATTGCGTCATCTTGAAACATTCATTGAACGAACAGTATTATTCAATAGCATTTGATTTGGGCTATTCTGCTCTTTCATCTACCTAGCCCAAACGCTATTCCATTGTATCTCTTACCACCATCGCTGCGCTGTAAAGCAAAAGCATCACGATCGTCATTGCGTGGAACATGCTAGGCGCCCTTCCTCCCACATGTACCTTGATGGTCATCAATGCGATGTCTGCCATAAAACGTTCCTACACCAAATGTCTCTTTGGACAAAGTGCGAACGTGAAGGGTATATCCGTCTTCAAAGACCCAAACCAATCCACCATGCAAGAAGAGAAAAGAAAATAAAGACTTCAAAAACAAAAGAAGGATCGTTGGGTCACATGAGAGAAAGCCAGCGGTTTCTAGGCGCGTGGTTTCTTCCAGTAGTATTGCTGGAGGAGATGTCAGTCGAGATTCAAGAGGGTGGAAAAAAGGGGCCTGGAAGACAACATACCTTGTGTTGTTTGCGGGCAGCACGCATACTGGTCTTTCCGAGACTCTGCGTAACGGTGTCGCGACGCATGTCGTCAGTGTCGTTCTCTGGCATGTAGTAGAATTCGCTCTCGAGCAATTTGCCAGCAGCATCTTTGCCTTCACGCTTAATCTCACCAATGCATGTGATTCCATCAATGATAATCTTCAGCATTGACCTGGAGATGTATGGCTTTTCAGGGTTGCTCGCTTTGCTGGCTTTGGTACCACGCATGTCGACTGGAAGGTTGCTGTGGACGGTGGACAGCGGAAGAGAGTGGATGCGAGAGTAGGCCAGTTGGTTGATGACATGGTTTGTGACAGGCCCAAGGTCCATCTCTGGTGGAGGTGCGGGCTTCGAAGCAGGTACAGCTGGCGGTGTGGCCTTCACAGGTGACTTCATAGTTGCACACAATGGCTTGCGGACGCGTTCGGGTGAGGCTGGCTTGAAAGTCTCGAACTTGGAGAGAAGGTTGTCACCGAAAGGACCGAAGGAGTGTACAACCGGGTCGTTCTCCTCGTCGTGCTCAGACAAATCCTCATTTTCGGCGCTTTGGCTTCTGTAGGGCTTCGGGGTAGCCTCGCTGGTCATGCTGAGGATGGTTTGATCCGGATCTTCCACCGGGACTGGCGTATCGTACTCGTGTGCAGCATCCTCATCCGAGCTTTGGTCCTCGTACACACGGACTGGGCTCTTCGAAATATCTTCATGGAAAGTCGCTTCGAAGCTGTACACTGCGTTGTTTGGTGTTGGTGAGGGAGGTGTGTATTGACGTGAAGCAAGCATAGCAGGCGGGCTGGATGCAAGCTCGACAGCCTCATCGCTGCGGCGGCGCTTGAGTGGTGATTCCTCCAGCCAAGAAGACTTGGAGTGGCTTGAAGCAGGCTCTAGAGCCTCTTTGGGCCACGTGAGCATGACACGCGTGCTCTGCACGTCGACCATTATCTGTGCATGTGGCTTATCCGAAGTGAAGCACTCGCCTTTCGCGAGGTCGAACACCTTCCCACGGCAATGCACGGTCGCACCGTTCCAACCCAAGCATTCCACTTCGACCTTGCCAGAAGGACACGAAGAGTCGGGCGCCGTGTAGGATGCGCGTACGTGAACACGTGAGACATGGCGGTTGCCAGGTAGTTGGTAGTCAGAAGAGTTGCTTGAGCGGCCCATCAGGACGGGCTCACCATTGTAAGGGATATGCAGAGTTGGCACGTTGCATAGTGGAGCGCGTTCGGAGAGAGCGGAAATGGTTCTTTGAAGGCCGGGACGCGTTTGACGCGCGGGCGAAGAGGAGCAGAGGACACCGGTCGACGAGGTGGGGATTGGAGTAGGGTAGTACTTCCTCGCCTCAGAGAGTTCGTCGAACTTCCGCTTGGTGGGCCGAGGAAGGGCAGGTGAGGAGGACAAGGGCTCAAAGGCAGGCAGGAGAGAAGGTCGGCGTAGTGGTGCCTCTGCGGGCTCTGTGGACTTCACGACCTGCCCACGATGAAAGGGTGAGGCTTCCATCTTGAATGTGGCCGTCGTGGACGCGAAGCAATGTCGAGCACCGCGTAGAGTGGTTGCTATGCGGCGGGACGCGCTTGAGCACCTGTGCCAGGCAGTGCCTGTTATCTAGACCGATAGGCAGTATGGATGGTGTTATTAGTAGACGATGGACATAATCAGACACGAGACAAGGCGGAGAAGTAGTCTGGTGGGTAGGGAGAGGTCAGAGGACAGTGACCTCGAAGTAAAAGCGTGCAGTGGGTTCGCGTCTGGCTGGCCGCTGGCGCGTGTGTCGCTCAGACCAATGGGCCTGAGCGTTCGTCTCCCGCCTTCTGCAGCTGGTAGCAGCTCAGCCTTTCCACTCTCTTCGCGACATGTTTTAGATGGTCTTTAGACTGTTTCGCCTTGCGAATATTCACATCTACATCCGCTGCAAATTTGGATGTATTCTACCATGCAATCGTCCTGTTGTATGCACTCTTCTCGGCCGATCGCCGTTGGAGAAGTGAGCTTGCAGCCCCACATACGCGTGAAGACTGGAGCAGAGCAAGCAAGCAATGCATTTTCTTGACATCACCGCGCGACAAGATGGCTGGCAGCAGAATCGACGCGACCACTCCACAAGCGCCGCTCGGTGCCGTGGCATCAAATATTCTTATTCCCTTTGGGCGGCGCCAGAGATGATGATGATGATGATGATGATGATGCTTCTTACTGCTGCATAGACTCGGACTTGCTCTGAGTTAAATGGTAACTCCGATATAGTGCATCCCTCGATGCTTTGATGCCACTATCCGGAGCCGAGATGGACTGGCTGTGTTTGAGCTCGTGCTCGCGTCGTGGCTGTTAGCAGACTTCCCATTATTTTATATACAGCTCGCAGGCTGCCGTCCTAGCGAGACACCCTTGCGTCACCGTCTCGTTGCTCATCTCGTCAATGTGTTGAAGTCACCTGGCACTTATCTCGCCATTAGCTACGACCTTACGGTAACATCACAGACAAAACATTCGCAAGCCGCCACACCGCCGCAATGTCGGCATACTGGGACTCCTTCCGCCAATGCGCCTTCATTCCCACACCAACTCTCACCGAGAAGAATCTCCCTAACCAGTCCGGTCGCGTGTTCATCGTCACTGGTGGTTATGCCGGTAGATCCGACAATTCTCTTGCTCGAGACCAGCCCATCGTACTGACAAATCCACAGGCGTTGGCAAGGAGCTGTGCAAGATCCTCTACCAGCACAATGGCACCGTATATGTCGCCGGACGCTCGCAAAGCAAAGCCGATGCTGCTATTGCGGAAATCAAACAAGCTCACCCGAATTCTGACGGCCGCCTAGAGTTCTTGCATGTCGACTTGGCTGATCTTCCGACCATCAAGAAGTCGGTTGAGGACTTTCAGAAGCGCGAGCAGCGCCTTGATGTGTTGACAAACAGTAGGTCCACTATTCTTCCAGATTTCGCTGAAATCAGTATGCTGGTCTGATGGTGGCAACACCGTCTTTCCGCTGGAGGCAATCTGGGGATCTACCCAACTCGGCAGGCTGTCATATCACATGCTAATATGTCTACTTCAAGACGCTGGAGTCATGACGCCTCCTGCTGGCTCTGTCACCAGCCAATCTCACGAGCTTCAAATGGGAACCAACGTCTTGGGCCCCTGGCTCTTCACCGAACTCCTCACTCCCCTCCTGCGCAAGACAGCCTCAACATCACCTGCAGGCTCTGTCCGTGTGACATGGGCCGCTTCACTCGCCACCATGTTCTCTCCCAAGAACGGTATTGTCTGGTCTGACGAGACCAAGACCACGCCCAAACTGCACGGCGATCGCGTGACCGATTACGCACAATCGAAAGCCTCTAACGTACTCCTTTCACGGGAGTACAGCTTGCGCCACGGTAAAGAGGCCGGCATTGTCAGCAACGCTTGGAACCCGGGAAACCTGGCCAGCGAGCTGCAGAGGCATTCGAGCGCGGTCGAAAAGTTCGTCATTCGCTTCGTGGTCTACCAGCCGATATTCGGTGCCTACACGGAACTTGCTGCCGGCTGGGGCGAGGAGGCGGGCAAGCCTGAGAATGCTGGAAAGTACATCGTGCCTTGGGGCCGTTTTGGCGTTTTGAGAGCGGATGTGGATAGTAGCGAGGAAGGTTCCAAGCTGTGGGAGTGGTGCGAGAGGGAGAGCAAGCCGTATATGTGAGATTGATTCTCGATTTGACTCATCACACGAGAAACTTTACTAGGATACCACATGCAGAGAAATGAGCTTCAACTTAGGCTTAAGTAACACGATTTATCTCTGTTTATCTTGAGATGTCTCACGAGGCGAACTTCAGAAGGCTTGAAGATCATCAGATATGGTACTTTTCCATGTTAGCTTTTTGTCACCAGCGCAATTATCACGAAGCGTTGTGGCTGGCTGGCGGGCTTCAAGGTAACAATTGCCATGTTATTAGGTCTTGTGTCGCTGTGGCGGCTCTTACCCGTTCAGCAGTGTGTCTAGGTAGGAACCACATGCCATCACGACTTTCCGTGGGTACTTCATTATGATGGTCATGTAAAGCTTCCCACGCTACATGGCACGGCTCTCCTTCATCCACAACACCAAATACACGTATCTCGGTCATCTCCACAACGCATAGCCCGCTATCATCACCATAACATCCCTTGACCAGACCGCCCAGCCCGTGAGACCAAGTACAACGCAGCCACAATCGCACAGTAAGCCTCTCACGACATTCTCACTGACTCTCGACTAAAAGTAACGCAACAGCAGCGAGCGAACCAGCGACACCCTCAAAGCATCCCACCTCACCCTCGCAGCAATGGTCGCGGTTATCGAGAGCGTCGTGGCAGTCGCCGTTTTCGTCACCATCTCAGCCATCATGGCGGCCCACCACACAGAAGAGCGTCTGAAGCAGCGATTCACAAAGAATGGCAACAAGTACCACCGCTTCGATCAGAAGGTGTTCCGCCTTGAAGAGCGATTTCGCAGACGAGAGCCTCCTTCGCGCCACTATTGTTCTCGTGGGCACCCGCTTGATTGAGGTTCGATTTGTTAGAGGAGGCGCGAATTCGGGGACCTATGATTGACGTTGGGGACGGACTGAGATAAGTGTACCACGGAGAGCGAGCGTCGGAACAGTGAAAATGAAGTCGGGTCTTTTTTGGTGGCTTTCATTCAAACATGGCAGAGTTGGCATTTCCCGCTACCTATCATACGAGGATGCCGTAGTAATCCACCAAAAACAACTCCCATGTCCGAGTCTTCCTCTGTCGAACAATGCGCGCCAGCCGAGAGCGAGTAGTTTACTTCAGCTTCTTCTTGGGGCGGAGCTGGTTGGTGTGACCGCACTTCTTCTTACGGCAGTTGGTGGCACGGGGAGGGAGGCGAGCCTAGTGGGAAGTCAGATTTCCGGATTCCTTCGTCGCGAGCGCGTGCGCATCGTTTGGTGTGGCGAAACTTACGTAGCACTTGCGGCAGATGGCCTTGTCGCAGTTGTACTTGGAGGCAAGGGCCTTCAGGGAAGGCTCGATGATACCACCACGGAGGCGGAGGACCAGGTGGAGGGTAGACTCCTGGGGTGGGTGTTAGTAATCCGAGGTTCCAAAAAGTGTTCCATCCGCTCTTGCAGATCCGGCTTTCGTGGGTTCAACGAACCTTCTGGATGTTGTAGTCGGAAAGGGTGCGGCCATCCTCAAGCTGCTTGCCAGCGAAGATGAGACGCTGTTGGTCCGGGGGAATGCCCTCCTTGTCCTGGATCTTGCTCTTCACATTGTCGATGGTGTCAGAGGACTCGACCTCGAGGGTGATGGTCTTGCCCGTCAGGGTCTTAACGAAGCTATTGCGAAATCTGCGTTAGTGCCAGTCCCATCCTTTCGTTCGCATGCGCAAGTCGTTCGGTATGGCGTGGTTTGTGTGTTCGCGATTCGTCGGGTGGGGGATTCGTGGGCGCGTGTACGTACATCTGCACTGTTCATTTTGTCAGTAATTCATTCGCGCGATTGTAATACAGCCGTGAATAGCATTCGTGCACTTACTCTTTGCTAAGTTTTCGGAGGTCGTCGTGGAGTCGTCAAGTCAGTCTGGTCGCTGATTGCGCGGGTCAGTTCACCAAATTCTCGGCTGGCTGTGCGATCTTTGCCAAGGCCTGTCCAAAGTGTCACGTGCAGACCCTAACCCTACTAACAATAATCGGAACTACTTGGAGCGTCTTGAGACCATTGAGCATTAAACCAAGTGCATGCACATGTGTTGCATGTGTATATACATGCCTGTGGGATGTGTCTGTCTCATACCCTATGCGAGCGAGAGATTGGATCTCCCCTCCATCCATCGGGAATCTATCTATATTATTCACAGTAGATCTCGACGGTTAAAACAGTTTCGTACAAAAGTCGGTGGAAACAGAGTATCTCCCGCGACTCAAGTAGAAACGTCAATTGTCATGCCTGACAACACATTGGGAATATGCATATCCAAGACCCAATGTGACCATGTATCAGTTATTCACAACCAGGTCACAGGAATTGCAAAAGAGTACCTATAGTCAAACTTGTACACTGATCTAAATGAACTATCAAGTGAAGCCCTGCGAGTTGAGCTTGATAACTTGCTAGTATAATCGATTTAATATTGTCCCAAACGCTACAACCAAGTCCCCCATTGTACAGCTCAGGTGCCGAGACGCAAGTGCATCTCACGTCCGCTTGCCATACTTTCTCAATAGCAGCTATAGCTGAACTTCTAGTGTATGTCTATCACCGCAGTCTCTGCGCTTCGCGGAACTCTGCGCAAATGTGGACAGAGGAACTCTAATGTTTATATCGTGATTTCATGGCTTCGTAGTTGTGTTGTATCTTCCCATGATGCAGCGCTCATGAGCTTTTGAACACTTCTGGGAAGACTTTGCGCAACTCTTCAAGGTTACTGATCTGGTGGTGAGCAACAGGCTCAGGTGGCGAAGTTGCAGTCGGCTCAACCAGGTGTGCAGTATTCCAGCAATATTTCTTGGCTGCGGCTGCGTTGAGTCCTGAATCATCTAGTGACGTTGTTAGTATATTTGCGACATTTGCCACAGCCATAAACATCACTCACCAACAAAGTAACAGTCGCTGACGTTGGTCACCTTTGCCTCCCGCATTGCCTTGTCGTACATTTCGGTCGATGGTTTGCAAAGAAGTTTCTCTGCACCGTAGTCGCAGAATGTCATGCCGCCAAACAAGTCGTCAACACCGAGAAGTCGAGTCACCCGCTTGCCGTGATTGACATATGCGTTTGTGAATAGCCACAGTCTTGCCTTTTCTGGGTCGATATCCTGCAGCAGCTTCCTGAGCTTCGGATCGGGCTTGATAATCTCATCGAGTGGCAACGCATCGTCGACTTTCTCGTTGTATTCTAGAGGGTCAACCTTGTGGTGGCGAACAAGACCCTCGATAGCCAGACCATAGTCCTTATAGTAGCGCTGGTGTAGGATTGTTGCATCTTCCCGAGTCAGAGAGAGATGAGTCTGGAAGTAGTCGTCGATTAAAACGGCCATCTTGTCGTGAATCTGGTATGATTTTGGATAAAGACAGTTGTCGATGTCGAAGAAGAACACCTTCCGGTTGTCGGATTTGACGCCGTTAGGCGAAGTCCCGTTGGACGCCATTGTAGATGAGAATGAGCGACTATGTACAAATTATGAGGGACGAAAGGAGCGAGAAGTATTCGCGACACCTTTTATTGAAGTATTGCTCATGGCCGGGTGACTGGTGACTGCATTCATTCACCGCGTCGGGCCACGGAAGAGGCGAAAATCTGTCCGTGCCCTCCCTTTCCACAACCTTAAACTTGTTGCCGCGGTCCTCCTCCGCCGAGTGCATTTTTGCCATCTTGCGTCTGCATACACGAAAGCCACACGCACCTTGCCGGCTGTGCTTCACGTGTCGAGTAGCTGTTGTCGATCTCTGCAGTGTAGCGCAAAAGAATATGATGGCTCTCGAAGCACACGCGCTTGCGCATGATCTGCATTCGAATCCGCCCACACTTGAAGAGGAAGATGACTTCTACACGAAGGTCTTGGGTTTGCGAGACGCGGTTCTCGCTGGGACACATCCAACGATCACACTGCCTGCGTCGGCGATAGCAGCGCTCAAGGCATCGCTCATTACAAGAGAGTCTCCGGAAGCTGTCAGCCAGCGCGTCACGTCAAGTGCGCCTGGCGGCGTTCTCGCGAATGGCAGTTCAACAGGTACTAATGAAGCAGTAAAACCAACTTCAATGTTCCCTGGCCTGCCAGGACTGGACCCCAGTGCGCCATCAACCGCTTACCACCAACATACCAAACCTCAGTCTGCGGGACTCGATCCTATATTCTTGGAAAAGTCAAATAGTCTTGTAAGAGCAGAGGGACAGTTGAAGCGCCAGCGCATCGAGCGAGAGTTGTTCGAGAACTGGGAGAAGCGGAAGTCTACGTCACGCCGTGATAAAGAGCTGCTCGCCGACACACCATCGAATATCAGTATTGATACCGCTCTTGCAGACGCACAGCAGCGCGTGAAGCCTGTCACTGGTCTGAGATCAGCCCCTCGAGCGGCAAGTATCGCGACTTCCTTCGACGAGAATGACTATTATTCCAGTCAAGTGCAAAGCGAGTGGTCGTCTGATGCTGGCTCTGGTGGAGCTCCAGATCAAGCCGTAGGTGCTGACTTTGAGAACCTTGACCGCTATACTGGTGGCGCTCCAGCATCCTCTTCCAAAGCACGTGGCAAGCAGCCTGTTCAGAAAAATGGTGCTCTTCACTCTAGTGCAGAAAAACCTTCCGTTTCTCACTCCCATTTCTATACCAATGAGCCTGATGGTGTGAACGAGGCCGATGATGAAGATGAGGAGTACTCTCCACCAGAGCCCGCAGCCTTTGACAGCTTTTATGATGCGGACACTACCATGGACATTCAAGACTTGGCCGCAGACGACGATGATGATTCAGAGTACGAGCCTGGGGACGTTACTCAAGGCAGCGTAGTGGTGACACCCTACCCACACAACGTGTCAAGTGCACAGCCATCTCCACAGGTGCCGATTTACCGCAACCATCTCAGTCACATCGCAGCTCCTCAGCCGAACCGTGTTTCACCTTTGGCTGTTCAAAAAGGTCCTAGCATTGAGCTTGAATTGGTAAATGGTCGTCCAGAGATAGTATCGAAACCACAGAAGCGGCATGTTCCGGTACAATCCCGACCCTCGTCTGCTTCTCCCTCTGGCCCCGGCACTGGTGCTAGCGCGCGCAAGAAGAAAAAGAACAACCTCAATAAGAAGAGGAAACGAGAGGGCGAGTCGACGAATCGCTCAGGAAAACGACAAGAGAGACAAAACGGACAATCGCCTCTCTCGCCAATGTACCAAGAGCCCTACATCAAACCTGAGCCCGTTTCACCGCAACCTTTCTCAAACGTACCAGAGGCACAATCATACACGCAGAGGTACACAAACCAGGCAGCTCCGATTCAACTGGATCCAGAACCTCCACGCCATCCTACTCAGCCGCAGTATGTCTATGCTTCCACGCCACGTTACGACTATGCTCCGCAGATGCCTCCGCCTACCGTTATTCGCGTCAGCTCAGCATCGGGTCACAGGCCGCCGCAAAGAGACAGTCAAGACCTTCGCCGCGTTGCCAGTTTACACTACGCACAAAGACCAGCTTCGCCGACTCAACGCGTCTACTCACCAGCTGGACCCTACACACCGACTGAAAGGGCCTATGTGGAGCCTCAACGCGAAGCTTCAGTCGCGCCCTTCGGTTCGCCATACAATGCGGTGCCCGTCCCTCGTCAGGAGTATAGAGAGTCCAGCCCTGTAATGATGGCACCGCCGCCAGCACCTCCGCGCCGCGTCGTCGTAGATCAGTACGGTAACAGATACTATGCGGAGCAGCCTGTCCCGCAACCCCGGGCGTCTGTAGCGCCTATTGCCAGACACCCGGATCCTGTGCCTGGGTACGAGCGTGCGCCAAGTAGGATGCACGGCCAATATCAACCACTGGAACACCCTGTGCAGTACGAGCCTGCCGAGCCCATCATGGCACCTCCTCCTCCACCCGCCAGGCGGCCGCAAGAACAGTCAGTGGAGTACATCGACCCCAACGGGTATCGTGTGCGAGAGTACAGCTCTCGACCAGCCGAGTCTATCCGTTACTCGCACGCTCCAACGTCACCAGTGTATCAACAACAACCCCAATACGAACAAATGCCGCCGCCATCGGCTAGACTGGCACCAAGAGATTTGCACTACGAAATGCCGCCGCCACCAATGCCCCAGGCATTGCACGAGCCAGCACCACACTTTGTTGCTCCTCCAAGAGCGTACAGCGTGCGTCCGGATGCACAAGACCCGCAACCAATCACGTACGCACCAAGACAGGCCAGCGTTGCGCCGGTGCAGTATGTTCGCCATGACGCGGCTCCTCCAGCGCGTGCAATGAGCGTTATGCCAGGGCCTGAGTACGGCACACCTGCCTATCAGCCACGGGCACCAAGCTACGCACCACAACCTGCTGTACGATATGTTGATGAATACGGGAGGGAAGTGGCACCGAGGGAAGTGCGCCAGGCTAGCCAATTCAGGTATTGAAGGGGGTGTAAGATTTGTGTGTGTGGAAAGTTGTAGTAGTTGTAGCAGTATGGCAGTCAAATTGTTGGCCAAAGAATAGAAATCCCAACAACTCAGTATTTCAATAGCTTCTATCTATTGGTTTGAGCATGAGCAAAGGGAACACAGCATCTGCCTTTCAACTGGTTTCCACTACATTCAGCAATCCAGTAGCTACCTTCTCGGGTATTGGTTTGGAAACACGATCCTGTCCACCATCATGACACTATACCTTACTGTACTACAATAGTGTATGTGGTAAGTTGCATGTAGATAAGTGAGCGGTCTCCTTTCTCCAGGAGGCACACTAGATTGAATGATCGAGTTGCACGCGCGAAGCCGTTTCAGATGTTAGATTGTAGTAAGCGATGGCCGGGGATCAGACGAGCCCAACGTCAGATTCGGTGGCTTGTACGACGATCACTTGCAAGGGCCTGGCAAGCCTGCCCGTTATCGTTGGAAGTTGCGAGGCCATATCATCTTTGTCTCGTACAAGGGAACAGCTGGCGGCCCCCTTCGTGTGTATCAACGGCTGGATGTGATTGGACCGTCTCGCCTGTCAGAATCTTCCAGGGGCTTCTTCCAGCTTGGGCATTGCGTGCATGCATGCAGAAACAGTCCAACAGTATAGTATGCATGTGGGCATTTGCATATCTCGTGGGTTGTGATATGCGAAGAGACTCTCGGAAGCAGCAGATGGCCTGCGCAGACATGTTTCTGGACAGTCGAAGGGCGGACTGCGCCTAGTGCACAGCCCTGCGACGACTTAGATTAGCAGGTGTATTTTGGTCGACTCATTTAATGTCTGTGATTCTTAGCAGCGTGAGGGAGAGATCAGAGCGGACTGTGCTGCACGCGGCCGTTGCTTGCCCCGTTCCTTCCGCCTCTCGTTGGCCAGGTCCATCTAGACTTCACGTGACGAGCAATACCCGGATTTCACCTGCAACTCTGTCGCTGCTCGAAAGCACACGAGCTGCTGGGTGCTCTTCCAGTCTTCTCCACTTCCAAACGACTTCGACTCCTACTCCATACCACGAACCCCACCCAACACGCATGCCTGCTGCCTGCTATTGACGACGAGCAGCGCCGCCCGTCATCCCGTGAGCGCATAGGCCTGGGGCTTTCATTCGCGTCGCTCTTTTACCTCCACCACCGTCCTCCCTTCGCTTTCCGCTTCCACCTAGTCCACGCGTGCCATCTGCTCGCACGCCTGGTCTTGCATGCCGGCACCCAGACCCGACATGCACAAGATCTCAAACTTCACCGGCCAGGCTCGCCATGGCTGGGAGAAGATGACGCCCTCGATGGGCTTCGGCATGTCGCGGCCACATCAACAAGACATGTCCGTCACGCCCCCGCCGCTTAAACGACCCATGCCCGGCAACGCCATGCCTGGAGTGGCCATGAGCCCGAACCCGACCATGCCAGGCGGCCACCTGGTCAACATCTCATTCAACGTGCCCTTTAACTCGAACCTCCCCGGCCCGGACAAGGAAGATGTGCTCTACAGCAGTCTGGGTGCTTTCCAGAAATGGACACACCCTGACGGCACCGCTGACGACACACCTGTGCACGCCCTGCCTGTGCACACGCGCAATGTCGAGAACCTGAGGAGCTTATGCAAGCAAGTGAGCGATGGCAGTGGTGACAGGCTGCATGCGACCGTGACTTCATCGAAGCCCAAGCCTGTGCCTGGTATGCAGCGTGGTCCGCTCACAGCTCTGGTGACAAACGTTTGCGTCTCTGGTGACTCTGAAATTGTGCACAAGATGAGGCAAAAGCTGTTGAATGAGACCCCCATCACTCTGGTACGTGGATATCGCCGGTTTTACGCCTAAAGGACTTCATGCTGACATGTCATAGCAATGTGCCACTATCGACATTGACCGTGAGATTATCTTCCCGAAAGGTCAGGACGCAGCAAGAGCAGACATTCTGAACCACATGGACGAGATTGCGGACAAGACGAAAGCAGATGTCTTTCTCCTCGAGGCGAAAGCCAGGCGGAAGGACTCTGAATCGGCCAGCACCAACGGCAACTTCGAAACAAGCATGGACAACCGTCTACGGATTCAAGTTTATGGCGACATGGAAAGCTGTGAGAACGCAAAGACGAGACTGTTGATCATGATCGATCAGATTCTCCAACGCCAGGTCGACACCATCCGTCTCGAGTTGTCGCTGCACAGTCTCATTTCTGGCCGTCACCGTCGCAACATCAAGATGATCGAGTCCGCCACCGGCACTGCGATCTACTTCCCGCCCATGTTCCCATCGGTGTTTGGCTACTCGGCACCTGGCTCTGTTCCTCTACGTGGAAGAGATGAGATCATCATTACGGGAGATACAATGGATAACATCCTGCAAGCAAAGAAGAGACTCCACGATCTGGTCATGACAACCAAGACTTTCGTCAAGGATGTGCACGTCACTACATGCAAGGTCGACTACATCCTATTGGAGCGCCTGGACAAGATTCGCAAGATCATTGAGGCCAACGGCTCTTATGTGCTTCTACCTCCTCTCGGCAACACAAGCGGTGTTCTGCGCGTACAGGCAACTGATATTCTGAACGTCGAGAGGACTGTTCGTGAGATCATGAGCCTGGCTGGTCAGTTCTACAGTGCTTCGTGGTGGGTCACCACTCCCGACTCTCACCAAAGACAACCCACTCCTTCGGACATCAGGGCCATGCTCCCCGATATTTGTATCAACTCTGGTGCTGAGATCACGTTCGAGAAGCTCAACTTTCACATCAATGGCAGCGATGACTCGGTCAAGGCAGCGATGTCTATCATCAACAGCCTTCCTTTCTTGCAGCGCGCCCAGTGCACGCTGCGTGTCAAGGTGGAGCTTGCGAATGAGCACAAGGAATTTGTCAGCGGCAAGAAGAACGGCAAAATCAACAAGATCATGAGTCAAAGCAACGTGCAGATTGTCTTTGACGGCTTCAACGAGTACAACTTCTACATTGATGTGCGCGGTGCGCAGTACGAGGCTACAAAGAGTGGACTGGATCTTGTTGAGCTTGAGATGCCAGCTTCCATCTCGTTCCACGTGCCTGACCAGTACCACAAGCGCATCATCGGCATCGGAGGCCAGCACATCCAGCGCATCATGAAGAAGTACTCTGTCTTCGTCAAGTTCTCCAATGCCATGGACCGTGGTGGCATTGGCAAGGACGATGATGACATCAAGGTCGACAACGTCATCTGTCGCACTCCTGCGCGTAACGCTGACAACCTGGAGCTTGTCAAGCAGGAGATCATGGACATGGTCGAGAAGGTCGATGCCGAGTTCGTGTCCGAGCCAGTTCCTGTTGACCGTCTTTACCACCGTGAGCTCATCACCCGCATGCCGGAGATCGAGTCTCTTGAGAAGAAGTGGAACTGCAAGATCACTTTCCCGGGCACTGAGCAGGCCAGCGATATCATTACTATCTCTGGTCCTGAGTATCAGGTCCCTCAGGCCCTGGATGAGTTCCTGGTAGGTTTATCCTTACATATCATTCTCAAACTTACACATACTAACACACTCAATAGGGCATGGTACCAGAAACCCATGAACTTGAATTCCAGACTTCCGAAGAGCTCAGCATGTTTGTCAGGTCTCACGAGTTCCTTCTTGAGACTGCTCAGAAGCTCAGAGACCAATATGAAGTTGATGTCTCTCTCGGCGAGCCCAAGTCGGGGATGCATGGCGACAAGGAGATCGTTGTTGAGAAGCTGTTGCTGAGCTACACTCGTAACAACGCTGGTGGTCTCAAGGACGCCATCGACTTTCTTCTTCTGCCCTTCATTTCTCGTGGTCTCGAGGCCAGCGAGATCAAGGGTGCCATTCCTCGTCCGAAGTCCGACTCTTTCGAAGATAACATGCCCTTCTTCGAGTCTAAATTGCTCCAACGTGCTGAGGCACCACTTTCGACCGAATCGCCAACCCGCACCACCTTTGCTGAAGATGGCCAGCAGCGATCTTTCTTCGACAAGCTGCGCAAGCCTGGCAGCATGAGCAGCTTCAGCTCATTCTTGGACCGCCGCCGCAACGGCTCCAACTCTCCTGGCTCCTTGTTCAAGCATGCCTCGTCGAACGCTTCCAAGGCATCTCTCGTCTCCATGGAATCTCGTGATTCTGGCTACCGCAACCCGTGGAACGACTCTGGTATCGACCTCGAGCATGACACCGCTGGCCCCGGTGCTCCAGGTCTTGCAGCCACGTCCACCGGCCATGCTCACTCTGCCTCCCATGGTATGCCCGCCACAACTTGGGGTACTCTGGGTGCCCCTCCAACTTCCAATGGAGTCGCCTCTACCTCCCGCCCCAACACCTCCTCTAACTCCCTATCCGGTGCCTTCGAAACCAAATTCCCCTTCGGCACCAACGGCAACGCCTCGACCTCTTCCCTTTCCACCCCGCTCATCCCGGGCCTGGGAATGGTCAACGGCCACGGCCAACACACCACCAGCGTCTCGTCGCTGTCTGGCGACATTACCCCTCGCTACGACGCGCGCAACGGCTCTGTGTCTCGCCCCGCGTCACGCGCGGCGCACACCGCTACGAATACTTCTGATGCGAATGCTAGTTCAGGATACCCGGCCCCAATTGGGTCTCAGCGTTAAAGATATCCGGCTCCCTACTGTTGGGGGCCCTGTTTTGTTGTTGCTTTTTTTTATCTGCTGCGTTTGTTGAATCTTTTTTTTTTACAAAACGGATGAGGATGGGAAGGAGTTGCGTTTCTCATCTTGCCATCTCCCACTACGGTTCTTGTTCTGCCTTCTGCTTTTTATGGATCGGAAAAGACAATACCCAACATGCTATTTGTTTTCTGCTGCGAACTTTTCACTTGATGGGAAGCAGAGTTTGTCGGCGGGCCCTTGTTTGCCTGGCCTTTTGCAAAGAGGAGGGGAGGTGGAAGAAAAGGAGGCGAAAGCAAAAAGTTGCCCTTGTTCGAGTATCTGAGTGGATTCGAAAGGGCTTTGTCCGATTGTTCCAGGCTCTATTGGTTGGGACTTGCTGGCGGATGGATGGTTGGAAGGAAGAATTTGTTCTTCTTTCCTTCCCTTCTCTCTCTCTCCCCCTCTTTTGCGTTGCGCGCGATGAATAAGGATATACCCGCTGATTTTAAAACTGTGTTTTTCTGCGCCCCTTTCTCCCTCATCTCTCTGGCTGCTGTATCATGCATGTTCCCCTGTTGTCGTGATCACTCGTGACTTTTGCTTTGGGCGCTCTGCTTTTGCTTGAAAGTGTCGGCCAACGGAGTAAGGTCTTCTGTCAAGACCATAAATTGATCATGATGCGGATCGTTGTTGTTCAAACTCCCCGTCGACCAGGTAACTTTATTAGGTACGCAGACTGGGGGCCATCATCGATCGCATTCAAAGGCACAAAATCACAGTGTTGTAGTGACTAGTAGGCGCAAAAGAAGTTGTGATTCTACGTTGGCACGTGAATCGTCTCAGCAAAAAAAAAGATGTCTGTCACCGAGGCACTGCCCAACGGGCAATTCATTTTTTGCACAAACTGTATCTAGAATGTATCGTCCTCGTCCCACGCCTTCCTGACCACGCTCGGGCTCGGCTCTTCCCAGTGCTCGCCATCGCCTTCGATCTCGTCCGTAGCATCTGCACCGGCAGTCATGAGCAGATCCTCGACGATTTTGCGGCTCGCTTCGCGTGCGGGCGTCTGAAGCAGTCGGCTCTGCGGGACGTGGAATTGCATTGTTTTTGGCGGAGACATGACGAAGGAGTCGTCTTCGTCGGACGAATCCGCGGCGAAGAGGCGCGAGGTGCGGTTTGCTGCGCTGGGCGGGCTGGAGAGTGGGCGGCCTGTGCTTGTGATGCGTGTTGCGGCGTGGGAGTTGGGCTTGGCGGGTGTGAGGACGGAGATGCCTGGGGTGAGAGGTTGAGGTTCGTAATGGTATGGTTGTTGTTGCGGGCGTGTTTTGGCTGGAGAGAAGAGCTCACTGCGTAGTTGCGGTGCCGAAATCTCGGGAGAGGAACCAGGAGAGTCGTCCCACGGCTGTCTTTGGGTGCGGGTTGCGGTGCCTGGGGTGGTTGTCGTTGGTCGGGAATGGGAAGTTGGCTGCTTGCGTTGGCTGTGAGGCGTAGCCTGGATGCGATAGTTCTTGTCGAGGACGTTTCGGTGCAGGACTGTGTCTGGATTGGGTGTGGGTCTCGCCGCAGACTCGGGTTGGAAAGGCGAGGAGTCGAAGAGATCCTGGGCGTTGGATGCGAAGGGCTTTGGTGTGGAAGGTCCTGCGCTTGACTGGGAGGTAGCAAGAGGATTACGTCCAGTGTATTTGCGTGGTGACGGCGAGCGGAAGGCAGAGCTTGTTGGCTTGCCAGACGAGGATTTGTGCTGGGTCGCGCGAGCCTTGCCATTGGAAGGCGGCAGCTTGGGCGTAGAGTGCACGCCCGTGACTTGGGTCGGCGATTCGATAGTGTATGAATCTTCTTCCTCGTCGCTCTGGTGCCCGTGATATGCCTGTCTTTCGCTCTGTGGTGTCTCGAGCTGTGTTGTCGTCTCTTCTAGCCCGGTGTGCGTCGCATCCTGATCATCCAGGGCTGCCTCCTCATACCCAGACAGCGAAACATTGGCGGAGGCCTCGAAGAATTGCTTCCAGAACTTGGAGCTTTCCCAGACATCGTTACTGTGCTTGCCATACTGCTCGACTATGGGCAGGATGCTGCTGGTGACGATGCGGTGGGCTTTGCTGAAGTTGCTGTCGATCTCTTGGAGAGTCAAGGTGATTTGTTGCTCTAGTCTTTCCAGCTCCTCGGTGAGAGTCAAGCTCCGCGCATTGGTTGGGCGTGACATGGCTGGTGTTGGTGTATTGCACAAATATCGTCCAGGTTGTTGTTCTTGCTGTTAAACGCGTGCAGTAGTGCGTTCCCTCTTGGAAGACGCGCTTGCTTGCTTGCTTTGCTTTGCTTTGAATGAGGGGTCCCGGCTGGATTTCCGCTGGAGCACAATCAATCAATCAATCAATCAATCAATCAATCAATCAATCAATCAATCAATCAATGCCCGATGCAATCAATCCATCCAGGGCAAGCTGCTTAAGCTCCCAAGCTTTCTCCTCATCGGTTCCGACAGTCATCTCCTCACCACGCCTCCTCACTTTGCTTGTTTACCCCCGGCTGGTATGGCGCTTCCGTTGGCGTTGGCGTTGGCGTTGGCGTTGGCTCGGTCCTGCGGGTCAGTAGCCCACGAGGTTCAATCGCGGCGTGAGGGGTATACCATTCCATCAATCTCACAGGAACATCTGTTGTATCAAAGGCAATAATAAGTATTTGCCATTCCCTCCGTATCGCCATTTGACATCATCATCATCATCATCACCACGTAGCGTCGCGTGTATCATTTTCCGCAGCAATGTCCTCAGTCCTTAGATCTCTCACCATAAAGGGTCCTCGTCTGATTCCTCGAACAATCCCTGCCATCTCGTCTTTTCAAACCAGAACCTATGCAGCGCCAGCCGAGGGACGGACAGCAATAGTCACAGGCTCAGCTCGAGGCATGTAAGTAGGGTGCTTCGATGCTTGCGATCCAACCACTGCGAGAACCTGACCTGATCTGACAATCTTGCTCAGTGGCAAATCAATCGCTTTGCGCCTCGCCAAAGACGGCTACCATGTCTGCATCAACGACATCTCAGCAAACAAACAAGGCGCCGAAGAAGTCGCCCATGAGATCACACAGCTGGGCAGGAAATCGACCGTGGCAATAGGCGATGTCTCCGTGATGAGCGAAGTAGAAAGCGTAGTCCAACAAAGCGTCAACGAGCTCGGCCCTCTAAACACCATGTTCGCCATGTCCCTCCCCAATCACCACCAATACAAGAAACAAAACACAAAATCTAACCCATCGCCCGCAGGGTCGCCAACGCCGGCATCGCGCAAGTAAAAGCCCTCCTCGACCTCACCCCCGCCGATTTCGAGCGCATGTTCCGCATCAACGTCTTCGGCGTGCACAACTGCCACTCGACCGCCGCCAAACAGCTCGTCAAACAAGGCACATGCACCCAGGATAGCCCAGGCAAACTGCTCGCCGCCGCCTCGATCGTCGCCTTCAAACCCTTCCCGCTGCTCTCGCACTACTCGGCCTCCAAGTATGCCGTGCGCGGCCTCACGTCCAGCTACGCCATGGAGTTGGCGAGCGAGCATATCACCGTCAATGCGTACGCGCCTGGAATTGTCGGGACGGTGAGTGGATACTATCATGCAATGCCAGAAGGCAAGCGGCCATGCTGACATCACCGCGCGAACAAACAGGCGATGTGGGATCTCATCGACGAAGAGCTCGGCAAGAAAAAAGGTGCCCAGAAAGGCGAGACGATCAAGAAGTACACCCAAGACCTGATCTTGCTGGGCCGCACGAGCGTGCCGAACGACGTGGCGAGCCTGGTCAGCTTCCTCGGCAGCAAGGATAGCGATTACATGACGGGACAGACGTGAGTTGGTTTTCATTCCCCCCCAAATCTCGCGCTTGCGTCTCTCTCTGGTGGGCGATGTTGGAAAGTGAGTGAAAGCTGACTGTGTTCGGTAGAATTTGTGTCGATGGAGGCATTATCGTGTCGTAGAGTACACTACATTTGTAATGATCGGGAAAGGAAAAAAAAAACTCTTAGACCAACGATACCAATGAGAGCAATCTAGCACCACAACCAAGTACAGCGACATGTCACGACAATTGATCAACG
The DNA here is from genome assembly GCA_023634325.1 of Cladosporium cucumerinum. Taxonomy (NCBI): domain Eukaryota; kingdom Fungi; phylum Ascomycota; class Dothideomycetes; order Cladosporiales; family Cladosporiaceae; genus Cladosporium; species Cladosporium cucumerinum. The sequence goes on from JALDQA010000003.1 coordinate 1,365,520, forward strand.
ATTTTGTGAGAAAAAAAAAGAGGAAGAACATTCGAAATGAAGAGTGAATACTCTGTTTTAAGATGTACTAGCGTGTATGTCCATTCCTTGCTCCCAATCCCTGACCAAAAAACAAAATATGATTCCTTCTCGCCATCCCTTTGCGCTGTCTTGGGTATCATATCATACAAAAAGCAAAAACGAAAACCAGTGCAAGCCTGAAGTCGCCCGGTGTAAGAGAAAAGCAGCCCAGCGATGAAGCCAGGCCGCGAAAAATGGAAAAGGTTGAGGATGATTAATTATGTCGGGGCGATAAGTAGTATAGAACCCCGATGATAAGAGCGGTCTGTATTGCTGTTTGTCGACCAACGAAATTGCAGCTCGAAGCCAAGGGTGATAGTGTGTGTTCCGTGACGGCATGGCCGATCTCGTAATTATTCATACATTAAGGTGAAGGTGTAGTCGAGGAATAGTGATAGTGGGAATTAGATGCGGGATTTGTTAGGAGCCCCAAAAGCAGAAAGCCGGGTATAGCGCGCCGAAATGCATGCATGTGGTTGGAGGAAAACAATGAAAGATTTCCCTTGAGGTGTGGCTGTGTTGAGGAAACAAGCGTTTCGTCTGCTCTAGGCTATCCGGGCGTAGTGATTGGAGTCATCAGAGTAGGTAGCAAGCAGTTCGTGTACGATGCGCTGATAGCAGAAAGGTGTGGGGATGCGCTTGGGCAAAACGCGCGAACAAGTCGCAACCCTTGCCGATCTCCGGGTCCGAGGCAAACCAAAGAAGCGTCGAGCTGCTGTTGGCTGCTCGGGTCTGGTGACACGGCAGCGGTCGATCATACGGAGACAAAGGTGCATATGCCATGGAAGGGGGACGTGCATGTGCCACAGGACCAAGATCCCGCGAGGTGATGGTGTGCAGCCGACCCGCTGCAGCTGTCGGTCGATACCGCGTCCAATGAGAGCGTGTGACACTCGACGTTGTCCACGACGCTCACAAGGACCTTGCGGCTCTGGAGATAGTGTGCACACCAAGATGCTGTGATTGTTTGTTGAAGGGCGAGGCGCAAAGCCAACCACAGTCAGGCGGGCCCGGGACGCCACTATGCGCTCGATGTCTGCTGACTGGCTTCATCCTGATCGTACATTGGGAGGAAGCGGCCTTCATTCACCGATTGCGCAGAAAGTGCGGATATCGTGGAAATACGCTGCTGCTGTTGCTGTCCGGCTCCGATTCCGAACTGGTAATGAGTCGCTTGTGCGGATCCAGGCAGTCCAGTCGCCGGTGAAGCACTGATATATGTACCAAAGTCCCATGAGTTGCCACGGCCGGCGCTCGAAGCCGCGCTGAGGTCGGAGGAGCTGTAGTGCGAGGTAGGCTGATAGCCTCCTGCACCAGGGACCGTGAGGCGGAGGTCCGGTGGGCCTGCTGACGGCCCGAAGCCTGCTGATCCGCCCGCATAGGACTGAGTGGTCATCGCTGATGCGTACGCGTGGGATGGCGCGGTGGTGGACAGTGGGGATACCATCTGGCCAGGGCCGCGCGAATAGCCACCAGCTGATGCCATCTGCTGGGGCATTGCACCGGCGGTGGAAGAGTAGCTTGCGGACTGTGATAGTGTTAGCACATGCATGGTGGCTGCGGGACTGGAGCGGGATGACTTGCATATTTGCCAATGATCTTCTTGAGAGCCGTGTGGAGAATCCGCCACGGGAAGACCTTGACGTCCTTCTCAATGTTCCTGGGCTTGGGGTTCGGGAAGCCCATGATCAGCTTGAAGAATTCCTCGCTGTCCTGCTTGGCCTTGGAGACGGTCGCGGGACGGAATCCCTCGAGGTTGCGACGGATGCGGTTCTTCTCTTCGACGGTGAAGCGCACGGCAACGAGAGCCTCCAACAGTTGGATGGTGTCAACGCTGGTGACGTAACACTCACCCTTCTCTGCCCAATAGATGCAGCTGACGCAGATGCTATTTGGCGCACGCTCTTCCGGGCTGACCGGCTCGAAAGTAGTGGTGATGACACTGCCCTGCTGACTACGTCGGAATTGCACTAGGCGACGCTTGACCTCCCACTCTTCGGGGGTGAAGTTGTCGACCATAGTGTTGAGGTCACCGTCAATCTTCAGTTGCGCCTTTTGATTACCAGGGTACATGCCATAGGGGTTGAATGACTGCGACGGCGCGCCTGGAGTTGTAGGTGACTGTGTGATTGTCGATGTGCGGATGAGAGGCGGGTTGGCACCGCTGGACGGCGTGGGCAGCATCGACGATCTTGCACCAGCGGACATTGCCTGCATCGCGGGCGACCTGGTTGTGTTGGGTAGCGATGAGTAGTAGTTGTACGAAGGGCTCTGGGTCGACTGAAGCCTTGCGGCGGCAGATGCAGGGTGTGCGCCGTAGTACTGCTGTTGCGCTGAAACGCGTGGGAGATTGTGTCCATAAGCGGGTTCAGGGACTGAGAAACGGCGAGCTTGTGAGTATGCATCCGCCATGGTCGAGCGGCTGTAATCTGTCGACACCGATATTGAAGGCTGAACACCAGAGTAGTACGACTGGGAGTCGCTCCTGGTGGATGGTGGAAGAGCAGCATAGGATTGCTTCTTCACTGGGGAACGGCGCTCATCGGCATCAGGTGTGAGTTTGCGCTTGCGCTGGGTCGATGTCTGCTGTGTCGGGGAGTCGATCGGGAACTCGTCGAGGAACGAAAAGGTGCCAAACTCCAACGATGGTGAGGCCCAGCTGGGCGATCCTTCGAACATGAGGTGGAGAGGAAGCTGAGGAGACGACGAGTTCGTCGACGAGAGTGAAGGCGCCTCGGCGGTGAGTGCGTACTCATACGGAGGCCCCTGGTGAGAGGTCTTGGACAGCACGCTGGAGCAGCGCTGTTGTCCGAACATCATGACGATGCTCGTTGATGGGTTGTCGAGGTTGTATGTGGTGCGGAAGTGTACAGTGACTTTGGTCCCTTGTTGTCCTTGCGGCGGCGAGTAGGAAATCACTTCCGGGAGTTGACGAGGCTCAGAGTCAAGATATGCAGGGTATTGGGACTGCTGCTGGCTGTAATAGGTCGGGTCATGCGTCCCGTACGTTTGATGTGCAGAGGGCATCATGTTCAGCCCTGTTGACTGAGGGAGACCAGATGGTACCTGCGCCTGAGCACCCACATAGTCAGACCCATATGCCGGGTTGGCCGCGAATCCAGTGTAGTCTTGTGCTTGTTCTGGTCGTGTGGCTGGGCTGTAGTCTGAATGCGTCATAGTCAGTCAGCTGCCTAATTCGCCTCTCACATGTCCACTCCACGCCGACACAACGTTCGGCGGAAACCGCGGACTTTCAGGTGGCAAGACACCACCAAGAGAAGGATAACACTTACCATAGACTTCGAAATTCTGGGGTTGCTTGTAATCCGACATCGAAAGCAACAGCGTCCTGGGGTCTGTTGGGCCGAGAGGCCCGGCGTCGTAGTCTTCGCGATAGCTATCGATCACTGAAGTAGGAATTCCGCAATCCTCATCAACTATCACCGGTGATTTGCGGCTGCGCTGGGAGATCTGGTCGATTGTATGTCAGCTTGAACGTCCACTCAGTCGCGTGGGAAGTAAGTCATGCAAAGTGTCGTGGTGACATTCGAGACCTTCCCTTGTGGGCGTGAACATTTTTCTGGATGGAGGCTTTCACGCACCTGATGACGCATACGTCTGTCTTCTGCCAGTTTGGCAAATGATGGGTTCAATCACACGAGCAGCAGAAGCAGTCTGCTACGAATGTACGACGCAGAATAGGTGCGCGGCGTACTATATCTCTATGCAATGCAAGGAAGCGGGCTGGGCGAACGGGAAGATGGTCCAAGCAGTTAAGCAGCTATCCGCTTCGAGACATGCAGCCCACAAATAGGCTTGCTTGGAGCAGTCTGTCGATATCGCTCTGGACACACACCAATTAGTGTGCAAAAGAAGATGATCTGCACGGTCGATATTGGGGATTCTGGCGACGGGGCAGGCGTTCGCAGGAGATTGCAGGGTTGTTTCCGTGGTTCGTCCCAAGGGGCTGGTGTTCCGCTACTGTAGGTTCCCGGCTCCGATTCCGCGCACGGTATCAAAGAAACTGTGCTGTAGCGACGGTGTTTCTGCAATTGCAAGACTAGTGGAAGACGCTAATTAGCCATGCTCGCCGTAAATACTTATTCGTCGCCGTCAGGCTCGATTTGGATGCGGCGAACTCCGGGCGGACTGTCCCAGCATCGGGAAGATCGTCCCAGCAGTCTGGCTGGTGTGTCGTGAAGCGACAGTGCGCATCGCTGGGAGACGGAAAAGAAAGTCAGATGGACACATACAGAGTCGATTAATGGCGCAGCAAGGGCTGTGCTGGTTTGAGCAAGGAAGATGGTTGGTGCTAGCACTAGGACGCGCTTCTGCAATTAGATTATTTGACGACGATGGTTCGTCAGGAAAGTAGAAAAAGGTCGTTGGTCGTCAGGTGATGGTAACTGGGTGCAGGTTGCCGTCAGCCACGGGCGTTCTAGTGGGATATGTTGCGCGTCTGTTGGGTAACGATTCGATCGATTCAGGACTGTGTTCTCGAACAGGCGGGTTGCTTTCGAGGTGGTGGTCGGGAGGCTATGGCGCGGATGTTGATCTTGTCGTTAGACGCGTTGGTGTGGGTGGAATCCAGGTCGATGGGTAAAGTCTTGGAATGGAAGCCAGAAGGTCGGATTCAAGGCGCCAGTTGCGGTTTCAGAGTGCTCCGGAGTGAGTGACTGACTAACTGACTACTGACGGCGGAGGAGTCGAGAGCTCGCCAGACGAATGCAGGTGTGGAAAGAAACCAGCAGGAGTGGTGTCAGGTCAGATATGTGTATCAGAAGGCGAAACCGTTGCAGCGAGCGTGAGGAATTGCGCTATAGTGAGCGCAATCAATATGAGCCATGAAACGGATGACGGCGAACCGACGATCTGTATCTACGCAGGGAAATACCCAGGCGCGGTGGTAGCAGTGAGGGAGAGCAGGCTGAGGGGTCAGCGGCCACCGCATCTCCCTCGGAGCCGGGCACCAGATGAGTGGCTCCATGACGCCGCCAGAGCAGTCGATGGCAGTGCCACCGTACGTCCATTGCGTGCAGCGCAGGGCTGCACGGGTGGAGGAGTCGACGGGCGGCGGACGATCACAGCGAGCCACAGTCCACGCCATACCACCCGCCTGCTATACGCTATAGTTCCGTGGCGAGACATAATACTTAGCCCCACCCTGCGCGGGTGGGAAGAAGCTTAAAGCGTCTACCACCACACCCGCATACCGCCTTACACGACACGCAACGGCGAGCGGTGGAAGACGATGGGCAGTAATCTCACCGCACCGCGTCGGCGTCGATGCCCATCTCATGGCATCCATGGGCTCGTCGGGGCCCAGGCCAGCACGCGCGGACGGACGATGCCGGGGTTTGGTTGGGTGAGTGCGAGGAGGGCCCTCCAGCATAGTTAGTCAGGCAACGCCTGGCCAGAGGAATGAGTCGCTGGTCGGTCATTCTCGGCTGGGAGGACTGGACAATGGGCAGCAGAGTGCCGAAGGGAGCAGCGCCGCCGCCATTGGGATGCGCGGAGGATACACAGAAGAGCCTCCTTGCTTCTGCAGGCGAACTGCGCTGCGAGCGAAACGGCGACGACAGCATCCGGACGAGGCCGGGCGAACGCGCGAAGGGAGGCTGGTTCTACGTGGATCAATTGAATTGTCGATGGCGAGTACTGTAGCAAGTATTCGTGTAGACGGCAGTGCGTGCGCGCGCGCGCGCAACAATCGCAATAGCTGGCTGCTACAGCAAAATAGACAGCTCATGTCTGAGCGCGCTGCTTGCCGGGGTGTGCTTTGCGCAAGCGTCTTCCTAAGCCACCGCAGCGGATCCGCCGTGGCTCACCAAAGCCCCAGCTTAATCCGCCTCTGGCATACAGCTCACTGCTTCGGGCAACACTAGAGCCAAATGCGCAATCGGCGACGCGGTATTGTCTGCCCAAGTCAGCGGCATGTCGTCGATCGTCAGGTACCATCGTTGCGCCACACCCCGAACCACTCATGCAACTCTACTCTCTATTCGCCCCCCCCGGCTCTTCATCCCAGCGACAGGGGCATATCCCAGGCCTCCTTCGGCGAGGCGACATATCGATGCGCCGTGATAGGCATACTGCTTTCATACCCTTGTCTGCTCGTGAAGACGTCCAGCAATATGTATAGTCAATCCTTGGTACTTTGCATACATAGTAGTAACTAAGTAGTCCCGTGCACCGTGATACCCTACTATCGCCCATGGTCTACGTCCAAGCCTCTCTTAGCATGCTTGGTACGCTTGCGTCCTGGAAGCCCTCCCGCGGAACGCTCTTTCCAACCATGAACTCTGGTCCGTCTGGTAAGGTAATCTACTCCTACCTCTCGCAGCATCTTTTTCGCTGTCTACTCGTACACCGCTGCTCGATCTCTCCACCACTCCACCAAAGCTACCAACAGCCCGAGTCCCGGTGCGAACACTCGAAGGGGAGCCAACAGCAGCGCTGCCTTGCCAGTAGCGTACCAGAAGACGGGCGACAGCAGGGGTGCTGGCGCTCGGGCAGCAGGACAGACAGATACCGTCGGTCTTTGTCATATAGCATGCGCGAGCAATATAGGCTACCTGGTGGCCAAGAACACCATAGCCGATCCGCCGGCACTGACACTGACACTGACAGCGTTCAGAGAGAAGAGCACAGAGCAGAGAAGAACAACACGATCAGTCTGGGGTCCCGACCCGACTCCTTCCATCATCTGCGACAAACCTCCCGACACAGATCGACCCACTCGGCACCCCATGAGAGAACAGCCAATCGCGATGCGTAGATGTGGACCTCACGAGCCCCGGGCGACTCAGATCGTCTGCGAGTTGGAATCCTACGAGATCTTCCTCCTCTCTCAGGAGAATTCTATTTTCAGCCCCCCTGTTTTCCAGGTTTCCTCATGGCTCACCTTGCTATCCCAGACACCCGTCTGCATGGTTCAATTACTCCTGGAAGTCTTCAAGTGTTTTGTGCCGCTCGGCAGCGGTAATGGTTGACGCCGCAAAAATAACACCAAGTCTAACTCATTCCCCATCAGCAAACGTATACTTTGACCTAGTCTCAACCTCGCAAAAGCCATCTCACAATTGTCTCCATCGTTGCTCAAGCAATCAGACACTGTGCTCACATCCCGAATTACCAACTCATCTCTCCCACTAACCGCCCGCCTTGCCTTGGGCGGGACCCGGAAAATTCTGCGCTTTCTGTTATCGACAGTATACTTTCTGCTATAGGCAAGGACCCAGATCGAAACACGAGATCGGACGCTAAGAGAAAAAGCGCAACGGCCGCAATTCGGGGAAAGGACAACGCCTTTGCTCTCTGGTAACTTTCTTGTATACACGTATACAGGCGCGAATACACACCGATATGCATGACCTGCCACCGTTACAGGAGTGGGCCCAAAGCAGGTCCACGTACACATCCACGTCCACCAACCGCTTCTAGTCCAGCGAGAGAATGCAAGTCCTCCATCTGCTTTTCAGGGTGAAAGTGGTCGTCGTTTCATAACACAGAGCTGAGTGATTTGCAATGTCTTTGTCTCATTTGAACGTTCACCCGTTCTGTTACATCGGTCCGTCGTCTCCCGCCGCCCACCGCCTACCATTCCACCGTTCACCCGTCCTCTCCTGCTTTCCTGGCGCGTTCCTCGCGCATCTGTAATTTCCTCTCCAGTGCGAAAACCGCCTTGGTCATACTCTCGAGCGATATACCTGCCAGCTCCGCAGCTTTGGTATAAAGCAGTCTGGCAGGCCCGTCCAGCTCCTTCGTCTCCCGATGCCGGCGGTAGAAGCTGCCTGCTCGCGCCACCTCATCTTGTTGACCATCAATTTCCAATGCTGAGACAGCAATTTTCTTTGGCCGTAGGGCTTGTTGCACTCGCCTGAGACGCTGTGTTGTGTCGGAGGCCTGGCGAGCGAGACTTGTGTCTTCGCCTTCGCCTGCGCCTTTGCTTTCGCCAGCAGCAGATGAGATGGTGGGTCGTGGAGCGGATTGAGTCGGGAACATTCTCATCAGTGTGCGGCGGAAGTCGGCGTCTCTGCCTGCTCGACCGTGCTCGCGGATGCTCTCGCTGGCCAGGTTGTCTTGATACCAGTCCATGTAGCGGTCTAGTTCCTCGTCGCCCATGGCAAGACAGTCTGACTCTGAGATGCTGAAGGCTTCTGGAAAGGTCAGGCCAGGTGAGGCGTCGTGTTTGCTATTTTGGATGATGTCTGATTCATCTCCTTCGTTGACCAGTGATCCCTGAGCTGCTACCCATTCCGGCCAGTCCATCTGAAGGGCTGATAGGTCGTTTGCTGACACAGGGTGACGGTCGATGTCGTCAATCGGGAAGAACAGCTTGGTCGAAACGACGAGAAGACTCATCAGTTGGACTTCAGGGTATCGCAAGACACGACTCGAATTTGTCTTGCCTCCAAGTTGAAGCGTGAAGTCAATGTCCAGGATGCGTGCAAGTCTCTGGGTGGCCGCGTAGACCTCGATGGGCAAGGCTAGAGCCTGCATCCAGCGATGGAGTATCAGGGGATGGTTGACGGCAGGTATTACCATGCCAAATTCTGCGTTCAGCAGGACGCACAGATCCAAGATCCTGTGATGCAGACTGGAGGCCTGCAATATCGTTTGTGGTTCCAGGAGGACCTGGAACTCACCAGGCAGCCTTTCTCGCAGGTTGCCTGGCACCTCTTTCGCGGCTCTGTAATACAGCAACTCCCCATTGTCCACGCGTGAGATCAAGTCTACAACCGTGAATGGTATTCGCATGAGCAAGGTGCCAATGTAGCATATCACCAGAGTCTCGCTGAGATTGATCGCACCATCTGTCTTCGCCTGACGCCTGCGACGGCTCCCACGTGTCGTTTGCGACCCTACCGACTCGCCTTCGGATTGTGAGCTGAAGACCTGCGACTGGCCTTCGGTGTCCGTCTCAGAATCGTAGGTGACCCTACCCTGCAATCTTCGCAGTCTCAAAGCCCAAAGGTCTCTTGTGATACCCTGCAGAGAAAAGTCTCTCGTCAGTACAATTTCTCAGAATGAAATCCGCCAGCCGCTTCTTCCACGTTAGGGTTGTCTAGCACAAGAACGTTTTTTTTTTACCCTTGATGCACAGTAGACATGGGGTTGGGGTTAGGACGGAACGCACTTCGAGGGCCGCAGGGAGTTTCGCGACTGTTATTAGCCATGAGACCTGCTTCCTCAGGATGAGTTGTAGCGCGAGAAGGTAGTGTTCTACGGCTTGAGATCCAGTGAAGCCTCGTGAGCGACTTCGAGTTGATTCGGCGTCAGAGTCGCGACGGCGTTGTTTGCGGCCGAGTTGGACGAGCTCGCCTGTGTCTTCGGCAATGACTGTGCCGCGCTATCATACTGTTGTTAGTGCATCGCTCAGCAAAAGATTAAGTATGGTAGTGCAAAGTGCACTTACATGTGACTGTTGATGGCCTTGGTCGCAGTATGTGTAGCCGTCAGTGCCAATGTGGAATCTGCGTGAACCGCAGCCCTCTTCACCACAAGGCTCTGCTCGTTTACGCGGCCGCGACGACATGTTGGTGAATCAAGTCTGAAGGCTTTAAGGTATCATGTGGAATTTTCCATCCAGGACAGTAGTATTCTCACAAAAGTATGGCTGGCATGGCGGTTGTGGTGTCGTTGCATTCGTGTACATGCATGTAGTTCACCCACAACTGTGAACCGCTTTGGAGAAGGTCTCTACTACATACGGATTGCCACAGTGTGCATCTCCAACACAGGTTTCGGCGTTCAAAGTTAATTTGAGATTGTTCTTATTCGAGCATCAGTCATATGGGTATACGAGATAGTCTTTTAGTTGAGCAAGGCACTTTGGTTGGACGAAAGCCGAGGTTTTTTACAAATCTTTCAGCACCATTTGGACTTAGACCCCTCAGCAAGGAATCCTGGCTCAACCTACAGAGGTGAATACTCGAAAAAGACGATATTTCAACAGCAGATCACAATACAAAATTTATATGAGATTGGAAAACGTCAGATCATTGTTTTGTCGTAGATACGTGGATGCTGGTGCGTCCAATCGAAAAAATCACATCGCTTTCCTGTGTCAAATGCGCTATCGCTTTTGCAACAACTCATTAAACCGCGTGTCCGCATGGTAATCGCAGCCCATGCTGTTGTAACATTTCGCTAATCGCGCCAGCGCTTGGTATCGATTGTATGCCTGCTGCATGCGCTGCAATGCATTCTCTTTCAAGATGGCAGAAAGCATTTAGTTGGCGCCGCGGGGAGCCTCCTTGGCCTCAATGGCGGTCTCCTCACCCATGGCAGTGAGAATGATGACGTCTGGGAGGCTGTTAGTATTTATGGCGCTAGACGTAGGAATGGTAATACGCACTGGTGTCCTTCTCCTCGTCCCTGAAGAGCTTCTCAATCTTGGCACCGATCTCGCCCTCGGGGCTCTTGACGTCGTCCTTCATGGTGCCATCCTCAGACATGAGGGAAAGGAAACCATCGTCCTGGATGTCGAGCTATAGAGGAGATAGATCAGCCATTTGTGCCTTGTTCCCCGTATATTCAGGCGGTTCTTACAAGCTGGTACTCCTTACGGGAGACGTGGGGGACGTCCATGTTGTGGGTAGACGGGGACAGCTCCTCAAGCTTCTTGCCAGTGAAGATGTCGATGGCGACCAAGTGGACCTTGGCGTGACCGTGCTTGCCAGTCTTGGAGGTGGACATGTCGACGATCTTGCAAGGGCGGTTCTTGATGACGACGTGACCGTTCTTGCGGAGAGCGGAACACTGCATGGGGTAGGTGGCCGAGGAACCCGCATCGGCGGTGTCGAAGGTCATCTCATGCTGTGAGGATATTGGAGTCAGCAGTTGTCCTTGGGCGGGTGGGAGAGCGTGCCCTCGAGAGCGCCTGTGTGCGCATATGCTCGCGGTGGGCGAACGATGGGGCAGGGACTCACCTGAGCATCGTTGGGGTTGACTTCGGCCATTTTGATTAAAGGTGCTGGAGGTAGCTGGTGGTGGTGTTGAGGGGTATGTGTGGTTGGTCGAGTGAGTTTTTCGAGAGATGGTGTCGCTGGGTTAGAGAAGATTGTGGGTGGATATTATCGAATGCCCCGCGCCGGGCGAGAGCGAGGCAGACCCACAATTCCCGCCACATGAAGCTGGCGTACTCTCAGTCTTCGCGCGCGTGATTGGCTGGCCGTTGCTGGTGAATAGCCCTCACATGCCAGTGCTGCTGCTGTACAGACAGACAGACACGGAGCTGCGGCCAGGGAGACCGTGAGCCGTTCACTTCACTTCGGTACACCGGCCAACACGGACGTGAGGTCGCGACATACGCAGCCATACCATGTGGTTGGAGCGCTTCTCGGGGCAGTCGGCCCAGTCCACTCCCTCGGGCGGCTCACCGAGCAGGCCATACTCCCCAACACCCAGGAAATCGTTCCAATTGTCGCCAAACTCGATACCGCGCCGGCCTGGCTTGCCTTCGAGGACGACGTCGCTTTCTGTCGGATCGCTGGGCGGCTCGACTGATAACCTGCCTGCTGCGGCGCGTACCTCTGGGCCTTCCAGTCTGAGGAGAGACCTGGCCGGCTCGCCAGCAGTAGACGTACAGGATCCTGTTGATGTGCTTGATAACATATTGGGGCCTTTGCATGGGAAAAATGATCAACAATCAGGAGGAGATTCGAGCAGCACGGACGACCACATCGCTAGCATATCCAACGGAGACATTGACTTTGGTGGGTTGAGCCTTGAGCAATTCGCCAATGCGCCCGTCCAGGCTGCTTTCAAGAAAGAGCTCACGATATCAACGGACACCGTTGTCGAGGACTTTGAAAAGGAGAAGGACAGATTTGAAGACCTGCATACATCTATAGTCTCTTGCGATGAAGTTCTCAGCTCCGTCGAGACCTATCTTACAAGTTTCCAGGCAGACTTGGCTGCCGTCGCCGCTGAAATTGAAACGCTGCAGAACCGCTCATCCACCCTGAACATGAAACTGGACAACCGAAAAGTCGTAGAGAAGGTGCTTGGCCCAGAAGTCGAGGCGTTCAGCATACCGCCAGCTGCGGTGCGAAAGATCACGGAGGGTACAATAGACGATTCGTGGGTGCTAGCCTTGGAAGAATTGGAGAAGCGCTCGAAGAGCATAGATGCAAAGCTGAAGGAGGGCAGGGACATCAAGGCTGCTCAAGACGTACGGCCTTTGGTCGAAGACGTGTCCAACAAGGCTGTAGAGCGCATCAGAGATTATGTCGTCTCCCAGGTCAGAGCGCTACGCTCGCCCAGTATCAACGCTCAAATCATACAGCAGAATAGTTTCATCCGCTATCGAGGTGTCTTTGGTTTCCTTGCACAGCGACAGCCCCAGCTTGCCGAAGAAATCACGCAGGCATACGTCAATACGATGCGATGGTATTATCTGAACAATTTCACGAGATATAAAGCCGCACTGGACAAACTCAAACTACATCACATCGACCAAACCGAGGCTATTGCCGCAGACCCATCAAGGAAGACCACGAAACCAGGTGCACCACCTCACGATGCTTTCTCTATCGGGCGACGCATGGAGATATTGCGCACGACAAATGACACAGCGTTGTCGTCATATCTCGCAGAGGAAGATAAGGGCACACATTACCTGGAAGTGCCATTCAGAGCATTCAACCTGGCACTCGTGGACAATGCCTCGGCGGAGTACTCCTTCTTGACGGAGTTTTTCACCAAACAATCCTTCCACGCCACCAACCGCAGATTCAACGAAATCTTCCAGCCGACTTTCGACTTGGGACATGCCCTCACGCGACAGCTTGTCGAGCAGAGTGCGGACGCCCTTGGCGTCCTCACCTGCGTTCGCTTGAACCAGCACCTTGCTTTCGAGCTGCAGCGCCGCAAAGTACCCACTGTTGACGGCTACATCAACGGCACAAACATGCTCCTCTGGCCACGGTTCCAACGCATCATCGATGTGCATTGCGACTCCGTGCGCAAACTCACTGCATCGCTCTCGGGTAAACCAGCTGGTTCCGCGCTCAGCCTCACCTCATTGTCTTCCGCAGCCCAAACGACAGCACCTCACCCGTTGACACAACGCTTCGCCAACTTCCTCCAAGGCATCCTGTCCTTAAGCAGCGAGGCTGGCGATGACGAGCCCATCTCGAGCAGTCTCGGCAGGCTGCGGAGGGAGTACGAGGCATTCCTTGTCAAGCAAAGCAAGAGCGTTGCCGAGGCGAGGAAGAGAGACAGATTCATGTACAACAACTATTCACTGATCACCACGATTGTGGCAGATACAGAAGGCAAGATGGCGGACGAGTTCAAGGGGCATTTTGCTGAGTTGAAAGATGCATTGTCGATGGATTGAAAAGCGTCGAGTATGTATGTGTTGTGTTTGGACCAAGAGAATAAATAACGTATCAGGGTCGACCCTCCTGTGTATGTTCCGCATGACTTCGTATATGTACTTTACTGTCGTTGTGTTCAGGTGTGCTTTTTTCGACACATCCATTCATATGTACATATACATGTATGTGTATACGACAGTTCTATCTATAGGGTTAGGGTTGGGTTTGTTTTTTACCAAGGTCAAATCGTCTGGGATGCATATCACAATGCATAATGGCCGTGTATGACACTGGTGTCGCGCGAAACTGTGGCCATGTGTGTATCATATGCTGTCACTGCGGCTGGTTGGCATTAAAGTGACTGGCGTGGTTGGTTTTTGTTGTTTCGTATTTCCCTTCAGTGTCTCTCGGATTTCGCTCAATCACTCACAAGGTGCATTGGGAAGGACCTACGGTTGAAGCAAACCTCTGACCATAACTCGACTATATAACACAGATTCGCCCACTTTTCAACGTCCGAACATCCTAAGCTCAAGAGGTCTCGTAACGCAGTAAGCTGTAAACGCAAAGGCGAAGCCCAGCTCGAAGCCAACATCTCCACCAAACGGAGCCTTCCCAGCATGGAGAGCAATGGGACCAACCCACCACACCTGCGACATGCCCGTCACCATACCAGTAACGCCGCAACAGAAGGAGAAGACTGCGGCAATGCCAGGAGGCAGGCGTCCTGGTTGATCGTAGTGATCGGGGTCGTAGCCCTTCATGCCGTGCCTAAAGACCAGATGTTCGGCGAAGGCGATGCCCTCGTAGATCGCAAGCCAGTATCCGATCATGTTCATGAAGTTCTCGAGCACCACTTCAAAGTGGCTGTAGCCGGGAATAGCAATCGCGATGTAAGCGCCTGTTCCGACGGCAGTCCAGATGAACCGTGGAATGCGTTGGGTCCAGTGCGACAGGACTTGTACGGTCAGAGCCACCGAGTAGATATTGGGACAGTTGTTGGCGATGATAGACAGCGCGAGTATGACCATGCAGAACTTGCCGAAGGTGCCTGTGTGGTAGATCAGGACAGCGCCGAGGAGACCTCCAGTGCCCGTAGCGTCTTTGCCCTCCTGGTATCTATTGTTCCCGCCATCGAGAGCAGTAGCGGACATGATCGCTACCGCAAGCATCTGCGTGAACAATAGAGGGATGATGAGACCCAGCCAGGTCCAAAAGAACACCCTCCTCCTCGACTGTGTCGAAGGTTGGTAGACGGTGTAGTCCGCGGCATATGAGGTCCAACCAGTAGCAAAGCCGAAGATGACAGAGCCGAACGATAGTATGTTCCCCATCTCAGCTGTACCAGTCTCCCATGGGATCGAAACAAAGTCACCGCTATGAGCGAAGACCCCAAGAAGAACGAGGAAAATGAGGGTGGTTGGGATCCAGGACCAGAACTCGTACGCGTGCACTACCTTGTAGCCGAAAGTGGTGACGACAAAGGTGCAGACAGCGATAATGACAATACCAGCAGGGCCCTTAACATCGTTGTTGACTGTCTCGATGAGCTGAGCGCCCACGATGGAGTTGACTGAGGACCAGCCAATACAAGCCAATATGTTGAAGAACGCAACTACAAGCAACTTGTTAGCATGGCTCAGTCGATCGGGCGGACCAACTTACTCAGCTTAACGCCATACCATCCAAACCAGAATCGAGAAAGCACCATCTGGCGCCTACAATCAACATGAATTAGCAATGCACAGCATAAATTTTGAGATCTCCGCGGACCCACAGTCCGAATTTGGGTCCAAAGGTCGAGAAGTAGCAGACTGGTGTGATACCGATTAGGTTGAAGAAGAGGATAACAAGCATAGCGTCTGCACAACCAAGGTAGAATGTGCTTTTGGCTAGAAGTCCCAAGGCGAAACTCGACACAACCATCTGTAGCGGATGTTAGATGATGGGTATCTTCGCAGTACAGAAGTTACTCTTACATTCGCAGACAGCCACATGGTCGCAACGTTCAACAGTGCCTTAAATCCAGCATCGGTGCGCTCGTCTTCTGGCACGCGCTCGATACCTCGTTGTTCAATCTTGAGCTTGCCGGCGAGACGCTGTGCTCTGGCATACCAACCGGTGCCGATCTCGAAGCTCTCGCCTGGAACGGCGTTGTGGTTGGAAACGACACTTCCCTCTCCATCTCCGTTGACCTTGTTGAAATGGGAACCATCCTTGTCGAATGTCTGCTGGGTCGCCGCGCCCTTTTCGACATCATGGGTGTCGTAGTGATTCATCCTGCCAATGCTCGCTTATGCGTCGTGACATGATGGCCGAGGATTGTGGGCGCTTCGAGGCATATTATGTACCTCCCACCTTCTAGCTCCCACAAAAAAAGGATCAGCTGCTCGGTACGCGAGCTGCTGCAGGGATGTAGATAGGCAGCAGATAAGAGCTTCGAGAGATAGAGGTTACGGCTGCAGATGCCGAGATACATCTTCCCACGACTGATTGGCCTCGACTCCAGGGCCAGACTAGTCCACAACTTAGCCCCTCCGCGCGTCCACACGGGTGCGACCTCGTCTCTAAATGGAGCACCGTAGCAAATCCAGGTATCATTGCACATGCCCAGAAACATGGTTGGAGTGAGTTACCATCTCAGCAGCAACAGGCGCATGCAACGAGGAATGCCGAGTTTCAAAATGGATGCATACGACCTGAGAGGTATAGTCGAAAGCAGAGAAGGCATGTAACCCCCGGACCCATATGGCTAACACCAAGTACCAAGGCGTTCTCGTAAACTCTATCGCATTTAAACAAAGGCTTAGCAGATCATCGGAGCTGGCCGAAGCATCTTTAGCGACCACCTGCTAGATACGTGCACTCGTATAACAGCATGAGCGCAACGTTCTCAATGGCAAGTATAGAGTGCTTGATGTAAAGTCAATGAAAGAGACGTGTGATAGTACATGTGGGATGGCTTGTTTTATTTCAGCAGATGCATGCAGCGGCGCGCTTACACATCGATCCTCTTACCTGCAGCCTGCGTTCATACATCTACATCTGGCATCTACTCCAGAGCGTTGCCCAGAAGCAACATACAACCAGCAGCAACTTATTCTCAAGTGCAACCTGGACAACATCAAGATTCAAGTTGGGCCAGAACAGCTTGCTAGTAACTTGTGCAGAAGCATCCGTATTACACACGAAGGGGCCACATAGACACGCTGGATACTAAGGTGATATCTTGCCAGAGTGGAGTATCTCGTCAAACGAATGTGGTCTTGGTCCGGAACAGTCACAAGGTAGTCATAAAGTAATAATTCGGAAGGTAACGGCCCTTCCTCACACATATATGTACTTGTTGAGCATTTGCCACGCATGATCGCTCAAAGACAGACCCCAGCAAAAAGGAGGTATCAAGCGAATATTTCTTCTGGACGTCCAACACCAATAATAACAACGAGCAGCCACAAAGATCAACAAGACACAAACGTAGTGCGAGAGCGAAACGACAATACAACAACAACAACAGAGAATGAGCAGACAACCCAAGCATCTCAATCGGGAAGCCCTTGTTCAAATGTTAAAATAAAACTGAATCTGTCTAGAAAACTTTTTGCTTTAAACTCTCGGAAGTAACGTGAGGAGAGGCATGTTGTTCTATGTCTTCTTCTTCTGTCTCTTTCTCTTCTCTCGCTCAATCTCGTACCCGGGGCAGACTGGTCTTGCTCCAAACTCGCTGATTGGTCTTCCCTCCCTAGGTTCCACAGCCACAAGCTTCTCGACTCGGTGGTGATCCCAATTCGACCAATGATGCTTTCTCCTGTGGGGTTTTATGTACTCAAGAACAATCGCATGCCGTCAGACCCAAAGCCCGGGTCGCAGAAAGAGGAGAATGAATGAAAATGCGCTCCGCGGCCTTTGGCGTCCAAGGTGTCTATAGTGAATATTAAAGATGTCGGTAGTGGCGTGGATGGCGGCCTGATCGTTGGAATATCGATTTCTCGGGTTAGCTTCTCGGAAGTCGGCAAGCTCAAAGATCGAATCCATGGCATGCAGTGACATGCCCAATCACGCAAGGCACTTCCACCAAAAACGTGCCAGAGGTAGATGCGGTAAATATGGGGTACATCGTAAAGGCGATGCTTGCCTGGGCAGATATTATTGTTATCGACTATGGTTCGTCTCGTCTTGTACACGCGGTCGGTCTCGGATATCCAGAGCGAACCGCTGTTTCCTCCAGGCAGCCGTGCTGCTCAACGCCGTGAAACGCCGGGGGATCGCTTCGAAGAAAAATGGCAGTTGCGAATCTTGTAGTTTAGGGATGGCTTGGATCGATTGATCTTGTCATCATCGGACGCCGATGGGAGGGCGTGGGCCGAGACTGCTGCTGGAACTGTGGGCAGAAGGGTCGGAGTCGAGAGGCACAGAGTGGTTACTTTCACCACTCTTCGCGCTAGCGCTCGCAGAACCGGTCAGACTGCGTACTTGATTGCCGCTTTTGGGCGGATAAAGATGGCTCACCCCGACTTGCTGTTCGACTCGCTGCGGTGCAACCGCGTTTCCATGTCCAGGAGGGTGATGCGGCACTGGCTGTCGCATCCCAGGCGGCGAAGGCCGGCCGTTTTGGTGCATGCCATTTGAAGGCATCATGCCATTGGGCGGGCCCATTCCGTTTGGTGGGTATCCACCGGGAGGCGATGGGCGAGAGTTGGGTCTGCGACCATTGCCTTGGAGTGGATTGCCGGGAGATTGGCTTCCACGTCTGCTCATTGGAGGGCCAGGGGGACCCGGTGGACCACCTCGCGAGAGCTCGTTCAGCCTCTCAGCAGTGAGTGAATTCGTTCTTGATTCGACGCCCATGTTGTGACGATCGACATTGCCATACCTGTCCGAGGAGTATCCCATCAAGGGGTTGCTCATCAGCTCTTCCCGCAAGTTTGGCATATCACTCATGATCGAGTTGCTGATGCGATTTTTCATACCCGGTCGTTTGAAAGGGCCTCGGCTTTGGCGCATGCCACCTTGGCCACCGCCCATTCCCATGTCCGGGTTGTTGCGTAGCTGGCTGGCACTTGGTGCTTTCCTTGTCCGCCTGGAAGTGACGCTCATCATATCCACCTGATCAGGGTCGACAGGCGGTCCCGCGTGTGAGATCATGTTAGGATCAAAGAAGTCTTCTCCATCTTCATCATCGTCGTCCCAGCCTCCGTGTGAAGCGGGAGGAGGATGCATCCTAGGTCCTGGGCCCCTTCGGCGCATGTTATATTCTTGTTCCCTCAAGGCAATCTCTTTCTGTCGAAGGGCCAACTCTCTTTCCCTCATCGCAAGATCCTGGTTACCGGGCATGTCGTAGCCTCCATCGGCAGCCTGCGGAATTTGTCCTTCGGGCAAGTTGTCGTAAAGCATCAGGTGACTGAACTCTCCGAGATCATCTCCCTCAAATGAAGGACGTCGTTGCATTTGTTGAGGGGGACCTCGCGGACCGTAGCCATTACCGTTCGCTCGTGGAGGATATGCGCCCATTGAGGGTCCCCGGCGATTGGGTGGTGGGCCACCTTGGGCGGACGGTGCCCTGCTGCCAGTTCCCGGACGCACGCCATTCCTCATGCCTCCCTGCATTGGCGGAGGGTAGCCTCTAGGAGGTGGGGCACCAGGTCCAGCCGCCATTCGTGGCGGAGCTTGTGCAGGAGGCGAATTTGAAGTTTGTGGTCGGTTCTGGTTCGTGACGTTGGCGTTGTGCAGCATCGAGTACAGCGTCTCGATTCTAGGTACGGAAACGCCAGCTTCTTGTGCCAATTTGATCGGCGAGCCCAGGTAAGTCTCGACTTCCATTGGCCGGCGGGCCGCGTAATCTTGGTACATGGTGCTTTGTGTGTCTGTAGGCGCCAGCATCTGTTCCATGGTCGCCTCACGGAAGCCTGGCTTGAAACTGCACCCTTGAGCAGCAGCAAGGTTCAAAAGTTCGTCCATGACGCCTGTGATCATCGAACGAACACCGACTTTCTCAAGAAGTTCGGCGTGAGATGGAGTCTCGAAAATTACGCTGGCTGGTTGGAAGGCAATGGGTCTGTGGCAGTCGGTTAGTCACCATCCATAGAATTGCTCGAATCTCAACTTACCCAATCATGCGCTCGAATTGTTGTTGACGAATGTTGGGCGATACTTCGCAATCCACCATGCCGGATTTGAGCGTCATGGCCAGCGCCTCTGCCATATCTTGCTGTATCGATGCTGGAATTGAAGAATTCTTGTTTGCAGCTCCAACCCAAAGTTCTGTAGGACCAGAATGCTCAAACTCGCTCGCTCCGGTTTGTGTGATTTCTGCTCCTGATACCAACGAGAGAACCACGTTCGTGGGGAAGCGCTGTTCGAGATACGACTCAACGCCTAGTGTGTGTGTTGTGTTGATGAGAATGCATGTGTGCTGGGGCGCAACGACGGACTCGATGACGGAGGCCAGGTCGTAGACGTCGGGGAGGGCTTTGACGCAGAGCACAACGTAATCGTATGAGGCGCGTGATGTGGAAGCGGCTTCTTCAGGCGTGCGGACGACTGTGGAGCATTGTTTCGTCAGCAATGGATTCCTCTCTCTCTCTCTTTCTCTCAACGGAGGGGTCAGGGGTGTGGCCAACCATGTCTGGGCTTGAAGCGTTCATTGCCGAATGTGCTCGACCTAAAAAATTCGTCAGCATTGATCGGAGCGCGAAATCGGGGCGAAATATCTTACTTGAATGAGATGCCATACTGCGACACGGTGTCGAAGCCACTCTTCCAGACGAGGGTTACGTCGCAGGCGTTGGTCGCCGAGAGACGCCATGATAGAAAGGCGGAGACAGCATTGCCGCCGACTGCGCACACCTTCTGTGTCAGCGAATCGTTCATGGCTGATGATGGAATGAACGAAGAGGCATGCGTGGAAGGCAACGGCATGAAGAGCGTCGCAACGCCGGACAAAGCTTCGGGCACGCTCAGGTGTGGGACATTTGGGAGGCGCTAGAAAAGTGGATCCCCGACACATCGAGTGTGGCGGACGTTGGAGAAAGGGCAGGGCTAGGGAGGTAAGGGTGCGCGGACATGCGGCATGGTGGCCGATAGCGTGACGGGCGCGGTACTGACCTGAGAGAATGCGAAGCCGGGGCGTCGACGGCGCCATATTCCGGTATTCTGTGACGACGGCAGGAGGCTGCGCGGACTGGCCAAAGGCTATGGTGCGGGAGCGGTGGGTCGAGGGCGTGCGTGGAGGGCGAGCGAGTAGTGTGTAGCAGGACGACGACGACGACGACGACTTGCGGCTATCTGCTAGTGGCCACGGGAGTGGTGGTGACGTGCGGCGGTGGTATTGGGGCGACGACGAGAGACGCAATATGCAAGCAAGCGGCCGCGTCACGCTCTGTCAGACGGAGCAGCGTCCAAGGGAGGAGACGACACTGGAGGGAGAGCAGAGCAGAGCAGAGCAGAGCAAAGAAGTGCCGGGGAGGCGCGGCGGAATGATCACTGGCGGGCAGAAACAAACGAGCGTGTGGGCTGCGAACAATACCCGGAAGCAAGCAAGCAAGCTGGAGGAGGCGCGCGGCGGAGGGTGGTGGTGGTGGTGGTGGTGGTGGTGGTGGAGGTGGAGGAGGAGATGGTGATGATGGAACGGTGGTGGCGGCGGCGGCGGTGGGGAGAGGGAGGGTTGGGTTGACTTTGGAGAGATGGCTGGTATTCTTAGTGAGAGCAGACAGAGGAGGTGCCGTGGGTGGTTTGCGTGCGTGCTTCGAGCACTCGGCCTCTCAGCGGAAAGCACAGTACGGCAGGCGCAGGGCAACTTCTCGCGTAGGCCGGCAAGGAAGGCAGACGAGGTAGATCATTCAACGCAACAACACTGCCTGCTTGCCTGCCTACCTACCTGCCTGCCTACGATGGTGATTGGAGGCCACGCCTCGACTGACGCAGTGGACGGCAGCAGCAGTAGCAGCAGCAGCAGCAGCAGTGAACATCTATTGCCGCGAAGGGCGACTGCTGCGTGCGTGCGTGCGTGCGTACTGTACGTGCTGTACGTGCGCACTGCTCCACGGCACATGCTACAGGAGAGATAGGAATCATGATTGAGAGCACGATACGGCACGGCTCGGCATACACCTGCTCGCATGCCTGCCTGCATGCACGCGCAGCAGCACATCCAGACTACAACAATAGCGCGGTATACTGTATACAGCAGGGCGGGTCCTGTCTTGGGATGGCGTCTCCGCGCATGTACCACCATAATGCCCTCGCCGTCCACCATGAACGTGGCGATGGATGGTGTGGAGATACGATACAGCAGCAGGCCACATGGTACAGCACCAAGGATGTAGAGTGCTGATGTGCGTTGATGGCGCGGGCTGCTAGGGCAAGCTGATAGCTGGGTCGCTTACTGTACCAGCCATTGGCTCATGCCGTGGAAGAAGGGCAAAGCAGAGGTGTCGACATCTCACCACAGTGGCGATGTGCAATACCAAAGGCAAAACACCTTCCTGATATCCGAGTATTGATCCTACCATACCCTACGTAACACCTCCCCAGCCACAGCAGCATAGAGTAGCAGTAGCATACCAAGTTTGAGGCAGCTCCAAGACTTTAAGCATCAACGCTTAGCTCAACGCTCTGTCTGTGTGCTGCAAGCATCCGCTGGCTGCCGATCCAACGCCGCTGGCGCCTCACACTCTCCATCTCGACCGGCGGGCGGTAGCAGCAGAAAGATCAGCACCAATAATGCTTGACCTCACTGATCATTATTGTCTTACTACTGGAGCTCCGGCTTCTCCAACCCCCGACTACCGTTCGACGTCTGTCATGTCTCTGCCTTTCGTAGCCTCCACGCTTTGCTGTCACAATCCTACGTCTTTGCCGCTCGCAAATCATCGGTCATGCTGTGCATTCCGCATCGCTATCAGGTTGGGCGCACGGCAGGACAACAATCAGGAAAATCCCAACAACGGCCGTACAGTAATAGTCCCAGTCTCAAACATTCGCATGTGAAGGGCCGAGCAGTGGAACGATAGCCCATTCGGGGCCTCGCCGCTTTGTGCAGAAAAAAAAAAAGAAAAACAAATACCGAAGCGTATTATCACTTTTCTTCACCGATAAACACCTTCAACAATTTTTTTTTTCGGCCTTTCGATGATACATTCGGCCGGAATAGACTTTTGCGCTTGTTGAATTCAAGGTAGGTCGTTCGGAGAGTGACTCCCTCATTTTGCACAAAAAGCGCTGCATAATAAGCACCTGGGGAACATCCCGCGAAACATCATCGCTCATCTCGCACGCATCTCTTGTTAGAGACAAATCCGCCTCGCTCTCGTAGTCGCTAGCAGCGCGGGCATAGGAGTTAGCCATGTACAAGGCAAGCCCCGCGCGCGACTTTGAAGAGCGATGCGCGCGCTCCGGCCCCTTAGACTTGCACTGCCTACTCGACAATCCCTGCAGCGTTCGACAGTCCATGCGAAATTGGTGTCCGATCCTGCCGTCCGCTCATGGCGTGCATGGCTGTCGGAGCTGTCAAGGAGCAAAGTTACAGAGTCTCCCTTCTTGTAACAAGCTTCTCCCACGAGCAATCCATCACTGTGTGGTAACGAGGCTGAAACTGGACGTGCTCGCTTCCGTCGGATGACTCTCCGGCTCGCCCGGCACATATTGTTTCGCGTCGTGACAAAAGCTCGACCGTGCGGCGTGCGTGTCCTTATCATCTTCATGTCTCGCAATGTCGTAGTCCAGACCTGGCAGCAGCCTGGTTTGGGACACTCGGTATCAATGCT
Source organism: Cladosporium cucumerinum (assembly GCA_023634325.1). Classification (NCBI taxonomy): domain Eukaryota; kingdom Fungi; phylum Ascomycota; class Dothideomycetes; order Cladosporiales; family Cladosporiaceae; genus Cladosporium; species Cladosporium cucumerinum. Next base: position 1,388,672 of record JALDQA010000003.1, read on the forward strand.
TGCTAATCGAGTTACTGCGTCACTCTCCCGCATACATAAATTAATCGCTATCCACCATCAACCACATCCGAAGATCATGTACAAGGATAGATATTCATAGACATCCTTGCACAACCGGACTTGCAGCCGGCCCTGGCGCTAATGTAAGGTCCGCAGGCCGTAGTTGGGCGCAATCCTGCAACGCGAGGCTCTTCGCGAAGCGGACGCGAACCCGAGTCTATTCGTTTGTAGGCCGATTGCCGAAGAAGCGATGTTTCTTGCCCCTTGCTGCCTGAACGCAATTTCATATGTGTTCTTTCGATGAGTGCTGAAGTTTCCGTCGTCAGGAGGTTAGCAACAAATAGACTGCTGACTGGGAGATTGAAGATGGATCGCCCCCCCCCCCCCCCCCCCCCCCCCCCCAGCTGCCAAACAACAAACGGCGCGACCGAACGCACCGGCGCTTCACTAAAAATCCGATCACATCCTCGCTGGGTGGTAAGTCTGATAGTCATGCTTCTCGAAAGGCACTAACTGACTGACTGGCTCTCGAACCTGGTGGCTCGTGCGGCCACATCCACAATGCATCTACCGGCCGATCTCGGATAATAATATTTCTATCATTATGTGTGAGTTCCGCCACCGATGCAAACACACGCCTTTCGAACATGGGTGCCGCAGAATACGAGGGTCATTGAGCAACATGAGGAGATTACATTACCATTGATCGCGAGCACGCCAATGGAAGCTTGCAATGATCGAGGCGACAACACCCCTGACTTTGCACTGATCGGATGGAGAGCTCTCCGTGCAAGAAGGAACCACCGCGACCAACTGTCATCCAGCCCGTCTGGTCGCACGCGGCTCAATGCGCAGCACTGTTGATCCTCGATGATGTGTAGATGGCAAGGAAAAGGAGGCTCGACGATTGATTCTTCGTCTTTCCAAGAACTGCATTACCAAGTGCTACCTACTTTTAGTGCCAGCGATCTCCCTAGGCTAAAACCTCAAGCCTCAGAGTGACATGGGCTTGACAGGCCTGAGGAATTGCGAATAGATGAGGTTTAGATTGATGTCCGGCTCGATCTGCTCGCAACACATCGCATGCCGTTCGGGGAACAAGAGATCGGATCCCGATACTGGTTCTTGCTCCGAGGTGCTGCGGCATATTTTGATAAATGATTAGAGGCAACCTGTCGATCTTCATGAGCGTGCTTGAGTATGACGTATGACCGTACGATCAGTCTTTTGGCTATACAGAAATAGTTCATGTGTCCGATGGGGTTCTAGGACACTGTATTGATCACGAGAAGTCCTTTTGAGTTATATGGCAAAAGACATTATACAAGTTGTAGATTGAATATGCCAATGGAGATGATGATGATCTCTCGATAACCGAGGTATATAATTTGATACAAAACTCCTCCAGCATGGTTCCATCCCGCGTGGCACAATTGGCTAGCGCGTGAGACTTTTACGATTATCGTGATCTCAAGGTTGAGAGTTCGAGCCTCTCCGTGGGAGCTATACCTTTTGTCTTTTTATCAGACATTTAGATACACATGTACCAAATGCTTTCTTCCGCAAATACCCTCGATTCTGGTTGAGTCCGGTATATCGCACATAGCCATACCTAAAGTTACTTGTGGGTGCACCATGTCAAGAACAAGTCAACCGGCTTGGAGTTTGGGATACTGCTCTGTCCACGGGATATATGTATCAGTAAGAGGAATGTACAGGTGCTCCAAAGCGTGGCTGAAGCATAGTGACATGTCTCTGACACCGTAATTGCCTCCGAAGAAACACCATAGCCTTTCTAGTGTGAGGACAGTATTCTTGACTGAACTTCAGGCTGGACATGGGGTTTAGAGCAGAGGCTGTCATATCCTGATACATGGATCTGTCGTGCTGCAGCGTTGTATGGCACAGAAGTCTCTAGACCTCTGCACCACACTCCTTGTCTGCTCCATCAGTTCCACGGTCATCAGACTGGACAACTTTCCTCACTCCTTTGTCTTTGCCCCAGGACAGTCATTCAAGGAACATCAACTTCGCTCGAGGTTGCCTCTCCGTGACGGACCGCCGCCTTACTCTGCGATCTGGTCTGGAGTCTCAAGTCCTCCAAAGCGATCTGACGGGCATTGTGGGTGTCATTCGATGCAATTGTACCGGGCGCGTCGTTTGACAATCCAGGGGCCAGGTCATCGTTGTCGGACTCCAGTGTGCGTCCATCTTCGACGTAGTCACCGTCGTTCTCGTCGTCAGCGGTGAGAGATCTCCCTCCACGATTGCGTTCCCTAGAGCCAGGACCAACACCCCGGTTCGCCAGTGTATGCACCCCTTTCTTCGGTGCCACTTTGCTCGGTTAGGCCTTGGACTCGGCATTCGAGCCTGCGAGGGTGTGCAGTCCAGTTGCCTTCGGTGCTGTTTGCGTCATCCTGGTCTTCTTACTCGGAGGAGTGTCGTCGAGAGTGCGGATGCCGGTCTTGCGCTCCGGCTTTCTTTTCGGCGCCATGGTTGGACAAAGGATCAGTAATACCGCTGAAGTTATATGGTGATGTAACAACTATTTTTGGTGTGGCGCAACAATGTGCGTGTCTCGCTTGAGTTGGTATGATGCTGTGTGCCAAATACTGTTAGATGTAATCTGTGAATGTTTGAGACTGGTGAAAGGAGATGAGCAGAGATAAACGAGGCGCAGGGTTATGAGGTGATCCAACGTCACATGCAACACCTGCCACCCTTACTTTCCTCACTTACGGCGAAGCATCACTAAGCTCACTCACTCAGAAGGTTCTCACACTTGCAAAACGCAGAATCAAGGACAACTAGTTTACTCACCTACGAGACCACCAGTGTAAAGCTGTGAGTGCTCGGGTTCAGAGCATGTCACGGAGCGCACGTTACATCGCTTGTACTACTAGCAGATGAAGACATGTATGTGTTCCTGTTCTTGGAGAATCTAGTCCAGCACTCGCAGTGTATCGTGTGATATTACAAATGTTACTTCGATGTGTATCAAGTGCTCGCGAAGAAACCCTTGTCATAGTCAACACTCTGCTCTTCCTCGCTGGAAAGGGAATATGTGATGCCTGGCAAAGCAAATGTGCCACCAAAGCTCATGTGCCACCAAAGCTCACCATCATGCCAACTCATCCTGCTCGTCCCTGTCGTCTCTCGCGACTTCTGTTGCAACCACAACTCTCCGACCAGACGTGCCGATGGATGTAGCTGGACTTGCTCTCACTGCTTCTCCAAGACGTGACTCGAAATTGACAGGCACAGTCGATTCCGCGTGGATTCCGAGTCTTCCGGAATTGGCACTACTCCGAGCCGGTGTTACCAAAGTCGACACCCGCCTGGCCGGGGCAGGGCCAGAAGGTCGTATGTGTTCAACACGAGGAGACTGCTCTTCGGCGTCGAAGAGCCGCTTGGACGAATGCTGTGCTTGTGATGTAGAGATTCTGTCCTCGGAAGCTGGTTCCTGCTTGATGGGCGAATCGGAGCTGATGTCGATGATCTCGACAATGTTGGCAAAGGTGGTTGTGGGCCGAGAAACGGGCGACGCAAGCGCAGGAAGAGCGTCCACAAGTGCACCGCCGTCGGCACTCTCTCTGTTACTGATGTCATAACGCGAAGTCTCTGCCGCAGGAGATGTGCTGGTTTCCATGATGACATCTTGGCCTGAGGAGTCTACTGATGTTAGGCGTACGTTCGATTTGTTCGGGGTGCAAGCATTGGTGTCTGTACGCTCTGCTGATGCTGGGCGTAGGTTAGGCTCGGCGTGTACTTTGGTGGCACTGTCAGCTACAATGTGCTCTGCTGATGTTGAGTGAGCGCTGGCCTCGTCCTGGTCTTGGTTGCTGTCACCGCCTGCTTGATCCGTTGTATCAGGTCGTAGTTTAGACTTAACAAGGATGTAACCTGACTTTCTTTGGCTAGGATAGGCCTTCTCGAAGGCAGGGTTTCGATAAATCTCGTTGTACACGTGGTGAATCCAAGGCTCGTCAGTATTGCGGTAGTACGAGCTGTGCGCTCTGACCCAAGTTGCAATGTCTTTGCAGCGCAACTCAACACCCGGTTGGGACCGGAAACATGCCACCAAGACCTCCCCCCAGTTCTGATATGTCAAGCCCTGGCTGTCTTGGCCGCCAACCGGGCGACTGGTTAATTCGTGGGTTGCCGTGCTGGGCGCCGCCCAAGTTCCGACGACAACGCGAGGTGCATACCTTGTCACGCTTGGTACATCATTGCCAATAGCGGTACGAATCAACCCAGACCGCAGTTTCGGGCTGATCGGCTCTGCTGATCCCACCGCTCGAACTTCTGGCTCTGGGTTGATCTCATACCCGACCGGAACGTTAGAAAGACGGGATCCCCTCGGACGACCCCGGCCACGTTTAATTGGAGGAGTGTCCTGAGCTTTAGCTTGAATGTCCTCGCCTTGGCAAGAGATATCGGAGTCACTGTCCGCAACCTCGACATGACCACTGCTAGAGTGACCAACTGGCCGCTTACGCTTCGTTCCACTCGACGACGCTCCCTTAGTCAGTTGAGCCTCGGGGACGGGGACTGAAAACGCATCCTGGACCTCGTCCTGGTTGGCCAATGAGTCGCGCAAGAAACTCTCGTGCAAACCTTTTGTACCTTGCCCTGGGTAGTCGACATCTACAGGATCGCCCGCTGGCGCATACTCATCTGGTGATGCCTCCTCCCACCCGCTCGCCTGAGCCCGAGACTGGTCAAAATCGACATCCATCGAGTAATAACCCGAGACGCGCGCGACATGATTCGACTGGCAATGGGCCTTGTATCTGGCGCTTTTCACAGTCTTATCGTTTGATAGCTTTCTGGAGGTGCCGAGATCATCAGACTCTCCATTACTAATGACGACCTCAGGATGCGAGAGCGGGTGAAGCTCATGCAATCGTGACACTACTGACGAATGACTGGACGCCTCTGAGTTTTGCTGGAGTGACGACTGACGAGATCCTTGTACATGGCCTTCTGGGAGTCTCCCAGTATTCGCAACATCAGAATTGCGTCTCGTCGAATTCTTAATTGCTCGACGTAGTAGTGGCTTTCGTGGATGCCGTTGATGTGAGGCATGTTGTGGCTGGGTTTCTCTCAGTCTGGCGTCATTCCCATGATCCTGGACAGAGACCGATGAAAGCACGGGTACCAGGTCAGTCGATCCAACCCCTGACTTGCCTTGCTGCATGTGCCGAGAGAGTTGGTGACCCTGCGCTTCGCCATTAGGGCTCCCATCATCCGCACTTCCTCGTGCATCTTGTGACCGAGACGTCTTGCTTGCAAATCTTTTGCCGAGTAAGTAGTCGTAGTACCTGTGCGTGATTGCCGAAGCCGTATGCCGAACATCGCCGGGCATTGTTGTGGCGATCTCGGCCCAAGCCAACCTACGCTTCTCGCGGGCTTTCTTGATGAATGCATCCTGCTCAGGCGTGAACCGAGGAGTAGAAGCCGAGAGCTCGCGGGCTTGGAGCACGGCGTTGCCTGCTATATTCGGCAAGGCACTATGCTGGCTGTCCATTTCGACCCCGTATTTACTCCATGTAGGCTTTGCGCATGGCGGATGCGAATTTGGATCGGAGCGAGTGGACCCAGCCATACCGTATCCGTTCTGAGCATGAGGTGGCGTCAAACCTGCTGGGGTGATCGTTCTCGAGACAAAAGGGTCATGCAATCCACGTGAGGACAATTTGGGGTAAATGGGCACAAGTCCTTTGCGAGCTGGCTGGAAGGGTAGTGGCCCCTTGCTGGCTGGCTGCGTTATAGCCCACGCAGACGGTCCAACTTCCGAAGGTCGTGGCGGCACGCTGATTTGTCGAGAATGGACTGAAGGAGTATGAAGATGCTGCGTATGATCTCTTTCAGCGCTGATTGCAGAACCTTCGTGGTGATACCTCTCGGATGCAGCAGCCTGCCTGGAAGGCGCGCGGGGAGGTGGCATTCGAGCGTAAGTATCCACGTTGGATGCAGATTTGATCGACCATGACCTAGCACCGTCTCCAATATCTGGAAGGGTAGTGTTTGCGGAGTCAAATGCCCCTGATGTATTGGCAGTGTGATTCACCCCAGATTTTGCCAGACGCGATTCGGGGTGAATGTACCGGCCGACAAGATTGTGTTCAGTCCTGTCTCTGAATAGCTCTGCCATTTCTTTGAAAGGCGCCGCCTTCTCGTCACTCATGCTCAGGATCATTGCATAGGGATGAGATAATGATGATCTTGCATCTATGCCACGGGCATCCAGATTGTTGCTACTACTAGATGCTGTGAACTCGTCATCGATCGTTTGTTGTGCAACCGTCGCGTTATGGGCTGTCTGAACAGGCATAGACGTGAGGGAGACATCGTGGATCATTTGCTCACCAAATTGTACCTTCGGAGCATGACCGTTCGAGTCAGACACGGACGAAGATGATTCATTCTCAGCCAGTAACTCATTGTAGTGTGCTTGCAAAGTATGACTTGTTCGATCAGGAAAATAGGCTGCAATCTGTTCCCAAGTCATGCCCTCATCTTCGTGCAGTCGGACGATGAGCTCGTCTTCCCTCTCAATGAAGCCTGAAACGTCGTGGCTATGTGTGTCTTCTGTGCTTTTGGGCTCTGCGATGCTCGGAGGAGGATGTTCCGAAGCATCATCTGCGATCTCGACTGGTTGCACACGTACTTTTGATGGTAGTAATCGTCGACGAGCCTCACACCCAGGAGCTTTCAGGAATTTCTGATAGTGGCTGTGCACAGAATGTGCACTTCGTAGTGAAAGAAGGTAGCCTATATGATCCCAGGAGAGTTGGTCAATTTCATGATGACGAATGATAGACTCTTCTTCCTCGAGCGTGAAACGACCGTTACGGCCATCACCAGTGACACGTCGAGCTGTGTTAGCAGCATAGCCAGCTGTGGAGCCGGGCACGTCAGTGGATGGAATGGCGAAAACATCTGCTTCCAGGTTTGTGGAAAGATTTCGGCCATGTGCGCTCGAGCGTCTTTGCCCGGGTCGAGGGACAGGTGTGAACGATGGGTCTTCGATTGCCTTCAAGAGTCCGTAGCGGCGGTAGTATGTCCCACATGAATCACAGAGACGTCCACCTGGACCTGTTCTCCAAACCCGAGAATCTGTTGCACCGCAGTTGTAGCAATCGATGTCTAATATTCCTTCAGCCTCTTCACCAATAGTTGTAGCCATGTGAGACGGAGGATCACTTTGCAAAGGGTCAATACGATCGTTGTCATCAACAGCATCCTCATCGTTGGCCCCAGTGCTGTGGGGCACTTGACTCCTTAACTTCGACTTCCTTCGTTTGCGTTGCTGTTGGGGTGCCCAAACCGAAGCTTCACGATTCGGTGAAGTAACGAACAAGGCGGCGGAAGACGATTCTGGAAGGGAAGGACTTGGTGTTCGCTCGACACTGTCACCAGGAAGCATCGGGTACTCCCAACAAGAATCCTTAGCCGCACGCTGACTGGGGCTCTTCCTCTTCGGCTTCTTCGAGTCACCTGTCATGAATTTTGCGAGTTGATTTGCGATACTTTGGCCAAGCGCCTGAATCATATCCGGATCGACAGCACCACGCTGACCAGGTAGAGCCTGCATGGATGCCATGGACTCTCGAAGAAGAGGTAGTTCCACCGGTGGGTCACCTGGCGACTTGCTGTGCGATGTTACCTTGGCAAGCCCTATGGCTTGGTCGGTGTCCACCTGGTGTCTTGCCGCAGACTTTTGCAGAGATAACTTCGACATCGATTGTATTCTCTCCGGTGTAGCATCCTGAGTAGGATAGAAACCCGATGAAAGCTCATCTGGCGCCCTTGCCCAGTGTTTGGATAGTTCCTCACTTTCGTCCTCGTCCTCGTTATCGCTGCCAGAATACCCAGATGTCCCAACGACAGCCAACTCTTCGTCATCCTCCATGTCTTCAGCCGAGTCTTCGATTACAGCTTCCTCGCTACGCGTAATATCGACGCTGTCACTTTGTTGGCTTCTTCCGAGCACTCGAAGCACTTGTGCTGAACTCCTTTGGCCGGGATCAACTTCATGTTGCATGCGCGCAATATGACCATTGTTGACAACGATGCATCCAGTCTCCAAGTCAATCTCGTCGCCTACGCCGTCAAAGTCCTTCCCATATTTCGCAAAGATGTGCTCGAATCGCGACTTGAGTCGAGCGTCATTGGCGCGGCGGTCGCGAGCCAGGTCCGGGTTGTCGTCCACTGATGCTCTAGTCCTGAAGTATTGCTCCATTCTTCCAACCCCACCCGATGTCTCTCTCTTTCCGCGGTCTGGTCATTCGGACCCGAAGAGGCACGTAGTAAGTTCTCGTTTGGCTGGGGGAAAGAGATCAAGAGATGGAATGGCAACTGCAAGGCGATGCGATGAACACAAAATGCGGGGGCTAGCGCGACGCGCTGTCACATGCATCACAAGTGGCACTTACACTGTACAACATCACGCCCATGCCACTTTCTCTGTTCTGCTTGCACTTGATGAAGCAAACATGCAAACGACCAGTGCTTAACGTACGTTAGGCTCCACCTAATATTCAATCTCCGCCAAACGGAAAAAGTTATCCTGCTCTTGCCATCATGTCGCAGCTCTCGTGCCAGAAATGCAGGACGCCACTCAAGATCGATGGCACACTAGAAGGCCTGAACCCGGCTTCTTTCAAGATCCTTGCAGATGCTGCTCCATCGCTTGCACCGAAATCTCCTGAGGCACCTCGATCAGCGGCTGCAAAAGAGCGTCGCCAGCAATATGGCGAAGCATCTCAACATGCCGGTGCTCCTATCCATAAGCGACAGACTTCCGCAGGCCAGAAGGGATCTGAGAGGATTAAGCCCGACATGAGCTACATCATGTTGACTGAGTCGCAATTTGGACCTGCCGGGCATGACGAGACAACACAGTCGCCCACCAAACGCGGGCTGGCGCCATCAGCTGCGGCGAAGGCAGACAAGAAATCTGCTGGGAATGCCACTATCAATGCGGCAGACCTCGAGCAGACGATGAAACTCTTTGAGATACTTTCGGCCCGTTCGGATATCGACCATCCTATATGCACAGAATGCACAGAGATGTTGCTTGAAGGGCTTCAGAAGAGGCAAGCCGGTGTCACACGCGAGCGAGATGCCTACGTCCAGTTCTTGAAACACGCACAAGAAGACGTTCCGACCGATGAAGAGAAAGCCAAGACCAAGGCCGATCTGGAGGACGCACAACGCCGAGAAAAGCAGGCACTAGAAGAACTTGAGGCCCTCGAAGCCGAAAAGGCGCGCATGGAGGACGAGATTGCTGCTCTAGATGCCGAGGCAGAGGACCTTGACGAAGAAGAAGAGCATTTCTGGCGAGAACGCAATGCTTTCACTGCTGAGTTGACTGCGTACCAAGAAGAGCGCGACAGCCTGCAGCATCAAGTTGCACACGACAGCAAACTTCTTGAATCTTTGCAACGCACCAATGTTTACAATGATACTTTCTGCATCGGACACGATGGGAACTTTGGCACAATCAACGGTCTACGCCTTGGACGTTTGCCTGACCACCCTGTGGACTGGGCTGAGATCAACGCAGCATGGGGCCAGGTCATGCTCCTCACTGCGATTGTTGCGGACAAAGAAAAGTGTAAGCTGAATGGCTGGAAATTGCACCCTGTAGGATCTACATCCAAGATTGAGAAGATCGAAGGATCTGGCCAGACCAATAGTGGGTCAAAGAGTTCGATGTTCGAACTGTACTCCTCTGGAGACGTGCCAATGAGTTTCGGGTTCCTCCACCGCAGTTTCGACAGCGGCATGGTCGCCTTCCTCGACTGCCTTCGTCAGCTTGGAGAACACGTGGAAAAGACATCTTCGCAGACTCCAGGTGGCGCAGGTTTGAAGATGCCGTACTCAATCAACAAGGACAAGATTGGCGACGTCAGCATCAAATTGGGTAACTTCGGCCAGGAAGAGCAGTGGACGAAAGCTTGCAAGTACACATTGACATGCTGCAAATTCTTACTTGCGCATGCTAGTCATATTGCAGATGACGCGATTGAGTCTAAGAGCGCTCGCTGAACATCGACTGAGAGTCAACAGAGAGGGCTACGACCCAGCCTCGTGCAGAGGATGGCCTCTAAGATATAGCAAACTGTTCAAATCCTCGACCTCCTTGTTCAGTACCCTCGGAGGCTCGCGTATCTTAGGACCACCAACTGGCCCAATCTCGAGACACTCTCCACTTTGGTCGCTATGGTTGACGAGATGCATGAAAGCATCTACTATCCCTTCGATCGGTGTCAGAAGGCCCTTCTCTTGCAGGACGTCGTAGAAAGGACCAGTGCCGATGTTTGTCCTGGCTACATGCGGACAAACGGCATTGAACTTGATGTTCTCCTCTGGCAGATATTTGCCATATGACCTAACGAATCCGACCACACCACTGAGCGAGGGTTAGCTCTTCTTGCACACAGCATTGTCAAAGTCAAGGATGGTCTTCTTACTGCTTTGCCGCCGTGTACACTGGGAGTGCTGCGAAAGTGTCAGTAGTCAGAAACAGTCGCTGCAAGTGCCATACTGACTCGGTACGCAGTAGAGTCCGCATACAGACGCGGTACCGATGACTTAGTGAAGAAAGTCAACCAAGCATTCTTGCCCGAATTCATGTCTTGACTCATTTCTTCCACGAATACTATCAGCATCGATTTCTTGCCTTCGCATCTGCTGGATCGCCAACGCCGAAGTGTAAAGGAACCCGTTCAAATTGATATCCAGCGTTCGCAAGTTGGGCTTCACGAATCCTTGACCTTTTCCACCATCGTTAGGCACGAAAGCGGCCTCGGTAACGCCAGCATTGACGATGACGATATCCAGCCTCTGGACAATTTTGAGGGCCTTTTCGAAAGCGGCCAGCTGAGACTCCCAGGACGAGACGTCCACTTCGACGGCGAAATGTTCCTGACCAGTCGTTGTGCTCTACTGCAGCTTGCTGACCGCCTCTTGAGCGCCTGCAATGTTGATATCAGCGATGACGATTCGCACACCGCGCTGATTCAGAGCATGTGCGACTGCGAGGCCAATGCCCGATGCGCCGCCGGTCACGTATGCAGTCTTGGACGTCTTGGCTGCTTAATGAGTATGTAACAGGAAGTGTAGACAGGTGTTCACGTACAAGAACTAGAGCGAGGAGCGGCACCAATATGAGCTTCTCTTTTTCACATGATCGTGACATCCACTTCTTCGTACCTCCTGTTTGTAAAGGGAGAGGGGAAGCCGAAGACCCCGCAACAGCACCTTGCCTCGCCTTGCCTGGAAGGATCTACTGCATCGAACAACACATAGCGATGTCTCTGCATTGGAGCCGATAGCTTGGACACAGTTGTGATATACGCTGACAGCATATGGATCCCTCGGACCTGTAATCCTTGTTCGCGAGTTGCATTGCCTTTGCACATCGACATGTCACCCAAGCAAGAATACTGGCATCCGGCAACTGCCAGTAAGACAAGTAGAGCATGGCATGTGATGCTAATTTATTTGAAGTATCAGCACATGCTTTCGTGGCCATGCTCATGTACGTATTACGTTTTGTGTCCTCGATGGTAGTACATGTAGTAGTGAATGCCAGCGCACGGCCCTCCGTAGCGGCAGAACGGCAAGCATCCGCGACTTCAACTTCGAATGCGCATCCATCGCAGCAGCAACCAATAGCAACCCAAGCCTCACCGTCAAGCACTGCTAAACTCGCCAACCCAACCAACCTCACTCTCTCACACCAACCGGCGCACTCAAAAATAACAAACAAACAAACCCACCACAAAACCTCCACAGCACACATATCCAAGATGCCCCAAGCACAGCCCGAGCTCAAGAAGGTACCGCATTCCCCTCTCACAACCTTTCCCACACCGTCCACCCAAGCCAAACCAAATGCTAACCGAACGCAAAACAACAGTACCTCGACAAGCGCGTCGAAGTGCAACTCAACGGCTCGCGCAAAGTCATGGGCACGCTGCGCGGCTACGACGTCTTCCTCAACATCGTCCTCGACGAAGCCACCGAGAGCAAGCCCAACAACGAGAAGGTCCGCCTGGGCATGTGCGTGATCCGCGGCAACGCCGTCGTCATGCTCGAGGCGCTGGACCGCATCGACACCGACAACCGCAACCGCGGCTAGAAAGGACAGACGGACAACACAAAGAAATCGACTTGGGTATGATGGTATTAGCGAGGGCTGCAAAAGCGCGCCGCGACAAGTGCGCTATGAATGAATTGTTTGTTTTTCTTTCTTTCTCTTTTCGTGGCAGAAGGAAGACCCTGGACATGAGCTTTTTCTGGGACGAAAGATGGGTCAGATCTGAAGAGAGAAAGAGAGAGAGGCCCAGAACCGACTTGAAGGCGAGCATAAGACTCGCGCGACTCGAGTGCCACTGGAGGGGGGTACTCATTTCATGATTCCGGGCAGCGCACGTTAAAAGGCCGCACATGGCCCGTCTCTGAATCCTGCGCTGCGGAATCTGCAAGGCAAAGAACTGCAGGATCGATCTAAGAGCCTGGTTCCCTGCATATAGAGAGCAGACGAATGCACCTTGAAAGAGAAAAAAAAAGAAAAGCGAAATGATACCCTCAACGATTACCGATGCCAGCATGTCTCCTACCAATCGCTGCATGCATGTGAATGAACCGAAAGAGCCTTGTAAATAACGTGACTATAGCCAAGGAAACATTGACGAAGATGGCGAAAAAAAAGTGACACCAACGCCACGCTCCTGGTTCAGAAGACCTTGCCCGTCACATCATTTCCGACATCAGGTCTCACAGAGATGCATGCAATAGAGGAGACTAGGTAGGTGAATTATCCGAAAACAGCCCATCAAGCATGACCGTTCGTGCCATTCGCATGCCCATTCGCCTTCTCCAGCCCAAACACATCCCTAAGCGCCTCTCCAAACCTGCGCACGCCCTCCTTGATATCTCCCAGTGGCGTCGCCGCGTACGTGGCGCGGAAGAACATGGCGTCACCGTCCTTCTGGCCCTCGGGACAGAACCACGAGCCCTTCATCAGCAGCGTGCCGTGCGCGACGATCGCCTGGAAGATCTCTTCTTCGATTTCCGCGCGGCTCTTGGTAGCGTAGGCCGGGTGCTTGCTGTAGTCGACGCGCATCCAGTGGAACATGCCGGCGGCAGGTGGCGACCACGAGGTGATGGACTTGGGCACGTGCATTTCGCAAGCGTCAAGGAGCACGTTGCGGCGCGCGGTGTACTCGGCGCGGATGTGCAGAAGCCAGTCGAGGTAGCCTGGGTGGCCCCATTGTTCGTCCAGCAACTTGAAAAGCATGAGCTGTGACATGCCTGAGGGCGACTGGGTTGAGACGTCGGCGTGCTGGCGGTAGCGCTCGACGATTTGCTCGGACGCGGTGATCCAGCCGACACGAGAGCCGGGCGCAACGACTTTGCTGAACGAGTCAAGACGCATGACGCGGCCGTCGACGTCGAGAGAGAGGTAGCTGGGAACGAGCGACTTGAGGAAATCGGCGTGAGAAGCTGGTGGCGTGGCGGCCGGAGAGTTGAGGCCAGTGTACGGGTCCATCTGCAGGAAGTAGTATGGCTCGTCTTCGAAGATGATAAGGTCGTGCTTCTGGGCCACTGCGTACACCTCTTTGCGCCTCTCGGCTGATTGTGTTGAACCGGTTGGGTTCTGGCCCGTCGGCACGGTATACAGAACGAAAGGCTTCGAGCCACCGCGAGCAGACTCATCCCATTCGGTGAGTACCTTGTCGAGGGCACCTGCACGCAGTCCACCAGCGTCAACGCTTACGCCAGCGACCCTCACGCCGTGCGGCGCTGCTGACTCGACAGCAGTGGGGAATGTGAATTCCTCGCTCAAGATCCAATCGCCAGGCTTGCAGAACATCCTCAAGCCCATGTCGATTGCACTCGTCGATCCGATGGTCATTGTACAGCTCCAATCCTGGTACGGTGGCGAGTGAATAATCTCCGTGTGCTCAACGATCCATCGCAGGAACTGAGCAGAGCCGTAGCCCTGGCCATAGTTGAAAGCAGTGGCAATGTCGAAGTCAGACTTGCCTTGGGCGAGATCATGCTTGCCAGCAGACAGGACGGAAAAGCGGGACTTATCATCGAAAGCGCCGGGCACAGGGACTTTGGCACTCAGTTCCTCGAACGGGAAGTACTCGCTCGATGGAAGGCCACCTCCAAGCGAGATGATGCCTGGATTCTTCAAGTATTGGGCAGCGCCTTTCAGCGAGCTAGGTTTCCTTCTGTTTGATTCCGGACTGAATCGATCTGGATCAAACGATGCAGTTAGCACTAGGTTCATGAACTGTAAAGACAGAATGACCGATTGATCGACCAAATCAATCTGAAGAAGCACTTACGATCCCAACGCATAGCCTTCGCCTTGTGCGCATGCACCGTCCTGCCCTTGAATCTTTCGACATCAGCGACAGCAGCGACGCCCGCAATCAGCCGTCCCTCGACAGCTCTACGCTTCGCAACGCCTTGGATGGTAAGGCGATCGGGCAGCGTGAAAGTCGACGTATCGGACTCGGGCAGAACGTCAATGGCGGCGGGTGGAGCCATCGCACACACAAAAGCAGTAGTGGCACGACGACCTCTTCAGGTACGCGGCTAAGCCTTGACAGTCGTAAAGAACCGCGTGGTTCAGGGGCAGGTGATTGGCCGTCGCAAGAGGCCGTTCAGCAGTCGAACCGGGTAGAGAGAATCCCACGTGGAAATCCCACGAGAGCTTGCCGCTTTGGTCGAGATCACACGGGTAGGGCTAGGGTAGGCTGGCGAGCAGCAAGCAAGCCGGACAAGGAGATTGGTCAATGGATGCGTGTGACAGTGACTGTGGGCGGATTGGTTTGCTTCGGGCACACCCCACGCAAGTTGTGGTTTTTCGTGGGAGGTGGATGGTGATTGTGTGGGAGGGATGACACGGAAAGATGAGACGGCGGCGGGTGGGTGACTCTATCAATCGTTTGTAGGGCGTAGTTCAAACTGGAGAAAAGAAGACCCACCTCGCCGAGGGGGCACCAGTAAGGTTACGAGTGGTTGTGAGGGCATTGCTCCAAGCGACTGCGCCAGCTCTGGCGATGAGCGGTCTGTCGTGGCAGAGGGCCATCCGAGCCATCCCTTGTGTCAAGATAACCCTTGCCCGCCGTCGCCTGCAGCGGGCACAGGTGGCATGTGACGGCGACAGAATATCATGTGGTGACGGCGGGGAAGATGATGATCCAGGTTAGCCGGCTGTTATCGGCTTATCGCGGCGAGCAGAGGGCCGTTGCGAGCCAACCGGACGGAGAGCCGGCGGCGTGTGCTGGATCGGTATGGCGGAATTCATGGGAGGATGGAGACAGTCGGCGCAGGGAGGAAGACGATGTCTGGTCGATAAAATGCAAGGAAGCATGCCCCAATATCGGCGGCGAGGAGCGAAGTGGCAAGCGAGATGGCATGTGAGGACGAGAGGAGGGGTCACCCTGCAGTGGTAGAGATGTCGTTATCAAAGACGCATATGAGCAGCAGCAGCAGCAGCAGGAGGGTCAGCACAACAACAACAACAATAATAATATCAAACTGTACATATGTATGCAGGGTAATAGCACATACGTACAAGCACCATACAGAACCAGCTTGACGCCGGCTGCCGGATGCTTGCTGGTGCATCCGGTCGTCTGCACGTCTACCATCAAGGTGTGCATTGGCGGCTCGTCAACCTGCAGCATGACGGTCGGTAGATTGGATGGAACTTTTATCCGTCTTCGGATTGCACCAATACGGATCCTGTGCCAGATGGCTGGTGGCTGAATGGTACTACCGATGGTTGTTGCGCGGCGTTATAATAGATGCAATAATGCAGTGGTTGCCTTATCAATGGCTGTCGTACAGCGTTCGCCAAAGTACAATTAGAGATAGCGCTTGGTTTGCATCGCCCACCTTGACTCCGACAACACGCTTAAGCTGTACAGCAGCAGTACAGGTTGTTGTAAGCGAGCTGTCAAGATCGAGGACTGCTCATCGAGTGTGCCCAAAGTCAAGATACGCCTCTTGGTGGAAAACATGTAAATCTCATCAGACGAATCACCACATTCATAGGGTCCGAGCACTGCAATACAAAGAATATCTCATTGCGAATGGGTATAGAGCGTGCAGCACCAGGGGTGGCGAAAACGCCCAGAAAGTAAAACAACCACTAGCCCCCCTCCCTTTTCATCCGATCATATCATTCACCGCTCCTTCCTAATCTCCCATCTCCTCTCCCTCGCTATCCCGACATCCTGTACACCAATGGATAGCGATAGCAATCGGCCAAGAAAGATCAAAGTCTGGCAGGAAAAGCAAAGCCTTCGCTTCGCAAAGCTCGGCTAATCACGCCTTCCAAGCCCAGGAGCAGCAGAACTAGTACGCTTCTTCCGGGCAGTCGAAGGCAAGGTGGCCGTCCTTCTCGCAGAGCGCGCACCACTTCTCCTCGTCCTTGTCTGCCTTCGCCTTGGGCTTGGTGGCAGCATCCTCGTTTTCCTTTCCGAGGCTGAGAGGTTTGGGCATTGCGGCTGGCTCGTGCTCGCGATCGTCGCGCGCGTGAACATCCGAAGCCGGCGCGCGAAGCGATGTGCAGTCCAAAGTGTCGTGCTCTGGGCTCTTGCACAGCTCGCAGAAGATGGCCTCGGAAGCGTTGTCGTCGTGGAGGGTATCTTGCTCGGAGACGCTCTGCTCCTCGAGCGGCGCAGGGGCTTTCACCATGTCGCGACGGGGTCGGATGGGAAGCGCTTTCTCGGTCAATTCGCTTGCGTGTCGGGCGTGAGTCTGGCCGTTCGTCTTGGCAGCAGCGTTGTCACGGCGTAGCTGCTCGACCTCCCTCTCCAGTTCTTCACGCTCCAGTCGGGATTCTTCCAATGCTGCTTGCAAGAGCTTCACGTCTTCAGGTTCGCCTGAGCTGCCGTTTGTACTCGGAGTGTTCTGACCGTCGCTCAGTCGATGAATGATAGCCTTGAGCCCTCTGATCTCATCATCCTTTGCTTCAAGCTCCTTAGGAGAGGTGGCACTTCCGCCAGCATCCTTGAGCGCAGCGGCAGCCTTCTCCCGTTCCCTTCTGAGCTCCGATCTCCCACGCTCGACCTCACCTCGCAGGAATTCGACTTCACCCCGAGCTTCGGCCTCGCCTCTCCTGCTTTCCTCGAGTCCTTCTTCCAACTCAGCAACAAGCTCTTCGAGCTGCTTGAGCTGCTCCGCAACGCCTTCAAAGTCCTCTTGGTTTTGTCTCATCTCTTGCAACTCAGCAATCTGGGCCAACAAGTCGCTCTTCTGCTCCTCGTATACACGCTCCGTCTCCGCCGAAGCCATTTCGAGACTATCGAGTGTGCTCCTGAAGTCGGCCCTGTGCGCGTCGAACTCAACAGTGAGTAGGGATATCTTTTCATTCTTCTCCCGAAGAGCCTGGCGCAGCTGGGCGGTAGTTTTGTTATCGTCTTCTGAATCTCTGCTACCTGGTGCAGGGCCGTCTGCTGGGATAAGTGCAGACAGCTCCTTGACGCTTGACTCCATCTCCGCCAAGTGGCTCGCCTGCTCTTCCAAACGTCTGTCACGATCTGCCAATAGTGCCCTAAGATTCGCAAGTTCCGCCTCTTGTCCCTGATTATTGGCCAGTCTTGAAGGTGAACGCATTGTTTGTGAGAATACTGGTGTTGCGCTTCCACTCATGACTCGCCTGGCGCCATCTTCATCCGCGCGACCTCCCATCCTTGATCCGGTGCGCGAGTATGGGCGTGGGGTCATGCCAGGGGTAGCTCGGCCAGAAGTGGAGGCATTGAATGATGGCTTGTTTGGAGTCTTGCCAAGTGGCTGCGGTCCACCTCTGACGCTCTGAGAGAAACCCTTCTGGCCGGAATTAGGTGGTAGGTTGGGTTGCCTTCTAAGCGGAGACTCCGGTCGAGGGAGAGATGGCCGCCTAGGCTTGAACATGCCATGGGGACTGGCGGGCCTTGCACCTGGCCCCACAGATTGCGAGAACTTGGCAGGCAAGGCGGGCGTCGGCGGTGTGAATCCATTCCTCGTCCTCCTTCCATTCATCGTGCTGTGCGACGGCGTCGAAGGTGTGCCAGGGTAGGAATCGGTGGCTCCGGAAGGTGAGCGTTTCTCGGCGCGGTGGACTGGCAGGAAAATACCAGCTCCTGGGATGGTGGTGTTGAAGTATTTTGTCCTGCAGTGAGTGGTTGAGATCAGTATCGTGTATGGATCTCCTCTTATGTGTCCCAGAACATACCCTTCGACATCGCCGTCATTCTTTCCCTTTGCCGCAAACTCCCTATCCAGCTCAACACCCACAAAGCGTCCAGCCTTGCCCCTCACACTGCCAACAAATCGCACGGTTCCGTACATCTCTCCAGGGACATTGACCACGTCGCCGATTTCTAGGTTGCCGGCCATGTTGCTAGGAGTGACGGGCATAGTGCCGCTCAGAGCGTGCAGCGAGGCCTTGCGGTTGAGTTCGGCGGCAGCACTGGCGCGAAGAGTGTCTCTTGCGGAGGGGCAGTGAGTCTTGCTGAAGGTCCTGCCGACGATTGCTTGTCGCTGGAAGCCGTTGTGGGAGCTGACCGAGCGCAATTGCTGCTGTTTGGGCGTTGTTTTGGTGTTGTGGAGTGCCATTTGGACTACGCTGGCCGGGTGCTACTACCACACGCACGCTGGCTGGCTGGCTGGTTGGCTGGTTGGCTGCAGGGACAGTCACACAGAGTGAGACCAACGGCGGTTTGCCGACGGACGGAGTAGGGGTCCGTGAACTCCGATACACGTCACGTCACGTGTGTCTTTGATTTCCTTTTCTTTTGTTTTCTTGGAGTGGAGCGGAGTTGGAGGGAGGTAAATATCAGGCTGTCACTTGGAGTAGGAGTGGGACAGCAAGAGGTAGGCTGAAGAATGAATAATAAATTGACTTCCCTTTTGGAGAAGTGGTGGGTGCTGCGACGACGTACAGGCCTCAGGTAGAGAGAGCTTGCACTTGCGCTCGTCGGGCGTTAAAGGCAGCCCAAGCGTGATTTTGTTGACGTAGGGCCAGAGGTGGGTGGGTGGGACGTGCTGCGAGTATCGGTGAAGAAGTGAAGATTACTGCCTCAGGCTGATTAGTATCGATGGAGAAGTGAAGATTACTGCCTCAGGCTGATTAGTATTGATGAAGAAGTGAAGATTACTGCCTCAGGCTGACTAGTATCGGTGAAGAAGTGAAGACTACTGCCTCAGGCTGACTAGACAACGACATGATGTCTCCTCCCTCTCTGGTCTTGTTGCTATTTTCCGAGACATCGCCGCAAAGACACATATACAGCAGGAAGCATCTGCCAACACTTGACATGCACTGAACTTACAAACACAGTAGTGCATGCATGCACCTTGGCTTCACGGACAAGGATTAAATAGCCTTCTCCAATATCGCTCATGGGGAAGAAAGATATTGCGAAGCCGAGTGGCTGGCTGGCTGGCTACGAGTCGTGTCATGTCGTGTCGTGAGAAGAGGCGAGATCACTACTCTTCACCACCTGGCAATTATTGTATAGCTCCATCAGCTCTAATAGTGTTGCACAACCAATCCCTGGCCGATCTTTAATGTCAGTCCTTGTCCATAGCTCTAAGGGATGGTGTCCCCCACGAATATTCTGTGGTGCAGACATTATCATGCTAATCGATGTTTATACACTTTTGAAGACCTGCTAACTCGCTACAATTAATAAATAGATCAATTCGTATTAGTTGTATGAGTACAAACCAAACCCCATGTCAAGATTGTTCAATCCATCGCCTACTTGGTCCTTCATCAACTTTCCCTCTGTGCTTCCAGCTCAATCAGCTGCCCCAACGTCCGAGGCCGACCTCCCTCGACCTCGGCATCTGCCTCCGCATTCGTTTCCACCACCAACATAATACACCACCGCTGCCATCGCCAAACACCATTCGCCATGTGATAGCTAATCGCCCACTTGTCAATCATGGCAGGACGAATCAGACAACCAATCGACATCAAGTCCCTCGAAGGCTATCTCAACATCCACGTTCCAGAGATCAAGACGCCGCTCGACGTTAAGCAGGTAGGTTCACGCAACACAGACAGCTCCAATGCTCAGTAGCGCTGACCGAGCAATCGCAGTTCGGCTATGGCCAAAGTAACCCAACATACCTCCTAAGATCCGCAGACGGGAAGCAGTATGTCATGCGCAAGAAGCCTCCGGGAAAGCTGCTCTCCAAGACAGCCCATCAAGTCGACCGAGAGTATCGTATCCTCCATGCTCTCGAGAACACCGACGTGCCGGTCCCCAAGACCTTTTGTCTTTGCGAAGACGACGCCATCGTAGGCACAGCTTTCTACGTCATGTCTTTCCTCGACGGTCGCATCTTCGAGGACCCTGCCATCCCAGACGTGAGCCCCGAGCACCGACGAGACATGTGGCACAGCGCCGTCACCACTCTGGCCAAGTTCCACCGCGTCAAGCCCCAGAGCGTCGGTCTTGAGAACTACGGCCGTCAAGGCGGCTTCTACAATCGCCAACTCAAGACCTTTGCCACCATCTCCGAGAGCCAAGCGCAAGCCAAAGACAAGGACACCGGCGAGCCGGTCGGCAAGATCCCGCACTACGACGAGATGGTCGCGTTCTTCAAGGACACTCAGACGCAGCCGGACGATCGCTCGACGTTCGTACACGGAGACTACAAGATCGACAACGTCGTCTTCCACAAGACCGAGCCTAGGGTCATCGGCATCCTCGACTGGGAGATGAGCACCATTGGACACCCGCTCTCCGACCTCACCAACCTGATGTCGCCCTACACGACTGCTTCATCCGAGCGCGCCCGCACCGCTGGCAGAGCCAACCCTGCCTTTGTAGAAGGTGTAACTCCCGGCCTCCCAACGCTGGAAGAATGTAAGAAGTGGTACGAGGAAGTTGCGGGCTGGCATTATCCTGCAAAGGAGTTCACTTGGGGCGAGGCCTTCAACATCTACAGAGGTTCGGTCATCATGCAGGGCATCGCGGCACGCTACGCACAGCGACAAGCCAGCAGCGAGAAAGCAGGCGAGTACGCTGCGCAAATGAAACCTTTCGGCGAGTTCGGGTGGGACTTGGTGCAGGACTGCAAGCGCTTGATCGTTGGTGCGAGTGAGAAGGCACGGTTGTAAGTACAGTGCAGAACGTATCAGACCATCAACGACCGTTACGACATGGCGAGTAATCCATCATCATTCCCATAAGTAATTCACTGAAGAACCACGCCCCCCTCCCATCTCAACCCCAGCTCAAGCCTTGTTGTACTTGTTGTATCCCCTCGCCATCGCACTAGCATAAGTCCACATGCCAAAGCTGGCCAACAAGCTCAAGCCAATCGGCAAGCTCTTCTGGCTCTTGATCGCGCGCGGGATGCTGCTGCCGGCGAGCACCACGCTGGCCAGCAGCGCCAGCTCGACGCCGTAGGGCTGCTTGTTCGAGATGCGGTATGCACCTAGGGCGTAGAGGGCGCCGACGGTGCAGCCGGCGGCCACGGAGGGGATGCTGCCGGTGCGAAGGTAGCCGATTGTGCCGCCGCCCGCGGTGAGGGAGGCGAGGATGTAGCCGACTTGGGAGAGGGACTGGGAGGGGAGGGTCAGCTTTTGGTGATGGTGGTGGTGGAGGGGTGGTGAAGAGGGCGGACCATGATTGGAGATTTTGTCGACTGGGAGGTGCTTATGAAATTGAGTATGCGCGAGTCAAGCTTTCGGTTGTAGTGGTGTTGATATTGTGTATAGGAAGAAGGTAATCCAGGTCTTGAAGCTTGAGCGTACTGCTGTACATCTTGCTTACTTGCCATCCATTGATGATGATGGGATACCTCGGCCTCGCGAGTCATGCAGCAGCGTCGAATAACCCTAATTTACCCTGGCGCATTCTGGGAATGAAGGAAGCCAGCTGGAGCCTTGTGGTGCAAGTGAAGTGAAGCACCAAACGTCTAATCAACGACGCAACAACCAACAATTCCAACCCATTGCGCTTCACCACAACCACCACACAATATATTACCCACAACACCACCAAGATGGCCCCCAAAAAGATCCCCACCGCCATCCCTCCCAGTGCAACCAAAGCCACAACCATCGTCCCCTCCTCCGCCGGCCAACCCACTCGCTCCGCCAACAGACCCGCCTCCAGCGCCAGCGGCAAAGTGCGCAGCGCACAAGACTTGCAGGAGATCGGTGTGGGCATCTGGAACAAGTACGTCGACGAGACGCCGCAGCGCGTCAAGCTTCTCGACGCTTTCCTCGTCTTCTTGATCGTCGTGGGCGTGTTGCAGTTTGCGTACTGCGTGATTGCTGGCAACTTTGTGAGTACATCCGTGTCACTATTGTTAGGAAGGATCTGTGGAGGAGGCATTGGCTCATGAGCAATTGGACCTGGGGTTTAGAGGAACGATCGTCTTGCTGACAACGATATCTCACTACAGCCTTTCAACGCTTTCCTCTCCGGCTTCTCGGCGACTGTTGGCCAGTTCGTCCTCACAGTCAGCTTGCGCATGCAGACCAACCCAGAGAACAAGGCGGACTTCGAGAGCATTTCCCACGAGAGGTATGTTGACCATTCTCTCAATTCTCAAACTAACCACGACGAGAAACGAGAGGCTGACGTACATCACTTCCACAGAGCATTTGCCGACTTCATCTTCGGCAGCATGATATTACACTTCTTCTGCGTCAACTTCATCAACTAGAGCAAGCAACCCCAAAGCAAGATACCCCGAAAAGCAAAAACATTGTGGTGTGGGATACTACAGAATTAGTATGCAGGACATGTACCATCACGAATACAGACATAGAGCCCGAGGCCGCGTGGCTGGACTATCCGGCTTCACTATGTGATGACCTGCAGACCCCTTTTTAATTTCCATCAATCGTTCAGTCATCCATAGCTTTATCGCTTGACTCTCGCACAGGAGTGCCCACGCCAGATGTACCCAAGCTCTCCAACCCTCTGCCAGGCATCCCAAGCCCAAGCACCGGCCGCTCATCGTCCTCACCACCCTCTTCCGAGACGCCGTGTTCAGTGTAACCCAAACCTTTACCAGCCTCCAGCAGAGCCGGTGTGCCTTCTTTCGTCACCACTCCGCTGGCAGTGGTACTGGCAATGCCTTTCTCATTCCGCAATTCCTCAAACTTCTGTGCTGTTTCCTTGAGCGCTTTCTGGATCCGGACCTCCTCCTCTCCAATGCGGATCTTCTCCCGCTCCAAAGCAGCCATCTCGTTCACTTTCTCCATACGTGCAGTCTGCATGCTTGCAAACTGCGTCCGTAGCCGCGCAATCACGCCGTCTAGACTCGGCAGCGGTGCTATCTTGGGAGGCGTCTTCGGCCTGGCATTCTCCTCCTCCTCCTCTCGCGCTGTAGAATAGTTTCCGTGCCTCGTCTGCGCTGCTTCGAACGCCATGTTCCGTTCTCGCTCACTTTCGTCTCCATCCTCGCTGTCCTCCTCAGCCTCAGCAGCCGCAATTTGCGCCGCCATCTCCGCTTTCCGTCGCTCGCGCTCGCCTCCTCGTGTGCTCTCGTCCATGTGGATCCTCGCGCCAGTCTCGCCCGTGAACTCGTCGAAACCCTCCAGGATATCCTCGTCCTCGCGCACCAGCCTGCTCTCCGCAAGCCCGTACTTATCCTTCGGCCGCAGGATCAAGCGGCCCGTCTCGTCTGTCATGACATTGCCATCTTCGTCCTCGTCGAAGCCGGGCTCGTCGGGATCGAGCGAGATGAATTCGTCGGCTTGGGCTTCTTTCGCCAGGCGCGCACGGCGGGCTTTCTTCTCCTCGATTTCGGCGGCGGAAGGGATGGCGGAGGGTAATTGCTGTTGTTGCCGGTAGCGGGAGAGCGAGGACCCAAACTTCGAATTGAGGTCTAGGGCTTGCGTCGTGGCCGAGACGTCTTCTACGTCTGATGCGCCGGCTGACTGCAGCTGCTGGGGAGTCGAGGGCGTGCTGTTTTTGAGGGCTTGGAGGTCGGCGGCGCTGTAGCTTGGAGCATTGTCTGAGTCGCTGGGAAGGTCTGAAGGGAGGAAAGAAGAGCGTTGCCTGGAAGCATTGCGCTGGACGGCGATCTTCGAGAGGTTGGAGCGTTTGGGTGTCACGACAGAGGCGGAGTCTAGGTCGCCTGAGTCTTCGTCGTCGTCGTTGTGGATTATCGATTTGCGTAGGCTTGTCGATTTGCGCGGTTTGTTAGGGCGCTTTACCGCGGATTCTGTGCGCTGCGAGGTCAGCCTGGGCCAGAAGCTGTGCATAGGGAATGTCAGAGATGTATGAGAAGGGACGTGTAGCTTTATGGTAGACTGACCTGTGGTTTCTGGTCCAGTGTCTGCGCCGCTGCTCATCCGTTGTTCGTCGTCGTCGTCGCCGCCACCGCCAATCTTGCGTGGGACACGCCGTTGCGACATCGACTTTTTCATTGTGTGTGCTGGTTGTTGATGTATGATTTGAAGGGTGCCAGATCCCAGTGTTGGAGATGTAGTTATCGCTCGGGTATCAGAGATCGCCCGTAGCTTGTGTGGCGAGTGAGAGTGAATGCCATGTGAACGCGATGCTCTCCGTCAATCGCATTCGCAGCCTTCCCAATTCGGCCACAAGATCTCCATCTCCATGCTCCTCCGCAAACCACACTTCCGCCAGCAACATCTCAAGGTCTCCATTCAAGCAAAATAATATACCACCAACAATACGGACTTCCAACAACCGCCCACAATGCTCACCAAATATATCACCTCCGTCACCACGGCCTTCTCGCCCTTCAACCCCAAATCCGGCAAGACGGCGCGCAACTTCCTCGCCATGCTGCCGCCCAATGCGCGCACCACCATGTCAATCGACGTCAAGATTCTCAGCCAGGCGCAGAAATCACTGCCCGCCACCATGGCGCTCAAGTTCAGTGCGTGCAAGACTTCTTGTGAGCTCACTTTGAGACTATTCCACTGACTGTGTCCCTTTGACAGAGGACGGCAAAGAAATGAGCATCGATCTGGAGAAGATGAAGATCCGTGATATCCAGACCGAGGTTGACCGCCACTCGAGGCAGTTGTTGAGGCAGGAGGAGCTGAACGGCTAGATGGGCTTGGGAGGTCTTGGAAAGCTAGATGGAGCAAGCGTTCACTGGGCAATTCCAAAGAGATGGGAAAGGGAGCATCTAGCCAGTGCCAGGCTATGCTTTGGCGGCGGTGTAGAGGCAGTACCACGCGCGGGAAAACAGTACGTGCGTGGCCTGGGGGAAGCAGTGGTTATTGTTACTGCTGTCTTGCAGCAATGGTGTGGTGGCAGATACCGCCATCTGTCTGCCACAGGGCATTGAGCAGGAAGGAGAGAAGTCGGCTGCACAAGATAGAGGACAGATCATGTCTTGGTGTTCTTTAGCGAGCAGAGGCCGTTCTACTTCCTGGTTTACACGTCTTCGGATGTCATGTAGAATACATTGTGGAAAAAAAAATTCGACAAAGGGTATCATACGTATATCTACAGCAAAAAACATTGCTCACACAGAAATGGCCCGCTTCCAGGATTGTTCGGACATCTTCATCCGGGTCGTTCAATCATCCTCTGCTTCGCTCTCAACCCTTTCGTGAGCCTCCTCATTCAGCAACTCGCCAAGCTCCAAGCTCTCCTTGAGAATTGCCATTGCTCCCTTGTCGTCAACTTTCATGTCTTCTTTGACAAGAGCTATAGCGACTTCAGGCACAAGTACGGCCTGCACGAAACCAGAAACGCCTCCCGCAACGCCAGACGCTCCGATCAGAGAATCACTCACGGCCAAGTCGCGCAGCTCGTCTGCAAAGTGTAGCAGGATGTGTTCGGTCATCAACTTCTCGCCCTTCGATCCATAGTAACCGGGTTTGATCTCCAGATCGCCATCGTCACTGCTACTAGGATTGTAGGCTGCTGCGGCGGACCTCGTTGATCCAGAGTCGACGCGTTTCTGCAGTCGGTCTCGGTATACAGAAGTTGATCGCTTCTCCAGAACGGCCAGGAGCCGAATGTGATGTGCCCGTAGCCGTTTTTCGATGCTGTCCCATTTAATCTCGGGATAGCCACGCTCCTGCCAGATTTGCCTCGCATCTTCCTTCTTGTGGTGATCACAGAACCAACCCCACTTTTTGTAACTCAAGGGTTTGCCGTCATTGTATCTGTCCTCAAACTCCTGCTTCAACAGAAGCGGTACATTCTTGCCGCAGCCTTTGCACTTCATCGTCGGGACGTATTCACTTGGCGTCGGTAGATTCAGGGTTCGGGGATCAACTTCTTCCACGTCGCTATCCAACTCGCTCAGCTCGCTAAGCTCGGGAGAATCGGACAAACTGCCTCTCGATTCTTGGAACTGAGGAACGTCCTTTTCAGACTGTCCAAATTCAAACATGTCCGCGCCTTTCGCAGCCTTGAAAGTCGGTCCTTGAGGCTTTGGAGCAGCCAAGTCCAATCCTTTAGCGGTCTTGAACCCATCTGCTTTGGCTTGTTGCGACTTCCGGTCTTTGGCCGTTACGATCTTCTTCTTCCCATACGTTTGACTGCTCTTCTTGAGTGGTGCAGCATGAATGTTACCAGCTCGCCTGGCGTTTCCAGCAGCAGCAAGACGTGCGCGTTTGTTCGGCGAGTGCATTGTCTGCGAGCTAAAGACCATCTTGTCGTCTGAACTCAGATCATCGTCCTCGTTGCTCGCGCTGCGCTTGCTGTTTGAGCTCCCCGGGCTGGTGTGCGCAGGTACTTTGAAAATAGGAGCATTTGTGGCAGGCTTCTTCGCAGGCTCGAAAGGCTTGCCGGGCTTGAAAGTTGCAGCGCTTTTGGTCAAGGTCGGCAGCACTGCTGCGTCGTCTTCGTCGCTGCTCGAGGCAGGCTCCGCGAAGATGTCCTCATCTTTCTTGGCCGCATTATTTTTCGCAGCAGCAGCATTTCCAGCTCCTTTCTTGCCAGTACTATTCGAAGCAGGTGGTGTAGGCAGAGTGTCTTCTTCGTGGTCCTTACTCGTCGCGTGCGGCTTGTTGTTAACCTGCCGCAGCAGAGGCGGGGCGTTGGTGCGGCGGAGGATAGGCATTTTCGATTATGCCTCCGTGCTCTCAAGCATGTACTCCTTAGTCCATGAAATGTTTGAGCAACAATGACGTGGGGTAGGTGGTGTCTTAGGCGAATGGTGGTATAGAATCAGTCGCGTCGAGCTCGATTGGGGTCGGCGTTTGAGTGACGCGAGATCTCGTGACTTCACTCTCGTTGACAATGGAAAGTAAGTTGCTATTCCACTGAATTGAAGAATTTAACATATTACATCTCCCTTCAGATTTCCCATATCAACAAATCATAGGTCATAGAAAACACCTTGGGTGGCTAAAAACTGATCAAGTCTCGGTGGTGAGCATATGCATTAACTTCAGATTAAATCACCTCAGTACAACGCCATGCCGGCTTTCGAGATTGTGAGACATCGGGTAATCCCGATCAAGAATGCAGTAGAAGACGAAATATGAAAAGTGATTTGTCCTTAGACTTTGTCTTCATTGCAAGCTTTCTTTTATCTTGCATTGCATCATGAGTGCCAGCTTTGCCGGTCACTCTGTATTTTCTCATGCCATGTAATTATATACGCATCATGCTGCTACGACCCCATATGCGGGCTTATAAAACAGCCGACGGCTTGGAGATTCAAGCAGAGGCACCGGAGATGTAGAACCACTTGTCGATAGACGAGTCGATGGGGGCAGGGGCCTTCTCCTCGCCCTTAGGGAGGTTGAGGGTGGAGGCCTCGACGCGATCGTTGCTGTGGGAAACGGCAGTGTTGGTGCTGTGCATGAAGTCAGTGCAAGCCTCTTTTCACAAATGCTCACAGCCTCAGATATCGACTTACAGGTTGATGTCACCCTTCGGGGTCTTGCCAGTGATGAGCTTCTCCCAGGACTCGGCGCACTCACGGACAATGTCCATAGCGTACTTCTTGTTCTTGCACTCGCCGGAGAAGGCGAACTGGTTCTCGGGCTTGCCGTCGGGGATTTTGTAGATGCGGAACCACTCGTTGGTGGCACGGAGAAGGCCGGGCAAGTGCCTCTCGACGTCCTCGACGTCGTTAAGGCGGGGAGCGAGAGGGTCGTTCACGTCGATGACGATGATCTTCCAGTCGGTCTCACCCTCGTCGAGGAGTGCCATGACACCGAGGACCTTGACCTGCTTGACCTCACCGACCTTGGCGACGAGCTCACCGATCTCGCACACGTCGAGAGGATCGTTGTCACCGTTCATCTTGGTCTCGGGGTGGGTCACGTTGGGGTCCTCCCAGGTCTGGGGGAAACAGCCGTAGTTCCAGAGGTATCCCTTGTGGGGGAAGCAGTTGCGGACGAAGCGCAGCTTGCCCTTCTTGGTGTCCTGCTTGATGGGGTTGAGGGTCTCCTCCTTGGAGATCTGCGGGAGTTGCTCGTCAGCTAATGCTCAATCGAATGCCCATTGGCGATTGTTTGTTTCCATTGCACTCTCGCAAATGAAGCACAACACAGCATGACGGTACGCACCTCCTGCTTAGCGTTGGTCCAGCGGGGGATCTCAACGACCATGTTCAGGATGGTCTGCTGCTCGTTGGCGTAGAGAGGGATGTCGTGGAAAGGAGAGACGGGCACGCCATCCTTCTCGATGAAGACGCGGTGCTCGAGGGTGTGAGGAGCACCGACTTTGCGGGTGGTGTAGACGGGAGAGGCCATGGCTGCGGTGGCTCCGGTATTCTTGGGAGAATGATGGATGGGAGAGGAGGAAGAGAAGTGACGCTGCAGCTGCGCGGCACGAAAGGTGGCCGTCTGGGATGGAATTTTGTCGGCGTTGGCAGGGCTGGTGGGGCGTGGAGGGGTCGTTGAAGTGCTGGCGGGCAGTCGTGGGGGTTGCTGAAGCGGCGCCAGCGTAGAAAGCGTCACGGCAAACGCGGCCGGCCGGTGCTGGAGCAGTAGTGCTGCCTGTGTCTGGGGCGAGGGCGTCAACAAGTGCCTCAATGGACGGCGGGCGGTGTGCGCCAACATGGGCGGGCTGGGGTTTGCTGGGAGGATATTAAGCTATTGATGAGCGCCGAGCAGGCCGAGGGTAATAGTGAGAGGGCCTAGGTAAGCTACAACACTGGACGGCGGTTTGTGCGTGGCGAGTAGTTCCTGTGGCTCAAGGTTTGCCAGAACTGAGCCTCCCACCCGTCCGTTTTCGTGGCCGCCGTCTTCGGCTGTTGTCAAGGAGCCGCCGCGGGTGTTTATGCTTAGATCATCACGTCAGTGCGTATGCTCGGACATCAAGCGATGGCGTAACGGGCGATGCTTCGATCTGTGTATCTTCATGGGATTGTAACATGTGCTATATGTGAAGTACTGTTACTTTGGCTATGGCCATGCAGCTCATGAACAACCCTTCCATGGAGACATGCCATCATAATCTAGCCTTTGAGCGGACATCGCACATTGAACAGTGCGTCCACTCTCAATACAGTCGGTTCGGCATCCAGAAACCTTCCAGCCCATCTTCAAAATCTCGATCACCAATGTGGTCTTCTTCGTGCAGCAAGCCTTGTTCCGTTGTCGCAGCGTAATAAGATGTTTTTCTTTTAGTGGCTGACATGCCACTTCGAGACCAGGAAAAGTCACGTGCTCGCGTGAGTGGCCTGCCATATCTGAACGGTAAGAAATGCATGTCTGGCTCTGCATCAGGCGGCGCGTACGTGTATGCAGGAACCTGATCTGCGGTCACGTCTGCATAGTCTGCAAACGTTGGTTCAAATGTGGCATATCCATCCACCATTTTATCGTCTTCTGGAACGAAGCCAACAGCTTGAACATTTTCTGCATCATGTTGCATCTGTTGACGGAGATTGTCTCCTCGCATAGTAGAACGTGTTTGCGAAGGGGGATATGCAAATTCATTAACACCCAGATCTTGCAAGCGGTGACGATTTGGTCGAGGTGGTTCATTTCCGAATGTATGCAAGCTGTGCCCGCGTCCACCCTCGTCGACATGGCGAAAGAGCTGGTTGGCACCCTTCAATGATCCTGAGTCGGGCTCTTCATAATCACTAGCAATTGCTTGGTATGCAATTCGCAAAAGTTTAGCTGTTGGCGACGACGAAATGGGCTGCACGTTCTCTTTGTCACTTTGAGATGCTTGGACACTTTGGATATTTGGCGGTGATTTTCCTGCCAGTGCTTCCAGTCGACCCTTCACCTCCAGTATGTCAGATGTGTTGAAGCTCTCAACATCCGACGACAAGACCTGCTCATCAAGAATGCCTTTCTGCTGCTTTTGCCGACCAGGCCTTGCTGGTGGTTGCGTTGGCAAGGACATGGAGGTGCTGTTATGTAGCTTTCGCTTGCTTGTAGACGCCTCGGGCTCGGCATTGTTTTGCTGGATGTACACTTCAACCTTAGCGGGGCCTCGAGTCCTTCGCGATGTCGACCATTGGCCTCTTGGAATGTTGGGTTGGCCTTTGCTCACTGGCGGGTCGGCAGTACCAGATGGTGGTCGAGATGTCAAGTCACGCTCGGGTGGCCGCTGCTGAGGCTTCTTCGATGTCCATGTTTGGCCTGACTCTCGGGTAGATTTGGCGTTCGCTGCACGTCTCACTTGATTGTCAGAACCAGCGGCTGATTCTGACCAAGGTAGGTAAGTCGTCGCAGAAGGTTGAAGATTGCCGCTCTGGTTGATAGCACATTTACTGCCGAAGCCGAGGTAAGGAATTGAAGCATGCTGTTCGTCAGGCAATATAGGACTATTGCCGCCCTCCGGTAGATCCTTTTGTTCCTTATCGTCGTGGCGTGGCTTTCGTTTGGTCCCTACTCGCCTGCTGAGTGCGGTATCATGCGCACGGTCACGGGATGCGCGCCGATTGAAGTAGGCCGATATCTCTTCGTTTTCGTGTCCACGCTTCTTGTCCCGGACGTTCGATCTATGAGTATTGCCGTCGGGCTGTCGCCCATCCTGATGCTGGTGAGGATCCCGCAGAAACTTGAGCTCATTGAAGACGAGATCAGGTACTGTGCTAAATATCAGTCACAATTCTGTACAAACACACTCGTGAATCTTACACCCATTCCTACGGCCAACCATTTGTGCAGATGCGCGGCCATGGTTAAATAAACCAGCGGTACTGTCTGGTTTTAGCTATCCAAGAAGTCAGAAATGTCCATGGTCAAGCATGATCAAGCGACGCACCGTCAATCGAGTGTTGGATGGCTTGTTCTTGAGCCTGAAACCCTGAACGAGGCTTTCGGTACGTTTACTGTCGCCACCACGGTGTGCCCGGGTACGCTTGCGTTTCGATTTTCGCTCGCCAGCATCCTCGCGCTGCTTGCGCTCCCTTACATACTCCTTCTTGGACTCGTATCGATCGGGCTTCGTCTTGCGCCTTGCACGTTTCTCGTAAGTCTTTTGGCCCGGCATCTGGGTGTGACCATCCGCGTCATGCTCTTGGGGTCTCGGGCGACAATATCGGCTTGCCAATTGAGATTGTGTAACACCCACGTCCACGGATCGGATTCTGGTGGCATTCGCCGACCGATCGTCCGCCCTGCCTCGACGCTCCGCCCATTTCTGCAGAGAGATGACTGAGCTATCGCTGGAAGCCCGCTTACGTTTCCAAGAGTAGCGCTTGGAAGTGGTTGCCTTGATGATTGAGGTAACTGGGCCAAATGCACGCGCATCGACTTCGTCTGATGGATTTGGGGGTGCCCTGTCGGCGGTGCCCTGGAGCCAGCCTTGTATGTCCATACCCGGTCGCAGACAGGCGTCAAGGCCTGTGTAACTCTATGCGCGCGGGATGCGCAGACGTTGACTGGTTGCTGGACCTGACGCCGGTGAGGCGGCAGTTGAGTGCAGTGTCTGGGCAAACCTCACCGCCTGGAGATCTCCGGTGTGGTTGCACGGTTCTAGGTTGTTGATGATATTTTCCAGCCCTAGCCGATCTATACTTCGTCGGTGTTTGTTGGGCGTGGCCGTGTTTTGGACAGGTCGCGAACGAAATGTCGTTCATCGTTGCCCATGCGCTGGATCGAGCGTCGGTGTCGAGCTTCGCGCCTTCCTCATGCCCAACGAAGGCAGGCTGGCAACACAACAGACGCCTACACTGCAACTCATCATCACTGACACCTTCCATGTGACAAAGTTTCTTGCCTATCAGCCCAGCAACAAGTACCTACCGATAGATGGCGAACAATCCACCCGAGTCGAACCGCATGCACCGGCCCAGGGCTGCGCCCGGGTACGACCAGTGAGGCATCCTTCGGTGTTACACACCGTCTCTTCTACACGCATCCTGACAACCAACGAGCACGAGCGACTTTCTTCCAATTTATCCGTCATGACGCTGTGACCTTTCCTTCTCCAACAACTGCCGGTGTCCAGTTCGAAGACGATTATATCGCCGTAAGCACATGACGCCTAGATGTAGTCATAAGTAGTGTACATGGCCCCGGCAACATGCAAGCCTGCAGCCATGTATGTACCTTTCCACAGAACGAGTCAACGAGAGCTTCAAGCTGCCGCTGTCAAGCCTGGCCGTGCAAGGATCTTGACGTCGATCGACCTCTGCGCTCAAGCCAGTCGTTTGCGACGATCCCAACGCGACTGGACTGTTGCCTTGCGTTAATATCTATGGCGCGACCATGCAGCTCCAACAAATACACGTGTACAGTACGTGTCGGGGATAGGACGCATTTCTGTCCGTTAACTTGCTCCAACATCGTCGCCATACGGTATGTCACTCACCACGCGAGGTGCAACAGGCATTGGGCCGGCTTGCATGCTTTGCTCGGGCGAGAAAACAACGTATATGGCCCGGCGGAAGGGCAGCTGCATCCGTGAAATGCAGTAGATGCAATTCCTTTTGCTAGTTACCGAACCAAGGGCCGGACGAGCCAATGGCACGAGGATCAGATGGCAAGATGTGGATGATGGAAGTGATGGGGGTTGCAGCGCGACCGCACGGCCGCATGGTAAACAGAACACGGGACAAGCTAACGAAGACAGCGCAATCTAAAACTGTGTTTGACCTTGGTGGAATTCGCAAAATGGAGAGTGGTTGTGGGCTGCCATTCGTCGGCTACCGTGCATCTTTTGATTGCAGCGATCCACTCACACCGCGTTCTCAGCTGGCAAGCACTCGCATTTGGCGTTTTCTGCCGTGCTAGATGCGGAGAGGAGACTCCACCCTTCCACTTCGTTCACTTGGTCGCAGCGAGCCCACCTTGGATCTCAATCGCAGCGCCCCAGACGCCGCTGCATCGGTGCTCGTCCATTGCGGTCTGGCTATCTGCGAGCTTGCCACGACATGCCACTCTGCAGCCCCCTCGTGGCATGCAGGCAGCCCTGAACGGCAGCTCTGCTTAGCGGCCGAGCTGAACCGTCGCCAGGACGCCTCAGACGCCTCGCCCGCATCTGCATGCGACGTACTCTCAAGTAGTGAGCGTGCCGGTGAATCCGCCGCGTAAAAACATGTGCTGGGTGAGGGGAGGAGGGGACCTTGGGAGGTGGACGAGTAGGTGCCCTAGCTGGTAAGCTAATTAACATTTGAGAGCTCCTCCATCCGGCCATCATCTAGTCTCGATGCCCCTCCATCCATCAATCTAGATCTTCTGTTTCCCCAGAAAGCTTCATCTTCACTTGGGCAATCAGTTCAGCTCATTCAGTCGGAGTTGCCAGTCAGTTGGTCAGTGGCCAGTCAGTCAGTCAATTCGCGCAGTGCGGTCAGAGTCTCGGTCTCAGTCCAAAGGCGAGTTGCGCGTGCGTTGGATCGTCGACCTAGTGCTTCAGTCCTGGTGCCAATCGCGCATCCTTTCGAGCTCGAGCCCTCGGACAGCCGTTTGAGCGTCCGTTTGACGAGGTGGTAGGTGCCAGTCCCATCTGCCTGCAGCAGCACCATCGCGGCTTCCCTCACAAGCCGCTTCTTAGTGAGCTCCACGTGCCTCGACTGCCGCCTGGTCCCTTTGCGCGATAGCGTGCCGGCGCATGTGATCACCCTCACTGAGCAATCTATCTTCTTCGCGTCTTTCACCACATTGCTGACGGACGTCACCACCTTCTCCTTCTCAACACAACCACAAACCACTACCACACCAACATCAACAACACATCTTCCTATACCTACTGCAAGACAACAAGAACACCACATCCTTGCGCGCGGCATCCTCTTTGTTACTCCAGATCCCTACATTAACATTCTTCCGGTCTCTACCTGCGACGGCCGTTTGCAACCATGTCTAAACTGTTCATTGGGTGCGTCTTTATGCTGCCGCTTGCTTAACTATACCAAACTAATATGCGACAACAGTGGTCTTGCTTGGCACACTAACGACGAGACTCTGCGCAGCAAGTTCGAAGAGTTTGGCCAGGTTCAAGAAGCTGTATGTGCCCCTCGCCTATTCACACGCGACCGTCACTAACAAGCACAGATCGTCGTGAAGGACCGTGATACCGGTCGCAGCCGTGGTTTCGGCTTTGTCCGTTTCTCGCAGGATAGTGAGGCCGATGCCGCTATCGCAAACATGAACAATGTTGAGTAAGCACATTCGCTTCTGAACTTCCTCAGCGCATGACTGACCACTCATTTCTAAGGTTCGACGGCCGCACCATCCGTGTCGACAAGGCGTCCGAGCGCACCGGTGGTGGTGGCGGAGGTGGATTCGGTGGTCAGCGTGGTATGTCTTACTGAACTTCGTTGCGCATACCCAGGTGCTGATTCAACAACAGGCGGTTACGGTGGCGGCGGTCGCGGTGGCTACGGCGGCGGCCAGGGCGGCTACGGTGGTCAGCAGGGAGGCTACGGTGGTGGCCAGGGTGGCTACGGTGGTCAGCAGGGCGGATACGGTGGTGGCCAGGGCGGTGGTGAGTTCAGGCCTTGCCATTGTGGTGTCCTGAACCAAGCTAATGTACCTCACAGGCTACGGCGGCGGCGGCGGCGGCAACAACTGGCGTGGAGCTCCCGGTGGTGGCTACCAGGGCGATCAGGGTATGCAAATCGTCTTCACGCTTGTGGAAAGCTCATGCTAACTCCTCCCAGGCCAGGGTGGCTACGGCCAAGGCGGCGGCTACGGTGGCCAGCAGGGTGGCGGCCAGTGGTAGATATTGACAGCATCTACGCTTCCTTGGACCGTCCGACATGTGAATGATCTGGACGGCATTGTTTTTTGATTTTTTTGACAATCTGCTCAGATCTCTCAGAAGATAGATGCTTGGCTGTCTTGCACGACAAACAGCCGAGCAGCATTCTATACGAGAGACAGAGAACATGCGTGTGCGATGATTTTTTGGCTCCTCAGAAGCACACTCGGAAAGTGATGAGTTCCACTCGAGATACCCCGATAGCTGCAGATGGCGGATTAGGCTCGAATTGCCTGGACTTTTCTTTTCTCTTGAACGACAAAAGCTAGCTCAGAATGACAAACAAATGCCTCTTATGAAACTTAAACGGAGTACGGTCCGACGTCTCGAATAGATGGGAGTGGACAAGAGCGTCTTGTGTCTGCTAGTCGGCTAGAAGGCGCGCGCCAGGGTGCATCGGAGGCGTTGTCGAGCTGAAGACCCCGTGCATGGTCTTCAATGCATTGCGATGTATTCATATCTGACCTGATCACTCGCCACAAACAAGAAGTCTTCGATACCTGATACATCTTGCTAGACTTAAGTGAAGTCATGCATGCAACCGAACACAAAAATAAAAACAAGCTTATAGCGATTCATAAATTGGTGTCCATCCTTCCCTAAAGCCTTCCAGCGCGGCTAGCTTGCCATTCATAGGGCTGAGAACTTTCCCAGGTTTTTCCGGGGCTATGCATTTTCACATGTCGGCGCCGACGGCAACCACAACTTCAACATCTCAATATACCCGACACCACCATATTCAAACACATTCCTACGAGGAAAGAGACTGTACCGACACTACCGATAGTACCAAGCCATACTCTAGCTCGACTGCATCACCACACACACCGCAAGCATGGCCGCTCCTACAGGCCCGCCTGCGCTCAAATTTACTGGCTCCAAGCACCTTGCGCAAAGACTCGTCCTCGCAACTCTTACCGGTCGCACTGTTCGCATTTCTCAAATCAGATCCTCATCACACTCTGCGCCGGGTCTCGCACCTCATGAGGTCTCGTTTTTGCGCCTTCTGGACTCGATCACTAACGGATCGCAAATCGAATTCTCTTACACTGGTACTACGGTCGCCTACAAGCCTGGTTTGATCGCTGGTTCGGCGGCAGGATATGGTGCTGCGGGAGGAGTCCTCACACATGAGCTGCCAGAGGACAACACAAGAGGCCTCAGCTACTTCCTCATACCACTATGTTTGCTCGCGCCTTTTGCGAAGACGCAGGTCAAAGTGCTTTTCAAGGGCCCTGGCGTGATTACAAGTGCGACGGAGCATGGAGATGTCAGTGTGGATACAGTGCGCACGGCAGTACTGCCTGTGTTTAGGAGCTTTGGAATCGAGCGCGAGATTGAGGTGCGGGTGCTCAAAAGGTCAAACCCAGGACGCGGCGGCAAGGGTGGCGGAGGAGAGGTTCAGCTGGTATTCGGACAACAAGTGCGCTTGCCAAAGACAGTGCACCTGATGCAGGCAGGAAGTGTGAAGAAGGTTCGTGGCGTGGCATATGCGACTGGTGTAGCGGGTGCGAACAACGCTCGTATCATCGAGGCTGCGAGAGGTGTGCTCAACGAGTTTGTTCCGGACACATACATCTTCTCCGACATGAGCGGAGCGCCTCTCGTGCCAGCGCCAGAGAAGGGCAATCCCAACGCAAAGGTGAAGACTGGTCTCGGATTCGGCTTGAGCTTGGTCGCGGAGACGAACAACTATGTCATGTACTCAGCAGACACCGCCAGTCCGCACCAAGGAGGTGTGACGCCAGAGGAGCTCGGCCGTAAGTGTGCTTTCCAGTTGCTTGAGGCTATCGAGCAGGGAGGCTGTGTCAGTGCAGTGGCAGCTCCCACTGTTTTGACGCTCATGGCCATGGGTAGCGAGGACGTCGGCCGCATCAACATCGGCAGGGAGGTGCTTGCATCAGAAAACATCGTGCAGCTCGCACGCGATCTTCGCACTTTCGGCATGGCTGGATGGGGCATGAAGGATGGCGACGAGGAGGGCGAAGTCATGGTCAGCGTGGTCGGTAAGGGCGTTGGCAATGTTGGCAGGAAGATTGCGTGAGCAATGCAATATTGGGATTGGACCGCTCTCCAAGTGAGAGCATACTACCAACGGGATCGTCGCTTTCCGACTAGCAGTCATCGAAGTATCAGCTTCCGGCCCTGCCCATTTCTCTGGAGCTGGTGATACGCAGGTTGAAGGATTGCGATTTTCTCACAATAAACTCAGCTTCAATCGCCTGTGGAACTGGCAAAGAAGCACATGTCTGCTAGAGCCTGCCACCACAAGACATCATGCCTCACATACAGCGCCGCTGACCAGGACGCCATATTGGCCCCGATATTACATGTCCGAAGGAACTCATGGTGGTGACCTCAATAAATTTTAGATTAAGGCCATAAAGGAAACAAAAGCAGACAATAAAGGCATATGTAGTGTCAAGTCATACAAATATACCAATCCAGCGTCAAGAGCCTAAATATCGAATCGTGACCGTGGCGAATATGCCGAGGTTTGCATGCTCTTTCTTTTCTATGCTCGTTGGAATGGACAATCCCATGAAGTGCCTGCTCTTATCTGTCTTTGCATGCTTCTCATTCCGAGAAAGGCTGGCTTCCGGAGATGCGATACACTGGATCAGGTTGGCCCTTTGCCACATCCGAGCCTCTTGCTGTGCTACTCACACGAGACATGGCAAGGCAAGGCAGCAAAAGGGCATGTGGGTGCGTTTCCATCGCACGGATAGCAGGCGCAGGCCCTTTTATACAGCAAATATAACATCATCTGCCATACTTATTGCTGCACAACCTGGATCTTGTTCTTTTTCTGTGAAGTGACAACTGAGTTAGCATTGCTCCTCATTTCGATACGCCATCGTGCAAGTGTGAGTGGCCGTTAAACAGCTTTGGACAAAGTACGAACCTTCCACTTCTCCATGTCGTCTTGCTTGGTCTTGTACTGCTTCGCTAGCTCGATGAGTACTTTGTTCATGTTGTCTGCGTTCGACTGTAGCTGTGGGAGCACGTCACCGACGGTGCGCTCGACGAGCACGCCGTTGATCATGCGGAAACATTTGCGTGTGGCGGGGAGGGGTGTGAGGGTGTCGAGGACGAGTCTGAACGAGGGCGTTAGTGAGATTGGCGTGGTGGTTGTTTTGTCTGGTGAGGAGTGTTGAAAAAGGGCCACGAAGATAATGCGGATGCATGGTCTGGCATCGAGAGCAATTGTGGCGATCAACAGCAGCCAACATCGAGCGAGAGGCTGATATCCGCTTCGATACCACGAGCATTATGCTTCTGCTCTTAAGCGGACAGTGGTGCAAGCATCTTCTCATTTGCATTCTGAGGCCAAAAGGTCGTGATCCAAGAAGGGCGATCGGACTACATCGCAAACGACAAAACAGAAAGCTGGCGCAAACGAGAGCGAAACCTAGGTAAGAGAAATGTTGACGGGACATACTTGTGCTCTTCGACTTCTTGCTCAACATTGCCGATTTGTGAGGCAATGTTCTGGAGTGTGTCCTTGAAGTTGGAATACTGCATCTGCAGCTCTGACACATTGTCAGCATTTTTTTGATCACGAACGTTTTGGTTGT
Source organism: Cladosporium cucumerinum (assembly GCA_023634325.1). Lineage (NCBI taxonomy): Eukaryota > Fungi > Ascomycota > Dothideomycetes > Cladosporiales > Cladosporiaceae > Cladosporium > Cladosporium cucumerinum. The sequence goes on from JALDQA010000003.1 coordinate 1,427,373, forward strand.
AATTATTAGATAGTTACCCTGCTGCTTCTTTCCAGATACTTGTTGCTGAGACATTTTTGTTTTATTCTATTGGCGTAATTTCTGTGTGTACGGAGGCCAACGATCACATGCACTTGGAAGTGCTTCAATCGGCGTCCCACCAGCGCTTTGCGAGGGTCTTCGCCGAGTTTGGAAGGCACTTTGGCCACCACGTGACGGCGTGACGAGGCGAGATCTAGACTTCTGTTCATCATCGAACATCTACTCCTGCTCCACTACGCTACCAGCACTCACACTCGCCAGCAATCATGCATCCTCACCTCCACACTAAGGACAATGTCGGTCAGTATCCCTGGTGTAACGTCCTTGAGCGCATCTCGAATTCTAACAATTCTATCACAGGCTGCGAAGAGATCATGACCGCTCTCGACGAGTGCCAGGCCAAAGGCTTCATGTGGAAGACCATGGGCATGTGCACAACCCTCAAACATGACGTGAACATGTGCTTACGCGCGGAGCGACTGGACCGGACGGCGAAAAACAGAGAGGCTGCGAAGCAGAAGCGGGAGAAAGTGAATGCGCGCTTTGCCGAGATTGATGCCAACAGCTGAAGACCGAATGAAGGAGCATGAATATTGCGTGCAGGAACATGTTTGTTGGAGGAGCGCTTGGAGAGTCTCTGGACAGACACGTTGGCATAGAGAAGCAGCGCAAAAGCCATGAGAGGATACGCCTCTCACTGGAACGGAAGTACGATCGCGAGGACATGCGACGGCGAATGCACATTGCACAATGGATCACGGCACCAAGGCACTTTGCTCTCCAAGAGGTGCTACGTACCTACCGACGGCAAGATGTACCTGCAGCCATTGACCTGTCATTAAAGGACGACAGGGATCCCGAAATCGCTGGCCAAGCCACTGCCGGCTCACTTTTCGCAAGGATTTAATAAAACCAGGATGGAGCTGAGAATACTGGCTACAAGTGGAAAAGAAAGCGATGGTACGCCTCTGTGGCGATGCGATAGTATGTTTGTTATGAAGTTATCTCGACTCTACAATCTCTATATGTGAGTTTAAATGCAGCGATCTCAGTGGACCGTAACTATCCCTGTATGGCTATGGGACGAGAGTGTACCTTGTTGAGATGTCCTTGTCGCTGAGATGAGCAGCATTGCTAAACAGTATCTCAGTGGGCTACGTCGGATATCGTACGACTATGCGATCAAATAGCACCGCATTGTTCCCATTCCACCATCGTAGAAGTCGACAGGTCTCAGTAGCTACGGAAATAGTATCAACAGGTCCAGTTTCTTGCACATGCGAAGGCTACCATTGAGATGTCGCTGGAGCTCCCTGGGTCCGTCTGAACTGGGTCAAAATCTACAGAGCTTCCGCGGTACTGGCGACGACCTACTTCATAGCGATCTGATCGAAGGTTGCGAACAAGCCTATACTCGGCCGGAGACTGACTACATCGAAGATGAGGTTCATTCTCGCTTCCCTAAGAGCCAGACCTACCAGAAAGTTTACACTCAGCCGGATGCTGATGCTCTCAACCACGCTGAAGAAAATATTCCTCCTGGTTCCGCTGAAAGCCGCTGAAAATCAAGGCTATCCCGATCTCAAGAGACCTCGTGATTGCCACCTCGATATGTTCAACACCGGAGAGGACGCACAACTCGAACCGCAAAAGCGTAGATGGAACAGCGAAGGGTACACTGAGCCCCCGACCATGGACAACGACTTGGCTCAAAAAACACCCCAAGACGCACTCATCGACGTGCTTGTGAAGGAACTGGCGGACGAGCAGGGCAAGATCAAAGCCGCCAAGCAAGAGCTTAAACGCCTCCAACACCATAACAAGGACCGGGCGCCTGAAAGCGCAAGAAGGGCAAGAAACGTGCTGCCGTCGTACAGAGAGTGGGGGATGAAGCTGGCCAAACCTACCCGACAACATTCTCGGCTCGTACGCCTCCTGCGAGAAAGAAAGTCGATGACACTGCTTATGGTGGAAAGCAGAGAGAGACTAATCAAGCGGGAAACCGCTACCAGACAGCACTCTGGGCCGCGAGACAAGGACCTGATGACATTGGTGGCTTGGCCACCTTTACTAGGTTTGGGAGCCTCCCGGACGATGTGCAGGATCTCATATTCGGCATGCTCCTACAAAGCCCTGATCCAATCAAGTTGAGAACAACACGCCTCATAGTGTTTGCGCACGATCACGTAGACGTGCCATCTGCGGCATTGGTTGATGAGACGCGCAAGAAGGATCTGCTCAGACCAGCGCATGAATTGCAGCTTGGAATTGAGAAAGATGAAAGGTGATCTGCATGCTATTTCGCCGCGCCGATGGCCGTCCAGGTCGGTAATCAATAGACTGACGCTCTCACTCCTCTATGTATCCAGATCGGTACACCACAGAGCCGCAAAAGTCTTTTACAGCAAAAACGTCTTCGAGTTTCCGAATGTTCGTGATGCATGGCTGCATCTCGAAGCCTTTCTGATCACAACTGGCGCGGAAAATACGAGCGGCATACAGCACCTCTCTTTGGCGGTACCAAAATGGCATCCTGACGGTTCCGAAGACCGATTAGCAAGTGCTCTTCTAAGTGCTTTGAGCCCGGGCACGCGCTTGGTAGCGCCTGATAATGCTGCGGCTGCGGAAGATCGCTTGTTCTCAGCAATCTCCACCTGTACTTCTGTTCTTGCTGCTCAGAGCCTCAAGAGCTTCCAGGCTGACTTGAACATCAACGATTTCCGATCATTCCTCGATCATCGCGTCAATGCTTCGATGTATAATCTCTCTGGAGATGGGAAACGAGCCCACGCCGAGCGTAGAGACACAAGCATTCAGCTGTTACATGCTCTGAGTCTTCAGGTGCCAAGACCTGAGTGACAGCCAGAGCTTGTGATTGACACCGGCACTTTCGGAGATTTAAACACAACTTCTTAGTTGCCAGTGTTCTGCAATCGGTCAAAGTCATGGCTAGGAAGTACGGATGGGATGTCAATGACAAGTTCCATGGACAGGATTAGGGACCAAGCGTACAACGGTGTGTGAGGTCTGTTCGACCCGCGATAAGCTCGCGCCGTTATCGAGAGGGAAGCCTCGCAATGTACGCGACTTTCTCTGTACATCAAGCAGGCGATGAGAGGGAGATTGCGAAGTCAAGTGGGTTGTGTGCAGAATCGAAGCGCTTCATATAACAAGCCTTGCGGCCTAAACTTAAACTCCGTACAGGCATCTCAGCGGCAAGAGTGCGTACATCCATCTGCGTGTGACGATAACAGCCTACTGAATACTAGACAGACGTACAATCTAAGTAGTATCTCAATATCAAGAATGAATATACAATAGTGTACAGGTCGATGATAACAGTGCACTACAGACTATCATGACAATGTGAACGTAGACATCATCGTAGTGGCAGAGCAAGCGATACGGATCTTGGAGTTAGACCGCGAGCAAGCCTCAAAGGGCCGCAGCGCACATACTATACATCACAATGACGTTCGGTGAAGCACAGTAAGTCACCTATGGTAAAGCATTGGTGGTGATTAATATTCTGAGTTCCCACACGATGGTACCGAGTTGTAACTTATGTTGTGCGGTTGTATTGTCAACTTTGACCACAATCACCCTCACATAGAGTCACCTGACCAAGTTTATCTGCGCGTATTACCCACCAAACCATAAGTGCCACTCTCACACACGCGCCGAACCTCGAGAACAAGCTACGTTCACCCAAAAAACTGGCAAAAAGCCACGCGACCAACACAAGCGGAACCACACAATCCCCACACACCCAAGTGAGCGCAAGCCGAACTAAGGCAGGTATGCGCTGGCAAAGTAGTTTAGCTCGTTTGACGGGGCTCCAGCGCTGCCCAATACACGAGGCCGCAAGGTGTGGGTGACGTGGTGATTGGGTTCCCGAGCACGAGGGACCGATGCCAGGTACGGGTGCGCGGGGAGTGGACGGTTTGGACTTCATGTCTCGAATGGATGTATCTTTAAAGAACGAAAGTGAGCCGGTCACGGTTTGTTTCCTTCGCGTAGAGTGGAAGGCCAGCGCATGAACATGGCATGACATGAGGCGTGAGAGCATTGCAATCTCACCCTCGGCAACGACTGCTTTGAATCTACACCGGCAGCAGGGGCGGTCTCGTGTTGGTTTCGGGCTCGCATGCTTGGGAGGAGGCAGCTCTGGCTTTTGCCGGCGCAGGATGACATGAGTTGCTGCGGAGGGCTCGGAGCACGATTGCTCTCGGTGGCGAAGACAGTTGATCAGGTCTCGCCACTGCAGCGTTGCAACACACCGCGCGAGACGTAGACAGAGCCGCGCCCGTGTCCATCGGCCTCAGCGATCATGGCTGCTGCGATGAGGCGAGTGATGAAGTTCGAATCACCAATAGCATTTGGGTTTACCGAGTGCTCGGGCCGGGTGTCAAGCGCTTCCAGCTGGAGTCTCTCCTCCACTGAGAGAAGGCGCGCGTCCCTTGTGCTCTCTCCAGTGAGTGGCCTATCATCAATTTGCGGATCTTTGAATATATCGATCGTCTTGCCTTGTCCGTCTGCCTGCTTCTCTGCGAGCGACTGCGCGACTACTGCACGCACTCTGCCCCGTAACAAGCACCACCACGCCTACTACCACTGCCTCCGCCCACCCACGACCGACCGACAGCCCGCATATCCAAGCCCAACCTCGTGCGTCATACCGGGTCGCGCCCTGCCTCTGCCTCTGCTCTGCTGCTTGCCCTGCCCGACGCGCCGCTCTCACGCAGACTTCCGTCGTTGCTGTTGCTGTTGTTGCTGTTGCTGTTGCTGTTGCTGCTGCTGCTGCTGCTGCTGCTGCTGCTGTTGCTGCTGCTGCTGCTACTGTCGCAAACCCGACGCCCCGCGCTGCGAGTCCAAAGGTGCGTTCACTTTCTTTGCCTTGCCCTGCCTTTATTGCCCTCCCGCCATTGGGCACGCATACCGCGCGTGTGTGTTGGAGCTTCCGTTCGTTGCTGGCCGCGCGCTTGGCATCAACCGTCTCTTCTTCACGCACGCACGACGCGATCTCGCTCCAACCTCCGCTCGGCTTGCTTGCTTGCAACTCCCGAATCACCTGCAGCAACGTCTCGCCTTCGATCTCCGTCCTCTTCGGCGTTGCCACCACACGAACTCTCCAGCTGTTCGCGCGCGCGCGCAACTCCGTCTGACGTCGGTTGACTGACTCGTTCTCTGCAGCTTCGGTAGTTCCCTGCTTCCCTTAGACCCCTGCTCATACTCACCGCTGGCCATCTCGAGGCGTCAATCGTGCTCGCGCAAGTGAAAGCAGGTGTGGGACGTCAGCGCTCAGACGATTATACTGCTGCATTCTTGCTCCAGACGTCGCGGCCCATCGTTACACCGCCTTGCCCGTCCGCGTACAGCTGCCCGCCACCGTGGAAAGTGTGGCCGTGCCGGCATCGGTAGTCGTGTCCACCTGCATTACTGTTGCTTGAGACGACGGTGCACCGCGTTCAGCGCCGTCTGCACGCAGGGAATACGCTTCGGGCCACGCCGCAAAGACGGTCAACTTGTTGTGGAAGTGACGTGTCTTGCCAGCGAGCCAATTGCCAACAAAGCTACCCACACTAGGCCCCGAGTCTGCAACCCGCCGAATACAATATGTCACAAAGCCCCCGCGATGTTGAGGACGTGCAACCCTCGACCCCGTCACCTGACGACGATGTCCCTCAGCAGACTGAGGGCGATGCTGGAGACATGAACAGACCTGAACTCGACCTGGGTTACGACTTCGAGGTCAAAGAGCAGGACCGATGGCTCCCCATCGCCAATGGTGCGTTACCTTCCCTTTGCCGTCATCGCATCTCATCTCACACACATACTACCCTTTGCACGCCCTCAATGCTGCTGTCACATGACCCAGCCGTGCCTTGCGTGCCCAAAGCGCGAGATCACTGGCTGCTTCCCTGTCCCTGTCCATCAGTTGGGAAATCTCGTACCTCCAAACCTGCCTTTGACACCTGCAGAGGCCCGCTGTTGTGACAATGTCGCGCTCAGGCTTTCGCCACCGACATATAACGCCTGCAGTACGCACAATTGGTCTTTCTGGTCTGCGTCGAATCAGAGGCTCCACTGAAAGCCAGCGTTCTGCAGCCTTCGACTCGCGCGATAGGGTGATGTGAGGCGCGAATCGCAATGCCTTCCTCATCCCCGCAGTCGTCCACCTCTCCACCACAGCAGCACTCATCCTCGAGCGCGCCCAAGAACGCCGACAAGGCGCACTTGCATACAGACGCTAACATTCAGAATTTTGCTCCAGTCGCGAGAATCATGAAATCAGCTTTGCCAGAGAACGCCAAGATCGCCAAAGAGGCGAAAGAATGCATGCAAGAATGTGTGTCCGAGTTCATATCCTTCATTACTAGTGAGGGTATGTATCAATTGCACTTGCTCGCGTGAATGTCTGCGTCGAGTCTATTATGCTGACTTGGAACACTAGCTTCGGAGAAGTGCCAGCAAGAAAAGCGAAAGACCGTGAACGGTGAAGACATCCTCTTTGCCATGACCTCGCTCGGATTCGAGAACTACGGGGAAGCACTCAAGATCTACCTCGCTAGGTACAGAGAGGTAAGCACTTGCAAGACCCCTGAGGTGCTTGTAAGTCAACACTAATTTTCAACAGAATCTTGTTGCCCGTGGCGAGCACCAGCGTCCTGGTCAACCAGGCGTCGAGGGAGAAGCCGGTTCCACTTACGACAGCTCTAACAACGCCGTCGCCCTCGGGAACCCTATGGATCCATCCTCTGAAGGTACCAACGACTTCGCTGGCTACTCGGTCGCGCATCAGCCTGAATATTAGAGGCGATCGCGATCTCTGACTCCACGAACCGACCGTGAACATTTGCGAGCTTTCTTACCCTTTCGATGTATTTATGTTGCTATTGGACTACCCCTGGAGCGGAAATGCCTAACGTCAAGGAATTCGATCTCGGTAGCTGGACATCACAAGCTCGGAAGCGGTCTTGGATCTATCGAAGATCGGCAGCATGAACGACGATTCAACTTTTACCCCCAGCAAGTTGATACAGACCTCGAATTGCACGCTACTCGAATCTAAGCAGCACTCAATTCGATACCTTGACAGTCTTCTTGGTGCGCATCCGGCTCAAATCTCTTTTGTATTGTGTACTCTCCACAGCGAACGAGGAAGACTCTCGAGGAGAGGGTTCTAGGCTCTATGTACAGCAGCAAAGCGGGGCACTGGAGCCAGTGGTTTCCTAAGAGGAAGTCTGCGACCACTGGGGCGCGAAAGGAGTTTCTTCTGACTGGCTGTTGCTGCTTTTGACGTCTGCTTGTTTGTTTTTCCTTTGGTTTCGCTTTTCGCGTGATTTTGACGGATTCAAATGGGAAACGGGTTGTGTCAGGACCTTGTCTCTAGATTAGCTCAAAGTAGCGGCTTGATTCAATCTATACTGCTCGCGCGGTACAAGTCTACTCATAATTTCGTCTGCTTGTGTGGAAAGTTTAAATGCTACAGGACCGGAATAATGCATCTTATGGCTCGACAAGTTTGTTGTAATATTTCACATAACGTTACCCATATGATCGACGTACATACATGCAGCTTCCAAGTCGCAAGTTCACATACGTGCCTACATTGCCACTAAGATATACGTTCTTCTCTCAATTGGCTCCGGCCAACCTCAAGTCCTCAAGCTCAGACGGCACGGCATGCCACCTCTGGGCTTCGCAGTCCCCTTCTGCACCTGCCACGCCTCATCGCCAAACTGCTCCATCCCCGCCTCCGCCGCGCTCTCCCCACGCCCGTACCCATCGCCATCCAGCTTCGCAATCTCATCGTACGCCGGCTTGAAATCGAACAGCCTCATCGTCAGCGCGAGGATGATCCGCGACTCGATCATGGCGAGTTCCTGCCCGATGCAGTTGCGCGGGCCTTTGCTGAAAGGCACGAAAGCTGGGTTCGCGGACCCGTTGTCGGCCAGGAAGCGTTCTGGGTTGAAAGTGTGCGGGTCGGGCCAGTAGGTTGCGTTGCGGTGCAGGCCGACGTCGACGGCCCAGAGCATGAGGCCTTCGGTTGAGATCGCTTCGCCTGTCTTGGGGTCGTGGACGAAGAAGCCTTTTTGGCCCATGCGGACTGTGCTTGCTGGGGGTTGCATGCGGAGGGACTCTTTGATGACGGCGGTGGTGTAGTCGAGTTTGTTGAGGAGGTGCGCGTTTTCCTTCAGGATGGAGGAGGTTTGGGTGGGGTCTGGGCCGAAGACGGCGTCGTGCTCGGCGCGGATGCGGGCGAGCATGGAGGGGTTTTTGGAGAGGTAGTAGTAGGCGTAGCAGATGGTGGAGCTCGTGGTGTCGTGGCCGGCGAAGAGGAAGGTTTTGATGTTGGAGATGGCGGCGGTGCGGAAGGCTGGGTCCATGGTGGTGATTTGCTTTGCGTCGGTTTGGGTTGTGCCTTTGGCTTCTTTGAGGTATGCTTCCAGGGCCAGGTCGATGACATACTTTTGCTTTTTGCCGCCGAGGGCTTCGTTGCGGGAGGTCCGGGAGGAGAAGCGCTCGTCGAGCAAGCGGCCGATGTAGCGGTTCATTTTGTATGTGTTCCATGCCAGGACGACGGGGATTCTGAAATCGATGAGCTCGATGGGATTGAATTGGACGCCGAGTGGTTGCCAGCTTGTCTGTGAGATGAAAGCGTTCACTAGCTCATTGGGCCGAATTTGCGAGTTGAGATCATGGTCTAGGACGACTTTGCCGATGATGTCGACGGTGAGATTGGTGGTAGAGGCTTCCATGCGGAAGAGCTCGTTGGTCTTGGCACGTGCGAGCATTGAAGAACAGAAGACATCGCAGTTGTCTACGATTGAAGGGACGAGAGTCATGAGATAGGCCGCGCTGAAGCCTGGGTTGAATGCAGAACGCCACTTCTTCCATGCTGCACCTTCGGAGGACACCAGGTTGCCCTCGCCACCAAAGCTGTGCATGAATTCCTCCACGGCTTGGTGCTTGGGGAGGGATTGCTTCACAGTGAACTCATGGGCCATCTCAGGGTCAAAGATGGCCAGGGAGGTCGGTCCAAAAGGCCAGGGATCGAAGGCGAACCAATCGCCCAGCTTGTAATGTTCTCTGATAAACGAAGGATATGTCTGAGGTGCAGCACTACCGGGCTGCTTGGCGATGACCTTGCCCATACTGATCAGGGAGCCGAAGAAGTAGGAGAGAGGTGGTCCAGGCAGGCCCTTGACGAGACTACGGTGGTAGTGTAGTTTCTGCCAGAAGCGAAGGACAATAGTCATGAGCACGATGGCAGCAGCCCATGCCAGGCGTGTGCTGCTTAGGAGATCCAGGGTGGGAGACATGGTCGCAGCACGATCAACTTCCCTAAGTCGAGGAAGCGGGAAGAGGAGAGAGCACGAGAAAAGTGAAAGCAAACATCGAAGCGAGCAGGATAGGCTGAAGATGTATATATATACAATGTACGACGGGATAAAGTGTTTCCGGGCGATACTCCAGGCGTCTAGGGCTCCTTGGGCCCATGTCTGGATGGTTAGCGTGGTGCGAAGATAGTTTCGGCTGATTCGTTCTCGCGTCCCGCATAGCAAGCATCTCAATGGGAAGCAAGGTAGAGAGTTATTTGTAGGCTTTAGACGTCGTTAGCAGAGTGATAACAGTGAGGCCAACCCTCACTCACTCTGCTTGTAGATCAGCGTCAGCGTTTGCATGTGCCATTCGCATTCACACGTGGGAAAAAGAGCTATGACGTGCCTCAGTCGCAGTGGACAAGGCTGGCTGCCCGCAGAGAGAGAGAGAGAGAGAGAGCGAGAGAGAGAGAGAGAGAGAAAGAAAGAGAGAGAGAGCGACACCACAAACAAACAAAAACACCACGTCGCGCCTACTTCCAGAGACACACTCGTAAAGCTGATCGACCATCGCGACACCACAAATAAACATCGGGTAAGCAAAGTTTTTGTCTTTTCTGAGCGAGAGAACAAGTTGGTTTGCGCAATGGAGCAGAAGGACAAGGGCAAGGACAAGGGCAAGGACAAGGGCAAGCAGGGGTTCGGCGAGACCAATCAACGTGGAGACGGTCTTGGAAGCACGGCCTCGGGTTATGACGATGAGCTAGACACCACCACCACCACCATCACCACCAGGCAAAGCGAACAGCTCGAGCTGGCATCCGCAAACACACTCACAACCACTACAGATTCCTCCCAAAACCCATCCTCGCCGCTCCATCCTGGCGTCTTCCAGCCTCCGCCCCACTCACCACTCCTCGCCGCCAACAACGCCAATCTGCCTTCCGTCGACCCAGAGGCAGCAGTCTCCGACGATTCCGACTTCGACATAATCGACCCCAACACACCTTCACAGCTCGACGGAGCACCCGAAACAACCGGCGGGAAATACAGCTACATTCCGACTGCCATCACTGAGCGTTACGCAGCACGGCCGCGCAAGGGCATACAACTCAAGCAAGAACGCTTCGACGACGACGACGACGACGACGACGACTGGGACGCTGTGCCAGGCGCCTACACAATCGTCGGCCCGTCAAGAATGGAGGGCGGTAACAACTACGACCAGCCTGGATGGCGACAGGCAGGACCACATGCAGATGCGCAAGACCTGGCTGGTCCTGGAGAGCACGGCATGCTTGAATGCACCGTTACACAGCCACAGAAAGAGGGCGAGGGCACACAAAACGCATACGTATCGTATCTTGTAACAACAGACGTAAGTACTGCCACTGCTGGATACATACAGCCGCCTCTAACCAATACTAGACCGACTTCAAATCCTTCCAAACCGCCCACCAGACCGCACGCCGCCGATTCACCGATTTCATTTTCCTCTACAAGACGCTCGTCAAGGAATACCCGCAATGCGCCGTCCCGCCTGTGCCCGAGAAGCAGAACATGTCATACGTTCGCGGCGATCGTTTCAGCTCCGACTTCATGGCTCGTCGCGCACACTCCCTCCAACGCTTCCTCAAGCGTCTGACGCTACACCCCGTCCTTCGCCGCTCAACGATCCTGGCCCTTTTCCTCGAGAGCAACGACTGGAATGCTACAATGCGTAGTAGGCCTACGCGTGGCCTCAGCAGCAGTGATGGCACATCTGGTGGTGTTCTAGAAACATGGACCGATTCTTTCCTCAATGCTTTCACAAAACCACACAAAGCCGACAGGCGATTCACCGAGGTCGAAGATCGCGCGAAGAAGCTTGACGAAGATCTCGCTACCGTCAGCAAAACTGTCGCGCGCGTTGCCAAGCGCGAATCCGACCTGGAAACCGACTATGCCGACCTCGCACAGCAGTTCCAGAAGCTTTCTGCCCTCGAACCTGGCGTGACAGACGAGCTCACAAAATTCGCCGCAACCTTGCAGGACACCAGCGAAGGCTGGAAAGAGCTGCGAGAACACACAGACCAAAGTTATCTTGGCTCTCTCAAGGACATGGAAGCCTACGGCCTCAGCGTCAAGGCCTTGCTCAAGACCCGTGAACAGAAACAATTGGACTTCGAAGCCCTGACAGACTACCTTACTAAGGCTGCTCAAGAAAGGGATGCTCTTGCTTCTCACGGCGGCAGCATGGGCGCATCTGGCTTCTTGCGCCAGAAGATCGAAGACGTCCGCGGTGTGGACCACGAGCAGGCACGACGTGAGCGCCAACGTAGGCTGGAAGTGCAAATTCAACGTCTGCAGACAGAAGTCGAGAACGCGAAAAAGACCAGCGAAGCCTTTGACGAAGAAGTTGTCAAGGAGGTTGGCGACTTCGAGCGCATCAAGGCTGTGGAGTTCAGAGCTGCATTGGAGGGCTTGGCGGATGCGAACGTGACCTTCTTCGAGAACAACGTTGAAATCTGGGAGAAGTTCGTGAAGGATCTCGAGCGTCTGCAGGAGGAGAAGAGTGGTAGCCGTGGCGAGGTGACTGCTTGAGGAAAATGGGCCCACTGGCCGTCATTGCCATTCACGACGATGCCCCAGTTGATGATAGAGCGAATGATTTGTAATGACCCCAGAGAAGAACAAATTCACACGTTCAAACCATGGCATACTCTAAACTCGTGTGTTCGTTCAGGTCGTATCTCTCACGATGCTCAACCAGCTACTACTTCCCATCCTCACCACCCTTCTTCTCCTCAGCCGCTAGCAATCCCTCCCAATGCTCGGGCTTGAAGCCATCCATGAGAGAAGTGAATCTAGGCCCGCCTGCGACCCACCCTTTCACGCCACCCTCCAGCACGAGGACTTGCATGTCGTTGTCTCCAGCGACTTCGCGGACGTGCTCGAGGAACCACGATGCACAGCGTGGACCACGGCCATGGGAGGACCCTGTTCGCGAAAAGACATGTTAGGAACGGTACTCTGGGGTAAAGTCTGAATGGACGTTGCATCATACCGCATGTGAAGACGACCCATTCGATGTTGGCTTTGTAGGCGAGTTCGTAGCTGCAGAGTGGGAGTATGGTTAGTTGCATGTATTCGCCGCTACAGTAATGCTCACAAGTCTACGGCTTCCGGCTCCTCCCAGCTGAACAGCACAGCTTGCATGCTTTCGAGAAGCTCTCTCTCTCTCTCTCTCTCTCCTCCTCCTCCCCTAAGAAGCACACACACAACGCCTCATCCCAGTCCCAGGAGGTCCGCCAACCTCTCCAGCAAGAAAGGAATAGATTTGAACAAAAGACTCACAGCATGCCGCGATTCCACCAAAACCCTTGTGCGGGAACGTTCAAGCTGCCGCGGATGGCGCCGCCTTCGTAGTCCGTCCGTCGCACGTCGATGATCAGCATCGATGCGATTTTCATCGATAGGATCATTTGCGCGCGCTGCTTGGGCATGATTCCTGCTTCGAGGCGGGGCGCTGGGAAGGCAGTGTGCCATGGCTGCTCTTCTTGCTTGGGCTGCTCGGGTGGATGAGTGGTTGTCATCATGTGTGGATTTGAGGGCTGTTTTGTTTGTGGTTTTGGGAGGTGGGCTGTTGGTGCTGGTAGGTTAGAAGCCCAGATGGAGATCTTGAATGGGGCTGGTTGAACTATTGGCAGTTTTGTGCCGCGATATAAACGAGTGGCGTTGCATATATGTGTTGTGACGGGTTGAGGATGATTAAGTGGAGCATGTGGACCTTCAGGGTTCGGGTTGTGGAGGAGGACATGATCGTTTGTCATCACAGTATTATCTGTGATGCTCTGTGGTGGTATATATGTGTGGCAAATTTTTCTACTGAGCCACCTATACATGTACGATGGGCGTTGTTCGGATTGCACGCTCGAACTCGGTGGTTCAAGCCTCCAATACACTGGTCGCACAGAGACTCAACTGTCGTTGCTTGACCAGTGAAGCGTGACAGCATGTCGTCGTATCCAATGCACAGAATGCACATATCCGTCCATTTGTTCATCGCCTCTCTGCAAATTGCACAACAGGCCCCTCGTTCGCGCTAAGGAACCAATCTCGCACATGATAGTCACCTGCCTTCCTCCTGCCTCTCTTCACATCCGCTCGGACGCCGGGATCAGCAGGCACCACATCGACAAAGCGTATATTGTACTTCCACACGAGTCTCGCAATGGCAATACTAATTTCCATGTAGACAAGTGGCTTTCCCAGACAAGCCCGATTACCCAGAGAGAAAGGAGCAAATACCGAATGGAGAGCGTCGTACTCTCCTTCCTGCTCGCGATGGTCGTTTTTGGTCTTGTAGTCGTCGACTATTTGAATTGCCTGTTGGAGTTCCACGCCCGAGTCACTGCGCTGCCTGCTGTGAGACTTTGCGGTCGGTCTTTGGAGCCATCGTGAAGGATTGTAGCTGAAGGGTTCGACCACGTAGTCCTTGTGATGATGAATCGCGTACGTGCAAGTTCCGACATTGACGCCGGCAGGAACATGTATGTCCAACGCTGGGATGTTCAAACCTCCTTGAAGAACCAATCGCGGCAACAGACCGGGGACAGCGGGTGACATTCGCATGGCCTCGTCAATACACGCACGCAAATACGTACAGGACTGTAGCTTTGGACCGGTGTGGATGTCTTCAAGATCGTCGAAAGTTGACCGTAGCTCCTCAACCAAACGCTCGAGACAGGACGTGTTGCAAACAAGATGGTACAGAGTCGCACCGATGGTCGTTGACGAAGTGTCACTACCAGCAACGATCAAAGTGTTTCCTTCCATCCACAGCTCGCTCTTGGGCAGGCCCTCTCCAGTCTCCGGATCCTTTGCATTCAGCAAATAGTAGAAGATGTCTTTTCGACCTGAGGAGTCGAGGGATGTGTTATTGGAGCGGTCCACCACCTGCCGCTTACCAAAAGCGAGGTACTGCAGACGGTCAAACCAAAGACCACGGAAAGGTGGAATCCACTTTTCAAGTCCAGATTGATGCAAGAGTGGCATCGCACCGATTGTGTAGTTGCGCCTCGCCGCACGGCCGAGCCAAAAGATAGCATCTCTGTTCTCTGGGATAGCGCCCAGTGTTCCAAAGGACTTTCCGAAGACCAGATCGCCCATGATATCTATCGGAAGGCACGCAGCGTCAGCTGGACAAGCAGTCAAACACACAACGAGCTCACAACCACTCACCAAAGACGAGATAGTTGCACCATTTCCCCATATCGACGCCGGCAGTCCACGACTTTCCCTCCTCCTTCGCAGCTTTCACTCTACGACCGACTTCAGTCTCCCACAATCGCACGTTCTTGAGCACGTAGTGCTCCAGGTCCCTCATCGCTCCATCCGAGAAAGCCTGTCCCATGATTCTTCGCTTGCGTGCATGGTGGACTTTCTCCGTCGCCAGCAGGGTACTGATGGCTGCTGGATGGGCACGGAACGCATGATAGAATGTCTCTGATTTCTGTACGTTCGCACCATGGCCATAGATTGCTCTAAGTGCAGATGGGTCGTTGATAGACAATGAGTTGGGCGCAAACCGCACCACAGGACCGTACTTGTTGTGTAGATGGAAGAAGTGAGTGTGCTTGTCTCCGCGGTACGCGTGGTATAGATCTGGCAAAGGAGTCAAGCGGGCGAGAAGAGGCCCAGGGTGTTTGCTGAGAGGGTGAAAGTATAGGCGGTAAAGGCTTGCTGTCAGTAGGGAAACGAGTACGAGGCTAGGGACTGCTAATGCGATGTGGCTGGCCGTGAGTGACCCAGCGGCAGAAATGACGCCTTGAAACACTGTGTCGAACATCATGGATATGGCGCCTGCGCGACCCAGAACACGCTGCTGGTGTCCAGAGAGAGAGGAAGACGGGGATAGAAAGTAAAGAAAGGTGTACAGAGCATGAAAGGGAAAGCTGTACTTGGCCTGAACGGATTCGCGGCCATAAGCCACGGCCCTCCCACAGGCTCAACATTGTGACCAGCGTTTGCCAGTTTGAGATTCTGCAGCCATCCACAAACTAAGACGCAGCTTCCGAACTCAAAACAGCGTGGGATGCTGAGGTGTCGTATGAGTGTTTGTGGTTGTATTTAAACGGGAAGCTCCATGGGGTCTTTTATTCCGGTCGACAAAGATGAGTTTGATATTGTCCATAGTGTTGACAGGCAACCTCCATGCTGATACTTTGTGAAGGGCAAGACGGTCCGATTGGCGGCCAGTGGTCGGTCGAGAGCTTGAAGGTGCAAGCCTTCCGCCGAAGGATCTGGCGACTGGAGTCGTGATTGGAGATCGGCAGCGCTTTTGGAATGTTGGTGGCACGTGGATGCCAGCAGGCCTAGTCCAAGGCTTTCCGTGAGCTGAACGTGTTTGGAGGGGGTCGCGCAAGCTCTTATGTTGTTTTCCTCCGGCTCTCCACTTGGATTGTGCGAAGGCGTGGCTTTATAATGGTAGACAGAAAGAAAGAGCGAGGTTATAGCACTAGCCCACTCCGATGAGGTTCTTCGTCCTCTTTGAGTTATGTAACACGCTGCAGCACACTCATGATTACCCGTTGTGATCATAAGCAGCAGTCGTGCGAGCATACCTAGGTGCTCAATGTTAAGATATTGATGCCTGAGGCAGGTCAACAGTGAGGTATATAAAACTCCCCAGTGACGGATTAGATAGAATGATCGAATGACTATCCGTTGATCCCACTACAAAATCTATTACACCTTGCCACAAGCTTTAACGTCCTATACCATTCAACACTCAACACACGACGCGATTGCGCTCGGATGCTGTGAATGGGGATGATCCTGTTCAACCCACGTCTGGTACCAAATTACTGAGGTGTTCTTCGGCAACGCTTTCCTGCTTCGACGCTCAGTTGGATCTTATCTGGCAGATTCTAGGGACAGTTCATCCATGGTAAAACAGTTCACGTGGTTCGAGCAAAGGATGTTGTGTTGAAAAGACAATCAACAACGAATACCAAAGCATTCAGCCGAACATCGAGTCAGTACGGCTCCAGCAGTGACATCGTCTCATTTGCTCTCCCCCCCCCACTCTACGGCAGTTGTGGGCAATTGCATCATCGTCACAAGATCAACACACTGGATCTCATCACACTGCAATTGTGTACATGCACGTCAGCATCAACACCATAGAATAAGTATCAATGGTATATGCACAATTATGGAGGCAACAATTACCAATACTGCCCATGCAGTGGGACATTTAGCAATGAGCAGATGCTATTACATCAACACACACCTGCTTGATCGGTCACGTCTGACCAATACTACGTCAAGGTCAAGGTTGTATACTTCTGCTTCAACTACCCGGTCCTCCCACTCCCGCCTCCACTATCATCTTTACTACTTTATAGAGTAGCATTCGTCGAGGTGGATGTTCTGTCTTCCTTCCCCTTGACTCTCTGCTCTACACATACCCCTCACTGCGCCCACCATGACGACTCCCAGAGTATTCATCATCCGCCACGGCGAGACCGAATGGTCTCTCAACGGCCGTCACACCGGCCTCTCCGACATCCCTCTCACCGCCAACGGCGAGCGCCGTATCCGCGCAACAGGCCGCGCCCTCGTTGGTCCCGATCGCCTGATAGTGCCGCGCAACCTTGCCCACGTCTACGTCTCGCCTCGCACACGCGCGCAGCGTACCGTTGAGCTGCTAAACCTGGGATGTGCTGAACCTCTACCATGGAGCGGCAAACACCCAGAAGACCACGACGAAGTGGGCGCACGCTCCGAGGCGCGGATCGAGGTCACGGAGAATGTAAGAGAGTGGGACTATGGTGATTATGAAGGTATTACGAGCGCGACGATTCGCGAGGAGAGAAAGAAGAAAGGTGAGGCTGAGTGGGATATCTGGCGGGACGGATGTCCTGGAGGAGAGTACGTGCAGTTCCCTACTATATTCGCGAAATCGCATGTCGATGTGCGCATGCGATGCTCATTATCTTCGCAAGAAGCTGACATCCCGCTCCAGATCCCCCTCCGACATCACCGCGCGCTGCGACTCCGTCATCGCCGACATCCGCCGCAGATTCCATGCCCACGCAATCGGCAAGCCCAGGGGAAGCGTACAAGAGCCCTTCGACGTACTAGTAGTCGCACACGGACACTTCCTACGAGCCTTCGCAGGGCGTTGGATCGGCAAGAGCATTGCGGACAACCCAAGTTTGATCCTCGAGGCTGGCGGCGTGGGAACGCTGAGCTACGAGCACCACAATCTGGACGAGCCGGCAATTCTGTTGGGCGGAGCGTTCATGAGTGATGTTGTGGAGGATGCGGAGAGGAAGACGTCGATGCAGGTCTCGAAGTGAGTTGCACATCTACGAGGAGGATTCCACTTGTAGCAACAAGACATACGTATCGTCCGGGCCAGAAGCTAGCACAATATAGAGTACAACGAACAAGACATGAGATAGCATAACAGCACAGATTCGCATTCGTAAGCTAAAAGAACAGTCTGATTTTTCGTCTCTCGATCTGGGGAAAAGGTAGAAATCCTATGCCTCATACAATCCGTAATGGCCAAACACAGCTTTCTTTTGCCTTCCATGTAGCCGAAAAACTCCACGGGGTCCCACGTTCATCGTGATCCTTCACATGCGCACCTACTGGGCCATGTAGCTCTTGACGTCAATGCCCTCCTTGGGGTACTCAGGCAGCTGAACGCCGAACCTCTTCTCCACCTGCTGGAGAACCTCCTGGTCCTGCTCAGAGCTGACGAAGCTGATGGCCACACCCTTGGTACCGAAACGACCGGCACGGCCGACACGGTGGAGGTAGCTGTCAGCGTCGGCAGGCAAGTCGTAGTTGATGGCCAAGTTGATACGCTCAATGTCAATGCCACGACCGAAGACGTCGGTGGAGACACAGATACGCTCCTTGAACTCCTTGAACTTCTGGTAGCGCTTGATACGCTCCTCCTGGCTGACACCGGAGTGCACGGCGATAGAGGGGAAGTTGCACTCGCGGAGAAGCTTGTCGAGCTCGGTGCAACGGAGAGTGGACTTGACGAAGATGATGACCTGGTTGTACTCCAGCTCATCAAGAAGGTCGTTGAGTTTGCGGTTCTTCTCGGCCTCAGTAAGCTTGACGTAGTACTGCTGGAGACCGTGGAGGGTAAGCTTCGCCTCCTCCTTCTCGATGTACTCGCTGGGGTTGCGCATGAATTTCCTGCAGATAGGAAGAACTTCTTGCGAAAGAGTGGCGGAGAACATCATGACTTGCTTCTGAGTGGGAGTGACACGGAAGATTTCCTGCACGTCGCGGCGCATGTCTGATGTTGCCGTTAGCTCAAGATTCTTATTGCATTTGCCATGCTGCCAACATACCAATCTGGTCGAGCATTTTGTCACACTCATCGAGCACAAAGCGCTGGACGTTGCCAAGACGGAGGTGCTTGTCGCGAACGAGGGCGTTGAGACGACCCGGGGTGGCGACGATGATGTGAGGGTGGGTCTCCTTGTTCTGGAGAATGTTGATGTTGTCCTGAATAGGAGTACCGCCGTAGAACACAGCGGTCTTGACGTCAGGCAGGTACTTGCTGAAACGTGCATACTCGTTCTTGATCTGGAAAGCCAGCTCACGGGTGTGGCACATAACCAGGACGGAGCACTCGCCGTTGACGGGCTCGATCTGTTGGAGAGTGGCCAAGACGAAGATGGCAGTTTTACCAAGACCAGACTTGGCCTGGCCGAGAATGTCGGCTCCGAGGATGGCCTGCGGGATGCAGTTTTGCTGGACTGTGGTCATGAAAGTCAGAAATTCGTCCAGGGCATTTTAACGCGACCGAAGTGTCGAGCGTCGTGTCCATCCATCTCAGAAATAAAGCTACGCCTCCAATCCGGTGCAAAATTCGCGCTTCTTCTACAGAAGCTGCTTGTCCGCAACAATCGCTGTTTCCTCCTCACTGGGACGGGCGAATCTCATCGGCTCTTTCGAGCTATGACTCCATTCGCGCTCAAAGTCCATTCAAGCTGGGGGCTATGCCTCGCCCAGCCGTGAGGTTGCTGACTTATCTGGACACAGCCGTGTAGCGCCGCAGACAGAGGCCACTGTATCGCCTGCCCTCCTCCTCACTGATACATGAGGCAAAGTGGAATATACTCCTGTTTGCTCCCGTGCTGCTCCTTGCAGACTCGATTCTGAGATGGACGGACTCTCGGCGCTTCGGTATCGCAGAAGCACAGAGGGATGGAAAACTAACTCATAGAAGGGTGCTCGAAACCGCAGTCGGTGATGGCCTTCAGGAGCTCAGGCTTGAGCAGGAAATCGCGGAAAGAGGTGCTGTGCACACCAGCGTAAGAGCCCTGCGCGTCGGTCGCGCCAGTCGCGGCGGCATCCTTCTTAGCATCGCCGTTGGCGGCGGCTGGGGCGGCGTCAGTGGTCTGAAGCTCCTCGTCGGAGTAATCGATGAGATCCTCCTCGGCAGACATGTTGGCTAAATATGAAGTCGGTGTGTCGCGTTAAGCTGGGGCCTCGCGTGAGTTAAAGTTGAAAATAGCGGCGGTCGTAACGATCGTCGCTGTTGGTAGAAGATAGACAATTGGAAAAGACCGGGTGTGATGGCCTGGGTGTGGTGGTGTTGATGGTAATGAGGTGAAGTAGGTGACGGAACTTGGGCGTTGTTGTCAGGTCGCGAAGCCTTCGCCTCCGCCCTCAGTCGGTAAGGCAGCTGGTCAGTGCAGCCGCAGATCCCGCAGAGCTAAGCCCCATGCAGCTGACTCAAGTTCCCTTCAATTTAGAGAACATTCCTCACTTCATAATCAGCATGTGATGTGCAGAAGGTCGAGTGCAGGTTGGAAGTTTACATCACATGATCGCACTACAGACAATGCCACTTGCGAATACGACTTTTGCTGGACCTGGTTGAACACTTGAGCACGATTTTCAGCTTACTGTAACAAGCAAGCCTGGAAAATGGCAAAAGAAAAGGCCAAAAAAGGCGTGCCAAATAAACACTTGCATGCTCGAATTGCATACCTGGATCGGGCAGTAAAATACCTCAGCGCACAGTCCTTGGCTCGGTCTCAACACGGTACTAAAAAGGTCGACACTGAGGAACTTCAAGATCACCACCAAGCCGTGGAGCAAGTGACCACAATTCTTCCTGGGACGCTTGCGATCGACGCAGCTCACTCGATCGCCAACAAGAAACCGTCACCTGGGCATCCAAGCACGGCCACCTTCAATCCGCCACCCTCGGGCCTTCCTTTGCAACTGAATGCGCACATCCGCTCCGTGGCCCAGAAGGCGCAAATTAGACTCGCCCAGGATCTCAAACACGCCATCTGTAAGATATGCAGCTCTCCTCTCATCGAAGGAGAAACTTGCCTTCGCTCTACGGAGAACCAAAGCAAAGGCGGACGCAAGCCGTGGGCTGATGTCTTGGTGTTGAAGTGCTGTGCTTGTGGTGCCTGCAAGCGATTCCCCATTGGTGCGAAGAAGCAAAAGCGAAAGTCGCTGCGTGAAGCAGAGAAGACCATAGGATCTGGAACAGCTACAAGCACTACGGAAAATGTCGCTGCCGCAGAAAATATTAGCACTGAAAATGACATGGCTGCAGAGTCTCAACCAGCGTTGCAAATACGGCCTGCAGCCTCATGATTTTGGACCAGCCGGGACGAATGGGAAGCGTCATCTATGAAGGTCAGAGCCAAATTCGAGCTTCTTGCATTCATACGCCCGAGATTGCTATGCATGATCCTCTGGCGCCATTCGAACGTGTCACAATGGAGACGTAGCGCACAGCGCTAACGCGCGCAATGAGGGCGTGGAAACAAACTCTAGATGGTTGGCATCGTTCTCTCGAGAATGAGCTAGTCAAATGGCGTCCTTTTGGTCCGTCAGTGCGGAATGCTCCACGCCGACGAGATACACACAGAACGAGCACGACGTGCAATTTTAATTACTACTAGCGATGCAGAAGGAGAGAACCTTGTTAAAAGCCAAAGTTTGCTCGCCGCAGGGCGGCAAAAATAATTTTGGGGGATGACTACCAGTGTCTCATTATGTACAGCATGCTCATCCTTCGAATATCCCAAAAAAAAACGCCTCGCTAAGATGAATAAAGCACTGTGAACGAAATTTTACAGTCTCATGTCAACGCTCACGGCGTATTCCTCGTTAAGTGTCAATGATGCGACAATAGTAGCACACTGCCATATTACTCGTCTGCCTTGAGACCGCAAAGGTCCCAACCGAAGAGGCGATCAAGCGTGAAGATCAAGCGCCAGTAGATATTGGCGCGCTCGTAATCAAAAGTGCCATCAGCGCGACGGGGCAAGGTTGAGCCGAAAATCTCACTGCCACCGATCCACGAAGCCCAGCTCTGACCGGTCTGCTTTGGAAGCAAAGCTTGCTCGGCGGGCAGAAGAACAGCTCTGGTAGCTCCCTGGATGCGTGTCGGGCGAAGCTGGAGTTGCGCACCGGAGTCGCCACGCTGATGCTCAAACCCAGTTGTTGAAGGGTTTCGCGTAGGTGCGTCGAAGATGTTCATGCGTGGAGGAGGTTGTGATAGTTTTTGTGCACCACCTACAGTGGCGGAAGATATGGTTTCCGAGCTCGCAGGTGAATCCTGAACTGGAATTTTGGCGAATGTCTTGGGCAGAGTGTCTTCTGTGATTTGCGCGCCGCCGCCACTTGCAAAGATGGGCGCGTCTTTGCTTGGACCGATGCCTCTGTAAGGTTCTGCGTAGACAAGGTGGCCGCGAACGAGGTGAGGTGACCGTGAGCAGGCCAAGTCGGCTCCCTCTGGCGAGTCGAATGTAACTTTGATCCAGTGGTTGCCGCCGTGGAATGTGTTCTTCCTTCGTAGCGACGCCTTGGTCAAGGTCCGTTGCGCCGCCATCCTCAAGCTCGAACGTGACATGTCCTGTCTCTGTCCGGGAGATTGCCTCTCGTAGTCCTCCAAGATCACACCGTTGGACACATTCTCGTAGAACTCAATGGCAGCCCACTGCAGCTCTTCACCAAATCCGTAAATGAGGACTTCTGTCGGCACTTTTGCTTCATTCTTCGCGGCACCAGCGACTGCGTTCGAGTCGATTGTTGTGAGCGCACCTTTGCCAGCATCCTTCTCTCTTGTGTCCGTCCTGAGCCTGTTGAAAACAGCGTCCTCGGCAGCTATGTTCTCAATCTTGATCCTGTCCTCCTCTTTCCTAGGCTCCGCAGTCTTTGATCTGCTTCTGCTTGTTCCGCGGCGGCGCATAGAGCGTCCGAAAGGTCCTTTCTCGGCAGGTTCGCGGCGCCCTGTGATGTCTGCGCCATCTGCGCGCTCGTACGCCCATGGAAGACGTTTACCAGTCGTATCAATATAGCGCTCGTTCTCGGGTACAGCGTGCACCTGCATTCCGCCACGGCCGAAGTTGGCGTAGGCGTTCATCGTGAATGTCCAAGGTGCCGGATAGCACGCACACGTTCGGGAGTATGTAGTAGCAGAGTCGGGAGTGCGGAGAAGGTATGCAAGTATTCGACGTTATAACACACGTCGAGAATGATGCAACAGCGGAACTGGAACAGATTGAACGGTTTGCAAGGATGTGGTGTTGCAGCGAAAAGTGGTTGTCAAGAAAGTCAAGAGTGTTTATGTCAAGAAGTCTAATAAGTCCGTGCTCACGCTCACGCGCAGAGGCCCTGGTCCAAGGTCTCATCACATGCGACGCCGGTCTCATTCACACTTCACTTCTTCGCCAAAAATACGTTGAACAATCACTTGCTTCTACAATTGTTGGATGTCTACATTTCTTCCAATGGCTCAAACCAATGAGTGACATGGTTTCAGTCATACAATACGCGACTTGCTTTTCAGCGGCAACTGTCACAACCTAACTTGAGAGAAGAATGTTAGTGCGAGGGTTATAGTCGCGTGCGCGAAGGGCAAATCTGACCATGCCCTCGACTCATCAAGGTAAATTTGTCTTCTCGGGGTCTCGCTAATTCCGCCATCGTTTCTTGAGCTCTGTAGTCATTCTGGGCGTTTCATCAATGCGCACCCGTCCCAAGCCTGCAGGAGACCTACTGGACGATTGATCAGTCGTTTGTGTAGACTCCATCGAGGTTGAGAGGCACGCGTCCTTCTCGGAAGTATCAAGGTCAGCTGCCGCTCCTGAGGCAGGTCCGTCGAAGGCACCTCTGACACGCTTCCAAGAAGAGGTCCACCAACCTAAGGAAACCGCAAGGACTATGCACGGGATTGCAACTGCAAAACCGAGACCAAAGACATACCGAGAAACATAAGAAAGCGACACATGTCACGATCAATCCATCGCCCAGTATCCACATCCAAAGCTGGTCGACTATGATAGCGGTCTCTTCCTTGCTTTCATCCAAGGATTCAGTAGAGGTCCCTCGAGATATTTGAAGCGCATCTCCATCGGATCTCACACCTGGCCGTCTTGCTTGGGCCCTTTGATACCTCTGGACGACCTGATCTGTGTCGCGTTCACTGGTGTCCATGTTGTAATAGATATACTGGTCAAGCGTGCGCCGAGAGTATAGAGCTGCACTGCTGATGTATGTATCATACAGATCTTGATCTGGAGTCCCGAGTCTGAATGCCGTCGGCTGAGACCAATGTGATACCGAAGCTGATTCTTGAAGCACTGTCTGCATCCTTTCAATGTTCGAGCTCTTTTCAAAGTCCATGTACGGAGTAGCAACGAAGAAAATACCCATGGATTGCTGCGTGCAGTACACACCTGGGTGGATAAATCGCCACTGCGGTGTACGTGACATATGTAGCTGGTTGGGTACCTGTTGCGCAGCTTCAAAGTTTTGAGTATCACAACCTCTATCTCCTTCTAGCAACCATTTGTTCAACAGATCTTCATACCACTCGATGTTGTTGGTGGGGACGTGGATTCAACGTATGAACCTATCGTTCTCTTTCTTAAGAAAGCTGCTGCCGTTTTTCTCATACAGATGTTCAAACACTGATATGAAAGATGATGTCCTATTGTGGTTGCGAAGAGTTCTGTCCCACTGTTTCGTCGAGGCGTAGTAAGAATTACAGATTGTCTTTGCATCGCTGTCCAAGTTTAGTCGCCAAGGGGCAAACTCATTCATGACTTCGGCACTTTTCGTAAGCATCAATGGTGTCTTCCCAGAATCGTCTTTCGGATGGCGTTGCTACTTGCTGCTTGTCGTGCGAGTATGTAACGCACCACCGGACCTTTACCGCTAGAAGCAGAAAGGTGTAAAGGCGTCCGGCCTTCACGGCGCCGAGCAAACAAGTCACCACCCAGCTTGTGGAGAAGTGTCACCCATTCGATGGCTTCCTCCGGCGGAACAGAAGGGTCTGCACATCTGTTATACAAATGTGTTGCAGAGCTGGTGTCCCAAGGTCCTTGTATGGATTCAGCGCCGGCATTGACGAGATACTTTGCCAAAGTTATGAGCCTGCCGATGCAAGCCGCTGCCAGGAGGAATACGCCGCTGTCGGGCAGTACAAGTTTCGAAACATCTGAAGGCCATATCCAGGACATAAAAAGCTCGCTCAGCGTTTCGTCACCAGTCATTAAAGCAGTCTCTAGTGGGCTTACCCTTGCCTAGTGCTGGTCGTTAAGAGCTCCGTGTAGGTAGAATCTTGACGCAGTTGGTCGAGAGTATCTGGCGGGAATTCAAGCTTCGAGTCACGTGCATATGTGTTGTCTGAGTTTAGGCGCCCCATCTCATTGGAGACTATAGCTCCCAACAAGTTGTATCGATAGTGCCCACATTTGAATAGTTTAGGCTCACATCGACTACCATTGGCTTCCACAGCTATCGGAACGAGGAACTCCAGAAGACATCGTATTGTGTTTATATGACCTCACGAGCAAGCCAAGCTTAAAGCAAGAACCCAACAGCGTGCCTCATTACCCGAATTGTCATCTGGGCCATTGGGTTTGGAGATAGCCTCGTAGACTCCGTCGAGCATGGTGGACAAGATGTCCCACCAATTGTAGGAAACAAACAACATCAGTCCCATCGCACCACCGAATGAGAATACGGTCTCGGTGTCCATGATGCGTGCTGCGAAGGTTCAAGCAGAATTATCAGAGTTTGTGAGAAGTTTCAGCGTAGACACTGACATCTTATTCATAACCCTCGACTGTTTCCTTTGGACATCAGCGCGGGGTTGTGGTCACATAAAGGCTGGATGAGCTGAAGCAGCTGATTGCCGTATCGCTCACAGTGCAGGCGCGTCGTTCCATTGAGATGTGACTTTGATCCCCAGCCGCTTGCTGATGCAAAGTCCGCAGAATATTCAGTGTACTGTCGTATAGACATAGACAAAGCCATGATAATTAGACAAGCACCATCTCAAACCAATCATGTTCGGAATGACGACAACTCCTGACATAAGTAAGATTTTTGAAATGCGCCAGTGTAACTACTAAATGAAAGCGAATGAATTTTGAGTATATAGGTTTCCAATTACCACACCCGTAGCGATTGTATTACAAAACTGCCAGCAACGACTTCGCCTAGTAGCTAGGAGCGTTGAGGAACAGGGCCATGGTGACACCACCGATGAGACCAGCAATGGGGATGGTCATGACCCAGGAGAAGAACAAGAGACCCACACGCTGCCAGTTGACAGCCTTGAAGGTACCGTTACACAGACCGACACCGACAGTAGCACCAGTGATGCACATTGAGGTGGAGACTGGCAGCTTGTACTGGGAGAAGATCAGGATGGTGATGGCGGCGCCCATCTCCATGGATGAACCACGGGAAGGCGAGTGGTAGGTGATCTTGTTGCCCATAACTGATAAGGACGTTAGTAAACATAACAGAAGAGGTTTATGGACTCCTAGAAACTTACCCTTCATGATGTTGTAGCCGTAAGTGATGAAGCCGAAACAGATAGTCAAGGCAATTACAGCGATCTGCCACAGGGGCACATCAGCCTTAGCGCCAACAGTCTCGCCAGTAGACCAAGCAGAGTACATGGCAGCCCAGACACCGACAGCGTTACCGACGTCGTTAGCACCGTGAGCGAAGGAAGCAGTACAGGCGGTGATGACCTGCACAAAGGAGTAGAGATATTCAACCTCGTTGGGGTATTTCTTTGCGTGGGAGTAGATGCGGTCCATTCGGCGGCCTTCAGGGGTTCCAAGGACACCCACTTGAGCGCGGTGAATATCGTAAGACATGCCGTAAAGAGCTCCGACAACGATCTGAGCGGGAAGACGAACGACTACGGCCCTCAGGTTGTGACGCTCGTAAATGGAGCCTGCACCAAGCTGGTTGTTATGCAAAGTGCGCATAGCCCAGCCCAACGCGTTCTTCTTCTGTCTGAGCTCGGCATGGTGTTCTTCGCGAGCCTTAGCAAGTAGCAGACGGTAAGCCTCGCGAGGGTTCTCGTGTTCCTGGACAGGCGCGGGCTTCTCCTCTGAGGAGCTGTCGACATCGACGGCGGACATCTCCTTAGTATCGCCGTCGAACATGGATGCCTCGGTCTTGCCAGTCGGCCGCTTGATATCGCTGGAGTGCTGCACAACGGCGTAGTCGGGAACCTGAGCGAACTCGGCATCCTCAGGAGCGGCCTTGCTGAAGAGCATAGGACCCTTGATAACATCCCAGACAGTGAGGTTGTAGTCCTTCTTGATGACCTTTCCGTGGACGAAGGGGACAAAGAACAAGGCGGAGAGGAAGAAGAGACCAAATCCGACACCAAGAGTGACACCAGCGATGTACCAGGCAGGCTTGTCGCTGAGACCAAGTCTTGGTGATCCCTTGTAAACAACAGAAAGAGTGCAGATGGTGCCAGCAATGAGGAAGAAGAAAGGTGAGGTCCAGACGGCCCAGCGCACAGGGTCCTTGCGGACGTGCACGACGTACTTCACAAGGGAGAAGATGATCGAGCCGAAGACGCCTGACGCGATGGGCGCCATGCAGAGGCCAGCGAAGATGGCTCCGAGTCCAGACCCCTTGTTCCATCCCCACTGCACGTTGCTAGCGCCGACTGCAGCAACACCAACACCGGCGATGGAAGAGACGAGAGAGTAGGTCGAGGAAACGTGAGCCGAGTTGCGGGTACACCACATGACCCAGATGGCGGCACCAGCAGACGCGCAAGTGAATGCGAGAAGCTGAACAGGAGCGTTGCCGTTGAAAGCAGAGATAGGAATAATGCCGTTCTTGATGGTCGATGCAGTTCTGGCACCGACTGTGAGAGCACCGGTGACTTCGAAGATCAGACAGAGGACCATAGCCTGCTGATATGTGACGGAGCGGGATGAAACACTTGTAGCCCACGCGTTTGCGACATCGTCTGTAAAGGATGGTTAGAAGGGTTGATCGAACGAGTGATCGATATATGTCGTGAAAGACGTACTGGCACCGTTGTTGTACGCCTCAAGCAAGGCGAAGAAGGTGCCGATGGCAAAGACATAAGTGTATTCCGTAAGCATGTTCACGGTATGAGCAAGCTGAGGCGCTGTGTGAGCTTGGGAAGGGTAGGGTTTGTCGGTGGTGTTCACAGGGAAGGGGCTGAAAGAGATAAACGGGTGTCTGGGTAGATATACCTCCCCAGCTCACCAACAGAGACAGTACCGTAAGCGATATGGATTTGAAGGAACCACTCAAGTCGTCCTGTCTCGCAGTCCAAGAGGGCCACGTTCTCGATGATGTCTCTTGGCCAGAGTAGATCAGACCGCCACGGCGAATGCCTCGCCCAACCAGTGCATACACCCGGGTCTTGGGACTTGGCTCTGCGTATTGCCAAGGACGTTCCAGGCCAGATAGGCAAGCTTATCCTGCAGTCTTGTCGTTCTTCGCGTGTTCTCCATTGCTTGAAAAGTCGAGAATGACCCGTTTTTTTTTTCAGACGCGTTGCTCAATGGCTACATTGATATTGATACTCTTTCAACGTGCGAGAACGCTTTGCAAAGCGTGCAACTCGCCTGCAGTCATGGCAGTCGTGCATGGCTGTTCGTATATAGTTCAGCCGGGCAATGTCAAAGGCTGAGTTCGGACATGGGTTGTGGCGGAGTGGGCGGCAGGTCGCCATCCCGCAGAGGTGACATTAGAGTTTCCGCCCCACAAAACCAGACACGTTGTGAATCCTTGATCAGTCATTGGACGGCGCAACGTCTCTTGCTCGTCTCACACATGCAGTCTTTGAGGAAGCTGCAACCCAACCCAAGCAAACAGCCCTCGAGGGATGTACAAGCGAAAAACTAATCGCACGGCCAGGGCTTGAGCCAGCTTGAAGATTTCTTGAAGTCCCGTCCAAGACAGCAAACACGTGGTGAGCCAACGCTGAGGGCATGGCACATAATTGCTTGTGCTCATCAGACAGACGGAAAATTGGCAATTGGAAAAAGGATTACATTGGCCGTATTGCTCTACCAACGAGTCATTTTTGAGCTATCGACTGGTCTGGTCGTTTCGTCTTCACTTAAACTGGCGATTATAGACGAGTCGAACGACACCAAACACGCAACATCTAGATTAAGCCTTGGACACCTGACTTTCAACCGTCAGGCAATGCGAGACGTCTGCATACCAACGGTTGTCGCACGTGCGAATACAAATTGCGCAAACCCGAGTCTGCGAAAGTTGCCATCTGCTTCTTCTCGGATAATCAGACCCCTGCTGCGCCCACGTGTGGCATCGAACACAGGCATCCAGAAGCAAGCACCATTCAGATGCAGCATCAAAGCCGCGGCGTCCGGCAAACCCGCAGTTAGCATCTCACAGTTGTCGGGATCGTTCTTGCCACTACCTGCTAGCTTAATCGTCACGAAAGACCCATCTCGTGTGCTTCTATGGTACTCTCCGTTGCGTCTTTTTGCCTCCAGGTGGCGCTCGATCGGCAAAAGCATGCCTTTAATATGAAGATGCCCTCCGATCACAGCGCCGAAAGGATTTAGCTCGTTGCGAGGCGTTATCACACAGTCCAAGACTTCACAGCACCACTTCGGCTCTGCCGATTTGCCGCGCATCACAAGGTCCGGCTCTCTTTCTGTTTGAAATGTGACCGGTCGCCCGCACGAGGCCCAGGACCAAGACGGAGCATGGCGATGGTGTCTCAGGCCTGTGGAGAGCGTGCTGGGTTCGTCGTCATCCAGATGGCCTTGGGTTGAAGTGTGCCACATCAAACCTTCTAGCAGGGATTCAGTGCACTGATTGTGCCCACCCCTGCTGTCAATCTGATCGGTGCGGCTTCCGAGTCCTGCCTCTTCATGGAAAGGATCACCCAAGACTTCGCCACAGCACCGCACATGCTTTTCGCACCGTGCTATCAGGCCACCAGTGCTGGTGAAGATCAGCAAACGTTTCACCAGAGCGGATTCTTGCAACGTCCAACCACGTTTGTTGATTGGCTCTGCATCATGGTTGTGAAGAGAAGGCTGGACTTCAAGAATACACATTGATCCCTATTGACGTTCGGAACGGTTCGCGATACGGCACGGCTCCGAACTTCTGGTGCGTGAAGAGCGTGCGGGCTCTCGCTGCGGTGTAGATTGCGCTTCCGGACGGTTGGTCTATTAGAGAGCCCACGTGGGCATCTGAGGCACCTGATGCCGATATCACTGCTGACGCGTGTTGGTAATATTCGTTCATGTGAGGTAATTCGAATTCTTTGTCGGCGTCATCGTCTTCGGGAGGTTGTCGTATGCGGTATTCTCGAGGAAATCAGAACGATTACTCCCAAGCAGGCGAGGAGTTGATCGCGTGCCCCAGACATATGATAATGCCGTGTAGTGTCCGTGCTGTCTGCTCTCAGTGGACTCGACCAGCTTGACCGTAAACGTATCTCCATAGGTTCGCACTTCAAGAACTCGTGTCTGTAGGAGCACTGATGTCAACGCCGCGCACTCTGCGTGACTATCTTCACATTCTTCCATCCACATGCGTGCGTCTTCTAGAAGCCCAATCGCACTAACATTGACATCACAGTCGACAACATCTGGTGGTCCTTGATCAGGGCCCGGCCCCATCTCACTCTCTTCGCTCACACGCCCATAGCCTCCATTGCCAGTCCTCTCTTCGTCTTCAAACATCATACCCAAAAGCTTACGCCGCTGCCACAATTTCTCATCCCCAACATCTCCCTTCCGCTCAAGTTCCAGCCTCACACTAAGAAGCCAAGGCAACCGAACGCCACTCTGCACCTTCGCATAAGAAAGCTACAAATCCACAATCGCGTCAACATACTCTCCTCCTCGCAATCTCCCTCCATCGTCAAGATCACAAACAATACGACACAGGCAACATAACTCCATCGACGCGGCGTCGCAGACGCAATGTCGGATCGCGCTGGTGCGAAAGGCTCTTGTCGCCGTCGTTCATATATACTTGCGTGTACGCGCATTCGCCATCATGCACGGGAACGCTGGATTTGTCGTGGCGGCCTGTGGTGTTTGGGTGCAGGCCTTGGAGTTTTGTCCAGATTTCTGGGTTGAAGGCCTCGGCGTAGCATTTTGTGCATAGCGGGGTCGGGGTTTCTGTTCCGTTGGCGTTTACTGCAAAGGGGATGTCGTTCATGGGTTTTTTGGATCCTAGATTGATTGATTTCTCGTGTTTCGGGATGTTGGCTGGTTTGCGGCTGGACGAGATGGTATTCGCGTACGCTTCCAAGATGAGCGCGGCTAAGCGGGCCAGGAATAGTATCAATACATACATGCATTCAGGGCGTTATTCTTATCAGCATGAGCAGTCGGTCTTTGGTGGAATCGCTGCCATAGTGGTTAAATTTTCATGGTCTGTTCATTAAGTTTGTGATCTGGAAAGTAGATAAGGGATGCGTAGTTGCTTGCTCGCTCGCTAGGCGGCTTGTCCGCCGACGGGTATCTCGTGGCTTGCTATGCGGAATCGTGAGGTGCGCCATGTCCTGCTTCCTGTTGGAGGTCACTGGATCCCTCCCTTGGATTATAGCGCGAAGGAAAAATAAATGTATGCAAGAGGCGCATAGAGCGAAATATGGAAAGGCAAATTGGAAGGAAAGAGGCATTGCAGCTCAAGCGTCCGGCGGCACTTTACTCGCCGATCTCGCTCAGCTCAGTTCATATCGACGTGATGCGAGTCGCACCGTTGATGCCTTTCTTTGGCCGCAACGTGATGACATTCTCGAGTTCTTTCATCATGCTGGTGTTGGCTTCGCGTCGAGCCATCAGACTTGTACGTCGCTCGCGCTCTTGGTGCATCTGGGTGATCCTCTCCTCACGAGTCAGAGAAGAACGCTTCTTAGGCATCGCGATGGCCTCAAAAACAGCTTCGCCTTCTTCTGAAGGAGTTGTGACGATGCTCGAGCGCTTCGAAGCCAAGCCATCTCCATCCCCAGAGAGTAGTCGAAGAGCATTAGCGGGTGATCCGTCGCCATCTTCGTCAACGGCTGTGAGGCCACCAAGGGATGACACGGGTGAGCGCAGGCCGGAGACATTGGAGACGGCTGACAGACGCTTCTCTTGGCGTGTAATGTTTGATTGTAGGCTGGCCTTGCCGGCTTCCCAAGCTTGCATAAGATCCTTGAGATCGGTGCCGATGGAATCGTATTGCGCCATTAGGTTTGGTCCCAGATCAGTGAGATCATCTGATGATTCTATCGAACTCTTGGTCTCTTCTCTCAGGACTTGCATCTTCGCTTGTAGACTACGGATACCGGAGGACAGTGCTGAAATCTTACGCACTTGACTACGCATGTTGTCGCGGCCGGGCGCGGAGTGTGGAGATTTTATAGTCGGTGTCAATGGGACGGTAAGAGTTTCCATCTCTGCCATAACGGACTGGACCTTGTCTGCTGAGCTGGCCAAGTTGTGGCTTAGGGAGAATAACAACTCAGTAGCCGTACGCCATCGTGTAAAATCGGGCTTGCTGCCGTCTGCTTGTAAAGACATAAGAGCGGATATTGTGACTCGGCGAAGGATACTAGCGCGATAGCTCATCACGCGAAGTGACTTGAGTGATTCTGGGTCGTCATCGAGTATGCTCAGACCATCGGCATCGGAAGCTTCCTGGGCATCCTGGGCATTGATATCGTAGACTTCGAAGTATCTGTCCAGGTCGTCTTCGTCTATGATCGAGCGCAGAGTGGCAATTCCAGCGATACAAGCTGGTATCAACGAAGCATAAGATTTCTGAAGCATTTTGCGCAGTCGGGCGCATCGCCTGGCAGGACCACTGTCCTCGAGTCTTGATACTGGCGGTAGTGGCGTGCTCAATCTGTAGCCTTTGGAAACCAGCTCGACTTCTTGGATGAACTGCAAAGCACTCGTGCTCGAAACTTCAAATGCTTGCCAGTTATTCGTCAGGTTTGTCGCAGCACCAACTGCTTGATGGCGGAGGTATTTTAGCCATTGTCTTCTGACATATGCATACGCGACCATCGTGACCACCGCGAACAGGGTCACAACCAGTGCTATGCGGCTCTTGCTAAGATATCCTCCCTTCGCCGACCTCGCCCAATGTATCAGCCATACCACTGCGAATGCAGCAGCCGCTGTGGCAGCGGCGCCGTATAGACTTTTCGTGTCGGTCAAGATGGCCGGCTCATTGGCAACACCATCGCTCCCTGGTCCCGACACAGAGATGGGTGGTGGTAGAGAGCCTTGGTCGAGATACTCGTTCAGAAGCTGCGATGCTACTAAGATGTAGCGAAAGTGTTCCAGAAACTTTTCATTCTCGACACGACCAAGCCTAGAGTTCACAGCGGTCGACCAGGCATTGTGAAAGCGGGCCAAGGAGGCCCCGGTCGTTATTGTTGAACGTGTGCGTATTGGCGGGAGGATCTTTCGTCGTGAGCGTATCGACGGCAGGGAGAACTTGTTCGAGGGTGCAAACAATACAGGCTCGTCCGTATCCTGAGCGCGAAGTGAGGGGCTGTGGTCGAGGTCGCTGTCAGTGTTGGGGTCATATGAGCCCTCGCCTGTGGCTCTACTGTCAGCTTGGTGTATGCAAGCTGGCTTATGCAAGGTCTGGTTCCACAAGTGGACAGCGAACAGGGCAAGGGGGTAGACATACCTTCAAGGTAGGCAGCTAGAGGAGTGCCTTGGGCATAGATTGGCTCCATTCCATGATCTGTCGGCACGCCGGTGGTATGATGTTTATTGGTCGCGTGGAAGCTGTTCGTGGGGTATGTATTGGTGTATTGCAGGGCTCCAGGTAGAATTTTGGTGAAGTAGTATGCAATGCAAGAGGAGATGTTGGGTTGCTAGGTGGTGTTTGTTGTGTGGAGGCACCCTTCCCCATGAGATTGGATGTCACGGATGCGTTCAGTAGTGGTGGTGGTCTGTGTGACGAACAGGGGGAGCGGTGCAAGGCCTCGACGATGAAGAAGTGGAGCCCTTCAGACGCAATTCCGGGGGGGGGGCGCAGCCTTGTTTTAGCGGGCCTGCGCCCACGCACACGTGAAGACGAAGAGGCTACATGCACTGAGGCCTATTCCCATAGTTATGGTCCCTTTGCACGTGATGGCAATCTGCTGCCCATACGGACGGGCTTTGACACCGATATGCGCCAACTCACTCTTCTCTGTTGTTGCTCAAGCATTGCTTTGTGTATGCAAACATTGCATATATCTTGCTTATATCCCGCTGATTGCGTACATGCAACTGCACCGTTTCTCGCGTCGATGTCATCATGTACAGCCGTTTCCTGTCTCCCGCCGGCAGATTGTCCTTAGTGCACGCCATTCCTGATACCGCCTATAGGGAACACTGAGACGACAAACGTCCGATCTAACTTTATGACAACGGCTTCTGGAACTCAGCGTAGCTGATTTGGTCATATGTCAATCATGTCTTGGATTTGTTGTCTGGTGTCGGCACCCGGCGATTCTACAGCCGCGCGGACGCAAGGGGTAAGTGACATCTGGACGATCGAAACATCGAAACTCATCTACTGTACGCATCTCTACTTGGTCTATTTCCAGTAAAACGTCAACTTACTGCACAGCGTTGCTCTTCATCGCGCCATCAAATGCACCTTCGCCACCACCTCAACCTTTTCATGCCTGTGGGCCACCATACAGGCTGTGATGATTAATCCCCTCCCTCGCTCGTCGCTCACACTCTCGGCACTCGGTGCTTCGTAATCAGTGCAACCTCACTCACTTTCACCGCAGCCACCACACATCGCATGGCCGAGCACTGGCATACTAATCCTGCGGGAACATGTCATCAAAGGCAACATTCGGGGCTCACTCGCATAATATGCCTGCTGCTGCTAGCACTTGTTCAGTCTCATACTGTCGATCCTGTCATGATAGATATTCCCAAGAGGCGCTTGCTCTGGCTGACAACCTCGCACGGACGAAACAAGCATAGTGCTCGCTCTCACCGAGTGGACATAGCCACCATATCACTTGCTAGTCTCCATGCGACCCCAGACATGGCGCCAGTCACGGGCCTTCTTGGTCGCAGCCATCCGGCATGCGAAGCACTATTGACATAATCACTAACGCGCTACTCCCTCGTTTCGCGATCTCTAGTACCTCACAAGTCATCGGTCTCGCCCTTGTGTACATTACAATCCTTGGTAGAAACGACACCATTCGTCAACTGGTATACAGTGCCCACAAGCGACCTGTGAAGCGGTTCCGATTCTGCAATGACGGACCTTCTTTCGAACGACATGACCAAGATCCAGAGAGAGACTGCGAACGCGAAGTGTGGGCAATTCTGCATATCCTGATGGTACAAAAGCTCGACGGAATACTAGGAATACTAATGCCTAGACGTAGCAATACTTTACTATCAGCCTCCATCCTCACTTCTCCAGTCATCACATCACAATGAGCGAAGAACAGCGCATCGGCGCTTGCAAAACTGCTACCAACCAGATCAGCAATATGCTACGATGTTCGCCCCAGCAATGGCGAAACTTTCTGGGTTTGGCTCGCACCATCATTGCACAGTTGGACAGCACGACCTTCATGCAAGAATCAACACGATCATCGGAGCAAGTCCCCATCGTCGCCACACTCCAGATCCTCGCTTTCAAAGACGTCGACAATGGAGCCGTCGTGGACATCGCTTCGTGGTGTTCGCGACAATGGCTTGCCCTGCTTCAACGAGACACCCGAAACCTTGCCGCTCTTAGAGGACTCGGACAAATGTGGCTTTCTCGAGCGCAGCCTGCGTTAGCGCGCATACATGCTTCGCAAGGCAGCTCTTCGTCAGGAGCGAGTGGTTCGCCACGATCTGAGTCAGCGACAGAGGCTGAGCGGCGAGTCGGTGCCGCTGATTACGTGGAAGCAAGAGGATTGCTTCAGCCTGCCACGGAGTATCTGGAACGAGCTGTTGCTGCGGCTCCGAATCAGGACGTTGTGCCTGGCGACTTGCTAGCCAAGGTACGTTGCCTAAAATGTCACTTTCGCTCTCACTCCCGGGTGCCCACTGACAGCAAATTCTCTACCATCTAGGCAGCAGAAGCATACATGTCTCTTGGTAATGTCTCCGGTCCCAGGACAAACCAGCAGTATTTCCGTCGTGCTTTGCAGATTCTGCAGCGAGCGTCTGATGTAGAGGATTACGCGTTACCGAGACACTTACAGAAGTAAGTGGTCTGTCAGTGCCGGCTGGGCGATTCACGGACTGACTGGCTTGCAGGTATCTGGACGACTATGGCAGACTGTTTCGATAACACGTTACCTAAACGCCGGTGTCGAGCGACGTGCGATGAAGCATGTTGATGGTCTCGTAAACTCTGATTGAAGTTTGTATGTGTAGATCTAGATGATAGCTCTGTCGAATGTACTACGCTTATGCTTTCGCTGAAAACCCTCGCTTCTCCGTATTGTAGAGTAAAGACATGTCTGTTCGACAGCAAAGGTCACTTTGTGGCTACGAAGTGCACTCCATTGCAGTCGTTGTCGTCAGTCATGCAAGCCCTAACCAACGACTCGATAGACCAAGCGCATAAGGCTCTACAAAAACAGCCTGCAGGACTTATTATACACTGGAACATCTCCATTTGCCTGCAAAAATGCAATAAGAACGATATCAATGAACGTATGCACATGTATTGAAGCAAAATGAGTTGGTTCGATGTTATCACGCAACAAAAGTCGGGTAAGGGTTAGGGTGAAAGCAATCCAGCCAAGTCTCTTGAAGCCGAAACGTTCCCTCATGAGCACACCCTCAGCATCGCACGCCGCAGCCTCAAGACAATTCCAAACGAGCAATTATATCTCTAAACCTAGAAGAGCATCCACTTCCGACACTAACGGTGTACCTCTCTGGTTCTTTTGACGAGAATTGAACTCCAAGCAAGACTGCAACCTCACGGACATCACGGACATAGAGAACGCCGCGCTAGTGACTTTCGACCTCACATCATCCGATAACATAAGCCACCCACGTGGCTCCAAGTCGCCACTTCACACAAGACAGCCCGTGAGACGACATCTCGTCCTCCGTCATCACAATGCTTGACGAACGCGAGCTCGCACTCAAGCCCATCGTAGGCGAGAGCGTCGGCCACAACGCCCGCGTAAGTCCACCTCCTGGCTGACATAGCATATCAGGCAGACACGTCGCCCGACTACACAACCCTCTAGACGACGTCACGTCAGAATATGAGTATCAAAAACTGACACCGCCAAATCAGACCGTCTCCAACATCCGCGCCCTGACAGCTTCACTCTTCGGCGTCGCCGCTGGTACTCTCGGCCTCGAATCGCTGCCTGGCTTCTTCTTCTACTTCGTCGGAACCGCGGTCGTCTCACTACTGGTCTTCTCCCTGAAAGCGAAAAGCGACCCTGGCGCTTACTTCTTCCGCCCGCTGGGGGATTTCTGGATTGGAGATCTTTTTGGTGGGCTGATGTCTTTTGTGCTTACTTGGACGCTGTTTTATGGGCTGTGTAATGCTTGAGCGTGCAGCTGCTCTGAATGGCAAGGGCGTGCCGAGACGAGTCTTGGTGCGCGTAACGTTAAGGTGGCGAGGGGCCACCTGCGTCGTCGATGGGCTCTAAAGCGCGGCAGAGTCTGGTCGGTCTCTCCGACTTGTCACGGTCCGACAGAGCCTATATCGATGCTCTGTGGAAAGGGAGACTTGTACAAAATTGGACTTCAACCAGCTATGCGGATCTCGCACACGCGAACAAGATCATGCCATGCGACCGACCCTGGATGCTGCCATGGATTCGAGAAGCAACAATCGGTTGCAGGCTCTCTTCGTTCGAGAAGTGGCTACACGGTCTCTTCTCTTTCTAGCTCCATACTAAGTTTATACTTGTGCTGGGCCTGATTTTTCAGATCACAGGACGTATCCACGACGAGTGTCGACATTAGAAAGCAATTCCGTGGCTTGTCACTTTGCATTGCTGTCACACTCCCTATCCCCGTGTACGTTACAATGCCTCTATCCTCAGGCCTGAGCTGGTAGAATTCTGTTGGACGCAATGTCCACATGTCTGTTACCCATACAAGTCTCCGCCTCAGCGTTGTTTGTTGCCTAACTTGCATAAATTCACGAGGTGGAGCTGAGCAGTGATTATCCTCTGCTCGTTTATCAAGCCGTGATATCTGCCCATCGCTCTAGAGGTGACTATGACTACTGAAGACATGGACCATACGTATTTGAAATTGTGACCAGAGCGAGCATAATATTATGCTGGCAGGAGGTGGGGCGCGGAGCGGCAAATCCCGCACTTAAGCGCAAAGCAGACCCCGGTTTCTCGACTTGCTTCAAGAAAAAGTGATCGCGACTTTGAGCTACAGGTTACGAGACGGTCGGCAACTGAACAACACATATCCACATCATGCCTGCGTCGCAACTCAAACGCCTAAAGGCGTCGCTGCGCGAGCAGGGCGTTACCGGACCCCAAAAGTCGAAGAAGCAGAAAAAGGAACAGAAAGGCCGCTCCGGCCAGGAACGAGTCGACCGCAATGTCGCCATGCAGCAGATCCGAGACTCTTTCAACCCTTTCGAGATGCGAAAGGCCCCTCGCCCGGCCAAGTTTGAGAGCGCCAGCTTGCCGTCTGGAAAGACTGGACGCTACAAGGATATTCTGCACAGGCCCGGTGTGACGAAGAGCGCCGGCGAGGAAATGCGCCGGGCCACTTTGCTGCCCGAGTTGAACAGGAGGAATAAGACTGGTGGTCTTGTGGATCGCAGAATTGGTGAGGGCGATGTTGGCATGACGCCAGAGGAGCGTGCGACTGAGCGTTATGCTATGGAAAAGCAGCGCAAGAAGGGTGGTTCGATGTTCGATCTCGAGGGAAGCGATGACGAGGGCGGATTCGGCTTGACGCACGGCGGAAAGAGAATTCAGGATCTTGCCACGGATGACTTCAAAGAGGACATGTCAGGAGGCTCTGACGACGATTCAGACGGGGAGCTCATGCGCAAGAAGCGCAGGCGGTCCGATGTCGATGATGACGATGAGGAATATGGAGCTGAGATGAAGGAGAAACCACAAGAGCCGGAGCGCAAGAAGACAAAGAACGAAGTCATGCAGGAAGTCATTGCTAAATCTAAGCAGTACAAGTACGAGAGGCAAAAGGTGGCAGAGGAGGATGAGGACATCCGGGAGAAGATCGACGCAGAGATGTCGGATATGCTTGCCCTGCTCAGCGGACACAAGCCGCCGACCAAGGCCCAGTTGCTCGAGAAGGCTGAAGCGAAGGCGAGCGCTGCTGGTATCAACCCCGATCGCCAGCTGCTGATCGACAGTATGGACCGTGTCCAAGCCGACAAGGAGTACGATATTCGCATGCGCCAATATGCACAGGATACCCGAGCTAAGCCGTCCGATCGCACGAAGACCGCCGAGGAGAAGGCTGCTGCTGAAGCTGAGCGACTACGCAAGCTGGAGGAGAAGCGTGCTAAGCGTATGAATGGAGAGGATGTTTCCGACGATGAGCCAGAAGAGGCTCCGAAACCTGAAGCGCCTAAGCCTGGATTCGACGCCGCGAGACCTGGCCAATACGAGGGCGAGGACGATGCTCCCGATGAGACAGCAGCTTTCGGTTTCACTTCTTCCCATGCGCCACAAAAACCCGCAAAGGAGGAGAAAGCCGTGCAACCTGACGAGGACGATTTCGACCTTGACGATGATTTGATCGCTAGTGGCTCGGACGCTGACACCGATGTTGGCGAAGAATCGGATTCAGAAGCCTCAGGATCTGAAGCTGGATCTGATTCTGACGACGAGAACGAACGCGAACCGGCTGCCGGCGAAGAAGATGAATTCGTCAAGGAGATCCTTGGTGATTCGAACGCCAACGGGCCTAGTAATACAGGCGCCAACACCACAGCACTTGGCGTCCGATACACATACCCTTGCCCGCGCTCACATACCGAGTTGTTGGAAGTCATCAAAGATGTTTCGATCCAGGAGATCCCGACCATAGTACAGCGCATTCGTGCGTTGCACCATCCTTCGCTTTCTGCATCAAACAAAGAGGCAATGGCAGAGTTCTCGGCAGCACTTGTCGACCACATCGCATACATGGGAGACAAAGACCAGGACCTTGCAACAACAGAGCAGCTCATTAGGCATCTTCACTCTCTCTCGAGGACTTACCCTACGGAGATTGCCACAGCATTCAGGACTCATCTTCAGGCTTTCCACGAACGTGGCCAACCTACAGCAGGAGACATGATCATTTTGACCGCGATCGGCTCAGTTTACCCTCCCAGTGACCACTTCCATCAGGTCGTCACACCCGCCATCACACTGATGGGTCGTTGGCTAGGAATCACAAACCCGACAACTTCTGCTCAACACACTCGAGGAGCATACCTCGTGCGCCTTTCCCTAAGCTACCAGAAGCTGAGCAAGCGTTACCTCCCAGAAGCCGTTCGCTTCTCAGTGCGTGCTCTTGCCGCCAAGCAGGCCCCTGACGCTGTTCAGAAAAAAGCACACCTGGAGAACATCAGTGCTATGGCCAACCTCTGGAAAGACAAGTCCGCCTTCATCGAGATCTTCCAGCCGCTCGTCCCAGAGCTCAAGGCATCAGGCGCAAAGAAAGATCTCCAGCACCTCAAGATCCTCCTCTCGCAGTCTCGCCTCCACCGCCGTCCTCTCAAACTCCACAACCACAAAGCCCTTTCCATCCGCCAATCCATCCCCAAGTTCGAGGAGACCTTCGACCCGACGAAGCACTACGACCCGGACAAGGAGCGCTCCGACGCCGCCAAGCTGCAGAAGGAGTACAAGCGGGAGCGCAAGGGTGCGGTTCGCGAGCTCCGCAAGGACGCCAACTTCGTTGCGCGCGAACAGCTGCGCGAGAAGAGGGAGAAGGATGCCGCGTACGAGAAGAAGCAGAGGAGACTTATCGCGGAGATCCAGGGCGAGGAAGGCCGCGAGGCGAAGGAGTATCAGAGAGAGAAGATGAAGAGGAAGAACGCGAGATAGGGAATGTTCGATACAAAATAGGTAGATTGAGTGTAAGATTTCTCTTTTCGCAGCACAGGATTGCTGTTTGGGAGGCAAAAGATGAATTGCTCAAATTTCAGAATATTCCGCTTGCTTTATGCATGCAGGCATGTCCCCGGAGACTACTTGCGGGCAAAGTCTTTGACTTCCTCCAAAACAGTTCGGCTACAGTAGTCTTGCTAAACGAGACGAGCCCTCCCGTGCGGTTCTTTAAACTACCGGGAAACTTCTTCGCTCGCGCTGTGCGCATCTTGATTACACCGAGCCCACCGAAATTATAGGCAGCAGTCCGGAACTAGCATGTCGCTAGTCACGTTCCTGAACGCGAACGCCTGATTTTGAGGACTGCTGTTTGCTAGTCTTTGCATTGTAAATATATATTTTCTGTAACCGCAGCCTCTAATCAAAGGTTTTTTTTTTCCTAATGAATGCTCTTCCGTTCAAGTCTTCGCTATATTGTTACATTGCTTGCCAGAAAACCAAATACCGCCACCATGGACGATGCGGACTGCAAAAACACTGGCAAATATGTCGAATACTTCCCAATCTGCTGTACGACCAACGTCACTGCCGAGGTACGTTTGCTCGTCAATTGCCTCATAACATAGAATGCAATGTATACTGATTCGAGTCGTGCCGCTACAGTTCAAAGACCGTTTCCTCCAAGTAGACCAGGACACCTGGAGGAATGTAGTGGACACCGTCATTTTCGTCGACAGCGTGGACACTCTTTACACGGAAGGACACTTGGTAGGACGCAACACCTCGACCTCGCCCGAGTCAGCTTTCATAGGCCAGAAAGCCAAGGGATGCCATGCTCTACTCAAGTGTCTCGTGGAGAATACTGGCTCGCCACTGGTTACAGAGGTCTACGCGATTATCGATGAACGTTCGCTGCAGGATGACACGGTTTTGGTAATTGAGGTGAGCGAGTCGAAGGAGTATTATGGGGTGCGCATGGAGGGTGTGCTGGCGGCTGCCCGCATGATGCAGTATTATATTGGCGACATGGGGATTGATGAGGATATGGAGGAGGCGGCTGAGACGGTGGATGGAGTCTTCCGGATGGACAATGGAGGCGGCTGTGGGGAGGGCTGCAGATGTGGCGAAGACGAGGACGAAGACGAAGATGAAGACGAGTGCATTGCGAAACTTTGAGGATCTTTTGATCATGTGGTTCCGCGTACAAGAGTGGTTTGAAAAGCAACAACTGAGTATGAGGTATAGAAAAGGTTTCTCTGGAACGATCGATCTCATGCTGCCAAGCCTGTATTGGCTGCACTTGGACGACTGCGAGCGAGATCTACGTCAAAGCAAAATCGACACGACAAAGCACGCACACTACTGCCTATTCGCCGTCAACGAGAACCCAACCTCTGGATTCCCGCTGCAATCACTCAGAATCGCCAAAGATAGAACTCCATGCGTCAAAGCCGACCGATCGACCACCCTTGAGCCAGGGATACTCGCTACCAACCTCGCTGCAATCTGCTACAGCCGGGAATCTGCTTCGTTCTGGGTCGCAAATGATCCTTTCGGAGTTAAGCTGCGAACAGGAGGGTGGGTGAATGCTCCTAGGAGCGTTCGCGCCACGTCGATATCCAGGAGCATCTCGGTTTGCATGATGACCCACGCGGGACCGGTTAGTCTGAAAGCCAGATTTGGGTTGTGCTCGCGGATGAGGCGGATCGTTTTGGTCTGGTTGGGATTGTTATTGATGGGCGATGTGATGCGTTCGAAGCCAACGACGTGTCCTTTGCGAATGAACTCCATGGAAGCTTCGCAGCCTGGCGTTGGGATGAAATTGTGTTAGCTCGTGCCAATATTTGTGGCGATCGCGTGTAAGAAACTAGAAGGTGATGACTGACCGTGGAGACACGCTTCGCCAAAATTCCGCAGGACCTGAGGGGCGATGGCATCTAGCGGGTAGTATTGGCCCGAGATGGAGATGTCGTAGAGATGGGGCGTATAAGTTTTGAGGTAGTAGATAGTTTCTGCATCATCACTGCTGCTGGAGTTGTCGCTAGCTGAACCAGAGGATTCGCTACTAGCTAATTTCATAAAGTCGGTGTAAGTGAAGAAGAGTTAAGGATGGCGGTGAAATTGCACACGAGGAGTTTGTGGGGGTGGCCGCAGAAGATGACATGATTATCTTTGGGTACCGATAGTGTTGTTGATCGATGATTTGAGCAAGTTCGAGATCTGTTGTCTTGTCTTTGATGTTCAAAGCACGAGCTATAGTGCACCAAACCTGATGTCGAG
Source organism: Cladosporium cucumerinum (assembly GCA_023634325.1). NCBI lineage: Eukaryota > Fungi > Ascomycota > Dothideomycetes > Cladosporiales > Cladosporiaceae > Cladosporium > Cladosporium cucumerinum. The sequence continues at coordinate 1,470,333 of JALDQA010000003.1, forward strand.
TCTTGGTGAATTGGTTCGATGTCATTCGCCGTTGCATCCTTCGGGTAGTGACGCATCGGTCATGCCGGACCTATCAGGAGAATGTATGATTTGCGTACTGAAGCACAAATAGACCGAATAGTATGCGACACATAGCGCATCGTACCAAACGACAAAATTCACATGGTCTGACAGAAAAGCTTGCCTCATATAGCATACCAAGAGTGCCTCTCACAAAATCCTATGAAGGATAACGATGTCGAAGGAGGAATATGCGGTTACATGTAGGGATAATCGCTGGAGGATTATCGCACAATCGACACGAGCTCTGTAAGGATGAATTACGGGGCTCGATGAACTTCGAATAATCCTCTAGGAAAAGTGGTATATCTACACATTAGTTACGTATAAAATCCAACCGACGCAGGGGCCAATCATGCCTCCATGTTCCATGCCTGCGTATCAAGAACGCCGTCCATCAAGCACTATACTACTGTCTCGTGATGCCTGGGGTCCAGCTCCCATGTCCATCTTATGTTGTCCCATCATGCCAAACGCCTGTACAGAAAACAGAAGGAAAGAAATGGCTGCCTAGGAGTCTCCACTGTGCCTGGTCCGTAAAGTCTCCGCGCTACATCGAGGGGTGATGGCCACGACACTACTCACAGGAGTGTATCGCGTCCGCCTGCTGCCAGCGGTACTGCTCGGAGCACTGTGCTCGGCTGAGTGCCCAACTTCAGAGTTGGATGTTGCAGGTGTGTAATCCGTGAAGCCGTCAGCGACTCTGCTGCTGCCTTCACTGGTGTCAGGCGTCGAGGTATAATCGGGCAAGCTCTCGGAAGTGTATGAAGGGAGTGTACCGGTACTTCGCCGTGAAAGAGTGGTGGCGAAGTAAGCGCTTGGTGGTGGCACGTGGCCTGCGAGGTCGTATCTATGCTCATCGACACCGATCAAACCTGCGACGATATCGTGGGCATTCCGTAGCTCACGTATCTGTGCTTCCATGACTTCACCCTTTTCAGCGAGATCGATGTCTTGCTCAAGGAAGGCGTCTTGCAGGATTATAGCACGCTTGTCGTCATAATCTCTGGGTTTGGGTGGTTCAGGTCTGCTGGTGCCAAAGCAGGAGATAGAAGTCAGGAAGTTGTTCCATCGTTTGCGCATAAGCGCACGTCGCGCCGCTCGACGATACGCTCGCGCATTCCTCCTTTCCTCCTTGTCGGCTGCTCGTTCGACGCGCTTACGCATCGACATGCATTTCCTGTGGATGAACGCACATATGGCTGTAAGACCAAGAGCACCAGCAAGAATCTCCAGAGCTATGATCAGAGGATTGTGCAGGTTCTTCTTTGCGAAGAATTTAGGTCGTCCTTCCAGCGTTCCAATCTCAGATGACACCGAAGGCGTAGCTACGCCAACTGAGGCAGTTTTAGGTCTCTCGTTGCCCTTGGACTTCTCACTCTCGCTAGAGCTGTCTTCCTTCGACATAGACTTCTGGTTGCCACCAGTGGCAGTGATCATGTACTGTAGGTGTGTATCAATCTCAGAGTAGTCGGGAGGATCCTCAGAAGCCACTCCCATTGTGTCACAGAGACGTCCCGCAAGTATCTTAGCAGCGCACATGATGCCATCGCAGTGCGCGATAAGTGCCTTCAGGGGAACATCGGCGATATGCTTCTGAACACGCTGGTTGACACTTAGCTTGCGAGCAGCCAGCTCGGCTTGTAGAATAACAGCGTCGGCTTCCAGCATCCTAAGCACCTCCAGCTCATCTTGGATGTCAAGTAGGTCATCTTTGTCGAATTTTGCCATTTTGGCAGAAGGTGTGAAAGTGGTAAACGATTGTGGATACTTGTCGAAGCTGATAATCCCAGGTGATGGATGGTAGAGTAGTGATCGTAGGCTCCTCTCTGGGTATATGTCAAGCTGGGCCAAGACCTCTGTTGGCGGTGCCAGGATAGTGTCGTCGATTGACACTATTTTCAAAACAATATCCGTGGGGTAAAGGTGTTGATTCGATTCAACACCAGCTATGTTTGATGGTCCCTGAGCGTCGGCTGTAACATTCACAGCGTGGTGGTCACCGAGAGAGTCAGAGACATTTAGTAAAACGCTAGCTCCAGCGGTCACGTGTTGCTCGAGGAGTCCTTTGCTGAAACACAAGTCCAGACGCTGGCCATTCAGCACCAAGTCGACAAGGTCCTCACAACCTTCTCTCGGAACCGGAGCGGCAGGCTGTAGGTCAAAAATCTAAGGCAACGACAGTCAGTACCTGAGGATGCAGAACTGAAAGCAAGACGCAACGTGGAAGGGCTATGGCACAAATCGCGCAGGATCACGAGACTTGGCGCGAGCGTACGTGGCGGACGAACATACCAAGTCAGCTTGCGCGGCTTCGCAGCTAGCACAAGGCAGAGAGAATATAGCGTGTTGGAGTTGTTTATCTAGATTGCTTGTTAGGAAGATTTAGAAGTCTACAAATCGATATACTGTTCTAGGTACATACCGTATTGCAAGACCTCGATCTCTCTGGCGGGCGTGGGTGCAGCGATAGCGATGGCGATGACAGCGGCCGTTGCGACTCCGATAGGCAGGAACGAGCGCATATTGAACCTCACTTCATTCTCCGAGTGCAGGCAACAAGTGTAATAGACAACAGCACTATCCTCTCAACCGCAGCGAGCAGTGATGAAAACCACAATGCCAGACTCCCCAGCGACGATAGCGATTATGGGGTGGTGGAGAATGGGCGGCGGGCATGGGCGGGCAGGCAACAGCAAATGTACCGCTGGGCCGAAGGGCTGAAAGGTGGCGGAGCTGCCGTTGGCTTCGCTCGCTTTCGCTCTCTGACACACCGGAGTGAGTGGTGGGAGCAGATGCGATGAGATTGTGGGAGATTAGATCGTTGCCTGAGGCTCACAAAGATTCGTGAGCTTCAAGCTTTCGCGTGCTGCCATCACCAAAGACCACATTGGGCCAAGCGAGCGAACCTCACTTCGAGCTCCACCACCAGTCAATCGCAACACCTCTCAGCCGCCGCATTATTGTTCTACAGCTCTTGAATATCACATTAGGAACCCTCAAGACTAGTACGATATGGTATGGTCAAAACAATCCCAGCACTGTGACTCCCAACTCCACGCGACTAACAAATCGCCCAGCTACCTCTTGGCCTTCTCACTGCCGCGCAAGGCCACCCCATGCTCGTCGAGCTCAAGAATGGCGAAACACTCAACGGGCACCTCGTCCAATGCGACACCTACATGAACCTCACCCTCAAAGAAGTCGTGCAGACAAGTCCCGAAGGCGACAAGTTCTTCCGACTGCCAGAATGCTACGTGCGCGGAAACAACGTGAGTACAAATACACAATGCTAGAATTCTATTGCGATCGCGATTTGTAAGGAAGAGTGTCTAACAACATGCGCCTCCACAGATCAAATATCTCCGCGTCCCCGATGAGATCGTCGACATCGTCAAAGAGCAACAAGCTACAGCGCAAGCACAGCGAGGCGGTGGACACCGCGGAGGCCGGGGCGGAGATCGCGGCGACCGTGGTCGCGGTCGGGGTCAAGGTGGTCGTGGCAGGGGAAGAGGAGGTCGGGGCCAGGCGTAGGCGGAAACTGAAGCGAGGAACCTTTATGCTTTCACGAAACGATCATAAACAACATCACGATACCCCGGGTTTTTACTGCTTGCGACGATGGGTTCGAGACTCTTTTCTCTGTTCTGGACGGCAAGGACGTTTTGGCTCGCTTTTCATGGCGGGATTTATCCTGCTAGCGGGGCTTGCGAATGCATCTCAAAAGAGCCGATGCTGCTGTAGGACTCGACTTTGACTTCGGATTGGCTCCGAGTGGTGAGAGTGTGGGTGAAGACTCATATGGATACGAGAAATGAGAGCACACTGTCGCTCAGAGGCTAGGTCTTTTGAACCTTGGGTTCTGAACGCTGCAAGCACAAACGTGCGATGAGAAAAGGCTCGCGCCGAGAAGACAATGTTTTGAAATGAAACTTGTTATGCGACTAGATATATATTCTACACATAAAAGTGGCAAGACGTGGGGACCAGAAGCACAATCCAGCTCCGATCCCCTCGATGTCGACTATAAAATCCAACGCATCGGGTCCCACGACCCAACAATGCAAGCCCCAAAAGTCTTGTACACCGTGTCGCATGCCATGCTTAGAAATCCTTACATTTTTCCTTTTTGTATCTGTACACTTCGTCCTAATATCAACACATCGCTTGCTGTGCTTTCGGCAACAGCCGTTTCCACCCCAAGTCCATATCATACACGTCTACGTGATGATCTCGCCAACGTCGACCATCTGCGGTTTCCAAGCCTTCTTGGCCTTCTTGCTGTCCGCCACCTCCATGTCGCTGGGAAGGACAATGTCGTCAGGAGTGGGGGAGTAGAGGTACCAGCTCCTGAGCGCAGCGGCGGCGGCGCGCACGCGAGCCTCGTCCAAACTGCTACCAGCGCCCTCGCCGAGTTTCTCCTCACCACTGAAGACACCTACAACAAAGACGGGGCTACGCGAGTGGCGACCGGTTTCGCTGATGAGGCGCGCGACGGGAGGCTCGAAGTTCTCGCGAAGACATAGACGGGACAGATCGCGGGTCGGGTGTGTGAAGTTGAAGAGCTGGTGGAGCTGGAGGTGGCGGCTGAGAATGTGCTCGGCGTGGAAGGCCTTGCTAGCGGCGGGGCCAGCGTGCAGGTGCAGAGCACCGACGAGAGCGCGGACGAAGGTTGTGCTGGCGGCCTGGACAGTGATACCATCTGAAGGCGATTCTTCCTGGGCTTCCTCTTTGGCGACCTCATAGGTGTTGTGCTCTTCGCTGCGAGACGACGTGGGTGCGCCAGGGTAGGGTGCGGCATCGGGGTTGGAGATGCCAGTTTGTGGGTCGCCGAATTGGTCGTCGTAGACGATGCGGCTGGACATGCCGCGGCGGTAGTTGTATGCCTCGTTGCGGCGGCCGGTGTCAAGGCGGCGGAGGCTGGGTATGTCCTTCTTGAGGGTCATGCCATCTTCGCTGAGAGCATTGCCAGCAGCAACACGCTTCAGCTGCAAAAGACCAGGGTCGACTTCTTGACCGGGTGCTGCCACAACCTCAACACCCCATTCTGCGCGGAGCGATCCCAGGGTTGCGGGTCCGACATAGGCGTACTGTGCGGCGAAGAGGACGGGCATGGGCAGGCGGGGGTAGTGGCAGAGGAGGTGTTCGGAGGTGTAATATCCCAGGAGATCCTGTCCAAGAAGCGCCAAAGGAGCATTGTTGAATCCAGGCCTAGAGTCGACGGATGAATCTATAAGACACCTCGCCAGGGTCTGCAGGGGGAGTTTTGAGGGCAGTGACAATCTGGAGTGCAGGGCTGCCAGCTTTCCAGAGCGTAGTGCGCGTGAATGAGAGGGAGCGTTCAAGTCGTCGTGGTACGCTCTCGCTTTCCTCTCTGAATAAGGGTCGCCAGGTGTGGCGTATCGCAATATCGGAGCCGTGGGCTTCTCTACCTCAGCGACATCCGCCTCTTGCACCTGCTCGATCTCGGCCGTCCTCCTCGCCGACACGGTGTACGCCCGTCTCTGTGCCCATTGCTGCTGCTGTACCTGATATCCCCTAGCCGAGATGTTCCTCTGTGCAATCCTGGCTGCATTGTGGCAGGGTGTCCGGGGGTTGCGTGGCGCTTGTATGTGAGTAGCCCATCGCTCCAGGTGTATGCGCCTCATCAGAGCCTCCATCCAGACCAGCGTCGCGTAGCACACGCAGCGGCTGCGTGCACGTGATGTGAGTTATTGTTGTTGTTGGGACGGTCGATAATGAGTGTCGTCGCAAGCAAGTGAACGAGATGGTGGGTATGATGTGCTGCTGTCGCCTTCTCCCTTTCCGCTAATTGCCCTGCGCGGTCTCAAATTCTCGAGCTTCTGCAGCACACGACACTCGCCCTCGCGCTTGCCCTCCAGCGCTAGCACCAAACAAGCCGACACTCCCGCGCCCGCACTTGCTCGCAGCGACCTCACCTCCACCAGCGAGAGCAGTACAGCTTGGTGATTGGCAGATACCCACGCAATACACCACATCACAACAATGAAGCCCACACAAGCACTCATGGGCGGCGGCCCCAAGGTCCCGTACGTGCAGCAAATCCTATCCGATCACTCCACGAGGATCAATGGCTGACGACATTGCGACCAACAGGTACCCCAAGCACGTCTGGTCGCCCGCCGGCGGTTGGTACGCCCAGCCCAAGAACTGGCGCGCAAACACCGCCATCATGCTTGGTGTAGTCGTCGGAATCACAGCTATGGCGTGGAGCGTCAGCGCGGAGAGGGAGCACAGATACAAGATGCCCGAGGTGTGTCTGCCGAGTATGGATTGGGAGAGTAGTGGAGAAATGTTGGCAAGAAAGCTGAGGGCTGACACTTTTGGGAACAGCCTGACAGGTTCGCACCTTCGAGATACTGGTCGAAGCAGATTCGGGAGCATGAGGCTGCGCAGAAGCGCGAGGGATCTGCATAGGAAGAAGCAAAGATGCAAGGGTCCGATGTGGTATTACGGCGTTCAATGGGAAACAGCATGACGAGCGGCTGTGGGAAAGATATTTGTACATATGCGAAGAAGCGAATCGACAAGTTCCACCAATGTTGTTCGGCTGGCATTTGTGAGGGTATGTATGTTTGGTGGCATTCGTGTCGTGAGGTTGAGCTTACGGCGCAGTGTTCATTTCTGTGGTGATGTATAACTTGTGCTTGCTAAAGTGATTCGGCTTGCGATGCTGGCGAACGACCGGAAGAGGAGACAATGACGGAGCCACCACTGAGAGCCAGGTGCTTGCGATAATGGCCGAGCCTTGAACCTGAGACTGATTGTGGCTATCGATGACTCTTGCAAGGGAGTTGACGAGCGCAGTAGTATTCGTTGTGCTGACATGGTAACAGCGACAAATCAGCGTCCGCTTGCGCCACCCAAATGCTAGACCACAGCAGACAGTGCACCGCCACCAACACAACGCAACACAGAGCAAACATCACGCACCACACCTCCAAGTTACTAAATAGCTTCAAGGTCCACTAAACAGCCTCGAGTGCGCACCACAAAACAATTTATGCGACCCTTGCCAAACAAAAATGCAAAAAACGGAACCCCTTGAACCCTCTCCTGTGAATCGAACACAGCTCTCCGAAGATCAAGGCTAACGAGCGAAGAGAGCACTCTGCTTAATTTTGCGACGCTCTAAACCACAGAGCTACTCTGCACGCAAGCGTAAGCAGTTCGGGCGGGGATCCTGGGTTAATCGACACCCTTTTTACACAGCTTGTGTAGCTTGGTTGCGAGGTTGGGCGAGTGAGTGGTTTGGTGATAAGCAACGGTGTTTCGGTGCAGAGGTGGTTGGTAACGATGGTATTGCAGGCTACCTAGGCCAACTCGAGGGCGCACGTAACGAGGAGCTGATAGTGTCTCCTGGCTACTGCTTTGCATTCTAGGGTTGAAGGTCACGGTCATGGTTTCCGTCGCGGTCATCATCCTGCACGTCGCAAGAGCATCTTCATGGACTACCAGTCACTGGACCACGGAGAGGTCGGCTCGGGGAGGCAACTAGCGAGGAGCTGGTCTGGTCTAAGTGCTTTGTAATCTCCATTTCAAGGTCGCAATCATGGTCATGGCCATCCTTATGCACGTCGCAAGGGCATCGCCAAGTCACTGGACCTTGCCTTCGCCGTCTTACCAGGGAAAAGCCGCGCCCGGGTAAGCTATTCAAACCGCGCTGCGCCGTTGAAGTCATCAGCAACGAATGCGGTTTCTCTTGGCTTAGCGGCAATGAACGAGGGTTTAATTTAGCATCAAGTTGCACCAGCCACTCTCGGGGTTCAATTCCCGAAGTTAATTTGTGGATGTATGGAAACACGCACGATTATCCGGAACCATTGTTCCCTGTCAAGAGTGGTTGGGATTTTCTTTTTGGACTCTTTCCGAGCTGTGAGATGAACGGATTGTGTTTATCGGGATTTGGCCTTTATTTGCACCGCTCTATAGGTTTGGTCCCCGGAGGTCTCTGTATGCATGAATGCACGCACAAATGCTTGGGCGTCTTCTGCTCCTTTTGATCATTGCGGGCGTTCTACGACATTCATCTGCTCCTCGTGTTTGTATTAATTCCACAAAGTACAAAAATGTCACATAATTATGATCATGCAGATCTCCGATCAATGCTACTCGATTGCCAGAATGCCTTGACTAACTGCATGCTGGCAACCGCAGCGCACAATCTACAGCATGCATCGTTTGCGTCAATTCTGCACATATCATGGCAAGTAAGTCGATTCCGAAAGTCCGCGACCATGTTTTCCCTGCATCCTGGAGATGTGCGGACTCATCTGCATCACTGCTCGTGTATTTACCCAAGCTGTCTTAAGGCCTCAGTATGCACGTCGGTGTAACTCCAAGAATGGCTCTTCGAGACCTCTTGAGCATCAGAGTACCTAGATATGTGATGGTCGTGTTGATAAGCCAGAATATCCCTTTGGTGATGACATTCCCTGCCAGTCGCTTCATGAATTATGGATATATTCTGTTGTGAGACGTGGTCTGCACTTGAACATGTTATGCCTTCCATCAAGATGAGCTTTTTAGGCGTGTTTACGAGAAGGTGTATCATAAATTTGCTTTCGCAACGGTGATGATTGGAAATGTTGACAATGGAGTGAGGTCGAATATGAGGCTTAAATCCAGCGGGCGCTGCTTCAGCCCCAGGTGCCGGTCCCACTTCTCCACAGCTGTCTCGCCCATCGTGAACTTTGGATCGTGCCACCATCATTCAACCTCGACCACTATACAGCTCCAACAATGCCGATCAGCGCCGATAAGGAGCGCGAGCTTCTGAACAAATACCACCTCACCAGCCTTTACCCCTCTGAGTGGCCGCACCAACAAGATGACGACGAGTCCGACACCGAGTCCGACGAAGAGGCAGCCTCCAATGGCATGCCTACGCGACAACACACGAATGCGTCGGCGAACTCGAGAAGATCAGTGTCCAACACATATAAGAATATAGATCGACATGCCAGTTTACGGTCCAGCTTGTCGGGCACGCAGAAGACGGCTAGTGGAGAGGACAGCTTGGTACAAAAGGACGAAGCAGATCCGCTAGGAATGGCTGCTAGTGTTGCTGCGAAGCTGAGGAGTAGAGGGCTACCGGTGGAAGACAACGTGAAGCTACGGAACCGATTCATGCTGTCCAGCACCAGCTTCTCTCCGCAGATGTTTTTATCGCAGGTCCACCAAGATGCAAGCACCGAGGAGTTGCTGCAGGGTCTGGACTTCCTCAGCAGGAGTATCGAACAAAAGAGTGCGTCGCTGAAAGTGCTGGTCGAGAGCAACTTTGAGAAATTCGTGCGCGCAAAGGCCACGATCGACAACGTGTACACAGAGATGCGCACTCAGGGCGCAGACCCTCTTCAAGACTCACGCCCAACAACAGCTACTCGCGGTCCGCATTCACGACAAGCCAGTCGAGGACATTTCCGAAATTCCAGCAATCCATTCAGCCCTACAAACAAACCACTCCCTAGCGACAAGAAGAAGAACGCTCTTACGAAGGACAGCGAGTATGGCGTACAGGGCATTAAGATGCCCTTAATGGAGCTTGCCATCAAGGCAGAAGAGGTCTGGGGGCCTGCACTTGGAGGCAGAGATAAGGAGGAAGGACTCAAGAATATTCTGAATTCATTGGACCAACACCGCGAAATCTTCAGTTTGAGCGCAAGCGTTTACGAGGCTATGCGAAAGAACGATTACGACACCATCATCTCGGACTGGAAGAAAGCGAAAAGGTACGCGGAAGAAGCTCGTGGCGCTGCCGAGTATGCCCAAGAAAGCAATGTTTCACTCTCTGATGGGGATGTCTATCAAATCATTCTTACTGCACGCATGTGGCATGACGTGTCGGCACAAATCGAAACATACAAGCGCGATGTTTGGAAACGACTCAAGACCTCACATGGGCGCAAACCCGCAGCGGTGGCCGATGAGACTGACAGAGAGACCCACATGGAGCTTATCGGTATCTTGCTGCAGCTTGGTGTGGATGAAAACCCCATTTGGCATTGGCTCAACAGCCGCTATCTGTACCTGAAAGATCGAATTGCACGTTCGTTCGAGCGAGCACGGATCGAGATCGAGATACAGCGCAGACAACTTGCAAACAACCCAAACACAAATTCGAGAAATCTGGCCAAATACCTCCGATCGGCCGCAGACGTAGGCACTGTGCGCATCATGCGTGATGGCAACAAGGATATCGATGCGCCTAACGTTATCGCGTTCTGGGAAAAGGTGCAAGCATCTCTCACCGCACTGCTCTCAGTCTCGACTGGCTTACTTGGCGAAGTCATCGAGTTCTGGGAAACAGCGCAATCTTTCATCGACAACAAGGCGCAACGGGCGTTCCCTACGGCAGTGTTTGCAACTGGTATGGACCATCTTGAGCTGGAGCCAGACGATGTGGCGAACCTGCGATCGGGTGCGCAAGAGCTCGTCACTATGTTCCGTGATAGCACTTTTGCATTCTTCTCAGATCCGCCTGTCGACGATTTGAGCGAATTGTACTCCCCTATACCCCCGACCCCGATCACACCCGGATCAGCCAATACGCCCACTGCTAGCCGCAATTTCAGCTTCGACCCGAATAATGTCCCCTCTCCTAGTGTGAAGAAGGGTGATGCTTGGGAGAAGTACGCTTTCTGGCCTCCATGTGGCAACTCTCTCAGTGGCGCGCATTATCTTGGTCGTATTATGGTTCTAGTTGGTAGCGCGGCGAGTGAACTAGCCAACCTCAGTGTCGTGAACTCGATGCAATCCGGTAGTGAGAGCCTCAAAACACTGGTCGGCGCTGCGAGGGAGCGCTGTGTCTCCGCTGTCTCCGCCGCCTGGGTCCCCGATGCTGAGCGCTGTAGATACATGGAGCTTTGGCAGCGGCACCCAGAACGACGCGATCTCACTACAATGCCAGGGACCTTCATAGCATTCGAGGAGAAAGTACTCGGCGGCATGCAAAAGATCGCATACATATCTGAAGCAGTCACTGTTGGTGGCAAGGGTGGCGATGTTGTCGTGCCTCCTAGCGCTAAGCTGCTGCAAACCATCAGAGGTGGCTTTGTGACCAGTTTGTACAAGGCACTCAGCGGTATGGTGGAGAACGCCGAAAAGGGTAGCACTGGCGAAGCGAGAGACGACGACCCAGACGGCATCACATTGCCCGTAGGTGCAGAGGCAAGGGGAGATGGAGAAGTGGTGCTCCTCGATTCTCGTAACGAGGTAAGTCGACAGATTCTTGCGCCACATTTATCACACTTGCTAAAAATCCCAAAGAAGGTCCGCTTCCTGATCACCCTATCTAATCTCGCACACCTCCGTTCCGAGATCATTCCCCAATTGATCTCTCAATTTGAGTCCTCCTTCTCCGTCAAACTCACAGACGAAAGCAAGACGATTCGCGACGTTCTTTCGCAGATCGATGCTCGCCTGTTCCAATCTTATGTCAAACCAATCGTTGATACTCTTCAGACCACCATCACTGCTGGTATCACCTCCAAAGCTTGGGCACCATCATCCGGTCGCCCCACCGATGCCCAACCCTACATCTACGATGTTCTCCTAGCCCTGGTCCTCGTCCACAGCGAAGTCAGCACGACTGCAGCTTCACTCACCAATCAAATTTTATCCTATTTGCTAGAACAGAGCAGTCTTGCATTAATCGCTGCGTTTAAGCAACGCCAGAAATACACGCTGCCGGCTCTCATGCAGGCCACTCTGGACGTGGAGTTCATGGCGCAGACGTTGAACAATTACACGACTGACCGTGCTAGCGAGGTGCAGAGTCATGTCTATTTGGCGCTCGATGAGAGGACAGACAATGACGCCAGGGCGAGACTGGAGGGTGAGTTGCCGGAGATGAGGGCTGTTTTGAAGAAGTTGAGAGAGGGAACGAAGGGTGAATTTGGCTGCTTCAAGAGGGAGAGAAGGGGCAGGGAGAGGGCCGTAAGTGGTCGTGGAGGTTAATACGGTGTTTGGTAGTTTGTGGGCACTCAACCCAATCGATGATAAAATGAAGTTTCGGGGCTCAGAGGTAGTAAACCTATCGCACAAGCGACATCAAACCGCTGCCCAGCGATGTCAATAGACAAAACAATACAACTAGAACACAGAGCATTGCGACTCTGAATCCTCGTCGACGATAGAGGTCATCTTCCACCCCCCAATCGGCGTCAGCGCCGCCGATACGACTGTGGCCTTCGGCTGTAGTGGTAAATGCGCTTGCGCCGAAATAGTATCCGACACGTGCGGATCGCGAGTACCTGCCAGAAGGAAACACTGACACCTTGGTCCAAGCCTTGTGAGATCGCAATCTGCGCGTTGCATACAACCAACTCCGATTCCTGCCTACGATCATGGGCCATCAGTAAGCAACTTAAAGCCATGCACATGCGTTTACGTACAATATCTGGATTCGCCTCGAACTCGGGCATACTGAGAAAGCTACACTGCTCGGCATCTGCGCTACGCGCAATAGACATCGTTCGATGCGCCGTTGAATTTCAATTTGCGAGAGATAATAGCGTTGACAGATGAGATATATCCATGATTGTGCCAGGTTGGCATATGTCTGTATTTTCCAGGTTCCGGACTAACCTCTCAACCTCACTTGCTAGTGTTGTTATCTCGCATGGCTAGCGTCTGGAACGCCGCCACGACTGGAGGACTGGATTATCGCTAGTTGTGATGTAGATGAAAGGCGCTTAGTATAAGTCGAAGGGTCTCCGTTGCGCCGTATAGTGTACAGAGGAACGATACCCCTGGCGAGTGGCAAAAAGTTGAAACGTCTGAATGGGCTAATTGGCTGGGGTTGATTTCTGTGTCGGGATTAATAATGATGCAAAATTGGTTCATATCGGTGTTGTACATATATATACAGGTAGAGGGCCTCGACTGTTGCCCTGTAAGTCGTAGCTCAATGTCTCTCGCATTAATGCTCTCGCGCGTCCAGGTATTGCACATGCGTTCAAGTAGCCATCGTGCCTGCAAGCTCTTCCTGCTGATGGCCGTTCACACGCTCTTCATGGTCATGGGCTTCCCAAGCAGTCTCAACGTTCTTCCAAGCCCACTTGCCCTTCTCCCTCCAGCCTTCAACTCTCGCTTCCCCAACCTCCTCCGCCACCTGCAACACGTCCCAGCACCTGGTATCCTTCACCTTGGCCAACAACGTAGCCAGCTTCTCGACCGTTCCAAATCGTGGCATCCATTCCATGTCTTGCATGTCTGTGAAATGACGGAAAGTCCAGTCAAGCAAAAGCTTCGCGCGAGCAAGGCTTTTCTCACTGTCAGGACCTGTAGAGTCAACGGAGACATCAAAGTAGTGCTGAGCAGCGGCAACGAAGACGAGGATAAGGCGATCGTAGGTTAACGCTGTTGGCAAGACACGCAGCCCTAGTAATTCTGCCACCAAGAAAGAAGCTTGTGCCTCGTCGGGAGGGTTGGCTGTACGGCAACCTCGGAGCAGCATGTTAAACGTTTCGATATTGGCGAATGTAGTCTGCGGAGTTCCATTCAGCGGCGCGAATGTGTGGATCTGCTTGTAGATTTTCATTGCTTCGTGGAGGTTTCGCTGGTAGACCCAGGCTTCGATGAGCACGTTCAGTGCCGCGATAGGTACAGGGCGATTGTCTTCGTGGAGAGTGCGGAGGTGGGTGAGAGAATCGTGAATCAGATCTGGCGAGTCCTTTAGATGGTGGAAGATTGAGCGAGTCTGCCATGCTGTTGGTTGCAATTTCTCTGTAGGCATCAGTGTGAGAATGCTGAGTGCACGGTAGAGATCAGGCGGTGAAGCGGCCAAATATGCGTCGATGAGAAGTTGATAGTGCAATGGTTTGAACACCTCGCCGCGTTTGGAGAGGTGCGTGAAAACAGCAGTGGCGAGGTATGCATCTCCAGCGCGAGACGCAGTGGCCATGACATTGAGGCATGTGCCTGAGCTGGGGTTGAGATAGCCTAGATTGACTTGTGTCTTCCAGGCTAGCAATGTCGCATCCACGTGGCCGGCAGCGCTCACTTGGTCCAGGAAGTAGTGCCACAGTAGGCGACTCATATTGAGCTCACCACTCAGATGTCGGCCTTGCATAATGTGATATGCTTCGCCAACTTCTCCAGCTTCGCAGAGCATGTATACAAACATGTCTAAGAGCCAACCTTGTACACGAATGTTCTGCCTGGCCATGCCGTCCAATCGCTCCAGAGCCTGCTCGAATAGTCCTTCCCGCAGTAAGCCCGCCGCAATGTCGTGTTCACCACTGCCGCTCACACTCATCCATTGAGATCGCATGTATTCCAGTATGTCTGCACGCAACAGATGGTCCGGGTGAACAGCCAGGACCTTCAATACTGCGTGACAAGTACCAACGTCCATTTGTAAACCTGCTTGCCGCATCTCTGCCAGCAACTCGTGCACCCGCCATGCTGCACCTGGGGTTACGGAGATATTCGATAATATCAGGGCATTGTAGTGTTCCACGCTCGGCTTCTCTCTCCTGTCTCTGACCAGAAACTCAATGATCTCGCGCGCTTTGTAGTATTCTCCCTTGGCGGCAAATGCTCTCAATCTGCTATTTAGCGAGCTTGTTGATTCCGCAGTGAAGTCTACCTCTGGCTCCTGAATCTTTTTCCGTTGTAGCCCCGGCCTCCAGGTTGGTTGTCTTTCCTTGTACGCTCTTGCGGGGCCTTCGTCTGTAGGATTATAGACGGCGTTATAGTGTCTGCTTGCTGCTTCAAGGCGTCGTTGGCTCGGAGATCGGTCTTCGAATTGCGCTTGAGCAGAGTATGCTCGTCGAGGATGAGGTGCGTTTAGACATTGTGGTATTCTCCTTGCGTGGGAAACTCTCGTAGGCGCTTTCAGTAGTGTTGAAGTAGTCCAGCTAGGGCAGAGGCAGGCCCATAGTTCATCGATGGCCAGTCTGGACATTCTTGGTTGAGAGTGGTTGCGGCGCAATAATTGTTGCAACTGTCTTGCGAGATGCAGGCCGGCGTGTCGGCAATCGCACTTTCCGCTTCGGGGAGTTTAACATAAGGGTTATAGTTCTATTTATCCGTGTCCAGGCGTGAAGCATTGGTGGTTTAGTGGTAAAATTGGCCGTTGCCATTCGAGATGATATCTCAGATGATTCGGCCAGCCCCGGGTTCGATTCCCGGCCGATGCATGCCATTGTAGTTCTTTCTTTTACTTGGCTTAAGTCCCTTCTCTTTTGGTGCCGCAGTGCTAATCGATGCATCACATAACGACTGGTCATGACAGGTCGTTCGATCAATCGGGGTAGTAATAATTGAAACGCATGAGACGAAGATTCGAATCGAAGGAACAACGATCTCGTTAGTCCCCAGGGTAGCGTTTGCATGCAGTACTTCTAACCCGCCTGCAACTACCGCTGAGATAGCGCTCGAGGATTGGTTCGTACCTCAGCATCTATTATGCTGGTACTATAGAATCTAGAACAGAAAGGACTATAGTTCCTTCGAGGACAACTTGAAGCTGCACGTAAACCCATGCGCAAGAACTGTGCAAGCTCTGATGTTTCAGCAGAGCATTTGGAGCTCAGCCCTTGCAAGTGCAAGTCGATATGTGATAATATTCTTGTGATAAGCAATGTACGTACACACGAATCATTCACAGTCTTGAGTACTCTCGAGTTTTGTTCTATATCAAGTCCAGAATAGCGTCAATCATTGTCCCATGTCAAACAACAAGAACTCTGCCGCTTTCTCACCAATGCTCTCTACCTCAATCTTACCAGGTCCAGACGCACCCGTCACAAACGCACCATCACCTTCTCCCAATTCCACATCTCCAACCTTGATCTTCGCGCCGCCACTCTTCGGCTGCTTCTTCTCACTCATGACGACGTGAAGGAAGACCTTCCTCTCGCCCTCCTTCACGAGCTCATGCGTAACGTTCTTACCAGGGCTCAAAATGCTGGCGCTCATACTCAAGTCTGCATGCATGGGAATGGGCTCGGTCTCTGCATCTTTGCCAGAGTGGCGATCGACAGACTCCATGATCCTGACTAACTTATCGGTCTTCATCTCGTCCGTGAATTTGCGTGTCTTGTAGGAAGGTGCAAGACGGCTAACGTTGGGCTTTGCCCAGATTTGCAGGAAGTGGCAGTCTTCGTTCTTGTTGCGGTTGTATTCTGAGTGGCGAATGCCGGTTCCGGCGGACGTGAATTGGACCTCGCCACGGCGGAGGTTCTCGAGGTTGCCCATGCTGTCCTTGTGCTCGAGCTCGCCGTTCACGATGTAGGACCAGATGAGGAATTCGGCGTGGCTGTGGGTGCCGAATCCAGTGCCGCGCTCGACGCGATCTTCGTTGATCACGCGAAGGGGGCCGAAGTCCTCGTAGCGAGGGTCGTAGTAGCTCGCAAATGAGAAGGTGTGAAATGTATATAGCCAGCCATGGTCGGCGTGGCCACGAGCATTCCAAGGACGCTTGACGATCTTAAGTGGAGAGGCGGAGGCCATTGTGCGTTTGGTGGTGTTACAAAGGGCTGCCGTTTGGGTTTTGGGAAGTTGCCTTAGGAAGGCGGTTTTCAATGGATTGTAGAATGCCAGGATGGCTGCTGCGATGGCGATGATAGTAGCTGCTGTTTTGAATAAATTGCTTGATGCTGTGGTGTTGTTGCTTGTAACGGACTGCTGCTCTTTTGATGACATTGAGTGCGAGTGGTAGGAAAGGAAGAGAGAACTTATACTACAAACATTTACATACCAGACTCTTCTAGCATGTGCTCCAAGGCGGGATAAGTCAGATCGTTGTCATGCTTAGATGGCAATGGCAATGATGATTGGAATTCGGAACAAGAAATTAGCGGCATTTGCAAGAATTTAGTGACATTTAATAAGCTCTGGTCAGCGCTGTGATCGGATCTCAATCGCCGACGACGCTAGGGGTGATCGCTGACGTCGCCATTCGATGTTGACAACCGTCTAGTCTGACAACTTCAACAATCTGTCAAAATGTCGGAAATACCACAACGAGCTGAGACGCAGGGCTCAACGACCTTTAACCCGGACAAGTTCTTTGAGGCTTGGGCAAAGGAGGAAATCACACCGCCTTACGACAATGATCTAAGGAAATTCGTTATCCGGGCATTTGGGCTGAAGCTAAACGATTCATTCGTCTACCGTGCTACTGCAGAAGTCACGCTCCTGCAAGCGCAGACATATCTCGAGTTTGGTGGACAGAATGGCCTGCACAGGTGGTACAACGATAGCGAGGGCAATGAGGTGAGTCGACACACTGCAGCAACGTGCTAGATCGCAGTCTTATGCATACGGGCAGACCTGAGACCAGAACGAACAGAGACCGGCACCCCCTGCCATCGACATTGCCGCCTACAATGATATCTTCCGCCCAACGACAAACACTGCGAATGCGCTGAAGGCGTTGGGAGCGAACGCAAAGAAAGATACGATTCGCATGGACGTTGCGAAGCACTTGCAGTCATTGTACCAGCCACCTACCCCAGAGAGAAAGATTACGGTGCCAAAGAACAAGAGCCATGTCAACCCATACTTCGATGTCCTAGCGTGGGCGAACCAAAATGTTGAGTGGGCTGGTCCCGAAGCCACATCGGACAAGATCAAGATCTCACATGCGCTGCTGCCAGTGTTGTACCACCACTTCAGCTGCGTCTGCCCGAGCTTCGAGGCACTGGAAATCATAAGACTTGTCGCGAAGGGCCGACCGATTGCAGATATTGGGTCAGGGAACGGATACTGGACGTACATGCTCCGCCGTATGAAGGACGGGAAGAAGAACCTTGAAGTCGTGCCAGTAGACAACGGTCTCAGTGAATGGCGAACTTTGTGGGTTCCCGATACGGTGGAGATGGACTCTGCGGCCTGGCTCAAGAAGCATGACAACGGGAAAGACCACGTGATGATGTTGGTATACCCACAAGTTGGCCACGACTTCACAGAAAGAACGATCAAGGCATACCGTAAGTATTGACTTGCTGATATGCTGCAGAATTGAGGCTGACATCAATAACTAGACGGAACCACAATTGCCATTGCTGGCACCCAGAATGCCAATGGCTACACAGCTTTCGCGAGGGAGCTGCTCGTGGATTGGTTCGCGAGGGAGATGCCGGGGTGGGAGAAGGTATGTCAGGTGCCACTGCCAAGTTTCGCTGCAAAGGATGAGGCACTATTCGTATACGAAAAGAAAGCTTGATGAGACTTCGTACTTGGTATGAAAGTTTTATGTTTGCCCTAGCCACAGTAACAAGATACCATGTCCGCTCTGTATAGGCCCACTACCGTTTGCACAACCGTAAACATTTGGACAGACTGGAATTGTCCACTTCTAAAAGGCTTTTATTCTTGCTGGTCCAGGCCCAAATCATGTCATTAGGCAGCGATAGGCCCACATGCTCGCTGAAGACAAGCTTTCCCCAGAATCAAAGAAGTAGCTGGGCTCAGAAGAATTCGTACAGGGGTTGCACGAAGTGTGCTAATACTGGCTGGAAATCTCCCGGGCTGACGTCGCATTGAGTTTCCTCGTGGTCATCAACGGGCTCGGTGGCTGTCACAAGGAGCGATCATTTCACGATCTTTGTGTCAAACCAAGTTTGGTGGTAATCGTTGATCTCATGGTCGTACCCGATTCTTGGTCCTCCGCACATTTCGATATCGGATTTTTCCGGACGTAATGATGGCCCTCATGGCCTCACGATCATTCGTCGGGACCCAGATGACGCGAGGCAGGTCTTCATTCACTGGAAACAAGACGTAGATGCGATGAGATTTGCACAGGCGAGGGGGAAGCTCGGCGTACGCACCGCCATGCACCTTCCTGGATACATTATCAGCTGCCAGTGCTCATGGATATTGCCGCATGAAAGCCTTACTCGTCGGATACTTTGCAAGAGACAGAGCAGTATTTGATACGGCCACAGTTGGTGCAGCCCTCTTCGCTGTCTTCGAGGCTCTTGATGGAGACAGTGCATTTCTTCTGCACGGCTATAACCCTCTTGTGCCATTTGCAACTGTCTCTGTGCGACAAGCTATCGGATATGTCAGCGGCCCACTCTATGCATGTAAGTTGAACTGGAACATACAAGTCTGCCTCCTCACACTCGTTACTGCAGTGCAGTGCATCCTTGCACAACTCGCACTGGTAGCGATATCCCTCGTCCTGCGAAACAGTTGCAGCGCAGCGCTTGCACTTGTCTAGCTCCTTGGGTAACCCCATGTTGGTAGCGGTGAGTTGCTTGGAGGAGGTTTATGTAGAAGGTGAGCGGTGAGTCCAAGAAGTCTCGCGTGAGCCCTCCTCTGAGCCGGCCCTAAGCTGCGCCTCCTGCATAGTGTGTGTCGATGAAAGGATCCAAAGCGATCTTCACTGGTCCAAACTTGCGCTCGAACAGTGCTACACGATGGAGTCCTTTGTGGAGACCCGACGGCAGCGCATCGCCAATGCCTTCACCGTCGTCATCGGCGACGTAGATGTGGCTGCAAAAGCTGTCGGTGATCTGTTGAGTCGCCCGTCCGGCGACCAGGTCTCTCAGGATCCCGTTAGGGTTGGAACGAACGACATGGTAAGCTACGACTTCACGATCACCTTCGTCGTCTTCTTCAAAGAGTGACAAGCTGTGGAAATCCTGTGACTGGCGCCCCGGCGCAATTTTGTTCTTCACCTCTTCCATGTTTTCACGCCAGATGAAGCCAAAGCTCAAGGCAGGATGGCGTTGGAAAGGGAGTATGAGGTGCAATCGATGGTCCCGGCTTGGACGTGGAGGTATATCTACGTAATTCTGGCCGATGACGCTGTGCTCGTCGCTAGAACTAACGTTAGTGGAAAATTTCAAGGTTGAGTTCTGTGTTAGGGTGCTTACTTGTTGTCAACCATGCACTTTGTGGAGCAGTACTTGATATCGTGACACGGTTTGCAGGCTCGACTGGTCGCCGGAACTTCTATTTCACAGAGAGCGCAGCATGTCTGACGGCTCAGAGTCATCTCCGTGAATTTGCAACTAAGTCTATGCGAGTTGCTGCCGTGCGTGTCAGTATGTAGAATACGACTTACAGTGCTGGTATAGGCAATTTGATTTACAAGTCGTCTGCCTCGCATTTCTCGCCACAGTACAACTGCTCCGCGTGGAATCCGCACTCCACCTTCCGATCGTTTTGATTGCACCTGAAGCACTTGGGCTTGATTGTCGTATCCATGTTGAAGATGTTCAAAGAGTTGATGCTCGGGTGATTGGTAGACAAGCTTCAGAAGTGAAGATTGTTTATGCCCTGCTCATCAACAAAGGCGGTGAAGCTCGAAGCGTTGGCATACGCGCATCCGTAAAGTAAACAATATGTTTGGGAAGATGCATACACAGCTGGTCGATATGCGGACCGTTTTCGTAACCACCTAGGTCCTGTAGCCGCCGTTGATTGGTACGACTTTGTATAGAGTCAATCGGATTCCGATACTCATGCTGCTCACTATCAAGCAACTCGGTCGCAGCCTTTCCAAAAGGAAATCGCGACCTTTAAAAGGCCATTAGATTATTTTGGCATGCCATCATTCGTCTTGTACAGCTTCACCACACTGGCCTTTCATCGCAGTCGTTGTAATCGCGGCATTGCAGGATCGTGTAGATGAATAAAGCACGGCGGATTGAGGGATGCCACATTTCGGGCTGTGTGTGAGCTCGTGTTTGATCTCTTTTTGCTCCAAAGCGGCAACCAGCCGGGGACGCGTGCGACGTCCAAAGAGCGGTCAGTCATTCCGGGCAAGGCATTGCCTTTGTTCAACTTCAGAGACGGGAGATCATTCGCGTTCTCAAGGCTCTAGCTCGGCATCAGGCTGTCGGGGTTGATGAAATCTGCCGCGTGGTACATGCTTGCATCGTAGGAGTCCTCGCTGTCGCAGTTGCATGCGCGATAGCTTGACTCGATGTCCAGGGTGGCGCCATCGGGGTCGATGGCAGCGTGGCACAAGAGCTTTGTCGGCGTGGAGGGTGAGCATTATTCGCGAGAAAGAAGAGATGAAGTAATCGATCAGGCATGATCGAGAATGCCTAATGTTCCAATCTCTAGCTCGTGATGCCACATGTCTGACACATGCGATAATTAGTCTCCAAGCTTAGAAACTTGGCACTTCCCCAAGAACACACGACGTACAGTAATCATGACATTGGTGAGTATGTACCACAGCCATTAACTTACTCGCTGGAAGGGCGTCCGAGATCTGCTATCACAAGTCCGCCGCGCATGGTCACAGAATGATGCCTTCAAAGTATGGAACATGAGACACTCGCCTCAACTCCGTGTCGAAAAGACTCCCATTGTGCTCGTGAAACCCGCGCTTTTCCAAAGCGGAACACCTGTGGACGTTGTTGAAGTATCCTACAAGTTGTGGTTGGTGGTTGGACCAAGGGACCAAGGACAACATCGGCCAAGTAGAATAAAGCCTCCATTAATGGTGAGAAAGGGACTTCGCCGTGCAAACCTGCAAACTTCTCTGTTCGGGTGTAACAGTCTCATTACGCTGATGAGGGATTCCTGGGGAACATAGTCTCATTTTCTGCTTGTTGAATGGCACGCAATGTCGCAATAAGCCACATTATGTGCTCATGCTTAAGCAATTGATTATCTGCCCTTATGCAACAAAACTCACATAATTCAGCCGAGCGCGTGGAAAGTTTATGTTGACGACTGGAGGCAAAAACGCCGATCGCGCCATCGCAACTCCCAGCCCCAGCCGTTTCTTGGTTGGTCGATTCGTCGCCTTTTTCGGTAGAGGTGGGTGTGGGTCCAGACTCTGCTCTTGGATGTGTTAAGAGCTCCGTTTCTTTTTGTCTTATCTCGTCTTGTCTTCGCCTTCGCTATAAAGTGATAGAATTATCCCTTCCGTCGCAGAATCGTCATCGTTGCTACATCTGAAAGAATATCTCGGCACCAGGTCCGACAAGTCGAGTCTAGAGATAAACGCCCAGCCGCCACCCGAAGGCGAGACTGAAGACCGCAACGATAGTTGCGCTGCCGCCAGCTACACATCATCATGTTTGGGCGCAAACAACCAAGCGTTGAGAGCGAAACGTGGCCGGAGTCGCCACAAGCTTACACTCACGATGGCCTATCGGCTGGATCTCACGAGGCGATCGATCCGGACAGTGGTGTCAAGCGAGGCCTGAAGAATCGCCACCTATCTATGATGGCGCTCGCTGGAATTATCGGTCCTGGTCTATTGGTGGGCGCTGGAGGTGCGCTTCAGAATGGAGGTCCTGCTTCTCTTCTCATTGGCTTCGGTGTTATTGGAATCATCGCATTCTCCGTCATGCAGAGTTTGGGCGAGATCACGACGCTGTATCCTGGTGGCGGAAGCTTCATCAGTCTTGGTGATAGGATGGTCGACAAGGCCTTCTCGGTGGCCGTAGGCTGGAATTATTTCATCATCTGGGTTGCAGTTCTGGCTAACGAGTACAATGTTGTCTCGAGTATCCTGGTCTTTTGGAGCGACAAAGTGCCTCTTTGGGGGTACTTTCTAATATTCTGGAGCGTGTTCCTCGCTTTCCAACTAATCGGTGTCGAAGCTTTTGGAGAAGCTGAGTTCTGGCTGGCACTTGCTAAACTTCTCGGCCTGACGGCGTACTTTATCTTTTCTATCGTGTACGCTGCTGGAGGTCTGAAAGGACAGGATGGGGCCCTCGGTTTCTCCAATTGGCGCCTCACTGGCGCGTTTAATGGGAATGGTTTCCGAGGTGTCGCGACTGTATTTGTCTTTTGCTCGACTTTCTACGCCGGTGTAGAGTCGATCGCTGTCGCTGCCACCGAATGCAAGAACCCGGGTAAAGCAGTCCCTCAAGCCATCAGACAGGTCTTCTGGCGCATCATCTTCATTTACATGGGATCTGCATTCTTCTTCGGCATTACCTGCCCTGCCAACGCCGAAGGTCTAGCTGGTTCAGGCGGTGGCAAAGCTCTCCAGAGTCCAATGACAATCGCCATTCAGAACGCTGGATGGGAAGGCGGCGTGCATCTCATCAACGCCTTCATCCTCGTCACTTGTGTCTCGGCCGTCAACAGCTCTATCTACATCGGCTCACGCACCATTCTCTACATGGCACAGACTGCAGGTGCTCCCAGCTTCCTCGGCTACACCAATAAGCGCGGTGTGCCAGTCTACGCCGTCATTCTGACAAATGCAGTCGGTGCCATTTCAATGATGAACAACTCCACTGGTGGCGCAGCGGCGTATCAATACATCGTCAACCTTAGTGGAATCAGCACTTTCCTCGTCTGGGCTTCCATCTCGTTCATCCACGTCCGCTTCCGACAGGCCTGGAACCACCAAGGACGTCCGATCAGCGAACTGCCATTCAAATCGATGTTCTACCCATGGAATGCGTACTTCGGCATCGGCGCGAATGTCTTCCTGGCTTTCGTGCAGGGCTGGACTACTCTTTCCCCGTTCAACGCAGGCAGCTTCGTTGACGCGTACATCCTGCTGCCGCTATTCCCCATCATTTTCTTCGTGTACAAGTGGGTCCGGAGGACGCACTTCAAGCGCATCCACGAGATCGATTTGGACTCGGGCAGGAGAGCGGATATGGATTCGACGGAATACACGGATGCGCTGGATGTTGAGGGTGCTCTTGCGGGAGATCGGCCTTCACTGTGGAAGAGAGCTATGAAAAATCTTTAAGATACTAGTCAATATCGATCTACAGCCATGCATGCCATGTGTCTTGAATTAGCGCAATTTGTACGAGCATCGACCACAATAATTGCAAGTGTCAGAGCACGCAGTGAAATCCTCGGAAAAGTCATCATCATCGTCCGAGTGGGCAGCCGCATCAGCGTCGCTCGTTTCCGCACCAATCGATACACCACTTAAATTCGAGGCAGTGTCCGAGCCATTATCATCAGCCCAAACCCATGTCAGTGGACTGGGCACCGGTGAGAAGGTTGTGCCGCCTGGCTCACGGATTTCCAGGATGCCCTGCTGTCTAAGGCAGACTTCGTATCTCCCAACCCCGGGATTACGGGCCATCGACACCAGTGTCTCGAGGAGGACGCCCAGTCGGTGAAGCAGTCTCTGATTCTCATCCTGCCACACTGTGACTCTTTTGCGAACATCCCGAACCGTAATGTCCTCTGGCGTGAACAAACCGTATTCGTGAAATGCCAGGATGAAGAATGGAATCTGAGCCAACCACATCCGAGGTAGATGTTCGATCATCTGATCTTCATTCTTCTTGTGAGCACCACGCGTCTTGAGTTCGAAGATTGCATGTTGTGGAATCAATCGGCCACCACCGCGAACGTGGACGTTGTCGATCGCTGGCATGGCCCGCGCTTTGTCATCACCGTCTCTATCTCCACGCGGGTTGGCCGTGTCATCCTCGTGTTCTTCCCCCGACTCCTTCTCGAGATAACCATCTGCTTCGAATCGCACTAGGCATTTGAGACCGGCGAACTGATAAGAGATGATACGCTGGTGTGACGTCGAACCTTCGACGTCATTTGGCCAGCGCGTGTACCGGTCGGGGAAAGTGTGGCCTGCAAGAGTCAGCTTTGGGCGAACAAAAGAGCAAGGGATCAACATACCATGTCCAGTAGGTCCGTAACCCCGTGCACCGGCTATGAGCTCGTCTGGAGCGTTCTCGCGGCGAACAAAGAACACCGTCCGGCCCACCTTTTCGACAATGAAGCGGAAAGTTTTGTCGTCGTTCTTGAGGAACCGCAGAAGATTGCCCAGAGTGCTCGTGCATCCAAATACATCGACGGCTTCGGTATAGAAATACGGGTTCTGTGTGAGCACGGCTTCGACCGCCGGTTCCATGGGGTGCTCCGGGCGCCTCGCAGCATTTTGGTCTCTGAAATACCTGCCAGAGTCTTGTGGAAGCTTCGTCGCTTCCGATGGAGGGTCCCAAAGTGCTGGCATACCTTGTTTGATGGTCAGCTATTACCATAAGAGGCTGCTTTGAACGAGACTTACCAGGAAACACGATTGATGGGTCTTTGGCATTCGTCCAGTTGTACGAGGCCAAAAATTTGGTTTCCGTGATGCTGACAATCTTTCTAATGGCATCGTGGTCTCCTGTGCATTGCAAGGGTGTTACCTTCTCTAGTAGTGACCCGAGCGGCGGCGCGGGCGGAGTCTGGATAGGACCTTGCGATGGTGTCGAGCCAGATGATCCACGCCACGGGCGACGACTGCCTCGATAATCAAAAGAGCTCATGATTTGTGTGTCCGGCAATGGTTGTGGGACAGGAAGTTGCTTAGAAACAAGCTGACTGAATTGACAGATTGGATAGCGGTGGTGAATGACTGTATAATATTATAACTCATGGAGCTCACGATGCGAGGGCGCGAGCGTGAAATGCGGCCAAGTACAAATGAGACATATTTCGTTGGCATTTCATGCAGGGCAGCAGCATTTACATGCAGATGTGGCAGTAATTGTGTAACGTCGACTGCTTATCTTCCAATAGAGAAGCTCTCTGCAAGCGCTCCACTCCCGCATCGAACCGGTGAGGGGTATGCTCCCTGTCCTGCTGGTGCTCATCTCTGAAGGACTGAGAAGCATGAGCCTCTTGAGACGGGTTGCGTTTGTCTGCACTCGATCGTTTGCTCCGCCTTTTGAAGGACGCCGTCCCCAGAGCAATGTCCCGTTGCTGGATTTAATCGTCATTTGCGTATATGCCTGTCTTCAACATTCAATTTTTTGACCAGATCCACTGACCGGAAACACACCAGCCATGAGTACCAACGAGGACTCGGTTCGCGGCGCCCGACTCAAGAAACTGCTTGAGTCCTACATTCACGGTGACCGAAGTCCGAAGAGTGCTGGGGACGGGAAACTCCTGCTTGAATCCATTGCCATCCAAGATGACCGCGCGAGCTGCATTGAGCGCCTGGTTGGTAGCAAGAATGCTCTTGCAGCTCTGCGGCTTGCTCTTCGCTTCAACACTGCTCCAATCTTTTTCAACACGACGCTCAAAGACTTCCTCAAATTTCTTGGAGATCCGACCGTGGGTCACCTATGCGGCGGTCAGCTCCTCAAGCAGCTTCTGACCATTGTTGTTCGTCCGACCACGATCTGGGACGCATTTGTCACGGCTTTTGTAGGTCGGCAGCTGACCCCAGAAGGTGAGCTGGCTTTCGCCTGGTTGCTGCTCGAATTGCTCTCCTGGACAGACAACCCGCCTGTCGATGTTGACAGCGTCGCCCGAGATCTCTCCAAACGCAAAGTCTTCATTAAATCCGACGACTATGATCTCCGGACTATTGGTTATCGCATCGATCATGTCTTGAAAACCAAGAGTCATGAGATCGAGCGGGACGATTTTGGTCCTGGAGGCCGCCACGACAATGATCATCTGGATTTCCGCAAAGTCGCCATCTGTCCTACCGATGACGAATTATCAAGCGAACAGATCCCGTTTTACCGCCCAGCAAATGCCATCTCTCAGCAGGCATTCAAGGACAGACCAGGGTTGCACCTTGAGAACCAGTTCCGACTTCTACGAGAAGATTTCTTGGCTGAATTGCGAGAGGACGTCCATGTTTCGCAGGGACATGGCAAGATCAAGCGACCACGCCTCAGACTGCGAGGCTTGTCACTTTCGGGTGCGCACTTCGGTACATCTAAATTCAAGACACCCTTCGCTTTGGCACTCACTGTTCAATCAGGCCTGGAAGGCTTTGCTCGCATGGCAAGCCATAAGCGCAAAGCATATCTCAAAGACAATATCAAGTTTCTCAAGCATCAATCTTTCGGTTGTGTCCTAGACCGAGAGCGCGTCGTTACTTTCGCTACTTTGTTTCGCGTTGAGGAACTTTTGATACAAGGTAAACAGCCTACCATTGTTCTTCGTACGCCGGACAGTGCAACTCTGGAGAATCTACTCTCAGCGCTGAAGTCTTCTGACACTCTGGAGTTTGCCATGGTAGACACCCCAATCTTCGCGTATGAGCCTGTACTTCGCTGTCTTCAGTCAACTGTAGAATTGCCTTTATGGGAAGAACTGTTCGCTCTCAGCGACGAAGAGATCAATGCCGCTGTGCGGCCGTCTTCAGTAGCACCACTCAAACTCATCGACAAGATACAGACAAAAGAAGCATCGGATCTCCAGTCTGTGCTATCTCTACCGAAACCGGTCACTCTGGATGAGTCTCAGCTCAGCTCTCTGTTAGCAGGACTCCGGCAGTCTGTCAGCCTGATCCAGGGTCCTCCGGGTACTGGCAAATCATTCCTCGGCGCCCTGCTCACAAAGGCTTTGCTGGAACACACCTCGGAAACTATTCTCGTCGTTTGCTATACGAACCATGCTCTCGACCAATTCCTCGAAGAACTGCTGGACACTGGTGTTCCAGCGGAATGGATGGTCCGTCTCGGACAGAAATCAACAACACGTACCGAGCCCTTACAGCTGCGTAAGCAGGCCAGTGTATCAAACCCTCCATGGAGTGTGATTAACGCGATGAAGGAGGAAACAGATTCTGCCGAATTCTCACTCAACTCTTTGCTGGTCGGTCTACAGAATTTCCAACCAGGCATGCGCAGTATCATGGAGCTTCTAGAGTTCTCTGAGGGCGACTCCGATTTCCACGATGCTCTGCTGACCCCGGAATACGACCCAGATGAACATCTCGTTGGTAAGCGCGGAAATCGAATCACTGACCGGTACTTATGGGACCGTTGGCGTCACGGCCAAGATGCGGGAGTCTTCCAGGCGACAATGGACCAAAATCATCCGCAGATTTGGGCCATGAATCGATCTGCCAGAGACGCAAAGCTCAGTAAATGGAAACGTGAGCTATTGCAAGAGCGAATTTCGGGCATCGGTACTCTTGTGGAATCTTACAACCGCAGCGAGGGCATCTTGCGCAGCGCATGGGGCCAAAAGGATTCTCATATCATTCGAAGCAAGCGTATCATCGCTTGCACCACTACGGCTGCTGCTATGTATACGAAACATCTCCGCGCTGCTGCACCGGGCATCATTGTTGTAGAAGAAGCTGGAGAGATTCTCGAGAGCCACGTACTCACGGCTATGACACCCAAGACTAAGCAGCTCATCCTCATCGGCGATCACCAGCAACTCCGCCCCAAAGTCAACAACTACGCCCTGACCGTGGAGAGGGGTGACGGGTTCGATCTAAATCGTTCACTTTTCGAGCGACTCATTCTTTCCGGCTTCCCACACACCACGCTCAGTCAACAGCACAGGATGTGCCCGGAAATCTCCTCCCTGATTCGCAGTATGACATATGAAGACCTCGTCGACGCTCCCAGTACGCTCGGCCGCAACGCCGTGAAGGGTATCCGTGGCCGCGTCATCCTCATCGATCACCGCAATTCTGAATTAGCTGCTTCACAGATACCTGACCGCCGCGACCAAGGCAGCACTATCAGCAAGCAGAACCCATGGGAGGCCTCGATGGTCCTCAAGGTCGTGAAATACATGGCACAACAAGGCTATGGCACTGCGGATCAAGTGGTGCTAACTCCCTACTTGGGTCAGCTCAGCCTCTTGCGTCAAGAGTTGGCGCGAGCTATGGATCCTGTACTCAACGACCTGGACTCTCATGACCTTGTCAAAGCTGGGTTGATGTCTTCTTCCAGCGCAGGGTCGTCCAAACGTCAGATTCGTCTTTCCACAATTGGTATGCTTTCTAGAATCTTTCCATCCTTGAGTACATTGCTGACAACCGCTCCGATAATTTCCAAGGTGACGAGGCCGACATTGTCGTTGCTAGCCTTACCCGTAGCAACGATAACGGAGATGTAGGTTTCATGGCCGCTCCGGAAAGACTAAATGTGCTTTTGTCCAGAGCTCGTAACACGCTGATCATCATTGGCGACTCCGAGACGTTCTTGGCCAGCAAGAAGGGAGCCAGTACATGGAAACCATTCTTTGATCTGCTCAAGCAATCCAACAGCATACATGACGGCCTTCCGGTCAAGTGCGAACAGCATCCAGACAGACAAAACGTCTTGAAGCAGCCATTGGACTTCGATACGCTGTGTCCCGACGGTGGCTGTTCTGCGCCGTGCGGTGTCATGCTCAGCTGTGGGCTGCACGAGTGCCAACAACGCTGTCATGCACTCGCTGACCACTCTAAAATGGCTTGCCTCGAGATTGTGAGAGATCGCTGCCCAAAGCAACACAAGTTAACCTGGCGCTGTTCGAAGCTACGTCCAGCCTCGTGCCCGACATGCGACGCCGAAGCCCGCGCCATAGTCAAGCGCCAGGAAGCAGACGCTCGGCTGGATGAGGTGCGCCAGCAGAAGCAGGAAGCGTACGCTCGCCAGTTAGCAGAGATCCAAGACAGAATCGATCGCTCGCTTCGCGAGGTACAAGAACAGAACGAAGACGAAGAGAGGGAGGCTGCTCTACTTCAACGTCAAAAAGATCTGGAAAACGTACTCCGGCGTTCCGAGCGAGTCAGAAGGCAGAAGCAAGCCACGCAAGCCACGGTAAATCCTCGCATACCTGGTAGCTTTGAGCAAGACAGCACGGCAGGAGCCACAGGCAACACTGCCGATCCGGAAGACGGTACATCGTCGCCGGAAGAAGATGACCATGATGCTCCGGAGATATCGTCCGCTGCGCGAGATGACTGGGAGCACCAGAAAGAGATGGAAGGAGCAACGAACGAGCACTTGGATGAGCTGATGGCGATGATCGGGCTAGAGAACGTGAAGGCGGCTTTCCTCGAGATCAAGGCCAGGGTCGACCTCACTGTTCGTCAGGGAACCAGTCTGACCAAGGAAAGGTTCGGTGCCTCTCTGCTCGGCAATCCAGGTACTGGAAAGACCACGGTCGCACGCCTCTATGCGAAGTTTATCTCCTCCGTCGGCGCATTGCCCGGAGACGAATTTGTCGAGACCACAGGCGCCAAACTGGCAAATGAAGGTGTTCAAGCATGCACAAAAATCCTGGACGGTATCAAGAAGGCCGGTGGTGGTGCTTTATTCATCGACGAAGCCTACCAGCTCACTTCCGGATCAAGTTTCGGTGGAGGTGCTGTGCTTGACTACCTGCTTGCTGAGGTCGAAAACCTGACAGGCAGAGTGGTTTTTATCCTTGCAGGGTACAACAAGAACATGGAGTCGTTCTTCGCTCATAATCCCGGCCTTCCCAGTCGCTTCCCGCGCCAGATCCAGTTCACCGACTATGAAGACGCTGAGCTGCTGGAGATCTTCAATTATGGTCTGGAGAAGAAGTACGGCCAACGCATGGCCGTCGAAGGCGGTTGTCATGGACTTTATGCTCGAATCGTGTCGCGCCGCCTTGGACGCGGTCGAGGTAAAGTCGGATTTGGCAATGCACGTGCTGTCGAGAACGCGCTATCTTTGATTGCTTCACGGCAAGCCAAGCGAGTGCATCAAGAGAGGCGACGTGGAAAGATGCCTGACGACATGTTGCTCACGAAAGAGGATCTCATCGGTGCCGAGCCCGCAAACGTGCTCAAGGACAACAGATCGTGGAAGAAGCTCCATCAACTGACAGGTCTGGCTTCGGTCAAGGAGTCTATCTCTGCGCTTTTCGACAGCATCACTTACAATTACCACCGTGAGCTGGAAGAGAAGCCGATCATGGACTTTTCACTGAACAAAGTCTTCATCGGATCCCCTGGCACTGGCAAGACTACCGTGGCAAAACTATACGGACAGATCCTCGCTGACATTGGGCTTCTCTCCACCAACGAAAGTTAGTAAACCACCGTCTTTTTGCCAACATTCTTACTAACTCGTATACAGCTGTCCTGAAAACTCCCGCCGACTTCGTCGGTAGCGTCCTCGGTGCCTCCGAAGCCAACACCAAAGGCATCCTCGAAGCCGCAAAAGGCAAAGTCCTGATCATCGACGAAGCGTACGGCCTCTACAGCGCCTCGGATCCTTACAAGACTGCCGTAGTTGACACCATCGTCGCCGAAGTCCAAAGCATCCCCGGCGACGACCGCTGTGTCTTGCTCCTTGGCTACAAAGAACAAATGGAGGAGATGATGCAGAACGTCAACCCTGGACTCGCCAGGCGCTTCCCCATCGACTCTGGCTTCCTCTTTGAAGACTTCAACGATGATGAGATGGCTACGATTTTCGATGCTAAGCTGAAGATGCTAGAGCTCGTGACCACAGAGAGAGGTCGCAGTGTGGCGTTGGAAGTCCTCAGCCGTATGCGCAACCGCCCGAACTTTGGCAACGCAGGCCAGATTGACATTCTGCTCAACGACGCCAAGGTTCGGCAACAGAAGCGCTTCGCTCGC
Organism: Cladosporium cucumerinum; assembly: GCA_023634325.1. Classification (NCBI taxonomy): domain Eukaryota; kingdom Fungi; phylum Ascomycota; class Dothideomycetes; order Cladosporiales; family Cladosporiaceae; genus Cladosporium; species Cladosporium cucumerinum. The sequence goes on from JALDQA010000003.1 coordinate 1,501,636, forward strand.
GATCGCATGGCCATGACAGCTATCTTCGAGGCGGAAGACTTCGATCCAGATTTTGAGCGTGCGGCACGCGCTAGCACTAACATCGAGAAGCTCTTCAGTGGGGTCGCCGGTTGCGATCGTATCGTCATGCAGATGAAGGACTATCAGAACATTGCTGCAAACATGAGAGATGCAGGCATGGATCCAAGGGATACGCTACCTTTTACGTTCTTGTTCCGAGGCCCTCCAGGTAAGTTGCGACCATCTTTCCCATGGACAGACTTACTGAATCTCACCCACAGGAACCGGCAAAACAACGACCGCTCGCAAAATGGGCAAAGTCTACTACGACATGGGCTTCCTCGCAACTGCCGAAGTCGTCGAATGCTCCGCGAAAGACCTCGTCGGTGAGTACGTAGGTCAGACCGGCCCAAAAGCCCAGAAGCTCATCGAAAGTGCGCTCGGCAAAGTCCTCTTCGTAGACGAGGCATATCGTCTCGGCGAAGGTCTTTATGGTAAGGAAGCAGTCGACGAACTGGTCGACAGCATCACGAAACCGCAGTTCTTCAACAAGCTCGTCGTCATATTGGCTGGCTACGATCATGAGATCAACAGGATGCTTGACGTCAATCCAGGCCTATCTTCCCGGTTCTCAGAGTCCGTGGACTTCCAGAAGCTCAGTCCGGAGAGTTGCTACCAACTCTTGCGGACCACGTTGGAGAAAAAGAGCCAACTGGATACCTCAAGAATCTCTGGGCCATCCGACTCCTTCCACACGCAAATGCTAGCGAGCTTCGGCGAGTTGTCTGCCCTGGAAAACTTCGCCAACGGTCGCGACGTGCAGACGGTGTGCAAGGGTATTGTCAAGACTATCATGAAGGCGACCAAGCCGGCCGACGACGCGCTCGTGGTAACCGAGGCGATTGTCATAGAGCAGATCGATTGTATGGTCACGGAACGCGCTGCCCGAGGACGATCTGCAGATGTTTTCGCCACACCTCAAGTCTCAGCAGGCGCGCAGCTTCCACGCATGAAAACGCGAGATATGCCTGCTCCGCCCGTCACAGCGTCCGCGAGCACGTTCGCTGTCGAATCCAAAACTACTCCAGTGGCGGAAGCACAGCAAATCGATGAGATAGACGAATCTAGCCACGGGCCTGAAGACAACCCCCACGAAGCAGCCACATCGATCAGAGACGCCAACGTAAGTGATGCGATCTGGAATCAACTGCAAAAAGACGCACAGAAAGCAGAAGAGGAAGAACGCGAGTGCCAGCGCCTTGCGGAGGAAGAAGAACAACTGAGACAGTGGCTGAAGAAATGCGCTGACGCGAAGCGAGAACTCAAACTCGCAGAGATCGACCGGAAAAGGAAAGAGCTCGAAGAAAAGCTTCGCCGCCAGGCTCTGGAGCAGGAGAAGTTGGCGAAGATGGGAATCTGTCCTGCAGGTTTCCATTGGATTAGGCAGAGTGGAGGGTATCGGTGTGCTGGGGGATCGCACTGGGTTTCTGATGGGCAGATGCAGAAGATGTGTCAGTGAGAACCAAGGACTGGTCCTATGGCCTTCATCGTAGAGAGGAAGACGAGTGCGCAATTTTGTCACGTGCTTTTGTTGGATTAGAGCTGGTTTCAATTGGTTTCCGAGTCTCTGTCCATAAGGGTATACACGAAGAGTTCCGAAGATAGCAACAAGGGAAAATGTCTAATGGCATGGATGACCCAATCCGCGACTCAGCTTTCACTGACCATATGCAGTATCAGTAATCAACGTTCCTCTCAACAACTACCACGACATCTTTGACAAATACGGAACCGTTTATGCTTTCGTGGGTGAGATGGAACGCACTGGAGGTGCCGACAAACTAGCAATATCGATCGAACGATCGTCGCCTGCCCTTCTCGACGAGCTGATTCTGCAATTGTTACGTGAAGAAATGTTCGCCAGCTGAAGACACAAGATTCGGCCGGTAACAACGCTTTTCGTCGCGCCTGCTTTAGGATGCAATTTGCGGCCGCAAAATTATACCTTGACGCACTGTCGAAGTTGCGGCCCGACATCATCAACGAAACAATCCAAGGTTCCGTCAACAAAGGCACTCTCTTACACTTTGCTGCAATGACTGGCAAATATGGGATTCTCCGCTTTCTGTTGCAGAACAATGCTTGTGTGGGCCAGTTCGACAAAGATGGAATGACTGCTTGGGATATTGCGGTCCCGAAACGCGATGACCGCGCAATGGGCGAGTTTGCTATCCATCACGTCTCTGCTGGTGTGAAAGGCCACTGGTATTGGGGACGTGTATCAAAACGCGATAAAACTGCTTCCACTATGACTCTAACAAAGAATACTGAGTTGCCAGCCGACACAGATTCTGAACGCCAGGGCTGCGCGGGTCAGCTTGACAATATGTTCATTCCTGGTGCGAATAAGGTGAGTGATTCTACAACGCCGCAAACTATAGCCGTGCTGAACGCGCAGATTACCATATCTTGGTCACGGTGAGTGGTATCGGACTCCAGACAACAACATGAACGATCTTAGGCTTACGCAGCGGCCTAGACGCTCCTGAATCGCTTGTTGAGTGATGGTAAGCTCGATCAGAATATGAGCAATCGGCACATGTCTTTCGTGCGGACCACTTTCGACGAACGCGGCGCTTCAACAAACAGATTGGTGTCCAGAGAGCCCAGTGTTCTAATCCAGGACATGTTTCGCTTCGATTTCAAGACGTCAGAATCCAAGACGTACATGCGCATATCTCTCGCGGTGCCTATCTTGGGATGAATGAGCCAGCTCACAGTGCACTCGACTAGTAACGTAGATGCCATATTTCTACTTTGGTACGTGGCGCGCGGTACGCAAGCGACAGGTCATGTACTCGTCGAGAACAAAATCTGCCGATTCCCTCAATCGCGAGCGCGCAGCACAGGGTCTGCATTCAACGCTTACTCTGGATGGGTACTGCAATCCGGGTTTCGATGAAAAGATACTTTACCTTCCCAACCAGTATCAAGTCATTGCCAGGATCCAAGGTGACGACCGATTGGATGCTAGAAGCAAACGCAAACGCAAGCGCAAGCGCAAACAGACACAGCCGGAGACGCGACTTCTGATGGTGCATCAGGTCTGGATGTACCACTTGGAAAATTTCAATATCCTCACCTTTCCAGGAATTTTTCTGCAGGAGCCGACGATCCGACAAGATCTGCTGGAGCACGAATCCAATTTCTTTTTCGCTCGGGGATGCAATCAGGCATCTCTACGCGGTGGCTCAATGGCTGTCCGCGTTTGTTGGACTCTTGAGCAGACCCTACGGTCTGCAGAAGCCCTCGTTGGACTTGTTCGAGGAGTCAATCTCGTTTGTCAGCATCGACGTGGAAGAGTACTTCTACAAAAAGCCGAGCGAGCAAGAAAAAGCGACAGATGATATACTCGCCCTGCTAGCTGTTCCTAATGAGAGTTTACTCCTCGGAACAACCGAGATGCAGGGACGTAGGAGAACGGCGAGGCAATTTTGTTCGCAAATGGACAGGTGGGCTTCCTCCTGCTCGTAAGGTGGTAGTATACTAAACATTGCAGGTGTGACCGAAGGTACCTCGATAGGAGCCACGATTCTCCTAACAGTACTGGCATGGTGGTTCTTCCGGTAGCTGATAAAAGGCCCTTTGTCAGGAAAGCTGGGCTCAAGTCTTTCAAAGGACTGTCGAGACAGGAGGAAAAGCGCTCAGATGTTGAGCCGGGAAATGGTCACTCGAATTCGGGTGAAGGGATGTAAGATATCGTTTGTTCAGCCTTGGGTGTACGCGTTGTTCCTTATGACCGGACGTAAAGCATTTTCGCCAGTATGTGCGCACGGCCAATAGAATAGTCATGAAGCGAGGCGGCCGCAGTGCGAGACCGTGGCCTAGACACGTCGAGAGATTGCGACATGGTAGTTTGAATCGGGTTCTAAATCTTTATACACAAGAGTATACACGAAAAGATCCGAAGATAGAAAAAAAAAGCGCTAAGATATCATGACCATCATCGTGTCCCAGCAGTTGAGCTCTGTTGTGAGTAATTCGCTCGTGCCAGTCAACACACCCATCTAAAAGTCAAGAGACCTATGCGCTCTTAAGCTTCTCAGTCAACTCGGGCACCTTCTCAAACAAATCTCCCACGAGTCCCACATCAGCAACCTGGAAGATAGGCGCATCGGCATCCTTGTTAATCGCAGCAATGACCTTGCTATCCTTCATACCAGCCAAGTGCTGAATAGCACCAGAAATACCAGCGCAAAGGTACAGCTGCGGCGCAACGTTCTTGCCAGTCTGGCCGACCTGCAGCGAGTTGTCGGCGAACCCGCTGTCGACTGCCGCGCGTGAAGCACCGATGGCGGCGCCCAGAGCGTCGGCGAGAGGAGGAATCACGCGGTCGAACTCCTCCTTTGACTTCAGACCGCGGCCGCCAGAGACGACCTTCTCGGCGGTTGCGAGCTCGGGGCGGTCGCTCTTGGCGAGGTCCTCGGAGACCCAGGTGGTGGTGCTGTCGACCTTGGAGTCGATGCCCTCCTCGACGGCAGCAGAGCCGCCCTCGTTGGTGGTGTTGGGGAAGGCGGTGCCTCGGACGGTGATGACCTTGGTGGAGTCCGAGGACTGGACGGTCAGGATGGCGTTGCCGGCATAGATGGGGCGGACGAAAGTGTCCTCGCTCTCAATGGCAGTGATGTCGGAGATCTGCTGCACGTCGAGCAGAGCCGCGACGCGAGGAAGCAAGTTCTTGCCGAAGGCGCTGTGGCCGGCCAGGATGTGTGTGTAGCCGCCCTTCTTGACATTCTCGATCAAAAGAGGAGCGTAGTTCTCGGGCAGGCCCTTGTCGTAGGCGGCATTGTCGACGAAGATGACTTTTTCGAGGCCGGGCACTTTGGCGGCTTCTTCTGCGGAGGCTTTGGCGTTTGCGCCGGCGAGGAAACCGTGGATGCTGCCACCGAGCTTCTGGGCGGCGGCGATGGCGGCGAGAGAGGACGGGTTCAGCTTGCCGTCACGCTGCTCGAGGACGGCGAGGGTGGAGGCGAGGCGGCGCAGGTAGGCGTCTTGCGAGAGGCGCGAGACCGGGGTGGAGCGGTGTTGGCGGAGGCATGATTGTGCACCTCGCAGGAGGCTTGTGCGCAGTGCGGGAGCCATTGTGGAAGATGTGTTGGTAACTTGGACAGAAGAGAGTCAGTCGTCGCCAATAATGCCTCGCGAGAGATTCAATCGATAGACTATGTACTATACACTATACCTGCCTGCCTGTGACAGCAGCTCGGCTTAGCGCTGCCTACCGAGGTCGGGGCCAGTCGTCCGGAATTCTAACTAACATTCTCGCCCGCCATGAACAACACTAACCCTTGTTACATCATCGTACATATGTCGGAGGATGTAGAGATCATGTCTGATGTAGACAATGTACATGCACCTCACGCGAATATCCCTAGACCTCTTGGCACAATGGCGATATACAGGTTGCATGATCATCGTGTCCGAGCAGGACTAAGGAGGTACCACAATGAAGGAATGCACCAGTTTGATCTTTAGCGAACGCATTGTTGATACAAAAGAAGAGCCTAGCTGCTCTCGTGTCAAAACTACAGAACACCCCTCTCAAGGCCGGGTCGCAATTACACATACACATACCTGCGGCAAAGAAAGAGAGGAAAATTCCCCAACGCATCGAGACAAATCACGCGACGGTGCATTCGATACGCCCGCAAGTTTCACAACTCCTCGAACACCAACGTTCTATCCCTCCTGATTCAACCGACCTTTTCCGTTTTTCAGATTTCGTGCCTCGTGTATCCTTCGCTCTCCTCACCCAGAGGCTCGACCTCACCCTCTCCTCGCTCGACGCCCATCTTCTCCGCGGCAGGGACCTCGATCTTCAGACCGGCCATCTTGGACTCGGCCTCGCGGACACGACGTCTGAAAGCCAGGCGGTCGAGGAAGAGTCGTTGACGCATGCGCTCGACTTCGCGACGCTCGGCCTGGAGTAGAGCCTCCATCTCCGAGAATTGCTGCATCTTCAGCTCAAGCTTTTGTAATTGCAAGTTCACGGCTGCCGAGACCTGGTTCGTGAGTTGGCGCTCGGTGTGGCTTGCTAGTGCTGCGGCGCGAGCAGCTGTGAGAGATAGAGCGGTAGTGGGGAGATCGTGTGATGAGCCCGATGGAGGTTCACGGGTGGCGAGGGAAGTGGTGTCGTCGACATCCATGCTCTCGGCGCGCTCGTCCTTAACGGCGTCTGCGCTGGAGGCCTCCTTGTCCTTGGAGCCTTCCTTCTCAGCACCAGGAGTGGCTTCACGCTCAAGGCGAGACTTGAGTGTGCGGCGCATCTCCTCGACACTACGACCAGCAGCCTTAGCGGTGGTGGCAGGGTCAGCTAGGCCAGCGAGGAAACCCATAACAGACATTACAGGGTTGTCGGCCTGGCTGAAAGGAAGGCGGCCACCGCTCAAGTAGCCAAGATCAGACGCACCGACGCCAGCACTCGTGCCGTTAGCTGCAGGTGCATCTTCGAGGTACTTATCCTCGATCTCAAGCTGCAAAAACTTGAGCACACACTCCTCGCGGGTGCGAGATCCGACATGCTCAGCTACTGACTCCCAGTTGTCGTCGAACATCTCAAGACCTTCCAGCAGGAGGAGAAGTTCGCCATCTGACCAGGGCTTCTCCTTGTCACCCAGACTACGGTAGCTCTCGTTTTCGATCTTAACGTAATCAGCAGCAGTCGTTGAGCTGGGGAAGCGGGCTTCCTGATAGCAAAGGCTGCACAAGTCGTATCTCTGATCCTTGCTTGGCTTGGGCGCTGCTGCGCTAGGAGCCGGGTTCTTGGAGTTGTGGTAGCGCACACGGGTGCAGTCCTTGCCACATGAGTGGCAAAAGTACTGCTTACCATCCTTCTTGAGACCCTCCTCGAGTTGAACGCCTTCAGCAGTCTCGCCTTCGGCTTTCTTGGGGGTGACGTCCTTGCCCTTGTCGTCGTAGATGTTTCGTCGGACTTCGAGGTTGAGGTCTGCCTGGCCGGCTGTTGATGTGATGCGGTCAGTGCCAGGGTATGGTTTGCCGGGAGTGATAGTGCTGTTTGGTGCTGGTTGATGAGGCTGCAGGCCACGTGGAGTGTCTGCTGTGATACGGAAGTGGCCAGTAAAAGGCGGACCGATATTTGAAGGGCGGGTTTCCGGGTCAATCTGGGGTTGTTAGAATGCTGTCACGCGGAGTTCTCAATGTGGAACTGGCATACCTGGTAGTTGACAAGTCCCCACTGCTCCAAGAACTGGTGCACGCGCATGATAGCACACACATCACCAGCCAGGTTCCTTCGGCATGCGGTCACTGTGAGATACTCTGCAGGATTCAACCTGTATGTGTTGACCATGAAATCACGGTAGTCCTTGTAGACTGCGGGTGTCTTGCTACGGTTGCGGTTGTTGAAGAATTCAGGAAGTGCTTTCTTCTCAATGTTGTGAATAGCAGACATGTCGAACCACGCGCTGTAGGAAGGCAGGATGATCGCATGGTTTTGGTCGATCAAATGTGCGCGTGCAGATTGCTCAACAATGGCCTTGCTGATGACCGCAGAGGCAGCACCAGCCGCGTCTTGGACAGCAGGCGTGCCATCCTTGGTGTCTGCCATTTCCTCGTCTTCTGGCTGTGTCTCCTCGGCAGTCTCTGGTTGAGGCGCATTGGGCGCGTCGAGTGGGTTGTCCGATACTGGTGCCGGCTGTGCATCTGAAGCTTCCAGTGGCTTTTCGTCGAGCTGTGTAGTGTTGTTGTCGGTATCCTCGGCCATGGTGGTATCCTCCTCGTGCTCCTGCGCGTTGTGTGCCTCGACGCGCGCATTCTCCTGGGCAATCAGGTCGTCGGAAGCCTGAGCCGGTGCTTGGTGGTCCTCATTGGCGAAGTTGCCCTCCATTGCAGATAGCTACACCTGGCGACGATGCTTCAATCCTTCACAGCACTCCTTGTCGCAAACCAGATAGACGACGTTCAGCGCGTCGGCGGTATGGGGTGAATCACGTGCGCGACCCTGCTGAGCCAGACGAAATGATTGTATTGTATTGTGTTGTATTGTGCGAAGTGAAGTGTCGTGGGTGCAAGGAGTGGTGGTGCAAGATGCGATGCGATGCGATGCGCGCGGTGTTGGTACTTTGTACTTTGTTTCGACGTGTTTGCCCTTGCTCCATGCCCGCGCGCTGGCTGGCTGGCTGGCTGGCTGGCTGACTGGCTGGAGAAAGCAGAAGTCGGGGTTTTATGCCTGAAAGTTGGCCTGAGAAGTCGAGAACTCCCGCGGGCATCTTTCTGGGACTTTGGCTGGTCGGGAGACAAGAGACGACGAGTGCGAAGGTAGACAAGCCATACATCACACCAGCGCAATGCCTCGCAAATACCACGCACTGAAGGTGCCTGTAAGTCCATCGCCGCGATCGAATGAATGAATGATATGAAACTACCATATTGACTGCATCCTGTGCAGAAAGCACGACAGGACTGGTCAAAGTACAACCTCTACAACCTCTCGCGCCTCAGGACTCCTCCCGCCGCACACAGAACCTTCTTCCAGCAGAAATGGGCCGCCAAAGCTCTCGCCCGTGCCTATCACAACCCCTACGTTCGTGAGGGACAATGGACGCGCATGTTCGATCGCCGATTGCCCGCCGTGCAAGAGATGGACTTTAGATATCTGGCTCGCAACGATGGCAGCGAGCAGGCAACTGGCCGTGGATCTGGACTGCAGGAGGCTCACGAGGGTCGTGTGCAAACCAAGGGACCCATGCAAGGACAGGCGGTACGCGGCAGGACCAGGGCCAAGACGCCTTATATGCAAATGGCCTTCCACCCATTGGAGAGGAGACTTGATACTGCGATCTTCAGAGCGATGTTCGCAAGCTCGAGTAAGCAGGCGAGGCAGTTTGTGGTGCACGGATCGGTCAAAGTCAACGGCAAGAAGGTAAGATGCGCTCTTGAGGATATTCCTGATGGGCCCGGCTGACTCGATGCAGATGATCTACCCTGGGTATCTACTAAACCCCGGCGACATGTTTTCTGTGGATCCCGAACGAGTTCTCTTTGCCACTGGCATGCAGAAGCCAGAAAAGCAGGGTGGGAAAGCAAAGAAGGCAGCCACAGAAGGAGAGGAGGCGACTGAGGCACAAGAGGAGGAGACAAGCGAAGATGTAGAGACCAAGGCGAGCGAGGCTCAAGTCGCAGAAGCAGAATCAGCAAGCAAGGACTTGGATGCTGCGACAACACCCGAGGAGGCAAAGAAGGCTCTGCGGTCATTGATGGAGCGGGCGAAGCGCATAACAACCGCTGCAAAGGGCGACCTCTCTGGACGCCGCCTGAAAGACTTGCGCAAGCTCTCGCAAAACATCCGCCAGACCATGAACAAGTTTGGTACTCGCAAGGGCAAGGACACGCCCGTAGCAGATACAGTCGAGGAGCTCACAAGCCTGCTCACCGAGATCACCTCCAAGATCCCAGCCGAGAACCTGCCCGCCTCCGAAGCACCCAAGAAGCCTTCAGAAAGCGAGGGTGCTACCACATCCTCCAACCCACAAGCCCAAGACCCTACAAAGGAGGATAAATTCCGCGTCGCCAAAGACGCCCAACTGCTACAGCAAGCTCTGCAGCGCGCACGCGAGAACCCCGTCGATGCATCAAAGCCATACGCCACACCCTGGAGGCCCAGAGACTACATGAGCGCTTTCGCTTTCATCCCGCGCTACCTCGAGGTCAACCAGAACGTCTGCTCCGCTGTGTACCTGCGCCACCCAGTAGCACGCCCCGGCCTTGCCGAGGTTCCCTCACCCATTCACACCGAGACGGCGGCCCTCGCTTTCAACTGGTACCTGAGGAGGAGATAGACGGGGTAATATACGCGCTTAGGTGTTTGGAGCATTTTCGAGGGAACCTGGGTTTTGCATGGCGAGCGTGCTTCTTCTTGTGTGCCAATAAAAAGATGGAGGGGCTTTTTTTCTGGGAAAGCGACCCATGTATCTGTACAGTTGAGGAGTGATGTATGAATAGATCTAAAATGTTGACTCGCTTTTTGAGCATTAGGCATGACTTGTTCGCGTCGATACTCTGGGCCAGAACCGACGAAGACTGCCTTTGGAGAAAAGCTATCCTCACTCCGAGCATGGTTTCGACGGCACACGCAAGAGTGTGAGTTGTGCATTGGGCCATAAACATCTCACTTCGATCATGCTCCTCCTTTCGAGTATGCGGCTAGCTATTTATGTACATAGATAATTTGCGTTGTGAGGAGATTCTGACATGCAGATTATTGAACAAATCACGGCACAGTCCTATCAAGTTAATCACGAACCTGGACCTACACTGCAGGTCGTATCAAGATCAGCGTGAGACATCCTACTCGGAGGAAGTGCACTTACACTGCTGCAGGCGCCCGGACCTGGAGCTGTAGCAGGCTGAGTTGGCGAGGTTAAATACGCAGGGCTATGCACACATGTTTCTACTGAAACAAGCTGATATCAGGTCACCAGAGTACGTTATGGACGATTCGAGATGCCAGGATTTGCCAAAACCAGCAGGGTACCGGTAGCCATACGATCTGTAGTGTGGCCATACACGAAATCCATTCATCGGACAGCATATCAAGAATGGATCCATCCCGGAAAAAAATCCTTGGGCCCTTTCAAAGAGCGAAAGACATTGCCTAGTTTCTACAGCCTACATATGGGTATCATTGCACTTATATGAGAACCAACCTAAGATCGCCGTCGATGATCAATCCTATCACGCGTGATACTTGGGATTAATAACCAATCTGACAGGACCAAGGCTGTCACTCCCCAACTACAGTTCAATGCTTTGACAGACTGCAAATCAGTTTCGAATCATATATAGGCGTTGCTAGCGGATACACAAGTCCAGCCATGAGCATTCTTCTCTATCGAAGCATCTACGAACCAACGATGTATATTTTACTCAGATCTTTCTGCCTCACCGCCGCCGTGATGGCACTTGCAAAAGCATCCGCGATTCCACGCCAACCTTCATCTGTTGCGCCTAGCTGTGGTGGTGACCAGGCTGTTTGCTGAACAGGAAGTTACAACCTCAAAGGAGAAACCATATCAAACTGCATGACTTGTACGTGTCATTCAATGCCAATGGGCGCCGGCTGCGTTACTGATCGGCATAGATGCGCCGACCGCTGGTGTATGTCAAGTACAGTCCAACGTATACTGCTGTTATCCTTGCGCCGAACCGGTAGGCAACAATTCTGCACAAGAGAGAATTGGAGCTGGTGATGATGTGCGATTCAATAGCTTGGTACCTGCTTGGGCTGCGTACACTACTACTAGGAGCTTCCATAGGATGCGCTAGCTCTCTTGCAACAATATGATTCCGCTGAGATATCTTTGGCAGCGCCGCATTTGTATGCATATAGAAGAAACTGATAACGATGATTGTGTTTTCTTGCGTGATCACAGAAGATGACAGTCCTTTCCTCAAATGTTCATGACTGTGAGTAGGCTCCGATATTTTCAATCCATTACTATATAAATGACTTGTCATCCCCAGAAATGGTCATATACCTTCGATATTCGGCAGCTAGGGTTCTTGATACAAATGATCATCGCATTCTGCATCTTGAGCTCGTTCGCCGCTGATGTATTTGACCAAGTCAGTCGCTGGTACCAACGAACAAGCAAGTCGCTGGTGCCTACCGACGATGCGATCTGTAACGCAGTTGGATGAGCTCACTATAACGAAGGGTAGGCGCTGTGTACGTTCGGGTCAGAGCTTTGCGGACTTCATTGGTGGATAAATTTGCTGATATTCGATCTGATTGACGAGCGCCAATATTCACCATTCACTTACATGCCACCGCCAACAGTCTCACCGTCCCAAGTCCTCCTCCTGAACATCCTGCTGGCAGCTACCTCATTCGCGCACACGTTCTGTTGCGTAATGCAAATGCCGCCTTGTCCGCCACGGCAGCACGTGTTGATCGCGCAGACCTGGTCAGCATCGCAATCGGAGCTGGCGCTGCAAGCCCTGTTGCCGCACGACGTGCTTCCTAAGATACACGCGCCTGTGCCTTCAGAGGTGGCGACGCACAAGCAGCGGCTGCCGACACCGCAAAAGATGTAGGCATTGCATCTAGAGGACGCGCACTTGGTGACAATGGGGATGGCTGGGGTCTTGCACTGGCCGGCGCTGCAAGTCTGACCATCGCCGCACGTGTTACCGCATGAGCCGCAGTTGCTGACGTCGGATTGAAGGTCCTTGCAAGTATCGGGCGTGGCGCCACAGAGAGTGGAGGTGGAGCCGGAGCACGGGCAGACGGATGCAGTGGCAGTAGCAGTAGCAGTGGTAGTGGAAACAGGCGATTCGGTAAGAGTGGCCTCAGGGACAGTGGTGAATTCCGTCTCGGTCAGCGTAGTGGTTGTAGTAATGAGAATGGCTTCGGTCACGAAAGAAGTTTCGGTTAGAATAGTGGTAGAAGTGATATCTTCAGTTGCCGATGCAAGGCCAAGGCAGCCGCATGCCGCGGAGACAGCATCGCAAGCAAATCCGGTACGAAGGGCTGTGGGTGCAGTCTCGCAAGATGGCTTGGGCGCCGGAGTGATAATAGGAAAGGTCGTAAAAATGACGGAAGAGGCCGTGGTGCCAGGGGTGGGAAGGATGGTAGAGTTGCTGGAAACGTAGGGCACAGAGACTCTAGAGGAAGCTGTGACACCGGCAGAGTAGTGCATGGTGGAGTTGCCCGAAGTGTGAGGCTGTGCACTCATGTAGACCGACTGGCTGAAGGAGTCAATGACAATGCTAGAGTACGCCACAGGATTGTTGCCGTAGGCCTGCGAGTACTGAGCGTTGCTCGGGGCTGCCGAGTGGCTATAAGAAGAGCCGATGGCGCTGCCTGAGTAAGCTGCGGGAGCGTTTCCATAAGCTTGAGTGTACTGAGCGTTGCTCGGAACGGTCGATTGGCTGGAGTAGCTCAAGGTCAAAACCTTTCCTTGGGGATCCGAAGGGGGATAGACGGTCATGTACTTCGGAGAGTGGTACTCAAGCTCAGCAGGCGAAGCCTCCGTATTCTCGTCATCATCGCATTCGTCAGAGAAATAGTCGAAAGGGGCAGAGGTTGGCTCGGGAGCACTTGCGGTCTTGCCCACAGCATAAGCCTCTAGCCCACGTCTGAAGAATGTTGGACAGGCATATTGAGTAGTAGTTGTAGTAGAGGTTTCTGTGACCCAGAAAAGAGGCGCCGTCTCAGTGGCCGTGCCGCTGCTGATGGTGTCTGTTTGCGTGATCGTTTCTGTTTCCGTGATTTCAGATGGAGTGATGAGGGTCGTGGTTTCCTGGGTCGTTGTCGACTCGACAGCAGTGTTGGTGACGGTTCCAAAGGAGAGGATCGAAGAGCAATATGCCTTGCCCTCCTCGGCTTGAAGAAGTTCGGTGGCGTTTGCGAAAATCTCGCATGCTGTTGGCAATTGAGCAACGGCTGCGCCAGCCGAAGCCAGGAGGAGGAGAGAAGGGTACAACATTATGATGAATGATTAGGGTAGTAGGGAAGAAAAAAGAGGACCGCCTAAAGAGTGGAGGCGTCCTGTAAATTAAAGATCGACTTGAAGCTAGAAAGCTAAAGAGTGAATGCTATACATCACATTCGAGGTTATGTCCTTTCTTCATATACTCTTTGAATAGTGACATCTCCTGGAAGGGGGGAGGCTTTTGGGATGCTCCCCGTGCATTCTGGCTGGGCTTGACTAGCTATTCGGTTTTCGCGATAGCTTGTCTTCCAGCTCTGGACTTTTGCATGGTGGAAATTGGATCTTGAAGGACTGCCGAAAAGCCACACCTGAAATGGTATTTTCAGATCCGCCGGGCGGGCATCCGGGAGATCCTCGATTCGCGGTTCCATACTAGGGTACTTTCGCTAAGCATGTTCACGGATAGGGTGCTGTCAAACGACGTTGGTATAGTGGAGTAGAGTCAGCCACAGAAGAAATAAAGCTCAGCCCCTTAGACATGCCACGAGTATATACGGTACCGATTAGGCTACTAGATCAGCCACAGGCTGCAAGCAGTCACAGACTAGTGTTCAAAGGTAGGGTCTGCTTTGTTGTTGCCAGATAAGTTGTAGTGGCCTCGCTAAAAATTGGCACCGTGCAGACCGCCTTCCCTTGGAGTGTTGCGTCGTTCGTGGTGACAGTTCCACGTGCTTCATAGACTGAGCATTACCGGTCAATATTGTGGCCTCACCGTGTCGCAATTCGAGCTTGATCTACCCGAATGGCAACTTCAGAATAGTTGAGAGCATCGGGAAATGTTGCTGTCGTCCAACAGGGGCTCGCCTCGCCTCTGCTTGCTCGCCGTTGGCTGGAGCATGGTCAAGCGGTGCTTAGTCATGATGCTAATCGCGGGTGGCGTTCCTAGTATTTCACACCGCAGCACACGTACCGTAACACGCTATCGACAGAGCTAGAGTTCTTAGAATAAACCCACTCGACTTTTCATAGCTAGATTCGCCAAAAAGACCTTGGCTTCAGATCCAAAAGATTCATCTTGTTAGCTAAGCAGATGAGCCACGATGTTCCATCAACTTAATTTGCCTATCACAGGCAAGTAGTCAACCTCCCGAACACCACAGTGATGCTTTGGCCACACACGGCTCGCTAGGGATTACGCCAAAGCTCCTTCCGAGTGTGTCGAGGCCCGTGAAGTCGGTATGGGATGCACAGCCGCTGCCAAAAGCCAGTCACGTACTTAGCTCCATCACTGCGACGCCTCGCAAGCCTCCAGACATGGACTATCAATCGGAGCTCCCGAGGGCTCGACACAATCCGCAAGCACATAGCTGTCTTGCCGAAGCCTGAATACGCCATGACAGAACACTCGTTTGCGTTTGATATCTACTTCGAATCCTAATGATCACACGGTCAACCTCTTTCCTCCTTCACCATTCTTCTCTTTGATAATTCCAATCGCCTAAGACCCTCATTCTTCTCCCTGCTATTGCACATGGCTCGTCGCCGTCTTGTCATGGTGTCTCCTCCCTTCGCCTCCCATGCTATTGCCTCTCTTCCTCACGCTTCCATCAGCCCTTGCGCGGTCCACAGGCATAGACAACGGCTTAGACCGACCGCTTGCCAATATCGCTCGGCCAGTCTCGGTAGGCACCTCTCGCGCGTTTTTCGTATTCGAGATGCGGTGGATGTACCTGTTCATGCTCTCGCACAAGCGGTCGAGTACAAAGTCCGCCTCACTGCCACGCGCCATCATCGGACCGTTCTCGCCGATCCAGTCCCATTCCACCACGCCCTCTTCTTCTGCGTCGCCGTCGGTACCTTCGTCCTTTTCTGCCGTGAATCTGATCATCTGTCCGAATTGGAGCCACTCAACGTAGGTATACCGCTTTTCTTGTTTGGCATTGGCATCTTTGGCTACTTGTCGGATGGCCTTTGCTAGGCGGCGGGCGAGGTCGTAGTGTGTGGGAGTCTCGCGGGCGAATTGTTCTAGCGTTTTCGCTCTCCTTTCTGCGTCCTCGTCAATGCCGACCGGGAATCTGGCTTCCGAGCGCTGTTGCGAGAGTTTGTTATCCTCACGTCGCTGAAGCCATTGCGTCAGTCGTGGGAAGTGGTTCAGTAGCTTCCGGTATGCGCCTTGCTTGGGGAGCAAGGTGAAGTCGCCGATAGCCTCGACTCCTCTCTTGAAGCTACCGATGACGGTATCTCCGAGATACTTGACGAGAAAAGCCATGGTTGGTAAAGCAATTATGCTCCAAACAATGAAGAACGGCCGACCAGCGTTGCTCTGTGGCGCCATGTCGCCGTATCCAATTGTGAGTAGACACACGTAGCAGAAATACAGTGCGTTGAAGTATGTCATTTCTTGGACGTGGCGCTCACATTGCCAGAATACCAATGCACCCAGGCACCACATCAGACCGAAGGCAACGACTGTGAAACAGAGCGTGCTCCACTTTTTGAAGGAACTCGTCTGCTTCTGTATGTGACGCATGGCATCGAAACGCTCCTTGTCCTCCCGGAGTAGAAGCAGCTTTGGCTTCCGAGCCTTACTAACGAGGTCACTAGCTGCTCGTGTGAAGTTGAAGATGGGCTGGTTCGAAGGTGAGCGATCATTACCATGTTCGCTTGCTGTGGTCTTCTCTGCGCTGATCCGCGTATCCGCGGAGCTATCGACAGCATTGAACGGTGCAGATATATGAGGACGGCCACTTGGCGATGCTGATTGGCGATCCAAGTACTCCGTTGAGTTGGTAACGGTACGTCCGATGGTTTTATTTCGGTTGTGTTCGGTGTGCTTCTTCACAATGTTCACCGCACCTAGGTCTGTGGCGAACGTGGTTAAGCTTGATACTACGAGACCAAGCATGACGATGCCGCCCACCGCGTAAGGAAGCATCAATCCGCGACTGAAGTTGTTGGTTGGATATATGTCGCCGAAGCCGACGGTCAGGATAGTGACTTCACAAAAGTACAGAGCGTTCGCAAAAGACCATACAAAAGCGCCGCCGCCATAATGGGTCTCGATGAAGGAGAATACAGCTCCACCAGCAGCAAGCCAGAAGAAAAAGAGCATGGTCTGGAGAATGAGTGTCCGATGCGAATCACAAAGTGCGAAAGTCTGCGGGTAGTGTCCTCGTATGTGGCCCAGCATGTTGACCATGAGGAGCAAGAAGCATATCAGATACAGAATCGCTGCAAATACAGCATACCAAAACCCTTGGTGGTAGGTCTCCTTTGGGTGTTTAGGTGGAGCATACATATCCATTGCGACCGTAGTGCCGACCATAATGGCACCCGAGGCAGCCCACATTATGATTGACGCCGGTAGTGCAATGATGTATCGTACGCGCTTTGTAAAATTGCACAGTAGAAAGACGTTGCCGACACAGCCAGTGATCAGTGACACCGTGTTGAGTGAGTAGGCCCAAGGTGGATCGCCAAACGGCTGGCCCTTGAGTGGAGGCCCCAGTGTCTTGCCTTCGCCGTCCCACGCGCATGCTCTCGCAGCCGCTCCAGCCTGTACGTCAACAATCAAGCAGGATCTCCAAGGTGTCACGAGAGCGGCGACAGACAGGACATTGGCCAGCGGTCCCAGAGTGGCGGCCAGAAGTGGAATGGCAGTCGAGGCGAACCACCAGTCCTGGGGCTCATCTTGGTTCCACTCGCGGCGTCCCAGGTCGTCGGCGTCCCATGGATGCATGTGCTTCTTGCGGCCTTTCGCCTGATCACTGTCAGAAGGTATGATGTTGGTGGATGAAATGTGCAGCTCCGAGTCCACGCGCAGAGGGTCCGCCATGTTGTGCTATCAATGCTGCCTCCCCGAGGACTGATGCGAGATTGAATGGCCGGCCTTGCTCATCTCATGGTGGGAATATACCCGGGTCGGCATCATATCACTGTTGAGGCGCGCATGGCAACTACCAGACGGCAGGCAGTCTTGTCTTTGATACCGAGATGAGCAAGCGCTTCTCGCGCCACCGCAAAAGACACGCATTCCGAACAGCAGGAGCCTCACGGTACCTTTTATTTATTCCGCAGCCAGCCACCACTGCTATCCATCAGGTGATGAAAGCTTGAAGATGAGCAAGCTCCATATGCGCCACTTTTAAGCTACCGACCGCTTTTGTATGCCATTGGCTTACCTGGCATAGGATATGGTCGGTTTAAGCACATTCTCACCAAGAACGAAGAGCTTGACAGCCAGGCACAAGAACTGAAGACGTTCTGATGAGATTCGTTCAATGCTCTTGCGAGATGACAAATTGCAGATACGGTTTTGTTGGTTGCATTGCGTCACACAAAACGGCGCGAGCTGAACCTCATGACTACCACTGATCTTCGCCCCTTCATCTTCACCTTCTCGCGGCAGTTTCTTCAGTCTTCACTCATTTGAGCATAAATTATTATTTCGTCGCAGCAAACTAAAAGGGCACGGCATTACCCGGCTGCAACCAAGTAGGCGATGCAGCCTATCTTAAAGAGATAGGCTACGCCGTATCTGCGACATCCCGCTTGCGCTGCAGTGGTGGGCTGCAGATGCTAGATCGTTATCTTCAAGCTCTCCTGCTCTCATACTGATGCTGCGCTATCAGTCCAAGAGAGATCTGCAGCCGCACGTGGTGAGCACTGCCGCATGCCGGTAGCCTGCCTATCATCTACATCGCTCGCCTATCACTTTGGCCGATTCGACTCGGACACTTACTCAGGCCTATTGATCGGTACGCCAAGCAGTACCAAGGCTTACCTTTGAGCATTTGGGTCCCTACGAGTTTCTGCAACTCCTCATAGTTTTCGTGCGTCGTAATTGCAGTTATGGTCTCACGGCTCGCAAAAGCATTGCAGGCGCAGCAAACAAACCATGACAGCCACCAAGAGAAATCACACGGCCGCTGGAGCAACATTGACCTTGAGCCCACTCCACCAGCTAAACGGAATTGGTCCACATGGTACTTCTTTGCCTTTCAATTCAGTATAGCCTTCTCACCCACCACATACAACATCGGTTCAAGCTTATACGCTATCGGTCTTACCTGGCAAACAATCATCGTCGCATCCTTCGTCGGGACCGGTCTCTGCTGTATAGTCATCTTCTTCAATGCCCGAGGCGCTACACTCTACCATGTCGGCTTTCCGGTCTACGTCCGAATTTGTGCTGGCATTTATGGCTCGCTCTGGTTCATCTTCATCCGCATGATAGTGGCCATCTTCTACATGGGCACGCAGACCTACTATGCTAGTCGTATGATGGATGTGTCTTTACGTTGCATCTTCGGACACCAATGGACGGACATTCCAAACCATTTGCCCGAATCGGCAAAGATAACGACTTCTCAGATGATAGCTTTCTTCCTCACTTGGCTATTTCAGTTCCCGTTCGCATGGCTTCACCCTAGCAAAGCTGGTCCCCTATTCGTGGTCAAATCGATTCTTTCGCCAATCGCATACACCGCCACTATGATCTGGGCACTCGTAAAATTTCAAGGTGTCAATCTTAACCTGGCTAGGATCTCAGTGTCCGGTGGCCAGCTTGGATGGAACTTCATGCGTGCCGTCAACACAGTCGTCAGTGGTGTTGTACCTCCGATGGTCAACATTGCCGATTTGGCCCGCTATGGCAATAGACCTCGCGATGTTTGGCCGCTGACTGCCGGACTCTTCGTCAGCAAGCCTCTTGTCATCCTCATCGGGCTCTTCACGACAGCGGCCGGCGCAAAGGTAATTGTGAACTGCATGTTCCAGAGGAGAGCTAACAATGTTTGCTGACTTACATCTTTTACCGCGTATAGCACTTCGGTGTAGCAAACTGGAATCTGTGGGACTTCTATGGCCTTGTCCTTGATGAGTTCTGGGGCCCAGGAACTCGTGCACTCGTTTTCCTCGGTGCCTTTGTCCAATGCTTCGCCACAATCGTCACCAACGTATCGAGCAATGCTATACCAATCGGCTGTGATCTCAACGGCCTTTTCCCCAAGTACTTCACCATTGTCCGCGGCATGATCCTCAGCCATATTCTTGTGTGGCCCGTCGTGCCTTGGCTCCTGGTCAACAGCGCCCAGAACTTCCTTACTTTCCTCGGCTCTTATCTGTGCTTCGTCACGCCTATCGTGGCCGTTATGATCGTGGACTACTGGTTCGCACGTCATGGCATCATCCACGTGCCGTCTTTGTACACGCCAGAGCGTGGTTCACCCTACTATTACGTGAAAGGCTTCAATATCCGTGCCTTTGTCGCTTGGGCTTGCGGTGTGGTGCTGGTCATCTCTGGCATATCGGGTGCAATCAACCCGGGCTCGATCAGCCAGACAGCTGTCAATGTGTACAACTGCGGGTAAGCGAGAGACATGCGACTTATATTGATTCCACAACAGATTGCTGACTAGTTTTCGACAGCTTCGTACTGTCCGGCACGGCAGGTGCAGTCATCTACGCTTTGCTGTGTAAGATCTGGCCGGTGCAGGTCTATCCTACTGGACAACATTCGACCGAGCGCGTGGGTTGGGAGAGAATGGTACCGACCGAAGGCTTCTTCCGCGATGACGAGACGATGCCGGAGTATATCAAAGATAGGATGCTCATAGGCGAGGAGCCAATGTCCGCGACGGGAAGTCGAGAAGAAAATGTGCGGCATAACAAGAGTCTTGAGGACTAGACAGGCCGTTTCCGATCCGACTGGCGGTTGGCGATTGCGAATCGCTCAACATATAATCACGTAACGCGGTATAATGTCTAGATTTATCCAGATGCCCGCAGCAAGTCATTGCGTAGAAGGGATCGGAGACCGAGAGATCATCAAGCGAGATAATGCTCTTCAATTCACCCCGAAGTCTAATATCAATGGCAACAGAGGATGCTTCTCCACAACCAACTTGTCCGCAATCTGCAGCACTGAAGCTCTTACAACACCTTTCAGAAACCAACAGCCTTGCCTCTCAATCCGAGCCACCATGATCGCAGACCAGTAAGTCATCATCAAGAGCGCAATGGGATCCTGATCATCGACCATCTCATGGAAATGGTGTGGGACATCTTTCAGCCACGCCGCCGCAGCGCTCCAACAGCTTTCGATACTGCCTATTGATCCAACGCTACTGCAAGCCTCCTGGAGCAGCTCAATCGACTTGAGAATGGTCAGAGCATCGCTGATATTGGCTGGTCGTCCAAGAAGCTTGAAAATCCGCGTTCGCAGCGTTTTAACGCCCTCCAGAGGCCCTTTAGCCAGATCATAATTCGGTGTTGCCTCTTCTTTGCTCAACCGCATGGGGGAGGCTAATATGGCACTACCTGGGCGCAGACAGCCTCTCAGCGACACTAGGATAGGTCGATTCAGCCGAGCATTCCTTGCTTTACCTGGTGATTCCTGATCGAGAACAATTTCCGCCAAGTGCAATAAGCATCGCACATGGTTGCCCATCTGCTCCACAGTTTCGTCTGGTCTCGATTGCCCGGTCCACGAACTGAACTTGGAAGCATGCCGCTCCTCATAATCGCAGTGTAGTTTCTTTGCATCTGGATCGGTGGCCAATGCAGATTTGTGGCATGCAGATATCGCGAGCAAGCCATACATCAGCCAGCCGTGTTGCAAAGCTTGGGGAATGACAGCCTCTTGCCAGTAGCGTTCTTGCAATAGTTCGCTACTACAATAAGGCAGTTGTACGCGATGTCGTGCTCGCAAAGTGATGGAAATATCGGAGCATCGACAACTCAGACTCGTCGACTGTGTCTGAGGGATTGGTGTGTGGTTCAATCGAGGGAATTGGTGACTGCTGCTCGTTGGGAGTATACGACTGGTCCAATGGATCTGAAGAATCAAGTTGAGCAGCATCGTGAGATAGTGGGCCGCCAGTATCTACGGCATGATGTGATTCTACTTCGAAGTATTTGACTTTATTTCCTCGAAAGAAGGTCTGTAAGATCGCATCCCGGGCCAAATCGCTATCGCGGGTAGGAAGTTCCAGGGATCCATGAACTTGCTTCCAATGGAGTTTCATGCGCTTTGTGCTCACAGTGAGATGTCCGCACTGTGGTACTGTACATCTCAAACCGGAGAACTTGGTTATGTAAGCCAGAGCTGGTGATGAAGGTACTGGAATCGACACCTCGTCGGGCTCCAGTATATTGAAATTCGACACAGATGCCACCAAGCGCTTTCTCTTTTCTCGGTAGATCTTGTGTCGTAACAGATGGCTGTCCAAGGCAGATTTCTGCACGGCGTAGTGGCATTCGAGACATACCAGAACACTGTACTTGGGATCGTGCTTCAACGGAAGGGTGGTGTCGGTGATGTCAGTGTCCATGGTGGTCATGATACTTTGCTTCTACTCTTGCTTGCATCGAAGAAGGTTGTTGGAGCAAAGGGAGTGCCAGATGGCGAAGAACGGCAGGCGAGGTGCTGGAACGCCATGTGAGGTTCCGGAATGGCATGTAGGATTTCTCGGAACGGTATATGTGATTCCCAGTGGGGCCTTGCTCAGCGCCAACTCTCAAATCCCATCATAACGATTTGCTCACCGATCGTCTCAATCTTTCGCGGTGATGCAATGCCCAACCAACTCGATTAATCTAGTAGTATTTGTAGATAATATGTACCTGGCCTATCTCGGTGGCTCTGAGAAATCACATAAAACGACAAACACGAGCTTCAGCTCATTGGGGATCGATCAAACACGTATGCTCAAGGATATTCGCTGTCTCCACCATTCCGACGCTGTAAATCCGCCAACCTGTAAGCAGCATGTCGCTTCGTAAAGATCATGCTCGTTGTTTGTCATCCAATACCGAGTTGCAGCTGAATACGAGAACAAGAACCAAACGACATTGCACCGACCACGATCAAGACGTATGATTGACAATGCACTCGGACAACATGCGGCATCTAGACCCAGATGAACCATGTGTATAAAGACCAATCGATCGCCCACCTCGATCGATACTTTCACTACAACCACACAAGCAACCAAAACTCAGGACGCCACAACCCCTCCTTGAAATCAAGACCTCCCAGTCAATCGTCATGCCTGGCCCAGAGAACCAAGCCGCCTGGCTCAAGCAAGCCGACACTCCCCTCGAAGTCGGCCCAGCTCCAATGCCATCCGCAGGCCCCGGCGAGATCATCGTCAAGAACGCCGCGATCGCCATCAATCCCATCGACTGGCACCAGCAAGACGCCGGCATCTTTGTTCAGCAGTTCCCGGCCATCATCGGCTGCGATGTCGCCGGCAAAGTCCACGAAGTCGGCTCAGGCGTAGAGCGCTTCAAGAAAGGCGATCGCGTGATCGGGTATGTCCTTGTGACACCTAACCTAGTGATTGTGAGAGAAACGGAGATCTTTCCGACTTACACTTCTTTTGCAAAACAGCCACTCTGCCGCCTTCGCAACCGGCCGTCCAGCCGACGGCGCTTTCGCCCTCCACACCGCCGTCCAAGCCGACAAAGCAGCCCTCCTACCCTCACACATCCCATTCACCTCCGGCGTCGTCCTCCCCTTCGCCATCGAAGCCGCCGTCTGCGCCCTCTCCGTTCAAGAACCCGGCCCCTGCATGCCCGGCGTTGTGACACCCGCCTTAGCACTACCCTACCCATCCCTCCAACCCCCAACAACAACAACAACAACAACAACAACCAAAGTCCTCATCGTCAACGGCGCATCGTCCTCCGTCGGGTCCATGACGACACAGATCGCCACCGCCGCAGGAATCACCGTGCTCGCTGTCGCCAGTACGCGAAACTTCGAACTGGCGAAGCAGAGCGGCGCCAGCCAAGTCTTTGACCGGCACTCCCCCTCGCTCGTCGACGACCTCGTCGCCGGCCGTGCGGGTCACAGGTCTGCAGTTTGTAGGGATCTTCGACGCCATCTCCACGCCTGAGAATTACGAGCAGGACCTCGCGATTCTGCGCGCTCTCGGCGGCGAAAACACCCACCTTTGCCTGCACGCACCCGCCACCAACCGGAGGCGTGTCGCTGGGGGTCACGACGGGCATGATTTTCGCCGTGAACGACGTGGTGGCGCCTGTGTTCAGGGATTTCGTGACGCCGGCGCTGGAGAGTGGGGTTTTGAAGTGTCTTCCTGCGCCGACGGTGGTTGGCAAAGGCTTGGAGGTTGTCAATGAGGCGTTGAAGAGGTCGAAGGCTGGGGTCAGTGCTACGAAGCTTGTTGTTGAGGTATAGATGGTTTTGAGGGGGAGAGTGAGTGTTGTGCGCGATTGGTTTCCAGTTTTATCACTAGGAATTCGATGAGATTGAATTCCGACTTCAGGCGTAATGATGTGCCTGACATTAGTAGTGTCACGATCAAATTCGATGTCGAGAATGGCGAGCGGGTTCTTGCCCTTGGGATCGTAGAATCTAGCACGTCAGTTAATCGACATCCCTACTAAGAAGTCACGACATCGTCCGCAGCACCAAGAGATCAAAACAAACCCACACTTCTCTCCCGTTGTAGAATAAAAGTTTCGCTTTGCCCCCTGGAAATTCAGGGGCAGGGTATCCATTTCATTACACTAAAATATAGACATTAGAACGTTGATTTTCATCCCATCTTCTTCTTGCCTCTTTTGTATATACAAGGCTCCCGAAACGGCGGCCGCCCACCCCACAGCAGACAAGGAGGGCTCGTGGATCGGGAAAAGCTCCTCCAGCGAGCTTGTCGGAACGGGTTGGATTTTCCAGAGGCAAGAACAGTAAAAAAGGGGAAAGGAAAGGGCATCGTGTCGCATCGTCTTGACACGTGCTTTGCTGTCATTAAGGCCTTTTCTTCACGTCTCGGCCTGTCGCGTCTTCGGACAGGCGGTTTGATGACGAAGAAGAAGCCGCATTAGTCGCCAGATGGCTCAGAGAGGTGGCGCCTGGGTTGGAAGAGAGGTGGATGGCGAAGAGCCAAGCAGCGAGGATGTTGAGGAGGTGGTGGAGGCGGTAGGCGTATGTGACGCCGTAGATGGCTGCGTACAGCGCGGAGAGGAAGGTCAGGACATTCGTGATGAATCGTGCTCGGCCGGTGACTCGAGGGGTCATGTTGCCAGTGCTCATGACTTCCACCACGAGAACCAGTGGCAAGACTGCTAATAGATTGTGGTGCGTGCTGAAGGGTGTCAACCAGTGTACAGCAACGTTGTGGATCCACACGATGAGCACTGGCATGTTTATTGGGAGTACCCAGAGCATCAGGACGAGGATAGAGGTCGTGTAGTTGTAAAAGTTGTAGTGTGCGCCAGAGCGGGTGTCGCGGGCGAGGCGGAGGGCCCTTACACAAGTGCATAATTGTACGATCGTGAGGACCATGTAAGCGAATTGATACGGAATCAAGGTCGTGATGAGCAAGAGAAGGATGGCGGTAGTGATGAGACGCTGTCGTCCGCCAGTCGAGGCGAAAGGTGTTGTCAAGCTATTAGAGCTGTCAGTAAAAAGTATACAAGCCACAAGAGGAAATTCAACGGTGTAATCATACCGGTTGTCTTCTCGCCCGCCGAACAGACTTCTCGTCCATCCGTACACGAATGCAAACAAATGCATGAGGATTGTGATCACATAGTTGCCAGCGATGCAGATTCCGACGCTGATGACCCCGAACAAGGGCACCAGGAACCACAAGAACGGGTCCTGAGTTCCAAGCATGAGGTCATTAACATTAAAGTCGACAGACCTCTGCGATGTCCCTGTCAAGAAATTGAGCCATCCACGTGTCAAAGATCCCTGGGAAGCCTTCGAAAGCGAGACGGCGAAGAAAGTCAGGGCGATGAAGATGAACGGCAAAGATGTGCGAAGGCAAACGTCCATGCTTTCAGAAAAGGACATGAAGACGCCTATCAAACAAGTTAGCAACCTCATATACTCATGCCAAGCACAGGTCAACATACCAGTCACATCGTAGACCTTGAACTGCTTTCTTATTACTATTAGTACGACTAGCAGCGGGAAAGCGGCAAAGACAGATCGGTATCGCATGACAAGCTTGCCAGCACTGCCAAGCACGTCAACCTTCAAGGTGACTTCCACTGTCGAGTTGCAGGTAGGGTCCGACCAAAGCTGCAGGCTGAGTCCGTCACTCGCGCCACCACCACGCAGTGGGGGCGGCATGTACGGCGAGATGCCGTGCACATTGATGTTGCCGCCTTGTGTATTGACAAAATACTTGCTTTCGTATGGTTCGGCAATATATTGCCTGAGCATAGGTGCGAAGCTTTCGACTTCGTACCCACATGCACTGCGCTTCACATTGAGATTGTATGCGAACAGTGTGGAATGCACTTCGGGAATCTTGAGCTCCGTCATCATCGGACGATCTGCTGGTAAGATCATCCGCAGGCCGTTGGCGAGCAGTTGATGGTGGCCACGGCTGACAGTGATTGCATTCTTATCAGTTGTACTGAACTCGGCGATCGCCCAGCCGTGTGGTGACTCGAAAGGCTTTTCGATAATTGCAGCAAACTGGTACTCTGAAATGTCCGACGGCTCGAACTGGAGATACGAGAATGGTGTGGCTCTGTCAAATGCATGGACAGAAGTGTTCGTCGAAGCTGGAAGGAAGGTCACATCAGGTGCAGCATTCCTGCATGCAAGCTTACTGCCACCAGGAGCGCCGTTCGTAAGGTCCAGATTCTGTGGAAAGACCAATTTCGAGTGTATCGGAAGCACACTGCAGAACAAGACCGTCAAGGATCCATGGCCATCTCCAGCATCCAGCTCCTGATTCGTGAGCAGTGTGAACTTGCTGCCGGGTGTGAAAGGTTGGATCGGCACGGGCATGACGTGTGCAACATTTCGGCTGGGGTCGTTGTGAGGGCGAACTACAAGGCGCTCGCCGTGTCGCATCATTTGTTCGGCGTTCGCTTCGAATGTGAGCAGTGTATCGAATTCTGTCATCTGTTAGTACAGTGAAGAGGGCACCGCCGAAATCATTACCATGACGTACCTGACTCTCTGATCGACTTCTGCACCACAGGCTCCATTCCAGTGAGCAACCTCTTTCTGATTGCTTTGATACGCTGTGCTTGTGGCTTAGTCTGGGCAGACCGCCTTACGTCCACAACGTCGAAAACTGCCTTGACAAGAGCCTTGCGGAATTGGTCGCACCACATGATTGCCAGATGATCCATTCCTGTCCAGACATTGGGAATGCTGGAGGTGAACACCGTGAAGCCATGAGTATCGGGAACAAGCGAAGTCAGACTCGTGGACTCGGAGGGAATCATGGTGTCAAGACCTCCGCCTGCTACCGAGACCAGAGTTACGTCTGCCAATGGATTTCTGCTGGGTGGCTCGAGATATGATTGTCGCCAGTAGGTGTTGATATCGTTATAGGTCGCCACCATGTCGGCGTCGAATGTCACAGGCGCACGGGCGTGAGGCGCAGACAGGGTGACAATTGTGTTGACCGTGTGTTCTTGATAATTGGGCATACGGAGCATTGTCCGCGCCACCACTCCGCCCATCGAGTGGCCCAGGATGATGACGGATTTTGGTTCAGGCAACCCAGGCTCCCGCAAGGAACGACTTGGGTTGTGATAAAGCGCCAGGATGAAAGCGACCGCTTCATTCAAATACTCCGCTTGATCCAGCAGCGTTTGTCCATGGAAAGCCGTTATATCCTCGTTGAAATCAACAGAAAAAACATCCAGAGGGGCCTTGCCATCTGCAATGGCGGCCTTGTCTAACCGTAGAACATCGTGAAAATAGTGTGCCGCTTCCGCTGCTATCGGGCGCACCTGCTTGTAACTCCCTGCGTTGCCGGGTATGAACAACACGGGTATTCCCTTTACTCTAGTGTCTTCGTCGACGCCTCCTTCTCTGTACAGATACAGCGAATATTTGGTCGCGAAACGAGTATGTTCGGTGTCGAAATCAGGATAGCGAGCAAAAGCTGGTCGCATGTAGGACATTGCGCAGCCTTTCGGATCCTGTTGCCGGGTGAAGAAAGAATGTAGGATTGTCGTCAACAGCACAATGGCGCAGATGCTCGTCGCGAAAGTCAGCGTCGAGCAAGACCATGGATTCCGCATGCGAGCGCGGTGGCCCTTGCTGTCCGAGGCGGTTTCGGACATGCCTTTTGTCTGTGTAGGGCTGCTGACCGCGCTGTTGTGTAGCTCTGTTTTGGGCTCCATGGCCGGGTCCCAGTGCGAGTTGATCTCCAGAACGGGAGTGCGACTAGTATCCTTGCCAATCTTGCGCTCTTGCGGCCGGTTCACGGCGAGCTTCATTTCGCGCGCGGTCTCCCTGTCGCGCGCATTGCTACTATCCCTGCTCTTGTCGAGGCGGTCCGGAGCGGTAGAGGCAGGGCGGGAGGCGTTGTCGTCCTCGCCGGAGCCGGACGGTCGTCTCCTCATCGAGACGCTATGAGCTACGCGCAAACATCCAGATCAGGTAGGGAGCGGTAGAGGGAAGTTGCGGCACAAGAGGTGGAAAGACGGAGTGATTGACAGCTGAAGAAGCTGTGACTATAGCGATCTGGCCCGGAGGATGTTGTAGCGAGACTGGCCAAGGGCAGGAGAGACAGTAGTAAGCGAATGTGGGTGCGGCACGCTCGAGGGTGGAGTTGAGGTGTGGATGTAGGGTAATTATTACGCGGCGGCAGCGGCGGCGGCGGCGACGACGGCAGACAGGCAGGCAGGCAGGCAGGCAGGGAAGAGTGAGATATGTCGGTGGTTGAAGCACCAGACGCTTTTGGCTCGTGCTTGCTTGCTTGCTTGCTTGCTTGCTTGCCCGGGTTGCAGTTGCGGTTGGGGTTGGGGTTGCTGTTGCGGTTGCACGTGGGTTGTTGGCTTTCGATGGTTCCTGAGAGGAGACGGGAGAGCACTGCAAGCCACGCCACGCGTGGAGAAGACGCCCGTCAACAGAGGAGCAGGAGCAGGAGCAGGAGAGTGGCAGGTAGAACAGGACAGGACAGGACGGGATAGAACAGGACAACGATATAACGGGCTCGGGGGTATATAAAATATATATATATATATATATATATATATATAATATATATCATTATTATTATTATTAATATTGCAGTACTTCACTCTCTGCAAGGCTGCTGTTCTGCATATTTATGAACACTTTAAAAGTACTGTACGTGCGTGCATCGGCGGCCACTCAACATGCTCGAAGATCATAATACTAAAATGCCCGCGGCCATGCCATGCCATGCCATGCCTCAGCCTTCCGCAGGCAAAGATGTGCGCGCACGCACGCGTCCCCGTCACTCATCGAACGCTAAATCAGTCAATCTGCCGCTCTCAAAGCTTGTCTTCTCCTGTACAGTAGTTAACGTTACTGTACTGTAGCCTCCGCCGCCAGCCACCTCCCCGTCATGGCCCGTCCGTCGACTCCCGGACCTTGGAAGTCTTGTTGATCTCCTAGGATTGCGGGTCGTTGCAAAGCCTATCCTCTCTATTTTCCACCAACATCATGATGTCTGCTTGTGGCAGCTGACACGTGCAGTTGCAATATCGCGAGTAGCATTCGCCCCACTCGGCAACTGGTTGCTTACCAACTGACAGCTCCAATCGAGCATGACGCCTGAGGAACTAACCATCATCCTTCCTCACATCCAAACATTCCCACTACCGACGCCAAGGCTGAAGGCCGCGCAAGCAAGCCTCGAAACCCCATCAAAAGGTATAGTTACAAACGTATCTTTCCCTGGGGGGAGCTCCAGAGCTGTCTAGCTTGCCATGTGTGTTTTCCGCTTCCCGTGGTGTATCTGTACATGTACCTGAGAGGCTGGCGGGAGGTACTGCTGTACTGAAATCATGCAGTCATGGTACGGTAAGTTTCAGAGTAGTAGTGCAGTGGAGCCGGAAGCAGTCCAAAATCCCGTCTCTCAACAGCTAGTGGGTCGCAATGATCAGAGTGAATGCAGGTGACTACGCTCATCGTCATCTGAACGGAACACCACAATCGCTGGCGCACATTCAAGAACAAGACCAGACCAAGCCGCCAATACAACGTGAATGATGTCCACAACTCCGCCAAGTCGTGGCAGCCAGCGGGCAAGTCGCATGACACTTACTGCTGGTTGAAGTCATCAAGAAAAGACAGTCCGTAGGAGTTTGCGCCGTGAGTCTCGTCTGTGTGTTCTCCACATACAGATTCGATTGGCGGTATCAATTGCAATATCTACCTACATGCAGTGACGGAAATACTGCCTCGACACTATTGATACATACTCGTACAATCGGCCAAACTGCCCTTGATCAACTACTCACGCGCCCAACCCTCACCTGCTGCCTCCTCTGCAAATCCCGCCACTTCTGCTTCTGATCCTCGCTCCTCTGCGCCTTGTTCTTCAGCGCCACAATCCGCCCAAACCTGCCCCTGGCACCATGCTTCAACTTCGTGATCTGATCCCCCGCCCTGCCCTTCGTGATCGTGTCCACCGTCAACCTCTCGCCCTCGCCACGGAATTTATTTAACATGTCGACCTGCGCTTGTGTGGCGGGTTTGCGCCGCCAGCCGGCGTTCTTGTTGACGATTTCGAACGGGAATCTTTCTTTAGCTAGTGTGTCTGCGGCGGAGACGGCGCCTTCGAAATTGATCGAAGTGGCCATGACACGCGGTCGTAGGTATGGCGATTTTGTTCCCGAACTCATGAGTTCTGGTGGCGTTTTCTGGTTGTAGATGACTTCGTGTTTCTTTTCTTTGCCGCGTTTGATGGTGAGGAAGTCGCCGCTGTTGCTGGAGAGGATGTAGCGCTCGTCGTCGATCTGGACCCACGCGAAGGGCGAGAGAGCGCGGATGTGGCGTTCGCCGGACGTGTCTTCGATCAAGTCGTTGACGTTGTCGTAGTCTGTGAAGGTGACGTCTCCGGTGAACTTCTTCTGGGGTTGGGTCATGTGTGAAGCTGTTTCGGAGCCCTGTGCTGCTTGCGCTTCGCGCTCGCGCTCGCGCTCGCTAGTTCTGCGGTCTTTGAGCTCCTTCATGGCGGAAGCGTCAGCGTCCTTGACTAATTCCTGGGGATCGAGTCCGAAGAGAGTAGGTGTGGTCACGATGCCTGTCTCCAACGAGGCAACCATATCGATCACATGGCAATTGCCTTTGCCTGCGTGCTTTCTCAAGCCACGCCCAATCATCTGCACAAGTAGGTTGCGAGACCTTGTTGGTCGCGCTAATAGCACGCAGTCGATGTTCGGAATATCCGTGCCTTCAGTGAAGATACCGCAGTTCAGCAGTACAGGAAACTCGCCGTTTTTGAACGCTTCGAGGCGCTCAGCACGGATTTGACCATGTGTGTCACTGGTTACGAAGCGCGCATCTAGTCCATGCTGTCGGAAAGCAGCGGTCAGACTCGCAACATGCGCGAGGTCCACGCAGAAAACGAGCGTAGACTTCCGCGTACCTGCTTTGCTCAGCCATGCGCGGACGGTAAGAGTGTTGATTTCGTCGTTGTTGACGGCCTTAGATAGTGCGCCTGCTTGAAAGTCACCTCCAGTCGACTTGACTCGAGATAGGTCGGCTCCGGTATGCACAGTCGTGAATACTACATCGGAAAGCCATTTGTCGTCGATCATATCGACGTAGTCCCTGTAGAGCGTCAGTGCATATGCATGGATAGTTCACCTGGCGCAATACTAACTTGTGATACACGATATGATCGATAGCAGCACCGAGACTCAGCCCATCAGCTCGCGAGAAAGTAGCGCTCACGCCAACAAGAGCCGTGTGAGTCTTTGCATCTTTCTCCATCAAGTTGAAATGCTTCAATACAGCAAGGTATGTCGGAGCGGCAATATGATGCGCCTCGTCTACCAAGACCAGCTTGAATTTCGCAGGATCATACTTCAGCAAGCGATCTCCAGACGTGATGCTTTGCACGCTTGCGACAGTAATCTCGGCTACGCCAGTCGCGTGCTGCTCCGCCATCTCGACGTCCACGGTCTTGTGCGGATACAGTTGTCTGACATGGCGGGCCGCTTGCTCTACCAGCTCGCGACGGTGCGCGAGCACGAGAGTCTGTGTAGCTTCTGGCGTTGGTGGCGGGACGCGGTCAATGAGATGGCTGAAGATGACGGTTTTCCCACTGCCTGTCGCGAGGGAGAGGCCTAGACGGCGAGCGCCTTGAGACAGACTTGTGAGCACTGAGGTGATTGATTCTTCTTGATAAGGTCGGAGCTGTATGCCGGTGGTCGCATTGCTGCTATTGGGTACTGACGAAGTAGATGAATCTCTGGCATGTTGTGTCGCATACAGTGGGCGAGGTGGAAGTCCTGTCCGGCTTTTGGGACTAGATATCTTGCCTCGCAAGGCCGTGGCGAAGGGGCCTCGGCATCTGAAAATGAGCGTGGGACGCATGTAGCGTCGTTGATGATAGGTTGTGGAAGATTCGATGGCTTCGTCGAAGCGATGTTGGAACGAGGCACATGTTCGAACTGTTGCCCCTTCAAACCCTAACCCTTTCATCGCAGATGGCCACTTCCGCCTTCATTTCACTTCACTCCATGTATACATATGTTCTCATGCATGCGTACTATCGAATCTACTTTGGTTTTGCCACGGGGCTATAACATCAACAAACCCATCGTAAGAAGGTGGGTTGTGCTACCAGCAATAGCATGCCGCGCGTTTCACAGACAACATCTTTGGAGACGTCTGGAATTTGTTGTACGCTGAGGCAATAATAGTTGTACATGCGTTCTCAGTGGCTGGCCAATGTGTCACTATGCAAGGAAGTTAAGTATGCGTTGGGATGCATCGGGTTTCACACGAGCTTCATCTCCCGCAACTCCATCAACACCTGACACGTTCGTGAGGATCAAAGCTGTTGGTTCTATCAAGATGGATCAATATGCTCGTATGTGATCCGCTCCTTGTTTGATACTCGTTGGGTGTCAACTCAAAGAATGCCATGCGAATTTGCGCTCTCATTTGCGCGTTTGATAACATCTAAGACTCCAACACAACGTACAATAGTGAGGTCCAGCGAGATCACTTGGGTAGGCTGAAGTCCTCCCGTGCCCTCCTCCACTCAAAGAAAGTACTGTTCGAAAAGCCAGTAGCAGAGTCTACAGTATGGGCCGTCGAGATGTGACTTTGTTCTCCGCCGTATTGATGATACAAGCACCTAAGCAGTCAGTATCAAACAACGATAGTGGATGATTCCGTTGAAATGCATTGGTCCGCATTGTACGTCTCACTCAAAATGCATCGCAAAGTGAGGCCAGATCACTTCTCGCAACTAAAGTCTTTGTCTACGCCACGCTGCAGCAACTGCACAAACAAACACCTACTCACCCACAACAACACACTTTTGTCGAAAAGACCTATTCTACTCACTGCGTGGACATTAGCGAGCGGCTAAAAACGCAAAACCGATAAATCTCTCTACTATCAGCACTCCGAGCGCACAGGCGGCAGCAGCTGCAATGCCACCCAAAAATATCACCTCGGGCGGCGACATCTACATCCGCATCGGCCGGCGCACTCTCGAAGACGAAGACGGCGACATCCCAACACAGTACATCGTATTCGCCCGGATCGAAGCAAAGAAAAAGCGAGTGGAGTGGCTCTCTGTCGCAACATGGCATTTCAATGGCCTGCGCATCGGCGACCCTGAGATCGGCGACCCGGTCAGAGAAGACGACGATTCGTTCACTCGCACCACGGGCCTCGATCCAGATCCTTACTTCTTTGCGCTGGGGTTGCTGAGCTTGGGGCGCATTAGAGGGCATCTCATCGAGCTCGCCGTGAGGAAGAAATTACAGACGGTGCCTGAGACGTATGATGAAGAGGTGGCGCAGGTGGAAAGGAATCAGGCTCAATGGGCGCGCATGGTGCAGGAGTATGGCCTGCAGGTTGCTGATACCAAGGGCATGCGCGCGGTGGCTGGGCAAGACCCGAAGAAGCGCTTCCCACACCCATGGGCGCTCCCTGCCCTTCTCACAGATTCCTGCGATACGAGGTTCGTTGGCATCAAGCCTTGCTCGAACAAAGCGCGCCAGCAAGGTGCGAGGCAGGAGTGGCTACCGACCTTCGACAGCTTCGGCAAAGGAGCCACAATTCCGGCCGTCAACACCATAGCCGTCATCATCAACAACTTTGACGGCAAGAATCTGCGCCTCAAGCAGTACCTCGACATCGACTTCGAAGCCAACGAAAGTGTCAAATCCGCGAGACGATTCTTTTTGGAAGGCGACGGTTCTGCGGATTCGGACTTCCGTGGACTGAACAACCACGACCACCTCTCAGAGTATGAGTGGTCGCTTGAGCTTTGGGTACTCCCGCAGATGGAGGGCTGCACGACTTTGATAAAATGGAATGACGTTCCGCAATTGAGGGCTCGGGATTTCTGCGATTGGAGAGCAGTGCAGAAAGATGAAGGTAAGTTTGAGATTGTGATTCTTCAGGACCTTTGGGAGACTTTACTGACACAAGACTTCTTTCTGAATAGCGGCAAAACTGTACATCGAGGTGAGGATCGTCGAGAAAGACTCGAGTGAGGAGTCTTCGGGTGAGAGTGAAGCTAGTCAGGAGTCTGAATGAGCTGGAATGTAGAATTGGGAGTGCTTCATGGCGGCCATAGGAGCGATCGGTGTAGGCATCCACCGGTATAGGTAGATTGAGCGATGTCACGTGCAACGAGGGGCTAGGCTTGTTGAGAGTGAGCCTTGAACAATGGATAAGTATGTGGCAAAATCACATGCTTTGCACGAATCACTTTCCACAACAGGAGTGAGTCTTGCTATGATTAGTCAAGGATCGGCAGTCACTTGCCTTCACTCATGAATTGTCTTGCTTGCTTTCACACCTGCACACAACTCGACCAAAGCGCTGAGCAACAGACATCCGCCGCACTGCATTAAGTAGCAGCTGCAAGCTTTACTGCAGAGAACTGCTCAAGTCGCGATAATGGCGATATGCCGGCACTGGAAGCGAGGGCACTGCCAGATGGGCGGTAAATGTGGGTTCCAGCACCCGAGGGAAAAGACGTCCGACATACAGACCAGCGACCAAGGCTACCACGTCCGTGGCCACTCGCAACGTATGATCAGAGTGAGTCGACGTGAACTTCCTGTCGACCGTGCACGGAGCTTTCGCTAATGCGACGACGAAGCAGGAAGCGGCGGAGACACCACCTCCGCGCAAGCCGTCACCACCACCAACAAAGCGACACCAGCACAAAGAACAGGCGTTGGACAGTGAGGAGCAAAGCGGCAGCGTAGGCTCCAGTGGCGGGTTCATGCATCCAGAAAGAGTAAGTCGACACCATGAAACTCCGGTGGAGCGGCGGGTGTAGTTGTAAGCGAACCCTCCCTGCTAATCACTTAAACAGCAAGCACTGCTGACAGGCCCGCCACGCCAGCAGCCTCCGTCAACGAATGTTCCAGATGGACTTCAAAGCATGCAGGTGTCCGAGCATGCTAGCACGGGTGTGCATCCAGACCGTTTGGCATTAATAGCAGGAGAGGCGACATCACCGCCATCGCAGAGAGCCAGGCTTTCCCACGGCAGGCCAGAGGAGGCGCCATCCCATCAACAAACATATGATGACGAAAAATTGTTCGACATGCCTCGTCCACTGCGAAAGGCGAAGGCTCGAAGAGATGAAGTCTGGCCGGGCTGGGCAGAAGCCGACGGGATGCCGATCAAGCCCGAGCCAACATCGCCCTTCCTGTACAGCAGCAGCGCGGGCTGGCAGTATAATAATCCTCCAAGCGATCCACTCTGCCCAGCGACCACCCAACCATACTTCAGGACTCTCCCGACCTTCGACATGGGCGCGCAGAAGCGTATGAGCAATGGCGAGCCCAAGGCCTTCGTCGGGCCTCATCCCAGCTTTATTCGAGTCTCAGCGCAGTACCAGACCCAAGCCGCGATGGAGCGCAAGCTGCAGCAACCAGACAGCGACCACCAGGAACGCTCGATCGCGGAGGCAAAAGAGGACTCGCTACGCCTACAGGGAGTGCAGTGGATCGATGTCATGCGACGCGCTCTGCAGCTTCCTGTCCGTACATACACCACAGCCTGCACATACTACCACAAGTTCCGCCTCGCACACCCTCCTGGTACACAGACTGGAGACAACTACCTCTGGAACGATGCTGCTGCTGCAAGCTTACTCACGGCATGTAAGATGGAGGACACGTTGAAGAAGAGCCGGGACATCCTGGCTGCGAGCTATAATTTGAAGGCGGCTGCACACGATCAACTCCCGTCCGACGATCCGTCCTTCGAGCAACAGTCTCGTGCAGTCATCGGTCTCGAGCGCATGGTATTGGAAGCATCGACATTTGACTTCAGAAGTCGAGCACCGCACCATACACTTACCAAGATCGCGAAGACGCTGGGCAGAAAAGAGGAAGTCAAGCCGGTTCATGACATTGCATGGACTGCTCTTACCGACATCTACCGCACGCTCGCTCCCCTGAAGCAGACGTCGGTCACACTTGCGCTGGCCATGCTGGAACTTGCAGCGCGTTTGACGGGTGCGGACACCATCATCGACGCGATTGAGAAGTACGATTTGGGACGAGTTCACACGAGTCGCCAGGAGACCATGGAGACAATACTGGACTCGCTCGATTTGTACATCCAACACACTACGGCTACTACGCTTGGCACTCGCTACAGCCTCGACGACTTCCTTCGTCTACGCTTGGCTCTGAAAAAGGAATGCGACAGCAACAACGTTGCCCGCAATTGCGTCGCACCAGTCCAGATCCCTCCAACTACCAAAGTGCAGAATGGCCATCCAACACCTGTCTCGCCGCCTCAGACGGATGCGAGTCAGCCATTACCAGCGCCAGTCATCCTAGAACACGCACCGCCTGTGCTGGGCGGTACCCTCCGATTCATGTTGGATCCCAAACTGGCCCACGAAGAACGCGAGATAGTCGACAGCCACTTCAAGGAGGAATGGGAAGAGTACGAGGAAGAAATTGAGGTTCCGCTGCCACGTGCCGAAAGACGCCCGGGTCCACCTTCTTCGAGAGCATCATCGCGCGACCGTCGCGAGGAACGGGAAAGGCCTCCTCAACGTACCTTCGACGAGCGCCGCGAAGAGAGAGCTAGAGTGGACCGTGAGCGATTTTTTGAGCGTGACAACAGGCGTCCACCTCCCAGAGAGCGTGACAGGGACAACAGGAGGTTTGACGATGAAAGGCGCCGATTCCCCGACAATAATCGGAGATATGACGAGCGAAGGTACGACGATCGCAGACGCGATGAGAGACGCTATCCACGTGATGACCGCAGGTAAACACCTCGCCGGAAGCATTGCTTGGAGCGCAAAACCAGAGCGAGGAAATGGTTGCTGTACGAATATAGATACCCCCAAAGGATTGTACGATTGGCTCTAGCATTGCACACTTTTCGCGCTCGACTTTTCAAATTTCATGAGCCACGGCTCAACGACCTAACAGCCATGGATACTGGCATATCGCTAGGGTGGCTATTTTCTTGCTCCTGGCCACAAATTCCTCCTTTGGCCTGGATGTGAAATTATCAGGACACCGGTGGGATGACAGCAACACGACATGGAAGGTCGTCAATGGACCCATGTTTAGGTTACCACATCGAATTGCTACCGTACCTGGTGGTGCATTGTTGCATCGCAGTCTACGTACAACACGCATTGTTCGAGACAAAGAGAATCATCTTCGCCTACGACCATTTGACACCCGGACAATGATCTTTGTTCCCCCTTGAGCTCTGCCACCCCAGAACCTCTCTCTCAAAACGCTATACTCGCTGATCGCGTCACTTTCACTAATCATCCATCAACCTTTGCAGGCAAAGGAACTTCACACAGACAGTCTGGAACTGTCTCTCAAATCCCCGAAAAACCAACACATACACGACACTAACCTTCACGCCAAAATGGTCTATGGCACTAACACAGCGCCAGCAATAGACTCTCACATGCTTGTGCAGCTACTCCTCTGCATCGGTTTACCGTTCATCATTCTTCCTCTTCTTGCTACTGTTGCGTACTTTGGCTTCAGGTGGATCAAAGCGAAGAAGAACAACCCTGCTGTCAAGGACGTCGAGAAGGGTACTTTTGTCTTGAACTTCCCCCGACAGGACTCTGAAGTTGAAAGTATTGAGCCGCAACATATGATGACTCCGGTGCAAGTTCCTGTTGCGTTTGGTCGGAATTTTTGAAGGACATGGATTTGTTCAGGTTGCTATGGTATATACTCATGTATGGTTTAGATATACGTCAGAACAATCGAGTTATTGCTGCCAGCGCACTACACTAACATCTAGTGGTTACAGTTGTCGCGTAAGAGTTTATGCACGGTAATACGGATCACCACAGTCATATCGACAGGTATGGCCTTTAACTTGGGCTGCCCTACCATCGAGATAGCACTGAACCTTTGATTGTTCCTCGGTGTTGAGTGCGCTACTACTACTAGGCTTATGACTAACAGAAATTGTGCTTACCATTGAGATGTGGTTCATGAAATGGTAAAGGCCGTACGCAAATTCATGCATAGGAACTGTACCTGATGTCGCGAGGATCTAGTCGCGATCAGCTGTGGGCGATCATGTGTGGCAAACTGTGTCTCGATAGGAGATGCTCCCTTTAAAGCTCTGCGTTAATTTCTCACATCTGAACTCACTTGATCAGGATGGAGTTTTTAATTCAAGCCTTAGCATCCTCGCAATGTTGAAGCACATAGCAATCCATCACATACCGTACAAACACTTAAATGCAGACGGTCTTATATCGTGGCTGTAAGTTATGGGGACGAGAGCTTCAATACATGCGCATTTGTCCAGTACCTTACTAACCTCACGCGACCGATTGACGGCATGTGACGCGAGACCCGATTTTCCAAAACCTCGACGTTCCAGGACTCTCACGCGTAGTCATTACTATAGTGCTGACAGCTTCTTTCAGGTAATTCCTTTACCATTGCACATCGCAGCTGGAAAGTAGATATTCGGCAGCGCCGGTCGACGCACAATCCAGTAAAGGACCCATGCTGTCCCGTGGGGCCCCAGCCGTGGAGAGATCTGCGATGATGGCCTCAGGGCCCATACTGGAAGCAGGGTGCAGTGGCGGCAGCTCAAACGCGTTGAGCCTCCCAACCTGGAAGGGCAACATGCCTCTCAACGAGCGCCCCTAACAACGTCCGGAAGATTGCGGGCTTGAATGCTGTGTTGTCGACAACGACTGAGGCTTGAGATATTTGAATTTGAGATCAGTGTCTCAAACTCTGGCTAGGTACACATGTGGCGGCCCAGACGCGTCTGCATTTCTCGTGCCCAGTCGTATAAGTCTTCTAAGCTTCTTGATCATCAAGCCACGAAGGAACAGTACTACCGAAGAAGATACGGTGGAACAATGTGAGCCCGAACGCTAGAGAGGAAGGGGAGGTGACCAGAAATCCTACTCGTCACAAAGCAGATGGTGGCTTGTAGATCGCTGATTTATTGGCTCCCACGCGGTGGAGTGGGACGCTGTATCGAGCGCATGGGCGATCATCAACGGCGGGGAAGTTGCCGAGCATTACAAGCAGAGCTTCGATTTGCTTATCAAGGGTAGATCGGTTCGTTCGCCCCTTGGCAGATGATGCATTCATAACGATATGCCCCCCCCCCCCCACGGCCAGGAGTGGGGAGAGCTCTGTGTCGCATCTTGTGCTTCCCTCAAAGCTCATCTTTTTTTTGTGAGACTCCATACCGTTACAATTCGTCCAGACTTGATCTGTGACATACAGGAATAAGGTTCGTCTGCTTGGCCATGGCAAGAGACTGGGCGTTGCTTGGTTGAGCTTGGCTCTGTCTCGAGCCAGTCTGCAGCCCATTTACTGACAACGTTGTGATACAGGCATGATGTCGGACGGTAAACGCGACTTGTCGCTGGAGTACAACGAAGACCGGCGCGACGATGCACGACTTCCAGCGACTGGCGAGACGCTACAAAAGATGAGTGTTGGTCGGTACCTGGCTACCCGATTCAGCACGCTGAAACCGCCTATGGACAAAGTGGAGAATCCAATCACAGTATTGAGGTTACTCAACACGAAACAGTGGCTGAACTTCCTCGTCGCGTTCATTGCTTGGACATGGGATGCTTTTGGTGAGTTGTGATACACTATTGGATGCATTGACAAGGATATTTACTGACTGTTGCACAGTAAGTACTGGCTCTTGCACACATACTTCTCACTGGCAAGATATCAATGCCTAAGTCGAACGTCGCATAGGACTTCTTCACTGTCTCCTTGACGGTCACAGATCTGGCAGAGACATTTGATAAATCTAAGACCGATATTACATGGGGCATTACACTTGTGCTCATGTTCCGTTCGGTCGGCGCAATCGCGTTCGGAATAGCCGCCGATCGATACGGACGAAAATGGCCATTCGTAGTTAACAACATCTTGTTTATCGTCCTGGAGCTCGGCACCGGCTTCTGCAACACGTACAAAGAATTCCTCGCAGTACGTGCACTCTTCGGTATCGCCATGGGCGGGTTGTACGGCAACGCTGCAGCGACAGCTCTCGAAGACTGCCCAGAGAGGGCAAGAGGAATCGTGTCGGGAATGTTACAGCAAGGCTATGCCTTCGGATACCTGCTCGCAACTGTCTTTGCACGTGCTCTTGTCAACACGACTCCGCATGGTACGAGATCTTGGCAAGACACCATTCTGCTGTTCTCAGAATACTAAAACTTTCACAGAATGGAGACCTTTATTCTGGTTCGGGGCTGGTCCACCAGTGCTGATCATCGCATTCCGTTTGTGTCTGCCTGAGACTGATGCTTATATTGAGCGCCAGCGTGTTCGTGCCGCCGGAGACAATGTTGGGAAGACTTTTATCAATGAGGGCAAGGTTGCTCTCAAGCGACATTGGCTACTCTTGATCTACCTTGTCTTGCTCATGGCTGGCATGAACTTCATGTAAGACGTTCCACATCCTCGATGGGAGATACCTGCTAACCAATGAAAGGTCCCACGGAAGCCAGGACCTGTACCCAACGATGTTGACTAACCAGTACGGCTTCTCGGCCAACGCTGTCACCGTAACACAAGTTGTCGCGAACCTTGGCGCGATGACAGGAGGTACTGTCATTGGATATCTTTCGCAAATGTTCGGGCGTCGCTTCAGCATCATCTTCGCCAGTATCGTCGGCGGTGCATTGATCTATCCTTATGGCTTCATTGGCAGCGAACGCGTCATTGCGCCGGCATTCTTTGAGCAAGCTATGGTCCAAGGGGTACGTGCCACATGTGTCAACCATGCTTACGATCCATATGCTAATAATGACGCAAGTACGTTCGTATCTACGCTCCCGCTGGGGTCCCATCTTCAGCAAGAACAATATGAGCATCTTACTAAAGAGCAGAATTCGCTGACCAAATATAGAGCATGGGGTGTCATTCCCATCCATCTCATGGAACTGAGTCCCGGCAGCTTCAGGACTTTCGTGGTTGGAACATCATATCAGCTCGGAAACCTGGTTTCATCCGCAAGCTCTACAATCGA
The DNA here is from genome assembly GCA_023634325.1 of Cladosporium cucumerinum. Classification (NCBI taxonomy): domain Eukaryota; kingdom Fungi; phylum Ascomycota; class Dothideomycetes; order Cladosporiales; family Cladosporiaceae; genus Cladosporium; species Cladosporium cucumerinum. Next base: position 1,542,544 of record JALDQA010000003.1, read on the forward strand.
ATCACGGATCGGTGAACGCTTCCCTCTCCCGTCAGTTGAGAAAGACGGCCGGACCATCGAACGCTACGAATATGGAACTGTCATCGCCATTTTCATGGGATGCACATTTGCCTATGTGATCCTTTTGACTTTCCTTGGACCGGAATACAAAGGAAGATCTATGTCGGCTGGTGAGTGCGTATCTTGGAACTGAGAAGGAAGCCCGCTGACAGAATATGTTTAGCCAAAGATGCGGATCTTCAAGAGGCTGCTGGACCGGAGGCTATTGACAACGCCACGCACGTTGTTCATGATGCGAGTGGTATTCACCGCGGTGATCCTCGTGATGAGAAGGTCTGAACGACGGAAGGGGACATGTCACAGAGCAAGTACACCGAGAATGTAGTGCCAGTAGCATCAACAAAATAAGTTCACCTTTTTAATGAATTAGATCAGTCCTAAAGTCTTCGGACGCTCGACGGCTAGTCAAAAAGAAAGAAATAAAAACATACAACAGGCGGGATTCCCAGATGGTCACCCACTCTAGTACTAGTCGCCCGGTTCAGTGCTTATGTATGGCAGAGCGGACGGGATGCCCAGTTTTCACTGACCTATGGTCGTATGTGCAAGCCATTGCGTATCTTCACAATATACTATCTAGCTATTTACTGCATTCGAAAATACTTTGAAGCCGTCGTCAGGTGCGATGCACTAGGAGGTAACACCCATCTGTAGCCGTAAATTGTACGAAAGAAGCAAAGTGGTTTGGATACTATACCCCTTGTCTTCTTCATTCTTCAAAACTCTCTGCTGCTTGATGTAGAAGCATTCGAAAACATGTTTCGGTGTCGCAAGCGATTGTTTGTCTCCGCGTGCGTGTTCTTCAATGGTAAGCGAGAGACGTCATTGTCTGTCGTATATCGTATTCGCGCATCTCTCGCATTCGGAAACGAACGCCCGCCTGTACTGCCACCAAGACACGTGCGCATCGGACTTGCCCTTGGCGCTGGGCAAAACCAAAGAACTCCCTTCTTCAAAACATTATATTTTGCAGCTCATCATGTCGGCAACATCGGATCTTGTTGCAAGTGATGTCCCTAGATTTTTCAGCTTAGACTGCCAGAGTTGTGGCAACATCAAGCATCGTTATATACCACGGACAGCAGTGTGACGGATCGTTCCTTATCCGCGCACCAATCTAGAGTCTTGGGCCATCTTGTGATGACCTCTAGGGACTTGGCTGCCCTCGTTTACACGACTAAGAAGACTACAGCAGGCCGTGTTCCAACGGTCCCTATAATAGCACAGAATTTTATGCATAGGGAAGTATGCTGTAGCTGATACTACCTCCCATCATTTCCTTTAACTTTCTAGCCTCACCCACTTCGCTTTCACTTCCTCCCACAGTATGAACAACCCCGAAGAATCATTCCAACCATCGTACAGCTCCTGCGATGATGTCACTTCAGCTTGTCCAATCGAGGCCACGCTGTATGGCTATCGGCCGACTCTAGGTGCAACGGCTCTGTTTGTCGCAATATTCGCTTTGAACTTAGTCATCACACTGGCATTCATGGTTCGTTCCCGTCTCTGGTCATTCCAAGCATGGCTGTCCGTCGGCTTGATCTTTGAGATCATCGGCTATGCTGGCCGTCTGATGATGTATCAAGATCCCTGGAAGTGAGTCGCCCGTACTTTGTTCATATCTGGCCGATGTTGACCTACGGTACACCAGCTCCACCACAATGTCGACGCAGCTGGCCTGCCTGTTCATTGGCCCCTCTTTCGTCTCCGCTGCGATCTCAGTGGTTTTCAAGCACATTATCCTCTATTGCGGCCAGCAGCACTCGAAGCTGAAGGCGAAGTGGTACCCTTACGTCTTCATCGGCGCCGACTTTGCGTGCATCCTCGTCCAGGTAGCTGGCGGCGCCATCTCCAGTCTTGCCACTACTGGCGACGGTAGCAACATGGCACTCTTAGATGCTGGCAGCGGCCTTCTTATCGCTGGTGTAGCAGCGCAAGTTGTCAACATGGTCGGATGCGGGATCATCATCCTGTATTTTATCTACAGTTATCGTCGCTTTACCAAAGGACCCAGCAAGCAGGAGCAAACCAATACATCCCAGTATACCGTGGACAAGACGAACCCGAAACTGAGGCGTAATTTCAATGCTTTCTGCTGGGCGTTGTTTGTGGCTTACGTCGCTGTCCTGATCAGATGCATTTATCGGTCAGTGTTACCAAATAGAGAATATGTGCTCCCAAGACCTGATCCCTGACATTGGTGCAGTATCCCGGAGATGGCCATGGGATGGGGTAGTACTCTGATGCAGAATGAGACCAGTTTTCTGATCCTTGATGGCGCGTACGTATCTCTGGCTTTTTTCATTCTGGATCCAAACTCTCGGAACTAACACACATAGAATGATCGCAATCTCTGTGAGCCTCCTCACAATCGCCTACCCTGGCCTCTGGTTTCCTCCCATGCGTAGGAACAAGAAGCAAGCTCCGCGTGCAACGCAAGAAGCCGGCATCATGCAATGCTGAGGGTGTGTCGCATCCAGGCGTCTCTGCGGATGTCCGTGGGCTCAAGCCTTCAGTGCTGTTGGTAGTCTCGTAGCACCGATGGCGCCTTGTCTCGCAGCAGTCTCGCAACACGTGTGAATCTTGGCCAGGTCATTACTACGAAGTGCGCACGTGTCAATGGATAGATTCCGTTTGTTCTTGCATTAAGTGGTGACCGATCCGGTATGTACTCGGGCGCGGAAGATCTGAACCGTGTACATGAAATTTCCCGTCCTCATCGACAAGCGCCCAGAATGTGCTAGGTCCTGTCCACGATATTCTCCGAGTCCAGTCGACCTCGTCACCTCGTCGCTCTTCTTACAATTCGAATGCGCTTAGTTCTTCATACCCTGGGAGACGCCCGGGTTACGGTCATCTACCACGACCTGCACGACCTCGCCATTGTGTGGTGTCGTCGGGGCGGACTGCACAATCTGCCACTTCTGAGGGCTCTCATCTCTGTCGCTGGTCGGTGTATCTGACGCATTTCTCGCTTCGCGGCGTCGACGGCGGAAGTCGTCGAGGAACCTGAAGATCGCAAGTGCGATGCCGAATGCCAGAACGGCGCAAGCGACGCTGAAGGCACGGCGATACTTGGGCTTGTCGTCTTCGCGGAAGATCTGTGCGCCGTAGATTCCTGCGATGTTGGCGCCCATAATGACAAGTGCCATGGCGAGCGCGCGCTCCTCAGAATCGTCGCAGGTAAGCGACATCCACGAGATGTTGAGTGGGTGTGAGAAGGTACCGAAAATTTGGGTCCAGACCACGCCGAAATAGCTGACGTTCCGGCGACCAAGCTCCGTGAAGCCACGATTGAAGATATATCCTAGCAGGTGCATGCTCAGACCAGCGATCACTGTTTCACCTCTGCGGGAGCTGCAATTGGTCAGTCTGAGTCTTTATGGGCTTATACTATTGGAGACGGTGCTCTTACTAGTGATCGGACACCCAACTGAAGCCGAATGACACCGGAATTTGGAGGAACAGACCAACTGACGCGAGAGCGTTGGACTGCAGAGCTTGGAAGCCGAAACCCCTTACTATGGAGGGAGCGTATGTGTCAAAGGCGCGTTGAGGGCCATTGTTGCAAAGAGTGATTAGGAAGTGGATCCACATTCTCCACCCAGTGAACTATGTCATCGTTAGTGATGAAGCACGAGAACAAGAGGTTGGAGGCCAACTCACAAGCTTCTTGAAAGCAGCTAGACCGATACTCTTCTTCTTCCTTCCCTTCATTGGATCATCCAGCAGAATGCGAGAGTTGAGTATGTGCAGCTCTCTGTCGGTGAAAATCTTGACCTTTGGCAAGAACGTGCTGTGTGGTCTCTTGAACGAGTCCGGAAGGAAGAAGCCAAGAATAAATCCACTGAAACAGGTGAACCCACCCATGAGCACAAACAGCCAGAACCAACCGGCGCGTCCGGCAACGCCTCTCATGTGGAGGATACCGAAGGCAAGGAGTTTTGCAGACGCCTGGCCAAATTGGTTGCCAAAGTAGAAGATCATCACACGCTTAGCAGTTTCCTTCTTGGTGTACCATGTTGAAAGAGTCCAGAGACCGCCGGGAATGAAACCTGATTCAGTGACACCCAAGAGGAAGCGCGTAGCGATGAAGGAGGCATAGTTTGTCTGGAAGGCTTGGAAGGTTGACACGGTGCCGCTGTCGAACTGTTAGTCGATGTATATTGAAGAGCAGTTTCGACCATCATGGCAATAATGAAGTCATCTCATTGGCACCTGCAGCGCCGATTGATTCTGGGTGATACGTACTACCACACGTTAGCACACGATCACACCATCGATACACCAAGACGTACCAAGAGGAACAGTTGCAGTGTGAGCCATTTGCCGGGACCCACACGGTAAAGGATCATGTTTGACGGAATCTCGAACAAAACGATACCGAGGGACAACATCTGCTGTCCGACGTTGAACTGATCCTGGCTGATACCTATATCTTCCATGAAGTTGTCTGTGATAGCATTGGCCATGTTGCCACGGTCGAGCTCTGCGTCATTTCATCAGTCGTTGTATCGTTGTTATGAGAGCTCACGGAGTCATACGCAGGCAGAAGAAACCCAAGGTCAACAAGGGCATGATCAAGAGATCGAGCCTAGGCGTCTTGTCAGGACCAGCTCACTCAAGTATCCAGAAGCATACTTCATACTTGCGCTTCGCTTTCTTCTCCTCCTCGACCGTCCAGTCTCGTTCGATGGTAATAACCACCTCATCTTCGGCTGGTGGCGGATATCCTTCGTGAGTTTCCGGGGGTGGTAGATCTACTCGACCCATGGCTGCGGTATCGAATGTAGAACGAACGTTATGTGAAGGCTACTGAGATCCGGCTGTGGAAGAGCAGCGCGCAACATGTGCTTATACAGTCTTCACGAACCAGCCCTCGTTCCCACCATCATGATGCCGTGGGTAACTCAAACTTTCAGTCCTGGTCTGGCCCAGAGCAGAAGGCGTGAGGCGTTGCTTGGGATGCTTCCTGGGCAACATCATTCCAGTGAGATTATTTGCTCAAGAAGATAAGTTGCTCGGCGTGCGAGGCCCAAGGTCAGCCAGAGTCAAATTGTCATGGCAGTGGCACGCGAAGTCAGAGAGTAATTGGCCCATTGCAACGCAAAAGCATTGAGCGTGGCAGAGCCTTCGGTTGACATGGGCTTAGCTGGCGAAGGTGAAATACTTGGCAGAATCACGCGATGCCTCGTACACTTGGCGTGGCACCATTGCAGCGTCCGACTTCGCGATATATCACCACCTTCACAGGCCTAGTTCAATCTATTGCTTCTCCGCGCGTATTTGTGGTAGAAGGCATGTTAACACAAATATTTGTGAAGGTGTGCTCAAAACGGTGCTGCAGAGATCGCCGGGCAGTGCTCGATTGCATCAGAATGGGCTTGTAAGACGTTTTTCTTGCCTGCGATACATGCCCTCGGCGCGTTCGTAAGGACCCTTTCGCTGTGGATATTACCATTGAAGATCTGGAAACGTCGGGTCCTTGTTTTGCAACTGTTCTGTCCGCATAGCGTGGTGTCGGTTTGCACCTAGCAAGAAATCGTTCTTCTTGGAAGTTGAATATCACGCTTGACGAGGTCCACCCCATATGGCTGTCTCCGACCAACGACTCTCAGCGTAGATGGGCCTGGACTCGAACATGGCAGTATACTTCCCAGCCTCGCCAGCGAACTGTACCATTGTGACCATCATGTCGGCATCTGCTCCGCCACGCTCTGGGGTTCACCGTAACACGATGCACGCGACTGTGCACATGAACCACATCTCCCGATCTCGCCTTTTCAAGCGCTCAGCCTGTGCGCGAACGTACGAGGCGCATGATGAAGATTGACAGGCACTCTCGCATTCTGTCTTACAATGAACACCTGGTGCTTCAGCGACAGGAGGATTCGAAAAGAGGACTAACTTTGTTTGCCGGTTCCTGCCGAACACCACTCAGCACAGCTGTTACGCTCAAGTTTGTGTACGGACTCTCGGTGGCAAGCAAGGCTACTTAGTCTCTCTACAATCATCAATACTGGCACACTTGCTTATGATCTTGATAGGCAGGATATATAATCTCTTAGTAGTCAGCATACCTGAAAATCATTATACTGCCTGTGGTATCAGCACGTCCGAATAGCTTCTATGCTACAGCTGCCCACAAGCTCGAGCGCAAGAATTGTGCAGTGGGGTTTGGTGTCGAATGTCTACATATATGTAGATGGTTCTCGCATAAGTTTGTGGAAGCACAATCGCCAGCTACAGCTTTACAGTATTTCCTATGCACTAACACCACATGATCCAGTTCAATCGATAAGAATTTTAGCCATTGGGATCCTTTTGACAGCTTATGTCATTCTCAGAAGCTAATATGCCCCCGCGCTCGACGTTGCTGACTAAATGGCCTTTACTTGCCATGGAGAAGCCGTACACGGACTTTTGCTTGATGTTATTCCATACAATTGGAAAAGCTCTCCACTCGAGAAACAATCTAAGGGCATGCTTCTCCATCAGACTCCTTCAACCACCTGGTCCGCAAGGATGCCAAACCAAGGTTGGCACTTGCTTAGCGAGCTCGACATTTTTGCGCTGTCGATGCATCGATAGTAAGATCTGATCACATTTTTGTGCCAGGTGGGTTTGACGTGACTTGCTGCAGTTGTAGGTTGTTGCGATCGAGGCTTGGAAAAGAAATCGGTTGCATATCACACAAGCTGTACGTGCTAGCCGGATGTAGCAGCTGTCACCTTGGCGCGTGTTGTGGTATCCAACGCTTTCCCCGTCCATTAGTATCCTTACCAACCCTGGATCCCCGACCAATCTTATCTATCTAACGGTATAGTGATATGTCGCTCAAAATGGTCTCACACGAGCCAAGTCAGACGAAAGTTCCAGGATCGTACCATGACATACCACCCTCGCAACGACCCCACTACCGGCCGACGAACGATGGTCAATGGCACAATCCAGCAGCTCAAAGTCCACAACCATGGCCATATAGAAGATGGCAAGCACCACGGCGTGAATGTGAACCTTGCAGGAGTCCTGACAGAATCCAGAAGCACTCCTCAATCCTCTCACACATCTCGCACTCAGCTCTCCTCAAATCAAAGACCACCCTCGAATCCAGTAGCCATGCACTCCCAGCGTATCATCGCGTTTTTGGTAGTATCTGCTGACGCAGCTCCAGTGGGCCGCGCTGGTCCTAGCAAGGTATGGAGCATCTTGCACTTCACTCCAAACACATGAACTAACGCACAGAGCTCGGCGTAATCAATCAAGGTAGCAATCAAGGCATAGTGACCTCTCACCCTTGCAATTAAGACACTTCAATCCTCCACAACTAAGGCTATACCTCGAGCCTTACAAGCCTTGAAAGAGAAGTAAATATTTTCAAGTAACGTTATACATATCATAGATTTCTCCGTATCCGAAGCGCGTACCGTACTCGGCCCGAGTTTACTACGCTTTTTAGCACTAGGGTTAGAGTAAATTTACCTCTTTTAGATATCGATCTTAGACTTAGTAAGTAATTATACTCAACTAAGTAAGTATAAGGTTATAGTATATGATAATAATAAGATTATATATCTCCAAAGCGATAATAACCCTATAGATTAAGAAATTCTATAATTAACTTTGCTTATACGAGAACTCTAAGAACTCCGTAAAAACACCTTTTTTTTCTCTCTATACTATCATTTTAGTAATACTAGCTATAATAAATTAATCACTCAAGGTATCAAATTTAGTTAAGGCAATTAAGGCAAGGGAGGCTAATGTCCTTGCCTTGATTGATTACGCCGACCTCTGCTAACGCAATTGACAGACAATGGAGCTGGAGAAGCGTGGCAGCAGCTACGCTGATGGCGGACTTATCGGTAGCATCATGGAGTCCGACAACACCCCTGTCGAGAGGCGTGGTAGCGACGACGACGACGGTCTTATCAGTGATATCCTGGAGTCCGACAACAACCCCATCGAAAAGCGAGGTGACAGCTACGGAGGCTTTATCGGCAGTGTTCTGGACTCTGGCGCTCCCACTGCTGAGACCGAGACATAGTTCGCCATGTCTTCGACTTGGAGGACAAATATGCGAGCGAACACGGGGGTTCTGCTCCTACTCCAAGTCGAGGGGAGGACTAGGGTTTGGCGTCTAGTGCAGATGGGCTGGGGTTTGTGGCGTTGATATTGGGACGCGTTATGAGCAAGGAGACGGCTGCTGATGATGTATGTCTATGCAACCATGCACTAACGAGAGACCTGTTGTAAATGTCAAACAGATATTCCATTGATTCCTACCTTTTAGCCCCAAAAAGGGCTTATGCTCTGGCTTGAAATGATGAGCTGACTGACCGTTACTTCGATTGAACAACCTGACTCCTCGTGCGTCTCTCACTCAGAAACCAGGTATTTAGCATGTTTTTGGAAGCTTTTGTACGCGGTAGACCAGAGGATGAATTGTCTGAACGGGAAATAATAATTGCATGACATACTTTAAAACAGAGGGCAAGCGAACGAAGACTTAGAAGTGAACCTCTAACACACTTCTACTCAAGCCACCTAGAGTATCTCTCCTCCAAATATCTCAAAGTGGCACTTCTTCTAGACCTGTGTGATCGAGCCGGTGCGCACAGCATCCTTAGCAGCCTCCTTTGCAGCTTCAGCGACCAGGTCGTTAGTGCTATCAGACTGATCAAGGGGGTCGACGATGGTGTTGGCGAACTGTCTGGCGGGAATCTTCTTAGCGAATAGGATATCAAGCTCGTGGTATGTCCTGTTCCAGGTCTCTGGGAGACGGAAGTAAGCCCAGACGAACATGCCGAAGCAGGTACCGCCCCAGACGAATCCAGTGTAACCCTTGAGGTTCCAGGCTTGCGGGTTCATCATGAATTGCTGCAGTGTGCCGCCGATGAGGCCGGTGATGTTGGAGCTATCACGAGCAAGGCAGATGGTCTTCTGTCTCAGTCTGGTGGATCCCTGGATTTGAAGTCAGTAAAAGGTTTCGGTGACGGGTGGTTTGAAAGTTTCAGGTATGACTTACCATTTCGGCAGGAAGAGCCCAGCCTAGCTGCCCGGCAGAGAGTTGGAACATGAACGTCCAAACAAGCGTAAGAATAGCTTGAGTCATAGCGATGTTCTGCTTGTGAGTCCAGACGTTGAGGATACCGATGAGCATCAAGACAGTGCACATGCCACCCATGCCCCAGATGTAAATTGTGCGACGGCCGAAGTAAGGCATGAGAGCGAACCAGTTGACCAGGCATCCAACAAAGGCAAGGGCAGTTCCACCGAGAGCAAGCGAGTAGGTAGCGCTGGTGCCAAGGCCAACCTGGGAGAAGAAGTAGGAGCTGTTGTATGCGAAGCAGATACCACAGAGAATCTGACCGGCGAAGCAAAGGCAAGCAATCTCAGTGCGGCGAAGCTCGACGCCTTTGAAACAGTCCAAGTAGGAGGTGCCGATGGAAAGTTGCTTCTCAAGGTTATCGGTGTAGATGATGGTGGCGAGGGTGTCCTTGACGTCAACGTGAGTGGCCTTCTTAGACTTGAGACGGTTGAGGGAAGCCTCGGCGTCTTCCATGCGGTTCATGCGGACGAGGTACCAGGGAGACTCGGGAGAGTAGTAGATGAGCGGGATGAGGAAGCAGGGCCAGACCCACTGCAGAGCGAAGGGAATCTTGTAACCCCACTGATCCTCACGAGTAGAAAGCCCCTTGAGTACACCAGCGCTGATGAGTTGACCCAGAATGAAGCACATGTTCGTGAAGCTTGTCATGTAAGTGCGAAGGCAGGTGGGAAGAACCTCAGATGCGTAGGCAGGCGCAGTGGTCGCGAGAATACCCCAAGGAAGACCGCAGCAGATCTCACCCACGACCAGAAACGGAAGGCTAGGTGCGAAGAAGACGATGAAGACAGCGAGAGTGAGGGCGATGAGGGCACCCATGACGGTCTTGCGAGAGCCATACTTGGAGACCAGAATACCAGCGAGGAGGCAGCCGACGATGGAACCAGCTCCGCCACCCTGAGAAAGACCAGCCTGCCACTCTGCAGTCAACTGGTAGCCAGTGGGCGTCTCCGGAGTTTTGCCAACCCAATTGCCATACTTGATGAGGAACGAAGGGTAGGCGAAGAAGTTGCTAAGCAAGTTCGTGTCGTAGCCTTCCATGATGACGCACATCTGGAAGACAAGAGCCCAGAGAACAGCGGGCTTGTAGATCTTCAAGGCCTCTCGGATGGTGAGGTCGTGCTCGGCATTGGTGGCGTCGGCGATGGTCTGCTGGAGGGCCTTGCCGCCAGCGGTGACAGTGGAAGTGAGGCCATTGGACTCAACGTGGGTGATGGTGTAGTCTTTCTTCTCGTCCATGGGAGCCATCGTTGCTAGTGCAGAGCAGGGTGTTCAGCGCTGTGGGCTGTGAGTGGCGATGGAACTCGCTGGAGGAGTTGCTGTTGTCCTGGTATACTGAAGAGGATTGTTGTGCTGGTGGATGATAGTGCTTTCAGATGCGTCTCCCCCGCTGGATATATAGACCTCTCTCGCGAAGGCGAAGTTCGAGACATGGTCAACGACAACATGTTCACGAGAGCTAGAGGCAGCCCTATGCACTCGAGTGTTCCGCCGGCGCAGAGAGTTTTCCGCCAGCATAAAGCGCACGCTTGGCCTTGTGTATTCCCCAGCGTAGCCACATTGGGTCGGTGGCTTGGTGGGCTTGGGCCATCGCGAACAGAAGCACAGACGCATCTTCGGCGAGACGAGAATGCTACAGACAAAGTCAATGTGCAATCTCGCCTCTGTTCAGACTCCCACCCCTCGGATCTTGCCTCCCCATTCCCCATGGGGCGGCTTTCCTGGGGTTCTTGGGAAACTGACTGATTCCTCTCCACCTACCGAAGGTGAGGCGGGAATGTGGGCAATTTGGTTTCCCACGTGTTTCCTCCACTCAACCTTGCCGCTTCCATCACTGGTGACAACAGATACTTTCTCGTCATGCTGTATACAAGCTTCACTAACATCGGACCTTCCATACCAACGGCGCTATTGCAGTGCCGTTTCCCGTTGAATGGCGCCGTGAAGATGAGTTGTTTTCCAAGTTCCGCAACGCCATACAATAAAAGTACTACAGCAGACGCCTTGGAAGTCAAGCCTCCAAGGAGACGACGGCGGACACGGTGGCCATGTGCCTTGGCACGCATGCCCAAGGGCGCCTGTATTGCGCTCCCATATTCGAGCATCGGCGAAACACACCCAATCCAGCTAGATGAGATCCCACCAACTCTAACATTCGGCCTTTCTCGCGGAATGCCCCAAGCATAGAACACGTCAAAGCCTTCTGGGCCGCTGCAACCGTGTGGAGCAGCGGAGGCCACGACGCTATCAAATTCAGCGGGATCGTCTCCGGTCAATCGAGCATGATGATCGGCCTGTAGGTATGTGGCGACTATGCGCAATACTTTGATTCGCGCAATGCTGTGACTATCAGGACCACTTTCATGCTCGGGCTACACACCTCGACGTGCGGCCAAGTCTGACCGTGCCTACCATCCACGCTGTCAGCATCGCCTCTTCAACAGTTCCGGGGGGAGCACAATGCTGCCAAGATCAGCTCGGCTGGTCCAGACTGTCTACCACGTGGTTCCGACAATGCGGATGTCCACACTAGTCGAAGGGTTCGACTTTACTACAGAGGGGGGCACGAACGGATGGAACCCCTGCTAGTTCCCGAGCTGACAGAGCCAGTAGCATATTCTGTTGCTTGAAGTTGAGTCGATTGAAAACTTGCTTGACTTACTGTGGTTCCATCCATTCGTGCCCGTGTTTGTATACCCAGATTGCCTGGACTGTGATCTTGCTTCTCCGCATATGAGGGTTCAATTGGATTCTTGTCTTCAGATATCAAGACGAGTACCGATCTGATTTGCTGTCTTCGCAGCGGGATCCAAATTCATGGCTTCCCTTTGACCGGATGACACGTTGGAAAATTTACGTGCGAAGTACACTGATCTATATCTCCAGATCTGTGCGGAGCGTGTAGGAGGTTTCTTAAAGAGCCCTCGTGGTCTGCGCATTTGGCTCGCTAGCCCCGCTTGTCCGAAGCTTGAGTCGCTCCTGACTTTGTCTTCAAGTGGAACATGGTGAATGGGACGCCGAATAACTCACGTGCATCAGGCAGGTACCAGGATAGAAGCCACTGTAGGTCCCCACCAGCGGAGTCGGCGGATCCGATCATCTATACCGGTTTGGCGAAGATGTAGTGATTGCGACCTACTACTGTGTGAAGTCACGTAACATCGAGTCGTTCTGAGAAGGAGATGGAATCATGACAAGGATAGTGGGCATTCGAATTCTAATCGTTTCGTCTCTAGTCTATTGCATGCATCCCGACCAGCAATTTGTTTTACTGTTGGCTCGAAGACATCTCGTGGTGTCTGCGGTTCGCCACGCGTGCGAACTCTCAAAGCTCCTCCCTCACCAGGCTCTTCCGGGTCTTGTCCTTTCCATCGACGCTGCGCAGTCTGAAGACCTTAGCAGCGTGGCGTGGCACATGAGCTTGGACTTGTCCACGGGCCTTAACCTCTCCGGTCTTCTCGCCAAACAGACGCGGGTCCTCATTCGCAAGACCCTGTGCGTACGGAATCTCCGTCGCGTTGTACGAGCCGTCAAAGCTACCAGGCGCCTGCTCGAGAACAGACTTCGCAGCGGCCTCCGACATACGGTGTCCCCACAGATCGTGGACAGCCCAAGTCTGCTCGACCTGAGGCGCGCTTCCGCCCGGTCCGTCCATGACGAAGATATCGGCCAAGGAAGCAGACATGTCAAGGTCTTCGTTGGCGGCGTTGAAGAAGATAACAACTTGGTCGCCGTTTGCGAGCGGACCGCTCCAGACATGTGCTTCGCCGATGCCGAACTCGTCTTTGGAAACGCTGGTGTTGCTCGTCACGCGCTGGATGGCTTTTCCGCGAGGGTCTTGGCTGATGGCGATGATGGCAGGGTTGTTGATGATGGAGAGCGTCTCGGGGCTCATTTTGCGGAGGTCGTTGCCGAGGAGGAGTGGAGACTTCAATGCTGCCCACATGGAGAAGTGTGCTTTGTACTAGATAAACTGTTAGTATGGTGGTGTTTGAGTGTTCGCGGGTCGTGCCTTGCTTACCTCCTCGTCGGTCATGCCACCAAGGCCCACCTCGAGCATATCCAGGTCGTTCCAGCCACCCGGCAGGCCACGATCGATGTACGGCGCGACCTTGTTAACGATAGCGAGAACAGAGCAGTGTGTACCTGGGGCGACACAGTGAGGGTCTGTGGGATCTCCGCACCCGCAAAGATCATCTGGTCTGGCGAAGGAGTCGTAGATGTCGCCCGAGATGCGCCATGAATTGGCGATCGACGGTCCCCACTGGTCCAGTCAGCATATACCAAGTAGGTGGGAGGTCGACAAGAGCAACTTACTGTGTGTACATAATCCTCTCCCCAGCTGCAAAGGCTGTAGAGGATAGACCTCCCAGTTGCCTTGAGGGCCTTGGCCATCTCGTTGAAGCGGTTGAAGGAGACGATGGGTGTGCCGAAACGGCCCATGTGGTAGCAGTTGTCGTACTTGAGATAGTCGACACCCCAGGAAGCAAAGCTCTTCGCATCCTGTGTCTCATAATCAAGCGATCCCGCGTATCGCGCACAGGTGAGTTCGCCAGCACTCGAGTACATGCCGAACAACAGATCCTTGTCGTGCAGTCTGTCCGATACAGCGAGCATGCCGTTCGGGAACTTGGCCTCGTCGACTATGAGGTAACCGTCATCCCCACGTCCACGAGACCAGCAGTCGTCGAGGACAACGTAGTTGTAGCCGAGATCCCGGAGACCGTAGTCGATCAACAGTTGTGAAGTCTCGAGGAGCAAATCCTCGGAAACATCACAGGCAAATGTGTTCCAGTTGTTCTGTTGTGACGGAGTCAGCTTGATGCAATCAGTTTGATTCAGAAGGCAATGCATACCCATCCCATCTGAGGTGTCTTCGCCAAGCCGTTGTTAACGGCGGCGGCCTTGAGCGCAAAAAGAGCGATCGGGGCGACGTAAGGAAGCGCCATGTTGTGAGGATGTTGTGTATGAGAGGTAAACAGAGGAAGCTCACTGTATGACCGAGGTGCTTTGAACGATGTGGCTTGCTTCAGGTGAGAGCTTCATGATATAGCTTGCTCGTGGTATGTTCCATGAGATGAGGCGGGATTCGGCGGCTTTGGTGGCGGGAATCGGCGTCTTTGGCGGAAAACCAAGCTGATGGTATTCCGCCAACTGGCAAAACGCTGGTTTGGTGCTGCCAAAGTATGCAAGTACTAACTACTGTAGCTGAAGATTTGGGTATTAGTAGAAGTGCGGCATCAGAGCTATTTTTGAAGCAAGCCAATATTCCCTGCGCCCTCTCCTCTCCACACTGCCTCCGAACAATTCTGCTGCCAGTCGCACAGCTACAGACAATACGTTTTTCGCTACCATGTCCAGTAGAGCTGGACTGGACTTCTCGTCCCTCGATGTTGTCAGCCCAACAATAGAGGCAGTCACTCTCAATGCCATTTCCGGAATTCTCGCGCAAGCATTCACAGCATACAAAGCGAAGGTAATTGGGACTTGCAGCTTGGGAAAGAAAGGAAGCAGCGCTGACCATCTTCATAGGATCTGTTTGCAGTGGACCTCGCGCAGATACTCCAATTCATGTTGTTCACTGCCATTGTTGCGGCGCCGAACTACGTCTTCCAGACAGTGCTGGAAAAGTGCTTTCCCACAAGGACTGTGCCCAAGTCACTTCTGGAACAAGCGCACGCCAAAGACAAGAAGAATGACGAGGAGTTGCTGCGCAAGCATGGTCAGTTGGATGTCCGCAACACGGTCATCAAATTCTTCCTGGATCAGTCATTGAGCGCGACCACGAACACGATGCTGTTCATTGTCGTGCTGGGGTTGATCAAAGGCCAAAGCATTGAGTATATCCGTGCGGCAATTTCGACTGTAAGCAATGCATGACGAAATGTAGTTGGTCGATACTGACTATATGACAGGAATTCTGGCCAATGTTGCTGGCGGGCTACAGATTCTGGCCCATTGTTTGCTTGCTGAATCTTGTCATGGTGCCGATGGAGTACCGACCGCTTGTTGGAAACAGTGCGGGACTCATATGGGGCATAATCATGAGTCTGTGGTAGTTGAGTAGTGTATTGAACAAGTAGAGCTTTGCTTTGCGAGACAAGTTTGCTTAAGCATAGCGGGATGATGAGCTACAGATGTGCCCTCGCAGACTTGATGCTTAGTAGTAGAATGATTCTAGTCGCCACGATTGTTGAGCGACTCACCCTTGCTGCCAACGAAGACTACAGGCGAAGGTCTGACGTACCATACCCGAAGGGAATGGTCGTCGGCATTCCTGAGCCGAGCCATGCGCGCTCCAAGCTCGTCAGTATACTTTCATATGTGCGGATTGTGATGAAAATGGATGTATATGATAATCATAGTCGCGGGGACGCCACGCGCGTGGAAAACGTGTCGAGGGAAGTGGGGGGGGGGGAGGGGAGGGGAGGGCAAGAAAGCTCACGCCACCACGGCCGTCTGGGCGGGGTTCCACAATAAGAAGATTGGAGGCGGGAAAGTCAAAGTAGCATCATAAGACGGGATGGAAAGCATGAATCGACTTGCCTGGGCGTTATGTCAGCGACTGCGCACCCCAGCCGCGGCGGAGAACTCTTCTTTGCTCCCTCTCAGTCCCGCCGACGGTGTTGCGCTGCGGTCATGATACAAGTGTCTAGCCATGCGTCCGCCCACTGCATGCGAGTTCTGTCGGTCAGTCAAGAACATTTCCGCCTCCGCCGATGCTCGTCCGTCCCTTGCTCTCACTGACATGCACGTGATGATGGTATAGTTCTCGGCGGAGAAGGTGCCAACGCATCCCGTCTGATAGCGCCATCTGTGCACTATGCCAGAAGCACAGTGTTCTATGCGTCGCGTCTGCTACAACTGCCAATGGCTCCAAGTCATCGCATGTTCGGGGCTCGAGCTTCGGTGTAGCGGCAAGGCCTGCACAATCTAATACGGCCTCCAACACCGTCTCGACTTCGCCGCATCTCGCAGAGACCTCGCCTCACGCGGTGTCTCTACCTCAACCTGCGTCGTATCAAGGAGGCCCGACAAGCCCTCATGCTACTGACTATGGCTCAACTAGCGAAGTTGTCCTCCCTCCACCAGCGGTATGCTTCCATCTGGCCACTCTGTACTTCGACTATGTCCACGATCAGCTTCACACACTGTTCCAGAAGCCATCCTTCATGATAGAGATGGTGATGAACAAGACTCCACCAGTCATCATGTTTGCTGTCATCGCCCTGTCAGCCAGGTCAGCATACACGAAGACTCTCGAAGTACCGTCATGCCATTCTAACCGCAATCCCAGATTCTCATCTCACGACTTCTTCGCCGGCGTGAGTCCTCGACTGAGAGGACAGTCCTATGCGAGGAAAAGCGCGAGCCTCTTCGATCCTAGCGACGTCTCTCTCCAGTCCATACAAGCATCCGTCTTACTAGGCGCCTGCCGGATCGTCGAAGGCGACGCGCCCGCCGAGTCTGTATACTACGGCATTGCTTGCCGCATGGCTCAACTACTTGACTTGCCTCATCGGATCTGTTTTTCGCGACTGGAACGAGAAATCAACATTAGGGGTACGTCTGGTCTGCCATATGCAATCTTCGAGCATCTCACCTCTTCTTAGCTGACACTATCAGTCTGGCACACCCTTTGCATGATAGATGAGTGGTCATCAACAGGCGCCCAAGTCCCGAAACAGATCTCGGTTCCCGCTGCGGACGTACCACTTCCCATGGAAGAGATGGCATTTTTACAATTACGGAATCACGACACGATCGACTCCATCGACACAGACGATTTCGCCGTGTCATCATCATCCTCGCTTCTGGCGCAGATGATTGTGCTGAATCGCATCCTGGCAGACATCAACCGACTCAACAAGAACGCTGTTGATGCAGGGGCCATGGCATTGACTCTAGGAGAGGTAGAGTCACTCTCTCGGCGGCTGGATGATTGGGAGATGCAGCTACCAGAGTTCATCCGCGACAATCCTTCCAACCTTGCGCACTACGCCGCCCAGGGAATTGGAAGAATATACGTTGCTGTGTATTTGGGCTTCTACCATTTTGGGCAATTGCTCTTCTATCAATACCTACACAGCTCTACAGAGGACTCTGACAGCGACTCTTCAACACACCACCTCGCTCAGAAGTGCAAAGACCACGCTGCAAAGCTCTGCAATATCACATACATGGCGCATCAGACACCTGGCTGCGACGTCTTGTACAACATGGTCGGCCACGTTCTTGTCATCGCCTCCACTGTACAAATCCACACGCTCCTTTTCTCGTCCGATGATGACGAGATCGCCGCCGCCAAACAGCGACTTGAGTACAATTTCGAGATTCTTATGAAGCTTCGCGGGCTGTGGCCCTCTCTCGATTATTGCATGATGCGTCTGCAAGCTTTCCACAAAGCATGCCGGAACTCGATGGAGACCTCCTTTAAGTTAGACCGCTGGATGCTGAAGTTCTTGTCGGAGTTTGCGAAGCCGGTGGTCGACAAGCCGACGGGAGGAGATCACTGGGTCATCAATGACATTGCGATCACGCCCATGTCGGACTTTGCTATCGACTCTATCTTTTAAATCGAGTCCGATGGCGCACACGCTGAATGTGGTCGATGTTCCGGCGTCGCATGAGTAACCGGCACCCGCTTGTCGCAATTGGTGACTCAGGTCATCGGTTCCATGCATGCATGTGGCGTTTCCGCTTGCAAGCGCTCAGTTATATCGTGACCAAGCCACCCACCCTGCGATCTCGTTTTCAGCTCTTGACTCTTTCCCCATCCAATCAGTTATGGCCATCAAGTTGTGCGCATGTTGTCGCAATCTGCCCTCTGAGTTATTCCAAGCCGATCATGACAAACAAAGAATTACTGGCGGACCGGAAATATATCTGCCTCCCCTATACGACTTGTACCGGCGTGCTGCTGAAGGATGCACACTCTGTAAGATATGGACAGCCGATTCAAATGTCCGTTACATTCTCGAGATTCACTTGCAATCTGCACTGTTGAGATCGGGGCGATCGTCGATTGCGCCGCATACGTCAGTAACTGCATATATTGGCGCCGATTCACATTTGTGGTTTATTTCGCTCGCATACCATCACCCTGGAGTGAGTTCGTGAATTGTTGATCGATTAAAAGACGCTTGCGATACTGATACTGACCGTCACAGATGGACCTGTTCTGCGCGACAACAATGCCGGCCATCTGGAGAACCCCTTGAGTCGCTCATGGCTGGATATTTGCCGCTCGCAACATCCTGAATGCAGCAAAGCCCTGGAGTCCATCGATGATGGGCCTTCCCGACCTCTCGACTTGCAGGCTTTCAATGATTCGAGAGATCTGAGGATTGTAGATTGCAAGGCATGAGTCAAGAACCACCCACCGCCAGAATTACCGAGATTTGTTTGCTTCAGCCACTGATGGGGAAAGAAGTCTTTCCTGCCCAAGATGACGAGAAAGGCAACACTTTCAGAGCATCTAACGCGCATCTCACACAGTAAGCTATCACGAACCTTTCGAGATGCAATATGCATCAGTCGTCGATTGAAAGAGTTTGAAAGAGCGCTATCTTTGGGTCGAATCCCTCTGTATTGTACATGACGATTCTGAAGACTGGAAGGCAGAGGATGCCAAAATGCCAGCTACATATGGCAGCGCGACGCTCACTATCACGGCGCTTGGCGCTGAGAATGACACTGATGGCTGCTACCTGGAGCCTGGAGTCGATGTATTTTTGGATGTCGACACTCAACCAGTCCGAGTGCGGTTTTTCCCAAAAGTCACCAGCCCATTGGCATAAGTTGTATGGTGACGACAAATACCAGCACGACGGGTACTTTCGACACGCAGCATACACTATGCCAATGGCATCATGCTCTGGATGCAAGACCTCCAAAGGGTCAAGCTTATTGCCATAAAGTCATCATAATCCGCCGGACAACTTTGCACCATGGCCTGTGGTGGAATCCATGTGTGAGAGCTATAGAGAAAATGGCACGCTCGCGTCTAGAGCTTCTCGGTTCAGTATCATCGAAGACTACACTAGCACGTTCATGGCAAAAGAAACGGACAAGCTGCCGGCTTTTTCGGGAGTGGCAGCACATTTCTCTATGATTATTCAAGGTGACGAATACTATGCTGGGCTATTCCGACGCCAACTTCCCGCAGCTCTACTTTGGCGGTCGCTGGAGACAGAGAGCAACCGAAGTGTGTACGAAGCTAGCTATTCTGTGCGCATGTATTTAGCAATTCAACCACGGCGTCCAATGCAATACAGAGGCCCCAGCTGATCTTGGGCTGCATTGGATTGTGCGATATCCTATGACAGTCAACGACTCTCCAACGGTGGAGAATCAAGGTCCGAATCGGGAGCGCCTCGTCGGCGAGAAGTTCTACAAGTGCTAGACGTTCAGACGCAGCAAAGCTCATCAGATCGATTTGGTCTAGTCGAGAAATCACCTCTTCGCGTCCTTGGTCGAACTATCGCAGTGCAAATTCGGTGAGCCCGCTGGGATCGGTCTTGTTCTGGCGAAGGCTGGAGACTTTTCACTACCGATGATGGAACTGCGGTCGGCGTTGTATATCCAGACATCATCAACGAGCTGCAATTTACGAAGACGCTGCTTTGTGTGGAAGTCAGAGACGAGCCGTTCTGGACCGAGACAACCATGCCAGACCCGATCTTCGGAGAACCACCGGGTAAGGAGCAAGTATGGGAGAAAATGGATCTCGTGATGGGGCTTGCGTTGTCACCTGTCACGGGTCACTATGGGCATTTTCCAGCGGAAAGGATGTGTACGCTGGTTGAAGAGAGACTCGTTTACTGATGCGGAGAAGACCGTATGGACGATTGTATTAGTATTACATTCATGCATTAACACTCAAGCTTCCCCGAATCGGCTCCCAGGGTCCCGTCGACTTAGCACCCTAAATGACCCACCGACTTAGCTCTGCTCGGAATCCGTCAACCGTGCCGAAGTACGAGTGTCCCATGAATCCCAAGTCATATTCGTGTGCACTAAGACTGCGAAACTATTGCTTCCACAAGCTCTCTACGCCTGGTCCCTCAAAGCGAAGCTCTGAGAAGCGGTCGACATTGTGCACCGTTTTAGTTTTGGTCACAAGCTTTATCTTCAGTTTACCACCAACATCGTTCGTACTAAACCGCGCCTGTTTTTGCAAGCTGGTCAATTTGCACTCGAAGACCCCTGTTCATGTCAGAGACCACAAGTCCGCATGGGTCGGGATTCTCACTGTCATCGTCTTTATCCAGATTGACTCGATCTTTCGCAGTGAAAGTCACCAACCCGAGGAAGCCACAGTCGATTTCTTTCTTTCTCAAGTCGTCGTATACAGCGACTCGGACGGTGGTCTCTTTCTGAACTTGTCTGTTTGAGAGATGTCAGTTGCGAAGTTCAGTAGTCAAATCGGCATACGCACACTTCGAAAGAGTCGTCCCAAGAAGGGCTCAGTGTTCCGTTTACCACCTTGGTCCGCAAAATTTTGTTGTTGACGTAGATCTCGGCGACACAGTTCGGGAGGGCTGTGAGCTTATTGTCAGCATCCCGGAGACAAAAGACACCATGGGCGACTCACGAGTATTCTTGCGTTTTCTTAATCCTGTGGCTTTTTTGACTAAAGGTCGGTCAGTCTCGCGTTATCTCATATCTCCAATCTACGACGTTTCAACATACTTTGTATCTGCAGTCGTGTGGAATCTGGCAGTGCTGGTACTTTTTGACTGGCCGCCTCAGTTGCCGCCGGGAGAGCAGGCTCAACGACACTTTCATATGAGTCAGTACTGCCGCCGCCCTGGGACTCCTTCGACTCGACAACAGGCCTTCGGTTCAGTGGCTTGCGCCTAATGGGCAACTGCGGTAGTGGAGTTTCCACCCGACTCAATGGCGATTGCGCAGGCGACGGCACGATGTTCACAGAAGCATCGGATCCACGGTGTAGACCATCGAAATAAGAGTGCGAGACAGACGACGCCTCAGATGCTGCGAGCTGTGCAGGACGGAGGAGGGTGTTTTGCTGTGTATTGTGGTCCACGTAAAACACTCTGCCTGCAGGATTGAGATACCTCTCCCAACCACGCGGTAATTTCCCTTGAGCATCTTCGAATTTGTTCCAATATACTTCGCTTCGGGGAGATACCGCAGGGCTGGACGATACATGCTGTGAAGGTGTCTCGCTATTCTGTCTCGAGTGTCCAGGCTTGTCTGTGGTGTTTTGCCAACTGTCCCAACGGTGAAGCTCTGCGCTGGTCGCGACTTGGGAGACAGCGCTACAGTGGTATTCGTCATCATTATCGACAGATGTGGTCGAAGAATGACTTTCTGCGGCTGTCGCTGCCTTGGGCGAGTTCCTATTGTCTGATGTGACAGAATCCAGATTGTTGGCAGTAACAACATGTTCGTCTTGCCCGACCTCTGGATCGTGCTGAAACTTTCCACTTGATGGGTAGCTCGGAAATCTCATTGGCATCACACTCGTGATAGTTGCTGCAATGGGCGTCATCGGCGTCTCAGCGCTGTTCGGAGCTCTGTCAACGTCGCCATGGCTGTGCTCGCTCTGCATAATGTACGCGTAGCCCGGATCAGGCTCCACCCAATCAATTCTGGCAATCATAGGCCGTGGCTTCTCGATGCCATCTGATATACTTGGCTCATCATTTCTCACGACCGGGCCGTTTGTTGCTGCATCTCCGGTCACGCTTTGCGACGACCCAATGCTGGTTTCTTGCAGCCATGTGTGAGAGATCGCGGTTTCGGAAGCCGGTCGGTCACTAGGGAGAGGCCTCAGAAGAGACTTGATGAAGGATATACAGACTAGCGTAACCCGCTCGGAGTGAAGGGCTGCCTCAGGGAATCCAGCTCGATTTTTGCAGTATTTATGCAGTGGAACTTGGTCGCTGAACACAAATTCCAGTGTCAACATCTGATACAACATGACACCGAGCGCCCACATGTCCACAGCCTGAGTATACGTATGCTCTTCCTGGTCGTCAACGAGATACGGGAACATTTCCGGTGCCATATAAGCATGGGTTCCGGTCATGGTCCGCAGAGCCGTCTCATTCTGTTGGACTCGCTTTGCGATGCCGAAATCCCCGATTCTTACGTCCCAGGTAGTGGGCGTACGGGACATCACAAAGACGTTCTGCGGCTTAAGGTCGCGATGAGCAAACCCCATGCTGTGCATCTCCGCGAGTCCACAGCATAGCTGCCTTGTGATATCTTTGGCCTGATATTCAGGGATTTTGCTGTGGAGGTGTTGCGACAGGTCGCCGAGCTCGAAGTAGTCCATGGCCAGGAATATCCAGTCGTCGCTCTCGTACCATCCGTGCATATATGCGAAGTACTGTGGAAACTGTCGGACTCTTGCCATGGCAGCGATCTCTTTCTTGTAGTCCCAAGATGCACTGTTCTTGAGCACCTGCTTTACTGCTCGGACACCTAAAATCGTACCGTTTCAGCACTGATACCGTCGAAGGACTAATTGTACGCACTTTGACTGTTCGCTTCTTCCTCGAGCCATACAGCGCCATAGCTGCCCCGCCCGAGTTCCTTGCTCTTGACCCATCTCTCGTTGCGCCATTTGTTCTGCCGGTCGTAGATACAGTGGGTTGTCGCGTAAAGGCCCACTGTCGTCTCTCGAAGTCGAGATACTTCGACGAGATCATCCATGACAGACAAAACCCGCCTGACTGGGCGCCCATGAAAGAGTCGTAATCTGTATAATGTACAACATGTAGACGTGCCGTCTTGATACACTAAAGTAACGTAACCGGGAGGCGTGGAGTATTGCCGATGGTCTTAGAGCACTGCGACTGTTTTCAGCCTCGTCAACATGTCGTCAGTTTGTCAGCTCTTGAGCCAAGAGTGCTCGCGTGGCGCATCCCATGCATGTCCGAACTGCCTCATCGGGTGTGGCCCCACCACGTTCAGCCTCAGCCTTGCGTTGGTCGTGGATGCTTCTGGTTTGGATGCTATAAATAAAGAAGAGGTGACTTCCTCCTGCCCGGAAAATTCCCAGTCCTATCACTGTATACCTAAATTGTCAACAATCGTGATGGAAGTAGCAGGACTCGTCTTCGGGGTGATCTCTACCATCGATGTGTGCATCAGGTGAGTGACCACGGCCACAAGAGAAAGTCGATGGCAGGCTAATACAACATATTCAAACAGAGCAGGCAAGGCATTCTACGCGTTTCAGAACGACTTCAAGGAGGCGAAAGACGAGATCAAAGACCAGATCGTGATAGCTGCTGCTCTATGGATCCGTATAGAGCCGCAGCTGTTGGTCCTGCGGCGTACTGCATCATCGTTGGGCGAAAGATTCTTGAGTTTACAGGAATATCTGCTGGCACGTCTGGAACCAAAACTCAGGCACTTGGTCACTCGATCTGAGAAGTTGTTGACGACATTTTCGCTCCGAACGTACGTTGTTGGTCGCCTTTCACGAGCAGAGATACGGCAATCTCGAGGCGAAGGGACTCGAAGATGACTGACTTTTTGACACAGGAGGTTCAGATATGCGTTATACTTGAAAAGCTTGTTTCAAAAAGCTGTACAGGAGCTCGAAAGTTGGTACAGGATATGGGACCCCTCTTGGTTCTTGATTGCGCGCCTTGCTCTGCCCGAAATCGACACAGCGATCCGCCAGCACAGATTGGAGAAGGATGATATTGCACCATTGAGAATCATGGGCGGCCTTCGAGATGCACATCGTGCCATTATGGATACGGATCGCCGACCTCTAGGGTTTCTGCCGGACAACGTAGCCTTCTATCTTCCCAGACAGGTGGAACTGTCGACGGCGACGGTCTGCGCGAGATCAGACAGTCACAATCTTGCCATTCTCGATTACGTAGAGTATCGACCCGGCACAAGTGAGGTGGACGTCTCCAATGACGTCCAAAGCCTTGCTCAGGTCATGTCAAACTTAGACCCAGTGACCTGCAACCTTCTGAGGTGTGAAGGCGTGAAGCGCGATACTGACGAAGCTGGACGGCTACGAGGCTTTTCTCTGGCGTTCCAAATGCCGCCTTCGCGGCCGTCTCTGTCGAATGAGGTTGTAACTTCTCGCAAGAACGAGGATCGAAGTACTATGGTTAGTCGTCATAAAAGTGGCTATGTGGTGATCTTTGCTGATGTCTGTCCAGATGGAAATTCGCTCCCTGCGAGGCTCACTACTTCGCCAAACGCCTGTGGTATCAATCAGCTTTCGTCTCGCTATCGCAAAAAGCATGGCGCGTGCTGTGGTATTCTTGCATAGTGCCTCCTTTGTTCACAAGAACATCCGGCCCGAAACGATCCTTACTACCGATTCCGGATCATCATATCTTGTTGGTTTCAAGAGATTTCGCGCCACTGCGAGTCACACGTACATGCTCGGGGACGCGCTGTGGCATGAGAATTTATACCGACACCCGACCAGACAGGGAGTGGCTCCTGAGGATATGTACACGATGTTACATGATGTCTACAGTCTGGGCGTCTGCCTCCTCGAAATTGGGCTTTGGTCGTCGTTCGTACAATACGCTATTGGTTCGCACGGCGAGACAACAATCTTGCCAGGTTTGCTCGAAATTGCTGCAGTGCCGGCAATGCGTGACGAGAGAAAACGAGCGTTTGAGCTGAAGAGTGTGCTGACAGAGCTGGCCACCTCGAGGCTCCCGGGTTGCATGGGTGACAAGTATGCTTCGCTGGTCACCTTATGCCTATCGTGCCTGGATAAATCCAGCAAGTTCATGAATGATGACTCTACATCGGACACTCTTGACGACGGAACAGACCTAGGCACGAGATACATCCAAAGGATCCTAAGCGAGGTTGAGGATATCTCTATGTGAAAGAAGTAGTCAATGATGTCAAAGAGGTTCGTTCGATGTTTTTGGCGCTGCAGGGTGTGGTTGTCATGGCCAGCGGGGATTGCGCCCGTTTCGTGGCATCCAGTGCGCCTGTCTCAGTACTCCGGCCTGGTTGTAGCCACATACCTTGTACTCGCACACTAATTAACAATTTGTTGCATGATTATTTTGCGGTAGTTGGGCAACATATGTAGTTGTTCCAAGTCCTTTGCCGAATGACACGGTGTTACTAGTTCGGCCAGATTGCGAGACGATTCGAAGACAGTGGTTAGAAAAAAAATTGTGACACATAACTTGGGCAGGATGATAATTTAATGATTCTGGTATTGTCGGAGCAGGCCGATGTCTTGGGAGATCACGTTGCATGATTGTAACACGCGGCATCTCTCAAAGGTGGCCTTTAGTTGCCCCGCTCAGTCCGAGGTCGCAGTCGCGGGTGACACGCAACAGGCAGGCTTCCACGACGCAATCATACACCTCAGATATCGATCTATTCCGTCGACTTATATGTACATATAGTATGTGGATAGGTACACCCCCTATCAAGTGACAAAGGCAGCTCATCATCAATTATACTAGCATACAACGACATCAATGTCGCAACTATCCGTCGAACTCTCCGCACCCAACGGCAGGACCTGGTCTCAGCCAACCGGGCTTTTCATCGACAACGAGTTCGTAGAGAGCAAGAAAGGCGAGAAACTTGTTACCATAGACCCTGCGTATGTGCTTCTTATAGTGAAAGATAGACCAAATCACCACGGCTGACTGAATACTATCACAGCACCGAAGAAGAGATCGCGACAGTGCACTGTGCCACTGCTGAGGATGTCGACAGAGCAGTACTTGCAGCTCACAGAGCCCTCAAAGATCCCTCATGGAAACGGCTACCCGCCACAGAGCGCGGCATGCTCATGACTAAGCTAGCGGACCTCATGGACCAGAACAAGGAGCTCCTTGCCACTATCGATGCTTGGGACAACGGTGCGCATCAGCTCGTGTAGATTGCCACATTTGATGGTTTTGGCTAACACAGGACCATATCACAGGCAAGACCTACTCTGAAGCATTGAATACTGATCTACCGGAGGCCATCCTGACCATCAGGTATTATGCTGGCTGGGCTGACAAGAATTACGGCCAAACCATTGAGACGACTCCCGAGAAATTTGCATACACGATCCGCCAGCCTATTGGGGTCATCGCTCAAATCATCCCATGGAATTATCCGTTATCTATGGCTACCTGGAAGCTCGGGCCTGCCCTTGCATGTGGAAACACGGTGGTTATCAAAGCCGCCGAAAGCACACCGCTGAGCATTCTCGTCCTCGGCCGACTTATCAAAGAGGCAGGTTTCCCTCCCGGAGTAGTGAACATTCTCAATGGCTACGGCAAAGATGCCGGTGCGGCTATGGTGCAGCACGAGCTTGTCAACAAAGTCGCCTTCACTGGATCATCGGGCACTGCATCTCAGATCATGAAGATGGCATCTGCCTCGCTCAAAAACATCACTCTCGAAACGGGTGGCAAGTCGCCTTTGCTCGTGTTCCCCGATGCGGACATGGAGCAAGCAGTCAAGTGGTCACACATGGGCATCATGAGTAACCAAGGTCAGATCTGCACGGCCACATCACGTCTGTTGGTTCACCAGGATGTCTACGACGAGTTCATTGAGAAGTTCATCAGCACTCTCAAGGCAACCAGCAAAGTTGGCAACCAATGGGATGACACAACTTATCAAGGCCCGCAAGTCTCACAAGCGCAATACGAGCGTATCCTCTCATATATTGACATTGGCAAATCTGAAGGCGCTATTGTTATGGCAGGTGGCGCAGCGGACAATGCCCGTATTTCGAAGGGCGACAAGGGCTTCTATGTTCAGCCCACAGTCTTCACCGGCGTCAAAGAAAGCATGAGGATTTACAGAGAAGAGATCTTTGGTGATTAAAGCTGCAGTCCATGGATAGATCAGAATTTCAAATGCTGACAAGTCGTGCCAGGTCCGGTAGTCGTCATTGCCAGCTTCGCAAGCGAGGAAGAAGCCATCGATGCGGCAAACAACACCACTTACGGTCTTGGCTCCGCGGTGTTCACCAACGACTTGAAGCGAGCTCATCGTGTGGCAGCAGAGATCGAAGCTGGTATGGTCTGGATCAATAGCACGCAAGATTGCGATCCCCGTATACCTTTCGGAGGTCAGTCACACTTTGTCGTGTCCACTCGTGTAGACCAAGGTTGCTAACATGTCCTAGGAGTCAAGCTCAGCGGTATTGGACGAGAGCTGGGACAGGCTGGACTAGAGGCTTACACGCAGACGAAGGCGGTGCATGTGAATATGGGTAACGAGTTGTAGTCTAATGAACATCCACATTCGTGCAATTTGAGCCGTTCGATCGATGTACGATGATGATGCAAGGTCGCAAAGTGTCAGCCAATACAGGATCGTGAGGTCATGTGCAAAACTCAACAACAGTAAAGGTTTATTAGATACTCTACAACTTCGCCAACATACCCTGGTGGTCTAAGAAAGTGACGTGGCTTCGTGAAATCTCTTTGACGGACCGGCACCTGGTAATGGTCAACTTGGATATATTCGTTTCGAGGAACGCAACTTACCCGGCCAAACCCATAGTCAGCTTAAATTCGTGCTGCAAAATCTTCAATGCAAGTTCGATCCCTTCCTGTCCGTTGTACTGTCGTCAAGCCATTAGCAATATCCTTCCAATGCTCTAAAAGGAAACTCACAGCCAAGCCCCATATTGGTATGCGTCCAACAAATACGTGCGATGCACCGAGCGCGATAGCTTTGAAAATGTCTGATCCTCTACGGATACCGCCGTCCATCGCAACGGGAAGTTTCGAGCCTGCGGCGGAGGCGCACTCGCGAAGTGCATCTAGAGTAGCCGGGACACCATCTAGCTGACGACCACCATGATTGGACACGACAACCCCATCAAGCCCATACTTGATTGCCAAAACAACATCATCAGCCGAGAGCACACCTTTGAGCCACAGTTGTAGCTTTGTTTGAGAGCGCAGCCATGGGATTGCTGAATCCCAATCGAGCGATGGATCTTTGCAGTCAAAGTCAGTGGTTGGAGTTCCCTGATGATTGGCCGTGAATGCACTGACCGAACTCATAGCTACGAGTCTCTTGCGTATGGTCGCTCAAATCTTGGTTGAGCTCAGCCTTCCCTTTGGACAACAAATTTGGCCACTCCATGCCATCGGGGAGATGGAAGTCGTTTCGGAATTCGTTCAGTCGTCGTCCAAGTAGAGGCACATCTACCGACAGAAAAATGGCGGAGTAGCCAGCGGCTTCGGCACGCTCAAGCATCTGCTTGGTTGTGTAGCGATCTCTGAGAACACAGAGTTGCATGGCGTAAGGATTGGATGCGCCCTGCGCTTTGACGTTCTCAAGAGATTCGGTTGAGTAAGACGACAAAGCCATAGCTATGTTATAACTAGCGGCCGCCCGAGAAGTCGCGAGCTCACCGTCAGGATGGGCTAGGCGGTGCATAGCAGATGGGCTGAATCCAAGTGGCATGGATGTCTGCGAAGCCAATCAACAAGTGGGCGGATTCAAGAGCGTTAACATACCCACTTTCTTGCCAAAGAGCTCTGAAGAAGTGTCTATATTGTCGACATTGACAAGTATTCGGGGCTTGATCTTGTAGCGATCGAAAGCCGCCTCGTTGTCTCGCAACCTGGAGGCGACAGCATTAGCGATAACAGAACATTCGGTGGCAACCTTCACCATCACGACATACGTAACAAGATCCATAGCTCCTTCATTGTAATAGTCACGATACATCTTCGGTAGCTTCTTGCTGCCATACTCGCTTAAGTCGGCAATGCTGTGAACTTGAGTGTCCCAGGATCGCCCTCGATTTGCCATGGTAAAAGTCTGGCAATTCTAGGGGATTTATTGTATACTCGACGTATCTCAAGCTCGAGGGAAGGAGCAAGCAGAGTTATGGTAGAAGAAAGTATAAAGAGGACGATGACCTTGCGTCGTCCGCAGCGCCAACATATTCATAGCTTGCCCTGCCTGCTACTTCGAGAGATTGATCAGTAGGTAACGGCGTCGCTGCCGACATATTCTCTCATAAGATCTACTCCAAATGGACAGTCGCACTTGACTTGTTGGGCCTCGAGGTACCAGAGGTTGGAGAGTCGGAGACCTTTGGATGTCCGAAAAGGGCAGAAAAGCGCTGGTTGCTCGTGGAGGCCTTCCGCTTCAATTTCGCCGCTTTGGACTCACCCTTTATACAACCGACTCTGGTTTGTCAGCACCAAAAGGGAAAATCACCACGATGGGAGCGCGTCTTGCTTTTGGCCATTACAAAGATAGCAAACGGCGCTTCAACTTTTCATGATGGTGTCTTCTTTCGTTGAACCGAGAACAGTCTCGTCACAGCCTTGCCGGACAAGATGTCCAAGATTTTCCTGTAAGTAATTAGCAAGGGAAACAATGGAACCTCGGTCTAAGATACTCCAGGACCGGCGCCACGGGCTACATTGGAGGTGATTTCCTCCACGCAATCACTAAATCTCACCCGGAGCTTGCGATCACCGCGCTCGTGCGACAAAAGTCCGCGGCCAAGAAGCTGAAGGACCTGTACCCTGGTGTCGACATCGTCGAAGGTGATCTCGATGATTCTGAGCTTCTCGTCAAAGCCGGAGTCGAGTCTGATGTGATCCTGAGTCCGTATCTTATTTGCTGTGTTTTGAGCGATCTCTAAATTCTTGCAGATCTCGCGGCCACGAGCCACCTTCCCAGCTTAGAGACGTTCCACAAAGGATCGTCCGAGAGGCAGTCAGGTACACTAGGATCTACACCCCAGTTTGCGGAATATATGTATTGACCAGCCCAAGCCCACATCATCCAAATTTCCAGAGCAACGATAGTCTCACAAGACGAAATCAAGGCCAAGAATTTTGGAAACAGCACTGATGACCAGTACGGTGACACCCGTGACGAGGAGCGGCTTCGAGCCACGATTCGCAAGCACCAAAATCGAACAGTCGACAATTTTGTGTTGGACATCTCCGAAAGGACACCAGCCATAAAGACCGTACTAGTTATTCCGTCCCTGATCTACGGTCAAGGCAGTGGTCCCGGCAACCAACGCAGTATACAGATCCCAGAGCTCGCTCGCATCGCCCTCGAGAGGAAGAGAGCGGTGCAAATCGGTGCCGGTGCTAATGTTTGGAGCAATGTGCACATCTCCGATATGAGCTCATTGCTTGTGAGCCTTGTGGAAAGCGCTATTTCTGGGTCAAATGACAAACGCATCTGGGGTCCGAGCGGTCTTTTCTTCGCGGGAGCCAATCCCGGTATCAGTTTTGCATCAGCTGTCAAGCAGATTGCGACGGCAGCGCATGGCTCTCACTTCTTGCCTGACACTGAGGTGGACGAGATTAGTGCCAGTGAAGCGGACAAGCTTTCACCGCATGCATCTGCTATCGTGGGCACTAATGCTCGCACATTAAGCGAGCGAGCCCAGGAGGTCCTGGGCTGGAAACCGCAAGGACCTGGATTGGAAGACGAGATTCCGCCAACAGTCATGGTAGAGATCAAACGGCTTAAAGACATATCAGGCAGTGGATAAGTAAGTATTCAAGATCAGTGACAATTCAAACCAGTCCGCGTGTTACTTGACTTTTATTCCTGTAAGACACATTTTACAGTCGTGGTAGACATGGTTGATTGATTGATGCGGCTGATTGAGTGTGTTGAAGTAATTGTATCGGAGAGTGTAAATTTTGTTCTAACGACCTTGGCCGTCAAATACAGCTTCGAATTCCTTATAATTACTAGTTTGGTATCGCCACTGTATGTGTAAGTTTGTCGAACTCAAAGTGTATGCATGTGATCACATGAGAGCGCTCGTGGTCCCTTGCCAAATCCGACGTTTCACGACGATCCACACCCATAGTTGGTAATTTCACCTGTATTTACCAGACAGGAAGGGCGCTGCTCCGCTCTGCTTTTGACATAAGCACGATGCTGTCGATAAGTACCGACCATGCCCAAGAACACATCCTCTGGTAATTTACATATTCCCCTGCGCCTTGCAAATCCAATCTGCCATCATCCTATCAAATACTAGCCCGAAAGTCACGACATAGTACAAGTGACAACTCACAATGGGTTCCATCTCAGGCACAGCTCACCAAGAGTTCAAGGGCATCATGGTGGCGCTCATTACTCCATTTACACCGGACCAGAAATCTATCGACGAAACGACATACAAGACACACATCGACCGCTTGATCGACGCCGGCGTACACGGTCTGGTGCCTGGAGGAAGTACCGGCGAGTTCACCGTCCTCTCCTACGAGGAACGTAAACAGCTCGTCGAGCTCACAGTCAAGTTTGCCGCAGGCCGAGTACCTGTCCTTGCAGGCATTGGCGATCTCTCTACTGAACGCGCTGTCGATCTCGCCGTTCATGCCGGTCAGGCCGGAGCAGCATCAGTGATGGTTGTGCCACCGTTCTACGACGCGCTCAACCTCTCTGAACTGCATGAGTTCCTGGGAGAGATTCACAAAGCCAGCAAGCTACCCATCTGCTACTACAACATCCCTTCGGCCTCTGGTGTAACTCTTTCGCCGGCCGAGCTTGCCGGTCTCTCAGCAGTCGGAGTCAAATACCTCAAAGACACCTCTGGCAATGCGCCCAGTCTGACAGATCTGTTGTTCAACAGAGATGAACAAATCACGGCCTTCAACGGCTGGGATACACTGACGTTCTACGGCCTTGCCGCAGGTGCTAAGGGCTCCGTCTGGGGTGCCACTAACATCATCCCGGAGCTTTCCGTTGAGCTGTGGGATGCTGTCGCCGTCGAAGGAGACTTGAAGCGTGGGCGTGAGCTGTGGCGAAAGATCTGGCCTGTATGCAACTTTCTCGAGGATGGCAACTATGCGGCAGCGGTCAAGACTGGCATGGAGCTGCGTGGATGGTCTACAGGAGGACTGCGCAAGCCGTTTGCTCTTCTCAAATCTGACAGGAGAAAGGAGCTTGGCAGCTTGTTGAAGGCTGCTGGTGTGTCTGTTATGGAGTAACATCTGTAGATCGCTTTGAATGAATAAAGTCATGATATTAGTCTCGTGTGATCTTTATAGCTACTGTGGGGTCTCCCAAGTATCTCTTGGAAATGCACAAGCTGCAAGAGCCCAACTAGTAGGGCAGAGTTTGAGCCGCCTCTCAATCTTTCGCGACGTCGAGCCAACTTATGGTCCAATCATCAGTCTGTTCTCGATGCTCCCATACTCTTCGTGCAATTTGGGGCATTCTGCGTATGGTAAAGAACGCCCCACATGCTTCGATCTGAGCCAAGCAAGCCAGCGCGCGCGTTTGGAGAGTGTTGGTAGCTGCCTCGCACGCCACTACAAAAGCAGCCCATGCAACGAGCAGCACCAAATCGTCCCCACGGCCCAATTCATCGAGGCAGGGCTCCAGATGGTCGAGTGCTTTCGTCACCGAGTCCTGCAATATCATTGCATCCACCCTTTGGACCTGGCGATAAAAGTATAGTATGAGTGCTTGGTGGACTGCAAGCGTAAGAGGACTGGTCGGCCCTTCGTCTGTCGAATCTTCATGTAGGTGCAACGTCCACAGATTACGTTCCAACTTTTTGGTATGACGCCTCAAAGCATCCGAAACTCGCTTAGAGCTAGTCGCTACAGTCTCAAGGCGCTGCTTGCCGTTCGCCAACTTGACCGTTTGTGACAGTAACGTCAATAACGTCTCTGGAACGCCATAGATTTTTGTGTAGAGTGTCTCTTGCCAATGGCCGTTCACATCGAGATGAATATCATGGTAACCGACATCTGATGTCTTTTCTGAAGTTGGGTCCAGTCCAGTCTCCAAGGTCTCTTCGGTGACGGAGAATCTCTCAACTGAACTATTTGCGATCAAGCGACTGCATCGGCCCGTGACGAAGCAAATACTCTCCATGACAATGCGGAAGTAAGTGTACATGTGCAAAAGCGCACGGTATTGGAACGACTGGTGCAGATTGAGAATGCTCTGGCGACGGATGAGGCGTTCAGCCTCGACCAAGTGAGCCATTGTCTTACTGGGCTCATGATATAGCTAGACCTTGGTCAGTAGCTGATATCACATGTCTATTCGGCGAGGAAACTTACGGATACTAGACACATTGACAGAGTCGCCGACAAAAGATCTTGACCATCAGGCTGAGGGTTGTTGGGGTGTAAAGCATCTTGCAGATAGAACTCAGCAGCTTCTTCCGCGCTCTTGCCAGTTTCGCGCCAATGCGAATTGTCGGTAAGTAGCGTATCTGGACCTTTCATAATGAAGGCGCTGTTTGCCAGTGTGGCGTAGAATATTGATGATGAAGCATCAGTCGCTTTGCCGAATACTGATAACTCTCCAAACGTCCGCATAGCTGATGGCAGGACGAACGCACCCCAGAATGAGTGCTTAACCACTTTAGAAGCATCTTTTGTGCTCTCATAGCAGCGCAGTAGCGTAGGAGCGTCCATCAATAAATGTGCCCAGTCGGCGTGCGCTCTGGGTTCATTCGTATGTGCATCTACACGGTGTGTGGTATTGGCTTGGCCAGATGCCTCAGCTGCCTCTCCTGCAGCAGGCGCATCTGTCAAATTATCAAAGAAATCGAGACCAGTGAAGTCGCCACCGATTATGTCCAAGGGCATACTAAAATCATGCATAAGTTGATCTTCGAGCTGCCAGAAGTCAAGCTGCGGCGAAAGTCGCATCAACCGGGTGTCGAAGTCCTCCAGCACGCTAAACATGTCGTCTTGCCGGAAGTTCTCGATTTCTTCAACTGAAGACTCATTAGAAGCGACATCCTGGGGTGATGATGTCGATGGTCCTGAGCCAACAGCTTTAGCTATCTGAAGATGGTGGTGGGAGGATCCTCCAGATATGTCCGTGGTAGATCTCTGCGAGGCCGTAACGTCCGTTGCGTTCTGCTCCGAAGATGGCTCGGAAGGATGAGAGGCGAGTTTTGTTCCCTGTATCTCGAAGACTCCGAATGGTCCAGTCCAAAAGTCGCGTGAAAGCTGCTTGTCGGCATCATGCTGAAGGCAATAATCATCCAGTTGAGCGATCAGGTTCAGAGCAGTCCGGCCGTCAGTACTCGCTGACAATTGCGCCGACAGGCTCTCGCGCTTGCTTTCTTCGATGACAAGTCAGTCATACTCTTATGCACTCTCTGCCATCACGCACATCACAGTGGCACATCACAGTGGAAGACATATCCTTACCAGAATAAATGGGATGGCGATATGCCAAGTTGCGTTGTGCACGATGTTGCTGACTTGACGAGCCGTTCCCGTCTTTTGTATCTACAAGCCAAAGGAGCTTTGATTGATAGCCCTGACAAGGCAGTCCAAGGCGTTGGCAGGAGCCACATTCGGGGCGTGCCTCATCACACTACATTGTCAGTACGTGTGCCTCATGAAGCGCGCATCCGGAAGGCGGGCTTACTTTGAGGTGTCTCTCTGCACTGGTGTTAGGGCTTTGAGCCGTACATAGCTGGGGACCAATAATGCCACTTACTTCTGCACGCCCCACAGCCTGTGAAAGTCCTCGTTTGCGTGTTCCGTTGAATCTTAGTTCTGTTTGGTGCCATGACGCAATATACTCAATCAGGATGCAGAGCGTGGTATGGCAAAAGCGGCGACTGGTGTGCTATATTAGGCATTGAACAACAAGCGAACCGCAGGATCAATCACTGACATCAGTGCAAAGATGTTATGAAGGCGGATAAAACAGATCAGATCGCGTGGCGTCAATCAAAAATGGAAGGCCTCCACGAGCTGCCCGCCCGGCAACCCTAACCCTGAATCCATAGCCGCTGGCAACTTAAAGACATGCAGGAGGTGTCCTTGAACTTAACTCCAAGTACATGTAACTTACATTTGTTGTAACACAACACTGTCATCTCCCCACGTATATTTTCTCAACCGCAAACATCAATTATGACGCGCATGACGCCGCATCACAAGGAGGATATCCTTCGGCTAGCCATCGATCGAAAGCGTGACAAATGACCATCACCGCCAGATCTTTCCAGGTATGACTTTTAATCGAAGGACTTCGTTCCTGTTACACACACGTCTCCTGATGACGATCGCCGTGGGCCAATCGAGATGCGGTGGTTATATCACCAGCCAGAAATTGTTCGGCCTGAGCGCTGATGTCTGCCTTACGGACTCAAATCCGACCAAACCTTCACTAATCGACCGGCGACTTTCGTCTGATAAGGACGTCAGCAGAATTTCCTTGTCACACTTCGCGTTGTCTTATCTTCGTACAACAACCATCCCCACATATGCATCTCAGCACATTGTGTCCCTCCGGCATCTTTGCGACCCGACGAAGTGGAAGTAAATAAACGAGGTCGATTCCTTCCGCATTTATTCCCATCACCGGCTGCTTATCTATCCGCTGCGCTCCGTCAGAACTACTGCAGGAATATCTACTTTAAAACTACCCACATACCGTGTCACCGGACGAGCAACTTCTTGCTAGATGCGTGAGCCACCAGATGTATCTCGATCGCTTCGACGGCTCATCGACTGATACGTTCTGGAGACGCTCACGCCTCATGGTGTGAAGTCGAAAGACGTGTATCGCTGACAACAACATCCACTATCGAAGAGAAGCCATTAAAATAGCATTGGGGATTGGAGACTGTTGTGCCACTAGTCACCCGTCACATTGGAACCTATGTCTTAATTCCACGCATTATCGTGTGGGCCTTGCAGATGAGACGAGGACATATTCCTGCAGTAATTCGTCCTCTAGACAAGTTCCTCCCGGAACTTTTTATGTGGATAAGCACACCAAACGCGGCCAATTTTCGATCCCTAAGACCTAAATCTAGCTACAAAATGCCTTATCTCTGCTGCATGCTGCCCCAATAGGACATCTGCGACCCAAAGCTCTGGACTGAACAGGCTTCTCCGCAACGATCTCCACGGCCCAGAAGGAATTCATCGCCAGATCCATCATCCGTACAGCGATCATCTTCTCATTGTAGCTACTCCTATGAAATCAGAAGCCTCGGTTCAATCAATCGACTGGTAGCGCCATTGTCGTCCCCGAAAGTGGATATGAGCCCTAGTCTTGTCGACGACATGCAAACGTTTATCTTGCTTAACAGCGTCACCTAAGATCCCAATAATGCTGTTGGCGTAGAAAAATGAGATACGCTATGGACATCTCATGAACCCACACTACCCTCCATCAACTAGAGACTAACACAACAGAGAGCCTACCTTCCAATGAGTGGCTTATCTCTCCATCACAAGAGGTCCTGCGATCGACACAGCCTAACAATTGATCACAATCCGTATCGTTGACAAATTGTTCGACCCAGGAGTATCTCAAATGCATCTCAGGCGACGTGGAGGGTATAAATATCTCGTCGTCTTTCGGCATCTTGCTCAATTCGCAACACATCAACTCACAACAACACAATCTTCTCAACACTATTCATTCCAAACAACTCTCAGCCAACACCAACAACACAACTAGTTCTTCAAAATGCAGTTATCTACTTTCGCCATCGCAGCCTTCGCCGCCCTGTCCTCGGCCGCAGTTCTCAAGCGCGCCCCAGTCGACCTCTGCCCAGCCCTCGACACTCCCCAGTGCTGTCAGCTCGACGTCGACGGCATTCTCGACCTCACCTGCGAAGCTCGTACGTCCAACAAAATCGTCGACGTTCCCAGAAAAGATTCCGTCTTGCTAACATTATCACAACAGCCGAGTCTGACCTCAGAACCGTCGATGCTTTCGAGAAGTCCTGCAAGTCCACTGGCCTCACTGCCATGTGCTGCACTCTCCCCGTGGTATGTTGTCGCAGAATTGTTGCGGTATGAATTGATTCGTTGCTGACACTCATTTCAGGCCGGCGCTGCCCTTCTTTGCAACGCTCCGTAGATGGAGAAAACGGTACTAGATCATCGATGTGACGAATCGGCTCGAGGAAATTGGAGAGTTTCTCGGTGGTGGTGATGATGGATGGAGGTTATAGACTTTAATTCTTTTCGTATTTTGTTTGCCATCCTTATGTAA
The DNA here is from genome assembly GCA_023634325.1 of Cladosporium cucumerinum. NCBI lineage: Eukaryota > Fungi > Ascomycota > Dothideomycetes > Cladosporiales > Cladosporiaceae > Cladosporium > Cladosporium cucumerinum. The sequence continues at coordinate 1,579,673 of JALDQA010000003.1, forward strand.
GATGACTGCAGTCACATATCAGACCCCTTACATCTAAGCGCTTCTGTGGACTTTCAATGGGAAGTTATATCAGTCTGAGTGGGTTGGTGTCTACGGTTAGCCCATCGAATCAGTATGTTAGCAGCCATTGAATGCCGCGGAATCAGAGTCTTACGGGTGTAAGATTTCGACATCCGTACCACGTTGCTCTTGGATATCTTGGCCTTGTTAACGCCGAACAACAGGTACGCAATTCTGGTTGAGGTGTTCACATACGTTGTTGCACTGTTCAAGACATGCTATGCTATTGATCGACGACTAAATCCGGCTTCTAATTATGGCTAAGCATCAGGGAAACGGTGATCAGCGCCCATAAACGCCGAAACGAAGCCACAAACCAGATATTGATGCTCGAATACACGAGCAACATCAGCGTATGCTTGATAGAGCAGCATGATTTCATCATAGGTTTCTATTGACGTAGTTTGTCTGTTTGATCCAAAAATGGCACAACCCAAACACTAACCCTTGTTTCAACTGCCACAGATACATGCATCCAAACCACGAACTTGAATGTGTATGTAAGGCTATTGATGATTGACGATATTTATCTACAAGCAACGTGTTGTATATACTAGCCGAGGCAAGAGCAGTCTTGAGTTACGTCTAGAAGATGTGACGAAACGAGAGCCGCCCCAAGATTAGCGTGAAGACAACGCGGTTATCAGAGGGCGTTTCGTTACATGCATAACGTTTCTGCTGGCCCGTACTCGACACACGTCCAACGCTTTCCTTCTGGCCATGCGACATGGAGATGTGGGCACGCAAGGATAAACGTCGTCAACTCGTTATTAAAGCAGCGGGACCACGTTCGTTCCCTAATCGATATCTGACGACCCTGCGAAGGGGTTCTTAGACGGCTTTTTGGGAATCCGAAAGTAGCTTCACACCAGGCATCACCCCAAAGCCGAGCTCACCACCCACGAAGGAACATCTAAAGATCCCATCTCTCAACAAGCGCATCGCGGGACGAACAAACCAATCTACCACATCCGATATCGCCACGAGCTACGCGTAACCAAACAACATCCATCCGTCCATCCACCCACCCGGACAAACCAAACCACCGAAGCCAACTCCAGTGGCAAAAGAGAGAGAGAGAGAGAGAGAGAGAGAGAGAGTAGTGTGGGTCCCCCAAGAATGATGGCGCAGCAATCTCTCATCCTACCATCCAGCGCCAAACCAAAGCCAAACTTAATCCAAGCCATATCCACAAGTGATATGTCCCAAAGCTCCCTCCTCTCACCAGATGAGCCCAGCTCAGCGTCTCAGGGAAAAGCAGGCAAAGCAAGAGCCACCCCAAAAAAGCCAGTAAGCCAGTGGTTTCATCCTCTCCAAAAGGAGCCGGGCGCTCGGGCTCTTTGCACAAGTAGTTGGATTTGTGATAAGCCGCCGGCACAGCACAGTAATGGAGCCGTGCGCGAGGTGCCTCTTCGGCGGGAGCAAGCACCCTGTAGTTGATGGCACTGGTGGATACGGTATGTCACATTGGACCTTCCGCTTTCTGTCTACTGTATCCTTCTAACGGAGTCGGGGGAGTCAGGACCAAGGATCTTTCACGTGTATGGCGGTGCGCGAACCGGGAGCTGGGATTAAGGTATGGAGCCACCTTGCTGTTCGCCTCCTTTTCGTTCTGCTTAGTAGGTCGCGTTGAGCAGCACTTGGACACTTGATTGCGTATGCTTATGCGTTTCCTCTCTTGGTCATGTTGTCACGTTGGAGATGGACTACTGGGAGAATTGCGGTTCGCTTGGAAGGAAGGAATGGATGAAGGGGCATTGTGATGCTGGTGCATTGCTCGTTTTCGTATCTTATCGTATCATATCACTTTGTACTGTATGTATGTACACATGCAGTGCTGGGCGTTACTGGTTCGTGCTTTTTACTTTGCTGCCCGGCAGATCAAGGAGCTGGACCTTCACCGTGAGGCTTGAAGCTAGTTTGTTGAGTGGCGCTGGGGTCGGAGAGGGCAGGAGTCAGGACGGCAGACGAGGCAGGAACGACCTCTGGCACTTGGGAACAGTAATGGGCGACGGATTTCGTTAGGTGAACCGGATGGGCGGTATTTTCTGAAGTTGCACCAAGCACATGGCAAGAGGATTCATGGATGGACAGAAGGAAGCGCGTTTGTTGTTGATGCAAACCGCCTGTCTGTTCTTCACGTGGCGTGCAGCGTTTCAGCGCGACTGAAGGAGTAAGTGATCGGTGAGATCTACGCAGAAGAGGGCGACGATCGTCGCCTGTTCTCCGCGAAAGTCAACGAGCGAAGCGTCGATCTGGAGATTGCGATTGAATAAACTTCGGGACCTTGCTCTTCTCGTTAAGACATTTTGGTCTATAACTCTTTCTCTGGTCACGGAATAGCTACGTGCGGGCCCTTCAACAAAAGACAATCTCGCGTGATCTCAACGGTTCGTCGGGGAGGCAGCATGCGTGCGCGCGCGCACAAGCTTAGAGCGTCGTACGGTGTAGCCGGATGTTACGTTGAACGTGCACTGGCATGGCAGCGTGGCAAGACCACGATTGTTGGCTTGGAAATGCCGAGGTCTGCATCAGAGCAAGAGAGAGAGAGAGAGAGAGGGAGAGAGAGAGCTATACTAAAGCAAAGGCGCACTTACGACTAAGCGGTGGAGAAGGCCTAAGGCAAACCCGCGAATGGGAAGCGGCTCTGCAGACTCGGGGGCTTGCAAGGTCTAACAATCCTCCGGCTCCTGCTTGCTGTAGATCAATCAATCGGGAGGCCGATGCTAGAGAGACCGGGCAAGCAGATTAAAGGGCACTGAGGTGGAGGAGGAGGAGAAGAGGCGCGCGAAGGCGTGTTGTTAGGCCGGAAGCGGCAACTACAAACACGTCGCGAACGAGCGGGCGCCCGCCATCAGAATCCTACGAGGGCACGAGGGCTCAGAATGCTCGCCCTTAATTCAAGCATACTGGTAGCCGCACCGCGCTGGCGGCGTCTCTTGTGTCTGGTGTCTCACTTGGCACCGGCACATCGGCAGGGTGTCCAGCTAAGTGGCGCAACGCCATCCAGCGCCATCCGCGTTTGGGCTATTCGAGCAGTGCCAAAGGCAGCGACAGAAAAGGCCACAGGGTCTCCTCGCAGGAGGCGCAGAGCTAGAGAAAGTGTGCAGGAGATGCTACGAAAAAGGATCTTGACTCGGGGAGACGAGCAGCAGGGCTTGAGCGTACGCCGCACCGTGAACGGGGCCAGCACCGTCACCAGTGAGATGAAGCGGAGCGTGCAAGGTGCGTGCGGGTGTCATACGATAAGAAGAACGACAAGAACGCAATCGCCGGGCTGACAAGAGAAAGAAGAGGCAATGTTTGACGATTGGACCGCCGGCTACAGAGCGGGCAAGAGAGTATTCGGGATGGGAAATGGCCTAGCAAGAATGGGAAAGGCGTGGTTTTGCAGGCTTTAGGACGATGCCTGCTAGCGCGGGCAGCGAGAAAGCGGTTTCCAACCCGCACAGACAGCTGACCTGACCTGACCGAAGACAAGCAAGCAGGCAAGCAAGCAAATTGTGGGGAAGGGCAGAGCGCAAAGACACAACGAACCAATCCTGCGCGCCACCGTGATATCAGCACTGAGCAACAGCAGCAGCAAGAGAAGGGAGAGAGAGCGCGCGCCAGCTTTGGCCGACCGTTGGCGGCACGCGTAGAGGCTGTGTTGTTGTGCTCAGGTTGATTGCAGCGTGGGTGCGTGCGTGGGTGCGAGGGCGTGCGTGGCTCGTGGTGCCAGAGCCAGCCGTGCGATGTTATTCTCGTGACACAGGAAATGAGGGTGCGCGAGACAGTTGTATCATTGTATGCACACAGGCGTCATAGTCGCAAAGACGAGCGCTCGAGGATGGGGAAAAGGTGTGATGCAGCTGCCCTGCCTCCGGCCTGCCCTGGCGGCTGCTGCAGTGCAATATTCAAGCATACGCCGCCAGTCAGCCGAGTGGTGGAGGAAGAGGAGGAGGATGAGGAGGCGCATGAGAATGGCATCTGGGGAGCGAGCCACCGTCGTGATGGCGTCCGGCATGCATGCATGCATGCATGGGGAGGGAGCTGTATGGTACCGGGTGGGCGAGGTATAGCGCGGGATGGTTGTGAAGGGACCGACTGCTTAGCAAGTCCGGTATGGTTCATGGGGGGAGGGGTGTGGTGTGGTAGCAGCGCCGACTAGACTACAGTGCTACTGTACAGCATGCAGCACGTACGTTTGGCAGTCCCCTACTACGTACGGTGCAGTCTTGTGCTGTACACGCAAGCCATGCCTCGCGTCGACAGTCTCCTGGGCTAGCGTTGCAGCGTGAGGCCTTGACCGCTGGATCGATGGCCGTTATCGCAGGTTCTTTAGCACAGCACAATCAACACGAGTGGGACTGAGATGAAGGGACAGCCGGCGCCGAACCACTGGCTCGCTCGCCCGACCGGGTCGTGTGAGCTGGTGAGTGTGGGTGTGCGACTGGTCATGTCCACAGCTGGTGTGCGGGGGAGGGAAAAAGAGGCGCGCGAAGGACTGTTAGACGCGGTACGCTTAGCACACACTAGTAGTAGTAGTAGTAGTAGTAGTAGTAGTAGTAGTAGTAGTAGTAGTAGTAGTAGTAGTAGTAGTAGTAGTAGCAACAGCAGCAGAAGCAGCAGCAGGCAGCAGACTGTGTAGTCTGCCGGCCCCGGCGCAACTCTACTCCTACATACCTCACTCACAGACTAACGACCTGAACTAAGCGCAAGCTCCATTGGGACTGTCTGCTACGACTCGCTCGCAGCAGCAGTCGGGCAGCCCCTGTCGTGCGGCCTTGCGCACGAAGTAGTGCGTGCCCTGCATATGCCTGGCGGCGCCCCAGCCGTCACCCACTGCCCTCTGGGATTGTCTCTGACGTATTGCCCGCAAGGCCACTGATGTAGTTGTTCAACACCGGCCTGACTACTGGCCTGCTGGGGCCCATATCTAAAGTGTTCTCCCCGTCACAGACAACGCTCTCCCAAAGATCTGCATCTGATCCACATCCACTCTTGCCTCTCCCAGCCTGCTATCCTCTCCCTAGCCTTTCATCGAGCCAAACGAGCCAAACGAGCCAACCCAGCGCACGCGTCCGCCTACCAGCACCCGCCCGACCACGCTGAAACGCTGAAACGCTGCCCTCCACCACCGGCAGATCGTCGCCGTCTCCTCATATCATTGCCCGAAGCAGCGCGCTTCGGCTTCCATCCACCCTCGCCCCGTCAACCCAACTACCCTGAATCTGAGCCTGAGCCTGAGCCTGAGCCTGAGCCTGAGCCTGAGTCTGAGCCTGAGTCTGAGTCTGAGTCTGCTACTACTGCTACTACTGGCCTCACCCAACTCTCGCCTCTGTCTCGGCGAACCATCCCAGCGCCCGTCCGCTCTCCGCAAACCCTGAAACGAGCCAGCGAAAGTGTGCGCGTCCTCTTCTCCAGCTGCTCTCCGCTAGCCCTCGCGGACCCACATCCCGCCCATTGACAGCCCGCCTACCTCCCCCCCCAAGAGCCAACTCAGCTCTCGGACTCGCGCCTGCTGACTGGTCTCTGCACCACTCCCTCCTCACGTCCTGCGCTCATACCCCAGCCTCGAGCCAGCACAGCACTTAAGCACGCTGATCCCGCCCATCCTCCAAGATCGATCGTCTCTCCACGTTTTCGAAACCTCACTCCCGTGTTGATCACTACCAGCTACCTACGCGCTGTTGGTGCGCTCTCTTTGGACTATCACCACCACCACCACCACCACCACCACCCATCACCACTTCATTGATCATCCTCCACCTCACTCACACACAATGGCAATGGCCGTCGACTCTCGTCAACAACCTCAATTCGCCGCACCCATGGCCTACGACTCCATGAGGTACGCGCCACCTCAGTTCACCAACCCTTGGGTGTCTGGCCCAGCACCACAGCAGAGCAACCCGTACGCAACATCGTTGCCACCGGCGCCTGCTGCTGAATACAAGCTCCAAGTCTCGGCTGCCTACTCCAGCGGTCAGGTTTCAGCTCCCACATTGCCCTCAGGTATTATCCCAATGGACCCAGCACTGCTCGATCAGTCCAGCTTACAACTGGCCCAAGATGGTATGGGTGCTCCCAGACCCTATGGTGCTTCGTACACAACCACTGCTGCACCCAATGGTGCCATGTACGCACCCGTTTCCCACCCACAGTATTCGGCCGAAGCTCTTCAAAGAGGAAGCCCGTACAGCAACTACGACCGCCGCTCATCGCACCCGTCAGTAGCCTCAAATTTCTTCGTCGCCGACCCACTCGAGGTCCAACGGCAACGCCAGAGCTCTCTTATTGACTTCAGCGACAGACTTCACTCTGCCTCCGAAGCAGAGCGTCAGAGTTTCAGTGATGCACTTGATGCCAGCCGCGGTATGGTCGCGATGGCTCAGTCAGACATCACACCTCGCAATATCTATGGCCAGCCTGATGCTACCAGGAATTCTTCAGATTCTTATGGCTTCCCATCGGCGCACTCTTCGCATTCTTCGATCTCATCCGCTAGCAACTACGGCAACTACTACGGTAGCTCCGTGAGCGATGCGTCGGTCGGAGACTACAGCTCTGCCAACGAGTCTGTCGATATGCCCAATTCGCGAACTCTACCCCGTCCTTCGGGTCTCCTCGGAGGCAACCTCCCTCCAGCGCCCTCATCAATGATGGGCCAATTCAGTTCGAAGGTGTCATCGAGCAGCCAAAAGAAGCACAAGTGCAAGATCTGCGATAAACGATTCACCCGTCCCAGTTCGCTTCAGACACACATGTACAGCCACACTGGTGAGAAGCGTAAGTTGAGCCAATCAAATTTGACACCCAAATACAAGCGCTAACAAATCAAACAGCCTTCGCCTGCGATGTCGACGGATGCGGACGTCATTTCTCCGTTGTGTCGAACTTGCGACGACACCGCAAGGTGCACAAGGGCGAAGGCCGTGATCACTTGTCACCCGACGACGATGATCATGAGTAACTCAATCGCAATCGATTTTTCAGTCCAGCTCTTTAATATTCAGGACTCTTCGTACGCTAGCAGCCGCCTGATGCAGTGAGCAGCGCACGCAATCTGGAAACAAAACACGGTTCCGGAGTCCATCTTTTAATCGGACCTACGCAATCTGGATTTACAGTCACATCGGATTCCACTTGGAACCCATTCATACGGTCGCTACTTTTTGTTTGATACCCCAACTTTCTACTCGATTGGTTTTTTGGTTTGCAATTTACGAAATTTGAGATCATCAAGGGATCGGCCGGCAATCGAAGTCGTCGATCACCCTTTGATCTGCACGGCGTTTCAGGGCGCGAAAGAGGAACGAAAGAATGATTCTTTTGGTTTTTATGGGATTAAAAATTCCCCGACGGGTCGGCAGGCAGCCGACTGGGGGGTGTAACAACACTACGATCTGGTATCTTCATCAAATGAAGAAAAAGGGTAACGGTGCGAACAAAACATTTGCTTCAAGCGCACTCGTCTCTCGCTTTTTACACGAGGCGCGCATTGCGATCTTGCGATGGTGGATGGGTCATCTCGCTGCCGTCCTGTACCATATAAGCATTCAGAGGGAAATGGTTTTTTCTTTCTTCTCACTGCTACATATATGCTTCGATCGTTCCCGTTTATACTGCTAGATGAGAGCGAGAAACGTTCGACTGAAGGATTAATAATGGTTTCCAAACTTCTTGCAAGTCTTCAATCATTCGCATTGTCTTATCTCTATTCACTTCCGTTACTATCTCTGTAGTGAGGTCCCAACTTCAAATCCCGACTGACGAAATTCGCCACCGCCACCAACACTCTATCAGCAAGTCAGGCATCACCGGACAGTCCCTTGCAAGAGCCGCACTCAGCTAGCCAGCCCAAATAGGCGCCCAAAAGCCCCCTCCACTGAACTACGTAAACGCCGCTTTTTCCCAGCAGTCCGACTGTGACATACAAAACAGCCAGCCACCTACCTCATCACTACCGGGATCTCAAGCAAGACCCTGCATTGACGACAAGCAAAGTCCGAGACTTTGCGCACTAAGCTGGAACCGGGAGATGGCGCGTGCAGCCTGCACTGTGCACACAGACTTTCTGCTGTCTTGTCTCTGCGCGAGACTTTTTTTTCTTTTTGGGCCTAACCGCTTCGCTCGTGCTGTGATCGTAATCGAAAGGCAGGGCAGGGCATCCGCGAGGTTTAATATCTTTTACTTTTGCTTCGGGTACTTTACGCGATGCTGGCCGCCAATCGGGCGGTGAGGCGAAGAGATGTGAGAGACATCGGGCTGCCGAAGGTTGCATTTCTTCAAGGGAGTAAAGAGAGTTTCGGGAGATGAGCTGAGGTTACATCCTTCTTTGATGTGTGTTGTGATTTGAATTGATATGTATGGCGTATATGTATAGGGGAAGGGCCTTAGGCATGAACTGCTCTCATCAGGGGCAAGACGTCCAAAGGGACCGGAGAGCGTCGGTATGCGCATGGAGAATGATGCAATTCACGGAATGCTCTTCGTAGCCTCGAGGTAGCTTCTTGTCTTGGTAACACACTACTCAACCTGATACCAGCTGACCTAACTCGTGTTTTTTCTGTTACATGTCCCTTTTGCGATGTGGAGAGAGGTGGAGGAGACGGTGACGATGCTGCTGTGTGGAGGGGACCACCCTCTCCCAGACAGAAAAGAGCTGCCAAGCACGGCGAAGCTCGAGTGGAGCGACAAAGCAGCTTCCAGGAGAGAGGCAGGACCAGGGATGCTTGCACGGCTTTGCTTGGAGTATTAGCGCACGATGATGTGCTTCCGGGATCACTTTCGGCGGGCAGCCGAGTCAGTGGCAGAGGACGCGGAGCTGAGTGTTCAAAGTGGAGCGTGGTGTACGTATGTGTATGTATCTATTTGATTGCTTTTTTGACGTCGCTTTGCTTCGGTGTATGCTGCTTCGGGCTGAGAGGATGTGGATGGAGGACACGTGCGCTGGGCGATGCTGAGATGACGGGTGTTGGCCTGGTGTTTTGCTACAGCTTACAGTGCCTCGACTGCTACTTTCAACACCGACCGCTGTTGTTCGCTGGAACGAAACACGTGCGCGAATGATGACGGTATCAGATCTCGGATGGCCGGTGGTACAGATTCGTCAAGCTGAGATCGTGTGCGACGTTGCCAGATCATCACCATCGTCATCCGCACACGAAGGAAGCATGGCGAACCGGACACATGGGTCTCCCATCTACGTCGACGTCGCACTGCAGGTGGTGGTGCGACTGGGTGTGTCATACTGCATCGTCTACGAAGATTACCAACCAATGCCATTCTATTGGGACGAATGTGATGCTCACTCCGAAGAGATCAGATCTGCCTTCCTTTTCTTCCCACCATTCTGCGCATGTCCATTGCTCATTGCTGCAGCGGCCTGCAACTTTACCTTGGGTGAGACAACGCTCTCTCCATCAAGCGCCATCGCAGACTGCTCGAATGCACCAGCTTTGACATCCTGAACAATGCCTGATTCGATCAACACCTCGACCTGCTCCGTGACATGGTCGCCCTTGACCACGGGATGCGCCGTCAACACCCCCTCTATGTCGCCAAACCATCCGGAGAATTTTCCATACCAGTCGACCGTCGCTTCAAGCGCGGTCTCAAACCTCGTTCGCTGCTTCCAGCCAAGGTTGTGCAACTTGGAGCCATCGACTGCATAGCGGCGGTCATTGAACTTCCTGTCGTGCGTATGCTGGATCCAAGCCTTCGCATCCGTCAGCCCGAATAGACCGAGGAGCTTCTCCGCGAGTTGCATGTTCGAGATTTCATCTTGTGAGTCGACGTTGTAGGTTTGTCCGATCACGCCCTTGTGCAAGATGGTGTCGAATGCTTCCGCTGCGTCTCCGGCGTAGAGGTAGCGGCGGGTGTGTTGCCCATCGCCGTGGAGCAGTAGTGGTTTGCCGCGACGGAGGAGGTTGATGAATTTCGGTATGACCTCTGCGTTGTGTTAGTGTGTTAGTGACGGCGATTGATCGCTCTGCTTACTTTCGGGGTACTGGGAGACTTGTCAGATAGTGGTACTGTTGGCACGTCATGCGATGCCACTCATACCTGATGCGGACCCATCACGTTATTGAGCCTGATCACTACTGCTGGAAGTCCATGACTCTTGACGTAGCCTTTCACGATCATCTCAGCGGCTGCTTTGCTGGCGGAGTACGGGTTCGTAGGGTCTAAGATGCTGGTCTCGACCAGATCTGCCGCGAGCGCTTCGCCATACACCTGAGCAGTTCAGCACGATTGCTCTACTTGGCCGTCTACGCGAACGAGCATACCTCGTCTGTGGAGATGTGGTAGAAGCGCTTGACCTTGCCATACTCCTTGATACTCTCGAGCAAGACATGCGTGCCGAACACATTGTTCTTCGTGAAGATGTAGGAGTTGCCGAAACTCAAGTCCACGTGTGTGTGCGCCGCGAGGTGGAAGATGGTGTCAATATCGTGCTTCTGCAAGCATTTGATCACGTCGCCTGGAATTGTGACATCGCCGTGAAAGAAGCTGAAATTCGGCTTCGACTCCAGCATGCGCGCATTGTTCAGCGAGCTGCAGTAGTCGAGCTTGTCGAAAGAGACAATGTTGTAGGCGTCGGGATATTTGATGGCAAGGTGGCGTACAAGCCACGACCCACTGTGATATTTTTGGCACCGTCAGCGTGATTTGGCTTTATCGCAACCGAGATTTCTCAGCTGTGATACGACGCGCTTAGCTTGCGTAGAAATGCGCACATGAAGCCTGGACTGGATCAGTATGTGATTGGTTGGTACAAGTGTTTCCTATGCTGACCTTCTCCCCCAGTCACCAGTATGTTCTTCACAGTTGGTAGTGGCGTGAACGCGGTCTGGCCGGTGAGCACAGGGGCATCATGCCATGTGCCGTCGTCGACGAAGAAGCGTGATTCCAGGCTTGTTGGGCCTGGCATTTAGTAATCGACTGTCAGCACAACACAGCATGTCGCTTGCGACCGGGAGAAGTTATCTGGTCGGTCGGACTCACCACTGGCACCCCAAGCTGAGCCCTCGAGTGTCATTTCTCTTTAGCGTCTCTGTACGAGCGTAAGCTGCGCCTCCAAATACGAAGTGGCTCTGGCTTGCATTGTGTCTCGTTAAGAGGACCACAGTCGCTTGCAAGGGATAACTGCTGGCACGCTCTGGTACGCAAGGACGCGTCGCGCATCTTCCTTTCTTCAGTAACCACTTTCGCTCACTTCTTGGACTGTGCCTCTCGCTCGGAATTAGTGTATCGCATTGCGACATTGCTGCAAGATGAGTGCGATTGCCGAGAAAGCCATGGACGTGGACGAGCGTCGCGATTACGACAGCCACGGCAACGACGACGAGGAAAAAGCCTTCCTTCCAAACGAGCAAGCAGAGCACAAAGCATACCCTCAAAAACCTCTGCCGACAGGTCTAAGTCGCAAGTTTTGGTTCTTCGCTGCGGTCAACACTCTGAGCACCGTGGGCATCGTCAGTCCTCGCTAACCGCGCGAATCCTATGAGCCAGCTAACCGCCACTCAGGTCTTTGTGAACAAGCGATTATTCAGTCATGAACGCCTCAAACACTCACAGGTCACGATCGCGGCCTTCCATTTCGCCGTGACAGCCTTGACTCTCTACGCCGTGTCAAGACCACGCATCAATGTCTTCCAGGCGAAACGGGTCCCTCTGCTTAAGATTCTCCCACTGGCCATTTCAATGATCTGCAATGTCGTCCTACTAAACCTCTCACTGGCCTACTCAAGCATCCAATTCTACCAAATCGTGCGCGTGCTGGTCACGCCCGCGGTGGCGCTGATGAACTACATCATCGTGCGAGCAACCATTCCGGTTCGCGCGGCGCTCACACTCATCCCGGTCTGTGTTGGTGTTGCAGTGGTCAGCTACTTCGACACCGCGGCCAGATCAGGAGCCACGGAGAAGACTACTGCGCCGATCGGGGTGATCTTCGCTTTTGCAGCCCTCTTCGCCAGCGCGATTTACACCGTTTGGATCGACAAGTACCACCGGGTACTCGACTGCACGAGCATGCAATTACTGCTGAACCAGGCGCCCGTGAGCGTAGGAGTCATGCTTTTCGTTATCCCATTTTCTGACGACATTACGGTCTGGGCAGCTATCGACTCTCGCACATGGATGCTAGTGCTGCTGGTGAGCATTCCGCAATCTCAATTTGAGGGCTTGTTGCTAACAAATACCCACAGAGCGGCATGCTAGCCTGCCTTATCAATCTTTCACAATTTCTTATCATCAACGAAGCCGGACCTGTAAGCAGCACAGTCGTCGGCCACTCGAAAACCTGTCTTATCGTTGCGACTGGCTGGATCACCAGCGGCAAGGCTCTGAGCGACGGTAGCTTGATTGGCACCGTCATGGCCATAGGAGGGATAATTGCGTAAGTCAATGTGCCAATATCTAGGCAAAGATGGCCCTTACTGACACTCCCCAGCTATTCAGTGGTCATGCAGAATGCCGCGCGGAGTTAAGGCGCTCCCCTTGCATTGTTTCAAGAAAGGAGGATTTTTTGTGCAACGGGCTTTTCTCCCTTGCGTGGCCGGCTGGAATTGACGTCCATTTTCTTTGGAGCGTACTGACATGTTATATACCTCAAGTTTACTTTTTCCATTTGTTCACAATCTAAGACATTAACGCCACGAAGAGTGCGCCTTGATCCCACATTTCCGACGACACACATCAAGCATGGATTCAGAAAACCGCTTCCTCCTCACCGGCAGCGAGGGCTGGATCTGCGGCCACCTTGAAGGCCTGCTCAACGCGCAAGAAAAGACTGTCCATGCCACCAACCACCGCATGGAGAACTCGGCCAAGATGAATGAGATCTTCGACGAATTTCAGCCGACTCACGTTATCAACTGCGCTGGTAAGACTGGACGACCCAATGTCGACTGGTGCGAAGACAACAGAGTCGCGACGGTGCGCAGCAATGTCATAGGGACTTTGATGTTGGCCGAATTGTGCCATGAGAGGGGCGTGCATCTCACCAACATGGCTACTGGATGTGAGCAACACGTTACTTGCAAATGCTTGCTACGAAACGACAGGATTGACAACCATCTCCAGGCATCTACACCTCCCAATACAACGAAACCCGCGACACCCTAATCAGCCCTCCCTTCACCGAAACCGACCCGCCCAATTTCGGCGGCAGCTTCTACTCCTTCACGAAGTCGCGTGCCGAAGACATCCTCCGCACCACCTACCCCAACTGCCTAACCCTGCGCATCCGCATGCCCATCTCCGACGACCTGCACCCACGCTCATTCGTGACCAAAATCACGAAATACGACCGTGTCGTCAACATCCCGAATTCAAACTCGATCCTGCACGATCTGCTGCCACTGGCCGTTGCCATGGCCGAGCACCGCGAGACGGGAGTGTACAACTTCACGAACCCCGGCGCGATTGGGCATAATGAGGTACTGAGTCTGTACAAGCAGATTGTAGATCCGCAATTCGAGTGGAGCAATTTCACGCTGGAGGAGCAGTCGGAGGTTATTAAGGCGGAGCGCAGCAATTGTGAGTTGGATGCTACGAAGTTAATGCAGGTGGTGGAGCAGTATCAGTGCGAGGGCGTGGATGTCCAGGTGCCTGAGATTCGGGAGGCGTATCGGGGATGTTTTGAGAGGATGGTGAAGAATATGCAGATGGAAGGTGGTGCGCCGGTTGAGGCATTTATGGTGGAGTAGTGAGTGTCAGAGCTTGAATGTGATGGGTTTGTATCCTACTTTTACTCCTCGCGTTCTTCCCAGCCTGTACGTTTCTTGAGGTTCTTGATGCCGTAGAGAAGGCTTTCGAGTGATTTGGGGTCTTCCTCGATGCCCGTCAGGTCGTTCAACTGCTTCAATGTGTTCTCAGATGCCTCGTCGCGGGTGACGTCGATCGATCCATTCTCGTTGGCCGTGAGTTGCAGCGCCACGATTCGCTTCTGATCGTTATTACGAGCATCGAGAGACACCAGAGCATGTTGGTCAATGACAGCGACGTCAAGTGGGTTCAGGCCCTGGAGTTGTTGCTCGATGATGGTGACTTGAGTCTGAGAGCCACCAATAGTTGAGGAAGAGATTGCCAACAGAGCTGGTACCTTCTCGGATGCAATGACTACTGCGTGGTTGCCAGGTTGGTTCTGGATTGGCACAACCCAAATACCAGATACGGCAACCTGAGGATCTTTGTCTTCAAGTGTCGCAGTCAGGTATTTGCTGAGGTATTGTTTGATGTTGATGGAGGCCTTCAATTTGGAGTTTAGCCAGTCCCAAACGCCGATCCATTCATCGCCACCGCCACTGATGAGAAGATCAGTGCTAGGGACGAGGCGGATCTTGCTCACAAATTCTGTGTGGCCCAAGCAGAAGCCTTCAACAATGTGCGACTGCGGAGCTGCTCTCGAGATGCGAATGTGCTCGTCGCGGTCCGCTGTGATGATGTAGCCACGGCTCTTGCCCTCAACTTCGCGGGTCGCGAATGTGGCGTCAGTGAGCATGGAAACGTGACCCAAGAGCAGCTTGTGCTCGAAAGCAAGAACCTCCTTCCTGGGCGTGAAAAGCTTTTGCTTCTGTTGCGATTCGAGTGATCGCAGGTTACGCTGAGTGTGGACAGTCAAGTTCGTGGCCGAAGGTTGGAAGTTCCCTTGCGCTCGTAATTCTGCGTTCTTAGCATCTTGGGCGGCCCGAGCAGCTTTCAGGTCGGCAGCTTCTTTCTCCGACTCATCGCTGGGCAGAAGTGGCAAAGAGTAGACGTCGCCGAACTTGTCACCGCAAATAATGGTGTCGTTGTCGGGCAAAACCTCAAGAGCACAGGGACGCTTCGGCATCGTCCTCTGACTGAGCTCGACGATGCCGCCATCAGTCTGGATACTGTAAACGCGAACGCATTTGTCCTCGGTTACGGCAACGGCATGCTGCTGGTCACTCGAGACTGTAAGCTTGATGATGTTGGTCAAAGCTGGAGCTGCCTTTGCTGTGGTCTTCTGCTTCTTTGCAGGTCGTTCATCGCCTTCGGGAGCTGCATCGTCGGCGGATGCAATAGGCACGGTACCCTACAAATACTTAGCCATTGAAATTACAGATTGAGCTGGAAGCCTCAGGTCAGCGACCAGACTGTGGGCAGATCCCAGCTATTCTAGAACTTACGGCGGCATCAGAAGTCCACTGCGAGACGATGGAGCCATCTTTCGCAGACAATGAGAGAAGTTTGGGACCGCATGCTGCAAGAAGGTATGAACCACCCTCAGTCGCCACAGTTGCTATGCACTGGAAAGGGTGAGGCATTTTCGATGCTGGTATAATTAGCGAGCAATGTTGCTGTTCAACAATTGATTGATTATGCCAGTCGATGCCAGTCGAGAGATTGATTCTTTGGTAGAAATGTCTGACAAGCGAGAGCCTACACCGCGGGGCGGAAGTCGTGGCTGGCTCTCACGTGACGACTTTTGACTCGCTTGAGGTGCTGTCAACGTCGTCGTACAACCGCCGCACAACCAACCACGGTGCAGCGTCGCACAAGGAAGGCAACATGCTCGGCTGCCTGGGTGGACGAAAGTGTCTGTATTCCAATGATAAGAAAGCCCTGTTGTGCCAACATGTACGCCAGGGGTTTCCTACTGGTTCTCTCAGCTCCTACAATTACCTCGGATCGATTCAATCAAAGTGGGCTCTTTGCCCCGATATACCCGGTATACGCAGACACGTTCGCTGGGCCTCAAGTACCTGACTTTTGTCTATATGGAACCACCATTGCTTATCTTTGAGTTCGAGCACATCCTGCAAGCATGTCCGATGCTAGAGTGCCTAGATGTGACATGGCGGTCTCGGTACAGCTTCGACCTGACCTCGAAATGGGGCTCGGTCGGAATGGCGTTGACCCGACACGGCTCTAACACTTACAAGTCGAAGCTCGATCATTCCGTGATACACCTGTCACCAGTTGAACGACCAAGGACTTTCATCAATCTCGCTTCGCTGAGCCATCTCCGCCCCCTCACTCTACCTATGGAAGCAATTCCATCTGCCCCGGCAGGTGTCTACAATGACGCTACTTGTCACGCTTTTCACGTTGTCGAGGACTTCAGAACACATGCTCCAGGGCAAGGTGTCAACACACCAACAGTCTCATTGTCTCAGCTGTTTCGGCCCTCACTCATGCGTCTAAGGGTTACCAACAACTCGGATACGTGGGTCGACGCAGTCCGACTGGACCTGGAACTGCGGAAACTGATACTTGATTCGCAATCCCCCAACCTGCGCTCGATTCATGTAGGGCGTAGTGTACCTTGGCCGAAGCATGTCAAGAATCTTGGCTGGCATGAGACGCGACGCGGATCAAGATGGAATCTCTTATCGAAATCTCGACAGCCATTGGCGCCGGCCCAAACGAAGGACAAGTTCTTAAGAGCATTTCATCTATAGCTTGTCTAAGCCGAGAGCCGAGCAGGCCGTACATAGAGAGTCACGGATGAGTATTTAGATTTAAAAGCAGGAATCATGCAAATTAACTCGACCTGCATTCACTGCCTGATAAACACCGGTATGATATCAATCGGACACTCAACGTCCACGTGCTGACCGCCCTCATGTACCTTCTCGCCGTCCCACGACTTCCACTTTGCTCCTGCCGGTAGATAAACGCGCATATTACGTCGCTCAGCCGCCAACACCGGCGCAACAAGGTACTTGTAGCCGTACATGTACTGTGCGTCAACTTTCCAGGCCTGCGGATCATTGGGAAATTCATAGAAGCAAGTCCGCATGACCGGCGACCCTTTCTCATGCGCCTCCTTCATCATCTCGCGAGTGTAATCGCGGAGCCCCTCCCGGATATGCAGGTACTTCTTCAGAATCGGGTATGCTTCTTCGCCAAACGACCAAACCTCGTTGGCTGCACCAGAAGCGGTAGGCTGGCCCTCGGGCTTCGGCTCGCGATCTCCGTGCAGTCGCATCACGGGACAGAAAGTGCCCCATTGGAACCAACGGATCAAGAGTTCTCTGAACTTCGGATCGTCCGGGTTGCCGCCATGGAAACCGCCAATGTCTGTAGTCCACCAGGGGATGCCTGCGATGCCCATGTTCAGGCCGGCTGACAATTGACTGCGGAAGACTTCCCAGGATGATGCAACGTCACCGCTCCAAACCAGGGCGCCGTACCGCTGACTGCCAGCCCAAGCACAGCGGAGGAGATTCACGATGTTCTTCTGACCTTCTGCTTCCATGCCCTCGTAGAAGGCTCGAGCGTAGCGTAACGGGTATGTGTTGCCAATTTGCATATTTGACCCTTCGTGGTATCGGTATAGATCGAAGTCGTAGACACTGTACTCTGGCTCCGCTTCATCGAGCCAGAAGACTTTGATGCCTTTCTCGTAGTAATTCTTCTTTGCCTTTGACCAGATGAATTTTCTTGCTTCCGGGTTGGTAGCGTCGAAATGGATTGTGTCACCATCGCACTGCATAGCAATCCTGATTCCACGATCCGTGCGAATGAGCAGCCCCTTCTCGAGCATTTCACGGTAGTTTTCGGAAGACTCCTGCACAGTCGGCCAGATCGAGACCATGAGTTCGATCTTGAGCTCTTTGAGCTCCTTGACCATCGCATCTATCCACCTCTGTTTAGAAACCACTCCAAAGTTTGCATCTAATCTGGGTTGAACGTACCTGGATCGGGGAAGAACTCAGGATCAAAGCTCCAATCGCCCTGGTTCCTCCAGTGGAAGAAATCAACCACGATGAGATCAATGGGCAACTCACGCCTGCGGTACTCTCTCGCCACTTCGAGCACCTGCTCCTGGTTCCAATACCTCAACTTACACTGCCAGAACCCAAGACCATACTCCGGCATCATGGGAACATACCCCGTGACCTTCGCATACGCCTGCACAATCTCCTTAGGCGTCTCTCCCGCCGTAATCCAATAATCCAACTCCTTGGTACTGTACGCCTCAAAACTCATGACATTCTTTCCCAACACCGCTCTCCCAACCGCGGGGTTATTCCACAAAAACCCATAGCCCAGCGACGAAAGCGCAAAAGGCACACTGGCCTGCGAATTGCGATGCGCCATCTCCACATCCGAGCCCTTCAGATCGAGATGCGGCTGCTGGTACTGGCCCATGCCGAAGATCTGCTCGTTGGGGTCCAAGCTCTCGAGCCGGAGCGTGAGGTGATAGTCGCCACATAGGATCGGCTTGAGCTCGCGGGCTTCGATTTCCAAGGCGCTGCATTTCGGGTCTTTGGGGTCGCGGCGGTGACGGGCGTATTCTTCGAGGAGTTTGTCGCCTTTGTTGTTGTAGATGATTAATTTGCCTCTCGGGGAGAGGGTGGCGTGTATGCTTCCGTTTTCGATGCAGGCTTCGCCTCCGGGTTGGTCTGAGATTGTTATTTTGGGATGGGTCTTTTCGGGCTCGAGGAGGGCCCAGTCTTGCTGCTCGAAATTAGCTCGCTTGGTTGCTCGGACTCGTAGGGAGTTTTGGCCCCATGGTTGGATGCGAAGTTGGTGGTCGTCGAAGCGGAAGACCAGGGTGTCGTTTTCGGTGTAGAGCATTTTGGAAAGACGGATGGGGTTATGAGGCTCAGAAGAAGAGCGTTGTGTTAGGAAAGGCTTCGATGGTATGGAATTTATTGATCACCGGAGAAACTCCCATGAGGGGTTGAGTGCATTTAGCCGCATCAAGTTTGATACTGCCAATTAGTGTCTATGGTGTGTTGGAGATCTTCTTGGACGGCACGATTAGCTGCATATCGAAGCATAACCCCCACTATGCTGTGCTATAGCACAGCATGTGTGCGGAGTCGAAGGAGCTTACATTAGGGCCAACCCCACTGGCATATGACCTTGTTGCAAACTTCTGAGGGAAGGAATACCTGGCATCAGAAGTGAAAAAATAGATCGTTACCACCGCTTTGAGATAACGCTAAAAAAATTGGTATGAATCTATGCTTTAATCCTCGTCCATGCTCTCCCATGCAGCACCGGTGTCACCGTTTTGCGCAGCTTCGGCCGCCTCTTGCTCCTCCTCTTCCTCCTCGTTGTCCTGCTCAAGACCAACGAGCCTCTCCTTGATGTCGGCATCTGGTGCAGGGAGTCTCGCCCGTGTGGCAAAGTTCTCTCTGACGGCACGGTTGGTGCTGGTGTCCCAGACCTGGACAGCACCTTTGCTGCCTGCAACGGCGAGGCGGAAAGCGACTTCGGCGTCGGGAGCGAAGTTTGCTGAGAAGACTTTGCCGACACCAAGGTCGCGCGATGCGACAAGGCTAGGGCCAGTCTCGTCGGAAACGCTCCAGAGCTTGACGGTGCGGTCGGTGCTGCCGGTAGCGATCATTCCGGGGACAACGGGGTTGAGAGAGAACGAGCTCAATGCCTTCTCGTGAGCTTGAAGTCTCCATGAAGGCTTGGACTCTTCAGGAGTAGCGGGCAGTTGTCGTGTGTCGAAGCAGTGCAAAATACCGTTCTCGGTACCGACGTAGAAGATGTGCTCGTTGATGGGATCCCACTTGACTTGCTCGACATCGCTCTCAACGCCCCAACGAGGGACCTTGGCGTCAGGTGCGCGCATGTCAGCAGCGACAACTGTGCGATCGTAGGAACCAGAAAGGAGGACGGAAGGCTGTGTTGGGTGCCACGACAGGGCGCAGACCTTGTCCGTGTGATGAGAGTATGACTGGGCGGCGGTGCAGGTGTTCAGGTCCCAAAGCTTGACTGTCTTGTCGGCAGAAGCACTGGCAAGCAAGTTGGAGTGCTGCCTGTTGGCAGCGAGCGAGAGGACAGCGTCCACGTGGTATGCGTCGTTGGCCTTCTTGCTCTTGCTCTTCTTCTTCTTCTTTTCAGGCATGCTGGGTAGTGAGGGCGCAGAGCTCTGGCCTAGGATGACGGTAGGGTACATGCTGTCCACCACGTCCAGATCCCAAAGCTCGATATCCGGGTCCATAGTACCAACAGCCGCAAAGTTGCCTCTTGCGCCAGCCTCGTTCGGGCGTGCGCTCAACCATTCGACGCAGAGAGGGATGGCGGGCAGCATAACGTCGTGGTGGACGTAGAGATTATCGTGGTTGTCCTCGTAGACGTACACCTCCAGATGTGCGACCTCGTCTTCTACTCTCGCGGCCAGAACCATGTTGTCTGTGGGCATGATCTCAAGCTCCTCCCTCTCCTCGTCGTCCGATGCGTCGTCCTCTTGCAGCGTGATGTAAGGGTCGTCCTTGTTGTCGGCGTGGTAGGCCAGAGACTTGACATTGCCGAAGAGACCGCTGTCTTCGCCGTCCTGGCTTCCAGCCTCATCAATCTCGTCGTCGTCATCGTAATGTTCCATGTCATATTCCTTCAGGTCGTCGTCCTCGTCCAATTGGTCGTCCTCATCCTTCTTGGCCTTGGGAGCACCGCCAGTAGCAGCGCCCTCGCCACCCTCGTTCAGAGCCTGCTTTGCCTCCTCCAGATCCTCCTTCGCGTCCTCGAGCTCGAGCTTTGCAAGCTTGGAGATGCGCTCGTACTCCTCCTCGTCGAACTCATACTTAGTGGGGTGTGACGCAGCATGACCGCGCGGCACCCAGGCGGTGGCTGTGATCATAGACGCCATCTTTGCTGCGAGCTGTCGTTATCACACTCGCTACAAGAAGGTGAAGGAGTGCAATGCGATCGTCGGCGGCAGCACCAAGAAGAGAGTCCCGCCGCCCCAAATTTCAGACACTCGACCATCGAACTTTTTGGACAGGGTTCGACCGAGGCTGGCTACTTGCGTCACATTCGGCGGGCCGTAAACCTTATTTGCGATAAAGCGATCTCCCGTTCTCGCCGCCTTGAAGATGCAGCGCAGCGTGTTGATAGCTGCACGTGGAATACACCTTTTCAATCCTGGATCGCCGCCGTCAAAAAGACGTACATCTCTTGGTAAAGAGTTGTGTTGGAGGATCATCAATCGTCTACTCCCAACACGGATCCAGGGTCTACGACACAAGAACATACATCACCGACAATGGCTGGTGGCGAGCACAGTCCCAAGCGTCGTCGCTTAAACGACTCGAGAGCTTCGACACCGCGAAACTACAAAGAGGAAACACCTGTGCCTGCTTCATGGGTACAGCGATCAAGACAACAGCAACGCGGTGGACCTCACGGTAGCTTTGCTGGGCCTGAACCAGACGTCAACGAAGCCGATGCCGCTGCTCTGGATCGCGACTGGTACAACACCGCAGAAGAGGGAGCTACGCTTGGAGATGAGTCTCACAACCCTTTTGGAGGCGCAGAAGAGGTGACATGGGCGGATCAGGAGCGTGAGAAGGAGCTCCTGGCGAAGAAGCTGGCGGCGCGAGGCAGAGTGAATCACAAGATGCTGCAGCGACAGCAGGACGCGGATGCTTGGGAGACGAACCGAATGCTGGCTAGCTCGGTTGCTCAAACGAGGGAGCAGTTCAACAATTTGGATGACGATAACGACGAAACTCGTGTCCATCTGTTAGTACACGATCTGCGACCACCATTTCTTGACGGCAAGACGATTTTCACAACTCAAAAGGACCCCGTCAGCGCGGTGAAGGACCCTTTGAGCGACATGGCAGTCTTCTCACGGAAAGGATCCAAAGTTGTAAAAGAGCGTAGGCAACATAAGGAACGACAGAAGCAGGCACAGGAAGCTACCAAAGTCGCTGGAACCGCGCTTGGCAATGTCATGGGCGTGAAGGATGAAGATACCGATTCTGCGGCCCCGGCTGCTGTTGGAGAAGGAGAGAAGCCACAAAGTAACAAATTCTCTGACCACTTCAAGAAAAAACAAGAGGGCAGTTCGGACTTCTCGAACACAAAGACAGTGCGCGAACAGCGAGAGTATCTGCCTGCGTTTGCTGTACGAGAAGAGCTGCTCAGGGTCATTCGCGACAATCAGGTGGTAATTGTGGTTGGTCAAACTGGTTCGGGTAAGACTACACAACTTACGCAGTTCTTGCACGAGGATGGCTACGCGGAAGGCGGTCAGATGATTGGCTGCACTCAGCCGCGTCGTGTCGCTGCCATGTCGGTTGCTAAGCGTGTCAGTGAGGAGATGGAGGTGCCTCTGGGTGACGAAGTGGGCTATGCGATTCGTTTCGAGGATTGCACCAGCAAGAAGACCACGATCAAGTACATGACTGACGGTGTACTGCTTCGCGAGAGTCTTACCAACCCGGACCTGGACCAATATTCGTGCATCATCATGGACGAAGCTCACGAGCGAGCTTTGAATACGGATGTACTTATGGGCCTCATCAAGAAAGTTCTGGCTCGAAGACGCGATCTCAAGCTTATTGTCACTTCAGCAACCATGAACGCTAGCAAATTTGCACAATTCTATGGTGGCGCCCCGGAATTCTTTATTCCTGGACGAACATTCCCTGTCGATATTCAGTACTCGAGGTCGCCCTGCGAAGACTACGTAGACAGCGCCGTTCGCCAAGTCCTGGCCATCCATGTCTCGCAGCCCAAGGGTGATATCTTGGTTTTCATGACAGGTCAGGAAGATATCGAAGTGACCTGCGAGCTTGTGGAAGAACGACTCAAGCAGCTTAACGACCCACCTAAACTCAGTATCCTTCCCATCTATTCCCAGATGCCGGCGGACCTCCAAGCGAAGATCTTTGATCGAGCTGCTCCCGGTGTCCGAAAGGTCATTGTCGCAACCAACATTGCTGAGACTTCTCTGACAGTCGATGGTATCATGTATGTCGTTGACTGCGGCTTTAGCAAACTCAAAGTGTACAACCCAAAGATGGGCATGGACACACTCCAGATCACCCCTGTATCGCAAGCCAACGCGTCTCAACGAGCTGGCCGTGCCGGACGTACTGGCCCGGGAAAGTCATTCCATCTCTACACCGAGCGAGCCTTCCGCGACGAGTTCTACATGTCCACCATTCCCGAGATCCAGCGTACCAATCTTGCAAACACTGTGTTGCTACTCAAGTCACTTGGCGTCAAGAACCTGCTCGACTTCGACTTCATGGATCCACCTCCTCAGGACACCATCACCACATCGCTCTTCGATCTCTGGTCTCTCGGCGCCCTGGACAATTTGGGAGAATTGACCGAGCTAGGCAGACTCATGACCTCTTTCCCAATGGACCCGTCTCTTGCGAAACTTGTCATCACCTCCGCCACGACCTACGGCTGCAGCGAAGAAATGCTCACAATCGTCAGCATGCTTTCCGTGCCCTCCGTATTCTACCGCCCTAAAGAGCGCCTGGAAGAATCCGACGCCGCGCGCGAGAAGTTCTTCGTCCACGACTCCGACCACCTCACTCTCCTCACCGTATACCAGCAATGGGCCGCCAACGGCTATCGCGATGGCTGGTGCACGAAGCACTTCCTGCATCCTAAAGCTCTCCGCCGCGCACAGGAAATCCGCAATCAACTCGTCGACATCATGACCTCAAGCAAAATGACTCTGGCGTCGTGCGGCTACGACACGGACGTGGTGCGCCTTTGCATCTGCGCGGGCTACTATCACCAAGCAGCCAAACGTCGCGGCTTGGGCGAGTACGTCAATTTGCGCACATCGGTAGCCGTGCAGTTGCATCCCACGTCCGCGCTGTACAACTCGGGCGATCCGCCGGACTATGTCGTCTACCACGAGTTGATCCTGACGAGCCGCGAGTACATGTCGTGCGTGACGGCCGTGGACCCGCACTGGCTGGCGGATCTAGGTGGTGTGTTCTACAGTGTGAAGGAAAAGGGCATTCACGGTGGGCAAAGAAGGGAGATTGAGTATTCGAAGCGGGCGGAGCTGGAGAGGGGAATTGTGGCGGATCGCGCGAGGCATTTGGCGTTGGAGGAGAGGGAGAAGGCGAAGGGAGGGTTGGCGGCGAGGAAGGAGACTGATGTTGGTGCGAAGCCGGTGAAGAAGGTTGTGAGTAAGGGAAGTGCCGTTGTGAAGCCTGTTATTAAGGGGAGACGGCGATGATGATGTTGTGGTTACATAAACTTGAGGCCTCGAGTGGCTAGATAGGAGAATCATCGAGATGGCACTCCTGCATTGTATCTGCTGTTGTGACTTGCCGGAATCGAGGAATTCCAGACTTAAGAGTCGTGGATTTGCGAACCAAACTGTATCGATGTTTAGCAATCTGTGGG
Organism: Cladosporium cucumerinum; assembly: GCA_023634325.1. Lineage (NCBI taxonomy): Eukaryota > Fungi > Ascomycota > Dothideomycetes > Cladosporiales > Cladosporiaceae > Cladosporium > Cladosporium cucumerinum. Next base: position 1,603,826 of record JALDQA010000003.1, read on the forward strand.
GTGGCCGGCACTGTTTCCTTGGGTGCTCTCCTACCTAGGCAGATACTATATCAATCTGGCACTTTTTATAGATGACCACGCGGTATTGAGAGTAAGATGTGGACAAGTTATCGAAGTTGTCCATGATGTAGGATGACGCTGCAAGCCCTAACGTTACCTGTAGGTGGAATCGTTTGGGGTGCGGGAAACTCTCAGCAGAGGGGCAAATGTATCTAAAGAGGTCTTTCCACCAGATCGGATGCTATCTCTTGACACCGATAGACTACCACGGGAAACGCAGTATCACCGCTGATTGAGTCTGGTCCAGCGAGACTGTGTCAGGTTTTGTCACCGGTGAAGAAGCTGTTACTTTAGACTATCTGCACGCTGGTAGGAGAAGAAATTTGATGTTGAACTACTTGAAGAAATTTGGCGTTGGGCATATATGGGAAAACCTCTAGGCCATTGTGATGATATCGTCCGCGATCTTTTCCGCGAGGGCGTAGACGACGGACTGCGGATGTCCAGGTATGAGTAGCGGGAAAGCCGAAGCGTCTACGACCCGTACGCCCTGGACTCCAAAGACACGAGCCTTGGCGTCGACGACAGCCATTGGATCGTTTCTCTTGCCCATTTTACCTAAAGGACAAATTGCGTCAGGCGGCAGCAAACAATACTTTGAATTTGAATAAGCAACTTACAAGTGCAGCTCGCGTGGTATACGGTCGTAGCGTAAGATCGAATGTACTCTGCCATCTGAGCATCTGTCACAACATCTTTCCCAGGGAGAGCCTCCTCCCCGACAAGGATAGGCCGTACGGCACTCGATTCGAACAATGCTCGTGCTCTCTTAAGCGCTTGGACCAAGACGTCAACGTCAGTCGAGTTGCTCAGCCAGCCTACATCGATGAGGGGAGCATCTTTCATGTTCGACGATGCGATAGAGACGTTGCCCCGAGACAACGGAGTGATCAGTGCGGGAAGAATAGTAACATAGTTCTTCAATGGGTCCAGTTCCGGCCAGATCGAGAAGGATCCGACCACGTATTCGATTTCTGGCCAGTCAGATGGGAACTCTGCGAGAGCAGCTAGGGCAGCTGAGCTGAGGTTGTGACGGCTTTCGGCTGGAAGTTTTTCCCATCCTGTGTACGACGTTAGTCTTGGTGTTAGAAACGGGGAGGAGAGACTCACCGAGATAGTCAGTGTTCTGACTGGTCAAGATACCAGTCGCGTTCGCAAGATACTGAGACGCGTACTCGGCAGCAACATTTTGATCCTGGAGAATAGCGGTCGTCGACAGATTGGACTCATAAACTACGCCGAAGAGGACGTGATCCCACATTTCCTGGCCAACACCAGGTCTTGCGGATACCACAGGAATGTCGTGTTTGCGGAGTATCTCTTCGGGTCCGACACCGGATACCATGAGCAACTGTGGCGATTGGAACTGCGCAACTTTTTAGTATAATTAAATCGAACTGGGCCGGACCTGCGAGGCTTTGGACTCACAGCTCCTGCAGACAGAATAATTTCTTTGTTCGCTGATAGCGTATAGTTGAAACCACCCGTCTCTACAACTACTCCTGTCGCGGTCTTGTTTTCATCAAACAGAACTTGCTTAGCCATTGAGTGAGTGAAGATCTTCAGGTTTCTCCGATCAGATTGCATCGCATTCTGCAAGAATGTGGACTCGCTAGTAGCCCTCGTTTGATCCTCGGGTCTGATAGTGAGAGGACAGTATTGCGATCCTACGAGTTGGCCACTGCTGAAGTCGTCAATATCCGGTATGCCAATCTCGCGGAAACCCTTCTGAGCCCATGATGCCCACGGCGTAGCCCAGTTGCTATGGGTCACGTGAAGAGGGCCACCGTCGGATTGGTATGCTTCGAGGGAGGGCTGTGGCACCGAAGCGTTCGCTGCACGAAGATTCTTCTTCGGTGGGGTGTAAGTAACGCTCTTTTTGTAGTACGGAAGGAATGCATCCCATGAATAGGATTGATCGTCGACGGCATCGGCCCACTGCTGGTGCGATTGTACCGTGCCTCTCTGGTAGAGCATGGCGTTAAGAGCCGTACTAGCAAAGTGTGAGCTGCATTCTAGGAATATAAGTTCGCCGTACAATGCTTACCTGCCACCTAAAGTCTTGCCTCGGTTGTAACTTGCTGTTTGGTCTTCCAATTGAGGTTGAGGGGTTGTCTGGAAGTGCCAATCGACGAGAGGCCCGCCAACATTACCCGAGTAGTACGCTGGAACTACTGTTAAATTGCTAGCCTCGACCTAACAGTTGTCAGAAAGGTACCATCCCAGTAATCTTGAACTCAGACTTGCCTCGTAGAATCCCCCTGCCTCAACTAGAGCAACGGTGACATTCTCGCGCTCAGCAAGACGAGTAGCACTGCGAATTTTAGCTTACGCGATGAGTGCAGAGACACGGGAGACGACAAACAGTGTGATGCCCGCGGGTCCAGCTCCTATAACGACATCTTGTCTAGTAAGCATCAATCTTCTGTCCTGATGAAATTGGCCTTGGATACTCACAATCGAAGGCGGTGTCTGCACCAGGGCGACCAAAATTGTTGGAGAAATCCGGTCCGATTTGCCAAGCGGCGGTCAAATGAATGCTTAGAACCAAACCCAAAGATAACAGCGCCATTGCCACAAGTTCCTTAGAGGGATTTTCCAAGTTATGAGATACTTCCAAGTGAAGTTGATGGACACAAGCTTGGGTTATATAAATTGTTGACTACCGCAATATAGCCTGGCTGTATGTCGGACGCAACGGATCTGTCACACTTGGGCTACGACAGTCTATAGTGCTTTGATAAGACCTAATCCACGGGATGCTTGGAACAGACCGCTCAACACTAAGACCGAAGCGATAGGGGGTTGATCAATTGATCAGGCGGTTGAGCGAATTGCCCATCTGAGCCGTGGAACCGAGTTGCGAACATGATAGATGTTCAATCCGTCAGATATCATGCATAATCCAAACATCTCACAGCTGTCAATCGCTCGTGCCCGTGATTGTCTGTATACAGTCGATTGCCCTAGGTTGTCGTTGCCATGCTGCGCAGATACACATACATGTTGTGGGTATGTGCATAGTCCTGCACCCCTGTTGCTGTACCCTGCCTCCCCCGACCTCCGTACAAGCGCTATGACATGGACTGCGGGTACTTTCCCAATATCCATAGCATCGTCGAATCTGGATCGGATTGCTTCAAATCCGGCCAATTACATGTTGAAGTATTCTTCCAAGTGTTTGTGATATCCTAGGCATGTATGCTCTCGTGTAGGTTGTGGAAACAAGATTTTTGCAAGCTGCTCAGTTTACAGCGCAGTCTACGCTTGTGCATTCGCTGGTACGCTGCGAGTTGCCTCGCCTCGTCCGTTGCCGCCCGCCTCGCCCCACCTACACTACGCTGATCTTGTTTTCTCCTCAGAACCAAGAGTTCGATATCCTGTCCGTTAACCAGAACTGCATTTGCCGGTTACAGGCATGATCGGCATTGCTATGTTCATGACACCCGACCCACCATCTGGTCAATCTTAACACAAACCCTTGATCCCAGATCTGTCCGAGACATCATGCGAATAATCCAAAGATCTACAAAGGCGTTTTCTTGTTCTGGTAAGGCTGTGTAGATCAGATTAGCGGAATGATTGGACTCGAATTCCTGAGTCCCGGGCAACCTTATTTCCACTTTACGGTGTAAAATAGTGCCTACTCGGGACAGGAACGCAAACTAGGTACTAGGTGTTTCAGGGTACGAAGGAAGATAACTAGCTGAGTAACATCCCAATCAAGGTACGTTGTAGACGATGACTCCAAGTTAGTTACTTGAATTGAGCATGTTGCAAAATTAGGGTCCTGCCCCTGAATACTGCAGCGGTGACGTTCAACGTCATCATCTGCATAAGACTACCATTACATTACCTAGAGAGGCTTCCGACTCGCGTTCTGCCGAGCCCTTGATTAAAACAGCACGTGCACTAACCCGCTATTGTTAGTCCTGGAATGCAGTCTACCAAGTGCATAGGAGGCATAGCAGAGATTCGCGAATGCAGCAGCCAACAAGACGTCGAGTAAATTGATTGATGAGATCTAGTGATCTGCCACAGTGAGCTAAGACCTCCGTTGCCGATATGATTGACACTTTTATTTTCTTCAGCATCTTACTTGCAAGTAGTTGGGATGAACCATAACATCCACTTTTCGCGTCCTCTTTACTTCTTCAGTAGCCGCGCCGAAATACCTGTCAGTACGCAGACTCCAGTACAAATTCGCACGAACTGAATTACGCACGCCCTCAACATACTCATGCACCGCTGCAGCAGTCGGCCTGTCCCAATATGGGAGACTGTCTGCCAATTCTTCGAAGAGTTCCAAGCGTGTCTGGAGCAGACTTCCCAGATGATCGAATGCTTCTTGTGCGCTCATTCCACGACAACGACAAGCCGCAACAAGGTTGTGTCTCACGTCCTCGTACTGGCAGATCGTCAGTCAACTTTCAGAACACCAATCGACGACTACAGGCTCTTCAAGCTTGCCACGACTCACCTCTTCTTTCCGATATGAGAGTATGTCGTTCTGTATGAGAATAAGATCCACACCAAGGACTCTGATTTGCTGGATCAAACTGTGATTGAAAACCGCTTCGGGTATGTCAAGCTGGTGGCCAAACTCCACAAGGGCGTATAGTGGCTGTGCACCGATTGATGAGCGACGAACAGTCAACAGATCCTCAGGATCGCGAGAGTGGCTTGTTGAACAGTCTTGGACCTGCTGGAGTGCCCCTCGGCAATAGTCTTGCATGGCACACATGAAGCGCTCACGCACACCAGCATTCTCCGTACCAGACTTCAAGCGCATCCATATGTTCGAGTGACAATCAACCAATCGTTGCTCAGCCTCAGCACCGGCCGGAAGTGGCCCAGGTTCTTTCCCATCCTGCATTGCCCCGATCAGTCTTTCGATCAGTAGAATCGCTTGATCCATGTCCTTGCGCAAGTCGCCATCGTCGAAGAGGTCGTCGAACGGGAACACCCAGTTGCCCCAATCGCAAATCAGGCGAAAACGATCATGGTCGGCTTTTGGTGCAAGAATCGCACAGAAGTAGGAGAAGTCGATGGCGCTGATTTTCTTTTGTGCTTTGTAGTCGCACTGCCAGCTGTTGGCAAGCCATTGTTCGGATTCTGCGCGTACGGAACGATAATGGGGGTTGGAATAGGGGGGAGTAGCGAGAAACGATGTGAACAAGTTGGGTATCACCACGGTTTGTCGAGCTGTGTTGGACATTTGAGCAAATATGATCGTTACCAGCGACTGAACAACATGAGATTTTTAAGCGATGAACCTGTAGGCTCTATCTTGATAAGTCACACCGCCTGTCTGACGAGTGTCTCGGTAAGTGATGCGCACCGGCCGTGGTGAGCAGTGTACTCGGCGGCACGACTCACCGAATATCCGCTTCTGCGTCTGTGCGATTTTCACCGCAGCAGTACTGCCAACGAATGCATCTATATGTGCCAAACTACTAAGCTCAAGATCGGCACTTTGAACCTCAGCACTCCTAATTCCAACTTATCCGGGTAACCAGAAAGAAGCACCGTCTGATCCCTCGTACCTACACTCGTCCGAACTCTTCCTTTTGGTCCTGTTGTACAACACTTTGCAAGCACCCCCTTAACGCACAGGGTCCATCGATTATGTTTGGTCACGACGTCGCCCCCGATATAGGCGAAGCCATCCAACTCGGTCATCATCAATTCACGTGGACAGAAGATCACATCGAGAGAGCAGTACTGCAAAAGCTGCAGTCTGAATACGATGTCCTTGGTAACAGCGCTCTAGAGCGCCTCCAGGACATACAGCTCGCAACAGGACAAAAGGACTTATTTGCAACCTTGCGCGATAACTATTCTTCGGACGAAACATTAGCAGCGTTCTGGACCGAGACACACACAGTACCAGAATGGGTTGATTGGGCACAGGTTGATCGCGGACAACGATTCTTCTATAAGCATATGGCAGCAAACTTTGTTGGTTTTGCTCTACAAGGCTTCATGGGCGAAAACACGACTACTGGAAGTACGGCGGAGGTGCTCGTGAAAACTGGTGGATTCTCTACTCGCGTCCTCCTTCGACGCCTCTTGGAAACATTCCAATGGCTGTTGCAAGTCACCAAAGACATCGACGCCATCAAGCCGGGAGGTGAAGGCCATACAGCCACGATTCGAGTCCGCCTTCTCCACGCTGCTGTTCGCCATCGCATGATGAAGTTGGCAGCATCAAAGAACGGCTACTTCGACTTGCAGAAACACGGAGTACCCATCAATCATGCCGATTCCATGCATTCCATTACAACATTCGGATGTAATCCTATCTGGCTCCAGTTGCCGCGTCTTGGTATCACGCCTACTTCCCAAGAAGCCGAAGACTATATGGCTCTCTTTCGGTATGTGGGCTATGTGATAGGGACCCCCCACGAGTGCTTCAGATCTGCTGCCAAAGGCAAAGCATGCATGGAATCCATCGAGATGATTCTGTGCCCCACGGACAAGTCGAAGGTCCTCGGACACAATTTCATCGAATGTCTGAAGAACATTCCGCCTCTCAACTTATCCAGGTCTTTCATCGAAGCTGGCACGAGAGTTATAAATGGTGAAGATCATGGCAAGTTGATAGGTATCTCAAAGCCTGGGCTTTTGTCATATTGCCAATTCTACGGTCTGTGCTTCACCTTGCGAGGCATGACTCTTGTGCAAAGGCTTTCGCCCCGGTTCGAGAACTATCTGGTAGCTGTAAGTATCCTGGTCTCCACATAAAGACATACTGGGCTGACTTTCCAAAGCGTTCCCGGGCCTGGATCTACACCACCATCGTGGAGAGTCGTTCTCATGCGTTTGGACTTGGGGGAGCCAGCGACTTCTCCTTGAAGTGGAAACCGAAGCCTGAATACTCCACTGTCGGGGAAAATGCGACCAGTCCGATGGCAGCAAGACGAGTGTACATTAGACCGGTCGAGGTGTTTTCGATGGCAGCGTTCATTGTGGTTTGTATAGCAGTGCTCGGCTTTATTCTGACTGTGAGCTTGACTGCCAGATTTACGTTACGGTTGATGGTAGAAAGATAGTATGCTAGCTTACTTTCCTATAAGACGGCCTCTTAGCGTAGTGACACAGTGGGTCGCACATCAGCTTCGCCTCTGAGCATGCATCCTTGCACATGGAAGAAGGCGACGTTCATGAGACGACCGCGCACGCGGCCGACGATTTCGCAGCGCAAAGGTTACATGATGAGCTTGTGCACGGCTTCCATGGCTGTACAAAAGACGAGAATCACGAAGACGGGAGGCGGCACATGGCTGATGCAGCATCTCAAAACTAATCGTGTGCTACGTGTGCAGTATAGAGTCGGCACGCCGAAGTCTGCATACGGCACACCAATCTGTATACTTGGGTGTAAGTTTGTTGATGTAGATGTATGATTCCTCGAAGGTATGGCCACCTTTGATTGACTACGTCACGCGAGGGACAGCTAAACACATACATGCATGCATGCATGCATGAGAGGCGTTCGTCAAGCAGGATGGAAGGAGGTGAATGGCGTATGCAGATGTCTACATGTACATTTGCTGAGTGGTGGTGGTATGTACGCAGGACGGAGAAAGCGAATGCAGCAGGCAACAGGCCGCGGCATGTTATTAGGTGGTGGTGGTGGTGGTGGTGGTGGTGGTGTTGGTAGTGGTACATATGACGATGATCCTTCGCCTTCTGGTGCTTGCTGTGCTTGTTCCTTGGTAAGGTCAGCGTGGTTTGGTCTGGCCCGCACGCGCTTAACTCTGCGCTGGCGGTGGTTTGCTTTAGTTATTGTTGGCGGGACCAAGATCAGCCGCTGGTGTCATCACGTACTGTGTATATACATATCCCTCTGCTGATCGTGCATAGTAAGATCTACACTGAATCTTGTGTTGTCATTGGTTTCGAAGATACATATACGGAGGGATACCATATAAATACATGTACAGTATGCATCCAAGCGTAGAGATCTCTCGCACATGATCGTAATTGCACATGCATGCCATGCCATGCCCATGGACCATCAATGCACAACGCCGCCATAAGCTTCGCGCTTGCCCTCTCGGTGCCGGTGCCTTCGCTAGTAGTGGAGAAGCTGATCCCAGATGGATGTGAAGCAAGCAGTGTGACGACATGGACATGCTTGGAGCCTTCTCCCAGCCGTTGATCGCAGCTTGAGCTTAACGCGCGCGCTTGCTTTTGCCGGGTACATCTGCATGAGCACTGTTGCTCGCCTTTCGACTTGTCGGGTGGTCATTTGCACTTCTCCCTTGACATCCCATACCATCGGAATCCCTCCACCACCGATCGACGAGAAGAAGCTCGTCAAGACACCCGCCACGCAGCAGGGCAGTCACGACACAAGACAAGATGAGTCTGTGGGGAACCAAGAAGGACAATGATGGCGAGGATGAACACCTCCACGTGAACGGTGAGAGCGAGACAGACGCCGCACCGCGCACTTCACACGACGAACCAAGGCCACGCTCGTCTAGGTCAAGACGAGAGCCCAATGAGCGCGATAGGCTGCTGGGAGCACACAACCCTCCAAACTCCGACGGCTACCTGGATCCCGATGATCCTGCGGTATGAGAGAGATAATCACAATGATATCTTGTCAGTGTGATTTACTGACGAATCGACTAGGTTTCGCCATACAATCTCTGGACTGTCCGCGCCCTTCGATTCCTCTCCGTCCTGTTCCTAGCTATCACCTTCGTCTGGTGGGTGCTCCTACTCGTGAGCATCTTCGTTTCGCCTCCCGGCTTGCACACTAGAGGCTCCGGTTTCTCAGACTTCTCCTACACCACCCTCACCGCCGGTGTTCTGCTATGCTCGCTCCTCTTCTTCTCCGCTCCGAGCTTGGCCATGCGTGTCTGCCAAGGTGTGCTGTCTCTGTTCCTCCTTGTCAACCTGATCATTATCGTTAGCGTCCCGCGGATACGCGGTGAAGAGGGCCCTCCTGGTATTGCCAGTGTCGTCTGGGCCACTCTCATCACCGCCTACTGCGTCATCACCGACCGGGTAGTCGCCTGGGGTAAGCGCGAGGAAGAGGAGCGTCTCACTGGCCGCCCCGAATCTCGTCGTACCCTGCGCGAGTGGCTCGCTGTGCTTGCGGCCACCGTCATCCTGGCCATCTACATTGCGATTACCGTCCTGATGACCGCGACTCTGATTCTGCGTGCCCGCGATGCAAGTCTCGAGATGGATGGCCAACGCTACTTTGTTGACGGCGACAAGTATGAGGTTCACTTGGCCTGCATTGGCGAGCCTCAGTCTGCCAACGGCACCCGCACTCCCACCATCCTTCTTGAGGCGGCTGAGGAGCCTCTCGAATTCGACTTTGAGCACTGGGCGTATGCTGCCTACCAGAACGGCACCATCTCTCGCTACTGCTACTGGGACCGTCCCGGCTACGGCTGGTCGGACAACGCGCCCTCGCCTCACAGTGCTGGCATGAGCGCCGACAACCTGGCTGAGGCACTCGCTGTGGCTGGTGAGCAAGGCCCTTGGGTGCTCGTCTCTGCCGGTTACGGTAGCATCGTGTCACGCATTTTCAGTGCCCGCCATGGCCGTGACGTTGTCGGTATCATGCTTATCGACCCGCTTCACGAGGATCTCTTGCACCGTATTGCCGCACCCAGCCGTGGTTTCCTCCTTTGGGGATGGGGCATTATCTCGCCTCTGGGCATTGACCGCGTCGCCGGTGCGCTATTCAGAGGCCGTACACGCGAAGACCGCGTCTATGGCAAAGACGCTACTCAGGGCGGCAAGTTCATCAAGGCCGCGCTGCAGGAGAACCTTGTCGCAGACAGCTTGTCGAAGAACGAAGTGGCTTCCGCGCGCACGATTCAAAGTGCCAAAACACCGCTTGTGGTCGTCAGCTCTGGAGTCTCTGTGCGCAGGGACGAGGAGTGGAGCAGGAAGCAGGAGGACCTGACCAAGCTGACCGACAACCTCATCTCATGGGACGTCATCAACAAGGCGCCTCACCACGTTTGGGACACGTACGAGGGCAGGAAGGTCATGGAGAAGAGGCTGGGCCAGCTTGTCAAGAGCAAGTACAAGGCTGCTGAGGATGGCTTCGAGGTTGTTGCTTAAGATCTTGCAACTGGGCTGCAGAAGCGGAATCGGGAGTGTGCAGTGGAGATGGATTTTGGTTTGGATTTTGGTTCTTCTTGTTCACATGCTTTCGATAATCTTTTTTTTTGGGGGGGGGGGGGGTTGGGGGTTGGTTCAGGCGAGGCGTTGACAGGTGGTTTCACGACATCAGCAAACCTTCCGAGCAACAGTAGTGTACGACAACTTCGACGAGATAGTATTATCTTAATGTGTCTTGATCCTCTGAATACAATATATGCGAACGATAAAACGCCTACGCTGAAAGCCGTTGCGAACATAAATGTAGCTTTTAGTACACGAAATTGGGGTATTGAATATCTGCCTCCAACAAGAACACTCGCTTTTTCTTTCTTTGTGATTGCCACTCTAATCCTCGTAGCGAGCCTCTGAAATCGCAGTCCTAACTGCGGCGGCAACAGCTTCATCGCTGGGCGCGCTCGCAGCCTCTTTGGGCTTTCTCTTCCTCGGCCTCTTGTTGCCGCTTGTGCCCTCACCCAGCGCAGCTTCAGCGCCCAGAGCCTTCTCACCAACTTGCGGATCTTGTTTCGCCGCTTTGCGGATCGCGGATCGCTCGTCTTCGGTCTTCCGGCCTTGAGATTTCTTCTCTCCTCCTTCTTGTGGTTTCTCCTTCTTCGACTTCTTCACACTGAGCGGATTGGGACCGCTGGGGCCTTTGGGCTTTTTCCGTTTGGGCGCCGCTGAGGATGCTTGCTCGTCTTTCATCTCTTCGTCGCCGTCGTCGTCGGCTTTGCGCTTCTCGCCGCTGCTGACGACTTCTGCTCCGCGCCGCGACTTCAGGCCCGCGCGCACTTTGCTCTTCTCTTCTGCCTCGCGGACTTCGGCGCTGCGACCCGCCATCGGCTCCATGACCATGACGCTGCGGTTGATGTACACGAGCGGCACGCCGGCGACCTCGCGCATCGCGGCGCGCACGTCGCGGTCTTGCGTAGCGACGACGTAACGGTGCTTGTTCGTCCCGCTACCCTTGGGATCCAGAACGCTCTTGATGCACTCCAACTCGCTCAGCGGCGTGTCCAACTCGTGATGGCCGCAGCGACGGCGCTCGGCCTGCTTGGCGACTTCGATCCACTGCTCCTTGTCGCGCTCTTGGCCCGGCTCGGGGACGGCGTCGTACAGGTGGCGGATGCAGCACTGGGTGATCATGGGCTTGATTTCGCCGTGCAGGGTGTTGGAGAGCATGTGGCCGAGCTGCATTTTGAAGCGGGCGGCGTCGCGGATGAGGGAGGCGGAGAGGAGGACTTGGTAGGGGGCGCGGAAGTGGAAGGTTAGGGCGTAGGCGTGCATGAGCTTGCGGTATTGCTTGCTGCGTTTGCCGCGCATGGTGGGCTAGAGGTGGGTGTGGTTTGGGCGCCTTCGATGGCCGGTCGGAGGGTTATTGGAGACGGCCAGTCGGAGCGTTGTTTACTAATGAGAGGTTTTTTTTTTTGTTGTCGCGTCCTTTGCGGTGAGAAAGAGTCGGATAGCAGAGGTGGTCGTCGTTATTATTATTATTGTTGTTGTTATTGTTGTTGTTGGTATATATGGTGGCGTAGTGATCTCTGCCCTCAGTAAGCGGCAATGGCCATTGTATAAATTTCCTTAGTCGACTTTCTCTCTACAGCAAGCAAAGAAAGAAAGAAAGAGAGCTAAAGCCTCATTGCAGCGTTCGGACCAAGCGGGGAAGGCAGGCGCTCGAGGCGCTCCACAGCACCAACCAAGCTGCACCAAAGCACCCTGAACGCCTCTGCCCGCACGCCTTTGTGCGTGCGTGCGTGCGTGCGTGCGAGCGAGCGGTGCGCGGGTGAGCATACATACAGTACACATACGTGCATGACATACGCCATTGCCCATTGCGGCATATTCTGACTTTCCATCACTCTGCCACTTGTGTCACCAAACATCTACATCCCCAAGACAAATACTTCTCCATGATCGCGTGCATGCCTATCACCACCTAGCTTCTCGAGGAGGGGATGCTGTAATTATACCTTTGGTCCGAGCATTGCTGGTGTATGTCTAATTCCCTGGACGAGTCGCACTGGACGGACCGATTTATCTGGATTGCGGATTCGCCTCGCTGAGTTATGCCTGAGGATGGCGCTGGTGCGGCGAAGGAGTCGAGTAATGAGGGTGGCGCGGTGAAGCAGGTAGTCGCAAACGAGCAGACACAGACACAGACAAACGTTGAGCCTCCCGAGGCGGACGAGTTTGGTCTGCCTATACGACCGGCCAGGAGGCGGGTTTACGATGAGGAGGAAGACGATGCCAAGGTTGAGAAAGAGCCTCTGGACAAGGAGGGCGTGAAGGACGCGTCAAAGGGCGAGCTAGAGGTGGCTAACGAGGTGGATGCGACGATGAAGAACGACACTGTGAAGGATGATGAGAAGCCCGCAGAAACAGAAGCCGCTGCTCCGACGAACAGCGACGGGTCCACGAAAGAGAAGCCCGCAGAAGCCGCCACTCCGGCGCAGACCGACTACCAAGAGCACACAAAGCAGAGTGCAGAACCTACGGGCACCAGCAACGAGCCTCCAACTGCAACACCTCGAAAGAGCGACGACAAACCGCGTGGCCACGCGTATAAAAAGTCAGTCGGCGCATCCGAATGGTCACATCAAGCCTTGGCTCCTCAAGAGAACGACGAAGAGGAGAAGAAAGAGGAGCTGGAGTGGCAAGACATGCCTTCCCTTGCCACATACCGACAATACGATGACTGGGGCAAGGTCACCGCGAAAGCCTACGATGAAGAAGAGGACGAAACGATGGCTTATGGCAAACTTGGAGGCGCGGCGAAAGGCTACACCCGTGTTCAAGACGATGAAGACGCCCAATCGAACACGAGCATGGATGACAACACTGCCTATCTGTTCAAAGAAGGCTATGCCCGCAACGCTTTGGACGAAGAAGATGAAGCGCGAGATTTGATCTCGCAAATGCAGACCACCAAGGAGCTGCTCACAGAAGGACAAAGGGTAGCTTATGTCGGAGTGGTGAGGCTGGCGATGTTCCAAATGGTTGGCGAGATTGAGGCGTTACCACGGACCAAAGGCTCAAGGAAAGTGCTAGACATGGCTGTCGAAGCGACCAAGATGTGGGCACAGAAGATGATGGTGCGCTTGTACAGTCACATGGAGATTTCAACACAAGAACAAGTCATGGTTGAACAGCTGGCAGAGCATGGCCTCCAGCCAGCCGACTTGACGCCTGCACTGATGCAGAATGCAAGAGTCAAGAACCCAGGAGCCAAACCAGATGAGAAGTCAGATGCGGATCCACGGTCGGAGAATGCTTCTTTGTCGTCTGCTCGGCCGTCTCTGGGATCGCCCAGACCATCGGCCACCCCAGAAAGGCGCAAGTCTGCCACCAATATTTCATCGCTCGAGACTCCCGTCGTGCATGAAAGCGCTCCTACGCCAGGAACAGAAACGCCGCCTCCTGCGTACGAAGAGCAGAAAGTAGACGGCCTACATTTTGAGGATTCCGACAAGTTTGCCGAAACCAAAAATATCGACCTCGACCTACGATGGACGGTATTGTGTGATCTTTTCTTGCTTTTGATCGCAGACGCCACATACGATGCTCGGTCACGAGTCCTGCTGGAACGAGTCGGAAGCGCTCTGTCTGTTCCCTGGCAGGAGATCTGCCGATTCGAAAAGCGCGTCACTGATGCATTAGAAATGCAAGAGCAAGCTGATAAGGAGACCTGGAACGAGGACGATCACCTCGAAGCGCGCAAGAAGGCCATGCGAAAGCGAAGATTGATGGTAATGGGCCTATGTACAGTCGGCGGTGGCCTGGTCATCGGTCTGAGCGCTGGTTTCCTTGCACCCGTGATTGGCGCAGGTCTTGCTGCTGGCTTCACCTCCATCGGTGTAGCTGGTACTTCGAGTTTCCTCGCAGGCACTGGCGCTGCGGCACTCATCGGTACCACTGGCGCTATCACCGGAGGGACTGTCGGCGTACGAGCGAGTGACCGTCGCACGGGTGCTGTGAAGACATTCGAGTACCGCCCACTACACAATAACAAGCGTGTCAACCTCACCGTGACCGTAGCTGGATGGATGACAGGCAACGTCGATGATGTAAGATTGCCATTCTCGACCGTCGATCCTGTCATGGGTGATGTTTATTCAGTCCATTGGGAACCCGAGATGCTCAAGAGTACTGGTGCCACGATGGCGATTTTGGGCACAGAGGCTTTGACACAGACGGTGCAACAAGTCCTCGGCGCCACATTCCTGGCCACCCTGATGGCCGGCCTGTCCTTGCCGCTCATTCTCACCAAGTTGTCATATCTGATCGACAACCCGTGGACTGTATCCATTGCACGAGCAGACGCTGCCGGACTAATTCTTGCAGATTCCATCATCGACAGGAACTTGGGTGTCAGGCCCATAACCCTCGTCGGCTTCTCTTTGGGAGCGCGCGTTATCTTTTCTGCTCTCAAGGAGCTTGCACGCCGCGGTGGCCTCGGTCTTGTACAGAATGTTTACCTTTTCGGCTCTCCCATGGTCTTCAAGCAAGATGAGTGGCTGAAGGCACGCAGTGTAGTATCGGGACGTTTCGTCAATGGCTACGCTACGAACGACTGGATTCTCGGCTATCTGTTCCGCGCCACTAGTGGTGGTGTGATGCGTGTAGCCGGACTCAGCGAGGTCCAGATCTCGACGATCGAGAACATCAACGTCACCAATGATGTCCCTGGTCACATGGCGTACCGCACGAAGATGCCCATCCTGCTCCGCAAGGTAGGCTGGGAAGTTGAATCAGATGAGTTCGTGGAAATTGAAGACCCGGACCCGGACAACCACGAGCGTCGCCAGCGTGAGCTCATCAACGAGATTGAAGAAGCGCGCCGACAACTCGACGAGAAGCCCGAGAAGAAAGGCTTCCTTGCCCGCTTCTCCCGCAAAAAGGCCGCCCAGAAGAAGAGCTGGGAGACGTACGACGACACAAGCACTCGCATCGACCCGGCAAAGGACCCCGAGAAGATCGTTCACGAAAACAGCAACGTCATGTTCGACGTCGAGGCCATCCGCAAAGAAGCTCTCGAGCTCGCACTGAAGAACCCCTCCGATATCGAGGAGATCAGAGCACACATGCAAGTGCGCGAAATCCAGAGCACGCTGCCTCCTATGAAGATCACAAGTCCCGGTCATGCACCGAGGGAATTCGCCGCGAGCGGCAGCACCCCAGACCTGTCAAGAGGCACGCTAAGGCATGCACAAAGCTACAGTGGCTCCACCGGCTGGGGCCCATCGAACGGCTCAGGCTATAGCTCGCAACACCACGATTCGCAAAACGGCTACGCGTCGCCCAGATACAGCACGCCGAAAGTAGGCGAATCTCCATACGCTTCCAACGCCGCCGACGACCCACACGTCACAATGTCTTTCGAAAGCTCGCCGCCTAAGAAGCACGCTTACAACGACAAGCCGTGGGGCTCTTCGAACGATGTCGCTGAGCGTCCGCCCTTGGAACGCTCTACTACCACGTCTCATTCGTATAGCGCTATGGGTTTGGGAGCTGGTATTGGTGCCGCTGCTGGGCTTGGTGTGGCGTCGGCATCGGGCGCCAATCCTTGGGCTGACGATGTCGAGGAGTTTGGGGAGGAGAAAGAGGTGGAGATGTCTTTTGAGTGAGCGATGCAATGGACCGGTCTTAGCTGGGTTACGATTGGATGGTTCACGTGTAGGGGAATTCATACGCATGGACACCAACTATGGAGAATGGATCATGGAAGTTGTCGTTGTCGGGCACGTTCCTTGCGAGAAATGAGTGTTCACGCAAGAGTCGTGTGGGATGTTGTGGTGGGGTTTTGGATCACGTGGCTAGCTGGTGAGGATTACAGTCAATGTAAAGCATAACACCATCATTTCTATCCA
Source organism: Cladosporium cucumerinum (assembly GCA_023634325.1). Classification (NCBI taxonomy): domain Eukaryota; kingdom Fungi; phylum Ascomycota; class Dothideomycetes; order Cladosporiales; family Cladosporiaceae; genus Cladosporium; species Cladosporium cucumerinum. The sequence goes on from JALDQA010000003.1 coordinate 1,619,893, forward strand.
AGCTTCCCACGATTGCCTGGTTGTGTTTCGCCGGTAGGCAGCCATTGCTTACGCTGTAGCCGATGGACTATCCGCTGATGTTACAAGCATGGGAGATGAGATGTAGCTGTGACTAATACTACTCCCAGACTCCGGGAACCAATAGAAAGCTCTGTGCAGATCCATGCATCGATCCTGACGCCCACCATTAACCTCCATTATCACATCACGACCGTCAAGCTCCTGCAGAGGCTGTGCACGTGGCGGCCCTCCATCGGGCTTCTTTGTCAAATAGTTACTCTCGTACAGAGCACTCCAGCTCGCCCTTAGAATACTCTATAAGAATACCAAAGGAAACTATATAGTATCCATCTATTTTTTTCTAAAACGGGAGGGAGTAATATAAAGAGTAAGCCTTTAGAGATATAAGTACTAGTAAGGCATATACTAATGAGCTAGAAGCTAACCCCTTTCAGACAGCTCCTATAGTAGGCTCTCTTCCTTCCTATATCGAACTTGTTGAGTACCACCCTAAGTAAGCCTCAGTGTGTACATCGCTCTCCCGTAACACTGTTATTCTCACCCCTAATCACAAGTAGAGCCAGTGTTGCAAGCAGCCCTGCATGCTGCTAACCATTCTTTGCCTCCAAAACCGTTAAAAGGCTCGTCGGCAAAAAGTTCTGTCTTACATCTCTAAAACATAGCAAGGTTAGATCTGAACTGTGAGATAAGTGATGAGAGATGAACATACGGTACCCGTCCATCTTGTTCCAGCATTGTATACGTTGTACCCAGGGGGGAGGTCGAAGAATTGACGACTGTTACCATAGGCTTTGCAGGCAGCTATTTGGCATTCAACATTGGAGGTATTACAGTAGCATGAACTGTGAGTGTTTGCCATAGCCCTATCGATTGTTAATGAAGTTCAAAAACACAGGGTTTTCGAGGAAAGTACATCAAAGGCAGGAGAGTTGCTGCGAAGATCTGGCTGATGTACATTGTGTAAGTAAGCTGATCAAGATGCGAGTTGAGCGAATAGATGTGGAAGGGAATTATCAGCAGGCAGCATTATTGGGCTTAAATAAGGCAGACAACAGATATGGTTTGCGCCTTTGTGTAAGCGAACAGCTAGCAAGACTTTAGAAAATTTGCTGCGTTACAATCAACAAACAAAAGAGTTGGAGCAGAAGGTTTGTATTAGGAACAACTATGTAAAGCTATAGCTATATATAGATTATGATCTTCAAGTTGCAGGCCTTATCAACCTCTGTCTTAATAGAGAGATAGAGACGGAACTCGAGAGGGTTACAAGTCCGGCCAGTTATGCAGCCTGTTATACTTATCAGTAAATTCTTTGAATGTTGTTTGCCACAATCCATATATCTCGGATCGCTTGATCTTGTGCAATGTCTCGACCAGAGAATTCTACTCAATAAGGTCTTGGAAAGATAGGGCTTAACACTTTTAATCAAAGGTATTTGTCAGTGAAAGTTATATGAGCACAGGTCAGCCTCTATGGGGACGAGCTTAGCTTTTCTGTATGATGGTGAAACAAGGAATAACCTGTATTGCTTAACACCTATTGCTGCTAGATAATGCGAGCGGCAGACGCCGCATCCTTCGTCTCGTGGGGTACATCAGCATAGGAAGATAGAATCTTTCAGCATTTCGGGAGGAGTCACCTGCGTACCTGGTCGCTGTGATATGAACTATCATTATCAGTGCACTTCGAACGCGCCGCCTCTCGGAGTCTCCCCCCGAGATTACCCACCCAAGTTGTGTGTATGGGACGGGACACACGCGTATCTGACTTTCCCCTCATGCACTATGCAAACGCACGACGCATTGACGGAATTCCTCGAACTTTTTACAGCCGCACGTATACATCCGATAATCTTGGATACACATCTATAGCAGCATCAGCACAGCACTGCCAACTCTCAAGGGTATGTCTTATGTTGCTTCGCTGCGTGGAACACCTGGGCTATTGAGGAACGGCGCTGCTTCCTATCTACCGGTGTGGTTAGCTAGCTCTCTGATTGATGATTCTTGTTCAAACTTACCTTGTTTATACCACTTGCTGAGGCAAATTTGTTGGAGTTATGCTGACAAGGATTGAGATGTTGTAATTCAAAATCTACGAAGGTATATATACATGCTGCCTGTCTGGATTTCCGCGTGTCCTCTCGATCTGTTATTGGCTGTCACAGTGACGACTCCTGGCTCCGTTTTGGATTGGTGGGGAAGGCGCTTAAACGCTCCGAGCTGACGAGTTTATGTCACGCTGCCTACAACCTATGTACCCCCTGCAGTAGCGTCCACTCATGTGTCAATAACTTCCTAGGCATTTGCTGCCGATAAACTGCGCCCACGTTCAAGCCTCGACCTCGTAGGCGCATCTTCGTATTGCGTTCTTACAATGTTCCCAGATTCACAAGTGCTGCAGCTTCTCCAAGCATGTGTGGATGAGGACGACGATAGCTACTTCCGGTTCCTTGTCGATGGCAAAAACATCAAATACATCACCATAGCTCCTGGAATCTTCACATCCGACGATATGTGCTTTGATCCCTCAATAACAAGATTGTTGCCGCCACTTCCAACTGGAGACTGGAATCATGGTTACATTGCACGTAACCCACAAACCAGCCTTCCTTACTTTGCGCAAACTGTCACAAGGAATATGAGAGGCATCACGAATGTATGGCATCCGACGATAGTAAACTATCTCTAGCTTGTCACTGAAAAGAAGCTGCGGTCGGGAGTTTATGAGGCCACCTGTCCGATATTTCTGACTACTGTGGTCTTGAAATTTGCTCGCTTTGAATGGGAAGTTGACGCGCTCGAAAAAGAATGCACGGCATACCAGTCTATCGACGGCCAGTGTATCGGACCCAGGTTTCTCGGCCACGTCAGTGAAGAAGGAAGGATCATTGGCTTCCTTATGGAGAAGATTGAAGGTGCACGATATCCTGCAACAGCTGATTACGCAATGTGCGAAAAGACATTGACTAATCTACATCGACTGGGTCTATTACATGGAGACTTGAACAAGCACAATATCTTGATCAATTCTGCTGGTGCAACCCTCATCGATTTCGAATGTACGCGGAAGGGTGAAAACATGGAGGAATTTGAGGCAGAGATTAGCAATCTCGTTGAGCAGCTGGACGATGCCTCGGGGAAAGGAGGAAATCAGAGGCACTATCTGCAAGATTGAGAAGCCATAAGAGTGTGTTGCGGTGATTTATAACTTACTCCCCTCGTCCGGCAGACTTGCAAAGCTATCGAACCCATTCATGGAACTTCGTCTTTGAGAGAGTTATTCATAAGTTATCAAACCAGCCATGTATCTTCATGCATTGCTCTGGCATGAATATACGAGCACCATTCGTTTGCGACCACAGTCCACATCGTTGCTGTCTTTGGGTGCAACAACCTCTCGACTACAAACGACCAACACAACTGCGACATCTTGTTCCCTATTTGTCACGCAGGTCAAGCTAGCATACTTCAGCGTTTGCTTTGATCAGTGTTCCGATCTTTCTTTCTATCCATGTGAAGTCAGCGAAAGAGCTCATATCATCTATTCGAAACGCTATGTTTAATCTCACTTGCTCTGGTGTCAATTTTTTCTAGCCCGCAGGATCTGGTCCTCCTTCTCCAGATGCCATGAGCTTTTTTGGTGTCATATAGTACTTCCTGCAAGCTGTTTCTAGAAGCAAAGGCTTTAGTTTACTGATATAGTACAATCAGCAATCCTGAACTCACCGCATTGACCTTCCTGATGTTGTACCCATGCTGATGACGTGTCGCAAAGTGGCACGCATAAGTTTCCCTGTGGCTTCTGGTGACCACAGTCGTATGTGAGCGTTATGTAGTTGCACATTGGAGCTATTTGCACGTTCGGTCGACGAATCTTGGGCCTCTGATGGCTCTTTTATGGCGAGCAGGCATTGGTAAAGAATGTGATAAGCATGAGACTGACTGTTGCACAACGGGGGTCACAATAAGGTACATAGACTCAAAGAAATCTAGATTCGGCGGTCTCTGAGCAAGGTCTTGTAATCATTCTTAGAACGACCATGGTAATCACGGATTCAGCAATGGCTATCGATGGGAGCAGCTCTGTTAACACACATAGCGTTCATTACTTCCTTCACATCACGAGACCGCTGTAGAGTAACGTCATTGACTTAGAAGTCAGACAGATCCAGAAGTCGGACAAAACTTTAGCCTTTCTATCTTAATATCGATCTAGTACTCGCTACAATAATGCAATCACTCTCGCTCTGATATATACTCTCGTTGATATCTTCTTTTTCCTCGTCCTCGATTTCAGGAGTAATAGCTCTTGTTATTCGCCTCTTTTTCGACCTCCCCTTCGATACTTCTACTTCTGCTTCCTTAATAATTTTAAGGATTTCTATCATATTAAAGACGAAATTCCCTTTAACTGCTATACGATTTCCTTTCTTACATTCTTTACGTACCTGTAATAGTTCCTTAGCCTTAGTAAGCTCTTTCTATAGAAGTGTTTTCTCAGAAGTTGTTCTTTCAAGAGCTAATCCTGATCTCTTGATATATCGCTTTATAGGAGTCTTAAGAGTAAAAGAATAAATGATTAAGTTAATTAGTGATATTGTGTAATATTTGATATCGTATGAGGTTCAAAAGTATGTACGACTATCGGGGTTGTAGGCAGCGTATAGTAGATCTCACTCCTACTAAGAGAGGAGTAGACACAAAGACTGAAAGCTGCTGCTTCCCTTACGTAGCGGGAATGCTACGCTTATAAGTAAAAGTACAAAGCGGGGTAGTCAGCTACTGATCAGCTGACTGCTCTGCTGTACGGAAAGATAATCACCCTTCAACTTGGGCGACTATTACAACTACCCCCTCTCCTAGGGAGGATGTCCCAGCCTCGGCCTTATTCCCTTTCGAGACCACTAGCCGTGATGCAGCAAAGCTGTTGCGCTGTGTCAGCAGCACTATAACAGCATACCTGTCACGTGCTAGTAATGCTTAGCATCACTTCATCTTCTAGGCTAGTTTTCTTGATTTGACCTATATAGCAATTCAGTTAACGAGATCTGCTTTGTGCTTTGTAGATGACTCCTGTAAGGTTATTAGCGTATCTTTGTTTCTTATAAAAGTGAATATTGTTATTGTGTTATTGTTGCTATAGCAGTAGCATAGCAATGCTGCATCTGTAGTGAGTTAAGTGTGTGTTATAAATAAGAATTTGCACTGTAACAACACATCCAGTTATCAAGAATCTTTTCGCTGTAATCCTATCAGAACTTTCTTAACAATACTTAACACACTCTTCGCATCACTACATCACCTTCGCCTCGTCTTCGACAAGCACCCACCAACAACATGCCTCCTAAGCAGACCAAGGCTCAGAAGAAAGCTGCTACTCAGGCTAAGCGGAAGGCGACCTTGAGCCGCAAGCGTGCTAAGCAGCAGTTGCTCGGCGAGGGCGCTATAGGGCTGCAAGAGCCACTTAGCAACTAAGAGGATGCTGCTGTTAGCGACGAAGGCTCCGAGCCTGTAGCCGAGCCGGCTCCTGTCACCCCTAAGCCTTCCTCTAAGGCTGCTAGTAAGAAGAGGGCTACTATCAGCAGTGCCGACACGGAGCCGCTGAGCAAGCGCCGCCGCGTCGTGTCTAAGAAAGGCATTGTTAGTAGTAGCGCCTCGGATGGCGATAATTGTCGGAACTTGTTCCGACTATACTACTACGAAAATTTACAGGGTCCAGCCCAATACTAGGTTCTGATTGGTTCCTCAAAGTCGCATGCTGATTGGAAGTTGAAAATGTAACAACACGTGATCCTAACACGTGTTCCCTACCCCACAATCTGAAATCTCTTCATTCTTCTCTGAAGTATATATAGCATTTCGTAAAAGAACTCCTACTATCATATCTTTACTTTTCACCTAGCTCTTCGTAAAATAACTACTAGTAGCCTTCGTAAATTAATGCCTATCCCCCTTTATAAACTAAGTAGCAGGACTAACTATAAAATAACCCTCTCTCTCCTATATAATAACTAACAACTACGAGCTACCCTTTATAAGTAAATAACTATAGTATTAGTAGTTTGTTCTCTATACTTTTAAACCTTCTTAGTCAATAACTTTATAAAGAATAGTAGGCAGACTAAGAACTGCTTCGCATGCTACAAAAGGACTGCTTAGTGAGTCTGTAAATCCTATAAGAGGAAGGCAGACGAGCTTCGTTATAACTAGGTAAGTTCCCTATCTTTATAACTATAATTCTTCTCCGAAGAGGCATTCTAACAATGCTAGTACACTAGAGTGCGTAACTGTTCCTACTCTTATGCGTAAGCAATATTTGAGAACTTATAAAGGTCTCCCTAGGAGGCAGATGCCTATTGCGCTTCGCGGACGGACTACTACTCATTCTGCGCCTCTAGGCTATAATAATATTAGCTATACTCGCTCAAATAGGCTCGAAAAACTTACTGCTAGTAGATAAATGTGCCAGTCCCTTTTGGACGGCTAGGGCAGCGAGGGCCTTATAGCACTATAGGCGCAGTAGCAGCAGCAGTAGGGGTAGCAGCAGTAGCAGCAGCAGTAGGCATACCTATCTCATTGTCGTCGTCGTCGTTATCGTTGTCGTAGAACTATAGCATAAAGCTGCTAGCATTATCGTCGTCGTCTTCTTCTTCTTCTTCTTCTTCTTCTTCTTCTTCTCTAGCAGCAGCAGGCAGTGGTGTAGTAGCAGCAGCAGTAGCAGTAGTAAACGACGCTCTGCTGAGGGTAATAGCGCATAAGAGGTTGCGATTATAGCAGCGAACGAGCAGGATATCACTATATAGAATGTCAGCTTTCTGTCACGAAAGAAGAGCACAAGCTTCGTAAAAGAACTTGAATTATCAGCTTTAAGTACGTATATCTGCGAGTTATAGAGAGCGCTATAGTTTAAACCACTCTTACTCTCGCTACGCGCAATATGCCTGGCCAGATGCTTAGCTCTACGCGTACTGACCTCGACAAACGATAGCAACCCTACTGCGTATCCGCTAGGGATCGACATAGTAGTAGTGGTAGTGGTAGTGATAGTAGTAGTAGTGATGTTTAAAAGAGCGAGAGAGAGTCGAAGTAGGAAGGAAGAGAGTGATATATTACCTTAGGCTTATTGTTATACTCTCAATAATAGCTGACTATTTAGTTATAAAGAGCTAGCTCACCTTTGTAACTAAAATATTATGTGCTATTAAGAGGCCTATTGTTGTTATGCTTACTGCGCTCCCTTCCTCACTTTTGTATTGTTTCTCTATCATATGATGACTCTACTATTATCGCCCTTAATAATCATTCACTCACTCACTTGCACATTCTTTTCCTAAAGCAGTATTACTCTTCGTGAATTAATAGTATAGTAATCTAGCAATGTTCATTAGCGCTATCTAGAGTCTCGTCCGACCACTATCACTTATATAAATTTTTATCAGCTTCTCTTTCAATACCTCGCTACCTAATATTGGTCACTTTCAACTAACGTCAATGATAGGGAAGCGGATCAGATAGGGAAGCGGATCAGTCTGGGTATATCTCATACTGATGCGCGATGTTTTAAGCATGTACTGCATAGAATATGTCCTGCCTGCGTAGTGATCTGCTTCCCTATCTGATCCGCTTCCCTATTATTAATGTTATCGTTTAGAGCTCCTAGAGGTATGCATTACTTACTACGTCCTATTGTGAGTACTATTGATATTTCAAGTTCTTTTCCGAAGGCCTCTATTATACTTCGTAGCATAATTACTACTATTGATCCTAACTTAAAGAAAGAGTGACCTCTAGAAGCACATATAGGGGATCATGTGGGCGGGTCACGTAGTGAAAAGTTCCGACACTATGCTTGAGTATACTCTCCACGGCATCCCTTGTAATGATGACTTCGGCCTGGCCGGCAGCGAGAGTGAGATAGTTGGTGTGGGCTACGAAGAGCCCAGCCTGGACCTGCCTCCTAGCACCAAGGGCAAGAGCAGGAATAAGAGCAAGAGCAGCGGAACCACCAAGAAGGCGTAGCGTACCTGTAACACTGCCCTTGCAGGCCCGAGGGTCAAGGTCCCTAGGTCTAAGGGCCTCTAGGCGCAGCTAGACGCTAATACCACCCTCGATCGTTCTCTAGCTGTTAATCTTGACGACCGCTAGGTAGTCACCAACACACGTCTCATCTAGGAGGTTTGCGAATGTTGTTCTATCCACCTCAGCGAGGGTGAGTATCCTTAGAGCGTCTGTAGCGGTTACGCCACAGTACTGACACACGTCAATAGGACATACCTGTACTGGTGGTAACTCCGACCCCTTCCAGCCGCGCCGCTGCAAATGCTGCGCCAGCGTCAATGGTAAATGCCTATGGATCAGCCCGGCCAGCCACAGTGGCCTTTTCCCCCTCCTCAATAATACTATCCGCGCCTAGCTCGGGTGGGAGGAGCAACAGCGCAACGGCGACGAGGAGGAGGCGCTGCGCGCCTACAGGCTTTTCTAGGACAACAACGACAAGTTCTTATCCGCCCTCCAGGCCTTTCAGCAGTCGCGCACTCAGCGCATCTACAGAGAGGCAACTCCTCGCAAGAGGGCCAGTAGTGCTTCGGGGGTGTCGGGTGACAACAATGCCCTTGTCGCACAGGTCTAGCGCCTTGTCGCTGTAGGGGAGTCCCTTATAGACATAGGCGCTCTCGTACGTACCACCTCTGCTGCACTTCTGCTACCCATACTAACCTCCCTCAGGTTCTTAAGGGATCCCTTGTCTCCCTTGTTCGTAATGGTTAGAGAGATGGCAGCCTTGCTATAGCCTATGCCAGGACCCTTAACCGTGTCATTGGGCGGTTCGACTGCTGGTCGAGCATTACTAACCCGATGTTCGATGTTAATAGAGATGCTAATCCCGCTCCGCACTAGCGCTGCACCTCTAGCTCTGCCTCTCCTCACGATGAGGATTCAAATACCTCTACTAATGAGTGATACCCAGCGGAGTATAACTGCTTATGCGTCTTTGGAGAGGAGGGTGTATGCTATCGCTGTTGCAGTATTGTTATAGGTTGTTTTTAGCTTTAGCCCTGTTCTTTCCTTTTTCTTTTCTTTTTAATGACTGTTTTCGGGACCCTTTTGTTTTTTCTGTATATTCTAAATAGTTTCCTGTGTATGCAGGATTCATAGGAGCATAGTGTGTTAATTTCATGAAGTGATATTGGCTTTTGCGCGTCGCTGCTTCGGAGCCGTTGCTAAGGCGTGGTAAGCCGTCACTGCCTCTGCTGCGCCTTCAAGATGTTCTTCTGGCTCCTATTGGTTATAGGACGATGACTATCCAGCCCATTTCACCAGGTATTCTTTGACACTGTTTCGCGTATGGGAGTCGACAATCTTTCCGACCTCCTATTCTGGCTCGCCATTCTCATCCAGTTATACTAGGGTTGGCAGCTCGTCGCTTCTATTGCGAGCACGCTATGGCTCTAGTAAGGATATATAGAACACATTGTGTATTCTCGACATTTCCTTTGGTAATGCTAGTCGGTACACCTGTGCGCCCACAATGTCTGTAATCCAGTAAGGGCCTTGCTGCTTCACAGCTAGCTTTCTTAATGGCGCTCTGGTCTTGAGGTTCTTTAGTGATAGCAGTACCGAGTCGCCCACCTTAAAGGACTTTGCTATGTGGTTCTTGTTATAAGCCTTAGCCTGCCATTCCTGTGCACGCTGCTAGTGCTGCTCCAACGTCTCGCGTTCACTGTGGAGGTGCTGCACACGTTCTTCAGCTGCTAGTACCCTTCCCTCAGCAGACTCGATCCGAGTCTGGTCGGCATGCAAAGAAGGATTATACCCTATCAATGTGTAGGCAGGGCTTACCTGTAGCATAGCAGATACAGAGTTATTACTTGCAAACTCCGCCATTAGAAGAAGTTCTACCCAGTCCTGTTGGTGTTCTGAACAGTAGCATCTCAAGTACTGTTCTAGCGTCTGGTTTTGTCTTTCCGTCTGCCTATCTGTTTGCGGATAGAAAGCAGTGCTGAGGCGCTGCTTTATACGCGCTTCATAACAGAAGCTGGACTAGTATGCACTCGTAAATACAGATCCACGATCAGAAACAATTCCTTTCGGAACTCCGTAACGACAGATTATTTCCTTATAAATTAAAGATGCTAGCATCTTAGCAGTGCATGTTTTGTTACAAGGAATATATCTTGCCACTTTTGTATATCTGTCGACAACTACAAGGATAGAGTCATATACAGAGTTGTTGAGGTTGCTCGGCAGTAGATCCACAATGAAGTCCATAGACAGTTCTTAGAATGGACTGTCCGGTATTGGTAGCGGTTGCATTGTACTATAGGAGCGATGCTGTTGCACACGTGTTCTTTGACACCATCAAACCATCGCTACAATCCATAGCGCAATCGCTCCACTTCGTACTAACATGCCTGAGGGGAGTACTTGCTCAATAAGCCCAGAATTCCGGGTAACAAGTCCAGTTTCCAGTTTCGCATAAGAATTCCCCAGCGTCTTTGAAGATCCAAAATACTCGTAGCCGTTGTTTGCTGTGCCCACAGTCATGTTGGTCGCTTGCGTTTCGCACCCGCCAAGAACAGACCAATGGACGGCAATGCTGTTGTTTGGAAAGGTCACTATGTTCATCAGTACTCGGACGCATACTCAATTGCGATGTGTGTCCTGTCATACCAGAACTAGGCTGTGTCCAATTGACGTAGGTACTGTTGTCCACGTCGACATAGTCGTTAGGTTGGTGACCGACATTGCGCACTGAATTCAATTGGGCGTAGTAGGCCATACGGCTTGAAAGTGATAATTGGAGCAGTTGACAAAGTAATTGCCATCAACGTTGCTTGCGTCCAAACGCGCAGGTCTGGAGGTAGGCAGTGCTGGCGCTTTGGGTACAGGTGCTTGCATTTCGTTGCCAGGTACTTAAGACTACTTACTAAGTCCTTCCAGACATGTGAGAGATGCTTGACTTACGCGAGATGCTGTTGAAAGTCACCTGCTTCCCCTGCTGTGTGTAGTTGCCATCGAAGCACCAATCAGTGTAGTCTCCAGGTCCCACCAAAGTGAATCCGCCGTCTTCAAAGACATACGTCTCGTATTCTGGTGAATATCCTAGGCCAAGATCCAGCTTTGTGCGGCAATGCGCGGCGTTTTTGTCGAAATGCGCAACCAATGCCTTATTGCGGAAGGTGAGCACATTCTTGTCCGGGTTCTCGAGTCGCAGCTGTCGTGTCATTGCGATGGTATATCGTCTGCCAGCATCATCTTGATCTTGGACCACGCCAGAGACACCGCTTTTTAGCAGGCTGATGACGGAATTTGCTGTGCTCAGGATAGCTGCAGAGTGTCAGATATGCTCAAAATTGCCCACCTATGATGCATACATGAATCGCAGGTTAAGGGTTTCCGTGATCGCCTCACTCCAAGGCCGCTGGCCAACCCTACTATGAGCGCCAGTACAAACACCGGAGACGCAACCATAGCCCAGAAGTATCGGGGCTTGAAACCGCATTTCCTACGCTCTGCCTGAGTAGTCTTTGATAGAGCAAAAGTCTCATATGGTGGCGCCCATATTTCTAACACTTCTTTTCCATCCTGCGAGATGGCTTCCGGCAGTGCTTGCACTGTCTCTTTCTCGGCTTGGTGTAAGTGCTTGTCGTTTGTCGGAACGACTTCGAGACCAGCAGGTATGGACGCTAACGAGTCCGCAAGAGCCTTGTCGGCCCGTACCTGTTGGTGCTTGTGGTCAGACTCGCCCGATGGCGTTGCATGGTGCGATCCAGATCTGGACATGGTTCAACAGGTGTGTGACGTCGTAGCTGTAGGATCACAAGTGCTAGAACGCAAAGTCGTTGGTGATGTACTGGGACATTATGGTTCCAGCGCAGTGCAAGACGATGGCCGAGCCAGCGCGAAAACAAGGCTGAGCATGCTCTTGTTGAGCATTTTGCTAATATGACAGAACCAATGGCCGGTGGGTTACATTCGTGCGGCATATCTACGACGTCAGCGTTGTGTAATGTCAGCCTGGATCCGCACTGGGAGATATGCGAGCGATCACTGTCAGATAATGTTCGAGAAGCGACTTCGGCGACTTTGACATACATGTATCATAGCAACTACGCAGTAGATCTCATGAGTAATGGTGTATCATTGCCTGACAGCAGGCGTGCGCTTCCCAGCTTTCGGGGGATCATCAGAGTTGTCATGAGCATGATTGACAATATACATGTGGGGCCTGCTCGTCTAAAACGATTTTTGTATGGTATTGTAAATATAATTAGTCGTTTCTGTGTTCAGGCTACATTAGTGTGCTACATAACCTGCTTGACTACGGCTTTATGCTACCAAACAGAGACCGGGACCAGTTTGAATGCCAAAAGCATAGCATTCAAACGGAGCACAGAACCGAATGGTTTTTGTACCATTCCAGTAGTGCATCTTCACCGCTACGCATGCGGGTCTCCTCCGGATAACTCCACCTTGAGAAGAACTCCTCGTGCGTGGAGACTCTTGTGAGGCGGCCGGTGATGGCTCGGTACATGTCATCCACAACGCCAAAATCTGTTGGGAAAAGGATATCGAAGTAGCCTTGCTGTACTAGAGGCGTCTGTACAGGTACGGTCTTGCGTTGATACCTTGTTTGCACCACAGGCGCATTGATACCCGGTGTGGCGTTGGGTAAAGAGTGGAAATCAGATGTGATCAGTCTATGCGCTGGGAAGTCGCGAGATATGATGTGGAAGAACTGCATCAGTCGTGTAGGAATGTATTCGGGAAGCGTCAAATTTGGAGCAAGAGGCATCCTGTGTCGTAGTTGACGCACCCAGCGAGGGTTTCGTAGTGGGTGCGCGTAGTCGCGTCCCCTCGATGCGACATCCCTCACACGCAGGAAGCGTGACGCAACAGGGTCGATTTGCTTGGTGTAGAACTCGAACATATCGCCGTTCGCATCTATTAACACCTGGCCCTGGAGAGGCTCGTCGGTGAATGGATCGTAGCGAATCACATCGTGCGCAAAGTTATCGAAGACTTCCATGGCCAGGAAAAAGCAAGGTGTTGGCACATATTGGTTCCAGTCGAATATCGATTTGTTGATGATCTCGACCTTGTCTGCATGGCCTTGGTTCGCTGCTTTCGTTTGAAGGGAAGCCAAAGAGGCACTGATCTCGATGACTCGGAAGCGAGTGCGGGCGTACACATCCGGGTCCGTGGCGCGTATGTAATCGAGTATGTTGAGCATGAGCGTGCCGTTTCCAGCGCCCATCTCATATATAACCAGATCGTGGTACGGAAACAGGCTGAGCTTGTAGTTCGCTACCATGTACCTCGCGATCGCCTCTGCATAGAAAGGCTTGAATAACTCGGTGGGCGTATGCCATAGTTGTCTAGCTTCTTTGTATTCAACTTCGTCCAGCTGATCCTCAAACTGCGTGTAACGCTCTGAATATATGCGCTGGAACTCCGATTCGTCCTTGATCTTGTTGAATTCAAACGGTTCGCCCGAGCTGAAAATAGAGACATTTTTGCTAAAGTATCCATAGTGAGGGTTGTACAGGCTGTCCTCGATAAAATCTCGCATGAGCATCTTCACCCTTTTGGGCCGCTCTTTGCGTGTCCGAAGCGCATCCGCTGTAACTGTCGGGTACTTCTTGAACTCTTCTCCTCGATCTTCGGGGAACGCATCGGTGCGCTGTTGCCAATTGCTTTCGCTTGTCGTCTTAACGTCTTTGCGTGCTCTTTCTCTTGGTGGAGGCGGTGCTTGAGGAGTTTGTCTTTGTTTAGGGGCAGCAGGTCGTGCTGTGCTGTTCTGGCGCCATTGTTGGTGGTAGATAGTTGGTTGAAGGTGTTTGCTTTGCTGGCAAAATCGGTGTGTCGCAAGTCGTCTGAAGAGGCCGTTCACTGCTGGAGATTCCATGATTGCGAGCCTCCAGTATGCGCGTGTAGTGTCGTCCCTCGGCCGGATACAGCGCAGAGGTGCTGGTGACGGAGCTTTGCTTCGCGGAGGTGAGCTGTTCGCCCGCAACACAGCCGAAGCGACGAACACGCGCGCCGATCCTGGTCGTGCTGCAATTCCATGACGATAGCTCTTCCGTATTACGACCTCCATATCATTATGTTATCTGTGTGTACTGGCATTAAAATATACAAAGGTTGTCGTTGATGCATAGTTCATAGTCCCGTGTCTTCATCACCAACCTAGACATGGGCATATTCGCCGATGTGTGGGCCCGGCTATGGGAAAGCATCCTCGATAACAAGGGCAAATTGACCGCGTCCGGAGGCCTTATAGTCGGTGTTATTCTCACGTTGACTTTCAAAGACCTCTATCCGGATCTGGAACATTCCTTCCAACAGCGCATACGGAGGCTTCGCCACCATAATGTACGCCACCCACTTCCTGGGCAGCCGGATTACGTTCGTCTAGAAGATCACACGCGACGTGCTTCTAAGACCATCATTGACAAGACAGATGCCAGACGAAGCAAGGCAACTGACGAGAAACTGGTGTCTGTTGGTATCGAGGGACTCATTGGAAACACACCTTTGTTCAAGTTGCGAGCGCTTTCTGAGGCAACCGGATGCGAGATTCTTGCAAAAGCCGAATTCTTAAATGGCGCTGGAAACTCTCCGAAGGACCGTGTAGCACTTTCTATGATCAATCTCGCCGAGGAAGAAGGACTTCTGAAGCCCGACCGTGGCGATACCATCTACGAAGGCACTGTTGGCTCTACGGGAATATCGCTAGCGGCTGTATGTCGCGCGAGAGGCTACAAAGCTCATATGCAAGTGGCAATCATGAAATTGTGCATTTCAGGAAGGGATCATTTCTAACATCGCCTTAGTTGTATGCCCAGCGACGTCGCTATCGAGAAGTCAGATCTCCTACTTAGGCTGGGCGCCACCGTCGAGCGGGTCAAGCCAGCCAGCATCGTTGACCAAGAACAATTCGTAAACCTTGCACGTCGAAGAGCTCAAGAACACACCGACGACCCTAACAGACCTGGCCGTGGAATTTTCGCCGATCAATTTGAGAACGCTGCGAATTACCTGGCCCATCAAAGTTCCACAGGTCCTGAAATCTACGCACAAACCAATGGCCAGCTTGACGTTTTCATTGCTGGTGCTGGAACTGGAGGCACCATTAGTGGCGTTGCCTTGGCTCTGAAGCCACTACTGCCAGACATGAAAGTCATCCTCGCAGATCCTCAAGGCAGCGGTTTATACAACAAGATCAAATACGGCGTCATGTTCTCTCCCACGGAAGCCGAAGGCACCCGACGAAGGCACCAGGTTGATACAATAGTCGAAGGCGTTGGCATCAACCGCTTGACGCAAAACTTTTCTGCTGGCATGAGCCTGATCGACGATGCCGTGAAGGTTACCGATGAGCAAGCCATGCGCATGGCCAGATGGTTGGTGGAAAAGGAAGGATTGTTTGTGGGAGCAAGCAGTGCTGTCAACTGCGTGGCAGCCGCGATCACTGCCAGGAAAGAAGGTCCTGGCAAAAGAATTGTTACGGTCATCTGCGACAGTGGCTCAAGACATTTGAGCAAGTTCTGGAAAGTTGCAGGTGGGATTGGTGGCCAAGATGTTGAATTCACTCTCGACGAGATTCTGGATCCTTCGAGCTAGGACTCACCGTGATTCAGCGTTCGTATGCGTTGCCTAGACCATGCATGCTGGCGCTTGTGTTTCGGCCACGAGAGAAGATTTGCGTACCACCGAGCAAACATTGTATCATAAGGGCATATACCCACATTGGCTGCACACCCGATTGTCCTTGCTTGGACGCGCTGTCACCAAGACCAGAAAGCCGCTCTTGCCATATCCACAAAAGCTTCATACCTCTTATAGCTCTTAACCCGGCATCCAAGTATTTCGAATTTTTTGCGTGTGCCCCACCATATGGTCACCATATGCGGAGGATCATACCATTTTTGACGAGCACACAATCCACCCGGCAACTGCCACGAGAAAACAGCACAGCCAAACCACCTCGATGTCACCCGACCGCCTTGACATGGCACGCGAGCGAATTAATGCAGTCTGCAAAGAGTACAATCACTTCAACCCTACCTGCTCTGTCGCAGGACTCAGCTTAACCACAATCTCGTGCGCTGAAGCGGATCATGAACGGCACTTTCGTTCGCCGGATCCCGATCAATTGAAGGACGACTTGCAAGCGTTATTCGAGCGATTCCTCGCGCTAGAGTCTGTCGCAGCAGACAACGCCTGTCAACGTATCTCACTACACGCTTGGGAGACGGCGAGCGATGAGTACGATGAGTACGATTCTTTCGACTGGGAGAAATTCAAGGAGATCATCGGAGTTGAGGTGGAGGAGGCGAACGAGCATGGTTGCTGCGTTGATCTGTCGGGTTTGGTAACACTGCGAACCAAGACTACATGCTTGTAAGAAGGTGGCGAAAGGTTCTGCAGAGTTCAGTAAGTCATAACGCTGGCCAAAATTCTTGTGGCTAGCAAACAGATTTTTGAAAATTGTGATACTCATCATCCAAGAGCGGTACAGCGCGCGATATTATCCGCTTGCGCAGTGTCTCAAGTCCTCCCAGATCATCCAGCGAGCATTATTATCCTGACCATAAGGATGGCTTCGAGCACACCACCAGGAGTGTACACCTGAGCATTATCCAGTGAGGTTGAGCGTTTGGATCGCGATCGCGGAGTGGAGGAATGCTCCATGGACCCAAGGGATTCACGGATGAAGGAAGTTGACTGCTCCTCAGATCCCCCGGGTCTGAGAAAGGGAGACTGAATGTCTCTGTTTTGCGACATAGTCGCGGATGTGGAATGCTCCGGCGACCCAGGGGATCACCGGAAGGAGGAGGCTCTGAGGCCTTGTTTGACCCGAAGGTCGCGATCGATCGCAAGGCGTGGCGGCGCGATAGGCCGACCACAAAACCGGGGGGCATAGGTGCGATGCAAGCAGAGGCAGCCGATGTAGTAACGCGACGATGAATAGAGAAGAAGGATGAAGCGCGAATTTACAAAGCTCAAAACAAAGGCACCACCGCGGTGGCCAGGCCTCCCGCTTGCCTCCCGGACGAGGCTAGGAGTGCAGTCTTCACTTCGGAGAGATCGAGTAAAGGTCTCTCGCGGTTTGGTCTATGTTACCGTCATCTTCCAGGCTGTCTCTACGGCCCTGCTACATCGAAAAGGACTCTGCAGTACCAAGTCAATCCCCAGCGACCAGTCCTCGTGTGTCAGAGGTCTGCAGGGTGGTTTCACGTCACTTCATTGCCATCCAATTTATGATCTATGAACTCGGCGGCTTAATTGTCGCCGGATTAAGCCTCACAATGCCATGAAACATCGGTCAAGCATTCCAACTAGTCGACTCCTACCGTTGATGCGCTATCGCGACATGGCACGTTCACAATCCTCACTGGGCCTTTGTGGGGTACCAAAAGGATCCCTTACTCTCGATTCCCGCGCACTCCATAAGTACGCCGATCCCCATCCGCGCCTCTCTTTGCCTACACGGCCCATGATGCGTCGCCCACCTCACTTCTTCCGCCAGCAGAACATGTACATCCTGGCCTCCATACCCGGGCCTTGTCATCAACTTCTGAATCCAAGCACTATTGTCCACTCTTGCCACCTCCAGCAGGTACGATAACTCCGTGGCCGCTTCCTCGAGCCAAACCAGCGGAGCATGGTGTTTCGGTGCACTCCGGCCGTGATCGTTGATTGTGCTGGAAGTGATAGCTTTGAATTCGACAGAGGTATTGGGTCCGGGCGGAAGGCGGCAATAGCGTGGCCAGAGCTGCGTGGCGCAGAAAGTGGTGAGTTGGTCTGGTGTGATGGGTTCCTCAGGCTGTATCACGGTCGTCTTCGTCGTTTCCAGAGGAACGGTGCTCGTTTGCGCTTCTGTTTCGCTCATGGTATTGCTCGTTTGGGTGGTCGTGGAGTCCTTTGGCGTAGTGCCTCGTGAGACGCATATCGTTGTCTTCGTCCCGTTAATGTATTGCTGAAGTTCTTGTTGTTGTTCTGGTGTTGCATTCGTGCGCAGCGCTGTTTCGAGCAGCGCTGTAAGTCGTTCATCGTTGAGGCTCCGCTGGTAAAGCTCTTCCACTCTCTCAGCCTTCTTTGGTTTATTCTTGGCTAGGGTCTTTTGCTTTGCGGCGTCAATCAGGCTCTTGAGTTCCATTGAGCGAGGAATCGTGTAACTTCGTGCTTCCTTGGCGCTGTTTTCGACGTATCTTGCGCCATCAGTCTGTCTGTCTTCACCCTCACTCGTGGTTCTCGCAGTCGCTGTCGATGTTTCGCGACTCGCCTTTTCAGCAATCGCTCTTTTTCGTGCCCTGCTCATGGTGAACGGTCTGAAGGAGACATTTCTGTTCACAGGTGGAGGCGATGAACACGGGCTCGATGATGAACACGGGCTCGATGATGAACACGGGCTCGATTTGTCGTCGCCTGTGCAATCATCGAAGTCTAGTGGCGGTACACGTTTTCCTGCTTCGGTTGCAGTTTCCGAGTCATCTTCAACGTGTATGGCCATGTCGTCGAGAAGTACCTTCTCCAGTTCCTGGGAATTGTGATGCGTGGGATCTGAATGTTTTGAAAGGCCGTCGGCCTTCTGCACAGAAATGTCGGAAGAGTAAAGTCACTGACATGTGAAAATTATGAAGTTTACTCGGGTTTCGTAGACAAAGAAGCCGCATGTGATTTTCTCGCAAGCCTATATGATTGGCACATTGATTGTTGATACTTGCCACTCCCACAGAAGGAGCGGAGTTGCCTTCCTCGCAGCGCACATAAAGCGGCAACCGAGCTTGCTGCATGTCTATCATGTGGCCGATACGGCACCTAGCATTCCACCACTCTTCCAAAACTCCATTGATACTTTGTGGCATATCTGTTGATTAACACTCAGGTTTTCAAAGCATCTAGAATATCGCTCTCTGAGTTTTCCAACAATCCAGGCGCCCCTCCCTTGAACCCATACAAGCGTTCAGCTCTTTCCGCTCTTGTGCGCGAGTTTCTGGCGAACCAATATACGGCCAACTTTTCAAAACCGGGAAGCTTCAACATAATATCCAGCTGCATCAAGCTGATCGGAGAAGGTCTCGGGTCCGCTATCGCACCCTGCTTGTGCATGATGCTGCCAACGGCACTGGCCACATCGAGTTGCGGGTGCTCCTGCGTAGCGGCAAAGTGATATCCATTCTCGTTGAAGTACTCGACAGCGCTGCCTGATGCTGCAGCTTCGATCATCTCCAGGTACGCTCTCGTCAGGTCATCGATGTGGACCCAGCTTCTGGTATTGGTGCCTTCGCCGTAATAGAACACTTCACCTCCGAGACGCTTGATCTCTTTGGCATACATGGGAACGAACGCGCTGTGCGTTTCGCAAGACCTTTGCCTTTACCGTGTATATCCGGAGGGCACATGATCGCGATGTTGATCCTGTCGTCATACAGCCGGACCATCTCATACAGTATGAGCTCCGTGCTACGATGCAGAGTGTTATAAGGTAGGTCTTGGATTTCGGCGAGGGGGGAGATATCAGACCAAACTTTCGGGTTGCGTTTCCCAGGATACTCTTTGTTCGCCCAATCCGAAACAATGCCAGTGCCAGACAGATGGAGTAGGCACCCCGGTGTCGAGCGACTGAGCAGCCCTGAGATTATAGCGTTGAGGGATTTCTCATGATCCGAGTCGCCATTGTGGACGACGATTTCAGCTGCTGCGGTATTCTTGGTGATGTTATCCACGCTGTTGTAGTCACCCTGGTTCATTTTGATGTTCGGATAGGTCGATTGAAAGGCCTCAGGGACCCTCCGGAGCATCGCGGTGATGTCGTACTCTGGGTGCGATGTTGCGATAGTGTGCAAGACTGAACCACCAACCACCAATGTACCCAGTACCACCAGTCGTTTTGCGCAAGTCAGCATGACCGCCATCAAGATGGTAAGTTGGTGCCCTCACAAGAATATTTTCGGCGCCGTTATGTTGTTGTCACGATGAGTTCGTTTGTTGGAGCGTTTGCGTGAAGGGGGAAATTATGTTCGACAGCACTATACGAACTCCATCTCATTTATAAGCGGTGCGACAATCGCAGGTCTAATCACCAATTATTCATGCATACTCCAAAGCTGATCAATCTTGTGCACATGTTCCTACCTTTTCCAGACATGGCGTGTAGGGCTAGAACGTCATCGAGAACGTCCCCTTCAAGCTCAAGCTCTAACTTAGCAAAAGCTCGCTGAACATCGCAGTGCGGACGATTCTACGCATCCTTTGGCCATGAGATTTTTTGGCCCAGACGTGAGTGCCAACCTTCCCGAAACGAGCTCTGACAGTGTATGAGTACAGCTTCAAGGTCCAGCGGCAGGCGCGTGCGTCGGCAGGAGCTGCAGGTCCATACACAGTGCTTGCAGAACGAGTGCCGTCGCCCTTCAGGTCTTATCGCGGGAACTTTTCTCACATTTACCAGATTTTTCATCGAAGCTCACTCTTCAAGTTTGACCTTTAACTTGGATTGTTGGTATGGAACTTAATACGAAAGTGACAGGTGACAGGTAGCATTCTATGAAGCCGACGATCAACCAGATTCTCTTCTCTGCGTACCGCCGAGCTCATCGGACGTGTACTTTGACCAGGCCCGCCAAGATGTCGCACAGAGAGCAGATCTTTTGCCCACAGTTTGGCGAGCTCATGTTACAGGTTAAGTTCAATGTCCAAGGGTCTGCGTCCACGAAAGGTGGAACTAGGGTTTCTTGGTCTGACCCCTGTTGCAGAGGGCTTTGTTAACCAGGGCCCAGACGATGGAACGCGCTATCGAAACCTGGAAAGCAGTTCGAACTACCCAATGGTTGCGAAAGGCGTTTCCTATCACTGTCCGGGTCATCGAGGATAGTTCAGACAACCGAATGTCCTCTCACCACTAAAGTCATCACATCGTAGCAAGGCGTCGAGCGCGGGTAGCACCGCGAAGCCGACAACGGCCAGGAAGGATTCAAAGTTCGGCTTGGCCTTCGTCAGATCTTTACTGTCCTCGTAAGGTTGAGCGTGTGCCAAGTTGACGGTGTCTGATGAAGGACTCTAGTTTTTTATCTGATCATCAGATTACAGCAATGCTTCACTCTTACAGGCTCTTGGAAGGCTTGGTATACGCCAGCATGCGGCGTTCGTCTAACAAACCGAGAGCATGTTATCCACTGGGAGGGCACGTTCCTCCTTGACTATTCACCTAAGAAATGAATCGATCGCACCATGGAACCTCTATGTTGGCATATCGTTGCCTTGATCTTCGGCAATCTTTCATATCGGCAGGTCGACGAAACCGCACAGCCATAACTTACCGGAATGGCGAGCACGAACATAGAGGCTCACGCCGGAAAGTATCAGATGCGCAAGACCGCCCTCCCAGCTGAACGAGATGCTAGCCCGACATACGACTCCCAGAGCTCGAAGAAGGGCGACGACGCTCACTCTGAGGATTTCCAAGATGGTGTGCAGCGCGTCCGAGCGATAACAGAGATATGGAGCCGCAAGACTCTTGGTACAATGTTTGTACTGTATGTCGCAACAAGCCCTTCACACCACGAGCTCTGCCGCTGACCAAACAGTCTATACTTGGTGCAGTTCGTGGACGCACTTCTACTCTCGGTTCAGGTCGCACTCAACCCTTATATCACATCATCTTTCCATCGACATGGTCTCTTGACGACTGTCGGAGTCGTTGCGAATATCATGAGTGGTTGTTCCAAGCTCACACTCGCCAAGTTTGTGGACATCTTCGGGCGCATCGAAGGGTTTCTTTTGATGCTGTTCATCTCCGTGCTGAGCTTGATCCTGAAAGCGGTCTGTACGGACATCGAGATGTACTTCGCTGCTCACACGCTGTATTGGATTGGACACATTGGATTGATCGTTAGTATCGATCTCTCACGCAGTCAGACTGCTTGCCTGTTGTTGTACGCTAACGCTACATCACAGTACGTCATTGACGTGATGGTCGCGGATATGACCACCTTGAGGAACCGCATGATCATCTTCGGCATCAACAACACCCCAATGATCGCCAGCACATTCGGAGGTCCGCGTATCGCACAGCTCTTCTACGACAACCTGAACTATCGCTGGGCATTCGGTGCTTTCTGCATCATGCTTGTGGGCATCTGCTTCCCCGTCGCCGGAGTGATGCTCTTCATGCAGATGCAAGCCAGGAAGAAAGGGATGCTACCTCGCGAACGATCTGGCAGGAAATGGCATCAGTCAGTGTACTACTACCTGGTGCAATTCGATGGTGAGTGGTTCGATTACTCCGATGGCCGTGCCCAGAATCTAACAAGATTCCAGTTGTGGGTATCATACTCATCACCGCTTCTTTCGCTCTCATTCTCCTGCCATTCAGCATCGCGCAATACGCTCCCAGCGGCTGGGCTTCTCCATACATCATCATCATGGAGGTCATCGGCGTCGCTTGCGGAATATTGTTCGTCGTCTGGGAGTACAGGTTCTCGCCGGCGCAGTTCCTCCCATGGCACTATCTCAAAGATCGCTCGATCATTGGATCCTGCCTACTGTACGGCATCATGTTTATGTCATCCTCGTAAGTCTCGAGATTCTCGCCGGTCTCAGTATATCGCTGACAAACATCCAGGTGCTGGAACGGCTACTTCGGTAACTACCTGCAAGTCGTCCATCGCTTGAGCATCACTACAGCCGGCTACGTTCTGGGATCATATGGCCTTGGTGCTGCAGTAATGAACCCCATCATCGGAGGGTAAGCATTGAACCACTACGCCCAGATCTCTCTGTCGCTAATAAATTATTGCAGAGTGATCAGTTACACCGGCAACTTCAAATGGGCTGCGTACGCCGGAGCTCCAATCATGCTTCTCGGCACTGCCCTCCTGATTCCCCTCCGTCAACCCTCTACCCACGTCGGCCTCCTGGTCATGACACAGCTACTAGTTGGCATCGGAACCTCCTTCTTCACAACCTGCGGCCAGCTCGCCATCATGGTACCGGTGACCCACCAAGAAATCGCCGTCGTCCTAGCAATCTGGGGCATGTTCGGCTCCGTCGGATCTTCCATCGGCAGCGCCATTGCCGGAGGAATCTGGAACAATGTCTTCCTGCCCACCTTGCACCGCAACTTGCCGGATGAAAGCAAAGACCAGAGCAGTGCGATCTTTGGCGACATGGTCATTCAGATGTCCTACGCCGATGGTACGCCGGAGCGCGACGCTATCGTTGACACGTATGCGTATGTTCAGAGGCTGATTCTGATTGCTGGTGTGGCGATAATGCCGTTGACGGTGCTGTCCATCTTCATGTGGAAGAACGTTAATGTTAAGAAGTTGGAGCAGGAGAGGGAGGCGCAGACCAAGGGAACGGTGCTTTGAGTATCTTTACGAACGGTAGTGGAATGAGCACCGCTGCAGTCACGGCGAATCTTGCGTCCCTCAATTGAGACGGACACGCAGCGACTGGGGCATATAGCACTACCGGCAAATTCCGCCGCCTTCCGCGCAACGGAGTATGGTCGGATAGCTGCATGTTTCATGCCTCTCCCAAACGTTCCTACTCCGGGAGAGTGGTTGTGATATGGAGGTAGTGGGCAGACCGGCGATGAACAGTAATGATAGCGTTTGCAGCTACTCGTTCCGTCAAGACAGAAGAAAGCTTGCGTACCGCGCCATCACCGACAGTCCCTGCATCCCGCGGCGCCTTCCAGTCTCATTCAAATAGCGACGTCGTCGTCCTTGCACACTATCGATACTCTCGCTACGTGACTCATTGATACAGTCGGCAAAGAATGTCCGATGATGTATTGTGACTGATGGACACAGACTTCGGTTGCGACATCCTCGATGTTGAGATATGGGCGGTAATGCTTTTATATCGAGCACTGCCGTGATCACGCACCATGGAGATTGACGGCATTGTAAAGGGATGGCTCGTGCTATTTGGATCAAAGCTATACGTAATCTTCCAATAGCTGAATGCAGTGAGCCGATGGCCCAATGCGAGTCTGAAGCCGAGATGATACTTTTTTTTCGTTTGGGGGTGTAGGATGCGCAGCATGTAGATGGTCGTGGAAGGTGTTCGCAAGTTGTCTCGCGGGATGCCTTCGATAGAAAGCGACGACGAGCCTGTTCTTTCCTCGCGATTGAACGCTCTTTCCTGCTTCACATGCCATCTTCACTTCAGCAACGCTCTTCTAGGCAACCTTCACCCAGCAACCAACAGGCTTCCATTATCACAAGCTTTCACGTGCTATTCATTGCGCCATCCGCCTAGTCAGCAGTCAGCAGCAAGTGGAAGCATGTGACACTTCCATGCCCATCAACAGAATAAATCAAACCCACACCCCTACCTCGATCAAAACCCACCAACGGAACCAACCCGCAAACGACAAGGTCAACTCAAAAAAACAAAACCATTCATATCCACCCACAACCCTCGCACAATGCAGCAAACAAAATCCACCCCGAGCCACGAATCCCGCCTCCAAACGGCCTACCTCAAACTCACCTTTCGCTGCCAGCCCGAAACGGCAGAGCAAGACGCGCGCCGCGAACAGCTCTTCCGCCGCCTCGTCCTGCACCATCTGCTGCAGCACAGCATGTACACGCTCTTCGACTGGCGCATCCTCGAGGCGCAGCAGACGTGCGTCTACAACTTCCTGCAAACCTACGCCAAACAGCTGTGGCCCGGCAAGCGCGTGGAGCGCTTACACCTCGCACACCCGGAGCTGCAGCCCAGGACCAAGAGGAGTTTCGTCGGCGCGATCGACTGCCACTGGAGCCAGAGACGCAACGGGCATGTTTCGAAGGCGAGAGCGAAGAGCGAAGATGGCGGGAGTGGAGAGAAGGCGCAGATTGGGTTCCAGCATGGCAGTGAGATTGGCGGCATGGCGCTGAGCAAGATCGGGAAGGCGTTGACGAAGTATGTTGACGTTCTGCTGGAGCCGGCGATAGCGAATGCTGTGGTGGAGGATACTTTAATGTTGATCGAGGGGATTGTTTCGACTGAGATGGGGCCTGAGATCCTGGCGATTGGGACTGAGGATGAGGTGATGGTCAAGATGGAGGATGATAGCGATTAGGGGTTTGAGGGAAGACGGCGGAGGATGAGGATGTTAGGAATTCTCCTTTCATATCGTGATGAAATGGGATTTTTTTTCATGTTTTTGCTGTTATTCTTTATGTGCATATGCAATTGATGATGATGTTGTTGTTGTTGTTAATCTTATTCATGACGTGTTTTTGCGTATCTCCATTTGCTGCGTGTGTTGATGCCCTTTTTTTTAAAGATTTGATATCAACGGACAAAGTCTTTGGCAATATCAGGCATCAGGCGGTGCCAAACACACTGGAAGCCTTTGGGAACATGAATGATCAGAATACCCCCGAAACGTCATGGCGCAGAATCTTGACGACAAGGTGCGATCGGAGGATGTGAGCGGAAATTCATCGAAGGGCATATCAAACACGATCGGGTCGAAGCACATCACATCACCACCACGTTCGTGTATACTATACTGCAAGTAGCCTGAGGCAGTGCACTACCGATAGAAAGAAGTAGAAGCACCGCAAACAGGTAACTTACCGCAAACAGGCACTGACTGGCAGGCAGGCACTTTCGGGTCTGCATGACAATTCTCATGGAAGCAAATGGAAACGCAAAGGCAAGCCGGCTGTTCCCGCTTTGCGATTCCATTCCTTGCACTGACGTTAAGCAGTGGGCGCCGTTGGTTGCGCTGGAAATCGTAGTCGAGATATTAACACTGAGCCCTCTCTCCCTGCTACTACTGCTGTTGTACTCGCCTATTCATCCTCCTCCTCCTCCTCCTCCTCCTCACTTCTGCTATACCATCCTCGTGTGACTCTTCTGCAACAACAGGTACGTGCACCACCATCACCATCCTCGAGTCCAAAAGTAGTGTTAGCGGTTCTGTTACCTTCCTCTCCCGCCCGCTGCCGCCTCTCCTCCATACCAACCCGGCTGCGGCGATTAGATAGCCTTAGAGCCTTTCCGCTGAGCCCTCCACTTCTCGCCGCCCGCTCGCCTCCCAGACGTCGCCCAGGGCAGTGCGCTGACTAGATCTCTAGAAAGTCTCCTCTCACTCCTCTTCATCCAACACCACCACCACACTCGCGCCGACCTTCGAGCGCTGACCTGATCACACAAACTCATACACCCGCCTCAAAAACACCCTCCCCAACTCCCCACTCCCCACTCGCACACCCCACAGACCGCAATCATGGTCAAGGACACCAAATTCTACGACACCCTCGGCTGTGCGCCCGACGCTACCGAGTCTCAGCTCAAGACTGCATACCGCAAGGGTGCCCTCAAGCACCACCCCGACAAGAACGCACACTCGCCCGAATCCGAGGAGAAGTTCAAGGAGATCTCACACGCATACGAAGTCCTCTCAGACCCCCAACAGCGCCAAATCTACGACCAGTATGGCGAGGAGGGTCTCGAGCAGGGCGGTGGAATGGGTGGTGGCGGAGGCATGGCTGCCGAGGACTTGTTCGCACAGTTCTTCGGCGGTGGCGGCGGTGGAGGCGGAGGATTCGGTGGCATGGGCGGCATGTTCGGCGGCCGCGACCCCGGCCCCAAGAAGGCTCGCACCATCCACCACGTTCACAAGGTCTCTCTCGAGGACATCTACCGTGGCAAGGTTTCCAAGCTTGCCCTGCAGAAGAGCGTCATCTGCTCCAAGTGTGATGGCCGCGGTGGTAAGGAGGGTGCTGTGAAGACTTGCCAGGGCTGCCAGGGTCAGGGTATGAAGACCATGATGCGCCAGATGGGTCCCATGATCCAGCGATTCCAGACCGTCTGCCCCGACTGCAACGGTGAGGGTGAGCAGGTCCGCGAGAAGGACAAGTGCAAGCAGTGCTCCGGCAAGAAGACCATTATCGAGCGCAAGGTGCTCCACGTCCACGTCGACAAGGGTGTGCAAAGCGGCACCAAGATCGACTTCAGAGGCGAGGGTGACCAGATGCCTGGCGTCGAGCCCGGTGATGTGCAGTTCGAGATTGAGCAGAAGCCTCACTCTCGCTTCCAGCGCAAGGGTGACGACCTCTACTACCACGCCGAGGTCGACCTTCTTACTGCGCTCGCCGGCGGTGCCATCTACGTTGAGCACCTTGACGAGCGCTGGTTGACTGTTGAGATCCTGCCCGGCGAGGTTATCGCACCAGGTAAGCCTTTGAAAGTCCAACCAATTCTTTCGAAACAGCCGACTAACAACCCTTTTCCACAGGCGAGGTCAAGGTCATTCGCGGCCAGGGTATGCCCTCATACCGTCACCACGACCACGGCAACCTTTACATCCAATTCGATGTCAAGTTCCCCACATCCATTCAAGGCCCTGCCGACAAGGACGGCCAGCCTACCTCCATGTCCGCACAACAGATCAAGGCCCTCGAATCCGTCCTTCCTCCTCGCAAGCCCCAATCGATCCCTCCTCCCGATGCTATGACCGAGGACTTCCAGCTCGAGCGCGTAGACCCCATGGAGGGCTCCCGCTCCAAGGGCGCCCACAGCATGGATGACGACGAGGACGAGATGGGCGGCGGTGGCGAGCGCGTGCAGTGTGCGTCGCAGTAAGGCCAGCCAGAGAGCAGTCCTAGACGGCGCGATTCCCCGTATGGAAAGGAGGAGTGGCTACGAAGTCGACGAAAAATTTCGAAGGCGGAAGCGCGTTGAAGAAGATGATACCAGATACCCTCCGTTTTTTCGGGGGAAACTCCAGAAGTACAGCGAGTTTGCAGGAGCATCAGTAGTTAAGGTTTATTCCTTTTGATTGCTTTCGATTCCAGCAAGCCCGCAGGATTCCGTCCTGCGTCCCAGACCAGTTCCGTCCGTTGGCTGGTTTTTGTTTTGTGTTTCTGGTAACCTCGAAGATATATCACGTCTTATATGTTGAACGATGCATGGCGAAAGCGTGGAATTCCTGGGGATTTGGTTGTTGTGGCCTTGGTATACGACAAAGATAGATCCTGGTTGTTTTCGGAGTAATCATATTCTTTTCCCTGTAAGATTGCTTCTTCCTTCTTTCGTGTTTCAGCCAGTGTAAAAGGTGGGCGAGTTCGCAAGGGCCACGAACACATGTCGGTGATTGATCCTTTTTATAATTGAGTGACGGGTTGATTGTCCATCATGGTCATCGTCAAGTAACATGGGTTCCATATAAAAGGCGGTGGCATCGAGTAGAAACTAAGCGTCCGTGCGGAAGATCGCGCGACTCTTCACACCTTCCTGATTCGTCTCCAGAGGATGGAAGACTCATAGCGTGGACCTCGTATACATATGATCCAAAAGGCAGAGTATAACCGAAACTCTCGCACTCGCGCAAGTAAAACGCACGTTGTGAGGATCGGGCGAAGAGTTCTGACCATTCTGCGTACTCTTGTCACTCATCATCTGGCCCTTCAAGCTGATTAATACAAAGGCATCTAGAACAGAAGCGAATCTAGCTTTTGGACAATATGACGAGACAAACATGTCTCAAAGCATACAGTCTTTGCGAGCCTGCGAGCGCGAAACCCATCCTCGCGAAAGCGCTGAATCACCTTCGCCAGCCGGCGTACTTCAAAACTGCTCTGGCGTTGTACCGTCGATTGCAATTCGGACGCTTCTTGGACAGCTCATACTTGTACACAAATCTGCGACTAGACTCGCCAAACGGTCCTGTTACTGCATCCGATCAGGAACCATGGTTCTACGCTTTCATTGACCGCGGATGTCGGCCAGAGACTGAAGTCTGGATATTCGGAAGCTGGGAGGTCGAAACGCAACAACACCACATCCACACCTCAAGCAATGGCACCACCAACGACACCACGACCGCACTAAAAGACGAACAAGTCCGCGCCATCCTCCTCGCTCTCATCCACACCCTCAGATCCGAAACCCCACCACCCTCAATACATCCCGACGAAGCCGTCCTGACCGCCCAATCCCAAATCGCCACAAAGGACGCCTCCCGCCAGAAGACGCACCGCAGCGCTGCAGAGATCACGAATCCAGCAACAATGCTCTGGGGTGCCGTCCACGCCACCACGACCGCGCACCTTCAAGCCCTCGGCGTCGCAGCGACACACCTCCTGCCCGTGATGCCAAACCACACTTTCGTCTTCCCGATCTCCGCCTTGCCAGCCCCAACGCCGCTACTCCCTCCCACTCTCCGATGGGGCAAGCTGCAAAAGCAGCACTTCCCGCTCGTGCGCTCGCGCACGGAAATCGCCCGGCAAGACTTCACTCTCGCGCGCTTACCCAACCTCGCGATCTTCCCCGTCGAGCCTGCGGACGCAGCGCCTGTGGCGTGGGCTTTCGTGGGGCTGGACGGCAGTCTGACGACTTTGCACACGGAAGCTTCGCACCGGCGGATGGGCCTGGCGATGGCGCTGACGGCAAAGCTGTTTCGTGAGGAGATGGGCTTCTTCTGGGAGGAGGGCATGGAGAGGTTGGCGCTTGGGAACGTGGCGGTGGGCAATGAGGCGAGTGCGAGTATGTGTAGACGTTTGGGTGGGGCGGACATTGGCCAGGTGTTTTGGGTCAGGGTCGACT
Source organism: Cladosporium cucumerinum (assembly GCA_023634325.1). Lineage (NCBI taxonomy): Eukaryota > Fungi > Ascomycota > Dothideomycetes > Cladosporiales > Cladosporiaceae > Cladosporium > Cladosporium cucumerinum. The sequence continues at coordinate 1,649,476 of JALDQA010000003.1, forward strand.
TGAATGCGAAGAGCCAGGCGGCGTCGGATGGTGTTTAGTGTCGGGCGGCTTAGAGAACTTAGACGGTTGGTCGTGTTGAGGAGGTAGGTGATTTTAGTTGCCACTGCGGCGTAAAACCTTCGACAGTAGCAAGCACTGGCACATGAAGGAGAGCCGAAGGAGCGAACCCTGATTGCTTTTCAGATGCAAGACGATTAAACATGATGAATATGACAAGGGAATGACACAAGATCAAGATGAGGAGCGGTGGTTGATTCAATGACGGAGTCATGAGGAATGTTGCATTGGAAAAGATACAAGCTAGGCATTACGATAGGATGTCAAAGACGGAATAGGCTAGACAAATTCATGTCAGTAAAAATCTTTGCGAGTAATGATGCATAGACGAGAGAGCGAGTAGCGCGAAGGTGATCAGAAAAAAATTAGAGTTGACTGTACGATTTAATCCTCAGGGCCGTGAAGCTCGGAAATTAAAACGGTTGTTCATCATAAAGATGGACTGGGAGAAGTAAGAAATATTTGTTGACGTACCATTACGGACGAGACATTGTCGTGAAGAGGACGTGGCTGCAATAGTCGCAGCAGAACTAGAGATCAAGCACACGGGACGACAGAGTACATAACAATCTAGACATGTTGTCAGTAAAGATTCCTGCAATGGTAGTTGCGAAGAAATGAATGCAAATAGCACGTTGTTGATCAGAAAAAAATTAGAGTTGACTGTATTTTTAATCCTCAAAGCCGTGAAGCTCGGAAATTAAAACGGTTGTTCATCATTAAAGATGATAGTAGGGGAGAAAAGAAAGGTTTTGACGTACCATTAGTCAAGCGATTGAAGACTGAACGTTTTGAGAACGACAAGTCACGAATCGACAGCGAGAAGCACACGCACAACGATGAAGCACCTTTCGGGCAAGCGTCTGGGTAGCCAAGATTGTCGCATCATTAGTCAATGATACATTATCGGCATCTGTCTAGTCGAATTGCAAAGCAAACGCTTAGTCGAAGAGACCGAAGCCCATGTCATCGTCCTCCTCCTCCTCGGACTCGGCCTTCTTCTCCTCAGCGGGAGCGTCGGCGGCGGCGGCAGGGGCGGAGCCAGCGACAGGGGCGGCAGCAGCGTACGCATCGGGGTTGGCGATGCGGTCCTTGAGCTCGTGGATGGCCTCCCACTCGTACTCGATCTCGATGGCAACAGCGATGGCGTTCTTGTAGGAGTTGACCAGGCTGTGCATGACGGAGGGAAGAGTAGGGTAGTTGGTAGCCAGGGAGATGCAGGCGATGGTGTTGATGGCCGAGGAGAAGGCCTTGAGGAGCTGAGACTCCTCGATGTCAAGAACATCGCTGGCAAAGGTCTGACCGTGGTCGTAGATCTGGCTAACAGTCATACCGTAGGTGAACGGAGAGATGTTAAGCAAGTTAAGGAGGGTGGCCTCGGAGGCACCGACCTTGGAGCCAGCTTCAATGAGCTTGAGGTCGGAAGTGATCTCAATGGTACCACGGGCAATCTTGGTGGGGACACCAAGAGCCTGGAAGAAAGAGGTCTTGCCGGGTTCCATACCGGTGTTGCCAGCGGGGATGTAGACATCAAGGGGGGCGACGGCACCGGGACGGGCAGGAGCGGCGACACGGTTGTCGAGGATGAGGCTACGGATCTCCTTGAGGTCCTCGTTGGTGAAAACGAAACCGACGTTGCCCTTGACGTAGGGAAGGAGACGCTCGTACTCGGGGTGCTCAGAGATGAAGCCCTTGAGCGCACGGCGGACCTGAAGTGAGCGCATTAGCTATTGTATTTCCTTGCTCCTTGCGTGCATATGCCACGTACCATGGTGTTCTTTCCCATAAGGATCACACCCTTGGAGCGCATGGCGTGACGGATCTCGTGCATCTGCTGAGACGAGACATTGTCGACACCGACGATGAAGATGCTGTGGTACTCCTCGAGGAGCGACTTCAGCTTGTCGAAGTACTGCGACTTGGTTGCCGATTTGCCACCCATAGCGTCCTGCGGTATAGGAATTCTTTAAGGCTGGTTTTGGTGTTGTTGGTGAGGGTGGGAGGAGGAAAGGTCCACACTGGCGTCGCAAAACCCAAGTTGCAATTGTCGGCGTCGCAGCAATTTCGGTGGGTGTGCCTGAACCTCCGCGGTCAGGCAAGTCAGGCTCTCCAGGCTTGGCATTGAAGAACATCAGTAGTGAGACGTGAGATCAACTAGGTTTATTGAATGCTCGCAGTATAGAAAATATCTAGCACTCACAGCAAATTCGGTCAGTGCTACTGCCAGTATCTGTATCATGTGATAATCAAGAACATTCATATGTACGTAATGATCGTAAAGCTACTGTCTTCCACTCAAGCCAGCAACAACTTGTAGCTTGCAACCTCAAATGCCCTCAGTTCAATCTCCAATCCATCCTTACTCAACTCGAGCTCCTCGAGCTCATCCTCGAGCAGGTTGCACTTCCAAGCCTTCTTCACATCCACCGGACCCATCGAAATTAGACCTCTGCTGGTGCCGCCCAGACTGTCGTACACGCGAAGGATCACATGTCTGCCCTTCTTGGGCGGCATATCGCCGTTGGAAGCGTCCTTATCATCTTCGCCTCGCTTGATGGTGTCCAGAACAAGGCTCTTTGAGGATGATTCCTCGACAAGCTTGAAGGCAGACAATAGCTCCTTCGCCTTCTCCGGAGACGGGTGCGAAGCAATGCGGACAGGGTAGTTGAATTCGAATCCAGCGCGAACAGTCCGCTCGTCCAGGGGTCCCGCATGAGGCAATACAGCCCATTTGATGTGGTGTCTGCCCATGTCTGCATGCGCGTCTGGTGCTTTCGGCGCACGCAACAGACTCAGACGCATCAAGGAGCCACAGGTGGCGAAGCCATACTTGCTGTCGTTCAGTATGCTCACACCGTAGCCGTGCTCGCTGAGATCTGCCCATTTGTGACAGCACACTTCGAATTTGGCCATGTCCCAAGAAGTGTTGTAGTGAGTTGGGCGACGAACAATGCCGTACTGCGTTTCATACGAGGCCTCGGTGTTGGTGATGGTAGTTGGAAACTCAACCTTCAGGAACTTCATCGTCTCCTTCCACTCAACTTCAGCCTCTACCTCGACCATTGATGGCGACGAGGTAGCAGCTGACAGTGAGATGGTGGTCTTGATCCAGGACTTGTCAGAGATCTTCGTGGTGGTGGTGACGGCCGACCTGTAAGCGTCACTCTGAGTTATCACACTCGGACTTGTAGCATGGAGTTCCTTGCGTGAGTTGAGGTGGTACACCTCTACATCCCAGGCCTGCCAGTACAGAGGCTTGTCATCAAAGATAACAAGCTGGTTCGCTTTGCCACCCTTTGGGAGCACTTCACGCTTTGACTTCAAGTCGTATAGGCTTGTAATCACACCGTTGTATACCTTGATACGAAGATCGTTGTTCTCGAGGAGGAAGACTCCAGGTTCGGTCTCTTGCACCGGCTTGCATTGTCGCTCATTACTGCTGACAGCTTGAAGTTCCATGAGTCTGCCACCGTTCTGAGCGACCATGGGTGAAGTAATGCCTCGAGAGTTGGCCAGATCTTGAGGCAGCTCAAGGACCACATCGCGAGACCATCCGAGCGTGTTCAATCCCACCAATGGCGATTTGGATTCGCTGGATGCCTCTTCAAATCCGAGCGCATCCAGTGCGTCTCTTAGCAATTTCTTACCCGTCTTGAAGACCTTAGCGTAGAGTTCGTCGGAATCGTCGTAGCACATTTCGATGCAGCTCCCTGGTAGGCAGTCGTGGAACTGACACAACAGCACGTTCTCCCACATAGCGTCGACTTCTTTCTTGGGATATTCATAGTCCTTCTTTCCACCCAGTGTGGCGAGCGTGGCGAAATACTCAATGTCGTGCAGTAATATCTCCGAAGTCCGGTTGTTGCGCTTGTTGTTGGCTTGTGTGGTGTAAGTTCCGCGGTGCAACTCGAAGTACAATTCGCCGTACCAAGTGCACAGGTCGATGGTGCCGTCTGCCTGTTTCTTCTCGATGCGGGCGAAGAAGTCGTCAACACTATCACCCATCTTGACGCGTGGCAGTAAGCCGACCTTGTCACTGAGACCGCGGGCACGTCTCAATTTTTCGATGTGTTCAAATGTAGGTCCTCCACCACCATCGCCTTTGCCGAACACGAGCAAGCTAGTCGCGTCTTGACTCATGGATTTGTGTTGGGTCTCGCTGCGACGGACATCGCCAAAGTGTGCCTCGGCGGTGTATGTCTCGGCAGGTGCCATATGGCAGATGACCTGACTGCCGTCCAATGAAACCCAGTTGAAGGTGGTATGCGGGAACTTGTTGATGTTGTTCCAGCTGAGCTTCTGTGTGAAGAACCGAGTCATGCCAGCCAGACGACAGAGCTGCGGTAACTGGGTAGAGTAGCCAAAGGTGTCTGGCAGCCAGAAGGTCGTCGAGCGCTGACCGAAGCGACTCTCAAAGTATCGTTGGCCATATACAAATTGACGAACAAGCGACTCGCCAGAAGGCATATTGGTGTCGTGCTCAACCCAAGATCCACCAATGGGCTGGAAGTTACCTTTCTTCACGTGGGACTTCACTCGATCAAATGCATAGGGATACAGTTCTTCGAGCCACTTATACTGCTGAGCCTGTGATGCGCAGAAGCGATGTTCTGGGTAGCGATCCAGTAGGTCACACTGGTTGGACCAGCTGCGTGCGATTTTGCGCTTCGTCTCTGCCCATGGCCAGAGCCAACAGGTATCGATATGGCAGTGACCAATACCAGTGATAAGAGCCTGGCTATCATCGTACACCTTCGCGCTGTCGATATCGTTACCGAGATAGCGTTTGGCAATCTCTCTGCACTCCAGAAGACAAGCATTTGTGCCTTCACCTTTGATGAAGCAGTCGATAATATCGTTGCAGACCTGAAGTGCCTGGTGCTGTTGCCAGCTATCTTCGGGGAACTCGCGTGCCGCGTCGCCAATGATCCAGAAGTCATAGTACAAGGCTCGTGCCTGAAGGTTGACACTCACCAGGTCGGCTTGTCCCAACTGGAAGTACTTGTCGGGTCGTGGAGGCTGGATGCTGTCACCGCCGGGGGCGTTGCCGAACATGCCATTGCAGGCCATCTCAATGTAGATAGTATGCCATTTATCGTAGTCCCGCCACTCCAAAGGCACAATCCACTCAACACGTTCACCGCCACCAGTCAAACCCTGCAGCGGCCTTCCGTCTTCGGTCCAGACGAGACCCTCATTGTTCGCGTCCCAGTGCAGCTCAACCTGCGACTTGTAGGTCCATTCGTAGGGCAGCTTGAACTGGACCTTGAACCAGTGCGTGCTCCAACTCGGGCCGAACGACTCGCCGACTTTGGTCTTTCGGTATACATTCTCTTTCTTGGTCGCCTCTTTGAACGTGGGTCTCGTCAAGTCAGGAGCATCCCATACTGAAAGCTTGATGTGATCTTCAGCAGAGAGACGACCGTCGTATAGCTTGGCCAACAAGCCTTGCTCTCGGTACTGTCCATTACCGGTGAACTGACGGAGGCGATCGCGGTAGATGTGTGTGATCTGCTGGCCGACTGGCCGGACAGCTAGTTGCGGGTACGACGAGCTTGCAACCGAAGGCGCCATGTTGCGATGTGTTTCGCCACCCATGCTTGCGTATATCAATGAGCAAGGGAGACGAGATGTAGTGGTTCTATGTAGAAGAGGAGGGCGCGGAGGAAGGTCACGGTACTGCTGCAAGGCACCCGATGGGAGCTTCCAAGCTCCTTGGTACATACGAAGCTCTCCCCGCACCCGAGGCAACCCATCATGTGCCCATCTCGTCGAGCCTCTCACCAAGGGGTCTGTGCCGTGGCGCGGGTCTGTCGATCTCTCGATACATATAGATCCGCGCGTCATCGATCCTTGGAATAACAACGGTTGGAAGTATCGTGGTGAGTGGTATTTTTGAGCACAATTGAGGCTGGTATACATTGTAAGCGTTCAGATCCAGTATGGGCACTCATAAGCTACATGTATTGAATTTTTCGCATGCATGTGTATAGTGTGAAATCATGCTGTTTGTTTCTGCCATGTCTGTTGACTGAAGTCGGCCTACTCCACGTCAACATCCAAGGCTGTGACCCGCGAAACTTGAGCATTTGTGCCCGGAAGGCAACTGCGACATGATTTGTGATCTCACCAATACCGATGGGTCACTAGAGCTTCCCCTACTACTACTATTATTCTTTTTTTTTTAACCGCTATGGCATTGACAAGCACTCAGATACGAACACTGTCGCACAGCCGGGTCTATAACCCTCACCCCAACCTGAACCCTAGCACCGATATCCTTACATGCACCGCAACACACATGAATGCATTGAACGTGAATGTGAATGAAGACTTGGGGCGTTCTGATACATGGGAGAAGGGGGAGTAGTATATTTGAGCACACAAGAGTACAACTGCGAAGAAGTACATATGGGTCTGATATCGTATGTGAATGGTTTTCTCCATCAGGCGTGTGATCTCCCCGACTTCAACCCATTACCCCCGAGAGATCATGAAGGCAACGATCAGGTGCTAATTGCAAAGAGGCATGAGTTCCAACCAGTAGATCTATAATCTTGGTGACCTCCAAACGCACAGTCCTACCCAAGGCAGGCGGGGAAACACGCGGCATATTGGCGGCGTTTCGAATCATCCAATCCCTGCCGGATTGAACATGGGCTCAACAACACGTTCGGTCGACCCTCTTGTGCGGGCCAGGAGCTATAGGAAGTGCACACGAGACCGGATGCTGGTGCCACGACCACAGTTCCCCCTCATGAAGAACAGTCAGGCGCGCAAGGAGACAGCTACATACAGTACAGGCATCGCACAATGGCGCATGCACACTGTACAGCGACTGAATATGCAGCCAGCCAAGATTGCAAGGCGTACGTTGGTGTTCTTTGTGACGAGCAGTACCTCCGTGCCTTGCTTGTATTATTTCTTCACCCATTTGCCACGGCGTCGTTACTCTCTAACACGCATCCGCGTGACACAGTGGCACCTGTGCGTCCGCCCCGTTGTTGTGATAGATCTGATGGAACACTGTCTTTGCTCACAAGGTAGGTAGCTGAGAGCGCAAGTCACCCGCCATATTGATCTATGCACACGCGAATAGTATATAAACGCGGCACTCACATGCCGAGAGCACGCGCGGCGTGAAGATCGTCCCAGCCGGCGGCCCTATGAACCTTCATTTGCTGGGACGAAAACGTTGTTGCTTAAAGACGCTGTAGGAGTCGGTTTTTAGGAGGCGTCTTATCTATTGCGCGCAAGAATCTCTTAGGGGTGGAGAAGGCGGATCCCTCTTTCAAATTGCCAAGGACACACTGCCCAATCACGACAGACAACCCACAACAGCCTACAAACGGCCTCGAGGGTGAAACATCTGCACATCTTGTGCCTCCAGTTCAACAGCCATCTGGCCCGTGACATTGGTCCACAGCCAGATCTCCAAGATCTTGACATGGCGCCTAGTGCCGCCTTTGCTGCAAGACCGCCTACATGCTAAACACCATCCCTTTCGCCGGGTGTCTCATGGCGTCGACGTGTGCAGCGAGGCTCCTGCGCGACCCGACTACTGGGCTATTAATTGCCACTGTAACCTGAGACGATCTTGCGCAGCTAGGATCTCCCTGGCCAAATCTGCCGTCTTCTACCTTGCAATGGTCCCCTCCATGGCGAAAGCCCCGGACCTCACTGCTTCGTGGCCCAGGCGGCATTATGTCCTTAGCCGCAACTGCACACGCACTAATCGCCACACGACAAATGAGCCGGGAAGACGCCTATTCGGACATGCCATGCTAGCTTCTCGCGCCGGGCTCGCCGCTCGGCGCAACCCTCACACCATATCGGCTGCTTCAATCATGTGTATAAGAGGTAGGGTCACCCTCTGCGCGTCAAGCCTCCCGAAGTCTGTCACGCCTTTCTGTCTTGAAGATACCCTCTTTTTTCTTTTCTTTTCTATATACCACTGCGTTTCGACGCAAGTACACTCTTTTGCAACTTGACCACCACCATGTTTTTCTCCACACTCCTTACGGGCGTCGCCCTGATGAGCACCACGGGATGGGCTCAGTACGTTCTTGAAGACGATTACATGGCGAACGGCAACTTCTTCGACAAATTCGAGTTCTTCAACGGCTCAGACCCGACGCATGGATACGTCGACTACGTCGAGAGGGACTACGCCGAGAGCACCGGGCTGATTGGCAACAACTACGGCAAGATCTATATGGGTGTTGACCACACCAACGTGGTTGGGAAAGCTGGACGCCCGGCCGTCCGCATTGAAAGCACCAAGACCTACGATTCTGGCCTGATCATTATCGACATCGAACACATGCCCGGAGGCACCTGCGGCACCTGGCCTGCATTCTGGATGTTTGGTCCCAACTGGCCGAAGAATGGCGAAATTGGTATGTTGGTGCAGTCCATTGCGTCTCCACCTTTCACTAACACGCATAAGATATTGTCGAGGGTGTCAACGACCAATCAAACAATGACATGACTTTGCACACGGGCCCGGGCTGCTCCATCTCCAAAGATAGCGACATGCTAGGATACGTGTCGACTGACAACTGTGATATCAATGCTTTCGGCCAGAGCAACAACCAGGGATGCCAAATCAAGACCGAAGATGACAGGACGTACGGCGCTGGTTTCAACAACAACGGGGGCGGTGTGTACGCCACTGAGATCACGGGCGATTTCATCAATATCTTCTTCTTCCCACGTGGCTCGATTCCGTGGGATATCTCGAGCGCCTCTCCTGACCCATCTAGCTGGGGTACGCCGATGGCAGTCTTCAAGGGCGATTGCGACATTCAAAAGACGTTCAGCAAGATGTCGCTCGTGTTCACGAACACCTTCTGCGGCGACTGGGCAGGCAATGCTTGGAGCTCTGGATCGTGCGCGTACAAAGCCAACACTTGCGTAGACTACGTCCAGTACCACCCGGAAGCTTTTGAGGAGGCCTACTGGTCAGTGAACTCACTCAGAGTCTACAAGCAAGGTAGCTCCTACGCCAGCTCCGAAGCTGTGAGCTCATATAGCACCTCATGGAGCGAGTCATACAGCACTTCATACAGCGAGTCATACAGCACTTCGTACAGCGAGTCATGGAGCGCCTCTTTAACTTACAGCACTTACAGTTCTGCTCCGTCGCAGACTGTGACTTGGGAGTCAACAACCAAATCGAGCAAGACGAAGCCGCACTACTCGAGCAAGACGAAGCCGCACTACTCGGCCAAGACGGAGGGCATTGCCATGCCCAGCGGCGTCTCTCACGACCCTTGGACTGCGAGCGAAAAAACATACAGCGCGACAGCTACTTCTGTCCCGGAGACAAGTGGTGATGCTGGCGGTGTGCCATACATCTTACCATCGGAGACCATCAATGTAGTGAGCACAGCCCCCACCGGGACTGCTGAGGAGATAAGCCACGAGTCTAGGCAGAGGCCTGAGGGCTGGGCCTCAAGAGGACAAAGGCCTCACAATCGTGATAGTGAACGGGCTGCGAAACACTTGAAGCAACACAAGAGACATGGACATGGTGGCCGTAGGCTTTGAAGTGACCTATAGGGGTCTGAGTACAGCCAGGTGCTGAGCTGAGCTGAGCTCAGATTTTGGAAGGAAATCTATTGCATTGATTGCAAAGGTTGGTTATCTTCGCGACCCATACGATCTTATAGAGCATTTTACGAAGACTGCGTTTGCGTGCCGCTCGTATCCTTCACGTTGTCACATGATACGACCCCACCCTGCAGCGTCGATCTCTCACATGCGCGTGAAGAGTCGACGGCGCTTGTTAGGTAGCGTAATGGGACCTCGTGCCTTGCTCACTCGGTGCACACTGCAGCGGGAGAGAAGCAGAGTAGATGTGAATGTAGCGTCCAATTGTATCTCGGTGGCTGCCCGAATCCTTGGAGGCTCGTAAGGGCCAAGGGAGGGCAGTAGTGACGGCCGGCGGCTCGCTTTGGCGCCCCGCTACTGCGACTAGGCCTCGACATGACCTTGCGCAATTACAGGCCTGCCTTGTTACACTCCGCTCGGTCACCACTCAGTTGCAACACCTTCTGCTCACCGAGTACATATCCAATACCACCGACCGCGGTAATCACACAAGGTAGCTTCCGACGCTTCGAATACTCTTCCATCGCTCCCTCGTCCACGGAAACCCCGATCACCAAAGACAAATACCTTAACCACCACCCAGGCTTAGCCCTGAGAGTTACAACCAAGATGGCGGCGATGATGAGCAGCAAGCGCCTTCAGAAGGAGCTGGTGAAGGTAACATTCACCTACACCATCCCCACAGCAAACACCTCTGCAGCTTACTGACATTACCCTCCACCCAGATCCAAGGCACCCTCCCGCCCGGCATCAGCCTCGTCTCCGCACCCGACCTCAAGGAATGGCACATGGACATCGCCGTGCTCGACAACCCTCTCTATCCGCCCACAGACCTCTACCGCTTGCGCTTCTCCTTCTCCAAGAACTACCCCATCGAGCCGCCCGAGGTCGTCTTCCGCCCTGCGCCCGACCGCCCCATTCCTATGCACCCACACATCTACAGCAACGGCATCATATGTCTGGATTTACTGGACACGCAAGGATGGAGCCCTGTGCACAATGTGGAGAGCGTGTGCATCAGTCTCCAGAGCATGCTGGCGAGCAACACCAAGGCTGAGAGTGAGTACATTTGTCTCTGCGTGGTGTGGATAGTATGGTTCGAAGTGCAGTGAAGCTAACTGTGCTGTTTCAGGACCTCCGGGCGACAGTGACTTCGTGCGCAACAACCGTCAGAGACCTAGGGACATCAACTTCCTTTACCACGACCCTACCGTATGAGGAGTCACGGACTGTCATGTTGCAAAAACAGACTTTCTGCAGCCAAGACCTCACACTTGAGCATGCGTCACTTCACCACGAAGATGTGCACCGGATGGCGTTTTTTTCACGGGGACTTGGAGACCTTTTTTCTCTCACAGCGATGGCGTTCGTTATGGCATTTTGTTTTGTTTTGTTTTTACAGCACGCCACTCTGATGATGATACCTGGGTCACTTCGTACCTGCATTCACTGCTCGCATCTTTTGATGCATTTTCGCGATGGATAGTTTAGCCGCGTGCACGGGTTCAAGGATAGCACCCGCAACTTGCACATGAACGATGAAGACCTCGAAATATTGCTTCTGCTACGCTGAATTCCAGAGGCTCTCTAATATGCATCGACCTGGCCGGTTCATTGTAACCTGGCTGATCCACTTTCTTCGTCGTGTCTTCGTCCTCGTCTGTACTTTCCCATGCAAGGTACACCTCACACCTCAAGCTCACCTGTTCATCTTGCCAATGACTTCTCTGTGCGCAGTCCTCTCCTGCTCAGCCTCGCTCAGCGGCCTGATGCTCCTCAAATCGCCAACCACATCCTTTGCCTTGCCAAAGTACACCTCCTGCAGCAAATTGCGCATCCTCGTCTCCATATCCTCAACCATGCGTCCAATGTTGGCCACGTGGCTCTGCTCCGTCTCCGCCTCCCTGACACCGTGTATCGCCAAATCCTGCTCTTGCTGCCTCGTCAAATTGCCCGCCAGCTCCAGCCCGCCGACGCTCTCGCTCGTCATGCCCAGGTCCAGAATCACCGTCGACGTCAGCTTGTAGTGCGCGCTGCGCTTGCTCGCTGCCTCGCTCACTTCCAGCACGTGAATCGAGTCCCAGCCGCCTTTGCCTCCGGCTGCGTTGCCACCCGCGTTCTTCTTGAGCAGCACCACGCCGGCGAAGCCTTCGTCCAGCTGCCAGAGGTAGGCGCTGCTGACGCCGCCTTCGTAGTAGAGCTCGCGGTAGACGTCGATGGCGGCGTTGAGCCCTTCTTCCATGCGGCGGATGCGCCCGCTGGGGATCAGGTCTGCGGCATCTTCGGGGTCGATGGGAGGGTCGAAGTCGTTGCTCCAGGGGGAGCGGTAGCTGTGAGAGGTTGGGTTAGTGCGGTGTTGGTGAATGGTTGTGGTCAGGTCGCTTGCCTGTCGCCATCTGAGGGGAAATAGTCAGTAAGGTCTCTAACACAGTGTCTTGGAGTAACGGTTACCTGAGTTATATGTGCAGCACAAGTAGTCTCGTCCTGTTGAACGGCAACGCTTGGTGGTCAAGCCGACGTCGACAGAAGACACGAGATCCTCTTCTAGGTCAGGCACAAGCGATATGATCTTGTTGAGATAATGCTCGGTCTGTGAGGGAGGGAGGCGACGGAGAAGGTCGAGGGCTGCGTCAAAGGGATCCATCTTGTACGGTGGGTTGTTATAGCCGAAGGTACAGAAGTGCAGTTGCCTCAATCACTATGCGCATTGAAGCTGAAGCCGGCGTTTGCCCCACCTAGAGCGAGCGAGCCAGGAAAGGAACAAGGAAGCAACAGCCAGCTCTGCACGCTAGATAGTACCTGTAACTTACCAATAACCGCGTGTGACATGACGACCAAGCGCAAGAAGCCCGAGGAGTACAACGAATGGTTAGTTCATCAGATGCGATAGTGGCATCTTATGGATGACAGGTCACTATCTGCTATAAGTCTTTTCGTCATTCTCTACGTTATAGTTAGCCTATTAACGACCATATAGGAGTAGTAAACAGTAATATACCTAGTAAAAGAGGCAAGAGGCACATATAATGCTTCTAGTATATTAATTATTTATATAAGTATATGCTTAGAAGCTAAACCGGTTCCTTTCAACAAACCATGAAATGCCTTCACCTTCTAGGCTAAGCGAGTTGCGCTTCATAAGATTCATGAGCTGAAGCAAAGGTCAAGGAATGAAATGGTCAAGCCAATGTACCTTGTCTATAGCAGAAGTCCAAAGTGATACGTATGTATTCAACTCAGGGTAGTTCATGCCTCTGAGAGATATCCCCACCACTGGACAACTCCACCTTTCGCCCGATTTGCGGATCAAGTTCTAGGAGACCGGTCGATGCCCCATCGAGTTCGCTGCCCTTATGTCTGGCATGCTCCAACTCATGCCCAAACACTATGTAAGTTCATCTCCTTTAGTGTCGCACATACCGGTGACCAACGTCTTGACATTAGGGCATACCCAACAGGGTTCAATGTCTTACCAAGTCTCTATGTCTAGAATGGAACCTTGCCACACACCACAAACGGAAGCACGGCGTGTGCGACGGCGAATGATGACACAACATCGACCTTGAGGAGCACAAACACGTGGACCATGACAGTCGACGCATCATCGGTTAAAATCCAAACACACTCCATAACCCGGAACGTGGTCGGTGCAACACCTATACCCAGTGTAGACAACCTTCCCACTCACAGCATTTACAACCTTGACAAGCAAGATCCCAAAGGCTGGACTTACTGTTACGCCTTCGGGATTGACACGATGCCCGGAGAAAACTTTTGCTCTTTGTTTTCGGGTAGCTTGTTCGATCAATTGCGCCATAATTGTAGCAGGAAAGGGGCGGCAGTCGCGCCTCTGGTTGTCGTGGATGCAGCAGCATTCTTGCTCGATGAAACCACAAGCTACATCGATAACACCAAGGCTGGGGATTCGGAGAATTTGCGCTCCCGTCCGACAGATGTCTTTCAGACCCCAACAGATGTGCTGGTCGATCCGATTCAGTCAGCTTCAAAATCGTCGAATGTCCAGAAGTCAGCCTCGTCCGAAGAAGCAAGAACTAGGCCACCTACTACATCCAAGCTTGCGCAATCGGTACTCTCTAGCAAGATCAGTCAAGCACGTCATGATCAATCCGTCAGCGACGACAAGCTGACTCAGACTGCCGCGCCAGCATCGAGTCCCAATGGGCCACCAGTAATTACGACCGCGAGCCAGCTCCCAGCGAAAGGCACCGAAGGCTCCGACGGTGCAAGTCAGCAGAGCTCGGCGGCCAGTGCTGGAGTTCAATCGGAAAACAAAGCATCTGTTACGACTCAAGCGATTGCTACACCCAGCAGTGTGCAAATCGACGCCCTCAACTCACTCATCCAAGACATTGGTGAGCTCCAGTCCTCGAGCGACAGAGGAGCTGTGGCAAGCTTCGCTGGACCATCGACGCAGGCGAGCATACCTCCACTTAACATAACGACCGCTACTGCGTCAGTGGTGCTTGCGCCTATCGTCATTGCCACTTCCACCGCGACTGTGAACTCTGACGGAAACTCCATGATCGGCACACATGCCTTGCAGCCCACAGACTCTCCGTACGAACTGCACGGAACCACGTACGCTCTCGATACATCAAGGAGCGTCTTGATCGTCAATGGAGTTTCCACCCACGAAGAAGAACCAGTCCAGCAAGCGAGCGAAATTCCCCAAGCTGCGACATTGACGATCAATGGTGTCGCGGTGACGACAGATTCAGCCTCGAATTACGTGATCCAGAAACAGACTCTGAGAACAGGCGGGCCAGCGATCACGGTATCAGGTACTCGTATCAGCTTGGCCTCCAATGCAGCCACTGTAGTCGTTGGCTCGCAAACCGGTGCCCTTTTCCAAGACCATGGGCATTGGCGAATACGTCTGGGCTGGCCTCGCCGCCATGCTGTCCGCTGCAAGTGACGGTGCAAGCCCACTTTTCAGCACGGCTGACAAGGAGTCGTCCGCTGCAAGCACCAGTGCAGGCTCAACATCAAGCTTGACCGTGTCAGAATCTTCTCAGACGGCCTCCGCTCAGGGTGCATCTCTCCTACCGACTCCGATCCCGACCGCGAGCGACAGTGAGACCGTCGTCGATGGTAATCCCACCGGTCTCGTCGCTGCAACAAATCCACCCAGCATCGCACCCTCGGTTACAGACCACATCTCAACACAGCAGACTCCAATAACAGGCACGGCCGGACAAGAAGCATCAGCCTCGTCTTCAACCTCGTCCCCGCCCCCCTCCTCTCCTTCCATCTCGATCGAAACACAATCCGAAAACAATTCTGGCCATATGGCTATAAGCGCGACACTCGCGGCCTGTATTTTGACTTTGCCTGTGGTTGTATTTGCATGAACGGGACCTTGGTCTCTAGTTAGTCAATCAGGGCTCACACATCTAATAATCGGCGGTGCCCTACAGTGTGATGCGGAGCGGAACATAGATTACCCCAAGGATAATATCAAGACTATTCTATACCGAAACCCATTTTTCCAGTGCCGGGTTTGGCAGTTCTCGACCGTCAGCAAATTGATAACCATAACGGCCCCATGGCCAGGCCGACTGCTGTTATCGACATTCGGGCACGTGACACATCGCAATAAATCGTTTCAGACAGAAGATCACTGTCTGCAAAAATGATTTGCACCAAAGGAAGGCAAAAGATGCAAAAGGATAAGTGCCCTAAGACGGAGTTGAACCGGCGACCTCGTCATTACTAGTGACGCGCTCTACCAACTGAGCTATCAGGGCTGAATGAGCTTGGAAGCTCAAGAACTTCTGTTCGATGAGACTGCCTCGCTCTGCAGCGCTTGTGTAACTTTCTACCAAGATCAAACATCAAGAACACAACACGAGGGTTGAAAGCTTGAAGTTGCGGCCGGTTTGATATGGATGTTTTATAGTCGAGCTCGTACCGGGCCAGATATGGTAAGCTATTTTGCAGCACCGATGTATACTCTTGCTGTTCATCGCATTTGCCACCGTCCATTAATCCTTTTAGCGAGCCACCCGATATGCAACACACCCTTTCTAAAGGTTCACATCCTTGACCCGTTTCGTCAAACCATCCGCGCCGTCGAAATCTGCACCGCCGCCTCGCTTGACTGGGCGTTCTTTGAGCGCTTCTATGATCGTAAGCAGCGATAACCACCCTAAAAGTAGCAGAAGAAGGGAACAAGTCAGTAAATCCGGTGGGATCCCGCGTAATTTCTTTCTACATCTGCAGGATTGTTTCAAGAGTGGCCCAACCTGGCGAGTGCATGAGCTGCGCACCGAGCGCTGCGTCTTTGGATGTTGCGACGCGGCAGAGGAGGGAAAGTTCGTCCTATTGGTAAAAGGGTTGAATGGTTAGCCATGAGTGCTCTTCTAAACTGGGTGTCAATAGAACCTACTTTGCTGAGGACGTCAAGACTGGCGATGTAGGCAAGCAAATGGAAGTCGGAAACTGCAACGACACCTTGTGGCTGGTCAAGAGCGACGCGATTCGAGCCGGCTCTGAGTTGCTTCTGAAGCTCTCTAGGTTCCTGTGCTTCGCCGATGATCTCACGGTTCTCGGTCGCGAAGCCATTCTTGACGAACAAAGGCTGAGACTGCAATGGGAAACCGTGTGTAAGTGTGATGAGCAGGTACTCGACAGGGAACGATGGCTTCGCGTTCTCCTGCACCCGCGCACCGTACTCGTTGATGCGAGTGTAAAACACTTCAGGGATGTAGCGGACACGGCCGAGCTCATTTTCTTCATCCTCGTCCTGTACAAGCATGACAGAGGGCTCTGCTGAAGGCTCAATGATGTCTGCGCGTACCATCTCCACAGCAGAATTGCTAGCTTGGTAAGCGGCTACTGCGATCTGGCCTTCATCGTCACCTGAAATGACGCAGGTAACAAAGTTTGATCCAAAACGTCCAGTGTCGGACCATTTGGAGGGTCGAGGATATTGTGCTTGGTAGCGTGCGGCGAACATGATCTCTAGGGATGACAGGAAATACGAGTCGATGTGACGTTTGCAGACGGCAGTCTGGTCAGGCTCGGTAGGCGCAAGTAGATCGCTGAAGATCACACCAACCCTCTGCAACCCGCAGGATGCTGCCAACTCATCAATCGTCTTTTCATTGTCCCATTCGCGCAGAGTTACGCCATCGGGCTCGTTGATCTGAGGTGGTTCATAGATAGCCTCTACGACAGCCTTTGTGCCAAGCGGGATCTCATCGTACGCCTCGTAACGGCCATACATGAAGCCGATACGCTGACATCCAGTCTTTCGCCAAAAGTCGATGAAGCCGTTGACCACCTGTGAGTCGGCAAATTCCACATGGTCTACCATGCGGTATTCCTGAGGTTGCAGTGTGATGGCTGATGGCTGGCACTTTGTGCAAATACCCCGAGGGAAAGGCTTGTGACCTGACGGGCAATTTGGGTTGACGCGGTAGTAAGGCTCTGTCAGAGGTGGCATGTATGAGCTACCAGAGTCGTACTTGTTCTTGCCCTGGTTGAGCTTTCGCAGGTATGAGTGATATGACACATGCTTGATCTTCTTCTCGTCCAGATATTCCTTGTTGTATGGCTCGATGGGCATGCAGTAATCGCACATGCCTTTGGGCCCGTGTCTGCACATCTTCTCATCCTTCTTGCGGTGAATCTTGCCGTCTAGCTGATCTAAGCGATCATCGAGCGCGGATTGCTTGACAGTCTCCCATGGATTCTTGATGAGCTTGACGGCGCCGCCTGTCGGTATAGGAATGCTCGAGACGTCCTCCTCCTTGCTGACTTCCTTTCCATTCAATCTGCTGGCAGAGGTAGGGTTTCCGTTTGTCTCGGGCGTATCTTCTTTGAAGTCGAGGAAGACCTGAGCGCCGTGAGTGAGACCAATCTTGCCAAAGGTGACGCCCTGCAAGGCTTCGATGGGCCGGGAATCGGCGCCGTGAGGCTTAGGGCTGATAGTGACGGATGAAGGGATGGTGCCGACGGGCAGTTTCTCGATGACTTGAGGGAGGACTGAAGCGATGTCGGTATCCGGCTCGACAGTCAGGCGGAACTGGCCGTTGCGACTTTGGAATCTGATTATCATGATTGCGGTGGTGTTCATGAGATGTGAGATGTGAGATGTTCGAGGTTGTGGTGGTGTGACGAGGTTGTGGTGATTTATGACGATCACTCGAGGTGTAGCGTAGCTGCCGAGGGAATCGATATGGTTGAGCGGTATTTGCACAGACGATGCCGTATGTATGTATGGTATGTGAGGTAGATGGAGGTGAGACGGTGGCGAGTGCACGTATATGTAGAGTATGGAGATGTAAGTGAAGTGGTGTCGCCACCCTCGCCAAAGCTCGTGATAGATAAATAATTGATTGACAAGCTTCTTCTAGTGGTGGTGAAGCGGCGCAGCTCCAACCTCCAACTCAGTCAGGCACAGGCAGCGCAGCGCCAGTGACGTTTTGTCACAAAGCGGCGGCGTGGGGAAGGCGCGAAGAGCCGCATGTGCATGTGCGTGGGCGCATGCGCATGTGAATTTGGGTAAGGGACACTTGTTGCGACAGCCCTGCTGGCGGCCCCATGCCTAGCTAGTTATTGACTGTTCGCAGCATCGACGGGAGAACTCCCCTTCCCTTCCTTTCCCCCCCAATAACCAATAACCAATAACGATCACGACCACGACCACGATCACCACCACCACCACCCACTGCGACCGCGATTTCTGGTAAATCGTTTCCCCCTCACACTCCTTGGCATGCCCGCGTAACGAAACAATTGCAATCGAACAACTGGCACCAACCTGGAAATATTTAGACAAGACAGCTTTCAACACATTTATCGAACCCACCACAATCCGCAATCTACAAAATGGACAACACAACAAACTCAACCTTCAATGGCACCTTCGCCGGCAACGGCACATTCAACGGCACATCCGATCCCTTCACCTCACCCACCCCCAAACCCTTCTGGACCGGTCTCCTCCTGCCCACAGCCTACCTCGTAATCCTCATCGGTTCCCTCTACAGCTTCTCCTCCGTCTACCGCCAGCGCCAGATCTCCCGCGCCTCCAAGCTCGAGCCCTGGTTCCCGCAGCACGTCACGCGCAACATCTACCTCAGTTTGCTGCACCTGGATCCCGAGACCGCCAGCGCCGACGGCGATGACGAGAAGAAGCTGAGCAAGGTGCCGGACTCGGTGCTCAAGGCCGCCCTGCTGAAGCGCGCGGTCGAGGATATCCAGCGCATTGTGCAGCTCAGACAGGCCAAGCCTGCGTTGCAGACGCTGCTGCAGCGCGGCTCCGTGGGCGATGAGCTGTGGCAGCGCTTCCAGCGCGCGGAGCAAGAAATGGAGATTGAAGTCAAAGACGTCGTGGACGAGGTGAGTCTTCACATAAAAGCCTACCATTAAGCGCTCATGTTACTTACGCACCAATACTAATTCCAATCCTCCTCACACAGGCCAACGCCTTCGCCCCGAACTGGGGCCAGGTGATCTTCCAGTCCGCCAACGAAATCAACCAAAACATCCTCCTCAAGCAGCGCGTAACCGAAATGCAAGCCGACCTCGACGCCGACAAGACCTGGTGGGAGAACAAGCGCGTCGGCATCCGGAGCCAATTTATGGCCGAGCTCGAAGGCGACGAGGAGGATGCCGCCGCCGCCATCTTGCCACCGAAGACCAGCGACGATGATGCGGTGCTTGTGGAGGCTGGTGGGCCGGCGCAGGCGAAGGGCGGTAAGAAGAAGGGAAAGAAATAAACGGGCTGTTGTTTGTTTGGTTCGGTCTGGGCTCGAGCCAGCGCTTCTTGTATTTCGATGTTGGGATTCAAATATCTTGGGGAGTGGTTTGGTCGCATTAGCTGGTGTTTTTGGGGCTTCGTTTCTGGGATGTCGCATGCTCAGATGATACTCTCCTTTTCTGTAGCGAGCATCGACCGCTAATTCACGCTGCAAGCCTTTTTGACCAAGACCTTGATGTCCACTGTTCACAACGGGATTCTCTTCCATGAACCAAAATTACACGTATATCCAGCTACTGAAACATACATGCGGTGCAAACCAAAAAAAAATCCTAGGGTATTGACATTGACGTAAATAACATAAACATAAACATAAGCAAAACAACCTCCTCTCTCTCTCTCTCACACACACACACACACACAATCTTAGCTCCCAACCCCTCTTCCACCTCTTAATTTGTACCGATACTACCAGTTTGAGTCTCTGTTGGCACCGCCCCCCACACCACCGACTGGACCTTCTTCTCCGTGATCAGCAGTGCCTCTATCGGCAGCAGCATCGCCGTTGTTGGTCGCGCCGTAGCTTGCCCTCTTCACACCCGAGGGACGACCGGTGATGTCTTGCCAAGTCGCGCCGAAGCGTCGTCCGGTGCTGGCAAGCAGACCTTCCTCTTCTTCCTCGCGGAGGTCCTCATCAAGTTGCTCTTCGTCGAGGCGCGGGACGCGGAACAGCATGACCACGAAGACGATGAGGAAGATGCCGAGGAATGCGAACTGTGCCCAGAAGTCAATGACACCGAAGAAGGGGAAGTTGACGGCGATGCGGTTGAGGAAGGTGCTCATCGCGGTTGGCGTGCAGACGAGGTCGCTGACGGGATTGTCGTTGCGCTCAGAGCAAGGCTTGATTGCGTTGCGGTGGTTGCTGCAGTCGGGTTGCTGGTCGAGACCGTGGCTGGGACGGTCGCAGAAAGTTTGCGCACCAAATGTCGAGTATTGCGGCGCCACAATCATGGCGAGCGCGTAGTTGAGCGCAAGCACGATGAGGGTAAGGAGGACAGTAGCCATGAGCATAGCGTTTGGTGTCGTCTTTCCTTTGCGGATCTTGAAGAGTGTGATCCAGAGGAAGCGAATACCGATGGTGGCCATGCCGACAACAGAGGAGGCAAAGAAGAGCATGGTAAGGAGAAGGTAGAGAATATAGTCGATAGGGAAGACACGACTGGTGATGGTCATGATGTAGTTGATCGGATTGAAGATCTGGGTGTGACCGAGCAAGAACCCGCAGTGCGAGCGGCACACAGAGTTCTTGATCTTGTCGACGCAGGTGATGAGCATGCTGGCGAACACGAAGACGGACACGAGGAGGAGTAGCAAGCCGCCGAGGAGCTTCAATGGACGGAAGACAGCCTCGAGCTTGATCCAGGTGCGGACAAGGAAGTTGTGGCCTTCGCCACTATTCTCCGCTGCTAGTCTCTCGCGACGGACCAGTGTGCGCTCCTCACGAACAAGTGCTTCGAGCTCACGGCGGTCGCGGGCCTCGAGTCCGCCTTCTCTGCCTTCAGCACGGCCCTCGAGCTGTCTCTGACGTTCGCGGTTCTGGTCCAGTTGGCTGGAAGTGGAAGCTGCAAGCTGTGGTGTGGAGATTCTCGGCGCAGACTTGATGAGCGCGAGGGGAAGAAGTGCCAGACCAGGAGCAGTGTAGCAGCAGTAAAGGACAGTGCCGATGGTGATGAGTGTGCCAATGGCGAATGTCAGAGCACGTTCGCCGTCTGGGAAGTTTTAGTGTGTGTTGATACGTTGTAGGGCAGAAAAATACATACGGTTCTCGGTAAGCAGGTACTTGAAGTAGTCCAAGTCACGGTGATCATCTCTCGCCTGCTTGGCAACTGGAATGAAAAAGCCGACCAGGAACAAGATGACACAGATGGCAATGAAGACGATGGTGTATTTGAATGCGCCCCAGAGTCTGCTGCCCAAGGTTTGGGTGCCGTCCTCGGTGGCCACCTCGTCGTATTCTTCATACCAGAAGTAGGTGAAGGGCACGACGAGCAGGCACAGGACAGCATCCAGGCTGTAGAGGGTGTAGTAGACCACCTTGAGCTGGAAGAGGATGTTATCGACAGCGTCCGGGGTCGCCCAGTCTTTCTTCGCCCCGAGCTTGATATTGGTGGTGGAGGAGACCAACGCCACATCGACTGGGAGCAACAGCACGGTGGCCAAGAGGGATAAGACGGTGATGAAGCAGACCAGGGTGACGACCAGGCCACGCTCTTGCGGCTTCTGATAGATGAAGACGAAGGTGCCGGCAATGAAGAACAGGACGGCCAGGCAGACGGCGTAGGCGACCCAGATGAGGGATGTCGCTATGAGCGCCATAATCGCGTCAAATCAGCACTGGAGCGGAGGCGAAATAGGCCGGGGTGTATTTGCCTGTTGGGTTAGTGGTGGTCTCCCGCAGGCATAAGCGTGCGTGGGAGAGAAGGAAGAGTGCAGTTCGCAAGAGTGAAACCTTGGAAGCAGGTTCTTGGTTACAGGTACAGACTCGAGCTGTGCAGTGACGTTTGGTGCTGTGGCTGATGAAGCTTAAAGCTTTCGGCAGGAGGCTGAGGCGTTTCGTCAAGTCGGCCAGCCAGCCAGTCAACCAGCCAGCCAGCCAGTCAGCCAGCCAGCCATACAGTCAGTCAGTCAGTCAGCCAGCCAGCCAGCAGCAACGCGCCCGCCCGGGCACACGAGCTTGAGCTTCCTGCGGCTTGCGCTTGGGAACATCCGCCAGGCCCATCTCCCCCATTTACTACGCGACATAAGACGCTTGCGCCTTTCGATCACGTGCAACATAACATACCTATACACATTCTGCCAGGCTATGGAGTGAACGACAATACCGGCTTCATACCGCCAACATGCAGTGCTACACCGAACTTCTTCCCCCTTCGACCCTCACCCACGCCGTCACTCTTCCATTCCTGTCGCCGAATGAAGAGAATCTCGTAGTCGCAAAGACCTCCCTGCTCCAGGTCTTCCGGCTGCGAGAGCTCCCTACCGACGGAAAGACCGGCGAAGCAACAGACGATGGAGAACACGAAGCCATTGAGCGCAAGCTGAGCTTGGTCGGAGAATACAAACTTTCCGGCACAGTAACAGCGTTGCAGCGCGTCAAGATTCTACATGGCAAATCGGGAGGCGATGCGCTGCTTGTCTCGAGTAAGGATGCGAAACTGTCGCTGGTCGACTGGGATCCGGAGAACCATCGCATAAACACAATCTCAATTCATTACTACGAGGGTGAGAACATTCCTACACAGCCATTCGGTCCCGCTCTCAAAGACACCGAGAGTATCTTGACCGTGGATCCGAGCTCGAGATGTGCCGCTCTCAAGTTTGGCCAGCGACACCTGGCCATCTTGCCATTCCGACAACAGGGTGATGATCTGGCAGATCTGGAAGCGGAAGCGGACAATGAGGAAAAGAAACAAGTACAACAGGGCTCTATCAGCAGTGACGCTGCCCAGACGCCCTACAAAGCTTCATTCGTCTCGACTCTGACCCAAGTCGCACCAAACTTGACACACCCGGTGGATCTTGCCTTCCTACACGAATACCGCGAGCCCACGCTCGGTATACTCGCGTCTGCATCACAGGTTTCAAGCGCTCTTCTCGACCTGCGAAGAGACATCATGACCTACACTGTTGGCACGCTGGACTTGGAACAAAGGGCATCGACAGTGCTCGTCTCTGTACCAAACCTCCCCTCAGATCTGTGGAAGGTGGTCCCGCTTTCCTTGCCTGTTGGTGGTGCACTATTGGTAGGCACCAATGAGTTTGTCCACGTGGATCAGAGCGGCAAGACTACTGCCATTGCTGTGAACGAGTTTGCTGCAAAGGGAAGCAACTTCGCAATGGCGGATCAATCCACTTTGGGTTTGAAGTTGGAGGACTGCGTAATTGAGCCTCTCAACAACACTGCAGGAGATCTTTTAATTGCTTTGCGCGACGGATCCCTAGTCATCTTGCGCTTCACTATGCAAGGTCGTAACGTCGGAGGCATGCAGATCGTGAAGGTGGCAAGCAACAATGGCGGACTTACTCCTGAGTCGGCACCCTCGTGCATTGCCTCGTTCAAATCGGGCGAGTTCCTCATCGGTAGCGACGTAGGCGATTCGATCCTTCTCCAAAGCAACAATCCACCCACAACGATGTCTCGCAAACGTTCACATGCTCAAATGGAAGGAGGCAACGATGAAGCTGCGGATGACGACGAGGATAATGACGCCGAAGAAGATGATCTGTACGGTGGAGGCCCTGAAACCGCACAAAAATCGGTATCCACATCCACAGCAGCGACCTCCCAGCCCATCTCAGCATACAACTTCCATGTGATTGACAGACTACCTTCCATGGGACCTATTCATGATTTCTGTTTCGGCAAGTCTTCAGAGTCAAGTAAAGGCAGCCTCGACGCTCTGGCATCTGTCGGACGAGGCAGGGGAAGCAGGCTTGCATTCCTCAGCAAACAACTTTCGCCTGAGCTTGGCCGTAAGAATGTCATCGATGGCGCGAAGAATGTCTGGAGTATTGCAGCTGTAAATAAGTCGGACGAATCCGACGATGTTCATGATAACCTTCTGTTCGTCTACGACGGTGAGCACACCAAAGTTTATGGCAGACCAGAAGTCGAAGACCAGAAGGCGGATGAGAACGAAGAGTCTAGCAGCCCTTACATTGAACGCACCGATGCCGAGTTTGAACAAGAGGGAGAGACCATCGACATCGGAACACTGGCCAATCGCACACGAATTGTTCAATGCAGGCAGAACGAGATCCGCACATACGATGCTGACTTGAACTTGAGCCAGATCATCCCCATGCTTGATGAGGAGACAGAAGAAGAGCTCAAGATTGCACACACATCGTTCTGCGATCCGTATCTCCTGGTACTACGAGACGATAGTAGCGTGCAAGTTCTACAGGTGGAGAAGAGCGGTGATGTCGAGCCTCTCGACCCCGGCGATGCGATACTGACTGAATCGACGTGGCTGGGCGGTTGTGCCTACAGTGGCAAGCTCACCAACAACCAGGCAGTTGTCTTCCTCCTTCGCGAGGACGGCAGTCTGCACACCTTCTCGCTACCCGACCTAAAACCTATCTTCACGGCACCCAATCTCTCACACCTTCCTCCAATTTTATACACCGAGAACACGCAACGCCGCGTGGGCGCGCGAGAGACCCTGACCGAACTCATCGTGGCGGACATCGGGCCTGTGGATGCATCAGACCCATATCTGATCCTCCGGAGCGCAACGGACAGTTTCACGATTTACGAACCTTTCTACTACCCAAACAAGCCTGCTTTGAGCAGCTGGCAGAGCGACCTCAGGTTCAGAAAAGTACCGAACACACACGTCGCGAAGTATGACCCAACAGATGACGGATCCGTTCGTATTGCTCCATTGCGACCAGTACATATCGCTGGTTATAGCATGATCTCAATCTCGGGCAGCTCACCCAGTCTCATCACCAAGCACGCAGCTTCACTACCACAAATTATTCCTTTGCGCGCACAAAAATGCCGGGCGATCACACCTTTGCATGTGGCCAGCTGCGCTCGTGGATTTGCGGTACTGGACATCGAAGGAAATCTGCAGGAGTGCAGATTCCCAGCTGATCTCTGGTTCGGCACAGGATGGGTTGTCCACAGACTACCACTTTGCAACCCGGTTGAAGAAGTGCGACAATTAGCTTACCACGAGGCCCGAGGTCTGTACGTCGTTGCGACATGCCGGCTGATCGACTTTATGTTTGTCGAAGAGGACGGGCGTCACCCAGAACAAGACGCCATCGCTGTTCGTCCTCAGGTGCCACAGTACACTTTGCACCTTCTCTCAGCAAAGTCACACCGTATCCTCTACTCCATGGAAATGCCATACACCGAGAGCATCACTACGCTCAAGGTCATGCCTCTTGAAGCGTCAGAACTCACACACGAGCAAAAGTCGCTCGTGGTCGTGGGTTCGGCACAGCAGCGAGGCGAGGACATGCCCGCAAAGGGCGCTCTCACCGTCCTTGAGATCCTGGATGTCGTACCCGAGCCAGACGACGATGAGACTGGCGTCAAGTTGCACGTAATTTCCCGCGAGGAACCTCGCGGTGCCGTCACCGCCATCGAAACATTCCTCGGCGGCCTTATAGGCACAGCACAAGGCCAAAAGCTGATGGTCCGCGGTCTCAAAGAAGACGGTTCATGCCTGCCCGTCGCCTTCCTCGACGCTCAATGCCAAATGGTTACCCTCAAGACCTTCGCCCGCAGCGGCATGTGGCTCGGCGCCGACGTCTGGAAAGGCCTTTGGTTCGGCGCCTTCACAGAAGAGCCTTACAAGCTCTCCGTTCTTGGCAAATCTCGCACGCAAATGGAAGTCGTCTGCGCCGAGTTCTTGCCTGCCGACGGCCAGCTGTTCATCCTCGTCGTCGACGCGGACATGGACCTGCACGTCCTGCAGTACGATCCCGAGAACCCCAAGTCACTCTCCGGCACGCGCCTCATCCACCGCTCGACGTTCCACCTCGGCCACTTCCCCAGTAGCATGACCCTCGTGCCCTCCACCCTCGCACCCTTCGCAGACCAGCCTCTCGACGCAAACGGTGACTCAGGCATGCCTCCACCACAGCCCACACCGCTCTTCCACGTCCTCGTCACGACCCAAACCGGCTCCATTGGTTTGATCACCCCCGTCGACGAAATCAACTACCGCCGCCTCGGCGCCGTAGAAGCCCACTTGACCTCCATCCTCGAGCACGCCGCCGGTCTGAACCCGCGCGAATACCGCGCCATCGACTCGGAAGGTTTCGGTGCGAGGGGCATTGTAGACGGCAGTATCGTGCAGCGGATTGGCGAGTTGGGATCTACGAGGCGGGCGGAAGTGCTTAGTCGGGCGGGTAGCGATGCGTGGTTGTTGCGGAGCGATTTGGAGATTATTTCTGGGGGTGGATTGGGGTGGTTGTAAGAGTCTCGTCATTCATGATGATCAGGGAGGATACTGTGCTCGATCCACGTCGTTTGATTCGGGTGTCATGAGTTTAATTCTACAATTACTTTTTCTTGTGGGCCGGCACTTTTTCTGATGATAGTTGCGCGAAGCTCTTGAATAATGTATTCTCTTTCCTAGAAAGAGGAAAAAGGAAAAAAAAGGTCCTCCTATGCTATTAACCTTTTCCGTGTAATTGTTCCTCCGTTCATATTTGTTGTATGTCATTAAGTCGTCATGTTATCAAATCAAATGCTCGATGAGAGCGCTCGCGGCCTCCCGTTGGTATGGCGTCAGCGGGGCAACAACTCACACGCACTCGCTCACAAGGTCGACCTCCTCGCAATTCCCGCCATACTGCGCCGTGGCCGCAACGCCATAGTAAACTGCCTTCTGCGAGTCCGCAATACCCTGCAAGCCCGTGTTATCGCACACGAAGAACTTCTGCTCAGTGCACTGCGAGCCGCCACCGTTCGCCGTGCCGAAAGCAGGACAGCCGGTCTGCGCGCGCACCTTCTGGCCTGCGATACCGCACTCGCCGCGATCGGCGTATTTGTCGACTAATTCGACGAACGGCGTGCCGCAGCCGGGGGTTGACACAACGGCGGCGATGCTTTCCGGGGAGTCGAGGGCGGACTGGTCGATGTTGAAGCCGCGTTCGTATTCTTGGTTGTCGTTGGCGTTCCAGAAGATGAGCTTGCGGTTGGTGTTCCAGGTTGGGGCGTTGAAGGCTTCGCTGGCGTATTTTCGGGAAGGGGCAAGGAGGGCGTGGGAGGTGGAGAAGGCGTCTAGGTAGCCGAGGGTGGTGGTGTTGCTGTTGAGGGTGGTGCCGTTTGTGGCGGCGGCGGTGGTGGTGGAGTTGGTTAGGGTGCCATTGGTGGCGATTGTGGAGTTGCCGAGTGTGTTGTTTGATGCGAGGGTGCCGGCTGGTTCGACGCGGAGGATGTATGTGCTTGTTGCTTGGTCTTTCTGGCCTGGTGAGTAGGCACAGTCTTGCTGGCGGCGGAAAAGATCAGAGGTTGGTGCTGCGATGGCAGAACCAGCTAGGAGTGCGAGAATGGACGGAGTATACATGATTGCTTGGCAGTTGTCGAATTTAGGTGTTGGTCTTGTTGTGTAGGTTGGAAAACAATCGTAATGATATCGTAAAGGAGTTTGTTAGCAGGGTTGGTGGTGAGGATAAATGATGGGATGAGAACTCTTCAAATGTACAGCCACCGCCTTATGATGGTGGCACGATGACCTCGCCAGAGCAACACAAGTGGCAGGGCTTCTCGCACGGTACCCGCTTCATGCGTCATTGTTTCCAAAGAAAGCCCACGGGATCCACTGATCATCTCGAGAAATCTGGAGGTTTTGTGGAGTCCCTCGAGGCGTGAGCCGGCTTGTCGCAGGCCATTGGGATTCTGCGAGTTGTGTTCCTGCAGCAGTACCTGCAGTGGTTTGGTCTGTTGATTCAGCACTAGAGAGAAAGCTAATGCTTGTCATTTCTTCAATCTCCGTCAAAGGTGATCTGCGTCTCTACCGTCCGACGCAGTATGCAGTATATTTGCAAATTCTTCAAAATCTGCGTGCAGATCAGCATTCGTCCCATCACGGTATCTAGTGCACTGTTCAGCGTTGTCGTCATGAACATATTGATATCGGGGTTCTGAGACATCTTGCATCTCACAGCCATGCAAACACCCAAAAGCAAAATCCAGCGAAGGTAGCCTTATGAGCGAAGTTCCATCCTTCCAGTGCAACCTCGACTTGCAGACAGGGCCTGAAACGTCGCGGTTGTGCCCTGATCTGCGGATGTACGTCAACACCGGCTGCATGTGTCGTCGGTATGCAATGGTAATCGTAGGAAACCGAGTGCATCGATATGGTGATCGCATATGTGCAGTTTGAAACAACTGCGATGCCTTCGCATGACGAAGCAATTGTCTTCCAATCCAGCAATCTTCGGCCCTCGACGCCTCTGTAGACTTTTCGACGTCAAGCTGCGCTACTGTCGACGGTAGTCCCAAAAGTGCCTTCGAGCGAAAGACGACCTTCCAACAATTTTGCTCCTCCTCAGGCCACCGCGTTCTAACAGTTCGTCCTTCCTCTCCACGGACGCGAAATACGTGGTAGAGTACATCTCCCTCCGTAGAGCCGGATATATTTGCCTACTCTGGAGTATACAGTGGTAGAATGGACATAAAATGTCAAACTTCAAAAGAGTCTTACTAAGATGCAACCGCGGTTCTCATAATAAAAGTATCACGCTGCTCGAGCCGAAGTCGCTGACCTGCCTAGCTTGGATGAGCAGCTGCGTGCGATGCATACCAAATCTCTCTCCCGTCGGCAAAGAGCTAGCTAGCAGCGCATGGAAATTGGGTTCGAAATCCCCAGGCTCGACAGCGGCCGAAGCTACCTCTCAGTGGCTGCTGCGTGCGCTCATAACCGGACAAGGCAGGGCACCGTAGTCGGAACCGACTGTCTGTCTCACACACGACACGGAGCATGGCATGGCACGGTTAGACAAGCTCGCGGCAGAGAGCAGAAAGATCGGGCCGCGTGTGATGCGACGTTAAGTTACCCCCTCGTGGCTAACCGTTGGCCAACGCTGTGCACGCCTCGCTTCCAGCGGCCTTCTAGCTTGGCCATCCGGCTCGTGATCATGGTCTGAGCATGGTGGTGGTGGTAGTGATGGTGGCGAGGAAGCGTGGCAGTGTGGGTTGCGTATACCAAAGCATTACGAGCATGCCGGTTGTATGGAGATTGCAGCAGGTACAATGACTCGGGCCCCAGTAAATAATCTCGTGGTGGCAGGCCCTTGGGCGTTCGCGACAGCACGGGATGTTGCTGTACCGCGGGGGAGGAATCGAGGGAAGGGATCTTGATGTGCCTTGGTCCCTCAACAATTCGCCGATATTGCGCCTTCTGCATACAACATCCGACAGCCGATGCGGTAGCCAAGCCGCGTTGGTGTTTGCTGTGTAATACAGCTGTGTAGTCGAACAGATGCTTCTTGCTGATGCTGGTCGTGCGACTCGTGTGTTAGCCGTTGTTGCCAGATGCCCTCTCCCTGCCAGCACCTTTACATTATTCACTCACATTCACAGCCGTCGGTCGCACCATCCCACATGACGTAGAAACACAGCAATTATCATTATCATTATCATCATCATCCTTCTTCTTCTTCTTCTTCTTCTTCTCGTCTACCAGCGCGCACGCTCAAGCTCAAGCGGCCAGGCGCTCCAGCATTTCAGCCCAAAACCCTCGCAGCCCTTCCAATTTGCGGAGACATCCTCAAGCCTTCAAGCCTGCCTGCCTGCTTAGAGACACAGAGAGGAGAAGCAACTGGAACCAAAGGCAGCTCCTACGCCGCCGCCGCCGCCACCACCACTCTCACATACTCCCCCTCCATTCTGCTGTCTATACCTTATTATTACCTGCTTTTGCCCTGTCTGTATTGCACTACTATTCACCCTCATTACTCGCACGCTTTAGCTTCTTCCACGCTTGCTTCTTCCGCACCTTCCCCCTTCTCCGTTGCCCTCGCCCCGTCATGCCCGCCATGTCTCTCGACGAAGACAAGCGCCGCGACTCTCGACGTGACGACGCCCATCATCTCGGTTAGCCGACTTCTTCCGTTTCTCCCTTGATACATCCTTTATCGGCTGACGCGCAATCCTGTAGATGACCCGGCTTCACGATCACCTGATCTCGACCAGGAACTCCGGAGGCTCGAGCACATCTTCACCGTCGATGCAGCCAAGCTCAAGGAAATCACACTTCAGTTCGAACATGAACTACGCCAGGGTCTATCGCGCGTATCGCGCTGCCTCTTGCCCAGTAGCGTCTCCCCATTTGGCTTGTCGCATATATATATGCCTGTCTAATGCGCTGGCTAACTAATGCATAGGTCTAGAGCCGGAAGGCGGCAATCTGGTAGGTTGACATCATTCTACAGCTCACCGCTCCCACTAACCGCTATATAGCCTATGCTTCCGACATGGGTACTGGGCCTCCCATCAGGGCACGAGTGTGGCGAATACCTCACCATCGACTTGGGAGGGACGAAACTGCGCATCTGCTGGGTCACACTCAACCAAGGCAAAGGCGAAAATCACTCGGAATCCGAAATCTACCACATTCCCAAAACGTACAAAGTTGGGACAGCCGACCAATTATGGAGCTTCCTGGCTGAGTCCATGGAGGACTTTATGACGAAGCGAAAAATCGAGCCCGAAGAAGACACCGTCATTCCCCTCGGCTTCACTTTCTCATATCCCGCCACCCAGGAGTATATTGACCAGGGCGTGCTGCAAACATGGACGAAAGGCTTCGATATCAGAGGTGTGGAAGGCCATGATGTCGCTGACCAGTTGCGCCAGGCTCTTCATCAAAGGGTAAGCTCATGCACAATATCACTAACAGACACACGAAACTGACCCAAACAGGGACTACCAATCCAGATCGTCGCTCTCATCAATGACACGGTTGGTGCCCTGATCGCGTCCGCATATAGCGACCCCGAAACTATCATCGGGGCAATATTTGGCACAGGCTGCAACGCATCATACATGGAGAACTGCGGCTCCATCGCAAAACTTGGTGGTCTACCGCAAAATCTGCCCATGGCCATAAACTGCGAATACGGTGCCTTCGACAACGACCGATGCGTGCTACCACGGACAGTGTACGACAAAAAGATCGACAAAGAGTCACCACGACCTGGCGAGCAAACATTCGAGAAGATGAGCGCCGGCATGTACATCGGCGAGATCTTCCGCCAGGTCCTAATAGACTTCCACAAGCGCGGCCTGTTGTTCAACGGCCAAGATACGACGAAACTCTACCAACCATATATCATCAAAACCGGATTCCTCGTCGATTTTGCGGACGACTGCACACCAAAACTCCAGCGGACTCGCGATGATTTTAGACAATTACTAGGCATGGATCTCACCGAACCCGAACGGATATTCTGCCGCCGTGCTGGCCAACTCATTGCTACACGAGGTGCCCGCCTTTCGGCTTGCGGAATCGCTGCCATCTGTCGAAAGAAGAACATCACATCCGGACACGTCGCCGCTGACCGCATAGTCGCGAAGAACCCACGGTTCAAGGCGCAATGGGCGCAAGCACTTGGAGAGATCTTCAACTGGCCCAAGGATAGGCGAGAAGACCCAATCGTCATGACCACTGCAGCCGACGGATCGGGATTGGGCGCAGCGGTCATTAGCGCGATGACATTACAGCGAGTACAGCGCGGCGACATGACTGGTCTCCGTCCCGAATGATTTGGTCAATTTTCCCCAGGCCTCTCCTGGGACCTTCTTTCTTCAAGAAGTTTTTGTTTTTTTGTCACTGTTTTTGAGAAGCGTGGGCGGGAAAAAGTTGAATTGCTTTTTATTTCAGTACTGGAAGCTGGGACAAGGCTTGCTGGCTACTTGTACATCCTTTCGTTGTCCACATGCCGTGGGAACTCATCGAGCTGCATATTTCAGGGATGTGAAGAAAGCATCACAGGCCGTGGCGACGACGACGATGACGGCCCAAAATTCACGTGAAGGAGAACAAGCTGAGGCGATGCAGTTCTACATCATCATACGAAGTTCGATCTCATGAACCAACGATGTTGACACCACTCCCATAACAGCCTCCCCATCACATATGCCCCACCACCGCCGGCTTCTCCCCCCACTTCTCCTCCCTCCCATTCCTATAGATCACTTCCAGCCCCGCCAGTTCCTCATCACTGATCCCTTCCAAACAAACCACGTTCACGCTCACAAATTTCCCTAAATGCTGCCACTCCCCGCGCCCAAACGGCCTCACGCCACAGACTTTGCAGAACAAATGCTGGACTGCCTTGTCGCCGAAACGGTAGTCGGTGAGATACTGCTCGCTGAACGGGGAGAGGGTGAAGTCAGCGGGTGGAATCGTGAATTCCCAGGCGCGGGTCTGGAAGCAGATGCTGCAGTTGCATTTCCCTGTGGGCGTGGTGGCGAGGTCGAGGGTGCAGGTGAAGGAGATGAGAGCGCAGTGGCAGGTGCCGGTGTAGGTTCTGGGGGCCATTTCGGTGATGATAGTAGACGCAGAGATCGTCGGTGATACTTTTTGTTACATGAAGGTTTTTGGAGCGTTTGCTGATACGGTGGCGGATGTTGGACTATTGAGAGCTCTGGATGAGAGTGGAAAGGCTCAGGGTGTCTCCAGCCATACTTATCGCATTGAGGTATTGGCACTGTGGTGGTTAGGTATAATTTTGCGCCCGTGATTGGAGCTGGTCGTAGGCAGCAGGCTTTGGGTTACCTTGAGGTATCTTTGGCGCTGGTGGTGTGATGTACTTGGCGAGATCTGCACTGGTGCGATGAGGATCGCGGAGTTGAGCTTACATGGATGATAGATGATAGTAGGTACACGCTAGTGGGATCTTGGTCAATCGACCGTGTACCCGTGTATGTTGCCTGGGGACAATTCGTACAGCAGGTCTTGTCAAGTACAAATCGTTGGGCTTCACATGCGTTTAACATAGTTCACCCCAGGGGATTGGTAGGCAGTTTCTGTTTTTGTACAAAGATCCAAACATGACCTATAGCGCGGGCAAGAAAAGTACAAGTGTTGTTGGTGCGCGCTACCCGTCTAACGCCTTCGCAGATGCCTTGCTCAGATTTTCCCGTCTACCCTTCTCATCCTTTGGTATCTCGGACGTCGATTACACTGCAACCCTTTACCTCTTGACGGGACCGCTGACGCCGGCACCGATAACGCTAGGCAGCTCCTCGCTGCCCATAGACAGAACGCTGCCGACGGCGAAGCTGACCAAGAAGACCATACCAACGGTGAACAAAACGATGAGCCAGAATGCCACACTGACATCCTGCTTCTGGCATGCGGGGCCACCCCAGACAGTGGTCTTGACCTTGCCGTCACCCCTATCCTCCTGGGTGGCAGAGCACTGGCAGCTGTAGCAGTCTCCATTGTCTCCCTTGGCGGCGTCGCGGTTGTGGAATTGCTTGCGGCACTTGCCGTGTCCAGTGCAGTTGCGGGTGGTCTTCTCGCACTCATCCTGCGAGGCGAAGCAAGCGGGCAGAATACCGCGCAGAGGCGAGCTCTGGTTGGACTTGGCAAAGGTGGTGAGAGGAGTTGACAACGGTGCGGACTCAACGACGGAAGAGGCCGATGCCGACTCGAAGGACTCGGAGAGCGGCACCTCAATTTGGCGGCGCTTCTGAAGAGGAGCTTTGGTGTTGGGCATGCTGTAAGTACCCCAGCTGGCGGCGTCGGAGCCAGTGGCAGGCATGAGCATGACGGTCGTGGGAACCTCGACACCCTTCTCCAAAAGCATCTCGATGCGCTCGAGGGGAAGACCCAAGATGAAAGAGTTGTCGCCGTGGATCCAGTTCACAGGCTCGCCAGTGGCGAACTGTTGTTCGATCTCGCCCCAGTTGTAAACGCGATCATCATCCTGGGAGGACAGGTCGTCGAAGAATGACTTGGTCTTTGGTGCTGAGGGAGCGGGCGACACAGTGAAAGATGGTGCTTTCTGGGCAAGAGCTGTAGTTGAAAGTCAGTATGCGACCGCAATCCTCGATAGAAAACGTTGCCCCGACGTACCTTCAGCATCTTCTTCGTCGACAAATGCCAGGATGAAGACGCGCTCGGTGTTGTCCTTGCTCAAGCTCGATGTCTGCAGTCCATGTGCGTTGATCGCATTGATCTCCTTCTCGTTGAGCGCCTGACCGACGTGATAATCCTCCAAGCCAGCTCTTTGTGCTATCACGAGGCGCGCAGTTTCTGGCGCAAGGGTGTCTTGTTGGGTGGATGAGTGGTGGTGCGATGGTAGTGACGGGCCGAGTGTGATGACACGTCCAGTGGCGGCGGCGGCCAGCTCGGTGTAGCAGCTGAGCGCCGACAATAGGGTGGCGGTGATGAGCTTCATGATGGGGGTGGTGGCGGAGAGATCGAGTGGTTCGTCCGTAGCTATCTCGCCTTGGGATGATGATGGAGGTCGGGAGCTGGAGACTGGCTGGACGCCGGAGAAATCCCGGCGGCCTTCGCTCCTGCCTGCCGCCTACCTGCCTGCCTGCCTGCTACGCCACTACTGTCTGGCTGACTGTCATCATCAGCGGAGGCCGCGCATGATCTCGTTCCCTTGTTCCTCACCAAGAAACACCACTACGCCAAAACTCAACGCATACCACCAAAAAAAAAACTTTTCCTTTTGTCGCATCCGAACCACTAACCTCACATCATTACGTCTGCATTGCCGCATGCAGTGAACACCCTTCACCCTGCCTGCGCCCACCATGTTCCGCACATCTCGAGCCCTCCCACTGCGCGCAACCATTCCACTACGCCGTCCTGTCCGAACGCCTCTACGCATCCAGTCACGAAAGATCCATGCCAGGGGCCCGAATGCACCACAAAATCTGCAGCCTGTGCGCTTCAAGGATCCATGGTTCACCTGGAAGAAGACCATCACATGGGCTGTCTACATCAGCCTGCCGTATGCCTACTGGCAATACGTCAACCAGTTCATCGACATCCACATAGAAGAAATCGAAGTCGAGGAAGAGCCGGCCACTCACAAGCAAGGCGAGTGGGAGACGCAAGAGGAAGGCTCAGAGGAGGATGAGTTCGCGGAAGAGGACAATACATTCATTCCCATGACCTGGCCCACAAAACTGCCGCGCACCTTCTACAAAGGCTCAGATCCAGAGTGGCAAGAGTTCGTCAAGATCGCCAAGGACAAGCCGCGCCACAAGAAATTGCAAGACGAGCTTGTAGCGGTGGTGTTCAATGGAGCGAAGCAACACCCGCGCGTCGGCATGTCAATCGGAAAAGATCTGAAGGTCGGCAGATACTGGCTGGAGATCTCTTTCCCGGATGGTCCTCCGCAGGAGTATGTGCGCTCGGGGATTGAGATCGGTGACGACTTCATCGCCTGGAGTCCTCAGAAACTTAGCCCGGAGAACCATTTCAGGCTGACCAGAGCCCTCTGGCCGAAAGCGACCTTCGACGGGGTTTATAACACTGCAATGATCTTCACAGGCATCCAATACAGACGGCTGAAGCAGGCTCTTGGCTGGGAAGAAGTGAATCCCACTTCGGTCGAAGAACGATTCAAGGTCGCACTGGAACAGATGGAGGCGAAGAAGGCTGGCAAAGGACGCGGTGGCTCGCCAGTAGGCGGCAACCCACAACCCTCCCCGGAAGGCACCCCTGGGTCTCTGGTCAGCGTTTCCTCCGCGGCCAACGAAGCGCAATCCTCGCCACGTGCTTCTGAGGACCGTAGCGCTTTGCCTTGGATGCTTTCCATGCCATTGCCTGCGTCCGAAGATCTCGTCAACCCTACGGACGTCCAAATCGCAAAGAGCGTCTTCGTACACTCGCTGATGAAGAACTGGAATCCAAAGAAAATGGAGCCACCTCGAGGTAGCTTTGTCGTGCAAGGCCTCGTGGAAATCAAGGGATCGAAAGGCAAGATCATGTTTGACGTGCAATCTTGCTATGACCCGAAAGAGTCAAAGTTCGTTTCTGTGAATGCTGGCATGAGAAGCACCAAGCTTTGGAACCAGTCTCCCAAAGGCGGTCGTTGAGCTTCCCTTGTTGCTTCTCCCCACTCTGTTTTGTTATCACTGTCATTTCACCATTTTGTTATAAGCGTTCAAGCAGGCATAGTTTAGGTATACCGGGTGGTAAGCATCTTCAAGGCGCCCCGTTTTCGGTTTAATGATACGATATCCATGACGAAGACATCATAGCACTTTCTTTCCAACCACTCCTCCTTACCGGTCAAAATCCGGATCCACTGTCATCTATGTAACCATCTATATTACTCCAATCGGTCTACATCACTTCGGCCCCCTGGCTTCAACCTCTCTGCACCTCCTTGCCAAATCAAAAACGTGCTCGTCCGCACTCTCCTCGCTCAAACTCCTCAAAGCCTCCTCAAGCTGATACAGATAATCCCTATTCTCCCCGCTCGGCCCACGGCTCTGCACGATCTTCTCCGCCAGCGCCTGCGGATCCTGAGGCCCCAGGAACTGCGGGTTATCCGGCAAGCCGATGTACACGAGGCACTTGATCGGGTGCGGGATGTTAGTTAGTGCGGCGTCCGGAGCGGGTGTGATGGTCTGGAAGGTCGCGCTCATGTCTTGCTTGTGGTCGCGGTCGGAGTCGGGGTTGTGCGTGTTGAAGGGCGTGTACTGGATGCTGTAGCCGTTGATCTCGCGGATGTCGAGGTACTCTTTCACTTCGGCGACGTGGCGCGAGGGGATGCGGTAGGCTGCGCCCCAGACTCGGGGTGGGGCGGTGGCGTGCTGCTTAGTGATACCCTGGTTAGAACAGCGCTCTCTGGGCAGGCGACCTTCTCGGTAGTTTTGCTTTGAGATGCGGGTGGCGTACGTGGTCTGTCAACGTTTCCCAGAGTTGGCGGTCGATGAGCGTAACGACGCGGCCGGGGTCTTCTGGTGTGCCGCGGTGATCTTGGCTGTGATCGTTATCAATATGTTTTGTCTTGAACATATGCATAGTGTCGATGGAAGTCACTTACCTAGCCTAGTTGCCGCCACTTCTTTCAGCATTCTGCCCCCATCTGCGCATGTCTTTCATGATGTGTGGCTGCATACCTGCCAGAAGCGACGGACGTAGTTCTCGATATAGCCTGGGACCCGGAGATCTGGTTACAATGTATGTGAGCTATTTATGCCCTCATGGTAATATTGCTGCGGGTGTTATATATCGAGTACCGTAGTGTGGTGGCGGTTTCCATATCAGCGACCTGGAGGCACAGTCAGCCACGGCGTTTGTCGATTGGACTATAGGAATCAGTACCCGTAGCCGAAGAGCCAGAGATCTTCGGGTTCTTGTGTGGACATTGTTGAATAATCTTTGTGATTGAGACGTATCAATTGCTAGGTTGTGTGGTCGAAGGTCAGCGTTCGAACATCGTCAATTCGATGGCGCAAGAGGTGGCGCATTTCAATTGTCGGGCCGATGGACCCACTTGGAGTTGTTGTCTGAACAGACCGCACTTGTAACACAATCTCCATACTGTATATAAGGTACCGTACATGAACATCATCACTGCTCTGAGAAGCATGCAATGGCATCGACTTGATATTGTCAAATGTTTATGTCCGCCACGTCTGCTGCTGCTGTCCCAAACATCTCTCGCTGAGCCTATTTGCCAGTAGCCGAGACCAGGGTGTAACACTAGCCGCTGTCGACGCAGCATACAGGACGAGAGCTATAGGTCACAGCTGCGATGTCTCCTGGGCCCTGCGACTTCAATCACCAGATCTCCCCTATGGTGTAGGGCCAGGGATGTTTTATGGCTACCGAAAATACCACAGCTCATTACGGCCAAGTATTTCTTCGACAGCGTAGAGATGAAACGCCAGCACCCACGCCCAGAATCATGTGCTCGCTCGTTGATGTACGCGAACTTGATCACGCATCCCCGCACCTATCGCTTTGATATGGCTGTGCTTGATGAGTTTGGTCTGCAACGCAGCGGTGCGGCGTTCGCATGAACTGGAAATAGACATGCCAGGCAACGGCACATTCGCTTGAGTGTACTGCGCTCCGACTTGTCCTTCTTAGCTGACACGGCGACATAAGAGTGCATGATGTTGCCATTAATCGCTGGAAGACCTTTCGTTTCATTCAACTTTGCAGCCTTCAGACCTGTTTCACAGACCAGCGTTACATCCAGCACAAGACATTTCCAGCATGGCAAGTTCTCAGTTTACAAGTTGCGATACGCCAACTGATAGCTTGCAGGCCGAGGAAGGATCGCTACCTATCGGCGGCAGCGCTGTGGCTCAGTTGCAAAGCCAAGAGCAGGCCAGCCTGCTTGATGCCATTGACCAACTCCGCCGCGAGAACATCGATACAGAGATTGGTATTCCTCAGATCGTGGCCTGCAGCGATCAGTCAAGTGGCAAGAGCTCCCTGCTTGAGGCCATCGCTCAAGTACCGTTCCCAGCTGGCTCTGGGGCGGTGACTATGTGTACGTGGAGAAGGCGTGATTGGGAGCGATGAGTGTGAACTCTTGCTGATTTAGGATGCTATCTGAGCAGTTGCTACAGAGCTGGTCTTGCGGCGTGCACCCACTAATGCTGTCTTTGCGAGCACAATGCCGTCTCAACGCCGGACGGCAGAGCAGAGAAGCATGATCTCAGGATTTCAGTTCAGACCGAAGAAACTGGACCGCAACAAGTTCACCCATCTCTACAGTGCTGCTTCTGTTCACCTCGAGGAAGTCGACCGAGGCCCGGGATTCCGCTATGATACCTTACGCATTGAAGTATCAGGCCCGACACAGCCACATTTGACACTCATTGAACGTTCGTGCGTTGTAGATCGTTATATTTTGCCAACGCTAACTGGCTGTGTGATAGGACTTGCCTGGGCTGATCAGAACCACCCCTGGTAGACAAAGCCCCGGAGCCGTGGGAGCGATTCACGATTTGACGAGACCCTACTTGCAAAAGCCCCAAACAATTGTGCTCGCTGTTGTCAGCGCCACTTCGGATTTCCAGGTACAATCCATCGGAGAACTCGTGGGTAATCTTGAGGTTGCTCAGCGCATGATGGGAGTGATCACAAGACCGGATGGCGTGCTCAGCAACGATGACTCCCTGAAGATGATCGAATTGGGATCTGCAACTCGGACTCGGATGGCATGTGGTCAGAAATCTCTCTCATGAAGACACAGACCGCTCTCCGAAGCACAGAGACGAGGAAGAACAAAAATTCTTCACTTCCAGCGTCTGGTCCCGACTTTCAGCTAAGGATCTTGGAATGGAGAATTTGCGAGAAAAGCTCTGCCAACGCCTCTTCGAATCCATCAAGCGTGACGTGCCGCATCAGATCAACGAGATGAGCGATCAGCTTGCAACAACTCGCCGCAGCATCGAGCAGCTTGGACGCGTACGCAAAAATGCGAAGGATTGCCTCTGGTACCTCGGAGAGATCAAGCGTAGCATGTACCAGGTCACGTCTGCTGCATCTGACGGGATTTACGACGACCCAAATATCTCTGCCTTTTTTGGTAAGGGTGAATTTACGAAGCTCCGTAACCTGATCACCATACGAAGCGATCATTTCAACCGCTCTATCCGGAGCACTGGCAAGACCTTCGTAGTGACGCGAGATGTGGAGGACTTCGAGCATACGGCGAATTTTGTGGTGTTTAAGTCAGCCGTACACATACCACTCATCCCGACCAGACGAAGGCCCTTACAGTATCACTGTTGACTCTTACTGCGACTCTTTGTCCGCAGCCATGACTCAGAATCGAGGTAAGAACCTACCGGACCTACCGAACTATCGTGACATCCAGGCCGTCACTGGAGCAAAGGAGAGCTTCCTTGATTGAAAAGCTCGACGAACTTCTGTGACCATTCACAAAGTGTCATCCAATGGCTACCCACCCAGAGTATATGAGCATGCCTCGTCTTCTTCTGGGCGCCAGCAGTACGACGCAGTTAGACGCGAACGAGGCAGGCACCGCCTGGACGCGCCACGCACAGGGCAAACGCTTCACCGTTGATCATCTGCATGCCGCTCACGTTCTTGATCGTGCCGAAGCCTACTATGAGGTAAGTTCCAAGAGCTTCCATATATCCAGCCGACACTAATTTGGTGTTTAGATCGCTTTTGACACATTTGTGGACAACATCGCTGCTCTGGCTATCGAGCGGGTGCTACTCAACGATCTGACCGACCTGGTATTGGCAAGCTGCGAACCATCAAACCTCACAGACGACGAGCTGGAGTCGGTTGCTGGCGAGTCTGCGGAAGTCAAGGAGCAACGGAACAAAGCTGTTCACAGAATCGCTGCCCTCGAGGCGGTTGTCACAACCTGTTGGCAGTACAAAGGGATAAATCAGTCGACTCTCCAGAAGAGCATGCCGGCGCGGCCTAATAGCTCTCCATCCACAGGCGTCGCAGGGCTGAACACATCTGGTGACGAAGATAGCGATGTTCAATCAAGGACCCCAGAAGCATTCTCGAAGCGGCCCACCAAAGAAAGGCAGGCTTTCGACGATTCGAGCGACCCGGATCCTCCCACCACGGCCAAGCCTCCACGATCCAGAGACGAGAACGAGAAATCCCCAGTGTCACCAGGTTCCAGCTCGAGTTCCGGATTTCGAAGCGCCAAATCTGAAGGCAGCACCAACACTCCACTCTCAAGCATGAGTAGTGGCAGTCCAGGACAATGTAGTGGTGAGGCTGCTTGGCCCTTGAGCTACAAATCTGCCTCGAGGAAGAAGAAATCTTCAGCCACTCTATTCTCCGAGCCGGAGTGATTGATTTTCTTTGCGTATGGATACGATTGATGTCAATTCGTAGATTGGTCATAGCTAGATATGAGCAGCAATGACAGAGTTACAACGTCATCGGCTGCTGTTTGGTGATTTACGTTGATCTCAGGTCCCGCTGGGTGACCTGTCGCCTTCAATCGACCAACTATACCTCCCACGCTGCAACCACCTTGTTGAATTACGTACATCGAGCACCATGAACCTTTACTTCTCAAGCACAGACCTACGCTCCCAAGGTAGATGTAGCTCTATCGTTGTGAACTCTCAAGCTGTTGCGAACAGACGCCCATGAGACGATCTGGACTGATAGTTCCGAGATACCCCTGGTGTAAGCGCCAGATCTCATGAGTTGAAGATCGCACTATTAAATCCTGCAATCATAACCTTTCGTTCACGATCATGTAGCATCCTAGTGTATGGATTGGACGCTTGCAACATTCGAGGGCTGTGTGTATCGACTGTGCCGTGAAGCAGTGTTTCAGTGCAGGTGCGTACAAAACCTAGGAGTTTTGCTTACGTGCTACGGCTCATCCACTTTGAGGACACATACTTTCCACAGACTTAAGTCTTGCACCACAAAATGTCAGACATCTACAAAGTTCGGGAACAATCTGAAGTCCTCGACTCGATCGACAAATTACAGCAAACGTTAATCTGCGCTGGCATCGACACTCCTCGAATCGTCATATGTGGAGACCACTCAAGTGACAAGGGCTGACTCCCTTCTCGAAGCACTCACCCAACTGTCCTTCCCTCCAAGATCATCCGAGACGCAATGTTGTGCCACCGAGTTGGTGATGAGATACACTACGAATCCGCGAGTGTACGCCTCCATTCGACCAGACCCATCGCGATTTATTGCAGACACTTTGTACCTTCGAAGGTTCAGATATACGTCGCAGTTGGTGAGCCAGAATGAGACTGAGAGGCTGTTCCGTAAAGCGATAGGATGTTTCAATAAGCTGCAGTCGACTTCTGGATACTGGTATGATACGTTGCGGGTCAAGATCTCTGGTCCTACTCAGCTGCCGTTGACTCTGATTGTGAGTTTAGCTCTGGTATGGCCTCTGTACGGCGCATACACTAATGTTGTCATAGGATTTGCCTGCATTTTACAGGACGAAGACAAACGATCGAAGCTCTGAAGATATTACCGCCATACTGAACTTAGCTCAATCCTACCTGTATAAGCCTCGTACCATCACCTTGGCCGTTGTGAACGCCATGTGGGACTCTAGCTCCAAGCCATACGCGACATCATCGACTCTGAGATGGCCATACACAAGAGAACTCTCGGAGTCATCACGGGACCAGAAGGCATCTTGGAGAAAGCCGATGCTTCGCGCATGCACCGACTGGCACGCAACGACGACGCGGAGCTCAAACTTGGTCTCGGGTGGCATGTCTTCAAGAAGCCTCAACATGGCCATTCGCTTCAGCAGATAGGCTCACAGGAATCCGCTTTCTTTGGTTCTGGGATCTGGTCCACTCTGCCGTCTGCTGATCTTGGTGCTAGCGCGTTAAGAAATAAGCTGGCTCACATTTTGTTTACTTGTGTTCAGCATGAGTTGCCGCACATACTGACCGAGCTGATGGATCATCTTGTCAAGGCACATGAACACAGTGGCGAACCGCATGCGCAGCATTCTGCTTTCCGTCTTGTACATCATGTTCTCATTCAGCTTATCGTTAGCCCGCCGGAGTCTCTCTCATGCTCAAATCCAGAAAACCCCATCTGATCTTGACGCATACGTTCTCACGGTGCAGTGACAGCATTTTTCAATTCGCAAATATGTGGACTCTGGTCCGTGGTATATACCCATCCATAACGCCTAACACCATGCTCAAACGCTTTTCAAGAAAGTAGCGGCCTTTTCAGTCCCTCGAATACGTGATCTTGCCACGCTTGGGCGCCTTTTCATCATCGTCGTCCTTGTCCGTAGCTCTCTTCTTCTTGTTTCCTGTCTTTCCGGTGGCACCGGAAGTGCTTTCTGCGCGCGACAACGAAGCAGGTACTGAACCCGTAGGCGTTGCTGCATGCGATGGTGTGTTTGAATCGGTACCTTCTTGCGCCTGTGTTGAATTGTCAGCATATGCTTGTGGTTTCTCCCAGACCGATCGTCTAGGGATCGCAGTATGCTCACCTTCATCCACCCGACAGAACTGTGGCTGAACACCCTGTCCTCGTCTCTCACTCTTCCGCGTCGTCTGTCGTCCCCAGCGCGCCCACCGACGCTCACGCCCTTGACCCAGCCATCAAATCCGCGCACAATGTTGCCAGAGTTGCCTGTTTCTTCCAAGTATGCGCCTTCGAGCTTGAAAATCTGATCTTCCAACGCGGCTAATTGATCGTCGAGCTTGCGCTTCTTGTCGAGTGTGCCGCGGAGAGTTGTGCGTAACTGCTCGTAGTATGGACGGCCAGGCTGGTCGGCATTCGAGGCAGCATTGGCTTGCGCATCGGCAGGAGGTTTGCTCTCAGTCATGGCGATGGCTGTTGGTATTTTGTTGTTGGTTGCATATGACGCGGGTTCTTGCGGCGGCGCGTTCGACATTGACATGTGACAACACGTGATGGGGTCGTGGTGGTCTGTGCTGATAGGTGTCTTGGCTCTCACCTGCACTCCAGGTCGATGATGAACATCGATTCTACCGCTCTTCACTCAGACTTGGACCACATCATTCGCCTGCAACGGATAGACATCGATGCATTGCCGGCTGACAGCAGGATGGCAGGGACCGAGAGACGCACAACAAGGCAATGATCTTCAAACGCAGCCCGAATGTCCCGTACCTTAGCTGAGGCTGGTCTACGTCGCACAACCTGGTTATTGCTCATGCAGCCACCACACTCCGAGTCCGAGGCTGTAATAAGACTGCGGGCCGACAGAGCTCGATTGAATGCAGGAGCACGCCATCTGGCCCCAATCGGCAATTCAAAGAAACGAACGCGTCAGGCAACCGCTATGGTGTCGATGATGTCGTGTATGATACGTGACAGGCAGACAGCCGTGAAGCTCAGGTCACCGACATATTGTCTGCATGATGTGTTGTTACAGATGTGTACTGCACGCATGGCAATTACTCTATTACCGATCTACTCGGATGTCCGAATACTTTCATACCTTGGACCAACTGCTTGACAGCTCAGCCTTGCCGGCCAAACTTAGATTTCTCACTGCCTGCATGTGAGCACGCCTCTGATCCTGCAACAGCCAAATTCAAGGTCAACACGTAGCTCTCTCCTGCCTAAGGTCATTAAGTCAATCCCAACGAACCTACTTTCTCACAGGGACATGAAAGGTAAAGTCCGGCTCACAGTCGCCACCGTATTTGCTTCGTCCTTGTCTTGCTTTTCTACTGCTGTTACCCTCTGTCACCAAAACCGCTCGCCTCGTTCTTGGACATACGGATGTCATTGAGCGTCTAGCCTTTTTCCAGCCATGACCAAGTTTCACGAGGAGACTGAGGCAATAGCCCTGAACCGTGCTTCAGATTCAGACTCACCCAACAAAGATCGATTCAGCATGAGCCCAGAGACCATCTCTGGCTGGCGATATCGACGCTTTAATGATTTGCCATATTATGCTTCGCCACAGGTGCAATTAATTCTCGTCGCGTTCGTGTGCTTCTTGTGCCCAGGTACGTGGCTGATACTTGGATGCGCGAATGAACTCACAATTACACCACCTAGATCTTGCTAACCGCGTGAAGGAATGTTCAACGCGGTCAATGGCTTGGGAGCTGGAGGCCAGTTCTCATCGAAAGCAAGCGACAATGCGAACAGCGCGCTTTACTCTGCTTTTGCTATCGTGGGCTTCTGCAGTGGCAGTATTACAAACAAACTCGGCATCAAAACTGCTCTTTCTTTCGGCGGTCTGGGGTACTCAATCTACATTTCAGCATACCTGTGTTATAATTACACCCAGAACGAAGGCTATGTCATATTCTCTGGCTTTCTTCTTGGTTGCTGCGCTGGAGTCCTTTGGAGTGCGCAAGGTCAGATTATGATGAGCTATCCACCGGAAGATTCAAAAGGCCGTTACATCTTCACTTTCTGGGCAATATTCAACCTTGGTGGAGTAATTGGTGGATTGGTAAGGTTCCCTACTCACGAGATACACGCCTCAGTCCATTAACGTTGTATTCGAAG
Organism: Cladosporium cucumerinum; assembly: GCA_023634325.1. NCBI lineage: Eukaryota > Fungi > Ascomycota > Dothideomycetes > Cladosporiales > Cladosporiaceae > Cladosporium > Cladosporium cucumerinum. The sequence continues at coordinate 1,694,365 of JALDQA010000003.1, forward strand.
CTTCCCCTCGGGCAGAATATCCACAGAACTGACAATTCCAACGTGACGGACGGCACTTATATCGGCTTTCTGATTCTCACATTTGCTGGCGCTTGCCTCGCATGGACTATGGTAGATGCGAAGCACGTCGTACGGATGGACGGCTCCCGCATTATTCTGCAGCGAAACCCTACTTGGAAGTCAGAAGTTCTGGGTCTTTGGGAGACGATCTTCACCGACCCTTACATCATATTCTTGTTCCCGATGTTCTTCGCATCAAACTGGTTCTACACTTATCAATTCAACGTAGTCAACCTTGCCAACTTCAACCTACGCACAAGGGCTCTCAACAATGTGCTGTACTGGATCGCGCAGATCATTGGCGCATCAGTCTTCGGTTTTGCACTGGATTACGCTGGTCTTCGCCGAACCACCCGTGCCGTGCTCGCATGGATTGTATTGTTCATGCTTACGTTTGCAATATGGGGTGGTGGCTACAGTTTTCAGATAACATACACCCGCGACGAGATGCCCGACAATGCTACCAACGAGCACGAGAAGATGGATTGGACGACTCCGGGGTTCGTCGGTCCGATGTTTTTGTACATATTTTACGGCTTCTACGACGCAGCGTGGCAGACTTGTGTCTACTGGTAGATTACGATTTTGCACAATTGATAAGCCCAGTACTAATCGCGCATAGGTTCATGGGCGCCATGACGAACAACGGCCGCAAACTTGCGAATTTTGCTGGATTCTACAAGTAAGACTTCCAAGCACGACCTATTACTACAACATGAAACTCATAGCAAATGCAGAGGAATACAATCTGCTGGAGCAGCGGTCGCCTGGCGCCTCGACGGCGTGAAAGTGGCGTACATGAGCTTATTCATCTCTAATTGGGTTATGCTCGCCGCAAGTCTGTTCATCGCCGCGCCGGTCATGCTCTGGAAGATCAAGGACACTGTTTCGCTTGAGGAAGACTTGAAGTTTTCGGATGAGACGATTGAAGATATGATTCCTCAGTATCAGATGCGGACTCTTGGGCAGTCGCACCACAGTGATGTGGTTTGACATGGCGACTTCCTGGTTGCCAGTGCGACGCAGGTTTATGATTCAGTGGACCGCTTGTAATAGTTAGCTCTAATGTTTAAAGAATGACTTGAGACACGAATAGCAGTACAATTTGCTCATGGTCTACCGAATGATCGGCACCGCATTGCTTCGGTGTTTCCGCGCCGTAGTAAGCCAACGGCACGTGGCATTCACGTGTTGGCACGCAGTCCGCATGTACTTCTGAGGCATAGGTGTGCAGAGGTAGTTCAGCTATAGACCGCTATGTATGGCTTCCTTGCTTGCATACGCGCTCACGCCACCATAACCTTACCTCTCCAGCTGACAGCAAAGGATCGCTTTGCATATCCGATGCGATGCGCTGGGTCCGTCCAGTCAGCGAGAGCCATGTCGGCCTCAGCCTTGCGTCGGTCGGTATTGCAGGTAGCTCAGCTTGCGCGGCCGCTGTTCTGGACCCGATACATTGACAAATTCAGTCGGGTGCCCGTGTAGTACAATTGTAGTACACTGCGGGTCTGGGTCTTATTGGTGTCTCAGAGAACTACTCGATACGCTCAAGGCAACAGATCGACGCAACGCTATAATTGACAATATCTAGAGATATACTGTACGATGCCTGCACCAACTTGGGCGGGCAGTTTGCAAGACGTGCGAGCATTAGCTCACAGACTCTACTGCTCTTGTAAGTCATCCGCATACACGCACGCTTCGGGGTGTTGCCGCTGACATCGCAGAGGCCAGGAAACTTCGAGCGTCTATAGGCCACTGGCCAGAAGTATCCGGACATTGCGGAACAAGCTCGAGGAAGCAGATGATGCGCTGGATGAAGCTTCAGCCCGAGCTGAAGATATTGGAGTCTTGGAAGCTGCCGCAGAAAGCAAGATCGTGCTCAACAGGCTAGAGCGAGCGCTGCAACACCAACGATATCCATCCGCCAACACCGCGCGCACGGAAAAGGACGCAACCGCCTACCTACTCAACGACATCGACGAAGTGACGCGCAAGCTTTCCACTGCGATTGAAACTCTCGAATACGTGCATGGTAGCCTCGGTTTGTCGCATAATGCTTCTACTCATAGCGATCGGTCCAGCACTCAAACAAATATGTCGCCATCATCTATGACAGCCAGTAGCGAAGACGGGAACGCCATGAGCACATCATCGAGCGTATGGCCTTCCAGCTCCAACCGCACAGGCTTTTCTCAAAGAATGAGTGTCAACAACGAGTCTACGCAGAATCATGACTGCAGGCCGGAAGAAGAGAAACAAGTAGCCTCATCTCGCGTAACAGCAGGTCCGCCCTCCGTGTCAGAAGATAGTAGGAGAGCACCATCATCTCTGAAAAGCTATCGCTGGTCAAATCAATTCGCATACTTTGACCCTATGTCTGTGGATATTGACAGCGCTTCATCTTTGATCTTGGGCAGGCGGCCGAGCCCAAACCCGCCAGCTTTAATGCCTCGCTCTCCTGCCCGGTTGGGTTCTTCTTCGATGGCCTGTGCTCCAGCATACCCTGGAGTAGAGACAAGGCTCCCTCTTGAGAGCCCAACTAGAGATATTGACGGCTATGTCGCAAGATCGGCATCGCTGCATGGTGCATCGCTGCATGGTGCATCGCTTCCAATGAGAACAAGCAGAAGTGACGGGCTTTCCTCAAGCGCCAGTCTGCGCCGTTCTCCGGGAACTGCGACGTCCACGCAGGCGAATTGCCAGGTCAAAGCTGAAATCACGCAGCGTGTCGGGGCCTTCCACACGGAGCTGCAGGCGCCAATACAAGAGCAGATCCGTGATTCAACGTATCGCGCAGCAGACTCCATTCTGGACAATCTGGACTCTCTTGAACCTCCCTCAAGTCCACTGGCAAGACATGGCACTCGAATCCGCGATCGGATTCTGTCTCGGTCGGCGCAGGCGGCGAAGTCAAGATACCGCATTGTCAACCTCGAGAAGCATGATTTGAGCAGGACTGACTCAGCTCGCGTCACCAACAGTCCTGCGTCGTTCTCGTCATCATCAGGGCAGTCGTCGCCGATAGACCCAGGCCGTCGGGCGTTCGCAGGCTTTATCCCGTCGCTCTACAAAATTGAGTCGCTGCCTACGTCTCGTGACAGGGATGAGGATCACGACAACAACAATACACTTGACTCTAAGTGGGACAGTGAGATCAGTAATGCGATCATCTCATCCTGGAATGCTGGTCAGTGGGACCAGGCAAAACACAACATTGAGATCCTCGCCAGTCGACATAGTGAGCATCATAACAGCATACTGAGCAGACAAATGGAACACTTGCTTGGTGTGATTGCTAGCATCAACGGGGAACTAGAAACAGCGTTAGCCCACTTTCTAGCAGTGTTCCCCATGGTGATCGAGAATGCCAGTCAGCTGGATGTCGGACACTGTGCCGCGGCGTGCTGGATGGGTGACATCTACGCTCTCCTCAATCGCAAGACTGAAGCCATATTAGCATACTCCATCGCAGCCAGGACCCCACTTGCAGAAGATCCCATGTGGATACCGCTACAACAGCAACTCCTTCTAGAAAGAGCCGCATGCCGCAGCGGAGATGTAAAGACCGGGATCAACATTTCGGCGAGCCACGATCCGAGAGATGACGAAAAGGTCACTGACTCCATCCTCGATCCGAAAGTTATCGCCAGAGATGTCGCGAGAACAATCATGCAAGCGGACAACCAGCCTGCTAGCCGCGAGGCTTGCAAGCTAGATCCCAATCAAAGCAGAGCCATGGCCCTCCATGATTCTGGCGTCATGCCCGGCTCGTGGCAGGAGAAACACAAGCTGAAAATCGATGCTACAGCTTTCGAGACTTCTCAGCCTTGGCCCTTGCCTTTCGACCCATTCTTCGTGCTGGAAAACGTCAGACGGTACCGCCTATCGACTCCAGAAAGCGACCTGCTGCGGAGTGGTTTGTCAGCGGCCAAGATCCCGAAGAAGAGTCGCCTAGTGTTCAGCTGTCAGGACTTGCGATGGCTAGTCGTGACCTTACGATCGTGTTTGACAAAATTGAACATGGAGTGGTCGGAGGTGATCATCGATCAAGGGCCGAAGTTCTTCGCCCGCTACCAAGTGGCGGAAAGTGAGATGGCAACCAGCCATTTCTTCTCGATTCCGATCTACAGGCTATCGTTCAGGCCTGGCTACGGCGTTGACATCTGCTCAGATGGTATCTGTAGCTCCAGAATGCAGAATGTGGAGGCAAAAACCGCGAAGGAAGTACATAGTGAGGAGGCGAAAAGGGTCAAGAAGATGGTCAAGGAGGCATTGGAGATGGTAGCGAAGAGACAAGAGGCGACGGAGTCTAAGAGCATGACTTTGCCAGTGATGAGCATCAACAGTGTGCCGAGTCTTCGTAGAAAGTGATTGGAATAGCAGAATGCAGAGTGCTGGGATTGCTGATACACGGCTGTGTGAGAGAGCCCTTCTTTAACATATGCGATGTGGTTAGGAAACACGTGATGTGCATGCCGCTCTTGTCAGCGCGGGCGTTGCGGCCTTTTCACTTCGTCATGACGCATGACGCTCTCCGCAGGGCTACAGGAAGGCTTCAGGGAGGCTCGGCCCATGCGCATCGATAATGACTGAAGCAACAGCGCCGCTACAAGCACATCCACCACCAAGCGCATACCAGATCGCCTCCTCCTCCACCACCACTCGCGACGACCACATTAATTGCAATCCCGTGCCCAGCACAAATGCAAGCTTCGGCCTCAAGCTTGCATCACACCGTCACTGAAATGCCGAATCCCTGAGCCCAGCGCCCCTCTTATCAACCCCTCCACTCGCGCCAACCCGCGCGCCCGAGGAATCTACGACTGTCATGGAACGGCAGAGAAAGCGTATGGCAAGGGCGCATGGTCGTGCTTAAAAGGCGGAGCTAACATCGTGTCAAGGCGAGCTCAAAGAGTTGAACGCTAGAGCTTGGAACGGCGAACAAGGTATGCGCCACGCGCACGAGACGGTAAAGAGGCGACGGCAAGGAGCGACACTGACATCCTCGCAGATGTCTTTCCCACTCAGGTATCGCTGGACTCCAACCTAAAGAAAAACACTGCATTTATCAAACGCGCCCGCACTGCCATCAACGCCGCGGGCATTTCGACATTCCTTCAGGAGATTCGCACCCTATCTCTACACAAATATCTCACGGAAATCGTCTCGGCATGCTTCGAGGGTCTCTGCAGGCTGAAGGCGCCCGGTGAAGTCGCTGCCGGTGTTGAGGTCATCAGCGCGCTCCACCAACGATTTGGACCAGAGGAATTCACATGCTACCTGGGATGGCTGGTTGGGCGTGGACTGAGCACACCGGACAAGTCCCAACTGAAAGCTCTCGCACCCGAGGTACGCGAGCGCGAAGAGAAAGAGCGCATCGCGAGGCAGCGGATTCTGCTTCGTGTTGCCACTGAACTATGGCTGGTCGGCGTGCTAAGGAGCTTGGAGGACATTGTTAAGCCAGAGGAGGCTGGCAAGACCGCAAAGGGCACCGAAATTGCACCGCAAAAAGCTAAGATCAACGGACAACGGCCTGATGGCGCAGAGGCGGAGCCTTTCCCACTGGAGGTGCTCAAGGATATGCTCAGCCACGATCGCGAGCACGTCAACCTGCCGCTTGTCGTGCTGTTCGTGAAGTCTTTCGCTTGGGACGTCCTTGGATCTGCCAACACAAAGAAAGAGAGCAGACAAGTTGTTGGCGAAGATGGTGCTACGACAGCAGTGAACGGGACCACGGATACGCCGGCGTCGACTGACGAAGACGAGACAATCACGCACGACGCCCCATTGGTTTCTTCGGACCTCCAGCAACGCTTCCGCAACATTCTTACCAGATATTTTGAAGATGTGAAAGCACACATGCTCCGGGACCAGAAGCAACTATCCGCACAGAACAAACGCAACGCAGAAGCTTACGTCAAGTCTGGCGAGGTTTTCGAAGACCGTCAGGCGACCCACGAGAAGGCTATCAAGTCTCAGGAAAAGCTAGTCTCCAATGCTCAGGTACTTGCGGAGGCCCTTGGAGCTGAAATGCCAGACCTCGTTGAGAAGGATTCCTCTGGCAGCAACGTCGACTCTGGTATCGGTCTTGTCAAGACGGGTGAATATCTGCGAGCTTCAAGCGAAGGTGCTGGCATCTGGGAAGATGAAGACGAGCGTCGTTTCTACGAAAACCTTGTTGATCTGAAGGACCGTGTGCCTTTGATTCTCCTCGAGGATCCCAAGAAGAAGAAGCCAGATGGTGATGAGCAGGTCGGCAAGAAGAGCGAAGAAGGCGTTGAGTCCAAGGATGCCAGCGCTACAGAGAACGATGATAGTTCCACTGCGATCGCCAACAAGACGGTCGGTGCTCAGGTTGACGCACTATTGGCTCGCCTCCACGAGCTCACGAATAAGGATCAGGTCGATCAGTTTGCATATGACTTTGGATTCCTCAACTCCAAGGCCTCTCGCAACAGACTTGTCAAGGGCATTCAGGAGGTGCCCAAAGGCAGAACAGACCTTCTCCCGCTATACGCTCGACTTGTCGCAACTCTTGGCCGCTACTTACCGGACGTCCCACAGGCACTTACAAGCTATCTCGACGACGAATTTCGCAGCTTGCAGAGACGCAAATCCAAGGACTTCCTGGGCCAAGTACGCATGGTGAACATCAGATACATCGCTGAGTTGACCAAATTCGGCGTGGTTCCGGAGCATGTGATCTTCCACTGCTTGAAGGTCAGCCTGGATGAGTTTTCGCGGATGAACATCGAAATCATTGCGAGTCTGCTGGAGAATTGCGGCAGGTATCTGCTCCGCAACCCGGAGACCTCGCCTCGCATGGGTTCTTTCCTGGAGACGCTACAGCGCAAGAAGGCGGCACAACATCTTGGCCAACAGGAGCGTATGCTTCTCGAGAATGCCATCTACTATGTCAACCCGCCCGAGCGCGCAGCCATTCAGCAGAAAGAGCGCCCCACCCTCGAGCTGTACATCCGCAAACTTGTATACCTTGACCTGAACAAGAAAACCCTGGAGAAGGTCATCAAGCAGATTCGCAAACTTCACTGGGAGGAAGATGAGGTTGTCGAGTATGTGAGGAAGATATTCATCAAGCCTGGCAAGATCAAGTTCAGCAACGTGTACCTGCTTGCAGTCATGTTAGGGGCATTGCATCGCCACCATACTGCTTTCGCAATCTCCGTACTTGACGAGCTGCTTGAACGAATCGTAGCTGGCCTTGAGTTCAACGACTTCAAGTACAACCAGCGACGCATTGCAGAAGTCAAGTATTTGGGTGAGCTTTACATCTACCGTATGGTGGACTCGTCCCTGATCTTCGACACTCTGTACAAAATCCTCAACTTTGGACATGAAGGGTACGTGCAACCCGATAAGATCTCACCTATCGATCTGCCCGACGACTATTTCCGCATTCGTCTTGCTTGCACATTGCTCGAGACCTGCGGCATTTACTTCGAGAAAGGTGCTGCTAAGAAGAAGCTCGACTTTTACCTGAACTACCTGCAGTACTACATGAATGTGAAGGACCCGCTACCGATGGACATCGAATTCGTTGTGCAAGACACCTACAACCTTCTACGTCCGCAGTGGAAGCTGATCACCAGTGACCTTGCCGAAGCACACAAAGTGTTCGCCGATGCCTGCAAGCAGAACTACCGTGATGTGGCTGCTGGCAAAACGCAAGAACCTGAGGAGCTTGAGGATGATGCAGACGCCGACGATGCTCGTCCGGACGGTAATGATCTTGCAGATATTGACGGAGATGGCGCAGAGGATAGGTCTGGCGAAGACGACGATGCTGAGCCTACCGATGACAACGAGAATGGCGCTCAGTCTGACGAGGAAGAGCACATCGTCGTCACTCGGCCTGAAGACCAAAGAGATCCTGAAGCTGACGCTGAGTTCGATCGTGAACTCGCAAAATTGATGGCAGAAAGTGCAGAATCCAGAAAGTTCGACCGCAAGGCCATGTTCGATGTGCCCTTGCCAATGCGTCGTACCGTGCGCGATGCAACCACCAGTGTCGCAAACGAAGAAAATGGCGCAGAGTCACGAGCGCAATCTCCTGCTGACGGGCCTGGCATGATGAGATTTGCCCTTTTGAGCAAGAAGGGACCCAAACAACAGGTAAGCACATCACAGACTGCCACACTGTAGCAGTCGTACTGACATAGATCACAGACACGCTCTATCGATCTGCCCTCGGACTCCACTTTCGCCGTTGCAATGCGCACGCAGCAGCAAGCCGAGCGCGAGGAGCAACAGCGAATCAAGAACCTAGTCTTGAACTACGACTTGACGGACGATCAACAAGATGGTGAAGCGCCCTCCTTTCATTACGTTCGAACCTCCAACAAAAGCAGTGTCCGTCTTGTCGGCAAAGGCCAGCTCAACGAAAGCCTTCCGACCAGGAACAACCGCGGCAGTCAATCTCAACGCACGACTGCTTTCAAAGCGGCAGACCTTCCCCAGCACGGCGGCGATCAGAGACGCGTGTCTCAAGACTCTGGGTACTCGTCGCCGCCACCCTTTGTGGCTGCTTTTGCGCCAACATCTCTCGCCACACCACCCATAAATAGGACGATCCAACATGCTGACAACACACAAGGCGCCTTCGAGAATCACTCGCAAATCCAGCCTTCGCGCATGGACAAGTCAGGCAACACCCGCAGCAAGCAGCGATCTAGGAAATTGCAGCTTGGAGACATTGACTGGTATGGACGCCGATCTGCTTCTACCCCTGCTTCTACTCAACCTGCTACGCAACTTTCGCTGGACAGCTACGTTGTGGACAAGAGCCGCGGCCAGGGTCGACGCCGTGGCGCGTGGACTGACGGCCAGCGTACAGCTTCTGGCGAAAAGCAGTGATAATGTGCTACGAACGACATGCTGACCGAACAGTTTTTGAGCAATGGCAGGACTTAGGAAGCATACGTAACGGCAGGATTGTTTCTTGCTGTTGAGCTTACATCCAACCGATCGCAGATGCAACAGCCAGCATCGACAGGGTCGCATGATCTGCTTGGTTCTGACGTGTAAGCAAGTTCCAAGCAAGAAAAGGCGCAATATGAGACTTGAATCGACTGCCATGCAATCGGCTCGGGCGATGAGAAGTACCGCTGCATGCTGACTCGAGCCTGTCTAATGCAAGTTGGCAAGGCCTTGTGGATCATTCTACGACCCACCTGCGAAGTGACAGCCAAGTATTCGGGGAGGCGGAACAGAACATACGATGGCAGGGCGTGTGCCGGTGTCCTTGATTGATAGCGGAGAGCTGCTGAGAGAACGACGGAAGGGACTGACCGAAGTCACTCATTTTGATTGCACAAGTAGGACGCGCGTACAAGAATGATGGAAACACTTCTGCTTTACTGTCTTGACTCTTGAGGGAATGTCGGTACGTTTTGAACGGTCACTCACACGCTGATCAAGTCTTGTCTATTCCAACGTCGAAGTGTAAGCATGAATTACAGGTTGCTATTGAACAAGTTCGTAGGAACAGCGCGAGCTCCGTTCCTCAAGTTTCCACGCGCATCAGGTCAATCAAAAGGTAAACCCCGTCTCCCCCAAGCAGCATGAGCAACAAAGCAGGAAGGTGGCAAGGTCTCCCTCCCTCAGGTCAAGTTCTCCATCCGCTATGCCCAAGCATAAGTCAGCAAAAACCCGACCAACACACTCGGAGGATAAGATTGGCGGAGCAGCTTACCTCGTCACGCCACTGAGCTCACTTCCTCAAGAAGTGCTCGAATACCCGCCCTTGGCCTGCTTGCCCTTGCCCTGCTCCAGCAAGCCCTCCATGACACCACGCTTCATCTCGTCCTTGCTCCAACTCTGACGCCTCTCGGCGTTGCCGAAGACCGGGCTGACTTGCACGCTGTCGGACTCGATCGTGCTTGTTGGCGAGCTGGGAGAGTGGTGCTGGTGCTCGTGCTCGTGCTCGTGAGTGTGCTCGAACTTGCGGGTGTGCTCTGGCTCGGGCTGGTGGTGGGGCTTGGGGTGCTCAGGGTGGTGGTGAGGGTCGGGGTGCTTGTTGTCGTGTTTGCCGTGCTTCTTGTGGTCTTGAAGATGAGGGTGCTCGGTCTCGATCGGGTGGATTCTGCTTGGGATTTGCCGGGGTGGCGAGGCTACTGAGTGTTGGCGGAGGGTTTGGTCGTGGGTTGATGCCAGCTCGGAGGGCTTGTGGGTGTCGTAGGTGTATTGCGAGACCTCGATGGGTTGGACGGTGGGATGAGGGTGGGTGTTGTTGTGAGTGCTGTCGTGGGTGGTGTCGTTGTGGGAGTGAGACATGGTGATTAGGAAGTTATTTGAGTACTGGTGCTTTGGTCTTGATTTGCAATTACTTGGAATCTAATGGACGGGCGGTGATGCTTGATATGATGGATGTCCGAGTTATGGAGTTGTGATTGAGTGCGAGAGGATGTACATGTAGTGAAGAGGGATGAAATGAAGGGCGACAAGTACAATGACTGATGGGCATTTCGTGCTACATGGTCAGGAGCAGCTCTGAAGCTCCTCCCCGTCGATCACCTCGTTGTATGCCCTTACCTGGTGAGCTGATGTTGTTGCTTTCAAGCGGGGAAGGAGGGCAGCAGCTACGAAGTAACGTTACACGAGGAGCGAAAGAAGGTACAGGCTCGCTTTGGTGGAAGGTCTGAGCCTCTCGAGCCTCCGACTTCCCTGCTTGCTCTCCAACACACATTTGTAGAAGCTGCGTCTCCAATGGAATGCAAACGGTAAATTACATGTATTTGAGAAATGCTTCAAGGTTACATTTTAACATAGAATCCTCGTTTATGACAAGATGTTCGAAAAGTGACAGGCCCCAACACTAACCCTGCTAGATCAATCAGTATCACGTGATAGCGGATTTCATCCCCAGGTCGCACTGTCTTATGTCAACCTCAAGGTTCCATCACACCTAGACCTACCCTTAGAATTTTGGTCACGAGAGGATGCAGGATCTTTCCACCGAATTCCAATTCCAAAATGATAAACCATGCTACAGTCCTAAGCCACAAGAATCTAGATCCATCTAAAAGGCCCGAACTTCTCGAGGGCCGAAAGTAAGGCCTCAGGCAGCAGTCATTCATGCATGCATGCATGGGACGAGACATGTGACGGAGCATGTGAAAGTGAGACAATCAGACAATCGGGGGGCGCGAGACATCGAACGTGTGTGACGGAATGTCTGAAGACAGCGGGTGGCCGGCGAGAGTTTCGCTCGGGCCTTTTTGGGAAGAATTGCGTATCCCATAGATGGGATTGCGTAGATGCCATGCCACGCGAGTAAGGGTGAGGTCGTGGAGTTATGCTCGAAATACCTCTCGTTGCGTGCCCTTCTTCGTACCGCACACGGGCGGGATCCGAAACTGCTCCAGCAAGCAAGCTCCTCGTGCTCTTCTCCACCTTTGCACTACTATTTTGGCGTAGGCATCCGGTGCGGTGGAATTACAAGTGTGGCTCGTGTTGTGGGATCGCGAGCATGAACACACTTTCGGCAGGCGGCTGAGGGACGGACCGATAGAACACGATCGACAAGGATGCCTCGCCAGTGAACCCTGAAGCTGCCCAATTTGATATTGACAGTGACATACGGTGGCTGTCGAGTAAAACAATTCGCCCTGCCACCGGAAGCTTTTCACTGTATTATCATGGCCATGCACGCTTGCACTCAATCGCCCCTTCGCTCTTCACCCTCAACCAAACTTCGGCCTCCCACGTTGCTGCCATATTGATTTCACCTCTCACCAACGCGTCGGCAAAGGCGGTGTGAGCCCACGCTGCACTCCACTCTCGCCCAGGCGCAAAAGGAAAACCGCACTTCCCTTTCAGTCCTCTGTCCGCTACCAAGACGCGCATGTGGCGCTCTTATACTCCACCTGCGAAACTCAGAACACTTAGGCACATCGCTTCCCGACAGCTTGATCGTTCCTCGCCTGCCTGTCACGCGCGCCACCCGCTTCCCAACAAGTGCGGCCACGGAGCAAGGAGCACCTCAATCAATAAATATTCGCACGTCTTGCATACTCGCTACGTGGCGACCAACGGCAGACCCTGCGAGCCGGAGTCTAGTACCAGAGTGTGACTAGGGCTGCTCATAACCCGTCGCTGCTGCTGCTGCTGCACGCTGCCCGCACCGCACCGCACCTTTGCTTGCTGCGCGGTGTTAGAGCCTCGACCGGTTCGCTCGTTTGCGGCCGTCTCTTATTATTCTGTCGTCGCGCCCATTTCAACCCTCCCCGCACGATCATTTGTTCGCTTCTCCACTGTGTGATCGTCACGGGCCAGAGATGGATGTCTCACGACCATTCCCGCCCTCGCCTGCTTTTAGTGATTGCGATTCGCTAGCTGGCATTGATGATTTGGATGCTTTCTTGGATGCGCAGGGCAAGCTGTCGCAATGGCCTACACCGCCGATGAAGAGGGAGATCGAGGAGGACCTTGAAGTTCCCAGCGAAGAGAGCGATTATGAGAGCGAGGATGGCGTCGATGGTATGCAGCGTATGCTTCTGAAGACCAGAAAACTTGTGCTAACATGCTCGCAGATCTTGATATTGCCGCTGTCTTTGCTCGCGAGCTGCGTCTTGATGGTCCACAGGCCTGGGACGACATATTGTTGATGGAGGAAATATTTGTCCGTGCTGAGCTACCCATCGAAGTGCTGGCGCTATCCTTCAATATCATGTCCAAATTGGTCAAGCAACAGGCCATCGACATTCTTCTCCAAGATTTATCTCTCAGCCTGCTCGTTCTTGCGACTCTCAGCCTGGCATCCATTCACACGAACGATCACTCTCCATCACCATCGTACCTTGCACGCCACGTTTCTGTTGAACCCACCACCGGAAAGCAAATCGATCAAGCCACCATAGCTGTCATGACCGCTCTGGACTGGCGAGTACACGACTGCTCGGAGGGCGCAACAATTCTTTCGACTCTGCGCCTCTTTGAGCGGAGAGAGCCATCACCTCACACAGCGCACTTCGCCCAGGACCTCTACGACGAACCATTCTTGAAGCCACAACCACTTCGTTTCGACATGGCAGTCCGCGGTGAGACTCAGTGGGCCAACGGGCAGCTGACGCCTGGCGCTTCTTCAACCTGCTCTGTTGTACCGGAGTTTGAAAATTCATTCTTACCTCTGCTTTGAGAGGCACTGGTCTCACATCGAGATTGTAATTTGCATTGGCGTTATCACAGCACTTTGGAACCAGGGTATAAAGGGCCTCCAGCATGAGCTCTGCAGCGCAGCATGGAGGAGAGGGCACGAATTACGACAGAGTGGATCGGGTGTTGCTTTGATTATTTTTTGCATTTCATGCGTAGGGATGGGAAAAAAGGATGGACCATTGTTTCTTCGTTTTGTTTACCGAAAAGTCTTTCCAAGATACCCCCCTGGATCGGATAGGTCTAGATAGTCATTCTTAATCGCAACGAGTTGCATGCACCATAAAACATATTACTATGCTGTCTGCGCCGCACTTTCACATTGCAATGTGCAAGACTTGCCGGCTTTGAGGAGTGTTCTAGGAAATTCCACGTGTGAGCCATAGTGTGCGTGGCTGGTCTGGAAGGGTAGGTAGCTCGATATGTATATCCTGCACTGAACAGGTAAAGTAACAACGCTAATCGATTGAGAACACTGCACTTTTTGTCGAATGTTTATCTACTGTGCAGTCCAAAACCAGATGTCGCAGCCACAAAACATGAAACATTGAAAGCGCCACACGTGTACGTCATGACCTGCCGGCGGCAGCAAATGCATCCATGTGCTCACTTCTAGCGATTACATGCGTGTACCATGTTCTGAGCACCACAGTGCATACACCTCTTGAACTCCCATTCTTCCACTCTCCTACCAAGCGCATACTCTTGCAACATCACTGATATTATTCTGGTAGCTTCTACCAGTGCAGCAATCAAATTCATTTCCCCCCCCCGCCAGCCCAACCCACAGCAATCGGTCAGCGACACAAAGAAGCTGCTGCTGCGCCTGACAAGTGCCTGGCAAGCACTTTGCACGTCACATTAGCCAGACTCACCTCACCTCCGCCATCACCTAAACGCCTATCGCGGACGCCCTACTTGCTATCTCACACAACACCTGTCTTTGCACGCGCAAAGCTGCCGCGACCATGGATGCGACCCAGCGTGACATCGTCTTCTGCCACCAGTGCGAGAACGAGTGGTATCGCGACGAAGGCGGTCTGACATGTCCAGAGTGCCAGTCGGACTTCACCGAGATAGTAGAAGGGAACAACGATCCGAGAGCTCAGGAAGCGGAAGACGAACTACCTGCTGGCGGTAACCCTGCGAACCATCCCTTACACAATCATGACCCTTGGAATGCGCCGGACCCAGATGAGGATGATATCGACCATTTCCAGTGGCAGCAAGGGCCGAGATATCATGCGACTTTCAATCGGACAATCAATCTGGATGGGCGAGGGCAGGCGCAGGGTCAGGCTCCCGGAGCCGGAGGAGGCGGCTTGTTGGGTATGATTGGGAACATGGTGGGTGGATTGCTGCAGCAGCAACAGCAACAGCAGCCTCAGAGGCAGGAGCATGGACATGAACACTCACAAGGACAAGGACATGGAGATGATGGTCATAATCAACGAGCATCAGCGCCAGGTTCACCAGATGCTGGCGAGCAACAACCAGAAGCTCGACCAGGAGTCTACACTCGTCACGTACATGGTCCAGGCTACACCTTCACAATGACTGCGACCTCAGGCAACCTGTCACCACGCAATGCCAACACTGCACAGGCTTTTAACCGACAGCCACAAGACATGGACGATCTCATGCAGCAGATGTTCAACAACATCGGCGGCTTTCCTCCTCTCATGCCTGGTCAAGATCCTCATCAAAACGAACAGCCTCGCGGCCCGGGCGGAAATCCGGTCTTCCCTGCCACACTCTTCCAATTACTCAACAACCTTGCTCCTCCTGGTGGCGTTCACGGCGACGCAGTCTATAGCCAAGAAGCGCTCGACCGTATCGTCAGCCAGCTCATGGAGCAACATCAAACCGGCAACGCTCCCGGACCTGCGACGGAAGCCGCAATAAACTCTCTCACGAAGCGTCCCATTGTGGAGGCCGATTGCGGAGACTCCGGCTCTGCCGACTGCAGCATTTGCATGGACACGGTGCCCCTGGGAGACTCCGTCACAGTCCTACCATGCTCACACTGGTTCCACCACGACTGTGTCCGCGCTTGGCTAGGGGAGCACGACACCTGTCCGATTTGCAGAAAGGGGATTATGCCAAGGGACTCAGGGGCAGAAGGAGAAGGCGCTCGCACGAGCGCCCAAGCACCTCTCAACGACCACTCCACAGCTGCTGCAGCGGCTAACCCAGCCACTTCTTCCGGCAATAATAGCTCCGCCGGCATGTTCAACCGAATGCGTGACGCTTTCGGAGGTGGAAACACCGGTGGCGCAACAGACCACGACAGCTCCACGTAGCACGTTCGCGATGTCTCTTGGAGAGAAAGACGGTCAAGGCGATCACTGGAAAAACTTGAAGAGCGGAAACTTCTTCGGATTCTGATGATCAGGAGTCTGAATAGACAGCACAATCTGTCCCATTGCGGCAGGCAGCAAGCCCAACTATGGGCGTTGATGCAACGTGAGCAACGCAAGTTGCAAGTCTTGCATCATTTGTGTGATAATACCCGGCTGGCGATTCACTTGGAAGAGCAGCATCGAGACCGCCGGGCCAGAAAGAAGTATGAGAGACGACAGCGGAGGTTTGAGCGGCATTTTGTAAGTAGCGGGTGACATTTTGGAATACGTTGAGGAGGAATTATCATGGGAGTAAAGGGTTTGGGTTGGATAATATCCTTTGGGGTTCTTGATGATGAGTGTAAAGTATTGACCTGAGCTGGTTCTGGGCGAGGTAACTCATGGTTCGTATGATTGATGTGAGTTTATCCTACCATTTCTGATGACACGAGTTCCTTGAACGGTAAACACTGAAGCATGTAGGCTGGCGCCATAGTATGTGAAGCCTCTCCAACACTGCATTCCATGTACTCGGCAGCAGAATCTTGCATCTTACATTTGCTCCTTCCGCAACCGTGTTTGGACCGCAACTTGCAGGTAGTGGACCTCCCTCTTCCTCCTTTCATCCGATGTCTTAGCAGCCTGCTTGTCCATCAAATCCGAGCCACTGGTTGGTCGCGCAACAAACATAAGTTTTGTACTGCTGCTTGAAGTCTTATAGCATGTCTCGGATGGCTTTGTATGTATGGAATCTGGCTCTACTGACAAATATCTTCTTGTACACTGCGGTTTGGACTGCGACGGCGTGTCTCAGATGGCTTTGTATGTTTGAATTCGCTTACACTGACAAACATCTTCTTCTCGTACATTGCCCTTTGGACTGCGACGGCGTGTCTCAGATGTCTTTGTATGAGACGCGGTCTCACGGAAGTGGTGTGAATCACAAAGGTCTCTAGAAGCAGTAGCAAATGCCTTTGGCGCACAATCTTGCGATCAAGGTGCCTTTGTCGTTGCGATTATATCTTCTGATGCTTCCGACCGAGCTGGAACGAGTTGTACCACACCACCACACCACCGCATCATTCAATCATCGTATCATCCAACCTGCACATCATTCACCACAAAGAGACACAACCCAACATGGCTCAAGAGCGCCGGCCATTCAACGATCCCGACAACGAACTTCAAGCAATACCGCCTAACAGCGAGCCGAGAAGTGCCTACATCAGGCTACGCTACGAGTGGTCCACCGTGGAAGCCATTGATCCCCAGCGTTGGCAGCCTCATGTGCTTGCTTTCCACCAAAACGACACGTACACGGAGGTACACGAAGCAATCGAAAGTACATCCACACAAAGCTCATGCGTCTTGAGCCCGAAGCATGCAACAGACTTGATCGAGAAGAGTTTAGCATCGTCTTACAACTCACCATCGACAATGAAGACGTCTTGAAGCGGCATGCGTGTACTTTCGATGCAAGCGGCACATCTCGCCTCCATTACTTTCGAGACCTCTATGGAAAAGATGTCAGACCGGACTTAGCGTGTTGCTACAGGTGGCGAAGGGTCACGGAATTCAACGGCGAAACGGACGGATGGTCGAAATCTGTATTCGCGATGATGTCCTTCCTGACGTCTAATACTTCCACATCGGCACCGTCTCAGATGCTTTCGATGAGGATGCCGTGACCATCAAGCTGCGGCTGGTCGATGCTGTTGACCAAGTTTCAATCACCGATCCCCTCGTCGTCATCAGACCTGGTGCAGAGAAGAAGAAGACTGGCGGAGGAGCACGCTTCTATCGCATCGGATCTCGAGTGGACCCCGAGGCAGAAGAAGATCGGCTCGTCAGCTTGTCAAACGCTCTTTTCTGGCGTTGCAAATTCGGGGATGATTTGACTGGTCCCACGATCTTCACCGCGAACATGTGGTTGCTTCGAGGTCTTGACATCTGTAATCCAGACGAGGGTCGAGCACTTGGAAAGAACACTCCTCACCTCAAGAAGAAGACGAATGAAGCGCCGATAGATACCCAAGGTTTCGAACAAGCACTGGATAACGGCTCATTGCGGCCGTACACCGACGGTCGTCTTCTGTACAACTTTAAGAGTTGGACAAATCCGGACATCATTCCTGGATGCCCGCTGAAACATCTAAGGAAGAAGTTCGAGAACAAGTTTACTGTTGCGATTCGTTACTACAGCCATTTACCCTTCGAGGAAATGCAACAGCTCGATCTTCCTCTTGGCGACGAGATCGAATTCGAGTCAGGCGACATGGATAAAGACGTTAACCATAAGGTGTTCGAACATGAGATCCGCCAGAGTCTGAGCAGATTCAAAGACAATACACCACTTTTTGATGGCCGTCACGCAGAGAATTGGAAGGTCGATATCTGGCTCATGCCCCAGGTACCAGGGGGCAGAACCTTGTTCCGCTTCGAAGCTAAGGACACACTGGTGGACTACCTTCACAAGCCGTTTGTGGCCAAAGGGGACACGACCCTCTTTGTAGAGGTGCATCTCTGTCCCAAGGGTTTTGGCCAGATCACAACGAGAGGTGGTAGAAAGATCCAGAAGAAGTCGTCATACACGTAGCAAGCGTTTGATAGTGGGTTTCACATAGTGGGCAGAAGGCAGGAACATGGCAGGTCACGCGTCACTTACTACTTGGCCCCCAGCGCAACCGTTAACGATCACATGCAGCTGATTCATAGGTGAACCAAAGCAAACACCGCCGAGCACGGCCCCTGCACCGCTTCTTTCGCTCGTGACAATCACTCCCTCACTCCCTTATATCAACAGTCCCACCACCTTCGATCTTTTCGTACCCTCACAAACCTTCCCCTCCTATACCATACCTTCAATACCAGACCACCATAGTCTAAACATCCCGCAACACATCAACCACCATGGCTCCCAGACTCCGCCGTCCAGAAGTCAACGCAACCATCAACATCTGCTCACGCACCCTCACCAGCGTGCCGTCCCCAGCAATCCAGGTCGCGCACCAACCCTCGTTCCAGTTGGTTCATCCAAAGAGCCAGGAGAGCATCCCAGCCTGGGCTGCTGAGCTCGAGCTTGACATCCTGATCGGATTCGGCGTCGATCCCAAATACTACAATGTTCGCATCCACGACCTGACTCCCTCCAGTCACGCCTGTCCTCACGAGCAGGAGCTCAAGACTCTCAAAGACATCGGCTTTGATCAGATCGCCACCGGACCGTACGAGGTCCACTTCATCCTCAGAGAGGGTGTCAATCCTCCCACCACCGATGCCCTACGTGAGTGGCAGCAGCGCTGGGCGGCCGTTAAAGAAGACCCGACACCGGCTCCAACGAAGAGCATGTTCATCCTCTGCAGCTCCAGCAACCACGTTGCGACTATCCCCATCGACAGTCTCACGGCTCCTCCCGAGGGAGACGTCGAGAGGAACTTTCGACACGGACTCGGCCTCACTCCAGTCAAAGAGACCATCACGCACAATCTGGCCGAAGCCCTCAAGCTGAACCTCTCCGGAAGACAGATCAGCTTCCACCTTAATGGCGAGACCTGTACCACCCAGAGAGACATTGCTCAGATCACTACAACCACTCTCGCCCCGAACAGTGTCGTCAAGCTGCACCTTCCCTCGACTCTGTCGACTGGCCCGGGCACCCTCGCGATGGGAAGTGGAGGAGACGCAGGCGAGGACGAGGAGACCGATGATGATTGAACTATGAAACCGGGTGGGCAGATTGCAGCACAGAATGATTAGAGACATGCGAAGCACCTAACATGGAGAAAGGTGCTCACTCGGCTGCTACGCAGCAACTTGTACTTCTAAAGTTAGTTTGCCAATAAAAAGTGATTACAAAATAGCATATTCATCTCAATGACAGGCCGAGTTCCACTTATATTGATTGCACATGATACCACCACTAGAATTGAAGTTGATACCCATAGATTTCTTCAACAATATCTCCTTAGCAAGTATGCCTCCTTCAGTGCTTATGCTATGCTAGAAGATAGCAGCATAGACGACGTCGAATGTTTCCATAACGTCACTGTACTAGAAGCGGAACAGTACTAGAAGCGGAACACTACGCAGGCAGGACATATTCTACGCAGTACGTGATTAGAACATCGTCCATCAGTATGAGATATACCCAGAGTGTTCCACTACTAGTACTGTTCCGCTTCCGGTACAGTGACGTTATGTGGATCATATGCAGAACATGTGATATCTCGTGCGCTGCAAGTGCCGGACTTGACGATGCTACCAGCCATGCCAGTCACAGGATACAATACTGACCACTCAGAGCTTTGTATGCACCTTGGAACTCATCTCCTAGACTCATGTGGTTACGTCGAAGGTGCTATCAGCTGCCATACATTGCATGTACAATGCCGTCAGCGTAAGTGCTTGAGAACCAACTGAACAGGCTCTACACCGGAATTCGATGAAGTGATGAACATGCTTTCTGCGACTCCCAAGTTGCATGTGCTTGCTGGACCGCAGAAGCCTCCACAAGCAATTATCACCAACGACATGTACAGGCAGGTTGTTTTGCCGTGGCTGCCATATGCATCATTGCTACTTGGCGCCGCCGCTTTATCAAAGAGCGGTAAGTTACCTCATGCGCTGTTTGCGACCCTAGTCGAAGTTGGACAGGATGCCGTCGTACTATAAGCACTCGTATCTTCTTCATACGCGGGAGAGGTCTATGAGAGACACCTACCTCTAAGGCCAGTGGAATCACCATCGTGTCTGGTAGGATTAAAACCGCCCCCTTGCAGCATAGACTGGAGGATAAAGAATATCGTTCATTCCACAGCGAATGTCAGGGCGGCTGGAATCATCCGAATCGATCAGATCGGCAACAGCGTTCTGCGTCGAGAAAGCATCAAGTTGTCAATCATCGATCCGAATCAAGGACTACGTACGGCACGGTTGGCGTTGAATAGTCAGTAAAATATACCCACCACCCACAAATCTCTCCTGAATCAGCGGTGTCCGGCAGCATGCAGAGCAGGTCTCACACACAAACTCCTAAAGTAGGCAAAAAAAAAAAAGAACAGCTGCTCGTATGAGCTGATGATATAGGAATAGCCGAAGGTGGGGCTCGAACCCACGACCTTGAGGTTGATCTCTTTGCTGTTATAAGAGCCACACGCTCTACCGATTGAGCTCTAAATTTACTATTAGGAATCTAGCTTATCCTGCGAAATGAGGAATTGACTTACACCCCGGCCAAGTTGAACTTGGTGATGCTCAATCTTTTGCAACACAAAATATATACCTTATTGAAAAATTGTAGTGTAGCTATAGCATATCAACTCACGGTTGCTATAGGAAAAACGGAATTAATAATAAAACTGCACTTTTATACAGATTACAGGTTATGCGACGTTAAGATATAGCACTAGGTATACTATCAATGAGCTACCCCGGCAAGGGTGTTATTGATGGTGAGGGTGTGGTGGTGCCGATGTTGTAGACTCGCAGGGGGTGGTGGGTCTTTTTCCAGGATTTTTTCCGCTTCGATCCGGCCTCTCGGTGCCGAAGAACGGGCCAGGAAAGCGGAGGTAGTCTGTGCGTTATCGATAAGGGTCAGAGCTCAAGGTCGATCAAGTCCCCCCACGATGTCTAGGGGTTGTTGTCCAGAGTCGAGTGTTGAGCGGAGGTATCGATGGAGGACCATTTCCTTGCTTATATTCGATCCATTGGTCGTTGATCATGCCATCGAGATAGAGGCAGTGAGCATCATGATCGTGCTATCGATGGGCCAGTTGTGATCGATTTATGTTGGGTGTATTCTTCGAAACCCAATCCAATCTCGAGAGCGAGAGTGTTCGCATGGAGCGTTGTTAGAATAATGTAGAGCCGAAAAATATCACCGGTGCCTTATTGTTTGGACTGATTTCGTGTACAATGAAGCGTACAAGGAATGGAAAGAGTAGAGACAGTAGCACTTCAAGATTGCTACGTGTCAACACCTTAAGCTCAGGGTGAAGTGGAGCAGTCTAATAACTACGGATTGTCAGGTCTGGTTGGAAGGACGCCTGGGCATGCATGGCAGTCGATGCACTCGACCATACTTAGTCTCTGACTTGCGGATGCTCAGTGGGGTCTTGTGGTTGTCTATCGCCATACGGTGCCTGCTATGTCAGTCCACGCCAATCAACTGTGATGTCTGTACAATTATATTACAGCATTCGTATGTTCTGCTCTGCTCTGCTCTAATCTGCTCTACTATGCCACATACAACACGCCTACGCCGTATACTGCGTTCCTGGGTATCTGTAACCGAAAAAAAGTAGGAAGAAACAAAAACAAAAAAAAACGCCGCGCTAAGTTCCAAATCAAGCAATGCACCCAACAATCTACCCAACCTCAGCAGCTGCGCCTACTCCTCATCTTCGGCCTCTTCAACCCGCTCAGAGCTCTCCGTCTCCACAAGCCTGACTTCTTCACTCGCCCCGGCGCCTCTGGCGACCAAATTCTCAATCTCGTTGCTGATGCCAAGAACCCAATGATCTCTCTCAGCGCGACTTCTCGCCTTGAACACCACGCTGCGGCCGGTTGTGCCCAGCTGGCTGACACGTGTGAGTTTCCCACGCTTGGAGCCGCTGCGGTCTGCCTGCTTCGCTGAGTCTTTGACGTCGTCGCGGTTCTGCGAGCTGCGGAACCAGGACTTGCTCTTCGAGTGCCAGAGAACGAAGGTTGTCATCGAATCCTCGTCAGTGCTTGTCCAGCCGTCTTCGAGGTAGATTCTGGGCAGCGCGTTGTGGCCAGGCGTGTTGGAGTCGAAGGTGCGATTTTGGTAGAGCAGGTCGTTTTCTGTCAAGAGTCCAGAATAGATGTAGCAGCCGCGCAAATCCATAGAGGCAATGCGCTCGTGATGGATGTGTACGAGCTGTTTGCCGGTCGTCTTACGCAGGGTATCTTGGTAGATTAGCAGGTGGCCATTGGAGAGGATGACGTGACACCGCGTGAACGTGCTATGCCGGCGAGGTTTGCGAAACAAGGCTCCTGAGAGATGAATAGTACGGCAGTCGGCGATGCCGCATAGGTTGTACAGGATTGGAGACGCGTAGGATTGCGAGACCTCCCATTTGTAGGCGTACTGTCCAACCACGGCTTCGGCGCGCTTGTCAATGTTGAGAGTCTTGAGATTCTGCTCGCGTACAGTCTTATAGATGTCCATGTCGGCCTTCGCGCGTTTGGTCCAGTAGATTACCAGAGCATCGATGCGCGACATCCATTCGCCACGGGCAGCTTTGTTGTATGCTTGAAGACGTACGACAAGACCGTTCTTCATCACAAGCTCAAAGGTGCGATCCTCATCGACTTCTGTCGTACTGCCGTCGTCAGTGCGTTCGCCTCCTGGTATGCTGCTTTCCGTGTTATGGAAATCGACATCGTCGCCGTCCTCCAAATTGGCATCAGCCGGCGTGGCACCCTTCTGCATCTCTCGGACGCGGGTAACATCACAAAGATTGATGAATCCATCCGAAGCGAGTAGCATATCGATGTTGCGCTGGGCCTCTTGCGCGGCGTCCTGGTCATGTTTTATGAGATCTTGGACCGGCGAGTCGTTGCCCTTGAGCCATGACAGCTGGCCGTTTTCAACTGGGTATGGGTCCACCTCGTACGTCAACGGGGATTCTTTAGCAAACTGTTCCGATGTCGGTACATCGCCATTGTTGTGTGCTTGCATCTCGGGAGGCGGCGGCGGGTTGGCTTTGCCGGGCTTGACGAAAAGTAAATAGTTGTCCAGGGTGGAAAAGTACAACCTCTTGAATAGCATTTTGCCCAACCGGCGATCTTGTCCCTTTTGGCTTGTCAATCGAACGAGGAAACCTTCGACCGGAGAAGGCTCCTCAATACTCTCCGTCTCGCCGCGGGGCTTCACACTGAGTGGATAGTGATCTTTCGGTCGCAGTTCAAGGTCATGCGTCTGTTGCATCGCGATGGTTCCATACATCTTCGCCTCCACAGCACCATGGATCCACTCAATTCGATCGTACCTCTTCCAGGCTAGTCCCACACGGCCAGTCTTGGCCCAGGCTTTGAGCACATCTGCCCAGTCTGGTGAGTCCTTGAGTATCTCCAGGCAACGTGATACTATGGTTCCCGCCGCTCCTGATTCGTCTGTGAGCGTTCTTGCGCATTCTTCCGTGCCGTATGCCTTATGCTTAGCTGCCTGTACCTGGGCGGTCTCAATCGCCTCAAATGGATCATCAAGGCGCAAGCTGATACTCAAGTCAGGCACGTTGACAGTAAGAGTCTGAGCTCGTTTCCAGCCCATGATGCTCGTAAGGAAGGTGAACCACTCCACAGCGGTCGAAGCGGTGGTGGCTCTGAAGTAATAGATCGTTGTTCGAGATCCTTCCTTTGCACATACGCACAGTGTCTTGTCTAGAGTTGAGTAAAGAGACACTCTGGCGTGTCGCGTGCTGAGCAGAATTTGCGCCTTTGGCTTCTTCTTGATCTTTCCGCTCTCCGACATGTCGATTACTCGTGTTTGGTGTAGCTGCAGAACAGCCGCAGCGCCATCCTCGCTATGCGTCCTGCAAACGATCATGAACTCGCGCCACTTGTCCAGCGATCTTGTTTCAACGCCCTGACTGACTCTTTCATCGAATTGTTCCGGCAGCTGTTGCTGTGTGATATCGATCCGCACCAGCATCTTGTCCGTCTTGATCACCTCGCCATCCTTAATTTTACTGCTTCGCAAGAGTCCCTTGGCAGCCAGTTTTTGTGCTCTGGCACGGATCTGAAGCCGTGAAGGTTCATCGAAACGGACTCGAGGGACACTTTGCCGCGCGCGGTCGAAAAGCAAGCCTTTGCTGGGTCGAGTGTTGAGCACTGGGCTATCCTGTCGAGCAGACTCTGTTCGTAGCAGTTGAGGGCTCTCAGCGCTTGTCCTTTGGCTTCGTAACAATGACGTGGTAGATTGTGCATTGTTGTTGTTCAGCGCCGACTGTGAAGACAGCCTTGGGGTTTCTTGCCGCGGTGAGGTCTGCACGCTATGTGTGGGTTGGTCCGAGGCGATCGTGGGTTGTGGCTGCGGTGCGCTATCGGTGTGACGTGTGGCTTCTTGCCTTGGCTGCACTGGTGGTGCTACAGATGCGCCGTTGGCTTGAGGTGTCGTCTCTTGTCTTGCTTGCGGTGGCACCACAGATGCGCCATTCTGTGTCGGCGTCTCTGCTGCTGGTGGTGCAGGCTGGGCGGCGATGAACGTGTTCTGCCTGCTATCGTTCTTGCCGATAGGAAGGTATTGCCTATACCACTGCTTCCTATGGCTCTTCAACCAGCCCTCTGGGATGGGCCCTACAAAGGTGCGCTTGCTGGTGTGGTGGAGATGTTCCGGGGTAGCATGTTCAAGGCGGCGGGCCGTGTACGAGTCGGTGGGGAGTCGACTCATGGTGTTTGTTGTTGTTGTTGTTGTTATTATTGTGGCGGGTATGCTTGGTATGCGTGCTTGAGTACTTGTGCTGGTGGATCACATGCTGTCACAGGGTTGAGTTGTTGTTGTTGTTATCATTATCGATTAGGAGTACTGTAGGTTCGTGGGAAGTAAGGCTCATGTAGCAGCAACGAGCCGCGTGCCGATGTTGCCCTCACCCTCGACGCCTCTTAGCACATGATGATCGGCAACAGCGACACGTTTTGCAGGGGTCGAGCTTGCTGCTTGAGCTTATCCCGCCTGCAGATCGTCCCCTTGGTCCTGTCCACCAAATCCACTCATCCACCCAGCAGCCTTGCAGAAAAGCGATTCAGACATGACAATGATAAAATAAGTTATATCATGAAAGGTAGTCTGTATGCATTAGTACAGACATGCATCTCATCTATTAATTACTATTAGATATATAACATAGCCCACGAGCCCTGCAGATACCTGATGACAAGACATCAGCACCGCTCTATCAACATCATGGTCATCATTTCCAGCTGTCATCATCATCATCCTCTCCAGCCAACTCGCTATACGTCGTCCCCAACTTCTCACCCCTTCTTCTCTGTCTCAACTTATACAACACCATTCCTCCCGCACACAGCACGAGAAATGCCGCCGTCGTCAAACTCAGCACCACCAACCCAGAAACCTCCGTATCAGCATCAATCCTGCCTCCCAGCCAAGGATAACACTTCGACTTGACCATGATTAACACCCCAAGCCCCATGTAGAGCACCGGCACCACGTAGCTCGCGTACTTCTCCGCCAGGCGCAGCACATCCTTCTGCTGCATCACCAGCCAAGCAACCGCGCACCACACCCCAAGCAGGACATAGTATGCGACCAGGTATATCGCAATATCTCCTTTACTCGCCTGCGCGAAAAGAGGGATGTACGTGCCCATGTTGTCCCCTCCGTTCACCACCGTCACCGCCGCGACTTTGCTTATCGCCCTCCACCCTCCCACTCCCACCTCCACTCCATCATCGTCATCTTCCTCTTTCTCTTCCGTCCGCACCAGCAAGTCAAGCAGGCCCCAGAATCCGAGCAATATAGGCAGCAGTCCAAGGAATCCAATCGGCTCTGTTGGCAGCACGACCGCGATTCCGAACCCAATCATGCTGATCGCGAGAACAATGCTGAAGCCCACATATTGGCCCGCGACGATCGTGAGCGGCGTCAGCGTCTTTCCCGTACTCGCTTCGGCGAAGAATGTCACCAGGATGAACAAGTCGTCGATGTTGGTGATTGCGAAAGTGCTGCAGGCCGTGAGGAATGCGTTGCCATTTGGCATTGTCTGTCTTTTGAGCTGTACGTGTATCTGTGTGTATATTCCGCAGCACTTTCGGCAAAATGTATCCTTCTCAGGCGATGTGCGCGTGCTGGATGATAAATTGATTGATCGATTGATTGGGTGGTGACAAAAGCTACGATACAGATATGCGCCTCGTAGGGCTGTAGGGCTGAAGCTATACTGGAGGGGAACCATGAACACAACGCGCAAATTACCGAGCTACAACACACCAACCCGCAGTGGCCGCCTCATCCGGGCGTTGGTTCGAACTAGAGACGCGAGAAGCTTGGTGTCTCGGTTCGTACGGCAGTGGAGGGACGCTTGGAGCCGCCGAAGGTTGACTGATACGAGAGGGTCAACTTTGCTGTATGCTTTGTGTACGGCGCTGCTTTGGCAGCTTCCTTCGAAAAAGGTGACAGGCTATCTCGACCAGGCCGGAAGATCAGGCACCTCCAGCTCAACTTTCTCTCAAAACTCTGAGATCGATTTATGAACACTACTCTACATACGATTTTCGGTTGTTTGTTGGCTACACCGACGATATGTACACTTATGGACCAGCATCTAACCAGCATATATAACTCGATTCGGAAGCATTCCTCTCCGACATCCAGGTGAGCATGGAAGCTTGAACAAGCACCAATATCGCGATGTTGAATGCTTCACAACAATGAACATGAAGACATCGACCATGGCACGGTGACGAGATGAGCAACATGCATTCGAACACGAACTTGTCGTTAGGGTTCTCTCAATAAGGGTTTGGGGTAAACATAAATTCCATCATCTCGCATTCCGGGTACGAGTGAGGCTGTAAATGAGCGTAAATGAGCGTAAATGTTGCGGGGATACATGGAGGAGAAGTGATAATATACAGTCATGCTCTCTGATGGTTTTCGGGCGCCTGGACATGCCTAAAATCTCAAATGTTGAATCTTGGATGCTGAACTGCTAAAGTAGTCGATGG
Source organism: Cladosporium cucumerinum (assembly GCA_023634325.1). Classification (NCBI taxonomy): domain Eukaryota; kingdom Fungi; phylum Ascomycota; class Dothideomycetes; order Cladosporiales; family Cladosporiaceae; genus Cladosporium; species Cladosporium cucumerinum. The sequence goes on from JALDQA010000003.1 coordinate 1,721,652, forward strand.
ACAGTCTAAAAACAGGTAACATCCTAGATGAACCTGGCAAATTCCTACCGTTGATCACCTTCGGCAACAATATATGATATACACATAAGAGACAGAGTACAATACTAATTGCAATCACACTAGTGCAACCATAATGTCACGGAAAGACAGTCTCACGAGTGGTGTCAAGAAAGAGATGCCTCGTGCCCTCCACTGCCAAGATCAGGAGAAAACTCCTTCGGCGCCATCAAGCTTTGCGCACGGCCTGTGGCCATTGACTTTCCACCCTTCGATGCGATGTCAGCACATTGAAGACGGAAACCCTGCATGCAATGATAACACGAGAAACCTGCAGCTGCGTGTGCGAGCCTTGTGCGGTCAGTGTTCCGTTTCCAAACACTTGCAGCATTGTCATCGCAGAGTCTAATGCTTACTAAGCACAAACTGGCATGCCGCGGCAGAGTTTCGACATCCAAATTGTCGGCATGCACGCCATTCAGGATAACGCCAGCATACATCTGGCATCGGGAAGGTATATTTCGCGCAGCGGTGAGCTGATCGCGGAGCTTTGGCGGCTTACTGCAAGCTGCGCATCGCTGACCTCGGCCGCGCGATTGAGCACGACCGTCTTAACCCTGTAGACTTGCAAGTGCCGTCACACGTGTCGAATCGATGGCGCTCGGACAGCATACCATAGCTGTCTTTGCCGACCATTTCACAACCGCGAGAGCCAATCATTGGAGGAATCATGATGCAATCGGATGTCACGGGCGACGTCGTACATCCGCAGACTCGTCACTGTTTACTGAGAGCTGGGGAAACCCTGTCAAGTCTGCTCATACACGCTTTCATTTAATTGTGTCGAGTAAATCGCTGCTGTCTGTTTGTTTGTTTCGTGTCGTACCTTCCCTGTGAAGCGCAAACACGTGCTTGCCATCCTCACACCGTCACCTGTTACGAGCATCATAATCTACCAACTCCGTTGCTCACAACTCCAGAACTCGAATATTGCCTCTTGCCGAAAGAGCTGACCTCCCTGATATAATATCATCACACTGCTTTCCAAGCTCATCTCAACCACTCGCAATGGCCGACGCTGTCGCTACTGAAGGCAATCAGCCGGTGCCATTGGCGGTCCGAAATCGTCCAGACGAGTTTAAAATAGAACAAGGATTACATGCCGACCAGCTTCCTTTTCTGTTCCAGGTAGGCGGCACATGTCAAGAGGTAATAGCTTCGACTTCATATTGACATTCGAAGATTGGCGATGTCACCACCGAGATTCACCCAGCAACCCGCCCCAAATTGACAGAGCTGAAAAAAGACGAGGCGGCTATCAACTCTGTCGGTGACCGTGATGAGCTGTTCAAGCGCGAGAGAGACGGATGGGAGGGGTGAGTCCGGCGATGAGCCTCAGCGTGATATCTTCTGCGGGTAAACCCTGACGACTGGAACAGCTACGTCGAGTGGGAAGCATATCCGGAGAAGAAGGCTAAGGCACACAAGATTCTCACGTCTCAGGACTTCCCAGCAAACCCAGAGTACCAGATGGCGGCCCTTCCAGGCACAAACCCGGTCCTGGAAGGCATCGAATACAAGCTGTACCACGCGGCGATTGGAGGCGAGCTCAACACAGTGGCCGACAACTCTTGGAAGAAGGTCCTTGAAGAGAAGCATCCCGAGATGCTGCACGTCCTCCAATTCCCATACAATGGCGAGCCGCCGAAGCGCTTGACAACTGCCAAGGCTATCACGCCGAATGATCTGCACTTCGTCAGGAACCACGGCGGCATTCCAATTATCGACGAGGAAAAGTACTATTTCGACATGGACGGCTGCGTTTTCAACCCGAAGAAATTCTCCATGGCCGATCTGAAGGACGAATCGAGGTTCCCAAGACTCACCAAGATGGCGACCATGCAGTGCTCTGGTACACGGAGAATCGAGCAGATCAAGAAGTATGCTGGCCAGGGTGACGCAGTCCCTCAGGCTCCGTGGGCCGAGGGAGCAATCGGGACTGCTACCTATACTGGAATCAGCCTCAAGAAAGTCATCAAGGCTTGTGGCGGCCTCACAGACAATGCCAAGAACCTGGAGTTCTACGGCGCAGACACCTACTTCAAGGCACATGAAGCCATGAACTATGTCGTTAGTGTTCCGCGGTCGAAAGTCAAAGCGAACGAAGTCCTACTTGTGTGGGAGATGAACGGCAAGCCTCTCCCAGCTATCCATGGATTCCCGCTGCGTGTTCTCGTCCTGGGTTACATTGGCGCGAGGAGTGTCAAGTGGCTGTACCGCGTCAAAGCCATCAAGGACCCTAGTATGGCACCTGTGCAGAGCAAAGAGTACCTGTACTTCGACCAGCAGACTGGCAAGCACAATCTCAAGCCGACAGACGGCATTCAGATTCAGGAGATGCCAGTGAGCTCCGCCATCATGTCACCATGGACCAATCAGGTCGTCATCCACAACGGAGCAATTCGCTGCAAAGGCTGGGCATACTCTGGTGGCGGTCGCTGGCCAGAGCGTGTCGAGCTGTCTGCCGACGGTGGATTCAGCTGGTATGCTGTTCCGCTCGAAAATTTGTCAGCGAAGCACAAATGGACATGGCGGACCTGGGAGTATGCTCTGCCGTGCGATGTCGAGGGCTGGATCGAAATCGTATGCCGCTGCTGGGACAATTCGCTTAACACCCAGCCGCTGAGCGTACGTGCTGCGTGGAACTGGGGTCTACATGTCACCAGTTCAGCGCACAGGATCAATGTGTACAGCATCAATGCAACGCGACCTCGCACGGCCGAGAAGATGAAGATGTTCGAGCAAACAGGCAGTCCCTACGCACCCATCACGTGGCCCGAGGAGTTCCAGTACCAGAGCGAGAAGGAGTACAAGGAATTCTGGGAAAAGCACGATCCGAGAGACGTGGACGAGTGAAGCCATCTGCCAAAAGGAATTGTGCACACAACGGCCAAGGCTCTCTCTCTGTAGGCTGTCTTTCCATGCCAAGTACCTATTAATGAGACATGAAAAGATTAGTATGAACAAAATTGTCATGGAGCGTTGTTGAGGTAGACGGCGAGTTGGCTGTTCGCAGGCCGAGCTGTAGTACCGTACTCACTTTTCGGATATCGCTTTCGCTGAAGTGAGCGGCGTTTTCGCCTCTGCGCTTACGCGCCCTCCGGCTCTTCGCTCGTCCCTTCCTCGCTCGCTCTCCGTGCACTTCACTCAGAAGTCTCTCTCTCTGCACGCTGAATTCTCTCTCTCCCCCTCTTTCTGCCTCAACAGTATTCCTCAAGTCCGTCTTCCACAGCCATGCCTACACTCTACGAACAGCAACTCGATGAATTTCACGCTCTGTATGAGCAAGGGAAATACGCAGAGTGTACTGAATTCGGCGAGCGCAGTCTTAATGACCCCGGTATGTCACCATAACTAAGTATCAAGACCCACTTCATTCTGGCAGGAGCAGCGAATGAACGGCGTAAAGCAGAGGTGAGCAATATTAGCGGGACCCTCGCATGCCAGAAAGAAACGGCATTGACAGGACAATTGACGTTAAAGATACCGTATCACAGCAGAGAGCGCGTATCGCTCAATCTTTGACACCGTCAAACGGAGGATAGTGAACCTTGAACCGGATGATCCCTCTGTGATAAAGGATGTTGAGGGCTGACCAGGATCTCCGGACGAACCTTGATGATCTTTGCAAGTACTAAGCGAAGTGGGCGCCAGAAGATTACCCTGTCAAATACGCATGCTATCCTCCAAGGGAGGGGAGAGTGAAAGATCTTATCGCGTTGCGTAGGAGCGGACGGGCTACTGGTCGTCTGACGAGGAGGACGACAAGGAGGAGCGAAAAGACCATGAAGATTAGATGAAAAGTGTGATGGTCGAGCTGGAAGACATGCTGGGCAGCCCGGCCGGGACCGAACAGGACGATGATGAAATCCCACTCGAATTGCAGGCTGCTAAGGACAAGGTCTTTCGGCAACGATCTGAACATCACCGACACAGTGGCAAAAGCCGTTGTGAAAGAAAGACGTGAAGGACAGTGCATCTGTCGATGTGGAGGATATTTCTGAAGACCAAGTACGCAATCGATAAGGCCTACGTATCCCCACTCAGACCCAGCCACTTACGCGCCACAAAACAAACGTGGCTTCACTCGTTTGCAGCACGCGTGAGTCAGAACATCGTGGCTGGAAATGGAGCAGACGCCGAGTATTTGGAAACAGGAACAGGCAATTTATCGGCACCGTTGATGCTCAAAATGGCACAGATCAAGCGCCGCCATCTCGCGTACGTATCCGGTGACTGCCACCACCAGCCTTGTCGCCCCCATTGACCCCACTTAGCGCATCAGTGACGACGTAATGCCCCGCGCCTTGGAACATGCACTGGTGAGGCGAGCAAGGCTGAAATGTATACTACTACATCCTCACTCCTGCCGCTTCGCAAATGTGTCTCCCGCAGTATCCGAGTCCGCACAATCTGTTCCTGTTCCTTTTCCTGTCCCTGTGTTAGATCGGTAAAGCAGCAACAGCAGCAGCAGCAGCAGCACGTGAAGGGTCCGATACCCTCACGCCGCCGCCGCAACCATGGTCTTAGGAAGGACTAGCCATGTCAGCCCGGAAGACCAAGTCACTCCGGAACACCGTGCCGCTGATGCCAACAGCCCCGAGAAGGAGAACAGTGGGTTCATGGGCAAGTTGAGGAACAAGCTCAAAGACACTCACCTCTACGACGCCAAGGTCGGAGCAATCCACCTCAAGCATCGCATCGGCAAGTTTCAGAACCTGATCAATTCCAACCATCGCCACGACGAGGAGCACGAGCAGTTGACCGATGCCAAGCGTACTGCTATCGCCGAGGAGCACCGTTTCCAGTCTTTTGCGCCGGAGCGCGATGGCAACCTGATCAAGTGGTACATTGACGGCCGTGACTACTTCCATGCTGTCTCTGTCGCTCTGGAGCGCGCCAAGGAATCTATCTACCTGGCCGACTGGTGGATCAGTCCTGAGCTCTTCCTGAGGCGCCCTCCGTACTTCCACCAGGAATGGCGTCTCGACAAGATCTTGAAGCGCGCTGCCGAGCGCGGTGTCAAGGTCTACATCATTGTTTACAAGGAAGTGTCGGCGGCACTTACTTGTAACTCTGCTCACACGAAAAATGCTTTCCACAGCCTTATCAAGGAAGGCGAGCCAGGCTACGGCAACATTCGCGTTATGCGCCACCCCGATCACAACGTTTTCGAAAACGCCGGCGATATGACCTTCTACTGGGCTCATCACGAGAAGTTCATCGTCATTGACTACGATATGGCTTTCATCGGTGGTCTAGATCTGTGTTTCGGACGCTGGGACTCGAGGCAGCACCCACTTGCAGACGCTCACCCAGCTGGTGTCCAGAACGAAGTGTTCCCTGGACAAGACTTCAACAACAACCGCATCATGGACTTCCAATCTGTGGAAGACTGGAAGACCAACGAGTTATCAAAGGCTGAATTCGGCCGTATGCCTTGGCACGATGTCGCAATGGGATTGGTCGGGCCCTGTATCTACGACATTGCCGAGCACTTTGTCTTGCGCTGGAACTTCTGCAAGCGCGACAAATACAAGCGTGACCAGCGCTACGACTGGCTGACCATGAGCGGACGCACTGGCGAAAATGAGGATCTGATCGGTGTCCAAAGACCAAAGCATCCAGTCGGCGACTACGTCCACCACCCCTTCACTCCTATCCACACCAAGGCAGCCAACATTTTCGATTATAGCCCGGATGCATCGGGAGGATCTACCCCGGGAGATTACTACGATGCTACTCCAGGTGTTGATGAGCACGGATACACCGAGGATCAGCACACGAAGACTCGTTACAAGAAGAAGCTCGGTGAACATGGCCTGCACATTCCTGGCTTGTCCAAGGACGCCACTGCTGCAGAGATAGAGAAACATCAAGTCAACCATCAGGAGAACCCACAGCATACTGGCAACAAAGCCAACAAAGAAGGTGTCATCACGGCATCAGGTGGCAAAGCCGAAAAGACTGCCATGTACACATCCAACAGAGTAGATGCAGATGGATCTACTATGCCAGGTCGGGGTTACGGAGCGCTTCACGCACAGCTAGTGCGTAGCTCGGCCGATTGGTCTAGCGGCATTCTCACCGAACAGAGCATCCAGAACGCTTACTGTCAAGTCATTCGTGGCGCAAAACATTTCGTCTACATCGAGAATCAGTTCTTCATCACCGCTACTGGTGAAGAGCAAGCACCAGTCCACAACCAGATCGGTGCCGCAATCGCAGATGCCTGTATTCGTGCTGGTAAGGAGGGCAGGAAATTCCGTGTCATCATCGTGATCCCGGCTATTCCTGGATTCGCTGGCGATCTCAGAGACAATGCAGCTGCTGGAACCCGTGCGATCATGGATTACCAGTACAAGTCTATCAACCGTGGCGAGCATTCTATCTTTGGTAGGATCAGAGCTGCGGGTGTTGATCCGGAGCAACACGTCTTCGTCTTTAACCTTCGCAGCTACGACAGACTCAACAAGACTCCTGCATTGAAGAAGCAGGAAGAGGAGAGTGGTGTCACATACCAAGAAGTACAGCGTGCCCAGGCAGAGGAGATCATGAGCAGCGGGGTGCACGGTGTGGAAGGTGAGGGCGGTAGCTCATCAAGTGATGGTGAAGGTGACGACGATGAGACTGAGAGGAAAGAGAAGAGGAGAATGAAGCAACGGAAACGCAAATTCGAGGAGAAGCGTCAGGCTAAGGCAAGCGATGCAAATGCGCAGACGGAGGCAAAAGACCCTGGCAGCACCGCCATGGGCGCCGACGACGCACACGGTACTGTGGACTCCATTGCCAAGGATGCTATGCTTGGTGAACCCAAACCCTCTGAAGAGCGCTGGCCTGGTCGTGAGACCGATGATCCCACAGATGTCGAAGCCGAGGAGAAGCGCGAGCTGGAAAAGCAGAACTTCGTCCAAGAAGAGCTCTACATTCACGGAAAGGTATGCCAAACGTCGATCACAACTCAGCGGACTGTGCTAACATATGCCCCTTAGCTTCTCATCGTCGACGACCGCATCGCTATCTGCGGAAGCAGCAACATCAACGACCGATCCCAACTGGGCTTCCACGACAGTGAGCTCGCCATCGTGATGGAAGATACAACACCCTTCCCCTCTATGATGGACGGCCAGCCCTACACCGCCGGTCAGCACGCTGCCACCCTCCGCCGCATGCTCTGGCGCGAACACCTCGGCCTCCTGCATGCGCAAACCCTCGACGCCTCGGAAGACCCCAACGCCCAACCTCCCGGCGACGGCGACAATGTCTGGGAAGGCGGCGACGAGCATGATGCCATGGTCGGCGACCCGCTCAACGACGAACTCTGGGAAATGTGGACCACTCGCGCCACCACCAACACCAAGGTCTTCCGCCACTTGTTCCACGCCGACCCGGACAACAACGTCAAGAACTTCGAGGACTACGACGCCTTCCTCGGTGCTAAGGGCTCGCGCAAAGCGGGACACCTCTACGATCTGTTCCAGCCTGTGGAGGTCGTGCGCCAGGAACTCGATAAGATCAAGGGCCATCTGGTGTGGATGCCGCTGGACTTCCTGAAGGATGTTGAGTTGGCCGAGAAGGGTTTGCAGGTCAATGCCTACACGGAGAGTATTTACACTTGATCTTGACGAAGATGGTTATCAAGAGATTGGCATTGGGACGAAGCGACACGATGGAATTGATGAGTTATGCGATTTCCTTTTTGGAAGTGTTCATGGTTATACCTTCACGAGTTTTTGGGAAAGTTTGCACATCGGTGTTTACATCTTACAGACTTGTACATACTGTACATATGAAATGCTGATACCATGAGACATCACTGAAGTTATCTGCTCTCGGGCATGTGAATTGTTTTGAGCAGGCATCATCCGAGAAAACTCATGTGTTCTGGCACCATTACGATAAGAGACAAGCTTTTGCTTGTGCGAAGGTCTGGAATATCGCCCAAATAGACTCTATGGTCTGCTGGTCCTGTATACCTCCCTTTATAATTGCGTGTTGTCGTTCCAATGTCCTTCCCATGCCCAAAATATACAAGATTCGTTGACTACCCGGCCCGTTGTACTCCGTTACCATCCATAAGTCTCAGTGAACAGATAAATCCCTTGAGCGCCAGTGCCTTTGTGCACCGCTCTCTCGTCGCTCAATCTTGCCACGAACGTCCTTGCTTGTGCTGTGATTTCGGCGCCGCCGCATGTCACTACTGCCGTCTCTCCTACTGCTGCTTCGACTGACGGTCGGATCATGGACTCCACTGTGGGGCGCGAGCCGGAAACAATGGTAGTGGACGGGCGTTGGGTCAAGAGGTGTTCTTTCTCGCGGGCCGCTGGAGCGATGTTGGATTCCTCGTCTTTCTCGGCGAAAGCACCTTCTAGGCTGACTGATCTGGAGCTTTCGGGGGATGGTTTTGTTGTGAGCTCTGGACGGCTGGCTTGAGCAGTTGATTGTGGTGGCGAGGAATCGGAGTCGCTGTCTGATCCGGATGACTGGGTGACGTGAATGGTGATGTGCAGCTGCATTGAAGATGAGTGGGCAGTAGCGGCAATGGCCCGCAGTTCTTCGTCGAACCAGGATGTGTAAGCTTGAGAGCGGATGATCCAGTGAAGCTGTACCCGCTGCACGCATCCTCGCTTCGACACCAAGTTTTGGAGTAGAGGGACGATAAAAGAGGCTCCGCTCGCGCACGCGATCAGGACGACTGTCTCGTAGTGTAGAACATCTGGTGGAATGCCCCATGGCCCAAGGAGGAAGACGCGGCGTGTCCGTGCATTTTGCGCATCCTTTGTTGCTGCCTTTTGCAGACTTCGAGAGAAACCTCCGTGAGCTTTGATGAGCACCTCGAGTTTCCGTCCGCCAGCCGAGGCATCCACCTCTGACGTATTTGCGATCGTGAAAGGATGGACTTCAAAAGGTCGTAGGGTTGGAACGGAGATGTAAACATGTTGCCCTGCCCCCCAGGTGAAGTCAACGTTGTGCAAAGTCAACCGGACCATATCGCCAGGAAGCACTTCTGTTGATGCTGAATAGCCGGGTGTATTTGATGGGAATTTGCTCAATACGTGCGTATTGCGCAAGAAGCCGTGGATGATGCGACATCCCCAGTCGAACACTAAGAAGCTCACGCACATCCAGACGTTGTATTGAGCATATGAGGGAACGTGGATGAAGACCAACCAGAGCAAGACCGCCGCTGCGACGATATGCTGAGCCACAAAGATCTCGTAGCTGGCTGCGCGGAAGAGGCCAAAGCTTGAAAGCACCATCCAGGTAATAACGCCCCATGCACCAAATCCGTATTTCACCATGGGCATCATCTTCAGTTGGAGCTTGACAAAATCGGCTTCTACCCATTCCTGGTAGAAGAAAGTCCAATGAACGATAAGAGTGAGGAAGATGGTGCGAGCCGTCCAGCGATGTAGCCAGTTAAGGCGCTCGTAGGATATCCCTGTCAAGATACTTATCGGGTTGAACTTGCAGGAGAGAAGATAGATGAAAGGTAGCTGAGTGACAGATACCCAAGCGGCACGGAAGCCCACCTTCTCCCACTTGTAGATGTATTCCTTGCTGCCTTTGGTCAAGATCGTGTTGCTCCAGAGCATGGTGAGGATGACAATCCAGTATACAGCGAGAACCAGACACCTGCCCACCGGTGGCGGGGTAAAGTATTTGCTGAATCTGCCTGTGAACACGATCGGCTGGGGATAGGCGAGCTCTCGGAAGGTTGCAGTCGCAGTGGCCCATACTTGGGCGAGATATCCTCGAGGTCTGGATGGAACTGCCTGGCGACCGGCCTCGTGTGCGGCTTGCCGTCTTCGACTCTGAGACCATGATATGCATCGGGTAGCGGTCAGAAGCGCGACAAAGGCGACAATGATATACCAGAAGTCACGGGCGATGGCTTTGTTGGTGGGAGTGAACATGCCACCCATGCTCATGCTCATGCCGTTCATGTTGGCGGCTGGTGGTTGGAGCCAGACGGCTCTCTGCGTGTGGTGTGAACAAGTGTCTTGCAAAGACTTGCCCAGTGATTGCCACAGACGCAGGCGAACAAATGTCGTGCAAGGACGTGCCCAGCGATCCCCAGACGTTGGTCAGCGACAATGATCGTCTATAGGTACAGTAAGTGAAGGGCGCTCGAATGGGGGCAGAGAGGAGAAGTGGCGGGCTTGGCGTGGAATGAAAGGGAGATCGTTGTACAGCAGACAAAAGGCAATACTTGACCTGCAACGTGCTATTGAAGCATCTTCGCAGCTTGACGACTCGCCTTCCCATGCGCCATCAACATGCTCAGCGAAGAGGCCAAGCGCCCACGCCGAGCCGCAGTGCAGCGGAGACAATCTGCTTAAACTTGCTCAAGGCCAGCCACGGTCTAACCGCTTTGGGCCGATATTAAGGTCGCGTCTACCGTTCCAGACCACAAGGCACGCGCGACGCATGTATGCTGCCGATCATCTGTACTGCAATTCGAGACCAAGCGAAGAAGGTTGGTCGCGAGCTGCGGTTGTCACGGAGTTTATTTGCTCAACTCGCTTCGCTCCCAGTCCCTGAAACCTATATTCTTGTTCGGTCAGCTCCTTGTAACCGTGCCGCTGCAAGCATCCCAAGGCAACTAATACCCTCCACGCCCCCAGACAGACCTTCATCTCGTGCAGAGCACATCTTCTCGCCGTCTCCTTGGACCCACTACCTCACAACATTGTCAACATGCTCTCTCAAACACTCCTCACATTGGCCACTGCTGCCACCACCTCCGCCCACTTCGTCTTGAACTGGCCACCGACTGCTGGCTTCCTCGACGAGGAGGAGGTCAATGGCCCGTGTGGTGGTGCAACCGTCACCGTGAACAGCAGCAGCCCTGAGGTTCAGGTCGGCCGTTTCGCAGCCCAGATCCAGTCGTCTCACCCCACCGGCAACTGGCAATTCCGCGCTACCCTCGACACTCAAGAGCCATACAACTGGACCAACTTGTCAATGATGCAGACCGAAGGCCCTGGCATCTTCTGCTTGAACTACCTGAGCGCACCCGAGGACTTCGCCGGCAACCCCGGTATTCTTCAAGTCATCGACTACTCCGGCGACGGCACCCTCTACCAGGTATGTCCAAGCGGGTCTCCGTTTTGATGAATGCTTCTGACTTTTCCTCACAGTGCGCCGCCGTCAACTTCGCCACCGGAACCAACGACACTCTCGGTAGCGCATGCTCTAACAGCACTTCCAACTTCAAGGCCGAGTGGACCAACAGCACTGAAAGTGAGGAAGGAGGCCACGGAGACGGAGACCACGATCATGACCACTCTGGATCTTCCACCAGCGCTGCATCAGGCAGCGAGACCGCCGCTGCCGCGACCAGCGCTTCTTCACAAGCTGCGGGTGCCATCGCCACAGCTGGTATGGGAGCCTTCGTTGGAGGCCTGGGAGCCCTGGCCGCTGCCCTGATACTGTAGAGAATGAGATGAACCTATGCGACGACATGTCTGTCAGCATGACATGGCAGAGGTCGATAGCACTGCTGTGAAGATTACTGCGACCTTAGAGGTAGCCAAAAAGGTAGCACAAATGCTGCAGCCTACGTATGAAACATGTGAACCACGAAAGGTGATGTTCAATCTGTGATTGTTAGATGCCACGCTCGTCGATCGTTTGCTGTGGTGCGTGTGTGCCTGCGCTTGTGTCACCTCGATCTGTTCCGCTTCCATATAGAAGTTCTCCCTGAAATGGCATGTTGCTGCCTCAGGCATCAAACTAGCCTTTGCCTGATCAGCGCGACAAACACGCGACTTGTGGGACATCGGCGGCTTCACACCGCGAACTATCATCAAAAGCACAATGCATGATTCTGTCTTGACCGTATGGCCATGGATGAATATGGCATTTTCAGCATACAGGGCTTCTGGCGGCCTTCAATCTTCACCGTCAACTCGGATCCGGAAGACACGATTTTCGAGGGTCTACAGCTGAACGAGCACTCTGGCTTGGCATCAAAACACCCCAATGACAACCTGTTCGAGGGGCTGCTGGACGGATTCGATCTCCCGCCTCTTGAGGACATCCCAGCTCACACTGATCTGGAACAAGACCATGCCTTGCTTGATCCGAACGTCAAGCCTGAGGCTGAGACCAACAATGCCCAAGGTCCGCAAACGGAGGAGCATGATGTTTGGGTTTTCGAAGCAGAACCGCTTGCGCTTCCAACAGAATCTCGTCTACATACATGGGAGGCTTTCCAGCTCAAAGGAGATCAGCCGAGGGACCCTATGTACTTTTCGGAAGCTGGCGACAGTGCTTTCAATGCTGTCTATCAGCAGCGCGAGCAGTCCGCTGGTATCATCCAGCGCGGTGTGACCCTGAGAGCATGTTGTAGTCTGGTGCTCGGACGATCGTCAACGCTATTTCGGTGGGACTCGGTACAGATGTCGTTCGCTCCGGTTCTGGAACGTGTATCTCTCTCTGGACTGAGCCTTACGAGCTCTCTCAGCCTCCTCAAACAATTCATCAATACTGGTACCAGCTTCCGTCAACTTTCTATTTTCGCTGCCCAGTTCAGTGTCAAAGACTGCACGGCAATGGTCGCTCTCCGACGGTCTGTTGGCGACTTGCTCGATCACATCGAGCGTCATATTTGTGGGCAATTAAGCTCCATTCGATCCTTACTCCAGCTGCAGCAGGTGGTAGATCGACCTTGCTATATCTTGGGGTATATCAACTCGTTGATTCTGAGGCTCCGCCACGCTCGTACCGACGAGGCGCTCATCTCTATGCTTTCTGACGAAGTCACTGCTTTAGCAGAAGGTGGCAGTGTCCTTGTCAATGTTATGAAGCAAGTCTTAGTCCTTGTGAGCATGCCATGGCTGCAGACTTTGGCCGAAGACGTCGGTTTGGCATCAGACCCTCATATCAACAGACCATCGACAAGGCTCGAGCTTACTGCTTCTACAAATAAGCCTGGCCTACCTGGCGCACATTTCCTCATGGCCGAGGATGTCCGCAGCATATCGAGTGTAAGGCACAGCATAAGTTTACTGCGGCAACACGTACCGAATCACCCTCTCGTCAGATCTGATGCATCAATACTTGAGCGAAATGTCCTACACGTGATATCACAACGTGATCTTGAAGATATTATGCGCAAAGCAGACGGATACAAAACCCGCATGGCTACCTCCATATCGCGTCACTGCCAGGGGTTGAGAGGCGACGGACTAACAACACCTATCCTCGACGACCCAATGGAGATTGAGACGATAACCTCCATCGATCAAGGGCATTTCGCCTTTTCAACACTGGAAGATATTGCTGCCTTAGGAGATGACACGCCGCAGGAAGTGTCTTCGGAAGCACACGTCTACTCAAGGCTCCGGATATGTCTAGATGTCATACTCGCAGCTAATGAGGAGAATTTGGTCAGTGATGTGCTCCAACTGTCCAGTGACTTGTTGGCTCCATTACGACCTTTCATCGACGTACAGGCAACATTGGTGAATGGTGCTGTAATGAGCTACGTTTTCAACACATACCGGCTTCGGGACCACCTGGAGCTCCACAGATCTTACCATCTCTTTGGGAATGGCGAGTTTGTGACTCGCCTTGCCACTGCACTTTTCAGTGGCGATGTGCAGACGGCCGAGCGCAAACGCGGTAACATCCCTACAAGCGAGACCATGGGTCTTCGACTAGACAGCAGGGAAAGTCAGCGCTGGCCACCGGCCAGCTCTGAGTTACGTTTGACCTTGCTCAACGTGCTCAGTGATTCGTACGCGCCAAACACTCCCCACGAAGATAATATTCAGCTGCCCGGCGGGCTGAGCTTTGCCATTCGAGAATTGACAGATGCTGAAATCGATCGAGTAATGGATCCGACATCCATATACGCACTTGACTTCCTGCGATTGCAGTACACGCCGCCTGCTCCCTTAGCGGACATCTTTACCGCGGCCATTGCCCAGCACTACGATTTCATCTTCCGCACTCTGCTTGTACATGTTCGCGTCCTCCACGCCACGTCGCAGCTCTCGATGTTTTGCAATAAATACAAGCAGCCGAGTCTTTCGAGTGTCGGGAACCAGACTGCCGTCCAGCGCTTCGCCTGGAAAGCGCGACAACTCTCCACCACAATATTCTCCCATTTCACGGACACAGTCATCGCCGAAGCGTGGAATTCGTTCTCTGAGCGCTTGGACGAGCTGCAGCCACACGAAACAGCAGGACACATTTCACAATCCGTCGATCTCCATACGATCACACGTCTTCACGAGACGTGCCTCGATGACATCCGAAGTAAAATGTTCCTGCGACATAGACACGCAAAGGTGCGCTCGGTGCTAGAAGAGCTGGCAGCAATTGTGATCAAGACTACTCTCGTCGTCGTACACGACGCAGTAGGTCAGACCTCCATTGCAGAACAGGAAGGCCGCTTTGATCTGTTGAGCGAGGGGCTAAGATCTCTGTTGGAAGTGCTGGCGAATAAGCCTGTCAAGGAGGATCGCGGTGCTGTGCACTCACAGCGTACGCATAACGAGAGTGACGCGGCGAAAGTGTTGCTTGCTAGGCTGGGCTGGCAAGGGAATGCTGTTATGATGCAATAGCAGAGGGTGGGTATCCTCGAGGAATCATGTATTCGAACTTTGCGTGTAGCAGTCGTATATATTCGTCTCCAGGCGGCCTGAATATGCATGCGGCTCCCTTACCCTGGACCAAACCATAAGAGTCTCAGAAGTCTCTCCAGTGAAGCAAGAAATATCGTGAAGATCCCGCATTTTAAAAAAAACCTTCTTCTGCACCACTATCTCATCCGACGGTTGTGTTTCGAGTCCTCCGCGCTTGTCGTGATGGGCATCATCGGAAAGTAACATGACCTCCCACCACAACTTGAACACAGCATCATAGTTTAGACTAGCTGGTTTGATATGCGCGTTGCACATACACTTATGCACGGTGACAGCGCGCTGCGCACTGAGGCCACGGATGGTGTTGTATCCAGGCACCGAGGCACAAAAACCCGATGTTGAGTCAGCATTGTCGGCAGGGTAAAGTGGTATGGCGACATACCATCTCCAGTCACATCGGTGTAAGGGGCCAGCAGTGGTATAACTTATTCGGACAGTTAACGACTTTGGCATTGCAGCTACAAGATAGACAAGGCAGCGTTCAAAGAAGCTTGGATTCAATAAACTATCCTCTGTATGGATTGCCGAGTGGCTCACAAGTGGATCTTCTACCTGGAGTGTCGAGACACTCTCTTCTTAACTTTGCATCAGCCTGTTGAACCGGAGTCGTGACGCCCAAGTTCTATTTAATTTCGGAACTCAATATGATGAAAGCGACCAGTGAGTCATCTTCTCTAGCCATTTGCTCACACATTCTTGGATTACTGAGATTAGGACAGATATCCGAGGCCAGCAAGGACCGGCTGAAGCTCTGTTTGTCGATTAGGTTCCAAGACCCATACTAGCTCCGGGAGAGGTGCTCGTACAAGTCAAGTCTTTTGGACTCAATCGCATGGATCTGAGCCAACGTCTTGGAAAACACCCTACGCCCCCTCAAACCGAGCTCATCTTGGGCGTAGAGTGCTCCGGCATCGCCGTCGAAGTCAGTACAGAAGCTGCTGATTGGTTTGTAGTAGGAGATGAAGTCTTCGGCCTAACCTTTGGTGGTGCTTATGCGGAGTACGTTGCTGTGCAAGCAGGTATACTGATACACAAGCCTGCCAACCTCTCATGGGAAGAGGCCGCTGCCATACCGGAGGTAGATTGAATCATATCACTGGCAAGTATTCCAGCTGCTGAAACAAACATCTAGGCCTGGATGACGGTCACTCAAGCTATGTACCTCGTGGGCGGCTTCGCCCCAGGTAAAACCATTCTGTGGCATGCAGGCGCCTCTTCAATCTCGATTGCTGGAGTTCAGCTGTCGGTAGCAAGAGGCTCCAAAGCGACATACGTCACTACCAGTTCGGCGGAGAAGATCGACTTCTGTGAGAATGTTTTAGGCGCTACGAGAGGGTTCAACTATAAAGAGGAAGATTTCTCGCCAGCCATCCTGCAAACCAAATTTACTGGCATGGTGTTGATGATTGCTCCGACGCAGCCTTGATTGCCCATCTCACAGTCTGGGCGACGACGACCCCAAAAGCAGCGAACTAAGCGGAACCTAAGTGCTGCGTGATCCAGTGGCCGCTGATGTCGCTTCTTATAGATGACGGAGATTTCGTCGCATTTTGTAGTAATAGCCTGGCTCCTGCTTGCATATATGCGTTCAAGTATGAAAAGAGGTGAAGATGGGTATCGTGTCTACGCGCAACAGGCTGTTGCTCGGCTGTGTAGGATCACATAAAGAGCTCCCATCTCCCGAGACAACTAGTGTCGCGCTATCGTATAGCAACATTGACATCGACAATCGTGACCAGCATTCACAAATCCGAAGTTCTCGAGGTTTTCGTCTTTTGCTGGGGTTCCGTCTGGAATCGGGCTTATGTCGTGGAAGCGGTTTCGTCTCATGTCTGCGGAGGGTTTGCCGAAAAAGAAAAGAAACATTTGAAGCATCAGGGCGACCACATACAACAGCAAACGGTGCATCTGGCCAGTCACCCGCACCTTCCACCTTACAATGCGTATAGGTCGTTGCAAAAGCAAAAGAACAGAGCTCAACTCTTTCGAGTGAACTCCTCACAGTGGGCTCGAACCACTAACCTTCCGGTATGCTATGAAATTCCGTATCTAAGATACGGCGGAATCGAGTAACAGCCGAACGCGCTACCAATTGCGCCAGCGAGGATTGAAGTCAAACCTCCTACTCGCAAGAGTGAGGAATGCCGCTTCTGTGGATCGAACACAGTACCTCCAGAATTCGCAGTGATGCATGACTTGAAGTGGACTTCAGTCTGGCGCTCTCCCAGGTGAGCTAAAGCGGCTTGATTGATGAGTGCAGGCAGGCGTGTTGGATACATGTCCGCTTGTACCACACCGCGGGCATGATCGCTCGAGAGTGTGATTGAAGGGCTATGAACCACGAACCGTGTAGCTCAGTCAATCGATTGTACTATACGACGAAGCCAGGAGTAAGTCAGGCTCGTTTTTATGTTGCAACAGGATTCTGTTGTGGCCTCATGAGCATCGAGACGTCGTCAGTCGTGACAATTGGGTGGAACGGCGATCCCGAAGCCTCGAAGACACCCTCCGAGACAAACCTAGACCAAGCTGGCGTCCGGCATGCGGTAACAGCACTCTCCGCAAGATGCACTTCGATAGGAACATCGTCGACGGAGTATAGCACTCAACCGTCAGATATGTCGTATTGAAGTCTTTCCGTGTCTTCGGCCCCAAACGCTCAAAATCGTGTCCATGGGCGGTTGGCCACTTGCGGGCGCAAGGAACCATACACGGCCTTGACGGTATGGTGATCGAGTGTTCGCCTTGACCAGCTGGGGTACAGCGCCCATTCACACATGGAGGTCGCCAGCGTATTCGATGCGCAGTTGGGCAAGGCGATGTACTGTATGCATTGTTCGCCACCAGCTACCGAGATCAGGGCCGTGTACACGGCAGGTCAACAAGCTCCAGGGTGGCGGTAACGCGGATGGTCAATGGTATCAAGGCTTTTTGTGGGAAACAGTATGAGTTTAGTATACGAGCTGAATATGTCGATGGTAATGTTGCGGCATCATCAATAATGTTGGTTGTGCCACAGCAAGCAGCAAGGCAGGGGCCAGACAATGAAAGTCGAATGTGGCTCGGCTCGCCTCACACCCTTACCAAAGCCCGACCATCGACTTTCTTCGCCGTATACAATCTTTTGCGCCGGCGACATCTCACACGACAATGCTCGTCTTCTCAGCAAGAGCACGTACGCTCTGGGGCCACGCGCCTCGAGTGTGGTCTGCGGCAGCCTTCCGGCGCAGGCTCGCCACTGTCGCAGACCACATTGACGCAAGGTAAGGAGCGAGCATTTTGAGCGTACGCAAGAGGCACCTTTCGCTAACAATTTCTCAAGACCTCCTGTAGATGTAGTAGTCATCGGCGGAGGACATGCAGGTTGCGAAGCCTCTGCCGCCGCTGCCAGGACGGGCGCGCGTACCACTCTGGTCACTCCTTCATACGACAACCTCGGCGTCTGCAGTTGCAACCCATCGCTCGGCGGTATCGGCAAGGGAACGATGATGCGCGAAATCGACGCGCTGGATGGACTGGTCGGGCGCATCACAGATAAGGCTGGGATCCAGTTCCGGGTGCTTAATCGCAAGAAAGGACCTGCGGTCTGGGGACCACGCGCGCAGATCGACCGCAAATTGTACAAAAAGCACATGCATGAGGAGATGATGGCATACCCGGGGTTGACCGTCAAGGAGGGCAAAGTCGCGGACATCGTAGTGGATCGCTCACCCGAGTCAATGGGCGAAGGTAGGCACGGAAAGATTACAGGCGTGCGACTGGAGTCTGGAGAGGTCATTCCCACGAGCAATGTGGTCATCACAACGGGCACATTCCTGGGCGGTGAAATTCATATCGGACTAGACGTCTTCCCGTCAGGGCGCATGGGCGAAGCAGCAACCTTCGGCTTGTCTAAATCATTACGAGAAGCGGGCTTCGAACTTGGCCGACTCAAGACGGGTACGCCTCCACGTATCGATAGAGCATCCATAGACTGGAAAAGACTGCAAGTGCAGCCCGGCGACGACCCACCTACTCCCTTCTCCTACCTCAATCCTCGTGTGGCCGTCGAAGAGCAGATGAACTGCTACAGCACTCACACAAATCCTGCCGTCCACGAGATTGTTCGCCAGAACCTGGACAAAAGCATTCACATCCGCGAGTCAATAAAGGGTCCACGATACTGCCCGTCGCTCGAAAGCAAAGTCATCCGCTTCACTGGAAAGGACCAGCACTTGGTCTGGCTGGAACCCGAAGGCTTCGACAGCGATGTGATATATCCCAACGGAATCAGCATGACTGTGCCTCCCGAAGCCCAGGAACAGATCATTCAAGCCATCGACGGCATGGAGAACGCCAAGATGGTCCAAGCCGGCTACGGAGTTGAATACGACTACGTCGACCCACGCAGCCTGAAACGCACGCTCGAGACGAAGGCCATCTCAGGACTCTTCTTGGCTGGACAGATCAACGGAACAACTGGCTATGAGGAGGCTGCGGCGCAGGGTATTCTTGCTGGTATCAATGCTGCTCTTCTGTCTCTTAACAAGCCGGCATTCACGATGAGCAGAGCGGACAGCTACATCGGCATCATGATTGACGACCTCGTAACAAAGGGAGTCAGCGAGCCGTATCGCATGTTCACATCCCGTTCTGAATACCGCATGTCTGCGCGTGCCGACAACGCCGATCTAAGACTCACAGCAAAGGGCCGTGAAGTAGGCGCCGTTACAGACAATCGCTGGACAGCTTTCAATGACGAAAAGGCACAGCTCGACGAGCTCCGTGCTCTCTTGGACGCGAAAGCAATGAGTTCGCAAGCCTGGATAGCACACGATCTACCAGTGCGCAGCGACAGCTCGAAGCGAACTGCCTTTGACCTCCTCCGCCACACATCAATCACAAGTGCGTCGCTAGCATCCATCATTCCGGAAATCTCCAAGTACCCGGCCCACATCTTGGCAAGAATGGACATCGAAGGCACATACGCACCGTACATCACACAACAGACTGCCGCCGCAGCCTCGTTCGCTCGTGACGAGAGTCTGCTGCTGCCCGGGGATCTGAACTACGAGTCGATCTTTGGCTTGAGCACGGAGGAGAAGAGAGCCCTGGAAATTACCAGGCCAGAGAGTCTGGGCCAGGCAAGGAGAGTCGAGGGCGTCACCCCTGCCGGAGCTCTAAGGCTCCTGGCGTACGTGAAGGGTCAGCATCGACGGTCGAAGAAGGAGCAGCTTGTCAAAGAGACGATGGAGGGCATGCCGCCTGGCAGTGAAGCTGAAGCTCTGGCTTGATGAGGATTTACAGTTCCTTGGGTTCAGTGGAAGTCTTGCACGAGAGATGAGTGTTACAACATTTGTATAGTATTGGCATGATCTGCACACAGTAAGCATAGTGGATGGAACATATCTGTGCCCGGGTGGGTGTGATATGTAGCGCAATCGCAAAAGCAGCGAAATCCCGCATTAGCATAATTATCTCATGCCCTCCACCGTCTGCTGGCTGGCGGTCGAGAATATCTCTCCCTGCTCGACTCTTTCCTGTGCCAACGTCAGTATCGCACCGACTCTGAGAATGTGCCATTCACTTGCAATAATCAAGGGCATGTATATTTCGAACAACCGTCAGTCGTACCCTGCGGTGCCGGGTCAGGTTGCGTGAGCGGCTCGGAGACCGGGACTGGAGTGCCCAGCTTCTGTGTCACTTGTAGTGGCGAGCCAAGGGTTTCTTTCTTTCTTCTGCTCCGATCCTCGGGATTGCCATCTTCTAGCTCACGAGGAGCTCACTGGAAAGTGAGCTTCAACGGACGCGCAATGTCTCCGGTGAATGATGTATGCGCCTACAGTGTATTTATGTGGAAATGTCACTCTTGAATCGAGTCTGGAAAATGGGACCAAAGGAACACATCTCTCGATTGAGACCCTCCCAATGACGCGCCCAAAAGGCGTTTACAGCCATACTGCAGTAGCAGCCTGCACGACATCTCCTGACTCTGTCTTCCCAAGATTCACTCTCGCCGCCTCCCTCACCTGCTTGCCATCGAAGCTAAGGATGAAGACCCACCCTTCCTGACTGTCAGTCATAGCGAGATATTCGACATCGCCATGATCTTCAGACCAAGGCGCTGGCTCGATCGCATTCGCAATGCCACCGCTAGTCGGCGTCTCCCAGATGTGAATTGGCTCCTCGGATACCACATTGCCGTCGGCTTGCAATTCAAACACTGCCACGTAGCCTTTCGTCTCGGCGGCCAGACCACGCGTGGAAGCGTACATGTAACGTGGAGTGTCGGAGCGGGTGCTGAGGCGGACTTCATCAGCCCAGTAGTCCTTGGGATCTTTGTCTGCGGGAATGATGCGAACGCCATATTTGTGGGCCAGTGTCACGCCGTCATCAGCCACGGCGAAGAGATCGACAATGCTGGTGTGCTCTTGCAAGGTATAGAGAATCTTGCCGAATGGGTGCGGCCAAGTGTGCCTGGGTCCATCGTTGGGGCGGGGAGAAATGTGTTTCGATCCAAGCGTAAGGTGCTGCTTGCCACTGCTGGTGTGCTCATTGTCGATCGAGTATGTGAAGATGGCGTTGCGGCCGATGTCAGCAATGTACAAGCTGCGCATGTCGGGGCTCAAGTCGACACTGTGCGAGCCGTGGCGAAGACCACCGAAGTCGCCGTGCAGAGCACCGGAGGGCTTGTCTTGGGCACCCTGGCCGACGAATTCGAGATCCTGTACCAAGTCGCCCACGCCGCCGTCAGGTGCTATAGCGAAAGCCTCGCCTGTTGGGCCACCACACGAGTAGACGTGCGATTTGGATGCGCAAACATAGCCAGACCGAGCACGCACCGGCTTGGAGTTGATGTGGGTGATGGTCACACCACGAGACTTGACGCTGTACGCCGCAATTGACGGAGGCTCCGTCCAAGCTGTCGCATACAAATACCTCTCATCAGTATTGCTGGTTGACTTTGGAGAGAGACCGAGCCATGAGTGGTTGCCGATGGCTGTTGACTTGTTGGCGATAACGAGCGGAGCCTGGCGGGTACGGGTCGAAGGCGGGTTGAAAGTGAAAGTGAAGAGGTCTGGTGTGTTGAAAGTGCCAACTATGAAATTCATTTTGAAATCTGTATTGTGGTTTGTTCTGTGTTAAGTTACATGAGAGTGTAGGGTCAATGGCACGTATAGAAGGCAATGCATATGATGAGCCTCCGTTCGGTGGGTACAATATCCCACACCCGAACCGTTGCCGACGCTGAAGTTCCAATTGACCAAGTCAGCCTTTGGTAATTCAATTCGGTACCGGACCGCGCACATTGTTTCCCACACTTGAACATACTTCTGACCACCAGATGGTGCACGCGCAACAAAAAAGTTGGACCTACACTGAGATGATATGATCAGATATACTCACATCAGTATAGGTCTTTGTTGCCGTGCGCGCGCGTGTGTTTCGACGCGTGGCATCGTTCCCGACGTAGGCAGCAGGCATTCACAGCTTCAGAGACAGACCTTGGAGAGAGAGAGAGGGAGAGAGACAGACCTG
This sequence comes from Cladosporium cucumerinum, assembly GCA_023634325.1. NCBI lineage: Eukaryota > Fungi > Ascomycota > Dothideomycetes > Cladosporiales > Cladosporiaceae > Cladosporium > Cladosporium cucumerinum. The sequence goes on from JALDQA010000003.1 coordinate 1,743,887, forward strand.
AAAGAGAGACAGACCTGAAAGAGAGAGAGAGAGAGAGAGAGAGAGAGAGAGAGAGAGAGAGGTCGGAAGCGGATGCCTTGCAGTCAGTCCTTGACCGGGCTTTCGAAAATGGCGGATGATGAGACCCCCCAGTTCAGCTGCTACAGTACTTTGTCCTGTTGTTAGCAGCCTTTCATGTCTTTACAGCACTTTGTCCTGTTGTTAGCAGCCTTTCATGTCTTTACAGCACTTTGTCCTGTTGTTAGCAGCCTTTCATGTCTTTACAGCACTTTGTCCTGTTGTTAGCAGCCTTTCATGTCTTTACAGCACTTTGTCCTGTTGTTAGCAGCCTTTCATGTCTGTACAGCACTTTGTCCTGTTGTTAGCAGCCTTTCATGTCTGTACAGCACTTTGTCCTGTTGTTAGCAGCCTTCCATGTACAGCGTCGACGACTGCCGCTATTCTCTCCTGTTGTGAGAGCTTGTTGTGTTGTGTTGGGCAACTGAAGGCATACTTTGTATGGCTCGCGGTTGCCTAATGGTGAGGTCTCCTATCTCACACATTTGCCCGGGCCGCGTGTAGCTCCTCACCAATGAGATTATTATATCGCGTCGACCTTACATGTATAAATAGATAAATAAATAAATAAATAAATATATATATATATAGATATACAGCTGCCTGAATGGAATTGACTGGGACCCCCTCCACAGTGACGTACAAAAACAGCAACGAACCCCACGTACATGTATGTAATTAAGCCCCCCATCAACTTCCACGCTGGGACAACCTGAACCCTCATATCAACAATCCCAAACTGTAACCATGCAGTCCGGCATCTCAGGTATGCTCATTGCCTGTGAAACTATGCAGTAGTCCTGCGTCTGACATCTTGCCCACAGCCTCCCAGGAACTCCAATCCGCCTTCAACCACCTCGTATCCTCGCCCTCACAACGTGGTCTTCTGGCCGGAATCGAGAATGAAGCTCTCGTTCCCTTGAACCCCATCGCACTCCAGTCCGACTTTTCCTCCGACCTGTCACAAGTCTCCTCGCTCCTCTCGCCTACATCCGCCCGCTATGTTCTCCTGAAAATTGCGCCTGGCGAGTCAGACGGCTTCGTCGCTGTGACCTACGTTCCCAATGGCGCCCCGGTGCGCGAGAAGATGCTCTTCGCCTCCACACGCCTTACACTCGTGCGGGAACTTGGCATTGAGCGCTTCAGAGAGACGCTCTTTGCGACCGAAGCGGCCGAGCTGACCGCCGAGGGCTGGGCGAAGCACGAGAAGCACAGCACCCAGGCTGCGCCTTTGACGCAAGAAGAGGAGGGACAGGCCGATCTGCGAGAGGCAGAGGCGCAAGAGAGTGGAGGAACCACGGCTAGAAAGGGCCACGTTGGCAGCAAGCTCGATGCGATCGCCACAGAGCACGGTCTTGAGGAGAAGTTGGGAGAGTTGATGAAGGAAGGCAGTGGTGGATTGCTCGTACAACTGGTGAGTACACATGGAGTCTCAGTCTCGGCCAATGCACCTGGGCGGCACACAATACTAACATTGCATCCGCAGTACTTCAACCTCCCCGATGAGACCCTTCGTGTCGCCTCCTCCACGCCCTCCGTCTCTCCCGCACACCTGGCCAGCACCTTATCACAGACCGACCCGCGTCTCAGTTTCTACTCATACCCTGGAAGCACAACACAAATCGTATACATCTACACCTGCCCTTCCGCTTCGAAGCTGAAGGAACGCATGATGTACAGCACAAGCAAGAAGTTCGCTCAAATGATCGCCGAGCAGAAGGCCGGCGTGGTGGTCAGCAAGAACCTCGAGGCAACGGAGTTTGAAGACCTCAGCGAGCAAGCACTCGCACAAGAGTTTGGTGTTGACGAGAAGGCTGAGAAGAAAGCCTTCTCTCGACCCAAGAGGCCCGGCAGACGCTGAATGAGGATGACGAGTCTTGATGATCGAGAACAATTTACACCGGAGGCAGGCTCAAGGTCTGCCCCATGATAGATATCAGGCAACCCCAAGCTTATGGACTTGGTTTCGCACTTTCCAGACGCCAGATGTGCGTCTTTCTCTGGTCTCACGTGCTCGCCATCTCAAAAGCATTGTCATGTCCAAAAAGCTTAAACGACGTTCCCCGCATCTCCCCACGATGGATGATGGGCTAAAAGTGGATGTCCAGACGTCACGCCATCCAATGAGACATCCATTGCATCAGCCACGCATGCGATCGTCTGCCGTCTCGCTCCCTCTGGACATGATGCTCAGGTCGAGCTTAGCGATGCCATTCGGTCCGGTAGAACACAAAGCATGGGTAGGTACGTACCAGTGTATCATGACAGCCGATCCTTGACCATTGCTCAAGCTGTTGTATCACCCCTCTCTTCTTCTCGCTCTCGCTCTTCTGCTCTTCCTCTTTGTCTCATTCACCTCGAGTCTAATCATCAGCATCATTCTATAACTCAATCCATTGATCCACAGCTTCAACACACAATGCCCACCCCAACCGAGACATGGCAGGACCGCCGCGGCATGTTTCAACGCGGCAAAGAGGTCCACCAGCCTGGCCGTAAGCTTTCGAATCAGTTTGGCGACCCTCTCGGTGCCCGTAGGACTTCCACAGGAAGCACCGGTGGTGGAGGGTTGGAGAAGACAGACAGTATGCCGGAGCCTGGATCGCAGGGTCAGAGGAGAAGGGTGAGTTCGATCGTTTTTCCGTATCCCTCCGCTGGGATGCCGATTTCCCTCTGTCAACAATCTTATCATGGATGTATATGTCTCGCAAGCCCCTTCCAGCATGCTTGTAGTCTTTGACGACATCGCCACCCGGCAGCTTCCAAACTTCTTCATCCACTGACTTTGCAATTTAGTCTTCCGCCGCCTCCCAAGGCCTGTTCGGCAACCTGAACACCCAGAAGCGTGGCAGCGAAGATTACAGCGAGCGTCGTGCCAGCTACACCGAGATGGCAGGCAACTCCCCGGGCCTCGTCAGCGGCTGGTTCAACAGGACTTTCAAGGGCCACATGGAGAAGCCCGGAGCCTCCATGGGCAATGACGGCAAGATGATGGGTCTTGGATCGGAGCAGCAGAAGAAGAAAGAGGAGAGGAGGGGTGTCATGGAGTGAGTCTTTGGTTCATTGTAAGTTAGTTTTGCGTCGCCCGGCAGATTGCAGTTTGTTTCATACTGAGCGCGTACTGACTCTGTATGGTGATAGGTGGATGGAGAGCCGGACTGATAGTGTTTGAGCGGTGTTGAAGTTCGCTTTACTGGCTTTGCTTGGACGTCCATGCTATACAGATTGTGTTGTTGGTGCCTTTTCTTACGTTGATGACTTGGGGTGCTAACGACGTGTATATTATTTATCCAATCATGGCTAATGAAATGCCTTTTTTTTTTCTTTTTGGAATTTCACGGTGATGCACAGCTAGCTCCTAAGAGAGGTTCCCGCATCTGATCTACCTCCGTCTATGCAAATGAGTCCCCGACTAACGACGACGCAGCCTGCAGGCCCTGCACCTGTGTCAAAGGAGCTAGTGGATAGATGTGCTCGCAGTCCGAAGAACCCCAGATATGGTGCCCTTGACGCCAATGCTGCTAACTTTACGCAGGATCCATGAAGTGCAATTTATGGTACCGAGAGCTGATTCCTTCGAAACCACGCACCAAGCCTTCGCTGCCCGCTTTCAAAAGACGCCATCCTCGTTGACTTGGAGCACCCTGGGACTAGTCCCACCTTCTTCTTGTCGTGCTACCGCACTTTCAAGCCGCGGATCGAGCCCTGCCATCGCAAGCTTCGGTTGCGAGAGCTGTGGAGAGCCGGGCTGGGCCTCGCGCAGAAACTGCCTGACTTTCTCGTTTGCAGCAGGAACATTGCAATCGCATTCCCGCCAGGAATTTCGCCATCTGGGCTCGCCCAAGAGTCCCGCCAACCCGTTGGTCAGTCTGGTGATCTTGAACTCGTCCTCCTTGCAAAATTACCAGCTGGCCTTCGCATTCCTGGGCTTTGCACTGGCGGCAAAAGGACCTGTTGCGGAATATTTTCGAGCATCAAGTACCATCGGGCCTTGTGGGAAGTTTTCGGCCTTGCACCGGCGTGAGTGCGTGAGGTCGCGCATGTGATTTGAAGCAGGAGTTTGGAGGGCATCGACTCGTTGTCTGTCGCGCCGGCGAAACCCATCTTCAGCATTTCCATCTCTCGTTGATCTCCGGAATACTCTCAAATCTACTTGCGATGTGAGAAAGCAAGGCCTTGGCTGCCGAGACATCTTTCCGATTCTGATTTGCGGCAATGGAGTTCCTTGAGATTCGCAATCTCGCCAGACAGCTTGACAGACAGCCGCTCCCCGGCGCGAGAAACGGAGGTGAAAGATTTCCATGGAAAGCATACAGTCTTCCCGTTCGATGGCGGAAGACCTCGCACTCTGAACGAAGGTGGAGAACATCATGGGATTCCGGAACGGACCGACCAAGGAAGCAGTGCTGACGTCTACTCCTGTCATCTCCGTGCCCTCGATGGTTTGCGAAGAGGGCAGTGAAGGACTCGATGGAGGATGGGACATGCTGTTCCCATGCTATATCCCATATTTATTAGGGTTCCTTAGAAGACACCGCCACTTGGTCCCAAAGCAGACATGCACACAACGAGCGTCGCAACGTAAAATGCTTTCGCATTGAGACGCGCGAGCATCCGATACGCGCCATCGTTGTATGCGAACATGTCTCCGACTTCTCATTGATGTGTTCCGTCGTGCATCGGTGACGCCTTCCTACGGCTGTGCGAAGGAACAAAGGAAGTAAAAGATCAATCTAGGTGAGTATGATATGCCAAAACGGATAGCAAACGAGCAGGCATCCCCCCTCCGCTGATGAGGCCAACGGGAGAACAGTCGACGCAGGCTCCACACCAACCCAACGATTTCGCTCGACGGCTTTCGCACCAGCGTTTAATCAGTAACGTTGTATGCAGTCTGTCAGACCATGTGGAGATAGGCTAACAAGGGAATTATGGCTACAATCACCTGCCTGTCGCGTCCCATGCTACAAGTGCGCTGCATAAGTGTACTTGGTCGATGAGAGTCTAATGCTCCCAGATCTTCCGATGACTGCTGATGGCATGGCATATCCTTGCAGTGGATACTCTGCAAGGTCTCATCGGCCGTAGTGCAAGCGTGTTGCTGATGTCGCAAGCGACCAGAGGCTTTGTGCGTAACAGCAAATGTATTTCTACATAGACTCTTGACGTATGTTCTCTTTGGCCGTGCCCGTGCTTGTGGGGTGGCGTCCACTCCAAGTCAGTGGTCAGTCGTAGAGATAGAGGTCGGCGGTTCAGACTTGTGAAATGACCGACTGACAACGAGCGGAGAAAGGGCAAGAAGTGCGGCGTCTGGTAGGTGGCAGCGTCCTGGGAGCTCACTCGTTGCCTCCAGAACGTCAAGTATTCGGGTGGCTCTTGGACCCATAGCTACATTCGCCCTCGCTTGCTTCTTAAGACTGATGTAGTCAGCTGTGGTGTGAGACGTTTGGGGTTTGCGCCTGCCCAGTTGACCCAGATATTGCTCCCGCAAATGTGTTCTTGGGTCAGCACCACCAAACACAATAGAAGTTGTCTTGCAAAGAGCTGTCATCATCTCCTCCGCTCTGTCGGGATCTCCCAATTCCGCCGGACAACGTGCAAGTCTGTCCATACAATGCATTGTCTGAGGGTCATGTTCGCCATGACTCTCTTGCCTGCTTGCTAACAAAGCCTCCAGCTGGATTCCCTCCTTCTCAAAGTTGTTGAAGAAATTGTACATGTGGGCAAGATTGGACCGCAAAGTGCTCACGGCTTGATCGTGCCGGCCGAGCAACTGCTCCCCCCTCTGCAAGCGCCCAGAAGCGGTGCATGGTTGATGAAAAGGGAGATGCGCGAAGGCAAACGCAGCCTGGAGCGTCGCAAACGGATGTGGATACCGCCCAGCCACCTGCATACCAATTGCCACTCACGCTTCGATCCCTTGTTCTTGTACTGTGTCCGTGTTTTGCTTCAACGTCAAGGACATCTTACTGTTGCTATACTTGTAAGAGAGCTCGTACGATGCCACAACAGGTCAAATCCAATTTCGCCAGCAACTTCCGAGGCGAGCCCTCTCATACCATGGAGATCGCCGGCATGGTCATCGGCATCGTTTCCCTCGTCAGCGTATTCGAGAATGCCGTCACATGCTTCACACGTGTGAAGATGGCAAAGTCCTTCGGGTCCGACCTTCAGCTATCCATGCTCCGGCTTGAAATTCTGCACCTACGTCTCACGCGATGGGGAGAAGCCCTTGGCCTGAACAACCGGATCGAGTACAACAGAACACCTAGCACCGAAGCCCAAGCTCTTGACATCAAGCTGCTCAAGCAGATCAAAGCGCACTTCGAGGATGCCGTGAAGGTTGTCGAAGGCCTTGACGTTGGGGAAAACGTCACCGCCTCAACAGCCGACGTAGCCGACAAAAAGACCTTGGTTGAGAGGATGCACGCCATGTCGATCAAACGCCACCCACGTACCAGCGTCATGACCAAAGCGAAGTGGGTGCTCCATCACAAAGACAAGCTCTCGATGCCTCGTTAGAGAACTGTCAACAAGCGTTGACCAGCTTGCAAAAGTGATGCCCGCGGACGCCGACACCTTAAGACGAATCTGCGACAATGAAGCAAGCCAGCTTCTTGACAATGAAGAGATCCAACAAGCGTCTGTTCCCATGCTCGAAGATGTCACCGCGAAGCTGGACGGAAAACTGGCCTGCTGGGGGAGGTGTGGGGGCAGACGGCAGAGGCTTGGGTATTTCAAGCCATTGGTCGCTGCTTTGCTGAGGATTGTCGGCGGTCTATGAATACTTAGCTTGCAGAAGAAGGGCAGTAGCACATGCCGCAGGACCCTGTAGCGGCAGAATCAAACCTTTCCGGGTTCGAGACGGAAGTGAGAATTGATACAAACATACAAGTCGTAACCCGTGTATCATTGGAACCTCGATAGCGAAAATTGTGATATCCAAGAAGAACGCAGTCAGAATAGCCTCACACAACAAAAATTTGCTGCTTCAACGCAAGCCGCTCGTTTTGGTCAGAGCTTCTGTATTGTCTTCCACGCTTCTTTCCCTGACAAGAACCTTCTTTCTCTTTGACTGGCCCGTGGGCGTGGGTGTGCCTTCAATTCCACCTTGTTCCAGTTCTCCAACCGGTGTTCCGCCCCTGGCAAGCGGACTTGACCTTTCACTTGCGAGTGGACCAGCCGTGACTACAGGTGGTGGAGGTGGCACTTGCTCAATTGCATCTTCAGATGCTGACGCGCCAGAAGCCAGCCGCGATCCTGAGCGGGTGTAATTATAACCGTACGGCATGAAGGCTTCACGCGTGCGGATTGGGCTGTTGCGGCCATTGGGAGAGATGTTATATGCGGGCGCTACTGGGGGAACGGAGCCGCTCGCTTCTGGCTTTTCCGCTTCACCTAGCTTGGGATCTGAAGGCGCTGTTCGAGTGGTGATGCCTTCGTTGAAAGATGTGTTGGGTTGGTCGCGCTTGCGATAGTGGCGCTTCTTTAGCCATGTTGCGAGAATGGCGATGGCGGCAAAGGCGATCGCGAGGACGATGACCATGACGATCCATTTCTGTAAAGCATTGATTGTTAGTAGGTGACCTTGCGTCCAGCACTTGTTTTCTTACCCAGTGATTATCCCACCAGCTGCCCTCCTCGGGTTGTTTGCGGTTTCCAGTTTGAGCGTTGGAATCGGACGAAGCAGTCGAAGCGGCTCCTCTAGTGGCCGTGGTGGGGGTAGCAGGATTGGCGGATGTGCTCGTGGATGTAATGAAGACAGTGGTCTGTCCTGGACTCCCATTGTCTGGATGTTCCGATGCGCCGTTGTCGGAGCCGCAATTTGTTTGATACCAGGTCATGACCTGCTGGTTCTGCGAGGGATCGGTGCAGAAGGCATCGCAGATTCCGCTAGGAGATGAGTAGAGGCTTGTAAGGTATCCCGACTGGCAGAAGCAGGCCCAGGTGTTCTGGTTTGCGCTCGCGACGCCGTTGCAGGCTTGGGCGGCTTGATTGAGTAGGGTACATGACTGGGCGCATGTCGGGAGCCCTTGAGCAAGCAGCTGGGCGGAAGCGAGAGAGGCGGAGAGGAGGGCGAGGAGGGCGGTGGTAAGCATGGCGGTGGAAAACATGACGGCGGCTAGAGGTAAGGCATCCGCGGTGGCAGCGGAGAGGTGCAGCGAGGGTCACGATGAGGATAGCAGAGTCGAAGTGTGCAGCAAGAGCGAGCAGAGTCGAAGTGTCGAAGTGTACAGCAAGAGCGAGGTGTGACTTGTGGCGATGGAGCCCAAGTGAGGAAGGAATGCAGCGGCAATCTCCCTTCGCCGCAGTCGCTCTTTCCTTCTCTAGGGCACGGCTTGAACGAATGTGAAGGGAAGGCACGATGATGTCGCCGGACAGTGAGGGTGAGGGTGAGGATAAGGGTGAGGATTAGTGGGGTTCGAGATACAGAAAAGTGACAGCAGGTCGATGTCGTGTCATGGAGAGCGGCGCTGAGGCTGACGGCCAGGAACAAAGGTAAGCAGAAGCAGAAGCAGAAGCAGAAGCAGAAGCATGTACCTTTGCGCCGCGACAAAGCAGACATGCTCACAAGACTGGCACGGTGGTGTGACGGCAGTCTGGTGCCGAGCTAGAGCAGGAACCATCGAGGGTTCAGCGTCCAGAAGGGTCTAGCGCTGAATGAAGCCTGACTAGCGTGCGGAGTGGCAGAAGCTAGTTTCTTCACACGAGATGGCTCCACTGACTGCCTCATGTATGCTTGTCCGTGCCCCGGCCTCCTCAAGCCTGTGGAGCGGAGCACTCATCTGCCCTCCTTTGGATACTGACACTAGGGACAACATGGCGTCCAACATACCATATATGTCTTATCCAACATCAGACCTACGCTTCCGCCCGACATGTCACAGGCATATTCAATACCGAATTCGGTCATGAATCCTCATCCAAGACCGCCATCGCCTCCTCAACCACAACCATATCTTCATCTAACATCCCAACAGCCATTGACACAACGTGAACATGAATCACCACCAACAACCTTCGGGCGGAACCCTCTCACTGACAGGCCTGATTCCACGCCACCTTCCGAGACCCGACGGTGTATGGGTTTGAGAATGCGAGGCAGTCGAGGGCTGCGGTGGCGCATTTGCATGCGAAAGGGAAGACGATGCGGTTTGTTATCATGCCCATGTGCAAATGCTTCAAGGGCAGTGGTCGACAGACAATGTATGCGTGATTGAGTTGTCAAATCATAGGTGCCTCGTGAGCATGGTCCAATAACGTGAGCTCTCTATAGGATGCTGCTGCTGGGTTCTCTGGATCCCCCCTGACATTTGCGAGGACTTCTTCTGACGCCACCCGGCACGGGTGAGCTTCTGGTAGAATGCGCTGCCTCACGCCCACCACATGGCTCATCAGCTCGTCGGCTTCTGTGAACCTGTTGGCGCCCCAATATGCACGCGCTAGTTCATGCTGAGATGCCAGTCGGCTAGCGTCACTATCCGCTAGCTTCCCTTCCACTTGCACCACATGCTCCAAGATCTCGATAGCTCGAGAGGCGTACCCATCCTTCAAGTACGCACGCGCGAGTTCGTACTGAGACGTCAGTCGACCAGGGTGGTCGGCTGCTAGTTTCTTACTCTCTATATGTACCACGTGCTCAAAGAGCTCGATAGCTTGAGAGGTGCGCCCATCTTTGAGGTATGCACGTGCGAGTTCGTGCTGAGATGCTAGTCGATCAGGATGGTCGGCTGCTAGCTTCTTCTTCTCTTCTATATGTACTACCTGCTCCAAGGTCTCGATAGCCTGAGTGGTGCGCCTGCCCCTAAGGTATGCACGAGCCATTTCATGCTGAGACAATAGTCGCTGAGGGTGGTCGGCTGCTAGCCTGCTATCGTGTATATGTACCACATACTCGAAGATCTCGATGGCTTGTGCGATGCGCCCGTCTTCAAGGTACGCAGCTGCGAGTGCACGCTCGCATACCAGTCGGTCGGGGTGATCGACTGCTAGCTTCTGCTTCTGCTTCATGTGCCTCACGTGTTCGTAGATCTCGATAGCTCGAGAGGTGCGTCCGTCTGTGAGGTATGCGGATGCGAGCTCATACTCAGATATCAGTCGCGTGGGATGATTCTCATCTAGATTCGCTCTTAGCTTCACGACGTCTTCCAGCATGGCCACTGCTCGAGAGGTATCGCCCATTCTTACGTAAAGCACGCCTAGTATATGCTGCGGCTCGGAGACTAGCAGGTTGTCTGCTGCCGTGTCAGTCAGCAATTGTACCTCTCTCGAGAAGCCTTTCGCGACATCGAGCGCTTGAGCATGTTGGCTGTAAAGCATTTGCCAGGCGAAATTGCACCAGATCCTGCAGACCCTTTCACCATGGACGGGAATATCTCTTCCGCTTTGCGTTGACCGAACGTTTGCTTCGCAGTGTAGTGAGAGTTGAGGCGAGTAGGGCTCCCATCGATATGATCCTTGCGCACTAAGTGCCAGAATTGAAGCCGCTGCTGTCCAAGGTTTGATAACATGCTGCAGCCGTTCCCTGGCCCAGAGGTGCACCAGGGAGTGCATATAAGTGACGTTGTCTTCCGAGTTTTGCTTTATGAGCGTCAACCGGATCAGGTGCGCTCGGGCTTTGCGGAATGCTCGCTTCCTCACATCCAGCGCTGCATGAGGAAAATACTTTCGAGCCTGAGCAACATGCCACATGGATAGATCTTGAGGCGCCCGACTCTGGTTCATATAGTCGGAGAGAACTTTCTCTTCGTGTACCCATGCGCGTACGAACATGTCTTCTGAGATGCCCTGGTGATGCATGAAGCCCAAAAGTTCCAGTAACGCTAGGGCATTTTGAGCGCTCGGATCGGTTGTAGCTAGCCGTTGCAGAGCGCTCGCAGACAACTCAAACGTAGTACTGACCTTACGATGGGTCGCTTGTTCCGATTCCGCGTCTAAGAGTTCCCTTTGTATAAAAAGTTCTTTGAGGGCTTCTGCATACTCCATGAGTGAGTAGATGTTGTTTCGTATGAGTGAGCTGGCGACGACAATGGCGAGAGGGTGGTAGTCCAGGGCATCCGCGATCTGCTTTGCTTGCTGAGTTTTCACGTCGTCTTCTGATAGGACACCGGACGCATCCAGGATGAGTCGAGTAGCCGATGCCAGATCTAGTCCATCCATTCGCAGGTATAGTCTTTGCCTTATATCTTGCGTGTCCAGTGATGCGTATTTGCCAGCATCAGATAGCCGCGTCGTGAGAAGAACGCTCACTGAGGGATTGCTAGGGATGTAAAAGTTGAAATTGGTCTTAGGGTCATCACAATTGTCCAATATGAGGATTACCTGTTCGTCGAAGCTCGCCAATTGGTCTTTAGCGCCACAAAGGAAGTCCATATCGTTCGGGGCCCATCCACAGAGATTGCCGATACATTTGAAATCGGCTCGAGTCGTCGCTTCGCTACTGCAGTCGACCCAGAATACAGCCCAGAACCTAAAGAACGGTCAGCAGGCGTACAGGCAAGGCGTGAAAAGACCATAGATACCTCTTCCGAAGTGCGTTGTTATGTTTTTTCAGGAATTGCAGAACCGACTCGCTCTTACCCACACCTCCCATGCCCGACAAGACGCAGACGACTTGCTCACCACTCGACTGAGGTGGTAAGAAACAGCTTTCAAGCCTTGCCGAGATGTCTGCGTACCCGGCGTAGTTTGCCGCTGCTTGCCGTGGAATTCGCCATGGTTGCTTCGCTAGAGTCATGGCCCAGTCAGCTTTTGCACAGCTTGGATGATCAAGGATAACCGACGTAGAGATCGCAGAGGTTCGTGGTAATGGAAATGTTGTTGGCTCGCATTGTACTGGCTGTTGCCGTATCCGCCAGCTTGTGTCGCATTATATTGGGTACCCGAGCCTTGATTTATGTTGCGGACTATGTCGTGGTCATGCGAAAGTGCTTCCACAGGGTCTCCTGGGAGCTGTGGCAAAGTCACATGCTGGGAGGTAAACATATCTCTCACCAGGCAGCCTGACCAGGGGCGAGCGAACAGATGAGGCGCTTCGGATCACAGTCTGATATGCCAAAAGCCAATGGGTGCAAAGTGGACAGCACCACACGGACCATGCTATGGTATTTTCTGAGACCAGAGCATAGGCCTGCGACAAGCCTGGTGTCTGCGACCTGTTAGGGCGTGAAGTCGAGCTGGACTCTATGAAAAGTGAGGTGGCGAATTACGGCCTTGCCCGAGCGAGCAGAAGTGTCCAGGTGATTGGGTGTTGACGCTCGCTAGTCGACCAGTGGCCTTTGCAGGACGGCGCATCAGGCTGTCGAGAGGCTAACCCCTGCGTCGCCTCGGGCTCCATGTCAGCTCCGCAAGGATGCGCACCCGAGCGGACATGTCCTCGTTACCTTGCGTGCCCGTGAGAAGTATTCGGCATCTTCGTGAATCACTGCGGGTTTGCGGTCATAGAGACGAGCGCGTCCATCGGCCACACAATTCGGTGTACTCCCGCGGTAGGCACATCCGTGATCTTCTTCCGTCGGCGGCAAGATACATCATCACGTGTATGGGCAAGAACTGATTTTGCCCCTTCGTGCGGGCCAAATACATGTATGCATTGATCTGTCTGCACACATGGCTAGACAGCGAAGTAAAATTGAGCTTCAGGGGTGAGGTGTATGCAGACAGCTGATCGGCTGCTAACGACGATAAGTTTGTCTCCATGCATGCCGCCGTCATTGAGTTACCTACCCATGGCGCCTGCCATTGTAGACTTCTCTACTTGCATATGAACTGAAGTATCTTGAAGGCTCCTTATCACAGCATTGAAACTTGCCAGTATGTTTTCGAATCAGGCAAACTACTGGGCGCTTGCCGGTGATTTTGAACATTGCCATCATTCCTACACGACTCCTACTTGATGAGCTAGACTCATGGAAGCTGGCGAGCTAGGGCACCTTCCAGCACGAGGTCCGGCAGTGGAATCCAGACTAACCATCTCACCATGTTTCTGCGTTGACCTTATCGATCCAAGCAAGTTGTACACACTGCGTAGCAAGTCAGAACGCCAATGGCTGCTGAGCATTGCTGCTGAGCATCACTGTAACCCCAACGCAAACTCGCAAAACCCTAGACAACATTCCACGTCTTTCCAGAATCCTCTCCCTTCCTCTCCCTCGTCTTCATTCGCAACACACCGCTGCCCAGTCTCGCGGGCTCCACAGCATCGCCACCACCAGGAAGCGCGCCGCCGCGCACCCAGCTAGTCGGCGAAAAGACGAGAGACTCACCCGTCTGGAGCGCAAGGATCTGCTTGAACAACTCTTCCTTCTTCACTGCGGCTTTCCCCTCATCCTTCTCGCTCGTCAGGCTCGAAGCTCCGCCCAGGTGACCACAAATGGCAGTGAACCAGGCAGGAGAATTGAAGCGGTGCACGATGCTGACCGAACACAAGTCCAGCAGCTTTTCAGAAATGGTTGGCTCTTGAGTGGCGATGATGACTCGGGCGGCGTTGTGGCGCTGCTCGCGGATGGTGGTGAGCAAGGAGCCTGTGAAGATATCTGCCGATGGTATGCCTTTGTCAAGGAATTTGTGGGCTTCGTCAAGAGTGATGATGAGGCCTGGTGAGATTATGTTGGCGGTGACAGCCTCTTTATGACGCTTAAGGATGATACCAAGGCAGATGTCGAAGAGAACGCAGGCGGTGCTGGCGTCTACGAACGGATCGGAGAGGTCGATAATGGTAAGTGTGCCTTTCTCAACAGTGATGCAGTCGCCTTTCATACCTAAGCCTTGCCTCTTGCGCTCGTTGACCAGTTGTTGACCTTCAAGGCCTTTGTTGTCCTGCATAAGGACGCTCGGAGCAGTCTCTGCAGAGAAGGTCTTGAGGATAGTGAGACGTTGGTTGAGCATCTGCAGCTGACCAGGGTTTAGGTTCGCTGCGTACAAATCACGAAGAAAGTTCCTCACTGAGAATCTTTCGTTCTTGCGTCCAAGCCGGCGCAGGATGTTCTGTATGACTTCAAGGTAGAGTGGCGCATCACGCGAACCGTCGCGGAAGGCCATCAAGTTGCGAATGTTGTTGACTGTGAGTTCGGTGTCTTCGAACAACAACGGACGGACTTCGATCTTGCCGTTGACTTTGCTCGCGAATTTCCCGTAGAGACTTTTCATCTGCTGGTAATTGCTCCATGATACCAACAGGCGCACCCTGATGCCGCGCGAGCACAAGCTCGCAGCCTCAGCGGGTGATCCTGAAGTATTCGTGTCCCAGTGAAAGACGAAGCCCGGAATGGTCTGTCGCTGAACTCCCATGCTTGGGTCGTAGAAGAGGTGGTTCTCGAGCATACAGCTGAGAGTATAGCTCTTCCCACTTCCTTGGGACCCGCAGAGGAAGACAGAGTTGGGCGAGTTGGTGTTGAGTAGGATAGGCTCAGGGTTGCCGCTAGTGTCGCAGTTGTCCAAATCGAAGCCAAGAAGACCGTACTGAGGAAGGGTGATGTTGCTCTTCACTGGTTGGATGGATTGCACAGTCTTCTTGGGGATTTTGAAGATGGAAGACTGTTCGGGTGCTTCTCTGTAGTTCTTCGCGCCGAAGAAGTTGAAGTTCGAGTCAGGCGCAGAAAATAAGTTGGTTTTGGGAGCTGCGGTGAATATGGACGTAGTGTCAGGACTGGAGGCTGCTTGTGGTGGCAGTGACAAGAACGAGAACGACGACTTTATGTTCTCTTTTTCGAATGCGACGGCTGGCACAGGAACACCGTTGTTGGCAAGTCTTCCGTCAGTCGGTGAAGACTGATTCTCTAGCTTTTGCACTTTTGCTGCGCCTTCAGATGAGGCGATGATGTTCTGGGAGGAAGCTTGACGCTTGTGCTGGGAGCTCGCAGCCTGGCCAATCGAAGCACAAGAGGCTGAGTACTGAGCTTCGAAAATGTTCGCGGTTGATGTAGTAGTTCTGACATTCGAGGTCGAGGCGAACAGTGGGGTCGACGTGCCAAATGAAGACGACGGCGGCTGATTGGTCGTGGTCTGTGGCTTCTGCGAGGTCGATACTGCAAGCTGCGGATTTGAACCGCCAAACGAGAACAAGGGAAGCGGATTTGTCGTGGGCGGTGGCTTCTGTGAAGGCGATGCTGGGAACAGCGCACGGCCGGCTTGAACACCAGCAGAGCTAGTGCCAGCAAACAAAGTGCGGCTTTGAGGGTTGACGACGGGGTAGGCGCTGGGCTGCGGTGTGGGCTTCTTCTTCTTGTTGTGATTGTTGTTGACGGCATCTTTCACCGCGAGAGATACGAGTGGCGAGTGGCGGATTGCGTCGGTGCGAGAGTGCTCTGGAGTACCACGCTTGTAGGTGGAGCAGAAGAGCGCTCTTTCGTTACTCTCTCCTGGTGCAAAGGCAGTCGACCCGAGAGCGTTCGCCATTTTGGGGTTGATGTGTATCAGCAACTTCTAGAGATGTGGATTGTGGATGACGGAGGTGAGTTGCGCTTGTTTCTGGGTGTTGTCTGGGCGTTGCTGTGTTGTTGGGAGGCAGTGAGGGGACTGGAAGCAGTGAAGGGACTGGAAGCAGTGAAGGGACTTGAAGCAGTTCTTGGTCACGAGCAGCCTCCAATCAACGCCCGCCGCACCAGGTAGGTCAATTGCGCGAGACACGGATAAATATGGCAGAGATAAAGGCTCACAGCTCAGACATACACGAAGAAATCTAGTCAGAATGCATGCAAGGAAGAACGGCACGCCTGCCATACTACCTCCCGACTACTTTTCGACCTCAACTCCCGACATCCGTTCTGTGTGATGCTCACAATATGCGGTATCGTTCATATATCTGTATATCTGGCCATGAAGAAGCTGTGCGAAAATGAGGGACACATAAAATAAAGCGCACACGTAGAGTTGCAGGCATAATGCAATCGCTCCTTTGCACTTTCGCCCACACCAACAATGCGACAAGTTATGGGTGAGTGATGGCTTGGCCGCACTCGCTCTTGGATGCCCAGGTACTCGTGACGACCGAGCAAAACCCGCCAGATCGTAGCCACAGGTTAGTAGCGCGAGACGGAAATATATGTTATGGGAAGTCAGGAGTGAGGAGTGAGAGTGAGGTCGAGACCTGCCTAAACTTTTGGCGCATCGCCCTGCGAAAGTCTAAACCCTTACCCATGTGGAGATCCCGAACCTGAATCCGGGGCATGCTACTTCCCAGATTCATGCTCACCTCCATCTTGCACTCTAACATCAATCAACTTTGCATCACACACCAGCCCAGAACCCCATAACCGACACTACTGCGACACTGCCGAGACACTAGAATTCATACCGAGAAGATGAGCGACAATATCCAGTCTCTTGAAGCGTCTCTGGCGCATCTCGAGCGTCTTCAAACCCAGGTGCGCCACAATACCTGCCTGTTCACGGTGCCATCCTACTAACCTCCCTTCAGCTCGACACGCTGCGCTCTACTGTCCCGACACTGGTCTCACCACTCACTCAACCGCAAAGTAGTAAAGCGCAAATGTTCGCCAAAGTCAAAAAGTCTGCCATCACTACGACCAGCCAGCTTTCGGCTTTCCGTGACAACTGGAACTCGCAGCAAACGCAACAGATCTTAACGAAAGCCCAAGAGAGCGAGCGAAAGAACTCGAACCTCAGTAAGGCCGACGAGGTCGCGCGCTTCGGGTGGAACGATGAGTTCGAAAAAGAAAACTCATGAAGAATGTCTTCTGCGAAATGCTTTATGGTTTCTGACGCGTTATGATACACCGACTTTTGCGATTATGCGACGCCTTGCTCATGGAGAGCTCACACGCAACCCCCTCCATCACATCCTTGGTCTGCCACCTCTTAAGTGTTCTTGCCAAGAATTGGATGGACTTCGATCTTGCCGCCGATCTTACTTGCGAAATTCTCACAGAGGTCCTTCATTTGCTGGTAGATTCTCCATGGCACCGACATGCGTACTTGAAGCTCTCGTATCTTGGCCACACCTTCGAATAGCGAGATGGTGTTCTTGGAAGAAGCTTGAAGCTTGTGCTGAGAGCTCACAGTCCGGCAAACTGGAGCATAAGAGGTGTCCGCAGTACTGAGCTTCGGAAATGTTCGCACCATCCCCGAACATTTTCAATTCTTGGGTTCGAGGCGAACAGTGCGTTTGACTTGCCAAATGAGGACAGTGTACGTACTTGACCATGACGGAGCGCTGCAGTGACGGACACAGGATACACGTCCCAAAGCGTAGAGTTGCGAGCAGATTGAATATATTGTCTTCATCGCACCACCATGATCTACAATTGCTTTGATTCTCCCCACACCACCACGTTGTGACAATCTACTTGATGAGTGACAGCTTGTGCCGCACCAACCCTTGAGTCTCTTGCCGACCGGGCAAATTCTCCATTTTACAGCGAGAGGGAGGATATGAAAGACAAAATCAAACAGATCCATATGAGTGAGGAATAAGGAAGAGTGAGAGTGTTGAAGTCGAGGTCGATCGTCAGGAACCGTTCTCTTGGGTACCGTACCCAAACTTTGGTGACAGAAGAAGACCCTGCCGAGGCTCGCGAGGCTCTTTCCAGCGCCCTTCACATTGAGACACTCTACTCTCATCCATTGATCTGCTTCCACACGCACTTGCACACGCCACCATGGCCTGTATTCCACTGGCCTTCCCGCCATCGGCCGTGACGCCCAAACTGGAGCCCGAGGCCACACCTGGACCCTCTCACGCACCAGCATGGAAACTGCCAAATCTCGGTCCTCATCCCACATCGCGTCCTCCGAAGAATGGCGTGCAAAAGAAGAGGCAGCAGTTTAATCTTCCACACCGGCCAAAGGGCTCGCTGGCGCATCTGAGCTCAGAGGAGCAGATTGCCCAGCTGAGGCAATCACGTAAAGCAATCAAGAGCAAGCTGTATAGCAGAATCGCTCGTCTCCAGGTAGGTGCGGCCCGATTGATGCCGCTCGACACATCAATGCTTATCTGCTAGAAAGCGAGAGTGCGATGCTCTGCAGCAGCAATCCTACGCCGATCCCCATGAGGACACTGGGTCCTTCCCACGCGCACTCCGCTTCTGGCCCAACGACCATGCCGCCGTACCTCGAGACCTCTTCGCACACTCCGCTCACGAGCTGGATCCGTATTACCCTCCCAATGCCAGCCGACCAGCGCGCATGATCCGCTTCCAGGCACCAGACGATGAAATCTTAATCTATACATCTGCTTCCTGTCTCAACCAAAATACCTCCCCAGACGTTCGCAGCGCCGCTAGCTCATACGTCTTTAAGCCGACGGGCCTAAATCCTGTTGAGCCTCGCTCTATGGCTATACGTCTCGAGCGTAGGGGTCCGACCGGCCAAGAATACCCACAAGAGAGCAATCGCGCACATCTGCGAGCAGCGATTGCGGCGCTACAGTGTCGCCAATGGCGGGCAGAGGGCTGGACAGCGATCACGATCGCTTCCGATTCCGAATATCTGGTGGAAGGAATCACGAATTGGATTGAGATCTGGCAGCAGAACGGCTGGCTTACTTCAAGAGATACGGGAGACAGCTACAATGGCGATGCGGTTGCGAATAGAGATTTGTGGGAGCTGCTGCTGTGTGAGGTCTTGGAGCTGTCGCGTTTGGGGCTGGAAGTCAGGTTCTGGCTCATTCTGCATGAGCTGAACACCGAGGCGCATTCAAAGGCGCGCATGGCCGCTGAGATGTTGAAGGAGGAGGAATTCTTCTATCGCCTGCCCTATGCTGGAGAAATGCGACTTTGAGGAGATTCGGCAGTCGGAGCAGGTAGCGTGCGCGCCGCCTAGCACCTGCTTTTGATTCATATCCATCCTATCCCGGCTATTGAGCGTGGGTGTTGGACTTCGCCTTCATGCTAAGGGGATGGATTTCCCTTCCTCAGGCCCAACGGGAGCATATCTTCTCATATTCCTATCATGCTCCTGGTGAGCATAATACACAACACGGGACTTGCGTGCCTGGCGGGCGCCACTTGTTCTCACAGGACTCTGGGAGTGGAGGTGTATGCTAGTGGCAGCGCACACCCGTCGGCCAAGTGGCCGATCAAGCGAGTTCAACTCGGCTGTGCATGGACGAACATTGAGGACCGCCGCCGTGTGAGCGACTGGCGGAATGAGCTGGCCCGGCGAAAGGCCCTAATACAAACGACAAAAGCCGTTACCTACACCGGCATGAATATTCGGCAATAATGATGACTGGCACGTCTTGGTCGTTGTGCCATTGTTTTACGAACACAATTAGTATGATAGTAGAGTGAGCTCAACCATGATATATTATCCTACATTCATGGGAATGTCGGGATCCATGACAGATATATTTCGTAACGCAAATTACATTCCGTGGTTTTCTTGTAATGCTTGACGTGACGCTCTCATCGATCGCGGAGTATAGGTAGCTCAACAATGGATCAGGTCACTGCATCAGCACTCCGCCTGTACCAGCAGCCCCCTCTCGATCTTCATCAACGCCCGCATCCGCTGCGAAGTACCGGAGAAGCCTGTTCTCTGTGACAGCAAACGCAGCACGTACAGATCGAACGCCATCCTCCCCAGCTTCACAGAGCAAAACCGTATCGTCCTGCATTGACCTCTCGTCCATGATGGCGAACGGTTCAGGGTTGATGCTGGACCCTTCCTGCTGGGCCAATTGCTCAAGTATCTGATAGCACTCAGCAGCATTCTTTCCCATGAACGGTGAAGTCGTTAAGCTGGCCGAGTTGTTGCCAAGCGTAGGCACGTCTTCATCGGTATAGCTTGCTTTCAGGCTATCCATGAAGACGACGTTTTCCAGCATGGGCTTTCCAGTGAATTCCAGGTTTGCTTTGATGAATCTGTCTTTACACTGGTGATCACAACTGGTGGTTGGTACTAAATTTGGAGTCGAAAATTCATGTTTGTGTAGCTTACTTCTGCGCTGATCTCTGCGGTGCAGCAGATCGCGAAGGGGAAGATGTTCTCTTCGGCCATTATTGCGATGATGGTTGTGTTGACTTGTTCTCAATCGTCAACAATTTTGTTTACCTCGGAGACGATTCCGTTTTGTGCGAATTCTCAAGACAGCAACTCTACCGAAGCCAGACATCCATGATCGACAAACCCATCGTCACCTTCATCTGCTCTTGCGCATCTCCTAACTTACAAACCTAATGTCTCATTCTGCCTGATATGGATGAACTTGTTTCCCAGTCGACACCAACTTCCTGCATGGAGGCACACATGACCATGTCATCAACTTGGGCTGAAAGATGAACGGCCATGTTACTGGCCCGGGCACGGCTCTTTGCAGGCCGAGAACATGCCAGACTGAAGCCGACGTAACCTTCTACCAATACGGGCAATTGCGAAACTATGCCCAGCCGTCCAATCCCACGCATCAACACGCGAACGACGAAGGATGTTTGGGGTAGACACTTGTCGCAAGTGTCGTGACATGGCACAGCGCAACCCGTGACCAGCCTAATTTGCGCGAAACACGGAGGCGCCCATGTTCATAACTTGCTCCGTACATTGAACTATGATCGGCGTCAACGTGCTATATAGCCCCACAGTCGGCCTCTGCTCCGATCTCTTCTACATTGCTTGCCCAGGAATGTTAGCATGATCCAGGGCAAAATGGATGTGACCTTCCTGGCTCCCGCAGACGTCTGGCTTGTTGCAGAAATTTCGGCTGCAAGTAGAGGTGCGCGTGAAGATCGTACGCGCCATGGGGTGAGTTTGCTGCTAGGCTAGGTAGGTCGTGTGTATAAGACGTGAGTGAGGGCACGCTTGTAAACCCTACTTTCCTGATACTTCACTTCGTCTAAATAGAGTTTCACTCCTTTCACCCTATCTCACGGCTTGCTGGTCAAGCCCTGAACCCTATCATGGGCCCCAAGACTCTTCTCCCTATCGCGGCCATCGCACCAGCCGCTCTCGCCCGATCGTCTGGCGGTTGCAGAGCGGACAGGCCACGCTCAAGTCCGACATTCAGAACATCGATGGTCGTGAATACACTCTCAAGATCCCGGACAACTATGACTCCAGCAACCCCTACTGCCTAGTCTTCGGCTTCCACTGGCTTGGAGGCTCCATGGGCGATATCGTCAACGGCAACAGCGTTCCTAAGTGGTACGGCCTAGACGCTCTCTCCGAGGGCTCTGCCATCTTCGTTGTGCCCAATGGTATCGACAATGGCTGGGCCAATCAGGGCGCTTGTGACATCGCCTTCGTCGAGTCCATCATCGAGCAGGTCGAGGCCGACCTTTGCGTCGACCAGACTCAGCGCTTCGCCACTGGTTTCTCCTACGGCGGCGGCATGTCCTACTCCATCGCTTGCTCCAAGGCTGGCGACTTCCGTGCCGTCGCGCCCATCGCTGGCGGTCTGATCTCCGGTTGCGAGGGTGGCAAGGACCCCATCGCCTACTTAGGCATCCACGGTATCAGCGACGATGTCCTCCCAATCAGCGGCGGCATTGACCTTGCCAACACCTTCGTCGAGAACAACGGCTGCCAGGCCAAGGAGGTCGCCCAGCCTTCTCCCGGCAGCGGCCATCACGTCCGCACCGACTTCGAAGGCTGCCCCCAGCCCGTGTCCATCATCGCCTGGGACGTTGGCCACGTCGGTGCTCCCACAGGCGACTTCGCTCCCCAGGCTACTTGGGAGTTCTTCACCTCACTCGCCAGCTCAGGAGCCAGCGTCTCCGGCGGCGCCTCTTCCAACTCTACCGCCGCTGCCGTTCCCGTCTCTTCGGGCGCTCCCACTACCTCTGAGGCCTCGACCGAGGATGCACCCGCCTCCGGGAGCGCTCAATCTCCCGCTGCCAGCGCTTCCGCCGATGCTTCGACTGGCGCAGCTCCTACTTCTGGTAGCGTACAGTTGTCTGCTGGCAATGAATGCCCGGTTGTTTGCACTGACGGAGGATCTGACTCTGGCAGCACACAGCCTGCTCCTGCTGGTAACGCGCAGGCTCCTCCCTCTGGCAACCCTTGGGCGGGCGCGTGGGGTCAGCCTGGTGGACAGTGGAAGAGTTTCTCTGCTTAGACGCGGGTTGACGGAGAGGAAGTGTTTTGCAAGGAGCCGGGTGAATGAGGAAGCGGTTTGTGAGTGATGTGAGGCTATTCAATTCTCAAGTAGGTGTAGACTTCTAGCATCTATGGTGCACAACACTGCAATTCAAAGTCTTTCAAGCCATCATTCTTTCGCCGTCGTGGGCTGCATTGTAGTTGAAGTGTCTGTAAGTAATGTTGCGTTCACTGCCCGGACTTGTTTTCATACACCGTTGTCTGACAAAACCCGCTTTGTAGTGCACGCGGTAATTCCAAATAATCTAGGGTTCCGATGCGTGTGCTTGCTGCTCGCCTGCTTAAGCGCGATGTTTCAAATAGCACATCGAGGTCTTCGAAGTAAATTTTATTGCACAGAATCATGTTTGCGTAGAGGTGTTTCGTGTGCGATGAGAACACTCGGACGGGCGGCAAACAGTTCAGTTCTCGAAGACTGATGCTCTCGTGTCTTGTCAACTTTGATACCAAAAGAAAGTTGGCTGTTGCGAGCAGATTCACCGCGATCAGTATTCCGGATTTGCTTTCGTCTTATCGTATCGGACACGGGTTGTGAAGACCCATACATGGAGGCCTTCACCGTTGCCCGTGTTACTCGCGTCGCAGGTGTTGATATTGCATTCTTATGCGTACGTCAAATCTGGCTGATTCTGCGATTCTTTCCGTTTCCTCCAGTATCCATATTGGGAGATGTCCAGCCCTCATTCTGCGTTCCTGTTCTTCTTGAACTGCTTCGTTCTTTAGCCGACGTATTTCAAAATCTCTTTTTCTTTCTGCAAGACCCTTGTGAATTGCATCATCAGTGCTCCAAGGGGGTATTGGGATCGCATCTAATTTGAGTATATTGTGCATCCGCGGACGCGAGTGTTTTGAGGTGGTAGTAGTGTAACATGTACCGTCGTGGGACCACCACATGCTCACATAAGTTACATCCTGGCAGACGGACATAGTATATTACCTCGCGTTACGATTGCCGTCGGGCGAGATCCGGGCCTGTATGTGGATGGCAATGCTGGCGAGCAGATGGTCATATATGCGGATACGGATTTCTGGAGGAAGTCGAAGCAGGCGCGACTCGGATGCATTTCTCGTAGTACTGTTGCGCAGATATGTCAACATCGACGGATAATAGTTTGTTTCTACGCAAGCCGGCCACCGACATTTCTTTTCGTTCTTTTGTCGACTTGTCCAAGATGAGAAGCCATGAGGGCCTAGGGGATTGTTCTGCCATGGCTGCGTGCAAGACTACCGGAGCTTTACAGATTGGGAAATCTTGGCAGTCGAGAGGTTCCTGATCAGCTGGCTGTGAGACACCTACATCATACCGTTCTACTGAGGGTATGCCGTGGGTATAGAGAATGTGGTGGTGTCATTGGCAGACGAGGTGCCGCCTCCCACGTCTCGTGGTGACATCTGTGCTCATAACGCCAAGGAAGCTTCGAGTTTCAGCCCTACGGCAATCAAATTGCTGCTCCTGGGCTTCAACCACACAGCAATAATGTTTGTCAATGTCGATATCATTGCAAGGGTTATCACGTAGAACTTACTCGAGGCATCACAAAATATATCCAGAAGTGCCAAATGCGAACGATTGGCTTGAAGAATCAATCTTAGCTCGTCGAAAGCGCCGTCAAATTTTTGGCTGGAAGGGCTATCGATGGACTGGCTCATCTTGAGTAAATGGCTGCTGATGGAAAGGATTATGGTGACATCACTCTCACGGTCGTGCAACGCGCAACGATGCGACAAATGTGTGGTGCTCAAGTCTTTCGATGGTAAATTCCAATAGACGCTTTTCATTTTGCTTTCTTATCGCATCCACCGCAGCGCATTCAACATAGCGTGAGAGCAATCGTCCGCCATTTGAGCTGGTCGAGGTTCTTCTGCTCTAGCATAATCCCACTCCTTGGTTCCTTCTGGAGTTGCCTATGGCGGAATGCTGATCGCGTCGTTCATCTGTTTGGCACCGAAAGTCAAAGGCTCTCCAACGTAGACGACATCCTTGCCAAACTGTGAATTCACCTCCGCCTGCCTAAGCCGATTGTTTATCGTTTCGATCCGCCCCTTGGAAGTGAACATTGGGAAACGTTGACTTCTCTCATACACCCCTGTCTGGCCATAGTCTGTCTCGATAGTCACGCGTAAGAACTCCAGACGAAGCTCCGGGATGTAATGGGGTGTACTCGGGATAGGAACGTAGAAAGAGGTACTAAGGGTTTCAGGGTAAGGAAGACTGGTCTGAGTAGCACACTGGTCAAATTGCGTTATGATCAATGACTCTAAGTTAGTTACTTAAGTTGAGCACGAGGCTCTTATGAAAGATGGAACCCTAACTATCTTATATACTAAGGAGACTCGTGAGCACTCCTGTGCTCGCAGGGTGAGCGCTGTGAGTAGCTCACTCTGCTCACTTCGTGAGTGAAGTGAGCATGCTGTATTGTACGCCTGGTACAAGGGTTACGCTTCACTGTACTAATGCAGCAGCTGCCATGCCTGGGGATCATTACACGGGAGTACCTGCAGCCAAGTCATCGATTGTGAGTGATATGTGTGATCAGGATCGAAGTGCTCGTCCAGATGACCCAGATACTCGGTCGCCTCTAGCTCTTCCCAAATTCCGGGGCTCAGCACGATCTCGAGGTCTTTCAGAACGATGAACTTTCGCATGACTTTCTTCTCTAGAAGATGGCCGAACCGCAAAGACTTGCGAACATCATATCTCGTGTCGAAATAAACGTGCTCGAGGACGATTCGTATCCGCCTGAGTGCTTTCAGCCGCGGAGGAGCAGGATCGTCGACGAAACCGCCCAGACTCGGAGAGCCATCAACGCCCCAACGAATTACGCGATGGAACGGAATCTCTGGAAAGCTTTGAGCACTGCTTCGTGATACATTTGACGAGACACAAGCAGGAGGCCCTGCCACGATGGTGCAAGCGTTGGGGAGCGTAAGTGGATAGCGCAACGCGCCTGGCGTTCTTGTTAAAGATAGTGGGTGGTATGAGGCATTGAGACTTGTGCTGAGGTGCAGTAGACAAGATACTGAGGTGGAAGGATGATCGATTATCAACCTATCTAATCGGTTACCCAGGTATCCATATACCTCGCTGTTGACCTGCATCAGGCATCAACACTTTCAACAAATGAGTTCTGTTCGACCCGAAAGTGATGTTTAAAGGCGACATCGCAGTCACTGATGTCTGGGCCTGGTGTGGCGGGCTGCGTTAGTCTACAGCTATTAAGCTAAAGTTTGTGTACGGACTCTCAATGGTAATGGCAAGATTACCTAGTCTTCAAGGCAGATGGTACTAGCATTTAAGATGTGGAGATAGAGAAGCAACATGAACAGTATCTCAATGTCAACGGCAAGATCATCTAGTCTTCAAGATAGATGCTACTAGCACTCTAGATCCTGAGATACAGAGGCAAAGTGAATTGTATCTCAATGGTAACGGCAAGATTTTCAAGCCTTGAGGCAGATGGTACTAGCACCCTAGATTCTGAGATACAGAGGTAAAGTGAACATTATCTCTCTGGCTAATATACTTCTAGAATTGCTTATGGCCTATTGTGATAGCATAGAGGGATGTCAATAAAGCGCTAGTGCTTGAGTCGTACACAAACTTGAGCGTAAGTGCTGTAGCTCGAAGCGCGTACATGGCAACCACATCACTTGGCAAGTTTTGAATGGAAGGAACGATTCACTGCCCGTCACATCACACCCCGCAACACCACCTCGACCTTTCACACCCAACATCGAACTTGCAACCACAAACCCTTTCGAGTCCGACAACCTAGCCTTGCCTCAAATCGCCAACACCGACACCCAGCAACTACGGTTGCCACGACCCGACCTAACAATGCCTCCAAAGGAAGAGCTGCAGTCGCTACTGGAGCAGCACGAGGCCGCGATGAGAGAGGAGACTGCCCAGCTCGAGAACCTTCGCTGGGTGGCCGAGGTACACAAGAAGATTGTCGAAGACGCCGAAAACCGCCTCAACATGCGCAACAATCTAGTCCTCCAGATAAAAAATGAGGTCTACCGTGGTGATCCTGAGATCGAGAAGGTGAGTCTCTACCAACTGACAGGCCTCATTACATATCCAATACTGACATCCTGTAGCTCACAGAACTCTTCAACGCGACAAATTTCCTGACCGAACAGGCAGAGGCATCTAGCTCGGTTTATTCACGCACTATGACTACCGGTCTTCTTCAAGCGCCAATTGAGGAGCATCGTGCCGGTGGCAACATCGAGCACAGGGACGAGCCTGGACTTCTTCAAGCATCAATCGACGAACATCATGCCGGTGGCAACTACGAGCACAGGGATGAGCCCATGCAGCCTGGATACTATCAACCGCGTCATCGTGCCACAAAATTCGGGCCCGTAGACGATGACCCTCGCGATCTCTTTGTGCACGAGGCCGAGGAACTTCACCAATACGAGCAGTGGCACGAAAGCAAAATCCGCATGATCCGTCGCGACGCTCCCAAGGACGAGATCCTCATCTATGTTCACGGGTACTGCCAGCTTCCACACAGCACTAAGTCTGGCTGTGCCGTGGTCACCCGCCCGGAGTCACACTCTCTCCACGGGAAAGACCGCCTGCTAGCATTCTGTGTCGAAAAGTACGGTCCCACCGACGAGCTTCATTCGCCATCGAACGAGCGCGCTAACGTGCGTGCGGCCATTGCAGCCTTGGAACATGCCGATTTGGTTGACGAGGGCTGGTCACGCGTCACTGTGGCCTCGAGCAGTGTGAACCTCGTCAACGGGATCACAGAGCACATTGCCGACTGGAAGCAACAGGATTGGCGCAACACCGCTAAAGGCGAGCCAATCGAGAGCAGAGACATGTGGGAGAGGTTGCTGGTCCTGGTCAACAGGTACGCCTCTGAGGGCGTGGAAGTCCGTTTCTGGCTTGTCGGTGACCACCTGAACAAGGAAGCACGCAAGAAGGCGAAGTGGGTTGCCAAGAGAGGACAGATCCGTAGGGAGTACACCACGTTCTCAGCCAACGGCTTAGGAAAGGGCTAGGCTGGTAGAAACGAGGAAGAAGCTTCTACGCGTGCGATCTGATTGGCACGGAGAGAGTGAGAGTGAGAGAGGGGAGAGAGAGACGTGCGGACATGATTACTGACATCAGATCAGTCAGTTGTGGGGGGAATCGAGTACAAAGCGGCACAATGTAGCCATCCATAGCTTTGATACTCGCGATTACTCGAGTTCGTAGGCAAATTAGCCTCAAATCAATCAGATTGCCTGCAAGATGTTCTCATCTTCTGTGAGTAGAACGCGAGTATGCTCTCGATTATAAAATTTTAATCTTTGTGACAGATGAAATATCTACAGCGATTGCGCTCAAGTTTGTGTACGGAACCTCGGTGGCAAGCAAGGCTACTTAGTCTCTATGATCATCGACACTAGCACACTTGCTTATGATCTTAATAAGCAGAATAAATAGTCTCTTAGTGGTCGGCATACTTGAAAATCTCTATATTACCTATATTATCAGCTCACTAAAATAGCTTCTACACTGCAGCTGCAAACAAACTTGAGCGAAAGAACTGCACAGGTACATTTTTGCGCTAAGTTATGTGCCATGAATTTCACCAAACAACACTCGCCATCGTTCCAATACAACCACCAGCCTTCTTTCTGCTTCTCTTTCCTCTTCCTATCGAGACTGCTCGAGAGCTTCTGGGGTAGCCCAATGCGGGATCCGAACATCCCCATCATCCTGGACGACGCCAAAATCTGGCAGAGCCGCGCCATCAGCGAGGGCCGAGCCAAAATGTAATCGCATCTCGGTATCCCTCAACCATCATTCCACCATGGCCCTTTCACCTCTGTCAACAAAATTTGGGTTTACACCTGCGCAAAGGTCCAGAAATAACGCATCTATGGCGACGCCTAACGACCTTAATCTTGCATGAACGAGCGATTGCATCCCGGGACTCCGTATGAAGGCTTTCCCGAGTTCGGGGATGAACAATGACGCGTCAGCATCCATTTCGTCCGCAATATCAAGAGCCAGCACGATCTCTAGGTTTTTCAGTCTCTTTAGCCTGGCTATGGTGACTTTCGCGGGAACGGGGCCGAGCAGTATGTTTGGGTATTCGCGAGTTATTATGTCGGGTTGTGCGTTGCAGATAGTGATCCGAAGGTTTGTGATGGCCTTCACTTGAGTTGGTATGAGATCGTCTATGAAGCGCTTCAATTCAGAGTGCTTGTGATGGAGTCGGGCGAGGGTGGAGAACGATATTTGCGCGAAGGGCTTGAGTACTGCTTCGTGGTAGAGCCATCATCAAGTGCCCAGAAGTCCGAGGCCAATGTCTAGTGCTGTGAATGGGGTTTTTTCTGTCTGGTCGATAGTACATCCTCGTGTGAGTTTCCGGGGCCAACTAAAGTGATGCTCGACGTAGCGTAGAGGTGTCTCTTTGTGGTCGCCAGAAGACTCGCACAAGGAAAGCTTGTGGTGGCATTCCAAGCGCTTCCTTCGTACTCGGCCGAGTGTATGCAGATAGCTATGCTGGCGAAGAGATGGCCGTAGACGCGACATCTTTGATTCGGCGTTAGTTGACGGAGTGGAGATTCTGTTGCGTTGTTTGTTGCGCTGCGCTGAACCAGAAGATTGGGTAAGCCTCTTCGTATGTATCGAAGCGGGACGCGACTTACATGACCTTTTGCTCTTTTGGGGACGCGTTCAGGTGCAACAGTCTTGGTGGCCTGTTTTTACGCGTCACCATGGTTTCTACATTGATCTTTCGTGGCGGTGAGTAGTAAGTGATTACTAGGTACGTCATTGTATGATCGTAGAAACACGCTCTTTGGCTCATTCTAGGCTGTTGTAGAAGGCTGCAGCGCGTCATCAGAGCTTTGGCAAGATTCGAGGATTTGTACTTTGACAAATGTTATTATCGACTCCGTCTCTTGGAGTAAACGTCATTATTTGGGGCTCTACATGACCCTCTACATGACACATTAAAATCCGCATTGACTAGTCCCACCATTCACACGTGACCATCATCTTTAAGACGCTGCAATGTCTTCTCTTTCCGCTTCGCGTTCTTCTCATTGAGGTCACCTCCCATGGGTTCATAGTCATGCCAGCCATCATCGCCCCTTTCCCCTTGGACTCTTGCATCTTCACCGTCGTCGTCCGCATCATCTTCCCTTGGTTCGCCCATTTCGTCAAAACTAATGTTGGCAATGCTGAGGTTGCACCAAGCACTATTGACCTCGTCCCATGGGATTCACATCTTGACAAAACTGTCGAGTTCTTTGAAGTCTTCATCTTCCACGTCGACAGCACGCTCCACGACAATGGCGTTCCGAGATTCGAAGCCAGCTGCATCGACGACGACAAAGAGCGAAGGCCCGTCAGCACCCGAGTCCTCAGCACGGAGGGCGTCGAGACAAAAGTCTTCTACATCTTTGAGACTTGAGCCAGCCCAAGCGTTGTTGAATGTGCTGTCAAGAGTAGGCAGCGTGGCGTCTAGCCTGTAACTACCCGCCGGCCGCTCAAAGTCGTATGCATTTTTAGTGGTGATGACTTTGAAATCGGATTCGCCGTCGTTGTAGCCCCAGTTGCTGAGTTCGTGGATAAGTAGATTGACGGCTTTATAGTCCGCTTCGGGAGCCGTGACGAAGAGGTAGCCAGACATGCTGGTTGTCTTGAAGCTGTGAGGAGGTGTTGGAGATGGAAATGGAAATGGCGGTGATTGAGACTGCAATGGTGATGGTAAGATGAGAAGAACTTAACTTTTTCAAGGGATAGATCTTTGTGCGCTATGGACGAGCTCGTTAAGGTAACGAATACGCGAAGATGGCGCTTGTTGGGCGCAAGAGGGGTGTGTTGCCTCGCGTGGCGGCAGTGCTGCCTGGCAGGAGCGTTGGCGGAGCTGTCTGCAGCTCCCTTGGCTTCGATCATGCCATCATTCCGCTCCATCTCGCCCCACATCCATCTCCCAGCATGCCACTCCGACACCAAACCTTCACGCGCCAGGCTGTTTGTATTGATGTAGTGAGAGCATCGTCATGTACGGCGAGAGGAATTCCTTCACGACGACTCCTCAGCCTTTCCCTATGTGATTTATCTACTTGTCAAGACAAGGTGGTATAGTCTGCTTCCACTTTTTCCTCTTCGTCCTCTCCTTCGCTACACCTCCAGCAGCACTCATGTCAGCATCATAACACGAACAATTTACAGCCATGCCGGCAGTGAGGACGCTCTCTTGGACTGCTGCGCGCGATAAGAATACAGGGGATGACGACACCAAGCTCGTACCTTGAGATGGATCTTCGTCCGTATCCCGGGCGTCTCGCACATTCTTTTCCGGAACGATGTGGGCAAGTCTTTCGAGCGCATTCGCGGCAGACCTTATGCGACATGCAAGAGGAGAATTGATGTGCTGGAGCGAACTTGGCGTGCCAACTTCGCTGCCAGAGAGGTACAAGGTGGGCTGCGTGGAGACAACAATACGGATTCAGCGAGGGCTATGCGCGCCTGGGTTGCTTTCAGAGATGAAGAGGAACGGGAAAAGAAGGAGAAACAGGATGATGTCGAGGCCTTGGATGTCCGCCGAAGGAAATTGCACGATCTCGAGACGAAGCGCCTTGGGCTTACCGATGTCTGCCGCTATGATACCAGAGTTATAACAGAAGACGAAGAGATCGGGCCACAAGGCGTCGATAAATCTGAACGTCAACCCACCGATGGTGATGACTCGGGTCCAATACTGGTCGACGTTGAGCCCAATCAGACAGTACTCGACCCATTGGAAGATCTGGAACCTCCAAAGCCAAACCAACAACCGAATGCGGCCGACCGAATAGCTCCCATCATTAAGCTCTTCCGTAAGCGGCAGCGCGAGGGAAAAGAAGAGGCAGGCATCAGACGGGAAGAACAGGTTTGTCTGGGGAAAAAAACGGGCTATGAGGGAAGAGCAAATACAAATGCTGAGCAAGCTCATCACTCAACACAATCCTCCGCCATCTTCGCCGTCTCCGCAAGCGCATATGAACACGAGCACGAGCACAGTGACTGCAGCTGGGCCGGGACTAGGGCCTGAGACCGCGGCAACGAGCGAATCTGACCACGATACAATCGTAATTGACGATGCTCCCGCGGAAGATGCCCTGGAAGAGCGAACAGATGCACCCCCCAAAGCCTGATACGACGGTGAAACCAACCGACAGGAAGGCAGACACGCATGTCACAAATGAGGCCGCGGGCAATCCTGCAGATGAGCGGTCAGTAACGTCACGAGCCTGGTGCGTCAGCAAGTCCGGATGACGCAGATGTTGACTAACGCATTTCCTTCGTTTTGACAAAGACTTCGGACAGAGCTGCGGACGTCTCAATGCAAGACAGTGCAGAACCGCCCGACTAAGACTCGGCTGGGTTCGAGATGGTGGCATCGATCAGGGCGACTGAAAGCCGGAATGATGCCGCCCAAGCGAAAGGCGATACCGCTGCTGGCAGCCCCACTGCCAATACGCATGAAGCTATCGGTGCCGTGACTGGAGCCATGGAGACCCCAAGAACGACCGAAACTACAGATGATTGAAGCAATAATGGGTCTGCAAGCATTGACTGTGACAAAGCCTGATATCATCACTGGACCTCTGCAGCGGGCACGAACTTTCTTCGTGATGATGTGTCTTCGTGTCACATCGCAGAATCCCAGGGCTTGAGTCTACTTCTCCAGAGCCTTGCTTCACTGGATTCTTCTGCTCTGCATTCAGTCCGTCAGAACATGCCAATGGTACTTCCGAGTACTGCACCGAGAACTCGCAACACACCAGCGGTAATCGTCACGTCACTTGCCACCGTATCCGACGCATACCATACCTTCAGAACTGACCCAGACTCCTCACCAAATCTGCGATTGAAACGTTCTCATCGTGTCAAATTATACGGCACACTTCTCGGCCTTACTACGGCATCATTCCTCCACCTCAAATCTTACCCTCCGCCTGCCTTGTCTTTCCGTCTATCCACATAATGTTACAGACTACAATAATAAAAACACTCTCATAATGCTTCATGCACAGCATTGGTGGTTTAGTGGTAAAATTGGCCGTTGCCACTCGAGATCTCGCATCTTTGATGATTCGGCCAGCCCCGGGTTCGATTCCCGGCCGATGCACATTTGCACTGCTCTTCGACGAGCCTTCACCTTTTGCACTTTGGCGGAACGTTCAGGTAGGAGGCTGACTGTGCGTAGGGCGAGTTTGCTGCGCCTCGAATGGATTCGCTGGAAGTTCGAATCTTGTTATTTTTTGCCATATCTGGCATTTTGCATCTTCTAATGGAGGGGACACACGCCCACGGCAACACGCTTACAAAGTACAGACGTCCGTTCACCGGAGTCATCTCACTGGGGTTTGGGGTATCACGAGATAAGAGACCAAGTTTAGACGAGAGGCGTGTGGCCGACGGGGCCGTTGAGGCAGCAGCAACAACGATTCTCTTGTTTTGTGACCAGCAGACTTTCGTGGTACGGGGCCTCAACAGCGACGGCGGTGATCTTCTATGCACGTTGTTGTTAGTTCACCGGAGTCGTTGGTCGATTATTTCATGCCGCTCCAGAGACCCGTCACCACCGTCATCAGTCAGCCTTCTCACTCAAGAAAACAAAATCATCACCTCAGACAACATGCAGTTTACTCACCTCTCCATGGCACTCTTCGCCGCCGTTGCTTTGGGCGCTCCGGCAGCGGCCCCGACTGACAATATTGGTAACAGCTTGTATAGGACTCCGTCTAGCATGCAGCTTCCACTATATGTCTTTTGATGCTAGAACGGGTCAAATATTCCGAAGACGCGAGATCTTATCGTCTTGGAAAACGACAACGGCTCCACTTACGACTTCGATTCATATGTCCGCCGGTTCCTTCTGCTTGCCCTTCTCGAAGCTTGATCGCTCTGGTCTTTCATTCGTTTCTATACGGTGACTGGCCTCACCCGTTGCACTGTCGCTATCACTTCCGTACTTAATCTATGAAAATGATGATGGTTCCAGCCATGCCATTGGACCCAATGCCTTTGCGCAATTCTCCCTGATCTCACATACAGCTCAGTGGTCGGATTGAACTATAATATTCTTGAAGCCTCGATGCAGACTCCTCGCACCCGACGCGTCTGTAACATAACCAGACTCTCCAACATCTGAACTACTTCAAATTTTACATATGTACATGTGTAAATGTATTCGTGCATGTATGTATTCATGTTCTTGAGGTTAATTATGTGCTCAGCTAGGGTTAGGGTCTCAGCCCTAATGGCAACATATGGCTCGACTCCAACCGCGTATGACTGACACTGCATTGCTTAGCACCCGTGTCACGTTGACAGAAGACTTCCAGTACGGATTTGACCCAACATTAGAATAATTGGCGCTTCTTACCATCCGGTATCACGCAGCAAAGACCCCATCATCATCGACTCTGTCAGCGCAAGACGTGGAAGTACACCTGGCTCGCTGTTGTTGAGCTTCTTTACCTCACGTATCTCTTGATCAATAAAGCGTTGCTTAAGAGCTTGAACCATGGCCTCTTCTGGCGACTACCCAGTTCATATACCAAGCGTTCAATACGCCGAAGCCTCTGAACTGAACACTCTTTCTGTCACCTTGTTGCGACAGCCGGAGCTCAAGGGCCCAGCTCGCCTGTTCCTTATCTACATCCACGGCGGTGCATGGCGCGACCCAGCCATTCCTGCTTCATCGTTCGCAGCCACCGAGAAACACCTCCTCTCCAACGCCCTGCCCGCAATCAAAGACAAAATCTCCGGCATCGCTTCCATCAACTACCGCCTCTCGCCCTACCCAGCCCACCCGACCGATCCCAGCGACCCTCATGATCCAGCCCGCAACGCTCGCCACCCAGATCACATCAATGATGCCCTTGCCGCAATTCTCTACCTGCAAGAAAACTACAGCTTCGGCAACCGCTACCTCCTGATCGGCCACTCCTGCGGCGCCACACTGGCTCTGCAAATCGCCATGAAACGCTTCTGGGGCTCACAATATGACCCGACTGCTGCTTTGGAGCTGAATGTCGAGCCACCAATGGCTATCGTCGGTGTGTCAGGCATCTACGATATTCCTGGACTGGTCGACGACAACGCCCCCCAAACTGCGTACCGTGACTTGGTGGTAAATGCGATGGGCAGCGACAGGAAGGTCTGGGAGGAGGCAAGTCCGGCGAACGGGGACTACGAGGATGGGTGGCAGGATGGAAAGTTGGCTATTTTGGTGCATTCGGAAGATGATGAGCTGGTTGCCATGAAGCAGCCGGAGACTATGTGGAAAGTGCTGGGTGCGCAAGGCTTTAGTGAAAGCGCAGGCAGTGAGAAGACGCGAAAGTTTGTCAAGGTGCAAGGCGTCAAGCATGACGAGATTTGGGAGGATGGGCGGGCTTTGGCTGATGTGATTTTGCAGACTGTGGAAGACCTTGTTAATTGAGGGCTCGAACATAAGGTACTGTAAATAATTGATGTGCACATTATGCAGTCTGGCAATCACGATGAGATCTTGTCCCCAAGGCTCGGTGACCAACATCAGGTGACTGAGCGCTGAGCACCGTGGAACGTAAGAAGAGCCAGAGTCTGTACTTCGATGTTACATACACGATCTAATGCTTAAGACGGACCAAAGCAATCGGTGGCTCGGGCTCCCTCGTCTTCATCTTCAGCTCCACGATCCCCGACGCCACAACCAACTCCTTCAGCCTTATGAAACCATAGTTGCGGGCATTCAAGTCCGGAGATAAATTGACAAGATAGGTTCCGACCTCGGTCAAGTTCACAAAATCGTCTTCGTACACGTTGCTGCTGCTGATAGCTTTTCTCAGTCCTTCGATCATCGCGCGGTCAATAGGCCTGCGGCCGGGTGCCGTCTGAGGACGTAGGGGGAAACTCATGGTTTGCTGAGTGCTGGGAGTACGTGGTGGTATCTTGCGAGGACTCAATGATCTGGATGCCCCCGTAGTGTCAACGCTGGGCTGTGGTGGCAGTGCTGGCCTCGATACTGGCGTGGCTGGTGGTTGGGGTTCCTCCCGCTCGTCTATGTCCGTGGCATCGAGATATATGAATTCGTTGCATGCAGCTACAAAAGCTCTGTGTGTGCTGTGTCTGTTGCCAAAGCCATAGACAGAAATGCCTTGTTCGCGGATCCTGGCCGCGAGACGAGTAAAGTCGCTATCGCTGGACACGAGACAGAAGCCAGAAAAGCGGCCAGTGTAGAGCAGATCCATGGCATCGATGATCATCGCGCCGTCGGTGGCGTTCTTGCCAGACGTGTACGCAAATTGTTGGATGGGCACGATGGAGTGTTCCAGTAGGCACTCCCGCCAACCCTTCATGTTCGGACTCGTCCAGTCACCATAGATGCGTCTCACACTGGCAGTGCCATAGTTTGCAACTTCAGCCATCAGGTTCGCCACGACCTTGGAAGAGACATTGTCGGCGTCGATCAGCACGGCCAGGTGGTCGCTGGCGTTTGCTTCTTTCATGATGTGTCACATGATTTGGTCGCCGCAAGATGTCAAGATTCCAATCCGAGAAGTTCGCGAGCGTGCGAAACCCAGTGTGTTCGTCTACTTCCCACTACCTGGCGGATGTGTTGCGGCGAATGGCTCTTTCGTGTCACGAATGGAACAAGTCTTGGCATGGGGGAATTGCTGGGACAGAGGTTTCGTTGTTTGCTCGTCCATGTCACGATGTGGTGAAGGTGATTCCAATACTCGGTACATAATGACCACCTACGTGCCTGACGCTTCCTGACATCACAAACTCAACATGGCTTTACAGTAATTGTTGTAAAACGGGTGTTTCATTAGCGGAATACGAATCCCGAAGGTCCACCCATAATTTTGCGTACGCCTCCTTCACGATAAAGATTAGAGAAGCTAGCATAATGGGTACATATATTTCACGATCCATTCTACTAAGGTTCCAAGTAATATACAACTTCATCTGGAACCATTTCAACGACCAAATTCCATCATCCTCATCAGTAGAATTTCATGATCTTGCTTTCTGGTGCAGGCATATGCGAACTTACGTATGCGAATCGCAAAATGACTCCACGAACGCGGGACACCACACGCATCTACCTTGTACAACACAACTTATGTGGCGAGTCTCGATTGGTCGTCCGCTTACCTCACCACAAAACATTTGACCAATTTCTTCGGCTTGTCTCTACGATTGCCTCAATTCTCCATGACCAATTTCGGCACCTGCGGCAAGAGCATACGACACGCCGGCGGATCTTATGCAAACTGCGTGAGATGAGACGAGTCGATAGTGGCTATCAGTAACTTTACCCAGCGCCGACAGAGGGCGCAGAATAGTCTTTATGGAAGCTCCGACTGCGGAATCCCGGAGCTCGTCGGGATCTTCTGTGGTCGCTGACCAGGCATGCAATGTGTGTCGCCAACGCAAAGGCCGCTGCGACCGATTGCTACCACGATGTTCGATGTGCACAAAGTGCGACAAGCATTGCGTGTATCAAAAGCAAGTGCGGACGCCACTCACACGAAAGTAAGGCAAGCAGCCGCTGTCCGGCCTGCTGAGGGATGTTGCTGATGTTGTGCTCGCAGACACATGACTGCGCTTGAGCTTCGCTTAGAAAAAGCGGAATTCCTGCTAAAGCAATCTCAACTACAGAATACGCCACACGGATACCGTACGGTTGCGATAGCTGCAGAGCCAGCGGTCGCTAATCGCAATGCCGTGCCAGATTCCGTAGCGGTCTCGACAGAAGTTCCCGATTCTGCAATAACACAGGTGGCCACCGTGTCGCTGAAACGTCCATACGAGAGCAAGGCTACCGATCCACAAGATGCTTCGCAGAGGAGTCCCATAGAGCAATTCGCTCCAGAGCAATTTAGGGTCTCCGCCAGCCTGCTTTTGCAGGATCATCTCACGCCACCCAACGTTCAGACATCCATCGAGGATGCTGACGATCTGGACAACCCCTATGATGTCTCGGGAGATTTTGAGTGGGATGAATCTTCTGCCAGATCCCCGACTGTAGCTCCTTTGGATCAGGCAGGTTACGAACAGCCTGACGAAGCTGAACTCATCGGAGATGGCATGGCGACACTTGCTGTTGATGAGTCGCAAGGTGCTTATTTTGGTGTCGCATCTGGTGCTGCTTTGCTTCGAGCTATTGATCCAGTTGCTGCGCAGCATTCTCCTCGTCCGAGTCGCGCAATGAGAGGAGGCACAAGAGGCTCAAGTGAAATACCCATGCAGGTGTCGTCTAGGCGGCTGGTCACCAATGCGCTGGTTGATGCATACTTCCGCTACTATCATGTCAGCTATCCCATCCTCCACGAGCCGACCTTTCGCGCACAGTACGATGAAGTCGTGGAGCGACCGAGTGGTCCCTGCTGGAATTTCCTGGCACATCTTGTCGCAGCCATAGGTGCCTTCACCACAGGCTCTGATAAGGCAGCTGACAATGCGCTGTTCTCTGAGGTTAAATCTCTGATGAATGCGACTTATCTCGAGAATGGAAACCTCACATTGGTACAAGCTCTGGTATTGATGTCGAACTATCTACAGAAGAAAAACATGCCCAATTCAGGCTACAACTACATGGGCCTCGCCACAAGGATGGCAATGGGAATTGGCCTGCACAAAGAGTTTCGCAGGACCAATACCCCGGCTTTCAAAATGGAGATTAGGAGAAGAGTATGGTGGGTGATGACCGTGTTTGACATTGGTGCCGAGATCACATTTGGTAGGCCGGTCCTCATGCCCGCGGGCGGATTTGAGGTTGCACTTCCGATGAACATCCACGACTGGGTGAGTGGTCCGGTTCAACTCATTGCATTCTGAAAGCTGTCCGCTAACTTTGATCGAAGCAACTTACCGCGCGTTCCACAGAATACCCATCGGACTCCTCAGAGCTGACGCTCTATACCTCCATAAGGGCTTATGCAAGCTTCTACCTTGCTGTTGTGCCGGTTTATGCCCGTATGGCGACCAAACCATATCCACTAGCAGAGGAATTGATCGTGCTGGATGACACCATCATTGCAACGTGGCTCGCTTCAGTGCCACCTTGCTTCGCCGAGTCTGCTGAGGTTCCTCCGAAGCATCGCCTCTCACATTCGGTACTGCAATGGAAGTATAGGCATTTCAAGACTTTGATGTACCGACCCTTTGTGGTTAAAGGTATGCTGCAACCTCAGCAAGCCGGAAGTTCGGGCTCAACTCAGTGCATGTTAGCTCAACAGCGGTGTCTGCATGAAGCACAAGCATCCATTGCGGCAATAGAGGACTTCTGGACCAACAACGATCGCACGAGGCTAGCAGCCTGGTATGCACTGTAAGTCAAATATGTCCTAAGAGTCTTCCAATGCTTACTTCGACAGATACTTCCTCTTCCAATCCGCGCTGATCCTGTGTCTCTGCCTTCGCAGCCAACATGACTCCCCGCACACCAATGAATGGCGGGAACAAATCAACGTAGCGCTTCGTCTCATGGAATCATTGGGCAGGTGGACTCACTCGAGCAAAGCCTGCTACGAAGTCCTGCAGCGGCTCTGTGAAGGTCGCCTGAGAAACAATACTGAGATTCCCGACGGACAAATGCCGACGACAGATCCGTATATGGTTTACACGGACGAGAACTGGTCTGCGGCATGGCCGGACGTCTATCCCATCGAAGACTTCGACCAAGGCATGATGATGCAAACTGACTTCTGGACTGACTTGTTACCGGAAGGAATGTAAGTCCCACGGCGACATATAGGGCAAACATTCCAGTGCGCATCACAGTAAATAGCGCGAATTTGAGTCAAACCGCACAGGAAACCACACCACAGTTGCTGGTGCAGCAGCAGTGAGCGCCAAGAATTGCAGATGACAATTTGAGATATTCTGGAAGCCAGAATGGCACGAAGCCGCGCGCGGCCGGACGACTGTGCCCCGATCGGGTGTCCCTGCGCGCATCCCTTCGCTCTTCTATCGCCGTAAGACACTAGATTTTCTCATCATGTCACAAATCCCCGTTCGAGTCTGGACCTCGAACTTCCCAGATACACTCGGTACCACACAAGCCTTGGTCGTGTCTCTTGCTGTTCAACTACGCCACGCCACGCTATCACTATTCCACAATGGAGGTCTTCGGAAACCTTGTTGAAGTATGCGCTATCCTTCAAGACCGGCTGCTCTCAGTACTCAACAACTCGCCTCCGGACCGTCGCACCATAATAGCCCTAGCTGGCGTGCCTGGGTCGGGGAAGTCAATGATCGCCGCCACGCTTCTTGCACACCTCGATCGAGTCGGGATTCGTGACGTGGTTGCTGCTTCCATGGTAAAATCCAAATACGTACACAGCAATATACAGTCCTCTCTGACACTCGCAGGATGGCTATCACTATACGAAAGCGACCTTATCCGCATTTGTAGATCCCGATGAAGCTTTCCGTCGACGAGGGGCACCGTTCACTTTTGATGTCGACTCCTTCGTGGAGATGGTGCGTCTGCTGAGTTGCAGCCCTGTTGTAGACCACGACGATCCTTCGAAAGATTTATGGATGCCAAGTTTCGACCACGCAAAGCAGGACCCGGTACCACTCGACATTCGTGTTCCTGCCACTGCACGAGTGGTAATCATCGAGGGCAACTATGTTCTGCTTGATCATCATCCGTGGAACCAAATTGGAGGAATGGTAGATGAGAGGTAAGCGGCTGTTGGTAATCTACAGATGAACATTCTGTTGACAGACTTGCACAGATGGTTCATCGATGCCTCTCGCGACGTCGCGAAGCAAAGAATCATACAGCGTCATCTAGCTGCTAAGATTGAGAACACACTGCAGGCTGCAGAGGAGCGAGCGGAGGCCAATGATCTGCCCAATGGCGATTTCATTAGAACAAATTCCGTGCCACCTGACGTAATAATCAAGAATGATTGATCCTTCGATGTCGCTCGAAGCCAAGCTTCTTACCGTGATGATCAGTCGGGTTCAATTTGATGTGTGTAGCGTGTGTCCCCGCGGGTGGCCTTGCTGATGTGAGCCCAAGCAATCGAGCGCCGCACGATTGTTGGTATTTCTGCGCGACCAGAGAGCTGCCCGTCGGACCACTGTAGCCGCACAGAAACTCGACCGGAAGTTTCCAGAGCGGACGACTGTGGCCGCCCGCAGATGAGCCGCAAGAGCACAACCCTCTTGAACGACGATCTCCTCCACATGAAAACTCCACAGTCAACTCCACCCTCTCCTCCCCACTCCCCGCGCTGCATGCAAACATGGCCATCGTCCGGCCCAGTGTGGTCCGCCTGGTGATCTGCTGCGCAACCAAGTCATGGCCGGAAAGGACCTTGTTGGGGTTTTGCAGACAGTAGTGGAGCATACATAACTACCAATGCCGTCGGTGATTCAATGTCACAATTTGGATCACCATCGCCTCTGCTTTTTAATTGGTGTCCTCACAAATATTGGGCGCTACAATCATCATGGCTCAAGTCGAGAAAGCGCATCACATTGGTGAGAATCCTCTGGCCTTGTCTCCCAACGCAAACAAGAGCGTCGCCAAACTGCTTAAGGAGAATCCTTATGTTGCGGGAGTGGCAGTGGTGAGTGCGATCTGGTCAAGCCGTGCTGGAACATGCTGACAAAGTGACAGTTCGCTTCCCTGGGTGGCTTCTTGTTCGGCTATGATCAAGGTGTCGTCAGCGGCGTCATCACCATGGAGTCTTTCGGTGCTGCCTTCCCCAGAATCTTCACAGACGACGACTACAAGGGGTGGTTTGTGTCGACGTTGCTGCTTGCAGCCTGGTTTGGATCGCTCATCAATGGTCCTGTCGCCGATCGGATGGGACGCAAGGCGTCCATCATGGCCGCCGTCTTGGTGTTCTTGCTTGGGAGCTCGTTGCAAGCGGCAGCCAGGACAGATGCAGTCCTGTTTGCCGGAAGAGCGGTCGCTGGAGTCGCTGTTGGCATGTTGACTATGGTTGTGCCCATGTACATGTCGGAAATTGCGCTGCCGGAAATCCGTGGAACCTTGGTCGTCACTCAGCAGTTGTCTGTGACACTGGGCATCCTAGTCAGTTTCTGGCTGGAGTACGGTACACACTTCATCGGTGGCGTGAGATGCGCCCCCGAGACCCCGTACACTGGTGGAACCTCAAACGCTCCGACATTCGATCCTTATAACGATGTACCCGCAGGGGGGTGTACTGGTCAATCACCAGCTTCGTGGCGTGTACCTCTCGCATTGCAGAATCTCCCTGCGGTTCTCCTTGGAATCGGCATGATCTTCTTCCCAGAAACCCCCAGGTGGCTGCTGATGGCCGGGCAGGACGAGCGCGCACTTCACTCCTTGTCACGTCTTCGACAACTTCCGGCCGACGACCCATTGATCCGCCAGGAACTCCTCGCTTACAGAGCCGAGGTTCTCTTCGAGCAGTCTTACGCGGAGCAGAACTACCCTGGCAAACGCGGAGTCGCCCTTGCCGCCAGTCAATATCTTGCCCTTGTGTCAACTTGGTCAAAATTCAAGCGTCTTGCCATTGGTTGTTCAATCATGTTCTTCCAGCAGTTCATGGGATGTAACGCAATCATCTACTATGCACCAACTATCTTCTCGCAATTGGGTTTGTCGGGAAACACTACATCTCTGCTTGCCACTGGAGTGTACGGGATAGTGAATACGATTTCCACCATTCCAGCTCTCCTTCTGATCGATAGGGTCGGACGCCGTAAGCTACTAATGTCGGGAGCGATGGGAACAATGATTTCCCTGGTCATTGTCGGTGGCATCGTCGGCGGCTACGGCTCCTCCCTGGTCTCCCACAAAGCAGCCGGCTGGGCCGGGATAGCTTTCATCTACATCTATGACGTCAACTTCTCCTACTCGTTTGCGCCGATCGGCTGGGTTCTGCCTTCGGAGATCTTCAACTTGGGCAACAGGTCCAAGTCCATCTCTATTACGACAAGCGCGACCTGGATGTGCAACTTTATCATTGGACTTGTGACACCGGGTATGCTCCGGACCCTGGGCTTTGGCACATACATTTTCTTCGCAGCTTGGTGTCTGGTGGCCTTGTTGTTTGTGTTCTTCATTGTTCCTGAGACCAAAGGGAAGAGTCTGGAAGAGATGGATGCTGTCTTCGGCGATAATGCGGCGCACGAGGAGAAGATGGACCTGGTCCGGATTGCTGCGGAGCTACAGGACAGCCAGATTCAAGGGCCAGAGAAAGCTTGAGCTGGCTAGGTCGTTGAGTCGGCGTGATAGAGTGTATACAGCTGAGACAGACATGGCTTTTTGAGAATGCTAATGTGTTTTCTTGTGATACGAAGATGGCATGATGAATTATCCTACGCTGTAAAGATACTGACCTCCTCCGCCCACCAGCTCCGTGTCTCATCTCTGTCTCAGCATCCGCAGCACCCATCAATCAATGATGATGGCGTCTATGCTGTTCGGCTCAGTCGGGCAGCATTCCTTCGCAGCCTCCAACAGATATTCAGCCCAGTACGAGAGCAAAAATTGTGGCTTCGTAATCTCCGCGTCCACAGGCGTGCCCTCGAAGTCCCACCAGCCATCCCACACCTTGGTGAAGGCGCTCGCCCAGTGGCAAGTACAACGTGACAAGATGTACTGAACTTCGTCGATGCTGAATTGGTGCGAACCATCGATGTTGTTACGATAGACGGGAACCGATGTTCCATCGTATGCTGTGGCGTGGTCCGGATGTAGGCAAGGCCAGTTTAGTCTGCAACCTTCATGGGTTGAACCGCGGTCAATTTTCGTCCCACTGGAGGACGACTCGGCGACGGTGTTCGCAGACGGTGTCTCCATGGGAGGATCCTTTAAGTCACTCTCGCTGCGAATAAAGCCTCTCCGAGAAGAGTGCGAGCTAGCGGTGCTCGACCTGAAGGCAGCAGGCTCATCTTCGGATGGTTGAGATGCGGCTCGCTTTCGATGATTTCGTTCGAAGGAAAAGAATTGCAAACCATTGGATGATGTTGCATTGATGGTGCTCGGATGAGTCAGAGGAGTCCGATCGAAGAGCTCAACGCTCTGTATTGCTGCAGCACGACTGGAGCTTGTAGTAGTGGACTCTAGAGACGCAGTGTGCCTTTCCAAGACGATTTGGATCGGAGAGTCTTGCAAAAGGAGCGAATCCACGTTGCCATAATAATGATCATTTTCGATGAGCTGTGAAGACTCACTTTCGTCATCGCGTCCCAAGTCTTGCGTTGCATTGCTGTATGCAAGCTTCGATGCTGGACTGGCGGCAGCCATCGTCGCACTGCTACGGTCAAAACTGTCTGGTCTTCCCACGTATCTGGTGGCATTTGATGAGAGAGCTCTTCTGTTTCCAGTGGCAACTGCGACTTGACCACGATCTTGTCTCGTATTCGTTGTAGAAGATACTGAAGTACCCTGGGACATCGAGCGGTCTCGCATACGCAAACTACTTTGTACTTCGAATGGGCCGACTGACTGTGCTGGTGACACGAAGAGACCGCCGCTCCCATCACTCAAGGTCATTGCAGATTGTTGATGAAGCGGGTTCGGTTCGTCCTCTAAAGGTGCTATTGGGGTCCAAAAGTTGTTTATGGTCATCTCACCGTGCTGGCCATCACCATCATTGTCGTCAATAGTTCGACTGCCATCGTCCGACCTTACCGGCTCCCAGCCAGTACTGGTGTCGGATTTGGCATAGCTGTCTGCAGAGAATGTGTCGGAATCGTTATCCTTCTCAAAATCAAGTCTGTTGAGAAGTTCGATTGAGCGGGTGGGGTTGATAAATTCTCGAAGTCGTTCCGAAGTGAGGCCCTTCGAGCGACCACGTTCCAGGTGAGCTGTCCCGACGAGATGATGGCAGCATGTGCTATTCGCTTCAGCGGTACCGCAATTGGCGCACGCGCCGTTGAGCCATGGATTGTCCTCGGACTTGTCTCTTACACATTCTTTAAAAGGTGCCGTATCGCTCACACATCTTTCGCAACAACCGTCGCCTGTGCCTTCCGCCACGACCTGGAGAAGAAGTGCATTGCGCTTCGGTGGGGTGCACTCGTAGAATCTGCCAGCAAGCAGGTACTCTTCGCTCCAGCGGAGACGGCGAAGCTGCGGTTCATCGATAAGTCTTTGGTAAGTCTTACGACTTCTCATGTCGTCGTCTCGTCTCGGCGACTGCTCTTGGAAGATCTGCCTGAGGGCCGGTAGCAGGTCGATATCGTTTCGAGGCTCGATCATGGGCCATTTCCTTGCAAGATGCACTTGAGCCTCACGAAAATCTTCTTCTGACTGGTGTAGAATCTTCGTTCGGTCAATGAGCGATTCATCGAATGAACTTTGCATCTGGTTTACTGGCCGTGTTGCATTGTGGACAGTGGGTGAAATGGCGATCACTGGCCGCCAAAGATGGCTGATGCCACATCCTGGGAGGTTTAGCATACGAAAGAAAGAGACGGTTGCAGAGTTGGCAGACCGTTGTGGCCCTCCAGCTTCGCGCGAAGTTCGCTGTCAACTCTCGCTTCGGCAGCAACGCGCGCGGCACTTTGCTTTGCACGAAACTTGTCAAGATTTTGTCTATTTTGCTTGAATCTTGCCTTGCGGCGAGCAAAATCGGCTGGCTGATCAGGTCCAGGTTCTTCGGTGATCTGCCGCAGTCCAAGATGAAGTAGACTCTCTCGCACGCGTTCAAAGCGATCAGTTGGCAATGCAGCCATGTCAGCTCCAGTGTTGGTCCATCGATGCGTCTGCCATCAGCTGCGTATTCTCGACATGCAAGATTGGAGTGTTCAGGGGTCTCGGGGCTCAAGCTTGTACTCGTTGCACCTGTAATCTACGTGTAGCAGACGGTCAATCTTGCAGACAGCTCCAGCCGGGTC
Organism: Cladosporium cucumerinum; assembly: GCA_023634325.1. NCBI lineage: Eukaryota > Fungi > Ascomycota > Dothideomycetes > Cladosporiales > Cladosporiaceae > Cladosporium > Cladosporium cucumerinum. The sequence continues at coordinate 1,788,858 of JALDQA010000003.1, forward strand.
CACTCTTGTGCGACTGAGGCTTTCACGACATGCGCATATCCATACGACGAGGCTCCTCAGTAAGCGTAACGATGGTGAAATCGAACATCTTGAACAAAAGTACCGCTTACCTTCATCGCTGAGCGTTACACTTTACCAGAGGTTGGCACAAGCGTCATGGTGGGATTTACTCTTGGTGGATTTGGAGCACGTCGAGAATGTTCGCGTCCGGGCAAAAGATGTGCCGTCAAAAATGAGACCTCTCACTTTTCCACGTTCCATCTCTCCACCTCTCTCCGGCAGACATGAATTTAGCGCCATGCATCTCTGCAGATGGTAGCCAGTAGGAATGATTCCCAGTCTTGAAGACGAGTCGAGTGCTCAACAAGAATGATAGCAGAGCAAAAACAAACGATATGTGCGAGGTGGAACATGCGGACTGGCCCATGTTTGTGACAACGATTTGCCACAACATCGGGACACCTTTGCGATGGTGTGAGAGGAAACAGGGCTGCGCGTCACGTTCTGCTTTGATTCTGCCATTCGGCGGCCACATTGTTGATGCGTCTCCGAAGTCTCCTTGGACGTCTTGAATGTCTGCTGCAAGCTGCCTAGCTGTTGCCTCCCTCTTTTGGATTTCTGCGCTAGCCTCATACGATTTCGCCGCAGATGGCGCCTCAGGTAACCGTCAAACTTGCCACAAAACACAGCAAGAACACCGACAGTCCAAAAACGACTAAAAGCAAGTACTTTGCCAACGATGGCAACTCTGGAAACGTACACTCCGACCTGCCATGGCCAAAGAAACGGCGCGCCGATGAGCGCTCCGCCAGCCATGAACCTGGCCAGGTGAGACTGCAGTCATCGCCTGCTGGCGGCACTACCACTGTGGCGGACAAGGAGAAATATAAACGCAAGTACGGAGACGCTTTCGACTTCCGCCTCAAGACCGCACTCAGCATCAAAGAAGAGCCTCAAGACGAGGCTGCGACGGTGGGATCAACGACATTGATACAACACTTTGCCGCTTCGAAACCAGGACAGCCCGTTACTGCATCAAAAGCCAACGCACTCGCATCGAAGACAAACAGCTCTGCCGAAGAACCTCAAGGGATCTCAGACGAACTCAATGAAAGATCTGCTGTTATCACTGCCCTCGCGTATGTACAAGATGGCGCAGTCACCGACGCTGTAGCCGCACTTGTGCTGCGCTGGGCTCGCGATGTCGCGTCTTCCGACCAAGGCGATGTATACGATGCGGCGTTCATCCGCAGCATCCTTGATGACCTGGACATATATCGCATTGATTCCGATCGAAGGGCTTTCGTCACCGAAATGCTCTCCAGGCCGCTTCAAAAGCAGCTCGAGACCTTGCGCTCTTCGAGTGAGAGTCTTTTGTCCTGCCTCGCAAGCATCAATACACCACAGCCTTCTTCACCGACTACCAAAAAGTCGAAGCAGGCAGAGTAGCAGACTGAATATCTGCATGTTCAGGCTTTGTCCCATGCTGTCCTGAGGTCCGGGTCATTCGTCTGCAGTATCGTGAAGATACAGAGTTTGCCTCAATTGTTGGCCGGTCGAGGGCGGTGATCAAGTCTGCCAAAGAGAGCTACTATCACATATCCTAGCATCAATCACAAGTATTTGTCCACATTCTAGAGATCTCATTCGGTTCCTAATTGTTTCTAAATCGTGAGCTCAAAGCAGGAATGCCATCCCAGGCGCATAACACGCTCTAAGGTGCATTATTGGAGGCTTGTCTCTCTGCTCCGGACTTTTCGCTGCCAATAGTCTTCACGATATGCTGTTGCAACTAATACAAGTCGTGCGCGTTGTGCCGACACAACACGTGACACGTTTTCCCAAGCTCAAGCAATCAGATCGGCCTCCGGAGGCAAATCACACAGTGCAACCTGTGAATGGGCATCATCGCATCTACACTGCAGTACCTCCTATGCTTGTTCCCTGCCTCGCCTGCGTCCGTTAGCTGCTTCACACGGGATTATTTGTGCGTTCGACAGACACAGCACTTTACCGGCATCGTGCGTCCTCCGATACAGCACCCCGGCAAGCCACCTGCGCCTCCAGACATGGTGACAAGCTTGGCACTTCGAACATCCCTCTGAAAGACCGCCCATAGTTCACGTACCTCTTAGAGCGGCTGACTGATCCTTCATGAGGTTCACCGTGTCAATGTTGTACCCTGAACCTTTTCATCGGATCGAGTATCTATCTCGAGCAGTTGTTATGCTCTAGCGAAGATCTTGTTTAATGTGGACATCTGTACATTGCCCGTTTTCATGGGCCAGCTGCCAGCGCGACTCAACCGCTCACATTTGGCGCTCTCGTCCACGGACACTCGGATGACTGCATCAGCCGTTGATAGGGCATTCGTGCCGCTTTTCCATGAGCGCGGAAACGGCGTTGAAGACGGCTAAGGCATGGTACACCAGCGCCAGCAGACCGTCCCGTCTCAGCGGTGAGGTCTTATCTAGTATTGGTGAGTGGTGTTACACTGCCAAGTATCTCGCTCGTTCTCGGTTGGTGATCGTGAAATGCTCTTCTTGAAGAGTACTTCACTGCGAGCGCTGCCACACCATACACATCGCCACCTCTTAGCTTACCCTTGCTCACCGCTTCACCGGAGCAGCTCACAATGACCAAACGCAAAGCCAATGGCGACCCCAAGAGCAAGCGAAAGCCCAAGAAGCCAGCTGCACTCGGTGAACAGAATCGCAAGCCCGAGTCACCAGCCGCAAGAGCGTACAGACACATACGAGCTGCGAAGTCCGCCCATCTATCTTCCGATGCATCAGGAACAACACCAGAAATGTACGATTTATATTCGTTCCCACCGAAATTGCCATCGCCACCTTTGTCAACCAGGCAAACTCCACCCACAGTGCCCAGAGTCGACAGTACTATTTTCGAGGACAATCAAGACGCAACCAATGATACGCAAGGCGTGGTATCCACTCCCACCGTCTCAGGTCTCATGCTAGACGAAAGCACGCTACTTGATATCCTATGTTTCCATTGCGACGATGGTCTCACCGACGACGCCTTCGATGCCATCATGCAGCACGCAGTCGCTGCCGCCAAACCCGGCGACGAATTCGGCATCCTTTTCATGAACAAATTCATATCAGACCTGGCTGATATGCCCATTAATCAACAGTGGCTCGCCGAAATCATCGGTCTTCTGCAGCAGAACCTGGACAGCCTGTGCGATCGTTTGAGAGGTCAGATCCGATCGTTGGGCAAGTTGCCGTTGCCGGACCGCGTAAGACTCGAGCTCCCTGTGGCCAATGATACAGAGCAGCCGTGCGATGACGGAGAGCTCAAAGATTTTGCCGAGAGCATCCAGGCCAAGCCGATGGGCAAGTCAACGAACGACCTGGAAGACGTGGGGCATCAGGACAACACTGTGTTGACCGTACGAAGCAAACACTCCGACTGCGAAGCCAAGGATACCCGGCAAGGCTCGCAGGCAGTCTGCAAGCAATCCAGCACAACGCAGGAGCTCACAGTCTTCAATGACACCCATGAAGAGCACGAGCCGCACAACACTTCATCGGGCGTTCGACAACCAGAAGCTCCAATGGACTCTGTCTACGACCTGTTCGTCCGCTCTGCGACCGAAGCCAATTGCTTCACCACCGAGCAGAACGACAAGGCCATCAAGCGCTTCAACAAACGCGTTCGCAGAGCTTGGGCTCGCATGGAGTCCGAGCCGAGAGTAGCCTGGGTTAAACTCTTCAACGCTCGCCCCGATAGCATGCCTCTTATGATCAAAGGCAAGAAACTCCTCTGGTCACAAGGCCTGCACGCCAAGTTGTTCTCAACTGACTGCGAGCCCGGGCGCACCCAGTTATCAACCTTGAGTAACTGTGCTGGCATAGGTCACAGTCACATCCCTCATGTCAACGAGATTGTGTTGGTTTCTTGCCCCGCTCGGCTGTATTTGCCGTGAATTTCTGCTCCTCTTTTCATTGCATGTCAAACGTATCTGTTTTGGCTACATGTGGTATGGCTCATATTTCCTTTCTCATCATTCATACATCTGCCTCCTACATCACTGCGGATTACTGGCATAGACATGGCATGACCGTAGGTATAGACGAAGAATATACATTCGCATTACTCCACAGATTCACCAAGACGCTCGAACTAACAAAAGAGTCCGTGACCTATCTGTATGCAATCTATCAACTACCATATGATGGCCTATCTATATGTTGTATATCTATACAACTTTCACAACGCCAAGACCCACTGCCGAAGTATAATCAACCGTCCTTCGACGCCCAAATCCTTCATGGCGGCAACAGAGATGCCGTTGCGATTGTCAATCATCAATGGGGACGACATCCTTCGAATCCTTTACAAATTGCCGAACTCTTAGACGTTTCGGACGGTATTCTTCCGCCGCCTTCCGCAAAGATTCGGGATAGCTCAAAAGCCACTCGACCTGGGACCGTTCCTCGTTCTCAATGCCGCCCAGATCGTTGCACCAGTTTCTCCAGAGAACCGTAAATCGTATCTGGCGCAATGTGCCCCGGTCCGGCAAAGTGGAATGGAACCACCTTTTCGAAATGCGTCACGCAAATGTCGACATCTTCAAGAGGGGCCACGAGCTACTCAAGAAACAAGGCGTGTTGGCAAAATTGAAGCCGGACTACACGACTATCACTAAAACTTCGACCATTAAGGAGTCTCTAGTCGATCGGCTTACGCTAAAATCGTTGAACCCCGTCCAGAATATCCCCAATCAGGTCGCAAGCAAGAGTATAGTCTGGTCCCTACTATGCAGTCCTTCGTCGTACTGACTGATCAGATAGAGTCACGGCCACGACACAGTTCCCACACTTGACCCAAACAACCTCGTTGACGCCAATCAACCGACTATGTTACGTACCATTTGCTTCCCGCATGGACGAAAAGCCCGCGTGTCTCGACATTGTCAATACCCCGGACACGAATACCGGAGCGTCAACTACGGAGGCTGATGTAATTGCTGCGTGCCAACAGCGCGAACTCCTGGGTCTCATCAATATCAGTCGTTGCAAAAACAACATTTATACCGTGACTTTCGACTCACCAAGCACTGCACTCGTTGCTCGAACCTCTGCTGGCATTTCTCTACCCTCAACTGTGACTCCGGGATCTGGTTCAGTGGCTATCAGTGCTGGTCTCCATTTCCATGGGCACCAAGGGTATTCTCTTGTGACGTTGCGACGCTGGAAATTGCCCATGATGCAGTTGTCAAGTGTGAGACTCAAGCTCTGCGCGGTCGAGACCAATCAGCATTCAACGAACTTCTTCAACAAGAAACTCTTGAACCGTACGATGACAGAATGCGTTATATCATTCGCTTCAAGAAGTGCACACGTGCTCCATGGGTGCAGCAGTTTCATATTCCGCTCAAAATCGAGAACGGTGGCGGCAAGGTATGTGCAATTTGCCGGCTGGAGAATCTGCAAGCGGAGTGTCAATTCTGTGGTGCCGCGTGTCAACTTGGGAGTAGTAATGCTTGTTATTTTCCCAGGGTCATTGCAGTACGCGGTGGTAAGCAATGAAAACTTAGACATGTTCTTGATTTCTCCATGCGTTATGCCTGGTTGGTTGACATAGTCCCGAGAGTTCTGTGACATGTCAGTTTTGGCCTCCCATAGTACCCATGATGCAGCCATCTCAAAACGCAAAACTAACGCAGTCTTGACAATGCACCTCAAGTCTGTACGCATTGAGATTGCAGGGTCTACATTCACGACCCCGGGCGATCGATGAAGGCTTCGGCGATTCTATGTCCTGCACAAGGAGAAGTCCGAATTGGTCAGACAAAATGTGAGCTATCACAAAGTTGTTGGCCACATCGGCAACGGGCGACTAGCTCGACCTGGATGAGTTACCCAGACTCGGTCTGTCCTTTTACATTTCCCAAACAATCGCTCGTGTTCAAACGCAGTGTCAGCCCGCTTTTACTTGATCCTTTGCGGACTGGGACAACACCTTTTCTCTTGTGCTGAACCAACATACAGCTCCTCCTCGTTGCCTGGACCCTCGACTCTCGCACGCCCGCTCACATTACTTCACATTCAAGCTCGGTATTCGATCACCCAGCTGTGATACTCCAGCAGCATGCCGGAGCCCAAATTCACGAGAAGCCAACAGCGGGTCGAATCCAAGCGCAAAGCCGATGGGAGTCCATCAGCAGAGCAACCTACGAAGAAGACAGCAACTAAGAACCCAGAGATTGAAAGAGACGAGCACAATCTGTAGCTGGTCCATCGAAAGAAGCTTCATTGAAGGTCAAACATGCCATCAAGTTTGGCGGCCTTTATGTCGGGGAAGGGAGTCGCAGCCAAGTCAAAGTCAAGCAAGAGCAGCAACATGGCGACGGCACTACAACGTTACACATACAACGTAAGAGGGTAGACTCTTTCATGCCAGTGCGCAGCTTGTCGCCATTGGTCTTCGTGCCAATACCACGGAACTGCCATTGCTGCTGGAAACCACAGCCAAGAGTCCAAGACGGTGCGATTGTCGCAATCCTGTCACAGGATATATGGGATGGCAAGATGACCAAAACGACCGTGGACAGCCTTCTTCCACGCGCGAAGGATTGTACAAGTGGTGGGCGCTTGTTCGGTGTGGATTGTCTCAATCGATTCTTGGACCGGCTTAACAATGCAGGTATCACTGCCGAGCGCCGTTCTGAAGTTGTTCGTCTGCTACAAGCAGCATTGAGAGGCTTGCTTTCAGAATGGGGCGCTTGCGTCGACCGGATCGGCAGCTTGGACTCCCCAAGGGTGATGCCGGGCAGTCCATTTACGGAGACGAGGAGGTCAACATCTCCCAGTCCGACCACGACTCCGAGCAATCTCAGTCTACCGGACTTGCACAAAAGTGCTGAGGCTATGTACGTTCGAGCCGCCCGCGAAAACTCAAGTGTCTCAAACAACGATCCAGACTCTTGGAGTGTTGTCGGAGAAGAAAGCCAGACCGAGAGAAACTACGGTGGAGCCCGAGGCGACGACATTCCCTTTGTTGCAACAGAGGACTTCTCGGCAGCATCCAGCACGAACCATTCGTTGCTTCCTCGTGGCAAGAGAGCTGTCAACAACAAGCGAACGTACGGTACTGTTTGTCCGAAGGCACCCTTCGATATTTCCGCACGATCTGTTATCGCGGCTTGGGCGGCTGCTTCGAGTCCCGCGGATGCCCCAACTAAGATACGCGAATATGCGAAGCCAGCGTGGCGAGGATCCATCACCTGGGATTAGAAGGATGAATGGTACAAGATTTACGAAGCGCGCGAAGACCCATCCATTGATGTGACCGCCATGGGTGCCTCTCTTCTCTTGTCTCAGGACCTATTGGCCAAGGTCGTGCCAGGGAGTCGACTTGCAGCTGCAAAGACGGTATGTCGACACCACCAAAAGAACTCCTATGCAGGCATGCCTTCTGGTGCGCGTCCAGAGCAGGTTGTCACCACGATACTTCAGGTGCCTGCCGCGACTGAAATCGCACCTGTCACCAGAACACTGGACCATCATGAATTCTCCTCAGCCAAGTCGTCGCCTAGATGAGCTTCGCTTGAGGATATCTAGCTTAGAAACAGATCAGGATGATTTGAAAGCTTCCCGCGTATGGTACAAGCAGCATGTGACACTCCTGCCTGGCAAACCTGCTTCGTTCCTTCAGCTGCCAACAAGCAAAAGGTCAGCACATGCGTGTTCGTGGTAAACACTCCCGATGTGAAGACGCCTACTGCTCTCACTTATCACAATATTGTTCGTCAACCAGCTACTGACACATTTCTGTAGTCATAATTTGCTATAATCGCACAGACGATGTCTAAATAGTTCGAACTCCTCATCGCACTCCCCCGGACCGCCGTCTCGCAGACATCTCGTCGCCCGTTGGCCGTTGCTGCCAGGCTCGCCCAGGCCGGAGCGTCCCAAGGCAACACTCGCGGCAAAGTCCTGCTTGAAAGTGTCAAAGTAGCTAGCGACCGAATCCATAGTCTCCACCCACTGCTCTACAATGCGCAAAGTGTCGTTGATCCCCTGGATCTCCCCGGTATAACTGAGATGTGTCTGGTGGATGAGGGAGGTAGGTCGTTTTCCATGGCTGCCGCCGGCCCCGTAAGGAGGCTCATCTGTTGCGGTATAATCGGGGTCCATCCACGGGAACGCCTTGACATAGACCTCCACGAACTTTGCGCAGAAGATTCCGTACAGTGCCAATCCGCTCATGGTGAGACATCCAGTTTCCCGGGCTTCAGCGGCGAAGTCGAGGACAGATCGCGCTGCTCCGAAGAACTCGCGAGCGCTGCTTTTCCAGAAGCCAACCGGTGCTCCTGCACTTTGGTGACAAAAACTTCTCAGGCGCTGCGATCCAGAGGCGTGCGTGTATCTGAGTGGGAGGAAAGGAAGACATTCCCAATGAAGGGCCATGCGGCACAGCAGCCTTGCAATGTGCATGGTGAAGTACTGAGCGGCCGTGCAGTCCTTTGCGTGGTCGAGAGTATTGAATTTTGTGAGTCGGGAGTGTGCAGGCAAGCTTTTGTTGATTGTCAACAAGCGTCGCAATAAAGAGGTCCAGCTGCACGATTTGTTCCAAGGTGGGTGTTTCTCGTTGCTGCCGGTGATGTCACGCTAGTGAAGATCAACCCCAAAGACGTGTATTACGAACCTTCAAGGTGTGGAATGAGCCCATACATGAATGCTGTGGAAGAGCGATACATAATGTATGTAATGACAGAGGAAATTGTCGTCCGCCACGCTGGGGAGACTGTTGCTGAAATTCGAACTGATCGATGGTGTGAGAAGCGGCCGAAAGTCTATCGGATATGATGCAGAACGTTGCGACGCTGAATGAGGCTGCGGATTGTCAAGCACAGGCATTTGCTATCCTAACCAGCTTCTCAAATGTTCACCCTGCGGTAGAACAGCCATTGGTGCGCTCTCCATGAAAGTGGCTTCATTGCCAGGAAGCGGAGGGAAGTTGTCGGTGGTAGAAATGAGATTGGAGCGATGATGACCGAGTGCGTACTCGGTATCCAGAAGGAACAGACTCCTGTGAGCCTCCGAGCACATAAAACCTGCCTTTCCTCGTGATCCTCATGTCGAAGTCAATCGCATGGAAAACTTGGCGTAATGCCTCTCGGGATTCTTCGGCCCCCTTTACGCGGTCTTACGCCTGCTGCAATCGTTCAACAAGCGACTGGTATTTGCTCTTCTCCACATCGTAGACACAGTCCTTTGAACGTCGGCTACAGGTCCGACATATAGGTTTAGATCCGTCACACTGGAGGCCCGAGTCAGTCTACGCTTACCAGCACACCAGCACCGGGCCGACAATGATGGCAAACCTTCAGTTTCGAGTGTCGACAAGGAGAGCAGGCCACAGCGGTCAGATTCTCTCGTCGTCTGCGCGTCGGGAGCTGAGTCCCGGAAGCCGTATTGTAAGAGTCCATGACATCTCCTGGGAGCAGGATACGTGCGGTACAGCTGTATGGAACTTGCAACGATCGGGCGTTGACTCCCCTGGAGGAACAAGCAGTCTTGGTCTATAGCTAACGATGAACAATGGGCCTCGGAGTTTCTCCCGATCCCGCGTAGCAGTTTAGCCGCGTACGGCTTTTAGTTGCCAACCGTGAGCTGCAAATCCAAGACGGAAATGATGCAAGGATGAGGTACGGACATGCAGTTTTCAGTAGCGTAAATTGAAAATACTTCTTGCGCGCTCGGGTCGTGTAAGCACAATTCAGGCAACAATTACTACACCGCAACGCCACCGTGGTGTGGACTAAGAAAGTGGCCAAGACCAGTAAGTCACAGTACAGACTATTCATGCAGGCCCGGCGGAGCGATCTACGATGGGAGAGACACACGCGACTTAATCCAACGCCATTCTCCAACTATTGTCAGAGCGCTTCCAGATCTCAATTTTCCAAAACGTACGAAGACTCATCATGGGAAATCCTCATCTTAGCCATTTTGCTCCCCTCGCCGCCGAGCTTGCCAAAGTAGCCAACTTATGGCAGCGTTCGAACTGTCCGGGCCAGATGCTATGTCGTATCTCGCACGAGTCTCAGGACATACAAACAGGTGGATCGTCTTCGTCTCCTGCAAGAAAGACCTGAAATCGATCTGCGACCGATGGAAAGCAGGTTGGACCATCGCGTTGTGCTTGAATTGTGGTAATAAAACATCCCGATTCTGGACAAGTTGCCGGCGGCCTTGTTCTGCTTCGTGCTGGCGATCCCGCGTTAGTATGACCGGGTGAGGGGGCTGCAGTGGAGTTAAGAGTTCGCTATACCAACATGAGGTGGTATATCCTCACATCTTCTGTGTTGGTGGAATCGAGGCCAAGTGCGCTTGTGACTTCTTCGAAAGAGCTCCCCAGGCGGAGCTCACAGGGCATGGTGGGCGTGATGGATTGACGTCAAAATGAGCTGAATTGGTGTTTAATAGCCTCTTTCGTGATCTCGACTGTACCGTGGCCATGGTCAAACGCCGTTTGCCACATTATGCTTAGTCGTCGTGACTAGCTACTTCGGCACGTGACGCCACCACATGTGGAATGGTTGCTCGAAACGTAAGCTGTGGTATGGTGAACCATTCACAATCGAGCCTGGCCCTCATTGGCCGGAGAGAACAGTAGTTGAGACTGGTATCCGGGCCTGTGAGCTCTTAGGGACCAAGACGAAACGGCTCTCCATGTGTGAAGAAGCATGCTTCCGTGAGATTTGTGTGCATCGCATCGCGTAGGCTACCAAGTGCTGCTGAAGCAGTGAGGTTCGGCTAGGGCTTGGGGAAAGGGTAATCCGGTTACATGTCCGAGCAGCCCAGGCATATCATCAACAGAATATGTAGGCCAGAACGATGATGGTGGTGGTATAGTGCAGGGCGTTTGGCGAGTGTCAAGCCACCAAAGGATGAATTGGGCGCGGATCCGCTTGGCGGGCCAGAAGTTCGGACGCTAGTAAGCCGAGGCTGGACTTCAACATCGACTATGTCCGCAAGAAATACTGTGAATACCAAGAATCACCGCCCACGATGCGCCCAAATACTCTTCTTTCATTGCCAGCGCCTTTGCGGAGGCTGTTGGCGACACAAGCATCAATCCGGGCCGCCGTCAACCCTGCAGTACGAACCACGCCCTCCATCCGTACCCTTACCACCGACTCAAACCCTCCCAATACGAGCCATGTCGGAAGCTCTGTCAACGAGACCGAAGTCTCCCACTTCAACACTTTGGCCTCGGAATGGTGGGATCCTCAAGGCTCTAGTCGCCTCCTGCATCTCTTGAACCAGCATCGACACCCTTTCATCAACCGATGCTTGAGCACCGGACCACCTCTCCCGCCAGGCCACAAGCGCAAGTACCTCGACATTGGCTGCGGAGGAGGCATCTTCGCAGAGTCTGCCGCGCGCCTGGCAACAACACACTCCGTCACCGCCGTCGATCCCACACCCGAGGTAATCGCAGTGGCAAAGCGCCACCAGCGCACCGATCCTCTCCTCATGGAGCCCGGCCGCCTCACATACCACAACATCCCCATTGAAGCGCTTCCCTTGCCCAAGACGCCAGAAGAAGGCTTTGACATCGTCTCTCTCTTCGAAGTGATCGAACACATCCAGCAGCCCGCGCCATTCCTTCGCTCCATCCTACAGCACCTGAAGCCCGGCGGCTGGTTCATCGGCTCCACGATCGCGCGCACAGGAACCAGCTGGTTCACGACAAAGTTCATGGCGGAAGAGGTGTTGCGCATGGTGCCCAGGGGAACACACGATTGGAACCAGTACATCCAGCCGTATGAGATGAAGGCGTGGGCGGACAAGCAGCCGGACCTGGAGAATTGGCAGGTGATGGGCGTGGTGTATGTGCCTGGGTTTGGCTGGAAGGAGGTGCAAGGCAGTGAGGGGTATGGCAACTACTTCTTTGCCGCGAGGAAAAAGTTGTTGGGTGAGTGAGGTCGGGTGGCGGAGAGCTCTTTGCTGCTGCGTGCAGGCTTGCTCTCTGCTGCTGCTGCTGCTGCTGCTGCCCGCTCGGCGCTAGGAAGGAACGATCAAGCAAGCAACCTACTTGATGCGCCTCAAGAGTCTCCGGTCACTCGAAACCATTATCGATCCGTTTGGATGCCTTGTCGCAGTGAGAGGAACGGTGAAGAGTTGGCGACGGTCGACTGCTATCTGGCCCCATTTGCGAGAATACTTCCAAACGGAGAGGTTCTGAGTTCGAGTTTGGGGACGCCCTTAATGAAACCTGGGACGCTGGGTTTCCCCAGTTTAACAGCACTTCGGATAAGTCTGACTCTGGTTTTTGCTGGTTTGGTGTAAGATATGGTAGCATTGGGCAGAGTCAATGTAAGATATTCTTTCTTTTTATTATAATGTACACGCACAGTTTTCGGTATCATTGTCAAGTCTGCCGAATATGGGGCTAAATGGCAGGGTGTTTGAACTACTGCTAGAGCGGTCCGGGTTCCCCTAGGTTGATGGCAAATTATCAGACCATCCGAGGGTTTTGCTGGTTTGGCTGGACGACTTTTTTTTTCTCAGGGGAGGGGGTTCATTCGGGTCTCATGTTCCAGGTTTGCTCCGCGCATATGCCTTCTCATCTTTTGCGTGCGCGACGCTCGGTGGGATTTTGTACGCAGCCTTGGAATGGATCGTTGGTCGGTCACAAACACCACAAAGCGAAGCTCGAGAAGGCAACCAAGTGCCTCCTCGCTGGTCATGCGCTTGAGGGTACCCCCGAGTTCATCTCCATTTAACACAATGTCAAGCCTATCGCCGTCTGCAATAAAGCCCGCAAGCGTTGTGCTCACAGCCGCAAGCTCGCAGCTTGCAGCTTGCTGCAGAAGGGCGCCACTTACTACAAACCCTCCACTGGACATTTGACAACATCTGGCGAGTGACAGCACGTAGTCGGACACTCCTGGGTGCAGAACGGAGGGACAGAACAGGCCTTACAAAAATCTCACAGGGTAATCTCTACATTGAGCAGGTGTACCGTTCTCTTGACTGCTGCCAGATAATGGCCCTCTTTGCCCGCCTCTCTTGCGCCACCTTCTTCAACCTCGCCTGGCATCCCGCCCTCGATAAAAGCCCTCCATCTCCGCCCTCTGCTCGCGCCACATCGCCTTTAAGAACGGATCATGGCTTGGGTCGCCATCCCAATACTTCGCATGGAAGCTCCTTGCGCCGCCACGCCAATCCTTTTCCGTCGGCCAGTTCACGTTCCACCCATACCAAAGCGGCTTCCACGGCATGTTTCCTTCCCGTCGATGCGCATAGTTGAGCAGGTTCTGCTCCGGGAAGCCCGGGTCGAAGCGGCCGGGAAGCTTGAGCAGCGAGACGTAGTAGTCGAAGAGCACGCGCGAAGGCGTGAAGACGAAGAAGCCGCAATTCAGGTAGTTTGCGTCAGTCGGAGGCGGCCAGGGGTGCTCGTAGCCGAAGAAGTCGGCGTGGGTGGCGAGCATGTAGGTGCGCGGCAGTGCTGATTCGTCTTCCTTGATTGCTGCAGGGTTGGCGAGCGTGGACTGGGTCAGTGTCGCTTCGTCGTAGAAGACTCCGTCCAGCGGCGCGGTGACGAGGTGATCTGCGTCTATGAACAGGATCTTGCTCCACTCGGTCATCTGGAAGAGTCGCAGCTTCGCAAGCACATCTGCCCAGCGCGCTGAGCCGGGATGAACCCAGTCTGCTTCCAAACGCTCGACCACGCGGATGATGGCGCCGTCCTTCTCAAGCTGGGCTCGCTTGCGTTTGGAGACGTCCTCCGTGCACAACACGATGAACGGGATGGAATTGTTCGTGCCGGCGCTGCGCGAGTGCAGGAGCTGGTAAGCTAGGACTCTCGTGCCCAAGTAGTAGCCATCGTCTTCGTCGTTGATGGCTTCGCTTTCGGCATCAGACTCTTTCTTGTCGGCGTTGGCGTTTGCTGCCAGGAAGGTTGCGAAGGCGACTTTGGGCGCTTGTACGCTGTTCTGGCGGTGACGGCCGTGACGGCCTGGCGCATTCGGGATCAGCGAGTGCCAGTGGGATGATTTTAATGTCAGGGTGACGAGAGCGGAGGCGAGGAAGAGAAAGACGAAGAGAGCGACAGTCCGCGGATTCGTTGACATCTTGGCATTCGAGAGACGATATTTTCCAACCTCACCACCGACTTTGACATCAAAGCGATGTGGGAGATGTGACAAAGCGACGAAGTGTAAATTTGATCGAAGTGGGCGCATTCCGAGAAGCGTCGCGCGCGTGCGCGCAAGGGAGGCTCGCTGGTGATACCGTACATGTACCCGGCTTCGTGGCTGGCATTTTGGCTGCTTCGATGACTCGCTGCTCCTTGCATCGAATGTATGGATGTCTTTGAAAGGCAGATCTGATACCAACGCGGATAATTTCTACCTTGTGACCTGCTTGGCATGCCGTGGTATCTGAGACGACAGTCGATGCACTGTACTCGTGCTCCGTATCTCATTTGCCATAGTACCTGATATTTCAGCCGAAACATCCATGTCGAGGCAATTATGTTATACTATGCCCTCTGTTTCCTGATATTGTGCTGTCTGAGATGTCCATAGTTGGGAGTGCGGCGGAAAATGGATCAGGTCTCGGATACCACCTGGCGTTGAGCAGAAATAGCAAGTCTATCTCAATGCTCATCAATACGACCTATCATGGCTGAATAGCCCATAAAAAGATCTCCGAAGTGAAGGTCACGACGGCGTCTCATTGGAAAGAGCGATTTTACTGTCGCTCTGTGCATGGTGGGGTCAGTGCACTGAACGTGCAATCGGTGTGCAGCTCGGGCAGTATCTCACTGGCAGGCAACGAATATTCGCCAGACATGCGTGAAGATGAGAAAGCCATGATGAAGCATCCACACTGATGGTCAGGAACCTCTATTACGTTCGCCAATGATTACTCTATGCTGCGACACCCTCAAACCCGATCCATCTACACCCTGAACCCCCAAAACGGAATCCTCCCATTTTTGACCAACCAAATAGTGCCCGCTGCTGTCGCGCTGATGGTGATGGTGAGGATCATGCCGGCGTTGATGAGGAAGCCTTGCTCGAAGAAGCCTGCAACATATAACATTAGCAAAATGCCATGCATTGATATTTGAGAATGGAAGGGACGAGAACATACCAACACCACCACCCGGCTTCCTCTTCATGGCCTTCAACGGCGATAACGCTTGCTCGAGGAACTTTTGCGCCGCGGAGGCATTCGTTGCAGCCATGATAGCGGCGATATCTGACGATTTTGCTGTTGGCTGGATGAAAGCGGGTCTGGCCAGAGTGAACATGTCGACTGTGTACCTCGTTGAAAGGTCCACGGGGTGTGAGGCAGGGTGCGCGGGACCGACGAGAAGTTCTCGCGGGACTTGGTTGACGAAAGATACGCGAGCATCCACGAACTGCACTAGGTACTTTCCGACCTGGGGATTGCCGAAGTGGTATGCTGCGAGTGCAGGAGCGCTGTCTGCACTGCTGATGAAGTCGATGGCATCGTCGAGACTCTTCATGGTGTGAACTGCGAGGATGGGTGCTTCGGTCTTGACTTGCAGCAGCTCGGGTCGCCTTGTGGGGAGCTCGAGGACCACTGCGCTGGACTCTTGGATGATGGTCTTCAAACTGGAATCGATTTTCTTGAGGGCTTCGAGGGAGCGGCTTGCGCTGCTGGGCTTGCCCTTTGCATCGCCGTGGATCTTCGCTGCTGAGCTGAGCTTGCGGCTCTCATCTACGACTGCTTGCAGGAAGTCCTGCTTTACGAACTCGTTGACGAGAACGAGGTCTGGTGCATAAGGGCTGGAGCCACCGAAGGCGAATCTTGCGGCGACGAGTTCTCTGGCGGCGAGCTTAATGTCTGCTGTGCGGTCTACGACTGCGAAGGCCCTGCTGCGCGCAGGCGAGGCCAGGTGGTTTGCTTTGGGCGAAAGGTCGCTGCTGTTTTGGTCGATGTGGATTGCGGAGTTCAGGATTGCTGTATCGCGGATGGGCGAAGAGGCGATGGCGAAAGTGTCTGGGTGGAGGGCAGTGTTGAGAGTGTCGCGCAGGACGCGGGTGAGGGTTCGGAGGTTGTTCTCGAGCTGGTGGAGTGTTATTGTTAGCTATAAATATCCTTATGATGGAATGGACCTGGCCCGACACTCACAAGCACAATAGCACAGCTGCCAGCCGCAATGGCTGCGCTCAAGGGTGCAATCACGGAGAAGAACAGGGTGTGTGTGCAAGGCTCGATGTATGCAATGCCAACCGGGATCTTAGCAGCAGGAGCATCAGTGCCAGAGGCCAATAGGTATTCATCCGCATGTGCTGTGACGGGTTGCAAAGTCTCATAGTTCTGCTTCAATGCCGACAGGGCGAGGTGGATCTCGATGGCGACTTCGGCGGGTGAGTGGCCGTGGTCTGCAGCGATGGCATCCTTGATCTCGCTGGCGTGGTTGACCAGAGCCGTGTGCAGCGCTTCCAGCTGGTGTTGGCGGTAGTAGATGTTGTGCGTGCGGCCGTCGATGGCGGCGGCGCGAAGTTCGGCGAATGACTCGGCCATTGAAGATGGATGTTGTTGTTGTTGTTCTTGTTATTATTGTTGTTGTTATTGTTCTTTTTGCTGTGGTATAGCTAAATTTACGATCCCAGACAAAAACAAAACAAAAAAAAAAGAACAGTCCAACCAGATAGAAGGCGAGTGAGTAATTACTTCCAGCAATACAAAACGACAATAAGCTATACCACGGCACATGGCATACACTTTCTCCATCCATGGCACATCCTCTAAGCCTCCCCCTCCTCCTCGGCTCGCCCACACCGAGCGAGCGGTCCCGCCCAGCGCATCCGCCACGTCCTTGTCCACATATCCGAATCGCTCATTCGCCACCATATCGCTAACCCCTTGAGCGCTATCCACATTATCCGGCGGGGTCCCCAAACTCTATCGTCGTCCGCTCCCTCTCCGTGATGAGGCGCCCGACGTCGTGTCGCGGTCCTATCATCTTCGTCGCGTGGTTGCGGTAGCGGTAGCGGTAGTAGTAGTAGTAGTAGTAGTAGTAGTAGTAGTAGTAGCAGCAGTAGTTACCCTGGCATTTGCCTCTTTCTCTCGACAGCAACTCAGCATACCACCACATCCTGACCCAAACCCCCCAAACCCACCCATCATCGCGAAAAACAAACCGCCCCCCCCGGACAAGTAATCGCCGAAAATGTCCGTAACAACAACCTCCAACGCCCGCATCCTCACCACAGCCAATTACCTCGCCGACTACGACCTACACCACAGTCAGCCCTCTGCCAGCGAAGCCTGTCCAGCGCCCGCACCAAACACCCAACATCGACCTGCTACTTCCGCGAACAACCCAGCAGGCTGGGAAGACTCATGGCGCCGCGTCCCCGCCTACCGCGCCGCCGTCGACCAGCGCGACGAGCAGCACGAGACCTACAACAACGAGGTTGAGAGGAATTTCGTGAGGGTCATGTTTGGCGGTCAGTCTCCTTGAAGTCCTTTTGTTTCTTCTCACTCTGCAACTACCGAGGTCGATGGAGGCCCGTGGGAATTGGTTGGCTGACTTATCATCATCATCATACAGGCGTGTTCATGATGGCGTCTGCATCTCAAATCTGGCGGGCGACGGCCGGGAGGTTCAACGGCGAGTTCTTCAAGTACAAGATTGGTGGGGAGTGGTAGAAGTTGATGATGCGGTATACATGTCAATTGTCTTTTGATGATATCATGGTGTGTATATCCGGCGTTTTGGGGGGTTCTTTTGGTCGACGTTCCCAGTGCTTGCGTCGATGGCATATATTTATTACAAACACATGAGATACTGGGACGACGCGCACTATTGTCATGTGGAATCCTCATTCAAGACTTTCACGGGAGCTCAAGTGTGTGGAGTGGGAAATCGAATTCTAAGTTTATCTAATGGCTCTCAATGGTTGCTGCTATCTACAGGTCACACACCATCTAAGCCTTTGGCGGGATCACAGGCAACACAAGATAATTCTTGTGCTTCTCGCTAAAGTGCAAGTTGTTCAGACCCGCAAACTTTTCCTCGCTGCGATCCTCAGGGTGGTTGTGGCCGAAGATGCCAGTGCCCTGCGTATCACCGCTAGAAACCTCAAGAACAAGCTTGCCGCCCTTCTCAACCACCACGTTCGTAGGCCAGACCTCGACGTCGACTTCGTAGACGGTGTCGGCCTTGACTTCTTGCACGTCGGTGCTGCGGTATTCGCGGTAGGGCAACCATTCTCTGTGTTTGGGGTTTTGCTCGTCGACCTTGCGCAGACTTGTGCGGAGCCAGCCTTTGGTCAGAGGCACGGGGTCGCCGGCGGTACCGGTGTAGAAGACTTCTTTTCCTTCTGCTGAGATGTGGCGAAGTGTGAGGAAGATATCGATGTCTGAGGGCTCTGTCTGCTGCTCTGGTGATGCCTTGGAAGCCGACACTGCGAAGTGTGCAACGACGTGACCGGTCACTTCGGTCTCTTCTGCGAAAGGCTCGGTAGTGAACTGCACGAGCTGAGGGTCGTCCAGCTTGCCGAGTGCCTTGTATGATACTGTCTTTTCGCTGGCGGTGGAGGGTGCGGATGTAGACAAGCCAAGGTCGGGCGTAAGGTAGTATGGTGTGTACTTTGTTCTGGCGATCGGCCACTCTGATTCTGTACGGCGCTCGTAGGCCTTCTCTGCAGCGGCATCGTTGAAGCCGACGTCGCCCTTTCGCAGGGCCATGTCAACGGGCGGCAGTTTGCCCTTCTCGGACCAGCCCACGCGGTCCTCGCCCTTCAAGAAAGCGTCGAGGAAACTTCTTTGAAGCTCGACTTCCTCATCGTAGTAAAGCGGCAGGTCATGACGACCGGTGATGAAGCGCAAGTACTTGAGGTCGCTTCCAGCGTGCAAGTAGCCCTGCACGTTGCCACGCAGATGCAGCAGAATGCCACCCCAGTTGGCAACGGAGAGAAGAGGGACCTTGACATCGGCGAGGTTGAACTCTTTGGAGGCGTAGTACTCATCGTCGCGGAACTTGTTGTTCACGTTGTCAATTGTCTGATCCTGGCGGTTTGCAGCAAGTTCCTCAGGGCTCAAGTCGCCTTCAATCGTATCCGGGCCCCAGTTGGCGGCCTTGCGGCCGGGACGTCCGTACTGGTTTGTGATGACCTGACGATTCCACCAGAAACTGATGAATTGGTTGCTGAGGATGCCGCCGTGACGGCAGCGATCACGGTAGTAGTCGCTCATGCCTTCCCAGGGGATAATGGCAGAAAGACCCTTGGGCTGTCTGGCCGCAACTCGCCATTGTGTTCCGGCAAAGTATGAGCACCCAAGGAGACCGACTTTGCCCGAGGACCATGGCTGAGAAGCTGCCCACTCTACAACGTCGAAGAAGGCTTCGGAAGTGCCTTTGGACATGGTGTCGAGGAGACCTGTGCTTTGTCCGCAACCACGCTCATCCGCACGCACAATCGCGTAGCCGTTCTTGGTCCAGTAGCCTGGATCGGGTGTCTCCCATGCTGAATGTTCGGACTTTTGGTTGGGGTTGACTTCTGAGAATGACTTTGCGTGGAAGCTGTAAGAGTTGTTAGCGTTGGGTCGTGGACGTGGAAATTGGACTACAATGCTCACTCTGCGTAGGGAATGTCCTTGCCGTAAGGACCGTAGGTGCATAAGACGGGCACCTTCTCGTCGGTCTTGGGGCGGAAGACGTTGACTCGCACCAGACCGGCGGATGTCTTCAGCTCGACTGTGGCATTCTGCTCGAAGATGTACGGGAAGCTGTCCGTGTCCACCTTGTGCAGGTCTTGGATCTTATTGGGCATCTTGTTGGATTCTTTCTGGTCTTCAGGCGTGGTGAGTTGGGAGGGTCAGGGAGCAGGAAGCTGCGAGCGATATTGTTTTGCGCAATCACCCTAGATCGCGTGCCCGACATGCTGGCTGCTTTCGGTGCATCGTGACCACCCCACCCCACATTGACCGGATGGTGTGTATTCGCAAAGACGGTTTGAGTTTCCGTGGTGTTAGCGGTGGCGAGACGGACGAAAGCGGGTGGCAAACGCGTGAAGGCGAGTGAGAGGCACGCATTGTCGGATGTGAGGGGGCGGGGCGGGGCGGGGCGGGGCGGGCAGTCTGACAGTGAGGGGCAGAGGTGGAAATGCAATTCGGCCGGTAGACACGCGAGACCACGCTTTCTTCAGCCTTCTGCGCATGTCGGCAGCGTGCAATCTGGCCCGCCTGCCTGCATAAGGACGTTTGATTGCAAAATATGTGGCGCTAGGCACCGCCATGCACGGGGGAATACGGTGATGGAAAACGTACGGACGCGATGGCAGAGTGGGTATGTACCGGCTAGAGGTGGTATCCGACGCCCTAACTGCATACGACCAGTCCAGCAGCATCAGACGCCGGCCACCCCTCCTGCAAGACTGAAGGTAGCGCCGCAGTTCTGGTTTTGAGAGAAAGATTGCAACTTTCTTCCTTCTCGAGATCAATCACCAATCACACAATGGGAGACACACCGGCCGAAAACACCCTCAAGCCCTTGCACGTACTCATCGCTGGCGCCGGCATTGGAGGCCTTTCTGCTGCCATCGCCCTCCGACAACAAGGTCACCAAGTCGATATCTTCGAGCAGTCGAAGCTTTCGCAAGAAACAGGCGCGGCTATTCACCTCGCCACCAACTGCAATGGCCTCCTCCGCCGAATGGGGCTCTTCGCCGAGGACATTGGTGGCGTCGAATGCACAGATGTGATCGAATATCTCCCTCACAATGGCCAGCTCAAATACCACATTCCTGCAAAGAAGATGGGCGGGGAGCTCTGGGCCCATCCATGGCATCTTGTCCACAGAGCACACCTCCACACAGCTTTGCGCGAGATGGCTCTCGATCCGAATGGCAAGGGACCCGCAGCAAAGCTCCACCTCGCCAGCCGTGTGCAGAAGTTAGACGCTGCAAACGCAACCATCACACTCGAGGATGGCACGGAATTCCAGGGTGATCTTCTCATTGGCGCCGACGGTGTCCATTCGAGAGCACGCGCTTGCATTCCTGGCGGCGATCTCAGGGCCTTTGACAGTGGCAAGAGCGCTTTCCGTTTCCTCATTCCCACAGAGTCACTGCAAGGCGACCCTAAGACGGCCGATGTCCTCAAGCCCAGCACCTTGACGATGTGGATTGGAGAAGATCGACGAGTCATCATGTACCCTTGCATCAACAACACCATGATGAACTTTGTGTGCATCCACCCCAGCGTGGAGTCACAGGCGGACACTGGCGATGAAGGTATGTCATTGTCCTGGCAGCTAGTTTACTTCCAGAGAACCGGTACTGACATTTTTCGCAGCTGGATGGCAGCAGACCGGTAGCAAAGACCGCATGCTCACCATCTACCAGGACTTCAATGAAGCTATCCGCACGATCATCGAGAAAGCAGAGGATCCAAAGATTTGGAAGCTTCTCGACATGGACAAGCTGCCGACTTTCGTACACGAAAGACTTGCTCTGCTCGGAGATGCAGCACACCCATTCCTCCCACACCAAGGTCAAGGCGGAGGACAAGCTATCGAAGACGCCGTTGCTCTCGGCGCACTTCTTCCCTTGGGCACAACAAGACACGAAATTCCTGAGCGACTCAGGCTCTACAACGATTGCCGCTATGAGCGTGCACACAAGATTCAAGACTTCACAAGAACCGCGGGCAAGGATGTTGGTGAGCTTGCCGCTGAAGGCAAGAAGCTCGATATGAACGAGTACCAAAAGTACAACTTCGGCCACGATGCACACGACTTCGCGACTAACAAGCTGCGAAAACTACTCGACTCGCAAGATCCCACAGCACGCTTCCGCAGTCCTTTCGGCTTCGGTCCCAGTCCTGGTCCTCGTCGTCCTCTTGGTCTTAGCCCTTCCCACAGCGATGTGCAAAGCCTCCGCCAGGCAAAGCCCGAGACTTCAGAGACCATCTCCGTCCGCTTCAAGACCTCTCGCACATACTTGGAGAGTCTCTTGCCCCCAGGCTTCGCTTTCACAAGCCCTGGCACGTTGGCTTCGGCTAGCATCAGCACCACAACCCTCGATGGCATGACATGGCTTGGAGGTGGAGGATACAGCCACTCCGGCTTGTACATCCACGGCATTAACTACACCAAGCGTGACGGCTCAAAGATATTCGGCACCTACCTGGCAGTGCTGTTCGAAAACTTGGCTGATCCGATCATCACCGGTCGCGACGAACTTGGCATGCCTAAGCTCTTCTGCGACATCTCGGCACAAGTCCAAGGCAACGAAGCAAGCATCACCCTCGCATGGCGCGGCGCTCAATTCGGAGAGATCAAGGTATCTGGCCTCTCAACACCACCGCCTCCTCCTGCCGCAAGCCCCGCACCAGCACAGCGCATGCCCGGTCCTCCACCTCCACCCCCAGAGCAAGGCCAGTTCGCATACCGCTACGTTCCTGCCGTCGGTCAGCCTGGAAAGGTCGACGCCGAATACGCAGTGTTCATCCCTACTCCCAAGCCCACTGCAGAGCCAGAGACCCTGACTACTGCTACTGCGTCAGCGAAGTTTGAGGCCCGTGACTGGCAGAGTCTACCGACTTTGCACAACGTCGCGAAGGGGCTGGCGGAGATGCCAATCTATCGCGTGGAAGAGGCGAAGGTTGTGAGGGCGCAGGGCGTTAGCGATGTCATTGCTGCTGAGCGCATTGAATGAGGTTTTGGCGTAGCATATCGGGTCAAACAGTGTTGATAGGCTGTGTACGCATTAATTGGAACGATCAACTTGACTCAATCAGGCCATCAATCAACTTCATGGTTCATTAATCATTTTTTTAGTTGATTAATACTAATTAGCTAAAAGTTGGTTGATAGTTGATTAAAGTAAATTTGCTTGACTACTAATTGACTAATTATAAAGGTTGATTAATAGTTAACAGTAGTATAGATGCCTTGGGCCTTAACAAATGTATATCTAAGAGATATGTATTAGAGGAGAAGGAGATAAATTTAAGAGATTCGAAGTTATATAACTTATAGTAATTCTAAGACTACGTGCGTATATTTAAGCGACCCTTACTACCCTTAATATCAAATCTAAGACTTAGGATTAGAATAATCCTCCTCTACTAATATACTAAAAAATAAAAAATTATATATATTATAACTATCAACTGTTGAAGAAATCCGGTTGATTGTTGCCAGTGTTGGCTTGACTTCAATCTGGCCCGCTACTATCACATCGTTTTCATTCGCATCTCGTATCTGTGCTTGGACCTTGAACAGCATGCAGATACTTGTAACGACCTCATATCCGCATGTTCACATGTACATGCATATACATGTATAGGACATGCATCAGATTTCACGAACCTAACCCTGACCAGCTTGCCTATGGGTTCAAGAAAGCGCACGCGCAATGGCGGCTCCTCCAAAACTTTCACATGCCAGCAACATCGCAACTGCCGTGAGAGGGTTCACATGCCAAAGTCAACAGTTTGATCTACATCTCAGTCAAGCTCACCCTGTGCCTAGGCTAAAAGCAATTCGAGTCTGGCCATCCAAGTGCCATTTTCTCCACCCCGGATGCTGCTCGCTCTGGGTGTCGGAACCCACTTCACGCCACCGGAAGCCCCAGGTGTGCAAGTGCAATCAGGCGGAAACAGATGGACGAACCCTAAGTTCATGGTCTCCGCCCCCCTCCATGGGGCTGGTTCCATCGGATCATTCGGAGAACTACCGTGCCACTTGAGGCCAGGCCGAGCTATTGTATACCGACGAGAAACGCTTGTGCTTGCGACTTACATTCATATGGTCCATTGATTGACTGGGTAGCATAGTCGGCAACAATTAAACCAAAATCACATACAACAAGCAACGATGCGTATGGAAGACCTCAGCAGAATTGTATATGACATTATGCTAACATGGCATTCTAGCTCTAACACCAGTCCACTTCTTCTCCCATGGCTCGACCATGATGCTGGGCGAAGAGTCCGAGTCAGCAGACTACTGGAAAGCCTGCGGCGACGCAGCCCTCGCCAACAACATCAAAGGCGTGATCATGATGGGCGCCCACTGGGACTCCGTCGGCGAAAACACCATCGACGTCGCCATGAACCCCAGCCCCGGAAAATCCCCCGTCGCCTACGTCCATCCCTCCAAATACGTCGACTACAAACTCGAACCCGACCTCCCCACCGGCGAGCGCGTGCTCTCCATCCTCAACGACGCCGGCTTCAAGGCCAGCCCGAACCCGACCTTCGAATGGATCCACGACACCTACCTCATCCTCATCCGCATGTTCCCCAAAAAGTGCCCGCCCACGACCCTCATCTCCATGAACGCCCGCTTCGACCCTCACTTCCACATGCGCGTCGGCAGCGCCGTGCACTCACTCCGTGAGCAGGGCTACCTGATCATTGGCACCGGCGGCGCAGTGCACAACCTCTACCGCAACCGCTGGGCGCCCATGCTCAAGTACAGAGACAGCTTCGCGCAAGAATCGGCGCCAGAAGGCTGGGCGTTGGAATTCAGACAAAGCGTCGAGGACTGCTTTGCTAACAACCGCGGTCCGGCGCTCAGGCGTGCGATCACCAGGCTGATGAAGCACCCGCAGTACCGAGACGCGCACGCCACTGATGACCATTTCATGGCGGCGTGCTTTGTGGCGGGCGCTGCTGGGGCTTGGGCCGATGAGGCGGAGGAGAAGGGCAGGCTGGGCGCGGAGACGTGGGAGTTGACGAATATGTGCAACAGCCAGTTTACGATTGGGTCGTGGAGGGAGGGGAGGGCTATTGCTGTTTGAGCGTGGGCGTTGTATTTGGTTGGTTTAGTTTATCAGGCTGGCTCGATTGCTTGCTCTCTCATACCCGTATATCATGATGATGTTTTGTGCTTCTGATCTATTGGACACGACGTTGTTTTTCTTCGTGGTTATTGGATGTAGATACTGTTCTGGCAGCATCGCTCACCAGTATTTCATTCACATCGAAGTCTTTGCGTGGAGGGTGCGAAATGATTTACAAGTCGAAGCTCACATCACTTGGATCACATCATTGGGCCAAACGACCTGCTCATTGTCTGAACATTCAAGGCGACAGTGAGACAATCTGTTCATATGACGGGAATTCGTTGCAGAGCAAGTCGTACTATTCTGGACTGTACAGCTATGTCTACACGCAAGTCTCACGGTCCAAGCTGTCGAACAACCACACTAGACCGACGCGGGTAGGTACTTGGCCGTGGCAATCCTCATACGCTTGCCAGAGAGCCACAAGGGAACTGTCAACAAACCAAACACTCCCATGATCATGCCGAAGATGCCGAACACGAGTGCCGCACCGTCATGGATAACCCAATCGGTGACGAAGAATGTCCACGCGAAAGAAATGATCGCGCGGACGATGGTTGTCATGACGAAACAGTCGCCGTGTACGGGCTTGTAGGAGTCGATGATCTGGGACGATGTTAGTGACTGAGTACTGTTGAGTGCTAGGGGCATACATACGTAGTTGAATCCAATCGAGGGCACGATAGTAGCCGCAGCAGTAATCATACCACCGCCCACAGCGAGCCCAGCCCAAGCATTGGGACCAGGGTTTGCTGCGCAGAAGCCGAACGTCCACAGCCCAGTGACCGCGAGGAAGATTCCCGGGAACATTGCCACCAGACGGGTCTCGGGCTCAGACATACCGCTCGAGTTGCGCTTTGCGGACATGGTCACCAGCCAATCTGCGGTGAAGTACGTGACGGCGCCACCGACGACCACGCCGGCGAGACCACCGAAGTTGATGAGTCCGACGTCCGCGCCCCAAAGGTATGGTGGCTGAGAGAGGAAGATGGGTCCGACGGTGGCGGTTGTGACGATTGCGGCGACAAGGCCGCCGTACAGCAACATGACCACCCACGTACCAGGGAAGGCGAGCGACAGCCACGGCGCAAGGAAGTGGTGGCCGACGTTACCTCTATACATGCCGAGTTTGAGGCTCTGGGCGTACGACCATGTAGGCCGGGCTGTTCTGTCGGCCTCAGCGATGTTCTCCTTCGTCGTGGTGCCATCCTTCAGGCCTGTAGAAGTCGCATTGCCGTCGTTATCCTCAAGTCTGATATGGTGCTCGCGATCAAACAATGTCTCCGGCACGATAAAAACCTCCAAGACGAGAGTGGCGCCAGCGAGAATCGCGCTGATCCAGAACAGCCAGCGGTAGCCCAGCGCAGCGGCGATATAACCACCGGAAACACCGGCAACGAATGGGCCGGCGGCGAGACACATGGTGTACGCAACCATAGCCCTGCCACGCTCATGGTGGAAGAAGATGTCCCCTGTAATCTCCGGGGCGAAAGTGTAGACAGGGCCGCTGGAGAAACCCTGCATCGCTCTCGCAGCTAGCAGAGATGGGAATCCTTCGGCGAGACCACACCACACGGACGTCAAGACAAGGAAAGTCATTGAAACAATCAGGATCGGTCTGCGGCCGAAAATGTTACCAAGCGGCACCCAGAAAATGTTGGAGGTGCCCAGGAACAGCGTTGAGAGCTATTATGTAACGAATCTACTGTCAGCTCTCGTTCAATCTCTAACCGGTGGATTAGACAAGCGAGCCGACTTACAGCTATCAGCTGCGTGAGCTTGCTAATCGGCGTGTGGGGCACGAACTGAAACTCCATGATAGGGAGTGCTGGGGCAACAGCACCCGCAGCAAAATCGGCTGCGAGTGCGTAGAAGCACATGGTGAATAGAATCGCCCATCGTCGCGCGGCTGACCAGTTCAAGGGGTCTGCTGGGCTGCGTGAAGGCTTCGGCAGCAGAACGATGTGGTCCTTATCCAGTACTGTGGTGCCGGTTGTGGTGCGATGTAGCTCATGCTCTGGAGAGCGGGTTAGTCGTGTTCGATGGGTATTTTGTGTTGTTCTAATCGATTACAAGACGTGTTGTACGTACCCACTAGTCGCACTGTTCCTGGAGGCTCTCTGTTTCGGAGCTCCTCCTTGGACAGCGAGAAAGCGTGTCGCCAGGTTGCCATGATGGATATATGGTGTTGTTGACGATGGTGTCGATGCGCTGAAGGTGTTGGCCCAATGCAACCTCAGGAGCTCAGCGCGTTGACGTGCAGATTCTTCGTGAAACGGTTTCCAAGCTACTTTATAGTACTTGAGGGTTGGTCGGCTACACACTCCGGTGGACGGTGGGATCCCCAGACCCCAGAGTCCCCCAGAAATTGACCAGTGAGACTAGCTGAGATCACGCAGCATGGATCGTGCCAACGTGATTCATCAGAGCACCGGAACATCCGGGGGTGGCAGACTTGCATCGGCGTTTGAACGATTGAGGGCACTTCCGTTCATGTGTTCCGGACGTGCTGTGATCGCGCGCTCTCACGAAGATGTTCAGATGAGGGGAAACAAGGTTTATCCGGCGAGACATGTCGAGTGTCACCCGCACGTTGTTGTCAACCTTTCCAAAAGATGAATGTGAAGTTTGCATCATCGACTCTTTACATGCCAGATCATCACTTGCTAGACGAAGGCACGCCATCCATTCCGATACCATAGTCCTCTCCAAGCACCTTCTCGCCAAGCTGCACCGGCTTCGATTCTTGCAGCACGTACATCATACGAGCCCACTGAGTCAAGCTGGTGTTCCTCCACGCATGGTTGGTGCCTCGCTGGATGGCCACATCGCCTCTCTTCATGAGACGCACCTCTCCAGAGTCAAGCACCAATTCAACCTCACCCTCAAGCACGACGCCGTAGTCGAGACTGACTGTACGGTGCATTGGCGAGAGAGAGTTAGGTGGACAATCAACGAATCTCAGCACAGTGCCGCCAGGGACTACAAGTCCGGGTGGCGACTGAAGGCGGGTTTGGTAGGCGGTCAAGTCTTTATCGTTGTTGAAGTCGGCTGGGTACTGCTCTGTTGTGTAGCCGAGCCCGAATGTAGCTCCAATGGGAAGTGCTTTCCATTCAAGCTCTTCGGGGATTGCATTGGAGAACACGGCTTTGCCTTCGGCGTTGTGGGTGGTGATGAAGCGGTTGACAGGAGGGAGGTTGGTGCCTTCCATGTTGGCTGTGATGGGAATTTAATGTGGGCGATGTGTAGACTGTCGTCGATACCAATTGGAGTTGTTAAAGTCAGGGGCTAAGATTGTCATGAAGAATTGTCGAACGGCACGATACTCGTCAATAAAACAGTATACACTTCTAGGCATCTAGTGCAAGTGGAGTAGAGTGGAGGCGCCGCCATATCGGACTTCGGGTAGTCACATCGGAAATGTGGCGGTGGGCGGCCACGCGCGGAATCGGACTTCCAAAAAGTTCAGGCCACCAAATGCCGTCCAGGCCAGGGTTGAGCCTAAACGCCGGCAACTTCATAATGGCAAATTGCCGAGCTCGTCTAGCAGATTGCTCAAATTTGCGACCAACGGCGGTAGGCTTCCTTTGGTATGAGGGAAATTGCCCTTCAACACACCAGCAGCAGAGGTCATGACACCGCGCGAGTCGAACAGCGAGGTAAAGACTTCTGACGTAGAGCTTGGTCGTGCATCCAACATCTCGTTTGCTGGCCTGACTGCATTCAGCAAGCCCGGTGTACCATGGCCGAGCTGGACAAATGCCTTGGTGCTCTTGCTTTCGGGCCCATCAATTACGATCTTGGCTTGCGATTTTGTAGCCGCGAAAGCGATCTGGGAAGATGGATTCTGAGGCAGCGTTGCGCTGACTGGAGTTGCGATACCGCTTTGACGACTGGATCCAGAGGTGACCATGCCCCATACCCAGAGAACCAGAGTGGCGTGGTACATTGCAACTGCGTAGAAGTCTCTGAGGCGGGTTTTATCGAAAGCTTTGGCATGGTTGAACACCTGCCCAGCGTGCCATACTGCTTTCCGCGATTCTGCGTCTCGCGTCCAAGCACGAACTTGCGGGAATATGCGACGGGCTTCGTCCTCGCCTTCGCGCCCAGCGAACAATTGGATGTCGTCCAGGGCTACATGTAGCGACATCATAAGAAACTCGAGAACGAATGGTATCTCTGGAGGAGTAGTATGGTCAGCTTCGCAGGATGTCAAGAATGCGCTCAGATCGTCATATCTGCAGAGCTTGTCAGCAAGCCACACCGCCACAAACTGTGATAGAAAGCACATACAGATCCCGGAGTCTGCTCATATGAGATAGTCCTTTATCCCTGCGACGTCGCTCGCCAGCGTGCCGCAACATCTGTGCTTGCTGGCGATACTCGAAAACATCATGAGCCATTGAGTGAGCGACCAACAGCCGGCAAAGAGACTTGTCAGTGTGATGATCGAGACCCGAGAACAGTTCGGGATCGCTGAACATTTCAATTGCCGATGGTAGTGCTCCTCCGTCGAAGGTGTTTTGCGCCAAGAACGCGCTTCGCCAGGCAAAAGCATTTGACGCCAGCCACAAGGCTCGAGAAGACGGTATTGGCAGTTGCATCTGAGCTGGAGTAATTAGCGGAGATCTCATGTGTACGAGCATGGCTTGGGCATCATGTAAGAATGTGTGGAAGACAAGGCGCTTCCAGGCTTCTTGCTCAGCCCATTCCCTCCATTTCTGCTCAAGCACCTCAGGTGAGTCTTCTAGTGAAGGTGTGATCTCTTGATAGCGTGATCTTGTGAACGCATTAGACCACGCCAGCATGGTCACTGGTGGTTGCAAAAAGGACGCGGCAATTTCGGTGAATCGCCGGAAGCCGCTCCAAACGCCAGTATTCACCCACATGAGAGATACCTGTACAGCTTGCAGGTCGCGGGTGGTACTATTGTCCCTTTCGAACTCTGCGGCGATGGCATAGCGAATGACATCCTGTAGGACAAAGCCCATCTTCCAGATTGGAGCGAAGCTGACGAAAGCCGCGCCTCTTGCTACCATTGCAAGCAAAAGTTCTGTGCGTGTCTTTTTCGGGTCGAAGGTTGGAATGTGGATGTGAGACCCGATGGCATAGGTGTCCTCGAGCAGGAAAATGTCAACGAGCTCCTCGAGAAGTTGAAGAGATGGGAATGAAGGCATAGATCTGAGAACCAAGCAAAGGTCAGTTTTGATCACAAAGTCATCTGAAGTTGTATCAAATCGTGATCATGGCCAGTCAAGGGGGCAGAGCAGCTCGTCCAAGACGTTTGTGTCGTATCAACGGAAAAGGACAATATTGGCTTACAGCTTCTGAATGGTGCACTGTGTAACAATCCGTATCATCTGATCTCTATTACTTTGGTCCAAAGAGCAATGCGAGATCTGTCTAGCGCTCGGGCTGGTAAGCTGATCGTCGGAATTGATTTTATCCTCCCGTACGTTCAACTCTGCGTGCTCAGAGAAGGCTCCGACTCCCCGAGGAGGTATCCAGCTATTCCATGACCATGGCGAGCGTTTGAGGGCCTCAGATCTGGGGCCAGCTTCGGAACTTGGTGTTCTTCCAGTGTTCGGCTGTGCGTCTGGAG
Organism: Cladosporium cucumerinum; assembly: GCA_023634325.1. NCBI lineage: Eukaryota > Fungi > Ascomycota > Dothideomycetes > Cladosporiales > Cladosporiaceae > Cladosporium > Cladosporium cucumerinum. The sequence goes on from JALDQA010000003.1 coordinate 1,819,289, forward strand.
GGTCTATCTGTACATCCTGGAAGGGCATTGGGGTCCAAGCCGATGGGTTATCCAAGAATGAGAAGTCGATGTCGCCAGCGCCGAAGTTAAGATCTTGGGTGTAGTTCGAGACGTTGGGCGGCCGCACAACGTGGTCGCCAGGACCATTGAAAGGCATCATGATGTGCTCAAAGAATTCTGGAAACACAGATTCGAAGGTAACGGACGCGACATCCAGATTCGAGTCAACGCTATGCAAACCGGGCATGCTCTCGTTTAGTGTGGTAGCTTGGTCAGGAAACGGCATCAGGTCCGGAGCAGCCACATCCTGCATACCGCTCACTTTGTTCTCAAGTAACGATGATGTGTCATGTAGGCTGTTCTTGCGCAGGTAGGCATCTTGAGCTATAGAAGCTCTGCGCTCCTGTTGCTGCCTCTCCTCGGTCTCGATGCAAGGGATGTTCCTGGATTTACATCGCTAAGTTCGAGTCAGCCCTCATCACTGCCAGCGAAAAAAAACCGAATCGCAGCCCGTACTTACTTTACAAGGCCTTTCTTCTTCGCACTTGGTCTTTGATCGAATGCATGCCTGGCAAGCTTTCTCTGTTCTTCTCCGGATTGCTCGTTCGCCTTGTTCGGCATTATCGTGCGAGGCGCGATGGCGATTGAGCAAGTCACTTGACCAACCTGTCAGCCAGACCTTCTCTCTTGGTGTTTGCCAAATTCCACATGGTTCAGCCCTCCTTCATCAGGCGCTCGAGGCTCACATGATAATGCCCAAGAAGCATCATCGCCCAGCTCCTGGGGTCAAGAACGTATGATGGACTTGCCGCAGGCATCAACGCTGTACTTACGCTCGGTTGAAGCCCTTTCCGCAGTCTGGACACTTGTATGCACGTTCGTTGTCGTCTGTTTTCAAACGTGAGCATTACTCTCTCCTTGAATATTTGCAATATTTCGCTTACGGGACTTTAGATGTCGGTTCAGGTGGTCCGCTCTCTCATACGTCCTGTGGCAGACGAAGCATCGATGTTCTTGCCGGGGGCGCCTGGAGGCCGAAGAGGCTTGAGTCATCGGAGAGCTCTTCCCCATGTTTGTTGTCGGTCCGAGTGGACTGTCGGTATAGGTGGGTGGTCGTGGCTGATCGTAGATTGCGACGGGCGTATTGCAGCAGCAGCTACCGGCAAGCGTGGTTAGCATGAACTGACTCCGTATTATTTTACCAGCAACCGTAGGTACACTCTCTTCTTAAGCTAGCATTGCAGTAGCAGCAGAAGCTGAGCAGCCTATTGCCAGGGCGACATTGGTAAGAAGAGGAGGGATGGCGAGACGAAGGGGATGGTGGCGGGCGCTGCCCCACGACTCCGCACTCTGCACGCGCCACGCCATTTCAAAGCTTAGCCCTGTCCGAAGAAGACACACGAATCGCGCGCGGGTCTGCACCGCTGCAGGGCGGGCGGCAGTTGGGCAAGGTATGTAGTGTGGACAAAGCGTAACCTTGGTATGGGTCTACCTGCTGCCATGCGATACCACTAATTTTCATCGATCTACAGTAGCTCCTTTGCGGCCAGCAATGTCCCAACGCATTCGCCGAATCCCACGCCGTCGCCACAGTAGCCGTCAAGCACCACCGTCTCGCCGTCTTCCAAGTAGCCGCGCGGTGGCGCGGTGCCGACCTTCATGTACTCCATCAAGCAGCCATGCTCAATCTCGCCAGGGCCGCTCACCGTGCCAGTCGCGATGAGGTCTCCTGTCTGTAGGCCACAGCCCGCGAGTGCTTGTTGCGCAAGGCATTGCTCCAGCGTCCAGTACATGTAGGACGTGTTGGATTTGCATACTGTCTTCGCTGCCTTGGCTCCCGGCTCGGTCACATGCACCTGCAGCTTAATGTCCTTTGCCTCGTTACCAGAGTCTGCTAGGTACGATCGTGTTGGCGTGTTCTCTCGTCGAGGAATTGAGGCTGTGCGGAAAGCTTCAAGCGCATCTGGTGTGATGACCCAGGGAGACACATTGGTGCCTAGATTCTTGCCGTTGAGCGGTCCAAGAGGGTTCATTTCGAAGCCTTGGATATCACGAGCTGGCATCGAGTTTTAGCTACGTGTAATTTATTGCGTTCGGGATGCTGCACTTACCACTCCAATCATTCACCAGTACAAAGCCGAAGATGTGCTCGGCTGCATCTTTCGCCAGCAGTCTTTGCCTTCGAGGCAACGGCTTGCCAATGATTGCACCCAATTCCAGCTCATAGTCCATGCGCTTGGATGGGCCGAATACAATCTCGCTGTCACCAGGTTTGCCTGCCCAGTACTGCCCAAGAGGCCGCTCTTGCGATGTGCCTGACACATCCAGACTGCTGCACCTTCCAGCATATCCTACAGGCTGGTGGAAGAACGCTGGTGGATGCGAGCGGACTCCGGTCATGGCTTCTGATGCGTTTTCGACATGGTCGGATGAGCAGCTGAAGTCGGAGAAATCGCTGCACTGAACGGGCAAGTGCATAGTCACCGCAGAAATAGGCTCGATAGCAGTACTAGCTATTCCTGAAGATGTGAGAAGTTGTTGCACCCGTTCACGGACAGCCTGGTGGACGGATCTTGGCAACGCGGCGAAGGCATTGAGTGTTGGCAGTGATAGAACATCTTTAGGTAGGTCCTCGATTTCGCCTAGTTCTTGGTGAAGGTCTGCAAGGAAAATCACATTGTCCTCGTGTCTAGAAGCGCATTGAGGTGCCGGGTGTTGTGCAGATGAAGCAATGCCGAAAGGAATGTTGCTGAGCCCGAAGTGTGAGGCATAGCCTGGCAGAGACGATGTCATTGTGAGTCTTTTGATGATGGCGATGTATGTTGCTTGTCCTCGGATTTGTGATTGTTGTATTTTCTTGGATATATGAATATAATCGTGATACGGATCAAATGTAATGGCAGTTCCTCCACTTGTTCCGACGCGCATGACTTCCGGTTGCTTAAAGGTGGATTCGGCTAGTGCGATCCGCGTGCCGATGCATGCATGCGTTTCTGTTACTTCGACGCCAGAATGCTCTACGTTTAGGCAAGATTACTTATTTAGATTCTACACCTGGAATGGAAAACATTGCACGAAATCGAGTGTTTCCCATCCGACGCTCGGAACCGTGGTTGCATTGAGTTTTAGGATTGACGCAATTGTGATCGAAGATGTCATGATAAAGGTGTACGTGCGACCAGTCAAATACTATATCATAGTCTAGTGACGCATGTGATCATTTCCATTCCATTGTTTATAACATGGGTTTCCGCGTTGATTACACCATTATGTGCAAGCACAGTCAGGAAGGCATGTCCATGAACTTATTAGAAGATGAGTTGCTGAAAATCCGCCATAGCGAGCGCCCAGGTCATATCATAACAAATCGTATGTAGCCATCGCATCGAATATAGCAATGAAAATCCTTAATATACCAAGACCGCTTACAACGTGATTGTCGTCGCTTAACGTCAAAACCAGCGTCTCAAGGCTGATGACGATAACCCTCAAACACTAACCCTACAGGATACCAGATCGCGTCTCGAACTTCGAAATGAAGTGCTCCATCAACAAATGTTCATGCCTCCAGCGAAAATCTCAGTTGACAACCTCTACTTAGAGCTTCCATCCACCGCTGCTCCATCTTCATGTTCTCTTCTCCTACGATATAGATACTCAGATGATGGCGGTGACGACCGCCTCGAGCGGCACCCCCAGCAGTAGACAAGTTCAATGAGATGCGAACCCCCGATCGTTCTACTGCCCAAGATTATGGTCTTCGCCATGACCTTGCCCGACACGTGCACCCAATCGCATACTCTACGGTCCTCGCAATGAATATGGAATTGCTACAAGAGATGCGTACGGGATGGGATGTATGAGGAAGAGAACACTAGCTTCACTACCGGCAGCGGCAAGATCGGTCTTATGCTCGGATACTACGGTTGGAGGAAGATGAATCAATATGGATGATAATGTCCGCAGGTTTCAGCTAGAGCTTTGTATATTCCATCAGTACTGCTGCCAAATCGGCACAGTGCGCTGATTGGAATGCTTCAGTAAAGGTATCGATGGGATCTTGTTTATTGCATAATACATCTTTCACCTTTGGCTCGTAATCCACGGACCATGTTTGCCTGATACCACAATGCTCCGCGTCCATAGGCGAGGGCGTTTTTGGCGCACGGCCAAAATATGTCGCCCTCTCAATCCGACTCTTCCATGTTGAACCATTTTGCGGCCAATACCCTGATACGTGGTCCCACGAACCAGACACCGATCGCCATCGCAGTAAGACCGCCACCGATACCGGCCTGGATGTTCAAAGCGCCATCATAGCCGATAGCATTGATCGCAGGCAGTGTCGAGTAGCTGAGGCCAAAAGAGATGATACCCCTGCCAGCGCAGATCACGACGAGAAGACTTGCAGCGCGTTGAGGGAAGCTCTCCACTGCATATGTGATACCAACGAGGTTCACGCAGTTGAAGGCGAAGTTCACAGCATTGTACGGGACGACGATCGCAGACCAGTGCCATTCTGCAGGACGCTGCGCCGCTTGTCCGTAAATGACGGCAGAAACCACGCCGACAACCATGGGAAGAGCCAGGCCGATCAGGCGGTACTCAGGCTTGAACACTCCGTCATTCCTCATACTCAGGCGCTTGATGACCCAATCACTGCCATAGCCGGCGAGAGGAAGGAAGACCATGAAGCATACGATCTGACCAGCTTGGACGTAGCCGAGCGAGTTGAAAGCGAAGTGGTAAGGAGGAGGCATCAAAATGGTGGCGAAGGTACCAGCGGTGAACACGTATAGGCCGAGCCAGGCACCGTTGACGATCAGCAGCCAGAAGATGGTGGGGATACACAAGCCTTGCGCAATGTGCTTGTAGTGCGGCAGGATGAGGTGCCATCTGGGCTCGATGTTGATCAGACGCAAGTCCCGCTTCCAAGTCCTGGCGCCGTATCGCTCGGGCTCCAGCACAGTGCCGTGGCGGGTGGTGACCTGCACCAGTTTGTGCACATCGCCTCCCTCCTCAAGTTCACCCTTGTCGTTGAAGTCAAGGTGGACTTGACCAGTGCTGGCATCCGCTGGGCGGTCGAATTCCGTCTCAGACACAAAGACGTAGGAAAGGGCCAGGATGGCACCGCTGAAGATGGTGAAGAAGCCGTACCACCAGCGCCAACCCCAGGCGGAGGTCATGTATGTGCTGGTGATGAAGAACACACAGTTTGCGACATTCTGAATGAAGATGAACCAAGCGAGCTTGCGGCCGCGCTCGTGGAGGAAGTGGATTTCCTGAACGATCAAGGGCGCCAATGCCTCGCTCTGACCAGCGGCAAGAGACATGATGTTTCTTCCGGCAATGTGCATGTCCAAACTTTTGGAGAAGGCGCACCAGATGCCGCCCACGACCATGACGAAGATGGATGCCAAAAAGATGGGTCGTCGTCCGATGGCCATCGCCAGAGGCATAGCGACAACATTCCCAACTCCCATGAATAACGTTGGGTAAGTCAGAAGGTCGTTCGCTTTCAACTCCTCACCAGGATACGAGGCCAGAATCGATGTGAAAATTGGCCCCAATCCTGAGGCAAGGACGACAGCGGAGCAGCCGTACGCCGCAACGAGAATGAGGATAGTCCACTTGCGCGATGTGGGCAGGTTCAGAGGGTCTGTGATATCTTGTCAGCTTTGACCCCTTGAGCAGTCTTGGTATGTTTGGCTTACCGTTGGGATCGGGTGAGGGTGTTGGCACAAGGACGGTCTCTCCGTCTTGTAGCAACTTGACGTTGCCCATGATCTGTGGTTTGGGCTCATCTTGAGCCTCGATGTGCGTAGCCTCCAAGGTCTTGTCCATGATTGCGGTCGTTGCGTTTCGCTCGACACCCAAGAGTTGTGATTCCGTAGTCCTTCAGTCTCGAAGAGGCTGGTGGAGGTAGCGAAAGAAATGTCTGGATCAGCGACTCCTTCTCGAATCTATATGATCGAGTGGCTCGAGTACCGCCGCTCATACCCCACCCATCCGTAGACTCTCCTCTCGGGGTCATCTTATGCGAATCGAGTCTCGCTGGTCAGCACATATGCTGTTCTGAAGCCCCCATGGGGCGATGGTGTGGGGTTGGGGACGTGTACAACGCGTAACGCCACTTCCAACAACAGCCAAAACGCTACTTGACTCGAAATACAGGCATACATGTGGGGTTCGGTTGCTTAGTGTGAGATCACGTTCTGCGCTAAGGAACCCTAAAAGCCATAACCGGACCATGTTCTTGACCATTCAGCGAACCAGACAGTGAGCTGACACCTTAAGTGAACGGAGCTGCTCGATGGACCGGAAGCCATAGCGGCGAAATGGTATCTACCGCGACCAGCATGATCCACAAAAGTCGGATCGAGGTATTGACCATGCGCGGAACGCAATGCATGTAGGACTTGGTGGGTTGGGGGCTGCGATAAACCACTGGACGATAGCCAGGTGTGAGTTTCTGACAAGGGCAACATTGCCGTTGCACCAGTCTTGCTTCTCCAACCATTCGATGGTGTTGTATCCGCCCTCCGCTTCCTGTGTTCCCATGATAGCCATGACGCCTTCTGAGTCGAATGCTCCGCGCTAGTCCACATTGATGATCGCGTATCCTCGTGGGAACCATGCGGCGGGATCGGGTGCCTCAAACTTCCCCAGGCCGCTCAGAGTGCCGTCAGGAATACCCAGGTCCCAAGGAGTCATGAGCTTGAGGGACCCTACACCTTTGAATTTCTTGCCGAAAGGACTCCAGCAGATGAGTGCTGGTATGCTTCTGGCTGGCGCATTCGCCGGCCTGAATACATCGGTGTACAATTTGACTCCGTCACGCACAGTGATGGCGACATCATGCTCCACGATCATGTCATCCTTGATACCCTCTGACCTTGTGCCTTTCCAGCCTTTGGGAAGAGTCTCGGTGCGCGGATTGAGTGGTGCCTGGCCAGAACCACCGCCGGCTCTAGGCTCTGAGAGTTGGATCACGGATACTTCGACATTGGAGGACTTCATCTTGAGCGATCTCTTGTTGATCTGAAATCGGTCGAGCGATGTGAAGATAAAAGATCTACTAACGTCATTATAGGGGAAGCGGATCACTTCTACATACTGTCATGGGGTGACATTAAATCTGATACTTGGCATGCTTCAGCAGTCTCTTATATACTGCTGTTTAGAGTGAGGCGAGTTCAAAAAGAACATTGAACAACCTCCGGATCAGCAGTAACATCAGTTTTACACAATGCGTTTGTTATTCTTTAGTTGATGCGTTCTGCAAACCAAAACAAGGAAGTCAGATAGACACAAATGATGAGAGAAGTCACTACTAGATATAAAGAACCACTATAAGAGTGCGTTTTTAAGTATAGAGTAAGCCTATAGGCATTGCTTCTTTCTTGCTGCTTGTAAAGGTATGATCTGCTAGTTAAGGTGCTTATACTGCTCGCTCAGAATCTCACTAACTATTGCTTAGCAAATAGGTTTACTAAAGGACTCCTTAAACTACTTGCAAAGCTCCCTTTATAGGAGCAAAGGTAGCTCTGTATACTACTTCAAATATAGAGCGACTTTCTTATATATGGTAAAGGCGACCCTCTTTATGGCTAGCATCCTAAAATATAACAATAATGATCTTAACAAATAGAGCAAAATAATGATATTAATAAGAAGAGCGATTTATTATTATTTTAGTGTAAAAACCAGTGGGGATTGCTAAGGGCATTGCTATATCAAGATTATCGCTACATGAAGTATCGCTAAATCAAACTTCGACTGTATAGCTTACTGGGACGATGTTCGAGATCCTTGCCTCTGAATCCGTGCAGACACGTACCTGGCCGCCGCAATGCTTCAGCTGATTGTCAAGCGTGGATTCTCCTGCAAGCTTCACGCCGAGTACGACTCACAAACAAGCAGGGGTCCTGGCTTTCTGGAAACCCTGCTTCGGAGCTCCGAACCGAGACCCCTAATAAGCCGCCACTAGTCCAGACCCAGAGGGCATCCGAACCATGCATCATCGGAGGATGTACAGAAGATGAGTTCGTTTCGGCGCTCCGGAAGCCTCATGGGTCTCGCCAGGGCAGACCCCATGGAACATTCACAGTGGTCACCGAGTCAGACACGAGCCGACGTTACTGCGTATCACCGTGATCCGAGAGAGACTATGGTTTAGAGGATGATTTGAATATATCTAGTCCTCATGAACCATCCCTGAGCTGAGACTACCACAACCCAATATCACATCCATTCTGTTTACACGACGCTTTTTCGCTTGAGTTTGCGAAAAAAAAAATCGCACACAAACTCACATTCACACACCCTTCAAGATGGCGAGCGTAATTGAGACCGCCACATCTGGCTTCCAGGGAACTGTGGGCAAACTGTTCCTCCGCGGCGCCAAAGAGGAGTTATCGTTCGGTGACTTCCGCGATGACCTTCAGAGAGATGGCTTTGCCATCGTGAAGGGGGCCCTGCCTCGCGAGAAGGCCCACCAATACGCCGACCAGATATATCAGTGGCTTGAGGACTTGTGAGTACCGCCGAGATATCATGGTGGTTAGGATATCTTACTGACAATGTAACAGCAACCTTGGATTCAAGCGCGATGATCCTTCTACCATCCACGAGGACCACCTTCCTGTCATCAGTGAGAAGGGCATGATCTTCGGCTATGGTGTGTCGCGAAGAATTCGACATTTTTAGATTCCGACTGACGTCTTTTAGGTGCTTGTCACGAGTCTTGGACTTGGAATGTTCGCCAGGAGCCTGGTGTTGTTGGCGCTTTCGAGAGGGTCCATGGTACTGAGGACCTTGTCGTCAGCTTCGACACAGTCAACGTCTCCTTCCCCAACCGCAAAGACCTCGAGCCCAACAAGCCCTGGGCCCATCAAGATCAGGATCCCGAGAAGCCTGGCTTCCGTTGCCTCCAGGGTCTTGTCAACCTTTTGCCCAACGGTCCTGAGGATGGCGGACTGATCGTCTGCAAGGGTGCTCACCTGCTTTCCGAGGAGTTTCACAAGGAGTTCGTCGACGAGCCCAAGATCTGGGCCTGGACCAAAGAGTGGTATGGATTCTCAGAGGCCGGCCTCAAGTGGCTCGCAGACAGAGGCTGCAAGTGGGAGAAGCCCTGCTTGGAGCCTGGTGACCTCATCGTCTGGGACAGCCGTACTCCCCACTACAACCTCAACCCCTCCGAGAAGTCCACACAGCCGCGCTTTGCCGTATACACATGCTACATGCCCGTGGTTCACCTCTCACAAGAGGAGCTGCAAAAAAAGAAGAAGGCGTTCGAGGATATGGAGTTCACCACCCACTGGCCGAACTTGGGTGGCTTCGGAGGCGTGCCGTTCAAGAGGATCAATGGAGAGCCTTGCCCTCACAACTTCAAGGTGCCCAAGAGCGGCAGGCCTGTTTTGACGGAGCGTGGCTACAAGCTCACCGGTATTCCCTACATCAAGGAATAGCTTTATCGTTCCCACATTCGTTAGATAGCGAGCACATGACTGTACTTTTGATTTTTTGCAACCTTCGCCGTGGCTGCCATGTCAGTGAATCAATGATTCTTGCAGGTTTTTGAAGCGTGCTTGACAAAGGGAATAAGTTACATGTTCCTCGCGACCAAAGACCAAGAAATTCGTACCTCGGCACTTCCGTGTGGGGGCCCGCTGCGGTTTCGACTTCTTGCTTTTCATAACATCTCTCTAGTTCGCCCACTCGTTCGATCTAGAATAATCTATTACACCAGACTAGCGCATAAACAATGAGCATACATTAGCACTAAGCGAGTCACCTGACTTTTGACATATTGATAGAAGCCTACCTTATGAAGCAGCTATGGAGGCTTCCCAACCGCCCGCCAAAAGGAAACGCTTGAGCCATGCTTGCACGCGATGTCGCACCAAAAAGATCCGTTGTGACGAGTTGGAGCCCAGATGCACCAATTGTACGCGCGCGAGTGTCGATTGTGTGACCTTCGATCCACGCACGTTGGCGTCTGTACAGCGACGCGAAGCGCAGCGCCAGCCGCCTACATCTTCACCATCACTATCAACCCATGCAAGAGCGACTTGTTCGACATACGGGGATGCTGGGCCTCCCAGCATGTCTCCTCAGCATGTCATGCCTGCCAGCATAGTCGAGTCATCGCCGGCAGAGTCATCACCACTGCTCCCAGTCTTGCCACGCTTTCTCAATGGCAACAGCCTGTCTGTACTCACCCAATGGCTGGACCTGGCATTTGCCCGTCTGGGTATGACGCAAAGGCTACACCGCACCTATAATGAGACTCGGTCTAGGGAGCAGCGGCCGACATACACCGTCAGAGCAAACGATATCCAGGACAGCCTGCCAGCATACGCTCAATCAAAGACGGCCCTCTCGACTGCCCTGGGCCATGTTTTCCCTGTATTCCAAGTGGGTTCCCAAAAACCTCCATTGGCCACGACTGGAGCACCGCAGTCGCAGAACCTGCATATCAAGTCCCCTTTGAATGCAGTTCTTGAGGCTGTCGATCAAGCCGATTTGGCTTCGAACGATTCGACGACTCTTCACGCCATCACGCATGCGGTCAGCTGCGCTGCGAGAAATTCTGATGTTGACAGGCAATCTGCTGAGCGCTATTTCGGATATGCCTTCGGCCAGCTGCCTGCAATTCTTGAAGCAACTCAGCCGCTTGATCAGCTTCGAGTTTTAGTGCTGATGAGCTTATACCTAAGGTGGCGCGACGACGTCGAGAGAGCATGGCAGACACTTGCACTCGCAGTCGCATCTGTACAGAATCACGGTCTACACAGGGACCATAAGACATCAACACCGGATTCCGAAGATCTCTTCTGGTGCGTTTTCGTACTGGACAAGCTTTTATCTATCGAGCTTGAAAGGAGACCAATGCTGGCTAGCGCAGAGTGTAATCGCACAATCTCATCTACTCCTCAGAATGAAGACACGGTCATCTTCAAGGCAATCGTAGAATTCTCCAAGCTCCAGGACGAGATACTGGAGAAATTGCTGTATTCTCGACGGGTTGAAGAAGCCGCACAGGCAGAACGTGATCCTGCTTTGACTGGCAGGATCGTCAGAGACAAATTGCATCTTGTTGCCGAATTGGACCAGAAGCTGCTTCGGTTCGTCGATACTCTGCCTCATGGAGTCAAACCGTCAGACTACCTCTATGCCAACATCGAGTCTCTCCCAGGGGTCACTTTCTTAGCTGTGCAGTACTATCAAGCCGTGTTCATGGTGTCGAGAAACGCTCTGTTGATTAATATGGACGCGGTGCAGTCGGAGATCACCAGAGATCTCGGCAGCCAACCAGGCTCAAATCGACTGAGAAGCGGCATGAATGTCTGTACTAATGCCGCGAGGTCAATCCTAAGCGTTTTGAACCATGCGGAAGAAATGGGCGTGCGATCGCCGTTGCTGACACCATATGCTCCGCTGATGGCCATGTACGCTTTGACGATCCACGTTGTTAGACGCCAATCTCCCGCCACTGCCCGCGTTGATCTAGAACTGCAAGCCACGGCCATGAATCTCATCAAGAAGTACAACTCTCTACAACGGAGTACTGAAAAAGACAACAGCACGAGCTCCGGACTCTTCCAGATGCTGGAAAGACTGCATACCTTCTCGGCAAATTACATCCAGCAGTCGACACGGCCCGAGCAGCCTTCAGTGAATGGCATACCTATAAGCGCTGGTAAAAGTTCTCCAACGGCCAACCTCGATCAATGGCGGCCAGGAAACACGGCTACAAGAGTCATGTCGCCGCCGCAATCCCCAGCAAATCTTGTTCCTGGTGTTACCGGAGTGCCACAACCCGACGCAGTGCATACTATCATGGACCCGACGTCAATGCCAGGAGCACTTGGCACGACTGCACCACTGGACTTCACTGATGACTGGTTTACGGACATGAGTCAGGATGCTACGAACATTGATTGGGATGAGTTGTCTATGGCACTGGGTCTTCCGACTGGATTGAGATGAGAGAATATGACCCTGGCAGATATGGTCCATCACGCTTGCTGCGCGAACGTCACGTTCGCACGCACAACTAGTGACGTTTGCGAAGGATACAAAACGGAAGGCCAGTACACCCAAACGGCACCAAACCGTCTAAATTGTCGCCTTCGACCAAGAGCAATAGGACCATCAGCAGTCGATTGGTCTCCGCCAGTATCTGCACCACGCGGACTTCCCAGCAATCGGATCCATCACAGCAGCAAAGTGTGTGTACTCGTTCGATGTCGAATGTTCTTGCACCATCTCGACAATGTCATCTACAGCTGGCAGCAGAACGTTATCCTCCGCATCCACCTCCCTGGCATCGCCCGCTCGCGATGCCTTTGAATAGCGGCGTACAAGTTTGCGATAGTTACGCTCTGCGCATGCCTTGCGCTCGTTTGCATCTTCGAGAAGTTCTTCAAGCGCTGTTGCTGGCGAAGCAGCTTTGTCGACGACCAATTTTTTCCTCAACAGGTGATTGCGCATCTTCATAGCCGTTGTCGTGGGTCTCATCGTTTTCCTCGGACCCAGCATCGGCATTGGTGACAACGGTGAAGCTTGAACTCGATCTTAGCGTAGCTGTATTGAGGTCTTTCTCAATAACCGTTGTTTCGCGCCCTGACGAGAAACACTGGTAACAAGCCGTGGACGTCAGAGGTCTCGTCTTGCAAGACATCTCTTGAACAACAGGCTCGTAGTCCGGAAGACTCGCGATGCCACCTCGCCCAGACCTACTGTCGAGATTCTTACTGTAGACTCCAGGGATTAGATAGCTCCGCAGTGTACTACTGATACTTGGCCTCAGACCAAGAACCACCATCGCAAGATATCCATAGTACTTCACATTTGCCACTAGCTCGCTCGAACCATTGTGCACACCTCTGAAGTTCAAGCTGAGACTCGGGCCTTTGCGAACGCCCGTCAAGACCCCTATAGAGCCCGCGTAATTGATGCTGCTCGCCACGACGTCGCCCTGGGGTTCCAGAACGTAGTTTAGTTGCACCAGTATATAGCAAAGGGGGTCTATGCCCTAATCGAGAGTGCGGAAGTGGACCATCTCATCACCCGAATCTGAAGTTTTCGTCCCTGACGGCTGCGCCACTGCTCGAACAGCCCATGAGGAGGTCCAGGATGACATTGAAGGAGATTAGGAGGTGCATGTTGAAAAATTAGAGAAATTGGAAATAAAGTTAAACAGGAGTATTACTAAGGATATATATATAAGAGTAAAAGCGATTTTATTATTATAGCTAGTAGTAGATTAAATCCGAAAGAGAGAGGCTGAAATTCCAACTAACTTTCCCTACTAATCCAGTTCCCCTATAGTGACGTTATATCAAGAGATAGAAAGTCGTAAGTATAACAGTAATTCTCTACTAGGATGCCCACATATCCAGATACGGAAAACTGGATCAATTCCTTGTTCATAGCTCCGCGACAAACTGAACCACTGATGGATCACCGCGCCAGCGGCGTCGGAATCTCCATCGAATACCCAACATCCCCATCCAACCACTCCAGCTGGCGGAGCAACTTATTCGTCCACTTCGCAAACCACGCCCCATCAACCTTGTCCACAGCCGTCTTCTTGACCTCTTTATGTAGAATGTGCTTCCCATGCTGTACAGGGTGTTTGATCGCAGCGCCGATACGCCCGTGAGCGATTTTCGCGCGCAAGCCCTGGAAGTGGCTGTTGTGGCTGTGGCCATCTTGTGAATCGTCGGTGGCGCCGTCTTGGTGTTGTTGTTGTTGATGAAGGCGTTCGGAGCGCGGGACGGGGCTGTTGGTGTCGTCTGTGGCGAGGCCGGCTTCTTCTTCGATGTCGAGCATTTGGCTTGTTTTGGAGAGGGTGGCAACGAAGCTGAGGAAGGCTTCGGAGAAGTGCGCGGGGAGGTGGCCGCGGATGGATATACCGACCGGAGCAGTGTCGCCATCATTTGAGGATTCTGGGAGAGGGGCGAGGTAGGCGTGAGATGGGAGGAGGCAGGCTGGAATTGTGAAAGATGTGTCGAAGCCTTTCAGCCATGCGACGCGGCCGGTGTTGGAGTCTGCTTCTTTGCTGGCTTGCTCCTCGCATCGAGGGTTTATACGAGTGACCTTTACATCGGCGGAGCCTAGCTCTGCTCGAATATCGTTGGTGGTTCGTAGTGGGACAGATCCTCGGCCGCGCACACGCGCAAAATCGAGGTAGACATCTGCGGCACATAGCCAGTTCGTCATTTGGTCTTTGAGGTTATCAATGCGTTTGTCGTCTGCAGCGTGGCGGCAAAAGAGCTTGTTCAGCAGCTCGTCTCCGAGATAGGCTCCGCATGCAGAGAAGCAGATAGATGGACAAGTGACAGGATGCGACTGACTGAGGAGCCAGAGGGTAGCTCGTAAGAGACTTGGTACCTTGTCAAGAAGGCGAGTGATCGGCTCGAACATCTCAATCAGCTTAGAAACTGGAATTCGACCGGATGGCTTCGACATCGGAGGGCGTGTGCTGCGAAGATCGGCGCAGACAGCAGCTCGAGTATCGGGACTTTCGTCTGTCTGGTCTTTGCCATTGCCGTGAGAAATTCTCACACGTGCACGACTTTGGTATAAGCGATTGCTCTGGCGTAGCCCGAGCAGGACATCGTCATACCGCTGTTCAGCTTCAACGTCGCCACGTGAAGGTCTTCGTGCTCCGGCCACGTTAGCACTTTTGGTATCAGATTCACTATAGTGCCGCTCGTCTTCCGAGCGCGGCAAGATCCGATCCTTGACATAGTCTTGCTGGCTAGCAGCCGAAGACTTTTCGACTGAAAGGAAGAATCTCTCTTTGATGAGATCTCTCTTACTCTGTGGAGAATGGGTACCCTTGTCCGAGTGGCTATCTGTGTGAGAGTCGGCGCGATGTTCGCGGCCACTTTCCGGGCTGGGAGACTCGCCGGTGAACCAATGCACGCCGTAGACCTCGTCGATGGTGACCTGGCGGAAGAGTTTGATGGTGATGGCGTCGGAGTGGATGGAGAGTTCGTGGCCGGAGCCTAAGTCCATGCCTGTGAGGTCGTATTAGCGGTGCTCAAGGATATGCAAGGCAAGTAAGGATGGCAACGCACCGACTTCAATGCCATGAAGCTCAATCGTCAAATCAAGAATACTAAAAGTAATCCCTCGGATAGTAACCAGTCCATGAAGATCCGTATCAATGATCAGCGACGGCAAATAGAAGAAAGCGACCTTGTCGCGATAAAAGTGCATGTACTTAAGCCATGACCTCAACCTGTTCCTCGCGAAGCTCGACACGGTGGCATACTGCACAATGCAAGTGAGAACGACCAGAGGCCAGCACAATGCGGCGAAAGCTAGATGGAACAGCCACGATGTTGAAGCCAGGAGGTATGCGGCGTTCAGAGCCGACAGCAGGGTGTAGCGAGAGACTGACCAGTGCTCTGCAGGGCCAGTGAGCAGGAAGAAGGACTCAGCAGCGCAGCCAGAAGTGAGGAAACCGTGCATCCATGAGGCGATCAATGCAAGTGGGAAGGCTGTCCAGGAGTTATTAGGCGGGGGTGGTAGTGGGAAAGTTTGGTTGGCGAAGTTGGTCATTGGATTGGTTGGTGGTGGTGGTGGTGGTGGTGGTGATATTGGTGAGAATGCGATACCACGCCTCGGCCTGCAGGCATGTCGGAATCGATTGTGCAAGGGTGTGTGATGGAAAGGCGAGAGTGGAAAATGGAACGTCCCCGATCAAGCCGTTTTCTTCTTCGCCTGCCTTGCTTTTGTGTAGTTGCCAGCCGAATGTGAAACGCGAAGATGGCGGGCGTTCCAGTCGTCACCCGCGACCGCCAAACGTCATTATTAGCAGGGACGGCGCGCGATATATGCCACGTTGGCCAAAACTCCGGATTTTGAACATTGCCACTTGGCCATTACAATTATCTCCACTTAGCCATTTCATCATTATTTAATCGATTCACTAACAATCGCTAGGTACGGGCATAGTAACCGGTATCCATCATGCGACGGAGGCGCTGAAGAAGCTCCATATCCTTCTTCTAGATAGTAATGCGCTTTGCATAGATAGCAATAAGGTTGGTTACTATTAATTGTTAGTTATATTTATAGAATATGAAAGGATCGATGACATACTCTCAAAGACGCTAATAAGGTACGCCTTAACAGCCTCTTACAGAGCAAGCAAGGCAGACGCAGTCTAGCGACAATCGTTCTTATGCTAGATAGAGATCTCGCAGCAAAGGCATTAAAAGGGGAGCTTGCGCAGCAGAAGTTTAGTAGTCTTCTAGTAGCAGTAGATCTCACGCAGAGCCTTAGCTAGAGAGGTCGAATTAGTACTGACTACAGTTACTAACTACGGTTTACTTACTGCTAGCGTACAGCTTATACTTTCTGCTAGAACCATAGGAGGCTTTATTAGCAGCCTTAGTAGTGCTCTTACGCGGAGCCTTGCGTACAGGCTTTTAAGGCGATTTAATAGCATATGACTTGGTGCAGGCCATTATCGTGAAAGATAGCTTAAAGCTTAGTTAGTAGCAGCTTAAGGGTGAAGGTGGTATAGGTATAGGTCGCAGATTGTTTTTAGGTAGTGTTATAGGCGTATATCATAGGGTAACAGAGTTTTGAAGCTGGTATATAGACTGACTATGCTATCTGACCACAGTACATAGCTTATAGCTCAAAATAAGGTTGTATAAGAGGTGAAGAGGTGAAGGAATGAAGAGGTAGGACTCATTTGAGTGAGCTATTAGCACGCACGTGAAAGTGGTTAGGTGACGCCTCTATACTAGCATACGACCAGGTCAGTTGCTCCTTCCTTATAACTACCACTTAGTGCACTACTAAATACACAACAAACATTGCAGGCTTATAATAATAACAGTCGCGAGGCCTTATTTAGCTGCTTATTAATAAATACGTAGTGCGGCTTTGCTTTCTCTGCTTTAGCTACACCTTAACCTATACTATGCGCGCGACTTTTTCCTATATACTGCCTCCCTAATCGCTGTTCTTCACCTATACTATCGCCTGCCTGCACTGCCTCTACCTCTACAAATATATACTCCTCTACCTTTTCTAGATGCTCGAATCTATTACTATTGTCGTGGGGTACGACATCAGGATGGGAATTGGTACAAGTCTGGAGCATAAGGCTCTGGGTTCTTGCATAAGCGTTCTGCAGTCACATAGTCAATACGTGACATGGTTCAAAGCGAAAGGTGGGAGACAGCTATATTAGCTGTTAACTGCCTAAAGGGCGAAGACCAGCGACACCTTGTTTTTTAGATATAGAGATGAGTTTTGTTTTTCAGAGATAAAATCGGAATTATATGCATTATATGTAGTAATAATGACAATCAGAGGTCACCAAAAACACAGTCTGCTCTCCTACTTAACTATTGTGACTCTAGTACTGTCGTGGTTGTTCTAAGGTTTAGTATACTACCTTGAATCTTTCTCGACCTATAGGTCGAGATTGTTTTTATAGATATATGAACTTTAGGCTTCAAATTGACTTCTCGACCTATACAGCCACATATTTGGTACTGCTTTTGTGGATCGACCTTGCCTTCTAGAATAATACGACTTGAACAATACAATATAGAATAAGCAGAACGACATCAACCACAGATACAATATAGCGAGGGATAAGGCCAAAAAAGGGGGGCATCCCTTTAACCCTGACAGCAGGAGCTTTTAAAACCCTACAAATTTTAAGAGAGCTTTAACCAATATAGGTTACTATAGGAAAAGGCGATAAGAGCCTTAGCACTAGGAGCTACTAATAATAGCTCGAAAAGGAATCTGGATAGCGATCTAGATTTACCCCCTGTTTCAGATTATATAGATGATAGCTATATAGATCCTAGCAGTTACAATCTTAATCAGTGTGACTTACCTATTTCAGCAGTCAGCTACTAGAAGAAAATGCTTCTAAGATAGGCATATAACAGTAGCACAATAGTCTATATTTCGAGGAAGAAGGAAGACACAGGGACAGAGACGACAACAATAGAGCCGACAAAAACATTCACGAGAACTAGTATATAGGAACAGCCTATACAACCAGCAGTTAAATATAGTATAATACCTAAGGATTCAGAGAAGGCGTGTACCTAAGACTAAGTCTATCTTTCTTTCTATTTGTTATTCTTGTCTTTTTATTATATTATAGGTAGGAGGAAGAGGACTGTCTGCAATTATGGCAGACTAGGACTTTCTTCCTTCTACTCTATTTAGATTTATACTATAGGCTATAGAGAGTATTATACCTAATAGGATCCCTCTCGACCCGACTTAGCAAGCCTAAATAACTGAGTTATAGCCTTCTTAACGATATAGAGAGAGAACTCCTTCGATATCTTACTTATAGAGCTTTATAGCAATTTAGCTACTTCCTACTCCGAGGTCTCTTAAGTCTCTAACCTTTGATGGTTACAACTTGTCGACTTTCCTTTAAGAATATACACAGCTTTGCAAAAGATATTAAGTATCTGATAAGAGAGCATATAACCTCCTTAAAGACTACTATACTAAAGATGTAGGACCTGAGGTTCACTAAATTATCGCTTAAGCGAATAGTAGCCTTAGCACTCTTTAGGGCCTGCTCTAAACGAAGTATACAGCTATTAATAATAAGCGAATGTTGATAACTAAAGGCGCTCTAGAGCAGTTCGTATTATAAGCGAAGGAATGTCCTTATAATAATAACCTCCTATTATATAGTAGGCAGTTTTAGATTATTGCCTCCCGCATTAAAGAAGCTAGAAATACACTCTCTACTAGCTAAAAGACAATACTGTATCTCTATAGTCTCCTAAGGAAGATCATAGAAAAGGCAATTAGCTCGCTTCATATTTAGGCTATGTATATAGAGCTAGTTAACTTTAAACGAGTAGTAAGCTTCGTAGACAGCATTGCTTAAGCTGCTACCTCACGCTATATTATTAAGATAGAGGACATTGATAGAGCAGTCTTAAGGGCTATAAATTAGTAGTGCAACCCCTAATGTATTACCCTTCCTACAGAAAAGATAGTATCTACACTGCCTTCTTTACTAAAGCGCTAGGAACCTCTATACCCTGACTTATAGAAAGGAGTGTAGGATCAGTAGTCCCTCTCTCTCGATAAGATAGTCGAGAAGTTTAAGGAGATGAAGCTGATAAAGATAGAGATCCTTAAGATGTTTAAGTCTCCTGATCTCACGTACCTCACCTTAATTCAAAGAGGGGATATACTAATGCGATGCCTTTATTTAGAGCTAAAGCCAAATCTACTAGTTGCTGATTATAATAGATACCTGCAAAGAATACAAAGGATAGCATTTTAGACGAACAATGCTATATAGACTCCGCCTTAATAGCAGTATACTAGTAGGAGCGCAGAACAGCAGCCACCTCTTAAATATTATAGTTGTGGCAAGACTAGTTATACAGTAACGCACTACTAGCAGGTCAACAAGCTAATATAGTAAGGATACATCTATTTTGGCTAGAACAACTGTATTTTATTTGGGACTATAGCTAATCCTAGCCGAGAGGTGCCTAGATTGCCCTCGACTAATAGATATGATGCGCTGCTTAATATCCTTAGCTTAAGTGCGGATCAGGTAGATGCTATTGCGCAACTAACTGCAGAACTATTAGGCAGAGCTATTACCCTGTTGCATCCTTTTGATAGGGAAGAGGATTCTGATTAAGAAGTGTACTATAGCACTTGCATTAAAGCCATCTGCGCACTATAAACTAGTAGGGGAAAAGGCAAGGTTGCTAAACCACCTTAGTGCAATCGCATTCTAACTATTTATACAGATTGATCTAGACAGTACATTCCTGAGGTATAAGATTCACAAACGCAAGGCCGGACTCTCCCTCCTCAGGATGTGAGGAGAATCTAGGACTCTATAGATATCGATAAGGATCACCTAACAGGCGTTCCGCCTATAAAGCCTGATAATACAAGGCAGGCTCCTCGAGCTTAGTGACTAGGCGACGTACTTAGCAAAGAGGATACTGCTCCTACAGAGATTTAGGTAATAAACTATATCTTAAATATGCCTATTAGCATCCCTATTCGAGATACTATCAACTTAATGCCTAGGGTTTGTAAATTGTTTATGCAGCCTCTTTGCTAAGAGATAGTAGAAGCACTAAAGGCTTTAGGACGAGGGAATATCTTAGTAAACAGTCAGGATACTGTAGGAAGCGACAGTAGCATTCTAGATAAGCGCCTTACTAGTGAAAATCTTTCTCGACTTATAGGTCGAGAAAGATTCTCTACTACTAATGCGATGTCTATAGCCCTACTTACGACTAAGCAGCTTAACAAGCGCCTTAGGAACATTAAGACGTACTAAGCGAAGTATCCTCGTATCTCTATACAGATTAGAAGAGAAGCAGTATAGGCACTGGTCGACTCTAGGGCCGAAATCAATATTATAAAGGAGAGCTTCGCACTGCATATAGGACTGCTAATTAACTTACTCCCTCTTATAATGAAGGGCGACAAATTGATCTCAGTAAATAGAACTAGTAACTCCTTTATAGGAATGGCGGAGACTCGCGTATTTATTAGAGAGATAGGGACCTCTTTCTAGATACCCTTCCTTATTACTAAGGACTATATAAGTGAAGTGATTCTTAGAGAACCCTTTGCACTACAGTCTTCTATAGCGACCTCTCAGACTCTATCTGGCTGCATTACTATTCTAATAATAATAGAGGACAGTACGCGTACTTGTAAGATAAGGTCTATTAATAGGTACAAGAAGGAGCTTAGAGAAGATAACAGCTAGAGGGAAGGCGAGGTGGTGCAGTAACTAGTACTGCACCTAACCGAATGCTATCGCTAAATGATAACAATACTATGCATACTGATGTGGAATTTCCTTATAGCACTAATGTGTGTCTTAATGAATACTATTACGCTTCTATTCCCTTACTAACTAGCGCTAGGGAAACTCTAGATAATCTTTCCCGACCTATAGATCGATATTGTTTAAAACTTCCTTATAAGCGCATTTGCGTATAGGCTATTACTAAAACACAAAAATACTTAAAAAATGATAAACAGACCTCAAAAACATGTGCGACAGAGCTAGTCGACCTTATACATGTCTTCTAGGCATTGCTAGGAGAAGGCACTAAGCGATGCTTAAGAAGACAAGATGAATACAGCCTATATACCATTTCGCACCAATAGTAAGAAAGTAGAGCTGTAGAGCTAAACACACTATATAAGAAGAAGGCGAACAAAATTAGGCCTTTAGATACTACACTTCTAGACAGAAGCATACCTAACGGAAATCCGAATTAGAGGCAAGACCTCCTAGCAGAACAGCGCTGCGCTCTTAACCCTATTAGAGCACCTAGCCCTTATAACCACTTATTCGAACCGAGGTACTAGTAAGAACTATAAGGTTGCTATATCACTATAGCACACTAGGAGAAGATAGTGATAGATAAAGACATTTAGCCCTAAGAGAAGAAGATGTTGAGAGAAATGATATACAACAGAGAGAAGGCCCTTACATAGGATTTTACAGAGATTGATTACTATAATGAATAGGTAGTACTACTATAAGTCATCTGTATAGTAGAACATAAGGCCTGGTAGGCGAAAAGTTTCCCTATACTGAAGGGACTTTAGGATAAAGTAGTATCTATACTTTAGCAACAGATCGATGCTTCTATACTAGAACGAAGCTACAGACCTTACTATAATCCTTAGTTCCTAGTATAGAAGAAGGATAAGAAGCACTAACTAATCAACTCTACTACTAACATTAATGCTGTTACTATCAGAGACGCTATGCTCCCTCCTAATATAGATGAATTCTTGGAGCACATTGCTAGACGACCTATGTGCATCCTACTAGACTTCCTCTCTAGATACGATCAGATCATGCTCTATCTAGCGAGCAGGGATATAACTGCTATCTAAACTCCCTTTAGACTCCTTCATCAAACGACTCTACTATAGAGAGCAACAAATTCAGTAGCTTAGTTCGTGCGAGCTATTATACATATCCTACACCTACACCTAGCGGAGAAGGCTAGTCCTTTTATAGATGATATTATTATGTATTCACCTCAGACAGGGAATCTCACTAAACTTGTACTACCTGGTATACAAAAGCATGTGCTTTAACACCTATAATGGATTAATAGAGTGCTAGCTGACATTGAGCGATCTGGTTATACTATATCTAGAGGAAAGTCACACTTCTGCACTCCTGCCCTTAAAGTAGTAGAGTACATTTGTGGCTAAGATAGGCGGAGACCTACAGATAGATATGTGAAAGTAATCTAATAGTGGCCTACTTATAAGAACATCACTATATTACAAGGATTCCTTAGAGCCTGTATATACTATCGGATCTGGATCGAGCACTTTAGTAACATTATATCACCTTTGTTTGCCTTAATTAAGAAGGATGTAGAGTACTGTTAGGACATTAAATAGGCTCAGGCAATACAATCTCTAAAGGATGCTCTAACATCTGCACTAGTATTAATGCCTCTAAATTACTCTCCTAATGCTAGCAAAGTGATCCTTGCTATAGATTCCTCTATAACTAGGTTTAGTAGAGTGTTGATGCAACTCAATCAATAAGGGAAAAGGCATCTATACAGGTACGAGAGTGGACTCTAGACTGCTATAGAGAAGAAGTACGATATTATAAAGCTTGAGTGTCGTTCCCTCCTATACATACTATGCAAATACAGACTGTAGCTATATAGGATCCGATTCACTATAGAAACGGATGCAAATACGCTAGTCGCCCAGCTTAACAGAACTGCAACTGACTTGCCTAGAGCCTTAGTGACTTGTTAGCTTGTATAGATAAGACTCTAGGATTTTGATGTATAGCACATACCTAGGAAATAGAATGTCGTTACTAATACATTGTCGCGCATACTATAGGACGAAAATACAGTTAATGCACGACAAGATAACTTAGATGCTTTTATCGACTACGAACTTAGCAGTATATAGATCAGCCCTATAGCTACTATACCAGAGAACATTCTCCTTCCTGAATATAGCGAGAAGTCCTAGCGATACGCTCTTTAGCTTATCATACTTCAACAGCCTCTAGAACTCTCTATAAAGGAGTTTGTTATATTCAAGAAGGAAGCCCTAAAACATCTCGTGCAGGGAAGGCACCTATTTAGAAGGCAGAATAAGAATGCTCCTCTAAGGTGTGTAGTAGATGACTTAGATAAATGAAGAGACATTATTCGTAAACTGCATAATAAAAGTAGCTATCGAGGGAGAGAAGGTACCTACTAAAGGATTGCTGATCGATTCTACTAGGCTGGCCTATTTAAGGATGTAGAAAAGCACATTAACACCTATTTCTCCTACTAGACCTAAGCACATTATTAGTCAGATAAGGCTCTCTACCCTACCTGGTCCTCCTGTATAGGAGAGAAGTAGGCTATCGATATCGTTTATATACTGCTATATATAGGATACTTATACCTTATACTAGGAAGGGAGGATCTGTCTAAATAGGTTAAAGGAAGAGCCCTTCGCGAGAATGACTTAAAGAATGTTTTAAAGTTTATATTTGAGGACATCATCTATAGGTATAGAATGCTGTTACGCTTAGTAAGTGACAGTGGTTTAGAGAACAAAGCACTTACTAATAAGCTTCTTGCTCAGTACGGAATCAAGCATACCTGGACATCAGCGTATCACCCTTAGGCAAATAGCATAATAGAGAAAGGACATCAGCCTATTATGAATGGGCTGGCTAAGCACATAGCTACTACAGGAGCTAGGTGGATTGACGCCTTACCTGCGATGTTATAGGCTGATCGAACAACTGTCAAGTCGACTACTAGAATGACTCCTATTCGGGTCATCTATAGAGCTAAACACATACTTCCTATTAAGATCGACGTTGGTTTATAGCAGACAATCGCTTAAAATGCTATAAGATCTACTATGGATCTTCTCGCTGCTCGCTGTGCTTAACTAGACAGGCAGGATAAAGCCCTAGAGGAAGTGCTGCTCTATATATATAGGCAGCGAGAGGCTAATAAGGAATCCTATAATAACTTGTATCGCATTCGAACAGAGGAGTTTAAAGTAGGCGACCTTGTGTTACTCTAGGACTCTCGCTAAGAGGTTAACAAATTTTCGGCCCTAAAACTTTATCCCTGCTGGCTTAGCCTTTACTATATACTAATAACAGTTCAGACATTTAGCAGTTATCGACTGGCTAAGCTAGATGGTACCAAACTGACTAAAACATTTATAGGAAAGCAGTTAAAGCTTCTAAAGTTACGAACTAAAGAAGACAGAGTAGTAGAAGAACCTCAGTAGCATCAATACTCTTAACGACAAGCAACTGATCAGAGAAGTCTGCCTTCGACTCGTATGAATTAGGCATATAATAGTTGCTATCCTATAGTCGAGATTCCTTAGCCTCACTCTAACTTAGTGAACATTCCGATAATCTGGGAGAATAGCGATATCGATATGGATAACAGGAGTGTATCAGATGACTCCTTATAGGTTCCTAGTAACCTCCGATTTTGATTACCTGGCGTTTTTCTTAAGTAACTAGCATTAGAACTTTCTCGACCCTTAGATCGACATTTATTCATTTTTTAAGCATTAGCCTGTGTAGTACTTAAGAACCTCCTTAGATTCCTAGACATTCCCTTCTTCTTTCTTTTTTTTCTTTTTTCCTTTTCGAGACAGGTACATAGTTATCAGCAACTAGTGCTAGACTAGCATATGTAGCGGATGTAAGAACCAGCTAGACTAGGCAAAGACAGAAGTAAAACGAACATAGTGCATTCGGAAGAGAACAGGAGATAAGGAACTGCCTTACTGTGCTAAATGCAATAATAACAGAATAGATAAGCGAGCACAGGATTGTATCAGCTAAGAAACGGCTATAATAATCTTTCTCGACCTATAGGTCGATATTGATCAGAGACTCCTTAGCCTACAATAAACCTGTAGTAAACTAACGATGCATGCTTCACACTTTACTCTAAGGTGCTTAGCACTCCTCAACTCAACAAGAAGCCCCTAAATTACAGGAATAGCGCTAAGAACTAGAAACGTCACATACTGCGAACACTGTGGTTAGTAGGGGAGGTGTTTGATACCTTAGTTAATAGTAGTGAAGGATAGGTTTAGCAAAGTCACGTAAAAAGAAGGGATGCTTCCTCTGAATCCTTCACTTGTGAGGAAAGAACTCCTTTATTTGCGATAAAGGAACTCCTTCACTTCAAAGGAGGCAACTGTTGCTTACAGACTCACTAACAGGCCAATCACAAGCCTTAAAAGGCGCATTTGATAGTCACGAGCTGATTGTTTGATGGTCACGAGCCGATTGTTCCTGTTTGCTACAAAAAAGGCGCTAATACTGTGGCTGTGTAGGTCGAGAAGTCAATTTGAAGCCTGAAGTTCATACATCCATAAAAACAATCTCGACCCATAGGTCGAGAAAGATTCAAGGTAGTATACTGAACCTCAGAACAACCACAACAGTACCAGAGTCATAATAGTCAAGTAGGAGAGCAGACTGTGTTTTTAGTGACCTCTGATTGTTATTATTGCTACACGCAACGTATATAACTCCGATTTTATCTCTAAAAAACAAAACTCATCTCTGTATCTGAAAAACAAGGTGTCGCTGGTCTTCGCCCTTTAGGCAGTTAACAGCTAATATAGCTGTCTCCCACCTTTCGCTTTAAACTATGTCACGTGTTAATCATATAACCACAGAATGCTTATGCAAGAACCCAGAGCCTTATGCTCCAGAATTATACCAATTCCTATTCTGATATTGTACCCTACGACATTTCCTCCCCTGCTAACTATAGCATTGTCCTATAATGCTAATAGAAGTTAAAGAAAAAGGAAAACAAAAAATTCAAAAGTTATTAATCCCAGAATTCCGAGTAGAGCCTTTCTTGACTTATAGGTCGAGAAAGATTTTAGCTACGCCTATTTCAAAGTTCCTATTCCTACCTGCTAGGAGACATACTACTAGCAGAACTGCTAGGGGACTATACATCAGAGAAGTAGGGACTGCTAGATTAAGAGCGACGAGAACCTAAAGACTGTATTGATCCGCTACAGCCCTGAGTTCCCTGCGCTAGGTTGTCGTCATCGTTAGAAGAAGACAAAGATGACAAAGGCCTATCACTTGCTAACGAAGATGAGGAGCGAGTGCGAATAGTGATGCCAGATTAGACAGGTAATACTAAACCATCACAAGCATTCTTGAAGATATCGAGATACTTAGCCTTCTTGGTTGAGCGCTTCTCTCTATTTAGGAGAAGCTCATAATTATTAAGCTTATATATGCAGTTCTCTTCGTTTATCTGGTATAGATCCTAAAGCTCAGATTGAGGGCGAGTATTGCGATTATAAATAGCATCTATAGCATCAGCTCTAAGAATAATCACTTTCTGCGCTAAGTTAAACTGAGGGTAGGCCCTAAAGAAGGATTTAGAACTGTAGGACATCTTCTCTAGCTCAACTATCTTATCGAACAGTCTATCGCTAGCGAATATGCTAGTGCTAACCATCTTAGCCAGAATGCGAACTCTGCAGTAAGTGATAAAGTTACGGACTATAGACTAGAAGTCGTTACTGAACGAACAGCTCTATCATCCCAGGGGTATTGAGCTACTAAGGCATCGCAGACTAGACTCACATCTGTGATTCGCACAAAAGCTAGGAAGGGAGTGCTGACTTCGCCATATTTGTATAAGTATCCTAAGGGAGTCTTAGGCGGAGCAACACTAGTAGCATAAGTAATGCGGAGCTTATCGAAGATAGGGCCTTCAGGTACCTCTACGGAACCCTTGCCTGCTAGGAAGCCTATATACTATAGATAGATAGCATAGCGAAGCTTCGTGCTATGAGTAGTAGAACTATATAGAAGGAGAGGCGAAGTGAGGCGAATCTGAGTAGTAACATAAGGGTGAGGAGCCTAACGAACGTTCAGTGAGCTAACTATAATAGCATCCAGAATAGTATTGTTTATTTGCTTAACAAACCCGTTACCTAGCTTACCCTTCTTCTTAAGGAGGTTAGCGAACCTCCTAATCTTTGCTATATTGTTAAAGCTAGTGCAAAGCTTAGTGCAGTTGTTATTGTCTTCGTCATCTAGAGAGAGGGATCCCTACTACTAATCCTTGCTCTTGCCTTTAGTAGCGAGTGCATGCAGGTTCTGATCAAGGTGGCGGAATCTAGTGCTCTGTCCTTATATGGTGTACTTCACGTAGTAAGGGCTGGTTATGAGTGCAAACAAGTGGTTACTGCGAGCCACCACATTAAGCAACCAGTACCTAGGATCATGACAAACAACTTGTTAAGCAAGGCTCCTAAACTGGTTTCGTTGCTATCCCATCTC
Organism: Cladosporium cucumerinum; assembly: GCA_023634325.1. Classification (NCBI taxonomy): domain Eukaryota; kingdom Fungi; phylum Ascomycota; class Dothideomycetes; order Cladosporiales; family Cladosporiaceae; genus Cladosporium; species Cladosporium cucumerinum. Next base: position 1,846,674 of record JALDQA010000003.1, read on the forward strand.
GATACATTGCTCACGCTGGTGCTAGTGATACATATAGAACTCTATACGTATAAGTGTAAGCATTCTAGATTGCTTTAGGTAGTCTATCATGTTGTTTGATTTGAGGCTCCTATAGCTGCCTCGCAATCTATTTTCGTAGTTGTCCTTAGTTATGCCTATAGCTAGGGCGATCTTGATAGCGTAGCTCTCTGTGAATCTGAAAGGTCCATCAAAAACCTCTGCACGGAAAGGCACACGCCTTAGGAAGAAGTAGTATACCCTTAGAGTGTTACCCTTAACAGCAGGACGGCATCCCTTACACCACTAGTTGAAATGTCTGTCCTTAGTTTGAAGAGCCTCTAGGCCTCCCTCAGAGTCCTTTCCAGCTATCATAGTCTCAATTCGAGTAAGGAGTTCATCCCAGGTCGCTGAATTGGTCATCATACCAAGAGCGGCTCTAAGTCGCTGTGTGTGCTTCTAGCAAAGCTTCTTGTTGTTCTATCTACTAAGGCGACTAACTACAGAGACCTGCTTCAGAATAGCATAGTGCTCTGCAGTAGTCTTAGCCTGAATTGGAAGGTTATTGATATAGTCGATAATGAACTGTGGTACCTTTGCAAAGCACTTGAGGTCGCCACTACTATAGGTAGATGTGTTGCAGTGCCTGCTAGTAGGCCCTATCATATCAAGTCGCTGTTTACGCTTCTTAGGCGGCTGTGGTGTGCCATAAACACTCATATTGGCAACAAAGTCGCTTAGGCTGCTAATAGAAGGAGAAGGAGAATCACAGAGTCCTACACTGCTAGCAATCCTGCTGCTTAGGAAAATGCCTAAAGAAGCCACTCCTTAAGATAGACTAGCATAAACAGCAAACTCTAGATCAGCATAGATACTATCGTCATTCCGAATCAAGAGATGTTCCTGCGCACGTCAGTCCAGATTAGTAGTGCTCACACTGTTTAATGTGCTATAGGTAGCAGCCTTGTTATAATCACAGGTGAGAAGGATATGCTTACTTGACACTCCCTGGTTGCATGTCTGACTAACGCCATCAAGCCTGTCTAGCAGGGCCACGTTCAAGCGCTTAATCACATCACTAGGAGTGTTCTTGTTGGCGCATACGTGCCTACAGACTGCCTAAAGGGAACGAGTAGCCTTGTCTAATGTGCATATTGACTTAATAGAGCGATTGCTCGCAATTAAAGGGTACACTACCTAAATGCCATCCTAGGCCTCTTTCTTGCAGTTGCACGTACTCTTACTGAGCTCTGCTAATTAGTGGAATTCTAGAAAGTCCTTAGAGAGGCTGTTTAGGACCTGGCCACTAGGATTGTTGTTCTTCTATGCAGTGTTGTAGTCGTAGTAGTTATAGAAACGCGAGGCAAGATCCGTAATCTCGCTTAAAGCTATATTAGCAAGTTCGAGCAGGCTATACTATATAGCTCTACGAACTGCTGGCATTTGCTTGTTAAGGAAGGAAATGAGGTCTTCTAAAGTCACCTTTATGCTCTTAGAGCAGAAGTTGCAGAGTTTATTATAAGAGATGTTGCCTATAGCAACAAGAGCATGCATGCTATCAGCTGCTGCATTAGTAGCTTCTAGGTTCATAGGTCGCTGTGTGATAGCGCACTAAGGAGGGTTCTGAGGGGTGCAGGGGGTTTGCGATGCTATAGTGGCTAAGGGAGGAAACCGATAACCGCAAAATCGGCCGAGTGAGAAAGGTAGAGGGTGTGCCTTTGTGTTATCGAGTCGAGTTGTGAGTGCGAACAAAGGTAGGGGGGAGAGGGTGGTTGTTAGTACAGTTAGAGAGAGGAAGTCGTCAGTGTAGGAGGGCAGCTGGTTAATATGTTTTCCCAGACATCTAAATAGTATTGTCGTGGGGTACGACATCAGGATGGGAATTGGTACAATTCTGGAGCATAAGGCTCTAGGTTCTTGCATGAGCGTTCTGCAGTTATGTGGTTAACACGTGATATAGTTCAAAGCGAAAGGTGGGAGACAGCTATATTAGCTGTTAACTGCCTGAAGGGCGAAGACCAGCGATACCTTGTTTTTCAGATACAGAGATGAGTTTTGTTTTTCAGAGATAAAATCGGAGTTATACGCATTGCATATAGCAATAATGACAATCAGAGGTCACCAAAAACACAGTCTGCTCTCCCACTTGACTATTATAACTCTAGTACTGTCGTGGTTGTTCTAAGGTTCAGTATACTACCTTGAATCTTTCTCGACCCATAGGTCGAGATTGTTTTTATGGATGTATGAACTTTAGGCTTTAAATTGACTTCTCGACCTATACAGCCACATATTTAGTGCTGCTTCTATAGATCGACCTTGCCTTCTAGAACAGTACGACTTGAACAATACAATATAGAATAAGCAGGACGACATCAACTATAGATACAATATAGCGAGGGACGAGGCCAGAAAAAGGAGGGCATCCCTTTGACCCTGATAGCAGGAGCTTTTGAAACCCCACAAATTTTAAGAGAGCTCTGACCAATATAGATTACTATAGGAAAAGGCGATAAGAGCCTTAGCACTAGGAGCTACTGATAACAGCTCGAAAAGGAATCTGGATAGCAATCTAGATTTACTCCCTATTTCAGATTATACAGATAATAGCTGTATAGATCCTAGCAGTCACAATCTTAATCAGTATGACTTACCTGTTTCAGCAGTTAGCTACTGGAAAAAAATGCCTCTAAGACAGGCATATAACAGCAGCATAACAGTCCGTATTTCGAAAAAGAACGAAGACACAGGAGAGATAGAGACAACGACAACGGAGCCGACAAAAACATTCACAAGAACCAGCATATAGGAATAGCCTATATAACTAGCAGTCAAATACAGTACAATACCTAAGGATTCAGAGAAGGCGTGTGCCTGAGACTGAGTCTACCTTTCTTTCTGTTTGTTATTCTTGTCTTTTTATTATACTATAGGTAGGAGGAAGAGGACTATCTGCAATTATAGCGGACTAGGACTTTCTTCCTTCTGCTCTATCTAGATTTATGCTATAGGCTATAGAGGGTATTACACCTAATAGGATCCCTCTCGACCCGACTTAGCAAGCCTAAACAACTGAGTTATAGCCTTCCTAACGATATAGAGAGAGAACTCCTTCGACATCTTACTTGTAGAGCTTTATAGCAATTTAGCTACTTCCTGCTCTAAGGTCTCTTAAGTCTCTAACCTTCGATAGTTACAACTTGTCGACTTTCCTTCGAGAATATATACAGCTTTGCAAAAGATATCAAGTATCTGATAAGAGAGTATATAACCTCCTCGAAGACTACTGTACTAAAGATGTAGGACCTGAGGTTCGCCAAATTGTCGCCCGAGCGAATAGTAGCCTCAGCACTCTTTAGGGCCTGCTCCGAACGAAGTACACAGCTATTAATAATGAGCGAATGTTAACAACTAAAGGCGCTCTAGAGCAGTTCGTGTTATAAGCGAAGGAACGTCCTTATAATGATGACCTACTATTATATAGTAGGCAGTTCCAGATTATTGCCTCCTACATTAAAGAAGCTAGAAATACACTCTCTATTAGCCGAAAGACGATGCTGTATCTCTATAGTCTCCTAAGGAAGATTATAGAAAAGGCAATTAGCTCGCTTCATATTTAGGCTATGTATATAGAGCTAGTTAACTTTAAACGAGTAGTAAGCTTCGTAGACAGCATTGCTTAAGCTGCTACCTCACGCTGTATTATTGAGATAGAGGACATTAATAGAGCAGTCTCGAGGGCTGTAAATCGATAGCGCAACCCCTAACATATTGCTCTTCCTACAGAAAAGATGGCATCTACACTGCCTTCCTTACTAAAGCACTAGGAACCTCTATACCCTAACTTGTAGAGAGGAGTATAGGATCAGTAGTCCCTCTCTCTCGATAAGATGGTCGAGAAGTTCAAGGAGATGAAGCTGACAAAGATAGAGATCCTCAAGATGTTTGAGTCTCCTAATCTCATGTACCTCACCTCAATTCAAAGAGGGGATGTACTAATGCGATGCCTTCATTTAGAGCTAAAGCTGAATCCACTAGTTGCTGATTATAATAGATACCTGCAAAGAACGCAAAGGGTGGCATTTCAGACGAACAATGCTATACAGACTCCGCCTCAACAGCAGTATACTAGTAGGAGCGCAGAATAGCAGCCACCTCTTAAATGTCACAGTTGTAGCAAGACTGGTTATACAGTAATGCGCTGCTGGCAGGTCGATAAGCTGGTATAGTAAGGATACATCTATTTTAGCTAGAACAACTGTATTTTGTTTAGGACTGCAGCTAATCCTAGCCGAGAAGTGCCTAGATTGCCCCTAACTAACAGATATGATGCGCTGCTTAACATCCTTAGCTTAAGTGCGGATCAGGTAGATGCTACTGCGCAACTAACTGCAGGACTATTAGGCAGAGCTATTATCCTGTCGCATCCTTTTGATAGGGAAGAGGATTCTGATCAAGAAGTGTACTATAGCACTCGCATTAAAGCTATCTACGCACTATAAACTAGTAGGGGAAAAGGCAAGGTTGCTAAACTACCTTAGCGCGATCGCATTCTAACTGTCCGTACAGATCGATCTAGATAGTACATTCCTAAGGTATAAGATTCACAAACGCAAGGCCGGACTCTCCCTCTTTAGGATGTGAGGAGAACTTAGGACTCTATAGATGTCGATGAGGATCACCTAATAGGCATTCCGCCTATAAAGCCTAATAATACAAGGTAGGCTCCTCGAGCTTAGCGACTAGGTGACGTACTTAGCAAAGAGGATGCTGCTCCTACAGAGATTCGGATGATAAACCATATCTTGAATATGCCTATTAGCATCTCTGTTTGAGATGCTATCAACTTGATGCCTAGGGTTCGCAAATTGTTTACGCAGCCTCTTCGCTAAGAGACAGCAGAAGCACTAAAGGCTCTAGGAAGAGGGAATGTCTTAGTAAACAGTTAGGATGCTGTAGGAAGCGATAGTAGCGTTCTAGATGAGCGCCTTATTAGCGAAAATCTTTCTCGACCTGTAGGTCGAGAAAGATTCTCTGCTACTAATGCGATATCTGTAGCCCTACTTACGACTAAGCAGCTTGACGAGCGCCTTAGGAACATTAAGACGTACTGAGCGAAGTGTCCTCATATCTCTATATAGATTAGAAGAGAAGCAGTATAGGCACTGGTCGACTCTAGGGCCGAAATCAATGTTATAAAGGAGAGCTTCGCACTACGCGTAGGACTACTAATTAACTCGCTCCCTCCTACAATAAAGGGCGACAAATTGATCTTAGCAAATAGAACTAGTAACCCCTTTGTAGGAATGGTAGAGACTCGCGTGTTTATTAGAGAGATAGGGACCTCTTTCTAGACGCTCTTCCTTATTACTAAGGACTGTACGAGTGAAGTGATTCTTAGAGAACCCTTTGCACTGCAGTCTTCTATAGCGACCTCTCGGACTCTATCTGGCTATGTTACTATCCTGATAACAATAGAGGATAGTACGCGTACTTGCGAGATAAGGTCTATCAATAGGTACAAAAAGGAGCTTAGAGAAGATAACAGCTAGGGGGAAGGCGAGGTAGTATAGTAACTAGTGCTACACCTAACCGAATGCTATCGCTAGACAATAACAATACTATGCATACTGATGTGGAATTTCCTTATAGCGCTAATGTGTGTCTTAATGAATACTGTCGCGCTTCTATTCCCTTATCGACTAGCGCTAGGGAAACTCCGGATAATCTTTCCCGACCTATAGGTCGATATTGTTTAAAACTTCCTTATAAGCGCATTCGCGTACAGGCTATTACTAAAATACAAAAATACTTGAAAAATAACAAACAGAGCTCAAAAACATGTGCGATAGAGCTAGTCGACCTTATACATGTCTTCTAGGCGTCGCTAGGAGAAGGCACTAGGCGATACTCAAGAAGATGAGATGAATACAGCCTGCATACCATTTCGCACTAACAGCAAGAAAGCAGAGCTATAGAGTTAAACATACTGTACAAGAAGAAGGCGGACAAAATCAGGCCTTTAGATACTGCGCTTTTAGACAGAAGCATGCCTAACGGAAATCCGAATTAGAGGCAAGACCTCCTAGTAGAACAGTGCTGCGCTCTTAATCCCATTAGAGCACCTGGCCCTTACGACTACTTGTTCGAACTGAGGTACTAGTAAGAACCACAAGGTTGCTGTATCACTACAGCACGCTAGAAGAAGATAGTGATAGATAAAGACATTTGGCCCTAAGAGAAGGAGATGTTAAGAGAAATGATATATAACAGAGAGAAGGCCCTTACATAGGATTTTACAGAGATTGATTGCTATAACGAACAGGTAGTACTACTATAAGTCATTCGTACAGTAGAATATAAGGCCTAGTAGGCGAAAAGTTTCCTTATGCCGAAGGGACTTCGGGATAAAGTAGTATCTATACTTTAGCAACAGATCGACGCTTCTATACTAGAACGAAGCTACAGACCTTACTACAATCCTTAGTTCCTAGTACAGAAGAAGGATAAGAAGCACTAACTGATCAACTCTGCTACTAACATTAACGCTGTTACTATTAGAGATGCTATGCTCCCTCCTAATGTAGATGAATTCTCGGAGCACGTTGCTAGACGACCTGTGTGCACCCTGCTAGACTTCCTCTCTAAATACGATCAGATCATACTCCATCTAGCGAGCAGGGACATAACTGCTATCTAAACTCCCCTTAGACTCCTTTAGCAAACAACTCTACTATAGGGAGCAACAAATTCAGTAGCTTAGTTCGTGCAAGCTATTATACATATCCTACACCTACACCTAGCAGAGAAGGCTAGTCCTTTTGTAGATGACATTATTGTGTATTCACCTCGGACAGGGAATCTCACTAAACTTGCACTACCTGGCGTATAAAAGCATGTGCTTCAATACCTGCAATAGATTGATAGAGTGCTAGCTGACATTAAGCGATCTGGTTACACTATATCTAAAGGAAAGTTATACTTCTGCGCTCCTGCCCTTAAAGTAGTAGAGTATATTTGTGGCTAAGATGGGCGGAGACCTACAGATAGACATATAAAAGCAATCTAATAGTAGCCTGCTTACAAGAACATCACTATATTACGAGGATTCCTTAGAGCCTATACGTACTATCGGATCTGGATCGAGCACTTTAGCGACATTGTATCACCTTTGTTTGCCTTGCTTAAGAAGGATGTGGAGTACTGTTAGGACATTAAATAGGCTCAGGCAATACAATCTCTGAAGGATGCTCTAATATCTGCACTAGCATTGATGCCTCTAGATTACTCTCCTAATGCTAGCAAAGTGATCCTTACTGTGGATTCCTCTATAACTGGGTTTAGTAGAGTATTAATACAACTTAATCAACAAGGAAAAAGGCATCTATACAGGTACGAGAGTAGACTCTAGACTGCTACAGAGAAGAAGTACGATATTGTGAAGCTTGAGTGTCGTTCCCTCCTATACATACTATGCAAATACAGACTGTAGCTATATAGGATCCGATTCACTATAGAAACTGATACAAATATGCTAGTCGCCTAGCTTAATAGAACTGCAATTGACTTGCCTAAAGCCTTAGTGACTTGTTAGCTTATATAGATAAGACTCTAGGATTTTGATGTGTAGCACATACCTAGGAAACAGAACGTCGTTACTGATACATTGTCGCGCATACTATAGGACAATAATACAATTAATGCACGACAAGATAACTTAGATGCTTTTGTCGACTACGAACTTAGCAATATGTAGATCAGCCCTATAGCTACTACACCAGAGAACGTTCTCCTTCCTAAATATAGCGAGAAGTCCTAGCAATATACTCTTTAGCTCACTATACTTCAACAGCCTCTAGAACTCTCTATAAAGGAGTTTGTTACATTTAAGAAGGAAGCCCTAAAACATCTTATGCAGGGAAGGCACCTATTTAGAAGGCAGAATAAGAATGCTCTCCTAAGGCATGTAGTGGATGACTTAGATAAACGAAGAGACATTATTCGTGAACTGCATAATAAAAGTGGCTATCGAGGGAGAGAAGGTACCTACTGAAGGATTGCTGATCGATTCTACTAGGCTAGCCTGTTTAAGGATATAGAAAAGCACATTAACACCTGTTTCTCCTACTAGACCCGAGCACATAATCGGTCAGATGAGGCTCTCTACCCTACCTGGTCCTCCTGTATAGGAGAGAAGTGGGCTATCGATATCGTTTATATACCGCTATACATAGGATACTCGTACCTTGTACTAGGAAGGGAGGATCTATCTAGATAGGTTAAAGGAAGAGCCCCTCGCGAGAATAACTCAAAGAACGTTTCAAAGTTTATATTTGAGGACATCATCTATAGGCATAGAATGCTGTTACGCTTAGTAAGCGACAGTGGTCTAGAGAACAAAGCACTTACTAATAAGCTTCTTGCTCAGTACGGAATCAAGCATACCTGGACATCAGCGTATCACCCTTAGGCAAATAGCATAATAGAGAAAGGACATCAGCCTATTATGAATGGGCTGGCTAAGCACATAGCTACTACAGGAGCTAGGTGGATTGACGCCTTACCTGCGATGTTATAGGCTGATCGAACAACTGTCAAGTCGACTACTAGAATGACTCCTATTCGGGTCATCTATAGAGCTAAACACATACTTCCTATTAAGATCGACGTTGGTTTATAGCAGACAATCGCTTAAAATGCTATAAGATCTACTATGGATCTTCTCGCTGCTCGCTGTGCTTAACTAGACAGGCAGGATAAAGCCCTAGAGGAAGTGTTGCTCCGTGTATACAGGCAGCGAGAGGCTAATAAGGAATCCTATAATAACTCGCATCGCATTCGAACAGAGGAGTTCAAAGTAGGCGACCTTGTGTTGCTCTAGGACTCTTGCTAAGAGGTTAACAAATCTTCGGCCCTAAAACTTTATCCCCACTAGCTTGGTCTATACTGTATACTAACAACAGTTCAGACATTTGGCAGTTATCGACTAGCTGAGCTAGATGGTACTAAACTGACTAGAACATTTGCAGGAAAGTAGTTAAAGCTTCTAAAGTTACGAACTAAAGAAGACAGAGTAGCAGAAGAACCTCAGTAGTATCAATACTCTTAACAATAAGCAACTGATCAGAGAAGTCTGCCTTCGACTCGCATAAATTAGGCACATAATAGTTGTTATCCTATAGTCGAGATTCCTCGGCCTCACTCTAACTTAGCGAACATTCCGATAATCTGGGAGAATAGTGATATCGATATGGACGACAGGAGTATGTTAGATGACTCCTTATAGGTTCCTAGCAACCTCCGATTCTGATTACCTGGCGTTTTTCTTAGGCAACTAGCATTAGAACTTTCTCGACCCTTAGATCGACATTTATTCATTTTCTAAGCACTAGCCTGTGTAGTACTTAAGAACCTCCTTAGATTCCTAGACATTCCTTTCTTCTTTCTTTTTTTTCTTTTTTTCCTTTTCGAGATAGAACGGATGAGCGAGTATAGGATTGCATCGGCTAAGAAACGGCTATGACAATCTTTCTCGACCTATAGGTCGACATTGATTAGAGACTCCTCAGCCTGCAATAAACCTGCAGTAAACCAACGACGCGTGCTTCACACTTCACTCTAAGGTGCTCAGCACTCCTCAACTCAATAAGAAGCCCCTACGTCACAGGAACAGTGCTAAGAACTAGAAACGTCATATGCTGCGAACACTGTAGTTAGTAGGGGAGGTATTTGATACCTCAGTTAATAGTAGTAGAGGATAGGTTTGGCAAAGTTATATAAAAAGAAGGGATGCTTCCTCTGAATCCTTCACTTGTGAGGAAAGAACTCCTTCATTTACGATAAAGGAACTCCTTCACTTCAAAGGAGGCGACTGTTGCTTACAGACTCACTGACAGGCCAATCACAAGCCTTAAAAGGCGCATTTGATGGTCACGAGCCGATACATTTGATGGTCACGAGCCTTCAGTTGTGATAAAGGAACTCCTTCACTTCAAAGGAGGCAACTGTTGCTTACAGACTCACTAATAGGCTAATCACAAGCCTTAAAAGGCGTATTTGATAGTCACGAGCTGCCTGTTTGATAGTCACGAGCCGACTGTTCCTGTTTGCTACAAAAAAGGCGCTAACGCTGTTTGAATATCTGGGAAAACATATTAACCAGCTGCCCTCCTACACTGACGACTTCCTCTCTCTAACTGTACCAACAACCACCCTCCCCCCCCTACCTTTGTTCGCACTTACGACTCGACTCGATAACACAAAGGCACACCCTCTGCCTTTCTCACTCAGCCGATTTTGCAGTTATCGGCTTCCTCCCTTAGCTACTATAGCATCGCAAACCCCCTGCACCCCTCGGAACCCTCCTCAGCGCGCTATCACACAGCGACCTATGAACCTAGAAGCTACTAATGCAGCAGCTGATAGCATGCATGCTCTTGTTGCTATAGGCAACATCTCTTATAATAAACTCTGCAACTTCTGCTCTAAGAGCATAAAGGTGACTTTAGAAGACCTCATTTCCTTCCTTAACAAGCAAATGCCAGCAGTTCGTAGAGCTATATAGTATAGCCTGCTCGAACTTGCTAATATAGCTTTAAGCGAGATTACGGATCTTGCCTCGCGTTTCTATAACTACTACGACTACAACACTGCATAGAAGAACAACAATCCTAGTGGCCAGGTCCTAAACAGCCTCTCTAAGGACTTTCTAGAATTCCACTAATTAGCAGAGCTCAGTAAGAGTACGTGCAACTGCAAGAAAGAGGCCTAGGATGGCATTTAGGTAGTGTACCCTTTAATTGCGAGCAATCGCTCTATTAAGTCAATATGCACATTAGACAAGGCTACTCGTTCCCTTTAGGCAGTCTGTAGGCACGTATGCGCCAACAAGAACACTCCTAGTGATGTGATTAAGCGCTTGAACGTGGCCCTGCTAGACAGGCTTGATGGCGTTAGTCAGACATGCAACCAGGGAGTGTCAAGTAAGCATATCCTTCTCACCTGTGATTATAACAAGGCTGCTACCTATAGCACATTAAACAGTGTGAGCACTACTAATCTGGACTGACGTGCGCAGGAACATCTCTTGATTCGGAATGACGATAGTATCTATGCTGATCTAGAGTTTGCTGTTTATGCTAGTCTATCTTAAGGAGTGGCTTCTTTAGGCATTTTCCTAAGCAGCAGGATTGCTAGCAGTGTAGGACTCTGTGATTCTCCTTCTCCTTCTATTAGCAGCCTAAGCGACTTTGTTGCCAATATGAGTGTTTATGGCACACCACAGCCGCCTAAGAAGCGTAAACAGCGACTTGATATGATAGGGCCTACTAGCAGGCACTGCAACACATCTACCTATAGTAGTGGCGACCTCAAGTGCTTTGCAAAGGTACCACAGTTCATTATCGACTATATCAATAACCTTCCAATTCAGGCTAAGACTACTGCAGAGCACTATGCTATTCTGAAGCAGGTCTCTGTAGTTAGTCGCCTTAGTAGATAGAACAACAAGAAGCTTTGCTAGAAGCACACACAGCGACTTAGAGCCGCTCTTGGTATGATGACCAATTCAGCGACCTGGGATGAACTCCTTACTCGAATTGAGACTATGATAGCTGGAAAGGACTCTGAGGGAGGCCTAGAGGCTCTTCAAACTAAGGACAGACATTTCAACTAGTGGTGTAAGGGATGCCGTCCTGCTGTTAAGGGTAACACTCTAAGGGTATACTACTTCTTCCTAAGGCGTGTGCCTTTCCGTGCAGAGGTTTTTGATGGACCTTTCAGATTCACAGAGAGCTACGCTATCAAGATCGCCCTAGCTATAGGCATAACTAAGGACAACTACGAAAATAGATTGCGAGGCAGCTATAGGAGCCTCAAATCAAACAACATGATAGACTACCTAAAGCAATCTAGAATGCTTACACTTATACGTATAGAGTTCTATATGTATCACTAGCACCAGCGTGAGCAATGTATCGAGATGGGATAGCAACGAAACCAGTTTAGGAGCCTTGCTTAACAAGTTGTTTGTCATGATCCTAGGTACTGGTTGCTTAATGTGGTGGCTCGCAGTAACCACTTGTTTGCACTCATAACCAGCCCTTACTACGTGAAGTACACCATATAAGGACAGAGCACTAGATTCCGCCACCTTGATCAGAACCTGCATGCACTCGCTACTAAAGGCAAGAGCAAGGATTAGTAGTAGGGATCCCTCTCTCTAGATGACGAAGACAATAACAACTGCACTAAGCTTTGCACTAGCTTTAACAATATAGCAAAGATTAGGAGGTTCGCTAACCTCCTTAAGAAGAAGGGTAAGCTAGGTAACGGGTTTGTTAAGCAAATAAACAATACTATTCTGGATGCTATTATAGTTAGCTCACTGAACGTTCGTTAGGCTCCTCACCCTTATGTTACTACTCAGATTCGCCTCACTTCGCCTCTCCTTCTATATAGTTCTACTACTCATAGCACGAAGCTTCGCTATGCTATCTATCTATAGTATATAGGCTTCCTAGCAGGCAAGGGTTCCGTAGAGGTACCTGAAGGCCCTATCTTCGATAAGCTCCGCATTACTTATGCTACTAGTGTTGCTCCGCCTAAGACTCCCTTAGGATACTTATACAAATATGGCGAAGTCAGCACTCCCTTCCTAGCTTTTGTGCGAATCACAGATGTGAGTCTAGTCTGCGATGCCTTAGTAGCTCAATACCCCTGGGATGATAGAGCTGTTCGTTCAGTAACGACTTCTAGTCTATAGTCCGTAACTTTATCACTTACTGCAGAGTTCGCATTCTGGCTAAGATGGTTAGCACTAGCATATTCGCTAGCGATAGACTGTTCGATAAGATAGTTGAGCTAGAGAAGATGTCCTACAGTTCTAAATCCTTCTTTAGGGCCTACCCTCAGTTTAACTTAGCGCAGAAAGTGATTATTCTTAGAGCTGATGCTATAGATGCTATTTATAATCGCAATACTCGCCCTCAATCTGAGCTTTAGGATCTATACCAGATAAACGAAGAGAACTGCATATATAAGCTTAATAATTATGAGCTTCTCCTAAATAGAGAGAAGCGCTCAACCAAGAAGGCTAAGTATCTCGATATCTTCAAGAATGCTTGTGATGGTTTAGTATTACCTGTCTAATCTGGCATCACTATTCGCACTCGCTCCTCATCTTCGTTAGCAAGTGATAGGCCTTTGTCATCTTTGTCTTCTTCTAACGATGACGACAACCTAGCGCAGGGAACTCAGGGCTGTAGCGGATCAATACAGTCTTTAGGTTCTCGTCGCTCTTAATCTAGCAGTCCCTACTTCTCTGATGTATAGTCCCCTAGCAGTTCTGCTAGTAGTATGTCTCCTAGCAGGTAGGAATAGGAACTTTGAAATAGGCGTAGCTAAAATCTTTCTCGACCTATAAGTCAAGAAAGGCTCTACTCGGAATTCTGGGATTAATAACTTTTGAATTTTTTGTTTTCCTTTTTCTTTAACTTCTATTAGCATTATAGGACAATGCTATAGTTAGCAGGGGAGGAAATGTCGTAGGGTACAATATCAGAATAGGAATTGGTATAATTCTGGAGCATAAGGCTCTGGGTTCTTGCATAAGCATTCTGTGGTTATATGATTAACACGTGACATAGTTTAAAGCGAAAGGTGGGAGACAGCTATATTAGCTGTTAACTGCCTAAAGGGCGAAGACCAGCGACACCTTGTTTTTCAGATACAGAGATGAGTTTTGTTTTTTAGAGATAAAATCGGAGTTATATACGTTGCGTGTAGCAATAATAACAATCAGAGGTCACTAAAAACACAGTCTGCTCTCCCACTTGACTATTGTGACTCTAGTACTGTCGTGGTTGTTCTGAGGTTCAGTATACTACCTTGAATCTTTCTCGACCCATGGGTCGAGATTGTTTTTATGGATGTATGAACTTCAGGCTTCAAATTGACTTCTCGACCTACACAGCCACACTATACTGCCCAAAAAACCTCTATATCTACTTTTAACAAATCCAAATATCGAGGCTTTATATAAGCATAAAGCTGAATTGCAAGGCGAAAAAGCCTTAGACGATCAAGTATGCCTTAATAACAATAAGGCTGTCTAGCGCGCTCTTATAATATTAAAGAAAAAGCCTGCCTATATTGCTATATCTAAGGAGGAGTAGCAGGCTATAGAGGATTCTAAGAAAGCTCGCATCCTAGCTAAACAGTATTTCTCAAATACGTAGTTAGTCACTATAGTTAGTACTAATATTTTCACAGTCAAAAGTCTAGCAAGCATATACTACAGAACTGTATTGATATTACGCAAGAGCTGATCTCCTATATTTCAGTATATTATTATAAACCTAACGAGTTCTACTATTATTCGCACTAGGCAGCTATAGAATTGGCATTTAAGGCTAAGCAAGATGAGGAGGAGGCAGTATAGTAGGAGGATGTTTCTAATGATGGTTAGATTAATATAGAGAATAAGATCCTCTATAAGCATAATACAAAGCAGTATGCGCCTAATCTATAGGCTAGACCTCGTTAAGAGCTTGCGATGCTCTAAGATGTTATAGCAGAGTAGTATCTCCTTAATAAGTTTTGGTATAGGCGCTGCTACTCTTTCTAGCGCAAGATTGGGCTTCTTAATAAATTAAAGCTAGTTGCCTATGACCCTATTAACGATCCTTAATTCAATCCTGCATTAAAAGCTAGATTAAAATTTTCGAGGAGATTAGTTAGGCTTGCTAGAGTTAAGCCTTATGCTGCACTAAAGCAATATATCTCACGCTTTCGTTCTAGCTCTTCGAAAAAGCTTAGAGTGAGATACCCTATCAGTTGTAGTACTAGTATCGATTATGTAAGTTTAAAACTATAGTTAGCAACTGTAGTTAGCAAAAAAGCTAATAATCTATAGGTAAAAGCTATTCCTTATGTGCCTTTTGGTCGAAAGATCAGACTGACTTCTATAGCAAAGGCGCTTATAAATGTAAGTTTCATCCTTTCTTCTTCTTCTTCTTCTTCTTCTTCTTCTTCTTCTTCTTCTTCTTCTTCTTCTTATAAGCTTTACTAATTATAATATAGGCTGCTCGCAAATATGAGCTTTTCCTACCACACTATGTGTTTACTCTAAGTGAGCGTATAGTGTTCTGCAATATTATGGCATAGGATAATGCCTTTAATATCAGAAACGATAAAAGTGACTTTCTCGAGCTTCCTAGCCTAGCTTAGTTTTAGCCTACAAACTACAACTTCGAGGCCTTTGGTTTCTAGCCTAAGGAGAATGCTCTTAGTGCAAGAGGCATTTACATATTCTTTACTAGGCACCATACTGAGCTTGAGGTCCTAAACAACTTTAAGAAGGTAAAGCTAAGCATAAGTGAGTAGGCGTATAAGGATGGTATAAGTATTACCTACCTTTTCGCCCTAGGAAATAGGGAGAAGAGATAGGGCATAAAGAAGTATAGCTACACATTGCTTAAGCTTATAGAGAGAAAGCATCGCACTGGGTTTAAGTATCGCTCTAGCATTACTTATAAGAGATTCGAATAAAGCTATCATTAGTTTTATATTCGGAACAAACATTGTATTAAAGACTGATAAGATGGAATAGATTGATAACTCTATAATGATTATGAAATTGAAACGAACTTGCACTCTTAACTACGCTTTCTAACTACGCTTTCTGACTACGCTTTCTAATCATTTATCCTTATGTAACCTCGCCTAGGTACTATAAGTATGGCCTAGATTAAACTTCGAGTCCTCTTTACTTTGCCTTCTACGCTTTATAGCCTTTGCTTTTACTACTGTCTCACCTACTGCCTCTTTCGCCTTTATCGATAGCTTTCTCTTATGCTATAATAGTGATCCCTTTATTAAGAGTTTAATATTAAAAGGTAGCAGGGGGGTTTTGCGATTACTAAGCGATAATAGTAGCAATAAAGAACCATCGATACTATACTCTTTAGCCTAAGCGATCTCTTCCTAAGTAAATAACCTATCGACCTATTTATTCTTTTATTAATTGAAGAATGCATAAGCTTCCTCTTTAGTATTTTGCGAAACTATAGTTAGCGAACTGTAGTCAGTACTAGCTCTATCATACTCCAACCTATATCTAAGGGAGCTAATACCAGATTGTAGTAATTCGAGATCGTTATTATTGTTAGACTGCTCTTACGAAGGGAGGCAACCTAGTAGTATCAACAGATGTTTGAACTCCGGCTTTTAAGAAAGAAGCTTAACCCTTCTATAACAGTTAAGCTCGACTATAATATGGATTTAGATATTAGTACTAGATATCGAAAAATAAGCAAGCTTCTTATAAAGTATCTTCTTTACTTTAAATAGGTAAGAAAGTTGAATGCAGTTTGGTAGTTTCCTTTTCCTCTTCTTCTCGTCTTTAGGAGTATAATCGTTTGCCTTAATAACGCCTTTATAGGCGTAATAGCGCATATATCTAGTAGTGCTTATAACTTCTGCTAAGAGCATTTCAGAGTAACTATCGAGTAACTATAAGTCGAATTATAATCCAGGTAGATGCTAATTCATCTAATCAGCCTTAGTATAGATTGCAGTCTATGCATCCTTATACTGCATTAGGGTATAGCATTCTAAGTCGTTCGAAAGCGTGTGAAGTCTAACGATCTTAGTTACTTCCGATTGGTATAGATAGTAGCATACTAAATATACCCTTGCTTGTACTAGGGGCGGTTCTATTATCGCGCTTAGAGCCTATATTCTAATATTATGAGGCAGCAGATGTTTATTCTTAAATCCTTTCTGATGCTCTTTCTCAGCTATTGCCTTTATATAAATGAATTTCTATCTAGCTGAAAAGGGATGCGCAAAGGCAAGTAGATCTTATAATAGTACACGCGAAGTGCTTAAGGAAGGTTCTAATTAAGGCATAAATGGTCGATGAGCTATTAGCTGCTAAGGGGCCCAGTTATATGCTTGATGTTAGGGCTCTAGTAACTGCGTCGGCTGTATTAGCTGTAGTAGTTATGGTATTTAGAGTGTACAGTTTGAGTTGTTTTAGTTGCATTTCGGACATCGAACCTAATCATCGTAGATTAGGCTATATATACTCCTATTATAGGGGTAGGAGTCGTTCCAGATCTCTTAAGGAGAGCGATAACTCATCTTTATTATGGGTGGGTGTATATAAGGTGCAATGCGAAGGGGTAGCAAAGTGTCTCTAGACAGGCGCTTATTCGATGCCAAGGACTATAGTTAGTCACTATAGTTAGTCGCTATAGCCTATCGCATTTTCTATTATACTATAACTGCAATCATTTTAAGCTAGATACCCGTTTATATAGATCGAAATATATAATATTAATCGATCGAATTAACTCTAATGCTTTAGATATAAGCGTAATATGTATTAAACATATATGTGATCTTATAGAAAGATCATTAGGGTTAGGGTTAGGGATTGTTCAAAATTTGTTAATGCTAGTATCGAGGTAGTATAAACTGTGGTTAAGCGACTGTAGTTAGTATCAATGGTTAGAGTACAGATCTATCTATTATATATAGTACTATCCTGTCCTAAACAAGGTCTCGTCGAACAAATAAGGTTATATCTCCTCCTTAAACTGCTCTATAGGATGATATAGAGCAATCAAATCCTTATTTATAGCTGAGAATGCTTTTCGAAGTGGTTCTAATAGCATCTAATCGTCTGACTACTAGCGCGCCTAGTAAGGTTTGGCTGACTCTGATAGGTCAGGAAATGACCTATTATTATAGTATATCTATAGCCAGTCACGGAGTGCAAAGTAGGCGACCTTATGAACACATTCACCATCATCTATTAGCGCTGATCTATCGATAGTTAAAGGTAACTCCTACTGCTCCAGAAAGTCACTATACTATTAAAGTGTTGTAGGTAGAAGGTATTTATTAAGATCAAGTCCTACAAGCTCTTCTTAGAGCCTTACTGTTGTTAGAGAGTCTTTAGGGATTAGTATCCTACAGTTAAGGCTGCTAGTTCGCTCTGAATAATAATAGAGCACATAAGGAATACCAGAAATAAGGTATAGCTGCTTTAGTTGCTTCTAGATGCGATGATTATTCTAAACATTATTTACAAAGTCTGTAAGGGCATTACGCAGGATTAGTATATAGATCGCAAGGAAGGCAATACAGTTGCTATGCTAGTCGTAGATATAATCGTCATCGTGCGTATATCTAAGGAAGCAGTCGCGCTATTGTAGTAGAGCGCTGTATAACATTTGATGCTACCAGCGCTCAATAAAGGAGTTCTGCTTGCTAGTACCAAATCGGAAGGTGTCACGGAACTCAAGTCGTCTACTATCTAGCCTGCGACGAGTCTCTTCGCTTATAGCAAAGTGAGCATCTGTAGCTATTAGTGTTTCTGCGCTACAGTTGGTACGGAGCTTTTGTGGTAGAACGCCTCTAGCGACAAGGGCGCTAATGTATTAGCTAAGTACAGAAACTGCTATACAGCCAGAGATACCGACATAGGTCCAGATAACATAGCGTAAGTATGCATCGATAGCGGCATAGATTTGAATCCCCTATGCCTCGAACTTGCAGTAGCTATCTATTAACCACATCTCATTAGGTCTAGGAAGTACACTAGCGCTATAGTGTTCTTAAGCCTTACAACAGCGATGTTCAACTACTTCTAGGTTAAGCTCGCGCATCAGCTTATAGGTACAGTCTCTAGAAGCGTAGTTAGCAACTATAGTCAGATGTAATTTCCCTTTCTAGCCTCTCTAGCGAAAACTGTGATCAGAACTGTAATTAGAACTATAGTCAGAAGTACGAACCTGCTAATAATACTATACCTTAAGCGCAGGTATATATAAAGATTGTTCCTACTAAGTTAAGAGACGCTGTTTATATCAAGCTCTTGTTATAGTATTGCTTGGATTTGTTGCTCAGCTTCATAAAAGTCCGCAGCTCTAGTCCTTTTGAAGAGGCCCATCTCATACCGGATCTGTTAGAAGGTGCGAATAGTGATCTAATAGCCGTCGCGTTAAAGGAGATCTACTGAATCTTTATCTGAGAGGCGAAGAATAGAGAAAATATAGTAGATACGCGCTATAAGAGCTGGTGTCCTTATTAGATGTAGAGTAGTCTGAATACCAAGCTCTACTAGACAGCGCCGTAATGTTCTTAATGCAATTTGTTGGCCTGTTGCTATCTTAATAGCCTTGCGTACTTAGAGGTAGTTCATTCTATCTGCGCGCTATTAGTAGATATGGTTAGTTTAGTTATTAAGATTAAGCTCGAGACGGGGGCGAGGCATCTTAGGGGGTTTGTAGAGGGTTATGGTATTGAGAATGGTAGTGTAATAGTAGTATATCTAATGTTATTGATGAGATAGTAGTGTTTGTTTTGGCCAAGTGGCAATTCTTTGTTTTGGCTAAGTGGTAATTTCAAAAATCCCCGAGTTTTGGCCAAGTGGCGCATTTCGGCAACCATCGCAGGAAACCCAAAACAACTGAGTCGAACAGGGCGGGGCACCCGCAATAGCGGAGCCGGCAACTGCCAACGCACGTGGCATTATACTCCATGCATCGTTCTTCTTGAAGAACCCTACCTCTTCACCAACATCCTCAAAGAGTGTGCTTCACCAAAAGAGCAAAAGTAAAGTCTACAATAGTTTATTCGTTGGTCTGCATAACTCGTTAAACAACAAGAAGAAAGTCGTTAATCAATCCTCGTCGCTCATCTTCCATCCCATAAAAGAACAAAAGTCCTAAACACCCGCTCAAGCCAACAGCACAACCGCACTGCCGAAAACCATACACAAAAGCACCCATACACTCCCAAGCGCAGTGAGATCCGAATCTGCGCCCAAACGCTTTCCTGCTACGGCGGCAGCACTGCTGCTCGCTGCGCCCGCACCGCTACTGCTGCTGTCGGATGCACCGGGTCTTGCGTTCGCTGGCACGGCGTCTGTTCCAGTTGCAACGCCAATGGTGCTGCTGCCTGTGCTGGCGGCAAATGTTGCGCTTCCGCTGACGGCGCTTGCGATAGAGTAGCTATTTGCAGGGAGGGACGTATCGCTGGCGCCGGCGGCTTTTGCGACGCCATTCGGTCCAGCTTCCACGGGCTTGATGTTCGGCTCCGCAGTGGAGTCCAGTGAGGATTGCGCAATACTGACTTGGCCGTTGTCGAGGTCGAAGACGACGTACATGCTGCGCAAGATGGCGTCACCTAGGGTCTGAAAGTTCATGCCCTCGTCCTGCGCGGGCACGAGCATGAATGCGCAGACCTGCTCGCCACTGACATACACGGGATTGTTTGTCTGAGGGTCGTAGGCGGGAACAATGAATTGGCGTGCAGGCACAGTGATAGTGACTTTGCCGCCAAATTCCAGCGAGATGCTGTCATTGCTGTCGCGGTGTTTGCAACTGCACACGCCTCCGTGAGTGAAATCGACGTAGGGAAATAGCGGAGCGATTCCTTGGTTGAAATATCTTGACGGGATAGACCAAGCCGAGGAGCCAGTGTCGAGGAGCACATGGAGGGCTATGTTGTTGTTGTTATTGCCGTAGGCGGAGACTGAGTCGATGCCGCCAGTAAAGATCTGAGACGTCTGTGAGTCGACAGTGGCATTCATGGCGGTGACCGTGGTGATGAACTGGAGGACAAGGTCTACTACGGAGTTGGAACCAGTAACAGGAACTTCGGTTGGGAGCAAGTTTAGCGTGACGAGTGGTCCAGTGTATTTGGACGTATCGATGCCGCCGAAGAGGATCGTGCCGCTTGTTTCGTCTGCGGGAGGGAACTGTCAGCAAGCACACTCTTGTGCTAATGTGGACTCTCACGTCCGAAGTGAAGGCAGGAAGTAAAACATACCGACGTCGTTCAGCCAGATGGAGTACAGGCGACTTGCAATTTCTCCACTAGTCGCCAAAACCTCTGGTATGTTTGGGTATTCTCTCTTGCTAGCCTCGTTGATGCTGTATCCCAGGCCCATCAGACCAACAGCATATCCGGTAGTGCTGTTCACTTTGTCCGCGACACCGAATTCCACTCCCGCGATGCTCACATCGCCAATACCAATGGTATCATCGGCAAAAGGACCGCTTGCAGTGCTGCCGTCGCCGAACGCAGTGTTGAAGGCCGGCGCTTCAGCGACAACTTTGTAGGTGGATGATTTGCTGTGATCGAATGTGCCGCCGCGGCAGCTATTCGGGCCATTTCCCTGGCAGGTTGCTGCTGACGAAGAATCGAAGTAGAGATCACTGCTGCCGGTGTCGAGGATGACGACCTGGTTTTGAGGAGGGGTTCCGACGGTCACTGCGATTAGCGTCAGAAGGCCGGTGTTGTCTGAAGCCAAGCGGCTATCTTCTCCTCAAAGCTACTTCCTCATGGCAGAAAGCACTCAAGCACCGCATGCACTCACCATTGGCGTAGTAAGCTCCACCCGTGTTCCACGTCAAGACATCGTAGGTGTTTGTCTCCACCGTGCCACCGCTGTCCCCAGTCTGGCGTTTGCTCAACCTCGCAGGATTGACGTCGGCATGTCTGTGTTTTGTGATTGCAATTTCGGGCAGCGCATGCACAGCGGCGGCGGTGGCGGCGGATAGCAAGAGCAAGCGAGCGACGTTGTTTGTGGTGGTCCGCATGGTGTGTGAGAGATGGCCGTTGCGAAGGTGGAGTGGAGGACCGGGGAAGGAGGTTCCTGTAGTGAGTGAATACTACCTTGATGAACGATGTTTGCAGACAGTGCGCAATAGCAGGGTAGAAGGCAGCAATGAGTAGTGTATACTGCTCGGTGGTGTTCGGGGAGTATATTGCAGGATGTGAAGGATGTTGACGGGCAGTGATGGATGAGAGACGATGATGATGATGATAATGATGATAATGATGATACTGATGATAATGATGATAATGATGATGATGATGATGATGATGATGATGATGATAATGATAATGATGTTACTTAGACCGCAGAGGCCCAACGGCTATACGAAAGAGAGGCATGGCCAAAGTATGGCGCTTCCAGGAAGCGCCGCGGGTCTGGAAGCGCCACTGCCTTTCGTCAGTTGGCAGTTGGGCGGACACAAGGTTGCCGGTATTTGGCTTGAAGCCGGGCTTGGTGACGACAGCGAGTCTTGCGCAACGCTCGAGCTTGAGTAGACAAGCTTTCTCAAGGAAGGAGCGCTCCGGATCAGCACGTGACGGGTGCCTGCCGCGGATCCGTCATCGTCTTTCACGTCATCGGCATCGCCACCTCTTACAAAGGCAGTGCTCTCCGCTGCCTTCCGCTGCCTCTTGTCATCGTACCTTTGCGCAGCCAATATCCCTTAGTCAATGCTTGTACGCCACGAAGGATGCTTGGAAAAGTCTTGATTTCCATGTGTACCCTTTCGCTGGGTTATCGTCTCAGGCACTTGCACCCGAGCTGTCCACATCCACTCTTTAATCTGCGTACCACAAGCAAACCTCCACGGAGAAGCCTTCTTGCACGACGCGTTCCGCGGTAGTGGGCTTGGTAAGTGGGAAGGTGAGAGAGGGATTGGGAAGCGGAAGGGGATTTTATGTTCGCGGGTGGCTGACGTTGCTTGTCTTTGCATCGATATTCTTCGTAGTGGCAAGCTGTTGCCGTCACTACAGTTCACTTCACTCTAGCGTTGTCTACGTCTGATTGGCTTGTCTGGTGCTGTTGCCTAAAGCTCGGATTCTCGCGAGAACCTTTAAACACGCTTTCATTCTGCGCAGTCACTGTAAAATTGGCATACGAGCGAGCAGTCACTCAATCAATACGTCTGACAGACGCCATGGTGATTGATACCCCTGCCGTTGATGAAACGTCACCTTCTGCCGAACTGGCCGAACGTGAAGACATCTTGCATGGCTTCACTTCACTTCTGTCGAAATTATCCAACCTCCAAGTTCTCTGCTAACCACGACAACATTCACAGCTCGCTCAATTAAATACGATCAGTCTTCAACTCCGACGGCGGTACAGAGCTCCTACTCTAATTGGAAATCACGACCTGTTGGGTTGTGATGTTTTCCCGCACATTGCTTAGAGCTGCCAAGGTATCTATACCAACATGTTCGAGCTAGTCTCATCCAATAGCATTGGTGGTTCAGTGGTAAAATTGGCCGTTGCCATTCGAGATCTAGCATCTCAGATGATTCGGCCAGCCCCGGGTTCGATTCCCGGCCGATGCATTTTACTCGCGGTGAGAGTGTCGCTTTTTGACCTCTTTTTTTCTCTGGGTTAGACGGCCATTTTGGGCATATGCTTTCGTGGCGATTGCATTAGAGAACGACACGAAGATTCGTGCTGGAGGCGGTGCACGGTTTTTGGATGACGGAATGTTGCACATCTTCGACTGGCAAATCGATCGCAAGGCAGAGGTCGACTTTCTTACCTGGCTTATGTGTCAACGAGCTGTGATGGGACGAGCCTACAGACTATGCGTATGCACGCCCTCGATCAAGCCATACAAAGACGCCACCTTCCCGTTCTCGTCAAGTGTGATCACATCCCACCCCTTCCAGCCCTCTCCATCTTTTCCGAAGAACCATTTCTGCATAATCATGTTGGCGTTCAGCCACAGATCTCCCGTCCCTTCAAACAACCAGTCTTGTCGCCCGTCGGCATGTAGCTTGTCGTAGTTGCTCTCGCACTGTTTCGCTCGTCAGCCGAGATGTCCGGAAAGCGGGAGAGAGGGACGAACCTCGTCGGGACCGGTGGTCTCGCTTCCATCGGGCGCGTAGGCTTTTATTGTTGGTGAGCAGTATTGACCCAGGACCTTGATGCGCTCGGATCTGGAGGGGTCGTTCCAGACATCTACGGTTACCGCTTGCGTGATTGCGTGGGCTTGGGCTACGGTGATGGGCATTCTGGATCGAAGATATGATGATGATGATGGAGGGACAGTTGGGCTGCGTAACAAGACACGATCGATATCAAGAACATGTGGAGGCTTCTCGCAGCCTTTTGACTGCTGTGTTTGTCAAGCTGAAGATTATCCCACACACCGGTTCAGCTGCTTAGGCGATTTATTGGACGTCTGAATGTAGGCGATGCGGCTGAGTTTGGCTGCATGTAGATCCATTGCTTGATGGAGGGGTACGCTGAAAAATAAACCGCGTCTCGCTCTACTGCAACGGCAGCACACCCCTGTTCTACCAGCATTAAACGAATGAAGTAAGGTAGTTAGGTCGGTTAAAGTAGTTACTAGTATAGACGCCTTAGGCACTAAAGATAGTGTTTGTGAAGTATTAGGGCTTAAAGCTAAGAGGGCGTATTTCTTAGCGGTATATTTACCTAATCGCGGAGGTCTCAGAGGTCCCTAAGTCACGTATATACAGCGAAAACGCACTCTGATTAGCTGATAGCCACTCCTGTAGACCTAGGGTTAGGGTCTATAGGATATGGGATAGAATACTTTACTCACACTTAAGCACCTAAAAACTACTACTACCTTACTTCCTTGACCGACCTAACTAACTAGATAATAAGAATTAGATTAGTCAATTATGCAAGCAGCGTAGAGGTCAGATTGGTTGCTAAGCTTCGATTTAACCAATACTTAGCAATCTGGGTCAATCACTGACCACTCTGAGCGGAGGCAGCAGGACAGTACGCGTAGCGCTACTTGCACCGACAAACTCCCAATCCTCATACTCTGCTCCCAGGAGGCTCTCCGCTTTGGGGCTTTCCCTTTCTGTTGGATAAGTGTGTGCAAGATTCCGACAAAATTACGACCGCACTGCGAAAGATACACCTTCATCGCCAAGAGGTTCCGCCATCCGCTTCAAGATCACGCCATTGGTGCTGTTGCGGCCTATCTACTGGTGAATGGTATAGGATATTGAGGCTTGTGTCAAGGTGTAATAGATTCGGTAGTGGGATTAACAGATGATCGTCTAATCATTCTATCTAATCAGTCACTGGGAGTTTTATATACCTCACTGTTGAACTGCCTCAGGCATCAATATTTCAACATCTACAGCATACTCGGGATTCTTCCTCTTACATTCTGCATGCCAATATCGCATCGCAGGATGTGCCATGCTACAGAGCCCGTTGATCCGCTTGGCTTGCTCCTATGCTATCACTTGGCCTTCATCCGTTGAGGTATACAAGACTCTTGGATATGTCCCAAGGCAAGCCAGGTCTTTCTAGTCTGCATTGCGCGACCGGATAACTCTTCTTGTCGTCTTATCTTCAAAGTTCATAATGGACATGTTCTGCAAGGAAGCAAACATGAGCATTTCCCCGCGCCACTTGCAAAAATATGATCATCATGTCCGTCCGCAGGGCAAGCGTGTCTTCGCAAGTCTTCGTTGCAGACAAGACAGATGCAACAGTCGCTGAATCTGGCTCAGACAACTCGGACGACCAGGCGCAACAACATCCTTTGCCACGGTCGAAGTTTGCGAGAGCGTTACAGAAGCACTTTGTTCAATGTCATCATCGCCGGTCTGATATCTTTCACTCAGCTGGGCATCTGGAATGCACTTAATAGTACGTCCATATTAATGCTTACCCAGTTCGGCCCCGTAATTTCTGACATCCGAACCTATCCGACACTGGCGCTGGAGGCCAGCAGGAACCTTACCTTGTAAACGCAGCAAATTCGTTAACATTCGGACTCATGGTACCAGGATGTCTGATCTTCAGTATCCTGGCTTGTCGCTTTGGGCTGAAGAAGATCTTGATCATCGATACGCTGGGATATGCGCCGTACGCCGCTTCTTTATATGTCAACAACCGATACGGTGTCGAGTGGTTCGTTCTGTTATGAGCTACGCTATGCGGCATCTCAGCGTCCGCGCTTTGTGCATCTGAAGGTGCCATCGCTGTCGGGTATCCTCTCGTCCACGAGCGCGGCATGTATACTGGCATCTGGCTTGGGCTGCGACAGCTTGGCCAAGTGATTGGCGCCTCTATCCAACTTTCCTTGAACGTCGGTAACAACCAACGAGGAAGTGTAGGCTACCAGACCTACCTGGTGCTCGTCGCACTACAATGCTTGGATCTCCCTCTGGCGTTCTTGAGTTCACCACCCCACAAAGCGATTCGATCCGATGGCACTCGCGTTACTACTACTGGAGGGCCGAAGAAAGAAATTCGGGTGGAGATTAAGAAGATGTGGGCGCTCATGAAGGAGAAGCGCATATACCTCCTCATTCCCGTGCTCATAACTTTTGATTGGAACCGCGCATACCAGGGGATCTACCTCACCAGATACTTCACAGTCCGCTCCCGCGCCCTATCCGTCTTGACATCGGCAATTGTGCAGATCATCGCGGACCTCTTCTGGGGCACCTTCCTCGATCTCAAGACCTTCAGTCGTTCCAAAGCCGCAAAGATCACCTGGACATGCTTCAGCGTCTTCATGCTCGCCATATTCGCTTGACAGGTCGCCAATGAGCACTTCTACTCCAACGCCGCAGAGGAAGTCAACCTGGACTGGTCGCTTCCGGGTTTCGGTCGAGGCTTTGCGGTCAACTGCCTGTTCATGTTCTTGAACGAGTCGCACTACATCTTCGTGTACTGGATCGTGGGAACTTTCGACGCCGATGTCGAGACGATCACGCTGTCGGTGGGCATCGTTCACGCCTTCAAATCTGTAGGCTCGGCTTTGGCTTTTGGCATTGGCGCCGCTCGGGTTCAGCCAATGGTGAATCTGACGATTGCTTTTGTGGCTTTTGCCGTTTGTATCGTACCGACGTATATGGTTACGTTCATGGTGCCGGATCATCCGAGAGAGAAAGAGAAGGCTGCGCAAGATGTAGCCACAGGGCATGACCGAGAATTAAGCACAGTATTACTCAACGATCCATAGCGCAACGCTATCCCAGATACGGCACTTCACTCGAATCTATCGGTCCTTTAGATTATCTAATCTTTATTTGCCAGTCCACTGCTCATCGTCCACAACACTCACAACGCCCAAGCTCAGCCACACATGGAGTTGGCTTGCTTTTGCGTACGAACGGCTGCTCAGCTATGCGCGGTGTTGCCAAAAGGGCCGGGTACCTTCTTTATTCTCGCTTACTGTTGAGAACCCTCTGGTAATTCACGCAGCACAAGACGTCTCCGGCCAGTGAGAGATGATCTGCCATAGCGATCAATAATGCTGGACTCAGCCTCAAGAACGCTGCATCGCCAGCGTTTTGTCTTGAATGGAAATCACAACACTGAGCCAACATGTCACTTCGCATAGGGCATCGCCTCACATCTAACACTCTCGATGAAGCTATAAAATAGGCGCACTTTCCATGTTCTTGCGCTCATCCAAACATTAACAATATTATAGTCACGCAACCACTAACAACAATCGTACCAACACATCTATCTATCGTGTTGACCAAGCCAGTCTTGATTGCACTATTCGCATATGCCAGTCCTGTGCTTGCCTCAACTTATGGTTTCGAGATAAATGAATGCAAGGGGAACAAGAAAGGCGACCGGTGTGAGGGTTTACTTGGGATAGGCGGCGGGACTTTTCAAAGTGTCTGCGTTGATACGACAGTGAGTCGATTCTCATGATGGTCTGCTGAGAGGGATTACTGCTGACCAAGGTCACGTGTCTTTCGCCATAGGGACAATCGACCAGCCCGTTGATACCTGCGGCCAGAGAATGTGCCAAGAAGAACAAGGGCGATTATTGCAAGTATCCCCGCCGCGACGGAAAATGCGAGCCTGAGGCTGCTACAGTGATACAATCCGATGCATCATTTCATCGGAGAACATTTCAGCTGATGCAAAGCGTTTTGTCAATCTAGGGGATCATGATCTGTGAGATCATTCCTGTCACGTCGCTGATCGGTGGTCTCCTTGCGTAGATACTGAGCTCATATGCGTGCTCTCCATTCAATCTGATTGGCGCTTTGATGATGTTCGCCTGTGTATTAATAATCAACAGAGTCTCTGAGACCTATAAGGCTTTCAGTTATTTAGCTATATATACTAATGACTTGCAATAATCTTGATATTATCATGACTTGAGAGATAGATAGCAATGACAGCAGCTAGTGCACTATTTAAACTTGACTATCCATAGCAGTGCACTAGTATCTTCCCTATTTCAGTTTTATTAGCTGCAAGCTGTATAATATCAAAGTTGAATAACGAAATACCCCAGACTCCCACCATGATCCGACTACTTTCGTGGCATTGACCTACAGGTCAAGAATCGGCCATTGACGAGTGAGTGCACTTTGTGTAACAGCACCATCCACAAGGCGTTCTTTGTTCGCAACCCATTCGGGTAAGTGCCAAGAGACTTCTCATTTGCAGCAACACGGCGAGACCCACCCATCTCACTCACTGGTGTGCATTAGGTGGGATGATCAAAGACAGTGGCTGACGTTGCACTCAGCCTTCTGACGCCACTTGGTCCATTATTTCCGCGATGAACACCACCACCGTATGCAGACATGGGTGTAATTAGATATCTGATCTGGTTAGGCTAGTAGCTAAATATTTGCTTATAAACTTGTGTGTGGACTGCAAAGAGATGCCTTGGACTGACTGTTCCCTGTTCCCGCTCGACAGGTTATATTGTACTGCGCCATGCCACGAACCCTCGCATAGTCGACTGCTCAGTATGGGTATCGATACTACACTTCAACGTTCGGGAAAGCAGTCCAGACCTCCGTCGCCCCTCGCGACTTTCGATCAAGAGTGATGAACGGGGAACCTCACAGACGCAAGTTGCCAGGAAGCTGGGCTTTGTGTTTGACTTTGGATATGAATGGTTCCACGTAGATTGTATGCTATCGCACAACGTTGCATGAGCTTACTTGCGAAGTTATTCGCTTCTTCCATGATACTGCAAAGTCTTCGCTGTTATAACTATCATTATTTGCTGACGGCTTCGATGATCCTGTTCTTGAGACTGCCTTGGCTTGACCACGCGGTCTGCGGTTCGTCCACCACTGGCTGTAATCTTACGACTCCTTCCGAGAGTAGCCTGAGAATTGGTGTAAGCGACTACTGCAACCCATCAGGTCTGTGAAGTCATGATGTTATCGTCTCCCAATCCATCGAGAATATCAAGCCAGACTTGATTCGTGTCGATATCACCGGGGCCAAGGATCAGACATGTAGTCATCTACTGCGTGATTTCTAGGCATTGCCCCGAATTGCAGCAGAGCTGCACGAGTGGAGTCCTCGTACGTAGTAGGTTGCAAGGATTGATCTTTCCCCGTCATCTCAGTTCTGACGGATGTTGCGCTGGAATTCCGACTTCGATCCGATGTAGATGGGGTCGACAGACATTGTGACTGATGGACGAGTGCACCTGGAGCGTCCTCTTCGACTCGTCTGAGAAGGCTTTGGTGGTCGAGGGTGTTTGGGAACACGCCCATCCGTAGGGCGTCGCTGAGCATGGCGACGATTCGCCTGTTCTGTTTCTCGAGTGCTGCGGTTTTCTCCTCTGCTGCTTTCGTGGCTCGATAGGCGTCGGCGAGATTTTTCTCAAGTCGCGTGATGAGATTGGCATCTACTGCATTCTGCTGTTCTCTGGCCTGGAGTCGCCTTCCGAGGTCCTTGGCTCGCGCTGTGAGTTCTTCTTTGTTGAGCTTGCGTCGACCTTGCCGGGACACAGCATCCAAGTGTAGAAAATGCTCGGCTGTCAGGATTGAAGCAGGACACATGAGCCCTGGGTGCACCAAGTGGAAGATGAAACGATATATAGCCTCGCCGTCCCCAGGTCTGACTCGCGACGTTTTCGTGCCGCAGGTCTTTGGGTTAAACAAGTGCCTATGTCCAATGGAGGAAGAAGTCTTGTGGCATTGTGGGGAGAGACAATGGTCATGACAGGTTTCACGCTCATCAGGATGGACGTGTTTCTCGTCGAGTTGCGAACGCTTGTGCGCAGGCGAGTCAACAGATGAGCTTGGCGTCTCTTCGGCATCCGGACGTAAGCCGTCAGAATGTCCACCGCCTACATTTGTCTCTTCGCGAATATTGTTTGTAGTATGATGGTTACATTCTTCTTCCGAAATCGACAACCGCGTCATCCCAAGATCGCCACCAAAGGCCTTTGGAGAATCATCTGAGCTGTCGCCAAGGTCTTCAATATCAGCTTGCAGACGCTTCACATCTTCTCGAGCCTCAGAAAAGATGGTCTCAGCGGTTTGAAGTGCAGGTGGCTTGGGTATATCGTCTGGTAACATGCGCACCGCCGGTATGCACGACTGCAGGACCTCATCGGATCCTGTCGAGCCAATAGTGTCCGGGTCCAAGACTTTCAAGCTGCAGCATCTCGAGCTCGTTGTCTGCGGCAACTGCAGACAGCCCGACTGAAGTGGCGTTGTCGTGCGAAGGAGAATCCTTTTGTCGTGGAGCCCTCTTAAAGGGTGCAGAGTGCTTGAACGGGGCATTTCTAGATTGGTGTATCAATCCTCTTTGTTTGGGATGGCCATCCGAAGTGCTCGACTCGGTTGTTCGATCAGCTATCCCTGTTGGCAATTCACCTTTTCCCATCAAATCCACTGACTGGCTTGCGGACTGTGAGCGCCACGGGATCGCTGTAGAGCCTTTGTTGACTTCTGGCAGCCTGTTCCTCTCCCCTCCGTAACTCTGCAGAGGTTCGCAAGCGTAGGTGTATCCCTTCGTAGGTGGATCGTAGACAAGGTAAACACCGGGCCGAACCTCAACAGAAAGCTTGGATTGTTGCTGCTGTCGTTCTAGCCGTTGTTGGCGTCGTTTCATAAACGAACTGTGTCCGCCGGGAAGCTCAAGCGGAGTCGGATCTTCAACAAACGGCGGTATCGGGGATTGCTCAGGTGGATGGGGATACGTAGAAGATGAAGTGAATTCACCATGATCTTCGCCATGACTTGCAGACCTGCGAAAAAGTGTCTAAGGTTTTTGCTAGTGCTGGGAAGGGGAGAGGGAAGAGGAGACTGGGGAGTGAGGTTCTCGGGTCCTTTCTTCTTCTCGCCGGCCGAGTGGGCAGTAGAACATATCCTCTCAGGCGAGATGGGCGATTCTAGGGGCCTCAGACGAGATTTGAAGGGAACGAATTCGCTGAGCGGAGTGTTAGAAGCCATGCTGGGTTGCAACGGTGCGTTGGTAGAGCGCCTGTTTGCGACAATATGGCCAAACCGACCGTGACAACTTGCTCGATTTGTGCACAAGTGGTTGGTGAGGATGCTCGAAGGCACAGAGAAGATCAAAGCCAAAGTCACCAGCAGTGACCATAAAGATCAGTAGCGACACTTTTCATTGAGCTTTGATGTAAATTATCGCATATTTCCATTCCATCCAATCATATCGCATCAGCCATATCATCCATTGTTTTGTCCATTTTGTCCAAAATTGTATTTTCATCCTCATCAAAACATTAATTACTTCATGAATCGTCCAGCAAAGCCCTTGAGCTTGTCCCTCAGCCCGCCGCTCTCCTTCCCAGGTGGCGGTGGAGGCGGCGGGCGATCATACGTTCCATCACCGCCTTGCTGCTGCTCAGGCGGAGGAGGCGGAGCTTCACGCTCATAATCTCCTGCACCAGCACTAGCTTGCTGCAGCGCCTCGTTTCCGCCTCCCTTGCCGGCACTTTGTCCGCCGGCGCTGACGGTGAACAGCACGGGATCGCCAGCATTGACTTTTCCGCTTTGGTCTTCGCCGCCTTCGGGCTGTACATCGTCATAGGCGAAGGCATAGCCCTTTCGGTCGACGTTGTGGACGTGGACCAGCCTGGCGTAGTGGTTCGTGGGATCTTGCGTGAAGAAAGTGTGCGGTTCGGAAGGGTGGTCCTCGCAGTTCAGCAGCGCAGTGCGGTGGAACGCAGCGGCCAGACGGGGAATGATGGCGTTGCGAGCTTGGTTTCCGCCGGTCGTGAACGGGCCAGAGTTGCAGCCCAGGATGTCATTTGTGTTCGGCTTGTCAAACTCCTCATCTCCAATGCGCAGCTTGCCGGAAGACGTGATCGTGCCCTCCAGCACACCCGGACCGGCCTGGGTGTCGATCTTGCAGCACGCGCCGGAGGAGTATTTGTCCCAGACTTGGTCGACGTAGGGCTCGAAGTAGCCGGAGAAGTCAGCGCCGACGGCATTGCCGTGAGTCGCATTGAGGATACGCAATGTCTTTCCTTCTTTTTCCACGATGAGCTTGCTCCACGGCTTTCCGTCCTCTTCCTCTTGCTTGCGAAGGTCGGCG
Organism: Cladosporium cucumerinum; assembly: GCA_023634325.1. Lineage (NCBI taxonomy): Eukaryota > Fungi > Ascomycota > Dothideomycetes > Cladosporiales > Cladosporiaceae > Cladosporium > Cladosporium cucumerinum. Next base: position 1,878,802 of record JALDQA010000003.1, read on the forward strand.
GCGAGCTTCTCGATGCCGTCGGGCGTCATACCGGCGACGTCTTGCTGGGTGCCATTTGGTTCTTTCAAGCTGATGGCGATGGGCAAGGCAGGGGCCATGTCGACGTAACTGATGTTGGCGTACAGTTGGGCATCGTTGAGGGTGAATTCGGCAAAGGCGAAGTCGACGTCTGCGTTTGGGTCGGAAGGGTTGAGGACGCTGGGCTCAACGAGGGCAGGGCCAGGGTTGAGGAGGAAGGTGAGCTTCTTGCCGCGAGCGATCCAGATGCGGCCGCCTGCGACCTGCGGGATGGTGACGGTCACGGTGTTGCCAGGCTCGCCGAGAGGGATTGCGCAGTCTTCGGCGAGGGGAGCGCCGATTGCTGGCGGGTCATCGGGAAAGTAGAGGGAGTGGCCATCAGGCTTGAGCAAGACACGTTTGCCATTATTCTGAATGGCGCTGCCAGTGATGTAGGCCCAGAGCTGGTCGGTGGTTGAGTCGTTGTGCAGCGCGACCTGAAGCGAGGCGGGCATTGTGAGAAGGGAGTGGGGGATTGTATGTATGTATGTATAGAGGGAGGAGACGAAGAGATACTTCTCCTACCCGGTAGAAATTATAGTATAGGTGGCATGCTGACGAGCGCGGGCGAGGCTCTTGGGAGACGTGAAGAGTTGGCAGGTTGTGGTGGATGATTCTCGTCTTTTGCTTGCTGCACCTCAATCTCCGCTGACGTCGTTGATCAGCGGTATCGCACCGACCCCACACCCTCCATCTCCCCTCCAACCCATCTTCTACATACAATACACTTGCATGTGTGCAACCTTTCGATCCACGACGTCGACGAGCACTATACATTCTTGAATTCTTGAATTCTAAGGAGTATAGGGTAATAAGGTAATTAATAATCGCTTAAATTTTGTAATAGTCGCTCTGACCACTGAGAGTAACTAGTATCTTTCCATATAACAGAGTAGTTAGCTACTGATTAATAGCTAACCTACTCTAGTATATTATACTTTTTCCTTATAAGTATAGTATACCTACTATATAAGGAAATCAGTAGCTTTTAGTCTTTATATCTACTACTCCTCTCTTATTAGTAGTAGGAGTACTGAAGATCTACTATATGCTATCTACTATAATCCTAATAGTCGTATATGAGTACTTCTGAATACTCTACAATATCCAATATTACAAATTTCTCAATACTATAGAATTAGCAGTTATTAAAGGCTTATTTTCCCCTGAATCCTACTTATCTCCGAATTCTCTCCGTGTACTGCCTTTTTTTTTTGGGCCGAGACATTTGACATGCCGGACAGGATCGAAGGATGCGCCCTAGCGTCTATCCACTTATCGTTCGTGTGGTCTTCGTGGAAGGCACTGGCGCGGAAGCCCTGATGCCGTCTCCTACCATGCACCTGACGTCGTGTGTTGGGAGAACCAAAGGACATGCCGTCAGGTTCGACAGTCGTGCTTGTAGGCGCCTGGTGGCCCACTTCGGATCTTTTCGTTGACGACACCTTTGCAGGGGGGAGGCAGCCCGCCGACACCCGCCTCTGCCAGCGGGCATCACCTGGGGGAGATCATGTCCGCCTGGTGCGTATCTTGTCTGCCCGGCCCAATGGCGCCATCTGCTGCGAGACTTGCATTTCTGCCCTTGACGAACGCAAGCCATACACTGCCGTCTCGTACACTTGGGGCTCCCAACTCACCAACCGCCCCATCACCCTGGATGGTCGCCGGCATCTTGTGACCGAGAATTTGTGGCGCTTCCTAAGCCACGTTGTACGACTTGGCAGACACTTCCCTGGATCTGGCTGGCTCTGGATCGATGCGTTGTCGATTGACCAGCGAAGTCCCCGCGAGCGCGCCTACCAGGTCGGCATCATGGCCAACATCTTTGGAGGAGCAGAGCGCGTTGTCGTATGGCTGGGGCCAGCCTACAACAATAGTGGCCAGGCAATGAAAGCATTGTCCGCTTCGGTCATACAATTGCAGCGTGTCGGCGCTCCTCTGCCACCTTGGACAACACTGGCGAAGTCGGCCTTTGTGGCCTTGTGTGAGCGACCTTACTGGCGACGAATCTGGGTCTTCCAGGAGCTGAGAGCGGGTCGCGATCTCCATCTGATGTGTGGTAGCGATATTGTTCCATGCGGTACCGTCCCTTCCAATTTATGGCGATTGTTTCGCGATTTCCTGTCTGATGACCACGGGGGACAAAGACACTCTCGTCATGACAGTGCAGCTGAAGCTGTCAGATGCAGCCCGGCTTGGAATATGATCAACAACGTTTCCCTCACCAGTGTTAGTCGGGTGCAAACTTCCTTGTGGACTCTACTCCTTTCGGCGCGAGATCTGGACTGTGCCGATGCGCGTGACCGGGTATACTCTCTACTCAGCACAACCACATCGGGACACCAGGGCATCCGCGCCGATTACAAAATCTCAGTATCGCGCTTGTTGAACATCATATTACGCAACTGGCATTCCGATCTGCGACCGTCAAGTCTGCAACAAGTGAATGACCAATGCAGGTTGCTCGCAGACATCTTCCGCGTAGGTCGCGATTCGATATACACGCTAAGCAGTCCGGACATGTCTGAAACGAGCCACTATCCGGATCACCTCCAAGAATTCGAATGGAAGCCAGAAAACTACGAGACTGTCAGAATTTGGGCTGAATTCTACAACCACAAACAAGTTTGTCGACTTCTTCAAGCAGCGACTGACACCGCCGGCATTTCTAGTAACCAGATTCGAGATGAAACTCCTCCAAACCGTACTCCGACCACCGTGAGGCCACACCTAAATGAGACCCATCAACAGCCAGGTGCTCGAAACCCAGAGCGCGGAAACCACCTTCGAAATAGCTTCTTCCCTTCCGCTTGCTGAGTTGGTCGGTGGCCTCGTAAGCTGAGCCTGCGTGTCGGCGAGGCGGCTAAAGGACGAAACCACAAATTATCTTTTCGTGACCGGCCTTATTCACCAGTTCCGACATGATGTGTACGCTCGTAAAGTTGGCCACACCCGTCTGTCTATTCGTCACTGCTGTAGCTCGCTCTTCTAATTTGTGACCGCTGTAGATGAAGGGCAATCGGCAGATGCCGTTCCAGCGATAGTATCAACCCCGTTTTTTTTTTCTTTTTCCTCTTTGCAATCTGTCAGCTTTACCGTGGCTCGGATGACAAATCTCCCTCCTTCAGGAACTGCAGATCGCAAACTGTGCGGGTGACGAATCAAGTTTAGGATTCAAATCGGCTCATCTTGTCAGAGCGCAATTACTAGCACTGGTGACAAGCTGCGCAGTCAATGGCTCATCATTACCATCGTGTAGTGCTAGTCAGAGCTCGAATGAGAGGAGTGATGGGAAGAAGTGTGTAGGGAAGATGGAGGGATGTTCTTTTAAATGTATGAGCGGCATACTGACGCACGAGGGCAAGAGTCTTGTTTGAAGAATTGGCAGATGTTGGTGGTTTCTTGTTGGGACTTGTTGCTGCACCACAACCTCCGCTGACGTCGTTCAGCATTGGCATCTCGTCGACCTCAGTGCTCTCCATCTTCCTCCCACCTGTGCAACCTCCTCTTCCTACACCTTTGGCTGAAACTCTCCTTACCTTGCAGGTGGTGGCTCTTCGGGAATGCGGTCCACTTCTCGTCATAAGTGGACTACCAAATCAGCAAGTGTAACGTTACCAGAATGACAACCCATGAATATCCTCGAGCCTCTCAAGCTGGCAGCGACGGACCCGTGATACCCGACGTATGTAAATGCTTTGTTACATTCGCGCTCAGACTAGGTACACAACAAGAATACTCGAGATCCCATCTCGTTTGATAGCAGCAAGACCTCCTTTCTGGCCCTGGTGCAAGGAAGATCGGCCACGGCACACAATTTGCCTTGAGGCACTGCACCTCCCAAGCGAGGCAACTCCTCCAATAAAAGCACGTCCTCTTAACATCAGCGGATGCTCAAGCCTAGCGAGTACAGCAGATAAATAAGCTATAGTATCCCGACTTCGACCGTTATAAGGCCTTAAAACCGCATCGTCTTAAGTCGGCGTTCTATCTTTAATACCACTATGTTAACTCTCGATCAGCCTTAACCTAGTTCTAATCTAATGGCTGAGTCATATCTTCGTTGATAGTACCCTGCTGAGACATCTTTGCGTGTGGAGCGGTGATGGCAAGAAAACGGCTCCATGTCTCATTAAGAAGTAGACTAACATGCGACGGCAGTCTTCTCCATCCCAATATATATCGCCACTCCCCAAAGGTGTTCGATCCCACGCTCCGCACTCACGCAAGGACCTCCTCGACTCTCGGAGTCGCCGAAGAAAGGGCAATGTAACACAGCGTGACGGTAAGATCGAAAGGCGGCACAGTAAAAACGGAAGGCAAGAATCGCGTGGCTCGCATCACATCAAATTCCATCCGTCTAATATCATCCAGCTACCCTATCATTGATTTGCTACTGGCTGGATTTAGCCTCCAGCATAAACCCTTTGACATGGATACCGCCGTTTTCCAATGCGAACATAATCATAGCCATGAGGACACTTCGAACTACTACCACCCTTCCTACAAAGCACGGCGATGACTGCAATGCAGGCTGCTAGGAATCCGAGGAGGAGGAGGAGTAGGAGGAGGATGACTTTAGTGAGAAATAGGAGGAGTGCGGTGAGGTTTTTTGGTTGTTCTCCTGAGGAACCCTGTGGGTTGGTTTGGGGGTACTGTAGGAGTGCGGGATCGGGGTGAGGGCATTGGGGTTGGGAGGTGTGACGGTGGTGGTGGTAGTGAATGTAGTGATCGTCTGGGATCTGTCAGCGCGGCGGTGGCGTGCTTGGTCGTTGGGAGGCAGGTAGTTGACCAGCAAGTGGGATATACATGTTGGGCGGAGGAGGAGGCGGTAGATGCCCGTGAAACGCAGCTTACCGGTTTTGCAAGTTGAAGCTATTGTTCGTGGTTGGGCAATGGTTATAGTCGTAAGCCTGAGGGTAAGCCATGACGTTCTCCGTTTCGGCTTGTGGATGATCGATGCATACCGAGAGGACAATGCTCGATCTTCGTGGTCATCATATATAGTCATATCTTGCCATTAATCAGGCACCAGTCCTACAATGTACTCACTTTGCGCAAGGGATTGGATGTATTTAGTGTGACTACGATCAGCACCGCCTTTTCACTCGGGCTCAGCTTCATTTCATGATTGTGGCCTGAGGCTTATTTACTGCAACAATATACTGTTCTGACACTGTGATTTCAATTCGTTGGAAGGATTTAGGAAGGGCTGTGTTGCGGTGCCGCGTGCGAGGTGGATCTGGAGCGTGCAGGAAAGGGTGGCGAAGCAAAGATTGAGGTTTGGAAGGTGAGTGGGCAAGTGCTTCAAGCACTCACAGGAGACGACTGAAAAGAATTGTTGAAGTAGAAGGGAAATACTTCTTATTAGATTACAGTTGTTACGAAATATATCTTATCATCATCCGATCCCCATCCAAATCATCTCAGTGCCGCCCAGGCACTGTCTAAGCCTTGGCGGTGACTGGCGGCCTTGCCACCGAATTCGCACGACTGGCAGCGCGAGAAGCGCCAGGAGTACCGCTGGGAGTAACCCTGGTTTCGCCGAAGAAGCGCTGAGACTGGGAGTACGTGCGTGGAGCGGCGGATGGGCGACGGCTGGCTTGTTCTTCGAGACCTGTGATGGTATTGTTAGTCATGGTTCCAGGTTTACGTGGTGATATGAGAAATGTTTGGATGACGTACTCCTTCTCCTGTCGCCACCGCCGTAAGAGATATAGGAAAGTCTGCGGCCGCCAGTGTTCTGCTCCTCTCTTGCGCCGGCGAGTTGCTGAGCGAAGGCAGAGCGTTTGCGGAGAGTCGGGCCCTTCCAGTACACGACGTACACGGCGATGACGAGCACGAAACTGATGCAGGCCAGGATCGTGCAAGCGTACTCCAAGTTGTAGCCGGAATCTCTGCCAATATTCTGGAAGAAAGGTGTGGCAGGAATGGTGAGCACACCAGCCAGGAAGTCTCTTGCCCAGCCGTTGCCGCCGGTCGCGGAAGCCGAGTAAGGGCCGTACGCGCAGATCATGTAGTCGATGGTGGCCATGTAAATGGCATAGTTGGCGATACCGATGATGGCGGCAAAGATCATGCTGCCAATCCAGTGGATTGGAGGCCCTTGGATCGTCCAAGCGAAGCCGAAGAGACCGATTGGAAGGCAAGGAGCAGTGTAGAGTAGGAACCACAGACGAGACTCGTATTGTGCACGCTCGTCTTCTGGCTTGTTTGCGCGTTCCTTCTTGTTGCGCCAGATGGCCGGAATGAACAATGCCCACGCGATGACATATCCGATACCGATGGAAAGGAAAGCAAGACCAATCTGGTATGCGTTGAAGTGCCACTGGTCGTACACCAATGCGAAAGATTGGATGAACATGAAAATCAGAGCGTCGGAGAAACCGGAAAGCAGAGACAACACCAGGACGATGGGCTCGGTGAGGAACATCTTGAAGGGACGGGTCCAGGTGACGAGGACCTCTTTGGCGGAAAAGCGGTCTTTGAAAGGAACGAGCTCGTCAGGACCCCAGACGTTAGCGTTGGGGTCAGCCTTGCGGCGAGCTTTGGCAATGCGGTTCATCATGATTGTTGAGCGGGTCTCTGGGACGGTGAAGAAGTGGACGGCTTGGATGAAGCCGCCAAAGATCAGCTGGATCCAGATGCACCATCTGTTGAGAGTCAGTCAGCGCCAGTCTATGTCAAGAGGGAAAATGGCAGCAACTCACCTCCATTCAAGGTATTGCTCGCAGAAGCCACCAACAATGGGGCCAAGAACGGATCCGAAAACGGAACTGAACACGACGTATGCAACAGCATATTGCTGAGTGTCTGCTTCCCACATGTCTGCGATCATGCCAAGAGTGACGGAGCCACCAGCGGTGGATAGACCACCCAGAGCACGACCGACCATGATGGAAGCGAAGTTGGGCGCAAGGGCCACGGGAAGTTGCCAGATGTTGACCAGGAACATTGATGCCTGGAGGATAGGCCAGCGACCGAACTCCTCAGACCAGGGAGCCCAAAGTTCGCAACCGAAAGCGTAAGTGACGAGGAAGATCATAGCACCACAACGGGCACCTTGCGCTGAGACGCCGAATTCTTCGGAGATTCCGCCGATGGCGTTCGAGTATAGAGATGTGTTGAAGTTCATCGAGACTTGTACCCAGAAGATAATGGTGACGATGTACCACTTCTTCGCTATTGGGAAGCAGAAGCCCAATTCTTCGTAGCAGTCTTCTTCGCTGATTTCATATTTGTCGTAGGTGCCCAGCTTTTCGAGTTTATCACCAGTGGCGCCATTGGCGGGATCGCTTCTTGAGATGCCGTCGTCGGAGTGGTCTTTCTCATCTTCGTGGCCTTCGAGCTTTGTGTTGGCACGATCGAGGTCGGCCTGGCCCATGACTTGCGCCGGCTCGTCGTTGAAGCGGGCAGGCATATTGGGCTGTGAGTGGCAGGTGTGCGCTGATGTGAGCGTCTTAGGTATTAGGATGCCACGCCAGATGCCTGTCTTTCAAGTGGACAGGATATCGTGGTCACGCGAAGCGGGATGCAATGGTAAGAGAATGGAGACAAAGAAGAAAACAACATGCGAGGGTTCCGGTCAACACTCTTTAGACTAAACAGCTCACCTACCTGCTTCAGCTTTTCCCTGGGTCTGCGCCGTTTGGTAACTGCTCACGGGTCGCACGCGCCATGACGTGTCTCAGAGCTTGGAGATCGGAAGTCCCGCGAGAGATTTGGAGATTTCCAACTGCTGGCTCAGCAGACAGGCGATGTGAGTGGCTCGCTAATGGCCCTCCACGAGCGGTGCTCCACACATAGGTGAAGTGCGGGTGTACGCTAAGCAGCAAGGTTACGCCACGAGGGAGAAAAGTAGTCGGGCTTCGCAGGACTTGTGCCGGCTTGTCATGCTTGATGCTTGACGTCTTTCTCTGTGGCGTACCGGGATGCAGCAATTAGTATGCAGGTGACGCCCTGCCTATGCTTCTTCAGCAACATCTGGTGTGCAATACATGAAATCTCGCACCACGTCACACTCACGCAGGTGGCGGTGTCCCGTAAGGACTCCGATGCCTCCTCGAGCTCTCGCGAGCCTCCACCTGCTCGCCGACGCGATGGATCTCGTCGGCCCTCGCACGGCAGTGATCGACCAGGCAGAGTTCGGGCCTTGGCTTAGCTCAGCAAACATTGATGTTGCTCGCTGCTGGAGCCGGCCGCGCCGCACCCCAAGATCTCCGTGCGGGCACCCAACAATCGACCGATGGAGATGCGGAGGGCGGGGATTGCATTCATCACGTGGCACCATGCGTGTGCCTCGTCTGTGCCTATTTCGCCTCTTTTCGATGAATGTCGATATCACGAAGAATGCGCTTGCATACAGCTGACGTGCCTCGCATACCAGAGGCTGAACAAGATGTCTGCAGTGCGAAGCTTGATCGATGACGCGGGTGGCACCAAGTAATGTGATCGCCTTGGCCGCGTCAAGCAATCCTTCGCCTTACGCCTCCGCCAAGTAGGGAACTAAGAATTGCTTGCCCGGCAGATAAGACTTCTCGTCCATGGCACGCAGCTTGGGCCAGTGACAGAGACATCCGTTCGAGAATAGCGAGGAAAGTGGGTGGGTCGGTCTCGTCTTCAAGAGATTTCTCGCACGGCAGACGAAGACGGCGCGTGGGAGAAGTCGGGATGTTGTGGAGAAGAGATGCCCGGCTCCGTCACGACGATGACAATGATCAGAGAGTGTTGTTGCACGAGAGAATTGCAGCCGCGCTGCCGTCGATCCGGAAATGCTGCCGATCGTTCCCGCGCACGCGTAGGAGTTTTGAGTCTGAGGAACGACGTCACCTTTGTCCACGTCAGGTTTTCGTACGCCTGCGTCTCCCCTTCCCCGGCAGCGTACTCGAATTTTCTTTTTCTTTTTTTGTTGATGCACACGATAGTCACTATATTGACACTCTGAGCGAAGGAGTGCATAGCTTGAACACACAAGTAGAAGTGTTATTGCACTCTCAGTGGCTCGGTGTACTGCAGTAGCGCTACCGTAAGACCCTCTCAAGTCTCAAAGTGCGCGCCAAAGTATGCTGCCGGGGAAAGGGATATTCATCGACCAGACATCTTTAATCGCTTTGCAGCGGCGACACAGTCGCTAGCACATCTCACACATCAAGTACCACATCATTGCTGGTCCAAGATTCAGTTGTTAAGGCTGGTGCGTCAAACGCTATATTCGAGGCAGGTTACGCTCTTGTTATCTGCTGTCCATCCACGATGCGTACATTGACTTTTCTGATTTGACTTAGTTTGGCACTTTCCTCTTCGACAGTCGGCACTTCGCGCTATTTTGGATCATGGCCTTGAAGTGCAGGTTGTCAAGCTAATTCAACTCCAAATACAAAGTCGAATGCTCCCTGCAGGCTGGGCCTCACCACAAGAGCGCCGCCAGCAAGTTTAAGAAATTGGAATACTGGGAGGTCATCAAACATGTCCATGTCCCTGATACGCCAACCCTCGCCCGATGCACCGCCAGGACCGGCATCGAAGACAGCACTTTCCGGCCATCTGGCCTGACGATTCAGAACCCATTCGATTGTTGCATCGCCGGCCTGCTGTATCCATAAAGCTGCTGCCTCACGGTCCTCTGCGACGGCCATGTTGAAGATAGTGCGAGGATTGAAATCCAGCAAAGCTCCGCCAGAATAGTCCCGTATGTTTCCAGCGTCGGACCTGTTGAAGGCGAGCAATCCTATCAGCCAGTCCTCGATAGAGATTCCGTGCTGCTTAACAAGCTCCTGCCACTGCTCTTCGGACACGCCACTGTGGCTTATTGGATTATACATCTCCATGGCTCTGCGGACCTTGTCAATCGTCTGCGCTTCGTCCTCGGGGTCGCCATACATGATAATAAGCTGTTGGATGGAGGCCGTGCCCTCGGTCATGGCAGCCTGCCATGCCCAGCGGATGAAGTCGAAGGTGGTAGACTCACCTTGACCGCGCTCCCAGATCTCCATGTGATTGGCAGGGACATTCGCTATGGCGTCATCGTCGGCATGGCCAAGGTCGTCGTCGAACATTGCTCGTTCGCTATCTGCAGCTCCATAGCGCGGGCAGCCACCATCCGCCCTTAGCCAATGCTCTGACTCCGACTCAGCCTGCTCTCCACAGATGTAGCAGAAGCTGGCACCACACTGACAAGTCATAGCATTGCACGCTTCTGTCAGCTCAATCATTCGTCCACACCCCTGGCCAGGACAAATCTGGAAGTCCCTGCCCTTCTTCAGCCCTCCGAGCGCGAGCCTTCTCTCACCAAGCCTTCGCTCTGGCATACAATCGTGTGGCACGCCGAACCCGCCACACCTCTGCGCACATCGTAGACACCACCTCGCCTCGCAGCCCGGGCAGAGCTTGCTACTCGACAGCGTCATCCAGCTCGTCCGGGCACTTTCATCCACCGTCGGTGCCACAAACGTGCCGCACTCGCAATACACCCGCTCCAACGCCGGAGCCTTGAACTCGACTTCTTTGGCCTCATACGCTCTGACGAAAGTGCGGTTGAAAGCGCCTGGGAACTGGCGCGGGTGGAGAATTTGTTTTTGCCATTTGACTGGGTAGTTGATCTCATTTTCTTGCGCTGAGAGAAATTGGTTTCGGAGGCAAGTGGCGCAGGCGCGGTAGTGGTATTCATCAATTTTGTCTGGGATCTTGCAGTACTTTTCGGATGCTGGGAAGGCGTCCCAGCAGATGGTGCAGGTCCAGTCTTCGGGGTGAGTGGCCATGGCTTTGTAAATGACTGGTTTGTCGTTGAGAATGGTGCTGATGCGGTCAATGGTTGATTTCGCAGTAAGCCAAAAAGTTTATTGTTGCTGACGGTGTTGTTGGTGCAGTTGCGTTGGTGTGTGAGGAGCAAGAGACACCCGCGAGCTTGACTTTCATGACGCAGACTCGAGAATCGGCGGGACAGCCAATAACATTGAACTTGCAATGCGACACAATGTTTGCCGAGCGATTGGAGCTGGCCTGACTTTGCTTTTGACCTTCCTTCAACACCACCCCGACACCACCTCACCAACACAAGGATGTTTCGTACATTATCAAAACGACCATATGTAAGTACTACCGCTTGCTTCAACACCGTAGCAAACGCTGACGCTGTAAATAGCCTTCAGACCAGGAGTCGGACTCAGCACCCAAACATGCAGCCAAACGTATAGCCACTGAGTCTGTGGTTAAACGTGAGCCATCCACTTCTCTACCGCTTCCATCACCCCTCCGCCTTGCATCTGCCATCCATGGCGATATTCCCATCCCAAGTTGTTCACCGAGGGTACGCGAGGAGATGAGTGAAAGGAGGAGGCACCGAGCATATATACTTGATTACTTGATTACCGTTCTACTTGTTTATTCTCGCTGAGGGCGAGCAGCGAGCTCAACGATTGCGAAGTACATAGCGAGTCGTATCAACTTCCCCATCTGCAAAACGTATTCCGATCGTCGATCTGGTCATTGATAGTCCGTCGCGTGTTTGAGTAATTTCGCAGTCTCCCTTTAGCGTCTTTATAAAGGAAGACAAGGTGAAAACGCGTATTGTTTCGACAGAAAGCACCATGTCTCAAAAGTCAAAAATAGGCGGAGTTACGGCCGTTATGTCCGACGGCAACAGAGCTCGCGCACGTCGAATTCTACGCCACGTGAACAGTCTGCAACGCGTGCCCGAACCGTGCCAAGCACCATCCAAGGGACAACACCGTTTTGTCGTCTCATGGAGCTGTATCCATCCGTCGCCGAGGCCTCTGAGCCAGCGGACCTTGTTGATATCAGCACCTTAGACCTTCAGCAGCTCAGGGCACCGCTGGAAGAGCATGAACGATCGAGCAGGAACGCGCTTGACAACGCGCTCCTAAAATAAAATTAAAAGCGCCGAACGTCGCTATCAGATCACGCGTACACGCGAGGCTGAAGTACAGTCGTATCTGCATCGGTATGAAGACGCCGAAATCGTCGTTCAAGAGCTTCGAAAGACTATCGTTGGCCGAAGCAAGCTTGTTCTTGAGAGGCAATATGAGCCTAATTAACTATGTTCGAACCCGAGAGAAGCGGCAACATGTTAGTCCCCAAACACAAATGCTATAGTCCGAGCTAATCTATGGATAAGTCACCGAGTCCCTGATCGAATATTTCCCGCAAAAGAGTGGCAGCTGCGGTGCCAGACCGATCAAGTGAGATAGCGGTCAAGCTTGAAACCAAATTGACCGGTGAAGATGTGGCTAATAGGGATCTCTGGGCAAATCTGCTTCACTTGGTCAACGAACAAGCCCGCAATGGGTGCAAAGTGGGACTCTGGTATACGAACAGAGCATTCAATGATCGGGCTGATCGATGGGCAACATTGGGAGCGGAGCGCTCCGAGGTTGAGAGATATCGCGAGATTAGTCTTTTGGAGACGGAGGCAAATTGCAAACCCAGGATCTTGGACTAGTATGGGCTTTCAAGATTAGAGAAGTCAAAGGTGCGCTCTTGGAAGCGTTTGCAAGAGTGAAGGCATTTCTGGGTGACCCTTTGCTTCAAGCTGCCCGTTTTCTCGCCCGCGATTCGACACTTCGGATTTTCGACATGATCAACTGCGCCTAACACCTCTTGTTTGAAATCGACTTGACCGCACATTTTACACATATTTCCTCTACACCACGACTCCCGCACAGCCTCACTATGGAGCCGGATAGCAAGGTGTACGAAGACGATTTGAAGGATGCGACGGAGGTGACAAATCAGACAGCCCACGCCTTGTCTCCGCCAGACGAAGTATCGGCAAGCAAAGTTATTACGCTCTACCTACTCGCGGAAGTCAAAGAGTTTCGGGAGCTCAATTCATTGCGTCAGAAGGTTATATGCATGTCCAAATAATTGCACAGTTCATCCTACTACACCGCCGATGCCTCCAATTCGAAGATGTCAGACGCGAGGTACTTCTTCCGGATGATGCCAAACATCGGCAAAGAGCTCCATGCATCCTCTGGGGCCTTCACCGTGCTCTAAGCGCAACACAACCACCTACACCTCGTGGATCTCTGCATGGCGCGTTGTGCGTTTCTTTCCATCGCAATGGCGCAGAATTACGGATCTTCCACGACTGCTTACAGATTGCCGGTCGAAGATGGCGGGTATGAGATCCAGCTACACGACCAAGATGCTCGATATCACCATGCTCGCCGAAGATATGGGCGCAGATGACATTCCCGAGGATCATCCTAATTCTGGAGACTTTATTACCAGACGATTCCAGGGGGCCAGAGGGTACGACATCGTGTTGTGCGACGGCCAAGTCCTCCGCACCCAATCACGAACAGCGTACCGAGGAATTCGGGAGGCTATCAGACTGCAAGTCACGCAATTGGCCCTCGGACTCGAGCACTTGAAGCAGGACGGTACTATGGTTGTACTTCTTCACAAGCTCAAAGCTGCTGTTACGCTTGAAATCATACAAAAGTTCTACCAGTTCTCCTCCGTTCGGCTCTTCAAGCCCTCGAGGGTTCACGCCAAACGATCCTCGTTCTACATGGTAGCTACTTGCATACAAGTCGATCACGCGGAAGCAATCAAAGCCGTCAGAGAGTGGAAGCGTACATGTAACATTGCGACTCTTGGTTCAGCCGAAGAGTTCGTGGAGCACACAAACCGGGAGGGCGCGTGGGCGGAGAATCTTCTACAGGACTTCGGTTCAGTACTTGTCGAGATCAAAAAACCCATCTGGGACATTCAGGCCCGGGCCGTTGCAGATGCGTCATTCATCTCAGGCTCATCTGCGCTTCCGCCGTCATCTGGTCAGTGGCGACGCGGCGCAAAGTGAAGCTACATTACTCAGTTCACCGACCGGCTTTTATCATCGACGGTCACAGTGCCTGTCTTGAGCGTGCTATTCTGGTGGTGTTACAACGTCAAGATTGGATAGGCACTTATAGTCTTATCGCGGTTGTTGCTGCTTGTTTGGCGGAGCGAGATCAAATCATAAGCGAGTTGGCAAATTGGCCATTAGCGATGTAGGTATAGCGGTAATGACATGAATGAGTTGCCCCTAACCCTCAAATGTCCCAGGATTAATTCATCTCATCACGAACCGATCAACAACGTGCGATCGAGATATCCTTCTTGGATCGCTACATTGACCGCTCGGACGCTCATGGCCACGATGCGCGCTATCTACATTGCACGTGCCATGCTGTCAACATATGGACGTGCTGTTACCCGTTCCATGCTTCGGGTGCCATGTACACTGCCGCTGTCGCATCTATGCAAGAATTTACGATCGCATAAGTAGGGCTTCGCAATGTTCAAACCCCGACACGCGGATCCAAGCCTCTTATGTCCGGCTCTCAACCCATCCGATGAATATGAAGGAGCCAAGTGATATGGATGAAAAGAGCTCGTGTCTTTAAGAAGGCAAATTGAAGTCGGTATGCCATAGTGATTCAATCACAATTCATGGAGCCATATCGACATGTACCCCAACAGCCCCATCGCATGGACACTGCCGCAGTATGAGGCAACAACGATTGAAACGGATGGAGTAAGTGCTTTAATTATTTACAAAGCAGTATTGGAGCTAACATACCTAGACATCAGCGAACCGATATGATGTTCGCAAAACACTCGCTTACCTCACCACCGACATGGGCAATGTCAACAAGTATGACGTCGATGTACCTTGGTTCGTACTCAAATTATTGACCTGCTTGCAGCGTGTTCATGCTCTACAACATCACCACGGAAGACGGGAAGAAGCTCCACCTAACAACCAACGCCGGAATGAAAGGCAAAGAGAGACTTGGTACATTCATCTCGATCAACGATCTGCAAACCATGACTGGACGTGGTGGATCACTACATTATGTTCTATACATGCACCTTTCACTGACTGCACAGCTTCAACAACGATCCTCTGCCGGCAGATATCCTCACCACCCGCGAGCCGCCATGGCCTGAGCTTAATCTCGACCAATACCTCACCACGAACTCCCGCGAGGCTCGATCGCCCGAGGTTCTGGCATGCGCCCACCATTTGAGAGCTCAGTATCCAAAGGTTGGAGCTATAGGGTACTGCTACGGCGGTTGGGCTGGGTTCTATCTTGCTTCCGAAGAGCTGAACCCGGCCAACGGCTCCCAGCCACTACTGGACTGCCTCATCATCGGGCATCCATCGCTGCTGATGGAGGCTGATATCGACTCAGTCTCTTCGCGTGTGCCGATACAAATCCTCGCGCCAGAGTTTGATGCGATGTACGCGCCGTTTCTGAAAGCGAAGACGTTCAAAGTGCTCCAGGAGAAGGGCAATCCGTTTGACTACAGGCACTTTCCAGGCGTGGAGCATGCTTGTTTTGTGAGAGGTGATCCGAAGAAGGCGGGCGAAAGAGATGCGATGGATCGAGGTCTTGGTGCTGCAGTTGGTTGGATGAGCGAGTGGTTGACATCGACTCTGTCTAATGCCTCTTAGCAGTATGAATACTGTACAAGGTATCGATTCCTGTACTCACTACGTCATTGTACATGATCCTGCGGTGCTTCTCTGTCACACGTCCATAACATTCCAGCCTGCTTTTCTGCAACCTTCCACATCAGCTCAATGCTTGCTGGATACTGGCGTCGCGTCGGCCTTTTCCATCCCCAACGTCAGTTCTGCCACACATCTGCTCCGCGATGGCCACTGATGAGAGGGATTCAATTCCAAGAGAGCTGGCTGAAAGATGGTAGGTAAAGCCCATGTAATCGCCACTGGCAGCATTCTTACCGCGCCCATATGTAGGGTAGACTACATGAACCCGTTAGGGTTGCGTCCTTCCGAGAGGCTTGTACGGAAGCGACCATGCAAAGCCTCGACAATGCTCTGCGGCCCTTCTTCGCCACCTGGACGACCAGCCTCTTGGGATCAGACCATGAGAAGCTGAAGTCTGTATCCACGGAGCCTCGCATTCGTACTTCAATCGAGACGTTCATCATCCAAGACGATAGCAATACTCTAGATCCGTTTGCGGTACCGCAACTGCCTTTGCCGGATCAAACGTATCGCATTTGGCCAAGAGACGATGATGGCATGGTCATCACCAGCGAGTTTGGTGTAGCAGAGCTGAGTCGTATGCTTCGTGAGAAGTTGTTGCGCCCTAAAACAATCATCATTCGAGACTACCGAATCGAGCCGTTCAACATGCTCCTCTGTGAAGAGTTTGCCCGATTTCGAAGCCTTATCTGCGTAATACCACAAGCTACAGCAGAGCCTGGGCCACTTACTGCTCTGGTGCGGGATGTCGTCAAGGGCTCAAATCTAGACGTCCGATCGCTCGCCTTCCAGTATGCGGACCCTGGCTGGGGAGCATTCGGTCTTGAGCTCATCAGACTTTCGAGCGAGATTTCCAAACGGGGTCTCAATAGGTAGCCCGGTGATCAGAGAAGCAATCATAGGACTCGATAAAGCATATCAAGGAGGAGAAACACAATTTTCGAAAATTCGTTCGGCGAATTTACAGCTTGGTCAGGAGGCACAGTCATAATGGCTGCAGCAGATCTTTTACAAGGCTGCCGAGCTCAAGATACTGAAATTGTCGTTCAGGAACTCGCGAGACCGGCGGATTGAAGCTGGTATGGTGGTTCCCAAGCTCACAGAATTCTCCATGCACGGCTCCAGGATCTCGGCAAGCGATCTTCTGACCATGGTAGCGTCTTCGAAAGAGAGCCTCGCCCAAATCAGTTTCCAACAAGTGGTCCTGAACGACGGATCGACTTGGCAAGAAGTCTTGATATTCATTGCGAAAGAATGCCGCGCACTGAGTTTGTTCGCAATTTCCATCATACGTGAAATAGACGATGGAGGCCCAGCTGTTGATTTCCGGGAAGTCAGAGATGAGGACCTTCCCGAGCAATGCAAAGCCGGTCTGGAATTGACACCAAAGGGCCCGGCTGGGAACAAGAGGGTGACGAGACTGACATACGATGGCACCGATGCTGGGAAGGTGTTGCAGGTCATCGCTGCAATGAGATATGTGCCTGAGAGCTACGAGTCGGAGAAGAAGTCAAGGCAAGAAGTCAGTGTAATGGGTTAGATAGGCGATTAGTGAGTCGTTGTGTCATTTGTAGATTAGCATCGATGTGTTTTTTGGTCGAGTTGGCTTTCGCCGCTGGGGAGGATTGGCGGACTCTGGTACCTGTAAAATTCATACATTATGCATTAAACTTGTTCCCGTGAAACAGTCCCGCAGGTGCTTTCGACATCGTAACCCCTCTCAACACCTCTCTCGCATCGACAAACGTTGCTGCAAACGACATGCTCAATAATTGGTGTTTGCACATGTATCAAGGTTTAAGGCCACCCCGAAGACGGCGGAATCACTGGAGCATCGCTTACAGATCTTCGGAGATCGTCTATCCTGGAAGTTTTCGGCGTCTTTTCTCTTGGTGGTAGGCGAGCGACGGTTGCTGGGCTTGCGTCGGGATCGAGATTGGGACGTTCAGTAGTTGGTGTTGTCGGCGTAGAGCTGACGACTGGCTTCTCGCCGTTCACAGCGGGCTCAATTGATGGCACGGGAGCTGGAGCTGGCGTTGGCGCAGCTTGCTCTGGTGTGGGCTCGGGAGCGTCTTGGCTGGGAGTGGCAGATGATGGTTGCTCTTCCTGTGGCGGAGAACTCGGTTCGGGCGTGTTGGCAGCAGGTTCTGGGGTTTCAATCGGTTTGGGCGCAGCAGGTGGGGGTGTGGACACCTTGGTTGCTGGACTTTCATCGGGCTCTATGGCAACGGGAGGCTGGATCACAGGTGCTTGTATGGGTGGGTCGACGGGTTGAGGTGCCACAGCAGGCAACGCTGGTCCTCCAGGTCGGGATCGCAATGCTGCGTGGTGGAAATCGCCTGGTCCTCCGGCAGCGTAAAGATCCGGGTCGTTTGTGGTGTTAGCCTTGACAGCTCTGTCGTACAGGCGCGTCAGCCTGGCGACTTCGCTACGCACGGTGACTTGCTCGTCAGTGTCAATAGCATCGTAGCCGTGCACACCAGTCGAGATGCCAAGCCACATGACTGCCGAAGACTCGATCTCGTCGACTACGCGGTCCAGATCATCGCGGAACATGCGAGCTCGTAAGGGCTGGCCACGAGACTTCAGGAAGGCAATTACACCAGCGATGATCGTGTTCAATGCGCCAAAGACGGTGATCAACACCCTGCTGCTGTCACTTGCGCCAAGACCTGTGAGAGCAGCACCGAGCACGACCTGAGAAAGCAACAAGCCGTTGGTGAGGGTCGCCGTAAGAGCATACGTGTAAGACTGGTTACGGCGTCGTTGTAATGCGCGAGCGTAGAGAGATTGCGGATGCGGCGTGTGCTTCTGACCTTCAGGCAGAGAATGCGGCGTTACGCCCATCAATTTGCAGAACTGTAGATGATGGTCCACATTGTCGTCTGGCTGGGGAATTGGGTGTGGCTGCTGCTGGTATTGCAAAAGCGGCGAGCGCTCGTCCATTGTGGACGAGTATGATCTGTCTCCTCGCATGGTTCAATTGGGATGTGAATGCGCGCTGCTCGACCAACTGTATAGATATATCAATGAAGACCCTGCGTAGCTAGATGTCTATCACCCAGCAGACGCAAAAGGGTCAGGTATAAATTTGATTGGGAAGGAAAAAGAGCGAGATATGAGATAACAGGGTGGATAAATGAGGCAAGGAGGATAGCCTTTGGTCCAGCCCATTAGTGGCGCACCAACGGATGCCGGCTCCGAAGCGAGACCGCCGTCGCCATAGTCGCTGGTCAATGCGCGTGTGCCCTGAAGACGGCGGTGTGTGTTCGACATCGTTTGTACAATGCCACACTGTATATGTTATCAATACAAAAGTCTGGCAGAAAAGATTGCAATATACCATCATGCTTAAATGCTGCACCAGACGAGGCTGAGGCTAAGGCTAAGGTGGGATTCCAAAGCCTACGAAAGCTGTTCCAGAGAAAGATGCTTATCTTACACAGCGTGGAGATTGAAATCCATTGCAACTAGCTCCTTATGAATTGGTCCAGTAACAACTGCTCGATATCCGTATGGCCTTGTATCGTAGCAAGATCAAGTGCTTGTTCGAAGCCAGGCATTGCGTCTAGCTGCCCACGTGCCTCGTCGACAAGGACCTGAACGACGTCTTCGAGTCCCTCGCATGCTGCACAGAGTGGCGTGAAGATTCCGCCCTCAGGGTAATAGCCAAATACGTCAACAGCAGCGCCACCTTTTAGTAAGGCGATCACTATATCTTCGTGGCTGTAAGTTGAGGCAGCATGCAAAGCTGAAGCCACTAGCGTGCGCGTAGAAGCATCCAGTCGTTGATCGGTGGGCGTATCTCGGATTGTGGTAGCAGCGGATGCCAGCATAGCAAGTTGCATTCGTCCTACTATATCCAGGTTCGCACCAGCGCCGATTAGCTTCTTCACCATCTGGGTGTAGCCAAGACTAGCAGTAGCAAGCAACGCGGTACTGATGGGTCGGATACCGGCAGCTGTGTCAGGAAGGGTGACGCTGTCATTGATCGCAAGACGTCCAACACCATCGACTTCGGCGCCAGCGTCAGTCAATATACCCACAATTGCATCGTTGCCTCCGGTACACGCAGCGTGCAGCGCCGATGTGACAGCTGTAGGTCCAACAGATCATACGAAGCTGAGAGCGTTGACATCAGAGCCGGCGGCGGACAATCGCTTGGCTGTGTTTCATTTTGGCATGTGATCTTGCAGAGACCTGGACCTTCCCTGTGGGCACCCCGTCTGTGCAAAAGCATCCATTGAGTGCCACACAGAAACTTGCCGTGAGCGAATCCTGGTCGTCTCTACTCTGCGTGCTGGAAGTGAGGGATGGTAGATGGACAATACTGCACTCACTTAACGGGTCCACCGTCCCAAGATCGGCTTGGCTGGCCTTGGTGTCGCCAGACGTATACTTTTTTCTACTTTATTGTCCAGGAGCATCGACCTCAGCCCTGTCGTGGGACCTTGGGAAGCAGAGATAACATTCGGGACGAGCAGCCACAGAGGGGATGTCGCTGGAGAGGTGACGATGGTGTTCGAGCATGCTTTTGTTGCAAGAAAAATAGTTTAGATCGTTGTCGCCATTGGCAGGTACAGCTGGCTTGATCAAGCGCTTTGCTGACTCTCTTGAGTGGTGAACTTGCCGTCTCTCACCATTGCAAACGACTTCAGAACTTTTGTAACATCATGGTGGCCGAACTCCACTGCCGCCTGTGCAGCACTGCCAAATCCTCCAGAATCCGCGCTCAAGTCCGCACCAGCTTCTACGAGAACTCGTACTACGCCGGCGTGTCCTCTGAATACTGCCTCTTGGAGCGTGGTGCCGCCAGACCTTCGCGCGTCAATGGCTGCGCCAGCTCGTAGGAGCAGCGAGACCACCCCCACATGGCCACGCCAGGCTGCTCGATGGAGAGGCGGGGCGCGGACCGACCATGGTCGGTTCATGTAGATGTCAAGGTCGCTTTCTCTTTCATCGCCGAACGTCATCTTGTCGGGCTCCACGATCTTATATTTGGGGACTTCTTGATGACCAGCCTCTGTGTCGGCCCCGACGTTGACTCGCGCTCCGATCTTGATGAGCATATCGGCTATTCCTTCTCGGCCGTAAAAACGAGCCGCGCATAGAGGGGTGAATGTTGGTTCGCGAGAGGCATGGATGCTCACGCCGTGTTTGATCACAATTTTAACACCATCCAGATATCCGTACCAAATCACTGTCAGCAAGGCGTAAGACTTTGCGTCTCCCCAAGCTTCCCAGTCGGCTCCCAGTCCTGCCTCAAGCATGAGCTTCACAAGATCGATATGACCGTACTCGGCCGAGCAGCCATGAGCGGTGTAAGTAGATGGATCCCGTCCGCTTCGTCGATACTGCTGCCAACACGCAGGAGCAGCTTCACGACGAGTTCGAACCCTTTCTCGGCGGCTATACGGATTACCGTGCCTCGGTGACCTCCGTAGTGGTTCACCTCAGCACCCGCCTGAAGTAAACTCGCCACAATATCGGTATGCTTGTTCTCCGAAGCAGTGTACAGTGGCCGATCCCGGTAATGCTCCTCGCTGTCGATGTTTGGACTAGCAACACGGGCCAGAAGCGAAACCAGAATGCCATGATGTCCATGTGTGGCCGCCGCGTAGAGAGCCGTGACAGTGTATGCCAATGATAGTTTGCGCAGCACGTTGGGATTGGCTCCGTGTTTCAGAAGCATGTGCACAATGGTCCGGCGGCCATTCGCCGCTGCAACCTGCAAAGCAGTGTTGTAAGGTCCAGCCAGGGCCTTGACGTCCACTGTCTGTTTCAGAAGCCATTGCACACAGACTTGGTGTGGAATGCGACCCGATAAGAGGTATTCTTCCACTGAGAAAATGAGCCAGGCGGACTTCGCAGAATTGTTTGCCGTCCTGTAATATCCATGCTTCGTATGACTGCTTGTGATCAGCGTTTACAGGGCTGGCTACCGCCTCTGCGCTGTGGGTAGACACGTATGCTTGGAATGAATTATAAGCAACGCGTGATCGTGGCGCTTGGCTGCTCCAGTGGGGTGCTTCAGCCATGACATAAGCGGGTTGCTCGACATGGACGAGGTCCCCCAGTATCTCGACGATATCTTGATCGGACCCAGTGTCATTCCAAGCGACAGTTCCATCTCTAGCTCGCCTAGTGTAAGGGGACTCGCTCCGAAGGACAGCCATCTGAGCATTATCAAGGCCTCCTCGAGAATGTACGAGTCAATGCGAGCAAGCGTTCTCTCGTAAATGGGGTCTAGATCAGCAGGGAGACAACGCAAAGCGTCTTCGATAGACTTCCCCCTGGTCGATCGGAGTTTCTTGGGACTCTCGAGCTGACAGTATGCCCATCTGAAGCTACCTTGAAAGTCAAGTTCTGCGTCATAGCTCCAACTGCAGCAATGTCGCTGCGCGAGTCTTTCATGAGACTGAACTGGAGGATTCGGACTGCGAATGATAGATGGCGAACGAGCTCTTCAACCATCTCCGTCAGCTTGGCGAAGCTACTGACCTTGAAAGGGCAAAAAGACCTCTTCGCAGCAGCAGCTGCTACTTTCTCTCGTGTTCCTGACGGTTTAGTGATGCCTGAGAGCTTGAGATACTTCTTCTGAAACCGGTCAAGGCCGGTCTTGCAAGAATTCAGGCGTTCTACCACTCTTGCCCGCTTTTCGGGCTCGGGGCCTGTAGCGTATCATTCAGAAGTGCAAATGTCTTCTGCAGTTCGATGGCCTTATTGCAGGCGTCACAGATGTCCTGATGGTAGCTCCGCCATGCTTCGTAGTATGACAAGAGACCCTGACATACGTGGATGCCTAGTGAAGCCATGCCTACGGCGGTGCCGGTAGCTTCCATTATACTGTTGCAGTCGCCAGGATGAGTATCATGCTCGGCGTTGGATAAGACGTGCCAACAAGCAGGTACAAGAGTAGCTGACCCAGTTGGAGTCGAGTCTCGAGTCTGCTCCACACTAGATCTCGCCTATCCTTCTTCTCCACCTTCGTGCATGCATACAGCGAGAATCTGGTTCAAGTGCCGTCTTGGCAGAGTCCGGCAGCAAACAACAATGTGTATACATATATCGTTCACTTACTCAAGGACCTGATGTGGAAAACTCCCTGACCATCTCTGACAGACGCCTTGGTTCTTCAATTCTTAGCATCCTCGCGAGATCTGCGTCAAGAGAAGTATCACCGTATTATTTGCATTGGCCCCAAGAAGCTCAACTGTTTGGAGGCTTCGTTATCAAATACATGCAGCGTGGCCACTAAGTCTCAGCTCTTCGAAGTCGAATTGATGTGAGACTCGGATGACATATCATAATACCATGGCGAACTTACCTTCGGGATATACTGCATTTGGTCATGTAGTTTGCCCGAAATGCAAGTTGAGACTGGAAAAGAGACCTCGGCTCGGCGGCAAAGCAAAGCAGCTCTCAGCTCCCCGCCCTCTTGTTGATGTGCTGCTTTCAACACCCGAACCGGCCATTGACGACATTTATTGAGCAAAGGTAAAGGCCAGCACGTCAGCCTATTTGTCACTACCGAGACCTGCGAAGAGTGCATATCTAAATGTAGTTCGATCGCCATCTCAATTATTCGCCCTCCATTCCTTCTCATTCCCCTACCACTACAACAGCAACACATCTCCTCCATACAAATCAGCCATCATGTCCTCCCAGCAACCCGTCATCCTCTTCTCCTATCCCACCTCTCCCTACGGCCAGAAGATCCACCTCCTCCTCACCGCCGCAGGCATCTCCTACTCCGAGCTCCCTCAGCCCGCCGTCCTCCCACGACCCGACCTCGAAGCCCTGGACATCACCTACCGCCGCATCCCCGTCCTCGCCGTCGGCCGCGATGTCTACGCCGACTCCTCCGCCATCATCGACGTAATCCTCAACCAGCTCGGAGGCAAGAACAAGGTCGCGACAAGCAAAGCGGACAAAGCGTTCGAGGTATGGGGGAACGATACCTTCGCTTCGGTCCTACCGCTGCTGCCTCCTCAAGCTGTCAACGATCCGACGTTCTCAAAAGATCGCGCGACGATTTTCCCGATCATCGCGAAGCCGGAACTCCTGAAGAGCTTGGAGCCGACTGCGCTGTCGGGGTTGAAGAGTAGACTGGCGACCGTGGAAGAGGTGTTCCTCGCCGGTGGACCGTACATTGGTGGTGACAAGCTCAGCGTGGCTGACATTCATGTCGTCTGGGTCCTCCGATGGGTCTTGACAGGTAGGCTCATAATTGCGCGAAGAAGAAAATATATTGAGACTGATGAATTCTTGCAGGGCTCGGCGCCGCGAAGCGCTTCCCAGGGCTTGACAAGTCGGCTTTCCCTAAGGTCTGGAACTTGATCTCATCCCTGCCGCAGCCTAAGCACGACACTCTTGAGAAGGACGTCGCGATCAAGGCGATCAAGAATGCGGGTCTTTCGTCCAGTGGTCTCAGCGTGGCTCAGAACGAGCCATTGGGCATTTCGCAGAACACAAACGTGATTGTGGACAGCGCGGAGTAAGTTCCCGAAACCTGTTATGATATGCGCAAAGCTGACAATTGCAAAGCACCAAGCCTGGCGTGCATCCTCAGAAGGGTAAGCTCGTCGGTGCGGGCAAGCACGAGGTCGTAATCGGTCTCGACTCAGGCGTGCAATTGCATTTCCCCAGAATCGGCTATGTTGTGCGCGACTCGAAGTTGTAGGCCAGTACAGAACACGAGCAAACATGATAAGACTACAAAGCTGTTTGATTTGACCTAAATATTGTAAGAGATTGAGCACATCTCGTTTCTCTCGTGCTCTTCGTCTGTCGTGTCGATCCGAACCGAAAAGATGATAAGGATCAGGCACGCTCGGATACGAAATGAACAGATACGAAAAGTTCTATCAGATTGGCAAAACCATAGCCGGAGGCAACCTCGTCAGATAACCACCATACCTACTGAGCGCATCCGCTTGGAAAGGTGTAGGTTTTGATTTGTGACAAGACTCGTGGATCGAGTGTATAATCGAGACGCGTGATTTCGCGGAGAGTGAGCACGTCGTGAATAATTGAATCGTGGTAGGGAGGAAGGGGCGTCTCCGTTGCACCGTGTTAGGGATCAACACCTGTGGAGCTAGGCCGTATTTGATAGGGTCGTTGACAATTTATCCAATTTATATAGAGAGCAACAACTTTCCAGGTCGTGGAATTGTCCCTGCATAACAACAATGCACACTGGAACGATGTGGATCTTCGCTCCACTCACTAGCACGTACAACGCCATTCGGAAGTCATACAGGGTCTATGGGGCCACACGACATTCACTTCTTCTATCCAAATTTCACAGTAGCCGTCATGAAAGTGTACATGGACTGTCACAACGAGATGCCCACTCAACACTTTGTACAACATCTTGATTGCGGAGGATATCGTAGACGTATATTTGACGATTGTTAGTCATGAGGAGTGTGAGGTTAGGTGGCCGGATGGGAGGGTGGAGAGGTAGACGTATTGAGATAGGAAAGATGGCGGCGATATTACCTTGGATGTATAGATACCAATGCAAGTCTTGCGATTTTTGAACGTGAACGATTATGGTGATTCGTGTTATCGATCATCGCCGGCCTGTTGTTTAACGTACATACATGGGTAGATTCCAAGTCAAAGTATCACAACGTACTTGGCCTACATATATTTGCATACGTCTGAATCTTTTCAATGCATGTTTCCATGTGCGCGGACATGTATCGATCCGGTGTAAACCGGGTTAGGGTTGGCATCGAGATAAGTTATTCATCGAAAAATTGTTACAAGAAGCGCATGAGGCGTTCAATGGACTTATAATATGTCCCAATAAATGCTGTGTGCCGTACAGATGTATTCGAGTGTTCCAGAGCACTGACAAGGATCTTGCGTCAACGCGTGATCGTTCTTGCTTCTCGCCACAATTTCCCGGATCGCATTTCCAAGCCGGCTCTCGAATTTCGATAGAAGGTCAGGCGTACGCTCGATTCAAACTCTCCTACCAAACATACCGTACGACATTAAGATCATCACAGCTCACGTGGTCACTGTCAGTGAAGCCTATTTCGATCGTTTGATCTCGCGCCTGACGGTCTCCCCGAGGCCGAGCAAGCGGTTCGCAGAAAGGCACATTCTCATCGTCCTGTCAACCGCGCAGAAGACGGCTTTCCCATTGCGGTATGCATTGCCTGGAACGCCTTCGACGCCCAACCTGCAAGTAGTCGCGGCCGAGACAGCGGTGTGATCCAAGATAGTAGACGCACCAACACCCCTCGTACCCCATGCCAACCTAAACATCTACTGGCGTTCACCGTGCCCGCGCGATTAATTCGCGGCAACATCGGTAACCCCACGGGCCTGGCTACAGATCCGGAGAAGACTAGCAACATGCTGGGGACAGAAAACTTATTCTCACAGACACTGCAAGCCAGAGTGGGAGGGAACAGCCTTCTCAACGCCGATTGCATGCAGGGTAAAACATGCTGAAACGCGTGGTCACTTAGAGTCTAGTAAAATTTCCGCTCTTGGGCCGTCTTTGGCGGTCGTCTAGCCCTACCGGTTCGGATTTTGCATCCTTGGGCCAATCTTGTCTCCTTCGCCCTGGAAGTTTCCTTTGAAAACCGAAACCCTGATCGCCACGCTCATGTCACGTGATTTAGATCAAGCCAATGGGAGACGCTCATCGAGATAAGCTGAGGCTGAAGGGTCTCTGCGGCTCGACGGAAAGCTTGAGGGAACAGGTCATCTTTGTGGCAACATCACCTGGTACTAGGGTACTTGCACGAGAAATAAGACATGTAACAGCGATAGTGTAGACCAGAGCAATGCCATGATTGCAATCAGAAGCCGAAAGAGTCCAGTGCGCACACATGTCAGCCAGGCGGCACATGGCCGACCGCTCTGACCGACCTTCGTGATCCGGGAAGTGACCCGGTCTCTAGTCTCTCAACACCTGGACCCACTCCGCCGAAAAAATAGGACACCAACGGCCCACCCTGATGACATGGCAGCCCTCATTGCATCATACCCTGGATTGGCCAGGACAGATAACAATGCTCTGTCTCTGAAGGGCGGTCAATACGCGTTTCTCTTCCCTCTCTCCCACATTACTCCTCTCCTATCTTCTCTCCATACTCCATACTCAACCTACGATTTATACGACATCTTTACACCTTACGACCTAGCACAGCGACCACAAGATGCCTCACAGTACCGGTTCCGGCTCTTTGCAGCTGACCAGCAAGAACCTCCCTGAAATCACGAAGAACAATGTCACAGCTTGCGATTACGATCGCGAGAATGTAAAGCACGGTATCGTCCACGTTGGTGTTGGTGGATTCCACCGCTCCCACTTGGCGGTCTACGTCGAGCGTGTCCTCTCCCAATACAAGCTGAGCGACTGGTCGATCTGCGGTGTTGGCATGACCAAGTGGGATGCCACCATGCGTGACGTCCTCGGAGCTCAGGACAACCTCTACACATGCCTCGAGCGTGGCGCTGAGGGCAACCGCGCACACGTCGTCGGCAGCATCACAGAGTACATCTTCGCTCCTGACAACGCCGAGAAGGTCATCGCCAAGATGGCTCATCCCGACACCAAGATCGTCTCCATGACCATCACCGAGAGCGGCTACTTCTACAACGAAAACACACACGAGCTCCAGGCCGACCACCCCGACCTTGCGTCTGACCTCAAGGGCGAGGCTCCTCCCAACACATTCTTCGGCTACATTTACGAGGCTCTCGTCCGCCGTCACACCGCCGGTCTCAAGCCTTTCACCGTCCTTTCCTGTGATAACATGCAGAAAAACGGTAGCATCAGCCGTGCCATGTGCATCTCCTTCGCCAAGCTGAAGGACCCCAAGATCGCCGAGTGGATCGAGCAGAACGGTGCCTTCCCAAACAGCATGGTTGACCGTATCACTCCCCGCACCAGCGATGAGGACAAGGCCGTCCTTCTCAACGAGTTCGCTCTCGAGGACGCTTGGCCCGTGGTCACCGAGCCCTTCATGCAGTGGGTGCTTGAGGACCAGTTCTGCGACGGTCGTCCTCCTTTCGAGAAGGTCGGCGTTCAAGTCGTCTCCAAGGTCCACGATGTTGAGCAGTTCGAGATGCACAAGCTCCGTCTCCTCAACGCCTCTCACTCCGCCATCGCCTACCTCGCCTACCTCGCCGGCTACAAGCACGTCGATGAGGTCCTCGCCAACCCCACCTGGAACGCCTTCATCTCCAAGATGATGCACGACGAGGTCAAGCCTCTCCTCCCCGCTATCCCCGGCGTCGACCTCGACAAGTACTGCGAGACCCTCATGGCCCGCTTCTGCAACCCCACACTCAAGGACGAGATCGCCCGTCTCTGCATCGGCGGTTCCGGCAAGCTCCCCCAGTTCATCATGCCCTCCATCGCCGAGCACATCATGGCCCACAACGACACTCCCCGCCGCCTCACCCTCGTCGTCGCCGCCTGGTTCCGCTACCTCTCCGGCATTGACGAGGCCGGCAACGAGTTCGTCATCAAGGAGACCGACGAGATCGACATCAAGAACCTGCAGGCCAAGGCCCGCGACGGCGGTCACCTGCCCAACAACCTCATGGGCATCCGCAACCTATTCGGTGACGACTTGCGCGACGACGAGAGCTTCATGGGCGAGCTCACCAAGGCTCTCGACAGCCTTTACAAGAACGGCGCTCAGAAGACTCTTGCCAACTACGCTTAAGGGTCTACAGATGTAAGAGGTGGGGAATAATATCAGTGCGGCCTAGTCGGTCTGCATGAAAAACGGATATATCTTTGTTGTTGAGAGGAAGCGAGGCAATTTTCCTTTTGCTTGCATGAAGCGTTGGTGTTTGGCGTTTGCTGTATGATGGGATGATGTTTGAAGTGTTGTTGCTGGTGGCACGGCATGGATACACAAATAGACTTGCGAGTCGTGTTAGAAAACTAGAGCATAGAAGTACGGCCTAGAAGCTTTTGAAGCAGGGCTAATTTTATTATTCTTTCCAACAAATCATCTTTCTATGTGTCCTCATATGGTGACTTGATGCTTGTCAGTGTGTTTGTATGGAAAGACGAACGATACGAGTCACACGGTGGCCGTTTGTGAGTGCTTTATGGAAAGCGCGGTGGACAAGCCGAATGTCGGCGGCGACCTAAAGCGCGCTACCAGCGATTTCACAACCCCCTTACCGCCCATCAAACACATGCGTGTATCTACTACGATGTTACCTTGCCGTGTGCATCTTACGAATCAACGCAGCAGTATGTAGAGGGCTAGGGAGTATCCGGAATGCGCATTCTACCATTGTGTCCAAATACCCAGCAGGACCAGAAGCCCTCGCTGAGGACCCAAGGATCTCCGGATCAAGGAAAGACAGGCATGATGTCAGACACATATATACTACGACGCATCTCAGGGCCATCATTGGAGCAATCATGCGAAAGCATGGCTTATCAGAGCATGTTTGACGAACATACAGCTGCCACTCAATCCTCTGACAACACACGCACCAGTGGACGGAGTCCTTCACGGTATGTACCGGTACGCCTACTATCTCATCGAGCCCATCAACATCACCAAAGATACCATTTCCTTGTCAACGACAGGGCTATCCATGCGATAAAACCATGGCGTGCTCGCCTTAGTCGCGTCAGACTAGGGCAGCTCGAAGCATCTGGTGAAGCAGATACGCGAATGGCACCATATCACCTTCGCGGTGGGGCTTGACGTGCTTGCAGATTCTTGATCGGCGGGTACCAAACAACCCACCCAAAAATTGCCAAAAGGCTTGTATACATATAATATTGGTATGCGCGCAAAATGTAAGTCTTGTTTTTGAGAGGCAAGTCTTGTTTCGAAAGTTCGTTCATTTCTCGGTTTCTGGACTGGATACCATCGATCATGGTTTCACTTGGACGCTTCGAGACGCTTTATCGATCTACGCTCTTCCAGATTGTGATTGTTGGCTTGGTTGCTTTTTGCGAACCAGGTATTTGGACTGCGCTTAATAACCTGGGAGCTGGTGGGAATGCTAAGGTTGGTTCTTTGCTTTGACTTGTCGCATTGGAGTATGCGTGTGGCTTGAGAACACTTGAACTGACACTTGCAACAGCCCTACCTCAACAATGCCGCCAACGCACTCACATACGGACTGATGTCCGTCGGATGCTTCCTTGCAGGCGGTGCTAGCAACAAGCTCACGGCGAAGTGGACGCTGTTTATTGGTGCTGCTTTCTACACTCCTTATGCGGCTGGACTTTACTGTAACAACAGATATGGCAATGAGTGGTTCCTGCTTTTGGGTGCTGCACTATGTGGTATCGGAGCATCACTACTGTGGGCGAGCGAAGCTGCTATTGCGGTCGGATATCCGGAGGCGGAGAAGAGAGGAAGGTCGGTTGGAGTCGTAATATTGCGATACTGGTCAGGCCCTCAAGACTAACTGATCGCAGATACGTTGGAATCTGGATGGGCATTCGCCAGATGGGCCCTCTGGTCGGAGGCGCCATTTCATTGGCATTGAACATTAAGACTTCCGAGAAGGGCAAGGTTACCTACACCACTTACCTTGGTCTGGTCGCCATCTCGTCGTTGGGTGCTCCACTCGCACTGCTGCTGTCGCAACCGCAGAAAGTAGTCCGAAGCGATAGAACGCAGATCCCTTATATGAAAAAGACGACAGCTGACATTGAGGCCCGGGCCATTTGGAAGCAGTTGCGCAACAAGTATATGCTGCTGCTTGTTCCTGTGTTCCTGGCTGGTCAGTTTGGTGTGACGTACCAGGGCAACTACCTTACCAGTAAGTCGTTTTGTCCCAGCAGAACATCTCCAAGCATGCTGACAGACGACGATAGCTTACTTTACCGTCCGCTCTCGAGCACTCGCATCATTCCTCACAGCCATCATCGGAGCCCTGGCCAACATTCTGACCGGCCTCGCCCTGGATATCAAGAGCTTCCCAAGACTAGCCAAGTCAAAAGCAGTATACCTATTCGTCATCGTCACAGTGACCGCATCGTGGATCTGGATGGCCATAATCCAAGTGCGCCTCTCATCAATGTCCGAAGCGCCCTCCTTCGACATCGGTGATGGCGCGTTCTTCAACTCCGCTTTCGCAGTCTACCACTGCTTCAAATTCTTCTACGAGATCTTGCAGACGTACGTTTACTGGTTGATGGCTGAGATCAAAGGTGCGCAGGGCGATGGCGATATTGCTCGGACGACTGGTATTCTGAGATCGTGGGAGTCGATTGGAAGTACGATTGCGTATGCTGTTGGAGCTACGCACTGGCCGAATCAGAACCAGATGATCTTGGGCTTTGCGCTGTGGGCTTTCACGGTGCCATTTACGCTGCTTGCGGTGTTTGGAAACTGGAATGTCGGTGGAAGCGAGATTCAAACTAAGGAAGAGAATAGCGATCCTGAGATGCAGACTGTGGTGTCGGATGTTCGGGCGAAAGAGTAGGATGCTGTGGTGATGATAAGTGTATAGACTTGGTAGATGCTTTCATTAGTCAGACTTCCTTGGATGTCATCGAGACAGCCAAATTAGCTGAAACGCTCCAACCTCTCCGTTCAATATAAGCGCTGTTGATATACCTGGATTGCATGCCTTGCGAACAAAGCTAGGTAGATCCCTTAACTTAATGTGTAAAGTATACTTTAGAGAAGAATACACGTGTGTTCACCGTCCTCCAAATCGATGCCCTAAATGCTGTCATCACAAGCCCTAATGTGATACTGCAGTTCAACAGCAGTACGCTTGCAGCGCCACATGTCACAGGTAAGACCTGGAAGCAACCTGTGCAACAGTGTGAAGGCATCGGAAATGGATGGCTTCTGTAGAAGTAGAGAACGCCGGCCGTGCAAGTTTCGCGCCGCAAAGTAGCTTGTACCAGAGAGTAGCATTGAGCAGTTATGAGCATACTTCCAGACAATATGTAGTCGTCGACAGAGCGTATAAAACCTGCGCTATCACCCCTCCATACGCGCAAGCAGCCCTCGCTTTGCGTCGGCGTGCGACCAACCACAATTTCCTCCACAACCCTATTGCATTGGAAGCCCTACTGGTACAAACCCTATGCCCTAGGTTGATCTTCGTGAGAAGGTTCTTGCTATATAATTGACCTCACCTCTCCCTCGAGTTTTTTTTCCTTTGCTGTCTCTCTCTTTCTTTCCACATCAACACCATACCACACGATCGAGCTCACTTTGCGATGGACTAGACAAATTCTACTCAGGTCTCCCCTTAGCGGATCCGGAAATGTCACTAATCTCAGACCGGCCATTCGCCGACATGCTCGGCCAACAAAGGGGGCGGAAAGATGATATAGGCGTCGGGCAAGGGGAGTGACCAGCTTGCAGCGATTCTGTTGACTGTGCAACCGAGAATTGCAGTGTGAAAATACCGGCCTGCCTATACTGGAATACATGCCCATCAAAGGCACAAACCACGACCAATCTATCAGCATCGTATAGCAGTATGTCGACATACCGTCCTGGCGATATACGACAAAGCGCTCCCCTAGCCCGGCCGATGACGAGAGAATGTCGAATTGTTTGTCGCTTGTAGGACTTGAAACTGCTGAGCCAACTGCCAAGGGGTGGGCACGTTTCACAACGCGCTCTAGACCACATGCACGATTGAAATGGTCTCCACGATTTGTGCGCAGCGCAGCGGTATGCACGATTCTTCATCGGTCTATATTGCAAAATGGACTGCTGTCCGGTCGGTAGCGTTGTGAATATATTACTGACATCAGGCGAGCGTTGCGTGGAAATGGAACTCCTCCAAAAGCGATCCGCCAAGTCAAACTACATCCTAGCATTTCTCCTTATTGCGGTGATAGCGGACAAGACCGCAAGGATGGAAGTAGGTATATATGCTGTCTCGGTTCGCAGCAGAATAACAGAATCATCTCACTCACTCACCTACTCACATTCACTCGTTCTTTCCTTGCTCCGGTAGCAGTTCGTTCTTTCGTTTTCTTCAGATTCCAGCCCACTCTCAAATCCAACTTGTCACAGAAAAAGAGAGTCCCGAAAATGTTCCCCAAGCCGCTTTATTCTCTCGCTGCGGCGCTGCTGGCAGCGCCCATGGTCCACGGCCACTACATTTTCTCCCAGTTGATGGTTAACGGTGCCACCGTTGGTGGTGACTACGACTACATCCGCAAGAACGACAACACCTACATGCCGTCTTTCACCGCCGATGTCATCAATTCTGAAAACCTCCGTTGCAACTCCGGTGCCCTCAATTCCCCTGCTAAGACTGCCGATGTCAAGGCCGGTGACGAGATCGGTGCTAAGATCTGGTTCAACGAGGTTATCGAGCACCCTGGCCCCGGTATGATTTACATGTCCAAGGCTCCCGGCTCCGTCTCTGACTACAAGGGTGACGGTGACTGGTTCAAGGTCTGGGAGTCTGGCCCAGACAACGGCCCTGCCAATGTCGACACCTCCTGGGGCACCTGGCAGAAGGACCACATGTCCTTCACCCTCCCCAAGGACACCCCCGATGGCGAGTACCTCGTCCGCTTCGAGCACGTCGGTATCCACGAGAACCACGTCGGCAAGGCCCAGTTCTACATGGAGTGCGCCCAGATCAACGTCTCTGGCGGTGGCAGCGGTACCCCCGGCCCCATGGTCCAGATCCCCGGTGTCTACACCGCTCAGGACCCTGCCTTCACTTACAGCATCTGGGGCGGCTCTGACCCCGGCTACACCATGCCCGGCCCTGCCGCCTGGACTGGCGGTGGTTCCTCTGCCCCCTCTGGCTCTTCCTCCGCTGGCTCTTCCTCTTCCTCCGGCTCTGCTTCCACTGAGGCTCCTGAGTCCAGCGAGTCTTCCTCCAAGGAGGCTGAGACCCCCGCTACCAGCAGCCCCGCCTCGACTGGCGCTTCCACTGGTGCCTCTACTGATGCTTCTACTGGTGCTTTCTCCGACTCATCTTCCTCTGGCTCAGCTTCCTCTGGCTCAGCTTCCTCTGGCTCAGCTTCCACTGGCGCCCAGGCTCCATCTGCCAGCGCTCCTGCTTCCAGCGGCGCCAGCCAAGGCCAGTGGGGTGCTGCTCCTGGCGGCAACTCCGGCGCTCCTAACAGTCAGTGGGGTGGCGCTCCTGTTGCCCAGAGCTCTCAGCAGGGTGGTGCTTCCCAGGGTGGCTGGGGCAACTGGGGCACTGGCTCCTCTGGCTCCTCTGGCGCTTCCACTTCCATCGACAACAAGCAGCACTGCGAGGTCCAGTACATTGGTGGCAGCGCTGCTCGCGCCCGCCGTGCTGTCAGGGCTTAAATGGCTAGACTCTTCAAAGCCTCTTGAAGCGCGACTCTGCAGCGCCCGACTACATTGTGGCTTATCTTCTTGACTCGCGGTCGTATCAAAACTCAACCTAGGGCTGCTGCAACAACTCTCAAAGAACATTTTTTTCGGGCACTTCTTGAGATGGACAATCTGTTAGAAGACGCAATATATACTTTTTTGTAGCACTACATCTTTTCTGGAATATGATAAACACGTGAGTGGACCGATTGAGTTTCCCGCGTGTTTGGTTTTGCTCTCCGTTGAGTATCTCCAGTTCCATTCGTGCTTTTGAAATGATCTTATGCTTTCCTAATTGGTTCAAGCGGGCTTTTGCGGTGTGACGCGAAGCATTACAGCAAGCGCAACAAGATCTATCACCACAAGGGATGGATCATGAATGTGCATTTCTCTGTGCAAGCAAGCTATGTATCAATCATCACCAATGCTTTCGCTTATTGAGACAACACGTGAACAGCGAATGGCCCAGCCTGGGTCGCAAAAAGTTGTGATGCGAGTCGAACAGCAGCATGTGTGATGAGGCAGCCGGTCTACTTCAGCTACAGAAAACATCAGCCACCAAGCCTATTCTTATTCATTTCCAGACGCAGGCTGGAGATATCCGCACGTTAGCCTAGTGATCTCTCGCTTGACGACGATCTGGAGCTCTCCAGGTTTGGGCCGAGTTGAGTGCAGATGTCAAGCTTCAGGAAGTGACTACTTCTATTTGGCTGCGTATTGGGTTGTTTTCTTTCTACTAACTACGGAGTTGTGCGATGAGCAAATGATGAGGCTGAATTAGCGGTGGATCCGCGGCATATGTGGCGGTAGGAGAATCGATAGATGGTTTGACTACTGATTTGGGCGTCTTTAGAAAACGGAAGTGGCCGCCGCTAGCTTGTTTGAGAACCTTGAGAGCCGGGCATCAGCCACATGGAGTCAACGCTTTCGACAACACCTTGTTCCTGTCCCATACCGTCTCTTTTAAAAATGCTTTGGGGCATCGCCCATTTCTGCCGGCGCCACGCTAGGATATCTTCCCACGTGCCGGCCATGATCTGCGCCTGGGAGTTCGGTACCTGGAACCTCATGTCTCGTGGCACATGTCATGGACTCATGTAGCCTGCACTGTTCGAGCCTCTATCAGGACCGTCCTCTGCCCGATCTGGGCTGACTTCACTATCATTCTGGACTATGGCTGTGCTTGTCTGCTGCCGAGCGACTGGATTTGAGCGAGAACCGCCAGAATCGCGAGATGCGATGGCTGTGGCTTGCCATGCCCCAGCTGTATCGGTATGCCCGCGTGCTAGTCGTGTCGATGGCTGAGATACGTGACTGGACTACCATGCCTAACCGCAGCATTAACGGCGGCATCAGTCGATAGCGAGAGACGCGGTGTAACGTCTATAAGTGAGGTCCATCTGCGACCCAGACGGCCTCTTCTTCTTATCCATTCACATCAGCAAAAGTCCCACTACACTACTACAGACTACCCCCACAGACATGCGCTACTCAATTCTCCTCCCAGCTTTGGCAAGCCTTGCATTTGCTCAGGATCCGGTCGCTGTTGCCGACAACCCTGATCCCACTCCGGATTCTCTTCCTCTTGAGGACCTGCGTGACATCCCGGTCCCTACTTACACCATTGCGACTGGTGTCCTTGAGCAGGACATCCCTTACGCAACAGAGTCTGCCATCGCTGTGGTCGTTGCTGAGGTCGCTGCCACTCCTCTTTCAGTCTTCCCCGCCGCCACCGATGTCCCCATCAACTCTGCTGGTGAGGCCGGCTCCAACGACGATGAGGCCGCTGACGCAAACGTTATTGTCAACACCGGCTCGAAGCTGAAGCGCGCGTTGACTGGTATCGCTCGCCAGCCTCTCCGAAAGCGTGGCGACTGCAAGCCGGAGGGCCCTGTATCCTCCAACTTCTACCCCATCGACATGTCCACTCCTGAGGCGTTCAAGGCTGATGCGAACATCGCCAAAGAAGCAAACGATGCAAAAACCCCTGCTGGTTACTACCAGAACTTCAAGAACAAGCCAGCTGCCAACAGCGCCATGAACTACTTGGGTTACAGCGTCATCCAGTCCGGAAAGTATGATGTTCAGTACTGCGCTAACAAGTGCGACGCAAAGGCTGGTTGCCTTTCCTTCAACATCTACTTCGAGCGTGACCCTGCCGTAGGTCCTAATGCTGTTGACTGCCCCAACCCAGATGGCGCCCTTAGAGTTAAATGCTCCTACTGGGGCACTGGTCTCGACGAGAAGACCCTCACCAACCCCGGCCAATGGCGCGCCAAGTTCTGGGTCACCATCGCTGGTAGTAACGCCTACACCTCCTACAAGATGGACGGCCCTGTCGTTGGCTGGACCGGTCCCCAGAAACTCAACAACGCCGCCCTGAACGCCCCTCTCTACGACTGCCAGAACAGATGGAGCTACCTCGGCTACAAGCTCCTCCAGGCCGGCTCCGTCGACCCTAACCTCTGCGCCGCCGCCTGCGACGCCCAGACCAAGTACAACGCTGACCACCCTACCGCTACCGATCCTTACCCTTGCAACGCCTTCGGCTCCTACATCCTGAACAAGAACAACGCCACCGGCACCTACCAGCAGGGCCAGATGTGCACTTTCTACACCGCCAACTGGGACGCCAAGTACGCAAAGAACACCGGCTCTTCTGACCCTTCCGTTGGTGCTAAGTACACCTACACCCACAGCAATTTCTACGGCAAGGAGGGTGTCCAGCCCGTCTGCAAACCTGAGTCTGAGTTTGTGGATCCTACTACTGGCACTTTCATCAAGGGTGGCCAGAAGCCTACTTCGCAGTAAATGAGACGTAGGCGGGGCTTGCTTGAGCCTGAGCTGAGCTGAGCTGATCGATGGTGCTTGGTTTGTTGGTTGGCTGGCGGAGATGGTAATTTACGTGTTATGCGGTGTAGATAAGGGCTTGTGGAAACAGTCATAGATGGTCATACAGAAAATACAGTTTGGTTTCATTGCCTAGTGTCCAGCGCCATCTTCTTCTATTCCATCGTGTATTTGTTAAGCGAGGCGGAGGAAAGCTCGGTATGAAGTTCGGCAGTATAGCTACTGCGCATAAGTGTACGTGCAGCGGTCTCAATCGCTAGTGAGGTGTTATCGACAGATGTAGTATTTACCTTACCAGTTACCATTGACTTACATGTAAAGTTAGGTTTGTCTCTCTGTATGCAGTACGACCATGTTGCCTTTTTGCAGCTTTGTAGCCGCCTATTCATTCTTGCCACTGAGAGACATCAAAGCCATCGAAGCTGTATGCATATTTGTGCACAATAGATGTACATGCAAGCGCTGAACTTTACGTTCGACAATACATGTTGATCAAATTGTTCGTTCAGCTCTGATCAGCCATCGCATTTGTTGGCTGGGAGATCTGTAGGATCAAGTTTCCAGATCTATTCCAACCGGAGGCTTTGAGGGCTGCGCAGTATGAATGACTCTCCCTCGGCCAAGCTGCTCGTTAGTCACAATTGCCATGCTGTTATCGCTTTTCGTTATTGGGATGGCTAGTAAAATAGCATGCATCATTGGGTATTGAGGGACCACTCAAAACGCTAGGTCTTCGATATGCTTCGTGCAGCCATGCTGGCAGCGGAAAGCTGAGGCTCGAACCTTGATGAATCCAAACGCACTTTCTTGCAGAACGAAAATTTGCATCCCATGGCAATTGCTGGACATCATGTTCAAGGTCTCCATAATTCCGGTGAAGATGTAACTTGCATGCGTCGGCTAAGAACGGCGCCTTGTAGGCGGCCTGCCGCAAGCAGCACAGCGCTGGGGGCTGAGAGGGTGTACTAGGGGTGTACTTGGGATAGGAACGTAGAACGAGGTGCCAAGTATTTCAGGGTAAGGAAGAAGGTCTGAGTAGCACACTGATCAAGTTATATTATGAACAATGATTCTAATTGTGTTACTTAAGTTGAGCACGAGGCTCCTATGAAAGATAGAACTCTAACTATCATATATACTAAGGAGACTCGTGAGGTATGCAACCTGTGTGATAAGAGCAATGCCATCGCCTCGTGTCGCCTGCATCGCTCGCTACTACGTGACCTGTAAGTGAGCGATGCCTCTTAGCGCGTAGAGAAGTGTCGCTCGACAGCCCAAGTAGTCTGTCGCCCTGAGCGTCATCACAGAGGGCTCGGCAGCTAACCGAATATGCTTTATGAAGCTTCCGTAACGCCTTGCGTGTTGCACGTCCACATTTACACCTTTGTGTTAAAGATGTTCGGCTTCGGTAGCAACGAAAGCTTGGGGAAACCGGGAGACGGACATGCGAAACCAGCAGCATCACAGCCTCCCGACTCAGCCGATCCGGACAGCAACCCATTCTTCAAGAAGTACCGCTTTCTATTACCACCAGATCTCTCGTGTGTTATGTAGAGGCTGCATATGATGAGAGATAATAGTATTGCCTCTGGCTGCATGGCATTACTGCTGAGAGTTCCGTTGCTCTGCTGTATAATCTATGTAGCACTAGCCCTAGAATCCTCATACAAATATACTATCTAAGCCTTCTCTGCTTAGATGTTCGCTTAACAGCATCTTTTCTAGCTCTTGTTTTAGTCCTGTCCTAAAGTTAGAATTGATATCTTCGCTTCCTAGCTATAATTCCTTAATATCGAAATAGCACTTTGCTCTGATTCTGCTCTCTTTAGATCTTCGTCCTACATTCTCTCTACCTATATGCACTTAATAGCATTAATTCTAGCTCTTAATATGGCTTGCTCTTATATAATCGCTGTATTATCTATTCAATTTTGGCTTTAGTATTATAGTTTAGACTTGTGAAATATCGACTTCTGTAATCTCTCCTGTTTTATACTAGCATTTCTGACTCTTAGTATAGCTGCCTACTAGAGTCGGAATTCGCATGTTTATCTACTAGTAACTTACTCTTGAACATGCGCATATTGCTTCGCCCTTAGTTTATACGCACTGTTGTCTTCTTCAGCTTCTGCCCTCTAAGATTTCTAACTCAATAATATATTCGCACTAGGAGTTAGAAACTATCAAGCAGAAGTATTGAAAATTTCCATTTTATTATAAAGAGGCGATAATGCGCTATAGCGAATAGCACTAGAGCAGCGCAGCAACAACAACAGACAAAGACACTGCTAGATCAATACCTGTTACTCATAGCCGCCTTATCCTAAAGGCAGGGGCCACAGCGCCCATAAATTGTTGTCTCTATACCTTAGTGCTAATGCTGCGCAGGCGGCTATAGCCATAGGCTTGCAGAGCAGCAACAGCTAGCTCGTTGTTGTTCTCGTCATCGTCATCATCATCGCTAGGCTGCCAAGCAGGGCCAGGAAAGCTACTATCGTCGTTGTCATTGTTGTTATCGTCATCATTATTGTCGTCGTTATCCTTAGCAGCAGCAGCAGGAGCAGGAGTAGGAGCAGGAGCAGGCGCAGGCATAGGAATGCGCGACAGGCGCAAGGCCTTAGCAAGGTCACAGTAGTAGCTGAATGTATGTCAGTATTCTTACTCTTATAGTCGCTGCAGTCAGGAGTTAGAAAGCTATAAGCGAAAACATATAATATCTCAGTGCATGCAGCCTTATAGTTGCTATTCCTTATAGCACTACAGCCTAAACAGTGAGCCTTATGCTCTGTAATACGCTTGTTTACCCCTATAAAGGCTAGAGCTCCTACAGATGCGATGCTAGGGCGCATAGTAGAAGGCATATTGTTACTATGGTAGTAGTAGTGGTATAAAAGGAGGAGAATGTGGTGTAGTAGTAGTAGTGATAGTAGTTCTGAGGAGTAAAAAGGATAGAGGATCTTGAAGAAGGGCAGGTTTATATATTACTTGAGGCCTATTGTTATAGTCACGACGATACCTAAGTATTCTCGCTCTAAGTGCGCATACTACTGGGAGCTTGAAACACTATATGATATAGCAATTGTATTATTGTTGTTTGAAGCTATACTCGCACTGCGTTACCTCGCTATTGTAAAGCTTTCCTCACTTGTGCCTATTATGACTAAGCTATTATGCGCGATCATATGCGCTTTCTTACTCCTAATGAGCTTCACTGCTAGAGCTAGAAATTCACTATATAGGCTTCACCTCCTATTGTCATCAGTCTACGCCTATAACGTCACTGTAGGGGAAGCCGATCACTCTAGGTATATCTCATAATATTACAGGAAAAACGTAACTTTAAGCAAGCTCGGAGACCATCCTTGAGTTTACTCTCAGAGATATCCCTAGTTTAATAAGGTATATTATACTCTAATCGACGATTATCTATATTATAGTATCTACGAGAGTAGTAGATAGATAATAATATAATAAGGACCTACATACTTAGCTATAAAACGAAAACATTCTAAGATTTACGACTCCGACTTTTATCTATACCACAATCTTAGGAGCGACATTCTTATGTAATTAATGCATTAATGCACTGATTGGTTCTATCAATCAATTAGTCTATTCGCCCTCTAGCTATTAGTGCACTGCGTTGATAGCCCTATCAATTCAATGCATTGATTGTGCCCACCTCTGCATGACGATACTACCTCTTTCTAGGTTGAAGGGCCAAAAAGATGACGATGACCAGGTCGTGACTAGAAGGCATGACTGCATTATATACGCAGTGGCCAGCCACTGTGCGCTTGTTTCCTCGTGCGTGTGAAGGTTGTGGTGAATTCCATCGAGACAACGTCAAGACGGCATTTGTCTTGAAGCGTAGGACCGGGCGAATCAGTGACGAAGAGCTCGCCGATATCTCAGCATCGGATAAGTAGCTCTCCCACTACTGTCATCGAGAATGGGGTGGTAACCCTCTCCACTCTGGTCTTGAGTCGGGAGACGCCGAGTTGACGCGCAACCCTTGCGCTCTTCTCCTGTCGCGCAGAGCCACACACAACTGCTCAACCAAGTTATCGTGTCTGCGGGTACCGCCAACTATGGTAAAAGACGTAGAGGCGTGTAAAAGAAGCTCCACAATTGTGTCACATCATCGAAGGGTGATCCTGCGCAACCCTGCCCGGTTAAGGGATGTACGACCAAGCGCAAAAAGCGCTCTCGGTACGAGCTGGTTCCAATGTAGTGCGAAGACATGATTGAAGCAACAGTATCTCATGCAGTCCTATTAACAGCATTCTTATTGTGAGTTGTAATCCCATCTACATGATGTGTGCATGTGCGAGAGCATTGCCATTCTCTGGACAAGCCGTTGCGTTGAACAGTCTCCGAAGTCTTGGTGCCTCCTGCAACGAACGGAACGTCGTCAACAATCTTCTTGACTCTTTCTTCAGCTCCCTACCCGGCTCAATAGACGCTTCAATCAGAGCGACTATGTTCGCCAGGCCTGGCAACAGAACCTCTGGAAGGAGATAGTAGTAGCCGTCGTTGTTGATCGCGTCATGGGCGCGGGGAGGGAGTTCACCTTGAAGCGTGGAATCGGATCGCTGATCTCCCAGCATCGAACGAACAACTCTCCCACTACTGCCATTGGGATGATGCAGCAACCCAGTATCGAGATAGGAGAAGTAAACGAGCTATCTGGTTTCAAGACGGTTTTGTTTCTAGAGATTGTGTATTGCTCTGTTCGCTCCTCAGCCAGACTCGTTAGCAGGCGCAGTTATCTCTGGATCTGGATTTCGTTGCAGTTAGTATGTTGCATCCTTAGATATAAACCCGGTTACAGTGGTAGCTCAATGGTGGTCCTATTCAGGTAAGGAACTATACCTGTCGATACTGCCCAACCTTGGCTTTTGAGATCACTGTACGTACACTCGTTCTCAGCGAGTGCAGCAGATGAGGCTCCTACTTTGCGAACACGACTTCGTGCTCTTTCAAGAACATCCATCAAAACCATTAGGACAGCCTCCCACTCTCGCTGATCTCTTTACTTTCTTGCTTTGTGAGCTTCGTAGACGTCTGCAACCTTCTACGAGCACATGTGAGATTGATGTATGCAGCACTCTTAATGATGTATACATGTAGCTGGATCCTACTCGCGGAGACTTCTGCATACACCCATGCTGCAGATCTAATCCGGCCGCACTTGGCTTCATGCTTGATCATTCGGCGTCCGAACAATGCGCGTTCACGGTGTGGGCTGACAAAGGCCTGCAGCTGACAAATGGATCTGATTACAGATATCAGGATCGAGATGATGTACTGAAGCAAGTACGTCTTGAATAATGCGATATATATCATTGGCATGTCTCTGGAAAGAAGCAGATATTCAATCATAGCACAACACGCTCATATTCATACCACCAACACAACAGAGTCCATACAAATTTAGCAATGGCCGCCAAATTCCCAGTCGCCCTCATCATCGGCGCAGGTCCCAACATCGGCCAATCTGTTGCCCGCAAGTTCACCTCGAAAGGCTACAAAGTCGGTCTTGCTGCTCGCTCTGTCAAAGAAGCAGACAACACCGACAGTCTGCTCCACATCCCGAGCGACTTCAGCAAGACTGAAGATGTGGTCAAGGCTTTTGATCGGGTGAAGAAGACGTTCGGGATTCCGAGTGTTGTTGTGTACAATGGTGATTCTGCAGCTCTACAAGAAATGGTATTGTCAGCCATCTAACACACCCGTAGTTGGCGCCGCAACATTCTCTCCGGCCGATGATCCCTTCATCGTGTCTTTCGAAGACTACAGTCGCGATACGACCGTCAATCTGCACAGTGCCTACGTCGCTGCCCAGCAAGCAGTGTTAGGCTTCGCGCAGCTTCCAGTGTCAGCTTCTCGCACATTCATCTACACCGGTAATGTTCTTAATGTTACAATTCTGCCACAGTTCCTGGAAAGTGGAATCGGCAAGTCGGGCTCTGCGCACATGATGTGGGCGGCTTCGGCAGCGTACAAAGATCGTGGCTACAGGTGAGTCGATCGGAATCTTGCAGGAAAGCATGTTAATGCATACTGACCGTTTAAAGATTCTACTACGCCGACGAGCGAAAGGCAGACGGGTCTCCAAAGTACCGTGTTGACGGCGATGCGCACGCAGATCTCTACTGGGAGCTCAGCGAGGAGAAAGCGCAGCTTCCGTGGATGCACACTTTCGTCAAGGGCGAGGGTTATCAAGATTTTGGTGAAAAATACACCCCTACTAGTAAGGTGTAGATGGGATCCTCTAGAGAGGTTGATAACGGGGGTTCAAGCGCTTTTGTGGCTTGGATTCTGCCACGTTCCGAAGATAGCGTTTGTTTTCTTATCTTATCAACACACTGTGATGTCTGACCGGTCTTCTTAACTTCCCCTGCCTGTCTCTATAGCGGATTAATCAGAGTGGATAAATTGAGGAGAAAATTCGATTGGGGATATTATTGTATTACAAGGAGTATAGGATAATAGATTATTAATAATTGCTTGATTTTCTCAGTACTGCAGATTTAGAGGGTATTTAAAGCTCAGTTTCCCCCTGAATCCTACTCACTTCCGAGATCTCCCCGTGTAACGCTGCTTTTGGGCCGAGAGCCATTTGACAGATGACGGTGCGCGATATATGCCACGTTGGCCAAAACTCCGGATTTTGAACATTGCCACTTGGTTATTATAATTATCTCCACTTAGCCATTTTATCATTATTTAATCGATTCACTAACAATCGCTAGGTACGGGCATAGTAACCGGTATCCATCATGCGACGGAGGCACTAAAGAAGCTCTATATCCTTCTTCTAGATAGTAATGCGCTTTGCGTAGATAGCAATAAGGTTGGTCACTATTAATTGTTAGTTATATTTATAGAATATAAAAGGATCGATGACATACTCTTAAAGACGCTAACAAGGTACGCCTTAACAGCCTCCTATAGAGCAAGTAAGGTAGATGCAGTCTAGCGACAATCGTTCTTATGCTGGATAGAGATCTCGTAGCAAAGGCGTTAGAAGGGGAGCTTGCGCAGCAGAAGTTCAGTAGTCTTCTGGTAGTAGCAGATCTCATACAGAGCCTTAGCTAGAGAGGTCGAATTAGTACTAACTACAGTTACTAACTATGGTTTACTTACTGCTAGCGTGCAGCTTATACTTTCTGCTAGAACTATAAGAGGCT
This sequence comes from Cladosporium cucumerinum, assembly GCA_023634325.1. Classification (NCBI taxonomy): domain Eukaryota; kingdom Fungi; phylum Ascomycota; class Dothideomycetes; order Cladosporiales; family Cladosporiaceae; genus Cladosporium; species Cladosporium cucumerinum. The sequence continues at coordinate 1,922,733 of JALDQA010000003.1, forward strand.
TTATTAGCAGCCTTAGCAGTGCTCTTACGCGGAGCCTTGCGCGTAGGCTTTTAAGGCGATTTGATAGCGTATAACTTGGTGCAGGCCATTGTCGTGAAAGATAGCTTAAAGCTCAGTTAGTAGCAGCTTAAGGGTGCAGGTGGTATAGGTATAGGTCGTGGATTGTTTTTGGGTAGTGTTATAGGCGCGTATTATAGGGTAACAGAGTTTTGAAGCTAGTATATAGACTGACCATGCTATCTGACTATAGTACGTAGCTTACAGCTCAAAATGAGGTTGTATAAGAGGTAAAGAGGTGAAGGAATAAAGAGGTAGGACTCATTTGAGTGAGCTATTAGTACGCATATGAAAGTGGTTAGGTGACGCCTCTGCGCCAGCACACGACTAGGTCAGTCGCTCCTTCCTTATAACTACCACTTGGCATACCACTAAACACATAACAAACATTATAGGCTTATAATAACAACAGTCGCGAGGCCTTATTTAGCTGCTTATTAATAAACACGCAGTGTAGCTTTGCTTTCTCTGCTTCAGCTACACCTTAACCTATACTACGCGCGCGACTTTTTCCTATATACTGCCTCCCTAATCGCTGTTCTTTACCTATACTATCGCCTACCTGCGCCGCCTCTACCTCTGTAAATATATACTCCTCTACCTTTTCTAGATGCTCGAATCTATTGCTATACTGCCCAAAAAACCTCTGCATCTACTTTTAATAAATCTAAATACTAAGGCTTTATGCAAGCATAAAGCTGAATTATAAGGCGAAAAAGCCTTAGACGATTAAGCACGCCTTAATAACAATAAGGCCGTCTAGTGCGCTCTTATAATATTGAAGAAAAAGCCTGCCTATATTGCTGCATCTAAGGAGGAGTAGCAGGCTATAGAGGATTCTGAGAAAGCTCGCATCCTAGCTAAATGGTATTTCTCAAATGTGTGGTTAGTTACTGTGGTTAGTACTAATATTTTCATAGTCAAAAGTCTGGCAAGCGTATACTATAGAACCGCATTGATATTGCGTAAGAGCCGATCTCCTATATTTTAGCATACTACCATAAACCTAACAAGTTCTACTATCATTCGCACCAGGCAGCTATAGAATTAGCGTTCAAGGCTAAGCAAGATGAGGAGGAGGTAGCACAGTAGGAGGATGTTTCTGATAATGGTTAGGTTAATATAGAGAATAAGATCCTCTACAAGCATGATACGAAGCAGTATGCGCCTAATCTATAGGCTAGACCTCGTTAAGAGCTTACGATGCTCTAAGATGTTGCAGCAGAGTAGCATCTCCTTAATAAGTTTTGGTATAGGTGCTACTACTCTTTCTAGCGCAAGATTGAGCTTCTTAATAAGTTAAAGCTAGTTGCTTATAACCCTATTAACGATCCTTAATTCAATCCTGTATCGAAAGCTGGGTTAAAATTTTCGAGGAGATTGGTTAGGCTTATTAGAGTTAAGCCTTATACTACACTAAAGCGATATATCTTATGCTTTCGTTCTAGCTCTTCGAAAAAGCTTAGAGTAAGATACCCTGTCGGTCGTAGTACTAGCATCAATCATATAAGTTCAAAACTATAGTTAGCAACTATAGTTAGCAAAAAAGCTAATAATTTATAGGCAAAAGCTATTCCTTATGCGCCTTTTAGTTAGAAGATCAGACTAACTTCTATAGCAAAGGCGCTTATAAATGTAAGTTTTATCCTTTCTTCTTCTTCTTCTTCTTCTTCTTATAAGCTTTGCTAATTATAATATAGGCTGCTCGTAAATATAAGCTTTTCCTGCTACACTATGTGTTTACTTTAAGTGAGTATTGTGGCTGTGTAGGTCGAGAAGTCAATTTGAAGCCTGAAGTTCATACATCCATAAAAACAATCTCGACCCATGGGTCGAGAAAGATTCAAGGCAGTATACTGAACCTCAGAACAACCACGACAGTACCAGAGTCACAATAGTCAAGTGGGAGAGCAGACTGTGTTTTTGGTGACCTCTGATTGTCATTGTTACTACACGCAACGCATGTAACTCCGATTTTATCTCTGAAAAATAAAACTCATCTCTGTATCTGAAAAACAAGGTGTCGCTGGTCTTCGCCCTTCAGGCAGTCAACAGCTAATATAGCTGTCTCCCACCTTTCGCTTTGAACCATGTCACGTGTTGACCACGTGACCGCAGAACGCTCATGCAAGAACCCAGAGCCTTATGCTCCAGACTTGTACCAATTCCCATCCTGATGTCGTACCCCACGACAGTATATAGTATTCCGCAATGTTATAGCATAGGATAATGCCTTTAATATTAGAAACGATAAAGGTGACTTTCTCGAGCTTCCTAGCCTAGCTTAGTTTTAGCCTACAAACTATAACTTTGAGGCCTTTAGTTTCTAGCCTAAGGAGGATGCTCTTAGTGTAAGGGGCATTTACATATTCTTCGCTAAGCACTATACTAAGCTTAAGGTCCCGAATGACTTTAAGAAGGTAAAGCTAAGCATAAGTGAGTAGGCGTATAAGGATAGTATAAGTATTACCTGCCTTTTCGCCCTAGGAAAGAGGGAGAAGAGATAAGGCGTAAAGAAGTATAGCTACATATTGCTTAAGCTTATAAAGAGAAAGCATCGCACTAGGTTTAAGTATCGCTCTAGCGTTACTTATAAGAGATTCGAATAAAGCTATTATTAGTTTTATATTCAGAACAAACATCGTATTAAAGACTGATAAGATAGAATGGATTAATGACTCTATAATAATTATGAAATTGAAACGAACTTGCACTCTTAATTACGCTTTCTAACTATGCTTTCTAACTACGCTTTCTGATCATTTATCCTTTCGTAACCTTGCCTGGGTATCATAAGTATGGCCTAGATTAAACTTCGAGTCCTCTTTACTTTGCCTTCTATGCTTTATAGCCTTTGCTTTTACTACTGTCTTACCTACTGCCTCTTTTACCTTTATCGATAGCTTTCTCTTATGCTGTAGTAGTAATCCCTTTGTTAAGAGTTTAATATTAGAAGGTAGCAGGAGGGTTTTGCGATTACTAAGCGATAATAGCAGCGATAAAGAACTATCGATACCATACTCTTTAGCCTAAGCAATCTCTTCCTAAGTAAACAACCTATCGACCTATTCATTCTTTTGTTAATTAAAGAATGCATAAGCTTCCTCTTTGGCATTTTGCGAAACTGTAGTTAGCGAACTATAGTTAGTACTAGCTCTATCATACTCCAACCTGTATTTAGGGGAGCTAATACCAGATTATAGTGATTCGAGATCATTATTATTATTAAACTACTCTCGCGAAGGGAGGTAACCTAGTAGTATCGACGGATGTTTAAACTCCGGCTTTTAAGAAAGAAGCTTAACCCTTCTATAATAGTCGAGCTCGACTATAATATAGATTTAGATATCAGTACCAGATATCGAAAAATAAGTAAGCTTCTTATAAAGCATCTTCTTTGCTTTAAATAGGCAAGAAAGTTGAGTGTAGCTTGGTGGTTTCCTTTTCCTCTTCTTCTCGTCTTTAGGAGTATGATTATTTGCCTTAATAATGCCTTTACAGGCATAATAGCGCATATATCCAGTAGTGCTTATGACCTCTGCTAAGAGCGTTTTAGAGTAACTATCGAGTAACTATGAGTCGAATCGTAATCCAGGTGGATGCCGATTTATTTAATTAGCCTTAGTATAGGTTGCAGTCTATACATCCTTATACCGCGTTAGGGTATAGCATTCTAAGTCGTTCGAAAGCGTGTTAAGTCTAACAATCTCAGTTACCTCTAATTAGTATAGACAGCAGCATACTAAGTATACCCTTGCTTATACTAAGGGCGGTTCTATTGTCGCGCTTAGAGCCTATATTCTAGCATTACGAGGCAGCGGATGTTTATTCTTGAATCCTTTCTAATGCTCTTTCTTAGCTATTGCCTTCATATAAATGAATTTCTGTCTAGCTAAAAAGGGATGCGCAAAGGCAGATAGACCTTATAATAGTGCGTGCGAAGCGCTTAAGGAAGGTTCTAATTAAGGCATAAATGGTCGATGAGCTATTAGCTGCTAAGGGGCCCAGTTATATGCTTGATGTTAGGGCTCTAGTAACTGCGTCGGCTGTATTAGCTGTAGTAGTTATGGTATTTAGAGTGTACAGTTTGAGTTGTTTTAGTTGCATTTCGGACATCGAACCTAATCATCGTAGATTAGGCTATATATACTCCCGTCGTAGGGGTAGGAGTCGTTCTAGATCTCTTAAGGAGAGCAATAACTTATCTTTATTGTGGGTGGGTGTATATAAGGTGTAATATAAAGGGGCAGCAAAGTGTCTCTAAACAGGCGCTTATTCGATGCCAAGGACTATAGTCAGTCACTATAGTTAGTTACTATAGCCTGTCGCATTTTCTATTATACTATAACTGCAATCATTTTAAGCTAGATACCCGTTTATATAGATCGAAATATACAATATCAATCGATCGAATTAACTCTAATGCTTCAGATATAAGTATAATATGTATTAAATATATATGTGATCTTATAGAAAGATCATTAGGGTTAGGGTTAGGGATTATTCAAAATTTGTTAATACTAGTATCGAGGCAGTATAAACCGTGGTTAGGCGACTGTAGTCGGTATCAATGGTTAGAGTACAGATCTATCTATTGTATATAGTACTATCCTGTCCCAAACAAGGTCTCGTCGAACAAATAAGGTTGTATCTCCTCCTCAAACTACTCTATAGGATAATGCGGAGTAATCAAATCCTTATTTGCAGCTAAGAATGCTTTTCGAAGTGGTTCTGATAGCACTTAATTATCTGACCACTAGTGCGCCTGGTAAGGTTTAGCTGACTCTGATAGGTTAGGAAATAACCCATTATTACAGTGTATCTATAGCTAGTCACAGAGTGCAAAGTAGGCGACCTTATGAATACGTTCACCATCATCTATTAGCGCTAATCTATCGATAGTTAAAGGTAACCCCTGCTGCTCTAGAAAGTCACTACACCATTAAAGTGTTGTAGGTGGAAGGTATTCATCAAGATCAAGTCCTATAAGCTCTTCTTAGAGCCTTGCTATTGTTAGAGAGTCTTTAGGGATTAGTATCCTGCAGTTAAGGCCGCTAGTTCGCTCTAGATAATGATAGAGCACATAAGGAATACCAGAAACAAGGTATGGCTGCTTTAGTTGCTTCCGGATGCAATGATTATTCTAAACATTATCCACAAAGTCTATAAGGGCATTACGCAGGATTGGTATATAGATCGCAAGGAAGGTAATATAGTTGCTATACCAGTCGTAGATATAGTCGTCATTATGCGTATATCCAAGGAAGCAGTCGCGCCATTGTAGTAGAGCGCTGTATAACATTTGACGCTACTAGCGCTCAATAAAGGAGTTCTGCTTGCTAGTGCCAAATCGGAAGGTGTCACGGAACTCAAGTCGTCTACTATCTAGCCCGCGACGAGTCTCTTCGCTTATAGCAAAGTGAGCATCTATAGCTATTAGTGTTTCTGCGCCACAGTCAGTACAGAGCTTTTGTAGTAGAACGCCTCTAGCGACAAGGGCGCTGACGTATTAGCTAAGTACAGAAACTGCTGTACAGCTAGAGATACCGACATAGGTCCAGATAACATAGTGTGAGTATGCATCGATAGCAGCATAGATTTGAATCCCCTATACCTCGAACTTGCAGTAGCTATCTATTGACCACATCTCATTAGGTCTAGGAAGTATACTGGCGCCACAGTGTTCTCGAGCCTTGCGACAGCGATGTTTAACTGCTTCTAGGTTAAGCTCGCGCATCAGCTTATAGGTACAGTCTCTAGAAGCGTGGTCAGCAACCATAGTCAGATGTAATTTCCCTTTCTAGCCTCTCTAGCGAAAACTGTAATCAGAACCGTAGTCAGAACTATAGTCAGAAGTACGAACCTGCTAATAATGCTATACTTTGAGCGCAGGTATATATAAAGATTGTTCCTACTAAGTTAAGAGATGCTGTTTACATCAAGCTCTTGTTATAGTATTGCTCGGATTTGTTACTTAGCTTTATAAAAGTCTACAGCTCTGGTCCTTTTGAAGAGGCCCATCTCATACTAGATCCATTAGAGGGTACGAATAGTGATCTGATAGCTGTCGCATTAAAGGAGATCCACTGAATCTTTATCTGAGAGGCGAAGAATAGAGAAAATGTAGTAGATACGCGCCATAAGAGCTGGTGTCCTTATTAGATGTGGAGTAGTCTGAATACCAAGCTCTACTAGACAGCGCTGTAATGTTCTTAATGCAATTTGTTAGCCTGTTGCTATCTCAATAGCCTTGCGTACTTAGAGGTGGTTCATTCTATCTGCGCGCTATTGGTAGATATGGTTAGTTCAGTTATCAAGATTAAGCTCGAGACGGGGGCGAGGCATCTTAGGGGGTTTGTAGAGGGTTATGGTATTGAGAATGGTAGTGTAATAGTAGTATATCTAATGTTATTGATGAGATAGTAGTGTTTGTTTTGGCTAAGTAGCAATTCTTTGTTTTGGCCAAGTGGTAATTTCAAAAATCCCCGAGTTTTGGCCAAGTGGCGCATTTCGGCAACCATCCAGATATCGATGTAGAAATCCGGTGGACCGGCTACGCGCACCCGCTGATAAACTTCCACCACAAGACGCTTGCGATGTTGAAACGTCGCAGTAAGGCAGCACGATGCAACATCGCGTCCAACCCACGACGTCAGCCCGCATGAGCCGGTCTGTACTCCCACCGAGGTACATGTACTGTGGCCTAACCTGCATACAAGCACATGCATACCAAGTAGCCAAGAAACCCCCTCGCTCTACATGAGGATGGTGGTTCGGCATAATTTAATGTTACACCGAAGTGGCTGAAACTCAATGCATGCAACGAGGCAACTAACCCCTCCAACCTTTCCCACCTGGTCCCGGGGCACTGAAGAGCACTAAACGATGCTACGCAAGCGCGTCTCATGCTTTTTCGACTACTGAGGGTTGGTGTCTGGCTGGAATGTTCTTCCGCTAATCATGTTGTTGCACGTTGTCGCACGAGGGGAACAAGGTTCTTGGCTGAGTCGGGTAGTGGACGGCGGTTTCGTTATGGTTTGTAGTATATGTATGGTGGATGGAGGCGTTCGTGTTGTTTAGATCCTTCGACGTCCTTTTTGTTGATTCGAGTATACTGTGCAACAATTGAACTTTTCCAGCATCAATCACCTCCAAAATGAAAGTAGCGATCACTCTGTCGGCTCTGACGGCGGCCTTCGAGCTCGCCCACGCCACGATCTACCTCGCTGGCGACAGCACCATGGCCAAGAACGGTGCCAACGATGGTATGACCGATGGTAAGCCATATCAACCCCGAGTCTATTCGCTTCTGGAAGGTAACTTACTAACGATACCGTCCAGGCTGGGGTTCCCACATCGCCTCTTACCTCGACCCCGATACTCTCGTCGTCAACAAAGCCATGGGTGGCCGCTCCGCCCGCAGCTACACGAACGAAGGTCGCTTCGCCGAGATCACTCCTTTGCTCAAAGCCAACGACATCGTGGTCATCGAGTTCGGACACAACGACGGCGGCTCGCCGAACAACGCCAATGACAATGGCCGCAGCGACTGCCCCGGCACCGGCGACGAGGTCTGCACGTCCGGCAAGACCGGCGAGAAAGTGTACACTTTCAACAAGTACATTGGCGATGCGGCGAGGGCGTACATCGCTCAAGGCGCGAAGGTCATCGTGAGCAGCCGGACGCCTAACAACCAGTGGGAGGGTGGTGTATACAACGACGCTGTGCCGCGATTCGCTGAGTATGCGCAGCTGGTTGCGCAGCAGGTTCACGGCGTGTCGTATGTTGACCACTTTGCGGCGACGTCGAAGGCATTTAAGAAGTTGGGCAACGAGGGCACGAACAAGCTTTATCCCAAGGATCACACGCACACGAGCCCGGATGGGGCCAAGTTGGTGGCGAATGCGTTTGCGCAGGTGGTCAAGGAGGGGAACAGTCCGTTGAAGAGATTTGTGAGGAGTGATATCTAGTTGGTGTATTAGATGGGGTATCCTGAATCGCTCAATGAGAAGGGGATTGTGATCAGCGATACTTCAACGCACTAGCTATGTCAACTCATTACAGTCTGTGGCTAGGGATGTAGATTTACATGTAAATATGGTCATCTTTACAACCCCATGTAAATCTTTACAGTAAATCTTCACTGTGAGTGTGTGAATATACCAAGGCGCTTATTCTAAATATAATGCTGTATAATCAAAGGGGTCATATGGTTTAGTAGCCTCATCCGCAGCCTTATCCTCATGTAAAACTGTTACGGGAGTCCTTAGGATGAAGTCTAAGGTCACGTGCAGGGCACAGCCTGTACCGCACTTGGCAGTAGCCAGCGCGATATATGCGACTCGCATGCTGGACAGCAGCAAGGAAGCAACGATCAGTCTTTATACGAAAGCAGTGCTTGCTTTGGTGTTCACTACGTTGCGAGATACCTCTTTTTAAATATACTACTTGGTATTCCCTTAACAATTCTGATCGTTCTTCTACCTTTGCAGCCTATTGAACATTATAGACATAATCGACGAGTATGTTAAATGCGCGCCAGATGCAAGCAATCCAGAAGCGACTCCTATCGACTCTGACCTACGAGATGCAGACCTAGAGCTATAGGAGGAGGTCAATAAGGAGGCTGCAGAGGTAGCACAGGCAGTACGTGTATACTACAGATGCGATATGCTATAGCAAGAGCTAGAGATTGCAGCAATAGAGCAATAGCTAGATGTGTTATGTAGGGCGCGTAATGTAGGCTACACTCCTATTACTAGCACTAATAGCGATATCGGATATAAGAACAATAGCGAAATAAGGAGTATTGTAGGCAGTGCATTCAGGAACCCTATAGCATATAGAGGGACCTTAAGCAGACTGCGTTTGAAGGAGCTAAATACTTTTAAGGGGAAGACTTTAAAAGAGGCTAGGAACTTCATCCGATCTCTTGAGCTTGTCTTTGCTCTTGCTTCTAAGGCTTATAGCTCAGAGCATAAGAAGATCCTATATAGTATTATATTCCTCGTAGGTAAGCTGCATAAGATATAGCATTAGAACTATAGCCTCTAGGAGTTGGATAGCTATGATTAGGAGGATTTTAGGTCCTTTGTGCTTAATGTAGTCGAGGATCCTGTGAATTATAGCCTTAGTATAACTATAGCGTACGAGAATGTAAGGTAGGGCGAGGGATAGACTGTGCAAGCTTTTGCTATAGAGTTAGCTACCTTAGAGGAGTAGATAGATATATACACGTCTATATAGCAGACTCGCCATCTCCTCGCCAAGCTAAAGCCTGCATTACGCATAGCTATTATTACGTACTATAAGGTACCAAAGAAGAGGGAAGACCTAGTCTCCCTTACTATTAGATTAGAGTCTGCTAGATGTACAGAGGGCTCTTAGGTCTCTCTAGCGACTATTAAGCGAGATGCTAGAACCCTGTTAAACTGGAATGCAAAAAGGTACAAAACTACTAAAGGGTATAGCAGTACACCAAAAGTGGGTAGCCCTATGTATACGCCTAGCAGGCAAGGTGTAGGCGGCTCGAATCTGGTAGGAATCTAGTGCTACAACTGCCATAAGTATAGATACTACTCCTCTAGTTATAAGAAAGAAAAGAGAGACTGCGGACAATTAGTTCGTAAGGTCAGTGCAAGCGCTCTAAAGGCGAAGAATGCGCCTAAGGCAATAGAGAAGCTGTATAAATGACTCGCTAGTATTAAGCAAGTCCGCTAAGAATCAGTAAAGTAATTGGGTTATTTATAGCTAGCGAAGCTCCTATAAGGAACAGCAGAGGCGCATAGGAAATGCACCCTTATTCGATGCTTACTTAATAATATAGCAGATGTCAATATGATATCCCAGATTACTGCCTTATAATGTAACCTGGTCAGGATACATGCCCCTATCCCTATAATAGAAGGATTTAGGGGAGAGAAGGGCTATTGCTATAATGCCTATAAGCTTCGCCTGCAAATCGCAGACTCTATAGGTACAGAGCACATAACAGAAGATGTATTCTTTGCTATAGACCTTGATGGCTCAGATATGCTATTAGGGCGGCTATAGAGGCATAAGTACAGAGTCATTATAGACAGCCGTAATGACTACTAGTGGTTCTCAGAGTTAGGAGAACTCCCTATAGTATACATAAGAGATGCATATACATTCTAATAGGACCTTAGGAAGGCTGTAGTTATATATGCTATAAGTCTGAAGAAGATCGAGGATCTTCCTAAACTCCTAAAGGAAATTCGAGATTTCTGTGATGTTATTACTAGCAACAGTATTGTAGATCGGCTACTCCCTAAAGGTATAGATTATACGATTGAGCTTAAGCTAGGAGAATACCCTCTATTCAGGCCTCTATATAACCTCTTAGTGAAAGAGCTAGCAGCTCTACAGGAGTACTTAGAGCAAGCCTTAAAGAATAGGTGGATCAAGCGAAGTGTAAGTAAAGTAAGTATACCAATCCTATTTGTTCTAAAGAAGGATAGCTCTCTTCGCCTCTGTATAGATTATTATAGATTAAATGCAATCATAAAGAAGAACAGGCACTCCCTGCTTCTTATAAGCGAGATGCTTAATAGGCTAGGGTATGTAACAGTATTCTTAGCTTTTAACTTAAAGGATGTGTACTATTGTATCCCTATTAAGCGAGGCAATAAGTAGAAGACTGCATTTCGTATATAGTATAGACACTTTAAATATAACATTATGCCTTTTGGTCTAACTAATGCTCCTATAATGTTTTAGGCATACATTAACTGCACCCTAGCTAGCTTAGTAGATGTTTGCTGCATAATATACCTAGATGATATCCTAGTATATAGCAATACGCATAAGGAATATGTATAAGACCTACGCATAGTACTAGAGAGGCTCTAGAAGTTTGCTCTCTATACAAGCTAGAAGAAGTATAAATTCTTTATAGACTAGGTAGCATTCCTAGGCTATACTATAAGCACTATAGGCATCTTAATAGATAGAAGTAGGGTAGCTATAGTCGAAGACTAGCTAACCCTAGCTACTTTTAGAGAAGTATAATTCTTCCTTAGTTTTGCGAACTTCTATAGGAGGTTTATTAAGCAATACTCGAAGATAGTAGCTCCTCTAACTGTACTATCTAAGGGTGCTAAGAATAGCAAGAAGGCAGGGCCTCTTATGTAGATAGAATACAAGGAGCATATGTTCTATATAGTAAAGGCTGCTTTTATAGAAGCCTCTGTGCTTCGCTATTATAATCTAGCTATAGAGCTAAGGATAGAGACAGATACATCTGTATATGCAATCTCTGTAATACTGTCTTAGAAGCTTTATGCAGGCGAAGAGCATATAGGTTAGTACCTAATTGCCTTCTGGTCAAGAAAGTTGATCCCTATAGAGTATAATTACGAGATGCATAATAGAGAACTCCTTGCGATCGTAGAGGGCTTTAAGTAGTACTGCTACTACCTCGAAGGCGTAGTATATGCAGTTTAGGTGCTTACTGACTATAACAACCTGAGGGGCTTTATAGGGGTTAAGCAGCTGAATGGTAGGCAAGCTAGGTGGGCTACCTTCCTTGCCTCCTTCGACTTTGTAATCAAACACTAGGCTGGTAAGACGAATCCAGCAGATGCACCTTCGAGATGCCCTAACTATGCATGCGATAAGCATACACCTAGCCACCTTCTCTCTATATTACAGAACAAACTAGCAGTATAGAGTTCAGACTCTGACCTCGCCCTATTGATTAGCAGGGTTAGAGCCTAAGAAGAGCACTTGCTTGGCGCAAGTGCATCGCCTAAATATTAAGGGCATTCTACAATAGTATATATAGTAGTGAATACTACTGCAAGATTTGAGGATCCCTTTTAAGACCCTATAGCGGATCTAGTGAGTATCATCCAAATGCTATAGGCTAAGGATGATACATTAGACTTACTGCAGAAGTGCAGTAGTAATGCAGGAGAGGAAGATGTATAGCGCAAGGAAGGCAACTTGTAGTATTATTAAGATGCATTGTATGTACCTCTCGATAGCACTATGCATATAGAACTCCTATAGATCTATCATAATGATAAACTGGCTGGCTATTTTGGTAGGAACAAGACTGAGGAGCTCCTATACTAGAAGTACTAATAGCTAAGCCTTAGCAAGGATGTGGCGCAAAGAGTGGCCTCTTATAATACATATCAAGTCATAAAATCAAGATGCCATTAGCCCTATAGCGATGCGCAAGCGTTAAGCATACTAGGCCGACCTTAGGAGGAAATCATACTTGATTTTATCACAGACCTTCCCTCTGGGAAGCTAAATAGCCAGGTAGTTAACTCGATCCTAGTAATTATAGATAGATATACGAAGATGAATATCTTTGTCCCTACTACTAAGCATTATGATAGTATAGAGCTTATAAGGCTCCTAATAGATACAGTCGTACGAAGATATAGAGTTCTAAGGGATATCCTATCTAATAGAGGCTCTCTATTTACCAGTCAGTACTAGAGCGACTTCGCATATAAAGTGTATATGAAACACAGGCTAAGCACAGCCTTCTATCCACAGACTGATAGCTAGACAGAGAGAATAAACCAGACCTTAGAACAATATTTAAGGTGTTATTGCTTAGAGTTACAGGATATATAGTGTCGTGGGGTACGACATCAGGATGGGAATTGGTACAAGTCTGGAGCATAAGGCTCTGGGTTCTTGCATGAGCGTTCTGCAGTCACATGGTTAACACGTGACATAGTTCAAAGCGAAAGGTGGGAGACAGCTATATTAGCTGTTAACTACCCGAAGGGCGAAGACCAGCGACACCTTGTTTTTCAGATACAGAGATGAGTTTTATTTTTCAGAGATAAAATCGGAGTTACATACATTGCATATAGCAATAATAACAATCAGAGGTCACCAAAAACACAGTCTGCTCTCCCACTTGACTATTATGACTCTGGTACTGTTATAGTTGTTCTGAGGTTTAGTATACTACCTTAAATCTTTCTCGACCTATAAGTCGAGATTGTTTTTTATGGATGTATGAACTTCAGGCTTCAAATTGACTTCTCGACCTATACAGCCACATATTTGGTGCTGCTTCTGTGGATCGACCTTGCCTTCTAGAATAGTACAACTTAAACAATACAATATAGAATAAGCAGAACGACATCAACTACAGATACAATATAGCGAGGGATGAGGCCAAAAAAGGGGGGCATCCCTTTGACCCTAACAGCAGGAGCTTTTGAAACCCCACAAATTTCAAGAGAGCTCTAACCAACATAGGTTACTATAGAAAAAGGCGATAAGAGCCTTAGCACCAGGAGCTACTAATAACAGCTCGAAAAGGAATCTAGATAGCGATCCAGATTTACTCCCTATTTCAGATTATACAGATAATAGCTGTATAGATCCTAGCAGTCACAATCTTAATCAGTATGACTTACCTATTTCAGCAGTCAGCTACTAGAAGAAAATGCCTCTAAGACAGGCATATAACAGCAGCGCAATAGTCCGTATTTCGAAAAAGATTAAAGACACAGGGACAGAGACGATGACGACAGAGCCGACAAAAACATTCACAAGAACTAGCATATAGGAACAGCCTATATAACTAGCAGTCAAATACAATGCGATACCTAAGGATTCAGAGAAGGCATATACCTAAGACTGAGTCTACCTTTCTTTCTGTGTGTTATTCTTGTCTTTTTATTATACTATAGGTAGGAGGAAGAGGACTGTCTATAATCATAGCGGATTAGGACTTTCTTCCTTCTACTCTATCTAGATTTATGCTATAGGCTATAGAGGGTATTACACCTAATAGGATCCCTCTCGACCCGACTTAGCAAGCCTAAACAACTGAGTCACAGCCTTCCTAACAATATGGAGAGAGAACTCCTTCGATATCTTACTTATAGAGCTTTATAGCAATTTAGCTACTTCCTGCTCCGAGGTCTCTTAAGTCTCTAACCTTCGATAGTTATAACTTGTCGACTTTCCTTTAAGAATATACACGGCTTTGTAAAAGATATTAAGTATCTGATAAGAGAGCGTATAACCTCCTCGAAGACTACTATACTAAAGATGTAGGACCTGAGGTTCGCTAAATTGTCGCCCGAGCGAATAGTAGCCTCAGCACTCTTTAGGGCCTGCTTTAAACGAAGTACGCAGCTATTAATAATAAGCGAATGTTGATAACTGAAGGCGCTCTAGAGCAGTTCGTGTTATAAGCGAAGGAGCGTCCTTATAATAATAACCTCCTATTATATAGTAAGCAGTTCTAGATTATTGCCTCCTACATTAAAGAAGCTAGAAACACACTCTCTACTAGCTAAAAGACGATGCTATATCTCCATAGTCTCCTAAGGAAGATTATAGAAAAGGCAATCAGCTCGCTTCACATTCAGGCTATGCATATAGAGCTGGTCAACTTTAAACGAGTAGTAAGCTTTATAGACAGCATTGCTTAAGCTGCTACCTCACGCTATATCATTGAGATAGAGGACATTAATAGAGCAGTCTCGAGGGCTATAAATCAGTAGCGTAACCCCTAATGTATTGCCCTTCCTACAGAAAAGATGGTATCTATACTGCCTTCTTTGCTAAAGCGCTAGGAACCTCTATATCCTGACTTATAGAGAGGAGTGTAGGATCAGCAGTCCCTCTCTCTCGATAAGATGGTCGAGAAGTTCAAGGAGATGAAGCTGACAAAGATAGAGATCCTCAAGATGTTTGAGTCTCCTGATCTCACGTACCTCACCTCAATTTAAAGAGGGGATGTACTGATGCAATGCCTTCGTTTAGAGCTAAAGCCGAATCCACCAATTGCTGATTATAATAGATACCTGCAAAGAATGCAAAGGGTGGCATTTCAGACGAATAATGCTATGCAGACTCCGCCTTAATAGCAGTATGCTAGCAGGAGCGCAGAATAGCAGCCACCTCTTGAATGTCACAGTTGTGGCAAGACTAGTCATACAGTAATGCGCTGCTGGTAGGTTGATAAGCTGGTATAGCAAGGATATATCCATTTTGGCTAGAACAACCGTATTTTGTTTAGGACTGTAGCTAATCCTAGCTGAGAGGTGCCTAGATTGCCCCCGACTAATAGATATAATGCGCTGCTTAACATCCTTAGCTTAAGTGCGGATCAGGTAGATACTACTACGCAACCAACTATAGGACTATTAGGCAGAGCTATTACCCTATCGCATCCTTTTGATAGGGAAGAGGATTCTGATTAAGAAGTGTACTATAGCACTCGTATTAAAGCCATCTGCGCACTACAAACTAGTAGGGGAAAAGGCAAGGTTGCTAAACTACTTTAGCGCGATCGCATTCTAACTATCCGTACAGATCGATCTAGATATTACATTCCTAAGGTATAAGATTCACAAACGCAAGGCCGGACTCTCCCTCCTTAGGATGTAAGGAGAACCTAGGACTCTATAGATGTCGATAAGGATCACCTAACAGGCGTTCCGCCTATAAAGCCTGATAATACAAGGCAGGCTCCTCGAGCTTAGCGACTAGGCGACGTACTTAGCAAAGAGGATGCTGCTCCTACAGAGATTCGGGTGATAAACCATATCTTAAATATGCCTGTTAGCATCTCTGTTCGAGATGCTATTAACTTGATGCCTAGGGTTCGCAAATTGTTTACGCAGCCTCTTCGCTAAGAGACAGTAGAAGCACTAAAGGCTCTAGGACGAGGGAATGTCTTAGTGAATAGTCAGGATGCTATAGGAAGCAACAGTAGTATTCTAGATAAGCGCCTTACTAGCGAAAATCTTTCTCGACCTATAGGTCGAGAAAGATTCTCTACTACTAATGCGATGTCTATAGCCCTACTCATAACTAAGCAGCTTAACAAGCGCCTTAGGAACATTAAGACGTACTGAGCAAAGTGTCCTTATATCTCTATACAGGTTAGAAGAGAAGCAGTATAGGCACTAGTCGACTCTAGGGCCGAAATCAATGTTATGAAGGAGAGCTTTACACTGCGCGCAGGACTGCTAATCAACTCGCTCCCTCCTATAATAAAGGGCGACAAATTAATCTCAGCAAATAGAACTAGTAACTCCTTTATAGGAATAGCAGAGACTCGCATGTTCATTAGAGAGATAGGGACCTCTTTCTAGATGCTCTTCCTTATTACTAAGGACTATACGAGTGAAGTGATTCTTAGAGAACCCTTTGCACTACAGTCTTCTATAGCAACCTCTCGGACTCTATCTGGCTGCGTTACTATCCTGATAACAACAGAGGACAGTACGCGTACTTGCAAGATAAGGTCTATTAATAGGTATGAGAAGGAGCTTAGAGAAGATAACAGCTAGGGGGAAGGCGAGGTGGTGCAGTAACTGGCGCTACACCTAACCGAATGCTATCGCTAGACGATAACAACACTATACATACTAATATAGAATTTCCTTATAGCGCTGATGTGTGTCTTAATAAATGCTGTCGCGCTTCTATTCCCTTACTAACTAGCGCTAGAGAAACTCCAGATAATCTTTCCTGACCTATAGGTCGACATTGTTTAAAACTTCCTTATAAGTGCATTCGCGCATAGGCTATTACTAAAACACAAAAACACTTAAAAAATGACAAACAGATCTCAAAAACATGTGCAACAGAGCTAGTCGACCTTATACACATCTTCTAGGCGTTGCTAGGAGAAGGCACTAGGCGACGCTCAAGAAGACGAGATAAATACAGCCTGTATACCATTTCGCACTAATAGCAAGAAAGCAGAGCTATAGAGCTAAACACACTGTACAAGAAGAAGGCGGATAAAATCAGGCCTTTAGATACTGCGCTTCTAGATAGAAGCATGCCTAACGGAAATCCGAATTAGAGGCAAGACCTCCTAGTAGAACAGTGCTGCGCTCTTAACCCCATTAGAGCACCTAGCCCTTACGACCACTTGTTCGAACCGAGGTACTAGTAAGAACTATAAGGTTGCTATATCACTATAGCATGCTAGGAGAAGATAGTGATAGATAAAGACATTTAGCCCTAAGAGAAGGAGATGTTAAGAGAAATGATATACAATAGAGAGAAGGCCCTTACATAGGATTTTACAGAGATTGGTCGCTATGATAAATAGGTAGTACTACTATAAGTCATCCGCATAGTAGAACACAAGGCCTAGCAGGCGAAAAGTTTCCCTGTGCTAAAGGGACTTCGGGATAAAGTAGTATCTATACTTTAGCAACAGATCGACGCTTCTGTACTAGAACGAAGCTACGGACCTTACTATAATCCTTAGTTCTTAGTACAGAAGAAGGATAAGAAGCACTAACTAATCAACTCTGCTACTAACATTAATGCTATCACTATCAGAGACGCTATGCTCCCTCCTAATATAGATGAATTCTCGGAGCACATTACTAGACAATCTGTGTGCACCCTGCTAGACTTCCTCTCTAGATACAATCAGATCATGCTCCATCTAGCGAGCAGGGACATAACTGCTATCCAAACTCTCCTTAGACTCCTTTGGCAAACGACTCTACTATAGGGAGCAATAAATTTAATAGCTCAGTTCGTGCGAGCTGTTATGCATATCCTACACCTGCATCTGGCGGAGAAGGCTAGTCCTTTTGTAGATGACATTATTGTGTATTCACCTCGGACAGGGAATCTCACTAAACTTGCACTACCTGGCGTACGAAAGCATATGCTTCAACACCTGTAATAGATTGATAGAGTGCTAGCTAACATTGAGCGATCTGGTTGTACTATATCTAGAGGAAAGTCACACTTCTGCGCTCCTGCCCTTAAAGTAGTAGGGTATATTTATGGCCAAGATAGGTAGAGACCTATAGATGGATATGTGAAAGCAATCTAACAGTGGCCTGCTTATAAGAACATCACTACATTACGAGGATTCCTTAGAGCCTGTACGTACTATCGGATCTGGATCGAGCACTTTAGCGACATTGCATTACCTTTGTTTGCCTTACTTAAGAAGGATGTAGAGTACTGTTAGGATATTGAACAGGCTCAGGCAATACAATCTCTGAAGGATGCTCTAATATCTGCACTAGTATTAATGCCTCTAGATTACTCTCCTAATGCTAGCAAAGTGATCCTTGCTATAGATTCCTCTATAACTGGGTTCAGTAGAGTGTTGATACAACTTAATTAATAAGGAAAAAGGCATCTATACAGGTACGAGAGTGGACTCTAGACTGCTGTAGAGAAGAAGTACGATATTGTAAAGCTTAAGTGTCGTTCCCTCCTACATATACTATACAAATGCAGACTATAGCTATATAGGATCCGATTCACTATAGAAACTGATACAAATACGCTAGTCGCCCAGCTTAACAGAACTGCGACTGACTTGCCTAGAGCCTTAGTGACTTATTAGCTTGCATAGATAAGACTCTAGGATTTTGATATATAGTATATACCTAAGAAACAGAACGTCGTTGCTAATACATTGTCGCGCATACTATAGGACAATAATACAGTTAATGCACGACAAGATGACTTAGATGCTTTTGTCGACTACGAACTTAGCAGTATATAGATCAGCCCTATAGCTACTATACCAAAGAACGTTCTCCTTCCTGAATATAGCAAGAAGTCCTAGCGATATGCTCTTTAGCTCACTACACTTTAACGGCCTTTAGAACTCTCTATAAAGGAGTTTGTTACATTTAAGAAGGAAGCCCTAAAACATCTCGTGTAGGGAAGGCACCTATTCAGAAGGCAGAACAAGAATGCTCCCCTAAGGCGTGTAGTAGATGACTTAAATAAACGAAGAGACATCATTCGTAAACTGTATAATGAAAGTAGCTATTGAGGGAGAGAAGGTACCTACTAAAGGATTGCTGATCGATTCTACTAGGCTGGCCTATTTAAGGATATAGAAAAGCACATTAACACCTGTTTCTCCTGCCAGACCTAAGCACATAGTCGGTCAGATGAGGCTCTCTACCCTATCTGGTCCTCCTGTATAGGAGAGAAGTGGGCTATCAATATCATTCATATGCTACTATACATAGGATACTCGTACCTTGTACTAGGAAGGGAGGATCTGTCTAGATAGGTTAAAGGAAGAGCCCTTCGCGAGAATAACTTAAAGAACGTTTTAAAGTTCATATTTAAGGACATCATCTGTAGGTATAGAATGCTGTTACGCTTAATAAGCGACAGTGGTCTAGAGAATAAAGCACTTACTAATAAGCTTCTTGCTTAGTACGGAATCAAGCATACCTAGACATCAGCATATCACCCTTAGGTAAATAGCATAATAGAGAAAGGACATCAGCCTGTTGTAAATAGGCTGGCTAAGCATATAGCTACTATAGGAGCTAGGTGGATTAACGCCTTACCTACGATGTTATAGGCTGATCGAACAACTGTTAAGTCGACTACTAGAATGACTCCTATTCGGGTTATCTATAGAGCTGAATACATACTTCCTATTAAGATTGACATTAGTTTATAGCAGACAATCGCTTAGAATGCTATAAGATCTACTACGGATCTTCTCGCTACTTACTGTGCTTAACTAGACAGGCGGGATAAAGCCCTAGAGGAAGTGTTACTCTATGTATACAGGCAGCGAGAGGCTAATAAGGAATCCTATAATGACTCGTATCGCATTCGAACAGAAGAGTTCAAAGTAGGTGACCTTGTGTTGCTCTAGGACTCTCGCTGAGAGGTTAACAAATCTTTGGCCTTAAAACTTTATCCCTACTAGCTTGGTCTATACTATATACTAACAACAGTTCAGACATTTAGCAGTTATCGACTGGCTGAGCTAGATGGTACTAAACTGACTAGAACATTTGTAGGAAAGCAGTTAAAGCTTCTAAAGTTACGACCTAAAGAAGACAGAGTAGTAGAAGAACCTCAGCAGTATCAATACTCTTAATGATAAGCAACTGATTAGAGAAGTCTGCCTTCGACTCGCATAAATTAGGCACATAATAGTCGTCATCCTATAGTCGAGATTCCTCGGCCTCACTCTGACTTAGCGAACATTCTGATAATCTAGGAGAATAGCGATGTTGATATGGACGACAGGAGTGTGTCAGATGACTCCTTATAGGTTCTTAGCAACCTCCGATTTTGATTACCTAGCGTTTTTCTTAGGTAACTAGCATTAGAACTTTCTCGACCCTTAGATCGACATTTATTTATTTTCTAAGCACTAGCCTATGTAGTACTTAAGAACCTCTTTAGATTCCTAGATATTCCCTTCTTCTTTCTTTTTTTTCTTTTTTCCTTTTCGAGATAGGTATATAGTTATCAGCAACTAGCGCTGGACTAGCATATATGGCGGATATAAGAACCAGCCAGACTAAGCAAAGACAGGAGTAAAACGAACATAGTGTATTCAGAAGAGAACAGGGGATAAGGAACTGCCTTACTGTGCTAAACGCAACGATAACAGAATGGATGAGCGAGCATAGGGTTGCATCGGCTAAGAAACAGCTATAATAATCTTTCTCGACCTATAGGTCGATATTGATCGGAGACTCCTTAGCCTATAATAAACCTGTAGTAAACTAACGACGCGTGCTTCACACTTCACTCTAAGGTGCTTAGCACTCCTCAACTTAATAAGAAGCCCCTACGTCATAGGAACAGCGCTAAGAACTAGAAACGTCACATGCTGCGAACACTGTGGTTAGTAGGGGAGGTGTTTGATACCTTAGTTAATAGTAGTAGAGGATAGGTTTGGCAAAGTCACATGAAAAGAAGGGATGCTTCCTCTGAATCCTTCACTTGTGAGGAAAGAACTCCTTCATTTACGATAAAGGAACTCCTTTACTTCAAAGGAGGCAACTGTTGCTTACGGACTTACTGACAGGCCAATCACAAGCCTTAAAAGGCGCATTCGATGGTCACGAGCTAATGCATTTGATGGTCACGAGCCTTTAGTTATAATAAAGGAACTCCTTCACTTCAAAGGAGGCAACTGTTGCTTATAGACTCACTGATAGGCCAATCACAAGCCTTAAAAGGCGCATTTGATAGTCACGAGCTACCTGTTTGATAGTCACGAGCCGACTGTTCCTATTTGCTACAAAAAAGGCGCTAATGCTGTTTAGATGTCTAAGAAAACATATTAACTAGCTGCCCTCCTATACTGACGACTTCCTCTCTCTAACTATACCAACAACCACCCTCTCCCCCCTGACCTTTATTCGCACTCACGACTTGACTTAATAACACAAAGGCACACCCTCTACCTTTCTCACTTAGCCGATTTTGCGGTTATCGGCTTCCTCCCTTAGCTACTATGGCATCGCAAACCCCCTGCACCCCTCGGAACCCTCCTCAGCGCGCTATCACACAGCGACCTACGAACCTAGAAGCTACCAATACAGCAGCTAATAGCGTGCATACTCTTGTTACTATAAGTAACATTTCTTATAACAAACTCTGCAACTTCTGCTCTAAGAGCACGAAGGTGACTTTAGAAGACCTCATTTCCTTCCTTAATAAGCAAACGCCAGCAGTTCGTGGAGCTATATAGTATAGCCTGCTCGAACTTGCTGATACGGCTTTAAGCGAGATTACAGATCTTGCCTCGCGTTTCTATAACTACTGCGACTGCAACACTGCATAGAAGAACAACAATCCTAGTAGCTAGGTCCTAAACAGCCTCCCTAAGGACTTTCCAGAATTCTACTAATTAGCAGAGCTTAGCAAGAGTACGCGCAACTGCAAGAAAGAGGCCTAGGATGGCATTCAGGTAGTGTACCCTTTAATTGCGAGCAATCGCTCTATCAAGTTAACATGTATATCAGACAAGGCTACTCGTTCCCTTTAGGCAGTCTGCAGGCAGGTACGCGCTAATAAGAACACTCCTAGTGATATGATCAAGCGCTTGAACGTAGCCCTGCTAGATAGGCTTAATAGCGTTAGTCAGACACGCAACCAGGGAGTGTTAAGCAAGCGTATCCTTCTCACCTGTGATTACAACAAGGCTGCTACCTATAGCACATTAAACAGTGTGAGCACTACCAACCTAGACCAACATGCGCAGGAACATCTCTTGATTCGGAATGACGATAGAATCTATGCTGATTTAGAGTTTGCTGTTCATACCAGTCCGTCTCAAGGAGTGGCTTCTCTAGGCATTTTCCTAAGCAGCAGGATTGCTAGTAGTATAGGACTCCGTGATTCTCCTTCTCCTTCTATTAGCAGCCTAAGCAACTTTGTTGCCAATATGAGTGTTCATAGCACACTACAGCTGCCTAAGAGGCGTAAATAGCGACTCGACATGATGGGGCCTACTAGCAGGCACTGCAATACATCTACCTGTAGCAGTAGCGACCTTAAGTGCTTTACAAAGGTACTATAGTTTATTATCGACTATATTAACAACCTTTTAATTCAGGCTAAGACTACTACAGAGCGCTGTGCTATTCTAAAGTAGGTCTCTGTGGTTGGTCGCCTTAGTAGACAGAACAACAAGAAGCTTTACTAGAAGCACACATAGCGACTTAGAGCTGCTCTTGGTATAATGACTAATTCAGCGACTTGGGATGAACTCCTTACTCGAATTGAGACTATAATGGCTAGAAAGGACTCTGAGGGAAGGCCTTGAGGCTCTTCAAACTAAGGACAGACATTTCAACTAGTGGTGTAAGGGATGCCGTCCTGCTGTTAAGGGTAACACTCTAAGGGTATACTACTTCTTCCTAAGGCGTGTGCCTTTCCGTGCAGAGGTTTTTGATGGACCTTTCAGATTCACAGAGAGCTACGCTATCAAGATCGCCCTAGCTATAGGCATAACTAAGGACAACTACGAAAATAGATTGCGAGGCAGCTATAGGAGCCTCAAATCAAACAACATGATAGACTACCTAAAGCAATCTAGAATGCTTACACTTATACGTATAGAGTTCTATATGTATCACTAGCACCAGCGTGAGCAATGTATCGAGATGGGATAGCAACGAAACCAGTTTAGGAGCCTTGCTTAACAAGTTGTTTGTCAGGATCCTAGGTACTGGTTGCTTAATGTGGTGGCTCGCAGTAACCACTTGTTTGCACTCATAACCAGCCCTTACTACGTGAAGTACACCATATAAGGACAGAGCACTAGATTCCGCCACCTTGATCAGAACCTGCATGCACTCGCTACTAAAGGCAAGAGCAAGGATTAGTAGTAGGGATCCCTCTCTCTAGATGACGAAGACAATAACAACTGCACTAAGCTTTGCACTAGCTTTAACAATATAGCAAAGATTAGGAGGTTCGCTAACCTCCTTAAGAAGAAGGGTAAGCTAGGTAACGGGTTTGTTAAGCAAATAAACAATACTATTCTGGATGCTATTATAGTTAGCTCACTGAACGTTCGTTAGGCTCCTCACCCTTATGTTACTACTCAGATTCGCCTCACTTCGCCTCTCCTTCTATATAGTTCTACTACTCATAGCACGAAGCTTCGCTATGCTATCTATCTATAGTATATAGGCTTCCTAGCAGGCAAGGGTTCCGTAGAGGTACCTGAAGGCCCTATCTTCGATAAGCTCCGCATTACTTATGCTACTAGTGTTGCTCCGCCTAAGACTCCCTTAGGATACTTATACAAATATGGCGAAGTCAGCACTCCCTTCCTAGCTTTTGTGCGAATCACAGATGTGAGTCTAGTCTGCGATGCCTTAGTAGCTCAATACCCCTGGGATGATAGAGCTGTTCGTTCAGTAACGACTTCTAGTCTATAGTCCGTAACTTTATCACTTACTGCAGAGTTCGCATTCTGGCTAAGATGGTTAGCACTAGCATATTCGCTAGCGATAGACTGTTCGATAAGATAGTTGAGCTAGAGAAGATGTCCTACAGTTCTAAATCCTTCTTTAGGGCCTACCCTCAGTTTAACTTAGCGCAGAAAGTGATTATTCTTAGAGCTGATGCTATAGATGCTATTTATAATCGCAATACTCGCCCTCAATCTGAGCTTTAGGATCTATACCAGATAAACGAAGAGAACTGCATATATAAGCTTAATAATTATGAGCTTCTCCTAAATAGAGAGAAGCGCTCAACCAAGAAGGCTAAGTATCTCGATATCTTCAAGAATGCTTGTGATGGTTTAGTATCACTTGTTTAATCTGGTATCACTATTCGCACTCGCTCCTTATCTTCGTTAGCAAGTGATAGGCCTTTATTATCTTTGTCTTCTTCTAACGATGACGACAACCTAGCGCAGGGAACTCAGGGCTGTAGCGGATCGATGCAGTCTTTAGGTTCTCGTTGCTCTTAATCTAGTAGTCCCTATTTCTCTGATGTACAGTCCCCTAGCAGTTCTGCTAGTAGCATGTCTCCTAGCAGGTAGGAATAGGAACTTTAAAATAGGCGTAGCTAAAATCTTTCTTGACTATAGGTCAAGAAAGGCTCTACTCGGAATTCTGAGATTAATGACTTTTGAATTTTTGTTTTCCTTTTTTTTCTTTAACTTCTTTTAGCATTATAGGACGATGCTATAGTTAGCAGGAGAGGAAATGTTATAGGGTACGACATCAGGATGGGAATTGGTACAAGTCTGGAGCATAAGGCTCTAGGTTCTTGTATAAGCATTCTGTAGTTACGTGGTCAACATGTGACATAGTTCAAAGCGAAAGGTGGGAGACAGCTATATTAGCTGTTGACTGCCCGAAGGGCGAAGACCAGCGACACCTTGTTTTTCAGATACAGAGATGAGTTTTGTTTTTCAGAGATAAAATCGGAGTTATATGCATTGCGTATAGCAACAATAATAATCAGAGGTCACCAAAAACACAGTCTGCTCTCCTACTTAACTATTGTGACTCTAGTGCTGTCGTGGTTGTTCTGAGGTTCAGTATACTACCTTGAATCTTTCTCGACCCATGGGTCGAGATTGTTTTTTATGGATGTATGAACTTCAGGCTTCAAATTGACTTCTCGACCTACACAGCCACAATAGCCTGAACTTTTAGTGCATATAGAATTCGCAATAAACAATAGCATTCACTATATGACATACATAAGCTCCTTCGGATTGTTATATAGATAGAATCTAGAAATCCGAGGTCCGCTAATTCGAGACGAATTGCATAAAGAGAGGGTGCTAGCAGTGATAGAGCATGCGAGACAGATGCATAATACGCATACCATACTTGCAGCCTGCTAGCAAGAAGCCTAAGAGTCGCAGGTCAAATACTAGCAGAAGCGACAGAAGCATATAGAGTTTAAGGTTAGAGATCGAGTGCTTCTCTCTACAAGGAACCTAAAGCTACTAGGAGCAAAGAAGAAGCTAAGTGCACGCTTTATAGGTTTATTCTAAGTGCAGGACCTGGTCGGCTCGCAAGCGTACTGCTTAGTGCTCCTAACTTTATACAAGATTCACAATGTCTTCTATATATCACTACTAGAGCTATAGAACCAGCGCGCAAGTAAGAAACCTGCGACACCTATGCTGCTCGCTATAGTAGCAGATAAGTAGGAAGTCTCTATAATTAAGGGAGCTAAGAGAAGGAGAGGCAAGCAGCATTACTTAGTATAGTAGAAGGACTGGCCTAAAGAGTATACCAGCTAGGAGCCTAAAGAGTATTATATAGGAGCGGAAGCCCTAATTAATGTATATAAGGAGCAGAAGACATATAAGAGAAGAGCATAGAAGTCATAAGAAGAGACTTATACTAAAGCGCAGCAGATTATCATTTTAGGGTAGCACTCCTATAGAGATGCGCTAGAGTATCTTAAAGGGCATAAGGCCTATGCATACGGAATAGATGCTCTATGCTACTCGCTCATCTCCTTATCCTCCCCTCCCTCCTCATCATCCTCCTCCTCCTTCATAGGAGTATCAGGCCCTAGGACCTGGTCGATAGTATTAAGCTCCTCTTCTATAATAGTATAGTCGCGCAAGAACTATATATACAGTTAGCAGATGGCTCTCCTAGAAACTAGAGCCAGAAATGTACTTACAGCCTTACCAATCTCTACTAGAGCCAGGATGCTATACCTAATGCTCTATAGCTTAGCTAGGACTATAGAGTCACTACTACTAGTATTAGAGCTGCTAGCGCGACGCTTACAGCTAGTAATACAATCGCCCTCGATCTTAGTGCGATTATAGTTGAGGGTCTTGAGCCTAGTAATAAGCTTATTAGTAAGGTTATAGGCGCGAGCCTCGCGCTCGTTAATCTCGTCCTAGTTATCTATAGTATACACAGTAGTTGCATAGGCAGTGCGAGCAGTCTTAACCTTCTTAAGTAGCTCAAAGAGAGGCTGCTCTATAGCAACATAGTAGTGCTTGCTAGTCCTGCACCTGGTGCACTTCCTGCCCAGAGCCCTAAGGACTATGTCACACTAGTATGCTTCGCAAGAGGTTAGCATACTTCTCGGAGATGCTAGGGGTGCAGCACTCACTGTTAAGGTCGTCATTCAGGTATAGGATGCACCTGTTGCAAATAGCAATGGCAGGCTTGCCAACCTTGCTAGGAGTAATCATAGCTATAGCGAGGGTGCTATAGTAGGAGGGTAGTAAGTGTGCGAGGGTGAAGTTGATAAAGAGGGCTTGCAAGAAATGTATATAGGTATTGCAGTAGATAGGTGAAGAAGATGCGAGGAGCAGGCGAAATTCTTAACTTACCTAAGCGTGAAGAGTTTTTCTGTTTATTACTATACAAATGCTGCATCAACACAGTACATTGCTATATAGAATAGGCGCATACGAGTCGCATACTACTCTCTAGAGAGGTGAATCCTCTATATGTGAAGTTACTAAACTTTAAGGCTATACGAAATGACCTTTAAGGATATGCCTAGAAGGCCTATCACGAAGAGGGGAGATAGTTGTTACAGGAGTCCTTAGGATAAAGTCTAAGGTCACGTATAGGGCACAGCCTGTACTGCGCTTAGTAGCAGCCAGCGCGATATGTGCAACTCGCATGCTGGATAGCAGCGAGGAAGCAACGATCAGTCTTTGTACGAAAGCAGTGCTTGCTTTGGTGTTCACTATGTTGCGAGATACCTCTTTTTAAATATACTACTTGGTATTCCCTTAACAAAAACACCATCTTGCTCCTTAGGCTCCTTAGGCTCCTGTACCTTCAAAGTTGATATAGGATTACAATCTGTGGCTCTGAGATTCCAGTATATATAGATCAGCTTGTTCACAAGGTCTTAGTTCAGCCTATTCCTTCGAAGATTGTGGATGAAAGCATGACTTGACTAATTACACTCTGCTGCACCTGTTGTTGGTACAATAGCCAAAGATAATATAGCCAGTTTAGCCAAATTAGAGTATTGCTCTATAAAAAACGATTCCCACTAACTGATTAGAGACATCCCTTGCCCTGCTGCTTATATAACATTGTCGTTAAATAGTGCTCGATAGTCCTTAAGGTAAAGGAGCTGTTCAAGCAATACATCTGCTCTCTCTTAACCACTTTCACAAAAGGGAACTAAGAAAGGCTATGTAATGGCTACAAGTTGTGAGTGCTCAATACTGACTATTAGCCTTGCTTTGCGCTCTTATAGATCAGCTAAGAAGGCAATAAGCATAAGAGGATGAAATAGCTTCACAAAGCATGCTTGAATGACTGCTCTAATCTTATTGCTGTTTATAAGAATGGTGTTATACTGTCGTAGGGTACGACATCAGGATAGGATTTGGTACAGGTCTTAAGCATAAGGCTCTAGGTTCTTATATGAGTATTCTGCAGTCACGTAGTTAATACGTAACAGGGTTCAAAGCGAAGGGTGGGAGACAGCTATATTAGCTAGCGACTGCCTGAAGGGCGAAGACCAGCGACACCTTGTTTTTCAGATGCAGAGATGAGTTTTGTTTTTCAGAGATAAAATCGGAGTTACATGCTTTGCATATAGCAATAATGACAATCAGAGGTTACCAAAAACACAGTCTGCTCTCCTATTTGACTATTGTGACTCTGGTACTATTATAGTTGTTCTGAAGTTCAGTATACTGCTTTGAATCTTTCTTGACCCATAGGTTAAGATTGTTTTTCATAGCTATATAAACTTCAGGCTTTATATTGACTTCTCGACCTATATAGCCACATATTTGGTGCTGCTTCTGTGGACTGACCTTGCCTTCTAGAATAGTACGACTTGAACAATACAAAATGGAATAAGCAGAACGACATCAACCACAGATACAATATAGCAAGGGACGAGGCCAGGAAAGGAGGGCATCCCTTTGACCCTGACAGCAGGAGCTTTTGAAACCCCACAAATTTCAAGGGAGCTCTAACCAACATGAGTTACTATAGGAAAAGGCGACAAGAGCCTTGGCACTAGGAGCTACCAATAACAGCTCGAAATGGAATCTGGATAGCGATCCAGATTTACGCCCTATTTCAGATTATGCAGATGATAGCTGTATAGATCCTAGCAGTCACAATCTTAATCAGTGTGACTTACCTATTTCAGCAGTCAGCTACTAGAAGAAAATGCCTCCGAGACAGGCATATAACAGCAGTGCAGCAGTCTGTATTACGAAAACAAGGAAGAGTAGGAGGAAGAGGACGACGACGGAGCCAACAAAAACATTCACGAAAATTAGCATATGGGAACAGCCCATACAACCAGCAGTCAAATACAGTATAATACCTAAGGATTCAGAGAAGGCGTGTGCCTGAGACTGAGTCCACCTTTCTTTCTGTTTATTATTCTTGTCTTTTTATTATACTACAGGTAGGAGGAAGAGGACTATCTGCAATTATAGCGAATTAGGACTTTCTTCCTTCTGCTCTATCTGGATTTATGCTATAGGCTACAGAGGGTATTATACCTAGCAGGATCCCTCTCGACTATAACCAAACTCAGCAGGCCCAAACAACTGAGTCATAGCCTGCCTAACAACATAGAGATAGAACTCCTTCGATATCTTACTTACAGAGCTTTATAGCAATTCAGCTACTTCCTGCTCTGAGGTCTCTTGAGTCTCTAACCTTCGATGGCTACAACTTGTTAACTTTCCTTCGAGAATATACACAGCTTTGCAAAAGATACTAAGTATCTGATAAGAGAGCGTGTGACCTCCTCAAAGACTATTATACTAAAGATATAGGACCTGAGGTTCGCTAAATTGTCGCTTGAGCGAATAGTAGCCTCAGCACTCTTTAGGGCCTGCTCCGAACGAAGTATACAGCTGTTAATAATGAGCGAATGTTGATAACTAAAGGCGCTCTAGAGCAGTTCGTATTGCAAGCGAAGGAATGTCCTTATAATGATAACCTCCTATTATATAGCAAGCAGTTCCAGATCATTGCCTCCTGCATTAAAGAAGCTAAAAACACACTCTCTACTAGCTAAAAGACGACACTATATCTACATAGTCTCCTAAGGAAGATCATAGAGAAGGCAATTAGCTCGCTTCATATTTAGGCTATGCATATAGAGCTGGTTAACTTTAAATGATTAGTAAGCTTCGTGGATAGCATTACTTAAGCTGCTACCTTATGCTGTATTATTAAGATAGAGGATATTGATAGAGCAGTCTTAAGGGCTGTAAATCGATAGCGCAATCCCTAATGCATTACCCTTCCTACAGAAAAGATAGCATCTACACTGCCCTCCTTACTAAAGCACTAGGAACCTCTATACTCTAATTTGCGGAGAGGAGTGCAGGATCAGCAGTCCCTCTCTCTTGATGAGATAGTCGAGAAGTTTAAGGAGATGAAGCTGACAAAGATAGAGATCCTAAAGATGTTTGAGTCTCCTGATCTCACATACCTCACCTCAATTCAAAGAAGGGATGTACTGATGCAATGCCTTCGTTTAGAGCTAAAGCCAAATCCACTAATTGCTGATTATAATAGATACCTGCAAAGAATGCAAAGAGTGGCATTTCAGACGAACAATGCTATACAGACTCTGCTTCAACAGCAGTATACCAGCAGGAGCGCAGAACAGCAGCTACCTCTTGAATGCTATAGCTGTGGCAAGACGGGTCATACAGTGACGCACTGCTGGCAGGTCGACAAGCTGGTATAGCAAGGATATATCTATTTTGGCCAGAACAACCGCATCGTATTTGGAACTGTAGCTAATCCTAGCCGAGAGGTGCCTAGATTGCCTCCGACTAACAGATATAATGCTTTGCTTGATATCCTTAGCTTGAGTGCGGATCAGGTAGATACTACTGCGCAATCAACTGCAGGGCCTTTAGGCAGAGCTATTACTCTATCGCACCCTTTTGATGAGGAAGATGATTCTGATCGAGAAGTGTACTATAGCACTCGCATTGAAGCCATCTATGCACTACAAACTGGTAGGGGAAAAGGCAATGTTGCTAAACTACCTCAGCGCGATCGTATTCTAACTGTCTGTGCAGATCGATCTGGACAGTACATTCCTGAAGTACAATCCCCTGGCGGTTCTGCTAGTGGCATGTCTCCTAGTAGATAGGAACTTTAATATAGGCATGGCTGAGATCTTTCTCGACCTATAAGTCAGGAAAGGCTCCGCTCGAAATTCTGGGATTGATAACTTTGATTTCTTGTTTTTCTTGTTTTTCTTTGACTACTTCTGGCATCATAGGACGATGCTATAGTTAGCAGGGGAGGAAATGTCGTGGGGTACAACATCAGGATAGGATTTGGTACAGGTCTTAAGCATAAGGCTCTAGGTTCTTGTATAAGCATTCTGCAGTCACATAGTTAATACGTAACAGGGTTCAAAGCGAAGGGTGGGAGACAGCTATATTAGCTAGCGACTGCCTGAAGGGTTTTTCAGAGATAAAATCGGAGTTACATGCTTTGCGTGTAGCAACAATAACAATCAGAGGTCACCAAAAACACAGTCTGCTCTCCTACTTGACTATTGTGACTCTAGTACTGTTGTGGTTGTTCTGAGGTTCAGTATACTGCCTTGAATCTTTCTTGACCCATGGGTCAAGATTGTTTTTCATGGCTGTATGAACTTCAGGCTTCATATTGACTTCTCGACCTACACAGCCACAATACTGCTGCACCTTAAGCCACATCAGATTAGGCCAAATATGACTAAGTTTGGCCTAATTACTCTTAAGAGCAATAGTCACTTTTAAGAAGGGAGCCAAGATAGTGACCAATTGCTGGCAGTTCGACTAAAAGGTATAATCGATAAGGGCATCTCGAACAGTGTTCTAAGCATTATGCTCCTTTGCTCGTGCTTAAGGAGGTATTATATTATCCTTAAAGGTAAGTTATTGTAAAGCAAGCTGATTTGCAAGGATTGACTATACGCAGTATAGTTTGCCTTGCTATCGTGTACTGCTAGAGAGCTGAATTGCTATCGCTCTAATAGCGTGGTTCTTGAAGTACTTAGCTATAAGGAGTACTTAGTCGAATGCCGAAGATAATACAAGGGAGGCCTTGAAAAGGTCTCTTACTATAAAAGTAATCTGATAAGCACTGCAATCAAGCATAATTATCCGAGAATATTGCATAATAACAATTTGTGCTGTAGCCTTTATATTTGTAGCATTATCTGTAGTAAGGCCAACAACTCATTCACTTCTAATCTCATCGACCATTCTTAGGATTTCTTTAGCCAAATTTGGTGCAGTATGCCTATTTGTGGTGGTCCCTTTAGAGCGTAAGAAGTAGACCTTCTTATCTATTGCTGCAAGGTAGTTAGTAATGCTCTTGCTATATGAGTTGGACTACGTCACGAAAAAAGTTCGGCTGTATGGCTCGAGCGTATCAGCCTGCTCAGTCCCATACTGAGTCTTAGCCAGCTCGCATGTCCCCGAGCTACTCAGCTCATACAACCGAGCGCACCAGAGCGACTCACTGCTATACACTAAAACAGAAATCTCGCGATATTCAGCATTCTTGCTATCATTGACAATTATATCTACTTCAAGAAACTCGAATTAGCTAGCTACAAGAGTTACGTTATGTAGAATAGCACTCGCAAACAACCTCGCTTTTTGACATTTGATGAATAATATGTAGTAAATATCATAGGTACGATTTTTAAGGAACATATTAATTATAGGACATAGGGAGAGTGTAGAGCAGTCAGTACTAGTATCTGCTTTGCAGGTTACATTAGTTATAACAGTTATATAGCATAAACAACATTTGGCATTTATACTACTACTACAATGCCTGTATTATCACTCCTTCTCATATGGTATGAGATACTGCATAACGCTCACAGTCGCTGGTATAAGCTCTGTGTACATCTTGTCCCTCTTCTTCGCATTTGTAGTAGTAACATCCGCGACTAACCTCTTAAATGTATCCTTGTCAAAAACATACTCTTTTAGCTCTATACCACTCTCTGCCTAGACCTGCGCCTACCATAGATACCTGCCTTCTGCATACCCAACTGCTAAAGCAACCTTCTCTTCAATTGCTACTTAAGTAGTATCGCTCTTTAGGTCGCTTTTGTAGAGGAGCGCTTGCCTTGGTTCTAAGGCTTTTAAGGCAGTATTATCGATTTGAGACAGGTCCGAATCTATACAATAGCATTAGCACTATATCGACGTAGTAGCGGAGCAGTTGGTAAGCCACCTTGGCTAGAACCTTCGCCTATAGCATTATCCTCGGCTAGTAGTAGTAGGGGTTGAGACTCAAGCTGAGACTCAGTTCGAGTTGCTCGGGTGGCGCATCAGTGTATAGTAATGTCTTCTGGCTGCTTTTTGCGAGCAGCTGCTTTAGTTCTGCCTTTTTTAGTAGGCATACTACTTCACTGAGTCTTCGGCTTAGTCTGATATTGCTTGCGAGACTTATTAGCAACTAGTCGGACCTTAGATTAGACAGTAGTTAGTAGCGGATCAGCTGGTAGGTCGTTATGGCTTACTACTCTTTCGCTATTAATAGTCTCAGCCTAAGTCTCAGTATGCTACGCTTAACTATCCCTCACTCGTAGGTCTAGCCTATCCGCATTATCGATAATTGCTTGGCTAGTCTGACTTTGAGACTCATACTAGGACTCAGATATACAATTATGCCTTCTACTAGGCGTGCTAATCGCAGAGTTGTTCGACTAGGGAGGGGAGCCGAGTCTGTATAGAGCCCTTACAGACTGTATGTCCTTCTAGGGCTATTTGCTTATCAACAGGCTACTAAATAGTAGTTAAAGCTGCGCAGCATCTTTTAGCATATCATTGTCATCTAACTCTAGCCCATCCAACGTATTAGCAAAGATACTTAGGTCAGTGTCCAATCCTTATATCGAGTTATCTAGTACATCGTCTAAACCCTTAAAGACTTGCTTTGTGACGATCTCTAGAAGTCTCTTCCGCCTCTTAATGCTCTGTTGCTCGAATAGCTGCATCTTATGCACAAATATCGCTTTGATGTCACTAGGCTCTACTGCGCAGTATGTTAGTTCGCTAATATTGTTTGTTCCTTTAGAACCTCTCGACCAGCCATCTAGGAAGTAATAGATGCTTATACATACGCTGATTAGTATGAATGTATACAAATCTACGAACAGTTTGGAGGTATCTACGTTCATACTGATAGCAGTTGCTGTGCCTTTCCTGAAGAATGCCTAGCAGATCGCCTTAATGACTATCTTACCCTGCTAACAAGATGACTGGCATATATTAGTTTTAGCAACTAATGCTCGAGGGCTGCCTACCTATAGTCCTAGTCCCTTTAACTCGAATGTAGAGTCATACAGCTAGTCTATCGCCTAGCATTGCTATGCCTCTATGTCTTCGAATTGTACATCTGCTTCGCCTTTGATCGCTGCTTTAATCATATTATTAGTTTTGTTTTTGTAGAATCTTAGTACCTTGCAGAGCTAGTGTAATTAGCTAATATTATATTAAGTATAGCAGTCTTTACCTTCTTCGTAAGCTCTTTCATTAGCTCTCTAGGAATAGCGAGGCTGATGCATTTATCCATCCTTATCTGGTCTTCCCTTACTACTACCTATAACTGTTTCGTTATAGTATCGACCTATAGCTTGTTATATGCAGTAGGGTATACAGATGCACACCCTCTGCTCCGTAATAATGCTATCGCGATCAGATATTGTCGTATAGCTATATAGGTCGCTACCTCTATCTATAGGATGTCTTTCTACTCTATAGTAGGCATCTGTTCGCATTGTGATGATATAGGTGTGCTACTTATGCGAGGCGCAATTGCGTAGTATTGCTTCTAGGCACTAGTCTAAGAGTTAGGCACTCTAGATCTGCTGTGACAAGGAGATAAGCCCTATAGGATCGTAAGCGTGGTAGGGCTATCCTTATAGTGACGAGAGAGCTTACCGAAAAGTATAAAGCACCAGACGATAGCCCTATATACCTATTGCTGTCTCTATTGCTGCCTGATCTGTCACTATTGTCATTGAATAATGCTCTGCTAGTAGCGATATATCTCCTTTGGCTCATCTTTAAACTGTCTTAGGTTGTTCGCTTAAGTAGTTGCTAATCAATCGATTTATGACTATATGCTGTTTAGACCTGTGTTTAATGCTCTGCTAGTAATAGATACAAACATTATAGGTTCGTTATTATTTGTTAATGCGATAGAATGCACATCACAGCACGCAATAACAAGCGACTCCTAAGAACAGCATGGCTTCGCCTGCTAAGCTGCTCTCGCTTACCACCTAGGAAGCCAGGTTCTAGCGATGATAATAGTCGTATATTACTCTATTATAGCATCTTCAAAATAGCCAATATCTTTTATACGCCCTCCTTTATAGTATAGTAGCATTGTACCAATTTTTTGTAATACTCCTATAGTTGTTGTAGGGATAATATAAGTACAAAAGTAGTATTCTCTGCACTATGCCTAGTTGTGTACAGAGAGGGTATAGGCAGCTGCTTTACTCTATCACTAACATCTCGGCTGTGCCATCCCTATATCACTATAGTATCTTATTGAAGGTATGCAGTAGCCATAAGTATCATGTATAAGCTCCTTAGTACCAAATAATGTATATAGCGCTTGTAGTATGGCTGCAAATATGTCAATTTCCTGCTACTTTAATGCTGCTATATACTAAGCAAGAGGACACTGAGTCTCAAGCCGAGACTCAGCTCTCCGCTTCCCTAGCTCTGTTCTCCGCTTTAGGTGCCAGCTCGGCTAATAGGAGGATGCTAAGTCTTAGGTCGAGACTCAATCCTCTGCTAGATTAGTGACTTTCTCTGCTTCTACTGCTAGTGCGCCCTGCTCGAGGAGGCTCAATCCTAGCTTAAGACTTAAGTCAAGGGTTGGAGTGCCCTTTTACAATACTATTTCCTAAATATCTATTGCTACAGAGCCCTAATTATATTATAATTTATGTTTCAGACACTGCATATGCATCGGCTTATTTACTACTAATTATAAATAGCTGCGCGTATGCGCGCGCATACATATCGATGTTATAAGATGCCAAATTATCGAGATCTGCGTAGTAGTCCTACATTGTATTTTAAACCCTCGCATAACTAATAGGCACAATCACTATAGAGTCATTATAACTATTGAACTATAATCAATCAGTGACACTAGTAGCTGCTGCTAACCCTAGGATATAGAAGAATGAATAGCAGTAGATTAGGAGAACTTGCAAAACAAGAAGACCTCACCCTTTTTGCAGTGTGTAAATCAATCGATACAAGGTATTATCTCAACTAATCTAGCAATTGCTAGCCTTCTTACGCATAATAGAATAGATATAAGGCCTATCTCTCCTGCTAGTAATAGGCCTTGAACCTGTTCGAAGACTCTAGCCTCGAACTTACTGCTTAAGGCTCAAGGTTATACCAGTTAATGTATCTATAGTATACTCTATCTTTGGCTCGCCTCTACAGATGCGCCTGAACTTCTGCTCGGAGTTGCGCTTGATAGCATCAGTTCGCTCTATGAAATGAGGATTATTAGAGTAGAGCAGGTAGCTAGGGAGTTCGTAATAGTAGAGCTAGTGCAGGATAGTGTTCTGTGCGCTCTTATCGACAAGCACATAGCAGTTATAGCTGTCGATGTACTAGTAGATAATGCAAGTGCTCTGTCTATTAAGGAACATAGTAGCATATAGCAAATAGGCTTGCATTTCATCCTTGCTATTATAGATGTTGTCCTATACGATGAAGCCTATGTTTAAGCCCTTATAGTCGCCTGTCGCTAGGACGATCATTCCTCCAAGCTAGATCTAGTTAGCATTATATTAATGCGCGAATGTTAGTATATCTTACCTCGTCTCCTATAAGAATGGCACTGTTGTTACTAAGCTCGTCAGAAAAGCAGCGAAGGAGCTCGAGTGCTTCCTCTGTCCTAGCCATATTTCAGCTTAATGTAGTTAATGATCTTCTCCTCCCTGCAAGGTTGCATGCGCGGATTGAGGGAGGAGTCTAGATAGGGAAGAGGATTGGATGGCCAGCGTTACTGTATATAGTATGGTTATGTAGTAGCGTAGTAGGCAAGGGAGAGTTGCTTATTGTTGGTCTGCAGAAGTAGTCTTGGGTATAAGAGTCAGTATACCAGGCTAAAGGGAGTTGTAACACACAATAACTTATTAGTAAGCAGCCTGCAGGATGTTGTTGTGGATGTGATATAGTAGAGTAGTGTGTGTTTGCCTTAGATAACAGCAGCAACAGTCGTAATAGCATTATCTTAGCAGTTAATAGGCAAAAGGCTATATGCCTCACCCACTAAAGCATGTGAATCTTTAATATGCCCACCCAGCCTCAGAATCAGCACTAAGACTCAGCTTCAGTCTCAGAATTCGGCGTAGATATAGCACATGAAAACTCACCTCGTTAGTCCAGCCTCAGAATAAGCGCTAAGACTCAGCTTTAGTCTCAGAATTTAGTGTAGATATAGCACATGAAAACTCACTTCGTCAGTCTAGCCTCAGAATTAGCGCTGAGACTCAGCTTCAGTCTCAGAATTTAGCGTAGATATAGCACGTGAAGACTCACTTCGTCAGTTTAGCCTCAGAATCAGTGCTGAGACTTAGCTTCAGTCTCAGAACAGCCGCCTAATGAGCTACGCGCATGCTCGCTTCGCTGGCATACTACATGTCACTTTAAGTTATATGCCTTAAGCACAATCGCTAACAACATCGCTTTTAAAGCTATAAGGCAATCCGTTCTTGACCCTTTTAACCTCTTTAATATTCCCTCTCTTCTCCTTTTATCCACTATTGTTCTGTACAATCATAAACTGTATACTCTGTAGGTATTGTAGGCTGTATGCGACTACTATCTTCTACTGGTATGCATTATTAATAACTATTATGCCTGCCTCTTTATCCTCTGCATTGTTCCACTACTTAAGCCTATCGACATTATACACAAATGCGTATTCTACTTCTAATATGTTGACAAAGCATTCAAATTCTAATTCATCGATAGATATCCCTTCTATAGCCTAAATACCTGGCTAAGTCAGTGCGAGCTCGCATAATCGACAGAGCGCTATTACTGCCTCCCCAGGCTAAGCAACAGACAGCATGAACTGGCTGAAGTCCCTCCCTAGCAGCATACTACTTGATCGCAATACTTAGGAAGCAGCACAATATCTATAGCGACCTTCTATAGCTAATAGAGATTAAGCAAGAGTTTAGACTAGCGATGTCCTTGTACATAGTGTATTACACTCTCTTGAGCGCACTTATCGCTTAAAGTTGGCATAGATATAGTATACCAGTTTCTGCAATACAGCCTGTCTAGCCCTAGAGCTAAGGGCCTCTGCAGTCCTTAGGAACTTAATACGCGCCTTAACATTATAAGTGAAGTAAGTCGAAAGCTCCTTCTGCACTATAGCTCTCTACATTAGAATCGTGAAAGTGTAGCTGATCTAGTCTCTAGTATCTAGCTAGAGTTTTATTATGCTGTAGAACTCTTTATATGCCCTTTTAGTTAGTAAGCATAGCCTACTCTAGATGTTGTCCTCTGTATCAGTCAGATCAGACTTCGCACATCACATCAATACATCCCTTGTCTACAGCTTCTATAGTTTGTAGTAGGCTTTGGTTCTGTTATCATCTGTGTGAAGGGCGAGCCCTTAGGGAGTATAGCGCAGGCGTGGCCTGTGCTCCGAATTGGAAGCCGCTGTCCTTTCATCGGCTTCCGCCTTAGAACCCTCTTACTCCTATATCGAACTTGTTGAATACTACATTGAGTCTCTGCGTATACGTTGCTCTCTTATAATATTAAGTTCGATCTAATGAATCTACTGCAGTCCAGCGATTATACTCCGGACACCGGATCATCACAGTCGGGTAACGAGAACAAGGACCTACAGAATATCTTATAAGAGATATATACTCGCTAAGGACGTATAGAAGCCGATATAGCTACAATGCTCGCTGCGCTTCAGCAAGCTAAAACTGCTTATCAACAAGCAGAGCAGCTAAGACAAGAAGAGGAAGTACAGCATCAAGCAGAGATAGCTTAGCTCGCAGAATCCTTATATCAATATACAGTTCCTCTTACGAACCAAATAGAAGAAACCTCAATAAGCTCCCTTATGCAGACTCTTATTAAGACACTAAATACGAACTTAGCCCTACGACCTGCTAGAGAAGCAATAGGCCCTAGAGAATAGAAGCTGCTCTCCTAGGATGGTTGTGCAGAGACTTTTAGGGATTACCTATCAAGAATAAAGAGCTTATTCAAGGTGCACTCTACAATAAAACTAACGCTCCCTGAAGAGTACTACTAGGACACTATTTATAACACTCTTTTAGTAAGGGAGCGAGGTCGTATACATCATTTCTAGGAGAAAGGATACTCTATAAAGGATAAGGAAATAGAAGTATTCTTCGTGCAACTTAAAGAAGTTTTCGCAGATTCTAACGAATAGGTAAAGGCCTTAGAGCAGCTCACCTACTTACAATATATAGTAGGATAACCTTAGTACGAATACCAGCTGGAATTCGATAGACTCCTACTAAGCGCAGATAGAGACAGTTAGAACGACATTACAAAGATCGGATACCTAAAGAATACATTCTCTAATACAGCGAGGGTCTATATAGCTACTATAGCAAAAATGACGGATTACTACGCCTTCTCTAAGGAGGTAGAGAGGATTATAACTAACCTCGAAACTACGGATCAGTTTAAGGCTACTAATAAGCAATAGTCGAAAGAGAAGAACAAGGATACCTAGCCTATTATAATAGTCTCTATGCACTTACGTCGCCCTGCTATAATAGCTAGGATAGATGCAGATAGAGATACTATTATAGCTCCTATATAAGCCTTAGGAGACTGTCGACGATTCCGCAGAGACTATAAGCCGTCGTCTAGTAAGCAAAGAGCGAAATAGGTCGACTCTACTAAGCGCGAGAGGCATAAGGAGAGAAGGCTCTGCTTCTATTACAGAGGCGATAGACACTACATTCGGGAATGCCTATATGCTATAGCAGTGCGACCTATAGGCATCTATATTAGCTCTGTCGCACTACTGCTAGAAGACGACGATGAAATAGAGGAACCTACTCATTTTAAGTTAGGAAAAGAGTAGCTCCTGCTCGAAGATAGGAGCTAGAAGGGAAGAAGTTATTAACACAAGATTAGAGTGAGGTATAGAGCAGAATAAACAGAAATCTAATATATACTGATATAATCCTTCAGAATAACCTAGGAACCTCTACTCTGATCGACGAAGGCTATCAATATTATGCTATAATCAATAGAGACCTTATAAAAGGTCTTAGACTCTATTTTATAAGTTGCGAAGTAAGAGAAGTTAAAGGAGCATCCTCGTTCATTAAGAGCTCTAAGATCGAAGGAGTAGTCGCATTCTATATAAGAATCGCTAGATTCCGCTAGAAAGTCTATGCATATATAGTACTAGGACTTACCTTCCTACTTATTTTAGGAAACCTATAGAAAGCGTATAATAAGGTGCGAACTGTACTAGAAGAACAACGATTCTACTATAGAAGAGCGCAGAAGTGGATTAAAGAAGGTTATAACTATAAGGATCGATAGGACTGTAGAGATTTAATAATGCTAGCTATAGCTATAGCCTTAGACATCGAGAAGGCCCTTCAGACGAAGGAGTACCCTTCTATTAAGGAACTCCAGAATAAACTCCCTCTAGAAGTTCGCGACATAGCACTGCTATTTTATCAATAGGAAGCGGATAAGTTACCACCTTACTAGCCTGGTATCGACTATTACATTAACCTCTGCGAACTCCTAGACGGATCCCTACTAACTCTACTCTAAGGCCTGCTATATAGGATGTCAAAAGAGGAACTGCTAGTCCTGCGTAGATTGCTAAATGACCTCCTTAGGAAAGGTTATATCCAGCTATCTAACTCGGAGGCAGCAGCACCTGTCCTTTTTATTTAGAAACCTAGAGGAGGACTATGATTCTGCTGTGATTACTATGTATTAAATGCAATTAGCAAGCAGGACTACTACTCCCTGCCACTAACCCTAGAAACCTTAAGAAACCTAATAGGAGCTAAGTACTTAACGAAGATTAATGTAGTCGCTGCTTTTAACAAAATCAGAATAGCTGCAGGCTATAAAAACAAGACTACATTCTGTATAAGATTTGGCTCTTTTGAATAGCTAGTCTGTCTGTTCAGTCTCTTAGGGGCTCTAGCTACATTTTAATGCTATATTAACACTTTGTTATAGAAATACCTTGACGACTTTGCCTCTGCATATATAGATAATATTATTATCTATTCGGACAGAACTAGAGAAGACCATTTCTATAAGGTATGTACTATACTCTAGGCCCTTTAGGACAGAGGCCTCTTCCTTGACTTAAAGAAGAGTGAGTTCGCTTAGAAGAGAATTAAGTACCTAGGGTTTATTGTCTATACTAATAGAAAGGGCGTAGGTCTAGATGAAGAGAAGGTAGAGGCCGTCCGAAACTAGAAGGCTCTAAAGACCTAGAAAGAGGTTCAGCGCTTCTTAGGATTCGCTAACTACTACTAAGTGTTTATCCTGAACTATTCGAAGGTTGCTGCACTATTAACATTGCTCACTAGCAAAGGAGTACTATTCACTTAGGGAGAGAAGGAAGAAAAAGCATTTAAAGCATTACGAGACCAGTATTATTAGGCACTAGTGCTTTCTCACTAGGATCTGGTGTTACCTATATTCCTCGAGACTGATTATAGCAGGTTCGCACTAAGAGGCACACTTATATAAGAAAAGAACGGAATCCGTCAACCTATTGGGTTTTTCAGCTAGAAACTAAACAAAGCAGAAATTAACTATAATATTCATAATAAGGAAATGCTAGCTATGATTTGCTGCCTAAAGTTCTAAGAACCTAAGCTTAAAGCGTGTAGTTCCTTCACAATTTGGATAGATTATAAGAATCTCGAGTATTTTATAATAAAAAGGCAGCTATTAGAGCGCCAGATCCGTTAGTATAAAGTCCTCTCGAAGTTCTAGTTCTCTCTTATATACTATCTAGGGACTGAAGCAATCCTACTAAATGCCCTATCCTACTGAGAACAAGATATGCTAGGGGAAGATAATAAGCTCTCCCGATTTCGAAGGTTCCTAAACCCGGATTTCGCTCTAAACTAGCTAGAGGCTAGAGGGAAGAAGGGAGTGGAAGTAGCTACTTTGTCAGTCTAGCTCCTTACTATACAATTTGACTTAGAATCCGCATAGAACAAGTAGGATGCTAGAAGTCCCTTCTAGGACTACGAACTTAATAGCTTTTAAAAAGTTATAGCAGAAAAGGACACAATATATAATACTATATACTATGCGATATAGGATAGTGCCTATAGTCTACTAAGCAATATCAAGGTGAAAGTTTAAATAGGAGACTATACAATTAATAACAGAGGCTACCTCTGCTATAGAGGGAAATTATAGGTGCTAGGAGTTCTAGTAGCAACAGACGCTAAGTATAACAGCATAGAATTTAGCATCCGCGAAAATGACATATTAAGAACAAAACTTATATAGTCCGTCTATAATTCGTCGGTTTATAGTCACCTAGGACAGGATACCACCTC
The DNA here is from genome assembly GCA_023634325.1 of Cladosporium cucumerinum. Classification (NCBI taxonomy): domain Eukaryota; kingdom Fungi; phylum Ascomycota; class Dothideomycetes; order Cladosporiales; family Cladosporiaceae; genus Cladosporium; species Cladosporium cucumerinum. The sequence continues at coordinate 1,964,625 of JALDQA010000003.1, forward strand.
TTCGATACTAGTACGCGACTTCTACTAGCCTCTCTAATCCTGATATGTCTGCTAATTCCTAAGGAACTATAACTATTACAGAAGGAATAAGGTTTAGAGGGAACATAAATACGGCCTCCTACGCCCACTTCCAGTTCCTGATCGATTCTTCTAGGAAATCTCTATAGACTTTATTACTAACCTACCAGACTCCGAAGATAATTAGTACCTTTAGGTAATCAAAGACAGACTAAGCAAATAGGTAGTTCTAGAAGCGATGCCTAGCATAAAAGCTGAGAATTGCGCGTGAAAGTTCATAGAATGCTAGGTTAAACACCACAGAATACTGAGAGCGATCACAAGCGACTAAGGAACTAATTAGACTAGTACCTTCTAGAAGGAGCTCTGCTAACTTCTAGGAGTAACTTAGAGGCTAAGTTCCACTTACCACCCACAAACAGATAGAGGCCTGGAGCATATGAACCAGGAAGTCTAAGCTTACCTATACAATTATATTAACTAAGAATAATCCGATTAGTCGGAATGGCTTCCTGCAGTGCAACTTGCGCTTAATAGTAGATACTAAGTAGGACTCGGGATAAGCCCATTCTTCGCAACTTATAACTACGAATCTACATCTCCTATAGCACTAAAATTAGAGTCCAGAGAATTATCGATTCTCACTATAACTAAGAGGGCATCAAATTTTGTCAAGAAACTGAAGGAGATCAATAACCTTTGCTAAACAAGTATAGCAGCTGCTACACAAAAGCAAGAGGAAAGCGCAAATAAGACCTATATACTAGTGCTAATCTACTAGAAAGGAGATAAGGTGTGGCTAGACCTGCGTAACTACTATACTACTAGGCTAAAGAGGAGCTTAGATGCTAAGCACGCAAAGTATACAGTCGCTGAGGTTATTTCACTAGTATCTATTCACTTATTGGATATACTAAAGAACATTCATCCTATCTTCTACTCGGATCTCTTAAGGCTAGCAAGCCAGGACCTACTATCTAGCTAGGAATCTGATAACAAAAAGCTAGAACCAGTACTAGTAGAGTTATATAAAGAATACTTTATTAAAGAAATCCTATATATAAGAATAAAGAGAAGAGGACAAATCCAGCAAAGAGAAGTCCTTATAAAATAGGCTAGATACTAAGAATTAATATAGGAACCTATAGACAAACTTTCAGATAATAATACAATAGATGCTTTCGAGGAAAAGTATAGTAACTCCTACAAGCATAATAGCCTAAGATCTAAATAGGAGAAGATAGCTACTAATAGTCCCTAGCTCAAATCGAAGAGTCACTTTCGAGAATAGTATAGAATATAGAGAAAGGGGATAGAGGGGAGCGAAGAAGGAGGAAAAGGAGGGATCCGCAAAGAAAATAGTAAGTCCTATATAGGAACAAGAGGTAGCAAAAGAAAAGCTATAGAATAAGAAGAGAAAAAGGGGATCCTATAAAGAAAATAATGGAATCTTAATTATTAAGAATAGAGGACGAGTCAGGATAAAAGATATAGATCCTAGCTAAGATATTATAGGACGAGATTAAATCTCGTTATAAAAATGAGTATAAAGAGGGAGTGAAGACAATATAAGGAGAACTAAGGGAAAGATTGCTCTAACTAGCTATAAAGGGACTAATTAACTTTAACATAGCACGATTATATGCGGATCCTGCTATATTTAATATAGATACTAAAAGAGTCAAACTAAAGTAAGAAATTATTTTATTATATAGTCGCATTTCTTATCAAAATTAGCTTTTCCTATAGGAAATCCTACAGAGCCTGCTACTTATTCCTTAGTAGAGTTGAACTGACCCTTATCCTTATCTTCTTTATTAGGGTTAGTAGCTATACAGTAAGACTTCTTAGAGCTTTTGATAGCTCCTTTAGTGCGACGATCCCCTATCCTTAAAGCACTAGCGGTTCTATAACTAAAAGGACAGTTAGTAATAAAAATGCAATAGAATCCGAGAATAACTCGCCTCTAGTTACTAGTCACAAGAGCATTAGCCACAGTATTATTAATAGTAGGAAGGAAGTAACTATTTTCTAACAGTTAGTAAGAGAGAACAAATAGAAGGCACAATATATTACCTAGCTAGCATACCAGCTTTAGCTAAGGGCTAGAGCTGCTTATAGGCCTTTAGGGTCTTCTTAAGGAAGGCAAGAGCATTAGTGCTAAGAGAAGTTAGGCTTCTAATAATAAAGGCGCAGGGACTGCTACTCACGAGCTAGCATCAGTAGAACGAGTCTAAGCAGTATAGGCAATATAGGCTATCTCCGGACTAAAAACAACAGTTAGTAGTGGTTTTTGGATAGAGGCCAAGTGAAATAACCCATAGTTCGATACAGGTAGTCTTAGCCTTAGCACAAGCAAGATAGGCTCTCTTCTTAGGAGCAGTTTTAGTAAGGTCCTTCTAGGAATCTAGCTAGAAACATTAGTTTTCCACTAAAAAGAGCTTAGAAACTGCGACTTACCTTGTTATAATTGTTTTCGCAGTCTTAGCTATAGGAAGCATAATAGATATAGTAGATGCAGTCCTGCTTTAGGACTTAGTTAGTTCTCTACAGAACCTGTTAGCTTTTCGAAGGAGTCTATCGGTTTTTCTAGAGGAGTGCTAGGAGAATAGGGTAGAGTGCGACTTACCATAATAATCGATTTGTATAGTAGAAGAAAAGGAGAAAAGGGGGCAGAAGCAAATACTTATGTTATAGTAGTAGGGAGCTCCTGTCTGCAGGCGATAGTGCACTATATTTAGCAAGAACGAGAGGTGATAAGGAAGTGAGGCTTCTAAAGAACGAAAGATGCAGCTTCTATTAGAAACTATACAGGACACACCAGTTTTTAAGCAGAACCTGCAATAAGGATGTTCACTTTCGATTTACTAGCTAACAAACTATATTAAGTGAAGGTTCATATAAATATAAAAAGAAAGAATCTATTAACGACTTTGCTAAATCTGATGTATTATACTTAGAATCCGCAAGAAGAATTGTTCATTCGAGTGAGAGAGAAGATATCATATAACGACATTCGACTTCACTTCACTTCTATTATATCACGAAAACTGCAGACAATGTAGTAACGAGTGGTGTCTGAGGGGAAATGCGTAAAGCCCTATAGATAGAGAATAGAGAGGAGGGAGAGTAATGTGAAGAGCGAGCCCTTAGGGAGTACAGTGCAGGCATAGCCTATACTCCGAATTAGAAGCTGCTGTCCTTTTATCGGCTTCCGCCTTAGAACCCTCTTACTCCTGTATCGAACTTGTTGAATACTACATTGAGTCTCTGCGTATGCGTCGCTCTCCCGTAACAATCTGCAACTATAGTAGAGCGAGTAGTGGTAGTACGACCCTTAAAGAGATTGGTTATCTTTAACCCTAGTTCGTATCCCGACTTCGCAGTACAATATAAGTAGGTAGATGTTCCTTCCTTAGCAAATATTTGACCTCATGTCTATCCTTATACTAATAAATATAAGATAGATGCCCTTTGATAGCTCTAACGACAGTCCAGACCTTTATAAGCTAGTATATTGCTTAGCTGTTCTAGCTTGAATGCGAAATAATAACAATCTCTAGTCGGGCACTCGCCTTTGCCTCTCTATGCTACCCCTCGATATATAGCAATGACTATTATGTCGATACGACAGTAGACAACCCCTTTATAGTGGTTCTAGTGAATTGTATGCTAACTCGTCGTTAGTTCGTCCGGCCTTTCAGAGCTTTCGCTGCTCTGCCTATTCCTATTGTAATATACTGCGCAATACTGCGAAAGACGCCTATAACAACCTTATAGGAGCAGTTCGATGCCCTGAACTATGTCGACTGTGGTTGCTAGTGTTTAGGCCGTTATAGCTACTTCCTCGAAGTTGTTATTCGTAGTATTGTGCAGTATGTTATAGTAGGAATAGGCAGAGCAGCGAACGCAGTCTGTCTTTAAAAGCTGGTGCGTAATATGTTATCGAACGCTACTATATTACGAAAGAAGTAGGTAAAGCAGCAAAGGTAGTCTGCCTTCGAGGCCTGATATGCTAATTCGACTATTAAGGTGTAGGCTATATTCCGTGAAGGCAGAGATATTGAATATTAACTAATCACAGGCAGGTAGAGCGCGCATTGTCTGGCCAGTCACTGATTGTAGTAAGGACTTACTCTTAGGCTGAGTCTTAATACTCTAGTTCTAGCTACCTGTAGCAAACTTCCGCTACTGACCTGAGACTCAGCATTCAGTCTTAATACCGAGTCTTAAAGAGCAAATATCCGTGCACTGCTGCCTCTACTAAGCTCAATTTTCGAAGTTGTTTGTTTACTGCTACTGCTACTGCATGCGCTAGATACACAACCACATCCCTTAACACACACTCTTATAACACCTACTACTACTGCAAACGACATCCGACGAACTATATACTCTGCTGTGATCAAAAGCAATGCTAGCAAAGGAGGAGCCTGTAGCTAGCGATCTCAAAAAATAGACCTAGGAAAATGTAAAGGCTGCGCTTAAAGGCGCATCTGTTCCCTTTATCCGAACCTTCTTTAGGTGGTCCGAAACGGAGTTCGGGTAGCGCTATGATCGCATTATACAAAAGGCGGAGCTTTGTAGCATTAATCTGCATCTAAAGGCACTATAGGTCAGGAAGCCGTATAAGGATAATAGCAGCAAAGTCAGGTCTGGCGACATAGTATAGTGGCAAGCTAGAAGGAAGACTATTATAGACCTCTTAAACAGCACTAAAGAAGACAGCAACTGCTTCTGCTACAGATAGACTAACCTCAAGCCTAACTAGTGGGTTGAGGGCATGTCTGAGCTCGATAGCATAGATGACATCGATAAGAGCTTCTTAAGCGCAGAGCAGATGTTCTTAAAGCTAGTAATCGCCAGACATCGAGAGAGCTTGAAGAATGTAGAGGCTGCTAATGATAAGGTCGAGATCACTGATGTTCGTACAAAGCGCTTAGCTAGCGATGCTAGCAGCCTTAGCAGTCCTAGCACTACCAAGAGCCTATAGAACAAGCTCCCTAGATTCAACCTTAGCAGTAATGTGTCTTGTAGCGCCTCGATCGTCACTAATGCAGATGCTTACAATTATATGCTACCTCTGCTAAAGCTAAAGTTTAGGGATATCCTATTTATAGTGCTCTGGTTTTCCTTCTATCCGAGCATAGTTAGTAAGGACGAAGTCTATATAGACTCTATAGAGACGACTTGCGAAGATATCTCGGATAAAATCGACGCCTACCTACAAAAAAAGCCTAGCGAGACTACTATTAGTGACCTAGGCAAGCAAGGTATTGATTAAAGCCTTATCGAAATGTACATCGTCGAGTACTAGGTCTGGCGCATGTTCAGTATTATACTTAATGCTACGAAGGTCAATTAAGTACACCTCTGGTACTAGCATAGTCCTAATCAGGTCTAGAGGAAGATCTGCAATGCTGCGAAGGCCAAATTTGCCTTAAAGTCGCTATACAGGAGCTAGCTATAGACTGAGTAAGAGGCTATCTACTTCTATATTGCTAAGTCCGAAGAAGTCCTTAACTAGTTGCTACAAGAACTTATGCATCTAGAGTTATAGCCCGAGAGGCTTTTAAAGATGCGTAAAGGCATCTTCGACTTAGGACTATCCTATACCTATAAGCAATAAGAAGAGCAGGACTATAAGACTGCCTTATGAGTGCAGGCTAAGGAAGAAGATAATACGCATACTGCTAAGGAGGTCGAACAGGCTAAGCATTATCAACAAGAGCAGCTTTTGAGGGAGAAGGCAAAGGAAGGCACTACTAAAGAAGATAAGGAAAATGAGCTCGAAGCAGTATACTATATAGCTCGGAGAGAGCGCAGCGAGCAGGCTAAGTCTGAGGCTGAGGCTGCTCAGAGCATTAAGACTTAGCTACTAGACAACGAGGGCTAGAAGACTCGGTCACAAGCAGCTCGCGAAGCATTAGCTATACCTACTATTCCTGATTCTCAGCCTAAGACCTAGCATAACCAAATCAGCAATCCCTTCGACCCTGTTTTGTTTAATAGCATTCTATCTAAGGCTGCACTTATTATTAAAGCAAAGATGCCTATAAAGCCCTTTATGACGTGTGGAGAGGTTAGTATAGAGTTTATCGAGTAGTTGAGCAGTAGCAGCGTCCTAATTTCTATCGATAATATAGATCTTAGCGAAGTATTATACTCGAGGCTAGGCATATCGCATTAAGATTTCTTCCTATAGGCCTATAAGTTCTTTGGTACTAATCTAAGCAGAATCTCTGCTTAAGAGCGCTTTATAGTGCCTAGTCTCCCTTAGGATAAACAACTTCCTTAGGAAATAAAGACTAAGAAGGGTAGTGAGAGGAAGAAGAATAAGCTAGCTACAGCCCTTAAGCCCTACTAAATAAATATAATAGCATTTATTATGCGATACCTTATTAAAGGCAAGCCCTTCAGTCTTCTGGCATACTATATAGGCCTTAGCAAGTGTGTTATTAGAATTGCACTTACGTATACCTTCTTCTGCTTATAGTGTATATACGCCCTAAAGACACCTACGCCTATCACGCTGTTTCGGCCGAACGAGATAGAGTAGTAGAAGCGAGCTATAATAGACGCTAATAAGTGCAAAGTTTTTAATTTTACTAAGCTTGCTAAAGGCATACTAGTTATTAATAATGGCTCCATTCTACTGATCGCCCTATTAAAGGTCTTAGTGAACTAGGTGCAGGAAGTCCATAAGTTCCTCCTAGTTCATATACAGCCTTTGATCGTTCTTGCCTTCTACATAACAAGGGATGATATTAGGAACAGCAGAGCCTACAAGGGTTGCTATAGGGCTGATAGCATAGTCATAGTCGAAAAGGGAGATCGTATCTATACTGCGCTCTAGTAGAGCAGATACTTAGCCTAGGAGCTTAGGGAGTATATCAATAAAGGCATCATGATTCGTGACTTACTAAAGCTAAAGCCTACTCAAAACAGCATCGATGTCGCAGACCTAAGATAGAACAATGTCTAAGTCCTTACTATCCCGAACTCCTTTGATACTTAGGTGGTATACTGTGACCCTAACAGGGTGAAGCACCTATGCAGTAGTAGGAGATACCAAGATCTAGCAGTTGACACTGTCTTTGCACTATAGATGTAGGACGAATATCATTATCAAAAGGGAACGCAAGTAGCGCTACACTCCTCTATAAGATGCCTTAAGGGTCGTCCGAACAGCATTAGTATTAGTAGCACTCCTAGTCTTTCGATTACTGACTTTGCTATAGTCTGAATAGGCTTGTTCGCCAAGTTCTTTAAGTCTACTCACTCTATTAAGCACTATATTACTAAACCACAGAAGTGGGGATTAGCGAACTAGGGAAAGGATGAACTTAGATAGCGTAATGAAGTCCCTAACTACATCAAGAGTGAGATTCGCGCAGAGTCTATTATAGACTAGTATACCAATTTCATTGCTATGAATAAGGTCATCACTAAGACTATAACTTACGAGAAGTCTCGATCCTCGTACACTACTATAGCAACAGGCTAATAATCGGCAAAGGACACTAAAGAGGAGGATTAATAGGAAGAGGCTAATGTAGTAGTACTGCTAATCGCGCGCTGGCTCTAACTGCAATAGATCTTTGCTAACAATACTCTTTAGTAGCAGCTAGACAGTAGCATCGCTAGAGAGAACGCAGTCGATGTCCTACTATATACCCACTTCGATTTTCTGTTCGATATGCGCAACGAAGATATCAATAGTACTACTATCTGCGCTACATCTAGTAACAGCGATTCGTCCGAGTCCGAGTCTAAGTCTAAGACTTATATCTATAGTATAAAGGGGCTATAGAAGGAGAGCCTTAAGGCTAAGCAACTGGTATTAATGCTATACTACTAGCTCCGCGTTACTCTACTCTAGCTGCGACTAGAGTTACTCTATCAATATGACGAGGGTCTTAATGCAGAGCTCGGCAATTATAGTATCTAGAACATTAAGGACTTTAACCTAAAGAAGGGGAAAGCAGGTGTTATTAAGTACTTATAGAGGTATAAGGAGGAGATTATGAGTGAGCAAACTACTATAGTGCTACTAAAGATATTAAGGGCGCTTCGGTCTTAACTTAATGCGCTTGGTTTCCGCAAAAAGATCATTATCGTGTCCGACAAGCTATAAAATGCTTTTATGGTTAAGCAAATCTTATGCTAGGTGCGAGAAGACCCCTCTAATAATCTCCTTATGCATAAGGACGATTAGGTATAGCTCGACACCTGGTCTACTAGCTAGGACGACGATATAACGATCAAGGATTTTAAGACCTCTTGTCCGAATCCTAAGGGCTATAGTGACGAGCCTTTTATTATAAACGCAGTTGCCTCGAGTCTGAACATTAGAATATTGCTCGCCTTAGCCGACGTGATGATCCTAATAGACTCCTGCTAGGACAATAACTTCATTAGGCAGACTATTGGTCGTATCTAGTGCTCTATAGAGTTGTAGCCCGCGCTATAGACCGAGAGCTACTGCTTAGTAGTACAGACAAACTATAGCTACGATTTAGTCTCAGAGTGGCTCTGCAGATATCAGACCTTTAGAGCTAAGGCGAACAGGGTATTAACTCTATTACAATAGCAGGCTGCTAAAGATAGTGACGATAAGATAGAAGTAGATTAAATACAGTATAGGGTTTTAAAGTGCACGAAGGCAAGGCATAGAGTCTAAAGCAGTACATAGTTAGTATAGTTCTCGAAGAATGTAATAAGAAGAGTTTAGAAATATAAGTAACTATCTCTTAATGCGCATACTACTTTTAAGATTGTGTTGCTACTAGTACACCTAAAACTCGGCCTAAGACTAAGTATAGACGCTAAGAGCGCTAATAGACCAATTATGATTATCTCATACCTTACTACACTAATAGATAGCTATAATAGAAACTATTTGTTATATACAGACTACTGCGCGATGGTGTAGGCTAAGACTGCAGCTGAGACTCAGGGTCTAGGGTTAAACTGGTTGCATAATCCTTAAAGCGTTTATTTACACATACATGTATTACTAATGCTGCGCGCGAGAGGAGGTAGCCCTCATAGTCCAGTTAAGGGTATGCACTGCATGTAGGAAGGTATGCTCTTCTACTAGCAGCCTTTAACAACACCAAAATACCTGCTCCAAATTACGAAACTGGTTAGTAGCATTGGACGAAACTCGTATACAACTTCTACAGTCCGATGACGATAAACAGGCAAGTATACCACTTATTACTAATAACAACCTGTAGCCTCTGCCTCCTACTAACAGAGATAGAGACCTCGCGGAGGTCGAGCATCTAGAACTATAGCTATGCTATAACTCTACTAGACAAGAGGAGATAACCGACAATACACTAAGCGGAGGGGATAGTAGTGCAGACGAGTATACTTAAGGCGAGAGTACGGATAATGCTAGCTATCCGGCTCGAAGCGATCATACTGCTAGATCAATTATAATTAGTAAGGGCCGATTGTCGTCTATTGTACTAGAAGCCTACTCGCGCGAGACCTTTAATAAGGTAAAGGGCTAGAAGGTAGGAATAGGTATTAGATAATAAGACTTAGCTATTTGTAGTTGTAGGCGACTCTAATAGTTCTGCTTTAGCATCTAATATAGTACTAAGACTAAGCCTGAGACTGAGTATAAGGCTACATATGCAAATCCTCTACTGTTCAAATTGCTAGTACTAATTTATAGATATAGTCTTCGTAATGCGACTAAGTCTTAGGCTAGGACTTAGCACACGGACTCCTTTGTAACACTGTTTGATATAGCATTCGCACAATAGCTACACAACGAGGACGTCTCGAGCAATACAATTAATCGCCTTTTACAGAACCCGGATACACAAATGCTATTGGCTAGTCAACTGAGTTAGAGGTCCGCCTACAAGCTAAAGAGGAAGATGCAAGGCGATATTAGCGAGCTCTCAGCAATCGTAGGGGATTACTAAATCAAGGAGATTAGCATATCTATGATACGGACTACCTCTAGTACTACGAGCTATATGCTATGCTACTGCGATGTGTTAGCAGGTATCTAGTTCTTTCTTAGCCATACTAGATTTAAGAATGACTTGATTTACGAACCCTACCAGATGTGGTCGACAGACGAGCTGCGAAGATGGATATATACTGACATAGCTTTAGCGGACTGGTAGTAGGACATGCAAGAGAAGGTTGGTATCGAGAATGCTACTATTATGCTGCTTATTATCGCTAGCGACAAGACACAGTTAACCAACTACTAGGGGGACCAAAATGGTTATCTAGTCTACCTTACTATCAGTAACCTTCCTAGCTAAGTACACTGATCATACGTGCGTCCTAGGATAATATTGCTAGAGTTACTTCCAATTGTAAAGGACAGAGACTCTACTACGCGGAGCCGGATATTCTATAAGTATTTGAAGGTTATATTCGATCCTGTTATATAGTACGCGGATGCAGAGGGTCTTAACGTGCTCTGCACGGACGGCCTAGAACGCAGATACTACTCTATAATCTCGGTTTTTTTAGTCGACCACGAGGAGCAAGTCAAGCTTACTAGTGTAAAGGCAAACTCGCACTGCACAATGTGTAGAGTCGCTAAATATGAGTATAAGGATTTAGAAGGATGGGCGGAATAGAGGACGTAAGAACATATAAAGGCATAACATCTAAAGTAGCGAATGTCTAGAGTCAAGAAGGCGAGCAATGAATAGGTGCACGATGTCGATCTATTCACATTCAGGCACTGCTACGTCAATATCTACTAATCTATAGCTGTTGATATCCTGCACTAACTCTTAAAGGGTGTCCTGATGCACGTATTGGGTTAGCTATACGCTCTGTTAGAGGAGTAGCTACCAGCTTCTAGCTCTATTAGATACAGGGCGGCGGGAGTATAGCTAGACCTCGCATCTGCTGCTACTAACACTCTAGTAACAGCAAAGGATAGGGTCGAAGCAGTAATAGATTATCGATTTGTATCTATACTAGCATATGCGAAGATTCGATAGTTCGAGCACTTATCGAGTAGGACATAATAGACAGGCCGCGAGCAGAAGAGTATACTATAGTAAGTGTTACTAGTCTTTATACCAATTCTTTAGGAGATTAGGGCGATCGACGCTATCCGCTTCTTGCATATAGTTGTCGATTTTATCTTGCTTGTAATATACGAGAGCTACAATAATAACACGCTCTAATATATGCAGCTAGCGCTCTTTAGGATGAACTAATATAAAGAAGTATTCCAGAGATACCGACCTAGCAAACCTACATCTGCTGAATACGACGAGGTAGGCTATTTCAACTTCCCTAAATAGCATTTAATAGTCTATTATAGCGACATAATTAGATGTTTTAGCAATGCGCCTAAGCACGATTTGGGGCAATTCGAGTTTAGTCATATTACGTAGGTAAAGCGCAGCTATAAGGCTTCTAACTATAAGGTTGGATAGGAGGACCAGGTTATACAGTATAGCTAGTACAAGCTTAACAGTCTTGCGAGAAACGATCCTGGTCTCTACGCATGCCACCTTACTATTGCTAAATGCTAAGAGGCATCTGAACAATTCATCAAGCCTACAAAGGCAGTCGACGTATTAGACTACTTTAGATGGCCGCGTAAATAGTCATAAGGGCTGGATATTAGATACGACAAATGGCGTATAGTGTCCGAACTTGAGCAACTCATTAGCAGTACTAAGGGCTACTACTTCTGTTAGGCTGTAGTAGTGTTTGTATAGGAGTCTCGTTCGCAGGCTGTAGACGAGAGCCAAGAGCGCTTAGTGCTAGGTTACGAGCCTGATACAGTAGATGCGGACAATAGTTGGGTACTGCTACTATGCATACAGTTCCACCCTTCACTAAAGTGTTAGAAGCGCTTAGGCATAGATGCGGATGACCCTAATGCCCTAAAGAAAGATCTAGTATATTGTGCGCCGAACTGGGACAGTAGAGGGAGTAACGAGCAGTATAACTTTGTTTAGGTGTAGGAGTATACGAACACTAATATAGCTAAGTCTGAGGCTAAGTCTTAGGCAGGCGCGAGGAAGTTAACTATAAAGTCCTATAGCGCGAACATTACCTTTTATAGCTAGTTGCTAGCAAGGGTTATGTACTTGATTACTGTTAAAGACAGTAATGCCTAATGCTATATGTAAGTTATAGGCAGCAGTATATAGCGACTAAAGGAATCTAGTACGCGATTTATAGGAGCCTTCGTCGAAATCTTCTAACTACAGTTGCTAGGCAGTGAGGCGGACTGCGACCACAGCATAACAGAGGTCTACAAGGAGCCTATAGCTCTAGGTAGAAAGATACTTAATAGGCGGCAGAGGATAGTACTATGCAGATGGAGAGTTTATCTGATTACTAGTATATACTACAGCATCTATATAGTTCCTAAAGGCATAAACAGCGAAGAGGACAGCGCAGAGTGGTACATCAACAATACAGCAGACTTTGAAATATACAACTACCTATAGAACAGTGGCTAGGAGGAGGAGGCAGCAGAAGTAGCGATAATGTCGAAGGAGCGTCGTGTAGTAGCACTTAAGGAGGCAGCAGAGGCAGCAGAGGCAGTGTTGCCTAAAGACTATAGTATTGTAGCAATTAAGGAGAAGGCGAAACTGATAAATGCTAATATAGATAAACCTATTAGTGTGCGGAAGCGTAGAAGGCTATGCTGTGATAAATGTAGATAGATTGTACACTAAGACTTATACTGAGTCTCACATATGCGCTATATTATATAGGTGATATATAATGTTATACTTCGAGGTGTTTAGTGCACTGAGTCTTAAACTCAGACTCAGTACGCAATTAGTTCTGCTTCAATCTCTATGCTCCCTACTACAATAACTACGCATTATGATCACAATGCTTATGCAGCACTCTAGTCGACGAATATAGCACCTAAGAGAGAGTTCAGTACTGTTTCCCCTAAAAGCGACTCTGAGATAGAGGTAGATACCCCTAGGAAGAGGCTGCTAACAATGCTATCAGGGCAAACAATGCTCTTAGGAGCTTACTAGGCGCCAGCATTCGATATTGCTAGTACACTACCAGCACTGCCTACCTCGGACGCTGTCATCGAAGTGCCTGAGCTATAGGCGACTACGATAAGAGTTTACTAGCTAGTCGAGTTGCAGATGAGCATAGCTGCGATTGAAAGGCAGCTCGCAGTTTTGAAGCAGCAGATTGCAGCTTAAGTATAATGAAGCGAATAGGTATATACATTTGAAGCTATAAGTACTTACTAGATATATACTAACTGTATATATAGAAGGATGAAATGAATAGAACAGGAGGGGGAATAGGCTATGCGAGATAGATACGTATAGATATAGTTATAGATAGGACATAAGCAGAGCTGAGTCTGAAGCTGAGTCTCAGCTCGGTAGCTCGGCTGCAGCTCGATAGCGGCTCGGTGTATCTCGATACGGATCAGCTTTAAACAGTAGCTCGGGCCTTCTTTTTTCGTGACGTATCTGTCAGTTATAAGCATAATATGCTGACTTTGGTATAGAGCTTGCTCTACAAGATTAGTAGTCTTAAGAAGTACTGTTTTAAGGAGTGATCCTAACAAGTAGCTACATATAGGGAGTCTGAATACAGAGCAGAGCTTATTAAAGAACGCAATAAGAGCTAAATGCTCTGTAATATTGAGTAATAGGCCAATCGTAAAGACGCACTCGGCCTACTGCTCTTAGAGCCAGATTTGCTCGTTTTTAGTAAGCTAGTCGATTGGCTGCCTAGGCTGAACTTGTAGTAACTCTCGATTAGGTAGATTGGCAGTAGGAGCAGTAGGAGATGCCCGGTATTGAGTAAAGAGGTGTTCTGGTAGGGCAGTATACTGCTAGAGGTGGTTAAGTATACAGAGTCGGTCGTTCGAGCGCCAGCTCTAGCTATAATGCTTGCACGTAATTTCATTATGCTAAGTCAGCATAGATTTGCGAAAAACCTCATTCTAACATAGATCGGATTTGTAACTCCTAACTATAGCTGATATTCAGGCTTTATAATAAACCAGAAAGTAAGTGAATCGGTAGTGTTTTCATATAGATATTAAATGGTGAAGCTGGTAGGCAAAACAAATGTAAAGCTATGTTGTTATCTCAACTTTGTAGTACCATGCCAACCTCACAAACCAAGCTATATTAGGATTAGCTCTTCTATATTCACTGTGAAGGTGATCATCTTTACGACATTCACAGCATGATCACATTGTGATTGTAAACATTGTGATCATGTGAATCTACATCCCTATCTGTGGCCGTTGCGATATCTCCTATCAAGATACCAATCTTCCACTTCTCCAAGTTCAGTCTCTCGAGCGATCACTGATGAATCAAATGAAGCACAGACTCCTCCTTAACACCCTTCCAAATATCATCAATAGCCTTCACCGCAGCGTCACTGATAGAGCCAGCATCAATGCCGGCGAGAGTCTGTTCCAACTGCTCAACGAAGTCGCGCCAATAATGACAGCATCTCCATACTCCGGCTTCAGAGCACTGTTGTACTTCACCCAGCGATACGCAAGATCCGCTTTCGTCGTACCCTCTCGCTCCGCCACCGCAGCCCACTTCTCGAGAGCTTCGAGGAAGGAAGGCTTGTTGAAGCGCTTGTTGTAAGCGTCGCCGTACGTGGTGGATGGGTCGAAACGACCTTTGCGAGCCGTGATGTCGGATGCGGACTTGGTAAGGAAGCCGCCTGCGAGGGGTGAGTAGGCGTAGAAGCTCTAGTTGGATGAGGTCAGTATGCGTTTGTGGGTTTCTTTGACTTCGATGGATGATGGAATTCGATGACTTACGATGCTCAGCTTCCGCAGCAACGGCAGCAGCTCTTCCTCCTGCTTGCGCGCAATTGCAGAATAGTCGCCCTGATACACCGACGGCAGGACGTAACCCTCACGCTCGCAGACATCGTAGATCTTCTGCACATCCTCCGCGAAGAAATTCGATAGGCCAAACCGCCTAAACCAGCCCTCCTTATGAATCTCGCTGACACCAGCCAACGTCTCCTCGATTGGGACCACATCCGGAGAGTGCAGATAGTAGACATCTACCTGCTCGACACCAAGGAGTTTCTTGCTCCTGTGCGCGAAACCCTGCACACCCTGCGCCGTCATCGAACCCGGCACGAGGCCACCGGGAGCTTTGGTGTCGATGGTGAAGCGCGCACTGCCGCTGGCCTGGCCGAGGATTTCTTCGCTTGCGCCGTAGATGTGCGCAGTGTCGATTTTGCGGACGCCGGATTTCTCGAGGGCGTCGTAGACTTTAAGCAGGACGGCTGGGTCTGCGAAGCGGCCTTCGCGTTGGAATTGAGCGCCGCCGAAGATGGTTTGGATGCTGGCGGGTTGAGACATTGTTGGTTGGTTGGTGATGCTTGTTCAAATTGTTGGAGTTCTTGTTCGTTCGAGATAGAAAGGGCTACGCTTGTTGAGTGATGGGCTGAGCATTAACATTGCCCATCATCGCATCAAGTATATATGTTTGACGAAGACGTGTTCGAGCTTTCCTGACTGATTGCCTAATTGGGACGTTGGTATTGATACATGTCAAATGTCTCGGCCCAAAAGCGGCATTACACAGAGAGATTTCGGGAATGAGCAGGATTTAGGGGAGAATGAGCCTTAAATACTCCCTAGTTCTGCAGTACTGAGAAAATCAAGCGATTGTCAATTACCTTATCACCCTGTGCCCCTTGTGATTCAACAACACATGACCCCACAGTTTGTGCGATGTGTAAGCAAGCCAGTGTCGAGGTTACGTGCTACTATGACGAGTCTTGGTGACTACATGTAAGCAACCGTGCAATATGTCGCCAAGGACAGCTGCATTATGAAAGAGAGAGAGAGAAAGCCGGCCTCGGGATGCGTTTGTCCCGTTCCCGGATGGACGAAGAGGATGATTGCGTCCGCCGGACGTCTGAGTACCTAAGATAACAACATTCATTATGCATGCGCCAATTTCATGCTTAGTTTGTAATCAAAGAGGTGCGGATGTCCAAATGCATTAGTATGATCATACCTAATCTCCCTCGTTGCTCAGCCAAAGCTCATGCTTCCGCTTGTACATAGCCAGCCAGCCCGACCATACCCTACAACAAGTAAGCAAATCATCCCACGACGCCACCGCTTCATGGAAAAGAAGGAAACAAAATATAAACAAAATGACAACTCATAGGCCACACCATCTCATCACCACAAACCCTCACTCTCATTTGGGATCACCAAAAGGATCTCGCACAATAGATCCCGGCGCGAAGCTCCCACCGCTCAACCTATTCGCGTTCCCACCACTACCGACAACGACCTGCGCCGTCGCCCCGCTGAACCTCTCCGGCCGCGCAGACCGCACGCTCGCGGTGTCAGAGTACATGTCGCTATTAACACTCGTGACGCTGCGCATTGTGCCCGCGCGACTGATGTTGGGTCTTGGCACGGAGTGTTGAGCTGGGGAGAGGGAGGTTGCTGTGAAGGCTGTGTCTCGTCCTGACAGAGCGGCGAGGGCAGCGCCGGTGGGAGAGGTTGTGGAGGTGTGGTCTGAGGTTGAAATGGGAGAGGCCGGGTCCATGAAGGGGTCTGCGGCGAAAGAGAGTTGAGGGAGAGTTGGGGTTGAGCCGGGCGGTGCGTGTTGTTGGTATGCTGGGGGTGGGATCTCGTAGATGCTTGCTGTTTGTGCACCAGGGCGAGTGGAGTCGTTGCTGCGGCCGCGAGTCTGGATTGAGGCGCGACTTGGGGTGGTTGGCGTGGAGAGGCCAGTGTAGTAGGTATTATTTGTAGCGCGGGTGAAGATTGGGGCTGGAGCTCCACTGGGGTTTGGGTGCCGCGGTGCTGGTTTGGCGAGAGCGGCTTCTTTGGAGAAGGGACTGCGGTCGGTCATGGGGTGGTGGTGGTAGGGTTGACCTGCGAGTGCTGCAGCGCGGCGACGGCGACGACGGCGAAGATAGAAGAGTCCGAAGCCCAATGCGAGGAGGAAGACGAGAGGAATTACGACTGCTGCTGCGATTTTGCCGCCGGATGGTCCGGAGTGGTAGCCTCTGTCTGCTGTTTGCAGCGAACTGCCTGGGTAGTGTGGACCATGCTCTGAGGCTGCTGAGTTTGTTGCTACTGAAGTTGCGAATGTGGAGCCTTGTGTTGATTGTGTCGCAGGACTGGTGATTGATGAACCACTGCTGTCTGTCTGTGATGCTGTCGGATTTGATGCTGTCGTCTCTGGCACGGCATTGCCCAAAGTGACTCTTGTCTGCGATTGCGATTCGGAAGATGACTCGCTGGGATAATTTTCTGCGTCTGCTGTGCTTGAGGCTGCCAGTGCCGCTGATCGACTGCTGGCTGACGCCGCAGATGCTGCAGAAGCAGACATCTCGCTCATATAACTGAGGAACGAAGCCCTGTTGTTGCTCCCCATGTTGGTTAATGCCGGTGGCGGTTGTTCGTATCTGGGTGCAACAAGTTCATAGGCCATGGTATGGCTGTGGGAGATGGAGTGGTTTTGTTGAAGAGAATCAGGGCGTAGTCAGCTGTGTCAGACGGGGCGATGCAGGAAGAGAGTTGGGTGGTGTGGTCAGAGACGAGGCTGAGGGTGGGATGGGAGTGGTGGTCTATGGAGAGACGGTGGTGTCGGAGATGGGAATGGAGAGGATGAGGATGCAGGCAGGCATGCGCGCAAGAGTAATAATGCTTACGCTCAGGCGTTCAATAGCTCGGCTGCAATAGCTGGCGGCGGCATATGTACATAATGTAGATACCTACCTTATGTAGGCGCCGCCGCCTCTTACTGCGTGCTTGCATGGGCGGACGGCGAGCGGGGAGAGGCGCATGGAGGAGCACAGCACAGCTCGAGGCACACAACTCTACTGCGAGATGGTGCCAACGTGTGTGGTCCAAAAGTCACGTGAAGTGAATGTGAGTGGCCAGAGGGGGTTCGCCCGGCAAGTGTCACAACTCAAGGGAACTCTCGGCCCATGGTTGATTCGGCTCCAGATCTTCGCCGTCTCTGCCTTTGCTCCACTCGCACGCGCTCGTTTGCGGAGAGTGCCACCTTGGAAGAACCTTAGAAGAAGCTACCCATCAGCTATCGCCGTCTATCATTCATCCAGACACCTGAGAATCTATCGATACTTTGCTATCATTGTTTTCATCATACATCGACAGGCATGCCTGAGGCCAATGGCTATTACTGTCAATGCATCGATCTGACCACACGAACGAAGCACACGCCTTCGGACAAGAGGGGGATTTGCCGGAAGGATGCACGACACAGTACATGCCACCAAAGTGCTTACTTACTGACGCGCCCGTACACAGCTTAAACAGCTAAGTAGTCCACAGCAATGCCAGCCCATCTGCGCCGCGCAACAGCCGCATAGTCTTGGCTAGCACGTGGGTTCCCGTTTGGAAATCCTGTTCTTCTGCTGTTTGTTCTGGCTTCACCACTCCAAGACAAATTGCGAGCCTCGAGAACGCCTAGAAGCTGGACTCAGCGCCCTGGAAGCTGCACTGACTTGATAGGCAGGATGGGAGCAAAGAGTCCAGAGACTCCACGCGACCGTAGCGATTATCGAATATACAAGGACTAGCGCGCCAGTCTTGGAAACCATTATTGACCAAAGCAGCCAACACCAAACTATATCTGGCACTTGGCCCAATTCCCACGCCCGAACCATCAAGCTCGACTTCATCCAGCCAACGCCCTACGCTCCGATCGTCGGCTCCCTTCAAACTCTACGCCGCAAGTGTCATCGCAAGTCAACGCACGGACTAAGAATAGCCCATTTGCACGCGACTCCAGATTGTTCAGGTCGCTGTCGGATATACTGGCTGGGTCGCGTGTGCTTCGTACCGAGTTTCTCGAGTGTGCTTCGTACTGAGTTCTTCGAGTGTCTTACATGCTGAGACCCGGACTTTATCAGTGGCTTGTAAGGGAGTCACGGTGGCTTCCTCTCAGCACAGCGTTACAGCTGTGGTTAGCATTCCATCTCGAGGTAAGAAGATCTAGATGGTCTTGTAGCCATCTTTGCGGCACTGCGCATTTCTGTTCGGCTGTTCGTTATCGACGGCGACTGTGGTTGGGGAAGTACTTCCTCGCAGAACACGTGACGAGGTCTTTTGTGCTTACAACGCTCACAGTATAGCAGATGCCTGCTTCTACTCACACTGTCACAGAAGCAATGTAAGGTCAATGTCCGAAATGCGGCAGGTGTCCGATACATATGGAAACAACAGTTTGTGTTACCGATAGATGCGGTATACCAAAGTCTGAACAAGGATCAAGCTAAATTTAATCGTACATTCGTGAATACATCCCACGCTGAAGAACACTCTTCATCGCCACTGCTGCCTGTCCTCGAGAAGTGGTTTCTGAACACTGCCCGGCAAAGACAGAAGCTGGTCATCAGACTGCCTAAACACGGTTACTATAGCCATCGCCCAGACCTTTGCCGCAAGGACTCTCTTCAACAAGAGTCCTGCTACCTCCAGATGAGGCCGTCGAGCCGCTGCCGAAGACGCTGCCATACACGACTTCGCGGTGCTCGACGCTCAGAGCGCCGAGCCACAGTCCTTTCACCGGAGTGTGAGGGCCTTCAAGATCAACCGTCTTCTCGCTCGACGCAGATCTCGAAATATCACCGTAGTCTCGCGCGTGCACCTGCGGCAACCTGTTCGCCACTTTCTCCGCCTCAGCCTCGTCGATCCCCGCCGCCATGAGCAGGTCCTCCCTCCGCTGCTCCTGCTGCTGCTGCACCTTTGAAGCATCTTGGTCTGGATTGGCGGACTCGTATTCGAGGATCTTAATGAACTTGTAGAATCCCGCTGCCACTATGGATCCCAGCACGGGACCGGCCCAGTAGATCCAGTGGTAAGAGACAAAGTCCATGTTGACGACTGCGGGCCCGAAGGAGCGCGCGGGGTTGAGGCTGCCACCGGTGAAGTAGACGCCTGTGAGTTCGGAGATGAAGAGGGAGAGTCCGATTCCTGGCAATGAATGTAAGAAACCCGGCTGGCAGGATGACGAGAAGGAGAACAGGGCACTAAGAAGAAGACTCACCGACAGGCGCAATAAACGTCGCCTTATGCTTCTCCGCCGCCAGCATGAAGATCGTAAACACCAGCTGCGCCGTCAAGAACATCTCAATGAACAGCCCCTGCGTCACGCTCGTGTCGCCGCCCAGCGTCGTCTGCACATTCAGCGCTCCGGGGAACATGCACTCCACCAGCGCGCTCGCCACCATACCGCCTAGGATCTGACTGATGAATAGCAGGACGCCTCTGAACCACGGTAGGGCCCCAATGAGACACATCCCGAAGGTGACGGCCGGGTTGAAGAGGCCGCCGCTGATGCGGAAGAAGACCCAGGCGTTGACTGCGAGGGAGAAGCCGAAGGATCTGGGTAGGTGGTTCGGTTAGACGGGATGGAGAGAGGTGTGATGTTGGACTCGGGAACGTACAACGCGATGTACTGCAGTTGCTGTGCGTTGGAGCCGACATCTGCGACGGTCAGGCCTGCAGATGAGGGCACGGTGTTGGCGACTTGGGCGCCGCTGAGGGCCAGGAGGAGGAAGAGTGATGTGCCGACGAATTCGCCTGTTGTTGCCTAAATGGACGTGTCAGCGGTGGCGTTCAATTTTGGTGGTGGTGGTGGTGGTGGTGGTGTGGGTTGGGTAGGTGAGTGATGTTGAAAGTTGTGTTTGCGATCTTTACTTACAACGAAATGATTCCGGATGTTGTCGGGAATTTTGTTGAGGAAGGGTATGCGCATTTTGGCATCCTCATCATCGAGAGAGGAGACATCATCGACAATGTTGGTAGTTTTGGTGAAGAAGGGCAGTGCGAAACTCCGCCTCTTGTGAGGGGCCTGCCAGATGGATCGTTAGTATGGACATGCCTTGGCCGCTTTCAAGGCTAGCCATTGGCGTGATGGATTGGATGCTTACGTTGATGTTCATCTTGAAGGTTGCTGCGCGCTTCATCCTGAACGTGAGGTGAGGTGCTGGATGCACCGTTCAAGGCTTGAAAGGGTTTCCGTTACGTGGTGTCGCAGGAAAGAGAACATATGGAGTTGCTCGAAAAGAACAAGGTCGAGATCAGCTCGATGAATAAGAACTATATGTATTTATAAGAGAAAAGAACTTACCGCTACGCTCGCCCAGGTTCTCACGAGACGACTTCCTCCCTTATATATCCACGTGTGCATGTTGGCCAGTCCGGTCAACGGCACGATAGCCGCACCTATAGCGTGTGCTTGCGCCCACCACTCCAGTACCAGGCAGACAGTCAGATACAGCTCCCACGCCTTGCAAAAGAACCGTTGACCAAACAACCCGGATTCGATTGACATCGGAGAAAGAAAAGGACCTGTCATGTTTCACACGATGGTAGTATTGAAACACTAGCATAACGGTCGAGGAGGATGAGGCATGACGTACGTTGCGCGCGAACAAGTCGCTCTCGCAAGATGCCCGGAAGGAAAAGACAAAGGCAAAAGGCAAGGCGTCCCAGAAATCTGCACGACACTGTCTTGTGTGAGGAAGTGAAGTTAGTAGCCCTCTTAGTCATGACTCGCGGCTTGCACGAGTGGTCAGCCCATAGCTCACGTGCCTGCGAAAGAGTACTCAATGTCTTACTGCGACTCGGCGGCGGCAAGGCCGATATAGGGAACTGTGCTGGAACGCATACTTGAGATCCACATCGTTCCGAACGACGATAACGTGATGTCTCGCGCAAATCCTTTTCAAAGGCGAAGGCAATCAGATCAACACCAAAAACAAAAAGTCGCATAGCTCATGCCGGCAAGTCTTTTCTTCTTACCTTAGCCATGAAATGATCGTCAATTCAACCCGAGCCAGAGCCAGAGTCAGAGCCATTCGCGAAGCCCCAGTAGCCGGAGGATGCGTGCTATGCGGCTACTGGAGGCAACCGTATTTGCGGTGATGATCAAGGAGACCATCATTCCCAGCGAAAGGCCGATTCGAGGCACGCAACTTTTACGGTCCATGTCTCGTTGCGCAATGGTTGCTCATGAGTCAGCCTGCCACAGTGCCGAGGCTCGATTGCAGCTGTTGTGATAGTTTGTGCTCGTTGGAAATTTCAAGCTGCATGGCTTAGGCTGATGGGCGGCATCACTAGTTATTTCTACCGTCTTCCCTCAGCAGCGCATTGCGTTGCTGCTCCATAGTCATTTTCTGTATCTCAGCTGCCTTGCAGAGGTAGGGCGTGCAAGGCGAAGAAGACGGGTGAGGTGTTGGAGGAGAATTTGGGTTTGAGGATGATGGATGACTAGTGGGCATGCGATGGACATGTGGATGTGGTTTCGGCTGTGTTTTAGATCTCGAGGAGGATGGAAAGGGGAAGGGTAAAATGACCGCATTCAGTGTATTGACGCCGCGAGACGGGGCATCGATCATCCTCTGGGGAGGGATGGAAGATGGGGTTGCACGGTCGGGGTTGGCCATGGAGCTGGTCGTGGGCCACGACATGAGTATTTGGATGAGTATGTTTATACCACATGCATACTGTGGCACTTGTGGGACCCATCGAACGAGCAGTCAGACGAGGTCGTGGTTCTTCGTCTTATCATGTTGATTCTGAGGTCATCATTCCTAGTGTCAGAAGGATCCCCGGCCGAACATCTGCAGGGTGGGCGATCAAACATGGTCGGAGATCATCCCCCAGGGTCCAGGGGCTTGCGCAAGCAGATCGACGCTGGGACATTGAACCTTGAGGTATTTCGAGTGTCTCAAGATTTTGGGACGTCGTGATCTGGAGAAGAACAGATGGACAGTGCTACACAGTAACGTGACCGTTGCGCGATATGGTCACGATTTGGTCCGGATTCGGGAGGTGATGCGATGGAGTGAAACGCTGGTCGGAGGTTTCGAACAAGAGGATGGCGGTAAGTGTCCAAAGTACTGTAGAACGATGGCAGCTTGCATTGCTTGATGATATCCTCCGATTCTCCGAGAACTAGGTCTCAATGCTTGTTTGGCCGAGTCTTCAACACACGTCCTCCAGCAATTCCATCAGAATGTGCTTCATTACACCCCGACATCAGGGCGAGAAGCGTCCCCTCCTGATTGCCTGCACGCACTCATCGACCGCCGAACAATAACAACAATCACCCGCAGTGATGCAAGTCTTCTTCCCATGAGACGCCTCATTGAGATCGTCGTGCAAGTCCTTCAGTGTTCCTCGATACTTCGTCGCCAAATCCTCAGCAGCGCGAAGCAGCAGGATCTCTCTGGCCAGGAATTCGTCGAACCCGGCCGCGTCTGCTTGATCTTCCTCGTCGAGCTTGTCGAGGTCAGGGAGGGTGAGCAGCAGGCAGGTGTGGTAGACGTAAGTCAAGTAGAACCATCTGTCCTCGGAACGGTCCTGGAATCTCCTGAGGTATGCCTCCTGATTGGCAAATTCACGCCTGATTTCATCGCTCGGTGGGTCGTTTTCGAGATCGCGCAATCTGTTGATGAATTTGTGAGCGAGGGAAACTCAAACGGGCTAATCCTTGGGGTTTAAACCTACGATTTTGCCACGCTGTTGATCAGGTTGAGGGAATGCTGCCAGACGTCCAGAGACTGGCGATGTGCGAAGATGCGCCGCTTCTTCCACCCGCTGGTGAGCACTCTGATCCTCAGCAACAGCTCGCCGTCCTCCTTCGTGGTCCACATGCTCTTGACGAGGTCGTTGCAGGTCTCGGCGATTGCATTGAGGGTCTCTCGGGCGTGTATGGGCATCGGCTCCCAGAGGCTGTTCCACTCCTCTTCCTTGATCTCTTTGAGCCAGTTGACTCTCGTGCGTATGGTTCCGAGTGGATCGTCGAGGTCTGTGAGGTGTGGTGGAGCATTGTCGGTGCATGCAATGTTCCATTTGACGTCGCCGATTGCTTGCAGTGCTTCTGCTGCGGCTCTGTGGATACCGTCAGTAATTGAGGCCATCGAAATAGCGATCTGATTTGTGAGCAGTCGGTGTAGTGATTGGAATGTGTTGGAAGCAGAGCTCTAGTACGTAGATACGATGATGTTTGGGTGATGATATTTGTTGCAGTGGTATTGACAATAATGCAAGATCAAGGTCTTCTAGATGCAATTGCTCCCCAGCGACCTTCTGGCAATCATGTTCGGAAATCCAAGCAGGAGCTCATGTCTCACGGCAATCTGGAAGGAAGCTACGCTCACCGTACATTTCAATTTCATATCAGTATCTGCTTGGTTGGCTAATTCGCTCCAAGGTTGATTCCTGATGAGAGAAGGGCACATCTAAGCAAGACAATATCATCACAACTCGGCCATATCGCTCCCTCAACGCCAGCTCTTACGCATCCTCCAACAACTTCCTCAAACCCTCCTCTCCACGCCCTACGATCATACTCAAATGCGCCTCGTCTCTGACATGCAATTTCGCGTTTCGACCAATAGCCTCAGCAATCGCTTCGCCCACTCGCCACGAGACACTACCGTCCTGCCTGCCATACCACAAGTGCACTGGCAAACCTCGCTTCACCTCTCCCAGATCGAACCCAATATCCTTCGCAGTCACGACCCGCCATTCCACCATATGTCCATCAACTCCCTGCCTGAAATGCTCGCGCATGGCCTCAACACACAGCGTAAGAAACTCCTCATCCCGAAAGAGCGCTGCATCCTTGTCATCCGGCGCAAGCAGCCGATACAACCATCCATCAAGCTGTACTTTCGTCTCTGTCACGAACTTCTCAGTCGTCATGCTCTGGAGCCTCTTGATCTCGCCCGCGCGCATCCAGCGCAGCAGAAATGGAAACGCGACACAAATCCGATAGAACAGCCAAACCACCCACCGCGAATGCCGCACCGTCAGCTCGTAAGGTCCGAATCCACAAACCAAACTCACACTTTTCAACTCCTCTCTCGGCAGCGCATGCGCACACGCCAAAGCATACGGCCCGCCGCCGCTCACGCCCATAACGCTGTACGTCGTCGCGCCTAGATGCGCCGCGAGAAGGCGGATGTCCTCCGCGTAGTCGAGAGCGGTACGGTTGAATTGCATTGAGCTATACCCTATGCCTGGTCTGTCTACTGCGATGATGCGGGCGCCGAGGGTCTTGCCGGGTTGATCGAAAAGAGCGCCGGTGAGGCGGCTGTCGCCGAGGCCGTGGAGGTGGAAGACTACTGGGCCAGTGGATGCGCCGTAGGTTGCGTAGCTGAGGGTGCGGTTGTCGGTGAGGGTGAATGTTTGGTGGCTGGACTCGCTGGTGTTGATTTTGAGAATGGTGGCGAAGTTTGGAGCGTGGGAGGGCTGCGGTGGCGATGATGGCCGTTGCGTTTGAGAAGGGAAAACATGTCTGTAGGTTCTGTTCAGGCTAGAGGAGATATAAGCGAAAAGTTTTGATGCCATGATTGCATGTAAGATATATGGATTGATGAGTTTTGAAGAACGCCGCCGTCAAAGCACGTTGAGACCACTCGAGCGTCCCACGATCTACTTCATTATCATGTCGATGAAATAACAGTCATGCAATCCAAGTCACGGAGGAGTCACACCTGCAAATACGCAAGTCCTTGCTTGTACGGGTGGTATGGAAGCTGAAAGAACATGCCAGACGTCGCCAAACTGCACGCGAGGCTTGGAAGGATCGCTTTCGCTGTGGGAATTCGACAAGCAGCATATCGTGACGAAGAAGTGGAAAGGCGATCAGCCACCGACTCATGACGCTGGCCATGACTCCGGAGCCCATAGCAGTATCTCAATGGTTCATGAAACAGCCTTAACGTCGATGCCTCATGGTAGTAGCGCACTCGCAACTAAGACGCTACACATCTTTCCTGCCATCTCTTCCAGCTGAACAATGACAACCTCGTGCGTTCCCCAACGACTCCCACACATCGCCCTTTCCAGCGCAAGCCATCATTGTAACGCAATAAGACTATCTAAAGTCCTCACCCACTGAGATTCAGCATCTCAATCGCCACCACTACTCAACATAATAGTCCGTCCTGCTCATCTTTGCTCCGCTCCGCGCGCCCCCCCCCCATCCTCAGCGCGCCTCATAAATTCACTCGCAACATCCCGGCAAGAACGCAGGGTGTAGCTCAGGCACAAGCCACTCTTTCGATCCATGCAGCACATACATGTCGACCAACAGCCTGCGCATCGGAGAAGCCTCCGTCGTCCCCTCGTAGACCATCTCAATGGCGCCAGGGCCTGGATAATAAGGATGGTAGGGAAGGTTGCTGGTGATGATGCTGGTGAAGACGACGAAGCTCTCGGCGATCCTGTCCCGGATTTCGCGGTCGAGGACGCGTTCGCCGTAGGCATAAAGGCGTGTGGGAACGAAGTAGATTGCCTCAGCGTGATTGGCTGACCATTTCATTTGCATGGGGAGGTGGTAGCGACATACGTGGTCGAGATATTGGCCCACAGTCTCTGGGTCGTCGTCGGGGAGTTTGGTGACCCTGGTCTGGCCTTCTTGCCAATTCTTGGAAAGTGCTGCTTTGAAGAACTCCGCGCGGGCTGAGGGGAAGCCTGTGTGGACGAGCATTTCTTCCTGCTTCTCACCAACGAGAAGGAGTACGGTGTTGCTTGCGTGGTAGTTGAAGATAGGCTTGGGATTTCTGGAGGCATGCAGTGAGCCGCTGCCACTTTGCAAACGAGGCAACACGCGAGTATGGACAGAGCTATTGCACATCGGCACAATCAAAATCAGAACGCGACGTAATTCGCCGGCTGGCCATCCATCTCGATACACCTCCTCAATCTATCAGGCATACTATGAATGCGATGTTGGATAAACTCCTGATGCGTCTGGCCCCACCCATCTGCCACCAACTCCGTCGCCAACGCGCCATCCCAGCGTGGACATCGTTTGACGGGATACTTGAGCGGCCGCCAGCCGTCCTCGAAAGGCGCCAAGTCAGGCGAGGCTCTCGCGCCAAAGTACGTTTCGAGTCCCTTTTCGCGCTTCCACTTACGAATGGGCGAGTTGACGCCGAGTCCAAATGCAGAATCGCGTTCTTCCTCGAGGATGAAAGGTTTGAGCTCGCCGACGGCCACGGCATCGAGCCAGGGTTGACATACGGCTGTAGAATCTCATCCATATAGGCTTTCACCGTCATGTTGCCGTTGTGGTATGTGCTATAAGGGTAGAATTCGGATTTCCAGTCGTGGTGGTACGTCGCCCAGCCGTGCACTCGCCTGTCGTCGTTATCTTCCGGCTCGCCTTCCAGTTTGAAGCAGTCTTTACATAGCCTCTCACCGGGTCTGCGAGTCACCAAGGGCTTACCAGTCGGTCCCCAGCCAACGTGCACTTTGTCAGTGAAAGCAATACAATCCCAGTCGGTAGGCTGAGGCCTTTTCTCCAATGCAGCCTTCGCGAACTCCAGACGTTCTTTAGCCAAATCACTTGTACACCAAGTACGCGGGCACGAAATACAATGGAAGTAATCCATCACGCCTAGATGACGTTGAAGCGTCTTCCCAATAACAGGCCTATCAGTGAAGACTTCCTGAGCAAGCTGATCCCAATTCATATCGCGCGCCCAACTTTCGTGCTCCCGCAGCAGCTCCTCGACCTCATGCACATCATCAGGCGAGATCTTGCGCTTGCGGCCGCGCAGCTCCGGCTCAAGAGTAGGCGCCTCGTTCTCGTCTAGCTTGGCCGGGTCGCGCAGCATCTCCCAGCCGGAGGTGTAGCTGGCGCCGACATGGCGGAAGACGTCGGCGTGGAAGCCGGTGTTTTTGCGAAACTTGAGCTCCCAGTCGCAGATGGCGCGGATGCGGACGCCTTTGGGGATTTTGGAGACGTCGTATTTGGTGGTTGGTGCGGATGAGGTGGGCGCTGCGGTGGTGGTGGTGGTGGTTGTGGTGGCGGTGGCGGGGACTGCCCCTTCGGCGGTGGCGGGCTGGTTCCCTTGCCCTTGCTCGCTTTGGTCCATATCGGCGGAGAGGGTCCCTTGGGGGGTTCTCATGCTGTAGCTCGTGCTTCTTGTGTCGAGGTGTGCTGTTCTTTTGCTCTCCGCGTGTGTATGCTGGCTTCCCGGAGCAGCTTCCGCCAGTATGCTTCCTGTGCTCCCTGCCTTCTCGGCAAGCACCAGCCTCAGACTTGTACTATGATACTGTTCTTCCACAATCAGACATGGTCTCTTCTGCTCGTATATAGACCACTGCGAGTGCCTTCGTCCTTCGTCCCTGACACCATCATGACACGTGACAATGAATTGCGAACACGAGACACTCTGCCAACACACCAACAGACACACCGTTCCGCCTGCTTCCGAGTGATTATGCCACCATCAACCACCGAGAACACTATAGTCCTCCTTCCAGACGGCCATTGAGGGTGAAAGAGCAAGCATTGCATATACAAGGCCTCTTATACACATATATTGAAGGATGGTCGGACAATAGCAATTGCTAGCGACGACCAAAGTCGGCCAGGTAGGTCTTGTGGAAAGTGATGTCTTGCAACGAGAACACGAGCAGCGTGCTGGCAGGCAAACCTTGCGCCGTACATCTCATCCTCTTCGAATACTTCACAACATTGTAGAACAGGCCAGAAGCTCCGCGCGTTGTCTCACCACCTCCAGGACTGCCCTTGCTTTGGCAGCGGAATGTGGCTTTCTAGAACGTCTCTGTTGAGCGGCAGGTACTGATGAATGCAACTATACTTCTTACTCTGATGTATCCCTCCATGCCATCAGCGGAATATCAGTACCAGGAAGCATGCATACCGCGCAGCGCATCTTGCTCGCTGTCAGCTGCCTGTCATGTTTTGCCTTCTTGAAGTACTGCTGGACTGCTAACATGTTAACTGGGGAACTCGTAGTTCAGCGTCATGGCAGACTTCATGTTGATTCCGACGGCTTTGTGACTTGTCATCGTCCCATCGACACCGCGGTCAACCATATCCAACAAGCACCAACCCTTCCTATCAGCCACGAGACGCACTGCGCCGACCTTGTTGGCATCGACGATCTTGCCATAATCCTCAAGACCGGCTCTACCGAGATCTACGAGAAGCTTCCAATCCACTTTACCACCACCTTCTTGTGCGTCAAGGACCGTTTGATCTACTCAGATGTCCAACAGTATTTCTCTGGAGAATCGGTTCGCGATGCCCTTGTCCTGGTTTCGCAAGAGTCTCGCGACAAGCGCGGCGATTTGGAACAACACGTACTACTCAACGATCACGTACGCCTCAGTGGAGATGCCGCAGAGCTTAGAGGAGAAAAGAGTTGGCAAATAGACAAGTGGAAGTTCCTGCCCATGATCAGCGATGCATACGCAACCTTCGGCGACAAGAAGAAATGGTATTTCTTCATCGAAGCGGACACGTACACTTCGCTGCACAACTTACTGCCCTGGCTTGACATGCTTGACCACAAGCAAGCAATCTACGCCGGTGCCCAAGTCATGATCGGCCAAACTGAGTTCGGCCACGGTGGCAGTGGCTTCTTGCTCTCCTCCAGCGCCGCCAAAGCACTCAGCGACGTCTACCACTCCGACAAGACGCACTGGGAATCTGTCATTGCCGCCGACTGCTGCGGCGACAAAGTCATGGCCGAAGTCTTGCAAGCCGCCAACCCACCAGTACGCCTCTTGCGCGCCTTTCCTCAAATCCAAGGCGAAACGCTCGCATCCTTGGACTGGTCCGCAACACACTGGTGCAGACCCGCGATGACATGGCACCACGTCGACGCCGCCGGTATTGACAAGCTCTGGCAATTTGACCACCACTGGCGAGCAGAACATGGCGCCAACACTCCAATCCTATTCAGAGACTACTACGCCGCTTTTATTCACCCGCGTGTTCTCGCCGCCAACGGCTCACTGCCAGACTGGGACAACCTCAGCGACGAATGGACGTTCACCTCCGCCGACGAGAATCCTCCCGCCGTGTCAGCGCAAACATGCGAGCGCTTCTGCAAAGACAACACGGCTTGCGTGCAATGGGTGTGGCGTCCTGGTTCTTGCAAGGCAGGGAGCAAAGTACGTTTTGGCTGGGCGCTGAAGAACAGGCCTGCGCTTGGGTCGGCAGAGAATCGGATTGAGAAGGTTGATGAGGAGAGGATGGAGGGCGCTGTTAGTGGGTGGTTGGTTGGGAGGATTGAGGCGTTTAGAGAGGAGATGGGAGTGTGTGGCGAGGAGGGGAGGTGGGTTACTGGGAATATGGATTGATTAATGATGATCTGGTATGTCTACCGTAGATGATTACGCGCTGAGATTGAGCTTCTGACCATCGACAGACCGATAGACTACAAGGTGTATGTAGGCGTGTAGAAATTCCAATCGACCTTACCGCAGCAGGTATTCAGCGCGTGCGATCGTGTGATTATGTGGCGTTGCAACAGCAACGAAACTTCGCTCATTGCGCGACAAGCTTACCTACTCGACTTTCCATACAACAAACCAACCCGTTTTGCCAAACTGCACAGGCTAATCTTTCAGCCAAGACCATCTCCTTGAGACACCCTCATCCTTCCGCTCCATGTCAGCACCTCAAGACGCAGCACCTTTTGATTGGCAAATTGCTCCCACGATCGAAGCGCTCTACGGTCTGGTCCCATGCAGCGCGACGACAGCCTCTTCTGCTCCTGATCCGCCCTGGGAGCCGACGCCACACTCGGATTACGGCAGGGACAAAATGATCACTGTATTGGTGGGTGCCGATGAACAGGAACTGGTCGCCCAAGAAGATTACCTCACTCGTCACTCGGCCTTCTTCCAAGCTACGCTGAGGAAGGAGTGGGCCGAGGGCCAGACGCGCACAGTCAAGCTGCCTGAGGAGAAGCCTGACCTCGTCACTTTCTACCTCGACTGGCTGCATGGCAGAGGGCTTCCTACGGATTCCACCAAGAATGACAGTCGCAACGGAAAGGTTTACGATGTACTGGCCGACCTGTATGCCCTGGGCGAGCGGCTGCAAGACGACAACATCCGCAACGTCATCACCGACGAGATCGTCAGGTTCAGCAGACTGTACGCAAAAGGCACGGTTTGCCGTTACCCTCAAGACTACGCGATCACCACAATCTACGAAGGCACCACCGCCGGGTCCCCAGCTCGACGCCTGCTGGTGGACCTATTCCTCACCAGGGGTGAAGCGAGATGGGTTCGGGAGATTTCGCAACCAGAGTTCCTCTGTGACATCGCCACAGCGTCAATGGCCGAGCTTAACAACAGGTTCTTTCCATGCCGAGCCCGGACCGTGGTGGGAAAGGACTATCACGTTTGAAGTCAGGTAAGGACAATCTTGATAAGACTGGCAAAGGACCACTTGGGGACGATTGCTGATTTTCACTTGTCGCTTAGATTACTGTTGGTCCGCGATCGGTGCGCATGCATCAATGTTTTTCCAGCATCAGTACAAGGAAGCTCTGTGAGGTTCTGCGCAGCTTTCCATTCACATTGCGCAATTGTATACACAGATGATGGCTGATCATACGGAGAAATGTTGAATAACACGGGTCGTCAGCACGTTCACATGACAGACTCTGTGTGTCTAAGTGGTGGTTCCTTCTGGTGGTTAATGCCTAAATCTTGATAACAGCCCAGAAATGAGTGTATGCGCATGCTATTGTTCCCCATTGTCTCAAAAGAAAACATACAGGATTGTCGCGGCCTAGCCTGGACGTCTGGCGCGGCAGGGTGTCCTCGTCGTCACATTTACTGAGATAAGTTGATATGTGTAGTTCGTTCGCGTCATCATGGTGGAGTCAAGTCCTCCCCACAATGTGCAAGCATCCGAACCAACGAGATAACCACTTTCTTATCATCATTCGACGACATCGGATCGAGGTAGTAATTACATTTCCAAAACCAAGACTCCAATATGCCTTACGACTTCACTTCAAAAGTAGCTCTCATCACAGGTGCCGGCTCGGGCATCAGGCGCGCCACAGCCCAGAAACTCGCATCTCTTGGTGGCAAGCTCGCCTTATCGGACATCGATAGCTAAGGCCTCACCGAAACGATCAAGTCATGCAACGGAGAAGGCCATTATACCGAAGTATCCAGCGTTTCTGACGCAACAGCCTGCACAACTTTTGTGGAGAACACTGTCTCCCATTTTGGCCAACTCGACTTTGTCTTCAACTGCGCCGGCGTGAACCCCACGGCCATCGACCTCACAGATACAACAGACGAGTACTTCGACAAGCTCGTCTCGACAAATTTGAAAGGCACTTTTGCTATCACGCGCGCCGCAATCTCGCACCTCGAGAAACAACCTGGCTCCAGCATCGTCAACGTTAGCTCCATCATGGGCGTCTCTGTCTCTTCGCGGATTTCGGTGTACTGCATGACGAAATTCGGCATCAACGGGTTCACGAAAGCGATGGCGCTGGGACCTGGGCCGAAAGGTGTGAGGATTAATGCTGTCGCGCCTGGCTACATAGACACGCCCACGAATGCGGGCGGGTGGCGACGCGGTTAAGAGGCAGGAGGAGAAGAGTAGGATGGGGAGGATGGGGATTGCGGAGGAAGTTGCCGATGTTGTGGCCCTCTTGTTCAGCGATGAAGCGAAGTATGTAAATGGGAGCATCTTTGAGATTACTGGAGGTAGGGCCTGATAGATCGACACCGAGAGTAGTACAGGAGATTGTCGGCTCCCCGAGAGAGCATCTCAGGGGAGGGTTCTCGTGTAGGCTCATAGTCATGATGATATGCTTGGTTCACTAATGGAACGGAAGAGCCGAAGAACGATTTGGAAGTGTTGCTCTGCATCATGAAAGATACACGTCTGAACGTACCAGTCATACACAAGTAAAGTCGACATTGGCTTCAATTCTCAGATTACCAGTGTTTCCTTGCCTGCACGGCTCGCTATTGACACATCAATGATATAGATCATCCAAGACTGTCCCAGGCCACCCGTTAACAGTAGAATCTTGGCTATTCGTCGTCAGGACCTCGATTGATCCCTTTTGTATATAATTGCATGCAGCACCAACCCTAACCCTGAAGATAATATGATGTGGTATGCATGTGGTGTGGTCGATGTGAGACATGGAAATTATTTCCGAACTATATTATGTTATTTCCATGATGCCATAGGAAATTCTATGTAACCTTATCATATAATCCAGTGCGTGTGTCTTGTATACCTGTCAGATGGCGCGTGAGGTAGGAATCAGTCAGCCATGAAAACAGGCGTGGCTTTGGACGATCTGACTGAGGATGCGATCGTCTCTACGGTATACTCGTTCTTTTGCGATCACGATGCCGAAGATAGGATCCAGACTTCGGTCATTCTCGACATCGAGCGCTCTGACAGCGCAGCGTCGTGGCACTGCCAGCTCGCGACCGGAGGCTGGAAGCGAGTTGTCATCAATCTTGTCACGAACGCGCTCAAGTACACTCCGGCCGGCTACGTTCGTGTATCGCTGAGACGCAAGATCAAGCCTGGATCACGTCGAAGGTTCGACGCTGTGCTCAGCGTTACCGACAGCGGCAAAGGCATGTCGCAAGAGTTTCAGAGAAACCATCTATTCCAGGACTTCTCTCAAGGGCATACGCGGTCAAACGGTCTGGGCCTTGGTCTGCATATGGTTTCTCGGATGGTGTGTGCAATGGGTGGCACCGTGGCTGTCACAAGCGACCAGAAGGGTTCGGGCACCCGTGTCTATGTTACAGCGCCGCTTGAGAACCACTCAGACCCGAAGACTTCCCTGGAGGCACATAGCGCACCACTTTTCAAATCACTTGCTGGGACTGTCAGGGTCGGAATCGTCACAATCGAACAGAACTTACCGCTGACACGCAACGACCACTCGACAGCGATGTCGTGGTTAATGGCAATTGCCTCAATCGAGAAGAACCTCGAGTTCGTAGGCTTGCAGTCAGAGAGATGCGACTTGAAAGACGGCAATTCGTATGATCTCAAGATTGTCCTGGATTTCGATCTCGGATCTTGTCTACAGGCGCTCCGGGATGACGAAAGTGAGGTCAGTTACCACGATTTTTCACCAACTTTAGTCATCTGCCACAACAGCCCGTCCGCACAACAACTCAGACGTGCTTGGGCAGAAGATATCCTGAGCACCAAGGTGGCTGTGGACTTCATCGCTTTACCTGTGGGGTCAAACAGATAGCTCGTGCCATTACGCACACTCGGAAGCTGTACGACGATTTCAGAAACGCTGCCCTCGATCAACAAAGCAATGACAAGCGTCTAGCAAGCGAGTCTCTAGCAACTGCAGTCAGCCCGCACAATATCAAGGCTGAAGACGAATCGTCAGAACAGCCGACTGAGGATAATTCGAACACCCATGAAAAACCCAACACGAACTCGACGGAGCTTAAATCACAGCTGCCAGCCACGAACACCACAACCTCGTCTCCCGATGACGCGCCGCCTTCGCCTCAACCTGGCACTCACCTACCGAAAGTCCGTACAAGCATATCGCATGCTGCCCTCGATGAATCTCCTCCGGTACAGCTGCCAGTGAGGAATGCATCGGTAGTTGCAACAGCACCAACAGCGGAAGGTCCGGTGCTATTGCTTGTGGATGACAACAGAGTCAACTTGCAACTGCTTGTGGCATTTGCGAAGAAGAACAAATCCCGCTATGTTTCAGCGCTGGATGGAAAGCTCGCCCTCGATGCGTTCGAGGAAGCCCACAGAAATTCTCTCGGGTCGCCTGTCTCCGCCGAAGCTCCAGTCGAGATTCCCACTGTCATCCTCATGGAGATAAATATGCCTGTAACGGATGGCTACGAATGTACTCAGCGCATCCGTGCGTATGAGGATAAGCACCAGATGAAGCCCGCCAGGATCATCGCCGTCACCGCTCTGTAGTCGGAAGCTGCGCAGACGGAGGCCTATGGCAGTGGGTTTGACATGTCCCCGAGGTAAACCCGTCAAGCTCAGAGTCTATCTAAGCTCATCCAGGAAGGATGAACAGAGAATGGTGATCACATCCCACCTCTCCGCGGCAAGTACTGATCGTATCATAATTGATTTGGCAGAGCTTAGCGGCCTGCTGCAGAGGAACCAGGCTTTGACACTCGTCGGATCTGGCAATTGGTCTTGTTGTGTGTGCCTGCGACAAAGCGGGCTTGGAGCATCTGCTTAGGGCCGTCTGCTTGTTCGCCAGAGTAAGCTGCCTCATGAGCTGGCAGTGACACTGTGTTCGTTGTTGTGTGTGCACGAGAATTAATGGGAATAACCATGTGGGGTCTCACAACGGTATCTCAACTTGCGTTTGGTGAAATTGGCCCAAGACAGGCCCTTCATGATGTCTCAGGATGGAACGATCGGCCTTCGGCCAAAGATGCGGCCGGATGGCGAGCGGTGTCTTGCTGTCAGAGATATGGGATACCACCGTACATGTATAACGCGCATTTCGCGCTGGTGAGGTTGGTTCATACCCATGAAACTTGGATCATGATACATCAACGGCAGAAGAGTTTGTGGCTTTTCTGTAGAAGTGCGTTGGCGGTTGGGCATAGTATAGTTTGCTCCCAGCATTAAGACGATAACAAACCGCTCCCCTATTGCAGAACAGGATGAGAAACCGGAACATTGGGTTTCGCCACGTCGATACACTCGGTGGAGCAGTTTACGGTGAGTGACCAGAGCGGCTGGGAGGTCAAGGCGGTATGCAACGCTAGAGCTGCCCAAGGCCTGTCGGTGAGTAGCGTGCCTGAGGCAACATCACTGTTTTCTTGACCAAGTCCACTCCACAACGGCTTCGGCTTTCTCTCCCTGCAGGAATAGGGAGGATTGCCATCTCCGAATGCAAGACATTGAGGCACTTGTGGCGTTTGATCCGCTCACCAGGCTGACCGTTCTACGCACCTTGTTGTTTACCCCACATGAGATGAACGAAGATCATATCGGCAACGGCTGGCTAGTGGAGAGGCGAACGGAGAACGTGCACACCTCCGTACGGCCATCTATGGGCGATGGTAGATGATTCATGATATGGGAATGAGTGCAATTCGATGGAAAGAGAATCATCGTCGTAAATCCAGAGATATCTCTACCATGCTAGCGCTTTCCCCCAGAGTCCTCACAACAGAGTTCCCTCCTGCGGAGTAAGCTACACCGCCAGCGGTCTCATGTGAGACATGAGGGTCAATTAAGGATCGGCATCGCCATAACAGACCAGCACCATGCAATATCACAGAGACACAACGGCCTCACAACACAATCTCGCGCAGATGCCTCACCGACCAGGCTGACAAGAATAAGGAGGCCAGCAGCATCGAGGAAGGGTATAAGAACATCCATCTCCAACCCCGAAAATCAACTTCTCATCATCATCCAACAATCAATTCAATCAACTATACCACACTCGCTTCCCAACCCTTTCCACCAAAACCACCAATCATCAACAATGGCTTTCATCAAGACCCTCATCGTTGCCTCCATGGCCGCTGTCGCCTTCGCCGTTCCCCAGTCCGGTGCCTCTGACGGCAACAAGAAGGTCGAGATCGACTCCAAGACCAGCGAGAACGCTTGCGGCAACGGCTCCAAGGTTGCCTGCTGCAACAGCGGCGAGGACCTCATCGGCCTCAACTGCTTGAGCATCCCCATCCGTAAGCCATCACTTCAAACACCATTTGCTCTCGCTTTCATCGCTAACCATCTCCCGAGTAGTTGCCATCCCCATCCAGCAGGCTTGCGGTTCCAACGTCGCTGCTTGCTGCCCTACTGGCGACGCTACCGGCAACGCCATCAACCTCGAGGCCAACTGCATTGCCATCCCTCTTTAAGCGTCTCGTTCATCACCTATTTCAGATGACGGATTGATCTATTTTTTAGATCGCGCTGGGGATTATAGGCCTCTGCTCTTTTACACTTTCACTTCGAGCATGTCTGATGACTTTTTATGAGAGGGGTTGGCCCTAGGATGATTTGCATGATCGCGGGATCACATTCTACATTTTAGAAAAGTGAATGAACGCATCGTCTACCTTTACCCTGCTTCCGCTACTCGCCCTCACTTGGCATCATTCATCTGAACCTCGCTCTCTTCCCATTCGGTGGCAATGCGCGCTCAACTTTGACTTTTCTTCACTTTCTCTGCCATGTCGACAGTTTGATGGGATTTGCAAGGCTGCAGACCTGTGGAGCTGGTTCCATATGTGAGAGTATTGGTAGTCCGCCGGGGCGACCAGTCATCGCGCAGCGAGTGAAACATGAGGCGGTGAGCAACCGAGCAGTACTGCTAGCCACACATCGTTGGCCTTTGTCGACGCGAGGCTACACATGGGCACTATACTGCACGAGCAGTGTGTCATTGACAGCTTCAGCGCAAGTATCATTTTATATGTATATGGTAGCAGGTGTGGCCTAGGGGCTCTCTCTTGCTGTGTGGGTACTATAACCCCAGTTCATCGGATACTTAGTCGCGGAGGGCGAGAATATGTCGAGGTGTGGAGCCGATGTCGGTGTCGGGTACGTTCGCATGTCATTAAGGTGATGTTCAAATTGCGCCGCAAGTGCCAGCGCGGCAAGATGCATACCTGCGTGCAAGTATGCGTGGTGCAGAAATTAGATGTCGGAGACTTCCGAGTCTACACTATCAATTTAGCACTAGCTCACCACGAAGTGAATGATAGTGCGTGTGACACAGGCAGTGAGGTAGAGCATGGCATTAATTCTCGCTCGCAAGATACGTCAGTATCGATCCATCGTATCTATCCTGCAACAATCATCCAATAAAAAATCCCCTCGGGTTCGCGCTCGCAATTGAAGCGCTACTGCCGAAAGAGTCATCAAGGACGATGAACTGCAACACATTTTCCAACAGGACCGGCGCTGCTGGTATCCTTCATCCGTCATCATAAAGCCGCAAAGGAAGAGTCGCCACCACCCGTTATGTTGTTTGTGGTGGGTTCTCAGTGCAGGCAACATCGACATCGTAAAAAAGTCCCAGTTTTTGTTCACGCCCGTTTGCTTTGCCCTCATCGCGTCATGAATGGTGTCGAGGGCGGTTCATTTCATGCTTGTCGTGTCATCATCGAGCAACGCTTAGGCGCTGCGGACGCTGGAGGCCTGCATGCCCTTCTGGCCCTGCTCGGCGACGAAGGTGACAGCCTCGCCCTCCTTGAGGGACTTGAAGCCGTCCTTCTGTTGGGAGAGTCAGTGATGGGCTCGAGTGGAGATGAGGGAGAGTCGAATGTGCTGAGTGATGCGGTGTGCGTGTGTCACAACACAGCACGCCTCTGCACATGCAGACGACGCGGACCTTACCTCAATAGCGCGGAAGTGGACGAAGAGGTCGGCGGAGCCGTTCTCGGGGGTGATGAAGCCGTAGCCCTTCTCGTCGTTGAACCACTTGACGGTGCCGTTCTGGCGTTCGGTAGAGGCGTCCATTTTGATGAGTTGGGGTGTGTGGGGGGTGGTGTTGATGTGAGTTTTTGGTGGTGAGTGGTGAGGAAGGGAAGTGAGGTGTTCTCAACGTGTGTTTTTCTCTGACTGTGCGGACGCCGAATTGTAGCGGGGTACGCTTGAGCTGCAGCGTTTGCGCTTGCAAGCATCTCGGTGACGTTCGTCGGAGTCAACCGCGGGAGGATGTCTTTGATTGTCCCCGCTTTTCCAAGGGTCGAGTGTGGTGTTGGCTAAAAGGGCATAAGTGAGGGGAAGGAGCGTCAAGAAGTGAGGTGTAAATCAGGTGACTTTGGGCTTCGCTAGCGAATCACTGCGCCGTAGCCAGAGAAGCATGCCGCCCTTCTACACTACAAGGCCCCCCCCCATTGTGGCGAGCTTGCCTTTGAGAGCCGAATTGTTCTCATGGATTATCCGCATTCAATATAAGCCGCTGTTACTCGAGAGATATATACACGTGGCCGGCTTCATTTGCCATAGTGCAGCACGAGCCATCTTGTATGTCAGATCTAGTACGGCCATGCATCTGTATTTATAGCATGATCACTTTCTATTCACAGATAAGTACCTATTGATCGAAGGCTCGAAGCTCTCGCTGTCGGCCAGAAGTCATCCAGTTGGCCATGTTGCACTCCGCGACTCCAGGACAAGGTTCGTCGTAGCCCTTCGACGAGGGAAATCAATTCCGGCTGGTTCATATACAGATGTTTGTATCGTCTTCGACGTGGCATCTCTTGCGGCGTCACGATACCGCTTTATCGTGTCACCGTGTTATCGTTTCAAAGTCTGATCTTTAACGAATCCCCAATTTGTAGATAGCAACAATACAAGATAAGCACTTTTCGCTGTCGGATGTCTATTGAATGATTCCTTGTAGTCCTTCTATAGTAGAAATCAGGAATTGTATTCAATGGAAGAGCGTGAACACTGACTGACTATTCACGATCCGAGAAAATGTCACGTGCTTGGGTGATCGTAGGGTTAGTGTTAGGTTGAGCATTCTGATCCATATTGTGTCTCAATGCTCGATAACTGCATCAAGTACTGCACAGATAGACAGTGTGGATAAAGTTCGGCCTTCTTGTATTGATGATCTATCCAATATTCGTGTATCCGTGGAGCGGAGTGAAATTGGGGAGCAAATCCCAAAATCTGCAGAGGAGCGGACCGCTTGGGTACTCATGCAAATTGTCTTGCCAGAAATATTATCGCCACTAAACTACGTGTACGTTGTGACCCTTTGTTGAATCGATTATGGTTTTGTCAAGGGTCATTACTCATTTCGGCTACAGAGTTTCTCCGTTTCGTGTCATATATTCATACACGTTGTCAGTCCCAACTACCGAGTGGCCCCTACCCATGTCACAACCTACTCCGCCGTATACGTACCTCACTACACGTCGAAGGTGGTGTAGTCACACAGCTACTTGTCTATAAGAAGCCACAATTTGATCACTGGACCTTGCCATTAGGGTGCTCTCGACCATGGCAGAGGGGATGAAGAAGCTCGTCCTGCCCACAGGGCATCTTTGAGTAAAAGCAAGTCTTGACCTCTGTCTGGCTCAGCTCAGCCATATCCTGACCTTACGCCTTAGTCCCTCACAGCAGATCATGTCTCATCACTCGGACAGCATCGAGCCCTCTCTCCACAAGACAGCCACAAACATTACCTTGTCTCCCGAGCTCTTCGAGAAGCTCTACCTCACGCCCAAAGTCCCTCATGTCGGAGATGCAAACAAGCGATATGCCAACCCTACGCCGATGGGTTTCGTCGGATCCGTCATCTCGACGTTCAGCTTCGCCATGATCATGATGGATTGGAGTGGTGCAGCAGGCCTCAGTGGAGTCTTAGGCATCTTTTTTTTGTGGGGCCGGTATTGTTGCTGTTGGGAACCATATTTGAGTGGATCATGGGCAACTTCTTCGCGGGGAGGGCCTTTTACTCTGGAGATGTGGAGGCTTGAGGTTCAGACTGTACTGCTACCAATCCTGCAAGCTTCTCCTGAAGCCTTGACGCTTGTGCATGCTACTACCAATCATGTGGCGTGCGAGACCGCCATTCAGACAAACCGAGCGTACTTACAGGATGATGATGATAATTTGCTAACACCCGCAAACCACAGATGATGGTCATGTCACTCTTCGCCATCTTCTGGCTGTCGTTCGGTCTACTGCAAATGCCTACCTTGGGTCTTGCAGCAGCTTATTCTGCAACCGGCAACGCAGCGGAAGGCGCCGCAAGTAAGGAGTACAACGCCGTCGTGGGCTTATACCTCATCATGTGGGGCTTCGCGCTTCCTACATTCTGGATCTTCACCTTGAAGACGAACGCTGTGTTTGCTGGGATTTTTGGGTTCGTGACGCTTGCGGCTTGGGTGCTGGCTGAAGCTTACTTCAAGGTCGGGAGTGAAGATTATGAGACTGCTGGGAAGCTGCAGAAGGTATGCGTCCCTCCGATACTCTCAATGGACGCCGACCGACTTGATGCTGTTGCGCGGCGGGCATTAGCTGACTGTAGATCAGGCTGAAGGAGCCCTGCTATTCATCCTAGCCATACTAGGGTGAGTGGAATCATGATCCCATTGCTGAGGTTGGACAATCCTGTTGACGAGGCGCCACGCTCTCCAAGGTGGTATATGACTTTTGTTATGATGGCGGCAGAGATGCGCTTGGGCATTGACTTCCCTGTCGGAAATCTGAATCACTTCTGGCCAAAGACTGATGTGACGCTGGGCGAGGCTGAGAAGCAAGCTTGATCAAAGAGTTACTCGTGAGTCTGGTGTTGGCAAGGTATTTTGTGGAGACGATATGTGATATGAGGTATTGGACTGTGTGTTGACAGTCGCAATTAGTGGTCTTTGGGGGGGGGGCTGTCGTCTGTGGCAAACTCGAACGTTTCCCAGCGGCATTCTTACGAAATGACCAGTCTGTCGGCCACTTCCATGAAGCCTTCATGGTGTCGTTTCCCGTCAGAAAAGCACACCAGAGTCCAATTTGATACACCATGCCTATCGTGACTGGCTTGTAAGGGTCTTATGGTCGTCTTCTGTCTCTTATAAGGTATCTGTCCTGCATCTCTCTAAAAGCGCCGTTCTCTTATCAGATCCTTGCGAAGATCGATCGATCGGCTCAATTCAACGGAGGGGAGGAAGAAGGCCAGAACATCAAAAGGCAAAAGGCCCTCGGCTCTTCCGGGGAAGTGGGGCGGTAACAGTATCCGATCATGGCTGACTGGCCTATGTTGATGACGACTTTCGACTTCCCCAGGATAGTGGTTATTTGTATTTATTGCCTCTGACTCTGTACTGAATGATATCCTGAGGAGAGAGGCTGAGACTATAGTCGGTGAATCTTGATACAAGCAATTTTTCTCCATGAACCCCAGATAGGTAATCGAGAGAGACCTTGTCAGATGCGTCGGCGGATGTCATCGGCAAACGGGTGTCGGGCCGCACCATGTGCTCTTTGCGCCAGTGACGTCGCGTCCAACCATCATCGATGAAAGCGTATCGATTAGAGGCTGATTTTCGATCTTTCCCGTGCCTGAACTGCAGGTGTGAGGCTTTCGCGCGTCACCCGCATTCTCGATCAAGTAACGGAGGTAGCGTCGAGCCATCTAGGCTGCACCTCTACACGCCCAGGCGATTTCAACATCTCCAGAGCTTCGAATACCAACGACTTGAGTGAGCTGTGGCCGTTATTTAACCGCCGAATCTGACCGCGCGGCAAAGCAATGAGGCCGCCCACGGCCAAAGGCGACCAGGAGGGCGATGTCAGTCGCAAGCAACATGCTCAAGGCAAGGACCAGTCGCCCTCTTCAGAATCTTGGAAGAACCCCCTCCCCGGTGACGACAAGATCTGGCAAGATTGCCCACTGGACATACAGGGCAATGTTTTTCTGCAAGGCCTAGCCGTGACACTCTCCAAATTCGACTATCCGGCTGCGGTCTTCTGGGGATTCGAACTAGTCCTCATATACAACAAAGCCTGGGAAGACGCTGGCGGCATCCCTCAGCAAGGCCGTGCGCAACGCGGCCAATTATCACCAGATGCGTGGCACGCGTTACAAAAGTGCATCAACGGTGGAAGGCCCGCGAAGATTGCTAGTCATGCTTTGCTTCGGGAGAAAGAGCGACCAGATGCCGAACAATACTTGGTCCTTGCCAGCCCTTTATTCGGCCCTGGTGTCCATGATGCCAAAGGCGTCTTCTGTCAGATGATCGGCGCCTATGAGGGTTCAAATGGCGACCAGGGAGGAGATTTTGACGCTCAAGAAGACGAGCGCAGAAAGGGTCTAGTTGCGAACTTGAAGGATCTTGGACTGGAAGATGACTCAACACCTCTGGACGAGCACCCATTCTTTCATCGCTTCGCTGAGATGATACCCACAGGACTGGCTATCTTGGACCACAGCGCCCGCGCTGTTTTTGTCAATCAGCAATTCTACCAGTTGACCACACATTGGGGTGACGACCAATCCTTCAAGTCATGGCCACAAAGTATCCACCCTGACGATTATGAGCGCGTAATGGGAGCATATCAACGAGCTTTTAAAGGCCAGACCGAGCTGCGGGCTGAATTTCGCGCTTTGGGCAGCGATCACCCCTGGAGACTTTTACTTTTGACGCCACTCGGAGACGAAAACTTGCGACATGTTAGTCTGGGCGAATATGGTGGTTTCATCTGCTCGGTCGTCGACATTACCTCGGAGAAGAGCGCGGAGAACGACCAACGAATTGCCGCCGAGGATGCAACGGAGAGAAAGAAGCAACAAGAGCGATTCATCGACATGATAAGCCACGAGATCAGGAACCCACTTTCAGCTATGGTGCACTGTGTTGAGGACATCAACGAAGCCCTCAAAGAGAAGGAAAACACTGGCGTTGTAGATCCAGAACCTATAGCAGAAGCGCTCGACACTATCAACCTCTGTATCTCACATCAGAAGAACATCGTAGACGATGTTCTCTCATACTCCAAGCTCGACTCTTCCATGCTGGCCCTCACTCCCAAGCCGTCTCAGCCCGAAAAAGAACTCCGAGGCAATGCCAAAATGTTCCAACCGGAATTCCGCAAACACGGCATCGAATTTGAGTGTATCATCGACAAGCCCTACAACGAATTGAAGGTTGAATGGACTATGGCAGACCTTTCGCGTATTGGCCAAGTACTCATCAATCTAATTTCAAACGCCATCAAGTTCACGTCTCGCAAAGAGAGCAACAGAAAGATCACAGTCAAGGTGTCCGCCGCGGTCTCTCGACCTCCATCCTATCCGCCAGATGTCGTCTTCTTCGTCGCTGAAAATGAATCACACCGGCTTGACGCCACGCAGCGATCTGAGTGGGGCAAGGGTGACCCATTATACATCATGGTCGCCGTGACAGATACTGGCATCGGTATCGGCGACGAATCTCAGAAGAAACTGTTTGAGCGCTTCAAACAAGCCACTCCAAAGACCAACGAAATCTACGGAGGCTCTGGTCTGGGCTTGAACATCAGCCGTAAGCTCGTACAACTTCACGGCGGCGAAATTGGCGTCAAGTCAACAGAAGGCGAAGGTGCCACTTTCGGCTTCTTCTTCCGTGTCAAGCGATCCGGTCCTCCTGAGACAGACGAAAAGGCCGGAGGAAATAACCTCGATCATGACTCTGCTCGCGGTCAGATCCGCGTGGGCGGTCTCGATTCGAAAGAGGACTCCGATACCGAACACCCTGTAGAGTCGCGGAAGCCTCACTCAACTGGTCAGCTTGCGCGGACGCAATCCTCGGCGGAGCGAACAGACCAGACCGAGAACCTTGGCAAAGAACTAGACGAGGAGCGCCACAACGAGAATAAGCAGCCTAGGAAAAAGGAAGACACGGAAGAAAGCCTGGAGAGCGACAAGAGCAAGCAGCAACCAACGGAATCCTCGAGACAGACGCAGGAACGAGCTGATAAGCAAGGCTTTGGAAGCGAGCTCGCCGTCACCGGTCAGAGCATTGATCCAACGTCAAGATCCTCATCCCATCCGGCTTCGAGTAACGTCACAGACAAGGCTCCAGCGGACGGCAAAGGCAAAGGCAAAGGCAAGCAGAAGGGAAGCAGCCAACAGTCACAATTTAACCAGGAGCAGCAAGGAGACCAGAAACAAGAGGACCAATCACATTCGGACGAGTTGCCCCTGCGCACACGCAAAGACATGAGTATGCCGCCGCATGTACTGTTTGTCGAAGACAATTTTATCAACCAAAAGCTTGTCGCGCGCCAACTCGCCAAGA
Source organism: Cladosporium cucumerinum (assembly GCA_023634325.1). Lineage (NCBI taxonomy): Eukaryota > Fungi > Ascomycota > Dothideomycetes > Cladosporiales > Cladosporiaceae > Cladosporium > Cladosporium cucumerinum. The sequence goes on from JALDQA010000003.1 coordinate 2,009,200, forward strand.
AAAGATTCACAGTCAGCACGGCCAAGAATGGGCGCGAAGCAGTCGACTTTGTTCTCGCCTCGTTCTCTGATCCCGAGAACGCTGGGAAGGAAGATGAGACCAAGAAGCAAGGCGAGATCGACATCATCCTCATGGACCAGGAAATGCCAGTCATGGATGGCAGCGCTGCGGCGAGGGAGATTCGACGTCTGGAGAAAAAGATGGGCAGAGAGAAGCGTGTACCTATATTGGGTGTCAGCGCGAATGTGAGGGACGAGCAGCTGGAGGAGATGACCAAGAACGGTATGGATGAGTTCATCACCAAGCCTTACATGGTCGATGACATGATCAAGAAGATAGGGTCGATGATTGATGAATGAGCGAATGTAGCATGTAGCACAGGCTACAAGCATCTGTCTCACTCGCCTCTCGGCCCGGCTCTCAATGGAGCAGATGATAACAGCGCAAGCGACCAGGAGGACTCGCCGTCGCATAAAGAAAAATTAAACAGTATGATACCCAGAATCCAAAAAACTTCCAACATGTTGATGACTGCATTGATTGCGCTTTGTGTCAAACAGGTTAGCCTATCACGATACTATCATTGATTCTGATGATATGATTCAATCACCTGCTATTGAGACTGTTGAAAGGCCTCCCAGGAATTTACCAACCAATCTAGAGCCAGGCCATCGCGCCTAGTCAATGACAAATTGGGAATGGCTTTGAAGATGGCGATGAGCCATGATATGATTAGTGGCCATTGCCTCGTTTGCTGTTTTCCCAGGATCGACGCCATACTCCCGCAAATCCTGTTTTGCCGCCTTGTTCAATCCATTGGCGATAAGCCATATGGCTACAATGAGCATCCTCTCCCTAAAATGCCTGATCTGGCCATGGTTCGTCCTGCATCGCTTGAATTTTTCCAGGACCACATCATGCCCGCATCTAGTAGCGTCTAGAGCGACCAGCCCCGAACATCGACGCCAAACCGCTGAAGCGCCTCTCGCGACGCGGCTCCTCGTCACGGTAGCGAGGGCGACGGTCGTAGACGCTGGCGTCAGACTCGTACCCTTCACCGCCGCTGTCGTAGCCCCTGTTGCGACGAGGGCCCTCACGGCGGGCGGAGGAACGAATGAAGTCCTCGCCACGGCGCGGGCGTGTGGAGCGACGGACGAAGTCGTCGTCACGGTCGCCCAGGCCACCGCTCATGAGTTCAAGGCGGCACATGCGGTCAGCAAGCTCCTCAGTGTCACCGCCGGAGCGCCTGGTCCCCAGCTCGTCAACTTCCGATGCTGTGATACCGTTAGCGATGATCTGGTGTTCAAGGAAGTGTGGACTCGATACTTACAGTGAAGAGACTCGGGATTAACATGACCACGCGGCTGACGACGGTGCATCCAAGCGATCCGCGTGGACTCCCTGTTACGCTCCGCCTGCTCGGCCTGTGCAGCCTGAGCACGGCGCATGTACCTCTCCTGTTGGGCACGGGTGCAATCAGCTTGCTCATTGTAGGCCTGCTGCTGGCGAGCGTACTGGGCCTGGACGCGGCGGACATTCTCTTGCTGAGCACGGTATATCTGTGTTTGCTGTCTCTGGGCAGCGTAGGTACGCTGCATGTTGGCGCGTTGCGTCTGGGCGGACTGGTAGGGGTTCATGCCGTAGCCTCCTCCACCACCGTAGGCACCGCTGTAGCCAGTGTTGTAGGCTCCGCCGTAGCCGTAGCCTCCATAGCCACCGCCGTAGTTGCCGTAGCCTCCATAGCCGCCGGGATGCATGTTGATGTCTGGATTGTCGAGTTGGGAGTTGGTGTTAATTGCTGGTTGCTGGTTGTGATTGGGATAATCTAGGTGGGTCGTTTGTGTAGTGAAGGGGTTGATGCTATTATTGGATCGTTGTGTCGAGAGAGTGGTGGTCTTCTGGGTAGCGGGAGGGGGTTTATGAATGATGCAGAGCGGGAGGCGGGTAGATTGTGAAATGATCCTAGGCAACAATTCCTAATGTTAATGATGGTCATTATTTCATCAACCTATGGCTTGAAAAAGCAGCCAGGTCGCCTGGTCTCCAAGAATATTCCCGATCTACCAGCCGGCTTCACTATCAAGACAACAAAAAATTCACGGCCAAGTCCTCGCCGCTCTCTACTCATTTGCCGACACTCGTGACTCGATCATTGACGTTCCCCTTCTGTCTCCATGAAACGACACAAGTTCTACAATTTATTCTTCAACATATCAACCATTCGACCAGCAATTCACAATCACCACAATCTCACGCAACGAAATCTTCTCCAACAGCTCATCTGCTAAACATCCAACGACCATTAAAACTCACGATACGAATAGCTCACCACCAGAACCTCTCCAAACCATGTATTCCTACGTCTATAGCAGCAGTCGCTCACGCTCACGCCACTATCCAGTCAGTTCCAGCTCTGGCTATCCGGTGTCTCGTTCCGATAGCGACTCATCCGATCAGACGGAGTATCTTTCCTCCAGAGACGGACGCAACGAGCGTGGCCACAGGACCAGGAACCAGTCTGCCAACGGTGGACAACCAACAGATGCCTCCAGACAGGCCACTCATTCTTCGGGATATGGGTCCAGCTATTTCTCCTCTCGAAGCAGCGGCGTAAGCGCCAGGGCAGGCTATGGTGGCGATTACCAAGACTATCATCATGTCGCTGGCTCTTCGAGGAGCAGGGCTCCAACCGGGGCGTCGACTGTTTACCCAAATGACAGCATCTCCAACACCGGCCGTCGCCCTAATCGTCAGCGCGATGCTGAGATCAGAGGTTTTTCGGTGGCTCCGGTCGGCCGCCGTAGCCAGCGTGTCTTCGAGGGACATATGCGAACTATCCCTTCCTCCACTCTACCCGTCGGCATTCGCACAGCTCCCGCACTTTCGACTCTGGACCGACGTACAGGTATGTGACGCCGACCAGAAGCGCAACGGCACCTGAAGTCGCCTCCGATGTCTCTTCGAGCACTGTCGCTCATCCCTTCGCCTACGACTACTCGGGTCGAACCCATACCTGGCACCCGGCGTCATGCCACCAATTTTCTGAAGCCAGTCAAAGCTCTCGTCGCTCTGATGCACCTTCTCTGGAGTCCAGAGCTTCTTATGGCCATGTACGAGCTGGTACATATCGCTCCGTGGCCAACAGCCGCACTCCTCTCCCGTCACGCTCAGTCCATAGGCATCCGCCACCTCCTACACCAGTGCTGCGTGGCAGACCAGGTGGAAATTTCTCTTCCATCTCCTCGGTCATGGAGGATGCCGCGTACGATTCGGACGTGGAGCACCCGTTCAGCTGAATGTGTATGATGCATCCGGGCTTTGTTGTGTAATGACTTGACTCGGAACTCTTTTGCGAGAGGCGTGTCTGGCACTATGGCAGGTCTCCACTTCAACAAACGGATGTATGAGTTTTGACGCTACTTGTGGCGAAACTCATTTGGTGAAGTCATGGAATACGGCGTAGGAAGTCGTAGGTTCTTTGTTGCGAGTTTCTATGCTGATAGGGTTTATTTTATTGATTCATGGGATTTGGGGAGGTTTGTTTGGTATGTGGCCAGGCTTCTGAAGTCAGGGGATAACTATTGCAATTTTTTGGAACCGATAGCCAGCCCACAGCCCTTTCGAGAAAAATTGACGAGTATTGTGCACCTCAAGTCTTCCACCGCGGCAAAATTCTTTTTTAGAAAATTGTCATTGTTTTGCATGTACAGTGCAGGCAGTTGTAGTGTATCGCTCACAATATTGACGCAGAAACCAGTGACACCAAAGGCGGGTAAAGGCAAACGTGGGCCTTGGACGTGCGTTTTATTTCCTCCCCAACGATGATCCCTAACCGATCAATCAATCAATCAAATCGGATTTCCTCTACCAGATAACAGAATAGTGACCCTACAAACTGATTCAAACTGGTTGTACATATCGCTTTCAGGAAGATCAATCAATCGCAACGACGATTATAGCGCCATTGAACCGATCGAAATGCGTCTTGCATTGATGATCTTGTCTCGAATTTGACGAGCGTATGGATAAAGTTAATTTGTCGAGATAGATTGTGTTCATATCTGAAGCTGATGATATCATAGCATGAATCCTTCACTACTACGCCTTATCTCAACTGTCCCGATGAATAACGTATCCGTTGGTAGGATTGCCAGATAGTAATCAAAGAATCTTAACGGTAGGCATGCTGATCTCAATCTCTAAAACGCGTGATACTACCACATAAGCCCCTTGCAGCATAAATCAGTATTTAGAGTATCTCAGCGGTGTATAAACTCATCTCGGTGTCTACAGTCAATGTTCTTAGTGTATAAGAATGCTGAGTCATAACTGTTACTTTAAAAGTACACAAAACTACTGAGTATGGGTAGATACTTATGATGAGAGAGTCCATTGAGAGGAACTTGTGGGAAGTTGTTTTTCTCAATGGCGATCTGCCGAAATCATCGAAAAAGAATATCTGGTATAGTTATGCTAAGCGTGAAACACGACCCTGGCAAGGTCTTGAGGAGCCCACAATAAATGCCAGGTAGTCTAAGACACCATGTACAACTATGAATATATAGGGTCCGACGAGACGACTGTAGGCTCCCAGTGGGCAACTGCCATCAATATTGATCCAAGCCAGCTGGTATTTGCTTGAAGTGAAGCGAGGTGTTCACAAGGCGTCGAGATCGCTTCATCGTGCAGCCTGACTCTTTGAGCAAACGTAAAACAAATACTTGACAATCCATGAATCACAGACCGGTGAGAGCACCCACGAACGCTCTTACGCTTTTTCAAGCACCCGCTACTGATAAAGGTCAACGAATGTTGCATATCTTCTCGTTTTGACCTCACGGTATCCCAACCTCAAATCACTAAGATGCCGAGTTCAGACGAGAGCAGTATATCAAGATGGAGCCAATTTTTAGGCCGTCGAGTCGCCTCCACGCCCAAGCGGCCATCTAGCCTTGACGTTCAATCCATCGATACCGCTATCCACGTCGACCCTGGTTCGCCTGGTCAAGAACGACTCGGAACCAGACCCGAGCAGCCCAAACGGTCCCTGAGAATTAAGAAAGGCCGTATCTTCGACAAGGGGATCCTAGGCGCACTCAGAAAACTCAGCGGCAACAAGAGCCCTTGGTCTTCCGATCTTGAAGACGCCCCCGATCGTCCGCACATCGTGCCGCCTCTACACGACTCGAGTGAACCCGAATGTTCTAGGTTATGGCACCAAAATGCCATGGAGCGTGGCCCGGTGGCCATGGGAGCATCTTCCAAAGCAATTGGTCTAGCTTCTAGGCGAGATAAAGTTCCCTTAGACTCAGGAAGTGCCTTGACAGCACAGGAGAGGCTATCGGAAATCATAGAGCTGATGCAAGTGAGGACCGCCAGCGCCGGGGTGGCATTGCAGCACCTCAAAGAGCTAGGCTACGAGCTCGATGGGCAGGAGCGACAAGACCTTCTCACGATCGCGAGGTCAGCGGCTGTAATTGCTTCAAGAGAGTAAGCACGGGTACGCTGTACGCGGCCAAAGGCGCCACTGGCCCGCATTCTCGAACGTAATGCTGAGGTGCCTCTGGCAGACGTGAAGGACTACAGCGAGTACCTGGGGTGCCTGCAGCTGCAAGCTATGAATTTGCAGAAAGGCGTTCAAGATCTCGATGGGCTCGAAGAGGCTTTCCATGGTGTTAAGAGTTTACGAAGGTGCCTCGATGAGATTTCTCATAAGATGGAGCGTCGAGACTTGGCAGCCGATATGGCTGAAATTCAGTGGTGGGTGGAGCGGAAGTGCATGTTCTGGGCTGCTGCCGGAATCCTCACCGCAGACAACACGCAGTCGAAGCAAATTGAAGGTTTACGATGATGATGAAAGTTTGCTTTGTTATCCATGAAAGCAGCTACGCTAGAACGATGCAAAAAGTTCCTTCCCTTTTCATGTCGGTGGTCGTACAAATCACACAATTCGCTTTTCGTAAATTCATATATCGGCATCGCAGATTCTCCTCCTTCAACTGCCGCCGCGAGTCAGTGCGCAGGCACGGTAGGGAGACCTCGTTGCTCTGGTGAGCGACCGAGACCTCCAAATTCCTGTCCCAGACAGGCTGAGCGGTACTCTGCTGCGACTCTCTCGGCCTGATCGTGATTTTATCGTGCAACAGGACAGACGCACTCTCGGTGGCGCTGTTTCATTTCGGTGGTATGGGCGTTTGCTACACCAGTGCCTTCGCTTTGCTGGCTGTCTTTTAGCGCCTGTTTGGCTTTGCTGTGTCGTTGGTTGGCTGCGTAGCGGGCTCGACGGGTCTTCTCGCTTTCAACGGGCGAAGAAGACACAGAGGAGTCGACGGGAATGCTCGCATGTGTGCTGTCTTGTGCGGACAGCGGCCTTCCGTAACTAGCTGATTGCGCTCGCCGTGGGCGATCTTGAGCCATCGGCAATGCTTCGCCTTTGAGCAATGGTCAACGGAATACAGCTGAGTGAGCTTCTGTTCACGTCTAGCGGGCCGTAGGTCTGAACTGGAGCTTGTATTGGTGGTGCGTTGGGAATTTCTGGTTGGTCCATTGATGCTGGCCAAAGGTTTGTAGGGTCTACAGTGTTTCTGAGGATGCCAAACTCCGGTGTAAACGGCGTTGCAGGTTTGAAGGAGATGTCCTCTGAAAAGCTGTGATAGCGTTAGTGGTGGTCGGATGGAGCGGATTGAGAGACGCTAGGCTCACCGGGGCTTTACATTGAGCTGATTTGACATGCTGGGCATGTTCGCGCTTGGAGTATCCAAGGTGTAGTGCGAGTTGCCGATGAATTTTTTGTAGACATCTGGTTGCCATCCAAAGTCCATACCATGGTCCCGTGTTGGAAAATTGGTAGGTCGCAGCTAGAAGTCCATGGTGTCTCTCTGATATCGTGGCACAAACGTAGTGGAGACTCCCAGGAAGGTCGTCAGGTTTGCTGAACAAGTTTTATGGAGATGGATACCGCTGGCAAAGCAGCCGAGAGAGTCAGAGTACGTAGAAGCCGAGGCTTCCTTAATGGTCGCAGCAGATATAGAGGTAGACGGCAGCGTGAAGTGGGTGAGTCCGGGGCTGATACACGCGAGCCGTGGTACGCAGTAGGTGGTTGGTAATGGGTGAACGTTGACGGTCTGGAAAGTACGAGAGAGTGCCTTGGTCGCAGGAAATGTTGCAGTTGTAGGTAGCAGGTTAACCAACAAGGAGCGACATAACCTCTTGCTCTTGGTTGCAAGCTTCTGATTGGGGAAGGAGAAGACTCTGAGATGATGACGGAGTTTTCTCCAAGACCAGTCTGTGGCGACGATTATCAGCCAACTCGAGGCCTCGCTCGTCCCCACACGTCGTCAAGGGCTACGCTTCCCCTCTCCAATTTCGAGATGTGCGATAAAATCTGCAACATTATTTACTGCACGTGGGAAAAGTTGCTGAAGAGTCTTCTTGGTTGCCCATTCCGCATTGTTCTTGCCCATAAATTACTATCTCGGAGGGCCTCAAGGCTTGTCATCGTCCATTCCATGTCATTCGTTTCTGGGTCTTGCATGAAGTCGACCAATTACTCAACTCCCTCGAACCTAATGACGAAGAATTCGTTGAGAAGCCCCGTCCAAGTCCGATGAGGGAAGAACCGGAAGACGATGCTGACGATAATCCTGCATTTTCCAGCCAAGAGGCACCACAGCCGATGCCACAGATGTTCAGCGAGCCAGCTTCCTTAGCCCTGACGGCAATGACCAGGCCACCAAGCGTAGTCATATCTCGAACCACTCTTGGCCCGCATCAGGTTCTAGGACAGCCAAACTTGCAACAGTATCTTGGCCCTCGAAGGCAATCAAAGCCGATACTGCCAGCTCCATCCCCACCGGTTTAGCTAGAAAACTTATGGGACGACCCGCTCTACTCGTTCGATGCATCTCAGATGCCAATCATGAGCAGCAGCAGCAGCACCGAAGACACCAGTTGGTGCTTCGAGGCCTCTAACATACTGCCACCGCTCTTGACACAGCTGCCCGACTTTCGTAATGAAAATCTGTCTGGTCACAAAAGGACAGCGTCATTACCACACCCTTCCCTCTGCCATGGATGGCTCGGTAGCGGTGTTGGATTCGACAGCAGCGGCTTCATGTCAGATTTCCACGAATTGAGTCCCCAGGATATGCCGTAAATTGGCGTCCGCCAGCCGAAGAAATCTGGTAGCTTGTCATGAGACAACGAATCAGAACATGTGGTGATTGAGCACACAGCCCGTTGAGCAACACTCCGGGCATCTTGATGTGACCGGTGGCAATCAGACAGTACACTGCAAACGACACATACAGTGAAAACAGCACTGCTCATCGTCCTGTCCGCACAACGTTTCTCCGTCCACAGAAACAACAGCCCCGGCAGATCACAAACCTGCATCGAACAGCAAGAAGCCATGAGTCCATACTGACCCAAAACTGAAAGAGGCGATGAGTCCGGCAACCTGTATTGTCCCAGTGCCTGGAACTTGAGAAGTCTTCACCACGATCGTTATCGACAGCAGAAAGGCCATCTGAGCTGGTGGCCAGTGATTCGCCACGCATGTTTGCACTTCCTCGCTCCTAAACATTCAACCACAAGACGGGAGGATTCGCTCTCAGCTGGACCGCATGCGGCGGATTTGTTCAAGGGTTCCTGCAGGCTCGTGCCGAGGTGCCGCGAATACGAGAGTGTAAAGAAGTGGAGCAGTACAAGAGGCTGAAGAGCTTGTGCTTCCGGCGTCGTCATTGGGAAATGTAAGAGCTCGCAGCAATTGCATGTGTAACTTCCCTTTCCACAGCCAAATTATTCCTTTTCTTGGTATATATGCTTTCCTCTTCAGTCTCGTGTTTCTGCGACATGTCTACGCTTGAGGCAAAATCGAGCCGCAGTGGGTACTGTATAGCGGGTCGATGGAGTCAATATTGACTGTGGCGCACCCAAAAGAAGCCACGCCAAGGAGATCTGCAGGCACGAGGCCTTCAGAAGGATCGTCTAATAGCTTCCCACCTGCGTCTTTGTTGGACCAGCGACTCTCTGTTGCAGTTATTCATGTAGTAGTTGCATGATAGGATGCACCGTCTCGTATTATGGCGCGCCATCAAGCCCTATTGTCGCTATTCGCGTTGGCGTGAAGCAGTCCATTTAGTGTGACTAATATACCGCAACAACTGCAGATTGACTATAAAGACAACATCAGAAGCACCGTCAGCGGTGCCTTAGATTCCTCTCGCTTGCCACATACCAGGATTTTGCCAACATGCTGGACACCAAGACGCTGCTCAGTGCTGCTTCCATCATTGCGCTTGCCGCTGCGCTGCCTGCCACCGATCCCAACAACGACGACGACTTCGCCTGCTTCTCCTCTTACCGCGAGCACGACTCATCCTCATGGGCATTCGAAGAGCAATACACAACCGAGCTTGTCAGCACGCGGGAGTGGATCGATGAAGAGATTGACACAAATGTGCCGTTGACGACTCTCTGCGACGGCCGACCAAGAGCCCTAGAGCCTTACAAGACTTCTCTGGTCACGTCCACCGAAATTCTGGATCCGCCTGAGATCACGACTCGATATTCAACATACACTGGCCCTTCTCCGACTTGCACCATCGCCCCGAGTGCTTGTGCAGCCATCCAATCAGCGTTCCCGGATGATGCATCCCACTGTGAGATCCCAGTCGATTCCGTCGATTGCAGCATTAGCCCAGACTACTGCTTCATAAGGGCGAATTACGACCAGACCCTATACTACTGGCCTGTCACTACTGTCTCTGGCGACTTCTGCGCACAAAACGGGTCGACCGTCTTCGCAGAGCCCACAAGTCCGCCCGAGCCCAACAAAGTCGTTCTAGACGGCTACACTCTTACAAGCCCAACGAACTACCTTTCCTACGCCCAAGTAGAGGCAGTCATTCACGGCCGTCGCCCGCACACAACCCCTTGCGGGCCTCCGGCACATGATAACGTGATTGTCCCAATCACAGAGTCTTTCTACAGCATGGGCTACAAAGACAGCGAAACAAGCAGCTTCAACTTCGCCGATTTGGCGCCGAACCCGATTCCAGCGGACGTTTACAATAGGCAGAGGAAGTGCGGGTACCAGCACACTTGCAGTGGAGTGATTCAGGGAGCCTACACGCCCATTCTTCCACTTCCTACCGAATTGCTGAACCTTGAGCCCGAGTGGAAGAGCGCGGGTTGCAAGGGAACTGGCGATGGGTATTATATCACTCCTGTTGCCCTTCAGACACCGGCGCCTACCGCTTCGAGTAAAATGTTGTAATGGAATAGTTTACGATATTATTGAAACAATGCTATCTGCAATGGACGGTTTGAGTGCGAATAATTGAGCCGAGCTGATAAGAAGCCTTGTATTACGATCAACCGAAAGTCTCTTCTTCACTTGCATGCTGTATCATGTTAAGAGTGAGCTCTTCGAGCTTGATTTGCGAACCCTAGACATTCTTGAAAGCAGGGCCTCGTGTCGATGAAGCTCCACCAGACATGCTAGTCTGCTGACATTTTTTCGAAGACAAATTCGGTAGTTGCATGTCAGCCCAGACAATCTCTGTGTTTCCATATGATAGTCTGTGCCAAGCTTTGTTCACGAGTTCGAGATCGTCAGCTGGGCCAACTCGGATAGCAAGCGAGCTGAAAGCGTGCCCCATCGGGATGCTTCTTGCAAGGGTACCTGCATCCGAAGACAGTCGACACTGTGCCTGAGAAGGACAAGGACAATACCATATCCCTGCTCCGTTCTTGATGAGGTCTGAGGTGGTATGCGCAAACCTCAGCTGTCACTCACTCAGGCATGCAGACAGCTCGGATGGAGTTTCTCCGCTGACATCCAGGCGAGTACCGTTTGAGCGACTATGGACATCGATCAAGTATATAATCTGGAGCCAATGTCTCCCTATTCTTGATTCAACACACCTGTATCAATTACACCTACAGATCACCATGTCGCGCAGTCTTCGCATCTGCGCATCGTCGTGCCTGGCCCTCTTAGCAAGGGCATTGCCCGCTCCAGAGCTCATCGACGACGAAAGCCTTGAATGCCTCTCCGCCAAGAATGCATATGAATCGGCGTCTTCAACATGGAGCGACGAGACTTATACGACAACTCTCGACTCGCAAGTCTACACGGAGCTTGACACCAATGTGGAATACACCACTCTCTGCGATGGCAGAGCTCGTGCGGTAGAGACCCGTTACACTACCAGCGTCTCGGCAATCGACCCTCCACGGACGGTGGTCTACAAGAGCTGGATGTACAACCAGTACACAGTGCCATCTCCAACTTGCACCATCGCTGGAACGGCCTGCACCGCATTCATTGCCTCTTACGACTCCGCTATGTCCGACTACCAGACCAATGGTGCGCCGAGCCCAACTTTGAAGCCTCAATGCACCCCATACCAAACCTGCAAGCCCGGAGACACAGAACAATGTCGAATCTACGGCTATGGTGGAAACTTGTATTACTGGCCCGTGACCACAACCCTGGGCGACTTCTGCGCCTACAATGGCTCCACCATCTTCGCTTCCCCAACCAGTCCACCGAGCCCAAACACCGTCGTGATGGACGGACACACATTCACCAGTCCCACGAACTACGCTCAGTTCAGCCACCTGGAGGCTTTCATCCCCACCACGCGCGGTCGCCGCATTTCATGCGGCGCTACATCCTACGACGAAGTTGTTGTCCCGCTGACCGAGTCGTTCTACAGCATAGGCTCCAGGAGCTTCAACTTCGAAGACCTCAACACTGTGCCGGTGGCCGCGTACGAAAGACAGAGAAGATGCAATAACGGTCGGGACTGCACTACTCTTTCCGACTTCTACACGCCCATCGTGCCGCTTCCGACTGAAGTCCTGAACCTCCAGCCGAAAGAGTGGAAAGAAGCTGGCTGTGTTGGAAGAGAAGACGTTAGCGGCCAGCTTCATATGACACCGATACCACTCGTCACTCCTCCGCCAAAGGCTCCGGGTAAGGTCGTGCGTTAGGCATGATGGTCGATGTCATGCGGTGGAAGTCGTGGCTGGATGAAAGAGGAGGCGAAGTTGCGTGTGTGCTGGCGAAACTGCTCGAAACCATCCATTTGGCAAGTCTGGTCGATCTAGCTTGAGATTAATTAGTGGTCAAATGAAGTCGAAGTATACCTCACGTGTGTATGGTGCCATGACATCATAACAGTCTCATCGGGGTGGCGATATTGATATCAACATCTCGTATCATGCTCCCATATTCGAAGCGGCTTTCCACTATTACTGCACACTCAATGATATATGCAAAACGATATCATCAATCACCAACCACCCCCCTTCGCTTGTAATGTCTCAACCCTACACCCGTCAATCCTTCCCCTCCCCATCGGCCCCAGCGCCAAATGGCAACTACTTCCACGCGATCCTCCAACAATCATCTGCAACCCTGCACATATCAGGCTAGATGTGCGACGACCCCGCGACAGGCAAAATCGTCGAAGGCGGCATCGGAGCTCAGACTGTATGTTAATCTCAAGTTTCATCTTCCATCTTCTTCATCATCTCCATGGCCAATGCAGGCCTCAAGCCCTCGCTACATTCCTAACGGCTGACACCCAACTAGCATCAAGCAATGCGCAACATTCAATCCTGCCTCCAAAACTCCAACCCCAGCCTCGATAAAATCGTGCGCCGCAGGATCTACATCGTCGATATCAAGCAGTTCCGCAGGGCAGATGCGATTTGGGCCGAGTGGGTCGGGCCACCGTATCCGGTGAGCACTTGTGTGCCGGTAAGTTGGCCGCCTCTCTTTTTTGAGTCCGCGGGGCGGTATTGTGATGGAAAGACCTTTGTTGCTGATGTTGCTCCTGCGGGATGTAGATCGGAGCGCTTGCGAAGGAGGGAGCGTTGGTCGAAATTGAGGTTGTTGCTGATGCGTGACGTGTGTGGGAGGAGGGAAAGTGAGCGAGGAGTAGGCTTTGGCAAAATCGGCATTGAAAGGTCGTTAAGGTACGGATTTCTAAAAAAAGAAGGAATCCATCGATGTCTCGCTTGCAGCAACTTTGCCTTTGCTGGGAGCGAGAAGTGCCCTTTTGCGGTGCTCTGGCTTGATGCTTGGGAAAGCATAGGAGCACTACAACCCCGCTCAACTACTTCTCCTGCCCATCGGCTCGTACGGGAAGACAGCCGCGACACCAGCCATGACAATATACAGCGCAGCGCAAATGTAAATTGGCACAGGCGTTGCAGTGTTGGCGCCAGTCGCCACGCCAGCGCTGACAATACCCATAATTCTGTTCAGGCCGATAGAAATACCGTTACCGGTGCCACGATGGGCTGAGGGGAGGACTTCGGGCGTGTAGGCGTAGAGGGTGCCGTAGTAGATGTTCTATGTTTTACCAGGTTAGCAAGCAGACTGTATGAAGGAGAAGATGGCTGTACGTACCAAACAGAAGCTGATGGCGCAGGTGAAGCCGAGGTTTTGGGCGTTACTCTTGACTTCGGTGTAGGCGAAGAAGAAAGCCATGGTGACCAGCGCGCCGATGATCATCGTGCCGCGTCTGCCCCAGAAGTACTTGGAGCGGCACATGAAGCCGGCCAAAATGGGACTTGGAATGGAGCTCAAGTTGGAGATGGCGTAGTTGCGCCAAATCTCGCTGTCGGTGAGACCACCAAGTTCGGCGCCACGGGTACGGATGTAGATAGGGAGGAAGACGTTGTAGAGAGGATAGGCGAGTCCGATGAGGAGCTATGGGAATTGTTAGAAAGTGTCTTGTTATCTGTTTCCTCTGGTCCGCGCTGCTAGGTCGTCACTTACCCAACTGAACCAGATCAAAGATGTGCTGAGACCCATCTTGCGCGTGGCGAATAGTCCCTTCAAATGCGTGCCCACCTCTCCGAATGAGAACTTGCGCTTGCTGTGTGCAGAGACAGAGCCTCGCCTGCCACCAAGATTGGTCACGCCACATGCTTGCATTCCTTCCAGTGTGAGAGAGCATGTACGGTTGTACTTCTTCGCGATGAACTGGAGCGTCTCCACGACCTCCTCATCGCGACCTTCGCCCACAAGGTATTTGGGCGTCTCCTTCAAGCGGATGACGGTGACCCGAGCGATGGACATGGTGAACACAAGGGCACCGCTCGTGAACCAGACATATCGCCAGCCGGGGTTTGTATCCCAGTTGCAGGGTACACCGGTCTCAGACTCCGGTCCCGCGCAAGAGAAGTTCGGCAGATAAGCCCAGGCAAAAAGACCAGCGACAAGCTGTCCTACGCCCCACCAGGCAGCCATCAGTGTGAGAAGCCATTGGTGCCTGGATGGCAAGTACTCTAGGAAGACAGCAGTGTCCAGGACAAGATTGCCGCCAGCGCCGAATGCCGACATCGAGACAAAGAATCCAAGAGAGATCCAATTGGGAGCGGCACCTGCGACAATTGTGAAGACGCTGCTGATGAGTAGGGAGTAGTTGAAGGCATGCTTTCGGCCGATCACGTCGGCACTGAGACCCCAGAAGAGAGCTCCAACAAGCATACCGGTGTAGACGGCGACAGTGAGACCATTGGCGAGCGAAGGCTGGAACTCATAGCCGGCATAAGTGGCAACGATGGACTGGAGGAGCAGGATCAGAGAGTCGACTGCGTAGCTATGGGAACAGTCAGCGAGCTGCATGATCTGAGGCATAAATGCTGAGCAATGCATCACGGCCGGCTATGTGACGACTTGCCAAGAAAGCTAGACTGCTACAACTTTGCTGGGGCACGTGGAGCAGCACGCGATGCTGACTTTCCGCACCAGGAGTGCTGTCTTTTTGTCCCTCACAAGAGAAATATACATGTGCAACATACCCAAATCCGTTCAACACAAACAGCTTGGCCTGGTATCTTGTGAATCCAATCTCATCGATCGCATCGTTCACCATCTTCATTTTCGCATTCAACACCGGGTCGACGCTTTCGAGATCGAGCAGGTCGCCGCCTTGCACGCTGACAATGTCGTGGGGGCCTCTGGCGGGAGAATGCCTTGGGTCGACGTGCTCCGGAAGCACGCCTTTGTCGTCTTTGAGGCTGGAAGAAGCCATGGTGGGAGAGGGAGGGTCGTGGTGGTTTGAGTGCTTGATCTCCTCCTCTTACTCTTCTTGCCTTGCTGCTCGTGGCAGGCGCAACAGGTCGTCGTCTTAGATTAACAAAACACGGCGAGGCGAGAACAAAAACCAAAGAAACGAAGAAGCGCACATGCCGGCAGCACACAGGCGATCCGGTACTTGACCTCTCTTGGGCCCTTCATGTTACATGACCATGTTGCTTACCTTTAGCTAGCGAAGCTCAGTATCTTGGAGTACCTGAGAAGCAGCGCGTCTGATAGGTGAGGCGCGCACGTGTCGAAATAATCGTCCTATGAGAGTGTTGCAGATAACGTCGATCATTGCCTCCCAAGGCAGAGTCGCGTCGGTGGCGTCTTGGTATGCATCTCGACGCACGAGGGTTGAGATAGCGTCACGTGTTTGAAGCTGCGTAGATGGCGTGCTTGCTGCTTACGAGCTCGCAGTGTGAGGCATGAGCATTTATGTGTACATGATGGTCTTTTCGCGGGTCCATCGTATGCTGGCTGAGTACACAATGATGGTGATGGGATGGCACGTGTTTGTAGGAAGATGGCAGGGTTCGATATTTGGTTAAGGCCAAAGTCTGTTGTGGATCTTGGAGTGGGGCGAGTTGCGGGGCCTTCTCTTCTCTGTGCTCTCAGTTTTCCATTCCCGAGGAGTAGACGAGGCTGGGACAAGCAAGCCACGTACAAGCTTTCGCCTGTTTACTCACTTCTCGCCGACCAGCCCTACAGAGGACGAGATCAAGGATACATAGCATACCAGCACGTGCCGAAACATGTCGGTATTGGACTTCCGAGAGGCAGGAAGCAACCTATTGCGCATCATTTTGCCCATGTTCCCTCCAGGTGACGACCTGACCGAGCACCTTAGGCAGCAGCTGGCACCGTCATGCCCGGCCGAGTAGGCAAACGGACTGCTTATATTGGATCACAGCCACATGACATCGATCGTCTTGCCAGGCCTTGACACCTGTAGAATAGTGCTCTTTACGTATTCTCGCGGCCCGGTACGCGAGACTCGCGCACATCGCCTACTGGGCCGCAAGTAAGCCATTGTTCGTCTGGAAGTAGATCTTGGCGTGCACTGGACACATTCACTGCTTGTGACGGCAGCTTTCATGGCGCTATGTCTGTCTGGCTGGTCCTACACCTCGCAGACCATGGCGCAGGCCATGAAGAGAACGCCGATTGACGGAGAAGTGCACGGGGAACAGAAAATGGAAGACTCAGACTCGCACATACAATCTCCACATGAGACACGGACCGGCGACGCTGCGAGCTCTTCTAGCACGAAGTCACGACCGCTATCTGTCAGACTCCCCATTGACGACAATACAAATCCCAGCCCCAAGCCCATCACCATCGCTACTGCGGACCTCGCGAAGCCCTCCTTCAACAACGGCTTTGCCCAGCTGGCATCCGGCTCTACCAACACAGCACTGGGCAGAGCCCATTGAGAGGCCTCCGACCTTTTGGGGACACAAAGCCACGGAGAACCGAAAAAGGCATGCGCGATATGTGCGCAGAATTTTGAGTAGTAGCGATCTTTGAGGGCTTTGCGGTCTCATGTTGCTTCACTGTGTACGTGGATCAACCGCCACGAGATATGGACTCTAGTCGACCCTCCAATCCGGCGTCAGACGTACCCTTACTTCCGTGCCGACACTTTCTCCATCGATTCTGCAGGCATGGTCCAGATTCTGAGGACGAAGACCATCGCAGGCGATGTGGTGGTACTGCATGGCTGCGCTCATAACCCGACGGGCTTAGATCTCGCTAGAGATCAGTGGCGGATCATCGCCGACGCATGCGAACAGCAAGGGCTTATCCCATCTTTCGATCTAGCCTAGGGAGTGACACAAGAAGCCATCAGAAAGGAACGCCAGGCTGATTCTCACATAGTCAAGGCTTCGTCACCGACGATCTAGCCAGAGACGCATGGCCCATTCGCCTTTTCCTACGCCACACTTCGCTGGAAGTGCTTGTCGCACAGTCCTTCTCCAAGAACTTTGGTCTGTATGGTGAACGAGTGGGTGCTCTCCACGTTGTGTGCAGATTTGAAATTGCGCGGGCGAAGACTCTCGGCATGCTCACGCGGCTTTCGCGCGCTGAGATAACGACTCCTCCCATCAACGGCGCCAGGATCGCTGCGAAGACTCTTGGGGATGAGGAGTTGACAATGCAGTGGCTTGCCGATCTCGCGCATATGAGTGAGCGCATGAGATCGACGAGGAGAAAACTGGTGCAAGGCGTTCGGAAGCGAGGCACGCCTGGGTCTTGGGAACATATCTTCACGGGTGTAGGTCTCTTGGTAACAGGCTCTATTAGCTTGCTTCGGACAAAGTGTCGGACTTCTAGATTGGCATGTTCTCTATGACAGGCTTGAGCGTCGAGCAGATTCGGCAATTGCGAGGGGAGCATAATGCTTATCTTCTTCCTTCTGGGAGGACCTCAGTGACAGGCTGTAAGTATGACCTATCCCGAAAATTGACGGATGGCGTTGACATCGGATAGTGACGGAGTACAATGTGGAACATGTTGCGGAGGCATTGCATTGTGTGATTGGTGGTACATAGGTTATTGATTCATGAATAGAGCTTGCAGTCAAACTCGCGCTTCCACTTAATTCATCCTGCTATCAAAGAAGGTCGGCCAAGTCATAGGAGGTAGATCGGTTGCAGGCATTGACGACTATCGAGCTTCACAAATTTCTCCTCACACAAAGCCAGTTAGTGACACGCGCAAATTCATGCCATATTCTATAAATAAATGTAAAAGTATCTATGGGGTATATCCATCCGAAGCATTCTCCCAACGTCAACGCTATCTCTATGCTCTGCCACATAGCTGGCGGATTGGAGTACATCGGAAAGTGACCGCTCTCGCTGATCTCAGCCATCCACACAGCAGCTGCCTTCAATGCCGGCAGATAAGATATCGTGTTGTACTGCTCACCATACATGAAAATTCGCGGGAAAGGCAGAGAAAGAAATTTTCTAAGAACGTCGCCGTTGTCCGAAAGCTCGGCCATGGACAAAAATATGGGCCGAACAGATGTAGGCTGGGACTTCAGCCGTAAGCTGAGCGCATATATGGCGCTGCCATAGAACGGAGCCTGCGCCGTGCGCTCAATACAGTCTTTGAAGAACGCCTCGTCGTTCGACGCCGGGTAGTCGAAGATCTGGCGGCCGAGGAAGCAGTCTTCAGGCGCAAGGTTGCCTTTGATGTTGACGAAGCTGCGGATCCGCTTGGGATGCTTGTGCGCTAGTTCCAGGGCGGTCAGGGGCCCCATGGAGTGCCCGACCAAGTGGAACTTGTCAGTTTCGATAGTGTCGAGCACGACTTCCGCAGTCTTCACCAGGAATGGAATGGAAAGTCATGTAGGGTCTGCACATGTTGATTGTCCGCAGCCCGGCGCGTCGTACGCTATGAATCCGTGGTTGGCAAAATGCTCTCTCAGCAGAAAATCGAAATAGTCTTCTTTTGTCGAACCAAAGTCGTGTAGAAACAGGACCGGGGTCAGCGATCCTTTGCGATGGCTGATTGCTAGAGAGACGGCGGTGCCGTCGACTTGTAAATCCCATGTTTCGGTTTTTAGTTGCTCTTGTGGGCGAGAGTTTCTATCCATCGATGCGCCAGAATTTCCAAGGCTTGGTCGTTTGGAGATCGTTTGTCACAATGGAGTGGCTCTTGGAGTGTAGCTTTTCTTAGATTGTATGTGAATGACCGAGAAGAATTGATATGGCAATGCTTGTCCGAACCCTCGGCCACGCGGAGCGGAAACGTGCATCTTCAAGCTCAGCATTCAAGGCCGCCTTCTTTGTCAACCAACATGTTCGCCACTCCGCGCTCAGCCATCGTCTCGGCGCCGAGAACAAGATGCCAACAAACATCCCCGCCTGCATTCACGATCCACCAGATCCTACCCTTGGCCATATGACTGACAAGACTTTGCAATGTCACCAAACAGAGATTCCTACCACTCCGAACTTTGGTTGAAACCTCCACGCTTCCCACAATTGCACATATGTCGGAGCCAACAGCTGCCTCCAACCCGCAGCTGCGTTTGCTTAACGCCCTACGCAATGGCACCAAACCGATCATGACATTTCTGGGGCTTCGATCATTCCGCAGCGCACAAATAGTAGCACAAACTGGTCTTGACGTTGGTTTTCACCATGAGCAGCACCTAGTATCTCGCGCTGACAAGCCTCAGGGCATCATCATCGATTGCGAACATGGCCACATCAGCGACGATGCAATACACAGCTCCACAGCTGCGATCGCAGCTATGGGAGTATCACCGCTGGTCCGACTTCGCATGACACATCCAGACCTCATCAAAAGAACCCTGGACGCTGGTGCTCAGTAAGGCATGTTCGCTACACTTTTTGGAAATGCTGATGTGTATGCCAGCGGCATCATAGTCCCACAAGTCAACATAGCAGAAGAGGCTGCGACCGTCGTTGCTTACAGCAAATTTCCACCACACGCTTTACGCGGGCAAGGCTCGGCATTCCCTGGGTTCGCCCACAATGTCGACATTCACGGAGATCTCCTGTCAACTGCCTAGGAAGAGGCTTCGTAAACCACGAATCGAGATTTTGCTCTGAGCACCGGCCCTTTGTAGTAGATGAACCACATCCCCAGAAATCCGAGTAGACTCATAACGTCTAGTATGCTCACTCCATGCGAAATGCCTAGGTTGCTGTAAAGTGTTACACTAATGTGTATTGCAGCAGTCGCTACTATCGAGCGACAGAGATCATTGGCAGCAAACAGACTCGCGGAGTAAGCCGGATAGATACGTGGCAAGTAGACGCCCAAACACTGCAGAATGATAAAAAGTCCCAGTAGCATAGATAAAGCAAGTGCCCTCCACTAAGCACCCTCGAGAAAGTATCCCCGGGCAAGTAAGTATTCTCACCGAATCAAATGTATACTACGAGCAAGTCTTGTAAGTATCGTCAAGCTGGAGGCATCCCCGCCACATTTGTCTCCCATGATCTCATGAAATCCCTCGACGGACGAGAAGCCGAAAAGAAAACTTCATTCCAATTCTGCAGGATTTTGCATTCAATACATTAGTTCAGCAACGTTCTCTCAGCCTCATAGCAACCGCCATTGCCCCGATCAGTGATTCTTGAACAGGTCGTAAGCATAACCAAGGCAAAAGAATCAGTCCACATACGCTGAGAGTGAGCATGATTGCATCGGCCGGGAATCGAACCCGGGGCTGGCCGAATCATTCGAGGTATAAGACCTCCAATGGCAACGGCCAATTTTACCACTAAACCACCAATGCTATCAGATGAAGCGTTCTTGGTTAATCCAATTCATAATGCTATCAAACATGGGTACGGGAATGAACTCGGACTAAGATTCATGAACGTCACTCACGCCTGAGCTGCTGGTAGCCGTGTATAGAACAATTGAACAGTGTTTGATCACATCGATAGAATTATGTGTTGGAGCATTTATGTCTAGCATCGACCAAAGCGCAGGGAAAAATGTAAAGTTATCAACAATTCATACGCAGCGGATCGATTCCATCGATCAGCCAAACCTACCAACCATAACTCTCCTCAATGAACTCGATCTCACAGCCCCTCGCAGTAACCCTAGCAACAGCCAAGCGCACCTCGTCCGCCATCCCCCGCGGTCCACTCACCACCACAGCCAAGCTTCCATCGGTACGAGAAGCTTCGTCTTCAATCAACGCGTTGACATCCATTCTCCTGCCCACCGTAGTCTCGATAGCCACGCCAGTCATCGCATTATTCTCCGTCAGGTCGCGCATGCCTTCGAGCAGGCTTGCGTGGCGGACGCCCCATGCGAGCTTGCGGCTACCGCGGTGGGAGGCGATGAGAGGGAGGAGGGCTGTGATGCCGATGCCGCCTGCAATGCAGAGGAGGCGAGGGTGGTGGTTGAGGATGTTGTGTGTTGGGTGGAGGATGGAGCCGGTATATGGGGCTTCGACGAGGACGGGGAGAGAGGAGCGTTGACGTAGCAGGGCGGTTGTGCCTGAGTGTGTGCGGATGATGAAGGAAAGGCCGAGCTTTGGTGTGCTGGTGAAAGAGGCCGGCTTGCTGGTTGGAGTGATGTCGAGCTTGGGCGCTTTCTCGATGTCCGAGTCGGAGGTTGGAGATGCATGGGCGGAGCTGGCACTCGATGAGACCGCGGTCTTCTGGTGGACGGCATTTTCGGGAGTGTTGTCGTGTAGCATGACACCTGCAATGGAGAAGGGGTGATTCTCCCAGACACGCCATGTCAACGTCGGGAAGTAAAGGTAAGCTTGACCGTCGCCAGTGATGCCAGGGATATCAAGACGGATATAGTCTTCGTCGATGACTGTGATGTGCGCTTTGCAGACTCCGTTGCGAGCCAACCGGACGATCCTGTAAATCCGGTCGAAACCCCAGAAGGCGAATGCGATGTACATCCACAACTCATAACCCCACTGTTTCGAAAAACGAAGAACGATATGAAGCAAGGCGCTGATGATAATAAAGAATGAAAGCACAACATGCCAAGCAAGGAAGAGCTCGTAAAACCTCTGCCTGATTGGCAAGATGGATGTCGGGAGCAAGAAGACCATGCCGAGCATAGCAATGACACCCCATACCCAGTAGTCAAGCTTGGCTTCGGTCGCGTACTCTCCAGATTCCATGTAGTTGTAGAGGTAAATCGCAGAGTGAATGCTAGCTTGTAGAGTAGCAATGCTAGCAACCCAACGATGCAGGAGAAGGAAAGTCGTGTGGGACCAGTCTGTCAGTGAGATGAGCACATTGTTGCGTCCAGCGTAGAGCACTGCTAGTGCGATATTGACGAGACTCAATGCACCGGTCCTGTTGCCAACATAGGAGCGGATCTCCTGGGTGCTCGAGGTGTACCACGAGTTTGGCTGACGGGACTTGTAGTCGACACAGCAAAAAATGATGTTGATGGCGACGAGATAAAAAAGGAAGATGGACTGTCCCCTGGTCGGCATGACCATAAGATTGAAAGTCGGGACACTATGTTGATTTCCTAATAAGGGCGGGTAGTTGAAGTGGGCGTTGAAGCGGCTTGCGAAGCTTTTCGGAATTCGAAGTTTCCCTGCTGCAATGGGTATGAGGATGCCAGTGGTGATTAGGATGATGCTAGTGCTATTAGCAGAGTCCAGTCAATGTGCTGTGCTTGGCGCATACCTGTATAGCGAGGTTTTATTTTCCGAAATCTCAAACCCATGATTGCCGTTGTAGTTGGAGGTGTAGTCCTCATCCTCCACCAGGCTGACCTGAGTGAGCATCTCATCCGATGGCGTGCTATTGGTCGGTGGGACGTCGATGCTCATCAATGCTGCGACGTAGGTGTACATGGGCACTGGCGGCTTCTTCAGGCGGCCTCCGATGCTCATCTCGAAGAACTTGTCGCGGGCTGAAGTTTTGACATCGTCTGGGCAGCGCTGTTCCATACAGTATGCAAGCGTCTGCAAGTATGGCTCACTGTTGGCGTAGCACTCTGCTGAGGGCTTCTCGCTGCCGTGGGACATGCGCTTGACCTTCATGCCTTCCATGTCGTGGCGGTCCATCGGACAGTCCAAGGGATTGCCGATGGCGGACTGGCAAGCAAATGCGCAGGGCGGCTGGTACATCTTGATTCCGTAACCGATAAGGCCATGGCCATCGCGTCCGAACGTTGCGAGAGCTGGAATGGCCAGACTGGCGCCAGTGGCGACAATGGCTGAGACCTTCATGGCTGCTTCTTCTCTGGCAGATAGGAATTAAGATCGCAGAGTACGACTGAACGTAGTAAGACTACCGCCCACGGCTACCTGCCTGAATATATGTGACATCTCCACGCGATAAGGTTGCATGGCCAAGAGTCCACATTCCAGCAGTCTGGCCAAGGTCTTCCCACGAGGTCGCGCATCTTGCTCACACGTACGAGTGCGATCCGACACACTTTACTGTGCTTCCAGCGCTGGTGAGCAAGTATTCCGTAGCTGTGGTTGGTGGTGTGGACATGCTCGCAGTCGACACGCTGTGGTCAAGCGTTTGTGGCTGCAGGGCCAAGACCGTGAACTTGCTCAAATGCTACGCATTCTGCAAGCTTAATAAGGAACATCAAACTTTTTAGCTCAGATATCAAGATTATAGTACTTTACCTTAAAGGTAGTATTTATACTTTAATCTAAAGGCTATAGATTACTAGTCGAGTTTAGTAATAACTAATAGATTTTAGTATTTATAAGGCTAGAGCCTAAGAGTAATACATTAAGTGTCACGGGCGTGAGGCGGATCGTGCGGAGAGTAGGTATGAGAGCGTGACGATTCGGGTACAGAGCTAACTACGGACTGAAGGCCAACCTTGATGTTGGTCCTATCGACAGGATGTAGCTCAAGGAGCTACATATCAGTTGCAAAGTGCGAGGTCAGGAGTAAGCCGAAGCCTCGGCTTACCTTCTTGTCATATCAATTCCGGATGCCTGAGGCAGGGTCACCGCTGGGGTGACCCTGTCACGTGATCTCAGCTGGACTTCCGTACGTGCCACGGCTTGCCCGTGACATTAAGCTCTATAACTATACATTTATAAATACCAAAGTTATCTAATGATAAGACAATCTTTTAGCTAGCTATAAGATTGTTAAACTTACTTAGCTACTTAATTACTATTCCTATAACTATCTACGCTATCTTAGCTTAGTAATATATTAAGAATAAGATGCTAGCTTTTTATAAATATTATGAAATTATATAAAAAAGTAAAAATACTACTATTATCTAAAAACATCCCTCTTATAGTAATACTATATTCGAAACGAATACTATAATAGTAGCTATATATAGGCTTAGAAAAGTTTAATATTTAAGCTAAAAAGCCTGATGCTCCTTATTGTCACGGGGCGACAGCTGGGAGCATTCAGCTGCGTAGCCGCTGAGGCAAAGAAGCTCAAAAGACTAGGATGTAAGACCGGTTGTCTTACATTGCTCGCACATATGTAGCTAGATCGGATGTTCGGACGGATAAACGGATATTCTCAGCTTCTTGCCTGTGACACTTATCAAGCTCGGCATTCTGATCTCTCCGTCCGTCTTGAACCATCTATTTACGACCTGGAAAGAGAGCGGAGACGGCGATCTCTTCACTCCAACGAGCGGTACCGGTCTTAGTCACTTCTCGATCATCACAACCCATGTATACCGGCACTGTGACCCGAGCCTTTGTCATTCAAAGGCGCTGATCAGATCGATGCAGGGTTAAGGCTGAAACGTACCATATTGATTGTGTAACAGAAGTGTGCGTGCCCGATAATGCTTAATAGTCCCGACTCTGCGGATAGCTTTTGTTGCTGGATCCTGGACCATAGACTTGGGAGCGGTGCACTGCGACTACAAAGTAAAGGTCATCTGGTTGCAGAAGAGCAGACCATCAGAAGCTTATCCACAAATCAAGATTACCGAGATACTTGCCCAGCTTTTTAGAACTACCGATCACCAGCTAACGGCTCAACAGACTGGGACTAAGGCTTCTCATACACAACCTCGCCCTCAAACCATGTCGTCAAAACACTCGCGCCCTCAAACTCACCCCAACTCAGATCACGATCCACAGCAATAAAGTTAGCCTTCTTGCCCACCTCAATGCTTCCAAGATCCTTCTCTCTCCCCACCGCTTCAGCGCCAGCCAAAGTTAGCATCCGACACAAAGCCTCGCCACCAGCTTGTCTGTCGCCGCCGCCTACAACCTCCACAATGCCATCCAAGAAAGGCAGCAGATCCGGCTTCTCTCCCGCGCCCCAGTCGCTTCCGATCGTTGTATGCGCCTTGTGAGCAAGCATCTTCGCAAAGTCCCAGTTCATCAAACCGCCGCTATCCTCCGTGATGGGGTGTGTAAAGAAGAAAGCGGGCGACATCTCCGCCGTGACGTTCAGCGCACGGAAGCGCTTGTAGTCGGCGTCGTGCACGCCGCTGCAGTGTGCGATCTCATGCCGGGGTCCGTTGGGGTTGTTCTGTCGCGCGGCGGCGTATGCATCGAGCACTATGCGCGTGGCTCCTGTTCCTGTGCAGTGGATCTTCATCGTCATACCGCGCTCGTCGTACTTTCTGATCGCTTCCGAAACGTTGAGGATAAGCAGTTTGGACTCGTCAACTTTGTCGTCTTCGGACTTGAGAGCGGCGTGCGTCCAATATGGCGCCAGTGGAACTCCATCGAGGATGATCTTGACAAAGCGCGTGTCAATATGTGTGGACTTGAAGGCTTCGGCGCGATCGAGTAGCGCGTGCAGACTTTCCGAGCTCTCCTCGCCGATCCAGTCCGGAGCGTAGACTATGTGAGGGAAGACCTCCAGCTTGAGCAAGTGCGCAGACTCCAGCGCCTGCAAACCGTTGAGCAGTAGCGTGTTCGAAGACGCTTCCTGGCAAGAAGTAACTCCAGCAGCGTGTAGTTTCTGCTGCGCCACGGCGAGCACGCGCTGCACGTGCGACAGGCCAGGTTGCGGAATGGCAGTCATCGCTTTGCTCATGGCATTCTCGGCCATCTCGCCCGTGAGATAGCCATTATCATCTCGCTTGTAGCAAGTACCTTGCGCGTCAGGCTCGCCTTCAATATCATAACCCGCTCGTGCCAGGGCCGCACTGTTCAGAAAAGCACTATGCCCAGCGCCGCCACGAATCAACACAGGCGTATCAGGATACTCTTTGTCAAGCACGCGTCGGTCGAAATCCTCAACCAGATAGCCATGCGCCACAAGCCAGTCCTCGTTGACGTTGGCGAATTTGCATGCGCAACTGCCCTTGCGAAGCTCTTCGGCTACGTTGTCACTCGTGAGGCCTTGCCCGGGTACGCGCACGTGAGAAGTGAGCGCGATGCCGGAGAAAAGCATGTGCACGTGAGCGTCGTGGAGGCCGGGCATGATAAAGCGATTTTGGAGATCGTAGGTAATGAGACCGTCGAACTTAGCTTTGGCTTTGATTTCATCGTTGCTTCCTACTGTGGTGAAGATGCCTGAAGAGGACACGATGAAGGCTTCGACCCAAGGGTGCTGGGAATTGATGGTGAAGATGCGGCCGTTGATGTACGCTGTGCCGTTGTCGCCTGGTCTTTTAGTGGTGCTTGAAGTCATGATTTGGTGCAACTGTGTCTTGATATAAACGTTTGTTTTTTACTGATATCTATTGATCACTGAATATCATGCAAGCAGTCTACGTAGAGTTCAAAGAGGTAATATAGTTGTTATCGGCTATCTCGGATGTAAGATAAGTATGTTGTATAGTGGTCCTGCTGTATGCGAGTGCGGGGCGGTCTTTTCCCAAAACGGCAATGGAAACGAGGAATTGTACATGCCGTGAGGCGATCATCTCAACTTGTTAACTTTACAGTCGGTATTTCTAACTCAATTTCCATGTGGCCTTACACTTACAATGAGTAGCCTCGGCGCCGCGGAATAGTTGCTTCGGGAAGTCTCCGTACGACTCTGAATGTCGATCGCGAACATAAGACCGAGAGACGGATTTGAGCTGGTATCAAGGTGTATGGATCTAACATGATGTTGTGCGTACCATCGCGATCTATTCTGTAATATCAAAGTCTCGGTAGGTAGCTCGACTGCAGCCTTGATCTGGAGAACGAACATGATCTCGTTGTTACCCGCGAGAAGTATCATACGCAAACCTATGAATCGAAGCTGGTATTATCAGATGTCGATCAACAATGCTATCATCGTTGCCATCAAGACCCACCTTGTTGCTCAAATCTATCAAACGGGATATGGCGCTCATATTCTCACACGGCAACCTATGATACTGTCGATATTGCCATTGAGACAATGATCTGCCAGCTTTTAACCGGAAGCTGGTGTCATCGGACGTAGATCTGCATGCTCGACGCTCTTGCCGAACACAGCCATCGAGTACTATACATACATCTATATTCTATACAATCCCGCCTCCGCAAGTCGAAAGAACTCCCGAGCCAGTCCTCTAAATCCTGCCTCGAGCATTGAGCAATCCCGATTTCATCTCTTTCTAAGAAAGCCTTGATAAATCTCGCCACATCGTCCATGAAAGCATCCAAACCAAAGAAAAAAAATAGGGGTATCGTCACCACCAAAAATTCGACCCAAACAAAAACTTCTCCTCTCAAATCCCCCTCCCAATTCCTACTTCTCTCCCTTCTCCCACCCTCGTCCCCTCCCTCTCCAAATCTCTTCCCCATCCCGCTTCCCCAATCCCACTCCTCGCATCCTCCTCAACGCTAAACTCAATCTTCCTCTCAATCCCCCCGCCAAGCCCATCCCTGTCCCCTCTCCCCTGTAAAGGGACTTCATCCGAGTCGTCGCTGCGCGCACCACTGCTGCTCCTCCTTCCGTGAATCTGCACGTGCGAAGATTTATTCTTGTGCGAGCCGTCCCAGGTTGGAGAAGGGGCAGAGTTTTGTGTGAGGGTTGTGCTGGATAAAGGGTTGCTGTTTGTGCGGTTGCGGGAGCATTTGGATTTCTTGGAGGTCGGGAGGGAGTGCAGAGGGTAGGAATTTGGAGCGCCGATGGCACCTGGAGGGTGGTTGCTTGGGTAGGCGGGGGTGGAGCGGGTTTTGGAGGTGATGGTGTCGAGACCGCGTTTGAAGAAGTCCCAGTATGTGCGGGAGAGGGCGAGGTTCTTGTTTTGAGAGATTTGTTAGCTTCGCGATGGAGGGATGGTGTAGTGGAAAGGAAGGTCTTACGGCGCCGAGGATACCAAAGCCGAGCTCGATATTGCCCCAGATTGCGGCCCAGCAGTAGACCCAGCTGAGGTCGGAGACGGCGAGACCTAGAGATGAGGCGCGGACGCAGGCGAAGACAGTGGAGCTGTGAGAAGTGTCAATAGGGCATAGATTTCCGTGGATTTTGCAAGCGAGACATACACAACACCCAAGCTCATAAGAGCACAGACGGCGATTTTGTTCTTGAGTGATAGCGTAAGATTCCATACTACTGCAATGGGAAGCAGCGTGCAGACAACATCGGCAAACACGGAGACGGCTGCGCAAGGATGTCAGCATAGGCTTGTGAGAATAATGTATTAATGACAAACATACATGTTTGGAGGTAGATGGAGTGGATCCTAACATTGGGGTTCCAGCACTTATCGTGCTGACTGGTCCAATAAGCCGAAACGGGATCGCATTCAGCCAGCAGCACAATATTCGGCAACAATGTTGTCAAGATCAAGAGCACGATGAGCGACCAAAGAGCATATCTGAGTCGTTTAGTGCTCTTGATGCGCAAGACCAGCAAGCAGACCGAGATCTTCAGCAGGCACAAGATGGGAAATAGGAATAATTGCGTGAGCCAGGTCAGGAGGTTGACGTATTGGTAGTCTTGGATGGAGAGATATTCGCGATGTCTACCATTGCCATGCTGCACGCTAATGAACTGACACGTCACGCGGCCGATGGTGAGCAGACTCGCTGCTGCGATTGTGTAGTCGTCGCCTCCGAGAGCATGCCTTTTTGCCCGTACGGTAATTCGCAGAGCAGTAGTTGTCAACACTAGGATGAGCACGACAATGGCGATGGCTAGCAGCGTCGGGCCGGCGTTGTCGCTCTCGCGAGCCATGATGTGAGTCCTGTGCCAGAGCTAGGGCGTGGCGTTTCGCCAGACCGGTGGCACGTCAGGTCTCCAATAAAGGATGCGACGATCGTTCGGAGAGAGCTTGGTGAAACTGGTTGGATGTGTTGCAGGGTATGTGTGTCGCGACTGTTGAAAGGGACAGGTTTGCTGGAGAGCAGCATGCGATCTACTTCAAGGGCCCTCGCTGCATCTTCATGTTGCCGCAAGGACAATTTCCTACATGCTGCCCTGAAGAAGCATCCACTTTGCTTCCCATGGTTGAAACGGCCGGCTCATCAGACCCGATGCGACCCTGGGTAGAGATGAACTCTATCTGGGTATTGGGAGATACATTTGAGATGCGTATTGCCGCAGCGGCTGAATGCTATGGCTATTGATAACTTGCTGCGATTTCTCAGTGCAGAAGGTGCGTGTGGGCTTTTCGAGGGCAACGCTGCAGCAGAGGGGGGAAATGGTAGCGAGCCTGGCAGGAATCCCACGCTTTTCGCCAATCTTTGCTGCAAGCGAGGTCCACGAGAGAGTTGACGATCTTGGCTTGCTTACGAAAATGCCGTTCTTGGTGACGGGGAAGGCGGACAGCAGGATGAAGGCAAACGCCACCACAATGCTGTGTGGAGATGAAAGTTCAAGCAGAGGCGACTATCGAGTCAGGACCCAGCTGTTGGAAGGGCAGACCGAGAAGGCCAAGGTAAAGTACTGAGAATGATCGATACTGCAGAAGCATTGGCTCTCTCGATACCGTATGCTGCATGCTTCTAGAGCTGTTTGCCATATCTGCCGGAACACGTGCCGGGCGGTGCACTGAGACGAAGATTCCGTTCTGGCGTGATAAGACGGTTGTAATATAAACTAAATATCAGAGTTGCAACGCCAACATAGAGTTTGCACAACAAAGGTCGGGCCGTGTGTGTGGCGCGTGGAGAAGGGACACCGGATCGTCCGCGATTTTCAGCCACATCCATCACCATTCCACTTGGCTCGAGTCCTCAATGCCAGCAACACACAGTGCACTCGCTCTCTGGGCTCATCAGAGATCCCTCTGGTAGTGGTGCTTCTCCTTCCCGGACCATCTCGCGCCATTTCTCCATCTGTCGCCATCCCCACTGGACAACGGTAATGCTATACTGTACTATCAGAAGCACGGCCAAAGGCATCTCAACGGACTGCCTTTTGAATGTGTGGGATCACGACTCCAAGCCACGGGCGATCTCGGCACGCTGATGCCAGCCACCCGCTCAGCGGCCGAGCTGAGGATGATTTGACACCTTCCCTACATAGAGAACAGACATTGCTGGGCCGCTTTGCAAAGAAGACAGTCGCCTGAATGTCCTTCAGTTCCTTCTCGTCTGCACAGTCTGCTCCTATATCTCGCTACCGTAAAGCATACAGCACGTGGCGGGCACGCAGACCCCCGGAGATTGGCTCAAACAGGGCCCATCAGGCAGATCGAAGGTGTGAAGGACTCACAGGGCTATCCTGGAACCCTCGTTCGAGGAACCCTCGCACAACTCCAACGCTCATTGGCCTCGGTACACCAAGACGCCTCAACCCTGCAGCTACATCGCCTCTAGCGCAGGCACGAGTGCACATGGAAAACTGCCGGCCTTTCTGCTCCTTCCTTGCCGGCCCGCTCTCTGCACACTAGACTGAAGGTGGTCTTTCTGCGACCTCATTCGCCATATATGGTGTCTGGCCACTTCCCAATGGCTTGATATTCCCTCCTACAGGCTTTCTCTCTGTAGCTCAGCGCCCAGCCCACGTCAACTCCAGTCATGCGCTACACTCAGCTTCTGTCCATCGCGGGCGCCGCCACTGCTTTGGCTACTCCCATCGTGCCTCGCAAAGAGTGCGCCGCGAACGATGATTCCTACGACTTTGTAAGTGCTGATTTATACTAAGAGAACATTTGGGACAATTTTCTAACGAGCTCAGATTGTTGTCGGTGGCGGAACAGCTGGTTTGGCTGTGGCGTCTCGCCTCAGTGTCGAGTTGCCTGATCAGTGCATCTTGGTGATTGAAGCAGGCCCTGCAGCCTGGGACGAAGAGAAAATCAACATTCCTGGCCGCAAGGGCAGCACACTGGCCGGTCCTCTCGACTGGAATTTCACCACCGTCGCCCAGCCTGACGCTGCTGGTCGTGTTTTCAGTATCAACCGTGGCAAAGTTCTCGGAGGCAGCTCTGCCCTCAACTTGATGACCTGGGATCGTGGCGCAAAGGCGGACTACGACGCCTGGGAGGAGCTCGGCAACGAAGGCTGGAACTGGGAGAACTTCATCGCCGCCATGGAGGCTGTGGAGACTTTCCAACCCGACCCTCGCTACGATGGCGAAGGTGTTGGCTACGAAGGCCCCATTCACAGTGCCATCAACCGCATCATCCCACCTCACCAGGAAGGTTTTATTCCAGCGTTGGAGAGCCTGGGTGTCCCAGAAAATAAGGCGTCGCTCAGTGGCGACCCTCTCGGTGTCATGACTCAGCCCAGCAACATTCGCGCTTCCAACTACACTCGCTCTTACTCCCCGACCTACCTTTCCATTGCCGGACCCAACCTTCATGTGAGGACAAACACTACTGTTTCAAGATTGAGCATCTGCGAGAGTGAGGACGGTCTTGTCGCAAATGGCGTGTACATTGGGGATGAGCTCATTGAGGCCACCCAGGAGGTCATCCTCTCCGCTGGCTCAGTGCAGTCTCCTCAGCTCCTTGAGCTTTCCGGCATTGGCCAAGAGGAAGTGGTCACTGCTGCTGGCATTGAGCATGTCCACTCTCTTCCCGGTGTTGGCGAGAACTTGCAGGATCATCTCCGCATCCAGACATCATACTACCTCAAGGACCAATACTACTCCTTCGACGATGTCCGCGTCAACGCCACCCTCGCAGCTGAGCAACTCGCCCTCTGGCGGTCCAACGAGAAGTCTCTTTACGACTACACCGGCTCTGGCTACACGTACATGACCTGGGACCAAGCTCTCGGCTCCAACGGCTCCGCACACATGGCCGCTCTCGCCCGTGAGTCCGCTGACCTCTCCAACCCTGTCGACGCTAAGAAACTCGAATACCTCACCACCCCTCTCAACGCCTCCGTCCCCGAACTCGAAGTCATCTTCTCCGACGGCTACACCGGCGTTCGTGGCGTCCCCGCCGTCGCCAACCACACCACCCGCTTCTTCACCCTCATCGCCGTCGTCCAGCACCCCTTCTCCCGCGGCAGCATCCACCTCAACGCCACCTCCCCCTCTGGTAAACCTGTCATCGACCCCAACTACCTCTCCAAGTCCTACGATCTGCAAGCCGCCAAAGAAGCCGCAAGGTACACCCGCCGCGTCGCCAACACGCCCGCTCTCCGCAAATTCTGGGCCGCAGAATACGAGCCAAGCGCCGGCGTCGTGCAGACTGACGCAGACTGGGAGCAATTCGCGCGCAACACTACCCTTTCCATCTTCCACCCCATGGGAACTTGCCACATGGGCGCGCTCAAGGACGGCGGTGTCGTGGACAAGGACTTGAAGGTCCACGGCGTGAAGGGCCTGAGAATCGTGGACGCCAGTGTTATCCCTATCCAGCCCAGCGCGCATATCCAGACGATGGTGTATGGAATTGCGGAAATCGCGGCGAAGAAGATTGCTGGCGAGTACCAGTAGAGGCAGTCTATAGTAATCGTTAATATCACGTGATCTTCCAATCTGGACTTTGGGAATACAGAGCTGCCGGATCAGTCGTTCTACCGACATGAACCTTCTATGGCGTGTTCCCTAGACCTTGAACCCCATTATGTTTTGTATGCAATCCTGAGTCCTCGATGAAGCGCATCTGTATCCTTCTTATCACCGAAAAATTACCTTTGCCTTCGAAGCGCGAGGGAACTCTACATATCATATTCCAGACACCGCAGACAATACACGCCAGACGGTTCCCACCAACATCACTCTTCCCCGTATAAAGAGAAGCGAAAGATATCAGAAAGAAAGCTCATTCAATTCAGAGATACGCATAGTCCTCCCTTCCACATCCACCATCATCATCATATTCATATTCATAATCATCATCACCACCACCGGCAAAATATCTCCCATCTCCCATAACCCTCTCCATCGCCCAACTCAAATGCCCAGCCCACTCCATCCCCAAAACTTCAACAACTCTCCTCAACACCAACCTCGGCCACGCCCTAAACAGCCACGCACCTCCCGCCCTCAGCTTCAAAGGCGCAGTGTAGCACCCCAGAATCAGCAGCGCGATCGATCAGCGCGCGGCCAGCATAGCCATGAACCGAGCATCCAACTCGAGCGGTCAGATCTGCATCATGCGGGCATGCGGGTGCAGGTTGGGGTTTGATTCGATGAGGGCGGTGAAGGAGAGGACTTTGCGCAGAGTGTCGAGGCAGACGAAGCGTTCTGAGTCGATGGTGCATGTTCTGGCGAGGAGAGTGCGTAGCGCGCGGTATTGGGGGAATTTGGCTGGGAGGTCTTGATGGAAGGGGTCTTCGTCGTCTAACCGTGGTGCTCCTCCGGCGCGCAGAAAGGCGTCGTCGCCTGAAAGCTGCTATTTTCTTTCTATGAAGAACTCGACGCCGCGGACCATAGCAAAGGAATGTAGAAGGTCGTCGATTGGGTCTTGGATGTGTTTTGATTTGGCATTGTTGGGTTGGTCTAAAGGTTGTCCCAGCGCGACGATGAAGACCAAGGGCGCGAAGCGTAGCACGGCGTGGACATTTTGTTGGTTCAATGATGCCAGGTGTGGACGCACGAGAGTAAGGGCGTGGTTCTGGTGGCGGGAGGCTCGAGAATCAGAGGACCTTTGACCGCCATCTAAAGGCCACGATGGGCCCCGTACACAGCAAAAAGAAAGAGGTCACGCACATGTTGAGGTCTCCACTAGGGACGAGATGAGAATCACGTTCCGCTATAAGTATATACTATTCTTCACTTCCTGAGGGGTATTTCTATGCTTACGCCTTCTTCACCTTCGTATCCTGTCGTTACTCTGCTGACTCCAGCCATTCGTTCCTTTATCTTC
Source organism: Cladosporium cucumerinum (assembly GCA_023634325.1). Lineage (NCBI taxonomy): Eukaryota > Fungi > Ascomycota > Dothideomycetes > Cladosporiales > Cladosporiaceae > Cladosporium > Cladosporium cucumerinum. The sequence goes on from JALDQA010000003.1 coordinate 2,042,897, forward strand.
ATATCTTCTCTACTTTCTTGCCTTTGTTCTTCCTGCCTCGCTTTTGTGTCATGATGTGGGATATCCTCACGTTTGGCATTTCGTTACTGGGCCTGACTTGTGTGTGAAGGGCTTATAGTAAGTCGTGCTATACAGTCCATCGCGCTTAACAGCGGATTCTGACTAATCCAGGATTATCTTCTGCAGCCAACCCAGCCGTCGTGCACAACGTCTCATATACTGTCGGTCCCGAACACCGTGTTGGTCACCTAGAGAAGAAATCAACGTCAAATGCACCGAACGGTTATATGCCAGAGACAATTGACTGTCCGTCCATCCGACCAAGCATCAGGCAAGCATCAGAGCTTTCTCCCGAGGAGACTGCTTGGCTACCTCCGAGGAGGAACAAGACCATAGCGCCTATGCAAGATCTTCTCAGCCGCCTGAGCATTGACTATTTCGAAGTCGATTCGTATATACGTTCAGTCGGAAACAACACCACCCTTCTACCCAATATCGGCCTAGCTTTCTCTGGCGGTGGATATAGAGCCTTGATGAACGGTGCGGATGCCCTGGCTGCTTTCGATGGTCGTACCTCTGGTTCCAGTGCCAAATGACATCTTGGCGGGCTCTTGCAAGCTTCGACGTACATCGCCGGTCTCTCTGGAGGATCATGGCTTGTGGGCAGCATCTATGCCAACAACTTCACCTCTGTCGAGCACATCCTCAGCCTTGGCGATGACGACAATGCAATCTGGCAATTCGACGAGACCATCACCAAGGGTGCGTCGCACGGAAAATTTGACGCGGCTAGGTGCGTCAAATGTATCGTGATGGAAGTCGCCGACAAGAAAGCAGCAAGTCTCAACACTTCCCTGACAGACGCCTGGGGTCATGCTCTGTCTTACCAGCTGGTCAGCAACATCGATGGCGGTCTAGGATACAATTTCTCGTCGATCGCGCAAAACACCACTTTCAAGTCTGGAGACTCTCCCATGCCGGTATTCGTAGCCGATGGTCGCAACCCAGGTGAATTGGTGACAGATGGCAATGCTACCATGTACGAGATAAATCCTTGGGAATTGGGCACTTTCGACCCCACGACTTATGATTTTGCGCCGCTCGAGTACCTGGGCTCCGACTTCTCGGATGGCAAGTTGTCGGCCGAAGGCAGATGCGTCCGAGGTTTCGATAATATAGGCTACATCATGGGCACTTCTAGCTCGCGCCTCAACCAAGGCCTTGTCCAATGCCAAGGCAAGGAAGGAAAACTGGACGGTCTACTGACCAGCTTTCTGGAATATGTTGACGAGCAAGGCAGTAAGTATCCCATCCGAAACCTTGTACCGTCCCCGAAGACTATACTAACATAGTCACTCGGCCCGCAGACGATGTCGCCTCCTACCCCAACCCTTTCCGCAACATCAATCCCGCCAGCAGTGAAACCGCCAACTCAAAAATCCTCACCCTCGTCGACGGCGGCGAAGACCTACAAAACCTGCCCCTCCACCCTCTGACCCAACCTCAGCGCGCCGTAGACGTGATCCTCGCCATCGACTCCTCAGCCGACACACTTGAAGAGCACGTCGGTACAAATCGGCCCAACGGCATAGCTCTCGTCGCCACTTACGCGCGCAACTTGCTGCCCATCGTCAATGGGACGGCGTTCCCTGCCGTACCGGACGTGAGCACTTTTGTCAATCTGGGTCTGAACGAGAGGCCTGTATTCTTCGGGTGCGACGATGGGAATGCTTCTGCTACTGCTTCTGGCTCTGCTCCGACAGCTTCGCCGCCGTTGGTCGTGTACATCCCTAATGCACCATATAGCTATATGAGCAATGTGAGAACGTTTTAAGTGGACTATGCGGGCAGCGAGAGGGCCGGGATCATCGGGAATGGGTACAATGTCGGTACGTGCTCCTGCTCTCTTCTCCGTTCATTTTCTTCATCAGAAGTCACGCGATCAGGCACTTCGTACTGATATATCAACTCTCCTGTTAGCTACTATGGGCAATGGCACCATAGACTCGCAGTGGCCTACCTGCGCCGGCTGTACGATTCTGAACCGCAGTTTCAGTAAGACTGGGACGACGGTGCCCGAGGTCTGCGAAGCTTGTTTCAGAGAGTTCTGCTGGAATGGCAGTATAGCTCCTGAAGAAATTACTTATAACCCTGCATTGAAGCTCGGTGGTAAAAAGAATAAAGGCGAAACAAGTGGTGACATGGTGTGGCTTGGAGATTGGTATAGAGTTTTGGTTGCTGTTTTCGCTGTGTGTTTGCTAATGGGTACTTGAGATGCAGGGTGGTTCCTTCGTTAGGGATCTTATTCGGACATACGCGCTGGCGTTGCGAGGGTTGGATATGTGCCGTTGTATTGTAGTATCGAGGCTGAGGGCTAAATTAGGGCTCCGTATAACATACGCCCCCCTCACTGCCTCGTGAAGATGGTAAAGAATATGACAACAATGTGTTTGACAGCAAACCGAACTTGAATATCACCGAAGTTCAAAATCTCCTACAACGATAATTTTAAAATCAAAGATTTATAGGTCGATCCGAGTAGGCCGAGAGATAGCCCTTACTGACCGGATGTTCATCCCTCCGTTGACAAGAATGATCGTTCTGCACAATTTATCTTCACAGACTGATGCAGACATGAAACCCCTCTGAATTGGACCATGACAGCAGCAGAGCTGGAGCCGATGGAGCCGAAGTGTTTGGTCTTGGCTCGAGGTGGCGCAACTTGCTGAAGGTGTTCCCGAGTGCTTCGCTCATCTCTTATACTCGCGACAGCGCGCAGCCTCTTGTCGATACACGTACAACCTCTCGGAAGTCACCAGATCAGAATACTCAAACAAGCGGAATATGTATGGTTCACTATAGCAGGTCCCACGTGGCGAGCACATAGCAAACCGGAATTGCTGATGTGCATCCGGAAACTGGCGGAAGCCGTTTGAACTCTGCTTGTCTGCTTATCCACATTCACGCGAGATCGCGTTTATCTGTCTTGCAGAGCGTTTGTCAGCCTCACTATTGAAGCAGGTAAGAATGATGATGTTGTTAAGCTAGTGCAAACACGTGCTCAATGATAAGTCATGATTCTCCTCCTTTACAATTTCCTAATGCCAGCACAACCGTCACTTATTTCTCTCGTACCCTCGATCTATCACAGACAACTACCTGAAGTCACAGGCCTTCCACTCAGCCCTCGGACTCCCAAACTCCATCACATACCAACAAACATGTCATTCTATGGAACTCCGGTGGGTGGAAATGATGTGCTTGTGGTTGGGATTTTGGAGAAGCGGCTGACTTTGACACAGGATTACACTATACATCGGTTGCATCTTTGCTTATGCTGTCTTCATTTAGCGGTACTTGAATGTCCCCGAGAATTGGGGTTACGTTGGGTCTCCATTGAGCTGATGGATTATGGGTCTCACGTTGTTGCCGGAGACGGCGTTTCCATTTGTGTATCTTCGCATACACAACGAGCAGGAAAGGAAGGAAGGAGGTCCTGGCAAGAAAAGCATTTGAATGTTATGCCATTGTAAGTCCTGACTCTCTGTCATCCTGCGACACTGGCGATCGGTGAATCAGGGTCAGGTACAATATTGCTTCGTGGCTATCAGAGTTCTGTCATGAATGAACTTGCTCACCCTGCGAGAACCTTGGCCCAGAAATCGGCCTATACAGACGGTGCGCTCTCTCCTCCGGTTCCGCCTCAAGCTCAGGCCCAACAGTCTCCGCCGGGAGCTCGAAACGCACCGGCTCAGCTACGAGCTGATGGCGAGCCTCTTCCAGGTGCAGCTCATAAAGAGGCGTCGACATAGCCTCAGGGTGAATGGCGTCATTGGAAGTCCATCCCTGAGGTTCAGGCTCGATTTCTGCAATCTTCTTTTCCTGCGGCCACTCGGACGGAGGCTGTGTTGTGTCGGTCGGAACTTCTTCCTTTGGACGTTCGCGAGGACGGCGGCGGCAGTTCCACCAGAGGAAAGCGACTGGGATTACCAACACGACCACAGCGCCGATTACAATGCCGACTATTGCGCCCGTTCTCAGTGCGGTTGATGGTTCGTTCTCATCAGGCGGGAAGATGGGAACAATGTCTCGCGTACGATTAGACCGCTGAGCCGCGGGACTGATAGTGAAGTTGCTTCTGTCCCAGTCAACCACGAGGTATGCTTCTTGCAAAAAGGCGCGACCGAGCACACTACGTTTACTAGCTCGGCGGAGTGGGAAGTAATTCGTCGTTATGTTGTACATTGGCGGACTGGCCTGAAGATCAAAAGCTGCATACGGAAGCGCAATGGTCGTGGTGTCATTCGAGATGCCGTCTGCTGCAAGCGTGAACGCAATTGTTGGAGCGAGCTCAATAAGTTTCGCATGGGCTGTGTTGTTGACCAAATACAGCTCAGTGGAAGTGTCGTACGTCAGGCCGAGAGATGTCTCGAGTTCGTCGCACACTACTTGGGGAAGCCAGAGTTGGGATACCGTCGAGTCGAGGGCCATGGGAAGGCTGAGAAGATCATGGGTGACGGATACAGTGCCTTGCAGCGTGTTGCTTAGCACAATGCTCCGCGCGTTGACTGTCAGAGCGAGATTGGCGACATTCGAGATGGAGATTGCTGGCCCTTCGGAAGCGCCTTGATCATAGCCTCCGAGGACAAGACTGCCAGGAGCGTTGTCTGCGATCATCGTGTCAGGAGACATGGCCTTGACAATCATCGAAGACTACCTACGATACGAGGCCCCAACATCGAGCCCGAACGAAGCGCTGGGCGTGATGTTCTCTGTCTTTAGAGTGTCCGCGAGGCTGGCAACAATTCTTTTCTCGACAGTAAAATTCGCCGCTCTCTGCGCAATCCCAAGACTTCCAAGCCAGAAGTCCTTCGTTGCCAGACCAACCACGCTCTGCTCAGCGACCTCAATAGGCTCTGTGCCATTGCGTAGGCTCACTCTGTCCGTCCCGTACAGTCCATTCTGATCATCGTCAAACATGCCATCCTGTACGGGGAGCGCATATATACCAGTCTCAGACCACGAACTCGACGCATTCTTCTGAAAGCCAGAGCTTTGGACATCCTGGAAGTCTCCAGCTCCGCGAGACGCTCCACAATCACTCGCGTTTGCGAAGTTCGTCACGGAAGACGGTTGGCAGCCTTCGGGAAGCGATACCCAGATCTCGCCATGTGACGTCGCGGGTAGGATTTGAAATTGTTGCGGAGGCGAGCCTATGTAGATGGGCCATGTAGACCAATTTCCATCATTTCCAGCCCATGATTGTGCGTCCAGTACTAAAGGATAAGAATTTGCCATGATGTGAAAACCTGCAGCAAGATGTCTGTCTTCAGAAGAATGTTGTGAGATCTCCTCATGCTCGGAGTGTTAAGCTTGATAGCCGGCATTGTCGCGGCTAGCCGGATGTGCTGACAACGAGGCGTCACTTGAGAGTCGAGCGAGTTCTGCATGTTGATGGTGTGGTCTGAAAATGGTGGCGTTACTACCATAGCTGTAGCTATCCGGCCAGGTGGACGGCGTGATGTTGCTGCAAGCATCGCATGATCCTAGTGTCGATCTCTTCGTAGCTCATCAGAACTTTACTATTGCCTGAGCTGACATGTACCTTATGAATCAGCTTCTCTCCTCTATTTCTCTGGGCAGAACAGTGTACTTTCACGCTGGCTCATTTTTCAAGTGTTTGAACAAGATGCAGTGATTTCGAGCTCTCCACCAGCCGGCATCCGCCAAAGATGTATCGGCAACGATTTAGTTCACAACAAGCTACAATATAGTCTCTGATCTCTACGCACACTCAGAGATAGAGAGCTTATTTCTCGCCTGCAAATGTGGCTCTGAGACATCATCTTGGCAGTATCGAGCCAGACCCATCCATGAGGAAGAACTCGCCAAGCCGTCACGCCAGATCTATAGCTTACTCTGCGGTTCGCGTTGCGTGTTGGGGTGGCTTATACTTCAAAGACGGCGCAATACTGACATCGATGTATCAACCATCGACGCGTTCGACTGCTGCTCTTCCCAAGGTGCATGGTGTCAGTCTTGGCCGTGAGACACCTCGGGGATACATGCTGCAGCCATGGAATGGTGCCTACTTATCTTTTGGGAAGTCCACATCTGACAGGTTATGTAGTGCTTGAAGAGAGCTATATCTCTCGGTCAACACTTTTCTCTGGGCTCAATTACAACTCGAGCAAGCAGCTTCGCGCACGTCTCCCTCCATCGATATCAGTAGCGCACTTCCTGCAATATGGCAAACAGTAAGTCTACTGACGGCCTGGGCATCCCAGTATCCCGAAGTCAAACAACTCTGCTCAATCGCCGACTCACTCTCTAGGTACACTTCCAGCATGCACGCCATCGAGCTGTGCGCCCTGCAACATCGGCGCCAGTACCATGTGCATCTCCTTCCCTTACAACAATATTGACCAGGTGACGTCCACTGTCTCCGTTATCCCATACATAACTCAGTACGACGATGGGAGGCTTTCGACCAGCTTTTCCACCGTCACACTCGAGGAAGATCCCGAGTGCGATCTCTTCGATGAGGATCAGTTCACTTGGGTCACTCACGGCCGCACATTGTAAGTCTGCCTCCGTACGATAGCGGCCGGATGCAGCTAACCTTGCAGAACGTGGCCGACAACCTACGGCACTCTGGAAGGATTCTTTGGCCGAGCAGAGAGCACATTCGAGCCTACTAAGACCTTCTACGGCGACAAGGATTGTGATGGAACAGTGGGTACCACTGCGGTAACACTGCCCGCTACTCTCGACAAAGGCTCTTTCATAGTCCCGCTAGGTGTATCGTCTCCCACACTCAAAGCCGGTCCTCTGCCCACAGACGTGATCAGCTACCTCGACAGCTTCGAAACAGTCCAAGACCAATTCAACGACATTCCACTGACACTCTGTGCACCCGCTCTTCCAGTGCGCTCCGCTTGTACGACAGTCTTGACGTCGACGTCGACAGCTGTCTCGTGTTCGACAATATCTGGAGATGAGCAGTCTTGTGTTACGTCGTTTGAGACAGTTGTAGAAACCAATACGCATACTCCTCACTGGCCTACGCTCAACGGGTCGTTCACGGACTTGAAGCAGACTGCAGCCCGCTTGACAACCGAGACCCAAGAAGCCATCATAGTTCAAGCGACCGCTGAGCCTGTTCTCGAGCCTGCCGCCGAGGGACCAACTGATGAAACCGGCCAAAGCAGTGGCACGGAGGCGCAAACAAATGATAGCCCAACGGCGGAGGCCTCCGAAGTCTCCACAGCTGATATTCAGGACCCGACCACCACACCGACTGAAGATACACCTCCGACTGAGACAGCGACATCGAAGTCGACAATATCAAGCGACTTCGAGCCTATCTCTGTGTCTCCAGCCGATGGTGCCTCTCCCACTGCCGACTCATCCGCAGCGACATTCACAGGTACGGGATCAGGACTCTCGATACCAGGCTGGAGTGTGATTCTCGCTCTAGCTATAGCAAGCTTGTGGGTCTGATAGGTAGGCTTAATGTTGTTACTGCAGCATTGCGTGGTTTTTGGGCTTCCTATGGAGCTCCGAAACTGGCGCATGGGATCTAGGTCGATGCGGTCATGGAATTCAAATTATCAATTAGCTGTTCTAGGATTTGATGATGACAATGAATGAATGGTCATAGCAGGCCAACTCCTGATTATCTATTCGCATTAGTTTCGGGACAGACAACTGAACCCCCCGTATCGTGATGGCCCGCTCATGCCGATAAATTTGAGAAGCGTCAACGAATATACATAACACATCAATACGGGCCAAGGTTCCCTGCACTGATGGGCGGCGGATTCGATAGAGTCACGTCAGATTTTCAGACTTTCTCTTCCCTCTGCTGTGGTTGTACTAAGGGCAGGAGGGATCTGATGCGAAGCGTGGAGCCCTGCCGGTTCAGGTTTCATTGTCATCGACTGTAGTCATATCGAAACATTATGATACAATCGCTGACTGCTCCACTTCACGATTTGTGTTCATAGTATGCCCGTTTCCGATAACAGATGTAGGACTTGTAGGGCATTGTTTTCCCTACAGATCGCATGGGGACGCATCATACTTGATTGTCGGCGTATACGCTATCTGACCCTCACGACTATGCAAAAGCTGGCCAAACAACAAAGTTAGCGACGACAAGGGTAGAGACAGAGGAATTGCGGCGCTTGGCAGTTCAGAAGGCTTCACCCAAATATAGAGCCAAAGAAAAAAGAAAAAGAATGGCGCCAACAAGCAAAATGAGAACCATGCATAGAACCTATCGAATGAGCGTCATCCCTCACATAGAGCCCAAAGAATATTTCCTTATGCGTAATGCCTAGCTTAACCGGTTCTGTACGTTTAGGAAGGGCCTGATACGCCTAATCATCTTTTCTATATTGAATATGGCTTCCTATGTGCTCTACCAAGAGTAGAACTTAGCATCACATCTATAAAAGCAGTCTTCGAATTCGGCCTTTAATATAGTCCTATAGGGAGGACCCAATAAGGGTGGGCGCGGCAAGAACTCGTAGAGAACCCCTTCTAGTCTATTATCGCTTAGGAAGCCCTCTCCCTTTAGACTATAGGCGTTTATGCTATATTTCGAAATCTACTCATAAGAGGGCAGTTAGCATGAAATGTGAGTAATAATCATGACCACGTCTTTTATAGTAGCAACTCACTTAGTAGAAGTTATAGTGATCGAATTCGCTATATGAAAAACCAATGACGTGTCCACCCTCGAGCTACGATACACTCAGCTTTGAGGTCTCGGAAGAAGTTGCAGTCGGTTCACCTCCAATCGCATTAAAGACAAGATGGTCGGAAAGAGCGGCCACCTCTCGTGGTGCAAAAATACACAAACCTAGGGCCGCACATATTTAGACGTATAACTGCAGCTTGCAGTTGGTGACTTTCGACTCCGTCGTCATCTTTGCCGCGTTGAACGTAGCGCCGAAAATCTGTCCGTCTCTCCCGGAGGTTCGATGACGCATCTGCTGTATGCTTCGAAGCCGAATTGTGATCTTGAGTTGGCAGTGACCGGGATGAGTCGCTAAAACTGGACGATGGCTCTCGGGGATCCAAGGAGACCAATCTATGGACCAAATCAAAAAGCTTTCGCTCTAACCTCGGTCCAGTCGACCTTATACCATCAGGACGATTCAAGTTCTTGTCCATGAAAGATGGAGGTCGCTGGATCTCGCGGGAGTAGCATGATGTCCGGTGGGGTCCAAGAAATTTCACGAGCCATCAAGTCCAAAGCTTCAGGCTCAGGTCGGACGCCTCTCTCTCCGAACACTTCGCCCCGGATCGACGCAAGGATCCTTCTCTCGTGTGGTCCGTGTGCAAGTCTGAGCAGACTCCCTCTTAGTTTCCGGCAGGCTTCGCTGTTGTTCGGAAGCTCTAAGTTCGACGCAAACGGCCTGATAGAAATAATATGTTCGTTGCCACGCATACTAAAATCGTCAGTCTTATGATCGATTGCTTCAGCCTGTTGTTCAGTGAAGACCAAAGTATCGATATCAGCAGGTTGCTCCCCCCGTTGACTGGGTCTGGCGACGGAGTGGTTCGCTACAGTCCAATACGAATGCCCTCAGCAATTGTCTAGAGGTCAAGAATTTTGCGCGCAAGATCTTTCCAGCGAGGTTATCTAGTGCCATATTCGATGCGCGGGAGAAAGTTTTGATTTCCCGATCGTTGAACTCTAAATCGAGGTCACTGCGTAATATCTTGCAGGGTAGCTGTTTGCGTTGCAGTGATTGAGCTATGTTCAGGCTTCTGTTGTCTCCAACCAGCAAGGGCGAGCGTATATGAGTCATATGACTGGTGTCTTGCCATCCTCCTTTCGCGATGCAACCAAACAAGAATCGTTATGGCAGCCAAAAGTTGAAACCCAGCATAACGGTCTTCCAGGGTGTTCTTAGATCTCATTTCCTGGGTGATAATTTCCTTTATTGAGAATCTCGAAATCGTGCAGTGTTGCACGACTATATTCATTTGCGATCATCGTTCTCCGTGTGGTTGTGGGTCTGAGCTTCAGCGTATGTGTGGAATCTGGCGTTGCATCATTCGCTTCCTGCTCGCCGAAGATATTGTAATATAGGTAGGGGTACGCGACATCAGATGGCCTAGAAGGCACAATCAGAAAGGGTATGATCAAAGTCAACACAATGACGACCAAAACCGCTGCCACTGCGAGGTACCTGAATTGTTCGTATGGAAGGTTGACATTCATACTCTCTGTTCTTCGCGTTTCTCGACGGCGGTCCACTGTGAGTGACGACATAATTGTCGAGTTCTGGGCATTTGGATGCTGCCATTTTGATCTGGAACTGAGGCTACCGGAATGTGGTCTGCGTAGTTCTGTTGACCTTTGTTGGTTGAAGCTGTCACGCAAGAAAAATGCATTGGCGACGCGCAGGTGTGAGAAAATTGAATCACTAAAGCGCTTGTCTCTTCATGAAGAATTGGGTATAACTGCTCTTGAGCTGCAATGATGGGAGCCACCAGAGCAGACTTATCAATCCTCTTAACACCTCAACCCGGTGAGCGGTACGTGCCATCTACTGCATCTTCGAGGCGCGCCACTGTTAGCAGGCCGACATGTCGACGACACGCGAATGACGCGAGTCAGCAGGGCACAGCTACGCCCGATAATGCATACGGCTAAGTTGGCCTGTCAGACGCCACGGCGCTCATATGCGTCCAAGTCACCTTGCTGCGCCATCGCCCTCAGCCTTGCTCTAAGTTGGGCCTCCAGCCCGCCGGTGACGTGGGTCGTGGTGTGCATGTTCCAAGAGCCTAGATCTCGACCGATACGGCAGCAGATAATTCTTGTCCAATTGTCGATCCCGTGAAGTGAGCGGCTGCCCAGTACAGAAGGGCCAGAGGGCGAGAAGTGTCCGCGGGGGTGATATCAGTGAGAATGCATCGGAAATCTTCAATGCAATCCCCGGTGGTGCCGCTCACATTGGGGGGACCAAATGCGCGATGTTCTTCGCGGGGAGGCAACCTTGGTGGTGTTCAGAAGCAGGCTGTGGTTTCTCCCCATTCCGACAATGCTGTCCAACCTTGCCTCGCTTGACCAGATGTTCACGTACGCAGCGAACGAACATACGGTAGTACATGCATGTGCTTACGCTTCAAGTTTTGTGCATATTTCAAGCACGAGCTCTAGCTTCGGTCGACGTTCCTCTATAATATCGTCAATGGATGTGGGCATTATCGAGAGCGTGCCAGCCGCCGAGACACTCTCCACGTCACCTCTGCATGTCAAGGTCCGGTGTGCTAGTATCATTTGCCTTGGAGAAATTTGACCGCCTTGGAGGCATTTTTTGCCATCGAAGGTCCGTAACACAAAATTGAGCACAGTGGCTGTCCGCGCTTGTATTCTGTACTGGCAGTGAGTGGGGATAGAGATAGTCACAATGCAATGTAATCCATGATCATATTCGTCATTTACGGTCGTTTCAATTCATTCGGTCCGATCGACGGAAACATTCCTACCCGTATGCAAATGCATGCAATCGTGCCCCAATCGTAGCTTAAGGGACCATGCGAAGCCAAAGCACTTACTTAGCTTCTCTTCTCTGCTGCCAAAAGAAACATCCGGGTATCATCATCAATCAATCCAGTCCTTCCCATCACTGTCCACCATTCACCTCCACAACCCCACTCCCATCGATCCTCACCCAACTCTCCACAACAGCCCTCTCCCTCCTAATCCTCCTGACCTTCGCGCTCTTGCTCTCGCCCTCGAGTCTCGCGATATCGATAGCGTACTCTGCTCTCCCTTCCCCTGTCACGTGGTCGATGTTTGTGCGGCGTTGGATGGTCCAGCGCATAGGATCGCCGCCGGCGCTGTATTTGGGAAGCGGAGCGTTGGGTGGGAGGGTGGTGAAGTCGACATCTGTTTGGTTCTTGGGGGAGGCGTTGTTTGGACTTTGGTTGTCATTGTTGCTCTTGCTGTTGGTGGGGGTTGCGGGTGGTATGGTGTAGCCGTGTTTCGAAGGGTGAGGGAGGGCGTTGGCACCTATCAGAGGAGCTTGGGTGGTTGAGAGGGTCGTTTGCGGGCGAGAGGCGCCTGCTTTGGTGAAGGGGTGGTATGTCGCGTTGGACAGGTATGGTATTTCTTCGTAAGTGGTGGGAAAACTCTCTCGCATCTCGGGGTCGGTATGAGATTTTGACTTGTTGCGGGCGCGGTTTTGCTCTTGTTCGCACTCCCATTGTTCGTCGATCTCGTTTTCGCCGCTTTTGGCTGCGTGGGTCTGATCGATGGCGGGTTGTTCATGTGGCTCTTCTGGCGCAGTCTCGACGATATCGGGCACAGCAGCCTTTAACTCGGCCTCCCTCTTCTTGGTCTCCAGTAGCTCTTTCGCCATCTTCCATTCAATCATCCTCTCGTTGAGCTGTTGTTGCTTCTTCGCCAGCTTGACAAGAGCCACGCGCGCAAAGTCCTTCTCGCTCATCATGTCATTTTCGCTGAGTGCTTGAACTTGGTAGTTCTTGCGCGCGGCTTCTTGCTTGCGGCGCTGAATGTCATTGTTTATCGCTATGCTGTTCGGAATAGGCGATCTCGTGGAAGGAATGGCATTGACGCGGTGGCTGAGGCGTTCTCTGCGCGCGGTGTCGCTCTCGGTGAGCCAGTTGGGAGTGCGAGGGAGGCATACACGCTCATCCGGGCCGCCAGAAATAGCGTAGTCGAACTCGTTCATGGTGTCGTTGTCATCGTTTTTGTCGTCAATAACTGCCGCCTTTCTCTTCGCAGGAAGCGACTGTCGGCCGCCACGAACAGCACGAGCCCTGCCACGTGAAGAAGTAGGCGTTTGCGAGACAGGCTTATGATTGCGACCCTGGTGGGGCATGCTGTGCCTGGTCTTCTTCTTCGCGGGGTGGCGAGTCTTCCCTTCTTCCTCTTCCTCCTCTCCCTTCTCTTCCTCCTCGTCCTCCTCGTCCTCCTCTCTCCCCTCACTCACCGCGATGCTGCCCTCACCAGCCTCCCCGACGTCCGACACAGAACGCCTCGAGCGCTTGAGATAGCGCTTTGGCTGGTTCTTGATCCAGGACGAAGGGGTATTGGCATCGGCGGCGTAGACAGCACCGCGGTAGTGGTACGTTTGTACCGCGTCTCTGGCCGCCTGGGCAGCTTTAGGGTCGCCCTTGAGGGCATCTGTACCAGCTATGGTCAATTTCTTGAGCGCTGCTTGTTGCGCTCGCGACAGCTGGGCAGGTGGTGGTGGTGGTGGTGGTGCTGCTACTGCTGCTGCTGCTGGCGGCGATGAGGCTGCGGGAGTGACCTGGCCGCCGAGCGACCGGCGCGTCGCGACCATGGTGGTGGTGTTGTTGTTGTGGTGGTGGTGGTGGTGGTGGTGGTGGTGGTGGTGGTGTTGTTGTTGTTGTTGTTGTTGTTGTTGTTGTTGTTGTTGGAAGCAGGGGGGTTTGTGAGTAGTGATGATGGTATGAGCTTGAAAAAGGAGATTCTACCACGGAGATGCTTCTTTGGTATACGTAATTCCTCCTACACTTATCGGACAATAACACGCACGGATGGATGAAACGGCTCGCAGCAGCTTTCCCCACGCTCCACCACGCAGGGAAGACGCAAGCTCCCGATTGAGCCATTGCCAGCTATATGCGCACCAATCAGCATGCGATTTGCCGGTGAGACATTCACTTTTGTTCGATTGTATCTTTGATTCACACAATCAAGACACGTCGAGTTGCAGTTCGATATGCGTCCTATAGACAGAAACTATGACAAGGCCCTAGGGAAAGCACCAGAGCAAGTGCCGACGACGATACCCCTTGAGAGGACAGCAGACGAGAAAGATATCCTGTCAGAGACAGTGCAGGCGCAGACAAGAGATTACAACTGGGTAGCAGCTAGTTTGCTGTATAGGCGGAAAAGATTGATTGAGACGCGTCTTTGTCTCAATGTGTGACCACTGGACTTGGAGGTCCTCATCATATACATCCGCCGTGTGTCTCAAACACGATGCCGCCGAGAAAGTCGTAACTTCTCGAGCACAAACGACGCGTCTAAAGCCAAAGAAACTATGCCTTGCCATCGATATGCCACACGATCGCCATGGAGAGGCGCGTTTTCGCTTGTAGAAATTCAGTCGGACGGATGAGGATTTCGGGAATCTCCTATGTCTTTAGCATTCGATGCTGCCTGTGAGAAAAGAGAGTCGGTAGTTCTTCATGGAGTAGAACCGAGCTGCTCCCTGCGAAACTTGAGGCGGATGTATCGATACTTCCACCATGTTAAGTGATCAGGCTGCAAAGAATGTGTTGATTTTCTCGCTGGCGATGGCCTGCATCTTGGCCGCTGATTGACTGTCCTGACTTGGTGCAATCAATCGCAGGATACCAGACGCCTGGCTGAAATTCATTTTGACAGCATACGAGAGTTTTTTGAACAATCCGCAGTAGCTCCATGGATATAATCATCTGGATATTCCACCGCTTCGGTTACTTGTAGCTTGATATACAGCAACACAGACGAACAAACAAATCCTTTCGGAATCAAGATCGTTCAACGCCCGCCTACTTATGATCTTATCTACGCGATGACTGTGCGCAACGACAACTCTATCGACTGGCTGACCAGCCTCACGCAAATCCCTGCACCTTGATTTGCTCTGCGAAAACTTCTCTTGCCCCGAAGCAGTAAGCCGGTGGGTCTTGGAGCAAAAGCACAACCGGGGTTCAGCGCCAACAGGGTTTTGGAGTTGTCTTTGTGAGACATTGAGCCCATTGCTGCGTCTTGCTCGCGTGCTTTGCTGCTGCGTTGAATCTCTGCCCTGTGCTGAAGGAAGAGGAGGAAGAGGAAGAAGAAGATATTACAACTACTTTTGTGACTCGACAGCGACTCTCCTCTCTTATCATCATACACGCACAACGCATACAAAGCAACATCACCTTCCACCGGCGCATCATCGCCGGCAACACCGCAACAATGCATCCTTCCATCCTCACCACCCTATCGCAAACGGCAACAACACATCCTTCCATTCCTCTCACCACCGCCGAAGCCTTCAGCGGCATCCTAGGCTCCATCTCCCTCGCCGCCTGGATCTTCTTGCTCGTCCCGCAACTGATTGAGAACCACGCCAATGGCCACGCAGATGGCATCTCCATGACCTTCCTCTTCATCTGGGCCGCCGGCGACATCCTGTCTCTCGCAGGCGGCCTCTGGGCCGGCCTCGTGCCCACCGTCATCGCGCTCGCGATCTACTTCTGCTTCGCCGACGGCGCCTTGATCACCCAGTGCATCTACTACAACACCCTCAACGCGCAGAAAGACAAAGAGCGGGATGAGGCTGAAGCTATCGCACACCCGCGCGAACAAGACCCCCTCCTCGCCTCCGCCTCCGCCAGCACCACCATCCAGCGCAAACCCTCCACCACCTCCCGTCGCTCCCACCGCCGCAGCAGCGCCGCCGTCAGCGCCCGCCGCGATTCCCTCTCCCGCGCCCTCGCCAAACCCACCACCACCTCGGCCTGGCTGAAAAACTCCCTATCCATCCTCGCCATCGTCATCGCCGGAACCGCTGGCTGGGCCCTAGCCTACAAAACCGGCGCCTGGCACCCCGTGCCCCTCAAAGACCCCTCCGCCTCGGCTCCCACGCCTCTCGGAGCCAGCCTCATGGGCTACGGCTCCGCGCTGCTGTACCTCGGCGCACGCGTCCCGCAGATCGTGAAGAACCAGCGCGAGCGCTCGTGCGACGGGTTGAGTCTGCTGTTCTTCCTGCTGAGCTTGCTGGGCAACGCGACGTACGGCGCGGGGATCTTGTGCCATAGTCTTGAGGAGGAGTACGTGTGGACGAACATGCCCTGGCTGATTGGTAGTTTGGGCACGATGGTGGAGGATTTGGTGATCTTCGCGCAGTTTAGCGCGTTTGGCGAGGGCGATGCAGAGGACAGGGAGGAGGTAGAGGCTGTTGTGTGAGAGGACTTGAGATTGGCCGGAGACGAGGATGCTGTTGCGAGAATGATAATATTGAAGAAGGGTTGTTGGAATGGTCGCGGCGACGACTTGGATCAGGCCTCAATGTGAGAAAGAAACCCAGCCGTGGAAAAGACAGCCGGACCTTGGTAGCTCGCCTTAATGGCAAGCTCCTTTCTTGGATTTGTACTTGTATGATACCCGACGAACAGAACACAAACAGACCTGCAAGACGGACAAAATTGGACGAACTCGCCTACGATGCACAGAATCCTGGCTCGAGCAAAAAAAGAAGAAAAAAACCTCGAATCGCCATCCGAACGAAAAGAATAGAGTAGACTTCGAGCGCAAGCTCAACCAACACATTGTATGTATGAACATAACGGCAATTTCGCAAGAATCTTCAAGCGCCTTCCCAAGCAGTCACTTCGTATTGAACGTGATCCTGCACATTTCGGTTCTGCATATTCTGGTCCTGCTGCTGGGCCTGTCCTTGATCGGCTTGTGCCTGGGCGGAATGAGCGCGGAGGAAGCCTTCTTGTTGCATGTGGGTGATGTTTTAGTTGATGTTAGAGTTGATTTCCTAGCTGCCGCCAGACGCTGTGCAGTAAATGTTGGTGCTGTACTTATGGGTGAGACATTGCAGAAATACTCTCAGACCTTGACTCTTTAACTTATTTTGGACTGTTCGTTGCACAGTCAATGGAGAGGACTGTCTTTGAGCTGTGGCACTGGTCAAAGTATTCGGGTTTGACGGGTTGACTCAAGACTGATTGTTTATCGCATGTACGTAGGTCCCGTGAAAATGGGAGTGTGTGATTCTATCATTGAACACCATTGCACGGTGGGCGGCAGCAGACCACGAGTTGCATGCTTGCCGCGTCTACCTGCCTGAGCAAGAAGATCAAGTGATGGTGTTGTTCAGAGTTGTGAGGCCCGTCTGGAAAGAGCTTCACTTGGATCTTCGATAACCAATGTTGCATTGGAACATAGTAAACAGTGCATACGGCCTCGGAAGCGACCACGCTTTCGTCAGATCTCACAATTATCGATAGGTTCCAACGACATCCAGGTATAGTGTGCGTGCGAGAATAGGTCCGATGCAAAGTCACTCTAGCCAATAGCCCTATTTGTGTGGCTGGACGAATCCAACCAAACGGCTAAACAACTTTTAGCGAATTGAATAGAATGGCTCGGGGTCTTGTTCGAGAGTGCATCGTGCAAAGTAGTATGAATGAAAATCTACGGTTATCATAATCACAGGCGACGAAGGCATGCAGCTGCATCTAAACCGAGGTCTCTGACTACCTGTGCAATCTAATGGGAATGGCATCCCTGTTCTTGTGACTATTTCACGCGGCCATGACTCTGATCTACAGACCCCATCTGTGCCGCTGACTCTTTGGCTCTCACTAGCTCTTGGCTTTTAGCAGTGATCTTCGAGACACGCGATGGTGGCTAGGTTCTTGACTCGTTCCGAAGATGATGGGTGAAGAGACTTAAACGACGCAAGGGCGCCAATCTCCCCTGCAGTAGTGCTGTAGTGCAGTCATGATTCTGTTGCCTTCGGCGGATGCGCAAACGTTTTAAGGCGTACTAATCTATCTCCAGAAAGAGCATGTCGATGCTCGGAGCAATCCGATCAATGACTAAAGATTGAAAAAACCGTCAAGCAATGTCTCCGCTAGAAGCATTATTCCTAATTGTGCTCTATCTGAGCAGCTAGAAGAAAAGAAAAAAAAATACAAGCCACATCCAGCTAACGTTGGGCGTGCTGTGTAAGTTCGACCTAGGGGTTTTGAGAAGAGAACGTTGTGAGCTTAGGTTGTAAATTGCAGGTTCTGGATTGGATGGCCCTAGCGCCTCAAGCACTCTAAAATACTGTGAAACATCTAGATCGCGTGGCAGCGATCTGCAGGCACGTTGATATGTGCCCAAAGTCAAAACACCCTTACATGGCCTTGGGGCTCGGATTCAATCGATCTGCGTGTACGTTGTAGTCTTTTGAGACGACCTGTGTTTGTGAAGACGGGATACCGATCGCTGACACAGTTTAGAGTTCAAGCCGTTGCAATACGAAACTTATAGGAATGTTCCGTGCCGATGCGGAGTGTTGCCATTCGGGACTTTCGCCAAAGATTCCAATTACCATTCTGGGCAGGATCGATTGATAGGGCTCAGAAGAATGGCGCCTCTTCGGCATAATGTATGATGTGTATCCACGACTCAGTTGATTCACGGCGTACCCGGTCCACGGGTTTGATGCAGATCTGGAACAATCGCACATGCTTCCCCAGATGGAGAGTTTCCTTTATAAAATGCTTGGACGCCTCCGTCGCATTGCTGCGGTCTGGCAGTGCATGCATGCGGCGTTCTGGAAAACATGCCGACGCCAGTCCATGAACCGAGTTTTTTGAAGGAGGTGTGGGGACTATTCGCTGTCGGTCAGTTGGATCCTTTTGTTCGAGAAGCAAGAGATGTGGCGGTCGCTGACTTTGAGTGGTTCTAGGTGCTTCTATCTTGCTGCTTCGCCTTGCTGTTCGCGCTCGCACAGTAGGCATCCGCCAATTCGATGGAGACGATTACATTTCAATAATAGTCCTTCTTTGCTATATCGGAGACGCCGTCACGGTCGACTTAACATATCATTTGGGCTCAAATGTCGACTTTACCAAAGCCCAATTCGAGGCTATGAGTCCCTCTGACCTCGATGAAGTCGTCACTGGCAGTAAGCTGCAACTACTAGCTTGGTATAGCTATACCGCCCTGATCTGGACTCTAAAAGCCTGCATGCTGTTCTTCTTTGGTCGGTTGACCTCAGGATTGCGGATGCAGACCTACGTCCGATACATGAGCGCTGTGATAGTGCTGTCGTACATCGCTGTCTTCATAACGATAAGCTGCGGCTGTTTTCCTATCCACAAGAACTGGCAGGTCGTGCCCGATCCAGGGAGCAAATGCACTGTAAGTTATGCATGCCAGTTAAGAGACGATTTCCCCTACTGCAATCAGAGACGCTAATCTTCGCACAGTTGAGGCCTCAGAATCTATACGTCACATCGGCCCTGAATGTCATCACAGACGCCGCAATTTTGGTGACGCCAGTCCCTATCCTTTGGAAGCTTGAGGTTAGCCGAAGAAGGAAACTGGTTCTATCGCTCCTTCTCTTCCCTGGTGTCTTCGTCATTGCCGCTGCATTGATTCGCGTCATCATGTCTTTGGAAGCTCAACCAAGCGCTTTGAACATTAACCGCTGGGGCGTGCGGGAGACTGTCGCCGGAATCGTTGCGGTGAACGTGCCTATCCTACGACCGATGCTTCGAATATCTTTCTGGACTCGCGGCCCAGTGCTCAGCCAGCCCTCGAACAGCCATGGAACCGGCTTTGGCGGCCACAGCGCATCGGGAAAGTGGACGATGTCTTCATCATCGGCGCCGACTCGCCATTCCCGGCCCTATATGGGCTACGACACTGAACAGCAAGCGCCGACCAAGAGTGGATCAGTGATGGAGTTGACAGACCACGTTAGCGAGCGCAGCAACAACTCTGGTCGGTCTAGGAACAACAGCGAGGATTTCATCATCCAGAAATCGCAGCAACCGTACCGACCGGATTATGCAGGGAATGATAGAGTGCTTGTGGAGACGAGCTTTCAGAGCAGTGTCGAATACTGTTATGAGAATCCTCGGCCAGCAGTACCGAGAGGGCTTGGAAAGGAAGACTCGAACTATGTTGCTAGTGTCATTCATACTCCTGGGCGGAATTGAAACAATATAATTTCTGTCTGACCACACAATCTTGTCGTATCAACAGTGGTTACAAACGAAACCCCTCAAGGTCTTTCGCTGCATCTCGCTTCGAAGAAATGGGCCCGGATGCTAGTGCTGCATGGACTCAATTCACGATACTTTCACAGTTTCGCTTGCCTGGGTAGCCATCCACTGAGCCAAGTTCAACACGGCTCGTCGGGAATTGAGAAACTCGTGACAGATACAGGCATTGTTACAGCTCTTTGCGAGAGCGCGATGTGAAAAGCTGGTGAACAGTCCGCATCATACTATCCGCCGTGGCCATTGACAACAAAGAACAAGCTAGAGTGAAGCCAAGTAGTCGGTTGACCGGTCAATGTCGTAGCAACGCGTTGACGCACTTCTTAGAACCTCAGACGCCAAAATCTACGTAGAGCGCACGCTCACGCTCGGCCGACTCGACTGTCAACCTCAATATACAAACATCGAACGATAACATTGACAGGCTGACTGGTCGCGTCCATATTAACATCACAGCGAGTCTCACAGCGATGACCAATGACTCGCCTCTTCGCCGCTACAACCTTCGTCCGCGCTTAGCAACATCTCCTTCTCAGACAGTTGCGCGCTCCACTACGCAGCAGGAGAGTTATTCACGCCCCGGACGCGCACTGGTCAAATTGAAACTCAATTCAATGGCACTGCTCAAGATCAAGGTCAACCCTCCTGCATCAACACTGCCGAGTCTTCCGACTCCCCAAGTCGCCAGGATTCCATATCTACCACCGGAGATTGTGGCACGTATCTTGAGCTACTACTGTATCCACGACGACCCAATCACTCTTTTTCCCACACGCGAAACTATTGACTGGCAGGAAGGGTTCGATGAGCACATTCCGCTTCCCTTCGCACCGTTCACCCCGAAAACGCCATCCCAGTCACACAAGGCACCAGTGATTAACCTCCTTCTTACAAACACGCAATTCCACGACGAGGTCATCAAGCGGCTTTACAGCAAGAACATCTTCACATTCCTGCATGGCGACCATGACGAGGTCTGGATCAACACAAATGGCACCAAAAGGACTCGCGTCCGTCACATCCAACTCGAGTCTCCTTGGGAGCTCGACATCATCTTCTCCCAAGACCAATCCAACACCCAGGAAGTGGAAGCGTTTTTCACCGTCAAGCCAATCTGGGGCCGCTCAGAGATCGCGGAACTCATGCAATCCTACCATGTTCCCCAATCTCAAATCCATCACCCAAAAGATTCGTCTCAGGTACAAAAAGGATAGTGAATGGCCTTTCAATGTACCCAGTATTGTCGTATTCACTGACAAGGGCGACAACATGACTGTGGGCAAGGGTATCGATCTCCTGATCCACAAGCAAGCACGAGATTCGGCAAAGAGGATGATCGCCGGTGCGATCAAGAAAAGATGGGAACACCTCAAGATAAATGATCTCCTTGCTAAGACGGAGATTGGCTTCTTGCACGCACAAATCCTGAAATGGGATGATGAGATCGCTATGAATCCTCTCTTGTCGCTTGCATGAGCTTTACATCGTCTCAGAGGCTGGCATCCACGAGTTGCGCGGACGCTACATGCACTATCACGGTCTGTTTGCGTTCACTCAATTACACGATAACAGTGTCCCACAATCAGGACGCCAGCAAAATTGCCAGCAAGACTGCCAGCAGCCCGATCATCCGCATCTTCATCAGAACAACCTTCCAAGAAAATAGACGTCATAACCCTCCAGTCGCCAGCACCATCATCAGCACTATCGCCAGAATTGAGCATACATTTGCGTACTTCAGCGGTCCCAGACCAGGAAGCGTTTGGTACCTACTGGAACACCAGTCTGCGAACTGCAAGCTGCCATTCATCATCATACGTGCTCCTTTTTTTTCTTGTTACTGCATTTTGAGCTTAACAGCAGGCCAACAAAAGCGAGGTCAAATCACATAGCTACTCTTTTCTGTGAACAGAAAGAAATTGAACATTGTAAACCAAAAGTCAGCAAACTTTCCTTACGGTACGCGTGCCATTGAACCCTAATGTGAAAACGGCAAAGGCCTGTGACAGCAAAGAATGCAAAAAGTTGGAGAGGTAGGTGATCGAAACCTAGACCTTCCGCAATCTGCTAGATGCAAAGCGGACGCTCTACCACTGAGCTACATCTAGTGGAGTCATTAGTATATTGTTGTGTGATTGGTGGATTCTGGTGAATGCTTACCCCCATGTTGATGACGTCAAAAATTGAACGTATAATATATCCCTTAATTGACATGCTCGATCACAAGATGCCAGGTACCCGATGCCGAAGCCGGAAGAGACGAGAGGAGGCGAAATGGAATTCAACTTGCATCACTTCGGCGGCATGAACGATGACTGCATAGCACCTTGATCTCAAATCGAAATCGTCCAAAGCTCCCGGCAAGATCTTGCACCATTTCACAATCAACCGCGGACGCATGCGTCGACTCCAATACTGCACGAATGTTCCACTCCTTCTCTTCCTTAAGACTTGCAGCCTCCGCCATCAATCCCTCGACTGATCTCCTCGACAATATCTTGTACATCGGCCCTCTTGGAGCACGTCCACCTCTAAGTTCACAGTAACATCAAATCTGCTCACTTGCGCTTGAGCCGAAGCATTTCGCTGCCAAGGTGGACGAAGATGCAGCTTTCTTAAGGTTAGCATTGCCAAAGTCTCGAGGTCAAGTCTTTCCGATCCATGACATGGGCCAGCTCGTCTCAGGCGTCGAGTGCGTTTTCGAGTCCCAGCGAGAACAGCTTGAAGCAGATGAGTAAGTCAGACAAGAGAAGGATACACGAGAGACTACTACTGCGATTGTAAGTATAGGTCAAGAAGCAACCTTGGCGATGTGAGTAGGTTGTTTAAAGAGACTTGAAGCACAATCGCGTCTCCCTAAATCTATCGTTTCAGCTCTCGTGTACCCAGATCTCAAGTCTGGAATATGCTAAATGATTGATGGGATACTCATACAAAGGACTACCGCTATAGCGCGCCTTCAAGCTTCAATTACAGAACACGCGTGCCTAATACTGAATTACGAGAATTTTTGGTGAAGGCCATGTTTGTATCGTCATGCCTCGAGGCGTTCCGCGAATCGATAAATGCATCAACTTTCACTTCACGGTCCGCATTCGCCCAATCAACGGGCTCTGCTGCCTGGCAGGCCATGTTCGCAGTCACTCCCAGCCGACACCTGAGCTTGTTCTTTTCACTCGCGAACCACCTTGGCCAACACTACCAAAACCTCGCTCACGCTCTCCAAAACTACCAGTCCTGACCATCCAATTTTACCCACGAACTCCTACAACCACACAACACCTCGAGCAAAGAAGTCACCCGTGACCGTACCACCACAGCAATACAGGCCGAATGCTGGAGAAAAAGATCCCTGGATTTCCCGGTACCTTCGTATTTCCGGACGACCCTTCACCTCAGCGCACGCGCCCTTCTCTCTTCCCAACCCGTGAACAAGTCGCGAGCTTGCGAGGCTTGCCATTGCCACCAACACGCACTGTGCCTCAGCCGGCTCAGCCAGATTTGACTACAACAGCCCAAGAGGCGGGTTCGGACGCAGAGGCGGCAGAGTTGAGCGACGTCGACATGGCCGATGCGTCTTCGCCGCTCGAGTATGCGCCAGTCGACGCGGACAACGAGCGTAAGTTGTTTGGTTCCGGTGAGATATCTCAGAGACTTACTGACAAGATCATAGCCTCCCATCTTCCTGCCACTACAGTACCTCAACACTCTTCGTCCTTCCGTACTCCCACCGCTCCTCGCCCAGACGGCTACAAGACTCCGCCTCACGGGCCATCATGCTCACCAATCACTCCACCGGCCCAGCTCATCAGCGAGAACAGCGGTGCTGATCAGGAGATCTCTTCCCTCGAGCTACCAGCTCCTATCGCAGCTATCCATCCACCCGAGTCTCCAACTGCCCTGCTTTCCTCGTCCTTCCGCGCCCCAACTGATCCTCGCTCGGAAGGCCACGAGACTCCGCCAAACGTGCCATCATTCTCACCGCTCGCTCCTTTGGCCCAGCCTTCCGCCGAGAACAACGATGCTGGTCTCAACCTTTCTTCTGATGAGCCAGCTGTTTCTGTGGTTATGGATGAGCCGATAGCTCCCCTTGCCACCCAAGATCATCAGGCCATCGAGAGCGGCAATGAGGATTACAACGAACGCGAGGTTTGGGATGCTGCATTTGCACGGCCACTTCAACCATTGACACGCATTGACAGGCGCGCTCGACACGCTCAAGGCAGATCCCCCGGCACCTTCCGCATCCTCGATTTGCCAGACAAAGCCATTCACCGGATCCTCGACATCCTCCTTGCCTACGACGAACCAGTCACACTGGTCCGTAAATCTCCCGATCGCCGCCTCATAGAAGCTGAGAAGTCGCACATCGTGACGGTTGGCCAAGGCAGGATCACACGCGAGCCGCAGAGCAAGAGGCTGAAGTCCAGAACCACACGCAACCTCAACACCGCCTCTCCAACTAACTTGTTCCTCGTGTGTCGCGGCCTGCGCGACCTTGGAATCAAGACTTACTACAACGAGAACACCTTCGCGTTCTCCGACGAGCAGGGCTTGGTTGGCTGGGCTAAGAGCATCGGCTCTAGGCGCAAGGAGGTGAGGAAGGTGGAGCTGAGATCGGAGTGGGAAGTCGCCTTCAATAACAACGACATCTTCAGCAAAGATCTCAGCATCAGTGGCACTGGTGTCCTCAATACTCCCGTGCTCCGCGTCTTGAAAAACATCGAGAGAGTTGATGTGGACCTTGCCCTCAGGATGCCGTGGCAGCGTACCGGCAAGCTTCCAGATGACTATGACAAGGTCTCGCTCGACGCGAAAAAGATGTGCTTCGAGTACGGTAAGCTCATGGTTAAAGCCGCAGGCGACAAATTCAGAGGCTTCGAATTGAACACGCCGTTGATCGAGAAGCACCAGCACGTCTGGTTCGACAAGACGTGGGTTGAGCCGTGGTACGAGTCTGCCGAGTTCAAGCGCAGAGATGCAGAGTGGAAGCGCGAGCGTGCTGCGCAGAGAGCAGCAGAGAAGGAGGCTCGTGAGAGCACTGTGGATTGAGCGAAAGAAGCAGGCAGGCATCGTCTCTGGCACCCTGTGAAGGCTTCAATAACGCGCGAGAAAAGTAGAATCACATTGTTACCGGTTGCCTGGCGTCATACATCACAAGGCCGGCCATCATTGTTTCGGCATCCATTGGGACGCGGCCGACTCTCAAGAAGAAAGAGCAAAAGAAAGCGAAGCCGGAAGAAGCAGAACCACATCCTCTCAAACTGGCCGCGTTCGTTTTTGTTGAAAGCATTGTTTTGGACGTCCCACTTGTATGGATCCCTCATTGCATTACAACTTTTGCTTGCAACCATCACGAGCTCACGACAAGCCGCGAGGCCCACAAGAAACAGAATCACATTCTGTTCGACTGGCCTCTTTTGTCATTTCTTATCGAGAGCATTGCATCATTTTCCCACACGTCATGTCCGCGAGGATAGACAGCAGCAGCATAGCACATTTTCCTTTCTGTTTTGGGACACTATGCGTTTCTCATCGGTATCACAGCAAAGCATCAAGCAGTTCTACCACCAGCCCTTCAACCTCTGCGCGACAATTTCAAAGCCTGCTAAAGCAGTATCGACATGTTTGCATATAGACCTGTCTACAATCGCCATCGAGACGATTTGCTATTACGTCCGTGCAGTCTCGTTGGGTGCTCCTGTCATGATGCAATGGAGTATTGCTTCGTCTGCCTTCGGCATAACAACCCGCGCCACGTAGCCACGAAGCTTCGCACCCTTGTCCTTGTAAGGTGTTCGGCAATGTGTTTTTGTCATCTTGAGAGAATGTTGCTGGTGCTACCACCCATCCTCCGCGTAGCCGTGTCTTGAGCACATCCTGTACGGCTACAAAATGTACCGGGAAATGAGAGAGGACATCTGAACAAGCGCTGCAGTGACTTGGCAACCGTTTCCTCATAGAAGAAGATGAAAAGGAGATTGAATGAATTGGTCTGCCACGGTGGTCTTCTAACAGTATTGACATTCTCTCGCTGCCGTTCAAAAATATGTACAACCCACTTTGTGGCATACACGAATAATCCTCCAATCGTTCTTTCCAAGACTGGATTATGCACATCTATGTAATCGTTCGCTCCATCCAAAAAAAAATGCAATCAAATCAGTCTTTTCATTTCCTTTCCCGCAAAAAAAAACCCCCCAATGGCAATCCATCCACACCAACCCTCCAGCGCATCAACTACCTAACGAAACCCCTGACCGCCGGTGCACTCCAGACGACCTCCTTAATCCCCCTCGCAACCCCCACCTTAACGTCCACAAACCGCACAAACAACTCCCTACTAGTCCACATCACCCGACAGAACCCCTCCCTCAGCTCCGGCGCTCTGAACTTGTGCTCTTTCGACGGTGACGTCCAGACCACTTCAGCAGCCTTCGTGCCGTGCGCAGCATAACTGATCTTATGCGGCGGCGTGCGCGAGAGCTCGTTGATGGCGGTTTGCAGACGTGACCAGCGGAGGACTTCGCCATCTTCGCCAAGGACGGCGGGGCCGATGGCGGTGGAGAGGCGGTGGGCGTAGGCGGAGAAGAGGAAGTCGAGGAGGTAGGATAGGAGGGAGATGTAGCGGTTACTGTGCAGGATCCTGTCGATCAGTGGAGGGGTGAGGTCGATGTACGCTTCGAGGTCGAGGATTGCGTGGGCGGTGGCGTTGTCGAGGTGGAATGTTGGACGGGCGGGCTTTGTGCGAGGAGGGCGGTCTGCAGTGGGAGGCGGCGCACTCTCTGCCGGTTCATGATCTCCAGGACAAGACTCCTCCTCTGCTGTCCCATCCATGCAGACAATCTCCTGCGCGTACGCCACAACAGCACGCGCAATACCGTCCGAAATGCTGTCAACCTGGAAGGCTTCCGCAAATTTCCAGGCCGCCCTATCTTCAGCTTTGATGAACAGGCCAATAGATTTGAGATGGTGGCGGAGCTGCTCATACAGCTTTCCCGCTCCTATGTCGTCGTCTCGAATTGCAGCAACGCATAATGGCTTCAAGTCGTCATTGCAGAATAGTTCGGCTGTTAATTGTGAGATCACTTCGACTTCGGCGGCGGTGTATTTAGTATAGATATCATGTCCGAGAGCATTATGACCGGGAAAGCTCTCCATGTTGCTGACGATCTAATTATATTGCGTGAGTCGGATCCGAAGTGTGCAGGTCTGGTAGACGGTTTCGCATGGTCGTTCGCTTCAGAAAGGGAAAGTTGTTGGTCGTTGAACTTCCGTCTGCGAATACGCTTTGTTCGTGTCGAGAGGACCTCATGTGGTAGTGCGACTTGTCTCACTCCTTTGTGAGTTTTGAAGAGCCTTGCGCCTTTGTTCTTCTCTCCCATGGCCGAGATGTGGCGGGTAAGACTCGCAGACCGCAGGTAGCTTTCAGGAAATTCATTTTCTTTGTTCTTCAAAACCGCGACAGGAACAAGGGGTGTGGAAGTGTCGGAAATGGTGCATTCTCTTGTCGATGAAGCAGTCTGAGTCGTCGCAAGCCGGTCGCTCGCGTCGATGCCGAGTAATTCGTTGGCGCTGGTTGATGACCACGCGTGGCAAGAGCAGATGCTTCATGCCAAATCCAGCAGCGCAACAGACTCCATTGCCAGCAGCTCTTGCAGGTAGGCACTCAGCAAAGCTCCCAAGCAGTCCACATAGCATCGTCCTCCACAGCAGATATAACATTTCCGCTTCATCCATTTCACACCGCCCATGCGTCCGCCATCACATCCAGCGTATCCAGCTTCCAAATCTCCACGTGCGCCACGTCTTCCTTCGGCACACTCTGAACCCTCTTGCGCATCTCCATCCGCCCGCTGCCATCCTCGCAGAGAGCCTCAAAGTCCCCACCAATCTTCCAGACCCGCCCCAGATCCCCAACCCATTTGATGTGCATTGCGTTCTGGAGGTAGGTGTCGCGGCCGATTGATGCTGCTACCTCTGCATCAGAGAGGGTGGACATGGCGCGAGTGCCGTCGGGGTCGAGGATGCGGACCGCGTAAATTTTTGGAAGGAACGGGAGAAGCAGGCGGAGAATCTCAAATTGACCGTCGGCAAGGGCGAGGCCGAGCTGTGTGAGATTGGGGCAGGCGCGGATTAAGTTGGCGAGGTCTAGTGCTGTGAGGAGCCAGTCGGGAGGGAGGAGAAAGTGTTGGAGGGTGGAGCCGTGGTTGGTTGAGAAGGCCTCAAGAAAGAGAGGGCCTAGAGCGGCGGCGGTGGCTGAGCGGTCGCTGGAGCGTGAGTCGTGGGTTGAGTCTGATGAGTTTGTCGGGTTTGTCGAAGTGCCAAAGGTGGTGGCAGAGACGGAGTTGGGGACGGAAACGGACGAGGGCGAGTCTTCGGGTGTGGTGTAGTCTGCGTCTGCTTTGGAAGACGGGTGAATATAGCTGGTGGAAGACATGGAAGGGGCGCCGGCACGGTCGCCAACGACGTACACTTTCTCGACACACACGGAAGCCTTGAGCATGCCGATGTGATGTGGCTCGAATTCGTTGAAGCGCATGGTGCGGCAGTGCAACTTGAAGTCAGGCGGCAGATTTCTCCAAGTTTCGTCGACGTAGATATTGGCATCACCGCCTTGGACGCCTCCAAAGAAGTCGAGGAAGGTCATGCTTGTGCAGCCTGCCTGGTTCATCAAGGCAGTGACCTCGAGTGTATTTCGCCCAAACCAATTCTGCCCGGCGGCGTGCTTGAGCTTCAGCAGTTTGCCACTCTTGAAGGCCTGGCCGAAGAAGGTCTCCATGTTGAGCGAAGGCTCGGCCATTCGCCGCATGCGAGGGGAAAAGTGCAGGCGAAGGTCGATCAGGTTCGGCGAATAGGCAATCAGATGGGAGATGTCGTCCGGGTGGCAAAGAGGGTCGATGTCGATGGCGGCAAAGCCCTTCAAACTCGGCATGGGCGGAACGCAGATGGACGGCCTGGGCATTCGGCTCGTGGGAAACTTGATGGTGAGATAGGTGAGGGTGTCGCGGGCGGCCAGGCCTTGGTAGAGAGTCTTGAGTGGCTTGCAGTCCAGCTCCCAGCTGAAGGACTGTAGCTTGCTCATCTTCTCGACACACGTGCGCAGCATCATGTTCAGCATCATCGAGTTGTCCGGCACTCTGCCTTTGGCGAAGTCTTCCTGGCCCAGCTCCCTCCAATTGCCCCATACCCGGAAGTCCTTGACGACGGTGGCATGGCTCTTGGTCGCCAGGCCGTTCAGGGCCAGCATGAAGGGGCTCCCGCTACCGAAGCCCTCTGGCCTTCCGTCGACGTAGCGGATATGCGGATAGGAGTGCAGGGCGACGCGCTCGTAGAGCTGCGGCAGGGCCATGTAGTACAGCAGGCGCGAGGTGCGCGTAATGCGCGCCAGGTCGGCGACATCGTCCAGGAAGCTCACAATGCGCGCAATCAGGTTGAGGGGGAGTTGCGAGCCGTGGCCGTAGTCCTGGGAGAAGACGGGCGATGTGTACTGGATGAAGGGCGGGATCTCCTGGCACGTATAGCCGCCTTGGTCACAGGAGGAGGTCGACGTGGCCATGGACACGGACATTGATTGCGAGCTGGAGCTGCTTCGCGAGCCCATGGTTGTGGAAGGGATCGAGAGTTCGCTGCCCTCCTCCTATCTTCCTGTTGTTGCTGTCTCTCCTTCGTCTCTCATTGCAGGGGCAATGGCAGGGGCAATGGCAGGGGCAATGGCATGTGGAATGGCATTCATGTCGCTTAACGTCTGGACACACGATAAGGTTGCATCTCCCGTTGGCACTCGTTCAAGGTTGGTCGATTTCGCTTCAGGCGTCCCAGACGATGCCGGGATATCTGGCTAGAATCGGTCAAACTTTGGTGATCCTCTACCCTTTCAGAGTCCCAGCCAATCGTGAGGTGTTATTTCCGCCACTCCTTCTTCAGCTTCAGCCCCTCCTTGTTGAATATGTTTCAGAAAATACCATACTCGGTACTCTATCTCCTAGATTACACGTCTTCAAGTCTCCGTTCGGCCTGCCATGCCCGTCGACTGGAAGTCATACTCGCACAGTGGAAGTCCTTCAGCTTTGACCATATTCGTTCGATCGTCAAAACCTTGTGTTGGGGTAGGGGAAGCGCCTTCGGGCTCCGGCTTACTTTCTGGAGCATTGTCAAGGCTTTATATTTCCAATTGCACGCTCCACACCCATCAATCAGCATCCTCGCTGGCGCAATTGGTAGCGCGTTCGGCTGTTACTCGATTCCGTCGTATCTCAGATACGAAGCTTCATAGCATACCGGAAGGTTAGTGGTTCGAGCCCACTGTGAGGAGTTCCATCTCGAAAGAGATCGAGCTTCGTTTTCTTTTGCTTTTTTTCTTGCAACAACTCCACTCGTGACATGACCATCTAAGGGAATGAGTGCTCAATGAATTAAATTTGTTCTTTTTCGTTGTTGATATGGAGCTTTTGGCTGCTGGAGAGACATGTCAGTATGTACACGCAGCTTCGGGCACTGCCCACCAAAGAAGTTCCAACGTGGACAACGAAGGTACGTACATTGCAAAAGCAATCGACTTTGCTACATGCTATGCATTGGAGAATACATTATACATTATACATTGGCAGGCCTCATCCATGGCGGTGACGGAGAAGACATGGCGTTGCAGATGTAGCATTATGGGAAGTGTATCACAGCCGCCTCACCAACATATCAAAGCATTAAATACATACATCTAATCCATCATCAAAACATATCCGACTCCTTCACCAACACATCCCTATTCAAATGCTCCGGCCTCGCTGACAAGATCCCCGACAAATGCAAATTCAACTCCAAATCACCCAGCAGCGACTTAAACACATGCGACACGCCCGCCTGCCCACCGAGCACAAGCCCATAGACATACGACCTGCCAACAAAACACATCTTCGCCCCCAACGCCATCGCCTTCGCGATGTCCGCTCCACACCTTAACATCGATCTTATCGCCCACAGCATCCACAACAGCGAACTAACCCCTCCCCCATCAACCTGCCTTCCGCCATGGTTACTAACCACAATTCCCTGCACGCCGACTTCCACGGCTTTCTTCGCGCCTGCCACGCTCTGAATGCCTTTGAGCACGATCGGCCCGTCATTGAAGCTCCTCCCCCAACACCCTCGTCCCTAAACCCGGCAACTCCTCACTCTTCACCAACCGCCTTGGCACAATCTACCACCGCCCAAAAGCCTCGACATTCTTCCTCGCCGTCTCGCCGCTGCCCGCATTGCCAATGGCGTAGCCCGCGCTGTTGGCAGACATGGCCTTGGCGGCCTGGGGTTCCCATTGGTTCGAGTGGAAAGTGAAGGGTGGGCTTTCGTAGCGGAGGCCGTTTTGGTAGACGGAGGTTTCATATTGCACTGGGTTGGGAGCGGGTTCGTGGCGAACGCCGCTGGTTTTGTCGTTGTTGGTGGTTGGAGGCATCTTTGGTGGGCGAGCAGAGTTGGAGTTGTGAGATTGTAGAAATTTCACGGTGGCTTTTGTTCATCCATAGCAGCGCATCCGAAGACTTCCATATTATCGATCATGAATTATTGAACGACATCGTCGTCGACATGACGTACCCCCAAAAGCAGTGGCGAGACTACCACGGCAAGGCTGAAGGATAAGGTTTAGTGCCCGGATGTGAATATAGAAAAGCGGGCACTCCGCTCGGTGCAGATCCGGCATCATCCACCGGCGTAACGCTTGCCAACGCTTGCCAACGCTTGAATTATCTAGACTAACACTTGGTTCAAGACTATCCGGTTCCTGACGATGGTGGATACTCAGGTCGATGATCGACGTCAGAGTTCGGAAAAGAATGTTTCGTGCTGCTGCCAAGGTGGCTGAGGGTGGTGGCTCGTGGTGCTGCTCTCACGTTGCGATGAGGCACAGTGTTGCTGTTTGGAAATACTGACAGATCTACTACTACGAAAACATCTTGCTATATACACGGATTTATACCATGGTCAATTTCAGCAGGCAACGCCGGCCACAGTTGCCCACGGAAGAGAATCCTAGCACCTCAGATGAGGAACGCCCGGAGAAAGACAACCCTCACGATCCGGAGAGGGTAACATGGAAGCAACGCATCAAGCAGTGAGTTTCGATGATCTTGCGCCTTGTTGGCAAATCATATTGGCTAACACACATCCCAAGCTTCACATTCGCATGGTTTGCCTGCACAATGGCCACAGGCGGCATCGCAACTCTGCTTAACGCCCAGCCAAATCAATTCCCAGGCCTCAAGACCATTGGCAAAGTCGTCTTCATCTACGACCTGGTACTGTTCGTCGCATTCACAGCCATGATCAGTGCGCGATTCATCATGTTCCGCGGCACCTTCCCAAGTGCCCTCACGCACCCGACCGAGTCTCTGTTCATCCCGACTTTCTTCCTTAGCATCGTCAACATCTTCAACTGCATCCAGGCCTACGCAGTGCCGGTCTGCGGACCATGGCTACTTGTAGTCCAGCGCGTTGCGTTCTGGATATATCTTGCTTGTGTGTTCTTGCTCGCTACCGGACAGTACACGTACCTCTTCACAGCACCGCCTACCCGCTTGACCGTCCAATCGATGACCCCCGCCTGGCTCTTGCCGATCTTCCCTGCCATGTTGACAGGCACGTTCGCCAGCCAGATCGTCAAGACGCAGCCGCCGCAGCATCAAGCTACGATTATCGTCGCTGGCATCACGATGCAGGGTCTCGGTTGGATGGTCTCGTTCCTGATGTATGGAGTTTACATCACGCGGTTGATGCAGTATGGTCTTCCAGAGCCGAAACTGCGACCTGGCATGTTCATTGCGGTCGGACCTCCCAGTTTTACGGGTCTGGCGCTCATTGGAATTTCGACGAGCGTACCTTCGGACTACGGCGTCTTCGCCGAGAACCCAGGAATGGCAGAGATGATGAAGCAGCTCGCTCTCCTCGTCGCAATGTAAGCCACAAGCTCAACACTTCCTTGAATCTGCCATCACTATACTGACCACACACAAAGCTTCATCTGGGCCCTCGCCTTCTGGTTGTTCAGCATCGCCCTCATCTCCACCCTGCAAACCGCACGGCAATTGTCTTTCAAATGCGTCTGGTACGCCATGATCTTCCCGAACGTCGGCCTCACGATCGCGCTCATCCAGATCGGCGAGCAGCTGCTCAGCCCAGGCATCCAGTGGGTCACGAGCATCATGACGATCATCCTCGTGGCACTGTGGTTGTTCGTCATGGGCGCGCATGCCCGGGCGGTGGTCAAGAAGCAGGTTATGATGCCTAGGTTGGATGAGGATAATGATCAGTATGATGATCAGTATGATGATCAGTATGATGATGATAATCAGTATGATGATGATAATCAGTATGATGATGATAATCAGTAGGGTTTGTGGCTGTGTGTGTGTATGTATGTAGTATAGTGTTGTGTACGAGTAGATCGGCTTTCGGGCGTAATGTGTAGTTAGCCCTAGAATGAAGTGTATCAGGGCATGATCTGGTCGTATCCGAACTGTAGCCCTGCAAGCCTCTACACTTGCATGGACATTGTAGCATTCACCCGGTTGCGTGCGGGCCAGTCGTCTAAGCCCTGTGTGAAAATCTCAAGAACACCACATCTTCGTCACATATTACCCGTCTACGCGCTCCGCGGCAGCACATGTTCTAGCCCAAAAACAAAAGTTCAAAGCTCTGCCTATCGGTGTCTCCCAGTCTGCCAGCCTTGCCGTGTTCATGATCCAGATGCTTCTGGGTCGAGTGTGTGTGGAACTCTTCGGGTCCAACTCCAAAAAATTTTAAAAATAAAATAAAAAAGCTTTCCATGAACTAACAATTACATAGTTCGGCCCTTTGACGAGCAAACAACGTCAGATCTTTAATGATTAGAAGGGTAGATCTGTCGTCACATGTCAATCGCGCCGATTAGGATTTATTGGCCAGACTAGCTGAACAACTACCACTCGGAGCCATTGCACATGCGAGTATTGCCTTGCCGTAAGGCTGACATGATAAGGGCGTCATATGATACGCCGCAGTGAAGTACCGGAGCTACTAGTACTGGTGTGTTTGCTGCTGCTGCTGCTGCTGCTGCTGCCGCTTAACCCTCTCGGGTTCAAACGCTCTCAATGCAAGTCCAGCGCGCCTACGAGCAATACTAGTAGAAAACCACCGCGATTGGCAAGAACACCTTCATGTCTGCCCTCAAAGCACAGAAAAAAGTTCTGTATTACAAACTGATCCAGACGCACCTGAAGGAAATGATGCCGATTATATACACGCCGACGGAAGGAAAAGCGATCGAGGGGTATAGTCGGCTGTTCAGAGGGGCGGAGGGAGTGTTTCTGGACGTGGACAGGGTGGGGAGCATGGAGGCGGATTTGGAGCTTGTGGAAGAAGCTGCAGACGATATCGACATCATCGTGGTCAGCGACGGGGAGCAGATTCTGGGGATCGGCGATCAGGGTGTTGGGGGAGTTTTGATTTCGGTGGCGAAGTTGGTGTTGTACACGCTTTGCGCGGGGATTCATCCGAGTCGGATGCTGCCGGTTGTGCTGGATTGTGGAACTGATAATGGAGAGTTGCTTCAGGATGAGCATGACCTTGGTTTGCGGAAGCCGAGAGTGCATGGCGAGGAGTACGATGAGTTTGTGGACAAGTTCAGCGACGAAAGCGCTGGCGTCGCAAGCACCGGCGATGAGGGATCCAGACGCTGCACTTTTACCTGATGTCGAGAATGTGCAGGAGGTCAGCGTCAAGATCGCTGCTGCTATCATCAAGCAGGCTGTGAAAGAGGAAGTCGCTCAGGAGGAAGACATTCCTGAAAATGACGACGATCTTGACGAGTGGATTCGCGTACAGATGTGGAAGCCAGAGTATAGGCCATTTGAAGAAGGTAGACTAGACGATTGCGCTGGTCGATTGGCGTGGAAGAGCTCCGGGCTTCTGTGGCAGTTCGTGATGTGTAGTAATATGATTACTATCATCTTTTATGTCTTACGATGCAGCGCCTCCTGTCTCACATTGAACCTCTCCCAAATCGCAGCCGTAGTGATCGCGAGACAGGCATACGGTCTTCTGGTGGAAAAACTCAAGCACCCACTAAATATATCAACACCATCAGCCCGATCAATTAAACAAACACCATAACCAACTCCTACACGTCAAACGATAGAAACAAGTCAGCTTACAGCCTGCCGCGCCCCATTCAACGTCGCCGGCCTGCCTAATTTTGCCGAAGGAGGCGGGTACGGCGCACCGAAGAGCTCGAAGTTCAATCTTAAGCGTTCGATGGGGGGTGATCATTGGTTGGTGGTGTTCTTGGCGCGACAGGTATTCTTTCATGGCCAAGTCTTTTCGTCCGGGAAACGTCGCTGATGATTTTTGCTTGTCCCGAGACAAGAGATGTCTAGGGTTAGTGTTGGGTTTTGGTATCAATATCGAAAACGAGCGTAGGTCCATCGTCGGATCGCCCATATCTTGTTGTATGCCACTTGAAAGAAGTTCATCGATAAATTGAGGCTTTGGGCTGTTATTGCATGAGTTTCACAGTCATTGGTCGGTGGGAAGATGCTGTATGAACGAAAGCTTGAATTACGCATTTCAGACCGCGAAAGTGACCCAACAACGTCAAACTTGTGACAACAAGAATCGTCTCTGAACAAATACAACACAAACCAAGCCAAACATACGCATCTCGTACCAAACGCCTTTCAAATTCAGTCTCAATCGCAGATTAATCAGACAATATTGTCGAAAAGCGAGTGAATGCTCATCAAGCTGTGTACACTACCGTCGTTCCACATTGTTGCCTTGCCGCTGAGGCAGGATCTCACCTCGTTTCCCGAAAGAAACGTCAATAGTCACTGCGAGAAAGACAACCGTAACTCTCAATACACGAAAAAAAAACTACCAACCTCGCTTCATCAGAACCGTCGCAACCAACACTTCCAACATCCATATCTTACCATCGAAGATCACAGTTTCTGGCGTGATACCCAGCTTGTGCAGGAGAGCGCTGTAAAAACTTTACTTCATATTCGGATTCCACAGTGCGATATCCATCGAACTAGCAATGGTTCACTACAACATCCGAATTGGTCTAGTGGCTAGGATTTGTCGCTCTCAATCATCACAGATGATCAGTTCCGACAAGGCCGGGGTTCAATTCCCCGATTCGGAATTCCTTTTTGCTTTTTGCCTGACGATCACATCTTCGGCGACTGACTTCGAGACTGCCCGCGGCGCTTGATGATGGTGATGATGATGATGATCATCATCACCATCACCATCATCATCATGTGCTCGACCGGCTACTGTTTCTGTCGTAGCCTGGTCGCGGATGATGGAACGAGATGGCCGCCGCCGCCGTGTAGGCGATTGAGTCTAAGGCGTAAGCAGAAAGGATGACGCTGCCGTGAGAGGCGTTGTACAGATTTATGAAGTGCCAAAAGATGGAAACCACAGCAGGGCATTTGGAGCCTGTGCTTGGCAGGTTTCGTCCACGATGAAGTAGCTTTGTCGCTCATCGATGCAAATTGTAGAGGAAAGAGTACTTGTATCGCAACGACAAACCGGCATCCGAACTCTTTTGTGGTTCTGTATATCTGACAGTCTATATATATATATATATATATATATATATGTATGTATGTATTCGTTTCTACAATCGGTTATTTCTCATACTCGGTTCGTCCGTACGTCGCGGGACATGAAAGAGACCGGCTACAGTGCGAGATGTTGGTCAGGATTCGGTGATGCGGAACAGGCTACGCATTGAAGGAGTGGGAGGAGCTCAATCGAGCCTATCCAGCAGCCGAGTTACAGCGTGATGATTGTGGACCCGCGCCCACTCTGACCAGTCATCTCCAAGGGGATGAAGGCGGTCACCGAAGACGCGCATCTTCGAATCTTCGAAGCCGAAGACGCCCGCCAGGAATTTGCAGTCCAGACTGACATCGTCCAACGTCGCAGGCGGTCTGATAGCGTATCTAGCGCGGAGGACATGGTGCGCGAGCGCAGAAGTGGCCAGGAAAGCGCGCCAGTGCGCCAAGATGCCGACATCGTCTCGCACGCGACATTGCAACATTCCCCGACGAATGGGGTTTGGAAGCGATCCGGCTTTGTTGGAAAGTTCTAGCCTTGTACTGTTCATGTAAGCGCTGTAGTCCGCTTCAATGCCCTCGTGACCCTCTGTAGCGACACTAAGCAAGGCGTAAACCCTATCTCGGCGGTCTACACATTCGAGGTTTCTGGTCTCCTTGAGGAGATTCCACAGCGAAAAGTCCATGGGCTTGGTGCGCAGAGTGATCATGCGTGTGGCCAGGCTCTGCCTCAGACGCTCGGAAGCGTCTTCGCTCGTCGCAGCGATGTCCACGATGACACGCCAGAGGTTCCTGAAATTGTCCCAGGAGAGCGAGTGTTCTCCACACATAAGCCTGATGTCTTTTGCGTGCCTCAGTTCCTGGAAGACCCATAGCCGTTTCCAATAAGGGCGCTCGCATAGGCTGCAGATGGCTTCTGACAACTCTGTCGGGTTGATGGTCTGGTGTTTGACAGAGTCTTTCTCCGAATACGCAGAAATGGCGCTCATGGCATGCTCGCTGTTGTCGTACGCCGAACCAAGCCACGAGATCACCTCGTCCGCTCTTCCGAAGATCTCAGACATGATCCCGACCTGGTGCGTCCGCTCGCGAGCATCCGACTGATCGATGCACAAAGCATCAATCCAGAGCCAAAGTATAGGCCAGTGGCAGCGTTGTGTTATCTTGATCCTCCGCCTCAAAAAATAAGCAGTCGAAAAGTGCTTTTCAAGCTCGATCTCTTGGTCGAGCTCTTCCACTGTGACCTGGAGCGTTATGCGCTGCATGTTCGCATGCTGGATGAAATGCCATAGATTCGTTGCGACCAGCCGCTTGTGCCCATCCACGATGACAGGATGCCGAGCCGTGGCATCGCCCCACGCATACGAGACCACGGTGTAATAGAACTGGATCGCATCGTCATGCTCGTCGTGGTCACCACGGGACTGCGACCGGCGAATGCATGTCTCCAAGCAGATCTCTCCATCAGGGCCCTGCTCGGGCTTGATACGTACGTAACGGACGTAGCCTGCTCGGAGTTTCGCACTGGGTGGTAGCTCATCAGGCAGGTCTTTGGGTCCGGAATTGGGGTTTGGGTGCATCACGATGTGTTCGGCTTGTCTTGTCTATGAGTGACAGCGAGTAGGCAAAGAGGGTGCACACCATACGAGGGACCTGGCAGGTAGTAACGGCTTGGTATAGCCGTGGAGAGAACAGAAGAAATCGAGCATTCGCATGCACTGTACGCTAGGAGGTAGACCACAGCCCTGCGGCTTAGGCGACTCTGCGCAGCGCTGGGTCGCATATGCAGTTACGCCCAATATGCTCGTCAAGAAACAGTCTAGCTCCTTAGTGATACTCGCCAACGACACTCGTCGATGGATCGCAGGCTTCAACAGCCATGCCGGCAAGTACCCAGCACTATATGCCCAGTATGTTCGGAAAGCCGCCATCCTGCTGCAGCGGGACTGACATGCTGCGGCTCTAATGCTGCGCCCGAAAGGAGATTGATCTTGGGACAGCAGGTCACGAACATGCTCAGAAGTCGGGTGAGACATTGCCAGGTAGAATTATTGTGCGGCGCAGATCCTGGAAAGTGCCCAAGCAATCGTTTTGCCACTTGTCCAAAATGGCGGACAACGTGTCGCAGGCAGCTAGTGTGGCCACCAATTCTTTATGCCTGATGAATGAAGGATATCAAGGAGCAAGTGGCTGGAAGGAGGTAGATATATCAAGTAATTTTCTCCAAATATCTTACTATCAAGAGGTGGCTAAGAGATGAGATATGAGGTAACCTCCTCCTAATGTCTTACTATTAAGAAGTAGCTAGGAGATGGATACAAAGTAATCCCCTTTCCTAATATCTTATTATTATTATTAAGAGGTAGCTGAAAGGAGAGACAGATGTATTAAGCAACCTTCTCCCGACGCCTCGCGTTTCAAGACGAGACGAACAGATGAAATGTCAAAAAAGACCTGTCAGACATACCGCCGAACCCTCCCAACACAGTCGGCCGAAGCCAGGACACTGAGCAGGGTTGAGATCATCGCCACGAAGCTACGCTACGCACGTCGGCATCACTCTTGGGCTCGGGGCATCGGCTCATCAGCCAGGTTGGAGTCTGTGGCTCATGTAGAGAACACAGTTATGGACGTTTACTATAGAAATGATTCTATGAAGTCTGTGATGATGATGATGTTAGGAAGCTGATACTGGTGAATGAATAGTATGGGATGGAGTTGGTACTCACAAAGTCGCGTAACAAGAGTAGATTGGATGGAGAAGGAAAAAATATTTATACACGCTCGCGGACAGGCTGCGCACGGATGTGCTTGGCAGATGAGAGTCCTGAGGGTCTTGAGAGTCCTGAGGCATTCATCACAAGGCAGTCAGGCGTGACTTGGCTTGGCTTTAGAGCTGCTTGAGAGCTTGAGGTGAGCGTCATGTTTGGAGGTGCATGAGCTGGTAAGTTACATATGAGCTGGTACATGAGCTGGTGGTGGTGCATGAGCTTGCTTCACTTTGACGATTGATTGATTGATTAATTAATTGATTTTATTAGTTAATTAAATCAATTGATGAACTGACAACTCCAACAACCTCACCACACCACACCATACCATACCACACCTTGCGCCTCTCTATACCACCACATACCACACCATCTCTTACGACACAGCAACTCGACACGCTGCAATCAAAACACGTGATCTCCACATCATACACCACCACAACACCAGTAATGGCTCACTCCGCCCGACTGGCGGCGCCGACCTTCGACGTGGAATCGTACAGCAGCAACTATGACGGCCCTCTGCAACCGTTGCGCCTCGCACACATGGCCATGCACTGCCCGTCGCTGTCCCGTCAAGCCCTCAGCATTGCCATCACATCAGCCAAGAGTGGCAAGAACGTCGCCCTCTACCGCCGCCTCATCAGCCTCGCCTCCATCCTCGACCTCAACGACCTCGCAACCGCCGACCTCGAGTGGACGGACAAGACGGAAGATGCAAACAAGCGTGAGAGCGCCCGGCTGGAGCAGGAGCTGAAGGGCTACAAGAACAACCTCATCCGCGAGAGCATCCGCATGGGCCAGGAAGATCTCGCCACCCACTTGCTCCTCACTGGCGGTCCCGCACCGCAGCCTGCTGCCCACGAAGGCGAGCAGCCGCAGAGTGCTGCCAATGTCGGCTTGAGTGCTGCCTATGGCGCGTTCGGCAAGATGCGTGACTACTGCACCACGCCCACCCACGTCGCCAGCATGACCCTCCGCCTCCTCCACACAGCCGTCATCCAGGCCGTCTCCGCCCTGCAGTCTGGCTCGCCCGCAAACGCCTTCTTCAACGCCGTCATGGCCAACGCCAACCGCCTTCGCAGCGTCGGCGCCAAGGAGGAAGAGATGGTCAAGCTCACTCCCATCTCCTACGCTGCAGCCGGGGTCGCCCAGCTCAGCTCGGCCAACTACCGCGATGCTGCCGAATCATTCCTGGCTGTGCCTTTCCACCTCACCCACGCCGGCTCCCTGCACGCCTTCGAATTCACCCGCTTCGTCGCCACCGCCAACGACATTGCCATCTACGGCGGCTTGACTGCCCTCGCCACTCTTGACCGCGACCAACTCTCCACCCGCGTCCTCGGTGGCTCCTTCCGTGCCTTCCTCGAACTCGAACCTCACATGCGCAAGGCCATCTCCCTCTTCACGACTGCAAAATACCGCGCTTGCCTGGACACCTTGCAGCGCTACTACGCTGACTGGAATCTTGACATCTTCCTCGGCGCCGGCGTCGGCACCCCGCGTGGCTCCCACGTCGACAACCTCCTCGCCCGCATCCGCCAGAAGAGCATCACCTCGCACTTGTCCTCCTACTCACAAATCTCCCTGGCCTCCCTCGCCGAGACATTCCCTCTGCCCCCGAACGCCACCGCCCAATCACCCCAAGCCGCCCTCGAAGCAGAGCTCATCTCCCTCATCCAGTCCTCCAACCTGCCTTTCCGCCTAGACGCCGTCAGCGGCACTCTCGTCGCCCCGACTCTGGACCCACGCACAACTACACACGCCGACGCCGTCGCCACTGCGAATGAGATCGAGCGCTCTCTCTTGTTGAGACTCCACAGAGTCAACACCACGCTCGCCGGCCTGGAAGTCCTGCCCGAGAAGAAGAGTGTTCTTAACGAAGGAGGCTGGAACGGGAATGGAAAGGGTCGCGTGCTGGGGTGAGGAAAGAGCCGAGATGGCACGATCTTGACGATTGATGACGAGACCACCACTGCATGATATGGCATGGAATACAGAGAAACACAATGAATGTGGGCACTAGCATGGCGTTTTGGGGGATTTGATTTGAGAACTGCAGACTCGCGCTTAGACGGCAAGCAAGACTGATTACAAAGATGCATAGCACAGCTTAGCATAGGGTTACGCCGCGCACAGCGCATATGCGATGAGATGTGTATGAAAGAAAAAAAATCGAATACCCGATTGACCATGCCTCCTTTCCCACCCAACCTTCTCACCTGACGTGGAAACAGAAAAAAAAAACTACAACCACACGCAAAAGTCAGACACACACTCGCCTCGTTTGGCAAACTAAAGCTCACTCGCCCACTCACTCATTTTCTCGAGATGCTTTCTTTTTTGCCTTGTCCATTATCTCTGGCCCTTTCCAACTTCCCACCCCCCATCCTCATTCTTTTTGACTCCACGACAACATTCTTGGACCCAGCTCCTGTGTCTTCCGCTACTGTTATGGACCAGCTGCATGAGCAGATCGAAGGCTCAGACACACAACATACAAATCGTCATTGCCTGTCGCTCAAACGCCTTTTCAGAAAACGGACTTCACCACAGATTATCTGAACGAGCGTTGGGTGCAACATCAGCGTGAAAGAAGCTCTCACTGGACCATCGAGAGCTTTCATGGTCAACGCGGATGCCCTGACGCTCATCAAACAGCAGCCGTCCCACCTCTGACCAACGACAAGCCTCAGCTCCAAGCCAATAGGAACAAATATCTCTATCTCTGCATCCAGCTCGACCCTCCCGTCTCCGAACCCATCGAGTGCAAGAACTCACACACCGACGCCGCGATCTTCGCGGACCTAAGTCCACCTATGACCAGACACGCGGCTTCTTGCGTCGCTGGTTCTAAGTCTGGATATATGACCGCTGCGACTTCTAAGAGTTCCAGAAACACGGCGTCCACCTCGCTTCGCTGTATGAGTCCGGCTTCCCCGACGCCAAAGACCACTCTTATGCTTTCGAGCCCCGCCGGCCACGCCGCATGCATCGCCATGGCCCGGTGAGTGCGGGCGAGTTCAGAGACCGCTACTATCACGTTCACGGCACCTGGCGCGCTTTCTGGAACACAGTGCGCGCGCGCGTCACCAAAGTGGGAACAACAAGGGCCTAGAGGCCGCCGCCAGAGAAGCTCTGGACTCGCTCCCGAAGAGAAAAGGAGTGCTTGTGATGGGAAGCGACGCGCGCGAGCGCTTCTCCGGCTTGCTAGCGATGGAGACGTTCTCCCATTCGCGCATGGCCGCGTATCTCTTCATCCTCAACGCTCCCTCGGCTGTTTTCATGCCCCTGTGGCTCTTTGTCTGGGGCCATCCCACAGACTTGCAGAACGCTGCTGTGCCTCCGAATATTACGCTGAGTTTCAACGGGATTCTTGTTGTGTTGTTGAAGCAGGGCTAGTGGAGTGTTTTTTTTTTCTCTATAATTTGGCTTCTTTCCTTGTTCTCTTCTTTGTGGCTTTTTGCCGTTCCCGCAATGAGGCTGTCATTCTCTTGCATGATGATTCCTAAGAAATTTCAACATCTCAAACATCATCTCAATGGCAGGCAAAGCCGCGTCGATCGTCATGCATGACGATACTAGTGCACTAGCTCTTGATATGGTATGGAGGCTTGGACGGTGTCTAAGGATTATATCACCATTCAATTTAAGCATTGGTGAGAGTACCAGCGTGCGATATTAGTGTGACTGATTATTTCCGATGGCTGTGGGCAACGGGAGGAGACTTAGACTACGCTTAATCATGTTTTTCCTTCGTCTAACTTAGGCGTCAAGCAAGCTCATACGTTGAACTGAGGAAGACATCTAGACTGACCGCAGAATCGCGAAATTCCTGCACGACGCTACTGACTTGTCATCGATGCATTCCGCCGAAGCCCA
The DNA here is from genome assembly GCA_023634325.1 of Cladosporium cucumerinum. Classification (NCBI taxonomy): domain Eukaryota; kingdom Fungi; phylum Ascomycota; class Dothideomycetes; order Cladosporiales; family Cladosporiaceae; genus Cladosporium; species Cladosporium cucumerinum. The sequence goes on from JALDQA010000003.1 coordinate 2,085,930, forward strand.
GCGCGCATGCGTTGTCTGAGCCGATAATTCCGTTGTTGCCCGGCCTCTGTCCCGCGGCGGGGACCGCATTCTTTTGCTTTGGTGAGTGCAGGTGGCTACTTGCATGGGAGTGAATCTTAGACATGGGATCCGAGACTGACTGCGCTTCTGCAGCTGGGTTTCTTTCTTTGGTTTCGTTTGTTGTCGCACGCTCAACCGCGGGCTCTGGTTCGGGTCGGAATGGGGAGAGATGGGCATTATTTAGATATGTTATGCTCGGGTTGACTGATAGAGTCCAGGTCCTTCTCACCACCGAAACCTACTCTCGTTTCCTCACTAGTACCGATTCTGATTGTTTTCACACGACCTTGAACACTTTCGAGGGCACTTTTCCACCAACCCGAAATACGAATTCAGACTCCGACCTTGAGATCAGCGAAGTCATGGCAATGCCAAGATGGTATCAGCGCATCGAGCCGGAAAACGAAAAACTTCTCTACATCGAAGGAACGGAAGCTTGATGTCCACGGGGGATCTGCAGCGGCTACGAGGCGGCATCGGTATCGCTGCAACGATGGCAAGGTTGTTGTCTCGCTTTTTGAGAAGCCTTCCTTTGATCAGCAACAGCCACGGAGGAGACCTGCAAGATTCACATGCCATGACGATGAGGCTCCTTCGGCTTTTTCCATACACATCAGATAGCGTGATAAGCTTTCGCTAGATTTTGAGGTCTTGTTCGATAGATCCTGTCCAATAATGCTTTTACAAGAGCGGTAAATCGTAGGCCCACTAGTGTTGGAACCTCCACTGCCCGAAAATGAGTAGGCGGCTGCGGTGAGGGTGTGGTGTGCTTGCTTTGTGAGCTGTGGGTGCCCACTTTCTGGTTAGTTGTGCGGAGATCCTGTTAATACCTTAGGATGCAGACGCAGGTACTAGGACGTAGTTCATGCCCTGATCAGTCAAGACTAGATAATTTCACCCCACCAGGAGTGATGCCAGCTTATGAGGGGATCCAAACTTCCGATAGCTGCGCAAATTACATCTCTACCTCACCGAATAAGCATCGCCATCCCCGAGCATGAAGTTTAAAAACAATGGCCGATACATTTGAATACAGCGCTATGGGCTTTAGTAACATATCCTGCAGTGTTGCACAGCCGTTCTCCAGCATCCGAAAATCGTCAATACCTTGCTCATTAACAGACACCCCAAGTCGATCTACCTTGCCGCAACCCAGGGTGCAGGTATTGCAGTTGGCAACAAGGCTTCTTTCACAACCATATGCTGTAAGCAACGACTATAGAACTCTCTGCGGGCCTTCCTCTCAGGCGTATCTGATTTTGTGAGCCTTGACATATTCGATACAATCTACAACATACCATATCACTCATTCTATTCGATCATCTCTTCGCCGCTGTACACAGACTCGCCATCATTGGACTCAATGCCTTCCATGTCTTCATCAGCATCGGACATCTGGGGGGTACAGTCAAACTCCATGTAATCGCCGTTGATCTGCTGGAGCACCATAACTCTCGCTAGCGTGGTCAATTGCTCCGCAGGGATCTTGTCGCTGTTGAGCCAGACGAATTTGTCCCACTCACCTGTGATGTCAAAATCCCTTGTCTGCATCTGAGCGTACGCACCGACCTGATGCTTCGCTTGGATCTTGTTGGCGACCGCGGTCCAACTGTTGCGCGCGTGAACCTCAATGGATGCTTGCGCTCCCAACTTGAGAAGAGTGGAGTCATCGGACCTACCATTATTCAAGCCCTCCACCATACCCTTGTAGTCTGCCTCCTTTGCCTGCGATGTCGCGTAGGAATGGCGCTCCTCGTGGTAACGAAGCAGCTCCTCGCTACCGCCGATGGCACCGATCAGGTCGCTGAGACGGAAGGTCGGCTTGGGGGTGTGGGCAAACAGCTGCAGGAACTCTTCGTCAGTGGATGTATGGCAGAAACTCACCAAAGCTTGCTTGAGCAGGATGTGTGAGACAATTGCCTCGTAATCGAGTGTGCCGCCGTGTTGTCTGAACTCAATTGTGCCGATTGGATCTGCCTGCTCATCAGCATGAGGGGCCGCATATAGGTTGTCTAAGTTGAGATGCGAATAGTGCCCCGTGGTCTTCCCCGAACTATTGGGAATGCAGTTGCGGAAGAAATCACCCAGCTGTTCAAAAGAAGAGGCGTCTTCCATTGAATTAAGCCAGTGGAAGATGTTGGGATTCGTCTCTGTCTTCTCGTTGTTCTGGAAGTGCCAAGAAAGACCAGCGGAGAAGTGACAACCATCAAGAAATCTGGCGGCGGCGTTCTCATCAATCCTGCTGGTCGAGTAGAGAGCGTCCAGACGATCTTCTGAACCGGCGCAGAGCTCCAAAACAGGCTTGGCGGTGCGAAGGGGCATGATCTCCGAGCCAAAGCCAATGTGAATGCGCAGACTGGTAGTGGCGTTTGTTACGAAGCGCACTCCTCTGTCGCGGAGATCTTGGAAGGCGCGCAGCACAGTCATGATCTCTGTGCGCCAGTCGTCTTGTTCAAAACTCATAAGTCTACTAGCCACTTCGAGAAGTTTGATCATGTAGTCAGGGTGAGTCGGGACCGCCTCGCGTTCCTTCTCCGAGAGACGAAGGCCGCCTTCGTTCTTGAAAGACCAACGAGAGTATGACGTCTCGGAATCAGGATCCAATTCCTCTTCGCAGTCCTCGTCCTCATGGCCTGTCAATTTGATGCCTCTGCCCAAGCAAGCGAGCGATAGAGCGGCGATGGCGTCACCTTGGGGATTACGTTCGTCGTTTTCGAACAATTCCAGCGGATGAACAGCGATGCACTCCAGCTGAATGCCGAAAGTCATGCGCTTCGCGTCCTTCTGGAGCTGCTCTGACGTGACGAGGTCGCGGCTGTCCATCATATTAGCCATGCTGCTTGTCCTGTGAGCTGTCTTGGTTGTGGTAAGCTTAATAATTGTCCTTTTGGAGTAACAAGTAGCCTGCTACTTGACCTATCAAAAGAGCAATTGGATGTCAAAGCTTCTTTCAACGGTTGCAGAAATTATTGATAACCACGTTAGGTGCAAGGGAAAACCAACGGCGTGTATAGATTGAAGAGTGTCTCAGAAGATGACAGGAAACATGGGTTGGTACAGAAAAGCGAACGCTTGAAACTGGTAGCGGTGGTGAATGGTGTAGGCCAAACTCTCATTGATACGCCAATGTTGCGTTAATGAATACGATAAATCTGTCGCAGTCGAGGCTGTGATACTATCTAGCACGCATGTCCATCCACTGCCAATTTCTCATGACTCACAAGTCGGTCTTCACAAACGAATCTCCACTGCATCTGCAGTTTCTCCAGTCATCACCCTTCTGAGCATGTCCAGTCTCCATCAGAGCTATCGTCGGCCGCCTCAGAATCGCAGCCCTCGAGCGTGAATTTAAGCATGCGAGCTGGCTTGATCTGATTTGAGGCACCCAATAATCACCCTGTTAAGCATCTCCATCATACCCATCGTCGGTGGCCTCGGCCTCGCAACCCACCAGCGTGAAGTTGAACTTGCGAGCTGGCTTCATCTGATCTGGTGTCAAGTGTACGCCGCCTTCTTCCGTGTCGTTGATGTTATCTTCTTCCAAGATGTGGACGTTGTCGACATGCTTCGAAGACTCGTCATTGCCGACGCCAGCTGAGGTTATGTCTTCTTCGGCAGGCTCCAAAGGCTGATCGTCGTCATCTACATCCGGAAGTTGATCGTTTTGTTCGAAACCAGAAGGCTCCTGGTAATCATCATCATCGTCATCGCCTGGGGCCGGAGCTTTCTTCTTGACAATCTTCAAAGGCCCTTCCCTAGAGGGACTGTGCGTCAGGCACCACCAATCCTCCTCGTCATCGAGTTTGTCTATGTTTCCTCCGCCATTCGCAAGCCAGGCACGCAGGTTTGCTTCATGAAGCTTATAGTACACGCTGCCGGTTCTATTGTTCTTGACCTTCCTCCAGATAGAAGGCGAGTCTCTGACCACACATGTGACATGCCACTGTCCAGTCCCGGCTATATCGTCAGGAGAGCACCATTGCCGAGAGCGCAGCCAAGGCAGTCCATAACAAATAGCCTCGTTGGCCTCTTTGAATGTGCAGTCGGACTCTTCTTCGCCGTGGTCCCAGGTATGGGCTTGGAAGATAGTGAAGTTCAGCTTGTCAGTCGGCGCGTTGCCCTCAAGCTTGCACCAAAGCTCGCGAGCTGGAAGGGTGAGTTTGCCACTGTCACTGACACTCACGACGCGAAGGAGGAGGTGCGATTTTTCAGAGCCGCCGTTGCCTGTGAAGCTGCTGAGAGGCATGCGACTTGGGACAGAACCGTCCCACTGGTGCGTCATGGTGTAAGATATGGTATTGTCTTCGTTGTTATGTTGATAGGCCCTGGGTATAGCTGGATGTGTGTTGGTGTATGATATGGGTGCGTCGGTAGTTGTTGCGATGTCGAGTGATGGATTGAGCAGGATGCGTGCGTGGGATGGAAGATATCGGGCAGCCCGATGAAAGAAATCCGACCAACAGCAACAAGTGTCGTGTGAACCCGTCATTGCTAGGGATTTAGTGACACGGAAGTGTCGCCTTGCAGATCATTGGCGAGCTAGCGGGCAAAAGTGAAGCAGAAGGTCCCTTGTTGCCTAGGACGCGCATCTTGGAACCATCAGTGACTGGCCTACATCGAGGTGATCGATACGGTGCAGTCCGCAGAACCGTAGACAAGATTCGAAATTGGGAGAATCTGTCCAAGCCGCCACGTTGCGGTCGGCATCCACTCAGTGATACGTACCATCGAGGAAGGCATAATATCTAGCGTTGAGCATCTTAAATGGTTTTGTGCAGTATCTCCAAAGCAGACCATGGTGCGGTTGCAGGCACTGGAAAGACACCGGTCACTTCCTCGTAGCTTTTCATTAAATTATTGCGGATATTGGTATAGCGATCATTGGAACGTTCGGTAGAATACCATCGAGAAGCGTGTTCCAATGAAGCCCTGTAATCGATGATAAAAGTGCATTGGCCCCCGAAACATGTGAAATGACTCCAAGATCCAGATTGTGAGGAGCAGAATCAGTCTTTTGACAAAGGAAATGAAACCTGTGGCGGTTGTCCGCCAACGTTCAGCTTAGACCCGCAAGAAACAGTGCGCCTTTGAGTGTATCTTACAGCACTAGCCGCAAATTAACCATATCGCAGTGACAGTTCAGTCTTACGCAGCTGTTAGTAAAAGTGTGCCTTCGGGGGTTCCAGTAAGAATCCGTGGCTCCTCCACACGTGGCTGCCTGCATTTGTACTTCGTTGGCTCCAATTTTATTGTCCATGTGAAAGGGCGTGGCTTAAGGGCAACGTATTGACTGCTCGGGCCTGATCTCAACGACTTTCTGTTACACATCCTGGTCCACATACTAAAGGACGGGCTGTTCATCAAGCGCGTTGCAGACGATATTAGCACAAGCAATTGCGGAATGGCCACGAGTCTCGAGGGGCGCCTCTCCGGTAGCATACATGGGTTGTCATTCATGTCCTATGGTATTGGCCTATGTAGCAATCGTCTTTCAAGCACGCACGAATTTCATCTCAAGTGAGGAGTGGCTTCGATGTCAAACGCGATCCGTCGATTGCTCCGCCCCATCGATCTATTTTCCCTCAAATTCCAGCTTTTTGCGGCCAGGGAGAGTGCTTTAAAGCCAGACATATGCGAGCGTTTGTCATTGCCATCGACGTGATGTAGCATAGTGCAGAGATTGATGTCCAAGCTCCTTGCCTCTGCTCGCAAGACCCCGTGCCGAGAACACATATCAGTCCAGCCACGCCCTCGTCAAATACTTTCTCGCCCAGCAATTCATCCCACACATCCACTCTCCAAAATCGATACACCAGCAACAATGGCTGCCGATCTTAGCCACTGCCACGTGTGTGTGAATCAGCTCACCTTCGACCTCAACGGAGCCGACGTCTGTTTCCGTTGCATTAAGGACGCCCTGGATGCCCCGATCGCCTCTAAAGTCGGCTACCCGTCCGTCATTAACGGCCTCCCGCTCCACCCTGCCATGTTCCTGAAGGCTTTCTTCAGCGGCCAGGTGGCCTTCGATCGGTACAAGTACAAGAACCTCTTCGACATGAATAACACGGAGTGGGCCACTCCCGCTGCACTCCGTCTGTACTGCAACTGTCCGGTGGGTATGTTCCTCGGCGCTCGCGAGAGCTTGTTGAGACATAGCGAGACGACTTTCGCTGGATGCGGCTCGTGCTTGCAGGTGTACTGCATGAAGTGCGCGGCCCCGACAGACGAGTCTGCCGCCAGCATCCGCGCTCATCGTTACTAAAGAAACGTAGAAGTGCGCAAGGCATTGTGTAAGTATTCAATCGAACGAAGCCATCAAAGAAGTGTATGAATACTGACACTTTGCTACAGCTAAGTCATGAAATTACTTACATCACTGCCGACCACGTTAGCTGTTCCGAATCAGCATGCCTCCGAGAGCAAGAGACCAGCTCCACCGACAACGTTGTTAGGAGTTGCTGAGACCATCGGAGCTTGTTGGAGGTTCTTGGGCGCGAAGGTGTTGAGATTCATGGGTGATGAGGTTCTGGTATCGGCACAACTGCGACGCATTAGATAAGCTACAGTCAGCCGATCCAACTACTGCATGAATTCTACCAATATGGAGAGCTCACTGTCTTCTGTCTGCGCATAGTGTATATGTCGGTATCTTCTGCGTCGTATTGAAGTGATGTATTGTGACGAACAGCCAAGTGCCTACGTGTAATAGGGTGTACTCGTGGTAGGAACATCTAACGAGGTTCTAAGAGTTTTAGGGTAAAGAAGAAGGTCTAAGTAATATACTTATTAAGCTACGTTATAAATAATAACTCTAATTATATTACTGAGTTAAGTATAAGGCTCTTATAAAAGATAGAAACTCTATTATTCTATATGCTAAGGAGACTTATAAGTATATATAATATATATAATACTAGAGAGATATACATGGCTTATTAGTCTTACTTTTCTCGTACTTATTATACATTAATTATATAACCCGTATATACATAACGTCTAAGGAGCGCTAAGGCTAGAGGTCCTTCGCGCATATAAAGCGAGTGACCCTGCAGGTCATTACACTGCGTATAGTCTCTCGATGGAAAGATGCAATACCCCTTGTCTTTCCCAATAAGTATCACTGTACTGATTCATATGTCTAACACGAGCCGGAGGTATGATCTCGATAACTGAAACGTGACCTGCAGTGTTCCTAATTCGTGGTATAGGTGAACAAGGTAGACTAGATCATGCTGCCTTGCGTCCAAACCTACGTCCACGTATCGCTTATGCTCATGCTCGAATTTCGAGCCTATGGTCGAATATCTCGCGAGTTGACTTGAGCCATCTAGGTCTGTTTACGGTCATCTAGTTATGCTTCAACTAATAAAGCAGTAAACTAGTATCCAAAAGACGTAGATCGCAGGTGAGGTTGAAATAAGAAAGGTAAAGGGTGTATAGTTCGAAATGTACCCCGCCTTCGGCAACCTGGCTACGTGCATATTCGCCTAAGACCTTATCGCCTTGCTTGCGCGATCGATAGCTACATGCATCCTCTACACTCCAGCAACCATGTAGCTCCTCACACTCCTTCCTGCTCATCGTAGAAGTAATCGACGCGAGAGCAGACAACATGGTCACTTTCTTTCTCCGCCGCTTGCTCGCCGCTCGTCCAAACATCGATACTCGTTCCGTCGCTGTCAAAATCACCTCCCGGAGCACGAGTACCAGCGCCCTCTATGGCATCTCCGCCCTCAGTGACCGCCATGAGACTCAACACTTCCACAAACTATCACGCCTTCCACTCATGGAGCACAGTCCCACCCTGAAGCTTATTCACACCAGCGAGGTTGCGCCCGGAGCTTCCTCCGCGCCGCTCAGCAGCTTGCCGGACAAGTCGCGGGAGCAGCAAGAGAATGGAGTGCAATTACAGAAGAAGCACGAAGGATTCACTGCCGGAGAAGTGGAGGGCAAGCCTGCGGAAGTATTAAAAAAGCTTTTGGATGATCAAGCCGTGTCAGCAGGCCGTGTAATTCTGTCAAACTACAGGAAGGAGATCAAAGGTCTCAGCAAGCAGCTTTACAAGCAAAAGGCAAAAGTAGTAGAGCTAGAGCAGATCGTCGAGAACCGGCCGGAAGAACTGCAGCGGGTTGTCAAGATGCGGAATGGGCACACTTTGGCGATACACAGGTTTCATCCGAGGACTGGACTTCCACTGTCGAAAAAAGAATTTGATGACCTGGCGAGTGACAAGATGGGAAGGACACTCCTATCCTTGGTTTTCATCGCGATAGCGTTCTTCGTGGGTTTATGGAAAGGCCGGGCTGATGCCACAGCACCATTGAAAATCACATCGGCCGGCTTGAACGCTCAACCCAAGCACAAGGTGGAGGGAATCATAGGTGGCCCAGATGTTATGGGATCAGATGCACAGCCCGGAACGCTGGACCGTAGCTGGAGTTCGCTTTTGTGGAAAAAGCAGTAATTACCCTTTGGGCAGCTGAAAAATTAGCGATCAGCATGATGCGTTCTATAGTTCATGGTTTTGGTATCTTGCATTGGCATCGGCGATTCGTTGACAGCACTTTGGGATGGTCTCCGGCATTCATTTTGATTCCGGTATCATCCTTCATCTACAAATCAGATTTTTAACACGTTTAAATCAGATGCTCACAGAACAACGTTCAATTCACGCAAGCTCCTGGCACTGGAACAAAATACTGGATGGCCGTTGCTACCTTAATCATTGGCATCACAAGGATAAATGGAAGTAAATTATGGTGATGGTTTGTTGATGTGTAATTGATTTCTTACTCTTGCTAAACAAAACTTGCAGGGCGAAAGCTCCCGCAATGATGCCACAGAGTCCATGCTCTGCGCTCTGACGTAGCATTCTAGAGACAAACAGGAAGCATGCTGTACATCTCGTTCTCCAGCCTGGCACTCGCTCAAAAAGGGCACCTGATCGTGATCTGGAAGTGCTTTAGATCTCAAGATCACAGGCTGTCGTCTCGTGTTGGCCTAAATCCCAAACTCATGACGGGCATCGAGCAGGGCCGCTTGAGCTGCAATAAGAGCCTCCGCGTCTGCCTGGAGCTGAGAAAGCACGTCTGAGCTGTGCCTGAACGGATTATCTCCAAAATTCTTGCTCACCTCATCCGACGCCAGCTTCTGTGCCTTGATGATGAATTTGTCGAAACTTGCTTTCAGCGCTGTCCTCTTGACTTGGTTCGGCTCATGCTCACAACGAATCTTCCGCGTCTCTAGGCTTGCCATGATGTGTTGCGCCAGTGCCACGCCTTCTTTTCCCTGTCCCAAGAAATCGCCGAAACCATTAGGAATGTCGTGCTCGTAGTCATCGCCGAAATACAGGTCCTGTCCCGGAAATTGTTTGGTCAGAGCATCCTGGAAGGTTTCGTCGTCGCAATACATGTGGTTTCGACAACAAGGGGCCACGACTCCGTCATAGTCCAATTTGGCTTTCACTCTTCTCAGCCGGAGGTTGTATGCGCTAATGGTCAGTTCGCATGCCGCAAGATCCCTGACAGCTCTCCACAACTCCTGCGGTAAGTCCTTCTGGTACCACATTGCAACGCTCCATGATCGGCTTTGAGAGGAAGACAATTTGTGGGAAGATTTGATATGGGCCTCCCATTTTGCGTATGCGACAGGGTCTTTTGCGCAAAAGTCATCGGCGACGGCTTGGAGGCTCGCCTTCAAATTTGGGATTTCGAGTCGTCTTGCAGCCAGAATCTCAGAATTGCGGTCGAAACTGGATTCGAGTTTCTGGATTCTCTCTCTCTCGGCTCGCTCGGCGTTGAACATGTTCTCAAAAGCATCGACAGTCAAGCCTCGGAAGTAAATCTCCTCAGCCTGCTCAGCACGACACTGTGGCGGCGGCTCATAAGACACCAATTCCGGCACCGCCAGCGAAGTTGCCGCGAAAAAATCCCCGGAAGGTTCAATCTCGGGGGGAGGAATATCGCTGGTGCCTAGCTCGTAGCCGTCAATGATGAGGTTGTCGCGGCGGTTTTCCTGTCTCATCTCAAGCATTTCGTCAATCTCAAGGTCGAGTTCGAGACCCTCGTCCGAGACATAACCATTGTCGTTCTCAAGCGGGTCTTCGCTGGGTCCTTCCTCCAACACCAGATCGCGCTCATGCACAATGTAGCGATCGTTGGGTGCATTGGAGAAGACGTCGCAGCCAGTGATTAGTTGTTCTAGCAATGCACCCGTTGTGTATCCGCGGGCTTGGAAAGCGGCGAAACTCTCGCCGAGAAGTTGCGCGGCCTCGTAATTCTCGAGAGCTGGGTGGTCGATGACAGCACCAACGGGGCGCGAGCGGTAGCTGTCGGCCATGGTGATCGAAGTGTGCAGGGGTCTCGTTGGTTGGTCGGTGGTTGGGTAGTGGTTGGATGTGTTGTGTATGTTTTGTGGACGCTACAGTATCTACCATAGTGTGTTGATAGACGATGTGCGGTGATTCCAAGACCAGGAGAATGGTAGTAAACAGCGTGTCTTATAAAAAGCATGGCTTGATCTTGCTTACGACTCCCCATCAGTGTCACTATTCACAAAACCATAGCCTCAATGGACGAGCGCTTTATTTGACTAGGCGGCAGCTTCTTTGTGAAGCTGTTCGACACCTCGACACCTAGGTTTGTCAAAGAAACATGATTCACTGAATGCTACGACTATGCCATTGTCACGACTTTCGCCGTTCTCCGGCAAACATGGCTGATTGCAGTCTTTGTAGACAACTAAGCGAACGAATGAGACGCATGGGCACGAAAGATGTCTCGAACACTGTAGTGCTTAACGTTACAGCTAACTTATCGGTACGGAGAGGAGAATCCGATTCGAGGCATACGAATTTCGAACTTGATGGAAGAGTGGTAATTGTGATGATACTGAATAACGCTGCTGTGCTCCAGCCTTGGGCATCGTGTACTGGTAACAGGCAGATTCTGAATTGAATACAGCCTTTGGTTGCCAGCAGCCCTGCTGAGTGTTCGAGTCGCGATGATGAAGAAAAGGAACAAGAAAAGGAAAGTACTTTTGTCTGATGTGGTGGACATCTCAGCAGCCTCTTAGTGGCCGATTCTTGTCATCGTCATCATGGTCGTAAGTGTGTGTCGTGCTATGAGCAAGCCTGTGGTGTGCTGTTGCGTTGATCAACGCTCGTCTCGGCTGTACTCGTAAAGACCTACACTCTTTGGAGGGGGAGACCCATGCTGCTCGTCCTGGTTGTCGTCCTGCCTCTCGCTCTGATCTTCGTTCTGGTCTTGGCTCTGCTCCTCACTCTGCTCTCTGCTCTCATCTTCGCTCTGCTCCTCATCCATTGTGTCATCCTCCTCCGCACTCCTCGCGCTTTCAACGGCGGTTGGCATGCCGTCAGAAAATTCATCCTCGATGTCACTGGCGTTGCTCTCTTCGTCAAGGCTGCCGAAATTACCACTGAGATCATCATACTCCATGCCTTCCTCTTGGAAAGTGATCAGCGATGGCCTCTCGTTGGCGACACGTTCTAGGAAATGCTCCGGGAGCTGAGGGTTGGTCTCGCTGGCAAGCTCGAAGTGCTCGAAAGTCTCAAGAGCTTGGGGAATGAAAGACGGCATGCTCCCCAGCAGGATGGCAAATTCTTCCGAGGAAGACGCATGCAGCAGGCGAATCCTGCAGGTTGAGAAATTGGCGCTGACGTTGGCGAGACGCTCCTCTGCCTCAGTGTTAGGGTCGTATCTTGTCAAATAATTTTCGAAACCAAGACCGTTCTCACCACTCTCAAACCCAGCAGGCTCGTAGCTGGGACTACCAGCGTCGTCGTTGTCATGGTTTGGCATGTTTGGAGGAGACTCCTCGTCCACCTTGGCCCTGTGCAATCTCCACTCTAGCCTTGCGAGCCTGGTGTACCACCTCTCTAGGCGCATGATCTGACGGACGAGGGGAGGAGGGATTCGACGAGACACGTCATAAATTGATCCCTCGGGACCTTGAGTCTACCACATCATCATTTGGTACTGACGCGCTGGGGAGTCGGTGGCGAGACGGGAGCTTTCGCGATGTTCATTCCATTGGTTGTGTGCCTCGATAACGCTCCTGGCGAACTCCTGGGCGCGATGCTACAGCTCACTTAGGAGAAGCTGGAGGTTAGCAGAATCGCGATTAGTGCGGAACTCATTTGCGCGCATATCTGCTACACGTGCCAGACGGCGTTGCTCATTCCGCTCAGGGGTTTGCGCCTTAGCGACTTGCATGCGGGCCTGGAACTCTTGCCGCTGTTCACGAGCTCTGTCCCGAGCAGCTTCTTCGCGCTGGCTGACGGGATGTCGATTGTAAGAAAGTTCTATCTCTGGTTCAACGAGCAAAGTGTTAGTGAAAGGATTCGCGGGAGTCTCCATCGCCTCACTGGCCGCACGAGGGCGAATCGGGATAGGACGGAAAAGATCACCAAAGTGAACAACCAGGATGTCACGTGTACCCTCATCAATGCTTGTTGTCAGCAGAGCTTCATAGATAAGACGAAGCTCTCTGGGGATGCGCTGGTAACGACGAAGGATAACACGATCTTGAGGCTCAGAGTTGGAGTCCGAGTCGGAACGATTGGCTGCACGATCTTTCGCGTCCACTTGAGAGGCGTCTAGGTTCCGACGATGGAATTGCTGGAGCCAGCTGTGACTTGGGGGAGGAGAATCGTCAAGATCGAGATTTGTCGTTTACGAAACGTCAGTGATGAATGTAGCAGCGACATGATTTGATTCATACATAAGTTAACATAGAGTTCTCGTTGTCAGCCCGATGCTTCATGGGAGAACATTTTCTACCTGGCATTATTGGGGAACCAGCTCCGCCCTTGTAGTTTTAGCAACTTATTCATATCTAGAATGGTTCGAGCTAGCGTTTCGCGTATGAATACAACATGCGTGTCTGAGATAAGTATCCAGGCCCTAGGCCTTCGCAGTAAATTAATGTTGTAGAAAAGTAGGCTGCCCGGAATCTCATGACCTTGGCATTCACGTGAGAAGTATACATATATTTCCCTCGTAGTACATTCCCAATGCACTGGAATCATGTTCATCGGCTTTTGGTATCTGTAACCGAGGTTACGATCGCTACTCTACCATACCGGTCGATACAGGATTTGGAAAACATGTGGCTGTTACTTTGTAGATGCAGAAAAGTACCTTGCATTAGATGCATATCAAGTATACTGATACTATCAAGCAAAGGCTTTGCGAGTAGAGTGTGTAGTGTTACGCATCAATGGCTTTGTGCAGTTCGCCAAATCCACTGCCCCGGTCTTATCCTTCACAGTTGACGTTCACATGAGCCGCATTGGACGCGTTTGTGCTGGACAGGCCAAAGATTCACAAGCTCTTTGGTGAAAAAGAGCAAACAACCCGACACTTCGAAAGCTACATTAGCCCAGCGATACCCTGCACTACTCACATCGCTATGTTACATACACCACACCTTCTCTTCCTACATCATCAACTATCACCAATACCAACGACGATACATCCGACTGCCTCCAACACAACGCGACAACACAACCAGCACCAGCATTGCCGCCATCATGGCGACTCCACAGTCACCACCACTCACTCTCGCCAGGAACCATCCCTACGGAATCTGGGAGTGCTGTACCTGTATCACGAAATACCAGAACAAATTACCCATCCCTGATGACGAACAGCGACCCTGGCAGACAAACGAAGGCGACTTGGTCTGCAGGGAGTGCATAATACCGCTCTTCGAGACTGCCATGAAATTCGATTTCGAATTCCCAGCACGATGGGGCGGACCAGCTGGCGTTGAGATGCGCATCGACGATTTCGCTGTCCTTTGGCCTGACGGAGTGTTCCCAGCCCGCTACAAGGCGAAGGGTGCACAGCTTTTACGCGATCAGATCGCAGCGGCAGATGATCTCAAAGGCATTGCCCTTCCCAGCAACTTAGACCTTCAGCCTTGTCCGCGATGTAAGGCGCCTTGGGCTTTGTGGGATGGCTGCAACCATATGACTTGCAAGACTTGCAGCATGAGCTACTGCTTCATCTGCGGCAAAGAGGTTCTGGGATATTCCGGACATTGGAGCAACCCAACAAATGGCGGCAGCTGTCCTCGATGGGGCAGACTCGATGATGGAAGTGGGATTTATGACAATGAGCAAGAAGACGAGGAAATCGAGTGGACCTCAGACATCTCACTCGAGACGTGGGCCTGGAACATCACCATTCAAAACGCCAACGAGATGACGCAATTACTCATGCAGCGCATGCTCGGACTTCCAGTTGCAAACATGCGCCAAGGCGAACTAAACGCGGCGGAGGGACACTTTGTGCTTCGCAACATGCTTCAGTACCGGCTGGAGCATGGCGTGAGCCGCGAAATTTGGGCTGGAACTGTGGCAGAGCATCGTCACGAAGCAGTGGCGTTCATGAGGGGCGGCAACTTCGTTTTCGAAAGAGACCTTGGCTCAGACGCTGTTATCATGCACGGCTTTTTGGCCCGCCCTATCGGGGGTGTATTCAACTTGTCCAGTGAGACTGCGAGGCGTGATGCTTACGAGTGGGCACAGCAGAGGTACAACGCGTGGACTCCGTCGACGGCAGATCATCCGGTCAACTTCGCCATCTTCGACGTCGGGCCTGGAGTTCTTGAGGATCGGGTGCAAGCCTCGGAACTGCTTGCCATTCTGACTGTCTTGGGCCATGATGCGACACGTGGTCAGTTGGAGTTCACCGTGGTCGAGAGTCAATTCAGTCTATACCTGCTCGCCCAGTTCACAGGCTTCGGCCTCGAGCTTGACAATCGCACGCCGGCAATCGGTCAATCACGCTGGGACAACCCTCTTTCCGACTTGATGTTCGAGTTCATCCGTCCTCAGAATGACCGTGAAAGAGCGGACCGTGAGCTGTTTAGGCAAAACATTGATTGGCGTGACGAGAGTTCTCAGCGCCAAGTGCGCTTTGACCTCGATCTTGAGCAGGCCATGCTTGCAGACGTTGAGGAGATGCATCAGAACCGCCTTCCTAGAGTTGAGGTTGCTACTCAAGACCAGCAGTAGGACGAGAGGCGTCACAGAATGGACCTGGTCGACGGGCTGAGACGCATGACTCCCGAAGAGAGGCAGCGCCAGGATGAAAGATTCGACCGAAGACTCAGTGAGATGAATCAGGAGCGACGCCCTCTAGCAGCTGCCCTGGCCACTGAAGCCGGAATTGGGGCCATCTTCGGCCGAGACATCTTGCCTGCTCGTGCGGAGGGGACTGCCCCCAGACCTCGCCGCCGTTCGCCTTTTGCCGAGCAGAGCCTTGAGCCGTGGGCTCTGCCCTGGGACGACTTGACGCGAGCCATGCCTGGCTCGCAGGCGTCGCAGAGCACTCCGGAGGACTCACCGACTGCTGGGAGGGGCTTTGGGGAGGGGTTGTGATTGATAAAATTAGTGTGTTGATTTGGTGAGGTGCTTGAGTTGGCTTGTGGCTCACATGCACCGCAGAGCAGCACGGTGAACTACTCGGTCCTGAGATTGTGTCTGGAGCGGGTTTCTCTGAGAAAATCAGCGCGATGATGAGATAAGATCGATCAACCTACATGGATGGAACGGAAGGCATTTCAGACACGATGCCACGCACTTTTCTGCGGCCAACAGTCATAGTTCTCCAGCGGCTTTAGTGGCTTCATCTGTATTTTCCCTTAATCGAGTATGTTAACCATGAACCTTGAAATGTTTCCCAAATTATTCCCAGTGCTCCGTATGAAAAAGTGTTTGCCACTCATCTTCACACCAGCGGTATCTCAAGCCCATCTCCATGAGCTTTCATCGCCCTCCTCGTCTGTTTAATCATTCGACCAGGATGGATAACCATGTAGAGCAAAACCACCGCAAACATGGGCACCGCGTCGAAGACGTACAAGTACACCTCCGAGCCCATGATATTGCCCTCAGGACCCTGCTTGTACTCGATGATGCGGACCATGTTGCGCACCAAAACCAGGATACTCGCCACATACAACACCCAGAAGTGCTTCCTCCACTTGATGTCGGGGCGACTGCTGATTTCGGTGCCTTCTTTGGCCAAGCGGCGGTGCACAACCCAAGCTAGTAGCATGAAGAAGAGGAAAGCAATCAGCTGGAAGGTCAGACCTCCGACCACGAGGTTGACAGCGGTGTCTTGCTTGTCTGCGCCGCCATAGGCTTGCGTGACTGTGCCCATGACTTGGAGGACCAGACAGGCGATGTCGATGAGGATGTAGATTTTCGAGACCCAGCTGATGCGGACGAGGGACAGGTGAGAGGCGTCCAGGGCTTTGACGAGGCGTGAAAGAGTCATATAAATTGACGCTGAGAGGAGTGGTGTGGCACCTATGAGAAGGAAGAGCTGCAAGAGGTATGGCCTTCCGAAGCGTTTGTTATCATGAGCCCATTGTCGGCCGTAGTAGCCGCCCGCTTCAGCTGTGTGTCGTTAGCTGGGAGTTCACGGTGCCTTGCAAGCTGGAAAAGGAGAACTTACCAGCGCAACCGAGTGTGAAAGGGATGAAGAACCAGGACCGATATGGTACAATGTAGCCAAGATGGACTAGTGTGCCAATTGCAAAGAGTATGCAGAAGGTCCAGCCTGCTGGTCTGCTTGGGTTGTATTTGTAGAAGTCGAAGTCCGCTTGACTGCCAGCTCGTGGGTATATCGTGGCATCCATCGTCATTCAGTATTGAACGCAAAGAGAGGAGAAGGCGTTATAGGTTGACAAAGAATTGGTGAACAAAAGAAGGATCTATACCTACCATAGATGTCGAGTGTGGGACTCGCTGCTATTATACCTTCGTGAACGACTGCGCCCAACATACGCGCCATCGCGTACGCACTGAATATAACACTCTGCAACACCGTGCCTGGCGTATTCAGTACGTGAGGCACTGGCGCTGCGATCAAGCGTCAGAGACGGCCGAAGGATCCTACGCAACCTAAGCGGAGCCACCGGCCATCATTCCATTGGGAGATACTAGCGAAAGGCCAGATTCTGGTTGGATCAAAATTTCTCGGCAGTCTTAGTTGCGTAGGGCAGAGAAGATATCTTTGTGCTGTGTACGCAAGGGTGCAGCGAAGAACTTCTCCGCCCGTATAGAATACGGTCAATTTCTGAGCGCAATTAAGGTTTAGAGACACGAGTCATGGGAACCGGCATGACGACAAGGTTACAGGAGATCAGGGGCCATAAGGTATTCAATCGGGTTGCTATGATTATGTGCAGTATATATGGGCAGACCCAACTAGTAATTCAAGCACGAGGATCTAAGTCCCTTCCTTTGGTTTCGTATGGATATTACGGAAGAACAGCGCCGTGAGCGTCAAATCAGAGCAAAGGGTCAACTCATGTATGCTTGCAGGTTGGGAAGAGGTCTCACGATAAGTGAGATGTCACATATTCTGGACGCTAAAGTTATGAACACTCACACTGAAGATTCCGCAGCTCATATTTGTCCACGCCCGCTTTCAAGATACATACCAACTGGGCGGTCAAATGCGGCGAACGAATCGACTTCCGGGTTCACAATCAAGCCGCAAAGAGCATCCAAGTCGCCCACCATCCTGTCGCAGAACTCGTCGGTCTGTGGATTACTGCGCTCTTGCACTCGCACGAAGACACCAAGATGCCGGCGCTCGGCTACATCGCCTAGAAAATCGAACGAAATGACGTGATGCGGGAGAACAAACACGTAGCACTTAAGTGTAACGTACAAAAGGCGGAATGCGATATACCTGTCAGGACCATCGTGGTGGTCGAAGATGGCGGCGTTGATGTGTCCGTCCGTTGCTCCGGCGCTCGTGGTCCTGTCGTCTAGCCATGCGCATGCAGCCAGGCGGGTCTTCAGATGAGACAGGTCGAAGATCCCTCCGATTGGCTCAAGGAGGAAGTATGCGCCTTTCGAGACGTGGAACTGCTTAAGCTGTGCGCGTCTCTCTTGACCTCGAGATGCTTTTACACGGCTGAGGAACTCCATGAGGCATTGCTTGCGAAGAAGTTCGTCGTTCACCCACTCATCTTCATTCGAAAGTTCGGGACGTGCGGCCATCATGGTCCGAATCTGCGTTATCTTGTCCTGTGAGAACGACCTGTCTGCTTCGAGAAATCGCCCAAGCAGAGACTGGTTTTGTGCACTGGCGCTTTGCATGGCCATGTTGAAATGTGAAGCAGCGGCGTCAAGTCTTTCCAGTATGGCAGGCCTCGTCTGGCTGAACTCCACTCCTCTTTCAACCCATCGACTCCAGATTCTCCGCCTTGCTGCTCGCTGCCAGAGCCAGAACTGACTACTCTTTTGCACCCATCCCGCTCATTCCAGTGGCCGGTCATATCCAACGGATCGATGTCCTCGACTTCCAAGCCGCGGCGAAAGCAGAAAGTGGCAAGACACTAACATCGTACGCTCATTCAGCCGCTGTCGACAAGGCCCGAAGGTCTTGCACTAGGGACACACTTGATAGTCATCACCAAGCTTTAAATCTCTCAGGAGTTCGGGCTAGTAATTCCTGCGGCGCTCGATGATTGCTGCGTGTTTTGCAAGGTACGCATTGATGTAATTTGGCGAGAGGAAAGAAGCGAAGCAGCGGGGGTCCAACTCCTCGCCGCCCCAGCGCGCAGGCCATTGTGCGTCGAAACCGTCCAGTGCCTGATCTACCTGGAGAGTGATGCAATTTTCGCAGACTAGGAATTTAGATATGCCGTCAAATATTCGCCAAGGTCTGAAAGCTTCTCATCCTGAGTAGTCTATCTTGCACTCCTAACATTGCCAGTCTTTGTTGTGGACTCCTAGATAGCCAAAGTGAAGAGGCATGATTGCTCGATATTTCAAAGGGTCAGGTTGGGTGGTCAAGATGTTCTGCGGGTGTTGGCTGAACGTGCTGGATGGTAAGAGGCTCGATGGAAGAGTGAGCCGTGAGCGTGTCCCAGGATTTCACACCGAGCGCACCCATTGTCTTCATGGCGTTGCGCGTGGTATCCGACAGTCTCAGTCGATGTTCATAGACCAATGCCAAAGCATGCCAATGGAAAAGGTGGTCCCACAAGCATGTCAGTCCGACGCATGTTTGCCTCTTCGGCCACTTCCAGGCTCACCATCAAACCAGCAGGCCGCTGAGCCATCCCACACAACGGACTTACCATGGCCAGCTCTTCCATTTTGTCAACCTCACAGCATTGCTACACCTTTCCATCTTCCCAAACATGGCCACCAATCCACAAGAAACCAAACCCCTCCGCGCATCCCTCTTCCCCTCGCACTGCCCCTGGAAATGCAGCACCTGCAGCTAACTCCGGCCCGAAGACACCGTTCCCTGGCTAACACGACAAAAGGACAACGTCTGCGTGCACTGCAACCGGCACCTCTTCGAGCAAGCGCTGCATAACGACATCGACTGTCCGCTCGGTGCGCTGGGGCGGCGAGGAGCTAGACGCTGATGACTTGAGCAGCTTGAAGGGCAGCGGGCTGGAGTGGACTATCAGGTCTTTCCGGGCTGTAAGGAGGCTGCTTGTTTGAAGGATAGGTGCAATCATGTTGTTTGCGTATGTGGGGTGCAGTTCTGCTTTACTTGCGGCCGCGTGGCTTTTGTTGACTGGAGCGGACATTGGGAGGTTGGAGGGTGTCCGCGTTGGAACGCTGTTGGTCCTGTGCGGGAGGAATTTGACGATGTATGAGAGGGGTCGACCTGAGTGGAGACGAGAGGATGTGATTCCATGATGCCTGCTTCGTTCGGGAATGTGTCGATGGTGAGAGGTGACGGCGAACAGCAGCAGCAGTGTCAGCCTTAGCGGGTACAAAGTGACAGTGACAGAATCAATGTCAAAATGTATACTCAACTCTCTTTCAACTCCAATCATTATCATCATACACATAGCCTCCCCACCCCACCCTCTCATCTTTCCACCTCCACCTCCTCCTACTCCTCCGCCAAGCACTTCGTCACCATCGCCACTCCCGTCCCGCCCTGCACCGTCTTCCTCCCACCCAGACACTCCGGCCCCAGGCCAAACAGCCTATTAACCACGGTCGTAGTCGTCAGCGCGCAGCCCTTGCAGTCGATCAACTCGGTCTTCGTCTGCGGCGGGACGGTGATTTGGCAGCCGAAGGGCTCGGTGGAGGTGACGACGTAGGTGCAGGTTGGGGAGGCGGAGCAGGCGGTTATGGTTGTTGTTGTTGTGTTTGTTAAGGTGGTGGGGAGGGCGCAGCGGACCTGTTTTGAGGTGTTAGCTTGGGCACTGGCTAGGCGAGAAGTTGAGGGAGGGACAGCTCGTACGATGTCACAATTTGGGCCGGCTGTTGTGGTGGTTAGGGCGCAGCCACCGCAGTCTGTGTAGGACGCTTCTGTGTGGTGGGCTGGGGCGACGCAGCATTTTGCTGATTCGGTGAGGGTGTTTGTGCAGGTTGCGTTGGTTGCGTTGCCGTCAAAGGCTATGGCCAGGCCGGCGAGGAGCCAGATTGAGAGAGTTGAGGCGGGGCGCATTGTGTCGGAACGATAGCGGTGTTTGAGGTGTAGGTTGCTAGTTGTCAGTGTTGTTGCTGAGAGAGTAGTGGCAGAGAGGACGCAGCAAGAGATGGAACGAGAGGAAGGCGGTATACTTATGTGCAAGTCGAGTATTGACTAAGGTCGGGCGAACCTGAAGACGTTTTGATATGATACAACGGCAGCCAGTCTATCTCCTGTATGTAGAGTGTAAGCAATGCGCCAGGGCCTATATCGTGCACCAATAAGAACCGTAGCGCCCAATCGGGCAAGGCTCCCTATAGTAAGGGATGACGATGGGTAGTCGAAAGAACAGCGGCCGGCTTTATTTGAACTGGCACGAGGTTTCAAGGCGAGGAACTAGCAGAGCATCATAGAGTGGTTACTTCGTGGCAGCCTTGTGCTATGTGAGCGTAACTGCGGCTAACCGCGGTGATCAAACCATCGCGTTGCGCTTGATCAGCTGTCAATTCCGCCAGGGGGCGACGATCAGGCTGAGGGCGAGACATGACGATGCGATCGTCGTGCGTGTTTGCGCAGAAGATGTCGCTGTGTATACAGAACAAGCCGTATGTGCGCATGTCCATTTGACCAGTGTGGACGAGCAAGATCGCTTGTACTCACTTCCAGCTCTTGTGCACAAAGACTAAACATCCTGCGTACGTGTCGGGTGTACTTTGGCAGCCCGACAATGGCATGCAAACTTTGGTGCCCCTTGCTACCAGGGCTGCCTACTCTTGATGGTATATAACCGGTTGTCCTTTCCCAGATTTGCGTGCAGACCTCCAACTCCACCTCTTCCTCAAAGCCGAACGCTCTTCAGACTTCCATCTCTGACGTGTCGAGATGCTCAATCGATGGGTATGATGAGATCATGGAGTCTCTTCGGCGCGGCGATTCTCTCGGAATACGGCGCAAGGTTGGGTTCTTGCTGGACCTGATGGACGACATCCTCGCATGAGACTCGCCATTCGCATCGTTGGCAAGATACCGTTCGTCTGTTGGCCATCATCGATACGCCGCAGTTGGTATAAGAAGATCAGAGGCCTGTTAGGACGCGAGACAGGCTAAACACGACAAGGCAGAACGATTGCCCAAAATGGTTGGTGTGTCACAGTGTGATAAGCTCAAGGTTTCGCGGGTGGACTCCAGAAAGCATGATCGATCCATGCCAAGGGCGGAGCTGCGGAACTCAAAGCGGCAGCTAGCTCAAGGTCGACTCCATCATCGTCGACGTTGGTGACATGGCGACGCGTTCAAGCTCAAGCTCTTTGTGTTATTGTTTTTGGCGACTCGAGCTATTTTGGTGATAACAACAACCACAACATACCACTACTATCGATCCCGCAACCAGCAATACTAAGCCTCAGGCCATGTGCCAATATTCATATCCAGCATCCTTGTCCCACCACCCTCTTGTTTAACGACTGACGATCCGTCCACTCCCCGCAACACCCACCGGCCGTGCGAGGCCGCAAGGACAGCTACCCGAACTTTCACACACAACCGCCAGCACACTGCCCAACGGTAGGGCTGAACTAGTCGCCAATAACTTCACATCGCTCCTCTGCCATGGCCAAAAGCGTCACCGATCTGCCGCCCGAACTGCTGGGTAGAATCTTCGAGTACCTCGGCGAGCATCGTCCTGACATCTCAGCATGCCGTCGCGTGTGCAAGCTGTTCAAAGAGCTCAGCTCGCCCTTCCTCATCCCAAAGATCGTCCTGGCCAGGCGGCTCACTGAAATCGCAAAGGCCCAGGAAGTGGCCGCTCATCCTTACTTTAGTCGCCACGTCACCACACTCATCTACGATGTGAGCTACTTTGACTCGTACAGCGCGGAAATTTACGAAAACTACGTCGACGACTGCGAAAGCATCGAAGACAGTGGCGTCCGCCGTTTCCTGGATGAAGAATGGTACAGACGCTCGAAAGCAGAAGCCGACTACCACAAGTTCCTTCGCAACAACACCGGCAAGCCATGCGCCGAGGCCGCGGAAGCCTACTTCTGGCGTCTCGGGACGCCCATATCGGACGAGCAGGCATGGAGGATGATCGACTTGGACTCCATGGCCGGCACGGCAAATCAGCTCGCAGACGTCGGCGATCGCATGGGCGCTCGCCAGAGTTTTCCTATCTACAAGAGGCTTCAGAAGTACCATGAAGGCCTCGACACCAACCACGAATGGCCTCGCATCATACAGCAGGTAATCGGCTGCCTCCCCAGACTACGCCACGTCCACTTCACAGACTACCGTGAACTTGCGCGCGAAGGCGAATGCTACATGGCCCTCTGCTCACGTTTGTTCGGCAACGTCCGTGAGCCTGAGCGATGGAACAACCTCGAACACAACGGCGAAGTCACAGAAGACATCCTCGAAGCGTGGAATACCATCGCAGAGGTCAAGCCAGACCTCCGCGCTGTCACTCTCGGCATTCACCCTTTCGAACAGCGCTGCAACTCCACGGATCCTCTGGCGCTGTTCAAAGAAACTCAATTCTTGTCCACAGACGAGCTCAAGGATCACCCGAGAAGGCTAAACGATTCCCACCACGAATTCCTCCAAAATACCGACCTCAGCCGCTACAGACTCAACGGCGACCCCATCCCATCCCGCGACTGGCCACGCCTCTTCAACAGCCTCAAATCCCTTCGCCTCCCCATCTTCTTCGAAGACTCCCTCCCCCCAGCAAACACAGGCATTGGCCCTGAACTCCGCCGCATCTTCAACGCGATCCCAGACACAATCGTCCACCTCGCACTCGCCGCCAAAGGCCCCATCGACGGCTTCCTCCAAAACCAAGGCGACGTAACCAGCCTCCAAACCCTCCAGCCCTTCAACGACCTCGTCGCCACCCGCCACTTCCCCATCCTCCGCACCCTCGAACTCGAAGGCTGGGTCACAGACTACAAAACTCTCGTCAAAGTCCTCGGCGCCCACGCCTCCACCCTCCGCACCCTACACCTCATCAACATCTTCTGCGTCGGCGAACTGCACCCCACCAGCGACGCCGCCGAGTTCGGCGAAGCAGACAGCACCGCGGCCTTCGGCGACTTCATCCGCTCGAACCTCCACCTCTCCGGCATCGAAGTCTACCTCTTCGAACACCAATTCTACCCTTCCTCCGCGCCCGAAGAATCCCGCGCCAACCTCGCCGCGAACCTGCCCTCCCTCGTCGCCGGCCTCGATCAGGAATCCTGGGTCGTCGATCCCCTCGAGACGACGCAAGGCGACTGGGACGAGGACAGCGTCGTCAAAGACGACCGCCAGTTCGCCGATGACGATCACTCGCAACCGGATGTCATCGACGCGCCACGCTTGGAGAGGCTATGTCTGGACGGGCGCGCGAATCTGATACATCGGAGGGTGAGGCCGGGGCCGAGCAGGGTTCCACTTCCGCAGCCGCTGACTAGGAATTGGTTGGAGATTGAAGAGGAGCCGAGGCATCGGTGGTGTGGGCCGGGGTATTATTGGACTAGGAGGGCTGCTTATCGGTGAGGAATGTGATGAGGAGATGACGAGGATGGAGAGAATTGGGGAGAATTGGAGAGAAATTGTGGACTTTGGATAAATTGAAGGTGTAGATGCTTTAAAGCTGAGACGTATGGAATGATTTGGATACTCTCAATGGTCTGAGCGGTTGTTCCCTTTAGCAAAGAGATAAGGTCGCTGCACAGGTGGTGTGGAGGGTTATGATGGTTTCGCTTTGATTTTCTATGGCACTACACAAAGGTTAATGTGGCAAAAAGATATAGTTGTTGCGCAATGGTGATGGATGAGTGTAAGTCTGCCACCGACCTCCTCCAAGGTCTACACGGAGACTAATGTGTTGAGCATGTATGATCGCTGTGCAGTGGCGAAGCTATATAATGGGTCTATTGACACGCCTCCCGATTGTACTATATATCGATTGGTATGGCGAAGGTATACGATTGCTGCGCAATGACCCGTTACTCAAGACTACGTTCTCGAGGACCAGAATGGAGATTTACTTACCCAAAGTATACGATCGCTGCAGACAGGTGACGGACAATGGTGAGGCCTTCGCTATATCATCCAATGGTCAGAACTGGTAGTCTTTTGTGCAGAAAGTATGATAGCTGCGCAGCGGAGATGGTGGACCATGAGGCTTCTGACACACTCTCAATGTGCATATGCTGTTTGGAGCGCGAGGATGTCTTTATGCGGCTGATATCGCTACACGGCTGAGAGATGCAGGTGGGATTCAGAGCAGCAGGGGAATTATGTTACCAACGGAACGACTTCTATATAAAGACAACATTGCATAAACAGACCTGCGTATCTCCCGCAATCAGAGAAGACCAGACAGATCATAGCCTAGCTCTCGAGTCTCGAGCAAAGACCGAAGCAGCAATAAGGACTATCTATCTCCAGCATTAGCGCCATGCTCACATTCACGAAGCCCGCATGCAAGTCGCCCTTCAGCAATTTGCCTACTGAGCTGAATAAATGCATGTTCGGTCTTCTCTCTACGGAACGCAGCCACGCTATTCCTCAATGTCGTCTCGTTTGTCAAGACCTGCATGTTATATGCTCGCTGCATAGTATCAGGACTGCTGTAGTTGCCGACCGTCCTGAGGCTCTACAGAAGCTCGACCAGCTCATACAGCACCCGTTCTTCAGCAAGCACGTAACACAAATCCTATGGAACGCGAGCTACTACGATGAACTCTTGGAACATCCGGGTGTGTACACCATGACACATCAACGCAGTCCGCACCTCACGACCTACAAGATCGCTAGCACTAATGAGAAGATAGTGCCTCAGAGTGTTGAGCTAGATCCACATTTCGCCCAAAGACAGTAGATGCTGTCAATTGCAACCTGCGGAGCGCGGTTGCGTCGACTAATTGAAAGAGAAGGCATTGCTTTGCGGACGATTGACCGGTCCCTTGATGCTGACCTCTCTCAAAACGAGAGAGCTGGCCTTGCGGATGAGCAGAGCTTGAAGCTGCGATGATGGGAGAGTTTCCAAATAGCGTCTTGCGAAAGGCCAAGGCCGCGCCTATTCAGAAGGCGAGAGATCGTTGGGCTGAACTCACAGTCCAAGACCTCTAGCTTTACGCTGTTTCGGATACGTTACGGCGATCACGACGATTCCCAAGGGTTTCGGTTCGAATATGACGGGTGGCTGGCCTTCATTTTTCGATTCGTCGTAGCAGATATATGCCCGTTGATTCGCGAGAACTAACTGAGCCTAGAACAATTTCGCTGGCTCAGGTCTTTGCTTTCATGTCGACGATATATGGCAGTTGTGTTCGGTTGACAAAGAGCTGGTGAAGGATGATCGAGATCTCAAGAAGTACTGCCTTTTGATTCTTATATTTGAGACTTCAGATAGCTGCCTACGAGATCTTTAAGCCAGTCCGGAGGGACTTGGAGACTGCTACGTGATGTATTGTCTTCGGCTCCAACCGGAGCGCCTTGGCGCGGTTTCTTGACCCCTATCGATGCTTCACTCGTCGAAACTGCCCCACCTACACAGATGGATTAGGAAAAACTGTACTTTGACACCTCGCCCACCTAACAGACACCATGGCTACCTTCAGCAATACCGCATCACAAACGCTCTTTGGCAGGCTTCCTGTAGAACTAAACACACGCATCCTCGATTACGCTTTCGCCGGCCGGAGCCCAGATGTTGCGCAATGTCGCCTTTCGTGCCAACAGCTATACACCCTCTGCTCGCCCTACCTCATCAGAACCGTCGTTGTCGCCGAACGCATGAATGCTCTTCGCAAGCTGCGCGAGATACTAGTACACCCTTACTTCAGTCAGCATGTTACAACTCTTGTCTGGGATGCTAGCTACTACGAAGCCCAGATCGCCACCGAGTACAGCAAGTACGAATACTGTTTTGAAAGATCCGATCACCTTGCCTCATCAAGAGACGAGACCTACATCAAGGCTCTGCAAGCCGACGCTGAAATATTCAAAACGATCGAAAGCGGTGTACCCAATCACCCGAGAATTCCGACGTCTCTGCATGGCACTGGCCAGTTATTGGAGTATGGTATGGCACCGCCGACCGATTATGAGCAGGGAGTTCCATTGAACTCGACGTCAGGAGATCAGTCGCAGCCAGAAGACGTGATGTCAATGCGTGACGTTCGCAACTCAAACCTCTACCGCTCCTCTGCCGGCTACCAGGAATATAACCACATGAGAGGGTGCCATACAGGATTTGCCGACTACTACCGCCGTTGGGAGAACCAGAACAGGATCCGAGGCAGAGATTGGACTGTCGACCGCAACCAGGCGCGCGAATATTTGTTTGAGGCGTTCGCAAAACTGCCCAGGCTACGCAACCTCGTCCATTCAGACTTCCTTGTACTTGCATATAATGGAGAAAGCTACACACATCTCTGCCAACGCCTGTTCGGCCACACTGCCCTCCCTCACTGGTCGAATGTGGAAGAGAAGATCGAAGACTCTAGGGGGAGCTACTACAATCGATTCCAAAGGTTCCTGGGCGACACTTTGAGCTACGGTGGGACCTGGGAGTCCATATCATTCGGTCGCCACCCATTTGAAACAAACCACCACGACACCAATCGCCATTCCCCGCACCATTCAGGCAACAACAACATGAGACTCAAATATGAGTCGCTGTGGCGGAAGTTCGCCGAGGAAGGATACCTGCCGATGAATGTACGCTCGTTAAGCCTTCCTCTAGTTGTAGGTACCGAGCGCAGCATTCGAAACTTCGGTGGGCTGTCGACTATCGTAACGGACGCCTTGGTTGAGCTCGAACTCGGCGAATGCAGGTTCTACCAACACTGGGACGACCACAAGATGACACCACCGTCTCAGCAAGTATTCTGGCCTGGATCTACGTATGAATGCCTCTGGAGAATCTTCACGGCAAGCGGATCAGCATTGAAAAATCTGCGCTCGTTGTCACTCCGCGGCTTCGTCTTCTCTACAAACAATCTGAGCAATCTCCTGCTTCATCAGCTTCCTGCCCTGCGCACGCTGCACCTGATAGATTGCTACTGCACAGACGGCTACAGGCACTTCATCAGCATCATGCAGACAGCCATTGAGCCGGTCATCAGACTCGATGGCGTGGAAATATTCGGGCTACGTTTCAGGCAACTCGAGGGGGAAACGGAGGAACATGAACACAAACAGGAGTATAAGGAAAAGCTGCAGGAGAGGTGCGCCCACGATTACGGGAGGAATACGTACAAGGAAGGCTTTCTCCTCTCAGACTGGCCCTGGGAGCGGCCTGGGCTCGAGACTGCGATCCTTGGTGGAAAGGTAAACACTGTGGAGCGCAAGAGTTATGCTGTGCCGAATGATGAGGCTAGGTGGTACTGGTACGACATGCCGAATACTCAGGGTTGGTAGCTCCTGGCACAGATCATTAGGATAGCATGCATTCTCTGCGCACGAATTATTGTATAATTATCTCCGCTCTATTCCTTCATCAGTAGGTTCTCAGTGGCAAGCATTGCAATGTTTGAATCCATGACTTATGGTATCAACATACAACTCAGGCCACTCTATTTCTGCACAAGCCGTTTCTTAATGGCAAGCATGTCCATTCATCTAGCTATATCCAATGGTATCAGCATATAGTTTTCGCCGCACAATCACTGCCTCAATATGGTCTCGGTGGAAAACACCTTACCTTGTGGACCCGCATCTTCCGGCGTTAGTACACACATTCTCTGGTTTTGTAAAGCTTGGCCAGCCGTGTCTCGGCAGGAAACACGATCATTTTTGTATGGATACTTTCTGGTATCAGCATGATGCATGTTGAAACGTTAACATGGCTCTAGTGGAGTCTCAATGGTACAATTAGTTACATCAGAGCTTATGGCCGTTGATAGCACCACAGGAGGTCTTCGAGATCGCTCCACCTGGGAGAATGCCACAGCAACATTGCGCCCCGCGTATGTATACTGATGGGCCAATCTTGGCCTTCATCAAAGCATTGGTGGTTTAGTGGTAAAATTGGCCGTTGCCATTCGAGATCTAGTATCTAAAATGATTCGGCCAGCCCCGGGTTCGATTCCCGGCCGATGCATTTTTGCTCACTCTAGCACATGTGGGTTGATCTTTTGGTCCGTAGGGACACTATTTGATCGTAGGAGGGAGTGTTGTGGCGCTTGGAGTGTTGGGGAAGAAATGACAGGACGGTGTCGGTGAAGGGCAAACCGATCGCAGGTAGAGGCGTAAGGAGGCTCATGTGATACACCAGTCGGTCATGAATGTTGGAGTGGTCTTTCGTGGTAGGAGGTGTGTTGAAGGATGTGGTTACTAGCATTCATCAGCTATCAATCAAGCACTTCTTGTAGATGGTAAAGCTGTTTCGTGGGAAGACTGCCTCATTCAGAATGTGTCGTCTTTGTCCTGGCGGGAAAGCTAAAGGTGCTGCGGATGATCAAGTTCCAATGCACGATGTTTCTCAAAGGATCGCGCGCAACTAAGTCATGCTAGCTAGGTACTTGTACCGTGTCTTAAACAGACTCGGGACTAATTGTGCTTATCCATGTAATGCTCAGCAGCTCGTTGGAGGTAAAGACAAACGAGATGTCAGAACGAGCTAGACTGGATCGGGATGTGGAGATGGTGCTACGAAAGGAGAGAGGGGTAAATTCACAACGATCAATGTTGCAACATGTCCTGATCACACCAATATTCTTATGAAAGGGTCACAAACATGCAACACTTGATCCGATCGTTCACCGGACAAATATTTTCAGGTGCAGAGTGTGACTGGAACAAGAGAGAATCTAGGTCAAGTCAAGCAGCGTTCTTTGCTGAGACTCTAAGTTGAGGCAAGCAGAGTGGTGTACCTCAACACGAGAATCGTTCACCAGCGATTTTCATCAAACGGGCGACAATATGGCGTTTGAGTCTTTCTTCGTCTCTGTGGCCACCGTAGTCGGTGCCATCACTTTGATCAAGCTGGTCTACAACGCTAGCTTTATTCTCTGGCTCTACTTTCTTCGCCCGTCGCAACTCCACAGATATCGAGATGCCGAACTATCATCCTGGGCTCTGGTGACAGGCGCGAGCGATGGCATCGGCTTAGAACTCGCTCGCGAACTTCTCGCGCAAGGGTTCAATGTCCTCGTGCATGGCCGCAACGAGGCCAAGCTGGAAGGCGTGAAGAAGTCGCTTCTGGAACAACATCCGGAACGGTCAGTGGATATCGTCGTCGCTGACGCTGCGGACCCAAACTTGAATTACGAGGCCATCGTCAAGAAAGCCAACTCAGTCTCCGGACCACTTACCGTGCTCATTAACTGCGTCGGCGGCATCACCACAAATCCTATCTACCTGCCGCTCGACAAGCTCTCCGGTGCGGACATCGACACCAACATTGCCATCAACGCTCGCTTCCCTACACGTCTGACATCAGCTCTCCTGCCAACGCTCAAGGCGAACTCGCCCTCCTTGATCATCAACGCAGGCTCATATGCCGGCATCTTCGGCCTACCATACATTGCCACTTACACAGCGACCAAAGCCTACATTCACACTTTCACACGAGCGCTTCGCGCAGAACTGGAATGTGACGGCATCCACGATGTGGAAGTCATGGGCAGCGTGATCGGCGACACGGCCAGTTCGCGCAACGAAGCTGCGAACAACGGCCTGAAAGTTCCTGCTTCTTCTTGCGCGAAAGGCATGCTCGCCAAAGCTGGCTGCGGCGAGACACTTGTCGCGCCAGACATGAGGCATTGGATCACTGGGCTTCTTGTGTTGAGTCTGCCTGATGGCGTCGGCAGGAAAATCATGCTTCCGGAATTGCGGAAGAGGAGACAAGAGGAGATTAGCAAGATTGAGGAACAGAAGAAAGCGAAGTGATCATACAGTCTTCCGGTAATGCTTGAGAAAGTGGTGGCGGAAGGAAGGGCACTTGGGCGAAATCGGGACAATCTCGGGGCATCTCGGCCGCCCAAGCTTTCTGCAGGGAAGAGATTTTCTCCAGCACCATGGTACAACAACTCTTTTTGTTGTGTCTCTTCAACAACAACAGGTCGGCTGGCCCAATGGCAAGGCGCTTGACTACGAATCAAGAGATTGCAGGTTCGATCCCTGCGTCGATCAACATTCATCCTCCTTGCAAAAGGAGTTTCTCTTTTGCCCTTTTGCACGCTGCAGACAGCCAGTGTACATCAGAAGGATGATACCGTTGTGTTATGTATACAGTCATGTGTGACAAAGTGTCACACCTTTTGGGCAGTAAGTCTGCGATGATTAGTCTTGGCTGTGCTGAGTGGGTTGCTGCTTGTTCTACCCAGCGTGGCGGGAGTTGCGCGTACAAATGTACCGTACTGTCCATAAATTGGATCGGAAGACTTGGAAACGCTTGCTACGACATCTTATCTGTAGCACGTTGTACTTGCGATTTATATTGTGTTGACTTGCGTCAGATCTTGAGTGGTTTCTGCCAGATCATCCTAGCAGTCCACGAGACTGAACATACGCATCACGAAATGAACGATATTTCTATCCAGCTGTACAACGCAATTGAAACTAACCATATGCCAGACTGCACAAGATGCACACTGTACCGAAATGCACGGTTGGCCACCAATTTGGCTGCATAAAACAATAGGCGCGAGCCAATCACAAGCCGGCAATAGTTCGGCGCTGTCAGAATACGAGGATTCAGCTGAAGGATCAGGAACACAGGTTTAGATTAGGCAACCCTCATAGCCAAGAACCTAGTAACAGGTAGAAGGAATGGTCCTGTTTGCATTGGTTTCAGCCGCACGCCAAAATTCGCTGCAGCCATTGAGCCAAGGACAACATTGTCTATTCTCGTGAATTGCTATAAAGAATTATGCTCATTTCCGTTTGTGGTCGTGTTTGGCGGAGGTTCAGCCCTGTATATGTGGACCAAGAAGCTGTGTACAAAGGCAATGGGAGCTGCTTTCAGTACAAAAAATCAGCTCGTCACACTACATCGTTACTTCCTAGCTTCAACTCACAGTCCTCATACTCTCCAGCATCTAAACAGTATACTCTAGTGCCCAACATGCGCTTCTCCCTCCCAGCCATCGCCCTAGCCGCATCCACCCTCCTGCCCTCTGCCTACGCCAATTTCGACGTCTACCGCGTGAAATCCATCAAACCCTACGCTCAGGGTGGCAACTCTCTCGGCTGGATGATCTTCGCGGCCGAGCCTTCCTGCGACACTGTCGTCAAAAGAGCCACGACCAACGGGTGGTGGGAGAGCTCCAAAGATGTCTCTGGCGACAAGTACGGTTTCCGCTGCGAGGGCGATGGGTGCCGGACGCGGTCTTCGCCGAGCGATGTTGATATTTTGGAAATGAACCTCAATTCTGTGCATCACTACAGTGAGTCGTTCGGGGGTCTGTTCTGATGGGCGGCGATCGTGAGCTGACGGGTTGGTTTGCTAGCGATTTACAAGGAATATGGGCTTTCTATGATTGGATGTGAGTTGCGATGAAACTCCCCCGAAGAAAAGATAGATCCTCATGGAGGTTCTCTGGGTACATGGTATGGTGGCTGACTTGACCCTTCTCTGCAGTGGATGGCAAAGTATACGGAAACTGCGTCGTTTTCCCGCACGGCGACTTTGACTGCCCGCTGGAAGCTGGCTCGTCTTCGAGCTTTGTCGGCTGGCGCAAGTTCCGATGCCTCAATGAAGGAATTCAGCCTTCTGAGTGAGCATCCAACGATGGTTTGTGCCATGGTTGTGTTTGGCGGAGTAGATAGCGTCGAGGGTTTCATACAAGCAGGCGGCCAGAAAAGAACAAGCGACATAGCTTGGGCGCATGCAGTTTCGACTGAGTCTTGCTTCGTTCCTATTGTCTTAAAGCTGTCCAGCGTGCGAAACGTCAGCTATTTTCCGGACGATTCACATGACTTATTATACCTCCGCTCTCGCTTTCTTCGCTTTCGATCCTACACTGATAACATACTAGTGTTGCTGGACTCGCTAGAGCGTATTGCGAATTTCCGCTCAATGATGAGGCTTAATCCGTCGAGCCACATTTTTGCGATGAACCTTATTGATAAGCCTTGTGGAAATGCTGCTTTGGCTTCAGCCTTGCCGTCTGCTGGAAGATGTTTCGCATCAGCCCTTTTAGGCACTCCGCCGTCAAGCCTCTGTAGTCGTATCTTCAGCTTCTGCTGCCGGTCGTCTCTCAACATATCTCACATTGCCCTCCAGTCGGGAGCATAGCACTTGACGAGATGGATGTAAGCCCAGCTACACCCACCTCGGACATGCACCTCAGGTGGCGGCTCGCACGAGAACGCCCAGTCTTTGGTACGTCGCATAACCAAGACCTATACAAAGCGGCCACCTCGGACTGCCGTGATTCCGTATTGCCTCAAAGGTCGACTTCCGGGTAAGTTACATCAAATTCCGCAGTCTCTCATACTTTGAGCAAGCAGCGATGATGGACGGAGTCTGCACAACCCGCGTACGCACCACATCACCTCGGCCGCCACGTTCGCAATGCTCACCCTTATCCAGACCAGAAATCAAGCCATGTTGTCAAGCCGGACAAGGTGACGTGGAAAATGCTTGACCACAGCGGATCACCCAAAAGACTGCTTCCTTCGGCACGCACAGGCAAAAGCTTCTCCGCAGCCGAATCCACTGAGCTTATCTATACCACCTACCCTTTCGGGTCTAATCGCACCAACATCTATCTCGTTTCAATACGCCAGTCATGCACACCACTGCTACCTCACTTTGCAGTGTGACGGTGGGTTTGCTTGTTCTGGTAGGCGCTACTCAAGCATTGCGCCGCTATAGCCAAGATGGCAGGAGCATCTTCATGCGGCTCCACAGCATGCAGTCTCGAGCCGCAGGGCAATGTCCCTTCCATCATAGTCTTGAGAAATATAATGAGGTGGGATATCCCCATCGCTGCTGTGCTAGAGCAGTTGCTGTGTTCTCGAACAGTTGCCCATTCTTTCGCTTCTTGCATTCTTTGCCACCATGAAGCTTCTCGTGCTCGCCTCGCTGCTCACGGCGACAGTGTCCGCTCGCCGCCACCAGGACATGAACAACTGGCGGTCCATGGGCCATTTGCCTGGTAAAGACTGGGAGCCTGCGCGCGGTGTTGGCAATGCCACTTTCAAGCAGATCATCGACCACAACAACCCCGACCTTGGCACGTTCGAGCAGTTCTACTACTATGATACTACGTATTGGAAAGGACCAGGTATGTGAGCTTTTTTTATCTTGGGTGGGAGTTTTGGTGCTGCTTTGCTTTGCTTTCCTTTGCTTGCTTTCTTTTGCTTGCTTTCCGCCGGTGAGCATGCTGCCATGCATAATGGATTGACTGGACTATTGTGGACTATTGTGGACGACACACACCGGACTTCATGCCTCGAGGCGACGTTGAGTGATGGTACTCATTTGCATAACAAACGCCGAGTACTGCACGTGTCATACACTGGACTTACACCGCTTTGCCAAATCGCAATACCACAACGTTTCCCCGAAACCTTTGAGGCGATCGACCAACACTGTCTCATCTCGGCACTCCGGCTATGGTACTGAGGAACTGTTCTGGAAAGCCTCAAACTTGATGCTCTTCGCAACCCTCACAACAGCTTGCTCGGCTGTCCCGGCACGACAAACCCTACCACCACAGCCAAACACAACTCGCGAGACATCTCTGTCACCATCACCGCTTGGTAGCGCAAGGTCTCTCGGCTATCCAAAGTCCAAATTCATCCTTGCCTCGCACAGGCCAACCCATCCCCCCCCCCCCGCTGATTTCGGCGTAACTCAACCAAATTTGACCGGAAAAAAGGCTGGAAAAGACCCACCAGCATCCCACTCTTCATCACCCATACACCACCCCCCTTACCATCAACAACACCCTTGCCGGGGTAGCTCAATCGGTAGAGCGTGTGGCTCTTACAACAGCAAAGAGATCAACCTCAAGGTCGTGGGTTCGAGCCCCACCTTCGGCTATTCCTATCACAAGCTCATCAGAGCAGCTGTTCTTTTTGCTTTCAGTCTTTTTGTGGCCTTCTCTGGGCTGTCGTTCCTTTTTGGCACATGCTTGACATGATTGGAGAACAACAATGTGTACTGTAGCAGCGACTGACAAGGCAACACAGGCTCTCCGATCGTTCTCTTCACACCGGGCGAGGTCAATGCAACTGGCTACACCAGCTACCTCACCACCAACCGCACCACTGGTGTCATCGCTGAGAAGATCGGTGCAGCCACTATTGTGCTGGAACACCGATACTGGGGTACATCCACACCGTTCACCAACCTGACGACAGAGAACCTCAAGTACCTCACCTTGGACAACGCAATCCATGATCTCACCTACTTCGCCAACAAGGTCCGCTTGCCTTTTGCCAAACACTCACACAGCAACGCCAAAGATGTGCCGTGGGTCTTCTCTGGTGGATCTTACTCGGGTGCATTGGCTGCTTGGGTGGAGGCTGTAGACCCAGGCACCATCTGGGCATACCACTCTTCAAGCGCTCCCGTGGAATCCATTTCTGACTACTGGGGATACTTCTTGCCAGTCCAGCAGGGGATGCCCGAGAACTGCAGCACTGATGTCAGCCTCGTCATCGATCACATGGACGATGTTCTCGTCAGTGGTTCCGAAGAGGAAATCCTGGCCCTCAAGACCAAGTTCGGCCTGCAAGACGTGGAGCACAACGACGATTTCATGGCCGCTCTTGAAAATGGCCCATGGCTTTGGCAGGGCAACCAATTCTACCGCAACACCGGCTTCTTCGAATGGTGCGACTACATCGAGAACGTCCACCCCAGCCAGGTCGGCAACGGCACCAACGGAACCCTTCCCGCCAACACCACCATCCCCGGCGCCGAGGGTGTCGGTCTGGAAAAGGCTCTCGAAGGCTACGCAGCCTGGACCAAGAACGACTTCCTCCCCGGCTACTGCGAGAGCTTCGGCTACTTCAAAGGCGAGCTGAACACCGACTGCCTCGACACCTACAATCCCGCCAACCCCATGTTCACCGACACCAGCCTGAGCAACACGCTCGACCGCCAATGGGTCTGGATGACTTGCAACGAGCCCTTCGGCTACTGGCAGGACGGCGCGCCTCGCGATCGTCCCTCCATCGTCTCCCGCCTCGTCGACGCAGACTACTGGATCCGCCAGTGCGGACTGTACTTCCCGCCCTCGCCCGACGGCACCGAGTACGGCATCGCCGAGGGCCGCACTGAAGAGGATGTCAACGGCTACACCGACGGCTGGGAGAATGTCAACACGCAGCGTCTGATCTACGTCAACGGCGAGTTCGACCCGTGGCGCGAGGCCAGCGTGTCGTCGGATCTGAGGCCCGATGGACCGCTGCAGAGCACGGAGTATGTTCCTGTGAAGATTGTGCCGGGCGGATTCCATACTAGTGATTTGGTCACGCAGAATGGTCTTGTCAATGCGAGTGTCAAGAAGGTTATTGATGAGGTGGTGGACCAGATTGCGGAGTGGGTGGGCGAGTTCCCGAAGCATAAGCACTGGAAGGCTTGAGTTTGAAAGTGATGATATAACGTAATCAAGATATCATACATGTTACTTCTTGCCTTACTGCCTCTAGCATTCCGACTTGTAGTATTTCCGTCGGCAAAGCTGAGACGCAAATATTTAGGGTCAGGGTTAGGTTTGGGTCAAACACGGTGAAATCGTCAACCCGCGGTCGATATGCTCATGATAGCGCATGATACGACTGTATCGATTACAGTTAACGATCCCAGTGTCCTGGTATATATTTACGTTTGTGGTATGACTATTGGTCAAAGAAACATCAAAAAGATGCGTTTCGTCTACCGATTTGGTAAAGTCGGGTGTTCAATCTTTCCACCAAACGTCCATTTTCGACCAAGTCACATCAAACCACGTCAAATCGCCAGATTCAACATTTTTTGATCACCAGTTTATCTTAACGTATAAAGCACCACACAGAAAATGGGTTGCATCACCAAGATAGCCGCCTGTGATCTCTGATGTTGATCAATACAAAACAGAGCAAAGGAATGCTCACCCCAAACCCTAAAGTCGAGAGTTTGATGTGAGATGCGCATAAGTTTACGTGCAAGAGATCTTATCATAGTTGCTGCGCTCAAGTTTGTGTACAGACTCTCAAAGGCAAGCAAAGTCGTTCAGTCCTCATATGTATAGTTAGATGCCACCACATTGGCTTATAAGACATACAGGCGTTACAAAAAGTATCTCGAAGGTCGGTAGGTTCTTTAGTGAGCCTGTGTCTTGTGATACTGGTAGATATATCTAGGTTGTACACAAACTTGTGCCTACACTGTACATGTAGCCACAGTTTTATCTTCAGATATGGTATCTGACTTGGCTATGGGCTACCATTGAGAAAACCCTCAAATATGCGTGTGTGTATTTATACCTATATCCCATACCGGTATGTTTGGTTAAGAAGACCAGTATACCTCCCATCGAGAGCTAGTGGGACATGCTACATGAAGCTGTACGCAGATTTGTACGCAAGAATTGTATGGCTGTCAAATTGCGGAGGTAGATCGTATGAGGTTAGAGTGATAGTCCAAACACAGCAGCTCTTTACGTTATTGAACGCGTTCACGATTTGTGCACGGGTACATATAGCCTTCAAGTTCGCACTGTCTGGGTTCCGGTCCAAGGGTCAAGCAGAGCCAAATTCTCGAGCCCTGCTGAGTATGGCCGAAGTTTCTATGTCTTCCCCCATCGAGAGCTTGCCGCCGGAGCTACTCACACGCGTTTCCGCTTTCGTCTCCTGCGACCGCTCTCACGTCGATGTTGCTAACGGCAGGTTGGTATGCAGACGTTTCCACGCACTCAGCTCGCCTTTCTTGATCGACACCGTAGTAATCGCAGATCGGCAAGAGACGCTCGACAGATTGCAGGAAGTACTGGACCACCCGTACTTCAGCAAACATGTAACGCGGCTGGTGTGGGACGAAAGTCGATATATCCATGGCCCCGCGGGAGTTCTACCAATGTACCAACGCCAGTGTGAGAAAAATTCTTGGAGGTCAAGTACCATTACAGCTTACTGCGCTCTCCATGGCAAAGACGTGGCGGAACTGGCTCTGCTGCAAGATGCCGTGAGTGTGGTAAGACCTGGACGGCGCCAGCATCAGGCGGCGAGAGAAGCTCTAGCGAAGTTTGTCGACGATATCGAAGGAGGGGCCGACCTTGGACTTAGGTCGAAGACCAAGGAGCTTTTCGAGGTCGCGTTCCATGACTACCAGAGGCGCTACCGTGCGCAACTCGATCTTCAGGGGAGGCACTTATCCGCAAGCTGTTTGCACGCAGCTTTCGAGAGGTTGCCAAAGCTACGACATGTGTTCTATACTGATTTCCGCGCCCTGGCCCAGAGCGGAGAGTGTCTTCGTGAGCTGTGCAATCGTTTTTTGGTCAGTCTCTCAGCCCGGAACTATTACCAGACGACGAGCAGGGCTTTCGCAATCACCAGGAGTCAAGAGACAATCTGAAGACCTTCTTGCGCAACCTTGCTAAGATCAGTCCCTCCCAATTGACCTCGTTGTCTTTTGGCCGGGGAGACAACAGTACTTGGGACGCCCCAGCGCTAAGGTACTATACGAGTCCTCGCATGATCATACCTGACCTGCCCACCGATGAAGAAGAGCAAATGCGGTCGCTTTTCGGGTCCATTCGCCACCTCTCCCTCCCTGTCGAAATCAGCTACTTGCCAGAAGATTTGGAGGTCTGCTGGCCAGTGACGAATACCCAACGGCTTCTGTCCTATACTGCGGATAATTTGACCCGCTTGGATCTCGAGACAGGACTCTACTCAGGCCTTCACAGGGACTTCTTCGATCTGATCGCAAAAGCCAAAGCTGTCTTTGGCGAAATACTCGGGCAGATTCACTTCCAAGCGCTGACGACAATCGTCTTTCGCGGCTGGATGTTTCCTCTGAACGATTTGGAACACTTCCTGCTGACCCATGCCGGCACGCTGCGCAATATGCACCTGATCAATTGCTGCCTCGCAGAAGCTAATATGGACGAGCTAACGAGCTGCATCAAATCAACACTAGAGCCGGCACTGGCCCTCACTGGAGTCGAAATCTACGCTTTTATGTACGAAGCCCGCTGCCTGCAAAGATATCGGCACAAACTCCGCCAACGAGCGAGGGACATACAAGAGCTCCCAGACGAAGAGGAAGAGC
This sequence comes from Cladosporium cucumerinum, assembly GCA_023634325.1. Lineage (NCBI taxonomy): Eukaryota > Fungi > Ascomycota > Dothideomycetes > Cladosporiales > Cladosporiaceae > Cladosporium > Cladosporium cucumerinum. The sequence goes on from JALDQA010000003.1 coordinate 2,124,633, forward strand.
AACAGATGCCCCTCCCTCGCGAACAGGCCAGATTGGATCGCACTGATATTGAAGAGCTGTTTCTCGGAGGGCGACAGAATGCTGTAGCGAGAGTTGAGCGGGCGAATAGTGATCCGAGGGCGCGCAGGTGTTGGTGGAGAGAGATCGACTCGGACGACTCGGACGATGAGCCGGATGATCCTGCGCCGCCAATATCACCGAGTGAGCCTCCAGCATCTGAAATGGAGTCTACATAGGCTGCTCTTGCCTGAAACAGCACTAACAACGAAGGCGAGCAACCTTGACGGCGATATCGTATCGTTTAACACAGGGTCCGAGAGATGACCCAAGAAGGTGCGCTCTGGCATACAGGTGTCTATAGAGCTTCTCTCTCTGCTTAGTACTCGTCTGGGCTAGCAAGTCCCAGCGCCTGCCTCCTTGTCGGCGCATCAGCATCGAAAACCGGCTTCTCCGCAAGACTCGTCACGCGAGTGCCATGGCGCGGTTCCAGTCCCCCGTAATCATACGACGCATTGTGCATGGTAATTCTGCGGCACAAACGTCAGCTCTTGGAACACCACCAACATTTCGAAAGTGGCAAAAGACTCACCTGTTGTCCCACAGCGCGCTCGAACCAGGAGTCCAATTAAAGCGAACCTGGATATCGACATTGCTTTCGTACACCTTGTACAAGTACTGCAGGATCGCATCGCTCTCGCCCTCGTCAAGACCGACAATGCGCTTCGTCATCGCACGGTTCACGAACAGACTCTTCCAGCCGGTGACCGGGTGCACGCGGACGAGCGGATGGCTGCGCTCGATGTACTTGGGTCCTGCATTGGGGTCGTCGCGGTCGAGGTAGGAGTGTGCAGAACGGTAGATGGCGTGGCGGCCGTCGATGATCTTGCGGAACTCGGGCGACAGCTTCTCGTAGGCGGAGTAGCCAGACGACCAAAGTGTGTCGCCGCCGACGCTGGGGACTGTGTCGTTGTGGAGGTGGGTGATGCCTGCTGGTTGGTGTTCGTGGACGCTGGCGGGTTGTCAGTAAAACGAAGTGCTGTGGTGTGATTCATGAGACATACAGATCAGTGTGCCATCCCTGCGTGCCGACAGGCTTGCGGAAGCTCGCTCCGAAGTCCGACTTCATCAAATCCGGCCAGATCACAGTCGCGCCCTGAAGGCCAGGCACGTGCGGCACTTGCGGGTGGATCTCGACTTCACCAAAGTACTTGCCGAGCTCGAGCTGCTTTTGCGGGCTGAGGTCTTGGTCACGGAAGAACACCACGCTGCGCTCGGCGATCAGCAGGGCGAGTTCGTCTCGTTGCTGGTCGGTCAGGTCTTTGAGCTGGAGCCCGACGATTTCGGTTCCAATGTGTGCGGTGAGGTTCTTGACTTCTTTGGCGGCGGAGAAGAGCGCAGTTTTGTTCTTGTCGGCGCGGGTGCCGGCGTCGATGTATTCTCTGTCTTCATTTCTGATGGCGTAGACGTCTTGGAGGTAAAGAGGGACGGCTGGGCGGTACTACGAATATCGTCAGTGCTGTCGCGTCTTTGGAGATGTTGATACACTGACAGGGTAGCCTTGACTGAGGTCGATACCAGCTTTCTCTAGCCTTGCCCTAGTTGACCCTGGAAGGTTTACGTTGTCTTTCTTGGGCTGGACGTAGTCCACGATTTCGGGGATGATTGCTCCTGGCGCCATGTTTGCGGTGTTATCTGTGATATGATATACAACAATCTGGTAGTCGTGAAGCCTGGTGTTGTATGCACTGTAACAAGAAAATAATGTAAGTTTGTTGATGCCGACCTACAACTGGTGATCTACGCGGTGATATATATCGTATTCCCGCCGCCGCCCTCGACCTTTCCATTGTTACTTGTCACTTTCTTGCTTACCCAGCAGCATCCTCTAGATTACTCGACTCCGCATTTGTTTCCAACCGTTTCCCGCAACGCTTGGTGGATGTCAAGCGTGTTCAAGCTGGCTGCATATGGCGCAATCCATCTCCGCAAGCTTGCAATCCACGCTAAGCCGTCCCACCAACTCTGCATACACCCACCTCACCTCTATCACTACTATACGCAATCCATAACTAGACATAATCTGAAAGTGCCCACGCCCAATGCACGACGATCATTGGGCCAATCGTCTATGCGATCACCGCTAACCTACAGACCCCAACTCTGTCCGGACCGCACAAGCGAGCACCTCATGGCCCGCCTGGAGCACGAAACGCCTGCGGATGCAGCGAGAGTCATGCAAACCGCCGTCGATGCTCTCTTCTGACTGGTTCTGCTGGAGTGCAGACTGGGTAAGGCCGTTTGAAGATTGTCAAGTAGCGAAGATAAGACCTGAAAGGGTGTCGTCTCGAGGCCTGTGGAACTTCTTCTCCAAGACTTGGACATGGGCAAGCTCCACAAGCTCGAGGCTCATCACGACCACGAGGAATATCAGCCGTTGTCGGCCTGCAACTGCCAGATACCCATGCATCTTGAGTCGTGCAGTTGTCGGGCTCTGCGATTGCGTGCGTTCGATGAGCCATGGCGATGATCAGCTGGGCGGATCTTTTTCGCGCTCGGCTTGATCATTATTGTACTTCAAGTATACCGCTCTATCCCGAACGTCCAAAAGCAGAAGAGCTTTCTCTTGAACTTCTGTTGTCGGACGCTCTGCAATTTCGACGATAAGCCTCTGGACAGACGACCGCAATGGCCGACAGCAGGAGCAATGTCGCCTACGACAGGAAGGTCGCTTCCGTCGAAGCAGATGGCGCCTCCAACAACGAGCTCTCCCGCGATCCTTCTCCCGACGGTTTCGTGACCGAGGAAAAGGTCAAGGTACCTTGGTATGCATACATCTGGGACTACGACCCCGGCCGCTCGAAGGAGGAGGCGGCTTTCGTACAGCGACTCGACTTCTACGTCCTCCTCATTCTCAGTCTTGGATATTTCATCAAGAATCTGGACCAGACTAACATCTCCAACGCCTATGTTTCCGGCATGAAAGAAGATCTTCAGATGAACAAAAATGAGCTGAACATGATCGACGTCGCCTGGACATGCGGCTATGTTATTGGGCAAGTTCCAAGCCAGATCATTTTGACAAAAATACGGCCGAGCGTATGGATACCTTCGTGTGAACTGGTCTGGACGATGCTCACGTTCTGCCTGGCTGCTGTCACCACGTCGAACCACGTCGTTGCCATCCGCTTCTTTGTCGGCTTGCTCGAGTCCATCTTCTACCCAGCCGCGCACATGATCCTCGGATCTTGGTACAAGCCTTCAGAACTCGCCAAGCGAGCTTGCATCTTCCACGCCTCTTCCGCAGCCGCGGGAATGTTCAGCGGTTACCTTCAAGCCGGAGTGTACAAGGGCATGAATGGTCTGCACGGTCTTCCCGGTTGGAAATGGCTGTTCATCATGGATGGCGTGATCAGCCTGGCTGTCGCTCTCGCAGGCTTTTGGCTTATTCCCGACCTCCCCGAAAACTCGAGGGCGTTCTATTTGAGCAAGGAGCAGATTGAGCTTGCCGTCAAGCGCATGGACGATGTTGGTCGTGCGCCACGCACAAAGTTGGGCCGGTCTGCTTTCAAGCGCATTTTCGGCAGGTGGCATGTCTACTTCTTGACTGTGCTGTACATCATCTTCATCAATGCTGTAAGTCTTTTCATATCCTCGAAGTTTAAAGGGTAGCAAACTAATAAACCTCGAAGCAACCATCCGGCAGCGTCCAACCCTTCACCCTCTGGCTCAAGGCTACCGGCGAATACTCCGTCGAGCTGATCAACATCATTCCGACCTCCCAATCAGCCATCCAGCTCGTCCTCACCGTCCTCTTCGCCATCTTCTCCGATCACTGGCGTAACCGTCCCGCGCTCATGTCCGTTTCTACCTTCTGGGGTTTCGTCACATCCGTCATCCTCGCAGTCTGGACAGTCCCCGCAGGCTTGAAGTGGTTCGCCTTTGAGATGTTCCGCGCATACGTTCCCTACGGACCAATAAGCATGACTTGGGCGAAGTAAGTTCCTCCCCTTGCCAGATACCCGCTTCCAATCAATCCAGTACTGACTTTTTATCACCAGCGAAATCTGCTCCGCCGACGCCGAAGAGCGCTCCATCGTCCTGGGCATCATGAACGCTTTCGGCTATGCTGTCAACGCCTGGCTGCCTTACCTAGTCTTCCCCGCTGTCGATGCGCCCAGATTCCGCAAGGGTTTCATCTTCTCGACAGTCATGTTTGTGGCGCAGGCGGCGATCACGTGGGCTGTCTGGTACATGCAGAAAAGGGATCAGAGGAAGAAGGGCAGTATTGCTGTTTGAGGATGGATGGGTTTATTGGTAGAGGGCTTTCCACCAGGGAATGACTAGTCATGTAAAGAAATCAAGCGAAGTCATGCGTAGAACATCGGCACATCATACCAGCAGCTTCTCGCACTCATAGTCGGCTCAGTGCGTACATGACGCGTAACATTGTTGACCCGCCCACCTAACATGGTGGCTTCCAGATCGAACTGCTCATAAGGCCAGCTCGACAACATGTCTATCTTGAACGTCTCTCCTTTTTTCTTGAGTGCCAGTCCATCGTTCTGCGGCGCTTGAGGTAGCATCATCGAGGGGCAAGCAGTATATTTCAACGCCCATAAGTGCAAGAGCTGGGGCTACGGTGTGCTTTGCAAAGGAGTGTGAGTCATCGTGAGCGTCGCGGCATAAGCAGTCGATCAAGCGAAAGGTACGGAGTGTCGCGACGAGACTGAGTAAGAAGTCCTGCATCATGGGCACATCAAACACGAATCCCCGAAGGGTGATCGATCTAAGGCTCGGGAAGTCGGGCTGCGAAGGGAGGAGCAGCGGCCGGAATATGTCGTATGTCTCGGCGGGTCCAGCTTGGGGTGTGGAATGGGTGTAGAAGGAAGTGGATCCGAGTTCCAGCTCGACAAGTCCTTGGCCAAATTTCTCCGAAAATGTGCCAAATTGCTCAATGTCATCTCCATCGGCGTCCAAAGTGGGGAGCTTCAATCATAGCACTTGGAGCGTCGGGAACTGCGAGCCATGGTTGCCCAGGAAGAGCCTGTCGTAGGTAATTTTCACATCACTCTGCGTTGCAAAGCTTGGTTCTTCACCAGGATAATGTACTTCCTGGTCGGTGTACGATGTCTCAAAAGGATGGCGACCCAAGGGAAGCGACGTCCAGGTTCAGCCACATGCCGTTAGGTCGTTCTAGAAGTCGATGAAGTTGCCACCGGCATCTAAGTCAGCAAAGTCCATGCTGGGACAGAATATTCGATCGAAAAGGCGTCTGCACAAGCTGGCGTAGGTCCCACCGTCGAACGCGAGCGCCCTGTAGTCTCCATACATGATGTGCTGCAGATTCGGTAGCTCACTGATAGCTCAGCGAAAGTAGAATTGAGCCAGGTTCCCATCGACATCACACTCTTTTGTCGCAGATTTTTCCGCCTCTATGCTCATGCCATGCCCGTTCTAAATCTCGTAACGGTCGATATCACCATACCAAACCATATCGTAGTTCCATCTCTTAATTATACCTCGCCCAACCATAGGGGCCAGTTTCCGCAGTTACATATTCTTCTCATCTAACATTGCTCGACACATTCACTTGGTTATTGAGCCTCGTCCTGCCTTTGTTGCTGCTGTTGTCACTCTCAATGGAAAAGAATGTGAAGTCGTCGTTCGACCGGAAGTTAGAAATGCTACTCAGACATTGTAGGCCATTGATGCGACGGTCCTCGAGAGCCATGCGGCGAATGCCGCCGATCGGTGCATAACGTTATAGCAGACCGAGATGGTGAAAGGACAGAAGGGTAGTATTATTGGTCGTGTTCGCCGCCAAGGTTGGTTCCAGCGCAGCAGGAGATCATGTCGTCCGCAAGTTTCTCGGCAAACGATATGTTTTCTTGACCTTGAATTATGAATGCGAATGAATTTGGAAGATGGCTTGCCGTTTTGCGATCGTCATAGGCCCGGCGTTGCAGTCGAGCAATCGCCTGAGGGTGACGCCTTCATACGAAACTCTCGCAGGCTGTTGCACTGCTTCGTCGAGAATGTGGCCAGCAGTGGTGCGCTTAATTTCGGATGGAGGGTGCTTTGCGCCGTGTCGGTCGAAGAAATAGTGCTTGTGCTTGCACGTCTGCTAGTAAAGCTCGGGGTCATCCTTGTACACTTTCTCGAGGTGCTCGTCATCTCCATTGACATACAAATCGTGTGCGTAGATACGCCTGAAAGGCATGAGATGGGGCTAGCTGTTATCGTATTGGCCATCGTTGAATTGTTCTTGCCCAGAGTCGACTGTGCCATATGGTAAACAGCCGCCATATCCTCAGCGGCAGAACTCTCCTGGGTGATGGAACGCCGCTTTGCCGCCAATGAAACAGAAGCTCGCGCCACACGTGCAAGTGGTATGGCTGGACCCATACTCTAGATCAAGGGCTATCGTGCACCATGGGCATAGTTGGTAGTCCGCACCGCGAGTCTGCTGCGGTGTGTCTAGCCTCACAGTCGCATGGCGCCCTTCCATCAGCGCTTCCATGTCTTTGTAGGCTGTGACAAGGTCGGAAGCCAGTGCCGACTTTACGTTCTCGACCTTGAGGATCTCAGCGCTCCAGTACGAAAGCCGGGATATGCTAGAGAGAATCAAGATATATTGATATATGCACCGAAAGAGGATGCATGTCGCGGAAATGGAAGCTAAAGAAGGTGTCGGCGCGTTTCGACAACTAACAAGAATTTATACTGTGCGATCATACAGTTCGGAGGTACTTTGATCGGCTTCCCTGACCGGCAGCTGATGGGAGACAAATTCGCTGTTAGCCTGAAAGCGAAAGCCATACTTGCATCAAACAAACACATCCGTCTGACGGCAAGAGGCTGGTCCTACGTGCGATCGTTCGCGGCCCTTAATTGGCAGATTAAGCAATCGATAATGCTAGTCAAGGAAGACAAATATGGCCAAATGACGCTTGTTCGTGAGTCCTTACGGCGTAAAGCCTTCACCGGGCTCGCTCGCGGCCTCAGTACCTACTCACATGCCCACCTCGACAAGCTTAGCGGCGCCGCACAATCACTCACTCCCGCCACGCTGAGGTAAAACTACTTTCTCGTGCTTCCGATCCTTCTAACTTCCTCTCCCTATGAACTCCTGCACCCTGTTTTCTTCTTTTCCTGGCAAAGGAGTTCGCACAAATTTCTAGAATCATCCGATGCTCTGGCTTCAGCCTTGCGTCTCTACAAGCACCTTTTTCATCAATGCTTTTTGCCATGTTGCAGCGAGCTTGGAGAAGAAGAAATGCCTTCTAAATCGAGTTTAGCGCGGCGTACAATCAAATCGCCCCGGCCTGCGTTCTATATGAGCCTCCGGCCGTCCGCTTCAAATCTGACCTTCCTCTCTCCAGTGTCCCTCCACCTCGCTCGCGGTGTCCTCGGACTTGAGTTGCGGAACTCAGACTGTTGTGGCAATGCTTAGTATCTGTTCGTCAGGGAGGGGAGGTTGACCCAAAAAAAACCGCGACTTTTTGAAACCAGCCCTTTGGACATTCGTGTCGCTAGTATTGCACTACAGCTGGCAGATGCGTAACATCTTTTTATCAGTCACCTCTGCAGTTATGCAGAGAGGTTGGAGAAGAGAGATCCTTGCCCATATCGCCCTTTGACGAAAATGCCTTAGTACCGCGCAATCAAATCGCTCGGACCTATCTCCTACAAGGTTCCCTTCGTGCTTCGCCCCGAGTCTGACCTTCTTCGTCTCAGTGCTCCCTTCACCTCCTCCTAGCCTTCGCGTCTTGAGTTACGGATCTCAGACCGTTGAGTAGTGGGTAGGTTGGTAGTATCCGTTTCAGTTCAGGGGAGGTTGCATACAAGACCGTGACTTTTTGCAACCAGCCCTTGGGCACGCCGTGTCGCCAGTATTGCACTACAGCTGGCAGATGCAAACATAACTTTTCATTAGTCCCATCCGCAATGCCGCGGAGAGGTTGGAGAAGAGATCACTTGTGTGCACTTGCTAGAAACGGCTTAGCGCCACACGCCTCTCACTCGCTGCTCAGCTTACTTACTCCTCGCAACGTCCACGCTCCGCTTCCACCTTTTTCTCCCCAGCTCCGCCTCAAGGGCGAAAGTGTAGTATCATTCTTTTCAATACAGCCTCCTTAGCTGATGTTGACGCAAGTTGCGGACCTTGATCCGTTGGCGCAGGGAGGTTGTGGCTCATTTCACTAAAACCGTCAATTTTTGGAACCCAGCCGTCATGGCACCGTGTTACCAGTATTGCACTACCTCTGGCTTACGCGAAGACCTTTTTCATTGGCTCCCTTTCGCCGTTTGGCGGAAAGGCTGGAGAAGAAGGGGATCTATCTTTGCGTGATTACTGTAGCCTGTGAGGTCTCCCAATGTAATGTGGTCGCCTACTTTGTGGGTATGTTGTTGGACGTGTTGTTGACGTTGAAGAATTGCGCGCCTTTCAGGCCTCATAGGCTCGAGCAAAACGGAGCCTCAAGCATATGCGGGCAGAACACTGTCACGACTACACAACCCACGAGGAGCGGATAACACCATACTTGCAGCATGGCCAAGGGCTGAAACCGCACTGCGTTGACGTGACATTCACTGGAAGCAACGCTTGCGATCAATCACGCCGCTTTGCAGCGGGCTGGCTGCGCTTGTTTACTGCATCATCAAGCTCCTCGTGCCCGCTCTCATCGACAAGACAGACACAAATCGCCGCAAAACACTTTTCCGCTCATTTCCTCCTGGTGAGTTGAGTTCTCCATCGCTTCCTTAACAATAACGATGCTGTATTGACAAATGTCCCGTAACTACGAATCAGCGCGACAGGTGAGCGACATTCGCCACCGTGGGTCACGGTGATCACTAAATACTGGCGACCAGAAGTATGGAGCTACACCAGACATCCTCGCCTTCATCTGGACCTTCAACACGTCATCTTTGGCACGGCCAAGCGAATAAAGAAGCGGTAAGTGCATTGTGGGCAACAAGAGGCGGCAGAGAGAGGCTTCAAGGAAGGATACTTGCTTGCTACGGTGCATCATGGCAATGTGACATGGCAGAGGCATACTCTCATCCTACACAAACCCATGGCTACACACAAGCCTCCTCTTCCTCCTGCTCGGCCTCGCCAGCAAGGACCATGGGAGCAGGGGGCTTTTCGCACCAGTTACAAGAGCTTCTGGGTTGACTTCGGCAATCGGTCGCTCATCTTCTGCTCTGCGAAGTAGCCTAGAGCATTGCATCTCGTGAGCGACATTCAGTTGTGCCTGAGAATGACAATCGCCTTGAAAAGTCTGCGACTATTGAGCCTACTGGGTCGTGGCACAGATACAGGCGGTACAGTTTTGTCACTTTGATAGAACTTGAATGAAGAGTATTGATAATTCTGATACTTTCACGACGGCCGATCAGCCTGCCATGTAAGAGACAGTAATACATTCTTTCTGTACTACTTGCGCGTGAGGCACAACTCAGCGCTCACAACTCCCACTTCCATGCTTTACGGCTCGTTCTTCGAAGGGGTCTCATACAAATGGAAACACAAGGTTGGATGTCAATGGCTTAATTCTCCGGTAGACTCGTATGGCATTGTAAATTACTCTCAGTGGAAGAATGCGGATTTTTGGAGACTGTAAGCGTTTCAAGAAGATAATACTCGTGGTGATATACAAGAGAAACGCAGGGATTATGTTCGCCTTGTGCGCGTTGTCTCTCAGCTTTTTACCATGTTATACAATTGGCGATCTTTCTTGCTCTGCTGTCTTTAGGCCGTTATAACGACAGCAAGAAGGTTCCCACGTAGTACAGAAAGAGGAATACCCCAAGGTGCTTCAGAAGATGGATGTCTGTGATTGTATGCGTTAGCCTGAGAATCATAGCTGGAGGTCTGAATGCAACTTACCGAGTACGAGAGGCTGGCGCTTTTCGTCGTAAGGCTCGAACACGCGGTCCATACACTGCTAGGATTCAAGCAGAGTCTCCGAGTTCAGCGTCTCGCATTTGAAAACCCTCGACTCTCCGGCGAAAGTTGCGAACGGCACTGTATAGGAGATCTTCAAGCAAGTGAAGCAGCCATCGTCGTGTCCGTCAAAATGGCAACCACCAGTGATGTGAAGGACATGCGGCATCGGAAAGACGCGATATTTCATCAAACCAAAGATTACGCAGCGGGCATAGTCATAATCTGCGTGAGTGACTGTGCTAAGCGTCAGGTCAAGATTGCGGAATCTCTCGATCGCGATGTTGCCTTTTTTTGACGAGGTCGATCAGGGCTTCTTTGATACCTTCCTCTTCCTTTTCGCGCCCAAACAGACTGGAAAAGGAGGCGAAACGTCTTGGGGTGTGCAGATCGAATATGCTGGCCGGGCTTTTCGAGAGGAGAGCTTGCTCCAATCTGTGGACTGCGAGGTTGAATCTCCTAGTGATTGATTAGCGCACGTTTTAGACGTTGTGTGTAGGGCATACCGGCAACTTACCGGGCAGGAGCATCCTGTTGGTTGGCCTGACGGATGGATAATAGGCTCTTCAGAACGAAATCTGGCAGGAGACAACCTGGGCAGCTGGACGTAGACGTGATGTGCCAACCAGTCCCCGAAAATCGATCTCGCGATCGAGGTGTAGTGCTCTTTGGCGTCTGCTTCGGCATCATAGCCGGGTCCTGCAATGGTAAATTCCCAAGATCGACCAAACGTTGTTCTGTGGTCTCTGTGCTGGCTGTCCTCGACTAGCGACAGCCTGCAGGTGGTGTAAATCGTTTCTCAGGTTCGCAGCGCTGATCTCCATCCTCTCGAATTTTTGGATGTAGCGGACCGGGTTGAAGTGCCCAACCTGTCCTGTAATTGCGGTGATATTACTCCAGGTCACTCCATCGATGTCGTTGTGGTAGGTCTGGGCCATAGCGTGTTGGTAGGCATCGTGAAAGACCTCTCGGTTCTTGAGCTTGACAGCGAACATTGTGTGCTGGAGGGACTTGTAGGCCACTGCTTACCAGTATCGCGGAGCGAAGTGTAGAACGGCCATCATTGCTGATCTTACGGTCTCGAGGCAATCCAGAAACTCAGAAATCGCGCAGACGGTGACCACCTGTTGGAAAAGAATCTCGTTGACCCAAGTTGAGCCCCCGATGTTTTCTATCTTGTGATCTGTAGTGTCTGGTTGCCCTGCAACCTGCTCGGCGATGAGGTTGATGTCGTGAATCGTCGCCACAAGGACTCTAAACGCCCTTTTCGTCATGTCTAGGACTGACCGATGGCCGAAGACATCTGCTCCCAATCGAGGCCAGCCCTTGCCTCTGCACCACTGAGTGTCTTGAAAGACCTCAGCGTCATGGCACAGGTCCAGCAGTACTTCCTTGCCCTCCAGGAAGTACGCTCCGTCCACGTACTTGAGAGTCATCGTCTTGACTCTCACCTCTTCTCCGGTCCGCGGGTGCTGGATCTTGTCGATGCCGATGATTGTAGCCCATCGGCTGCTGAGAGTGGCTTGCAGACTTGGCGAGCCTTCGCTCACATTCTTGCTATGAACGACCAGCCAGTCGCTCTGCTCGTGTCCCAGCTTGATGAGGACGTCTCCGCAGTCGTAATTTAGCGGTGGGAGCGCATATCGGTCGCTTTCGAGGGATGTGGCCATGGTGGCGGTGGGGAGAGGTATAGAGAGGGTTTTGGTGTGGTGTGGTGTGGGAAGCGAGCTGATGCAGGAGGCGAGGGGGTGAATCGCAAGGAGTTTGGCATGTGTGCGGCCGAGGAGCTATCAGAGCACACCTCACTGTTGCGGAACGACGTACTGACCTCGCTGCAGACTCACTCTTCGGATGCCATAGAGACTGTATAGATATCTCGTCGGATAACCACCATCTATAGTAATAACATAGCTGTATCTCGAAGGGGCGTGGACAAAGACTATGCTAACAAAATGACCCTAACACGTGCGCAAAAGTACCCCAGAAGCTTTAGCAGCTTTCATGCCTCTTGAATGGGAAGCCAATAGATCATGGGGCAAGACATTGGGGATACCAGCATGCAGGCGATTCAGCATAACGTTCTAGCATGGCTCTCAGCGTGTCTCACCAGAGGCTGTTGATGGCAACTCGAGCATGGTCATTGGAAGCAGCACAATGGGATTGTTCAAAGAAATATGCGAGCACTCGAAAGGTGGTACAGGAAAAGTTGTGTAAAACGATATTGAAAGTCTAATGTAATGATATTCTATCCCATCCACTCGCTGCTGGGGTGCTGGTGGACCTTCCCTTACGGGAGTTAATCTTGATGTCCGATGTTACGAAGTCGTTGTCTTGTAAAGTGAAAGAGAAAAAGCAAGATCCAAACTCCTCGAACGCCAAAACAAAGCCATTGTAAAGAAATCGCGCTGAAGCCGCAGCTCCCTGGTCGTCGATTCGTCATTCTTTGCTAAGGCCTTAACCTATGCGCAGCGCGAGGCTGTATTCATGAATCGTAGCCAAGGGAATGGTTGAGAAGCCCTCTAGGCGTTGTCGTTGTCGTTCCACCGACGCGGAGGCGGGGGGAAGCGAGCGAAGATGTCTTCAGCCTCGCGCTCGACCGGCGCCTGTGGGCGGCTCGTAGGCAGAGATGGAGGAGGAGGCATAAAGCCCGAGTGTGGCGGCGGGTGATCGAAAACTACGAAAGGGTTCGTGTGCCGATTGAAGTAGGATTCGGGTAGCGAAGTTCGAGAGATAGAGGGTGGTGGCGGAGCATGCAAGAAGGGCGAGTGGATTGGCGGACGCGAGGAACCCAACGGATCGAAGTGATTCGAAGAGCGCGGCGCTGGGTGCAAGACGGCGGAGTGTGGGAAGAAGCCGTCTCCACGAGGTGGCAAGTGCCCGAAGGGCAGCAGGTGAGGAGCACGTCCTGGCGGAAATATGGGGGCGCGAGGCGGAGTGGGAGTGCTCATCGCATCAGCGTCGCGGTCGATGACCAAAGTGGCAGTTTGCGGTGTGAATGGGATGTCTGTAGGAGCAGGCGACCTGTTGCGGCGCTCATGGACGCGCTGTTCGTGCCTCTGGTCAGCTTCGAAGGCGCGGGGCTCGGCACCATTACTGTGCATGTTTCTGATGTCTGGAGCCTCGTTGAATAGACCCTCTTCACCACGAAGACGACGGACGCGCTCAGCAGGGATACCGGCCGGTGCGTTCCCACGATCGAAATGCAATGGCTGGCGGAAGGGTCTGGGCGAAACACCGCGAGTGATTTCCGGGCGAGGTGGTGGAGAAGGAGTGCGAGGCTCCGGGCGGCGTGGTGGAAGAGGGATCTCAAGAACGTTAGCCATATCGTCATACAGTGTGGTCCACATCTCTCTTACCTGGATGCCTTCGCGGTGAGCCATCTCAGCAACGCGAAGGAGTCTCTCGTTGAAGCCATTAAAAACAGGGCCAACGCCGCGTGCGATGTCGTGATGATCCTGCTCAATCATCGGGCGAGGCGGAGGGAGTCGAGCAGGTTGAGAAGGGTAGCGAGGACATCTGCCCTGGCGCCAGTGGCCGCTGCGCTCGCTGGCTGGCTTGCCGCAGAGGTAGCAGAACTCGGTGCCGCAAGGGCATTTGATGTGATGGCAAGCCTCCGTAAGCTGGATGGGGCGAGAGCAGTTGGGGCAGAGCTGGAACTTGGTACCGCGCTCCTTGGACTCGAGCATCTTCTGCTTGTCCTTCTCCTTGGCCTGGCGAGTCTCCTTGCAACCATGGCCGATGATATTAGGTATGCTCTCGAGCTGGGTAGCGCAGTTCAGGCAGCTGAAACGCTGGCAGTTGGTGTCTGAGCAAGTTTTGACGGCGATGTACTCTTCGCCTTCACGGTGGACAATGAGACGGCCGATGAACTTGCCGCAGAAGCAAAAGACGCGTTCCTCTGGGAATGTGGAGTGCTCGATACCCTTCAGCTTGTAATGCTCGAGGAGGGACGCGTCGAGATGATCGGAGTAGTCGAAGACAGTCTTGTTGTCCAGTTTGACGGGATACTGGTCTTTGTCGTTGACGACACGGAGGATGATGACTCTCAGGCATTCAAGGCAGATGTCACTTCCGTAACAGATAATCTCAGGTTCTCCTTGTGGCTTGGGATCATCGCAGATCGAGCAATTTTCGTCTTGCGGGATCGGAGGGGTGGCCGACATGGCTACTGATGTTAATTGTTGCTAGCCAGTCGTTGTATATGATCAGAGAGGGTGATTGGGGGGTGTTGAGAGTGGTGCTGGGGGAGTGTTGGGGGTGGTGCTGATGTGGGTAGGAGTGGTAGGAGTGGCAACAGATCGATGGGTGGGTGTACGAAAGTCTGTCCTTGTTAATGTACGAAGACTTCGCGCTCTTGCAAGCCATTGTGCCCGTAGCCCCCCTTCTTTCACTAGTCACATACACAAAGCTGCTGCCTAACTTTGCCCTTCACCAGCTACTCCCCATCCTTCACTGCCAAACTTCTTCACCATTCACCAACCATCAACCATCAACCACCAACCAACCATCATCAACCTTCTTGCTATACCATGGCTTCAAGTCACTTCGACGCTCGCGCGTCTTTCTCGGCGCCATTGAGCGTCGTAACGGTGGCCAAGGTGCTGCTGGAGCTACCAAGTCTCCCCAGTACCACGGCGAGAGCTAACTCGCGGCGCCATTGTCGGCCTAAGGGCATCAAAGCCAGCAGTGGCTTTCAGACGCAGCGACCACCCAGGGCCAGAAGTACTACAGCTGTATGTCACTCACCTCGTCACCCATACTTGAAGATGCATGCTAATGAATCATCACTAGTGGGCGCAGCAGCAGCAACAGCGAGACTTTCCTTTCTCGCTGATCAACCAGCGGCTCATTGAGAAAACTCGTATAACAAGGAGTCTGTCGTGACGCTGCATCGAGTAGGTTCTGAAGCGACACATGAGCTTTCAAAAGTGCCCTCACTGACTTGTCACAGATACCTCAACCTGAACTGCGAGTTTTCTTTCGTCGCCTGCCGCCTTCGCCGTTGATGAGGTGGTGCTGTCGGTACCCGGTGATGGAGACTTCACGCGATTGAACTAGCGAGCGAGGGAGTCTCCTTAGGGTATTGACGGCGCCACTTCCGTCGCCTCTTTCACGTGCTTGACCAAGATCTCCGACCCGCACGTCGGCCTCATATCGTAACACTGTAGAGCGTTGCGTATCTCCTGCTTGAGGTTCTGGACATTCTGTCTATCGCGCCCGCGAGTGGTCATCAATTGGTGTCAAGCGGCCTCTACACTCCTCGCGCGCGCCCAAACAACAGCACTCACCGTGGCGGACACACCCGCTTCCACCGCGGTACTCCTGCTCGGCAGCAGGACGACACCCAAATGGTTTACGCCAACTACCAGCACGGCAATGGCTCACCTGCCCCGATGTACGGTCCGTACGCTCAGCGGCGTTTCCAGCCGCAGCCTAGCTGGCTCCAGTGAGTCCAGTCAACAGCCCGACTCGTGTTTAGACTGCTCATCAAGACCAGTTCCAGCCTCTGCTCTACCCCGTCAAGGGCCATATCCCCGAGTACTACCGCAACCCCGGCACTACCGCAACCCCGGCAATACTCCAGTGTGCCATTCGCGCTCTTCTCTGGCTTCGCTGGTCACGGTGCCGCTGGTGTCCTCTCAGTCTTTGGGCGCTTGAATTAGCGAGCGACCTTAGTTCTGATGGCATCAGCGGCACCGAACGATACCTTCACTTGTGTGGTGACAATGGTAAGTGTGAAGATGAGGTGGGAGGCGGCGGCGAGGTCGGGGAGAGGTGTGCCAGCCAGGGCAGTGGGAGGGTAAGTCACAACTCAGCTCACTTTGCACACCTTGACCTCCACAGTACTGACTTGCGCCCGGCCAAGCGTACTTGCCAGCAGAAGGTTTACCAGCATCACCTGGACATGGAAATCCTCGAGGTTGAGTTCCAGTGGTGAGTCGCACTGCAGTTCACACAACCAGCAGCCTTTTGCATACTAACTTGCTCGCCTTTCAGGGACTGGCAGAAGCTGATCTTCTACTACTACGCCGACCACTATGTCAACTTGAAAGACCTCGTCAACGACTTGTACAAGATCTGCCTGTGGATGTCTGCCGTCACTCTGGCGTCCTTCTCAACCAACGCAATCAACCATTGGTGGTTGTCGGACCTGGCGCCATCGTCACTCACTCCCTGCCTGGTGTAGACGTACAATTCCTACACCATGGCGTAGGGCAGTGGCCCGGATGGACAGGCAAGTTTGATATTCGCACTCCCAGCCTACACCATGGCGTAGGGTAGTGGCCCGGCTGGACAGGCAAGTTTGATATTCGCACTCCCAGCCTGGTGTAGACGTACAATTCCTACACCATGGCGTAGGGTAGTGGCCCGGCACAGTGACAGATTCGGTACTGCGATGCCGCTGGTGTCCTCTCAGTCTTTGGGCGCTTGAATTAGCGAGCGACCTTAGTTCTGATGGTATCAGCGGCATCGCTTAAGAAGTTCATACACGGGCGCGAGTTGGTTCCTTCGCACCACATTCACCATCGCACCAGCACCCTCGCAACCATGCAGGCTCCAGGTGACCTCAACGATGCTGAGGCTACCACCGCACGCGCTAAACGCCAGGCTCAGGCCCAGGCACTGCCTCCCCTCGCAATAAGGAGACCCACATGGCGCAGACGGACTCTCGCGGCCGTACCATTCGCGCCAACCCCTTCCAGGACGCCCAGACCGCGACCCAGGTCCAGCACTGCCATACGCAGCTGCAGAGTTCCGCCAATGCGGCCACTGCAGCCTGGAACAATGGGTGGTGTCGCTGCTTCAGGCGTAGCACTCGGGTCGTGCATTGCAACGACAGTCTCTTCGCACCGGCGCCGCCTCACCGCGTGTATCAAAGTCAGTTTTGCGCTGCTCGGACTTGGTATGGTGCCGTTGAAAATCCATCGGACACTTTCAGCGCATCACTGCGACGGGGTCCTTTGGCGCTCTCTGGAGCAGTCGACGGCACCCGCTGGTCTGATACATGGAAGTTCGGACTGCTTTTTTCCGATACGACGAGCCTTGACCCGCATTTTGGGCCAACTCAGAAGTTGATGCAGGGACGTGGAGGCTGCAGATGTAGAGAGTGTCACTGAGTGGGTACACTCAGTCTCACCACAACATTCACCATCACTCCTCACAACACTCCTTACCACACTATTTGCCATCATATCATCACAATAGCCTTTGACGCGCTGTTTTTGGTTTGCTGCGTTCACATCCCTTGGTTGAACCAGCCTTACATCTGCAGTTCGTCACCTGCCACTTCAGACGCCACTCACTGCACACGTCACCACAATGGCCGAACAGAGCAACAAGGACCAGGATCCGGTCACGCCGCCGAAGGCCATCCAAGGCGCGTAGGCCGAAAGCAACCCCAACAGCCCGCCGCCTGTTCCCCGGCGCTCCAACCGGCTCCGGTCAATCCATCCAACGCGGCTCAAGGCGCTGGAAGGCGAGGCTCTGCGCGCACCAGTTGAGAGGCGAGATGAGTTCTCTGACAGCGCCAGCGGCTTATGTTTGTGGTGGAAAGGGGCCCGCAGCGCCATCTCTTCCGACCTTCAAGTCTCTTTCGACCTGATGCAAAGCCTGGTGTCACCAATATGTCGTTTAAAGATGAAATTGTGCATATCTTGAGAAGGTGACTGGTGGCGGAGGACCTTTTTGACAATCATGATATTTTCGATGGGAGGCTTGTTTGTTTCTGATGTTTTGCGGTTGGAAAGATGAAGCTATCAGCGAATGAAAAGCCAACGAGGGACCACAAGGACCACGCTAGATATCACATCATCATTGAACGAAAGCTTCCGCGTTGCTTGCAGTTGAATTGTCTCGCATAACTGATTCCATTAAATGTTCTTGTCGATCATATTCCCTTCCAATCCATGGATGTCACGTCGCACGTGGAGGAAGCACGATTGAGAGCCATTCCGTGTAACGTTACCTCTAATCATTCCAACCAAACCCTGCATGGTAAATACATCCAACAGAGTGTCTTTCATATCGATGCTATATTTACACCACGCTCATATATATGCGTTTCGAATGTCCTAAACGCCGTTGAGCCAATCATAAGATGTCCTTGATGACTAAAAGAACATTCTCGACACTCACATGCCCTCCACCCTGCCTTCATGCACGTGCTACCCAGCCAATGAGAGCCTCTCACCCAAACACAGCCTGCCCTCTCATTCCCCGAACTCCTCAACGTAGACACCGCCTCCCTCCCGCTAGCGCCTCTCACAGGATACTTGAAGCCCCAAGTTCATCGCGCTCTACTAACCTTTCCTTTTCCTTCCCAGGGCGGCAGCAGTAGCATTGGCAGGAGTTAGATCCCCACTACCTCCTTCCGTAGGCTTTGACTCGATCATCAAGGGGTCTTTGCTCCCATCACGAACAATTTTTGATTTCAAGCAAGCTTGACTTGCATCCTTTTTTTTTCTTTTTCATCGGTTGCGCAGTCTGAGGACTGTGCGCTGGAGAAGAAGGAGTTGTTATTATGGGAGTACTGTTAGAACTAGGAGCAGCATGGCTGATGGATCTCGTCGGGTAGGTTGTCAACCGTACTGGTACAGGTAGTAATGAGCATCCTCAAGTGCTACAGTGAGCTCCAGCGATACCAACCACGACACCAAATCCACGCACTTTGCTCAGAGACAGTATCAGCACCATCCGCTCCATCAATTACCTGTGGTCGCCGTTGAAACGTAAGTATCATATGGCTATCCATCTCGCTCCTTCCGAACTGCTACATCTCCTTACGTCGAAAGCGTCCTGAGCGGCATAACCAATCTGCCCAATTTACGCTCACTCGTTGACCGCTCACACAGTATGCTTCTATCGATCATCCTAGGCATTATTGCCTACTACTATTTCATGAGAAAGATGCGACGTGACGAGAAAGACGAAGATGGGACGACGCTGCTGCCTGGCTCCCGGTTCGATAACTGGGAGCTTGCGCTTGAGTAGTAGTGAAGTGGAGATGTTGGCGGCGTGAAGAAGAGGGTGTAGTATAAGACATTGAATCAATTTCGCTCCTGATGTCCTATGAGAGCTGCGCTCGTTCTGTCTGTGAATGCAATGATGAGGGTATAAACTTACGTATTGGACTCATTACCACTCTGATCATCTGGGAGAGCATACTACGCTCTCATTATCTGTGTGCTCACATACAACTGCTACTAATTCAATCTAGCTCGAAAACGCCTATCCAAGAGCCCAACGAGATTGACATAAATCTCCCAAAACTCTTGACTACTCAGTTGATCTATCCTCGCTCACACCACCGCAAGCTCCATCAATAGTGAACCTTTGGCCCAAACTTCGATCCCAGAGGCCAACGCAGTGCCACCGGGAGCGAATCCGATGGTACACGCATCGGAATAGAATACGGAGGTGCGAGAAGCCGCGCGACAGTCTGTTGATCGAAGTACCAGTCGCCACGGAAGACCATCTGCTCTCCGGATCTCAGAGCGACGTGCGCGAGACGATTAGTCTCGAGGCATAGCATGACAGCGACTTTCTGGATGTAGCTGCGGATAAGGATTTCGTTCTGAGTTTGCGAGACTCTGATCTCGTTCAGGGGCTTGGGCTTCCAGATGACCTCAACTTTGAGGGATTTGAGACCAGTGAAGGTGAGGTGAAGAGTAGGAATTGCTTCAATCAGCGCGTGAAAACGAGTGACGTTGTCGCCTCTGCCGCTTTCAGCGTCGGTATACAGGCTGAGATGCTGCAGCTTGCTGATGGGGAATTTTTCCGTGAAGAAGAACGGCAGGTCCTTGCTGCCGAGATGAGCCGCACTCATACGGCGGGTGTGGGACTCGATGAAGACTTTCAGCGCGGTGCTGGCCATGATAGGAGAGAAGAAGAAGATCTCCTTGATCTCGTCGTGGCAGGCGTCGTACTCCCAGTAGGAGATGCCTTTGGGCTTGGTGGCGTAGTCGAGGGCGTTGAGGCGCTGCTTCATCCAGTCGAAGAGACCGTCATGGTCTTCGAAGGCAATGTCGTCAAGGTTGGTCAGCTCGAGAGTAGAAGGGTGGGAGAGGTACTTGTCGAGCAAGATGTTCTTGGTAATGATGGTGCGGACTTTCTCGTCGAGGTTTGCGAATGGATCGCGGCGCGGCGGTGGGGGAGGAGCAGGAGCGCCCGGGAGGTGCAAGCCCGTGGACTGCATGTCTTGCAGGAAGCTGGCATGCATCACCATGTTGAGATGATGGTGTGGATAGGTGTATGTTGAAGGTGCGGTGATCGCGGTGTTGTAGATCTCTTGCCGCGACCTTGGATTGTCGAAGTGTTGGTGTCAGGTCGCGCATTGGCTTTTGGTGCAGACGCGAGCGGTCACGCACGAAACGTTCGGGCGAAGAACAAGTGAATTTGAGCATCAAGCGGCGAGCATGCTGCAATGGCTTTTACCTGATTGGTGCAATGGATTGGGACCCGATCGAGCAGTGAAGGACACTGGCTACTATCTACGGCATCGCTGAATCAAGACACATCGATATCGCTCTATAATTCGGCGACAGATCGGATGTCCGCATTATCAGACTAAAACGCGTTCGAAGGTCATTACAATGCACGTACACTATGGGGGTTGCTTACCACGTTCATGGCTACGATATTGTGATGCGCACGCAAAGATCACACATGACAGAATGCTCACGTAGCTTTGATACGACTGAGAAAGGCAAGGACAGATTCAATCCGTAGAAGGAATACAATTGACTAGACTAGATATGCAGCGAATGCATCAATCTCGGGCGTTTTATCCACGAACACGCTGGAGTCTAGCAGAAATTGGTTGCTAGAAGCTTGGTGTAGTGCACGAGCGCTTTGTCCGTTTTCGAGGCTGCCATGCAGTCCCTGCCAGTGCTATCGTTCGTAACACAGGCATACCGGGTTCCTTGCGTACTTCGACCTAACTTGGGTGCTGGCAACTAGCCGAGCACGATGGCTGTGTAGCCAGTACGGAACCTAAGTGCGTCTGTCGAGGTGTTGTCTGCGTCGCCAATGTACCATGAACAACAAGTCCAAAACCCAGATTCGTTCGGTCAAACATCAATTGACAATATGTATAAGGACTTCCTGTGTCATGTTGCCGGGCTGCTACGTCAGATGCAATAAAACTTTGGCCCAACGACGCGCACAAACGCAGCATTATCATATCCAAGCTCACGCCTCCAATGTGTGCTCTGGGTAACATTGAGCTCGTGCAAAACGCGGCCGTCGTGGATTGGACTCTCTTGCGCATCAATTGACAACAAGGTAGGGTGGAAGTCTCACAGCGATCAAATGGGTTACTCTGCGCCGATCGAGCGTTTCTTCCAGCTTCCATATCTGGCTCGCCCTCCCTCACCGCCAGTTGCCTCCCTCATTCCCCAAGCCCAAGCTGTGTACTCAGTGTTCCTTCTCTTGTAAGCACGATGACTATCCCAGAGCTGCTTTCAATCACGATCAACGTCAACCGGCGCCTCAAAGCAAGACCCGGCTTTTACCAGCACCAGATCAGCCCAACAGACACTTGGATCTGGATCCGATGCACCCATGTGCCATGCAGGTCAAAACGGCGTTAGAGACTGTTCGGTCCCGAGAAAGGCAAGAACTGGGTCACAGGATTGGGACACCCTATGGAGGTGCGTGGCCCTTGTAATGGTATAGTTGGGACACTACGAGGTCCAATTCGCTTCTTCAGTATGGCAAGCCTGGAACATCTCACGGCCGTTCGATAGTCGCCTGAATCGTTACCATGCGTGTCTCATTGTCAAGTAAAGCGTGCCGAAGCTACTCTCCTCGGCGATCCGCACAAGACTCAGCTCTTCGATCTACGCAAGATCGCGGCAGAGCTTGCGGGGTTCAGCATTGTATAGAGGACCTCGTAAAGGTCGTATACGTCCTCTATAAAAGTTTTGTGCTGAATGCGGCCGAGGAAGAAGTTGAAATGCTTGCAGGAGAGCTCAGTATCTGCAAAGATCTCGCCGGGACTGATCGGTTTCTTGGGCTGTGCTATTGCTTAGAGGAGGACATGTCCGCAGAATTTGGAAGTAGATGAGTGGTGATCGCCGGGCACACCTCATAAAGCTCATTTTACTTATTGGGCCGTTCGAGGATTTCTTTGTTTCTTTCCAACACAAACAAACATGTCGACCGCATCTGATGGTGGCACTCCTGGCACCCTACGCCGTATGGATCGCTGCTCATGTTCACTCTTCCTGCTCCTGCCGTGTTAATGTCTGTGCCTGGGGAGCTCTCAGTCGCAACGAATGCAAGCCAGGAAATGTGAGCTGAGGCGAAGAAGTGACTGGCGTGATAGCTGCTCAATTAATCGATGCCCTATCACTGGTTGGTGTCGTTTGTGGCGAATAAAGAAGCGGTTGGTATGATTCTTGCTGGACTCAACATCTTGTGCGCTGTTTCGCTGTAGCTATTGTCGCTGGATACTGTCGCCATACTGCAGTGTGTATCCAGCAATATCAGCTTCACAGCAAGCGTAGCCTCACGCCTACATTGCGCCAATCCCAAGCTCTTTTTGTATTTGACAAATATTCCTGTTGCTGAGGCATGCTGAGAAGGCGTAGCTACTTGCATGGCAGGTTGTGGTGATGTTGACCGTAGATGTTCGGCACGTCGGCTGTGTTGATCTGCTCTGCTCGCAAAGGTACCACACGAGAGCTACGGTTTGTCCAAGTCGATGAGTCCATACCTAGACGGCTTTGCCGAGATCGATGGTTCTTGCGCACATGAAGAAGTTTGAAAGATCCCGGTCTTGCTTGTGTCAGTCTCATAGGAAGTGCGTGCTAGTAGGTTGGGCATGGCCGCCAGCAAATCCGCGAGGACCAAGAACGAGGCAAGATGGCTCCTGCCGAGCTTCGGCTTTGTTGCAAACGATGGGCTTGCTTGGTCGTTGTGAACGACGCCAGCTTGATGTGATTGGGAACAGGTTATGTGCAAGGGAAGAATACATGTAAGATCTCGAAGGTTCAATGCCTACGTAATATACATCATGCAAGCGTCCATTCCACCAATCCACAAGTCTCTCGTCCGCTGCCACTCGGCGCTTGTAACCCATGGTTCAATTCGATAGCAAGGCTGGCAGCAGCGGCAGGCGGTGCAGCTGATACAAATTGTGCGAGCATCCTGTCTTTTGCTGCTTCGCATAAACGATTACCATGATGAACGATTACCATGATGAAAGATCACATGGTGATCGCCATGCGGGACATGGGATCTTCGGCGCGGAGGCCAAGATGATTGCTCTCCTTCGTGCCTGTACACTTTGAGCGGTAGAGTCTGACGATCTACTGTTGTTGTGCTGTTGCTCTGGCTCAGTCCATCAGATGAAGGCTAGCAAGAATATGAAAGCTGATGCGATGTGCGGGCCGTCAAGCAGGTTCTCCCAAAGGCCGTCCTCGAGGCGAAGGTGAAGATATGTTGGTCCTGTGTACCGACTATCTTCCCGAAGCATGCCGTTCTGCAGCAAGACTCAATCATGCACCCGGAACACTTTTCTTGGCCGCAAAATCGGGGTTGAAGTTCTTCATCCTCAACCTTTGACGAAAGCCGGGTTCTGCTCCATGCTGCCTCCAATGAACCCTCTCAAAGCAGCCCAGCGATCCGCCTGTGCCGCCACAACGGGCGCAGCAGCAGTAGCATCGCCCTCCCCAGTCTTCGCAACACTGCCGCCCCTCTGCACACTGCCGACCAACTGCGCCAAATTCTTGCCAAAGCGCTCCATCTCCCTGCCCTCGAGCACGCGCTTCCGCTTCATAGCACCAGGCTTATGCTTCAAGCTCTTCATCTCCATCTTGCCCTCTCCGGCATTCTTCTTCGCCCTGCGCCTGCGCTGCTTGGGCGCTGCAGTACCATCGACATTCATCTCATCGTCCCCGCTCTCCACGCCCTCCCATTCGTCGTCCTCCCCATTCTCCTCAAGCATATCCTCCAATTCGGGCAACGCGCTCGCCAGACTCTCCATGTCCGTCTTAAGCTTGTTGTTCGGCCGTCTAGGCTTCGTCTTCTTGATCCCCGCGTCGCGGACCTTGTTCATGAGCACGGAGTGTTTCATCGCGCGCTTGTCTTTCTTTGAAGTTTTCCAGGCGGCGTCTTCGTCGTACTCGACGTAGCCGTCGGCTTTGGGCTTCAGCGACGCGAGGATGTGGGCGGGCGGGACGAAGGTGCTGTTGGGGTGGGAGATGGCATCGCGGGGGGATTTGGCGGCACGGGTGCTGGTGTTGTTGCTGTTGTTGGCTTTGGAGGCGGATTTGGCGCGCAGGGAGGTGCGTTTGCGGGTGGGGGCCATGGTTGTCTTGTTGTTTGTGTGTTGGGAGAGGGTGGTGATGGTGGTGATGGTGGTGGTGGTCCTTTTTTTTCGTTTAGAGGACTTGTGAATTATTTGGAGATTTGGCGGGGCCGAGGCTGCGAAAGTCGCCAGCATATTCACGTTTCAATCCCCGACCATTTTCGCGTTCAATGTTTAATGAAGCGATGATGAGGTAGGCACATGTAGCCCGTTGGAATCTTATTAATTATCTGATGTATCGATTGACGCATGATCCACCCCAGAACCGCTCCAAAGGCTCTTACTCAACCTTTCTTTTCACCTATATGGACCTCAAGTTCTAGATTTCTTCCATCAATCCAGGACAATTCCGGCTGGCGCAATGGTAGCGCGCGAGACTTCTATAATCATCAGATCATAGCTATCTCGAGGCTGTGGGTTCGAGTCCCACGTTGGAAGTAATTAGGTTCGACCCCTAAGAACATATGTCTTTTTTTTTTCTTTCTTTTTTTCTTTCCCTTGTTTAATTTTATTTTTTTTCCCTTGCCTTTTCGGGATGATATCTGTGAAACACCAGTGATGCAGCGGTCAACATCAGTCGATAAAGCTCGCCTTATTTACGAATTGTGCAATAATTGGGCTTGAATGCAAATTTTGTACCGACTATACCGAAGATGCAAAACTAGACGGAAGGGATTGGAATTTTTGGAATTTTTGGGAACCTTCTCCTCCGAAAGTGAATCATCTCGGTCTCGATTAGCTATGTGTTAAGCTACAGAGCAAAGTGCCCCTCAGCCCTACCAGAGGACCTCCCAAGGTCAACAAATGCCCGCCTAACGGCTTCGAGCATAGCGGCAAGACATGTTGTGGAGCCATGAGCTTATTCCAACTTCACAACTCGCCCGATCTGGCCGTTGAAAGGCAAGGGTTATTGCTCGCGAGCGGTGATTGTGTTCATTCTACCCACCCCTTATCTTGCCTGCCCGACGACAGATTGCCAACATTTCAGATCCTGGAACCACAAGTTCTCATGTTGCAGCGGGCTGTAGATTGCTTGAGGCGCTGGACTGCAGGTGGAGATACTAGCCTCAGGCATTAGTTTGATTCCCTGTAACAGTCTCCAATGTGTAAAGGTATTTATCCTTCGGGCTTGCGCAGTGCCCCATCAGCTCCCCTTGTCCAGCAGAGGAAAGGAAAACCTAGCTTCTTCGCTACGACGAAGCCTCAGGCTAGCACGGTTGATCGCAAGCTCCAAGCTCTATGTTGAGTACCGCCTCAACATGTCGAGTCGGCGTCGAGGTAACTTTGACAGTACAGTCGTCGTCGCTACACATGTTGTGCAGCAAAAACTTCACTCTATTGAAACCTGTATTACGCGACCATGCCGAACTTATGTTAGACGGTATCACGCCTACGCTTGCGAGCGACAACCTCCGACCTAGATGGGAAGGTGTTGGCGTGGGAATATAAAGATTCAGCGGCAGAAGAACCCCATTGTGCAGTGATGCCGACAGCACGGAGTTATGACCAAGAAGAGCTGCCTATCCTTTACGAGGGGTTGCGGATGCGCGCACAAGCCATTCCAGGGGGAATCTTGCGATCCTGACCAGGAGGAGACATTGGAAGCGAGCGCTGTCGCCCATCGCCTTATCATCACCCTCACGGTCTGTAGTAAGCATCGGAAGGGACGGTGAGGATTGCAGGCGAACGATGAAAGCAGTCTCCATCAGGTTGACCATTCCGGCTCTGAAGGGTGCTGCCTCTGGGGTCCCGTGATACTCCCGCTCTCGACTTGTCAGATACGCGTGAGGAGTATCTGCCTTGTGTTCCAACCCTTGCTCTTTCCACGTCTTGTACCGCTAGTCGGAAGCGCAAGACCGAAGTAGCGTCTCAAGATATGCGGAAGTGAAGGATTTCATCAAGACACTTCGATTGTTGGTCATTGTGTCATCATCTTCGTAGCTGCACCTTGCCGCTACTGGATAATGCCCTACGCGGTGGCGGGATTGCTCTATACACGCGCATACTCTTCAGCTCTTTGTTGATCACAATCGTGCCCAGTCATCGGATGTCGGTTTCAAGCAAATGTTCGTCCTCGTCAAGAATCCGTAGCTTTTTGAGGGAATTGGCCGTCGCGCGCTCTCTAGATCGCGCTACGCCGTGTTGGAAAACGTGATTTTGGTCTACTGGCTCTGTGATGTTGTTGAAGAGACGGGAGATGGTCTGCCGCTGCGCGGTGTCCTGGATACTACCTTGCTGATCGGGTTAGAGGGGTTTATACCCGTGTAGTTCTACATGAATAGCTCGAACAGGGACTGCACTCGTCTTGCCGCGTAGATGCTCGGGAGGAGGCTAATTCGATTCGGAGCTTCTGCGATGGAGATGTTAGTAAGCATTGAAGTCCGGGTCGTGCTGGCCGACACTTCGTCGGAGGCTCGCTAGTGAGAAGGCCACGAGCGACTGCAGGCGTTGGTATTAATTACCCCTGTGCCAGCAGTGGACACAGCACGAGACCTAAGCTCTTTACAAGCGAGGATGGGAGTTCAGTTGCTTACCAGCGCGTGCGTGTTGATCTACACGTAAGAATATCTTTCTTCCAAGCTCGCGAATGCATGTTGCGAATCAAATTCATCTGGGCGATGTTATTGAGGTTTTGAAGATTTCCTGGCGACAGGAAGAGCACAAGCTTGCCGCCACCTCTTCGAGTCTTCGAGTTCGCTTTCGCAGGTTGTGCTATAGTCACACTACGCACGCAAGATGCAATATCGGGCAACGATCCAAACCTGAAAGAAGCTTAGAAACACGAGACTGCCAGAACTGTTCGCTACTCAGAAAGTCCACGGCGGTGCTGGTATCTTGGCCGAGCGTAGTGTTAGACACTAGACACAGCTTAGTGACCTCAGTCAGACGTTGAGGTATATAAGATCCAGAACTCGATGCCCGGTGTGGTCGGGAAACCGGCCACACCAAAGGTACGTACTTGTGTTTCCTTAGTCTAGTGGGAATTGGGGCAATTTGGCAGAATCAGATTAACCCTCACGGGACTTCACATCAAAGTGTTGTACATTCCTTTTTTTGCTCTGGTCAAGGGTTCGAATCAACCTCGTGCCCTCCTCTTACGCGTGCAGCTGGTACCCTCGGTCTGAATCTGAGGCATATAATATCTAGAACTCAATGCCCGGCGTGGTCCGGGAAACCGGACCACACCACCAGGTACGTATTTGTGTTTCCTTAGCTCAGTGGCAATTTGGCAGATGGTTTCCATCAGATTAACCCTCACGGGAGTTCACTCAAGTGTTCTACATTCTTTTTTTGTTGGTCAGGGGTTCAATTCGGCTTGCTGCCCTCGTATTACACGCTTGGCTGTGTTGTGAGTGAATCCTTTTGCCGCAAGGGCCTTTGGGGATGGATGCAATTGGTTTGAGTCGGAGGTTCTTTGGGAAAGTCAAAGGGAGACTTTCTGATATTTGCACCGTGGCCGCCGACAATGTTGTGGTGTTGTTCTTGCCGTGCCTTTGTGCTCCTCATGAAATCTAGCATGAAGTCTCGGGGGTGGTGGACAGCTTCCTCGAGTGGCGTTTCCGCCGAAGCCTTCAGTGACTGCTCGCTCCTCTTCCTCTTCTCCGTCTTCAACTGCACCACTCCAACCAGAACACATCCCCAGAACACTCAAGAAACTCATCATAAGCCACAGCCTGCACTACTCCTTGTTTTAACGTCTTTTCACGCGTGGACGACTTCTCCTCGATCACAAACACCACCGCGTCCGACCAGAAGCTTAGCCATTCCACACTCAAAACATCACCCTGCAAGCCGTACACCAAGAGACAAGGACTTTTATCGCTAGCAAAGTAACGAGGGTCATGCCACTCGACAGGTAAATTGACAATCTCACATTGGCAACACGCTTGGTTCGACTCCCAAGCGCCTGTTTCCAAGCAGCAGCGAACAGGAACGCTAACACTTCTTCAATCTCAGACCAGCAACGAAGACCTCCGTCCTCATACAACATCGATACCGGCCAAATTCCAGCACAAGTCCGCCATCTCTGCGGAACGACTGCCTCCGCCCGCCAGCTCGCTCAATCTTGCGGGAAAATCACGCCCTTGTCACAAAAGCTCCAGCAAAGCAAGGACCAAACCAACAAACTCTTGTTATCACCCAGGTAAGTAAGACGATGCCGAAGATAAGCTTTACTGGAAACCCGACATCGTGACCACAATAGATTGGACCCATGCACACTCCCTTACGCGTAGCAGAAGGAAACAACGCTGACCGCTCCTCAATCACAGGCCAGCGATAAGTCCACAGCTACAATAACCCTTCATCCATACCATCGGCGCCACGGTACAAGGCCACCACCTCTGTTGCATCGACTTGTCCGCAACTTGATTCGTCCGCTCTTACCGTACGCTGGTTCACCTGCGACAGAAGCTGCCTCAAAGCGACCTACCGTATCGGCCAAAGCCTTCTGTGACGACAGAAAGAGATGCATCAAAGAGTCGAAGTAAAACATGAGCTTCTAAGCCAAGTCAAGCCCCCCGATGATTACTTCTCGACATCCACCATTACTTCCTCATCACTACTCGCACCGCACCACCTTCCATCACTGGTTTGTTGTTTTTCGTCGGCCGCGTTTACCAATCGCCATGCCCTCCACGCAACCTCAGGACGCCGACGAACAACAAGAGAACAAGTGGACAACAATCTCCTAGTAGTCAAACCGGGGTCACTTATGATGATCCTTCCGCAAGTTCACCTGCGGAGACCTTGTTACGACTTTTAATTCCTCCGAACTCCTGGTTCGGCAGACCGCCCAGCCATGACTGGTCTTTGCCGACCTCCCTGGGCCAGTCCGAAGACCTCAACGTGCCATTAAATCGGTAGCAGCAATCGTTTCGCTCGAGGCGGCTAGCGAGAAGCGGCAGCACCACCACTGCCAATTCCATCAGTGAAACTGTTGCTTTACCAGCATCAACGTACCCGCTCACTATTAATGTGGTACTGGCTGCCACCCAAGCGTCGATCCGCTCCGCCGACGGTGTGCTCGCAAGCACGTCATCTTGCCAGCGGCGACGAAGCGCATCTTGCCACCAAACGACACCCCATCCCAGCCGACATCACACACTCCGGAAGCACTCGGCCGGACTCAAGACCCGCGTCCACATCATGAAGGTGAGCAAGGACAGTTTCGCTGCCACCACCTATAGTCATGATCTGAACGTGGGTTTTGGGTCCGTCCGAGTGCTTCCGGAGTATGTGATGTCGGCCGAGATGGGAGATGTTTTTTGGCGCAAGGAACACCTGGCTACCTGTGTGAAGAGCTTGGGTAATAGAGGAGGACAACGGAGAGGGATGCGGAGGAGTGACGGTTGGATGGTTTAAACACACGTAGAGAAAAGTAAATACATGAGTGTTGGGTGGTGGCGGTTGCATGCCTCTGGCGGAAGTGCTAGGTTGAGAACGGAGAGGAGTGCTGATTGGATGGTTTCGTATACGCAGAGCAAAGCAAGTACATGCTTGGTCAGTTCTCCTCTCTAGCCACCGAATGAGCTTTCCAATCAAATCGATGGCTGTCAATCTGTAAAATGTCCAAGTTAGAGCCGCTTGAAGGAGACTCTGTGGTAGTGCTCGCCGACATGTTGCAGAGGGCACAGTTTGTGAACATCGCTTTCCTGACTTTGTCAATGCTGCGCTGGGCGGGTGGCATTGCCTACCATAATGCTCGTCTAGGGTTGCAACATCGCCTTGCTGAAACCCTCGAGGAACGGCTGGACGACTTCAGTGCCACAGTCAAACTTGGTCGACTTGCGACAGATCTGCGCGAGCTTTGGAGGACGGAGAGTAGGGCCGTTCGGTGGTTGGCCGAAAGGTTTCCTACGGGTAGAGCAAGGCAAAGCAAATACATACTTCGTCGTCGATTTCCTCACCCAAGCTTTAATCCGCATCAATGATACTCAATTTGACATCGCGTGCTGTGCAGGTTGTCCGAGTCATCACCTTATGGGAGAAATGGTTGACGTAGAGCACACTGGCATCGTATCGCAGGCGTAACTCGTGAAGACGACTGGGTTGAACTTTCCGGCCCTAAGCTGAGCAGGTAGCATTGAGTGATAGGTAGGCACCAAGGTGATTTGAACCCTTGACCAAAAAAGCAAAAAGGGATTGTACAACACTTGAGTGAAGCCCCGATGCGGGTCAATCTGATTGATGGATCGACCATCACTGCGAATTTGCCCCAATTACCACTAGACCAAGGAAACGCGAGACTCACCTTATGGTGTGATCAGGCTTTGCCTGATCACACCGGGCATTTGGTTCTAGATATTATATACCTTGCTTCTAAGTTGTGGCTGAGGGTGCTAGCTACCGTGTCTTGGAGCGCATATTCAGATACTCTCGACACGCTCCCACGAATAGATCTCTGCGACTCATATTGCATGACCAGAAGCAAATCACCTTCTTCGAAGAGGTCAAGGTCCACTGCTTTCGTCACCACACGCAAAGGAAGCCGATACGAAGGCACATCATCTGAAACAGCCCACGACACGAACATAAACCTTGTGTTGCAAGGCCGAGCGCTCACAAGCAGATGCTGTTGGTGATGAGAACACATAAGCTGCCTCCCGAGACATACACATCAAGGAATCCTAGCAAACTAGAGGCATACAACTTCCAGCATGCAGCGCAGCAGAAGGCGCACCGTGTCTGAGACATAAAGCAAGCATACAAACTCTGCTCCCCACTGGCCAGGTTGCCTCTCCACCAAGCATACATTCGTTCAAAATATGCAGCACTAATTGGCAGCAGAAGTTACTGAGCCTCCACTACTTGTGAACCGCCACTATCTCCATCGCGTGACAGAGCAGTCGCCTTCCCTCAACCATAGCTCCAGGGCCAGCTTGCCGGGTGGAATCAGCACGTATCTTCAATACCCATCAATCTGGCTTGCAAGGTCCTCTGGACCTAGGCGAAGAAGGCGATGTAACGAGAACCAGAGGTCGCGGTTGGAGAGCATGCGCGACTCTTCCGAAGCACACATCTCTACATGGCGAAGGTTTCTCGACGCTCGATGTAATCGCGAGCAAGACGACCTGTCGGAGCGCCTGGTTTGAACGGCGAGAAGAATTGTAAAAGCTGCCCGAGACTTCCTCCAATACCTGATCCTCCGTCCGACCTAACTACATTCGGGCGAGAAGTTGCCAGGGGCACAAGAGACGATATTATGGGCACGTAAAACAAAACACAATATGAAGTGCTCCTTGCACCTCTCGAAGGAAAGCCACAACATTCTCGCGTCTCAAGGACGCAATGAGAGCCAGTGACTTTCGTGGAAGGCTTGCCAGCAAGGTTGAGCACAACATGGGGAAGACGATTCTATGGGCATGTTATAATCAATCGTCTTGGACACAAATCATACAGACGTGCAAAGTGAATGACTTCTCGGATCAGAACACCTTCCAATGTATCAAAGATAAGTTAGTTGAACGCAAAGAAACTTGAAGAAGCATCAACGGCAAATCCCTTGGTCTAACATGCCCGCACTCAGTAGTAGATCCATCACTGCGCAATCCTTCATGCGAAGTTTGAATTTGTCTCTATCGGTCTCGTATCGCGCCAAAAGAGAATGTACAAAGGAGAGTTTTCACACACCGGGTTAGGGAGAACAGAAATAGAAACAGGCACAAGGTTCGGCAAAGAACAGCAACGGTAGTATCTATGGAAGCGCTATCTGATCAACGTGGCACCGAACTATAGCCACTGCTCTGCCACGAGAGTTGGAGTAGCTCGAACCCAGCCGTAAAGTATCACGCTCCGGATGGTGTGGAAAGTAGAAAGCTTGACTGAGTGCAAGCAGTGAACGAGGTTCAAATGCTGCGTTATACTTTCCACACCATCCGAAGGCTCCTCAAAGCCCATCCTGCTTCCCAGCCCAGCAACACTATCAACAATTACGCCAATCGCCGACCAAATGTTGATGACAGCAGTCATGGAGTGGGGTCGCGGTGTGATGGGCGAGAGTCTGTACGATAGCTGCCGGCAGCAAGAGTACCACTTCGGGTCGGGATATCTGCCATTGAATAACGGCGACTATCGCTGTAGTCGTATGGACGTCAGGTGACTGCGATTGATGGTGGTGAGAAGTGGTGGTCGAGGGTAGTGTGTTGAGGGTCAAGGTGGTAGGGCGCCGAAGGGCTGGGTTGGGTGTGTTTGCGGGGAGGCGCAGCAGGTCGGAGCGAGTATTGTGCTGAGAGTGCCATGCTGGTGGTGGTGAGGTCGCTGTCACAAAGACAAGAGCGCAGTCTGTTGCCTGCGTACCCCTCAAGCCGCACTTACCGGAGCTGTAGCTCGACGTGGCGACGCCAAGGGTACCAGGGAGCGCAATGTACCGGTGTTTACGCCAGAGTAGTGAGAGGTCTGGCATTGTGGGTGTGTGTGAATGGTTTGATGATGTGTTTTTGGCTGTAGATGTGTGAGGTTGAAGGAAGAAGGAAGAGTTTGGGAGGCCGAGATCAGGTCAGTTCTGAGAACCGTGGGGTTAAGGCAAGAGTGAGACTAGTGAGCGACAGGCAGCATTTACGAGCTTGACTTGCACGCGTCTCAAACTGAGGAGGGCATGTGATGGCGAGTGCAAGGGTTGGGGTGAGCAAGAATCCCACCCTAACACTTGGGGTACATGGACAGAGCCTTGCCTACAGCGAAGATCCAGCATTAAGAGAAATTCTATCGATTAGTCCTTGTGCATTGAATGGGGGTTTTAGGGGGTTGACATGTACAATCGAGTCGGGGTTCCTACAGGCTTTGGAACTGCAAAGTGGCTTGTCAGACCTTCATCTAGCGTCGTGCTTTCATAAGCTCACTCAGACAGAAGTCAATCCTGCATGTGAATACGACCCATCTTGCTCAACCAGTCCAAGAAGAGAACCGAGAGAAACTGTGACACCAGATGCTAAAGGAACGCTCGGCCGTGCATGATGGGATGATGAGATGGATGGGAAGCACTAAACTCCGGCGACGGTAGTAAGATCTGAACTGACAACAAATGGCATATGTCGGACACTTCGCAAGAAGACAAACTTGAGTAGAGTATCATAGCTTGAACCGAGACAATATACGCAGGTCTGTAGCAACTCCCGCGCGAGAGCTATGCGAGCAATGCAAGATAATCGTTCAAATTCTGCACGGTTATCGACAGCTGCTCCAATGTCGCTTGAGACAAGAAAGCAGCGTATAGGGTCTTGGGATCGTTGATAGCTCCATACATCGGAGGGCACGGTGAACGATATCTGCGACTCACGTAGAAGCAATTCTTCCGTCTGCAACCATGCCTTATACCCTGCGGCCAATTCCAAGCGTCTTTTGTAACGATCTTGGCCCAACAATACATGCTCGGAAGAGTTGCGCTAGGCCGGAGAGTCTCACGCGAATCCGCGGAAGCAGTGCATGTTGGCGTTTAACCAGGTGAGTCGAGCAGCTTACGCTTGAATATTCGTCGTGAAGAGGCTCAAACGCTTCTGTTCATACAAACGTGAAGAAAGCATGGATGGGTTGTGCGCTGCTCGAAATTCGCCGTTCGGGAATTCCTTGTTCGATCTTCCCACGCGTCCCAGTGGATCGCTGTCGATCCTTCTCTTTGTGCCGCAGGGTAATCGACACGAATCCCTCTCTTTGTTCTATTATGGCTTCGATGCCTGCCTTCAAATCATTATTCGGTTGTCGTTTCTTTGTCTTGACACGAGGTTGAGCTGAGATGCTGATTGAGGAGATTAAGCAGCTGAAAGCGGTCCGTCGTAGAGAATGGCGTCTGAGTTGGCCTACCTGGAGAATTTGGAGGAGTAGAAGATGGGCAGAAGATGCAGCTGTGCTCGCCATAGTCATGCTCTGCCGGCACGTTGTCTGGGTAGTCAAAATTGAGACGGGGCCTCAAGCTACCAGCCAAGTTCTTGCAGATCGAAGAGTTTTGCTCCGCCATGCCACCGCCTCTTGACTGAGTACTCTAGCTAGCGCTTGAGCGAATATGGCGTTAGAGAATCTCGAGGCTTTCGCAGGCCGTGAGACAAACCCTATTTGTCTGGCGTTCCTGTCTCCTTCGTTCGCGCCCACTGCATCTGACGAGATAAGCAACGCTGGACAGCTCGGCTTGCGCGCCGCCACCATGGCAGTGAGCACCTCTTTGAGTGACGCTCAGAGGCTGCCTGTAGCTCTCCCGGTCAGCGCCTTCGCTCGCTCTGAAGTCAACGTTCTTTTTGTAATGCTCGTCTTCTTGACTTACGCTAGAGGCAACACTGCGAAGTGCCAGCGCAGCACCCTTAGAGCCATGCTGTAGCTGTTCTCCTGCTGAAGGCGGGTTTGTCTGTTCGTCATCGTGTGGCTAAATTGATGCGTCTGACCGTGTCAGTTTATCCTTATGCCTTACGGTCGGCAATCGTTTGCCGGCCTGCTCCAATGATGTAAAATTCTCAAGGCAAAGACGCACCGCTGGCTCGAAGGCGTGGCTAAGCTGAGCGTTGCCCACCGCGTGAGGGCCGGCGAGTGAGGGATTCCCGCCACGGCGGTAGTGCATTCGTGGCGAAGTATACCAGATCTCTCAGTAGGCGTTTCCATATGTCATTGCTTGAGGGCTCGTCAAGTAAGAGATGGGTCAACAGTGATGGTTTGGCCGGTAGGCTCTGGCTGGCGACGAGTCCTTCCAGCGCTGCTCGGTGCACGCCAGCTTCTGCCACGCAGGTAGAATCTTGTTTACACCCTGGCCGCACCGCCAGTCAGCCTGCCGTTGTATCATTGTCTTTAGAAACACTTCGCACAGTGATCTCGACTGCTCAAGTGACCTGGAGGCGCGTGCCAGAATTCTGAGCGATGCTATATCGGGCGAACGCGAACCTCACATCAATGGCTGGCTGTGCTGCCCGCGAAACTGATTTTGCTTGACAACAGCACATCACTCATAGAAGTAGATCCTACTATACATTGCCATCTTAATCAGGTATGATATGACTTCCAAACACGTCGGAAGAGCCACCGCCTCGCGTGCGGGCGGTGAGTGCCGGCTGCAAAACAACAACACTAGGCTTCATTGCAACACACGTAGAAAACCAAAACACGATGAGAGACGAGAGTGTGATAGATAGAGATCAATAGGAACATGCTGTAGATATCGAAGAGGCAAGTATTGACCAGAGAACTCGTGCGGCCGCACAGCAACACCACATCCAAGCCTAAATAATGCGACCGTAGCCACACCCAAACATATCGCCAACAGCTTCATACTGAAACAACAAAAGACTCTTCTCCAAGGCCTTGCTGCAAGAGCGAGAACATGGTGAAAAGATTGATTGAGCCCTAAAGGCTCGAAGGGTTCCAAAAATTCCTTACCGATCCGAAGACCAATAAGAGCGGTCAGGTGATAGAATTTCTATCAGCAATAGCCTAGGCTCAGTCAAAACTTCACTGCCGTAGGTATACCCCTGCACTGAGATGCAGAAGGAAGGGAAAGGGCTGCAAGCCTGGGAGGCAGAACAAGTTGATATAGCTGAGGGAGGCGTGGCACGGGCCCAAACTTGGCATTCTGCCTCACTGCTAGCGCCGTTTTCTGACGTAGAGACATGGAGGTGACGGAGCTCGCAATGAGGGAGAGAGTGGGCTTCATTGGAGTGATGCCACTGGTCTGGCACGATTGGAACGATCGAATCTTACCGGTTCTTCAAGCTGTAAGTTCTCATTGCTCTGGAAGCAGTAGTTAGTGATATTAGATTGATTGAACAATATGTTTTGCGTTGTTATTGCATCGTGGTGGTCATTGGCCGATTTTGGTGCGGCTCTGATACATCTCACTTGAGATTGCGGAGCTACGGTGGTGCTTACAAATGGCCGTTGGGACGTCAATCCACCGAAGCGCTCAAGAGAAGGGAGTGGATAGAGTGTACAAAATAGTAATGGTAGATTGATTATGAATGTTTCTATTGCATGGTAATTTTGAGCGTATGAGCCTTGTGATGCTCAGTATGTCTGCCGCTGAGAGGAAATGATAAGTTATGTAAGTTACATGTTGAAGTCTACAGGATCAAGACTGGACAACTACCATCTTGTCTCAACACTTGAATTACCATACGAGAAGGAGGGAACCATGATGCAATATTATAATGACGTCAATGCATTGGCTGTATCACCCAGCATCAGCTGATTATGGATCATGTTGTCGTGAAGAGTTTTGAGCGGGCTCCGTTATGAATATACAAGTCTTATTTGCTGTGTCGCCCAAGACCTTAACAAGCTCCATCGAAACAAATCTACTGCCTTTACAGCGAGTTCTAAGCTGAAAGCTGAGATCAAAAGTGGAAAACTCAAGATTTGAGTAAGTTATCTTCGCCAAAGAGATTTTTGTTAATGCCTTTGCGGCTATCCCGAAGGCAAGGGCTAAGACCGACAGTGAAATGCTCTGATTAAGGATATGCTGGCCAATGAGGAAATCAACAATGTCTTTGCAGCGGAACCTAGTGAGAAGTTACGAACATCAGTGAATTCCTCAAGATATGTTTGTGTTGGCCAACGAGAAGTTGCCAAAGCGCCGTTCATGGCTCAGCGCCAGTTCCTGGGTATCAAAGACCTCGGTCCCGAGTACTTTTGAGATTGCAGCAGAGAAGAAGTCACTGATAGAGCGCGACTTTCACTCTACCTGATCGCGAAGTGGCAGTTGTTTGTTGCTCACCCGACTTCTGACGTGCTTTGCTCCAGTCCTACTTTACGCGTCTCGCGCGCTCTCTTTTTCTTTTCTCGCCACTCCTCCCACGTCTACTCTTCCCAGACACTTATTTCCTACTATCCTTTTCAACCACTCGTTTTTCCAAAATAAAAAGATAATTCACAAAGCATAAATCATAGACCAACAGCACCCATACTCAATCATGGCGCCCTGGACCGTCCAGGAGCGCATGACCCTCCACGTCCTCTTCGGCTATCACAAGCTGGACTTCTACGGCCGCACCTGGTGGACTCTCTACCGCGACATCAGCAAGACTTCTCGCACGGAGAGGACTTGCCGCGAAGACTACAAATACAGCCATGGAAAAGAGCGCACGCAGATGTACCCTAGGCGCATCTTAAAGCCCTACAGCCAGTACGATGCTGAGGAGCGCGCGGCTTACGACAAGGCGTTCCAGGATATCATTGATTCGGCGACGCGTCAGGGTATCGTGCTTCCTGGAAGCCGCGGAGACGAGAATGAGGAGGATGGAATTGACGAGGATGAGGATAAGGAAGGTCAGGGTGATGAGGCTGAAGATGAGGAGGTTAGATATAGAGGGATTGAAAACGAGGAGGATGCTGAGATGGAGGATGCTGAGGAAGACTATGAGACAGCACAGGAGGACGGTTCCCAGATGGACGATGCGGACGAATACAGCGCCGCTACAAGAGATGAAGAGGTCGATGACGACCTCCAGATGGAAGACGAAGTAACTGAGAAGCTGAATATTTGGGGCCAGCACAACCTTGATCTGCTAGAAGAGTCAGAGTTCCCGGCAACTACAAATGCCATGGATGTACTCAGCTCCGCGATTGGCGCTCGTGAGATGTTCAGCAGGAAGCCCATGATCTCAGCGATCCCGGCCTCTACCTTGCCACCGAATCTGGAGACATTCACAAATCCCAAACCAATGACTACTACCACTCTGAGCTCTTCGAACCTAGTTGCACCGGCAACTCCGGACACAGGTACTCCAGCATTGCCCAACACTAGCAGTGGCGAGCCACATAAGCGTGGCCACGCACGTCCGGAGAAGCAAAAGTTGGAGACTGAGAGCAAGACTAAAGTGAATGACGAAGGCTTGAAGAGCGGCGCCCGCCATCTGGAGAAGCAGCTTGCGGGTATGGGGGGTGTGCCTGACTGGCTCCTCGCATACGACCTGGATGAAGAGGAGACGAGAGAGCCTGGGAATGGAGCCACCGGGAAAGCGCAGGACAACAAGGTGAAGGGGCAGACGCCGCCGGCCGACTACACCCAGCCTCTGGAGACCTCGAAGAAGCCTGGCGCAACCTCAAAGAATCCGCCGCGACGCCAAGTCAAATCCACACCAGCGGGACCACGCGTACAGTTGGCGCTGGTCAGCAACAAATACCAAATCGTCCCTCCGGTGACAGTGCGCAGTGAGGAACACGATGTCTGGTGCCGCAAGAACCTGGATCGTATCCTATTCGACGAACCCTTCAACATGTTCCCAAAGCCAATCAAGGTCCCAGGCAAGAGGAGAGCTCCACCGGAGGAGCCGCTTTTCTCAGACGAGCGCGTCACCAATTTCTTCATGAATATGTTCGATAGCAAGCTCACCAAGAAGGTAATCCTATCGACCTTCAAGAAGGAGCCAAGCTCCGACACGCCCGGTAGGCGCCTCAAGAAGGTCTACAAAACTCTGCTCGAGAAAGCAAAGGAGATGTCCACTGGCCCACGATACCGTCTCAGCCAAGTCTTCGCCTCGAACAAGAGTCCCTTCAGCAACTTCCGTCTCGCTTCAGTAGCCTTCGGGCAAGGCTTGAAGATGCTGCACATGAGCGACGTCGACTACACTGGTGTTGGAAACCAGCAGCTGGCCGTATTCGCCAAGTCCAAGGACCGTCACCTTACTTTCGACGATATCGACTTCATCAGTCCCGACAACCCTGTCTTCAAGCGCGGCGGCCGCGTACACAGCCTCTGGATCCGCCAACAGGAGTGCCTGATACTCGGCGAGAGCAAGAAATACAACTCCGCTCATGTCTGCATCGATGTCATGATCTGCCAGGAAGCCCACTGCCCCAAGTGCTCCAAGGACAAGAACATGGGCAACCAGGTGAAGTCGGTCACTTCGCTGCCTCGCGTTCACGCGCGACACATCACGCCGGGTAACGAGTTCGTGGCGCCGCTGCTTATGGTCAGTCGCCAATACGAGAAAGACTACAAAGATGAGTTCATTGTGGACGTCAATATCGGCGTGCAGTCGATCAAGCTATGGGATGGCACGACGCAGGACGTGGTGGTCTGCGATGCAGGAAACTGCCCGGGTTGCTGTGAAGCGTTAGGCGGCATCGTCGACATGTCGCGCGAGACGCGTGAGAAGGCGGACACGGTTACCATGAGGGGGCAGAAGTGAAGTAGGCTGGCGAATTGGTTCTATCGGCTGCCTTGTTTTTCTCGGCTATCTGGATTTCATCGAAACGTGTGGATACGACGGTTTGCAAAAATTGTACCACGCTGACGACTTTGTTCCTGCGACTGCATGAATTACGCCGAGATTTACGAATAACTCAAATTTGGGAAGGGTGCAACACGCTGGCGACTTTGTGGTTGCGACAGCTTGGAGCTCAGCGAGACATGCGGATACAGCGGGTCGGAGAAGCTAAAGCTGACTTGTGACTGTGTTTTTTTGCAATTGCTTTTGTTTAAACTTCGGTTGCGGTCTTCGGTTGCGGTCTTCGGCTGCGGTCTTCGAGTGCATTTCAAACAGAGCACTCGAAGATTGTGCGTTTGTGATAGATTACGGATTTTAGCATCGTGTCGTTCATCAAACCCGCGCGTGTCATTGTCATCTCCTCCGTACTCAATATAGACGCAGCGCAGCGCTTTCAGCTGAAGTATGCTAGTTTGTCTCGAACTTGGTTGGATTACACGCCTGTTGATGTATTGCATGGTTGTGCTTTCATCGTAGTGGTGATGAAGCATGTTCCATTCTGGGCCGCAGTATGTGATAGGTTCGGCAGCGGGGTCATAACAAGAGGCTGCTGCCGTCCAACAGATTTGACCTCAGCGATAAGGCTAGTAATTACAGTCAACTGAGCAGCAGCATTCCACGTTCTTCCTCTTCCCATGGCTGTCGATTACTAGCTTGATGGGGCTTTGCTACGCCACTTGACGAGGAAGATATGGAAATTCAGACGCATAAGAAGAGAACTCCATTTTCTCGTTGTGAGATCCATCAACTCTCAAACTATGCTTTCGCGCTATGAATTCACCCACATACCCTACATCTCAGCTAGTTCGATCGAAGCGTATTTACCTGAAGCCCAATCATTTGGTTCAAGGTTTCAGGATAGCTGTTGTTCGTCGACCGCCGCCTGGAATGGCGCTCCGTATAGATTCAGGCACATGTCTCTTAGAAGGCGGCATGAGATGCATACAGGTGTACATGTAAAGAGATGATTTTCCGAGAGTTCTGCTGTGAGTGACAAGGGACACTTGATCATCTATACAGACCGACATCAGGTGACTGTATTGATCTTACAAGCCGGAAGGCTGTCGTGCAGGCCGCTGTCCTTCCGCCACAAGAATGCTGCGTGACATACCAGCAGACTGCGAAACTTATCCATTCCAACTTCTTTTTCGACGAGTACGCGCTCGTGATTGTCCCGACAGGCAGTCCTAGAGAGGTTTTGCGGACGCCGTTGAAGATCTGCTCGAGCGTCATGGCCTGCAAGGAATCCATAACCTTGCTTGTGATCTGGAGCATAGATTCGTTAGCATGAAGGTTCATGCGCATTATGAGACGTAGAAATTGCTGCTTTAGTCGATAACGAAGCTTCACGGTGATGTAGTACGATAATAGCATATAGCATCTTTGTCTCGCGGTTTCTCATCTATCTAGTGTGCCGGACAGAACTGGCTGTGAGTAAGCAATGTGGACCACATTCTGGTCCCTGCCAGCGACATCTTCTTGGCTGAAGCCTTCTCATTGAGCAGTATCTGTGGGAATCTGGATGTGGCATTGTGAAAGTTCCTAGGCTGAGGCGCTGCTTCAAAGTCGCAAGATTCATGTTATGTCGAGTGCTGGCGTGTTGATGCAGCTTTGAGACATCCTTGCCGCTGTCACAGGGATGCCCAATGCACAGTGAAGGGTGAGCGTGAACGGGATTGCGTGTAATCTTGTGGTCTGGAGTATGATCTTGGTAGCAGGAAGTTTCATCAACATCGTCAGATGCACAACTCGCTGCTCTAGTGGACTCTGAGCTCTGCGGCATTGTTCCTTGGCTGAGGATCTGCTCCGAGCTCGAGGGAGCATAAGCATGCAAATGCCATCTCGCATGGTGATGTCTTGCTGCGTTTCGAGGCAGTCTCAATGTTTCCATAGTCATTCTGAGTTCCAAATGAAGTAGGGGAGTTGGTTCGGTGTCCACGGTTTCTCAAGGCGGGTGTGTTGGGGCAAGTCACGATGATCTCCAGGAGCGCAGTGTGCAGGAGTCTTGCTGCGAATTTGAGGCCATCGTTACGGCTTCATAGCCATCTTAATTTGTAGTAGTGTTTGAGGACGAACAAACATGGGCGTGATCGGTCAATAAGGCGGACGTGAGTGCATGCTCAGGTGTTCTTAGCAAGCAGGTGTGCAAGACCGGCGCAGCACCTCCTTCGCAGCACTCCAAGTCCACGATCCCCCAAATCAAAATTTGAGATATATGATTTGAAAAAAAAGGGAGCACACTGTAGCCACCTTCGGGTGGCTACGATCAAGGTATGTCTCGCGTTTCTTTGGTCTAGTGGGAATTGGGGCAAATTGGCAGTGATGGTCAATCCATCAGAGTAACCCGCACTGGGGCTTCACATCAAAGTGTTGTACATTCCTTTTTGGTCATGGGTTCGAATCACCTTGACTCCTTCCTATTACACGCGGAGAGCCCTCTTTGCTGCAGCACCTTGGTAGCTTTGTATGAGTGCAATGGGTCTGTTGGAGGTGAAGTCTTGATGACGCGCAGGTACGGAGCATGATTCTTGGATCCGTTATTAATCTGAAGAGCTACAATGATTTTGGTCGTATATCTGAGTTGTTCTTTTCGTATTCACAGCCTTGCTGAGCTTCGGCGTGGTGATTTGCTTAGCGTTTGGGCGTGGCGGGTGCTTGACGCGCGCGCTTTGGGTTGCTTCACAGACATTGCGCACCCAACACGGCAGCGAAACTCCCCCCACTACCCGATTCCTCTTACGATATGTGCACCGAAAGTCTTCGGTAGTTTGCAGCAGAGCCAAAGCCATATTTGCACTTTTACAGCACTTTTGCGCTCGACGACCTCGAGGCCCGCCCTGGCCCGGAGGACACTCGCATTTACCCCAAGACGCGCACGCTACTCCCTTCACGCTGGTGGGGCAGTCCACTCATCAAGGGAACGGGTCAGTAGTCTTCATTATGCCCACCTAGTCTTTGGGAACAATTCTTGTTCGGTACCAACTGCTGGCGAACAACACCACCGGGCCGCTTCACAGCGCAAAAGAGCCTTCGACTCCCGAAACGAAAACGACAAACAGGAGCCACCATCCTACCCTGCATGGGCTGTCACGACATGCTGCTACTGCTTGGAAGCGCTGGGTCTTTTCTTCCTGCCTGCCCACGGCGGCTTTCACAAGTGGACTACGAGAAAAGGCCGTACACGATCGAATAACCCGAAGAAGACATCCATTTGACTGACAACAAAGACTGAGAATGTGAGTCTTGCGTCGAATCTCTTACGGCAAGTCACAAGGAATCTTCTACCGAGCTTCCGGGTTTGGAAGCCTGGAAGACAAAGACCCGCCGACTAGCATACCCTCCACACGTTGAAAAAAGCAAGTCAGCCGCCAAAAGCGACAAGACGGCTCAAGTGCTTCAACTATGCAGAGTCCAGCGCTTCTCACTCAATAACTAGGGCGCAGCTGCAATCTCAGCGAGTTCCAAGAGCGAAGATGGTAGTGTTTAACATTCACTGCTTGCTTACCACTTCCAGCACGCCACGCTAGCCTATTGGGAACCACAAAGTTGGGATGTATGACCAGCGGTATCCAGGCGGAGTACTCGTCGAGCAACACAAAGCAAGAGATTGATCATAAGGCTATAGGCACAAATCTCGACTTTTTCGAGAGGATGCCTAGGAGAATGAACCCACCTACACTGTCGCAATAGAATCAAGCGGAAGTCCCTCTGCGTTGAATGACTCTGTATGCTACCATGCAGTGGTCTTGAGACTTACTGAACACCGTCTGCATGGGCGTGAGCTTCGAGCACTTCCTCACACAGTCAATGAGAGTACAAAGATGCTTGATATGACAAACTTATCGAGACTTGAGCACAAGTCTTGAGTCTTCGCAGTTGCGGAACCCGCCCATGCTCCGACCTTCCCACCGTGTTGTGCTGGCACAAGTAGCAGGCGGACATCTACATCGATCGAAAGATGCGCTTAGGCACGGAATCGCGCGAATTCCAGAGGAAGTGACGCTTTGCAAACTACAGGAAGTCAAGAGCCTGGAGATTCAGTAAGAAGAGTCGTCTATACAAGAATCTTGCTTCAGTGGGCAGGAGACAGAGCAAGAACAATTCTGGCTGCACACGCGATAGCACGGACGACTGCTGGCACGAAAGCCCTGCGCATCAGGTAGAATTTGGGATCTTCTTATGCTTAATTATCTGCACGCAAGTCGATCAATCCCAACTTACGATACACAAAACAACAAACTTGGGCCTCGCGTGGAACGACGTTGGGCTTTCAGTGTTATCATCCAGCCACATTACATTTCTCGACCTCAGAAGCTCGGATGCCTGGCGTGGACGTCAGTTGTGGAGCTGATGCACTGGTTACAAGCACGAAAGCCGAACGTCTCTCTCTCTCTGCCGCCACATCCCGATCGGGGCGGTTGTATGAAGCTCTGAGATGTAGTTTCCCCCCGCGATGCAAATCATCCACATGAGAGGGAGCCTCTTTTTCGCCAATCAGGACGGATCCTGCATAGCAATCGAAGCTCAAGTATGTATTGCTGCTGGAAGTACTGGGAAAATGCAAGTATTTGATAGTAGGACAGCGCAAGGGCGCCGTGCAGGCCCTACGAGGGGCAACACAAACAATTTCGTCAAACAGCAGCCACTATGCGTCTCATCGCATCATCGGCCGACCACTCTATTGTCCAGTATGGGCAGATGAGAAGAGCAAGGATATGACAGCAAAGGAGCATATCTTCTCATTTGGTGCGTTACAGCCAAGTACATTTCACCGCTATAGCTGGCGAGATGGCCAGAGACGCCGGTTCGGCATACACCGCGAGAACGAGAAAACTTCGACTTCAGCAGCGCCCGCTTTGATGTCAATCTGACTTTGTGTCAGAGCTGACCTTCCGATCTGTACATCGCTATCGTATGCCTGCCCGCTTCAGTGTCAAGACGTCTTGACGACGCTTAACTACCAGAGCAAAGTCAACCATATGCTTAACATCCCAAACATGATCGCTCGTTCCACCGCAATGAATCCACCACCGTACTTCGACAAGACCTCAATGCGGCATGATTGAAGGGTTTTGGTGAAGATGGAGCACCCTGCGGCGTAAAGGCTGGAAGCAAGAGCAAGAGCAAGAAAAAAGAATACAGGCCTCAGCCAGCTGGTAGAACGG
The DNA here is from genome assembly GCA_023634325.1 of Cladosporium cucumerinum. NCBI lineage: Eukaryota > Fungi > Ascomycota > Dothideomycetes > Cladosporiales > Cladosporiaceae > Cladosporium > Cladosporium cucumerinum. The sequence goes on from JALDQA010000003.1 coordinate 2,169,243, forward strand.
GCAACCACGGTCGAGGGGAGAGACTCGGGTGCCGAAAAAGCGTAAACTGAGGGAAAGGTGTCGTTCAGAGGACGCGGTTCTTCCCGTCAGACAGCCAGGAAGACGAGGCAAGGTATTGGAGCGCAACATTGATCAGAGGTGTCACACAGCAACCGCACTACGAAATCTAGTATCGCAACGAAAGGAACCGTCCCAGAACCGCACGGACAAGCAAAAGCGAAGGCCTGTTTTGCATCTCTCGAGCGCCCAGAAGAAGCTATCCTACGCTGACCGGCGGTACGCAACATTAGAGGCCGGGAAAGCACTTCTACATTGTGCTCAGCTGCATTGATATGGTTTATTGGGCAACAAACCACATCCCAAATTCAAAGAAGTGTCGCAAGACGTCGAGCAAGAGCATCGAAGTAGCAAGATCATCGAGCATGAGTAACAACGGATCTGCACCAACCCATTCATCGAACCTGTCAGCTTGGTGAGCAAGAGATACGTCGGCAAGTACTTCTCGCTGGGATATGTGTTTGGACAATGACTAGTGGTGGCCCCAGCGAAAGCATTCTGCGCATCGCAGTCACTCGAAGCGATGGCAAGAGCCTCCGCTCTACAAGTCAGTCAGCCACATTGGACACCAAACTGATCTCTGTTCGGCGACAAGTCGAGGAAATCCAAGGCATTGAATTTGTTCAAGCATGACCAATCTTCGCTTGGAGAGGCAACATACGAATGCATAGCACAAGCAATAGCATTGAGCAAGAGCAAGGACAAGAAGAATAACATCCCTGGACAGATTAGTATATTGGGCAAGTGGCGAGTAGTCACTGCTGGCAACCATGGCCCGGGAGGGTCACGGCCAAAGTTATGGTGATGAGAACCGAGGCCCTTACCAACTGTGCTCAAAAACGTAAAGAGAGCAGTAGTATGACCATCATTTGATCCGTTCATTTTGCAAGACGTCCGGCTCTATATTCAGGAGCGAGTGCAAAGCCCGTAGCAGCAGGGCCAGCTGTGGCATCTCTCTTGCTTACGCATGCGGCAAAAGGAGAATGCGGCAATGGAAGGTGAAAACTCCAACAGATGAAGACGCCAATGGCTTCTACTGCATCGAGAATGCACGAGTAGGCCGACTCTGACCAAATCGTAAAGGCATTCTTCGCCGCACGGCATACGAAGCAGATGGCTGCCTTCCGTCTATGTTGGATCACCGACAAGAGGTAGATGCAGGATCATCCAACCCTCTCAGGGCGAAGCGGAGCCACCAAGCTATGGATCTTGGAAAGCAAACACCAACGTGTGCCAGTTGCATGCACCGCAAAGTGCATCAGCTCAAGACTGGAAACGATGACGGAAGCACATCCTTCGCCGGCAGAAACCATTCACGATCTTCAGATCTCTCACAGCAAAAGGTAAACGAACTCAGCCAGGATGGCCATTAGGCGATTGTGAAGGCCTCCGGCGATGTGCTTCGAAGGGACCACCGGCGAACTACTTTGGCATTAGATCAACTACTTGCGGACACCTCACTTCAGGATGGCCGACTTCCGCCGACAAGACAACGACATGCTTTTAGGAAAGGTAAGAGCGTAGAGCTGCGAGTGGGACATCACGGCCACGGGCGGTGCGACGTTCTCGCCTAAACACAAGCTGCAAGGTGTAACACCCCAACAGCTGTGAACAGAGCGGGAGACATCTGTAAGCGGCCAATCTCGATAACGAGCCGTCTGAACCTGAAAGCCGCCTACGCAAGAGCAGTTTGACAATGGAGAGCTTGGGAAAGAGACAGTCGATAGCACACGAGCGCTTACCAAGCCAGAGACAGCGCTGCGTTGGAGTATAAGGATACCATTCTGCTCCAAGCAGGGCGCATGAATTTACAGCAAGTTCTCGAATCGACGTTTGCGGCGAGCTTTTGGAAGGACGAGATGGCACGATGTTCAGCCAGATCGCCAGCCAGGGAGTATCATGCGAGACGAAGGGAGAATAATGTCAGCGGGTGACATGTATGAGCAGGCAGCGACATATGACGACAGCGCTTTAACACAAGTACAGTATCGCCCGCTCGTCAATGGTTTGGCAATCAAGCGCTGCGAGCACTGCTGGAGGTATCGATAGGTCCAAATCTCAGTGCCGCATGACTTGAAAGCAAGGATCCGCAGAGCAATACATTGGCCACCTGGGATAGCGGTATGCTTTGAACAGGGCGCCACGTCCAGGGGCTTTTCCCGCATTCCAGCGCTGGTCCGTGGTCACGCATGTTCTCAACAACTACGACCGACTACCAGCACGGCTCAAAGGCAGCCATGAACAGTAAGTAACAGACAGCAATACCGCAGATAGCAGGCTGGAAAAAGGCAGCAAGTATGTGGTCTGATGTCAGCACCTCCCACTATGCGCGGCGATTTGTCACCGACGCAAGTAGCGTGAAGGATCACAGCATTCGCAAGCAGCGGGAAACATGAGCAACGCTTTGCTTGGGGAGAACGACAAGAGTCGCACACGATAGCGCACAAGGCCGATAGTGAGGAGAAATGGAAATGAGCAAGGGAATTGAGCAAGCCGCTGCAAAGACCAAATTTGACACTGAGCTGTATCGGAGGAGCTCGTCGGAGCCTATGGCGATGGCGATGCCCTGTTAGAAGAGGGCAGCGACATCGACTCGCTCACTAAAGAGCGGTCGGAAACATTCACGATGGCGGCCACAGTATGGGAGTTAGGAGGAAATGAGAAGAGCAAGAAACTCGGGCAGTAGGCTGGGAGAGAGAGTCAGAGCGAAGATGTGCGCTCGAGCAAAGCATGAGAAGTTTTCGGCGATGGCGAACAAGGTATGGAAGCGAGGAGGAAGGGAGAAGAGCAAGGGATGTCTGCTGCAAGCAGGACACATGATGGTGCACAAGAAAGGTCATGGGCATGAAGAGATGATCATCAGTCGGTGGCTTGACAGAGTAAGTCACGGCCTGGAAACATAAGACTTCACGTCGGCTTAGTGTGTCAGGAGTGGCATGCAGGACAAGTCGAACAAGTGGCAGATCGATGTGGAGGGCAGACTCATGCCGATGGGTCATCAGTCAGCGACCTGGCAAAGCAAGTCACAGTCTGGAAAAATAAGACATCACGACGATCCAGGATTGCGGCAATGAAAAACTCGAGCATCACGGAGAGTCAACGAAGAGACAAAGCCGTATCTGGCAAGGCTTTGTCGCCGCCAGAGAGCGAGGGAAAGTGAGAGGCCGCTCCAACGCCATGTTCTTTCAGACCAACAGGCATTTTCGTTAAAATCCCATCGGCCGTAGCCTCTACGACATGCGCCCATGCCACAGCCATCTGATCCAGAGGCATCATGGATCGCTGCAGTATTTGGTGGCCCAGCTCCACCAATAGTGAATATCGAGGTAAAGAGCACGTTTTCCGACCACCATCAAAGTCAAAACCATGGGACAGGCCGCCCCAGTCAAAGCCAAGTTCAAAAGGAACGAAGGATGCCCACCGATCTGCTCGAAAGCAGACCTCTGTCTCGGCTCGCGAGCCCGACAGCCACCCGGCGTCGAAACACCGCCTTCGCTCACGGACGTCTGCTCGGAAGCAGACGTTCCGAGGCTGCACAAATTGTTGCCCCAGGTCCCTCCAAGCCCGCATCACGGACGAGCCGGCAAGCGTCCTCATCGACTGTCTGCGATGGGTGCAAAAAGAGTCAAGCCAAGTGGAGCCAACATACAAATCCTAGAGTCGCTCACTAACGGTTGAAGCGCAAGAGGCGAGTCTGGAAGGAGATGACGAGGCGAAATGAGTGCGGGCCTTGTGAGAATCACCTCACGCGGGCATCACCCCAGGCCATGCACTCTACAAGCTGCCATCTTGCAAGGCAACGGATCAGGAAACCTTGAAGAGTCGACTTGACCTGCACGAAAAGATAGGCCGCCAGACGGAAGGCCGAGAACCCAGCAGCAGCGCTAAAGGCATGCTCAGCTCCGAGTTCCCAGTGCACAGGCGTCTTGATGCTTGGGCTTGGCCGCCTCATTGCATCTGAGATATGGGACGGGTGGTTGTGGCAGGTCTTGACATGGCTCTGCTGCACTGAAGCAGTCTGCGAGACGACATCAAGCCATACCTATGAGCCCAAGGTCTCAGTCAGATGTCAACAGCACAGCAATGAAAGCGAAGGGACCACTCGTCTGCGCTGGGGTGTCGCCCATGGGAGACACAACGGGGACTGCCTTGGTACTACGCGATGAGAGCTGGCTGGATGTGAAGCATCGGCGACGTCCTTGATCGAAAGCGGGTGTTGTGTCCAGCTCCTGATATTGATGAGGCCAGTGACAGATTCAGATCAGTTGTCGGAGGCGGCGAGTTGATGTGAGTATTCATCGCAACGGCTCAGCCAGGGCCTTGCCGCAGCGGAAACATTGCACGACCAGGGTAGTGGTGATGATGGTGATGAGACATCGCAAAAGCTCGGCCACAGCCTTGCAGACACGAAAGGTGGAGGTGATGATCATCGCAAGGGCTCAGCCAGGGCTTTGCCAACACGGATATAAAGGATGAAGTGGGGAGATGTGACGGTTATTGGGTCATCACGAAGGCTCAGCCATGGCTTTGCCGCCGCGAACGCGAAGCGAAGGTGGATGGGAATGGGTCACCGGGAGGCTCAGCCTGGGCTTTGCCACCACGGAAGCGTGTAAAAACAAGGAGTGACAGTGAGAAGGCATCGCGAATACTCAGCCAAGGCTTTGCAAGCACGGATGGGTGTGAGAGTAGGGGTACCGCAACGGCTCAGCCGGAGCTTTGCCGCCAGCAGTCAAGTGCAGTGCATTGCCGGATATCCTTCTCGAGCCGCAGAATGTTCGTATCCTTCTTTTGTGCAGGCGCCGCTGCATGCTGGGAGGTCCAGAGTGGCGAAGCTCCAGCATCCAGATGTCCAGGACCAACCCAAGCGGTGCCTGGGGCAGAGCGCTCAGGTCCTCGCTGAGAGGCTCAGTCGTAACGTCGCCAACAGCGGAAAGGAATGCATGTATCATGGGATGGTGGCCAGTACCAGGAAGGCGATTTCGGTGTGGCGCCGGTGATACTGGGCTTACCGGAGTGAGCTTGAGCATCGGCCAAAGCGTAGACTCAAGCACACTCCGTGCCAGCGAAGTCCCGGTCCAGATGTGACAGAAGGCGAAATGGCCATGCTTGCAAGCGGCAGGACTCACAGAGGGCACAAGGCTCGCTGTTACCAGGTGTGCAAATTGAGAAGGGAAGGTGGAAGGAGTGGTGATGAACAGTGTTTGTCATTGTGCTGTGCTGTGCTGTGCTATGCTGTGGTGGTGTGCTCTGAGCTGCTGTGAGCGCTCGCTGGGGGTATCGTCGAAGGGGAAGAAAAATCGTCAAATCATGCAGTGGTGTCTTGCGACGAACAATGAAGCTGCGAGAAGCGAACGATGCCGACACCGCGGCTGTGACCGGTATCGCGGTCCTTCACGACGATCTACGCTTGTTAGTGAGGGTCGCGTGTGAACAAGTGGAGGGCACATACGGCTTCCTGAACCTGGCTGAACTCTCCGAACTTGCTGCGAAGAGCAAGATCACTGTTGTCGCAAGTTGGTCCAGCATACTTGAACAAGCGGCGGCATGACGACGTACCCAATGAACAGTTTAGACATGTTTGCTCAGGGTCGTCGCAGGTAGAGACCGAAAGAATGTTAATGTAGGGATCTGGAGTAACAAAGAGGATGCCGCACGCAGATAGACGACGATCTGCGCATGTCAGCAATGTTTACGAAGATGGTGGTGATGGAAAGGACTTACGGCCCCTTGAAACTGCACTTGGCCGAGCTCTTCGAATTTGCTGCGAAGAGTCTCGTCGTTATTGTGCCAGGCGAGGCCAACGCCGTCGTTGGTGTGCTATGCAAGGCCACTGTTGGTCAGAGTCAGTCATGATACAAGTGCCATGAGCGATGATGGAGATGATGTATACCCACGAAGAGTGGTAGAGAGCAATCAAGCCTCCCCAGAGCCACCGCCACTAGTGTGCCAAGCCGACCGCCGACACACGGCCATCCTAGGCCACTGTTGATCAAAGTCAGCAATGTTGCAAATGCCATTAGCATTGATGGAGATGATGCATACCCGATGAACAGTGGATGGAGGGCCATCAAGCCTTCCCAGGGCCACCGCCCTTCTTTTCCTCCTTCTCCGCGGAAGCGGGCTTGGAGCGCTTAACGCGCTCGGACACCGGAAACTGCAAACCAGTCAGTATTGCTGCACTCCAAGGCATGCTGATGAGCATTGTGATGGTTGTGATGGTACTTGCCTCGCAACCCTGGATGTTAGGGCCGGGAGAGGTGACGACGATGGTGTCGTCGTCCTCGGCGCGAGCGCCGGCGCGGAAGAAGTTCTCGCGCACGGCATAATACATGCCGGCGGTGTACATGGCGAGGTGAACCGCCACGAAGGGGTAGACGCCATGCTTCCTCCAGCGCCTGATGAAGGTGATGTCAGCATGGTTCGAGATGTTGTTGTGGTGCTGGGTGGCGAGAGCGACTTGGGTGCGACCGCGAAGTCGTCACCTCCGCCAGCCCTCGCTCCCTGCCACGGCCGCGCACTTACCCGACGAACCAGCGAAACATGCTGAGGCTGTTGATGGAGATGGTGTGATGCTCCGTGAGTATTTTTATGTTGTTTGAGGATGTGGTGGTGGTGCTGTGTGATGGTATGGGTGGATGTTGTGAGCGTCGTGAAAGAAAGTCAACAGCGAAACATCAAGCGAGGAAGTGTCGAAAACAGCGCCAAGCCGACGCTAAGCTCTGCCTGGCCTTGCAGTATGGTAGCAGGGAGGCTCGGGAAGACCTTGTCGTCGCTCGGAGGAGGATGCGGATGGGTATGGGAAGGTCCGGTAGGTCGTTGCGAGGCCATACCGCCTATACCGATCCCTTCCCGAGCACATTGAGGAAATCTCGTGATCTTGGTTGAGCCTTACAGCCTACTTTGCGGTATACCAGCCCTCGCTTCTAGGGCCGCAAGGCTCTGCTGAGCTACGAGGAGCTCGCCATGGCAGAAACACCGTTGGAGGGCCTTGCCTATGCCGCAAAGACACTCCGCGAGGCATTGGCAAAGGCCATACCATTGCGGCACTCCTACAAAGACTCCTCGCTGATGTGCAACCAAGCAAGCCGCATACCAAAGCACGCGGAGGTGTTTGCCGCAAGGCCGCAGCGAGCAAGCATGCAGAGGGGCAATCGCATCGGGTCACAAAGACTGCACGACTATTGCATCGTTGCCACGACGCAATGAGGGGAGCAGGCAGAGAAGTAGTGCAAGTAGCTATGCAATCATACTACGTTGTTTCTCTTTTACGACTCTTCCTTGTCTTCCACAGCAAACAGCTTTCAAAGATCGCACACCGCAAACATCCAGCAAGCAGAAGCGAGCAGCAGCCTCTCCGCGACGACGACTCCACCATGCCATCTTCTTTACCAGTGACCTCCTCTCGGAGTGCATGAATAGCCTTCCTCGATCTTCCTCTAAGTCCTCGAGCCCACCGCCGAACTGCTCGCCACACGCCTCAGAAGCCACAACACGCAGACCGAAGACGGCTCAGAGCCTCCTTACCACGGCACAATCTTGCCACAAGACCATTCCTCCTCCTCCTCCTCCAAGAGCGCATTCTGCAAGGGCACCCGCAGCCTCATTGTCCTCAGCTCAAAACACAGCCGGGACGCCAAAATCCACACCTCCTCGCCACCCGAAGCGCCAGCAACATCGCAAATTAACCTGACAGTGTGACCGAGCGAATAACCTCGAGCTCCTCCTCAGAGCTTCTTACTCCCGAGCAGATGGATGGAAGAAGAAAGTATCACCTTACACACCACCCAATGTGGCGAAGACAGCAGATCTACAAGACAAACACCCAGCCGGCCATATTCGCGGCCGTGCTGGAGGGTACATCACCGGGGCAGAGTCATGCGAGAGGCAGGCTTCAACAAAAGTCCGGCAAGTGCAGCGAGTGCAGATGAATCAGGGAAACACTACGCAGATTATAAACTCGGCTTGGTTTGTGAAGCAGGTGGCAACGGTGGATAATCATCAGGCAACGTGGTTGCACGAGGCTCGGAACCTGGATACATTTGCTGGGAGGACAGTGTTTTGGCATTGTCAAAGACATTACGATAGCAGCGTAGTGTAGAATAACACTAGCAAAAAGTCGCTTTTCTGAATACAAAACCGAACAACAGAATGAACAGTAAGTTTCCCTATAAACCATGCTTTCGCAAGATACTTCCTGCGGTTAGGCAGAACCCATTACCGCAGCAGGCGGAGGAGGTGAAGTCCGCTGGCCGCGGCTGGCTGGACGCCATTTCCCGATAACATGGCAAGGCAAATGCTTGGTTGTTCTGTAGATCTTAGGAACAAGTCCTTTTTCAGTACAGTATAGATTTGTAATATATGAGCTTAGCTGCAGCAGGTAGTGATTGAAGTCGTCGAAGAACAAGATTCACCCTTCGAGAGCCTCGTATATGCCACCCGAGTCCCAAAGGTAAGCTTTTCAATAACATCGCTGCTGTGAAAGTTCTGTCGTCAAGCGGCCAGCGAAATACAGGCACGTTTTCTGCGGCAGTACGAAACCATTGGTTCACGTTGTGTCAGTACTTAGCGATCATTGTTCATAAGGACAAATGCAGGAGTGGCTTGCATCTCCATGGATGAGTGATCGACCCCGAGATCGATACCTCAGACCTCACCTCTTGCCTCTGATGACGTATAATCTGATAACTTCAACTCACCCACCTCCGCTCTAGTTTTCTCCCTGGCATTCAAAACCATCCATGCTAATATAAACACCAACAATCACAACACACACGAAACAATGTCTTCCAACAACAACAACAACAACAACAACAACAACAACAACTATCCGCCCGGCGGTCCCCCTCCCTTCGGCCCTCCTCCCACCAGCAACAGCAGCAACAACAACAACAACACTGCTCCCGCCGCCGAGAGCCCATCCTCCGTCAACTCAGACCTCTTCGCCGACATCGACATCATCATCTGCGGCATCAAAGAAGACTTCGACGCCCTCCTATCTTCGCTGCAGCAGTATGCTCGCAAGCGTGGTGATGGAGCGAGCGTGGGGCTCTCGGCAGCGTTGGATGTGAGACACCACCTGCAGGGACAGCAGGACCTTGACGGATGTTTGATGTTCATCCGCACGCATGGGAGGGAGATGGAGGAGTTTGCAAGGAGGGTGTTCGCCGGGGACGCTGCTAGGTGGGAGGAAGACGGGATGGAGGATGAGGCCGGTGATAGTGAGGAGGGTGCTCTGGGGGAGGAGGAGGGTGGGGATGTGGCAGGCGAGGAGGATGTTGGAAGAGAGGAGGAAATGCTCGCCGATGAGAGCGAGCTGACTTCTTCGGAGGAGGATGTGAGTGAGTTTGTGGCGTGCGAGGAGGATACTGCCAGAGTGCAGTGGATGGAGGCCCGTGAGGCGATGGAAGTCGCTCGGCGGCTTCAGACTTTGCAAGATAATATCCTGCGAGACATACCACTGTTTTCGGAGGAGGAAAGGGCGCACAGGGCTACTCTGTGGCATCAGATGGATGGTGAGCACTGGTATGAGGTGGTGGAGGCGTGTTTGAAGGGAGAGAAATTCTTTGAGTGATCGAGATGGTGGCTCTATTTTGGTGGCAACGACGATGAATGTTGAGTCTGTGTTGGTTGGTCCCAACATAGCTTTTGCTGGTACAGCTGTATACCGCCCCTTGTGTTTCTCTGGTGAGAGATAACCTTTCAATGCTCGAAAACGATGATACCGCCATATCAGTCGCCGTCAATACGCTCGACCCTTCCAATCGTATGCACATATCTGCCTTCCATCCACACTAACCGCCCCACACACAACCGTCGCAGGCGATCTACACCACCACCGTTTGCACGCGGCCTCTTGTCTCGCAGCCAACCTTGCCCCAAAGCAAACGTTTCACCATACCCTCAGTTTGCCCAGCAAAAGCAAAAGAATAGAGCTCATGATCGCCAGATCTGAACTCCTCACAGTGGGCTCGAACCACTAACCTTCCGGTATGCTTTGAAGCTCCGTACCTGAGATACGGCGGAATCGAGTAACAGCCGAACGCGCTACCAATTGCGCCAGCGAGGATGCTGATTGATGTTGCGTCGTACAAAACATCACATTATATTGCTGATAGAATAATTCCGGACGCCAAAGTTGGGTCGGAGTGGATCTTCGCAAACCTTACGTGGGCTTGACACTGGGCTGTGCAAGCCGACGTCCAAGCATCGATGTTTTGCATCGAGGCTCAGGACAAGCAACGTCTTGCGTCGCAAGTATATGCTGATTGCTATGTTCTATGCGAATGGCCGTCAACAAAAATCTCCGTGGCGCTTTGCTCAAGCGACAACCACGGCCGGCTGTCGTGTAAAGCGGAGCACACACGGAACAGCAGTTCAAATAGCGCATACTTCTTCGTTGCACATTACTGATCTCTGAAGTTGTCTGTTTGCCTCTTGTATGATAGATGCAGTTTTTGTGCATGTACAATGGCAAACGACGGGAGCAAGCATTTACGTCGGAATTTTGATGCTGTGAGAAATTCGGACCCTAACCCTGACAACCCCATCTCACAACATCACCTCGACTCAGGCTTTTGCGACATCTTTTGATGTATGACGTTTTGCATCGCCTTTGAGGGCAGTATCTTGATTAGTGCTTAGCTATATACCATCGGAATGCTAAGAGTAGATGCTGCTCCCTAATCTGCTCCGTAGCGAGGAAGGAACACAATTTCGTGTAACTTCCCTTTGAGCTGAAGCAGCCGCAACGTAGAACAACAATTGACCAATGACACTTTCTGCACAAAACCGCTTTGGCTGGAGAAATCAGAGACACAAAGTTCGGGAAGTACAAGCTATGATCGTGTTTACGGATGACTTATTTCGATGCTATTACTGCCGTTTGGCATCTTGTTTCGTACATGCGTTGGCTCTTTGTCCGTGTGTCCGCCTGATGATAAGCCGACAACCAACGACCGATAGGTCTAGTTTGAGCAGAAAGTGTTATACGAAGCGCCATTGAAGATCATACAGACTTTAACATTGGAGCCAGCAAGGTGTTTTCCATGCGCTTCAGAGTCAACCCCTTGGCAGTCTCGAGTATTGAACCCGCCGCTGCTACTCCGTACATGTTGACCAACACCCTTTTCTGCTCATCGCCGGCTTAGAAAAAAGCAACTGGTCATAATCAGATTTGCATGCAAGGAGACTTGACAAGAACTCAGTTTTATCGCATCGTACAAGCGACGATCCGCTGCATGCAATGCTGCATGTATGTGAGTGCGCTCCAGCATCATCTCGTGTAGCATTTCTTCGGCTGCCTGCAAAGGCTTTGCCAGCATGTCAAGGTTCGTCCGCACCGCTTGCTATCAAGCCCCTAAGTGGCAAGTCAGTAAATACTCAGTAGGCTTGTCAAGGTGTGGAGATGCTTGTAGTGTCACGACCTGCGTGATATATTCTGGCAGAAGTCTTTGCGGAGTTTCGCTTGGAGAAGGCTTGATCATCGGGTAGCAGCACAAATCATTATTACCATGCGCATATTGCACAGATGTATCGACATAGAAATCATTCAGCCACCGCTCGTCGTGCTGCGCTGTGCTGTGTGTGCATAAAGTGACGTCACAGTAAAGATGTGCAAGATGTTCGATGGTCAGGCTCCAGAGTTTGTGTATTGCAAGGCCAAGTTGAGGTCCTGTGAAGCAGAGAATTGCGCGAACTTTTGCAATATGCACAATAATCACGCCTGCAGCTCTGTGCTGTTCTTTGTCGAAGTAACCTTGGACGTAATGCACAATATACCATGTTCTGGAAATCCCGGAGGCATCGCGCGGCTCTACCGTTGATATCCCACGCTGGAGCTCTTCAACAGGCATTCCTTGACGCAAGACTTTGTCACACACACGCTGGACACTTGCCATTGTGAACGACAGGAAGTACTGTTGTGATAACATTGGGAGGTCTACGCCTTGTTTCGGCAGACAAGACATCAGCGGGACCTGAGTTGGAGTATCCTTCACAAAGCCGCATATAGTCGAGGTAGAGACATCCAGCGCGCAGCCGACCACACTGCTTCGAGCCAGAAAAGGACATAACATAGAAATGTTTGTTTTATATCCTTCCCGAGGCAACAGCGGAGGATTGAATATAAGCAGCAATCTGACTGCATTAGGTCCAGAAGTGACTTCTCTTTGCGCCCAGGAAGAGTATCGCAGTCCTGTACTCCAACAGATGCCCAATCGACGCCCCGAAGAAGTTCGAAAACCAGAAGTGTTGACCCGTTCGTCTGGCATGTCATGCTTAGGTGAATGATCGCATGCTTTCGGCTCGCTCTCTCTATACGCAGCTGCTCACGTTAGTCGTATCGAATCGTCTGACGCAGTGAACCTCAAACCGTTCATACTACATCCTCCCGCCACGGGCTCAGCATACATGCTTATCGTAAAATGTTTGTGTTCGGATTCCAAGACAGCGACGAATTGTTCGATGGAGTAACGATCAACTGTTCTTCCCAACCGCCCCGCGCATCCTCAGTTGATATCTTCGGGCAATTCGCGGGCTACAAGCATATTGATCTACACACGTGTATTCGACGGTTCTTCGATAGTTTTGATTGCTATGGTGTGTCTATAGCGCCCTGTTATTCACATATTCTCATCGTGTCAAAAGAACAAAGCGCTTTTCTCGGCTTGAATCGCCAGACACACATGTCTGTCGCTCCAGACAGTGGGGGACTGCATCGTGAGTATGATGTTGATATTGTTTGCAAGGCACGCGCGATATTGTCTTTAAACATTATATAGCCTGGTTCCATGTCTGCTGGGAGATGTCATCGTTGAATATGCGTGTCATAGCTTCGTCCTACTCGCATACAAGTCTCAACCGCTCAATTCACTTCACTCCCGGTGCCACCATTCATCGCAGTGACTTCTACTAGTGAAAGTCGTTGCCTAGGTGTCGTCGTTTGTTAGTCCACGAATGCTTACGCACGCCGCGTCGCGTGTTCTATATTGTCTCAGAAACACCCACTTCCTCTGCTCTTCCAAAGAAAACATCCGCAACCCAGCATTCCACTTTTCCACCCTATCCCATCAACCACCTCCTACTTCCAAATTCCTCTTGGTTAGAACCCAAAAAGACTACGATAAACTTTCATGCAAAGCTGCCACTTCCCCAGACTCACGCTACCTGACGAGATTGGGGAGGTCTCAGCGCAACATCCCATCACACTTGAGCGGCTCAGAAAGATCAACGAAACAGCCGACGCGCCTGTCAAGTGCCGTCGATCTGTTCCATTCTCCAATCGCACTACCAAAAGCTTCAAGGAAGAGGCTACGTACAGTCAGTCAGACACCATGGATCAACCGCAAACACAGACTCCCGTCGACCTGGAGTTCTTCTTGAACGAGGAGGTTCGCCAGTTCGTCGCCCAGATGGACGCCTCCAGTCTTTTCGTCTCACAAATCATGGAGTCGCTAAACGACATGATCGCCAATATCATCCGCTCCAAGATCGCAGAAGACGCAACCACTGCCGAGATCGCGGACACCCATCGCTTTTACATTCATGAAGCATCTCGTGCCATCCGCCGCATCTATTCTGCCTGGTCCAAGTACCCGCAGGCTGGAGGCGCGATAAACGGTGCATTAATCGAGAGCTTCGACTATCGCTACACAGCAACCCATGTCGTTGAAGGCGGTGCCGAGTCTCTTCCCTTCAAGATCGCCATTTTTATGGCAAACACCATCGATCCAGATGATACCGAGTTCCAGACCGTCGTCCACGAGCAGAAGCGCATCAACGATTGCTTTGATGCCATGGAGCAGACGTACAAGATCTGGCAGGCGAGACTCGACCCACCGAGGCACCTCTCCGATAACGCTCTGCAGGCAGAGTTGACCTCAGAACATGCCAACCCGATCACCTACACCATGCAGCCGCCTCTCGGAGATGCTCCCTTCCTCACAAAGCCAAATACACCAGCAGAGATGATGAGCGCAGCAGCCCAGGCCGAACAGGCGGAGTACGAGATGCACGACAACGTCCACGTCTACGTCAGCGGTGGCAGAGTCTTGCAGAACCAGGCCGAGAAGCGCTCAGACCTCGCCCAGAATCTTGATACTGTCAGAAAGGCAGAGGCTAAGGATGTTAAAGAGGCTAAGAAGGCCAAGAAGGCTAAGGAGGCTGCTGAGAAGCTTGCCGCAAGCCAAATCAAGGGCCGCAACAAAAAAAAGGCCGTCCTCACCAGCTCTAGCGATCATGAAGACGACGACGAGCAGCTTGCGCCGATGCCGAGTCGTAAGGCAACCAAATCTGCAACTCGCAAGCGTCCTGCCTCTGACGGCGAGGACGATGACCACGATGCCGACAAGCGCAAGACGTCAAAGACCACAACTCGCAAGCGGCGCACTGCTGACGTTGAGGAGGACGTCAACGATGCCGAAACTCCCAAGAAGACACCTGCCCCTCGCAAGAAGGCGAAGAAGGCTGCGAACAAGGAACTCTTGAAGGATGGTAGCAGCGACAAGGCATCCAACAGTTCGAAAGATGGTAGCTCAGACGCTCCGCCCCAACAACCTGGCACCGTTGCGCCAGACATCGCGAAGCGCGGTGGCGCTGCTCCCAAATGGCTTAGAGATGAAGACGACCTTGGAAAGCAGCTCATCATGGATAATCCCAACTGGCCCATGCCCGAGGTCTACAGAGAGTTCAATCGCCAGCTGGCGAACACCCCGTACCAGACCGAGAAAATGGACATTCACGACTATCGTTCGGACTGGATCGAGTTCCCGAGGAGGGACGCCGAAGGCAACAACATCAACGACAAGACCGCCCGCAAGAATGACATCTCCTGGCGTACCTATGAGTCCGTCCGTCAGCATCTTGAGAAGCACAAGGCGAGGGTCAACAACGAGAACGAGATCAAGCCGTTCACCTGGCCTCAGATCACTGAGAACCCTGCTGCTCATCTTCCCAAGCGCGATCCTCCTCCGAGGCCGACATACTACAAAGATGGCACTACCCTCGTCGCACCTCTCAAGAAGAAGTCAACTGCCGCGGAGGTATTTACGGAGTTAACCCCCGGAGCGGGACTTCAGGGTGACCAGCGCGAAGATACCTCCGGCTGGACCCCGATCAACAACCCCTTCGCTCGCACATCATCGCCCATGGACTCTTCTCCTGCGCCACGTAAGCGTCGTGCACCCAGGGCAAAGCCGCAGAAAGATCAGCCACAGATCAATCCCTCGGAGTTCGCCAACCCTGTCATCTTCATGCAGCCCGAGACTCCAGACGACCCTAGGCACCTGAGATCTGCTCTTGGTGATGATAACATCGATGATCTGAAAGGCTTCGTCGGACAGCAGTCTGACAGCGAAGAATTTTCTCCTGGTGGTGACGATGTCGATGACCTGCTACAGTTTGTCATGAACCAGTCCGACGGCGAAGACGATGGCGAAGAGCCAGTACAGGACCAGCTCGATGGTCCGGCCGATGGCAACCAGTCCACACAAACCCAGCAAGGCGCTACTGGACGTCGCCACGTCTCCCACGTTCCTCCCAGGTCTGTGTCTTTGAGCCAGGGACTTCCATCTGGCTGGACGTCGCAGGTCGTCACTCAGAGCGGCCCCAACCACGGCAGGGCCTACTACCTTGATCACAACAACCAGAGGACCACCTGGATGGATCCCAGTAGCCGTGGATTCAACACCAACGCTGCCTTCGAGGGTCCGAACGCCTCTGCGCCACACTATCCGCAAGGTTACGTTTGGGTCAATGACCAGCATGTCCCCCGGCCTACTGCTGGCCTCGCCACGTCCGGCCCTGGCGCTTCTTACAGCGACCTCGCCATCGCCAACCTTCCGGCGCCAGAGCATCGTTCGCCTCGCGCTCTCAGCGGTCCGACTACTCGCAGAACCGCTGCTGCCGCCGCCACTGGAGCGCGTAGAACTACTGCTTCTGCGCCCACCGCCACTGCTTCCTCCGCGAGGAGACCTTCCAAGGTCGTGAAGCTCCCCATAAAGCGTCGCTCTTCCGCGGCAGAGAAGCCGAAGAAAGATGATGATGATGCTTGAAGCATGGGAGAAATGAGACAATGGAGAGAAGCTCGAACATGGGGCTAGGATCGGGCAAAGATTGGACTTGTCTCTTTCATTTTACGTTGTGATAGTATAGCAAAAGCTAAGGTGTCGAGGGCTAGTCACCCAGAGATGACTCTGGATAGTTGAAAAACAAAAACTTGGGCGTTGAGTTTACTGTGTGCTATCTCTTTATTTCGTGAATCTCACCTGCAGCAATGATGGGATATATAGATATAGCTTATGACTTCCACTTAGAGATTTGTGAGAGACCTCACTGCTCTCGAAGGCTACAACGCTTTATGTTAACAGTCAAGCCCAAGAGCAATGGTACTAGCTCATGGCGCGGAAACGTTTTAGGCGTGACCGTAGTCACTTCTATGACAAGCATGCTTGAAATCATATACAGTTCTCACCAAAGAAGGCCAAAACTTCCGTAGCTCTGTGGAGATCTTGTTCGAGTCTTCTTGGACTGCGTGCTTGTTAATATACACAAAGACGGTGATACTACCACAGTTTAAAGAGAGAGCATCGTCGCCGTTCAATGGTGCCGGTAGTTCGATTTGCATACATACAAGGTGATAATCTCTCACATCGAGCGGAGATTGCCCTTGTCACTCAATGGCATCCAGAGCCAGGCTTGAATACATTAATTCTGATACTAGCACTATTGTAGCGAAGACTGCGGCTGTCGCTCAGTGGGTGCAGTCGTGTGAATCGAATGCATCGATGATGGTGTAACTTACCTCAACCACAGAGAAAATCCAACCTGCCACTTAGCGGTGCCCATGGTTCTATCATTATATATCTCCAATGGCAGTATCACCAGTAGAAGCGAGACTCAGGCCGTCCCTAAGCGGCACTCAAGGCGAAATCCGTATACACCTGTGATGATACTACCGCGCTTCAAGTGGAGATTGTGGCTGTTACTCAGCGGTGTTCATGGCTCGATGAGGATATCTCGACGATAACAGTAACTTATCTCAAAAACAGCAGAGAGCACAACTTCTACTCACTCATAAGTTATCTAAGACTCAGCTAGCACAGGAACATGATGAAACTACCTCATGTACAGCAGGGCAGTCGGTTGCCACTGTACGCCGCTGATATCGTAAAAATAGTACGGCCGCGATGATAGTAGCTCAATGACTATAGAGGTATCCTGGGGTGTGATAGCTCACTTAGCAGCAAACATGATGATTTCTATACTTGTAAGGACTGAAATCAGTCTTAGCTACTATGTAATCCTACCGGGTTATCGATTGTATCTGCTCGGCAACTCCGCTGCCCGAGACGTGTAGTGAAGGTGATATTTCCTGAACGTTAGCAAAGCCGAATTTGGGAGAAGACGTATCCTCAGAGGAGTGTGCTCTCACGATTGAAAATGCCTGCAAAGATATCACCATGCGGAGTGCCTACAGCAATGCCATTGGACGGGAGGTCTCGTTCGTAGGGACATTGGCTGTGAGTTGTATGGAAGACGGAAGTGTCCTGGACATCGCAAGTGCCAGCAATCAGGAAGCATTAACGTATCGAAACAATCGCCTAGCAGCGATCTCGCCCTAGTAACCCGTTCAGCCCTGTCATTAACCAACCATTTTTTTAGTAGTTACTAGTATGGTTAAAGCAAAAGCTCTCTAAGTAACTATCTACTAACTATAAGATAAGTCAACTAACTGCTATGAGGATTTACACACAACGGCGACGGCAAGCGACTTGGTAGCGAAAAAAGGTTGGCAGGTTGGAGGAGAAGGCATTGTTATCTCGCATTGCCGCGGCTGTCCTCGCAGACACGATGTGACCAGCCTCCGCCCGCAATGATTCGAATTAACCTTGCATTGTGTAAGCGAAATTTGACGAGATGCCGATAGGTGTCGCCTCTATCTGCTTCCAGAAACTAGAACGCTGCTGTGTACCGCATCACCATTGGGCTGATCTGCTGTAAGTCTGCTCGGATCAAAACTTACAAGGGGAAGGTGAGAATTGGTTGGTAGTAAGAAATGGCAGAAGAAGAGACATGTTGTGACTCTAACAGGGTGCGAATCGCAAGTCCACCGTCAATCGACGAGTAGGAGCAAGTGTACGAATAGACTCAACGAGGTGGGAGGGTGTATGTTCATTGTATGCGGTGCTAAACGCTGTAACGTCACTGTAGGGGAGTTGGGCCAGTAGGGGATTTCGGCCAGGCCCGCGCGCTAGTTTCGCGTCAAAACTGATTTTTCACGCGATATGCTTTCTTCCTTCTTTATTATGCCTACCTATTCTAAAGATACACTTACTACTGCCTTAACAGCTTACTGTAACAGCGAGTATTCTTCGATTCGGAAGTATGCTTACGCGTTTAATATCCCGCATACTACATTATCTTACCAGCTTTCGAATCGAACTTCGTACGTAAAATCGCACGAATCGCAATAAATACTCTTAGTTACTGAAGAGAGGACTCTTTTTAAAGCGATTATTCGACTTTCTAAGTTGGAGTGTCCTCTTACTCTCCTATTAACGAGAGATCTCGCCGAAGAAATCCGACTTTACTACTTCCGCCTAACCTCGACTCTGACTTCTTACCCTCCTATTAGTAAACAGTAGATCGATAGGTTCCGTAATCGATATCCTAAACTAAAGACAGTCTACTCTCGAGCCCTAGATACAAGCTGCTTCGAAGGAGTTACTTATCTAATTATAAATGCCTACTTTAATGCCCTTATCGACCTTTTCCTTAAGAACTTCTACCCTTCTGACGCGATCTTTAATATCGACGAGACTAGCTTCGCTCTTAGTACTACTTTACTCTCGAAGGTACTTATAAGAAGAGGAGACACTATAGCATTTAAGAAGATCAGTGGAAGGCAAGAGTAGATAACAGCGATCGAATGTATTAGAGCTTTAGGAGTCGTATTACTTCTGCTTCTTATCTTTAAGGCGAAATATACGAATACTATATAGATACTGGCCTCTATGCCCGAAAACTAGAAGTTCTCGACATCGACTAGCAGGTGGACATCTGATAATCATGCTTATAAGTGGTTAATAACCTTATTCGAACCTGAAATGCATTAAAATAACGGAAAGCGAAGGCTATTACTTCTCGATAGACACGGATCTCACCTTATAGCAAGGTTTATCGCCTTTTGCCTCAATAAGAATATCGACCTCGTAGTACTACTGCTGTATACTTCATATATCTTATAGCCTCTCGACATCAGTGTATTTAGCCCTCTAAAGCGGGCTTTATCAGCCGAAATCGAGAAACTGTTCTACTTAGATACTCGATATATACCCCGAATCGAGTGGATAGAGGCCTATATAATAGCTAGGGCTAGGGCTTTTATGACTAGGAATATCGAATTGTCGTTTCGGGCATCTAGTATCTACCTGCTTAGCCTGATTACTATCCTCTCGACTCTCCGAATGCCTACTCCTACCTCCTAGGTAACGCTGCTGCCTATTACGACCCTAAACGACTTAGACCGCTCCCTACTAGCTAGTTCGCCGCCGAAGGGTACAGAGTTATAGGAGGCGACTTCGCTAGTTAACTCGATCGTTCGTTCTTCTACTCTCGAGACTCCTATAAAGTAGTATATCGAGCGATCGGGGTTAGCTCTCGAAAGGACGACCTCGGAGAATACTCTCTTACAGAGGGAGAACGCTGAGTTTAGAGAGCTATTACGAGTACGTAAGGAATATAAGAAGGGGAAGCGCGTCGTAGTTAAGAGTAAATTCGTCTTTAATACGAAGGAAATCCTCGAACTCGTAGAGGAAGCGGAAGCAGAGGCATCGAAGAGAAAGTCGAAGAAGAGACGAACGACGAGGTCTATAACTCCCGAAATCGAGGACAAGGAAGAGGAAGGTATCGAGGAGAGTATATACGAGAGCGAGAGTGATTGTATTATCGTAGCGAGTAGTAGATCGCATCCGAGGTAGAGAAGCTAAAATTCTGGCCGAAATCCCCTACTGGCCCAACTCCCCTACAGTGACGTTAGGAATATTACTGCTACCGTTCCTCGTTCTACACGGTGCCTTCGCGTTGGCTACTTGAAAAGTGCACCCTCACGCTTTCATCGACCTGATCGCCTATGAGCCACCCATTGTCTTTTTCGCGAATCTTGAACCAGTATGTAGACATCGTTTATCGTTCCAGGCTTCCTTATCACGGCGACTATCCTTGCTCAGTCACCTCCGATCAGGCGCCTTCCGCGCTTTACAATCGCTAGATCATGGGATCGATTACTCTAATTTCTAGTGAGAAGCGTGACTGTGCTTGACATGGGCTTGGAATCTTCCTGTTGTCAGATCAAGCTCGTCGTGCTCAGACAGCAGCCGATACTTCACGCCAGGGAAGATCGACGCTCCGGTAACTCGCTCATCCATAAAGGAGCTCAACTGCTGGCACACTGATTCCTGTGGCGTCACGATCTCCAAGTTGGCTTCAGCTCCAGAAACCCTGAGCAAGCTCTCGATCGGAGGTTCGTCAATGCTTGGTTGTTTGTGTCTTTGTCGGAGAAGCGCTCGGTCGTAAAGAGAAGTATTCTGGGCGCAAGCAGAAAGACTTCGGCGCTCACCACCGTATCCAATGGCTCTTGAACAAATAAGTGTATCCGTCTTACTGCCTCACGTCGTGCATGTCCAAGATGTTCTCGGCCCAGTGCGGCATTCTCTCGCAGGCTCTTTCCTCCATGGCTCTTGCCACTCGCTCATCATTGTGTTCCTCGCTCTTTCTGTCTGTCTCACCCGTTGGCTGTCATGGACTGCATGTAGGTGCAGCCTTACCGTCTTAAGTTGAGGAGTGTATGATATGATCCCGACCAAGGTGGTATGCTGGGTTGTGAGAGGAGATGGTTATTCCAACATCGGTGCTGCTTCGCGTAAGATGCCTTGTCTGCAGCTTTCTGGAATGGCGGTTCTGTTTGATAAAGGTTTTGTTATCATGCTGAAAGGATACGAATCTCTGAAGGTGAATGTCAGTCATGTATTGAGAAAAGAGGAGGTTGCGCGCAGTTTGCGTGATCGCTGCGGCGGCGAAGGCCGCATTGATTGGTCTACAAGATGCTGCTCTACTTGACGCTCTCTTGTCGCATCAAGTCTGATCGCGGACTCTGCTTGACATGAATCCGAACCTTTTCGCTAGTATGTTCGAGATGTATCACGCGTGGCCACCTTGAGAGGGGCGTGATTTGCGGGTGTGCAGGTGTATTATCGGTGGCAAAGATGCCACCGCTTGCAGACTTACAGTATCCTCACACCAGTGATTGTCTGAACAACTAGATCGCAACCATATCCCATTCTTCTCCCTATCCATCGCAACAACAACAAGTCTGCACGACCAACATGGCCAGATCGTTTAAGTATGTTCCTTTGCTTGACACGTGAAACACACCTGATGTGGCCCTCCAACTCTCAATGCCTCCCTCCAACCGAATTTGAGGTATATAATATTCCAAAAACAGTGCTCACCGTGGTCCGGTTTACCGGACCACACCACCAGGTGAGTCTTGCGTTTCCTTAGTCTAGTTGGCAATTTGGCAGATGGTAATTCATCAGATAAACCCTTAATTGGGGTACCACATCAAAGTGGTGTACATTCCTCTTTTGTGGTCAAGGGTTCGAATCGGCTTGGTGCTGAGGGACCTTCCTGCACAACGAGGCGCATGGATGCCGTGGCATACTTCTCCTCTGCACTCTTTCCCGTAGGGGATAGGTATGGCACCTTGTCATTGCGAGTATTCTGCGGATTATCATGTTCAGCTCCCTCGTATGGTGCCAAGGCGTGCTATTAAAGTCATCGCTTGATGCGGAGTTCGCAACGCCTCTTTCGCTCGCAAGGCCGTGGACCACCTACTCAACGACAACGGTCTGTAGACGCTCACGAAGGAAACAAGAGCACACCAAGATCACCAGAGTATGGTCACGATAGGCCATAAAAGCACCGAATGTATCCGCACAATGGTGGAAAGACTTGGTTGTACATAAGTTATGAACCTCTATGCATCAACCCACGTAGCCGCCAGATATCAGACTTCAGTCACAAAATGTTCACGTTTGATACCCAGTCAACCATCTTGCTCGTTCTCCCTCAGTTGCGTGCGTCGGCACTTCTTCTTGTGGCCTCTTCAAATCATCATTCGAGCGGTGTGATGGGCGGCGAGCGAAGGGCGTGACTTCGTATAAGCCGTATTCCAGGCGTGTTTTGCCTGTGTCACACTGCGCAAGGCTGGACAAGAGAATTGCAGAGTCCTACGAGCCGATCGATTATCCTTTGAGACCCGGTCCGGTAATGTCAGAAAATTGACTTACAGAGGCGGCTGGAGCCAAAAAGTCTTACGCCTCTCGCCGGCCGAAGACTTCGACATCGCTATCCTGTCTGCTGAGTGAGTGTGTACGTTCGAGCAGCATATAACGAAATCATCGAATGTAGCGGCCTTGTTTTCAGGTCAATGATGTTCTTCCAGTCGCTCTCCTGCTGTGCGCCGGATCCAAGCTTCGGTGGCAAGAGATATTTTTGGTCCAAGCACGCTGGATCGCCCCAATGCAAGATTTGGGATTCCTCGCAAGTCTCTTATTCCTTCAGAAGGCTACAGTCATTCCTTGCCTATATTGGAGTGGTCTTTTATCCCATCCTACACCGAGTCCTCCTGCTAAGGACAGCAGCGTTCGTCAGGTCGGGCGTACGTATGAATATTGTTTTACGATTATGAGGAGAATATGATAACAGCTCGAGCATCTTCCGAACGAAAATCACATGTTCACTTCCTACCTTTTTACTTTCCAAGGCGAGCAAAAGCGCCTCTACAATCTTAAAACGACTTGTCTTTCTTGGCCCCGGCCAGTATGGAATTCCATCTACTATGCCACCACAACAATTACAAATCCTCTATCCGCTTTTATCAAATACAAACTTTCCATGATCTTAGGTGGGTACTGCCGTTTCGATTCCCCGATCCATCATCGTGTCTCGAACGTTAACTTTCCACTTAAGCTTCCGTCTTCTGATTTGATCATGAAACGTGCTTACCTCCACAAGGTCATCAACAAGCGGTGGTACGTTGAGATCTGCGGTACAAGACGGTCGACGATTGCCCAGCACTATTCGTTGATGCTGCTACTGAGCTTTTCTGGGTAGGAAGGTTGTTCCAAATTGATCGTGCAGAGAGCGCAAGCATCCTGTCTCGCCATCTGATTAGCCTGGTTCATGTCACGCCGACTCTTTTCCCGTCAATCAGCACCTTACTCGTCAGGGACCTCTTAGCTCGTCCGCCAGTGTCCGCTCGTCTTCTCGAAGGGTGATGTCCCGCTGCTCCATCGAGAAAAGTACTGTAACTCTTACCCACATTGAATACACTGCGTCGAGCCTTCATGTCCGCCCTTCTGTGAAGCATTTTCGGTATCCCTGCTTTCCCCCCTCTCGGTGCAAAGGCTTGTAGCTTCTTTTGCCCGCGGCAAGGGTTTGTAGCGAGCACGTGTGTTTCGGTCTATCTCGCTCGGTTGTAGCAAGGTTGTCCTTGCGAATCGTAAGCTTCGCGATCTTGTCGCATCTCCTGAAAGTTATGCTTCAAACACGGCGGTTGAGTCCACGCCGGAATGAGAAACTTTGTTTTCCTGTGGTAAAGGTGCATTAATGCGCTTGCATTCAGCCAAGATAGACCAGCTCCGGACGGAGCGCCCACCACGTCCTTTCTCCAAATGCCGCTTCGCTCGCTGAAGACGCTCGTCGTGGACAGACAGGGGTATAGACATTGTTCTGATCAGCGGTATTTTTCTGGCGCAAGAAGCGCAGTTCGAACTTGTGGCGAGGTATTGGGGTCGCTTCTAGAAGCTGGCGGCACTTGCAGTCGGTGAATTGTCGACTGTGCGAAGTACGGATCAGTCAGTCCATTTGGGAAAGCACGATGGTCGTTTCGCCGCCTACATCTTGGATCTTGTCCGACGCTGATCGCTCCATGTCTTATCCAAGCAACTTCGATTGGCCTTACCTTCACGTCAAGAATCTTGCACTACCTTGGCTCCCAGCTCCCTTTCGTCTTCTTGGTGTCTGGTGGAGGGACGGCTCTCTTCGCCACCGGTCTCATGCTCTTAATATCCATCTCCTGTGACCGATCGACAGCGACTAGCTGCGAGTCCGCGATTGCAGCAGGAGGCAAGAGTGGTAGACGGAAGAGAAATGCGACTGCTGATTTCCTCACCTTTTCCTCTGGCAAGTCTGAAACATTCCTGGCTACGGTCGAGCCCTGGGCCGTCTCTGGAGTTGATGGCTGTGCTTGTGCTCGGCGCAGAGCTGGAAGGTTCTGGTAAGGAGGACATTGTCTTGGTCTCCATGAAGAATTTGGTGCAGACCGTGACGAGTTCAACCAAGGGCCTCCAGTATCCTCCTTGTGTACGTCATTGCTCGCAAAGTATCTGTCGCCACAAAAACGTGTCCTTTGCATGCTGGCCACCCATTCGACAAGGCCTTGCCGAGTGCCAGGCCGCGCTTTGTTTGAGCATCTACGTCGGAGTGTAGAGCCTCACTCGCTCTTCGTCGCTGAGTGCTTGCTACTCTTTGAATGTCATCCAAGACCGTTGTGATTTGGACGAATCGAATGTCCTGTGCTCGCTTACATCGCAGTCCGGTCACCGCTGGGTTCCGAGCTCCCAGGGATAAGACTGCAGTGACATCGTGGGAGAAGGATTGGAGATGGAGGAGTGACACGGTTACTGTCGCGGGCAACACCGGGAGTGGTTATGATGTTCACAGAGGCTGTGGGCGATGTGGCGTAGTAACGGGTCTGGATCGTCAACCTTGCTTTGGCTGAATGGTTGATCGTGGAGGAAAGGTCGTAAAGCTTCTGTCAGACTGCTTAGAACGGGGTTTTCCGACCGTGAACTGCTTGTGGAGACAAGATCTTGAGCTTCATCAGCTACTGGCGGGCTCACGTCTCAGCGCGCGACGCGGGCAACGAGCACCACTCGACACGACCGCTCGCCGCAAGGAACACAGGGAATACGAGGAAATACACACGCACAACTACGAAGTAAAGCACTCCATTACAGGTACAGTCTGGAGGAAGAAAGAATGTCCGCCCATGTCAGATCCTGCCCATCATGAACGTTTGCGACGAGCAGGTATTTTCACGATCAGTAGTGTCTATTCTTGCCACCAATTTTTCCAACTCTTGCCATTGTGATAGACGAGAGCGGCTTTGATGGCGGCATGACTTCCTGTTCACAACAATGTCCTGCTGCTGTTGCTCAGCAAGAGTCTTGTTTCGGACACTTAAGTTAGAAGACGCCCACGAGAATGAACGTGTGTGGAGTGGACGGTTGGAGGTAAACTTCGCGACCGTACTTGGGACATGAGCTGGAGGACGGCGCACATATGTACGAATTCCAGCAAGGCAGTATGAATGCCAAAGAAGGAGATTCTTCTCCAACACCTCCGCAAGCGAAGAGATCGATGAAACAAAAAGATATGTATGCCCTGTTGTCATACCGATGCGTCTTGAGAATCAATGGACGACGGCTAACCTACATTATCAGGCACAGCGAAAACGCCATCTGAAGGCTGTTTTGCCAATATTAGTCTGGGCCGTTCTCGCATAGTATCAGACAGACGCCACTGACACCTTGACGCTGCGAAACCACGAGGGCAGTTTCCTGCGAAGTCGGGTATCGCGCTTTTGCTCAGCGAGCTCACCTGTTGGAATGGATGTTTGCCCTGGCGCCCAAGAAATGCCACTTCTGGCCTGCATCTCTGTAAAGACCACGGAGGCGACCACACACTGTGAGGTCTGACGCTGCTTGATCTGCGTAAGCCATTCCCTCTGCCTTCTGTGGAGGCAAACGACGAAGGCAGGTCTTGAATGAGCGAACGCCTGATCTGACAATGCCAATCCTCCTCCTCTTTCCAAGTGCACTCATGTTTTTGCCGAAGGTGGTTCTTGTGGTTTCACCTCGCTGTGCCACTGCTGCCTGTGCTGCCGCTGCCAAGAATGGGTGGTTATACTTACCTGTTGTTGATGATGATGATGATGTGAAGGGGTGAAGAAGGAAGGAAGAGAGGAAGAAAGGTAAAGGAAAGGTCAGGTGAAGGAGGGATGAGGTGAAGGAGGGTGAGTGTCGAATATGCTGCTGGAAAGTGATGTGGGGGTAAAGCTTGAATGCGTGCGAGACAGAACGGTGCTTTTGTCACCTCGAAGTCTTGGCGGAGTGCCTCACTGTTCACTACTGGAGTGCCTGACGCGCGGTATTAACGAAACTGGGGCAAGTGGAAAGAGCGTGAGAGAAGGCAGGGGCTTTGGCGGGCGGCTGGGTGTGACGCACGAAGGACTAGCGATGGCACAGGAGAGACAGCTTGAGCTTCCTGGTTGATTAGATCGATCAAATATGGCAACTGGGACTCAAGTACAGGATATTTCGAGTTGAATAGATTCATGGAAGCCTCTTGATCGCATAAGCGTCATCAAAAAGTCGTCAGAGTAGCTTCCTGCGATTTCAGGCGTTGGGATGAGACTTGGGGAGAGGGGATGAAGACTGAAGCGTGAAGCTGGGGACGAGACATTTAACAGATCGATTTGCAGTCACTGAACAACAGTTGCTCTTGTTTCAAACCCACATGTATCAAATCGTATTGACGCGCCCTTCTATGCTTAATCTCAATGCCCACCTCATCTACGATCGTATGAACTTGATATCTATCACGCCTATCAACCGCCGACAAGCCGTTACAGATGGCAGACACCGACGAAACTTGTCCCCCAGAAGCCAGGACCACCCCTGCTGCAGACTGTCTGGCCGCACAGTCCGTCTTCAACTGGTCGAACACTCCGGAACAGAGGAATCTCGGCTACTACAATCGCATCAAGACCTACTTCTTCCCAGCTCCCAAGTTCACTCCACGCCGCTCGGCGATCAGAATTGTGCGGCGTCCAGTGCCGAGTCGGAAGCCCAGTGTACACACCTTCATCGCGCACCACTTCGAGAGCATTGCGCAGATCATCCGCGTCACGATTATCCGCGCTAGGCTAGTAATCATGTCTCCAAACGATAAACCACTCGCTGAGGGCGATGCTGTCGAGAGCACCAGCAACACCGGCACTAGAAATGCCTCCAACGCCATCGCAACCACAGTAAACCGCATTAACTGGATTCATCACGACCGTTTCCCGCGCGAACTCCGCGACAAGATCTACAGCTACCTTCTACCATTCGACATCCTAATCCGCGGCGGCGCATTCGACGCGTCCGAGCTGAACGATTTCCTCAGAATCAACTCTCGGTCAAGCAACGAGATTCAACAACTCATGCAAAAACAGCATGACCACATCTTCGAGTTTGTATCCATCACTGCCATGCTCAGCGCCCTCGACCTTGCTCCGGCCCTCAGTCTCGCGCCTTACAAGAAGCTCAAAGTCAGGGTCGTTGGCCCATACAATGGCCACAGCAACATTTTCGGCAACAACAACGGCTGGCACCGCACAAACATCTGTCCCACTCTCCACCGCGATGGGGACGAAGTGCGGTTCGAGATCGGCTATACCTGCCCAGACTGCGAGAACGAACCCTTCGCCCAGCGAGAGCTCAAGTTCGCTTGCGCTACTCTTCTTGGCAAATTCGAGCGTCTGACCGGTCTGCAACTCCCGAGACGTGTTCAAACTCGTTCTTTCGTTTGGAGGGATGCTCACATGATCCCACACTTCCGCGCCTACCGTCTCAGCGTGTGTATCTACCCTCTAGAGGAGCTAACCCTCCTCTCCATTGACAAGCAATGCTGACTAAGAACAGGAGATCTGGCAGCCGTGGAAGCCTGTCCTCCTGAACATGTTCAGCACCACGTTCAATCAAGACTGTCTCGATTTCGTGTACATTGATGGTGGCGATGACAATAACTATCTTGCCGACGGGACATGGTACGCAGCACCAGGCGCGCCGCGTGGGCTAAGAGTTCAGACTGGAGGTGAAATGACCTACTTGATCTTGTAGAAGATCCTGCAGGGAAGAGCATCGTGACAGGTGGTGACACCACGCACCAGATACAATAGCAAAGCTGGTATGATGGTGATAAGCTGGTTTGATTGCTGGCAAGCAATGGCTGGAAGGCGATCTGCCGCCACCAATACCACCGTTTTCTGAACTCGCTCCTATGATTGGTTCGTCAACTTGAAAAGAACAGATCAGCACTACACTTCTTTGGACGAAACGACAGGGCGATACTCTTTAGCGCGAGTCGTAGGGCGAGCGTCTGAACCACCTGACGCTCAACGACCTGGTGTGTCCAGGGCCAAGCGCGGTCTGGTCAGGCAAGATCAACTCCAGAAAAAATGAATTTGTTAGTCGTGCGATTGAAGAGTTCCTGCAATGTATGGGTTTGAGTTGCTTTTACTTCCATGATTTGTTTGCTGAGCACTTGCTGATAGCGCACGAGTCCGCTCGGGCAAGCTTAACTCGAGCAAGTTTACTTCCATGTTTGTGCTGCTCAGGGGCCTCCGGAGGATATGCTTTTTTATAAGTTATCATTTGTGTTTTTGAAATTGTTAGATTTCAATTCACTTTCCGGCTTGGGATCGCTGAAGCACACACGTCTGACAGAATGTTTTCCATTGCTTGATTATCTACTGCTACAAAGTTAACCAGCCTAACGCTCAGCCTCCAGCCTGCGTGAAGGTCGTATTGAGCAGCGCCCAACAGACATTCCATTCGCTACAAGCTCGCCCCATCTCGCCTCTTACTACCGTCGGTATGTTCCACGATGTCAAGATAGTTCTCCACCAGCTCTCGGCCTTCGAACCCAAGATACGATCTGGTCTCTTACACCAGCAGTCGCCTAATCATGTTGTGCAGACGTCCTGTGCGGCGCTTGACAATTGGGACAGCTGGCTTATGATCTTCTCCAATCACAACAACAGCCACTCACCTTGCTATGCTGGCCCAGCTCTTGCGTGAAGATGTCGAACATATTTCCATTGCTCTCTTGTCTCTTGTTTCGTCTTGCCGTTTTGCGCTCGTCTTAATTACCTCTCGAGCACCCTCTCGGTTCGCAGACTGTTCGTATATTGTACCATGAATCCGGCTTACTTTCTATACCTACTGCTCGAACGGCTGCAGCCTCAGCTTCACGTCGTATCCCTTCACAACGCCTTGATTTCCCCTCTTACCACAGGGCAGAGGTGGGCACAATCAGTCAAGTAATCAAGTTTCTTGGCAATCATAGCCATTAGTCATCAATCAAGAAATGATCCTTGAGTTCCTTGATTAGATCAATCAAGTGATGTAAGTGAATAATTACTTGTCAAGTTTTTGATGTTTCCTTGTCATTAACCTAACTCTAACCCTTATCGAGCCGGAGCTTATTCCGCTACCTTGTGATTTGCTTCCTAGACGCGGAAGCGCGGCTCACCCTGCCACTTTACCTAATTTGGTCGCCTCCGCTCACCTCCGGCCAGCCACCGCCAAATCCTCAGAAATCCCTCGAATCCTCTCAATTTTGGTGACAGCAACCACCTTAACTACCAATACCACCATAACTATACCAAATACCATCGCATCGCTTCTCTCATCTGTTCCTCCCACGTCTGAACTCTTTGCGCCCTTTCAGGTCCAAACTCCTAGCGACTTTCCTTCGACTGCTACAAGCGAATCCACGGATTCGACCTTTCCCCCCTCAGGTTATGAAGGAGTCGACTGGGATCGATTATTAGGCTACCAACCACCAAACGGAGTCCACAAACGAGGCCGTTCATCATAGTGGGGATGGCGTATTATCAAGAAGAGCAACAATGAACCATATTAGCTGTGTCGCCTTTGTCATAATGGTCGGAGTAGACGACAGCCAGATGGCTATATATACAAGGCAACTGCTACTAAACCTAGCAGCGATTTTATGACACGACACGACTCGCCTATACCATATTGGTTAAGCAAACGCACGGTTTGGCCTAATCTCTCTCAGATGGCATTAGACCTCTACAGCACGCCACCATGTAGTGATGAACCAGAGCGCATCTTCTCAATTGGTGGTAATACACTCAATCTATGGCGTCGTGTGATGAAGGAGGAGATGCTGAATAAGCTATCGTGCCTACGGAGTTGGTACAAATATGGTATCATTAACTTTAAGACTCTCTCTATATTCGAACAGGCTATACAGGCTACTTACCACTCTCCAATTGCTGATGAATTAGCTGAAAATTACACTAGTGATGACAGCAATGAGGGGAGCCACGATGATCAATAGATAACTTATGAAATCCGAGATAAATTCACTTACATCAGACCTCCGAGACCTCCGCATCGACCACCAGCTATACCCGCTCAATTAATCAAGTAACTTGACAAAACAGCCTCATTTTGGTCAATCAAAACCATCCTTTGAGATTACTTGACAAGTATTTGGTCAATCAATCACAAACCTTGGATTACTTGACTTGACTTGATTGTGCCCACCTCTGCCACAGGGTCTGCTGCTGCTGGCAGGTGAAGCTGACATGTTTCCATTCATGCCGCTTGATTGTTGTCCCTAGCCAAGACGTAGACTGTCTCTTTTCGCGCAACACGAGCCCTAACATGCTATTATCCTGGTTGCGTAGCCGCGGCCAAGTAAGCTCTCCAAGCATACTGCTTCCTGCACTCCTGAAAAGCGGACACGGTCAATCTTGTCCTCAACGGCCGGATTGCATTCTCGAAGAATAAGCGCAGAAGTCGTGAATTGTTTGAAGAAGCGAAACTCCTGGGCTAAACTTGAAGCTGAGCAATCCTGCTGCAAAATTTGGACCCCATCTTCACAGAGTACTGGGCCGTTCAAATTCGCTCGCCGCCATATCCTTGTCTCGGTACACGAGTGCAAGGTTTCCGAAGCCGGTCAAGCACCGCTACCGCTGAAGGTCTAGTAGCCTACTCAAGTTGCATCCAGTCGGCTTTGTGGAATTGTAATAGAAGCTCTTTCAGCCTCAACTATGTGTTAACCTCCTCTTGCTAAGCGGCGCATGGATTCAACGCTCTGTCAGATCAGCATTCCATACGGCAAGCCTGCCGAACGTGGCGATCTGCATGCTCAAGCCAAACAACCTATCGACCTTGAAGCCATCAATGCTTGCCTGAAAGCTCTAGTGGATCATCTCATGCTATTTCAATTTGATTTATCTGTTGCTCGCGCTCCAAGTTGAAGAACCATTCTCTCATTGAACGTCTCGCCGTAAAAATCGTGATAGCGCGCAATTTCGGGCGCGCAGTTCCAACTCATTGCGCAAATGTTTACCGGCGGGCTGGAAACTGTTCAGTTTCCCCCAGAAAGAACATTCCGCCGCTCCAACGTCTTATTTGAGGAACGCTGCTCGGATTGTTGTGATGGGTGTCTGAACTTGACTCTGGAAGACTGTTGCTGCTGCTGCTCGTGGCAGCTGCGATGAGAGCGAACGAGTGCTTAGAGCTGCTGACTGATCGTTTACATGGCTCAGACTCAGGAGCAATGTTCTCAAGGACAAGTCTGGCAGTGTTGAAACAGATGCCGCGCTCGATGTCCTGCCCAGAGTGTCTGGGCGACGTGTCAAGACTTGTTCCTAGAAGGCTTCTGGCTCCTGTATGTAGAGTAGGTGTGGAACCTGTGCGCTTGGAAGAACTTGCAGCTTCCCAATGCTTGGGTGGTAGCACTATTGTGAATAGCGGGAACGGTGTTTTCCTTGAAAGCTGGAACTATTGGTCCTTCCATGAGCAGTTGCCAGTTTCCAGCTTCCACCATACCATCAGTATATCCTATCTTCAAGCTCTTCTGGTCTTTCACGTTAGATCTGAGCGCTCTGGTATCAGGGCACTTGTTGCTGTTCCGTATTCCAAGTCGTTTGCGGGAGGCTGGGACATTGTGCATCGACCTCATGCCCGTGAGCTTCGGCCAAACATCGCCGTCCTTGTAGCATCGTGGTCAGCTGCGTCTTTGCCGCGTACTTTCTTGATGGCAGGCAATTTTGCGCCTGGGTGTAGCTGAAAACGACTTCTTTTGACATGAATCAAGACCTTCGCCGATCTTGGTGTCGGAATTTCGGCAGCATTTTGCGTCGCCTTTGTAAGGCGCTAAGGCAGAGGCCACTATTAGATGGTATACTGAGAACTCGACAAGCCATAAAAACTGCGTGTGATGGTGTGGCGAAGTGCCGAAGTTTGTCTCCGGGAGACGGACAGATTCCTGATCAGGCGCGAGAGTTCCATTGCAGCGCATAGCCCTGACTGTCAGCATCATCATTGGTCAGAAGCTACTCTTTGAAGTCATCCGTCACTGGCTGGAAGACCTTATACGCGCACAATGCAACTAGCCCACTAAACCAACGGGAGGCTGTCACTTCTTTTCTAGCATTTGGTTCTTGTGAAGAAATTAAATGCCGTGTGAATACCCGATAGTTTTGCCCTAGGATCGGCTGCGAGCAGAGTATCTATCCTTCCTGTGCTCTCCGTACTCTCTCGCTTGTGATCAAAGGTATATCCTTACGGCGGCTAGTGGTCCACCCTCACGCAATTTTTGTCGCTCGCGACTTCTTGCTCATCGGTGCTCTCGTAGATCGTGAGCGGCCAGATTCTGTACCTTCTCAGCCCAATTCTTCAGCTCAATTTTGTCATGCCCAGCTTCTATTCCGAGGGGTTGCGATGTGACAATCTCTTGCCCTTGTCTCCATTCTTCGACTCTTTCGCTGATCTTCCAGACCCAGCGTGATTCTTTAGAGCGCGTGCCACATGCCGCCGGGCGGAAGCAGAATCTGGATAGGAGGCTTTCGAGGTATTGAAGACTGGACAGTATCATCGCTGCACGCTGTTCAGTCGACGACTGTGTAGCAGAGCCCTTCCGTTGATGTTCAACTTAAAGCTGGCGACCGGTGACCCTCAGTAGAAGAGGTGTCAAGGGCACTCTTTTGTGTCCAGGTGTCGTTGCAGCTTGAGTGCCGCGCATCTTCGCCTTGATCTTTGCCACTGCTTGCTACATCTGGCTACGTTGAGCTCCTAGAATTGACGAAGGAGCGAGGACCTGGCAGAGGCACCATTGCAAGCAGAAAGCGGGTGAGTTATCGCCGCACTTCGCCGCTGAGTAGACGAAGATATAGAGCCTGTAGAAAAGAAATTTTTCCTTTTGCCTTCGGGGATTCTCATCGCTTCGAATTTTCTTCCATGGTGCCTCTCATGCCTCGCAAGCGCTGCAAATCTAGCCGTAGACGGTCCCATCATACTTGTGCCACGTCTGCTTGCAGAGTCATGCTTGCGTCCGAGGACTTTGTGAAGGGTGAATCCTCCACCCTATGAGCACCTTTTCCTCCTTTCTAATCGGGTGTCCTTCTTGAGCTGAGTCGTAGGTGGAGCTGCTCACGCTGCGAGCCGAGCAGCAAGGATCCTTTAGCGTGCTGGTGGTGGCTTAATAAACGTCGGTGGTTTACGCCTCAGATGATGGCGAGTAGTGTAGAGTGTCATAGCCCCTGTTATTCTTCTCAATTTGTAGCCTTTGATGTCGTTTTAGTTCGCAGGCGGCGTGGTCTTTTAGGCCCTCGAGCCTGCGACGTGCTGATCGGCCTCGAGCCACCAATACTTGCTGGCGATGGCTCTACCGGCGCACTGTTGGTCTGCAATGGCAGCCTGATGTGATCTCCTGTGGATTTGGGTCCTTCGATAGCGACTGTCCTGGCTCGTGTAATGTCGTACTTTCGCCGTGAGAGCAGTAGGCTCGCGAGACACGCCACCCACGATCACAAGATCTTGGATCGTAGAAGTGAGAGGATGGCTACATGCCCATGACTACTATAGACCCTTTTGGATGAATACAGATTGCTATAGTTTGCATTACGTCAACGCCTATGGCACGCTGCCGTATGATACACCAGACACAGCAGCCAGTGCCACCTCACGCGAGCTTCAGGCCACTCAAATCACAACAACACGCTCTCAACCCAACACAATGACAGGCACGAACTACCAATACCTTAAGCTCCTTCTTCAACTCTCTGTCAAAGGACAAAGAGACTGATGAAAAAGATGTGTTTGTGCAAAGCACCTTGAAATCAAAAACTGTCCTAGGGTCAACACGCGCAACGCCGCCAGCGCCAACTCCTCCACCCAGTACCGACAAGCGCTGTGCAATGCCTGTGGTTCCGGGGCCTTTACCCCCTTGAGGATCGAGGAAAGGTAGGCAGACCAAAAAGTCGGTTCGCCCGTGGCGCTGCCGCGATCGAGCCTGTAGCTTCACCCCAAGTATGAAGAAAGAAGGAAAGTTCATGACAGCTCGGATTGTCGAGCTGTGCTAGTATCCTGCGAACCGCGGGTTTCTTGGCGTTCTGCGTCACTGCTAGCGTGCTTTTTAGAGGCCAGTGCGAGCGGCATGGTTCCAAAGTGATGGAGAGGAGTTCAGTGATGATGAGCTCTGGGTTGAAGATATCGTCTGTGGCGTGGTTCAAAAGAGTGGTTTTTGAACGCAGTTGTTATCTATCCTACACGAAAACTCATACACGTTTACGACAATGGTTTAGACATGTTTCGGATTTATAAGGATGGCATTGCGTTGATTGATCGTGTCTTCAATCGCATTTGAAGCCTCGCTTCAGGCGTTACAGGGTCTGATGACAGTCCCTAAACGATCATCACAGCCATCACAGCCATCACATGACTGACTGACCTGCTTGACAATGGTGAATGGATGGCTTGAGTGTGGAATTATCGTTGGGAACACCTTTGCAGTTCTTGTAACAACGATCCACGTACTACCAATAGGTGTTTTTGGACTGATGAAAACCACGATACGACAGAGACGATGTATGCTCAATGCAGAACGTAGATGAACGGCCGATTTGGATGACTGAAAGACCCTATTGACATGAAAGGCGCTCCCTGCATTGATGGAATCCCGCAGCTGACATAGCTCAAACAGAGGAGGCTTATCAATCGAGATGGTCAAACAGAACACCGCGATAATCAGAATCCCCTCTTTGCAGTTTACCATGAAGCTTCTAGGACTAGATTCGGCCAACCATCCGTCCCTTCGAGTAACATCCCAAAGTACTTCGGCCGACTTGATTGTCTCGCTGTCCTCCCTCATCGTGTTGTCCATCGCTTAGGTTGCGGCGAAGAAGCCCTCTGACGGTCTGACGCTGCGAACTGAATCGTTAAAGCTTGCCATCCCTGACGCGTTTTCAATCTTTCGTATGTGTAGAAAAGGTTGTCTCTTCAGCAATCGCTGTATGTTGCTCCATTAGATAGTGATACCTCCTCCCATTTCTCACACCAAAAAGAATCCCACAAGTCAATCTTCCAAGCTCTTGCTATGCCTCCATCGAACGGCTGTTATGTGCATCCTGGAGTCTGCCTCGATCCAATCGATCGTTGGCCTTGCAGGGTTGTTGGATTCGATTGTTGGGTATGCTAGAATGGACGTGTTCGCTCAGAAAATTCCTCGAAGCCGATCGACCGGGAATGATGTGGTGAACATGGACCAAGAGGATGGAAGAGGCGAGATAGTGCTTGGCCTGGATTTCAAAAGGACGGGCTGGCTCAGATTGCCTCTTCTCTCAACCCGCAAGTGATTCACTACATCGGCAACACTCCTGGAAGAAAGATTCGGGCTGGCTTCGTCGGCCAAAATGGCCGATGCGTCGAGCGTGGAAAGCGAAAGGCTTAGCAACGTCCACAGAAGTTGACAGTAGCAGCAACCGCCGGATAAATTCGTTGGTCATAGGAAGTGGAAGGACGCCGTCAGCTCGAGCTGTGAAATTGATGATCTGCACGGCCAGGCCATTTGCAAGGTCTGAAGCTCGGGAGACGACCTTCGAGGCAAGGTGACGCAACCATCAAGCTCAAGGCTTCGTCCTATGCTTGAAGCACAACCTGGTCATATGAATCGTAGCGGCCACCAACGACTTTTGCCTGGGTCCGTAGTACATGTCCAAGCGGGCAGAATTACCGTGCTGCCTTCCAATACTCTCATGTCAATACGAACACATCCTTGCCTTTCTCAGCTAGAATTCGAAGGTACTGCTTGGGGCAGAGCAGAGCCATAAGGTCAGAGTGTGTATAGCAATGCTTGCGCGATGGCAAGAACGCTGAAGTCCACGCGCTGGCATCTATTTCCCTCGCATTGATGCCGTATGATTCTTGCTGCCATCCCATAAAACATTGACTTTTCTGTTCTCCTCTTTGCCTGCTGCGCGTGAAGATTCCGGAAGGTTGCAGCGCGCAACGGCGCCGAGAGGATTTGCAGATAATAACACATCGCTGAGTAGGATTGCCGAGTGTGGAATGCGAAAAAGAACGACTGGGTGTGGCATGAATTTAGCAATCCATGTGGCTCGAGCCGTTGGTCTGCGACCGCGAAGCTGCTACAACGGGGTGTATCATGCACTTAGTGATTTGCAACGCTCAACCAATTCGTTGGCAGCCGCGAAGCTGCTGAATGCTTTGGGCTCATTAGTCATGGTTGTCATCATCGCTGGCCTGTTAATTTG
Source organism: Cladosporium cucumerinum (assembly GCA_023634325.1). Lineage (NCBI taxonomy): Eukaryota > Fungi > Ascomycota > Dothideomycetes > Cladosporiales > Cladosporiaceae > Cladosporium > Cladosporium cucumerinum. Next base: position 2,205,784 of record JALDQA010000003.1, read on the forward strand.
GCCGTGGACTTTGCGCCATCTCTTGAGTAATTTTGCTGCCCAGACAGGTGTCGGTCAGGCAGCTTGTTATCTTTTCGCCACCATTATCTCTTTGCTTCTTCGTGAACTTCAGTGCTGCTGAGGCTCAATTGTGACGTCTTTGCTCTCCTACGGTAGATGCTCTTGTCGGAAAATGAGCAGAGCCAGTGGTTTGCCCACAATCCTTAGGTATTAGCGTCCTCCATCCATTGTTTAGTCGTCTCCTTGATCTCCACAAGAGATCGCTGGCTCAAGCTCCGACTAGTCAGCCCAGTGTCTCCCGCATAAACTTCTCTTCAGGCTTGTGCAGACGTCTCACTAAGCCAGTGATTTCTTTGTTGTCGGCGGCGAGTTTCGTGGAAGGTCTTCTTGCCAGCTCAGGTAGAAGTTTCTGAAAGATCGACTCTTTGATTTTGTTTGTTCGTGAGTTCCGACAAGCTGAGTTCGGGATCAAGACTACCATTGCTTGCAGAACGGGCCGGAGGCAAGGTTCACTGTAGCGCTGAAGAACCGCGCAAGGCTGAAAAGGTCATCAGCAGGGGATGAGGACGTTTGGGTGTCTCGTGAACTTTATGCCCTGCTTAAAGAATCTGATTAGCATCAGCAGAAGGTCGAAGTGCAATCCGGCAAGCGCGTATGCTGGCCGTGGCAGTTCCATAGTTCTCACCGCCATGCCAGACTCTTTGTCCTCCAGTATCCTCTCTCCCCTCAGTTGACCTGATATTGCCGACTCCTGTATCCTCATTACTGACCTTTCCATATTCCTGAAGCTCTTGCTCCGGTAAAGTCTGCAGAAATCTTCCTCCAGTCGGCTTGATTAGCGCCGGTGTGAAGAGAGAGAAAAAAGAGACTGTCGGTGTCTTTATCGGCACATGGCGATCTTCCAGTCCGGTCTAGCCATAGCCAGTCCTATTACAACCATCTTGCAGCTGGCATCTCGCCGACTTTTAAAGCTGTGCTGGAGGTCCAAGCTCCAAGCCGTGAGTGCTTCGTCATGTGTGTCGCTTCCTTTTCTGGCTTTTCCCTCGTTCCTCAACAAGCAGGAAGATTCCTTTGTCAGTCAAATGCGCATGCTCTTTTTGTAAAGCTCGCGTCGGAAATATGGGTGGAGATGATCGAGATCAATGAGCTCAGCTTTTCTGATTATAACTGTGTGATCACAATTGTCTCTGCTCACCACGCACTCCCCGATGGTGAGCCTGCTTCTTCCTCAGGGACTGTCGGTGGCGGTGGCGACCTCAACACAGTTGTAGTGCCCTCTTCTAGAAATTTCTGCTTGCGTGTCTGGCGGCGAGCGTGTGTCTCTTCCAAAGGATTGCTTCCAGTGACCCTTTGTGGATGGCGCGTGACTTTGCGGATGGCGAGCGGAGGGTGACGTGATGATCGCTCCCGAATGCTACTATCTTGTCCCTGAGAAGCAGCATTTCCGGCCAACTGGGCGAGGGAAGGTCATGTTGGTCAAGGCATAGAGTCCGAGGCATTGTACGTGTGTCATCGTCACGCCGCAGACGGTGACTTGTTTCTTCTCTTGTAAGATATGTATTCGAAGAGCTTGGGGGGCGAACGGCGAGCGGTGGAGCCGTCTGTCTGTCGCGCTCTTCTTGGATCGGGATTCAGCTTCTTCGCTGGGTCGTTCATCTTCTCCGATGGCGAGAAACAGGCATACGGCTTCTGTCGGGGGCGAGAGGACATGGTTGAAGAGGTCAGGTAGTTTCGCAGGTGTCTTGCGTACAGCTTTGCCATCTTGGCGGCTGCTGCGTTGAGTTAGCCTTCCATACGGACTATTGTTGCATGTAAATTGAGCGTGCTTACTTTGATTATTCTGCGTGTTCCTCATTCCTTCAGGTCAACTGCTTGGTCAAAAGTGGAAAGCAACTTTCCAGAGTGGTATGTGCGCCCAACCAGGCTTCCTGAGATGCGATTCTATCGTCCGTCGCGCAGGCTTTGATCAATGATCGTGGTGAGCGCTCTAGAGCGGGTGCTTGAACATGAGGCGCGCGTTTTGTCCGTCGAAGCCCTGTCAGATGTACTTCTCTTGTCTGTTGAGTGGTTCATGGTTGACGTTTGTCACGAGGGCACGCACTATGGACGCTCAGCTTCTGCTTTGTATCCTACACGTGCGGCAGGTAGCATTGCCTAGTTGGCAGCCGCTGGAGCGCATTTGCTTGCATCTCTCATGTTCCGCGGTTCATTGCATACCTGATGCCTTCACCGCGCAGCTTTCTCGTAGTGTGGTGAGCATCTGGGAGACGATGTTTCCCTTTTATTTTATGCGACCGCTGGTCGCTCGGCGTGGCGAGGGTGTGGCTTGTGGGTGCTGGGTCTATGGTACGCGCAGTAGGTTTCTCTGAGGACCTTGGTTCGTCTACAGCCGCTGTGCTGTGTTATCTGGCGCACCTGCTGTTTGATACCTTGTAGTACTTCATTGGCGCACTCGCCGTTGCTCAGCTCGTACTCGTCCTCGTGAGGGAAACTCTGCCGCGTCCTCGGGCTTGTTTTGGCATGGATGCGCTCGAGCAGCCATCATGCTCAATGGCCATGCATGGATTAATGATATGTCTTTGTCATATTGTCTGCAAGATATCCTAGTCTCATCGCGTGCTACCGCCGGCTCGAGCCTCCCTTAGATGCTGGTCTCAGGCCTCTGGCTCGGAGGATGCCTCAACTAGGCGCAGCGGTACGCCCATTCATGGTCTCATAACGATAGTAATGCTCACACCGCAATGATTTTCATGTAGTCTATCATAGCATACTCACGACTCATCTAAGCTGCCACGATGTTGCTACCACACGCTGGCCATACCGCTTTCCCAAGCTTGCAGCACTCCGTACCGCGACGGCATACCACGCCACAACACGGTCGCAACATTACTCAAATCACTCCAGGTATTCTTCTCCAACTCCTTCGCAAGCGAAAGAACATTGATGAAAAAAATTACAACTTGGGATCACTGCCGTAGCTAGCCCAAGAGGTGAGGGGGTCGAACCCTCGCTTTTAGGTGCTGAGCACCGGGGTCCTGGAGTGTGCCAGGCCACTAGGTCCCAAAAATCTGCAGTTGTACGATACTGCAAAACGCTGCCAGTAGTAATCAAAAATTGTGCGGGTCCTGATGAGCGAAAGTTGCATCCATTGTGCCACAGGGACTCGGTGATCTCCCTGGGCCTCCCCGCGGTGCCTGGTCCGAAGAGCAGGATAAGTATGAAGAGGAGAGGAAATTCTGTGAGGGAGCGTGAGCGTGAGGAATTACTTATGGTTGGGAAACGGCGCTAACGCGTTAGCGCCGTTTGGCGATGCTCCTGAGGCAGTGCTCCGGGGTCCAATTGATCTAGTGAGGGTGAGCCCAGTCTGTTCTGAGGGTTTTCATTTCCTGGTTACTATTGCTGAGTAGATTGTTTGTGCCGATGAACAACCAATTTTGAGAGGTAAGTTACTATCATCCTCTCGTCTTGCAATTGTGGATTACCTGCACCATTGAATGGTGTCATTTGCTTTCGCGGTTTGATCGAGGCGACCGGAGCCCATATCATCGCCTCACATCACATCGATCACTGACTGACATCGTCACAGCATCACGCACCTCCACCAGCATCTCCTGCAGAAGTAAGTAACGATCATCGCCTTCATTCACATAGACTAGTAACTAACGCGACCGCAGCAACACCAGCACCTCCAGCGGCAGCAGAAGCAGCAACAGCGACAGCAACAGCAACAACGAAATGTTCGCTTTGTTTGCGATTTCCTGCGCCGAGCGCGCCCAGCAGCGCCGCATTGCGGCTGCTACTGGTGCCGCCGGCAGCACCACCACCACGCTGCAGAAGCAGCAGGAGCAGGAGCAGCAGGCCGAGAAGGCCAAATTTTTGGCGAAGCAGAAGGAGGAGGCGGGAGGACCGGAGTTCTGGGTGTGCTGCCAGTGAGGGCGGCTGCCGACTTTTGTTTTTTGGGCGGGATGCCCTCTATGACGAGATGTGTTTTTGTTCTTTTTGAACAATGAAAAGACATGATTCTGTGCAAGTACCTTATCTTACCGTGTCATTGTGGTGATTGTGGACCGTTGAGAGAGGTGTAGTGTTGGTAGTACTTGTTTAGTGTTACTAAGGTCATATATTCGTCTTTGACTAGATCTGACGATCCAGTTGCCAAACCTATTTACCTTTTTGTTGCGTAACTTATCTGGTCACTCTCTGATGTTGGATGCTTCTCCGAGCAATTATCGTTGTATCTCGATGTAACGTACGAAGTAACGTACAACGAGCATCCATGATGCATTTATATGTTAAGACTTGCATCTAGTGTCATTCAAGCTGTTCTATGGGGTTTTATATACATGATAATACTGTCAAGATCATTCTTTGTCCAATGTCCAATCGCCCTAACCCTAACCCTCGGTGTAGATTTCGGATGTGAGGGCATGTATATGTTCATGAAGACTTCTAAACCTGTGGGATAGAGAATGACAAGACTGTCTGAACGTAGCCGTCTACAGACGCGCGCCGTGACTACATATATGATCTTGTCCGTCTCTGTATGAGCTCCTACTGCATCAGAACCCCTAGTGTTGCATGGCGGGAGCGACGGGTCCTTGCAAGAAGCTATCTAGTACATATCGCAGGACGAATCTCCTGTCTGCAGTCTGAATTGAGAGCGTTGCGTGCGTATTGTCATCACAGTAGGATGAAGTGAGGTCGGCCAGCTGTGCGGAGCCAGGTCCGGCGCTGGCAGCCAGCGGTGTGGAGGCGCCAGCAGTATGTCGTCGAATTAAGGACTTCGCGATCTCCGGCTAGTGGAAGCCTGTGCGCAACCTTATGTCGACAGCATCCTCTCCGCAGTGCGCATGCTCTTGCTGGGTTGTTGGCCATCCTTGAATGGCGAGATTGTTGCACCGCAAGTGCCAGGCGAGCTCTGCGGAGGCTCAGGATGACCATGGCAGCCAGCTGCAGAATTTTCCACCACCACTTCGCCACAGGGCGCACCGGAGACAAGCTGGACATACCCTGCAAGCACCCGCACTGCCTTGTGCGTCGACGGTACTGTGCGGTGGTTGTAGACGGGAGCACAGCCTGAAGCTGAAAACACCGTGCGGAGATGAAAGAAGGCGATGTCGATAATGACCGGACTTGGTCGAGCCCACTGGCCTGCTCGAAGCGTTGTCGACGACCTGGACTATATCTGCCAGCTTCGGTAGTATCTTGCGCTGCGGTGGACTCGTCCGGGTTGTAGAGGCTTGGGGGTCTTACGTCGGATCGTGCTTCCATCTCGTCTCGGCCGTTTGCATCGGAGGCGCCTCAGAAGTCCGCAACGCCTGCCCCTGCACATCCACGACCATGCTCCGATAGGTAGAGTGTTCACCTTCCTCAGAGGCTGCACAAGACTATGCCTGCCATACTGTTGACCGTGTCGGAATGCGCAACGCGTCTGTTTGTCGTCGGGCATCAGTCGCCACAACCCGATCAGAACGACCGGAGGTTTTAGCCCAAGGTTGAGCTGTCATGATGGCGTCCATGCCGAACTACTGTTGATACAGCGATATGATAGGATAGATTTGCGAAGGCCCTGACCAGTTCTCCTCTCAGAGGAGGATGAAGCCACTATGGCGCAGTCGGTAACGCATATCACTTGTAGCTTGCAGTACAAGATTATGATAAGATCCCTGGTTCGATTCCGGGTGGTGGCATCAATTTTTGCTCTTCGGCCAGACACCTCTAGCGACTACTCATTAGCGTTGACATCCGCGTTTCCCCAGCGGCATTAGAGGTGCTGTCAAACCTGGAACAATTCCACGCCCAGAGACATAGACAGTCTGCCAGAAATTATAGTTTCTGTGCACGGGTATTGACGGATACACGCCCTCCGTTGCTCACTGCACATCGGTCGTGACCGTTTCATGAATAGGCGTTTGTTAGTAGACTTGCATTAGTGGACTACTCGCAGACTGTAATGTATGTGCGGGTACACGACGTATCCTTCCACATGTAAATTGATCTTTTTGCGGTTGACGAGACACACCGCTCCCACTTGATGAGTGACTGGCCGCATCTTGTGACACATGAGCTATCGACTGTCCGTCGCAGTAGAATTATAGCGTTAAGCTGTACTCGATAGTCATATATGTTGTTAGCTGTACAATATTCTCCATTCGCAAAGACCGGGACCGCAACAGCCACCGATCACGGATTGCAAGGCCAACCAGATCGGACCCAGGTACTGCCAGCATACGCTGGACTACCAGTGCTTAAACGTGCAGCCTCAAGAAGTCCAACACCATCTTCCTCAAACGCAACAGCTGGCGCTCATGTCGGGCCAGTCCAGCTCCAGGTTATTGCCAGCACGCGCTCGGCTGTCCGTGCCCCAATGGAGGCCACCTCTCTCGCCGCGACACACAACAGCCGAAGCCCATTGACCACAGCGTCGTAGATCCATGGCGTGATAACGATGAAATCTGTAGCCTCATTGAGACCTTCATCAGACCAGAGACCTCCATGATCGCCACGCATGACCTTGCCATCGGCTTGAATAACGAAGACCTAGTCCAGAACCACTACCCTCAAATTAGTCAGGTTCGCTACAAGCTGAGAGATGCCTCCGTCGCTCGGCGAAAAAAATGCAGCATGTCTATGTTGACTTCCGACATGCTTTCGCAAATTGCTGAAGGGCTTGGGCCGCTCTTATGAGCCATCGAGCTATCCTGCGCTGCGCAGCGATCATGCTTGGAGTGGGTTTGTAGATCGCCAGGTCCAACTCCAATGGCACGATTGCCCAATGCATAGCTGCGGCGCACCAACGAGCAGCGAGGAGGTGCTCAATGAGCTGGCATCAGGGCGTCCGTCGGGTCCCAGCAAGACATCCTCTCCTTTGGCTCGCTGAAGTGATCGCCTATTCGAGTATACTGCTGCTCCTGCCTCCGCCTCTTACAACAGTGATCGGCCAATTTGCTGGCTACCGGGCAATGAGCGATCAATTTCTTCGCGGCTTGAAAGTTTCCTGCAGCCAGACGGGCGGGGCCCAGGTCAAAGATGTGTCAGGCATTGGCATACAACTTCGGATACTCCAACAGCTAAACAGATCCGATATGGCTTTGGTGTTCAGCGAGATCACGTGGGGCTAAGGCAATACCAAACACGGCATGATCACCACTCGCTGGCCAAGCAAGCCCGGAATTCGAGCCTACATCGAACCGTCGTCTGTCATGAAGATCGAGAGGGCGTGCGCAATGGAGGGCTTGTCATTCTCGAAGTATGGAGTGATTCCTTGAGTGATTGTGAGATAGATAGACTGCTGCTTGTTGTGAATTTGCCCAGCCTGCTAATGCTTTCCAAGTTCCGGCGAAGAATGGCTAGACTAACCTTGTGTGCACTTGCCACCGTCTCACTAGCCATGACTCTGAAATTGATGAAGGTTTAAGTTCCCTGCATGAGACTTCTGGAGATCAGCCGCTCAAACGTACTAGTCGGAGGAGCGGAGTGCCTCTTCCAGCACCTTGTGATCCCAAGATCCGCCGGAAGTCGTTTTGTTGACGTTGGTACTCCAAGCAGAGGAGCGAGCACACAGCGGCGGCAGTCACGCCTTCTCTGTTCCGCGCAAGCGAAGGCGCCCTCATTCATGACATCCAAGGGAGCTGTCTGTACTAAAAAGTGTTTGGCGGCCGCGTGACGGGGCTGTGCTGCCCAGCGCGGCTAACGCGTATACTTCGTCTTACGAGGGGCATGTTAAAAGATTGCCGCGCAGAGCATGTCGATATCGCTCGAGGTTCAGACTTGCCAGGACTTGTGGCCTCCAAAGGCTGAGACGCCGACCTCTGCTTCAGCTAGTCAGGGTCATCGATCCTGGGTGTCTCAAACATGGTTGCGCTTGGTGGCGGGAGACTTCCAGGATCGGAAATCGTAAAGACTGGCAAGGATGATGATGTATTGTACGGGAAAGCTGACCATTGATGCTACACGAGGGAAGTAGATCACGGAATTTGCATTTCGACACTCTCGCGGACTTGTTGACATCTGTGGCATGCATGGCGAGCTTTGCTGGAGGTGCTAAGGCCGGAGCTCCTGAGCTGTGCAGGCCAGGCTTAGACCGCATCAATACAAGAGTAAGATTGCATATGTTGACAACAACTCCGAATCAACTACGTCTACACGCATAGCTACGACCGCAATCTAAAGAATACGCATCTGACATCTCCAAGCGCTCCGAATTCGGACTAATTCAAGTTGAGCGCTCGCGTCTCTACCAGCCAGCCAACCAGCAAGACGGCTGCTCATGCTCATACGTCCAGCATTCCGACTACAATTTTTGGAATCACAAAGCTAACACCTTCCAGTCTCGAACACAATGCGCGCGTCATCCGAACCTTTGTTCTCTGCCTTCGCGGAAGCCACACGTCCACATTTCTTCAATGCGAAACCCTCGAGCAGATTTAGCCCATTGTCCCCCACCCGTTCAAAGAGATACAAAATCATAGCCATAGCCATGTCATCATGGTTTCCTCTCTCAGAAGAAACAAAGCCATCAAGAAGCAAGTCTTCAACAATCTCGAAACCCAGAAACACCAATACGAGCAACGATAATGCAGTTCAAAATCACTTTCTTCGCCCACTTCGCGATCCTGACTATCCTGATCTCCAGTGCCTCCGCCGCGAAATGGAACAAGAAGCTTAAAGTCTGGAACGTAAGCGGCATCCTCAGCGTACCCGGCTTCCCAGGCCTCGCCGCAGGCGACATCGGCCCATGCGGCGGTATTCCCGAAGGCGGAGATGTCTGCGGCTCGTTCGGCCCCGGAAAGAAGATCGCCATGCGCGCGATTTACACTTGCAAGAAGAGGAGGTTGACACAGCGCGAGATCTGCTCTGAGAATTCGGAAAAGAACCGTTGTGTGAAGAACAGCAGGAGGAGTGGCAAGAAGTTTTACCCGTTTGTTACTAGGGAGAAGATTGTTTGTGTTGAGAAGAGTCGGATTTAGGTATGTTGAGCACACGATCATTGTTCACAGGGGAGAAATAGTTGCTACATAGCTTGTATGGATTACGCAACTATGGCCATCATTGTCCAGCTCGACTTTGGCAGTATCATCCACCACCTCACATTGGAAGAATGAAGTACAGTCCGAGAAATCAACTCACGCTGTACAGTGCGTGAACACTAGCTAAGACCTCCTACGTCTTGACGTATCGTAACCATTGCCAGTGCCACTAATCTCGAAGTGGTACGAATGCCAGATCAGGCGGTCCTTGTCAAAGAGAACACATAGTTACGCGAATACTCTCTGCCACCTTGTGCAAATGATCCAGCCAGCTGTCAGTAGCCGCAGTCCACGGAGCAAATGTTCACCGACTCTGCTTCTGCCTCAAGCTGGAAAAATTGTTGTAGTTACTTCTTTGCAGCCGAAACCACCAAAGGTTTGACATGCCTTGTGCCACTCCGCTGCTTATGCTTGTCCTGAATGGCATGGCTGTGTTGTAGCATGCGCCGTCTTCTTGAATTCAAGCTTTAAATATGTGCCTAGAGACTCAAGCTTGCAGCAGGTTGAACCTTCGGACTCCTGACGAGGGAAATGGAAGCGTAGAGAGTTGTCTGGTGATACACCTCGGATGATCCCCTCAGTATACCCAGCCGCTGTTCACGGGTTCAAACTGGGAAAGGCACCGTCCGTTACCATAGCCAACACATTCTTTCCTTTCTCTTCCAAGCTCTTCGAATCCCAGAAGGCTGTTGATCCGAGTTAGCAGTCGACGCGGTGCTTGTTGGAAGCACCGGAACGTTAGACAGCTTCACCAAGATGTGTCGCATGGGTCTTGCAGGTCGGTGTTGGCTAACGAAACGATCGGTATGCATGCTATTCGTATAGGCACCAATGCTACGCTCTGAGGGGTTGTGCTTCCACCGGACGGTGTGCTTGCGGCGCTATGCCGCGGGCAAAGGTGGACGACGTTTTCGGTCTCGAGTGTGTAGAGCAGCGCTCATAATTCGACGATGTGATTTGTTTGACGTATAGGCGCAGCAGGTCTCTTGCGCCTTGGAGCATGTGCTTCGCAAAGAATCGATCGGCTGCCACGTCTGCGAGCTGCTGATAGCGGAGCAGCTTTTGCAGTCGGTCGAACAACATTCCTGTCGTATGATTCCAACGTCCGGACAGCCTTCGCACGGCTCGAGCAGTGGATCGTCCTCCTTCGTTAATGGTGGTGGCAGCCGTTACTCATCCGCGAAGCGCCAATATGTCATCACTCCTCTCTGTCCGTCATATATCTGCTGACTACTACCTCCAGAAGTGGTTTGGAGAGCGTCGCTGCCAGCACGTCAACGATCGCAGAGAATTTGATCTCGCAAGTCGGGACCACGCTGGTATTGCGAGCGCTCGACACGCGCGCGGAAAGATGCAGCCAACGCACTAAATATTTGCCGACATATATCAATTATGGAAGAATGGCATCGCGATGAAGAAAGCATGTTTTGAACGCAGGGCGATGTGGTACAGGAGATCATCAAGGTCTTACTATGTCTGGAGACGGGGAGGGAAATGTAGGCCTAGTAGTAACCAAATTGGTACTACAACTGAACGAACATGCTTCCTTTGCCATAGAGGTAGATCGCGGCGTCAGGATATAGCTTTGCAGGCCAGGCGGCGACAGGTGCAACCACTAACGATGCGGCTATCAAAGTTAGGCCCGCTTAAAGTAGAACCGTGTCGCTACCGTTCAATGATCTTCTATACCCGAACGGCTGAGATATCATTGGCGAATAGATCAGTGCCTTTTACCAGGTGCGTGGTTGTTGATCAAGTGTGAAGAGTCTGTTAGAGCAGCGGCGAAAGCGGTGATTGTGTTGTGGGAGGACCGCTGGAATTGCGGGAGGTTATGTCCAGCGAGCACGGCCGTTGCGGCTTGACGCACGCCTGAATAATGCTGAACTACAACTGATCGATCTGGGATCATTGAAGATGGTATGTTTCCGTTATATAGACGACTAGTACGATGAAAGGTGCATTTTCTCACAGTAATCCTCAAATGTGGCCTGTAGGCAGCGGAAATATCATATGAAGAACAAGTATTCATCGATGTGAGCGATACATCTACTGGAAAGAAGCGCAGAAAGATGCGAGAAACATCTCCTTGATATCACAGATCGATCAGAACAACGGCTATCCTCTATAAAAATGTCTTTATAGATCTACATATCGAACCAACTCGGCCAGCCGAAGCTGTTACACCTTGACACCGCGCTGAGGTGTTGATTCATCGTCAAGGAGGGTTGTTTTCGAGGTTTGCCCGACCCCGGCCGTTTTTAACGAGGTTTTCGTGCTCCTCAATGCTCTCCAGCGAGCTCCCACCCGAAGGAGAGCATATATCCTCCCAGACCCTCCCATCAAAACCACTTCAGCCCCCCGAAGCTGGCCATGAAATGGGCCTTACGCCTCTCCCCATCCTCCCTCTCCGCCGCCTCGCGCTTCTCGCGCTCCTCCTCCTCCGCCGCTGCCCGCCTCAGCTCTTCCGCCTCGCGCTCCCTGCGCTCCCTTCGCTCCGCCTCCTCCGCCTCGCGGGAGAAGCGCTTGTCCTCTCCCGACATCAGCGCGTACTCACGCAGCCAGTTCTCCTCCTCACGGAGCTCCTCCCTCCACACGGTGAGGCAACGACCGGCGCGGTTGATACGCACAGGCCTTAAGCCATGCCCAGCTCTCTTCATGAGAAGCTCACTGGCCAGCTCCTCGCCGACCTCGAGACGGGTGCGACGGAAAGCAGCCTCATTACTGTCGAAGACAGGAAATTGGCGCACACAGCAGCAGCCGGGACCACAGGTACTAGATAGATTGTGAGTACGATGTACTACCTTTCGTTGACGCTTGGTCGCCATTGAGAATTGACTTACAGCTCCTCAGGCCTTGTCTCATCGCGCTTGAAGAACGACAGCATGGTGGCCATGGCGGGCGACTGCGATGTCTTGATGGTGGTGGTGGTGGTGACAGCGAAATCTTCTTTCTGGTGGTGATTGTGTGAATGTGGTGATTGTCTTTAATCGTACTGTCGAGATATTTGTTTTCCTTCACTGTGTAGCGGGGAAGAGAAAGTGAAAGCTACCTGCGAAAGCGCGCGGGGGTTGTTGATGTGACTGACGGCACCAGCGCTTGATTGTCGTCATGAACGCCGGAGAGTCAACAACAGATGAGGGGAAAATGATTCCTCTGAACACTACACACTTTCACGACTTCTTCCACACGCGACAGATCGATCATCTTTGTTCCTCTTGTTCGGAAGCACTACCTCCCCCCTCCCATTCGTAAAGATGGGTACGACCAAGAAGGTATGTCCACCGGTAAGCTCATATCAACGAGAAAACAAATTGACAAGATTGCAGACCGCTAAGAAACGCTCCGGCAACGATGTGCAGTCACGATCAAAGGGGAAGGGAAAGGTAGCATCCCGAAGACATATCCAACATCCAACGAGACTCGGCCTTGCAAAACCCTCTCCGCCCAGGATCTCGAACCCCAAGCGCAAGTCAGGCCCGCCGATCGGACCGACCATCACCTGGTCGAAGGTGAAATGCTTCGCTCTCGGCCTGACCGTGGCCCACCAGTGGAAGTGGCGCAAGAATGGTACTACTGTCACGGACTGGAAGGCCGTTCTCGAAGTTATCAATGATGTCTACTTGCAGAAGTTCGATGATTTCAAGGCCATCTACCCCAACGGCCTCACCAAGGCTGGCAAGCTCAGATCAGAGTACAGTGATAGGGAGCGTGGTCGCCACGAGAAGTGGCGTTTGAAGCAGGATCAGTGTTCGCCCCAAGAGATCCAGGAGATGATGAGGATGAAAGACATTGTCTTCTCGGCCGAGCGGCGTTTGAGCCAGGTGCCAGGTAGCATTGTGGTGAGCCCGAGGCCGGGTGCCGCGGATTGGGTCTGGTATCAAGTCCAGCCACCCAAGCCTGCTACTCAGAAGGCTGTGCCAAAGCGGAAGCGCAGAGCAAAGGAGGAGTCGGAGTCTGCGGCTGAAGATGACGACGAGGAAGAGGTTGATAGCTCTGAAGAAGAAGATAATGACGATGACAATGAAGAGGAGGACTCGGAAGGACAGGTTGATGAGGATGACAACGACGAGCAAGAGCGTAGCACCGACAAGGATGCTGGTGAAGAGGAGAGCTTGAGTGGATCAGAAGGAGTGTCCGAATTGGACATCGATGGAGACAACATCGTTGTAGCCAGACCTGCCAACCGCTCGCGTCCAATTATTGTTGTTGAAGATGAAGACGAAGATACCGAGAGGGCGAGCGATAAGGAGGAGATCGGGAACACGGCCGATGCCATTATTGATATGCACCACAATACTGGACGCGCCACGCCAGCCGCTCGTGATACTCGGCTGCAGCGCAACAAGAGTCGTCTCAACGAGGTTCAAAATGCCGACGAGGCTGACGAACAGCCGGCACCTTCGAGATTATCCCTTAACGCTTTCGAGGATGACACGTACCGCGACACGTACGGAGATGTCGCCCACAACCTCCAGACCAGTCCCTTAGAGAAACCAAATGAGTCTCTTCAGACAATGGGCAACATAGAACTTCTGCCGATGTCTACCGTACGCGGAGATGGCGCTCTCAACAACGCGATCATCCAAGTCAAGGGAGCAGCAGCCGTTGGATACCAAGGTGGCATGCGAATCACTCCTGCCAAACAAGCTGAGCTCCTCCGTCGCCATAAGCAAAGCGACACGCAGGCTTTTCGCAACGACGAGGCTATGAGGTTCAAAGGTCTTGCACCACACAACTATCCTCCCACTCAGCTGCCCCACGAACGCACTCTCAATCCACCTCGTTTCCACTATGGTGACGGCACCACAAAGCCGCTGTCCTACTCCTACCATGTCTTCAGACGTACACTAATCGCTGCCTTCCAAGCTCGCCGCCACGTCGATATCTGGGCTGAAGTTGAGTGTATCCTGAGCCTCGTTCCAAAGGAGTGGAACGTCATCAATGGTCTCATCAACCCAATTGCCACGACTACAGGCATCTCACCCGCGGTTGTCAGTAATGCTATCACTATCGCCGGGCACAACCAGGTCGATTCCTCTATCGAGCTCGGACAGCTTCTAGCCATGCCTACCAAGATTAATCAGTCCAAGGGCGAGCCAAACGACTCGTTGGAGAACATCGTTCAGCAGATCAACCAGCAGCGCAAACTCCAGATGATCCACACGAATGATGTCGACTTCTCCACCCAGCCGCCAACTTACACCATTAGAAAGTATACCAGCGGCTCCGGCCACGACTTCAGACTCGTTCGTTCCTCTGACAGCCTCTACAGTCAGACAGGCGAAGTCCGCCGCGTCCTCCTTACGGATGAGACCACCGGGCAAGGCAAGGAGGTCGACGTAATGCTCTGCGACAAGCCGCTTTGCGACGAATGCGAGCCCCAGGAAGACATGTTCGAGCGTAATTTCGACTATGCCGAACAACGTCGGCAGTTGCCCCTCGCCCACCACAAAGATGTTGTCATGCTTGAAGATAAGAATCTGTACTTCGCACCCATACAGCAGGGTCCAGTTTTCAACGGTGCGACTGTCATCAAGCGGGACATCTACGACGTGATATTTGGCCACGGCTTCTCGAGAGCAATTCTCTGCGACAGGGCGCGTTGCCGCGCTTGTAGGGGAGTGAGCAGCGTCGCTGACCTCGTCTAACCTCATGCTCGCCCTGACTAGAGCTGCCTGGCTTGCTCATGTTCACTTTTACCACGCTCAAAATTGCTCAAGAATGTGCATGATCATGGAGGCAAGCTCTTTTGGGCTCGTCTTCTTCAGCACGCTTGAAGCACATTAGCTTAGACACCCCTTCGCCGATGACTATGCATATGATAAACAGTAAAATCTTCACGAATGATGCTTCAATTGGAAGTGACATGCCCCTTTACACTATTTTTTAACCGTGACACTCAAGTACCTTGTAGCAGTGGTGATAATATCTGTTACTTATGTGTGTATTGCGTTGCGCTCGCTGCCAACAGTCGAGATATCCTTTTATCATTACCTCACAGAGTGTTCCTCATTCTTTGAATTGATCGTGGACCTGAGGCTCTAATAAGTCTCCGGCAGATGGTGACCATCAGGCTTCAGATATTAAGCAGTCAGAGAATTTCACGTTCAGCGAAAACAAAATAATGAGCAGTCGTGACCAGTAAGATTAGCAACATTTATTTTTGCCATTATCACGAGAACGTCGGAGGCGGCTTTTCGGGCTATAAACTCGATGGGCTCTTTGAGCAAATACACGCTGGCATTCTCACATCAATCTTACGAATCAGACATTAGAATCTATTTGCTGATGAATATCGGATCTGGTAAGTTTGTAGCACAATATCCGCGCATATTGTTTTGGAGCTTGAATTACTTTAGTAGGCAGAGGCCGAAATGCCGTATTCGGTTTTCCTATAAAGAGATACCTTTGTCACATCTGCTCTTCGATATATCCCCGCAACCCATATTTCTCCACCTCAAAATGCTTCCCTTTGTCTTGCCTTGAACTGTTCCTATCGACTGTTATTTTTCGGCTTTGTTGAAGCGCTTGCTTGAGATTCAACGTGATCGCGGTATGACAGTCATAGAGTTCGACGGCTGCGCGGATGCTGATGTTCAATCCTTCTGATCGCTTCATGGATCACCAAATCGTGTGAAGAAGGCTCGAGTCAGCATGTTGTGGCATGTTATTGCTGATAGCGCTCGTTGTGTCGGATGCGGCCTCGATTGCTGAGGTTCCGGCAGCGAAGGCTCTTCTGGTCACCAAAGTACGCGTACCAATTATTCTAATCCTTCTTGTTGCCGACTGCTGGTCTTGTACACGGTTTCCGCGTTCTACTCGGCTCAAGTTTGTCAGCATCACAGAGACCATTAACCCCGTCTGATGCCTGATCTGATCTCCGTTATACTCTGGACGCTGAATGGAAAAGTCGGTGGGCCGTTATCTTGGAAGATATAAACCGGGGCTTTACGACAAGGACTCGCATGCAGGACTTTGAGCTTCGATGGTGGCAACGGACTATGGAATTGCGGAGGTGAAAACTTGACATGCTCTTTCTGTTGCCACAGACGCGTGCGACTGATCGTACGTTGCGCTGTGATGTATCCTGCCACCATCGTGTCTGGTATTATTGCTGAATAGCGCCTAAGCATAGCAGAGCCGCAAATACCTTTGAGCCTGTTTGATGAGCGAAGGTGTCTCAGTCGAGTCCAAGACCCTGCGAGGATAGGTACTTTTGCTTGAGGTGTGGTGACTCAATCGTTGTGACAATTGCTTTCTGGGTGTTTCCTGAATGTTCGTGGCGGTGACGGAGGAGGAGTAGTGGGTGCTGACGTATGATGTGAGCGCGAACAAATCCTTGTCTGGAAGCTACTCGATGCTTCATCAGTAGACTGAGGCATGGACTAGATTGTGCTGCAGACACTTATTAGTCTGGCCGGAGGGGACGCTGATAGAAACGGTGTATGATTGACGCTCTGGCGAGAGTTGTGGGAATCGCCTGCTGCTGGTCCTCTGCGTATTCGACTTTGCGTGGATGTAGGACGAATGCCGTATATCGGAGCGCATTGAACCTGTGCAACGACGTGTTGTTGCCATTACATGGTGACACGGCTTGAAGTCGTATCACTAGCGAAGTTTACAAACTCCGCCTACACAAGCTCCGCGGCAAGGTAATGAGCGATCTCATGTGGCACATTTTGCACGATATGGATTGACAATGAAAACCGTCTTTGATGCAGAACTGGGTGTTGAGCGCGTGGCATCGTTGCATGTTGAATGCCATCCAGATACAACATGGTGGGCACGATATGTGAGCAGTCCTACCGCTATGCAGTGACAATGCTGCAATTCCAGCGGTACACCCTTCTACTTGATCTTTGCACAAAGGTCACGTGTGGCCCTCTCAGGCACTGTACCCATATGTAATTGGGAAATTGTGGCCGACTGTCTCCCTTAAAAAGGTGACATTGAGTGCTTGGGCACTATGGCGGAGTTGTTAAAGCGAGACATCCAGGTACGTCCAAATTTCCTTATCATGTAGCACAACGTGACATGTGCCCGGGGCAGTCGGGAATAGAGTTGTACCAAACCAAGAGTTGAGGTTACATCCCTCCTCTGAATCTTCGAGATTCCATCATTTTTTGCATTATCTCTAATACTTCTTTTACATCTTACCTCATAGATATCATTAGATGCATAACGTTACTGTAGGGGAAGCTGGACAGTAGGGGAAGCTGGACAGTACGCAGGCAGGACCAGATATACCCAGTGTATAATTAAATATCCTAAGGGCAGTATCATATTTACACGGACTGTCCAGCTTCCCCTACGATGACGTTATAGCATTCTTGGCGGTGGGCGTTGTTGTGTAGGTTGGCAGAAAGTGATGAATGGAGCCGCAATCGAACGCTCGCCCTTTGCGCACTCACGGACCCTCTGAAAACCTTGTAGACACTCTACAAGGGCCTCTCTCTTTCCTGAGCCTGACTAATGGTGATCAGGGTTCTCTCACATCTAGGAACAAGCCAAACATTCATCCAAGGCGGGAGATATCACGACGATTGGCACTACAAGAACACCGACAGAGACAACACCATCCCTCTCCGCCATCTCGGCCACCACTTCCACAAGTCTCTGGACCGGAGCACTGCAACCAATCTCCAATGCCTGGGAATCCGCGACTCCTGTCGACGAGTTCTTCAAAGACGAGTAACGTTACGAACAGTGGTACAGAGATCTCTATGCCCAAGATGAGGCGCAGCGCCACTTCATGATGGTCCTCGCCGCCCTCAACCGCCACCAGCATGACCCATGGCCGCCATCATATCTGACCAGAGACGCCAGCACGGCTTATACACCAAGTCATCCGAGAGAGAACAGAGCCCTGCAAGACTATAAGGATATGCGAGCTGCGGTCAACGAGGTCAGAACCAGGCGCCGAGCAAACACGATCTGAGGCGCCATCGAGAAAAAAATGCTACTTTGGAGGAGGACGAGGCAAATACGCAGAAGAGGGCAGGTGGTAGCGTCGAACAGGCTATCGAGCTTTGCGAAAGCTCTTGAATCCCTCGAGCGGTAGTCACAGTGATTGAGCTCCCTCGCGGTCATGGTATCAACAGGGCGATAGTTGACTGTCGCGAGAGTATGCTGCTTCAGCATTGCAGCTTGGGTCTGGGAGTTTGAGCAAAGAAAATCTGCATCGGTCTCAGAGAGCGACAGTCTGTTAGAGAGGGAGAGATGCAATCGAGATGCGCGCTATCATGTCTATTGACTCCTTTGAGCACCCCAAAAGCGATCATCCCGAGCGTCAATGCTATTATCAGCGTTGAATTGAAGCTCTTTTCCTTCTGAATCTCAGTTGTAGACTTCCCAGTAACAGTAGTCTTAGCTTCAAGAACTCACGAACAGCCGTGTATGCGGAACTTCATTGCAAGTAGATATCTCTAGTAGCCGTCTAGAGTAGGGCATGGAATTTTGGTCTCCCCTCGACCAATCATCTCCGCACATTGTAAACCATCGATCATAACTGCACAAGGTAGGGTCTAGGACTTTCCAAAGGCACTTTCACTTGCAAAGAAAGAGTGTATCATGGACGCGCGCTTTCGTCGAGCGGATTCGTCAATCTGCACAACTTCTCGACTCCGCCACCCCGCGAGCACACCACGACAGCGCAGAAAGTACGGCACTGAAGCTCCCCTGATTCCGCTCAATAGGCAATCGGAGCATGTACCCCAGCATCTTCAGCACAGGATGGCAAAAGTCAAAAGCCAGCCCACGTCGGGTTCCGATCCGAGCACTACTCGCGACAGGTCTACCGCAACACCTCGCCCACAGGGCATCTCACGCGCCTCTACTGCCACCAAACACGGCAAGATCCAGGGACTGACCCTCAAGCAGTGCAATGTTGTCCGCTACCTCATGTCTCCAAGCAAGCTCAACATGTCCGCCACCCAGACGAGCATTGTCTTCAACTACATCTTTAGGAACAGAACTCGCACGCCAAAGATGATCCGCGAAGACTGGACGACCCGCAAGAACAGAAAGGGTGGCAACATGTACATTGATTGTATCATCAAGCGCACAGGTACTTTCACGGGGGAGGGGATCGTCGCCAGTGAAGAAGCTGTGACGCAGATCCGCAAAGCTTGCGACCGACTCGTGATCGAGCTGCCTGATGATGTTGATGGACATGGAGGAAGACTTCGGAAATGCGACTGAAGCTACCATCTTGCGCCCTACTGTTCCCCTGTCCCATTTTTAACGCGGAATTATCGATGGATACGCTTTCCCTATCGGCTATCAGCCCAGACCTGACGATTATGTTCGAGCTACTGTGTTTTGGCGCAAGGATGACAGGATCGTCCGCCGCCTCGCGCGATGGCAAACGCTTTCTTGCCTGTGGTGCCCGGGGATTCGGGTGACTCCGACTTTGAAAGTCAAGCTGAAATGAGACGGATTCGCAGAACGCAAAGTGCTCCGGCCGAGCAGCACAGCAGGCGTGATCGAGATAGGCAAAAGCGAGACGCCGTTCCTCGGAGACGAGGAGGGGGAAGTGCGAAGTGGCGGACCGAATAGAATTGTGGAGGAGGATGACGACGAAGACCTTGAGGAGGAAGACGCCGATCGTGACAATGGGAGCGAGAGGGGCGAAGAAGCGGAAGCCGACGACGATGAAGACTTCAATGTAGTGGACGGTCAACAAGAGGCTGAGAACATCCACAGGTTCAAGCTGGCAGATATACTCCAGGACGATGACGAGACTATCTTTGATGGACACCAAATCGGTCCTGCCAACAAGGACACAGGCGACTCGGGTAGCGACCAGATTGAAGTCCTGGACAATGTCCCAAACCATATTCGCGAGATCCCCATCTGCGACGTCAACGACCCACCGAGCGGATCATTGTTTGCTGTGCAAGCACAACAGATGAAAGAAGACCGCTAAATCCTTCCAGCTTTCAGCGCAATATTTCTGTTACTGCTCGCAAAGCGCATCGAAGTCTTCAGAGCCGCCTCTCCCAACCTTAAGGACCACGAAGTCGGCAAGTTCAACTTCCGCTCCTACGTGGAGATCAAGGACGTATGGCATCTCCACCACCACCACCACCCGGACACTTTCGACTTCGACGACGCCATCAAGTCCCCTGACTCGGCACTATCACCGTCCTCCGTTCCAGACCTCCGCATGTTTCATCGATTCGTCTTACACCACCATGCTAACAGTGGTGGCTACACTCGTCCTCCTCCCTTCAGCACCATCCCGCCTACCGAAGAGATCTACAAGTCCGGCGGCTCGAACGTGCGCCTGATGCTTTCCGACTCCAGCACAGTCGAAGATGTTATGGTCCGTAACGACGCTTTCTGCTCTGATTATGCTTTCAGCCAGCCCGGGCCTCCGGCCGGCAATCCCGATTACAATTTGCACGACATGCCTTTCATCCACCCTAAGGATTTGAACATTGACGACATTTCCATCAAAGCGACCGGTACGGTTGTCGACGACCGATCTCAGCCCGAAAACATTCAAGATCTGTTCGTGGTTCCCAAGAAGGCGCGTCGTACGGCTACGCCTGTTGATGTTCTTTTTCTCGATGGACATCGGAGGGCTGCTGTTGTCTGTGATCAAGAGGAGCGCAAGACGTATAGGGCCCGAAGCAGTGACGGACAATTCAACGATTGTGAGGTCGGTTGTTCTTGCGTTTGGACAGAAAGCCTGATTCTTCGCTGCCCTCGGTACAGATCAGGTTTTCTCCGCCTAAGCGGGGAGTCGGATGCCAGGCAACGATGGTGACCAGTGGGAACACTCATTTGAGGCGCTCTGGACATGCTTGGGAGGGTGTCCTATGTCCTCAGCAGGAACATTCTCCATCGATACAGCTTGACCGCAGGATTGATAGAGGTTTATACAATAGATCTTCTTGAGTTCATGCTCGAATTTGAATAGACTTTCCGATAACGTATATGTGCTCTATCCTTTTCCCTTTCCTTTCCTTTCCTTTCCTTTCCTGATACTCTTTAACGCTTTTCGTCTGCTCTTTGCTCTACACAACTAACGCTAGCCATTGACTTCCTGGTTTATTCCGCTCATTCGGATCAGCCATCTCGTACTCGTACGTCGTTGATTATTGAATCCCATGTCGACCGTCGTCGTTGGCTCGATGTAAGCTCTCATCCTTCGCGAACAGCTTTTCCAATTGTTGCAGTCTCGAACAAGAGGCAGTTCAAGCTACGAAAGATCACTATATACATTGCTCAGCTATCTACTGGTATGTTGCGTATCGGTATCGTCACGGACTGTTTAACAGACATACATCAACTGCTCTAACCTCACCTTCCCCGTCCACCGTTCTCTCCTCATCATCACGTAACTACCTCAGCTCCACTTCCAGCCTTCCGCATGCAGGCAGTCACCTGCGCCAAGACCGTCTACCCAATATCCTTCTCGCTTTGTCAAGCCTGCTCTCAGTCTTGTTTCCACAAGCACCGAACACGCGCAGAGCCAGCATTGGAGGCCTTCTAATTCAATTATGCTTTTGGGGAGCGTTAGCTTTACACAAGAATAAGTTTGTTCGCCAATCTTAGTCACGGACGAGCGGGCACTCCGGGATAGTAGCTTTTCTCTTGCTGTTATCGCAGTAGCACTATTAAGTCGCTAACATTTCGGTTTTGAGATCTCTCTTAGAGGACATAAGTGAGTCTTTGTCGTTGCTTACTGTTTGCAACGCATGTGATGTGATCTTACTGTCATTGTAGGCGGACGTATATGCTCCTGCTGTAGCTGAGCAGTGCAGTACACGCTCTCAATCGGCGCTCTGACCGATGCTGTTTCTCATTGCTGTAGTTAAGAAGAGGTTTCTACATCTGCTACGTTTCAGATTGAAGACGTCCTTCCGCCTGTCGTCATGATACACATGAGCTTTTGGCGCCAATCTTTCTATTCCGCACCTTGCCGTCATTGTGCTCATACATGTCGATTGGGCTTTTGCTTGTAGAAGATAAAAGTGGATGATAATATCCTCGCACGAAACGGTAAGAATTGGTACAGTAAAGACGGGATATGTCGATAGTATCCATCTGAATCGTGTACACGAATAATCCTCGATCACCCTATGCCTCAGGCACTTCGTACGTGAACAGGCCCATGCCCGTGCGCCATGAGCCCGAGCTTCCAGCTGCGCAAATCCAGCGTTGTTTGTTCCCCAAACCTTGTTCTTCCCTCCCAGATATTTATTCTATAAATGTCAGTTTGAAGTTTTCAATAACACGCAGTGTTTCATCATGTCAGGACACGCTCTCGTAGCATTACAATGTTCCTATGACTTTGAACTGCAAGCATTAAAGTGTGAGATGGAAGGCAACCCTGTGATGAGCAGCCTTCGGGTTGCCCTCCAGGCCGCCGCGACCGTTCAAAGGCACTGTGTATCTTGATTATTGTGGGTTTTCGCAGTGTCTGAGGGGTTTGTTGGATGGATGGCCTACATTTTTGCATCTCATATACTTCTTCATGTACGTCTAGTATGGCTTTCATGTTTACGTGTCTGCTCATGCACTGCGCCCAGCGAGCACGCTCCCCGACGCCGCGCTCAGCTAACTCACTACGCGCCCTGCAACTCGATCTTCCTTCCATCAACACACTCAGGTGCGTTAAAAGAATGCGCCCAAGGCGCATTCAGAGAAGAGACCAGCACTACACAAGCAGCATTTCACCTTCTTTTGGGTGTTAGCAACAATGACTCTCGTAGCCAAGCAATGTTTCCACAGCTCTCTGCTGATGTGTCAGATCAATAGCGTTTTGTTGGCAAGACCTGTCGATTGGATAGCTCTTGACCCTCAGTTCCCTTAACTTCACTCTCTGATTGTGGACCAGCGCCGCTTTCGTATAAGTTACTGTGCATCTTGAACCCGTGGATCTCAGTGTGCCTATAGATCACGCAACGCGTTCAATCGGCCAGCTGCCCATGAAGATAACTTGTGAATAAGGCAACTGCAAGAGTGCAGCCGTTAAGAGACCTCTTGGAACCTGGTGCACGCTCTGCTGCTCTGCCAGATTGAATGAGCGTCCTCGGGTCGGGGATCAGTTCGCAGCAGCCATGTGTCTATTGGCCTCAAGTATCCTATAGCCTTCGGGCATTGTACACTCCAATTTGCATCCTGTAATTTTTTGAGGATCGTAGTGGAGTTGTACCGAATACCCGAAAGCGCCATAGATCTCTTGACTACAATGCCGCCAATGGGATTCCCGTCGTGTCCTTAGTGCAATATGCAACTCACGTGACCAACGAAACTCGTTCCACGCTAGACGTGCACGGTGCAGCCCCTGTTTGTTGATATCGAATTCTACTCCCTCTCCAGTCCACCTCTTTCCTCCTCAACAGGTACGTACAGTCCCGTTCACGAGTCTAAAATCTACCGCACACTTCCCAACTCACGACTGCGGTAGACCTACACCCCCGACGAGAACTATCCATTGCATGCCCTGCACTTCCTCGAGGAGTGCACAGTGGCCTGATTCCCCACTGCAAAGCATGCTTACACACCCGCCTCTGAGAGAGTCCCGAATCGCGTGCTCGACGCTTACCTGGAGGGTTCGCCCGCAGGCGGGCAGGTAAATGTCGCGTCTGGTTGACTCGGCCGGACCACAGTGCTCTCGCAGCCAAGTGACATTCGATTGACGCGCAAAAATAAATTGACAGCGGCTACTGGGACGCTGGGGCAATCGGGCTCTTCGGGGTCTTTCATCGACTGTCGCAGTCTCGAGTAACCTTTTCGGCAGTGTTCATCGCTGTCGAGAGAAGGAGCCGACATTTTACTCGTTGAACTACATGATGTTGCTACTCTTTGTCCTTATCGTGATGGTTCGTGACCCGTTTGATCTCCTCAGTCCTGCAATTCACTCACCCCAACCTGAACTTCGGGTCCACCTTCGCGATTGCAAAGTCATTGCACCTGTTCATTCACTGCCAAACCACTTCCGCGTCCACCCTGCCTTCCACCACCGACCAAAATGGTCAACGAACATAACATTCTGTCGATGGACAGATACACGTACGAAGAAGACTACAACACCGTCAAATCTCCCATCTCTTTAGCGCTCGTGATAACGCCCACCCCGCGACCCAGATCTTTGTAAGCTGTTATCATTCTCTACCACCGTATATTCAGGAGCGCTAACGCTGTTGAAATATCATGACACCTAAAGATCGCTTGTCGCTGTAACATCATTGACTTAAAAGTCGGACAGATCTGGAAATCGAACAAAATTTTAGCCTTTCTATCCTAAAATTGATCTAGTACTCGCTACAATAATACAATCACTCTCACTTTCATATATACTATTTTCGATATCCTCTTCTTCCTTAACGTCACTGTACTAGAAGCAGGTCAGTACTAGAAGCGGGTCACTACGCAGGCAGGACTCAGCCTCCGCAGCACATGACCAAAACATGGCCCGTTAGTATGAGAAATACCCACAGTGACCCACTTCTACTACTGACCCGCTTCCCATACAGTGACGTTACTCTCGATCTCAGGAGTTGTAGCTATTATTATTTGCTTCTTTTTCGCCTTTCCCTTCAATACTTCTGCTTCTGCTTTTTTTACTAGTTCGAGGATTTCCTTTATATTAAAGATGAACTTACCTTTTACTACTTTACGGTTTCCCTTTTTGTATTCCTTATATACTTGTAATAGCTCTCTGAACTTGGTATTCTCTTTCTATGAGAGAGCATTCTTAGAAGTCATCCTTTCCAAAGCTGATCCTAATTACTCGATATACTATTTTATAGGAGTCTCAAGAATAGAAGAATGAACAATTGAGTTAACTGGTGATATCGCCTCCTATAGCTCTGTACCCTCTAGTAGCAAACCATCCAGTAGGGGGCAGACTAGATCATTTGGAGTCGTAATAAGCACTAGGATTACCTAGAGGGTAGGAGTAGGTATTCAGAGAGTCGAGAGGATGCTAAGCAGATAGATACTAGCTGCCTAAAATGATATTTCAATATTCCTAGCTATAAAGGCCTTAGCCTAAGCTATTATATAGTCCTCTGTGTACTCGATTGAAGGTTAGTATATATAAAGTAGAAAGGCAGAAGAGTTTCTTAATCTTAGCTAATAAAGCCTACTTTAGAGGGCTAAATATGCTAATGTCGAGAGGCTATAAGATATACGAAGTATATAGTAGTAGTATAATAAGGTTGATATTCTTATTGATACAAAAGGCAATAAACCTAGCTGTAAGGTGAGATCTATATCTGTCGAGAAGTAATAGCCTCTGTTTTCTGTTGTTTCAATGCATCTCAGGCTCGAATAAGGTAGTTAACTACTTGTATATGTGATTATCAGACATCCATGTAGAGGTCAAGAACTTCTAATTCTCGGGTATAGAAGCCGGAATCCAAGCAGTATTCGTATATTTCGCCTTAAAGATAAGAAGCAGAGGTAAGGCGACTTCTAAGGCTCTAATACACTCTATCACTATTATCCACTCTTGCCTTCTGCTAATCTTCTTGTATACCTTTATATCTCCTCCTCTTATAAGTACTTTAGAGGGTAAAGTAGTACTAAGAGCGAAGCCAGTCTCATCAATGTTAAAAATCATATTAGAAGGATAGGAATTCTTAAGGAAAATATTAGTAAGAGTATTGAAATAGACATTTAACGTCATCGTAGGGGAAGCTGGACAGTAGGGGAAGCTGGACAGTCCGTGTAAATATGATACTGCCCTGAGGATATTTAATCATACACTGGGTATATTTGGTCCTGCCTGCGTACTGTCCAGCTTCCTCTACTGTCCAGCTTCCCCTACAGTAACGTTATGACTAAATAAGTAACTCCTTTAAAGCAGCTTGTATCTAGAGATCGAGAGTAGGATATCTTTAACTTAGAGTATCATTTTTGGAATCTGTTGATCGACTATATGCTTATAGGAGGGTAGGAAGTCAGAATCGAGCTTAAGTGAAAGCAGGAAAGGTAGATTTCTTTAGTAACGTCACTGTACCGGAAGCGGAACAGTACTAGAAGCGGAACAGTCTGGGTATATCTCATACTGATGCGCGATGTTTTAATCACATACTGCGTAGAATATGTCCTGCCTGCGTAGTGTTCCGCTTCTAGTACTGTTCCGCTTCTAGTACAGTGACGTTAAGCTACTGTATTGATAGGAGAGTAATAGGATGAACTGACTTCGAGAGTCGAGTAATTGTCTTCAAAAGAGTCCCCTCTTTAGTAGTTGAGAGTATCTTTTGTAATTTGTGCGATTTAGAGTAAGAAGTTCGAGTCGAGAGTCAATTGGAGAGAGAAGAAATTAGAATATTAAATACGTAAGCACACTTTTAGATCAAGATATATTTGGTATTACAATAGGCGATTATAGCAGTCTTAAGGTCCTCTTTAGAATAGGTAGGTATAATAAGATAGTAGGGTAGATTATCACATAAAAATTTGATAATAGCGCGAAAGTAACACGCGGGAGTGTCAGACTTCCGGGTCTGTCCGACTTCTAAGTCAATGACGTTAGCAAAGAGTCTATAGATATGACTGGAATTGGTGGAAGCACGTCTGGCAGGCTCTTTGGAGCAGAATGGAGGCGCTGTGGGAGTTTCGGCGGTTTTCGAGGGAGGAGGAGAGGGGGGAGGTCGAGGGATGAGAAGGAGATAAGAAAATTGGCGGGTAGTAAGAGGCGTTAGAGGCTGGTGAGCGAGCTCAATGCCAAGCAGCAGCAATCTTTGCATGTGGCGATTGAGAATCGCATGCACTGATTGCGCTGGGCGCACGATCTTTTGACAAGTTTCCTCGATGGACTTACAAGGCCCGAGCAAGAACAGAATGAAATTCACTCAAGCGCACGAGACACGGGCGGCCGAGAGGCTGGAGGATCTGCTCGCTTTTGACCCAAGAATGAATGCCCCCCGGAAGAAACTACGAGAGGGGAATGTAGCATCGTGAAGAGTTCGCATCGTATTCATGAGTGTTTACAGAAGACTATGCTACTGCCAACAGATGGGGGATGATCACTGTTCTCCAGACAGGAGAGAAGCTGTCGCTACCAGCTACACTGTAATCTCCTCACTTCCTCTAACCCCACCTGCGTCCGCTACGCATGCTGCCCGGAGCACGTGGAGGGTGGTTGATCTCCCACCGGATCTTCTCCTGACTATACACATCGATAGTCCAGTCCCCAGTAACGATGGGACTAGCAGCATGGGTCATGCCCTGTTCCATAGAGAACACCGGATCATTGTACTCCTCGCCGGCCTCGAGCTCAGCCCAAGCGGAGTAGAAGTTGTTCCAAGTCTTGCCGGTCAAATCGATGACTCTGTGCTGCGGCTCGTCGAATGCGTGGCGCAGGAAGACGGTCTGGAGAAAATCCTTCTCTCCGATCAGGTGGTTTTGCGCGAACCAGGTCATGATGGTCTTGCATTCAGTGCTGGTGCTGTTGCGCTCGAATACGTTCATGAGCTTGACGGCGTGGTTGTAGCGCTCGACAGCCTCTGCGGTGGGGTTGGAGGAGAGCGGGCTCTTGTTGGAGGTGTTGATCTCGGTCTGCTGGAAGACAGGAGTGACGTCCTTTTCCATCTCGGTCCAGGTGGCAGCGAGAGGCGGAGGGCCGGTGTTGTTGCTGGCCGCCCTATTGTACTCGCGCATGATGTTCCAGGTGTTGTTCCATCTGCCGTCGGTGACGAATGCAGCAAGAAGGACGCCGATGTCGCGAACATTTGGCGAGCCAGCAGTGATCATGGTGGTGGAGGCGGACATCTGCTTTTCGATCAGTGATTGCTGTTGGGATTCTGTCTTGGAATTCTACGAACTTTTGCGATTTGTAGGATAATATGGCTTGGTTTTGACTTTTGTATCGAGTTGATCCCTGAGTTAGTGGTGCGTAGTGTCTGTAAGTTCTTGATGGGATCTCGCTGAAGCTTTATGGGTTCAAGAAAGCAGAATGGCAAGCTTGAACCTCATGACAGTGACGCAGGGTAAACAAACCATGTCGCGTTACACACCGGTCGACCACAATAGTGCCGTGCACTGTCCATGTGAACGTCCGATTCGGAAGCCCTCGTGATCAATCACGTCAATCCCCAGGCAACAATAGAAGTGCGAGCGAGACGTGGAGAACAAACGTCAATCACACAATACAATGACTCAATCATGCATCGGCTTGAATCCCCGAGGCCGTGCGTTTCCTGCCAGTGATTGTTGTCAATGCCATCTATTCTATTAGTTTCTTTGCACGGATGCAGCGCCAATTCGATCATGAGCAGTCAATTACGATAGGCACAAGCAAGATATGTCCGATGATTGATGTCACGGCTCGATTGTCATGCCTGGCGCGTGTCGAGCCCTCCCAGGGAACATTAGAGGAACAATGGACAGACCGGCTGCGTTCGCAACAGCGGTGAACAAGAGGAGCTCTAGTCACTAGACTATTGGGAATAAAGTACCTCGATTGACACATGACTGTAGTCGTGCTTTAAAATCATGAATCCATCCTCAAAGCCAAATCCACCGATGTGCATTTTCAACGTCTGTTCTAGCGCTTGACTGATACGATCAACACCCGCTGAATACCGTCTGCTCGTGATGTTTGGCAGACACTCCGTTTCTCGGTCCTAGTTTGTTGTATCAATGTCTTGATTCCACGATTGATACTTTTTGAAATGTACTTTGATAGAATCAGAACGAATGAGATCGATCGACGGTTGCACGGACACGTCTCCTTCTCTTTCACTACAACTTGTTATTCTGCTGACAATGGACTACGTCGATCACGGGCGAAGTGATCATTGCACGAACAAACGGTCTGCGTTTGGAGTCACATGTTTCACTGGTCTTACAGAGTCGGAGACAGTGCTCGAGGCCTGGTCGAGCGTCTACATAAACCACGCTTTTTCCCTTCAAAATTATCTCGTTACACTCCGACAGCATTCTTGCATTGCGCTCTTCCTAGACCTTTCTTGCACCCACACCACATAGAATCAATAGACGTGAGTCTCTCCCACTATCACCATCGATCAAACAAAGGCTCGATCGTTAATGTAAGATCACAGCTTCCAAAGCAGCCAAGATGGCTCACCAGTGGAACCTCGATCAACGCCACGCCCTCCACATCCTTGCCACCCACTACAAGGAATCCACCTGGGCCGATCGTGGCGCCATCTTCAACGACGTCTTCAACGTCAACCTCTCCCACGAGAAGGTCCGCGACGAGTACGGCGGTCACAAGAACGGCATGCGCAATCCGCCCAGCGGCATCGCGCCCACTCGTTCTCTCATGTGGAATGACCACGTCTGCCGCGACGAGTTCAACCTTCCCGGTCCGTACGACCAGCAGCAGGCGCAGGATCGCCGCCAGCTGCTCCAGCGCATCCAGGCCTCCATCACTCGTCTCGGCCTCGCTCGCAATCAGGGTCTCATGGCCATCAACATGATCCCCAGTCGCATTCGCGCCGACAACAACTCTCCTGCTCTCGCTGCTACCGCCGCTGTTGCCGCTGCTCCTGCTTTCGCTCCGGCGAGCAACACCACCGCTCTCGCCAGCGCTGGCGCTTCCTCTTCTTCCGCAGCTGCTGCCACCTCCTCGACCGATCCCGCTCGGGGCGGCCGTCCCTTCTACCACACGCAGGAGATCGTCAAGGAGGGCAACGATTTCGTCTACCGCCCCAAGGATGGTCTCTCCTACGCCGTCACCCCCAGCAACACCTACAGGAGGCTGGTTAAGTTCTCTTCCACCCTCACCATGACCGTCCAGGTCTGCGACCAGGCTGTTTGCGTCGTCTGCCGTCATGGCCGCGCTCCTCGCGATCAGTAGGTGCAGGGTTGAGCCTCGGCCCAGGTCGATCATCTTCATTTCGTTCCTTATGCATCTGCGTAGGCGCTAGCAGGTCGGGAAGGTAGGGACCTTGACTTTTTGTGTGCTTTTCTGTGGTACTCTACAATAAGTTAGTAGTCTGCAGACAAAAGCTTTTTCTTACCAGTTTTATCCAGAAGAGTTCCTCTTTGTGTAACTTGTGATTGCCAGAAGGTGGTATAAAGTCTGTAGCGTCTTAAGTATATGCGGTGCCAGCGTGGCCTGCTGTAGGAGTACTGGGTTGTAGTCCACGTCATCAAAGAAATTTTCCTTCGCAGCAATACAGTGGGCGATTATCCGCTCAGAATGATCGTCAAGATGCGGCTTCCAGAAAGCCTATAGAGATAGCAGCTAGTACTATGGGGCCAACAAGCTTAGTACAAGAGAGGGTAACGCTCTTGAGGACATGCAAATTGCGGACGCTGTCAAGTTGATACAGATGACGCTGGAGGGAAAACAACTGCGTATCATGTATGATCTAGACAACGACCGTGAAGCTTCGAGGTTGGATTTCCACATCATCTAGTTGACACCGACTCATTTCGTATGAAACGTCTGTGGGAAGAGAAAATTCGGGCATTGGCTGGTATGATGCGAGCTCGGGCAAGGACAGCCAGTACACAAGAATTTTGTGAAAAAGGAGGACGGATTAGACATTGGGATGATCTCTCACGGACAGGGTAGAAGACAAGTTGCCCGGCTTCGAACGAAATCTGCTGCTAATTTTACGAAATCAGTTAAGGTTTCGGTGGATGTACATGATGCTGATGGCTATAGAGAACTTGGTGTGACCAGGTTCCAAAGGAACGACAGACCAGCACCAGATGTCATGCGGAGACATTCGCCAGATTCGCCACAGGGGCCCTTGGCGATCGGAGAACTTCCATGGGTGAGGATTAAGAAGGGCGATAAGAAGAACAACCAGGAGTGGTCCCAGGTCAGTGAAGACGTCTCAATCCAGCGATAGGCCGGGAAAGCCGCTGCTGAAGACACTCTGAGGCAGCTCATCTTTGACGACGAGGGAAGCACACAGGATGCTCAGCATCGCGCTTGAAGGCCTGTTTGTATGAGTGTACATTTCCAACGTCAGTGATGACAGTCGTGTAGATGGGTTCGAGAAGATTGTACTTTGCTTCGTGGTACAGGGTCATTTCGACAGTAACTTCCTGTTGAATGCTGCTCGTTATTGGAACGCCGAGCATGTGCGGTGACAAGACGCCGATCTTACGTTCATCAAAGCTCTGGCGGTCTCGATTCTGTATACTGCGCATTTCTCAAATGATGAACGCAGCGGTTGTACAAGATCCCAACTATAGATTTGGAAGCGATCGCTCTTCTTTTGGCTGCATATTGCTCGCTTCCTAATCTTCCTCACGTCTTATCCGGTCCATCTTCTCGTATTTATCGTCGTGTGTCAATCGTCGGTACAGCTAGTGTGGAGCATTGCACATGCGATATACCGAGCGGCCGCCAGGGAGATGTCCGGTCGGTCCGGCGTGCATCTATGATCGCTCAAGTTCATCGCATTTGACCGTACGCACACGATGCTCTTGCTGTTGGTCAAGTTGTTTTACGAGTTGCGCCTATCTGCTCTTGGTGAGAGTGATTGGAGTCAAGATACATGTTCGCTCCGGCTCGTCTCCAGTATTGATGGCCGCGATTCGGCGCATGAGTCCGTAACAGTGAAGGTGGAGCGGCGAAGCTTTTGCAATGCGCTTGTCGCTACAAGAACTCACCATACAAAGCGTTGACATGAATCATCCGTGCAGGTACAGGCGCATTAGTACAACGATCACCGCGGTTGTGAAGCATGACATTAATGATTGTTGGCACACGACCGCGCTTCGTGGAGAACTCACACTCTTCTCCTATGAATAGGCTGTCAGACAGCCCCTACATGAGAAGGATACAGTAGTAATACAACCACAGCAGCTTCCTTTACAAAACCTTCCAAGCAAACCCAACTCCACGAATTTTGGCTTATCAGTAGCTATGCCAACACACCCACCGCACAGCTAGCTGCGCCCACGCCTACCACCTGCTGTTTCCCCTGTGCTCTGGAAGAGGCGGGTCGTTGAAACCCGGCGGCATAGGTGTGCTTCTCAACTCCGGCAGCGGCCTGGTACCCAACAGCATATTCGCCTCTGGACTTCCCATCAAATGGTCATGCAAGAATCGATCTCTCGGCATGGACGGATTTCCACTCGCACCCGGCGGCAGCCCAAAGCCCGAAGTCACCGAGCGACCACGGCGGCGGCGAGGAGTACGAGGAGGAAATTGACGAGGCTCGCCGTAGAACGCAGCCATTGGATCTGGTGGGCTGCGCTCAATGGAGGGATAGGCGTCAGCGAACAGAGAGTCCGTGCCAACGTCTGAGGTCGGTGGCGGACCGAAGAGGTCGAAGTCCCGATCCATGATGCCCATATTGAAGGGCATTTGCTCGAAGCCGCCGAGCATGTTGTCGATGAAGTTCATGTGTCTAGGATCCTCGGCGCCACTCCTGGCGGATCTCATCAAGTCAAGCTCGCTAGGAGCAGGTACAGCAAGGCCGAGTATTGACTCCTCGCGGCTCAGACCTGGTGGTGACAAAGCGAGTTCTTCGGCGTAGAAAGGACTCAACGGATATTCGAGCATTCTTGGAGGGCTCATCACGGAAGGGCCTTGCAGCTGTCTGTATTGATCCATCTCTTGCTGGTTGTCCATGAGCTGTCGGTAATGCTCGGCCTCCATTCTATCTTCCATGGCTTGCCTCCTCCTACGACGAGAGCCTCCAGAGCCGCGCGCACCTGGAGGAGCTAACATGCTCGGAGCAGCGAGAAATACATCGCCGTAGCGATCGAAGCCGCGTTCCATTATCGAGGGTGTGATGATTCAACGATCAAGATGGGTTCAAAGCTGAAGAAGATCGATGGTTAGTGGATGAAAAGATGCACGAAGAAAGTCCAAGAACTTCAACACAAATAGTACAACTACAGTATTCAATATCATCCACGTCAGTGCCCAAAGAAAGAAAATACACACACAGAGATGGCTAAACCCTTTGATCAAAATAGATATCGCACCTCCAATATTCAAGACTATCCTCACTAGTGCCCGTTGAAACGCCACCATCAGTCGTAAGCCTCTCCGTTACCTTTGCTTGTATTCCGATGACATCTAGTAAGGATAGAACATCGGAATCTCACCCCAGTACAGCTGATCTCCAGGCTGTAGCTGATAACTCCAAGGATCCATCGGATGCTCACTAAACAGCGGCTCCGAGACCCTCGTCAAAGTACCAGGCTGACCACAGTCCCGCAGTAATCCCCACGCATCCCTAGCCATTCCACCATACCCCAAATCTGGCCGAATCCTCCTGTCTGATCGATCACCTCTGTCCCGCGCAGCACGAACCTCCTTCATGTTCTCACGCTTCCACAACGGGTCGTTCATGTCGTAGCCTTTGGCTTTGAAGCATTCGTACAAGTCTCCGTACGTGTTGGGCAGGTCGCTCACGAGCTGGTTAAAGAGGGCCCATTCGTGCATGGCGGGTCTGCTTTCGCGTGGGAAGTGGATGTTGTTGCCGTAGAATTCGTGTTCGGAGAAAAGGATGTCGCCATAGCGCTTGTCATAGTAGAAAGCCATCGGGGCTGGTTATGACGGAGGATGTTTGGGTGATGGTGGGTAGTTTCTTGCTGGGTTGGTAATGGAAATTGTGGGTTGCAGTAAGTGGAGAGGTGGTTAGAAAGACATTCCTTTGCTGCTGTGAAGATGTGAATTTATACGCGTGGTTTGTTTGCTACATGCTCTGCAGTCAATGTGTCTAATGCTTTTGTTTTTCCCTGCTCATTCGTGATCGTCAAACCATCTTCGTAGGCTCGCATTTCTTGTCGTAGTATCGTAATTTTTGCCATCGGTGCATTGTTTCCCTTCGTTCGTCTAGCATCTCTGCTGTGGCGTCTCAACGAGTTGTTCTGAATATATTGATGATAAGGTCCACGTCACCTCTTGCGACCAGATCGACATCCCATGTGTTATTCTAACATCTTTGCCTAGTCACTCCGACTTTCTTATGCCAAGGCGTCCTAGGGAGTAGCTAACCGGGCCCTTTCACTCACACACGCGCTTTGACCATTTCATTACCTCGCACCGCTTTCTCGCACTCCGCGATTCGTCTTACCTGTTCGCACTTTCCCTCACGCTCCAATCTGCTCGTACAACGGTTATCTTCCAAGGATACATCATTCTCAGAGCAAACAAATCATCCCATACCGAGTACATCCACTCCCTCCCAAACGAACCGCAAAGATGCCGACTCCCAACACGCCCAGCAACTCGAAAGGCAAGAAGAACGCCGATGACAGCGACTCGCCCGACGACAGCAAGATCAGCGACAGTAGTAGCAACTTGGGTGACAGCAATAGCTCCGGCTCCACTACTCCTCGAGCCATTCCTCTTACCACCATTACATCTGCGCCGGGTGCCAATGCCTCTTTTTCTTCCCCCCCCGCTCCTGGTCCTCTTCATGGTGGCACCCCTCATCCTGTGAGCCCTATCAACCAGAGCGTCGTTCTCGAAGCCCACAACTTCCTGCCTTCGGCCACTGAGCGCGTTGCTTCTGCGGCACCTGGATCCGGCGAGCGCATCTTCCGTCGCCTCCAAGACGAGTTTACCCACCTGTCCAAGATGGAAGACAGTATCCGCAACCAGAAACAGACCTTGATCGTCCAGGAACATACCGCCAAAATTGCCGAGAAGAACGCTGAGGGCGCCGCTGAGAAGAACAAGAGGGAGTCCGAGAAGGTTCGGCAGGAGACGCACGTTGCTAATGCGAAGTGGAATGCTGCTGTTGAGGTCGAGAAAGACAATAAGGAGGAGAAGAAGCGTCTCAAGGCCTTCGAGTTCGAGCTAGTCGTGCGCGAGGCGGACCTGGAGCGTAGAGAGGCCAAGTTGCGGAGGAGACAAGCCGTGCTCCAGCGATACACTGGCGGTAACCTGGGCGCTACGCTTGCTTCTGTCGGCCAAACCGGTCCAATGCAGCGCTCCCGCGATCCGGCGAGGAACGATGGCGACCTTTCCAGCTCTTCCAACCTCCTTCTGCACAACTCCAGCGCCATGTTCGAGTCCGCCGTCGACGACCCGCCGAGAGGCCGCACCCTCTCCAGCCCGCACATCCTTCAGCACCAGCTCCTCTCGACCAATCCGAGCGATCTGCCTTTTCGCTCCCGCTCCAACCAGTTCTCGCCCATTCATCCTCGTCCCGTCGTCGCTCGCCGTGGCTCCAGCGCCAACCTGTCCATTGCTACGCCGACTCCGCTTCTTGCGCGTCGTGAGTCGGACACGGGGAGGATTGCGGCAATCAGGGTCACCCCGGACGATGTTTACGACAGCCCTGAGGAGGAGGAAGGTGATCAGAGCAGCGGCGGTGAAGAGGAGCGGGTCGAGGTTCAGGCTCAGGGAGCTGAGCGTCCGCGTGGGAGGAGCGTGAGGAGCGTGAGGCGCGTGTCCAGGAATGAGAACCTTCGTCGTGAGACTTGAGATTGTGGGAGGTTCGAAGAAGGTGACGATGGAGACGCGCTTCTCGTATTGAGAGCGTTCGATGGTGAGAGGTTGTTGGACTGAGAGAGCTTGAAGGCTATGATGGTGTTTTAATTGTTGACTCCTCAAAAGAAAATTGCGGACTAAGACGTGTCTCTCGCCGCGAGAATCTTCGTCGTCGAGAGTATGCATTTATGGAGAAGTTCCGAGGCTATGATTGATATTTTGCATGTTGTTGCTACGATCCAACAGGAGATCATGTAATGTGTAATGAGAGAGACGGAAGTTTGCGACTTGCTTCATACTTCCTGCTGGAATTGCCTTTTGCAAAGAACAGTAATAATTCAAAAAATTGCTTTACAAATTGCTCTACATCTCTCGGATACTCATGTTCTCCCCGTTAGTCAAGATACATGTAAATGTTTCCTATCAAGACTGCTGTCTCCGAGAAACACCAGCCCAAAGTGAGCAATGCAGGCTTGTTCGTGGTAAGTTCAAGCGGCGTGACCAGTACACCACTTCACCGCAATCGAATGCGCATAGGATAATTTACGTGAAGTTTTGACTTGGAAACAGCAATCGTATTTAGCCACATATCTTTCAAGTCAACTGGAACACGTATATTTCTACACTTCCCGTGATCTTGCCTTTGAAGGAGCTCAAGCGTATATGACAAGAAAACAACGCTTTAGATAACTGGTCTAGGCCCTCTTGCTTGTAGTCAAGAAGACAGTAACACGTGATGGCCTGTTCATTCGATCAAGGCATAAAACCTCACATGCACCATCAAATTGACTTGGTCATTTCGTCCATCATATGCCTGCCAGCATCCTGCACGTGTAGCCATCAGTGTGAGCACCTCAACACCGCCTGCCCAATCAAGCTAGCGTGTCAGGCCCCACTTCTCTTCGCAGCTGCTCTTCGCTGTTGTCGCTGCCTAAACTTCCCCTCAGCTTCACTCACTCATCCTCAACACCATCACAGTACCAACCACGACTCCATCACAGCACCAACCACAATACCAACACAGCACCAACCACGACCCCAACACGCACAGCCGTGACACCAACCACGATTCCAACACGGAAGACCATGGCACCAACCACGACTCCAACACGCACGACCACGGCACCATCAAAGTACTCACACCCTGCCATCTTCTTGCTCCATGCCCTCGTCTACATCATGACCTTCTTCCGTCGCTACGCACGCGTCTCACCAACCCAGCCCCATCTCCTGCGAGGAGTTCAAGAGCGCCAAGGACAATACTGGCGAGCACGTCGAGTGCCTCTCCTCGGTGGT
This sequence comes from Cladosporium cucumerinum, assembly GCA_023634325.1. NCBI lineage: Eukaryota > Fungi > Ascomycota > Dothideomycetes > Cladosporiales > Cladosporiaceae > Cladosporium > Cladosporium cucumerinum. Next base: position 2,242,462 of record JALDQA010000003.1, read on the forward strand.
CACCATCTTTGTGACCTTGAAGGAGAACTTCCACAGCAGCAGGTACAGTGTTGCCGCCGTCACAGAGTTGGCAAGATTCTTCACTTCGAGCTTGTCGATAACTCCGACTTTGCCGCAAACTCACGCCTGGTGTTCACTGTCCACTACAACAACGTCGCCGAAGCCAATAACGCAGTACCCCACACCAACCCGGTCAATGGCCTCAGACTCCCCAACGGTACCGCTGAGCATATCAAATTCCAACCTATCGGCCGCTGCCTTGCTCCATTCGGAACCAAATGCAGGGGCGTAACCTCCTTCCAAAAAACGGCCGAGGCGTGGCATGCTCCTCGTACAAAGAAGAAACCCGGGGCAGGCAGAGCAAACCCCGTAATCAACTCGCAGGAGGGGCGTTAACCTCCTCAAAAAAACGGCCGAGGCAGGTGAGAAGCCGCGCAAAAAAACTCCCAGGGCTTCATGGAGCCGCCGCACAAGGCGGCCCATAAGACGCCTGGAATCGCCTATTCAGCACCAGCAGCAGTAGTGTCTTCTTTTTCGCATGCAGGTCCACTTGCAACAAGTGCACAAGGCAACCCTCACCGTCGACAGCCGCCAGAACATCGAGCCGGAAATCTTTGGCATGATGGGCATCCCGTCGCCGTTCCCACTGGACTTTGCAAAATCGCGCATGCAGTCCTATAACACGACTTTCACGGCTACAGTGGCGCTTATCATTGGCAAAATTCATTTTCGGCTTGGCGTCCTTCCGCCTTCGATCAGCGTCACTGTAGTCCGTATGATTCTATTGGTCCGGCCAGTCCTCTTCGCGCATAAAACACTCATTCGTTGGGCAAGATCAGGCGCCAGCATCATCCTACCCCGGCCTAGCACAGCAGACCGGCACAGTAGACCGGCACAAACACAGCTTACCCTGCTCCGCCTGCTGCGGCCACGCACGCCGGCCCCGTGGCTGAAGCCTCTTGGCTGCCTCAGGACGCGACTTTTCACGGTCCGCGCAATACTGGCAACGCTAGTGACATCAGTATCGACATGCAGGCCCAGCGGACTGATCTCGCCAGGCAGAGGATTCAGCGGCGTGTTTGACGAAGAGAGGTTCATGTTGTTGGAGCTGTTGTTAGACTTGTTTTGTATTCAATCATTCTGATGACACCTTACCATTGATGCTTCTGTTATTGACTGTGTCTCAAATAATATTCACGTCTGCCTTTGGGATAACTTATGGAAGTTATTTCAGCAATTTTTGAGCTTCTACTTCCTATCTTGATGCCAAAGCATGCTGTCGCCGCCACTAAAATTATGTGTGTGTCTTTCTTGTCTCTCCAATCGATCATGTATCGTTTCTAATAGCTTTATACCATGGAGATATTGACATACGCTCAGCGGCATTCGTGTAATTATCATCAGGCTTGATCATATACAATTTCGTCATTGCCACCGAGGATGTAGTGGCCGCTCATAAGCGCTCAGTGGTATAACGTTAGGTGTATCTTCCGACGAGGTCGCATTGGAATGCATGCCTGTATACCATTGAAGAATCGGTACTCTCACAGCAGCATCTGCGCACATATCATCAGCTATATGCTCAAACGATAGCACGGTGGCTACTGGGTTTAAAGCGATAGCTTGTGATATCTCCATATCATTGATAGGACCTGCGTTGATCCGATATTTTATTCTAGGACTAGGTACCATTGAGACGAGAGTATGGCCTCAGCGGTATGCTTGTTAATACCATGAGTCCTGTGTATATATGATTTCGTAGCACCCACTGGGATTAGGGTGGCCACAATCAACAACTAAGCGGTGTATATATACTTCCCGTTGATCGTGTGATGGATTCCAAACCTGATGACCATCGAGATATAAACATAATCTCAGCGATATCTATGCTAATATCATCAACCTTTTGCTCAAAGAATGTCATCGCTGCCAGTGAGGAATGATTATGGGCAATCTGATGACTAGTGAGGTCATCCACACCCTAACTTGATCTCACTCAGCGCTCAAGCAGCTCCCACTTCCTCTCCACGGACAGAACATACCTCACAACCACAACACCACAAGCCTCTCTCCAACACCACCATCATGTCCAGAGCTGTTACCAGCGGGCTTAGGCCCAAACTCACGCTGGACACCAGCGTAGCACCACCAGGATCTCAACCATACGAGATCATCGCGCCGATCAAGTTCACGCGCACTACCGCCAACATCAGGCCGGTCTCCGGTAAGCAACTCCCACTCTCTCACCTCTCATCTCGAATCTCAAGCTCACACACATATCTACAGACCGTGACCTAGAAACGCTCGTCCGCGCTTTCGAGAAGATGACCGCCGCCTCCGACGAGTTGGAGAGTACCCTCGGGGCTCTCCAGAAGCTGTTTCGCGAGCGCACTGCTGCCCGCGAGAAGGAGGAAAGTGGGTTGGGGTTGTTTGGGGATGGGAAGGCTGCTCGTAGGAGGAGGGAGGTGGCGGGGATGGTTGGTGACTGGATGGAGGGGGTGGAACAGGCATGGGAGGAGGAGTAAGTAGGATTATTTGTTTCATTTTTGTCGTTTTTATGTTTGTATTGAAATGAGAATGTGCATGTTGGGAGCGGCTCCTGGGTGGAGCATGCCAACGAGATGACCATGAGATCTTCCAAGACTCTTCTCATACGTTTGAGACATCGTGTTCGATTGTACTATGGTAGTTTTCGAGAGCTTGAAGGCATATTTGCACCTTTCTCGCATCTTTTCGTGGTAATTTGGTCACCTTTTTGCTTAATTTCGAGCCAGAAGGCCCGAAAGATCTCCGAAGAATTTCCCCGCAAGGCCTGATTGAGACAGGAAGGATACGGTGGCGATATCTTGAGGACAAACGAATGCGGACACCTTTCTTTCCACCTATATCCGCTAATAAAGAGCGCTGGAGCAAGGTGTAGAAGTTGCCTTGAGTCTCAACTCCACACAATGGACGGCATGATAAGGGTATTGACAATCAGAGATTGGAATGTACTTAATTGTCGGAACTTGTTCCGACTATACTACTACGAAAATTTACAGGGTCCAGCCCAATACTGGGTTCTGATTGGTTCCTCAAAGTCGCACGCTGATTGGAAGTTGAAAATGTAACAACACGTGATCCTAACACATGCTCCCTACCCCACAATCTGAAATCTCTTTATTCTTCTCTGAAGTACATATAGCATTTCGTAAAAGAACTCCTGCTATTATATCTTTACTTTTTACCTAGCTCTTCGTAAAATAACTACTAGTAGCCTTCGTAAATTAATACCTATCCTCTTTCGTAAACTAAGTAGCAGGACTAACTATAAAACAACCCTCTCTCTTCTGTATAATAACTAACAACTATAAGCTACCCTTTGTAAGTAAATAACTATAGCATTAGTAGTTTGTTCTCTATGCTTTTAAATCCTCTTAGTTAATAATTTTATAAAGAATAGTAAGCAGACTAAGAACTGCCTTGCATGCTGCGAAAGGACTGCTTAGTAAGTCTATAAATCCTGTAAGAGGAAGGCGGATAAGCTTCGTCATAATCAGGTAAGTTCCCTACCTTTATAACTACAATTCTTCTCCGAAGGGGCATTTTAATAATACTGGTATGCTAGAGCGCGCGACTGTTCCTACTCTTACGCGCAAGCAACATTTGAGAATCTATAAAGGTCTCCCTAGGAGGCAGACGCCTATTGCACTTCGCGGACGGACTACCACTCATTCTGCGCCTCTAGGCTATAAAAACATTAGCTACGCTCGCTCAAACAAGCTCGAAAAACTTACTACTAGTAGACAAATGTGCTAGTCCCTTTCGGACGGCTAGAGCGGCGAGGGCCTTATAGCGCTATAGGCGCAGCAGCAGCAGCAGCAGGAGCAGCAGCAGCAGGAGCAGCAGCAGCAGCAGGAGCAGCAGCAGGAGCAGCAGCAGCAGCAGCAGCAGCAGGCGCACCTATCTCATCGTTGTCGTTGTCGTCGTCGTTGTCGTAGAACTGTAGTATAAAGCTGCTAGTATTATCGTTGTTGTCTTCTTCTTCTTCTTCTTCTTCTTTTCTAGCAGCAGTAGGTAGTGGTATAGTAGCAGTAGCAGTAGCAGTAGCAAACAACGCTCTGCTAAGGGCGATAGTATGTAAAAGGTCGCGATTAAAGTAGCGAACGAGCAGGATATCATTATATAGAATGTTAGCTTTCTGTCACGAAAGAAGAGTACAAGCTTCGTAAAAGAACTCGAATTATCAGCTTTAAGTACGTATATCTGCGAGTTATAGAGAGTACTGTAGTTCAAACTACTCTTACTCTCGCTGCGCGCGACACGCCTAGCCAGGTGCTTAGCTCTGCGCGCACTGACCTCGATAAATGACAGCAACCCCACTGCGCGTCCGCTAGGGATCGACATGGTGGTGGTGGTAGTGGTGGTGGTGGTGGTGGTAGTAGTGGTGATAGTGGTGGTAGTGATGTTTAAAAGAGCGAGAGAGAGTCGAAGTAGGAAGGAAGAGAGTGATATATTACCTTAGGCTTATTATCATACTCTCAACAATAGCTAACCATTCAGTTACGAAGAGCTAGCTCACCTTTATAACTAAAATATCATGTGCTATTAAAAGGCCTATTATCGTCATGCTTACTGCGCTCCCTTCCTTACTTTCGTATTGTGTCTCTATCATATGATGACTCTACTATTGTTGCTCTTAACAATTATTCATCTACTCACTCGCACATTCTTTTCCTAAAGCAGTATTACTCTTTATAAATTAATAGTATAGTGATCTAGTAATGTTTATCAGCACTGTCTAGAGTCTCGTCCGACTACTATCACTTACATAAATTTTTACTAGCTTCTCTTTTAATGCCTTGCCACCTAATATTGGTCACTTTCAACTACCGTTCAGAGCTCCTAGAGGCATGCATTACTTACTACATCCTATTGTGAGTGCTATTAATATTTCAAGTTCTTTTCCGAAGGCCTCTATTATACTTTATAGCATAATTACTACTATTAATCCTAACTTAAAGAAAGAGTAACATCTAGAAGCACGTGTAGGGGATCACGTGGGCGGGTCACGTGGTGAAAAGTTCCGACACTATGCTTGAGTATACTCTCCACGGCATCCCTTGTTTACTTCTTGAGGACACGATCTTACCATTTGTACAAGATAACTCACGATTTTTGGATTACCAAGTAGTCGTAGCTTCTATCGTTTTCTCAGTCGGTGAGCGTTCAGTCAGTGTTCCACGACACCCTCAGAGATCGACCTCACTGCGGACGCTCGGAAGATTCTTGCATAAGCTCGCTCCACACAGCATTGGTCGGATCTGCCTGTATCCTGCGGTCAAGGTGCACTATACAACCCCAAAGCTGAGAGAGCATGAGTCTCCTTCGGTATGCTTCTCCTGGGAGAAAGAGGAACCCGTTCTCATCTGGAACCTGCACAGGCCGGCCCAGCGTGACCAGAAGCCCGGCGTTCTGCATGGGCCTGAACGTGAAGTTCTCCCAGCTGTACTGTCTGCGAATGAAGTACATTATCTCGGAAACATGCTCGCGCATCAAGTCGTCGCCACCGGGGCCCATGTCGAATACGACTGACCTTTGAGCGATGTCCTCGTCTACGAGAGTTTCCCAGTCGCGGGTTGCGTTGTACATCCACATGAAAGCCTCCAGGCGGTGGGAAGGCGACATCATGTTGAACACTGCCACCACCGGCTCGATAATCATGCCACGGTGTAGCAGGAAGATGTCTCTGCCGTGGATCGAGTTCTCCGCTAGAGGGCCGTTTTCGAACAAAGAAGTGATCCGCGGCATACCCGCTTGGAAGAGCGCCGCCCACTCCTGCTCCGGGACAACATGCTCAGGGTGGTATTGGCGCAGAAGTGCCTCAAAGCTTACCCAAAGAGGTCCCGCGTCCTCCTCATCCTGTTCCAGGACCCCCCGCAGGTGATCTTGCCCGATTTCATCGTCCCTGAGACTCTGCATTGCAAGCGTCCATGCCCAGCTGTCGACGTGAAATTCGCCAAAACGCTGGATGAAAGGCCTACCTTCAGCTTCCTCTGCTGCATCCTGGTCAAGTTGCGCGTTGGACTCTAACATGAGGGCCAGCATCTCGGCACGTTGTTCATTCGTCAAAGGGATGGGCGCATCGTGCTCATCATCGTCATGTGTTGGGTCGAACATCTCAGATCCGACAGGGCCATAGCGAGGGCAGGTGTTCCTGCTAACAGCCCAATGGTCGGTTGCTTCGGGTCTCTTGACTTCTTCGCCACACAGGAAGCAGAAGTTGGTGTGGCAGAAGAGGCAAGTCACGTGGTTGCAGCCACTGCCAAGGTCGATCGTCTGCTTGCAGCCAGGACAGATCTGGTAGTCATTGCCGCGAGTAAGATCCTTGACGGCTTCAAGAAGAGCATCCTTGCCGATCGTCGCCATCTCAGCAGCCTTGTCTTTCACCTGAGAAACCAGCTCTGATGGAAACACCGACTCGAAGTCTGAGATCATGAGTTCCTCCCCGCCCCAGCGTGCAGGCCAGTTGTAGTCGAATTCTAGGGCGTTCTCGAACTGCCGCTTGATGCATATTGTGCACACAAGGTCACCCCCCTCGATCGTCTCCCAGGGCTGGTCCATTTTGGCGTTGTAGTCTTCACAACAGGTGTCGCACAGCCAGGCGTCGTCCTGGGTGGTGTTGAGCTGGAGTACAGGCATGATGACGATTTGTTGTATGAAGGATTAGTGATTGTGCTTTGACGTACTGTTGTTGGGTGTAGAGGTTTCTGAGAGAATCAGGATTAAAGGTGTGGTCTGGGATGTGAAGGTCTTAAACATAGAGTCTCTTGTCCGATGCTTGGATTACTGGACTTTCTTTCACTCCTTTCACTGAGGTTATCATCAATGAAATGGACAATGGCTTGTCATTTGAACCCAGCACTTCGATTGGAGCGGGCAACATCTTGGAGGACAAAGGAATTTTATTCGTAGATTGCATTGTTTAATTTACTCGACTAGTCTCGGTGCCATGTCTCTGACATCACGGCCATTGTGTGTGTGTGTGTGTGTGCATAATGCCGTAGACTCAGAGCCGGCCGTTCTTCTTGTTACGCTATCTGAACGCTACCATTCAGTCAGTATTGCTAGGAGAGAATTACAGCCTTGAAATTCGACCCATCCATATGTAACAGTCGTCATTCCCCCAACAGATCACAAGTAGTAAACTATTGTGCACAGATGCTAAGGTCCACAGGTCGGAACTTACTTGGGTAATGCAATGGTCGAGGACAGACAAGGGCGTGTCATGGCTGGCTGTGATGAAGTTTATACAGCATGCCACCCCACTTTTGACGAATTTGTGTTTTGGCGTAGAAAGATGAGGACAGTACAAGCCACGATCACGAGATGCAACCATGGTCTGGACCATGGGCAACATGCAAGCCTCATGCAAGAGCTCCCTCCAGTGTCACGCTCAGCCGCAGCTCCGTCTAGATAATCGCAAACAGTCTTGCCAGCCTTGTTCCATAAAATCAACCATCCTGCTCTCCCCTCCGACTTTCAGTGCGCCCTAGTCTCAGACATAACCTCACACCACCTCCGGGCCAGTACTCCAACATGGCTGAAGTAGCAGAAACCCCTGCTACAGGAGCCGCCGGTGCGCCAGAGCCGCAGGCCGATCAGATCCAGTATCTGACGCCAACTCTGCCTGGGTTCACTCCCGAGTACGACTATCTGGCCCTCATCCATTCCCTTTGCGATACTGTAGAATTCGCGACAGCAGGATCCTCCGATTCGTCTATGCCCCAGCTTTTAAAAGAAGTTCCAGGAACTGGACAAACCGGCTTTTTCTCGGGCGTGTTTAACAGATAGTTCTGGGTCGTCGGGTTGGATGAAATCATTTCGATCGCGCTCGAAAAGTGATACAGTGCGGATGTATGAGAAAATGCAGTATTGACGGCAGAAGCTTGTGGAAGGGAGGTAAGGAGGTGCTCGTGTCCTGGTCATCGATAAGATTAGTTAGGACGACTTGCAAATACTCGGTGTTGCAATAGACTCGGACTCGGCGTTTCTCTGGCGGCATTGCAACCAAGAGCTAGATTTGGATCTTTACTTTTCAGGGTTGGATACGCTGCGCAACAAGTACTCCTCGCATGTCAATGCTGGAAAAAAGCGCGGAGTTGAGACGAATGTAAACCAGGGCTCATCAACAGACAAAGATCGGAATCTCCACATGAGGTATCGTGCAGAAAGTGATTGGGCTGATCGGGTTTTTGATTGGGTATATGTTCATCCTGTGGTTCGAGGCACTGTCTGCAGTAATCGCGGTGACTGCCATCTTCAACGGCCTCTATCGATACCTTCCACTTGTTTTCCGCACGTCGAGAGAACGCAAAGCTCCCTCGCCAGCAAACTTATCCCGCTTCCAACGATACCGGCACATCATCTCGGCTCCCTTTCGCATGATTTACCGTGCGTTCTTATGGCTTGAGCGCTGTAGGCGGCTAATCCAGGACAATATCGAGCTAGTGGATGATGGTTACCAACTAGCATGAAGCCGGCAGATAAGACAAGCCTGACGATGTGAAACTGTTGAGACACACCTTTGACAGTTTCAGCGATCTGTGAGCATCTAAAGTAGAGCAGTGGTATTCCAGAATGTCAGAGTATAAAAATTACCTACTCATGCCAAACTCTGTTCGCAAGATACGAGATACCACAGAAGCCAAGATTGTCGGTAAAGTATACAATTCCAGACCTCGGCTTCTGATCTGAGTGGCCGAACAAACAACGCTTCTATCAATCATGCCTCCCGGAACACGTCAACGCAAACAATAATCTATACATGACCTATGTTGATGACATAAGGGTGATAGCATGGCCCAAACTCACCAAAATAGCGCCGTCGAGCTACAGGATCTCCAACGTCAACAACCAGAACTTCCCGCCAGCCATGTCTCCAACACCGAAGAATCGACTACAGTAGCATCCCTCCCGCCAGCAGATGGCGGTCTGGCAGCCTGGAGACTCTTGATTGCTGCGTTCGTCTTTGAAGCTCTGCTATGGGGTCAGTTGTCGGCCCCCACTCAGCTTTCTTCCGTGTCAAACACTCAAGTAAACCAGGTTTCCCGCTCTGCTTCGGTGTCTTCCAAGCGCATTACTCCACACTGCCTCAATTTGAAGATTCGCCTTACATCACTGTCGTTGGAACCATAGCGTCCGGCATGTCCTACCTCGCCGCGCCGATCATAATTCCTTTTATTAAGCGCTATTCGAAATGTCGTTACCTCATGATCTGGATCGGCTGTACGTCCGCTGCTCAATTTCTCTCCTCTGCTCAAAGCCACTGATGCAACGATTACAGGGCCCATCTGCCTCCTAGGCCTCATAGCCGGCTCCTTCGCTCGCTCTCTCGGCGCCCTGATCTTCACGCAAGGCGTCATGTACGGTACGGGCTTCATTCTCTTCTACTACCCCATCCTCAGCATGGTCAACGAATACTGGATCGCGCGGCGAGGTTTCGCCTACGGCCTACTCTGCAGCGCCTCCGGCGTCTCAGGCGCAGCCATGCCTTTAGCTGTCGAGAAATTACTCCAAGATTACGGCTACCCGACGACGCTCCGCGCTGTCGCGATTGGACTGTTCGTCATCACGGGACCTTTGATACCACTTTTGAAGCCGCGACTGCCGGAGATGGGAGCCAGCGCGCCTGCGCGGACGGACTGGAGTTTCCTGCGCTCTTCGCTCTTCTGGACGTACTCGCTCTCGAACTTCGCCATGGGCATGGGCTACTTCTTCCCTTCGCTGTACATGCCCTCCTACGCTCTCGCGAGCGGGATGAGCTCGACGCAGGGAGCGCTGCTGCTGGCTCTCATGGCGGTGTCGCAGGTTGTCGGGCAGACGAGTTTCGGGTACTTGTCGGATCGGAGGGTGTCGATTAATTTGTTGGCGGGGTGCTCGAGTGTTGTTGCGGCGGTTGCGGTGTATGCTTGTTGGGGGTTGGCTAGGTCTTTTGGGATGTTGGTGGCGTTTGCGCTGGTTTATGGGTTCTTTGGTGCTGGGTATACGGCTTTGTGGGTTCGTCGACCCTCTGCAAAATACCGCCACGCCACATTGAGACGAATGCTGAGTCTTTCTTGCAGGGCAGGATGGGCACATCCATCAGCAGCGATCCTACCGCAGCGTTCGCAGCCTTCGGACTTCTCAACTTCGGCAAAGGCGTCGGCAACGTATTGTCAGGACCCATCAGCGGCGCGCTCTTGGAGAATAGTGCTGTCGACGCGCGCGACTATGGCGTTGCAAGGTACAAGTCTGTGATTCTGTTCACGGGAAGTTGTATGGCGTTGAGCGGTGCGATCATTGCGTTGTCGTATATGCGATTGCTGAAATGTGGGCGGTCGTGGAGCTCGAGGTAGAGTGGGATAGGGCTACAGTGCTGCAGCAATCGAAGTGTCTGAGCAATTATGCTTCGTGGCGATTATACACAGCCCAGCGTATCACTCTCTGGGCTGTTATATGATCGTCAATCTTGTTTACTGTCCATGCTGGCGGTGCCAGCTCCTCTCGGTACGCTCATACTCACCTGATCGACAGTGATTTGTGCATGTGACACGAGAGCCTGATCGTCTTGAGAGGAGCACCCCTCAGTCCAGCTAGGAAGAGTCTTCCACGCCATGCATGGCCAGGTATCACCATCGATACATACAGGCGGGCTTCGACAATGAGCAAGCTTTGCTTTGCAAGACGTTCTATAGTGCTCTGCTGCATTTCTCGCCGCGCTTTCTGCGAATACGATGTTCTCGACCTGCTGCTCCGAGAGCAAGAGGCACATACCTCACCTTATTGACGGGTGAATGGTCGAGGAGCTCGTAACAAGTGTCGTGGGATGTTGTTTGACAATATTGATTGATGACTGAGAGGGTAGGCGAGGAAGAAACGGAGGAGCGAAGTGGGCAAGAAGAAGGGGAAGAACAAGGTGAACTCCGCACAACAAGCACTTGAACTAAGCTTTATTCCTTAGTCTCGAGGTCCAGCGCTGAACTATGCTGTCGAGGAGGCCGAGGAGCTCGAGGTTGTGGCAAAGAAGGAGCGGGACTGGGAATGGTAATGACACTCTGCTGTGCTGTACCTTGACGACGGACCGTGGGTTGTGTTTAGGTATGCAGTATTGAGAGAAGTATGGGCCACGGTGCTCGCTCGTTTGCGTGCAAGTGGAGGCGATGAACTGAGCATTGCCTACCCTGTCTTCCTTGTACGTTCTACTTCCCGTATCCATGGACAGGCTCTCGAACGTGTGCACTGGCAAGAGTTCATCTAGAAATGCTGCTGCATTTGCGAGTAGACATTTGCGAAAGGTCAACAACAATGACTGTTCCGATATGAGACCACAAAGTCGAGCGGGCAGCTGGATGTATGGATAAAAACACCGTTCTCATTCTCAAGATACTATCTATCTCCCACCGTGAAGAAGTGAAGTAAGGAAATGTCGTCCATTTGTCATAAAGCGAGGGTATAATGCGCATCATATCATGCCCATGTTGTGCAAACCACAATCGAAATCCCAATCAAAAACTCCCCGCCTCCGTCCATCGATAATTCCTTCCCCCTCAAGCCCAAATGCATCCCAGCTCTTCTCTCAAGACATTATGCATTACATTCTTTTGTGCTCTCCGTCTCTTTCTGGCTCGGTCGTGCTCGAGTGCGACTGCGCTCAAGCTCGATGTGCTCGAATGCTTTGCTCCATCTACAACAGCAGCGCAGCACCAAGCACACCGACCGCCGCCAGCGCGCTGCCAGCCATAGCAGTGGGAGCAGCAGCAGCGCCCTCAGAAGCAGCAGAGCCAGAAGCGCTAGTCGAGCTGGCGTCGACAGAAGCGGCAGCAACGCGAATGCCGTAGCTAGTGGAAGTCTGCACGCTGGTGCTGGAACCAGTCGTCACAGTAGTGGTCACGACAGACGAAGCAGTAGTGCTAGCCTGGCAGCCGCTCCATGTCGTCCACGGCGCATCAGTGCCCCAGGGACCCTCCGTCCAGCCGCTCCAAGTGGAGGCAGGGCACGCGCTGCCGCCCCACCAACTTGTCCAGGGGCCTTCGGTCCAGGCGCCTGAAGTGCGAGTGGACCAAGGACCCCAGCCGTTGCCTGCGCCGCCGAAAGGGCCTGCACCGTTGCCGCCGTGCCAGCCTCCGGGGCCGCGACCACCGGGGCCATCAGAGGAGTCGCCGTCGGGTCCGCCTGGACCCCAGACGCCAAAGGGAGCGGGGGCGCCGGTGGTTTGAGTCTTCCAGCTGGATAGGGCGGAGGCGTAGGCGGAGTTGGAGGTCCAGGCTGTGGGCCAGGCAGAGCCGCCTGGGAGGTGAATGTTAGCGTGTGTGCGTGGATGTGTGAAGGTTATCGGCACTGGGGGTGGTAGGGGTGGTGATGATGAGAGGCTGGCGGCGGCAAGGCAGACAGCAATGCAAGGATCATGACCTCAGACAGTATTGAAGAACCACACTGGAGGAGAACGGACCTGGACCGCCCCAAGCAAAAGGGAAAGGACCTCCCGCAACCGAAGTTGGCCAACCCTTTGCGCTCGCCCAAGACGACCAGTCCGAACTCGCCGTCGGCCAGCCCGCAGACGCATACCACGAGCTCCACGCCGCAGAGTCTGTGGCGGTTGGCGTGGGGTGCGCGCTGGTCAAGCTCTGCCAGTTGGAGTTTGTCGTCCAGTCGCCGTTCTTGCTGCCTTGTCCGCCTCGCCATGGACCACCGGGTCCGCCGTTTTCATTCCATGGGCCGGGGGTTGGGATGTTCTTACCACTTGTTGCGCTGAAGGTTGCTTGCTGGGAAGCGGTCGGGGTGGCGCCGGCGTTGGCGCAGCCCTGTGCGATGACCTGGTAGGTGGACTCCCTGTCGGAGTCGGAGCAGTCGGAGTCGGCAATGCAGGAGTTCAGGGTGTTGAGCTTGTCGCCGGTACAAAAGTCGGAGTAGCTGGTGGAGTCTCCGCGCAGGTCTTGCCAGCATGAAGAGACGCATGAGGGAGCGCCAGACCAGCCAGCCCAGTTGCCGCCGTTGTTGCCATTGCCGGCATTGCCACCAGGATTGTGGTTGCCGTTGCCGAACTGAGGAGATGCGGCGGCGAGAGTTGCTGCTGCGAGCGAAGATGCGGCGATGGCGTACTTCATGATTGCTGTGTTGTGTTGTGAGTTGTAGAAGAAGTAAAATGTATGAAGGCGTGCGTCTTGAGAATAGATGTGCTACCAGGATCAACAGCCAAAGACGGGAGAGAAATACAGGATGAGAGGAAGCCAAGCAGGTAGAGAGCAGAGGGCTAGCAAGGCCTAATTATACGAATCGATTAAAGCAAGAGGTTGACCGACGAGCCTCCCCATTATGGATGTCAGCTCCCGGGTTCGGTATTGCCAGACAGCCTTACGCTGTGCTGTCGGAGAATACGCGCGGCAGGGAAGACGTAAGGTAAACGTCGCCCCCCATGACGCAGCACAGCCATGCGTCAAGTGCGTGCATTGCATTGCATTGCATTGCATGAGCATTCCAGTAGCTGGCAATCGTTGGTCGAGGGCTGGGGGAGGGAGGATTTGCTGGTGTGAGGTCAGCTGGGAGGAGAGACAACACCCAAGCTGAAGGGTCCAACTTCTTCGGACAATGCCAATGGAGAGCCGGCGGCCGGGGCGGAGAGGCGGATTCAAGCATTGCCCGACTCGTTCGCTTGTGTGTGAGACTCTTTTGTTCGCGGGGAAAGGGTGTCTGCAGTAGTGGGATGACAAGGATTATGGGTTTTGAGGCTGGCGAGGCTGGGCATCGTCACTGTAGCAAGGACATGGCAGCTTGAATGTGAGGATATCGATGGCGGAGTGCAGTAGTAGCATCTACAGTAATGCATGGCAGTGCTGGTTGTTTGTTGGACAGCCAGAATTATTTCCCGACTAAGCGACATAGCCGTTTCGAGCCGTGGCTTCGACTCTCAAAATACATGTACAACCAACACCACCATCCTAAAGCTAAAGCTATTCCAATCTTTCGGCATTTGGTAGCAGCCATAAGCATAACAAGGCAAAGCAAGGCAGGGAAAGGTAAAAGGCAAGACAAAGATCCTCTGCAAGCCAAGCAGTAGCCGCGTATACCACACTACACAACAAAATCCTTCCTCCTCATCACTCGTCTTCGCAACCAGGAAAGCGGTCAGGTCAGAGATCAGGTCAGCTGCCCAAGCCGGACGGACAAACGCGGTGAGATGGGAATTGGCAATACGGAGGTAGTCAGAGCGAGCGAGCGAGCGAGCGAGACGCCGATGTTCCTGTTTGTCCAGCCAGTATAGAGACAACATGTATACCACCTATAGTAGTGTGCTTGCGCGGCCAGGCCACGTACTATCTGATCAGAGGAGAATAATGGAACGCCTGCTTTGCTTGTATGATTGCAAACGCCTATACCACGTCGCACAACATCACAGTACAGCACATTCGTGTCTGTCTCACCCCTCCACGCTTACAGCACGCGCGCGCAAAAGGCAAAAGCTGGAGATCCAAGACCCATGAGGCTGAACGTGTCTCACCACCACCGCCGCCGCCACACAAGAAACCCATCTCTCTTGTTTGCGAAACTCTCAGGCGTCTGCTGGCTTTGCTCGCGCATGGCATAGGCGAAGTCGTAGTTCTACACGCCAACTATACCGTAGCGCAAAGGACGTATGGCAGAGCCTCTTCCCTTTCTCCGCCAATACCCATCAAGCATGAGCCGTGGGATTTCTATTCTTGCAACACCGGCTACCGGTATTGGAAGGTACGTAGTCTTTCCATCATGGCTTCGTTCTGTTGCACTACCGCCCCCAGCCTTGCTTGTCTCACGGCAGCGAAACCTTCCCCAGCACAGCCAACGGCCAATAGCCGCTGGACGAAAGTCTGGGGGAGAACCTTGCTTTGCGATGATCGTCAGGCACGATCTCTCGGATATCAGGCTCGCACGGAGGGCCGGTGTCTCGCATGCCCGATTATTGTTGAGGGTTTCGAAAAGGGAACAAACTTGTGGGACTGCCTGCTGGATCTTCGGGATGTCGATGATGCTTGGCCAACCATTTGCGAATCACGGAGGCAGACATCACGCGCGCTATGAGATCGCACATCGTTCTACGTTGTCGTTGCAACTCCACTCGATGCCAACGGCTGTCGCGTTTGGCGTGGCAATGTGCGCAAGACTGACATTGTCGATATTCTGCCGACGGTTGTGCTTTGCCGGGCGCGCGAGTGTGTCGGAGTGTGCGATAGAGGACGGAAGGTTGTTCGCGCACTGGTATGATCTGCCTATACATCTATGGCTGCATAATCCGCGGACATATCATGGTATGATGGACAATGCTTTCAGCTCGTTCGGTCGCTCTGGAACTCTACGTGGTGACCGTCGAACTGATCAGCGATTGTGCTGGCCGCTATGTCCGCTAAATTGGTCTTTCCGCATGCGCAAGAGTGCTTTGGAGGTGTCGCTGCACTCTTGCGCGTGTACGCCTCTTAACGGCGAGGGGAGCAGTTGTACTTGGGCTTCACGTAGTCGTGCATTCCTTGCGAAATGTCGGCAGAAGGTACCTAGCTGGCCTTCGAGATGTCGGCATTGCTTGCGCGGACGTGTGGCAACGGAGGTGGAATAGCTAGTATATGTACATGTCCATTCATCACAAAATGGCAAGAACCGCGCAGTCACAGCGCTGCCAGCATCTGCAACAGTGCAGTCGTCTCGTCGTGTCCGTGAGCCCTGGAGTACTGACAATGTCTGGCTTGTCGGTGTGCTTCCACCATTGATTGCATAGCGCTTTCTTCGTGGTGGTGCTGCACGAGTACAGGCGCCAGGCCTTTTCCCAGCCGTCTGAACGTGCTGCCTGCTTGAACCGAGCATACCGTCATCAAATAGCTCTCTCATGCCTTCGCTCGACCATTACTGGCTACGAGGCGTTCCCTTCTGTGTTCCTGGAGCCTCCACCATGCTGCTATCACGATGTTGAAGCTATATGTACTAAATCCAACCTGCAGAGTCACATGACATGACTGCCGTGGCGGAGTGGTCTAACGCGCCAGACTTGAATCGTAATTCAGCAATCTGGTCTCTTCGGAGGCGTCTGTTCGAACCAGGCCGGCAGTGTCATCATTTTTGGCCATTTGGCATCAAGATACGGATATCTGGAAGGCGGTATAGCTGTGTTTGAAGATTTCGTCTGGTTTTTGTTTGATCTTATATTTGGGTGTGCCCTTCACTGGTAAGAGCCGGCTTGCGCCGAACTTTTGCCACGTGACTTCCTCCGGCGGTGAATATCGCAACGTTACGTGCATTCTGCATAGTCAACAAGTCCGCCATCGTGCAAACGACCGCTGTGTTGCCCTCCGGTGAGGTGTACAAAGACTTCAAGTTCAACTGGCCGCCTTGTCTACCACCTCCCACTGGCCCAGCGCATCGAAGCCAAAGATCGGCAGCCATTCGCAGGGCCTCTAGATGCACCATATTCAGACGTTCTGCACCGATTGCCCTGCCAGGAGCTATATTGGCAGTAGCATTCGAGACGGTTGCAAATCCGCCACAAAGAGGTCATTACAAATGCGATCGACACAGCCGGTCGCTCGATCCGTGAAGCCAAGTCTTCCGAGACGTCTATAGTATGGGCACTACGCTCTCGTCTCGCTCTGCTAAAAATGTAGGGCCTGGAGTCTACTAATCGTACGAGATATCGTTACACCTGCACGTACGGATCGTAATAGATACCTGTATAGATGTACATGTTGGTATCTCTCAGCATGGCGAAGCAGGACTTTTGCAAGGGTAAGGGTTACGGCTGCCTTGTTGTCTCTTTCGATCCTGTGTCAATGCCCAAAGGTGGTCATTGGTACTAGCAATTGATCTGTGGGAAGTACAGGATGCATTTATCTGTCTTGGACTCCTTCGGAGTAGTCTAGTAGGCAGTGTACGTCGATTTGCGCATTCAATAAGCGTCAGGTCAGCGGCCCTTCACCGGCGATATCCCTTGTAACATCCGTTGAGAGGGTCTTTGATCACGCCAAATAGTATGCCCAAATCACTTAAGAGTGTCGAAAACTTCTTCTGTACTTATCCCAACAAGAGTGCTGACTCAGTGTCGATTCCGTGTATCGACAAAACCGCTATCTGTAGGACTCCGTCGACGAAGGAAACAGCATTCTGCGAAGCTGGCCAAGCTGTTCCAAAGTCCAAAGGAACACAAATTGTATCATGTCTCAACCGTCATCGATCCTCTAATCCTACCAAAGCAAGAGGAATGTCCTCCAGCACCGCCTATCGACACCGTCGCCCCAACATAGGGCCCTCCACCCTCCCCCAGCACAAACCAAAGGAACCGCCAAAAAGATGGACGCTGTGGGAATTGAACCCACGACCTTTCACATGTGCGAAGAATAGATGCGAAGCGACTGAATGTGGCGTTAGTACGATGTTAGACTCGGCGGTCGAGACAGCTGGTGGATACTCACAAATCATACCCCTGGAGAGGATATTAGTGGGAGAGCTTGGAGGGAAGTCGGTGTGCTGGAGACTAACCTAGACCAAGCGCCCGATGACGTCAAGGGCAGTATCTGGAATATATATACTGTATGAATTTTGATGGAAATTGGGCGGATGGAAACGTTGAATGTCGCGTAATCGATCACACTGCCGGGGAAATTGGCTCAAGATATTTACAAGTAGTGTTGATCGTGTCAAAGCGGTGAAGGTGCAAGAAGATCAATAAATCTGGCTTGCAACCTTTCTGCATCTACATAGCTGGAGTATGGATCAGACAGGATGTCACCTGGAGGTCTCCAGTGTCCAGGACGCAGCGTCATAGATATCCGCGCGTTGGAGACTGCTACATAGTCAACACACTCTATCTTTTCCATGAAATATGAGAAAGCGAACAAGATATGTTGTGTGTCTTGATTACAAGGACGGTACGACGCATGGGCTTCAAGCGAGCACCGGAAACAATGCAGCGCAGATGATGACACGCAGATTACAATCCTGAGCCCCTTGTTGGCACGAGAATTGCAGTTCTTCTGCACCAAGTGCAGCTCCAATTTCCCTTTGGTCTACACCCTTGAAACTGTGCCCTGGGGTCGACTCACTCAAAGCTGATGTGTATCCTCTTCGCAGTAGTGGGTACGAAAGATGAGATTCGTGTATACCAAGCTCTCAGCTGGACGTGCAGCTATGCCAAAGCTTTCTTGCGTATACTATTCGAAGGTTGCAAAAGTATTGCGCCAGCGGCTTGGTCAACAGCATGTCAAGGGGCCACTATGAGAACTTCCGAGGAAACTGACACGACAATGATGAGCAGCACTACGAGCACTTGCAGCGGCGAAAACCAAGAGACCTTGTCCCTCGCTGCGGCCGCCGCACTAGAGAACAAGCATGCACCAGTCTGATCGCTCAACGGATACACATGATTCACGAAAAGACAATGACATCCTCTAACCGCGAAAGTACACACGAAAACTCTCTCTCAAAGGCCGATACAGCCTGTCATCACTGTGATCACCTGTGCACTTTCCCGAGCATCTCTCCTAGGTGCTCAGCTCACTCTGGTCCGAATGCTACTTTGCCACACGCACGACGGCTGTATAGCTTCTTCTCCGCCATCATCTGAGAGAACTACTCCTCATCTCCATCGTAGCCCGTAGCCTCGCCATCTCCAGCGTCGTCGTTCTCAGCGCCGGCTTCCTCAGCATCGTGGCTTTCACCCTGCTCGCGCTCGCCCTCAGCATCGTCGCCCTCAGCATCTGCACGCACAACAGCGCGAACACCATCATAAGCGTGCAGCATCTGCGGCACCTGCTGCTCAGCAATCGAAACAGACACAACCCCCCGCCCCGCCGAAAGCGGCTCATCGCGAGCCCTGTTCGCCGCCGTGTTCTGGCGCATCTGGCGGCCAGCGAACGGCACATTGGGAAGCCCGCCGCGGCGCGCGAGACGGGGAACTTGTCTCGCTGGCGGGCGGATCGTCCCGAACGTGTCATGATTGGGCAAAATGAGGGTGTTGTTGCTGCCATCACGTCTAGGCCCCAGAGCGCCGCTCTGGGGAATCAAAAGGTGATAGGATGGCGCGCTGGGAAAGACGAGACGTAGAGGGGTGCGGATACCTTGGGCCTGCGGTGGACGGATCCTGCCCCATGGATCGGTGGTCCTCCATAGGGTGACGGTGGCGTTGTTGGGATGGGTCTCGGCGTAGTCGCTGGCGGTCTCGCCGTCGCTCTTATCTTGTTCGGCGCTGTCGTCTGCATTCTCGCTGGAAACTGGGATCTCGCTTCCCTGAACGCTCTCCTCGCTCTCGAGCTCGGTGTCACTATTGTCTGAGCCGCTGTCGCTAGTCTCCAACTCGATCTCTTGCTCCTTGTCTTCAGGGTGCTCGTCATCGGAATCTCCGTTGCAGGCGCCATTCTCGTCGGCAGGAGGGGAATCGCCGGCCCCAGCGCCGCCATCTTCTCCGTTGTCATCCTCATCGTCATCTTCCTCTGGGGACCTGGCGGCCTCAGAATCAGGCTCCTCCTTCATCCCCGCGTCTCCATCATAGTCGAGCACGCACGTCTGCATCGGGAAATAGTCACGATATTCGCGCAGCTCTGAGCCGTATCCGAGGCTGTGCTGCTCGTATTCGAAAGCCGGGAAGTAGTCGCGGTCGTGGTGGCTCTTGGCCTCGCCGATGTAAGTCAAAGAAGAAAAATATTCGCGCTCTACTGTCGGGAGGAAGATCCAAGCACCGCCAGGAGCATGGATGACATAACGCCGGTTGAGTCTGGGAGCAGCGGCGCGGTGGCATAGACAGTCGGCGAAAGCACAGGTGCCGATCTTGCTGGAGATGTGAGATGTGCCGTAGTTGAGGGTACTGACTGGGAAGTAGTCGCTATTGAGGACGGCTTGAGCGTTGCTCACCTTGTGGGAGGAAGAGGTGCGGCTGTTCTCACTCAAGCTGTTAGATATGAAGGCGCATCCGTGATTAACGGGATGATCGCGGTCGAAGTACTTGATCGCGGCGTTCTGCTGGCTCGCGCCCAAGGAAGTGTCAACAGTGCTGTTGCGGCTTTCCACGCTGCTCTTGACTGGAACTCCGTTGGGCTTGAGATCGAGGACTTGGCTTTTGCGGCCAGCGTGGCCGAAGGACTTGAATAGGGGTTGCTGGTCGATGAATTTATAGCCATCAAAGAGGACGCGAGGACTGATGCTGAGGCCTTTGACGCCAGACTTCTGAGGTTTGTTGAAAAGATTGAGCACGCCCACAGAAGAATTGTTGAGGTGAGCGACAGGATCAAAGTGCTTGTCAGGAATACGTGCAATGGAAACGTGAGTGTTCTGGCGGTGGCGCGAAGAGCGGCGAAGAGTCTGGGTAGGGAATTGCCCTGGCACTACAGCGCGGGTGGCTGCTCCAGTGTTGGCGCAAGCACTGTCAATTTCGATGGATGGACCCACACTCTCTTCTTCGGCAGCGTTCTTGTTGTACTCGTCTTTGTCATCTCCGTCGTGAGCGTCGGCGACTCCAGATGGACTCGGCAAGCTCGACCGGACATTCGCCTGGTCGTGCTCGACTCCAACATCTGGATCCCCGGCTTCAGCGCCAGCAACACTCCCAGCCCAGCCAGAAATGCGCTGGTCGCGCTCCTCTGAGTCGTTGCCACCGTAGCTGATTTCAAACTGCTCCTCATCCTCTCCACTTTCCTCATCAACTTCCACTGGACTCGGCTGCAGCACAGCGTATGTACGTCTCCCGAATCCACTTCTCGGAGGAGGCCTGATACCAGGCGGATTCGTCCATCCGTCAAAGCCCTCGGCGGCGAGCTTCTGACGCTGGTGCTGGTTTTCCCTGTAGCGCCCGAGGTCGGAAGAGTTGATCATTTGGATTCTGGATGCCGTGTCGCTGTTGTTTTTGCCCGGCTTCAGGGCTTTGCGTGGGTGGGGGTCCTCGTCTTGGGAAGAGTGTGTTGATGCTTGGCGCTTCTCCTTGCGGGAGACGCGTTTGGTTTTGACCATCTTGAGGATGGTGGTGGTGGTGTTGGTGGTGGGCTGGGAGGATGTTTGGGTCAGTATTGGGTATCTGAGATTGGGGAAAAGATTGTCCTGACGATTGTTTCAGATATGCTGTAGGAATGACACGCGCGACTTGAGGATGTCGGACGGGTGCTGCAAGACTGGCAAAGACAAATCGTACGCGATCTGGAAAGTAGGCTGGAAAAAAGCAATGAGGGTGTAAGGTTGGCGATGGTATGGGTACTGACGATGGGTTTTGCTATGGATGGGAAGAATTGGTGATCTGGGCGTGGCGTCTTGGGGATGTGTGTGGCAAGACAAAACCCAACGCGCTGTGGACGAAGAATATCGTTGCCCGGAGGCGCGACGGCGAGGTGCCGCGTGACGTGACAACTCACAAGTCATTCTATGCCATCAGTCACTTATGGACGAAACTCTTGCGGGGCTGGACGTCTCAATACGTAGAGCGTAAATGAAGTTGAACGCAACGCGCCTCTGCGACCCGCTTGTTGATGTCACTCGAGCGTGGCTTGCTTGCTACTAAAACTTCGCGACTTTGTCTCCCACTCACCACCGATTGATACAGAGTATCTGCAGACGACTGAGGACCATCGACGCCCAGTGACCCACCCCGCTAAGTCAAGGTGGATCAAATCTACGCATATCCACTACTGATACTGTCGGAGGATGATCCACCACTGGAGGTAGGCATTTGTAGTGATATGGCTTCTGGCAGGATACTAACAGTTTAACAGCAAATCCACAAGATTTTCATAGCTGTACTCAAACTATGGAACATCAGAAACACAATCAGCCACGATATACCATGGGATGAGCTCGACGGCTGCAGATTCGGCCTGAAGACGATGCAAGAGCTTCTGGCGCACCCTGGATATGACAGGTTCTCCAAGCCCACCAGCGTGCAGGTCGACCAGAAGATATTCATTGCCATGAACTCAACAGATCCTTCCAACCAGATGGCAGAGTTCATGCGCTGGGCAACAGAGGTCAACATGGAATTCCTAACGAATAGCAGCAGATCCGACGGATACGCAGTAGGGTCTGCTCTCTCCAAGCTGAAGAAGGTCAAGAAATGTCTGCTGGAAAATACGTCCAAGGTCGACCAGTCCATCCAGCTGAATAATTCAGGGGGAAGCATCGACTGTCGCAACGCAAAGACGCTCAAGATTCCGACTCGCTTGTTACGTGCCATCGTAAAGCATCACCGAGAAGTATCCGACTCTCGAAGTGGAGTCGAGGAACTCCTTCTATTGGCAGAGGAAGTGGACTTCGTCAAACGGCATCACGACAACAAAACCACTCTCCACGCCACTTTTGCCAAGCACGAGAGCCACGGGTTACCTTTGAAGCTCAGTCTTGGAGCCATGGCGTTTGCTATCAGAAACCATATCGAGCAGCGTGGACACCCAATGCCCCATGAGTACGCCATCAAGATAGTAGCTGAAGTCATCCCAATGCTGACTAATGCTGTTCTCGAGCGATTGCCGCTTCACAGATGGTCACGGTGGTTCCAGGAGGTCGGCCTTGAGCAGATCGGCGAACGACTTGCAGCAGATGTCGACAGGCAACTCTTACCACGACAGGGCATTGTCACTCCAAGCCCTCATACAGTTCCATCGGTATATAACACTGCGCGTACGCATCAACAGAGTAGCGTTGCGAGAATTTCACCGAGCGACATCTTGGAGGCTCTGGAGGACCCATCCGGTGACGAGAAGAGCATCGCTTCTCACCGCACAAGTCTCTTCGGCAGCAGACAGTCGACTCCAACAAATGCGCCAGTTCATTCGGCTGAAATTCCCACCAAGCGACCGATGAAGCTGGCACTTCCGCCGACTCCGCCCGACCAAAAGAGACCACAACAAGTCATGGCTGCCACACAAGCCGCCGTCAATCAAGCCACGAAAAAGCCCAGAACTCTGCCGCCGAGCGAAGACCCACCGACATCAACAATCTCCGACCAGAGACCCCTGAAAGAGCCAGCCGGCAAGAGCGAGATGTATCGCGCCAACGATCTTCGATACTCTATCCAGAGAGCAAGAGTGCCCTTGGACTTTTCGGTAAGCAGAGCAACTCCGAGCGGCTCTAAGGGCGGCTCTGAGTTCACGAGTGATTCGACTCCCACTGCAAGAATCGAGATGTGGCAGTCTACTGTCCAGCCCAGTGCCGAATCAGCCCACAAGCGCCAACAAAAAGAGCAAGACATGGCTGGAACTACTGAGGGTGCAGGCGACACGATTGGTAGACTTCGCAAAACTCGACCGCTGAAGCTGGAAACCGATACGAAGACGAGGCTTCGTCTTGTGGCTCGTATGGTAGACCAGCAGTATCGTCGCCCGGACATTGGTAGTGGAAGTGAGAATGATAGCGAAGAAGATGTTCAAATGGTCGACGGAGTAGATGACACCAGCAACGACTGCCAAGCGGGAGCATACGATGAGAGCGAGAGCGAGAGCGAGAGCGAGAGTTTGGAGAAAGAATAATGCTGCAGACTTTGCGATTGAACACCTCAGCGTGCAGTGGTGTGGAGGAGGGATTCAATAGACCTCTTGGAGACACAGCTCTTATGTACGCAGTGCGATTGTAACCATCCGTTGATCTCATCTCCCATACCATTGAAGATTGTGCAAAATGCTCACGTCACTATTGTTTTTACAGCGTCTTCGCAGATTGCGTTCTCATTAGCTTTCAGAATGGTTTCAGATACCATCTTTTGGTACAAGATTGCGATTACAGGCGTGCGTCACACGTCCGCACAGCGGATGCTAGTTTGATTAACTTATCTCCAATTCACGATTATAATATTCAAATTACACAATATTAGACGGACTATGTGTTGATAAATATTTTATTGCTATCTACTCCAAGCCCAGGATCATCAATTGGGTTAAGTACCTTTCCGAGGGAGGCTGAACTAAATTTCAAAAGTGAAGCAGTCTGGGTCATCATTCAGTGAAGGCTACGGACGATCAATGCACTACGCCAAGATTAAGCTGACTGCTTCTCGCGCCTTGCACATAATACTTCTGACTCGATGCGACTTTTGATTTGCACCACTCACCGAAGGATGTAACAACGGCGACGAGCGAAAAGGAGACTATGAGAGGCATTCGCGCCACTGCAATGGTGTACAACATCTACTCGTTCCCACTCTTGGGCATTTCCAATGATGATTCCGACGCAGTGGTAAGCTCAATCTCAAGATACAGCGCGGGATCCTCTACTGAAATTTACTAGAAATTGCACAAGACATGCATCGCATTACGCCAACTTTACGACACAAGAGACTAGAGGGACTCGGCCGAGTCGGATGGGTGTCTCGGCGGCTTCTTGTTCGGAATAACTAGCGGGATTGAGAGATCTGCTCCAATCGGAATCGAGTCAAAGACTCTTTGGTTACACACCCGCAGTCGTCGAATCGAGCTTTGGCGCAGCAAACAGTTCTGAAGACAGGAGGAATATCAGGAATATGGCGAAACTGGGCTACTGAAATTGCTATCCACACTCTCTATGAGAATCCAGCGCGAGTTGCAAAGCGAGGGAATCGTAGTGCAGCAATCATGCGCCCTATCGAAGAGCTCTTACACCAGCACACGAAAAAAGTATCTGCGATCATCAAGAACCAAATGTCTGACGACAGAGAAGACCAAAACCATCGTCTTCTCCTGGAACTCGCACAGGACTTCTTCCACGCTATTAAGCAGCATCACGTTAGGGTACCTGACTCCGATGCTGGCCTTGAAGAAATTCTTACTATCGGCGACGAGACGACTTTCGTACGTCTCAGCTCTAAAACTCCCGTCAACGTCCGCGAATTGTACGAAACGATGATCGTCAAATCCCGCTTGCCAATGCACCAATTCCTCGGATCGGCCGAAGTCGTGATCGAAAGGCAGCTTATGGAGCAAAAGCACTCCATGCCAGTCGAGAACGCCGTTCTGGCTGTAGCTCCAGCCATTCCAACTCTCGGGTCTGAATTCTTGCAGAGGCTTCCCCTGGAACAATGGGCGGAGTGGACCGAGAGACTTGGTCTTGGGGAGACTGTTGTGCTCATCGTGTCAAAAGTAAAAGCACGATTGGATTTCCTTGGCCTGAAGCTGTATGCACCAGTAAGCGCGACTCCAATGGGAGTCTGCGAGGGCTCGCCAAGAAGACTATCGAACATTTCAGAGGCACCGACTTGCCAGCTGGCTGAGGCGAGTAGACCGGACGCTGAGGGCAAATTTCTCGAGCCGATAGCTATGTTCGGCGAAGGTTGGGGGTTCATGTCGACTCTGCAGAACGGTCGTCGCTGAGTGGTGCCTCTGAGAGCACTGTGAGACCGCTTCCGGGAAAGCCAACATCTCTATCCCACTCGCAACGTAAAGCACGGGGACCAAACTTCCTACTCTCCTATTAGTAAGAAGTGGATTAATAGATTCTATAACTAATATCCTAAGCTAAAGATAGTCTATTCTTGAGCCCTAGATACAAGTTACTTTAGGTGAGTTACTTGTCTCATTATAGATAACGTCATTGTAGGGGAAACCAGACAGTAGGGGAAACCGGATATTCCCACGCGCTAGTTTCGCATTTATAACAAATTTTTACGCAACGTCTTTCGCTTCCTCTCTATTATGCCTACTTATTCCAAAGATACGCTTATTACAGCTGTAGCAGCGTACCATGATAGCAAATATACCTCCATTCGGAAGTGTTCTTATATATCTAATATCCCGCCTTCGACTCTATCTAGTCGGCTTACAAAAGCTATTACCTGCTCTAAATTGCACGAATCGCAAAAGATACTCTCGACTGCTAAAGAGGAGACTCTTATAAATTCAATTATACAACTATCAAAGGCTGGGATCCCTATTATCCTCCTATTAATGAGAGATCTTACTAAAGAAATCTGCCTTTCCTACTTTCACTTAAGCTCGAGTCTAATTTCCTATCCTCCTATTAGTAAGAGGTAGATCAATAGATTCTATAACCAGTATCCTAAGCTAAAGACAGTCTATTCTTAAGCCCTAGATACAAATCGCTTTAAAGGAGTTACTTATCCGATTATAAATGCCTACTTTAATGCCCTTATTAACCTTTTCCTCAAGAACTCCTACCCTTCTGATACAATCTTTAACATCAATGAGACCAGCTTCGCCCTTAGTACTACTTTACCTTTAAAGGTACTCATAAGGAGAGGAGATACTAAGGCATTTAAGAAAATAAGCAGAAGGCAAGAGTGGATAATAGCAATCGAGTGTATTAGAGCCTTAGGAGTTGCTCTACTTCTGCTTCTTATCTTTAAGGCGAAATATACGAATACTGCACACATTCCAGCTTCTATACCTAAAAAGTGGAGGTTCTCGACGTCTACCAGCAGGTGGACATCCGATAATCACGCCTACGAGTGGTTAACTACTTTATTCGAGCCCAAAATGCGCCGAAACGACGGAAAACAGAGGCTATTACCTCTCGACGGACACGGATCTCACCTTATAGCGAGGTTTATCGCTTTTTGCCTTAATAAGAATATTGATCTTATAGTACTATTACTATATATTCTGTATATCTTACAACCTCTCGACATTAGCATATTTAGCTCTTTAAAGCAGGCTTTATTAGCTGAAATCGAGAAACTCTTCTGCTTAGATACCTAATGAATACTCTGAATCGAGTGGACAGAGGCCTATATAATAGCTCGGACTAAGGCCTTTACAATTAGGAATATCGAATCGTCTTTTCGAGCATCTGATATCTCCCTGCTCATAGTGGTCTGAATCTGAATTGGATTCAACAGGGATTATGAATATTCATATGAATCTGAATCTGAATTCGGATTCCTGAATATTCACCATACATTCAGATTATTCAGGTTACCCATAGTGTTAGGGTTGTAATTCGATCCTGCGGCTCCTCTATAGGTCCTCACAGACATAGTCTAGGGTCCAACAGACGTCCCTGATCCGCGTCTTACTGCATCAGGTAAGGCGCTCTCTCACAATTCCAGCTTGAATGACGTTTCAAGGGAGGGACCTTGGGGTCCAACGGCCGCTGCTCTGCAGATACCGGGATGAACGCAGGAGCTGCAACGTCGATCGCTGATGGTCAATGGCCTCACCAAGCCCACGCCTCGTCCTCTACCTCGCGAGCATCGAGCACCGATGGCGAAGGATGTTGGACACCTGATACAGTCCGATCTCTAAAGCGCAAGCGATCAGCATTCCCAAACACCAAAGAAGTCCACCCCGCCTGGACATATGCTCGCACGCGTCTACCGCACGAGCCTGAGCGCAACTGTCATTACCAAAAGCTCTTTTACTGCAAGCAATGTGACTACTGCCAACCAATTCAGAATGCTGAGCAGCATCTCTGGTCCAGCTATGGCGTGCGCCTCAAGCGAGTCACAGTGTCGCCGATTATCGACGCCCTGCAAAGACAGAAAGAGAAGGGCGAGTCGCTGAGTCGTACGGAACAAGAGAAACTACTGTTCAATGTCCTGGATAAATGCCGTTTTCGGGATGCACTAGCGCGATTTATCGTGCAAGCGAATGTTAGCCATCGCGTAGTAGAGCTCGATGAGTTCGAGGAGCTTTGCAGAGCACTCAATCCGCAATGCGCGCAGATACTGTTAAAGTCGCACACATCTATACCACAGCAGATACATTCCAACTACAAGCGGCAGCGCCGTATCGTGGCTCTGGCGCTGCAGTCTTCTGCATCATGCATTAACATTTGTACAGATAGCTGGACGAGCGGCATCAACTATCAAGGGGAGTTCTAGTCTATCTATGCCAGATTCGTCAGTCGAGACAGCAGGCTCTAGCATGCACTTCTCGCTATGCCCGAGCTGCGCTATGGACATGCTGGCGAGCTGGTCGCTCCTCTTGTTATGCACACTCTCGAATCGTACAGTATCGAGAAGAGGCTGGGCTACGTTACTGCCGACAATGCTAGTGCTAATGATACATTATGTCGGGCAATTGAGGAGTCCTTGTTGAAGCGCCACGGCCTCGACTGGAATGCTAGGCAAAATCGATTGCGCTGTCTTGGTCACGTGCTTAATATCGCTGTATAAGCCTTCCTCTTTTGCCGAAACGAGGAAGCCTTCGACATGGCTACACAGCAGGTACTCAACTCCGGCTCTGTAATCGAGGATGCTGTAGTCAGTGAGGGGGGCTTCGCGAGCCATAGCCCGTTGAACAAGGTGTATCGGCTGGCCGTTACAGTGCGCAACTTGGCACTGCACAAAGAGTTCAAAGACCTTGCGGGAAAAGTGTTGAAGCTCCCCAGCGAGACCCAGTGGAATGCCTGGTACGGGCTTCTCGCTGATGCACTCGAATGCCGCGACGCTATCGCTAGGATGATAGACCGCCACATCCAGCTCGAAGCTTTGAAGCTAAGCCGCGACGAATGGCAAACCCTCTAGGACGCCTCCGATTTCTTGCAACTGTTTCACCAAATCACGATGCTGAGTCAGGGCGACCAGGCCACCTTCGACAGCTTTCAAGTGCAGATTGATTTCCTGATCAAGCACTATAGGGATAGCGAGCGCAAGTTCACTTCCAAAGCGACGCTGCTTGCTGCAATCAACACTAGTTGGATTGCATTTAACAAGTATTACGAGCTGTTAGATGATGTGCTGGTGCACGCGGCAGCTGTTCTGCTCTATCCCGGGTATCGAAAAGCGTATATAGACAAAGTCTGGAAGAAACGCTGGATCAAGCCCGGCATCGAGAGGGCGAAGAAGCTTTTCCAGACTCGTTACTAGCAACGCACAACAGGATCTTCTATGCCTGACGCAGCGGAACTGAATAAAGCTCTAACAGCGTGGGACATCCATCGCACCAGCTTGTTACAGTCGCTCACGTCCCAAAGCTAAGACGAGTTCACTGCCTTCGTCAATGCCATGCCTACAAAGATTGTAGGAAGTCCTATCGAATGGTGGAGCCATCCTGATCAGAAAGCTGCTTATCCCCAATTATAGCAAATGGCGATCGATTGCTTGAGTGCGATGCCGATGAGTGCCGCCAGTGAGTCAAGCTTCAGCGGGATGAGGAGGACAATCACCTGGTCGCGCAGCCAATTAGGCGGGCAGGTGATCGAAGAGGGAGAATGCCTCAAAGACTAGCAGCGCTGTGGCTATGCCTGCCAGATTGACGATGACTACGACTCGGATAGCTCTGATAACGAAGATTCGCTCGCGCCTGCTCGAGAACAGATTCGAAATAGTTAGACCGTTGACAAGCTAGTAACTTCACTCACCCTGACATCTGCCAAGACTTGCCAAGAAATGACGTATTGAATAAAACCTGAATACTGAATAATGGGTATCTGAATTGAATTGAATCTGAATACGAGTTTCTGAATCTGAATATTCAGATTCAGACCACTATGTCCCTGCTTAGCCTGATTACTATCCTCTCAACTCTCCGAATGCCTATACCTACCCCCTAGGTAATCCTGCTGCTTATTATAACTCTGAATAACCTAGACTACTCTCTACTAGATAGTTCGCTACTAGAGGCTATAGAGCTATAGGAGGCAATATCGCTTATTGATAAGATTGTTTGTTCTTCTACTCTTAAGACTACTATAAAGCGATATATCGAGTGATTAGGAGTAGCTTTCGAAAAGATGACTTTAGAGAATGCCCTTCTACAAAAGGAACTTAATAAGGCTAAGGAGCTATTACAGGTATGTAAAGAATGTAAGAAAGGGAAGCATATAGTAATTAAGAGTAGGTGCGTCTTTAATATAAAGGAAATCCTCGAACTCGTTGAAGAAGCAGAAGCAGAGGTATCAAAGGGAAAGTCGAAAAGGAGACAAATTACAAGGGCTATAACTCCTGTTATTGAGGACAAGCAAGAAGAAGGTACTAAGGAGAGTATATACGAGAGTGAAAGTGATTGTATTATCGTAGCTAGTAGTAGATCGAATCGAATGTAAAAAGGCTAGAATTCTGTCCGGTTTCCACTATAATGACGTTATAACTGGCGCAAGCATCATCAAGAGTACCACTATTGGCCCAGAACGCTCATTTCTAACCACAAGATTGAGCTTACCTTGCCGAATGAGCAGCGCGGCGCCCTGCTTGCCGAACTCGCCAGTGCTGAGTTTGACGGCAGGCTGCCGTTCAAGGAGCAGCTGGATGATGACTAGCGCGAGACCTTTTACGACGACATGCTACACGACCTGAAGACTATCAAACAGGCTGTGCGGGTCGCCAGGGTCAAGAGTCACAACTCCTCGAGAACTACTGGGCCAGTTGTCGAGAGAACATTAAGGCGGGTGGTTGATCTCATAGAAGGAGATGAGGAATTCGAAGTCATTGTTGTCGACGTTTGCGACAGCGACGAGGCGGGGAAATGATGAAAACTGGACAGATCACTTGGCCTGAGAAGGCAATGGTTGACCCAGAGAAGAACTTTGAGATGCGCCAGATGCGCTTGTAACACTAATGGGTTTGGACTTGGATAATTTGCGAGTGGAGCGATTGCATGCATATTTTTGGTCACGGCCTTTTGACTTTTTGAGACTGTGCATTTAACGTTAGAATTTAGTCAGGATTATTCGACTTTGTTCTTACGTGTTTCTGTCATTGCTCTATCGTTTATTTCTTTGACGAAGGATAAAGGTCTGGCAAAGCGTCGCTGACCTAAGTTAGGTGAAAACCATCGTCGAATCATACAGAACTGTACGATTACCTGCGCTCAATGCCAACAAAGTGGCTACGGCAGTTCGACACCGAAAAATCTATAATGCGTTCTTTATCGCGTTTTGAGGAGATGCTGCTCAAACAGATGAGCAGAACTTGTCACGTGCGGATTGTTTCAAAGTCGACTCAAGACTGGTGATCAATCGTCTCAGAGGGAGGAAGCACTCTCTCCCGGTTGACAATGCTGTCCGCATCATGCTCCAGGTGAGTCCCCAGCTAGATTGTCGTACCCTGGCGGTTATCGAATTGGACGACTGGTATACAACGCTCTAAAAGCATGGCTTCGCTGTCAATGCCGACACCCTTCAGGTCGCGATCATGGAGTATAAGGATTGGCTCGACAGCGGTAACGCCACGCGTCTAAGTGTGGTATCACATTCTCGTCGTATACCAGCCGCCATCTTGCCGCTTGATCATCGATGACAACAAAAGGTGGATTAGATGGGCGAGATTACCGTCTCGTGCATTGACCTTGGGGGGATACAACATATGCTGTCTTCATCAGGCAAGAAGCGAGTGTACTATGTTTTGCATTGGTGTTGAAACTTAGTGACGGCCTAGTGTTTTGCGTTCAACCATCATCGTCTTAAACATGTCAGTTCTTAGTTCCAAAGACACCCAATACACCTTTCTCTCAATCTGCCCTTAAGCAGCAACCTTCTGACTAACATCCTGCCCCGCCTCCCTCTTATCCATCTTAAACACCACCTTCGTAACCTTCCTCTGCTCAAAGTCCTCATACGCCTTCGGCGCATCCTCCAACGACATCGTCTTCCCACACAAGAACGCAACCTTCTTCTGCTCCTTGACCAGCACTTCCAGCGCTTCCTCAAAAATCGACCGCACGGGACACCGGCCGAACGCCATGCTCACGTTCTTGCCGTATATCATCAGCCCGTTCATGTTAATCTGCTCCGTGTGCACGCCGATCGAGGAGATTTGCCCGAACGGCCGGATCATGTCGAAGGCGAGGTGGAAAGCGTCTGCGTGGCCTACGACTTCCAGTACGACGTCTGCGCCGCGGCCGTCGGAGGCGGCTTTGATTTTCGCGACAGGGTCGTCGTTGAGGTGTATGGGGATGGCGCCGATGCGCTTGGCCTCTTCGAGGCGCTCTGGGACAGAGTCGATTACGTAGACTTTGTCGACCATTGTGAGGGCGGCGGTGATGGCGCAGATACCGACGGGGCCGCAACCGACGCAGACAACAGTGAATTCCTTACGGTCGCGCTCGGAGAGGTTCTTGAGGTAGCGCGAAGCGGCGAAGTAGCCTGTGGGAAAGATGTCGGCCATAAGGACGAGCATTTCTTCCGGGATGTTCTTGGGCGTGAGTACGAAGGTGGAGTCGGCGAGGGGGCAGCGGACGTATTCTGCTTGGCCGCCGTCGATGGTGTTGGCTGGGGCGGAGTTGCCGAAGAGTTCGCCTAGGAGGGAGTGTTAGATGGTGTTTGTACTCGCGAAAGATGATGGAAGCATACCCTTAGAGCATCGAGATGCTTGCCCGCGAACACAGTAGAAGCACTCGCCGCACGCGGTATAGAAAGGCACCACAACCTACCATGCACAGTCAGCATTTCTATCCCAAGCCAACATCTTCCTCCCAACATCACCTTCCGTCAGCCAAGTCTTCCCCATCGCTCCGCCGACCGAGCCTCTCCCCTTTGGAGCTCGCATACCTTGTCTCCAATGTTGAACTTCTTCACATCGTCTCCCTTCTCCACAATCTCTCCGACAAATTCATGGCCGCAGATGAAGTCCGGCGGACACTTTAGATGTCCACGGTAGAAATGCAAGTCGCTGCCGCAGAGAGCTGTTGACGAGACTTTGAGGATCGCATCGGTCGGCTTTTGGATGTTTGGGTATGGGCGGTCTTCGACGGCGACCTGGAACCGCAAGTTAGACCATCGCTTGCCCTCTGAGACAATACAGATCTTTGAAACGGTTGGGCTAGCTGTTCCTACCTTGTAGTCGCCCTTCAAAACAACAGCTCGCATCGTCTTTGGCGGCATGACGGCGAAATATGATCTCTTGTTGGGTGGCTGGGTTCGGCTTTCCAGTCTGGCAAGTATGTCTCTGTGGCAAAGATTATCGATTGCTTTGATCGATCAAAGTGATATGGCAATCATCAATCAAACAAGCTGTAGAGACAAGGATCATGATATCCAAAGTCGATGTAGATCTATTGATTCCTCAATGTACCCCGCATCCAAACCTGTAACATACAGCCGCGGCAGACAAGACCGCGGGGTCATCACGATGAGCTCCCTTCCGAGCCAACAGCTATCTGTACCACACATTGACAGAAGGCACATGCTTTGCCATCGTTAGCTTGTGCAAGTGCGTGGAGAAACATTTCAGGCAGACGAAGGATGAAGCTGTGCCATGTTGCCGAAGTTGACGGAAGTGGAGCACAACAATTTCAACGTTGACATAGAGTTGATTAGGGTTGACGACTATGCTTTGTAGGGTTTAGTGTATCACTATATCTCTGAGAGACGTCGGCTTCACCTTGTGGAAGATGATACAAGATGTTCGAGAGGCTGACTCAAGAGATCAGCCTGATATCTGAATATACAAGGCTGGAAGAAGAAATTTGCCTTCAAGTTGCATGCACAAAAGTCTGTGGACTTCTGGGGTGATGCGAACAGAAGTGTGTGAGCTGCGTGCAAGGAAGTGTCAAATGGCTCTCGGCCTGAAAGCGGAGTTACACGGAGAGATCTCGGGCATGAGCGGGATTCAGGGGGAGAGTTAGGGCATGAATACCCCCCAATCTGCAGTAACGTACTTTACGGGACGATGCAAGTTCCGGTAGATGCAAGGCGCCTTGGCATGACAGAAAATACACGCCAATTTGTCATCGCGTGATCATGATTACGCATAGGCCTTAAACGTCACCTCGTGTCGGAGCGCGTGTTTTTCTTTATTCTACTAATACCAATTACTTCACTTATAATGAGACTTACTACACCTAAGCGCCACTCCCGCAAGAGGCGCACACGTAAAGCAATATATGAATAGCACAGATACGGCTATAGCTGCTTCCTTACGCAGGACGCGTATGCTCGGAAGCACTACATCTATCCTTCTATATTCGGCTGTTGACTTAAGGGAATCACGCAATCTTATTAGGATAATAAGAAACCATTTAAGCTCCTTTCAGAAGCAGCAGCTAGCGCTCTCACTGCTCATTTAGTGCATTTGGCTAGCTGTAGCTTCCCTGCTACGCATAAGACAATTCAGCGTACCACAATTGACCTCCTTTGCAAACTCGGCCGGCCTCCTAAGATTAGAGTCGGATGGTCCTACCGCTTTGTGAAAGAGAATCTATGCTTAGAAACGAAGTATAGCCGTTCGCTTGATGCTCTGAGAGCCCAAAAGAACAATGATCCGTCCTCATTACGTGGCTGGTTCGAACTTCTGAAGGAGACGCAGAACACCTACGAGATCATCTCTGAGAACACCTACAACATGGATGAAACTGGTATTCTTACAGGAGTGACCTCACAGAGCGAGAAGGTCATTGTTAAGGTCTCTCACGGCAAGATAAAGAACATCTCAAAGGCCTCACGAATGCATACAGGCATGCGTGAGTAGTGCACTATAATCCAGTGTATTACAGCCGACGGCCGTCGGTTAGCTCCATTTATTATTACAAAGGGAGCGAATGTCTTAAAGGCCTTTGCTCACAATCTAAAGGAGGCCTTTACACCACTCAATGTCGATGCCACTGCTGCATACAGTGAGAATGGTTGGAGCAATCAGGCCCTTGGCCTACAGTAGTTGGAGTCCTTTACAATGGCCACGGCTCTGCTGCGTAGCACTAACGGAGTTATGCCCTTCAGGCTCCTAATCCTTAATAGCTACTCATCTCACGCGTCAATTGACTTCATCTGCCTTGCAGAGCATCACTGCATTATCCTTTTGTGCTTCCCTACACACGCTACGCACCTACTATAACCTCTCGATGTTGGATGTTTTGCGCCACTCAAGCGCAAGTATAGCGAGTTTGTGGCTATTAAGAGCATGTTCACACAGCGGATTAGCCGTGACGCCTTTGTGCGCTTATACGCACAGGCGTGGAGTAAGGTCTTTACGCCAGAGCTCATCTGCTTATCCTTTGCGAGTACTGGTATCGCTCCTTACAATCCTGAGCGTGTGCTTAATCATCCACATATGCGAGCAGTCACTCCACTACCTACAAGGACAGCACCTTGTTACTTACCTCTAGCAGCTGTGACTCCATGCAGTGCTCCTCGCGTGCTACGAAATTTGGCTAATAGTCTCGAACAGAAGGATCATAAGAACATGCTCCTTAGAGCGCGTATTGCTATGTTAGAAGAAGCAGTCTTATGTAAGCAATTGCTAAAGACTCCTTAAGGCCGCGCTCCAATAGATAAAGGCAAAGTACTGACTGTTACAAAGATTAACGCCATCTAACGTTAACAGGCTCTTCGCCTTTAAGAGGCAGCAGATAAGAAGGTACTTAAGTAATGCAAAAGGGATGCAGTGAAGCACAGCAACGAGATCATTAAGTGCCTTAAGACTCGCTATACCAGTTCTAGTCGACTGGTCTCATTATCCAAAAAGGCATATAACTATGCTATAGCTGCATTCACAAAGATAAAGAAGCAAATTGCAAGGCTACGATTATCTCAATCTTAAGCATTACAATCAATCACAAGTACTACTATACTTAAGCAGCAGGAGCGTGTCGATGAACATGCAGCAACTCTTGTAGCTGATAAGCAAAATTGGCAGCAACTCGATAATCAGCTTCAATCTATTATTGCTGCAAATGCTACACTTCGTGTAGCTACATATGCAGATGATCAGATTAAGGATGCACTCTATAATATAGATCAGCTACTACAGGAGCATGCTAATGAGGCTGTAGTTAATAAGATCCTTAATAATGAGCTTGCTACAGTTGCAGCTACTACCTTGCATAAGAGCGAGTTTTTAGATTTAGGCTCTGAGATTGAAGATACTGATTATGATTATGTTCATAAGAGCGACTTAGAGGAGTCTGACACTGATAATGAGTATGTTTATCCTCTATGGACTCCTACAAAGCACTGTGGCCAACAGCCGTACCACCTTGAGATCCCAGACTCGCAAAACAGCACTGAGGATGAGGATGATGAACTTCTATTCACTTACATTAGCCCCTGATTGGTCATCATAGATTATTGAACAACCTATTCTATAGCAGTATCAAGTTTATATATAAATACCACCAAAAGTTGATACCTCTTAGGAAGAACCTATTCTACAGGGTTAGGGTTTGGTTTAGAATTTGATACCAGTGCCAAGGCGCCTTGCATCTACCGGAACTTGCATCGTCCCGTAAAGTACGTTACTGAGAAATGCAAGCGATGGTCAATATCCTATCACCCTGAGTCCCTTGTAATTCAACAGGAAGTCTGAGTGGGTTGAAGAACGGCGTGCATCCCACGGTTCCTGTCGGACGGGAATGACCTCTCGATGTACATTTAAGCCAACACGAGTGTAATTCAATCACGAGAAGAGTGACACAACCAAACACTGTCAGCTGATTGAAAGGTTTTCGACAGCACACACCAGGACAATGACACAAGACATCCGCTTGCGGCATATTGGGGATGGCGAATTAACTCACTTCGATTGCGATTGCGAACGGCGAAAAGACACGACCATGACGATTTCGTCTACGGGGGAATATCAGGCACGAAAGGATGGAAAATATGGAAAAGATAGACCATCCATAGGTCAAGCCTTGAAGATCTCGTGCACGCTGGCTCCTATCTACACGGCCAAAACAAGCGATTCTTCAACATCCAACTTACCCGAAGAACAAGAACGCTCCGTATCTCATCGTACACCACCAGGGCCATCTATTCTGAACACGACGATGCAAGCACCAGCGGGCGCAATTCGACGATCATATGGCCAAGTCTGAGATTGGCAACCATCTGGTCCTTTCCGATCTTTGCGTCCTCGCCGGCGTCCATCGCCTCGCAACAAAAAAGCGAGAATGACGACATACCAAGATGTAGGTTACCGTTGCCTGATCCGAAACGGCCGGCCAGCATGGTGGAGCAATGGAACAAAGAAGCCATTGACTTTTGGGACTCGACTTTCTTTCACAAATTTTCTTTGTCGACACTCAGCTTCACAATCCATTGTCAACACCTGGAAGCTTCATAAAGCCATGCTCGCAATCATGCTTTGGTTACTGGCCAGCTCACCACACTTGCCTGTACCTGCAACCACTACTGACCGGCTCAGTAGACTCGCAATACATCGCAAGCATTCATCACAGCTCAAACCTTTTCAACCCACCTTCTCCACCACAGCTCGGAAGCATGGGTGGCTTCTCATTCGGACTCGGTGGCGGCCGCGGTGCCCATTCTGACACCTGGCGTAGCGATGGCAGCGGCAGCAATGGCAGCACTTCTCGTAACGAATCTCGCCAAGGTCGTCGCCCGCGTCGTGACCGCTCGCCTTCCATGAGCCCCATCAGGGGCCTGGACTCCTTCAGCCGCATGATGAGCAACACCTTTTCTGACCGCATGACTGGCGGTATGCCTTCCATGTTTGGGGGGATGCCATCCATGCTTGGCAGTGACTTTTCGTCTTCTGCTTACTCGGGCTTTCCTGGGATGCCGAGAGGCAGTCGTAGGAGCAGGAGCTCTTCTTTTGACAGGGGCAGGGACACTGTAAGACCTGATTCGGCCTACTCTGGTTTCCCCGGCATGCCCGCCGGATTCGCCAGTTCGGGCTATCAGACTGCATGCCCCCGTTTCACCAAGCGCTCTGAGCCTTTCTTCATGAGGCGCACTGATAGCCACTCGCCTTCTTCAGGTTCTCGTCGTTGTCGTTCGCCCAGTCCCCCTGTTTCGTCCTACGGTAGAGGCTACAGGACTATCAACCGTGCACCAGAGTCGACATATGCACCTCAGTCGACCTTTGTGCCCAGAGGTGGGCGCTCGCCGAGCCCTCAAGGCTACGGCACGAGCACCTACACCTATTCCACCAGGCCTTCATCTTCGCCTCATCGTCGCTGCTCCCCTTCGCCACCTTCAAGGTGCCAGCGCTCTCCAAGCCCTGTCAGCAGGAGCTATGGCAGAAGCAGGCGCCGCTCTCCTTCGCCGTCTGCTTCACGCCATGGAACCTCAAGCCGTGCTGACAGCGCGAGAGGTTTCCGCACCACGGAGCGCAAACCTGAGGGAGCATCAAGCAGGACTGGAGCATCTTTCTCTCATGAGCGTAGTCGTTCACGTGTTGAGCAGCCTTCTCGCGGCCAGTACAACGGCGGGTACTCCACCAGCGGCAGCTACACCCACGGCACTCCGTACGGCACTTCGCAAAGCACCTCAAACAACGCCTACAACGCCAGGCCCATGCCCAGCCGCTCACAGAGTTCTTCACGTCCGCAAGACGACGCCCGCCAGAGCAGGCAACAGCGTGCTCGTAGTCCTCCTCCCCAGCCCAAAGCCCACGCTCGCGACAACACTCGCACCCGCACCGCCTCTCACGCTCCCAGCGCCACCGCAAAACCCACCCGCTCTCGTGCAGAGTTGAAGAAGATCTTTGAAGCCTACAACACTGCCTGGGAGTCACTCTCCCGCCACGACAAGAACTACCCACTCCCGGCCTCTTCCCGCGACCTCTCCAACCTCAACTTCGCCGGCGGCTCCTCCGCCAACGCCGGCCAATGGACCGCCGAGCAGATCCTCACAGCCAACGTGCAGCTGATCTTCCTCGCTGGCTTCGGCCTCTTCGGCTCGTTGAACACGCGAGGGGACTCGATCCGCGTGCAAGTCGAGACACGTGGCTGCCAGGCGGAGGAGATACAGGTGCTGGCGAAGTGGCTGAGTCGCAAGGAGCAGCCGAGGTGGCACCCGGATCGTATGAATGCGAGGACGGGCAAGGTTGGTGTTTTGGATGAGGAGATTAGCAAGAAGAGGGATGTTGTTGCGATGAGGAGTGCGGCGCAGGAGTTGTTGACAGTTGTCGGTGCGTGAGGGCTCTTTTGGTTCAATCTGTTCTGGGATGTTTTGAAATCGAACTGGTAATTATGGGCGGTTGATCTGTTTGTATTGGACTGGATCGCACGTGCTCGAGAGAATCGCAGATATTTGAAGACAGATATGAGTAGACTTTTGCTACAACAATTTGATTATTTCTCACTTACATGCAATATACGATCATGATGATAATTGCGATTGATTCTATCTTCTGAATTATCATTGTTCATTCATATCCCAGAATGGAAACATGAGACAATCTCGACATCACATGTTCACTTACGTAACCCTTGCAACTTGCTGCCATCTCCAGTCGCCACGCTCTCTCTACAATTTTGAGCTTTGGTCCCATCATCGAAGCTCAAGTGCTGTCCGCTACTGTAGGCGAAGTCCTTAGAAGGTGAGCAGTCCTAAGGAGGGGAGCCGTGTGGTTCACTGTGGGCCTTTTTGGAGCTAGCCGACGAAAGAGGAGTCAATCTCTTTTTGTGGTTCGCGAGGGCGATTGGAAACTGCTCGTTGTAAAGCGTTGTTTAAGCACGACATTGACTCTCGTTACAAAGATACGAAAGAGTCTTAGTATGTGAATACAGTTTCGTAAGACCCGTTGCCAATTTGAGTTTCGTACAAACAATTGTTTTCCAATTTCCTTTTTCGATTTACCATCTAACTCGTGAACGCGTAAAACTTCAAACTCAGACCCCGCACTGTCATATCGTCTTGTATGTCGAGGTCCAATACAGAGAGCATGGCTACTATGGTGAGAGACCTGTATCGCATCACACGAAGAGTCCAACGTGCACGCGCTGTGTAGAGGCGGGAGATCGTGGTATCCTCGGCCGAGCAGGTCTTCTTGGAGACGTTGCCGACGAGCAGGCCACCCGCTCCGTCACGTTACGCTGCAATGTGGATCTAAGAACCACGACCGAGCATCTGAGCATAGGAGATCTTGCCGGGAGTGCTCGGGCTGCCAGCGCTGGGAGTGGTCTCTGTCGAAGTAATGTTCTCCTTTACCTTGCCTTTACCCCTGTCCTTGCCGTGCTCTTGCTTGCTCTCGCCCTCGTCCTTCTCGGCCTCTTTAGCCTGTTGTTCGTTCTTACCCTGGTCCTGCTCCTTCTTCTCCGGAGTAGCGGCCTCCAACTTCCCCTTCCCCTTGTACAAGCCCGGAGCAGCCTTGATGGCACCGGCGATGGCACCGGCATTGCCGTAAGGTGTCTTGGGCGGAGCGGTCTCGGTGGCGATCCAGATGGTCTTGTCGGCGTCGGTGGAGGAGGCAGCCTTGCCAGGCTTGAAGACAGTCTTGGTGTTGGAAGTACAGGTGACGTGAGCGCTTTCAGTGAACTTGGCGCCGGGGTTCTTGAGAGCTGTGGAGGTCCAGTGGCGGACCAGCGATGCTGGGACGAACGAACGTGGTCTCCTCATCCTCGGGTTCGTTGGCCTGAGCCGAGTGGGCACGAGCACCTTCACTCTGAGCAGTGGCCTCGGTAGAGACAACGAGAGTCTTCCCAGCGGTACTGGCGGTCATGTTCTTGAGACGAGTGGGCATCACCACCGACGGAGCAGCAACACTCGGCTGGCCAGGAGTGACTCCCTCAGCACACCAGCCGGACTTGAAGACCTTTCC
The DNA here is from genome assembly GCA_023634325.1 of Cladosporium cucumerinum. NCBI lineage: Eukaryota > Fungi > Ascomycota > Dothideomycetes > Cladosporiales > Cladosporiaceae > Cladosporium > Cladosporium cucumerinum. Next base: position 2,282,774 of record JALDQA010000003.1, read on the forward strand.
CCGAGTAGCAGCATCAGCCTGCAGCTTGTCGAAGATGGCGCTCATACGCTCAGTGTAGTTGCTGCCCTTCAGCGCGTCGTTCTTGCTGACGAATTCCCAGGTGCACGCGAGCTCATGCTCCGTGATCCAGCCCCTGAGAGTGTGGTAGGAAACCTTGTTCTGCATGACATTCATAAGACCGGCGTCGAAGTAAGCGGTCTCACAGACGAGCTGGAAGTCAGCGCAAGTGACGGTAGGGAATTGGCGAATCTCGAAGCAGAGGCGGTCGCGGAACTGATCACCGCAGAGCTGACGCGGGATGCGGAAGACGTTGCAGGCGTGGTGAACCTTGCAACGCATGGCGAGAGTGCTGTCAGTGGGAAGAAGGTCGTAAGTAATTGGCCTGGAATGGTGGATGTTGCTGCTGTTGATGTACTTGAGGACAAGCAGGGCTGCCTCGCGGTCGACGCGACCGATGGTGACTTCGCGCTTGTTGACCTTGTTAGCGCTCTTGCTAGAGCGCGCGTTGGCTAGGAGCAGCTGATCGCGGGCGATGAGGGAGAAGTGGGCGAACTTGATTCCGTCGTTGATGGTGCCGAGGAAGATCTTGTTGCCGGCGCTAACGTAGTAGAAGACGTTCACGCTGTCAAGGGTGGCGGACTTGGTTGAGGGCTCCTTGCTGGATAAGGGCTCGTTCTTGGTGGGCTCGAGGGCCTCTCTCTCTCAAGTTCCAGGTCTCTGGCAACAATTTTGGAGCCCTTCCTGATTCCGCCCCTAATATTGAGGCGCTCGGCCGCGAGGGATGAGGTTGTCGAAACGAAATCAGCGTCTGACATCTCCTCGAGGTTTGTGGAAGACATGGTGACGAAGTTGCTGGGAGCCGAAGTCTATTATGTGGCAAAGTTGTTGAGAAAGCGATGGGTAAGTTGTCTGCTCGGGTGTTGCAATGGCAAAGACTCTGTCGGCCGTGGGTGCTGAAAAGCGTTGTGAGGTTGTCAGGTGTGAGAGTACCGATGTTGTTGGTTCAAGAGCTTGTTGATTATCGCGACCAGTGATCGACGTGGATCCCGTGACCTCGAGCGCGTGTTGCTGCAATGGTGTGGCAGTCAGTAACTGGTAAGGTGGCGAGCTAAGGCGTGCTGATATGAGCTTTTGCCACCGATATCACTCTGATTCACTACGAAATCAAACTGTGATGCCTTTGTGTTAGGCTTGATATGGTTTCCCGCGATGTCATACACCCTCGTAGTAGGGGATCGAATGATGCCGCATGGCATAGCGAGCTTCTACACACATACATTGATAAAAAAAGAGTCAAATTGGCCTCAATCGGCTGCACGACATGATAGTTCCATAGCAAGATAGCAACATTTGAAACAAGAGCAAACATCAACTCACGCGTGTGAAGGAAAATGATATGTGGCACTGCAGACATTGCAGGACAGAAGAACCCGTGCGGTACGAACCCCAGGGCGGTGCTATACAACCAAGTACACCTATATGAGGCCAAGTCTGTGTTTCATCGCCATCAATCCAATCCTCGGCGAGTTAGTTCAATGGCTAGAACGCTGTTAAACCAGGCAGTGGCAGGGGTGTGGGGGTGAGAGGTAAGTCACCGGCAGGCTAACAGAAACACTGGCTCGATTCCAGCACTCGCTATAAACTGTTTTTTGCTTCTTCCTTGCCCTCTATCAGTGTGGAGCGACGTCCATATGGTCTTGCAGGTTGTTCATCATCATCGGTGAGGAACTCGTCGCGTTACCCTAGTGGTCAGGACGCTGTTTCCGAAAGGTGGCAGCTGTGACCTGACCGGCCAATATCAGATTCAACATCTGTTCTGGTCAGGGCTGAGGGTGATAGAACCACTCGTTTGATTGTGATACTTGCCACTAGTTTCGTTTTTTGCTGTTGATGGCACTGCGTAGCAGCTAACTTAACGTTACGCAAGTAGAAAACAGAACGATGGTATACACGTCAAGCAGGTGAACTCAGTGATCGAAATGCACTTGAATCAGGGTGGTCAGCAACCAACCCAGATTGCCAAGGATTGGATTGGTTGGTTACTGGGCAACCAACCAATCCCTTGACTCCTTACATAAGCAACTAACCAATCTGTGGCCTCTGGTTGGTTGGGATTGGTTGCCAAGCATTGGTATAGTAGATTTTTGGTGTTTTGATGTAAGTGAATAGTTTCATCTCCTGCTGAGGGTCGCCCTAACCCTGACCCTAAGAGTGCGGGAGCTACTGTCAGCTAATCAGAAGGTTCCCTAGCTGTATACATATGACTTCGAGACCTCTAAGATCTCCGCAAGCAGGCGCAAACCAGCCTCTACAAGGAATGCACTCTCTATAAAGCTAACCACTATTATCTTTACCATTTTATCTAATCATCAACCAATGCAGTATAGCCTCTAAGGATCGCACAGAGTTAGCTTTAACCTCCGAATCCGACAATCTAATAGAGCTATACGAATTATCTAGCCTATTTACTAAGCATCATTCATACTGAACTAAAACTGGATTTGTGATTAGAGCAAGCTGGCTCCTAAATTACGTACCTCTCCTAACTAACAAAAAGGCGTATAGATTATAGATTTAGTAGTATAGTGAGTCTATAGGCTATTATAAGGATAATATTACTATTATAAAGTGCTAGCTTTGTATAGATTGCTACTATAAAGACCTTATACTAAGAATAACGTCATCGTAGGGGAAGCGGGTCAGTAGGGGAAGCGGGTCACAATTTTAGCTTCTTTACTTAGATTTCGATCAACTACTCGCTATAATAATACAATCACTCTCGCTCTCATATATATTCTTATCGATACCTTCCTCTTCCTTGTCCTCGATTTCGGGAGTCGTAGCCCTTGTTGTTTATTTCTTTTTCAACTTTCTCTTCGATGCCTCCACTTCCGCTTCTTCGACGAGTTCGAGGATTTTCTTCGTATTAAAGACAAATTTACCATTAATTGTAATGCGCTTCCCCTTCTTATATTCCTTATATACCTATAGTAGCTCCCTAGCCTTAGTAAGCTCTTTCCGTAAAAGAGTATTCTCCGAGGTCGTCCTTTCGAAAGCTACTCCTGCTCGCTCGATATACTGCTTTATAGGAGTCTCGAGAGTAGAAGAACAAACGATCGAGTTAACTAGCGAAGTCGCCTCTTATAACTCTATACCTGCTAGTAGCGAACTATCTAGTAGGGAGCAGTCTAGGTCGTTCGGGGTTATAATTGGCGGCAGGGTTACCTAGGGGGTAGGCATAGGCATTCGGAGAGTCGAGAGGATAGTAATCGGACTAAGCAGGTAGATACCAGATGCCCGAAACAACGATTCGACATTCCTAGTCGTAAAGGCCTTAGCCTGAGCTGTTATATAGGCTTCTATCCACTCTATTCGGGATATATGTCGAGTATCTAAGCAGAAGAGCTTTTCAATTTCAGTCGATAAAGCCTGCTTAAAAGGGCTAAATATGCCGATATCGAGAGGCTATAGGATATGCGAAGTATGTAGCAGTAGTACTACAAGGTTGATACTCTTATTGATATAAAAGGCAATAAACCTCGCTATAAGGTGAGATCCGTGTCCGTCGAGAAGTAATAGCCTCCATTTTCCGTCGTTTCGGCGCATTTTGGGCTCGAATAAAGTAGTTAACCACTCGTAGGCGTGATTATCGGATGTCCACCTGCTGGTAGACGTCGAGAACCTCCACTTCTCGGGCATAGAAGCTGGTATCTATGCTGTATTTGTATATTTCGCCTTAAAGATAAGAAGCGGAGGTAAAGCAATCCCTGAAGCTCTAATACACTCGATCGCTGTTATCTACTCTTGCCTTCCGCTTATTCTCTTAAACGCCTTATTATCCCCTCTTCTTATAAATACTTTCGAAGATAAGGTAGTACTAAGAGCGAAGCCGGTCTCGTCGATGTTAAAGATTGCATCAGAAGGGTAGGAGTTCTTAAGGAAAAGGTTAGTAAGGGCGTCGAAGTAGGCATTTACAATCGGATAAGTAACTCCCTCGAAGCAACTCGTATCTAAGGATTAAGAGTAGACTGTCTTTAGTTCGGGATATCGTTTCTAGAACCTATCGATCCACTATACGCTTATAGGAGGGTAGGAAGTCGGAGTCGAGCTTAGGCAGAAGCAGGAAAGGCGGATTTCTTTAGCGAGCTCTTGCATTAATGCGAGAGTAATCAGGCAACCCGACTTTTCGAGCTGTATAATAGCCTTTAGGAGAGTCTCCTCTTCAGTAGTCGAGAGTATTTGTTGTGATTCGTGCGATTTAGAGCGAGAAGTTCGATTCGTAAGCTAGGAAGTAAGCATAGTATGCGGGATATTAAACGCGTACGCACATATCCGAATCGAGGTATATTTACCATTGCAGTACGCCGATATAGCGCTAAGAAGGTCTTCCTCAGAATAGGTAGGCATAATAAAGGATTAGAGAGGAGTATCGCGTAAAAATCTGATATTAACGCGAAACTAGCGCGCGGGAGTGACCCGCTTCCCCTACTGACCCGCTTCCCCTACGATGACGTTACCAACTTTCCTTCTAAGCATTAAGAAGAATACTATAAAGATCATTAATCACTTCGAGGACCTTTATTAGTTCGATAGGCTTAGTAACAAACTATACCAATTCGTGTCTGTGAAGGGCGAGCCCTTAGGGAGTACAGCGCAGGCGTGGCCTGTGCTCCGAATTAGAAGCCGCTGTCCTTTTATCGGCTTCTGCCTTAGAACCCTCTTACTCCTGTATCAAACTTGTTGAATACTATATAGAGCCTCAGCGTATGCATCGATCTCCTATAACATTAAGTTTGATCTAATGAACCTACTACAGTCCAGCGATTATACCTCGGACACTAGATCGTCACAGTCGGGCAACGAGAACGAGGACCTATAGAGTATCTTACAAGAGATGTATACTCGCTAAGGATATATAGAAGCCGACATAGCTACAATACTCGCTACACTTCAGCAAGCTGAAACTGCTTGTCAACAAGCAGAGCAGCTGAGATAAGAAGAGGAAGTACAGCATCAAGCAGAGATAGCCTAGCTCGCAGAATCCTCATATTAATATACAGTTCCCCTTACGAACCGAATAGAAGAAACCTCAATAAGCTCTCTTATGCAGACTCTTATTGAGATACTGACTATGAATTCAGCCCTACAACCTGCTAGAGAAGCAACAGGCCCTAGAGAATAGAAGCCGCCTTCCTAGGATGGTTATACAGAGACTTTTAGGGATTACCTATTAAGAATAAAGAGCTTATTTAAGGTACACTCCGCAATAAAACCAATGCTCCCTAAAGAGTACTATTAGGACACTATTTATAACACCCTTTTAGTAAGGGAGCGAGGTCGTATATATCATTTCTTGTCACAGGCAAGAAGCTGAGAGCATCCGTCCATCCGTCCGAACATCCGATCTAGCTACATATGCGCGAGCAATGTAAGACAACCGGTCTTACATCCTAGTCTTTTGAGCTTCTTTACCTCAGCGGCTACGCAGCTGAATGCTCCCAGCTGTCGCCCCGTGACATTTCTAGGAGAAAGGATACTCTATAAAGGGTAAGGAAACTAAAGCATTCTTCGCACAACTTAAAGAAGTTTTTGCAGATTCTAATAAACAGGCAAAGGCTCTAAAGCAGCTTACCTACTTGTAATATATAGTAGGATAACCTTAGCACGAATACTAGTTAGAATTCGACAGACTCCTGCTAAGTACAGACAGAGACAGTTAGAACAATATTACGAAGATCGGATACCTAAAGAATACATTCTCTAATACAGCGAAGGTCTATATAGCTGCTATAGCAAAAACAACAGATTACTATGCCTTCTCTAAGGAGGTAGAGAGGATCATAACTAACCTCAAAACTACAGATCAGTTTAAGGCTGCTAATAAGCGATAGTCGAAAGAGAAGAACAAGGATACCCGGCCTCTTATAATAGTCTCTGCGCACTTGCATCGCCCTACTATAGTAGCTAGGATAGATACAGATAGAGATACTATTATAGCTCCTATACAAGCCTCAGGAGACTATTAACGACTCTAGGGAGACTATAAGCCATCATCTAGTAAGCAAAGAGTAAAATGGGTCGACTCTGCTAAGCGCGAGAGGCATAAGGAGAGAAGGCTCTGCTTCTATTATAGAGGCGACAGATACTACATTTAGGAATACCTATATGCTATAGTAGTGTAACCTATAGGCATCTATATTAGCTCTATTGCACTACTGCTAGAAGACGACAATAAAATAGAGGAACCTACTCATTTTGAGTTAGGAAAAGAGTAACTCCTACTCGAAGATAGGAGCTAAGAGGGAAGAAGTTATTAACACAAGATTGGAGTAAGGTGCAGAGCAGAATGAATAGAAACCTAGTATATACTGATATAACCCTTCAAAATAACCTAGGAACCTCTGCTCTGATCGGCAAAGGCTGTCAATGTTATACTACAATCAATAGAGACTTTATAAAAAGTCTCAGACTCTGTTTTATAAGTCGCGAAGTAAGAGAAGTCAAAGGAGCATCCTCATTCATAAAGAGCTCTAAGATCGAAGGAGTAGTCGCATTCTATATGAGAATTGCTAGATTCTGCTAGAAAGTCTATGTATATATAGTGCTAGGACTTACCTTCCCACTTATCTTAGGAAACTCATAGAAAGCGCATAATAAGGTGCAAACTGTACTAGAAGAATAATGATTCTACTATAGAAGAGTGCAGAAGTAGATCAAAGAAGGTTATAACTATAAGGATTAATAGGACTATAGAGATTTAATAATGCTAGCTACAGCTATAGCCTCGGACATCGAAAAGGCCCTCTAGATGAAGGAGTACCCTTCTATTAAGGAACTCTAGAATAAACTCCCTCTAGAAGTTCGCAATATGGCACTGCTATTTTGTTAATAGGAAGCGGACAAGTTACTACCTCACCAGCCTGGTATCGACTACTGTATTAACCTCTGCGAACTCTTAGACAGATCCCTGCCAACTCTACTCTAGGGCCTGCTGTATAGGATGTCAAAAGAGGAACTGCTGGTCCTGCGTAAATCGCTAGATAACCTCCTTAGGAAAGGTTATATCCGGCCATCTAACTCGGAGGCAGCAGCACTTGTCCTTTTTATTCAGAAACCTAGAGGAGGACTACGATTCTGCTATGATTACTATGCGTTAAATGCAATTAGCAAGCAGGACTACTACCCTCTGCTACTAATCCCAGAAACCTTAAGAAACCTAATAGGAGCCAAGTACTTAACGAAGATTGATGTAGTTGCTACTTTTAACAAAATCAGAATAGCTATAGGCCACGAAAACAAGACTGCATTCTATATAAGATTCGGCTCTTTCGAATAGCTAGTGTATCTATTTAGTCTCTTAGGAGCTCTAGCCATATTCTAATACTACATCAACACTTTGTTATGAAATACCTTAACGACTTTGCCTCTGCATATATAGATAATGTTATTATCTATTCAGATAGAACTAGAGAAGACCATTTCTATAAGATACATACTATACTCTAGGCCCTTTAGGACAGAGGCCTCTTCCTTAACTCGAAGAAGAGCAAGTTTGCTTAGAAGAGAATTAAGTACCTAGAGTTTATTGTCTATGCTAATAGAAAGGTCATAGATCCAGATAAAGAGAAGGTAGAGGCTGTCCAAAACTAGAAGGCCCTAAAGACCTAGAAAGAGGTTCAGCGCTTCTTAGGATTCGCTAACTATTACTAAATGTTTATCCTAAACTATTCGAAGATTACTATGCTATTGATATCGCTTACTAGCAAAGGAGTACTATTCACCTAGGGAGAGAAGGAAGAAAAAGCATTTAAAGCATTATAAGACTAGTATTATTAGGCACTAATACTTTCTCACTAAGATCCGGCATTACCTATGTTTCTTAAGACTGATTATAGCAGGTTCGCGCTAAGAGGCGCACTTATATAAGAAAAGAACAGAATCTGTTATCCTATTAGGTTTTTTAGCTAGAAAGTAAACAAAGTAGAAATTAACTATAATATTCATAATAAGGAAATGCTAGCTATGATTTGCTGCCTAAAGTTCTAGGAACCTAAGCTTAAAGCATACAGTTCCTTTATAATTTAGATAGATCACAAGAATCTCGAGTATTTTATAGTAAAAAGGCAGCTATCAGAGTGCTAGATCTATTGGTATAAAGTCCTCTTAAAGTTCTAGTTCTCTCTAGTGTACTGCCTAGGGACTAAAGCAATCCTACTAGATGCCCTATCCCGCCGAGAACAAGACATACTAGGGGAAGACAACAAGCTCTCCTGATTTCGAAGGTTCCTAAACCCAGATTTCGCCCTAAACTAGCTAGAGGCTAGAGGGAAGAAGGGAGTAGAAGTAGCTACTTCGTCAGTCTAGCTCCTTATTATGCAATTTGACTTAGAATCTGCATAGAATAAGCAGGATGCTAGAAGTCCCTTCTAGGACTACGAACTTAATAGCCTTTAGAAAGTCACAGCAGAAAAGGATACAATATATAATACTATATACTATGCAATATAGGACAGCACCTATAGTCTACTAAGCAATATCAAGGTGAAAGTTCAAGCAGGAGATTGTGCAATTAATAACAGAGGCTACCTCTGCTATAGAGGGAAATTATGAGTGCTAGGAGTTCTAGTAGCAACAGATGCTAAGTATAACAGCATAGAATCTAGCATCCGCGAAAATGACATATTAAGAACAAAACTTATATAGTCCGTCTATGATTCGTCGGTTTACAGTCACTCAGGACAGGATGCTACCTCTTCGATACTAGTATGCGACTTCTACTAGCCTCTCTAATCCTGATATGTCCGCTAATTCCTAAGGAACTATAACTATTGCAGAAGGAATAAGGTTTGGAGGGAATATAAACACAGCCTCCTATGCCTACTCCCAGTTCCCGATCGATTCTTCTAGGAAATCTCTATCGACTTCATTACTGACCTACTAGACTCCAAAGGTAACTAGTACCTTTGGGTAATCAAAGACAGACTGAGCAAATAGGTAGTTCTAGAAGCGATGCCTAGTATAAAAGCTAAGAATTGCGCGCGAAAGTTCATAGAATGCTAGGTCAAATACTACAGAATACTAAGAGCGATCACAAGCGACTGAGGAACTAACTAGACTAGTACCTTCTAGAAGGAGCTCTGCCGACTTCTAGGAGTAACTTAGAGGCTAAGTTCTGCTTACTACCCACAAACAGACAGAGGCCTAGAGCATATAAACTAGGAAGTCTAAGCTTATCTATACAATTACATTAATCAAGAATAATCCGATTAGTCAGAATGGCTTCCTGTAGTATAACTCGCGCTTAATAGTAGATACTAAGCAGGACTCAGGACAAGCCCATTCTTCGCAACTTATAGCTATAAATCTATATCTCCTATAGCACTAAAACCAGAGTCCGGAGAATTGTCGACTCTCACTGCAACTAAGAGGGCATCAAATTTTGTTAAGAAACTAAAGGAGATTAACGACCTTTGCCAAATAAGTATAGCAGCTGCTGCACAAAAGTAAGAGGAAAGCGCAAATAAGATCTATACACTAGCGCTAATCTACTAGAAAGGAGATAAGGTGTGGCTAGACTTGCATAACTACTACACGACTAGGCTAAAGAGGAGCTTAGATGCTAAGCACGCAAAGTACACAGTCACTAAGGTTATTTCACTAGTATCCATTCGCTTGTCAGGTATACTAAAGAATATTTATCCTGTCTTCCACCTGGATCTCCTAAGGCTAGTAAGTTAGGACTCACTATTTAGCTAGGAATCTAATGACAAACAGCTAGAACTAGTGCTAATAGAGTCGCATAAAGAATCCTTTATTAAAGAAATCCTATGCGCAAGAATAAAGAGAAGAGGATAAACCCAGTAAAGAGAAGTCCTTATAAAATAGGCTAGATACTAGGAACTAATATAGGAATCTACAAATGAACTTTCGGACAATACTATAATAGACACTTTCGAGAAAAATTATAGTAATCCCTATAAGCACAATAGCCTAAGATCTAGGTAGGAGAAGACAGTTACTAATAGTTCCTAGCTAAAATCGAAGAGTCACCTTTAAGAATAGTATAGAATGCAGAAGAAGAGGATAAGGAGAGGGAGCAAAGAAGGAAGGAAAAAAGGGATCTGCGAAGAAATAGCAGGTCCTATAGAGGAACAAGAAGCAATAAAAGAAAGCTATAGAATAAGAAGAGAAAGAGTAGATCCTATAAAGAAAATAACGGAAATCTAACTATCAAGAATAGAGAATGAGTCGGGATAAAAGATGTGGATCCCAGCTAGGATGTCATAGGACGAGATTGAATCTCATTGTGAAAATGAGTATGAAGGAGGAGCGAAGATGACACAAGGGGAACTGCAGGAAAGATTGCTCTAATCAGCTACAAAGGGACCAATTAACTTCAATACAGTATAATTATATGCAGATCCTACTATATTCAGTACGGATATTGAAAGAGTTAAACTGAAGTGAGAAATCATTTCATTGTATAATTGCATTTCTTGTCAAAATTGGCTTTTCCTGCAGGAAACCCTACAGAGCCTGCTTCTTATTCCTTAGTAGAGTTGAACTGATCCTCATCCTCATCTTCTTTATTAGAGTCAGTAGCTGCACAGTGAGACTTCTTAGAGCTCTTAATGGCTCCTCTAGCGCAACGATCCCTCATCCTTAAAGCACTAGCGGTTCTGTAACTAAAAGGACAGTTAGCAATAAAAATGCAATAGAATCCAAGAATAACTCGCTTCTAGTTACTAGTCACAAGAGTATTAGCCACAGTGTTATTAATAGCAGGAAGGAAGTAACTATTTTCTAACGGTTAGCAAGGGAGAACAAATAGAAGGCACGATATATTACCTAGCTAGCATACCAGCCTTAGCTAAGGGCTAAAGCTGCTTATAGGCCTTCAGAGTCTTCTTAAGGAAGGCAAGGGCATTAGTGCTAAGAGAAGTTAGGCTTCTAGTGATAAAGGCGCAGGGACTACTACTCACAAGCTAGCATTAGTAGAACGAGTTTAAGCAGCATAGGCAATATAGGCTATCTCCGGACTAAAAACAATAGTTAGTAGTGGGTTTTGGACAGAGGCCGAGTGAAATAACCCACAGTTTGATATAAGTAGTCTTAGCCTTAGTATAAGCAAGATAGGCTCTCTTCTTGGGAGCAGTTTTAGTAGGGTCCTTCTAGGAAGCTGGCTAGAAATATTAGTTTTCTGCTAAAAAGAGCTTAGGAATTGCGACTTACCTTATCATAATTGTTTTCGCAGTCTTAGCTATAGGAAGCGCAGTGGATGTAGTAGATGCAGTCCTGCTTTAGGACTTAGTCAGTTCTCTATAGAACTTATTAGCTTTTCGAAGGAGTCTGTCGGTTTTCTAGAGGAGTACTAGGGGAATAGAGTGGGGGTACGACTTACCATAATAATCGATTTGTGTAGTAGAAGAAAAGGAGAAAAGGGGGCAGAAGCAAATACTTATATTATAGTGGCAGGGAGCTCCTGTCTATAGGCGACAGCGCACTACATTTAGCAAGAATGAGAGGTGATGATAAAGTGAGGCTTCTAAAGAACGAAAGATGCAGCTTCTATTAGAAACTACACAGGACACACTAGTTTTTAAGCAGAATCTGCAATAAGGATGTTCACTTTCGATTCACTAGCTAATAAACTACATTAAGTGAAGATTCACATGAATATAAAAAGAAAGAATTTATTGACGACTTTGCTAAATCTGATATATTATGCTTAGAATCTGTAAGAAGAGTTGTTTATTCGAGTAAGAGAGAAGATATTATATAATGACATTCGACTTCACTTCACTTCTGCTATATCACGAAAACTGTAGACAATGTAGTAATGAGTGGTATCCGAGGGGAAATGCATAAAGCCCTACGGATAGGGAACAGGGAGGAGGAGGGGTAATGTGAAGGGCGAGCCCTTAGAGAGTATAGCGCAGGTATGGCCTGTGCTCTGAATTGGAAGCCGCTGTCCTTTCATCAGCTTCCGCCTTAGAACCCTCTTACTCCTGTATCGAACTTGTTGAATACTACATAGAGCCTCAGCGTATGCGTCGCTCTCCCGTAACACTTAGCCTAATTACTATCCTCTCGACTCTCTGAATGCCTACTCCTACTCCTCAGGTAACCCTGCTGCCTATTACGACTCTAAACGACCTAGACTACTCCCTACTAGATAGTTCGCTGCTAGTAGGTATGGAGCTATAGGAGGCAATGTCGCTAGTTAACTCAATCATTCGTTCTTTTACTCTCGAGACTCCTATAAAGCGATATATCGAGCAATCAGGGTCAGCTCTCGAACAGACGACTTTAAAGAACGCACTTTTACATAAGGAGAATGCAGAGTATAAAGAGCTACTACAGGTATATAAGGAATGTAAGAAAGGGAAGCGTGTAGCAATCAAGGGGAAGTTCGTCTTTAATATAAAGGAAATCCTCGAACTTGTTAAGGAAGCGGAAGCAGAGGTGTCGAAGGGAAAGTCGAAAAAGAGGCGAACAATAAAGGCTATAACTCCCAAAATCGAGAGCGAGGAAGAGGAAGATATCAGAGAGAATATAATAGATAGCGAGAGCGATTATATTATTGTAGCTAGTAGTAGATCGAAATCTAATAAGAGAAGCTGAAATTCTGTCCGACTTCTGGGTGTGTCCGACTTCAGGGTGGATGACGTTACAGTGACGTTAGCTGGCTGAAGCTGAGCAGAGGTGACCAAATTAGGTAAGGTGCACTATTGGGCTGTACTTCCATATATAGAGAGTCAATCGGCAGTTGCTAGAGTCAGCTCTGGCTCGCTAAGGGTTAGGGCTAGAATCAATCTCAAGAAACAATCAAAACTCAACAATTCTTGATTCACTTACAATTTTTGATTGAACCAATCAAGGATCTTATTCCCTTCGAGAAGTTGCTGAAAGTCCACCACGTGATCTCCACCTTCGACATCGACCGTCAGCAAAGCGGTCGGGTCGTCCGCGATGCCATCTTCGATTACATCAACCTCCGCGACGACCAGATGGTGCCCAGCGCCGCCGACTTCAAGCACTGGATGGAGATTATCGACTCCGACGGCGGCATCATCAGCGGCATCATGACCCAGATCATGTGGCGCTCCGTCAACAAGAACATCGATGAGGATGTTCTTGACGAGATCAAGATGTACTGGCAGGACACTGAGAGGTACCAGACAATGGTACGGCTTAGAGAGGGAGTGGTAGAGAAGAAGATGTCGTCCAGGAAGAAGCCTGGTGGAAAGCCTCTTGAGCGTGGCTGGTAGAGATGCCGGGGGAGACGAAGAGCGCAGCGATGGCCCACACCCTGTTGTTATGGAGTGTTGTGAGAGTTTCGTTCGGATGTCATCGGTGGGAGATAAAGTGTGATGGCGAGAGCGGCGAAGGATGTGGCATCGTTCGACGACCTTCTACCATTGAGCATACTGAGACTATTACTTTATATGACAAGCTCAATTGGAGAGAGGCCAGGAGAGCACTTGAGAAGACTCACAAGATAGTATGCAGAGGGTCCCAGCATGAATCCAACTATGTACTCTGAGTAAAACATTCCAATCATAGCATTCAAGCCTTTACTCCACATGCAAAATCATTGCATGTCAATCCTGTTTCATTTCAAAACTTGATGATAGGAAATGTAGCAAGCGCGCAAAAACATTCTCGCAGCATGCCGAAATATCATAGGGTGTCTGTTTCTTGCTTGGTCAAGATGCACAAACACACCAGCTAGATGTGACAGCGCCTGAAACATCCATCTAACATTAGCTAACGTCACTGTACTAGAAGTGGATCAGTACTAGAAGCGGGTCACTATGCATGCAGGACTCAGCCTACGCAGCACATGACCAAAACATCGCCCGTTAGTATGAGAAATACCCACAGTGACCCACTTCCAGTACTGACCCGCTTCCCATACAGTGACGTATCTACAATTTCGGCACAACAGTAGGCTTGTCTCAATATGCGCAAGGACTTTCGGCCACCCTTATGACGAGTTGTAATTTAGCAGCAGTATTTAATGTGCTCTCATGTTCGGCGGAAAGCTTTCGCTTGCTCTCAACAATGGATCTAGCCTTTGTGAGGCAACGCACCTGTTGCTTCTTGGTCATCTTCGGTAGTACATACGATTCACCTTGCCCGAGCAATTTGTCAGTCGCTTCTCAATTATCTTTTTTGGCGATCCGCCTTTCTTTGGCTCTGGCAATGCGCTTTTTGGCCAGCTCTAAACGCTGCGCCTCCTTGGTCGAACTTCTTGCATGCCACCATGATGCGACACCCTTGCCTTCTGCCTATAGTCAGCGCGCTCCGGAACGTCTTCAATTCGTGTCAGCGGCATCTAGAAGTTGTGAGAACCTACATTGCCATGAGGCAGCCCCGAGCAAGCGGATTGCTGGCCGTCTCGCCGTACACGCCTCCCAGCCCCAAGGCAGCTGGAGCTGCACGATTCATGAGGTGCACCAACGTTGGAACAAGCCGGCAGCTGTTCTGCCATTCGGCCATCGCCTCTCCTGAGAGAGCACCATCACCGTATCGCAGACTTGAGCTTTCCCCCAGCAGCAGATGCCACTGACCACTCACAGATCTCCACCACTCACAGATCTCCCTCTCCCTCTGTCAAGCGCGACTCGGCGAGGAGCAAGCAATATCGGGACGCACGAAGGTTGCAAGAGTGTACACTTTGTGAGAACAAAAACAAACAAATACATAAACATTTATTTCCTCTACACTCAAACGGATAGGCGGCATTGTTTGCGTTTGCATAAATCCCTTTTTACCTAGATATCGTTTTCTCAGCGACATCTATCACGCGACGCACAACAATGGCGTTCTCGGAACCATCGCTTGTGAGGGATCGACTATCATCATGTTCTACAGCATTAGTAATTGTACTCCTGCAAAGTCCGCTTTGAAGCTCCATGCTGTGTCCCATTTGCCGTTCTTCCCAACGCGGCCCTGTTGCTGCGATGCTGCCATTGTGCTTCCCATCCGATCCAATTTTGATGACGCTTCGATTCGTTCCGTCTCTCGACCTGTTGCCGAGAACATTCGCATTCAACAAGCCAGTGTTAAAAGATTGCACAAAGATGCGTAAACAAGGAATTGTGGCTGAGATGACCGAATAGCACATTTCGGCTTGGGTTGCGATCTCGCTTTGTATAAAGTCGAAGGTGAATGTCGGACTCCTCAAGGTCCAAGAGAGGGTGGTAAGTCGTATGACAGCTATCACGATCAGGGGAAGGCGTGAGGCGAATCCAAGAATCACCCATAATTTAGCACTACGCTTCATTTGCAGGCTGTGGATCAGGACACAGGGAAACAGGAAGATGCCACATTCCAGCAACATCCCAAGAAGTTCGATAGTGATCCATCGATACCACTATGTGATCGTTGGTCAATGCGCGCAAATATCTATTGGTCAATGTATGATCAAACTTACCATGGCCTCGCCTGTCGACGGATCGAGCTTCCAAGGATGTTGGATATCCGTGCGAATGCCGATCACGAGCATCGACACGAGGTAAGCAGTGGCACACGCGTAATTCATCATGTTCAGGAACTTCTGATGTTTCTTTGAAGTTGCAAGACGCTTGAGAAAAGCGATGACGGCCGCTTTGGTGAGAAACAATACCGAGATGTAAAAGAAATCGCCGATGTAGAGCAGCTTCACCGTCGTTAGCGAGTGACCGCTTAATCTTCGAGACTTTGCGTACGTACCTTGAGCATCTTTTCGAGTGCGGCCGAGGATATCCGCTCCGGTATCTTGCCTAAGCCTTTAGAAATGGAGGCGAGCACGAAAGATGTTTGTAGGAAAGCAAAGAGCTGGTCTTAGTGGTCAGCGCGATCGTTGCGTAACACACACACACCGTGGATCAACGTACCGTCGTGGCTGCGGTCAACATGTCATCTCTGCCCAATAAGCGTCCCCAAGGCCATCTTATCGACAACCGTGCTAAAAAGAATAAACCGGATGTCGTCAGGCAGAATGCACCAGTGATAGTGACAAGAGCACCATGGTCTTCCTTGTTTACCACAAGACTAGGAACCAACTCATTTTGAGAGGGCAACATTGGTCCGGAAGGTAGAAGGGCAGTGGCTGAAAGAATTTGGGGAATGGGAGAGAAGGAGGGCCCACAAACACAAGTATCTTCGTTCTGACCGAGGCTTCTAATAGAGTTTCCGAATCCTTCATACCCGTCTCAAAGCATATTGAAAGGTAGATTGCTCTATGCTATGCCTTTTAACCCGAGTCTTACCTCCAATACGGGCTATGCGGTCGAGAAGCTCCCTGCCAAGGGACAATATCGGTGGCTCCGTGGTTCACGAAGGTTCGCAGAAATCGCATCCTGCAGGGTCATTGAAGTGTGTAAGATTCAGTGCCCTGCACACTTGACATCTAGAGCCAGGACACTATGGTCAGATTTATATTGGTATCCGACCACGAAAGTGATTTGGTTCCGTGTGTCACTCGAGATTTCGGTGAAAAGACAGTTAGGGCTATAACAGACAGCGAAGCTTGAAACCACCAATAAGAATGGGTCGCGTTGAGCACCAGAGAGCTGGGGTCGAAGCTTTGGCCATGGCTGATTATCATTACAATACTCACGGATATGTTTTTGCACCAATTTTTATCTCCCTATCAATTTCAAGCATGACACCACTATCGAACCGACCTAGCCCTGATGAGCATGCAGAAAAGAAATTCGAATCGCTGCTGGTGGTACGCAGCTCGTGTAGGCGTAGGTCGCATCGTTGCTTTCAAATTGCAGCCGTCAGAGAGATGCGGAAAGCGGACAATGAATATACGTTACAGAGCCTTGGTGCTCAAAGTGACCCTCTGAACTCTCAATCGGTTTTCAAGTGCGACGAGTATTTTGAAAAGCTGGGGGGTGTGAGAGCACCAGGCCAGACTTTAGGGCAACTTCAGGGTCGTGTTATGGTGAGCTAGGATCCGGACAGATAGCGTTGTATGATGTGTGAACCCAACAATTTACTAAGCAACCCTGAAGCACACCACAAAAAAGGGTTCAATATATTATGGAGAACGTACCGTACCATGTAGCTCGCTTCGCGGGTAATTAACAGTCGGTCAGTCGGTCAAAAGTAGCGTAAAGCTTAATCGTGTTGTGAATGAGGGCTCACAGCTCCACTAATTCAGGGCAAGCCTCCCCTTCGAAAGTTGGGAGAGAAAGTGTTATAGCTCGACTGAAAAGTATAAGCACCGTGTTGCATACTCCTGCCATCTATGCGATATTCCTTGTTTGACCTACGCAATCGTTTCGATCTCACTCTCCACGTCAATCGAAAATCGAAACTTGCCCTCTGCTCCGTTCTATTATCGTTATGTCGAAAAATTTCGAGATCATGGAGATGTATCAGCCAGATATCACTCCGAGGATCAATAAGGACAACGATGCTGCCGAGGGTAATAACGCAGCTAGCATGCACGATACCGGTGACATGCGCCGCATGGGGAAGACGCAACAACTGAATGTAAGCTCATATCAATCGAACATCCGAATCACAGCAGCGCAATTTCCTAACTCTATCGACAGCGAACATTCAACTCACTTGCCATCTTGGGTCTGACTTGTGTCATCATGGCGACATGGGAAGCGATGTTCTCGTAAGTGGCGATAGATCGAAATGTGTGGCAAAGGCGGACGTCTGAACGGACACAGTACTAGCACGTTCTCTTTGCTCAACGGCGGCAGAGCTGTAAGTCGTACCTTTTGCTCCAAAATCGCTATGTCCCCTGACTGAGAACAAATCGGTAGGGGACAGTCTGGCTGTACCTCATCACTTGGATCTTCACTCTCTTTGTGACAGCGTCTTTGGCAGAGATGGCATCGATGTAAGTGATCTGATCGTTGAGCATAGACTCAACAGCCTAAGACTGACTCGGATCTGATGTAGTGCTCCGAGCTCTGGCGGACAATACCATTGGGTTAGCGAATTCGCTCCCCCGAATATGCAAAGAGTGCTCAGCTATTGCTCTGGATGGCTATCTGCTCTTGGTATGTATCTCGACCCCTCATGCACAGCTTATCAGCTGACAGAGCGGTCCCCCCAGGCTGGCAAGCATTCATTGCGAGCTCTTCTTTTGCGACCGGTCAACTTATATTCATATGTGCTTCATTGAACAATCCCGAATTTCAAGCGACCGCTTGGTATGGAATAAGATCCCCATTATCTTTTGCTTGCAACTTACTTACAGCCGATAAGGCAGGGTACGCTGATGACCATCGCGGTTGCAGCTTTTTCCGCCCTTTTCAACATTGTTTTGGCCAAGCGATTGCCAATGTTCGAAGGAATTGTCCTACTCTTTCACATCCTGGGATTCTTTGCAGTACGTATCGAGGCAGTTGCTATCGATCGATTATGCGAATTTGACTCATCGACAGGTTCTCATCCCTTTGTGGGTACTTGCTCCTAAGGTGCCTGCTAGAGAAGTTTTCACCTCCTTCGAGAACTTTGGTGGTTGGCCGACTATGGGAGCTGCATGTCTTGTCGGCCAACTTGCCGCGTCCTCCGCCTTTATCGGAGCGGATAGTGCTGCGCATATGAGCGAAGAGGTTTGTTAAAATCATACGAAAGCATGAGATACATAGTACCAGGTGTCTGACAGCAACATAGGTCAAGAATGCCTCGCAGACAGTCCCACGTATGATGATGGGTACCACGATCATCAATGGTGTGTTGAGTCTGGTATCTGTTATCACCTATATGTTTGTCATCCAGGACATCGAAAAGCAAATCCTCGAGTCTACTGCGGCATACCCGTGGGTCGCAGTATTCGCTCTTGCGACAGGTAGTAATGCCGGGGCGATTGGCATGACGATACCTTTCATTGTGATATCTTTCGGTGAGTATCAGAGTCTGCTATCAAGTTTCCCTGCTAACTTCTGTAGGTATGACGATCAACTCAACTGCAGCTGCGTCTCGTCAAGCTTGGTCCTTCGCTCGTGACGGGTACGTTCCTCCGTGGAAGTCGAGAACGTATAGACAACTAATTGGAATATAGTGGCATGCCATTCCCAACGTGGTTTACAAAGCTTGTCGTTGTTGACGGAACGCCCCTCCCGCTCAATGCTATCGCAGCCTCCATGCCGATCTGTATCGTCCTTGCTCTGCTCAATCTCGGAGGCAGTGAGGTCTTCAATTCGATCATTGGCCTTCTAAATGGTGCAGTCGGACTCACGTACGCTATCAGCATCGCATGCATATTGTGGCGCCGACTCTTTGGCGCACCGCTTCCAGCAGCCAGATGGTCACTTGGACGCCTGGGTGTGCCTATCAATCTGATCGCCGTGCTCTATCAGATACTGACGACGATCATCAGCTTCTTCCCCATCTTCGCACGAGTCAATGCTCAGACTATGAATTGGGGGATTGCAATGTTCTCGGGAGTCATGATCATTGCTTTGATTAACTACCTCGTCCTAGGCAGGAAAGTATATGCAGGCCCTGTGGTAGATATTATTATGAATTAGGAGATAGTACTACCATTTTATAGTATATCTGCTTGATCTAGACTAGTCTACCTCTACCTCCAATCCAGAACGTGATTAGATGCAGACTCTTATTTCTACGACGAGGCCTTCTTCTAGCAAGATCATCCCGATACAAGCTACCTGTGAGTGGTTAAATTTAAATGGCTACCTATAGTTGTTGACAACGATGAACTAGATTACATGTATTTACCACCTACTAATGGTCGTTAAAGTGGTATTCTTAGCCGATGCGATTTTGTCCTCCAGGCGCTGCGCTCTGCTCTGTCTACTGCTCGTGACCTTCTAGCATCTGAGTCTGTAGCAGCGGCTTTTCGCTTTGTCGGACCTGTGTAGCTGCTACAAGCATTCAGCTGTCCGCTGGTGTTGTCGGTGTGGCTTCCGTGGTCGGGAGGTGGAGTAGGAGTCTTGGCCAGGAAGGCAGCTGTCAGCAGCTTGAGTGCTGCAGTGTCGTTTGAGTCGGGAGCCTGTACCAGCACGAAGGCGTCCTCGAATAAGCCCTTGACTCGGAACGCTGTAGTTGTTAAACCTATCTTTCTTAGCAAGTGTAACAGCCGATGGCACAACCCATCGGATGCCCACCATGGCATCCTCAGCGTACTGCCTCAAGGCCGGCTGGTGCTATCATGCAACCGTTTGCACGTACCGAAGGATGGTTCTACTGCTCATATCCAGATGTTTAAGCCAGATCAGTCAAACACCGTGAAGTCAAGGTACATGGAAACGAAACTGTTGATTGTCATCATCAAACATACAGGCGAATTAGTTCAGTGGTAAGAACGCTGATAACGTCAGTGTAGGGGATATTGGCCAGTACTAGATATCGGCCCGAATTCAGAGTCTATTCTTTTCTATTACCTATAACGCTTGAGGCAGCCCTAAATTTTAAGATATCTTTAGACTATAATAATCCTATCTATATATACTTTCAAGTTCTATACATATAATATTAAAATATATAAAAAAGGTCAAGGTCTACTTAACGTCACTGTAGGGGAAACCGGACAGTACGCAGGCAGGACCAAATATACGCAGTCTATGATCAAATATCCCGAGGGTAGTATCATATCTACGCAAACTGTCCGGCTTCCCTACTGTCCGGTTTCCCCTACAATGACGATATAACTAATCTGAGTTTACCTATTACTTAAAGAGATTTTAAGCTTTACTAGTAAAAGAAGGATTATTAAGTAAAGAATACTATACCTATCTATTTTAGGCTAAAATATAGATAATATTATAATTATATTAACTCATAATACTTCTATTATACTTTATTCTTTTAGAAATAAGCTATAATCTAGCTTATAAGTAACCTTAACCTTAACCTTAACCCTAGCCCTAAGGCCTTTTCTTTTACGTACTCCTCAATATACTCTACATAGATCTAGGAATCTAGCTATAATGTTACGGGCAAGCCGTGGCACATACGGAAGTCCAGCTGAGATCACGTGACAGGGTCACCGCCGGGGTGACCCTGCCTCAGGCCTCTGGAATTGATATGACAAGAAGGTAAGCCGAGGCTTCGGCTTACTCCCGACTTTGCACTTTGCAACCGATACGTAGCTCCTTGAGCTACGTCCTGTCGATAGGACCAACATCAAGGTTGGCCTTCAGTCCGTAGTTAGCTCTGTATCCGGATAGTCATGCTCTCATACCTACTCTCTGCACGATCCGCCTCACGCCCGTGACATATAAAGTCGGCTTGTTTGAAACTTTATCAGTAGATTCATAATAACTCTAACCTATAATAGAGTTTCAAATAAATACTATAAGATATTCTTTATCTAGAAGATTCTATATATGAAATCTTAGATAAATCCCATATATATTCCGCTCTCTAGCTCTATTAACGTCATTGTAGGGGAAACCGGACAGTAGGGGAAGCCGGACAGTTTGCGTAGATATGATACTACCCTCGGGATATTTGATCATAGACTGCGTATATTTGGTCCTGCCTGCGTACTGTCCGGTTTCCCCTACTGTCCGGCTTCCCCTACAGTGACGTTATTGCAAAAGTCTAGAAGTTAAGGTTTATTGAAAGCTAAAAGTAAAATAGATAATTAAGTTCACCAAGCCTTCTAAAAGGTTCTAAAAGTTAGATATATGAAGAGCTAATGTCTATATATTTATAAAAGTCTAATAGGAATTTCAATTCTATTATTATCTAGAGAGTTATTGATAACGTCATCGTAGGGGAAGCGGGTCGGTAGGGGAAGCGGGTCGCAATTTTAGCTTCTTCACTTAGATCTCGATCTACTACTCGCTACAATAATACAATCACTCTCACTCTCGTATATACTCTCCTCGATACCTTCCTCTTCCTTGTCCTCAAATTCAGGAGTTATAGCTCTTGTTGTCTGTCTCTTTTTTAACTTTCCCTTCGATACCTCTGCCTCTGCTTCTTTGAC
The DNA here is from genome assembly GCA_023634325.1 of Cladosporium cucumerinum. Classification (NCBI taxonomy): domain Eukaryota; kingdom Fungi; phylum Ascomycota; class Dothideomycetes; order Cladosporiales; family Cladosporiaceae; genus Cladosporium; species Cladosporium cucumerinum. Next base: position 2,304,699 of record JALDQA010000003.1, read on the forward strand.
GAGTTCGAGGATTTCCTTCGTATTAAAGACGAACTTTCCTTTAACTGCTATAAGCTTCCCTTTTTCATGTTCTTTAAATACTAGTAATAGCTTCCTAGCTTCAGTAAGCTCTTTCTATAAAAGGGCGACTTCAGAAGTCGTTTTTTCGAAAGCTACTCCCAATCACTCGATATACTGCTTTACAGGAGTCGCTAGAGTAGAAGAATGAATAATCGAGTTGACTAGTGATATTGCCTCCTATAGCTCTATACCTTCTAGTAGCGAACTATCTAGTAGGGAGCAGTCTAGGTCGTTCAGAGTCGTTATAGGCAGTAGGGTCACCTAGGGGGTAGGCATAGGCATTCAGAGAGTTAAGAGGATAGTAATCAGGCTAAGCAGATAGATACTAGATGCCCGAAACGACGATTCGATACTTCAAGATATTCAAGCTCGACTCCTAGCTGTTATATAGGCCTCTATCTACTCGATTCGAGGTATACATCGAGTATCGAAGTAGAAGAGTTTCTCCATTTCAGCCAATAAAGCCCGCTTTAAAGGGCTAAATATGCCAATATCGAGAGGCTATAAGATATGCGAAGCATACAGCAGTAGTACTACAAGGTCGATATTCCTATCAAGGCAAAAGGCAATAAACCTCGCTATAAGGTGAGATCCGTGTCCGTCGAGAGGTAATAGCCTCTGTTTTCTGTCGTTTTAGTACATTTTGGGCTCGAATAAAGTAGTTAGCCACTTATAGGCGTGATTATCCAACGTCTACCTGCTAGTAGATGTCGAGAACCTCCACTTTTCGGGCGTAGAAGCCAGTATCATGCTGTATTCGTATATTTCGCCTTAGAGATAAGAAGCAGAGGTAAAGCGACTCCTAAAGCCCTAATGCACTTAATCGCTGTTATCCACTCTTGCCTTCCACTTATTTTCTTAAATGCTTTAGTATTCCCTCCTCTAATGAGTACTTTAGAAGGTAAAGTAGTACCAAGAGTGAAGCTGGTCTCGTTAATGTTAAAAATCGCGTTAGAAGGGTAGGAGTTCTTAAGGAAAAGGTTAATAGGAGCATCGGAATAGGCATTTATAATCGGATAAGTAACTCCTTCGAAGCAGCTTATATCTAAGGATCGAGAGTAGACTGTCTTTAACTCAGAGTATCATTTTTAGAACCTATTAATCCACTATACGCTTATAGGAGGGTAAGAAGTCGGAGTCGAGCTTAAGCGGAAGCAGGAAAGGCGGATTTCTTCGGTAAGCTCTCGCATTAATGAGAGAGTAATTGGGGAACCCGACTTAGAGAGTCGAGTAATCGCTTTTAGGAGAGTCTGCTCTTTAGCGGTCGAGAGTATTCGTTGCGATCGTGCGATTTAGAGCGAGAAGTTCGAGTTGAAAGTTGAGAAGTAGGGGTAAGTTAACGTCATCCACCCTGAAGTCGGACACACCCGGAAGCATAGTGGTCTGAATCTGAATATTCAGATTCAGAAACTCGTATTCAGATTCAATTCAATTCAGATACCCATTATTCAGTATTCAGGTTTTATTCAATACGTCATTTCTTGGCAAGTCTTGGCAGATGTCAGGGTGAGTGAAGTTACTAGCTTGTCAACGGTCTAACTATTTCGAATCTGTTCTCGAGCAGGCGCGAGCGAATCTTCGTCATCAGAGCTATCCGAGTCGTAGTCATCGTCAATCTGGCAGGCATAGCCACGGCGCTGCCAGTCTTTGAGGCATTCTCCCTCTTCGATCACCTGCCCGCCTAATTGGCTGCGCGACCAGGTGATTGTCCTCCTCATCCCGCTGAAGCTTGACTCACTGGCGGCACTCATCGGCATCGCACTCAAGCAATCGATCGCCATTTGCCACAATTGGGGATAAGCGGCTTTCTGATCAGGATGGCTCCACCATTCGATAGGACTTCCTGCAATCTTTGTAGGCGTGGCATTGACGAAGGCAGTGAACTCGTCTTGGCTTTAGGACGTGAGCGACTGTAACAAGCTGGTGCGATGGATGTCCCACGCCGTTAGAGCTTCATTCAGTTCCGCTGCGTCAGGCATAGAAGATCCTGTTGTGCGTTGCTAGTAACGAGTCTGGAAAAGCTTCTTCGCCCTCTCGATGCCGGGCTTGATCTAGCGTTTCTTCCAGACTTTGTCCATGTACGCTTTTCGATACCCGGGATAGAGCAGAACAGCTGCTGCGTGCACTGGCACATCATCTGACAGCTCGTAATACTTGTTAAATGCAATCCAACTAGTGTTGATTGCAGCAAGCAGCGTCGCTTTGGAAGTGAACTTGCGCTCGCTATCCCTATAGTGCTTGATCAGGAAATCAATCTGCACTTGAAAGCTGTCGAAGGTGGCCTGGTCGCCCTGACTCAGCATCGTGATTTGGTGAAATGGTTGCAAGAAATCGGAGGCGTCCTGGAGGGTTTGCCATTCGTCGCGGCTTAGCTTCAAAGCTTCGAGCTGGACGTAGCGGTCTATTATCCTAGCGATAGCGTCGCGGCATTCGAGTGCGTCAGCGAGAAGCCCGTACCAGGCATTCTACTGGGTCTCGCCGGGGAGCTTTAACACTTTTCCCGCAAGGTCTTTGAACTCTTTGTGCAGTGCCAAGTTGCGCACTGCAACGGCCAGCCGATACACCTTGTTCAACGGGCTATAGCTCGCGAAGCCCCCCTCACTGACTACAGCATCCTCGATTACAGAGCCGGAGTTGAGTACCCGCTGTGTAGCTATGTCGAAGGCTTCCTCGTTTCAGCAAAAGAGGAAGGCTTGTACAGCGATATTAAGCACGTGACCAAGACAGCGCAATCGATTTTGCCTAGCATTCTAGTCGAGGCCGTGGCGCTTCAACAAGGACTCCTCAATTGCCCGACATAATGTATCATTAGCACTAGCATTGTCGGCAGTGACATAGCCTAGCCTCTTCTCGATACCGTACGATTCGAGAGTGTGCATAACAAGAGGAGCGACCAGCTCGCCAGCATGTCCATAGCGCAGCTCGGGCATAGCGAGAAGTGCATACTAGAGCCTGCTGTCTCGACTGACGAATCTGGCATAGATAGACTAGAACTCCCCTTGATGGTTGACGCCGCTCGTCCAGCTATCTGTACAAATGTTGATGCATGATGCAGAAGACTGCAGCGCCAGAGCCACGACACGGCGCTGCTGCTCGTAGTTAGAATGTATCTGCTATGGTATAGATGTGTGCGACTTCAACAGTGTCTGCGCGCATTGCGGATTGAGTGCTCTGCAAAGCTCCTCGAACTCATCGAGCTCCACTACGCAATGGCTGACATTCGCTCGCACGATAAATCGCGCTAGTGCATCCCGAAAACGGCGTTTATCCAGGACATTGAACAGTAGTTTCTCTTGTTCCGTACGACTCAGCGACTCGCCCTTCTCTTTCTGTCTTTGCAGGGCGTCGATAATCGGCGACACTGTGACTCGCTTGAGGCGCACGCCATAGCTGGACCGGAGATGCTGCTCAGCGTTCTGAATTGGTTGGCAGTAGTCACATTGCTTGCAGTAAAAGAGCTTTTAGTAATGACAGTTGCGCTCAGGCTCGTGCAGTAGACGCGTGCGAGCATACGTCCAGGCGGGGTGGACTTCTTTGGTGTTTGGGAATGCTGATCGCTTGCGCTTTAGAGATCGGACTGTATCAGGTGTCCAACATCCTTCGCCATCGGTGCTCGATGCTCGCGAGGTAGAGGACGAGGCGTGGGCTTGGTGAGGCCATTGACCATCAGCGATCGACGTTGCAGCTCCTGCGTTCATCCCGGTATCTGCAGAGCAGCGGCCGTTGGACCCTAAGGTCCCTCCCTTGAAACGTCATTCAAGCTGGAATTGTGAGAGAGCGCCTTACCTGATGCAGTAAGACGCGGATCAGGGACGTCTGTTGGACCCTAGACTATGTCTGTGAGGACCTATGGAGGAGCCGCAGGATCGAATTACAACCCTAACACTATGGGTAACCTGAATAATCTGAATGTATGGTGAATATTCAGGAATCCGAATTCAGATTCAGATTCATATGAATATTCATAATCCCTGTTGAATCCAATTCAGATTCAGACCACTATGCCCGGAAGTCGGACAGAATTTCAGCTTCTCTTATTAGATTTCGATCTACTACTAGCTACAATAATACAATCACTCTCACTCTCGTATATGCTATTCTTGATACCTTCTTCTTCCTAGTCCTCAATTCTAGGAGCTATAGCCCTTATTGTTCATCTATTTTCTAACTTCCCCCTCGATCCCTCTGCTTCTACTTCTTCGACGAGTTCGAGGATTTCCTTTGTATTAAAGACGAACTTCCCCTTCACTGCTATACACTTCCCTTTCTTATATTCTTTATGTACCTATAAGAGCTCTCTAGCTTCGATAAGCTCTTTCCGTAAAAGAGCGACCTTAGAGGTCGTCCTTTCGAAAGCTACTCTCGCTTGCTCAATATATTGCTTTATAAGAGTCTTAAGAGTAGAAGAACGAACGATCGGGTTAACTAGCGACATCGCCTCCTATAGCTCTATACCCTCTAGCAGCAAACTGTCTAGTAGGGAGCAGTCTAGGTTGTTTAGAGTCGTTATAGGCAGTAGGGTCACCTAGGGGGTAGGCATAGGCATTCAGAGAGTTAAGAGGATAGTAATCAGGCTAAGCAGATAGATACTAGATGCCCGAAACGACGATTCGATACTTCAAGATATTCAAGCTCGACTCCTAGCTGTTATATAGGCCTCTATCTACTCGATTCGAGGTATTCGTCGAGTATATAAGCAGAAGAGTTTCTTAATCTCAGTCAATAAAGCCCGCTTTAGAGGGCTAAATACACTAATGTCAAGGGGTTATAGGATATGCGAAGTATACAGCAGTAGCATAACAAGGTCGATAGTCTTGTTAATACAAAAGGCAATACACCTCACTATAAGGAGAGATCCGTGTCTATCAAGAAGTAATAGCCTCCGTTTTCTATCATTTCAGCACATTTCAGGCTCGAATAAAGTACTTAACTACTTATATACATGATTATTAGAAGTCTATCTGCTAATAGACATCAAGAACTTCTAGTTTTCGGGCGTAGAGGGTGGTATCTATGCACTATTCGTGTATTTTGCCTTAAAGATAAGAAGCGGAGGTAAGGCAACCCCTAAGGCTCTAATATACTCGATTGCTGTTATCCACTCTTGCCTTCTGCTTATCTTCTTAAACGCCTTAGTATCTCCTCCTCTTATAAGTACTTTAAAAGGTAAAGTAGTACTAAGGGCGAAGCCAGTCTTGTCGATGTTAAAAATCGCATTAGAGGAGTAGGAGTTCTCGAGGAAAAGGTCAGTAAGGGCACTAAAGTAGGCATTTATAACTAAGTAGTTAACTCCCTTAGAGCAGCTCGCATCTAGAGATCAAGAGTAGACTGTCTTTAGCTTGGGATATTGTTTTTAGAACCTATTAATCCACTGTATGCTTATAGGTGTTGTGAAGACGAGGATTCCTGGGTTGTGAAATGCTTCTATGATTTTCGTTTTGTGCGTGTCGAAGGAAATGAACGCTTGGGGCGCATCAATAACATTGGCATATTCACTCCTCGCTCTTCGGGTGGACCCCTCCACGTGATGAATCGATCGGCCCCACTCTTTCTGTTGTCGCGACCGCACTACGACCGGCCAGCTCCTCTGTAGTTGCTGCAACGCGCGGTTTTCTCAAGCCTACGATTCAAAGCGACCAGCCACCACGTGCATTGGCAAAATCCACAGCTCACCTCACCAAAAAGCAATGTCTTCCGTCCAAGTGTACTATCGCCACAACGGTGGTGCAACCGAGCTCGTTGGCGTCTACGACGGCGATCGTATCAAGGCTCACAGCGCCTTGATCTGCCGCGAGATCGCCACCCTCGAGCCAAACATCATCTACCGCGTCTATCTCCGAGGCCCTACCTTCGAAAGCCTCAAAGTGGTCCTCCAGGAAATCGACGAGGCGCGTCAAGACCAAGTCTTCCAGATCATCATCAAAACCCGCGACCTCAAGAGGGCAATCAACATTCACAGCGCCGTCCAGTACCTCCAGGTGGAGCCAGAACAGGGCATGGTCCTAGGCCACCTCAAGGGCTATGTCGCCCACCAACTTGTCAACCCTGACGAGATGATCGCAGTCTACCTCGCGTATGGCAACCCTGACGGCAGGTTCCACAACATCTTCGAGGTTATGATCCACAACATCGCCTACAGCTATGTTGGTAACAAGATCCGGCAGGGCCAGGGCGATCTCCTCAAGGAGGTTGCTCTGCGCTACCTTGAGATCGATACTGCGATCAAGAACAAGGTCGTCGACCTCCGTCGTGAGAAGCAGCGGAAGGAAGAGCAGGCGCGCAAGAAGGCGGCCAGAGATGCGGGTGAGAGATGAATGCAGTAGGGTGGTGTTGCAAGCCGGCAAAGTGAGAACAGCTGCGAGCTTCAGTGTGCATAACCAATTGGTGGTCGTTGTCTTTTGAATCGCCAAATTTCTTTTTTTGTCTAGGGAGCTCGACACCCTCACAGCAGTTTGGAAGATAGCGAGAGAAGCAAACTTCGTTCTAACGGGTGCTTGACTGTAAATTGATTCCATTATTTGTAATCTGAACATATCGTCGTCAGGGACCGAATGAAAATAAATGCACATCTCATTGTTCTATATAACGTGACTGATGGGGAAGCGGATCAGATGGGGAAGCGGATCAAAATTCTACTTGTCCTACGTTCGAGTTTGATCTAGTACTAGCTACAACAATACAATCACTCTCACTTTCGGATATACTACTCTCTATACTTTCTTCTTCCTCGCTCTCGATTTCGGGAGTTGTAGCTCTCGTCGTTCGTCTCTTTTTCGCCTTTTTCTTTGACGCCTCTGCTTCTGCTTTCTCGACTATTTCGAGGATTTCCGTTGTATTAAAGACGAACTTCCCTTTTACTGCTATATGCTTTCCCTTTTTACATTCTTTACGTACTCGGAATAACTCCTTATACTTAGCGAGTTCCTTTCGTAAAAGAGTATTCTCCGAAGTTGTCCTTTCGAAAGCTGCTCCTGATCGCTCGATATACTGCTTTATAGGAGTCTCGAGAGTAGAAGAACGAACAATCGAGTTAACTAGCGACGTTGCCTCCTATAGCTCCGTACCTTTAGGCAGCGAACTATCTAGTAGGGAGCAGTCTAGATCGTTCGGAGTTGTAATAGGCAGCAGGGTCGCTCGGGGAGTAGGTGTAGGCATTCGGAGAGTCGAGAGGATAGTAATCAGGCTAAGCAGATAGATACTAGTAGCTCGAAACGACGATTCGACATTCCTAGTCGTAAAGGCCTTAGCCCGAGCTGTTATATAGGCCTCTATCCACTCGATTCGCAGTATTCGTCGAGTATCTAAGCGGAAGAGTTTCTCGATTTCGGCCGATAAAGCCCGCTTTAGAGGGCTAAAAATGCCGATGTCGAGGGGTTATAAGATATGCGAAGTATGCAGAGGTAGTACTACAAGGTCGATACTCCTATCGATACAAAAGGCGATAAACCTCGCTATAAGGTGAGATCCGTGTCCATCGAGAAGTAATAGCTTCCATTTTCCGTCGTTTCAGCGCGTTTCGGGCTCGAATAAGGTAGTTAACCACTCGTACGCGTGATTATCAGATGTCCACCTGCTAGTAGACGTCGAGAACTTCCAGTTTTCGGGCGTAGAGGCCAGTATCTATGCAGTATTCGTATATTTCGCCTTGAAAATAAGAAGCGGAGGTAGAGCGACTCCCGAAGCTCTAATACACTCGATCGCTGTTATCTACTCTTGCCTTCCGCTTATCTTCTTAAACGCCTTAGTATCTCCTCCTCTTATAAGTACTTTAGAAGGTAAAGTAGTACTAAGGGCGAAGCCAGTCTCGTCGATGTTAAAAATCGCGTCAGAAGGGTAGGAGTTCTTAAGGAAAAGGTCAGTAAGAGCGTCGAAATAGGCGTTTATAGTCGGATAAGTAACTCCTTCGAAGCAGCTCGTATCTAAGGATCGAGAGTAGACTGTTCTTAGCTCAGGGTATCATTTCCGGAACCTATCTAACCACTGTTTACCGATAGGAGGGTAGGAAGTCGGAGTTGAGCTTAGGCAGAAGCGGGAAAGGCGGATTTCTTCGGCGAGATCTCTTGTTAACGGAAGGGTAATAGGGCAACCGGACTTTGCTAGTCGAGTAATTGCTTTTAAAAGAGCCTTCTCTTCAGTAATTAAGAATATTTGTTGCGATTCGTGCGATTTAGAGCGAGAAGTTCGAGTAGTAAGCTGCAAAGCGAGTGTCGAGTACGGGATATTAAACGCGTAAGCACACTTTCGAATTGAGGTATATTCGTTATTCCGGTAGGCAGCTAATGCGTCCGTAAGCTTATCTTCGGAGTAGGTAGGCATAATAGAGAAAAATCAAGAGGCGTCGCGTAAAAATCTATTATAAACGCGAAAGTAGCGCGCGGGGGTGATCCGCTTCCCCATCTGATCCGCTTCCCCATCAGTCACGTTACACGTGTAACGAGTCCTCAGCAATGATAATACTTCTGTAGCAATAAAGGCACCATGGAGTATTGCTCTCCTCTCCATGGCTATCAATGTGTTGCGCGATTTGCTTGATAGCGCTTATCAGTAGTTTCTATGGTTTGTGATACGGCCTTGGGCTAGAGGCTAGTTCGTCGATGATCTCGCGGACTTCGCTTGCGAGGGCGTCCATACATTCTTCGTGCTGGGAGGAAGAGTACAGGCTTGGGTAGGTGAGAAGGTGGAGGCGCAGGGCGAAAACGTTGGGGAGCACGGTCTGTTCGCGCTGCGGATTCTTCTGCCATGTTGGATTTCGGAGCGCGGCAACGAGTGAGATGGCATGCTGGATAATTGGGCGACAGTGCTGGCGCCAGCGCAGGCGGGGTTCGAGGTGCTCGTTGTCTTGGAGGGGTGGCTTGTAGTGGTCAAGGTAATGATTCCACGCACTTGGGTCGAAAGGGTAGTCGCTCAAGATGTCCTCTACCATCCTGCATTCGTGGGCTGTCGATTGGGCGGGAGTGATTAGACTCTGGGCAGCTGTTTCCTCTGCGGGAGCGAACTGGCCGTGTTGCAAGACTTTGAGGATGCCGTGAGACGTTCCGTAAACGCTGCTTGGAGTAGGTGGAGCTGTCGAGTATCTCCAGTGCTGTACATCATCACGCTTGAATACCTGCGAATACGTCTCCAGCTGTTCAGTCAGGTCATGATATGTCTGCGGCGGATTGTTTGTCCAGATGATGAAGTCGCTGAGGATCGCAAACTCCGACGCCGGCATGCACGAGGGGAAGTTCTCGAGCAGGATATGCATCAATTGTGGCTTCGCAGGCATGTAGGGTAGTCCGGGCACAAGGTCCAAGGCATCGTACTTGCGAAGGAATATGCTCATCCATCTGCTATTGTTGTCGCGCGACTGTTGAATAAGTGGCAACAGGATCCGTTCGACCAACTTCTGCAACGCCTGGAGGTCTTCAGGAGCTGATCTGACAAGATCCACCAAGGCGCTGCAAATAGGAGCTAGTCCAGCGTCGCTGTACACTTTAGGCGGCTGACAAAGCTCTTCGGCCAGCTTCCATCGGGCTTCAGTCATGGGCGACCGTTCGTTCAGCTCAGCCGCGACGGGCACAACATGGTCTGCCAAAGCCTGAATGATAGCGTTGCGAGTGCTGTCAACGCGCGAGGAGTACAGCGCAGTGGCGAGACCACTGACTACCGCCGCCCGAACATGGACGTGTGTTGCTTTCAAGAACAAAGACACGAGCGTATTGACGACGAAATCATCACCAAGGAACGCAGCGTCTTTCAAGACTTGCGCAAGCATCTTCGCCGTCGTCACTTTCATAGTCGACGTCGATGGCGTGAACTGGCCAGGGATCACAGCAGCCTGCGCGCCGGCGTCTGCAACCGCAGAGGTCTTGTCGTCGCGTGGCAGCCGCTCTAGAATTCCCTCCGCCAGCCTCTTCATGAGACTTCTGGCGTGCTCGGGTAAGAGGCGCTTCAGCACACCCGGGTGTAGGAGGGCCCTGTGCCAGTGCGTTTCGCCTGGATGACTGAGAATAACCTGCATGACCATATCGGTTGCAAGTTCGGGCCTGTCGGACATAACGAGTAAGCCAAGTACCAAAGTCGTCCATCTACGCAAGACGTTGGACGGTGTAGCCTCGTGAAGTGCACTTTCAACAAGACGCTCGGCCAAGTCCTTGAGAAGATTTGGCGGCACGACGGGCAGGAAGCGCTTGAGGATGGCTGCGATGTCTTGTTCAGTCGGCTCTTTGCTGTCGAGAAACTGCGCGTCAAGGAACATCGCAGGGAAGCGGGCTTCTTCTACCGACGGGAATCGGCGGCTGAGAATTTTTGATCCAGCTTGCGAACGACAATCGACCAACAAGAGCGCAGCAGCGATGAAGCCTTCTCTTGTTTCTTGCGACATTTGCACTCCCTTCTTGCCGTACCTCTGCAAACTCCAGAAACGAGGTGCCGGGATTGGCTTCAAATCGAATTCACGTTGCAACAAGTGCGGCCCTCGCCTCCAGTGTGATGGGAATGGCTGCTCGACGAAGCAGTCGATCGTGAGCGGATCAAGCTTCCGGATCTTAGGCGCAGCAATGCTTACCTCAGGTCCGGGGTGCCACTCAATGGGATCCGTCGCGTCGTCGTCCGGCGCGGGAAGCTTGAGATCGGTATGAGCGGCTGTGCCCAATACAGAGGATGATTCTGGTGCTCCCGCACTTACGAAATGCTCGCGCCAGTAAGATCGGCGCTCGGGAATTGACATGCGATCTCCGGAAAGGTGTTCGGTCGCATATGACCAAGCGGCTCGCAGTCGCTCTTCCTTTGTTTCGGGTGCCCCGAGCGAGAGGTACAAGCTGAGCGCAAGGCGGTGATCATCAATGAAGCCCCCGATGGCAATTTGCATTTCATCTTCTGCAGGCACTGCAGAAAGTGCTAGTTCAGACGGCATGAAGACCACTTCGTGCACTCGCTTCTCCAGGAGCGGTAGTGAGTCGTGACTCTTGTCTTTGCCGTTCATGTTGGCAGCAATCCGCCATTCAGTCGGGTCTTTGCCGAGGATCCAGTGCGCTTGTACTGGCAGACCTCGCGGCCAAGGTGGCGAGAGTGTGGTGACAGCGGGATGCTCTGTGATTCTATGGCGTGTCCACAAGTATTCTCGCAAGACTGCAAGTTCGTTGATGAAGCGCATTGATGCCGACGAAAGCGAATGTGTTATTTTCGGCCCGCGTGTACCTCAGCCGTGGGATGTGAGGCCCATGAGACCATGCATGTCGTTGAGCTCAAGGCTGGAATTGTCGGGCGCCAGGCTAAGGGTTTCGGCTTTGATCAATGTGTCGATGGTATCTTTCCACACAGCAATGAAAGTTTGCTCGTCTGTCAGCTTCAGCCGAGCTTGCAAAGAGTCGACCCGTTCAAGACGGGCCAAAACAGTCTGCTTGAACAGCAGCTTTACAGTCTCCCATTGTCGCGGCTTGAATGAAGAGTCGCTCTGGGTTTGCAAGGCGGAATCAAGCAAGTCCAGCATGACCTCGTTGCCTTTGCGAACATTCTGGGTGACTTCGAGAGCTGTGATGCTGTGGCGGAACCTCCCAGGCATACCTGACAAAAGTGCAATTGTCTTATCGTCAGCTAATGCATAGCCACTATCCGAGTATGACCCGTACAGTTCGATGACTGTTTTGGGATCTCGGCTGAAGCGGCGTGCCCAAAGCACGATCTCCTGGAGTAGATCCAAAGACTGTGAAGCCACAGCGAAGCACAGAGAAGCTCTGATCCAGGCGGAGCGAATTGGCTGCGATCCGCTGTCTTGCGCCATCCGCCTACTATGTGACGCGTGCTCGCGAGCTGTCTCGAACACAGCGTCGGGATCATCCATGAGGTAGAGGCGGAGAAGCTCAATCCGTGGCTCGTCGTCAAGTTCATCTAGTGCTCCGGCACTCAGCTTCGTTGCAATGCCCGTGTGATGAGCACTGTAGCGTTCGAGCAAGCTCAGGGCATCTGGACTTGGTAGCAATAACAGGAGATCAGGAGGGAAAGGCAATTTAAGGCTATCCTTGATCTGGACACCATCATCGATGTCGACACGAAAGCCCGGGTGGTTAATGAATATCCATCGCAGGAGACGGTATCGCAAATGTCGCCTCGTAGTCGAGAGGCAAGCTTCAATCGAGGGTTTGTCCCTGCGGTATAGGGATCGTTGTAGTTCCAAGTGTACATTGTGCGCCCGCAGCAAGGGCGTCAGGATCGGCTCGTACATGGAAGGATCACGCTGCCAGAGCTGCACTATCTTGCGCCAGTATTTCTCCTCCCATGTCGATGCGTACTGCTGTAGAGGAATGTCACCAGACTGCTGTTGAACATGATGGGCTATGGAGGCCAGAATCCTCAGAGCGGATTCGGAAGAAGAGTTCTTTCGGTAAATGCGATTCACCAGGCTGTAGATTGTTTCGTCAAGCCAAGTGGCACGCTTCAAAGCCACACCAGCTTTTCTGGCAGTGTCCAAAGTCTTCACTGCAGATGCCATGCTTGCCGAGATGGAAGGATCTTCGGCGTGCGGCTTTTGTGGCACTGAGCGGAAGAGAGGGACATATACCTCAAAGTCCGAGCCAAGAGTGCCACCAGATTCGGCGACAGTGCGGAGACAATGCTCTTGGTAGTGTGCGACATGGAGCTCTAAAATCTTGACCATGTCCAGGTCTGAGTAGCCTCGTTGCGAGATCCATTCGCTCTTGAAGGCAGGTGTGCAAGCGTGAACCAGCTTCGTGTATTGGTCAAGCAAGTTGCGCGCTCCCAGTGTAGGTTCAGCAGAGCTTGATGTCAGTGCCTTGAGGATATCGGTCACAAGCGACTGCCTCTTCGCAGTGGCCTGCTTGCTTGTGCTGCACCTCGCCACGGCTTTGCAAAACTCCTTAACGTGGATGACAGAGAAGCTTGCCAAGAGCGCGACGATGCCTTTGGTACCTCCGAGGGCCCGCCAAAGATCTTCACAACGAGCCGTCCGTAGCCTGCGACGGAAATTCCTAATGGCCGAGCTGCGCACGATGATGGAATGTGAGCAGTGCATGCCGGCAACTGTGGCGCTGTCGTCGGGGCAAGCCGAAGTCCAGAGCGCGAATGCCATAGGAGGTATTGATTCCGAAGCGATTGCGGCGAGCAGCTGATCTGATATGGCACTGAGGTTGTGTGTGTCGGCCAGAGCCAGCTCGCGGAGGTGTAACGCGACATCCTTGGGGTGCGCGGTGCGCAGGAAGCGGTTGTCCCGAGTGGCGGCCATCGTCGTCGCCAGGCCAGTACTGCCAAGTGATGATCTATGGCTATGTCACGTATAGCGAATGTGACAAATCAGGTTGCCGCCGCACAGTACAGACAGGGTTTTCTAATAGTGTTGAATGTGGATCGGGAAATAGGCGGAGGAGGAGAAAGAAGAAAAGCCGCAAGGAGACAAGGACTTACATCTCTTGATCTATTATGCTGCTTGACACACGTGTTTCGTATAATGACTGGGAGTAGTTAGAATGACTTTACGTGACTGAGAATAGTTAGAATGACTGCACGTGACTAAGAATAGTTAGAATGACTGCACGTGACTAAGAATAGTTAGAATGACTGCACGTGACTAAGAATAGTTAGAATGACTGCACTTGACTAAGAATAGTTAGAATGACTGCACGTGACTAAGAATAGTTAGAATGACTACACATGACTAAGAATAGTTAGAATGACTACACGAGTGTTGCAGGCAGCCATGATGGAAGGGAAGGCGAAGGAAGCAGCGCAACAAAAGGAACAACTTGCCGCGCGCGTGGCTTCAGCTTAACGTCACTCACTGTACTGTCCGGTTTCCCCTACAATGACGTTACCGGGTCAAGATCTCGGTGTTGGCAGTTGTACTTTTAGTTCTCAAATTTGCGTACGTACAGAGTCGCCCGCTTTACACCCTATAGTCTATCGGTAGCAGGTTATTATGACACGATAGCGAGAACGATTCCGGGATAACCGATGCTTAACAGTGTATGGCTTGTATTAGGGAGAATGAGAGACTGCGTCATGACTGTAGCTATCCTATATCATCAGATCTATGTAGGTACACTTATGCCTACTGACTTTGCTATACAATCCTTACCCTATTTGCCCTATATTCGATTCGCCTTATTGTAAGGGAAATATTACATCTTTCCTTGTAGAAATTAAATTGTAGTCCAAGCTTATTTAGAAAGTGTTGAGTAAAGATAAGACATAAGACTTCTTTGCCACACTGCAGCTCCAGATTTGTGTTTCGCCCCTCGCTGGGCTGTGATCCAGAGCAAATACGCATCGCCGTCCGCGTCGCGCATGCCTTTCGTCCTACCAGCAAACCTCATTACACAAGAAAAGGCCTTGTAATTTCAGCTTGGCCGATAGTGGCGCCTTGACTGGACAGCTTTTCGATAACAGAAGTATCACATAAAGAAGACCTATGGTAGCAGTCGGAGGTTGGGGAAAAAAAGGCAGCTAATTGCAGCAAGGATATGCATCAAGCCCGATCGAAGGGTTGCATTGTCTCATATTTAGATACAAAAGAAAATCGTATGTCATCATGCATCGTAGCAGCATCGTGAAGCGAGAAAGAGAGAAACCGCAGGGAATGAATGGACCAGCGAGGCATTCGTGCGCACAGCGGTCCCCAAAGTTGCAGCAGCCATCAAGCAGCGGAACACCATCCAGATGACGCGGATCGTCCATGACGGCCCATGAGAGCAGGAGAAGCCGCCCTCCAGCAACCAAGCGCCAACACTGGCGGAGGATTGGCAGGCTCGTCCTCTTGCTGCACGCTGGGATTCCGCGCATCCTCGACCACGCCGTGTAGAGAAATGACTTCGCCGCGGGCATTGACTGTGATGACGCTCCAGCCTTGGACGCCTTGGACACCTTTACCGAAGAACCAGGTTTGGGTGAAAGTGTTGCCGATGAGGTATAATTCACCGGTGAGCTTGAATTTCCAGTCGGCGCGATTTTGCGCGTGGAGTTTGTCGTAATTTGAGTCGCACTGCGAGTTCGTGTTAGCTATGAGCGAAGCGATGATGAGATGGCGCGGCGAGCACAAAAGCGCTTCTGAGAGACAGGACAGGACAGGACAGGATATGACAGGATATGACGAACCTCCTCATAGCCTGTGCTCTCGCCTCCGTCGGGTGTGTATGCTTTGATCTGAGGCGAGCAGTATATTCGCCACAGCCGGGTGCGTTCGTGCTTTGCTTTGTGGTTCCACATGTCCTCGGTGAGAACGCGCATTATCGCGCGCGCTTTTTCTATGCATGGCGGCATTTTGTTGTTCTGTATGTGTATTTCCTTGTGGGCGTTTGTATCTTTGGCCCTGGGTCGGAGTCTAATGTTGGATGGGTGTGGGGCGTGGACAGATGGCCGGTTGGTGAGCGGCAGTGGACAAAGGCGTGATACTACTGGATATATATATATATAACTATATATATATATATATATACATGGACTTGTACTTTTCACCGCACACCAGCTCAGCCGTCTTGTCAGCTGATGATGATGATTATGATGATAATGATAATGATAATAATAAATAATAAAAATACAAATAACAAAAAGAAATAGATTTAGGGCATTATGGTTCGTTTCTGCTGCTGGTCAGTCACCACCAAAACGCCCACCTCGCTTACTGAGAAAAGGCAGAACGCGCGCTTCGGCACATGGTGTAGGGAGTTGCTCCTGCACCACACCATCCATTGGCACAGCAGAATACAGAATAGCGCCAAGCCGCCCGCCCAGGCCAGAAGCAGCAGCTGCGGCTGTCGCTCGTGTCACGCTTGCTGCTGCAACACGCATGGGGAAATCAAGGCACGGGGCGCAAAAGCTGCAAGGCCCGAGCGATGGAGGAGAGCAGCACAATTCGTCCACTTTTCTCGCTTGCACATCGTTTGTGCGACAACGTGGCGGCCTGATCTGCCCCTCTCAGGCGCGTGGAGAAGAAGAAGGTGCGGGCCCAGGCGCGTGGAGAAGAAGCAGCAGCTGCGGGCCCAAGCGCGTGGAGAAGAAAAGAAGGTGCGGGCCCAGGCGCGTGGAGAACAAGCAGCTGCGGGGGTGTGTCTGTGCGTGCGAGCGAGCGAGCGAGACCTGAGAAGTGAGTGCTGACTGCCTGCGGATGTTCACCGTAGCGTATCTTATTTGGGCTTAGCGGCTGGGCAGTTCCAAGAGGCGCACAAGGAGAGGAGGCAATACACCAAGTGCCCATCTAGACTCACTCACTCGGGCGGGGGCGCCGCGGGCAGAACGGAGAGTTTTGCGATCGAATCGTCGTGATTTCAAGGGTTCCCAGCCAGCCAGCCAGCCAGCTACTGTACTATAGCTACAGTAGTATATCTTGCTGTGTGTTATGGTGAGACAAGAAGATGTAATGATCATGCTGTGTGTTATGGTGAGACAAGAAGATGTAATGATCATGCTGTGTGTTATGGTGAGACAAGAAGATGCGATGATCTTGCTGTGTGTTATGGTGAGACAAGAAGATGTGATGATCTTGCTGTGTGTTATGGTAAGACAAGAAGATGTAATGATCTTGCTGTGTGTGTTAATGACCACCACTGATGCTGTGCTCCTACATGCACTCGCAGTCTCCAAGAAAGACGACTCTCTTCTATGGGCAGCCCGACGGAAGAACAACCAAGCCATCGCCGGCCTGCGGATCTCACTCCGCACGTCGAAAGACAGCGCAAGCGAGTATATGCTGCTAACCACGGACGCTTTGGCATTCTTCGACGCCGGCAGCAGCACGGCTTGGAGACATCACGCCAAGGGCCTTACGGCTCTGCCTGAAGCGAAAGGCCCGCGCATCTACGACACGATCGGCTTCCTGCTGCATGCTCCTGTCTTTCAACTTTTGATCGAAGCGCTGCTCTGGCGCGGACCGTTCGTGTTTGGCGACGCGGATTGGTTGGGTGCTATGCTGCCTACGTGTCAAACGCGGATGAATCGCTTGCTACATCTGGGCTGTCGGGTGCCGGATATTGTGAAGCGGACGGATGAGTTTCTGTCACGAGACAAGAGCCCGGAAGTGACGGCCGATCTCGATCCGCTCCTAGACTCGATCACAGCTCTACAATGCTCCTTGCAAGACTGGCTCTCGGACTGGTACAAAGCTGACTTCCAGTCAAAGCCTCCATACACCATCGTTCCAGCCACGGAACCTATCAGCACCGGCCTTCAGACCTCTGTGGACCCACCACCTCTCCCCAGCTCCTACACTTTCCTTTCCCTGAGAGAAGCCTTCGGCCACAACTGCTTCCAGAGGTGGGCACAATCAAGCAAGTAATCAAGTTACTTGGCAATCAAGGCCATTAGTCATCAATCAAGTAATAATCCTCGATTTCCTTGACTTGATCAATCAAGTAATGTAAGTGAACCAAAACTTGACAAGTTCTTGATAATTCTTGAGCATACCCCAACCCTAACCCTTAAGATTCCGGAGTTGGTTCCGGCTTATGATGATTAGCTTCAAAGCCATAGGAGCGTGGCTCCGCGTGGCACCTTACCTAATTTGGTCGCCTCCGCCCACCTCCAGCTAGCTACTGCCAAATCCTCAGAAATCCCTCGAATCCTCCACTTTTTGGTAACAGCAACCACCTCAACCACCTATACTACTACCACTATGCCTAATACTATCGCATCCTTCTTCTCATCTGCTCCTCCCACATCTGAACTCTTTGCGCCTATGCAGGTCTAAACCCCTAGCGACTTCCTTTCGACTGCTACGAGTGAATCTACGGATTCGACCTTTCCCTCTTTAGGATACGAAGGAGTCGACTAGGATCGATTATTAGGCTACCAACCACTAAATAGGGTTATCAAACGAGGCTGTTTATTGTAGATCTACTCTTAGGGATAGCATATTGTTAAGAAGAAGACTAATAAACCATATTGGCTGTATCGCCTTTGTTATAATAGTCAGAGTGCCTTATAGCTAGATAGCTATATATATTAGGCAAATGCTACTAATAGAGCAATGTACCATCTGGAAGCAG
The DNA here is from genome assembly GCA_023634325.1 of Cladosporium cucumerinum. Taxonomy (NCBI): domain Eukaryota; kingdom Fungi; phylum Ascomycota; class Dothideomycetes; order Cladosporiales; family Cladosporiaceae; genus Cladosporium; species Cladosporium cucumerinum. The sequence goes on from JALDQA010000003.1 coordinate 2,322,728, forward strand.
TGCATCGAGTCTCTGAAGATGGCTAAGCACCTATTGAGAGTGGCATACAATCCACCTTAGAAGCCTTTGCAAATCCACAGCCACAAGACTTTAACTCCTTTATATTCAGATCGATAATTTTGCGACTTTTCACAACTAGGCAACTACCACTATCTCTCATCGAAGATGAGGCCTTTAGAGCCCTTCTAGTATACTTCGAACCCTGTCTAGAGAAGTCTATACCATCTAGAAGGTCTCTAGGAAGGTATATTGCAAAGGCATATAATGCCTTAGAGTTGAAGGTCGAACAAAGTTTGTTAGGAGCAATTATAAAGATCAACTTGGCTTTTGACCTCTAAACCTTACCAGGCTGCTATTACTCACTCCTAAGTATTGTATGCTATTATCTAGACAATTAACAACGACCTCGTAATGTCCTACTAGAGCTTCTAAGGCTCTAAGGATCTTATACGGCTGTGAATATTGCAGTAACAATAAACAGGCTCCTCGACCGATTCGACCTCAAATCACGCATTAGCAATTTCATCACAGATAATGCCTCTGAGAATAGAGCTACTTTAGCCGAGCTAACTACTAAGCACACTGTTACTACAAAGCAATATCATGTGCTTTGTATAGGCCACATTATCAATCTGGTAGCACAGCAGATACTGTTTAGCAGTAATGTGGATGCCTTCGAGCCTGAGCTGATTATCTTGGTAGAGCAGCTCGAATTATAGGAATAGCGAAGGAGCAGTCCTATTAGGAAGCTCTATAACCTCATCAAGTATATTACGCACTTATCTAATAGGAAAGAACGCTTCTAGGACATTCAGCAGGACCAACTGTAACCCCTTTAGAGCTAAGATGACTGGCTAAAGCAGACCTATAATCTCATTAAGAATAATCGCACTAAGTAGAATAGCTGGTATGACACTGCAGAGCATGCACTAGATTTGAAGCAGTCGATCGACAACTTTGTGGATCAAGAGCTTGAGGATTATACTATGCAGATAGCTATATTCAAGAGCTGTAGAGCATATAGTGCTGTATGCATAGAGCCTAAGAAGCTAAGCATCTTCGATGACTGACTAACCTCTGAGGATTAGTCAATCGTTGCATAGTACATGCAGGTCCTCAGGCCTCTGAAGGCTGCTATAATGCTCCTTCAAGGCTATATAAAGGACATAAAAACAAGCTTGAAGGTCGTCACAGGCAGGCTATAGATAGTGCTGCTAATTTTCGAAGAGATATTGTCGTCCTTTGAGATTGCATAGAAGCATTATCTAATAGCTATAAAACAGCGGAATCAGCTAAGTCAATCAACACTACCAACTGCTAGCCCTCCCTTATCACTACTATCCCTACCAGCTACTAGGTCACAATGCACGATAAGGAGCTCTCAGATACATCTATAGGGATCCTCTGCTGCGTCTCAGATCGATGATACAATGCTAGATGATGCTGTTCTTAAAAAGGAGCAGTCGACAAACCTAGCAGGCGAAGACACTGATCCCTCTATCTATACTGACTTCTAAAGTCACTTCTCGACCAATTTCAATCTTAGCTAGCAGAAGTTCGAGAAGTACTACCTGCTTACAGATGATACTCCAATCTACTATACAGCAGTTGTTCTACACCCTTATATGAAGTGAGGATGGTTCAATAGGCACTAGGGCAAGCACCACAAAGATTGAGTGATGAAGGCAAGATTAGCTGTTTGCGACTTTTGGCTTACTTATAAGCCTACTACTACTGTTGATGATGCTGCTCCTATAACACCTCTGAGGTACGATTCTGATAATGATAAGATACCTACAGAGAAGGTCCTCAATAAGTACGACTAGTACTGCACTAAAGAGATACCTAGTAGCAATTACATAATGCGACACGACTCTCCTATTCTATATTAGTTAAGCAAATGCACAGTTTGGCCTAACCTCTCTCAGATGGCATTGGATCTATATAGCACACCACTATACAGTGATAAACTAGAGCGCATCTTTTCGATTAGCAGTAACACACTTAATCTACAGCGTCGTGTAATGATAGACGAGATACTTAACAAGCTGATATACTTATAGAGTTGGTATAAATGTGGTATTATTGACTTCGAGACTCTCTCTATATTTGAACAGGCAGTACAGGCCACTTATCACTCCCTAATTGCTGATGAATTGGCCTATATTCACACCAGTAATAGTAGTGATGAGGGGAGCAGTGACGATGAACAGTAGATAATGTATGGAATCTGAGATAAATTCACTTACATCCGAGACCTCCGTATTTGCACCAATCAGAGCTCTGCCTACACCACTAGCTATACCCGCTCAATCAAGTTAAGTAACTTGTTAAAATAGCTAATTTTAACCAATCAAGAAAGACCTTCTCAGATCCTTATTAAGTAATTAATCAATCAAGTAAAAAAGTTGACTTCCTTGACTTGACTTGATTTTGCCCACCTCTAACTGCTTCTGTACCTTGCTCCTTAATCTCCGTTAAGCCGAATACCAACTTCTCGCAAGCTCCACTTCTATGCTGCCCTCTACCCTCACAATATAGGGAACCGCTACAAGCGAAGTCGCAGACTGTATCCTACACTCTGCAGGCTTCATCTTAAACAGTGTGTTGCTGCGCTGCTGGGCGGGCTAGCTTGTAGTGCTAGGCTGCTGGTTCTCGCGGGGAAATGGTATGTGGTTTGCAATAGGGAGGGGATTAGGGAGAGGAGGAAGTGGTGCGAGGAGGCTGTGGAAGAGTTGACGGAGGGAGGGGAGAGGCTGGCTAGATGGATGACGAGGAGTTGTGCAGCTTGGATCACAGCTGTACTATGATGACGATTGGGGTGATTAGGGTTAGGTGCTTTGGGTTGCGCTGAGGAAGCGAAGAGGAGATCTTGCTTTTGCGCCTTTTAGGTTGACATAACTTACGGTTTTGGGGTTTATTATGGAGAGCCAATGCAGGAGGCGACTCTAATGCGACTACATATGGCTCATTCGAAACACCCTATATAGTAATATGATAACCGCTGTCCGACTGTGAGGAGTCAGAGACCATTGTGGTTTTCGCACCTGGGATGCCTACCACTTGGACTAGTCGTCAGAGCTAACATAACATGTACGTCAGCCCTCTTACCGCTGCTATAGCCCTCCGCTCCGCCCTAGAAATCGTGATTCTATATCACAGGCAGTGTGCTCCACCACACATAGCTTCCTCATACAGTTCAACCCTGTCATCAATCAACTTTTTAGTTGATTGATGCTGGTTAGCTAATGGTTGGTTGATGGTTGACTGAAGTGAATTATTTCAACCACTGATTGACTAATCACTATGGTTGATTAATAGTTGAAAGTGGTATAGGCTCCTAAACAGTGTTTCTGCTCTTTACAGGTGATATTAGGCCTCTAAGGCATCTTTTCTATGTAATCCTCACCAAATCCTTGCCTCCCTTGCTCTTAAAAGCTTGCCCTCAATTCATGTTAGTGGTATAGCTAGTCCTAAGGCCCTTACAAGTGTTTCAGCCTCTGAGGCGCGCTCTTCACTAATTTTTGCAGTAGATCCTGCCTTCCTTGCTCTTTTAAGGGGTATGCTGCTGGAGTTGTGTTTGTGAGGTTGTGAGATTAAGTAATGTTGGAGTGGTTATCGTTGTCGTTGTTGGCGGCATAGGTTGAGATACTGGCACAGGCAGTAGTGCAGTCGATTATCTCATGCTTGAGCCAGTTCTTCAGGCACTGATCTGCTTAAATAATGTCAGGTTTAAGGCTATAGCACTCGTTGGTAATCATCCCTTTAGCAGCACTAAAGGCGCACTTGCACTTGCTGCTCATACCTGGTATTGCAAAGAGATTATAGGCCATAGAAGCAAGTGTTGGATAGAGAGCCTCACTATGCTCGTGCTACCAATAGAGCAGTTAATCCACATATGACATAGTAATGACCTTGCTATCAAGGTGCTTAGTGTAGTAGGTATCTAGGTCATCTTCTATAAACCTACTCAGCTCTGTCTCTTGCTGCTGCCTAAGGCTCATATTGCAGTTGTGATCCTTAAAGCACTCACCAAAGGCTATAGCCCAATCTTCATCCTTGTTATTGCTTTCTGTGGTATTACTCACAAACAGTGTCTCAGGCTCTAATGAGGACTCGCACTCGGTAATCGCACATGTAAGATATTTATCGAAGAGGCACTGCATGGCTTCTTTTGCATTAAGGATTGTATAGCTACTACTAGTAGTCTTGCTCCAATTATTGTTAAAGTAAGTGAAGCATCAGTATAGATGAAGGGCCACAGCAGCAGCATAATATGGTGATTTGTCGACCTTTGTATAATACTTGGAGAGCTTTGCAAATCCATGATTGAGAGAGGTCATATAGTAATCAGTGAATAGGTCAGATCTCTCACTAACCTCATTGGAGTATTTCTTTAACTTTGCAAAGAGATAATCCATAGTAGGTAGGACTTCTTATAAGGCTCTGTAGCTCCCTGTATAGGCATTGCTTTTAACACACTTTGTAGCCTTCTTGAAGTGGTATAGGAGCTCCTCAAAGTGATGCAGTTCTTCCCAATCTTGAGGATCTAAGAAGTCCTTCTTCAGATCATACTGCTCCTGTTTAGTAGGCTTCTAATCATAGCAATACCTTTAAAGCGCTGTTTGTAGATAGAGTGCTTGCTTAATCATGTAGTAGATACTATTCTACTTCACTTTGAAGTCCTTCTTTAAGTATAGAATTCGCTCGAGGTTGCTAGCTATGACCTTCTACATGGCCTCGAATTCACAGAGCTAGCCATCTGACCGCATAATATAAGTGACAAGGTTATAGAGCTGTCCTATTGCTCAATGCTCTTACCGAAGCTTGAAAGCATTAGCATTGCTTGCCTCTTACAGTTCCTTCTAAAAGGCGGATGTCTTTGTGCTAAAGAGGAGTACTTTAATCACAGGATTGATAATGTGGCTAAGGCAGCAGAGCTATATTGTTAGGCTTGTACTTATAGCTATAAGTGCTGCATTATTATTAGTAGCATTATCTATCTAATAGGTGCTGACCTTATCCTTAAGGTTGTAGGTTGTGATCACCTTACTAACAATAGTTGCAATATCAGTACCAGTATGGCTATATATAGAGTAGAGTCCTAAGAGAGCCATCTTAAGGTAGCAGTGCTTATCGAGCCAATGCCTAACAATTCTAAGGAGTAATAAATGGTTAGGAGCTGACTATGCATTAAGCAATAAGACGACCTTGCTTCATACTGCATATAGCAACTCCTTGACATCAAATTGACAATCAGAATAGATGCTCATAAGCCATAATCAGATAGTATTGCGAGAAGGTAGTAGGCCTCTGACTATAGGGCATCCAGTTAATATAAGCTTCTGCAGAGCTAGATATATAGCTTCCTCGAAGGTTACATTAGTTGCAACCATCCAATTAATGAAGGCTAACTGCTACTATAGTGCAAATTGAGGATGGTGTTAGTTATCCAAAAAGTCGTTGATTGAAGGTGGAACAGGCACTAATGGCTCTTGGCCTAGTGGATAGATTTGGTGCTTACTAAGGTAAGAGCTATAACTGCTCATTGATGCATTTGGTTATAGTTTCCTTATACTATTATTATAGCACTGTTTGCAGAGCCAGTATTGCTTCTATTAGTCCTTCTCATTCTTCTTCTCAATCTCAATATCATATAGATAGATTCATGAGATCTTGCTATAGCCTAGGGCGCATAAGGTATATGTCCTATACCTATATCCTTCTAAGTCATTTGAGAAGTTAACTCTGAAATGGCATTGCTGAGATGCAAGGATCTTTGCTGTTCTAGTTAAAGATACGCTGCTAGCTGATTCTGATAGTAATATAGAGGAGTCCTGCAAGGAGGATTGTGAAGGAGAGTGCTCTAGTGGTAGTGTTGGTGTGATCCTCAGTAATGCCTCTCAGGGTGTTAGCTGGCTGAATAGTAGTTTGGACTGCCTTTGTCTAGTAGCAGCTGCCTAAAGGGGTTGCGACCTAGTAATTGATATATCCTCTTCAGAGATACTTTGGCTATATGTTCGCTTGCTTGTCTATGGTTGTGAGGCCATACTGGCAATGTGATGGTAGTGTTTTGAATAATGAAAGTTGGTAGGGAGCCAGCTTTAGCTGTATGAGAGACACGCGTTGGAGGAGTTAGAGAGGAATTTGAGAAGTCTGAAGTCACATGACCCACTGTAAATTTGGTACTACCTGCATATGTTCTAGTGACCCTTACTCTTAACACCAAATACTAGACTTGGGATTAGGATATTTCTCCACTACTACATAAAAAATGAGAAAATATATATATTAAGATCTTCAATCAACTACTGAAGGTTGATTGATGTTTTGAATAGTTGATTGAAGGTTGATTGAAGATATTACAACTAACCAAAGGTTGGTTGAAGGCCTAATTTGTCAGTCAACCTTCAACCGTTGAAAAAAGTCGTTTGGTTGTTGCCAGGGCTGCTCATACTCCAAATCAGGATAGCCTTCCCAGTAAAGCGCCTGCTTGTCGCTCGAGTACTCGAACGTGTACTTGGCACTCTCTTTCGGAACATACTTCTTCGGGATCCCGTTTGCGGCTGCTGCTGCTTCAGCAAGCAGCTGACATTGACTCGTGCGCTCCATGAGCCTCGTCAGGAAGCAAGCTTCCTCGACAGTGCTGCCGACAGTGAAAGTGCTACGTCACTGTAGGGGAAGCCGGACAGTAGGGGAAGCTGGATAGTACGCAGGCAGGACCAAATATACGCAGTGAATGATTAAATATCCTCAGGGCAGTATCATATTTACGCGGACTGTGAGGAAGCTCCTTTAATCTTATAGGCTTCATAACTAACAAAGTATAAACTAAGGCCTTTTGCTAGATTTGTATTAATTGCAGTGTAATATTGACATCCTTTATCGATAAGAGCAGAGGTTCTAAAGTAATTTTAAAGGATTATATCTAACGTCACTGTAGGGGAGTTGGGCCAGTAGGGGATTTCGGCCAGGCCCGCGCGCTAGTTTCGCATCAAAACTGATTTTTCACGCGATATGCTTTCTTCCTTCTTTATTATGCCTACCTATTCCGAAGATACGCTTACTACTGCCTTAACAGCTTACTATAACAGCAAGTATTCTTCGATTTGGAAGTGTGCTTACGCATTTAATATCCCGCGTACTACATTATCTTACTAGCTTTCGAATCGAACTTCGTACGTAAAATCGCATAAATCGCAATAAATACTCTTAGCTACCGAAGAGAGGACTCTTTTTAAAGCGATTATTCGACTTTCTAAGTTAGAGTATCCTCTTACTCTCCTATTAACGAGAGATCTCGCCGAAGAAATCCGACTTTACTGCTTCTGCCTAACCTCGACTCCGACTTCTTACCCTCCTATTAGTAAATAGTAGATCGATAGGTTCTATAATCGATATCCTGAATTAAAGACAGTCTACTCTCGAGCCCTAGATGCGAGCTGCTTCGAAGGAGTTACTTATCTAATCATAAATGCCTACTTCGATACCCTTACTAACCTTTTCCTCGAGAACTTCTACCCTTCCGATGCGATCTTTAACGTGGACGAGACCAGCTTCGCCCTAGGTACTACTTTACCCTCGAAGGTACTTATAAGAAGAGAGGACACTATAGCGTTTAAGAAGATTAGCGGAAGGTAAGAGTGGATAATAGCGATCGAATATATTAGAGCTTCGGGAGTTGTATTACCTCCGCTTCTTATCTTTAAGGCGAAATATACGAATACTGCATAGATACTAGCCTCTATGCCTGAAAACTAGAAGTTCTCGATATCGACTAGCGGATAGACATCCGATAATTATGCTTATAAGTGGTTAATAACCTTATTCGAACCTGAAATGCGCTAAAACGACGGAAAGCGAAGGCTATTACTTCTCGACGGACACGGATCTCACCTTATAGCGAGGTTTATCGCCTTTTGCCTTAATAAGAATATCGACCTCGTAGTACTACTGCTACATACTTCGCATATCTTACAGCCTCTTGATGTTAGCGTATTTAGCCCTCTAAAGCGGGCTTTATTAGCTGAAATCGAGAAACTGTTCTGCTTAGATACTCGATGTATACCCTAAATCGAGTGGATAGAGGCCTATATAACGGCTAGGGCTAGGGCTTTTACGACTAGGAATGTCGAATCGTCGTTTCGGGCATCCAGTATCTACCTACTTAGCCCGATTACTATCCTCTCAACTCTCCGAATGCCTACTCCTACCTCTTAGGTGATGCTACTGCCTATTACGACCCCGAACGACCTAGACCGCTCCCTACTAGCTAGTTCGCTGCTAAAGGGTACAGAGTTATAGGAGGCGACTTCGCTAGTTAACTCGATCATTCGTTCTTCTACTCTTAAGACTCCTGTAAAGCAGTATATCGAGCGATCGGGGTTAGCTCTCGAAAGGACGACCTTAGAGAATACTCTCTTATAGAGGGAGAATGCCGAGTTTAGAGAGCTATTACGAGTATGTAAGGAATGTAAGAAGGGGAAGCGCATCGTAGTTAAGAGTAAATTCGTCTTTAATACGAAGGAAATCCTCGAACTCGTAGAGGAAGCAGAAGCGGAGGCGTCGAAGAGAAAGTCGAAGAAGAGACGAATGACAAGGTCTATAACTCCCGAAATCGAGGACGAGGAAGAGGAAGGTATCGAGGAGAGTATATACGAGAGCGAGAGTGATTGTATTATCGTAGCGAGTAGTAGATCGCATCCGAGGTAGAGAAGCTAAAATTCTGGCCGAAATCCCCTACTGGCCCAACTCCCCTACAGTGACGTTATACATACTGTAGGAAGGCAGACCCTATGATCCTACATATCACTAATCTCGAGCAGTATTAGATCTAGTACAGTTATAAGTACTCCAAGCAGTCTAGTATCTGGCAATAAGATAGCAAGGTCTTAGTAGCTTCTTATATTATTTGTATCTATCTGACTTCCTTGTTTTGGTTTGCAGAATGCATCAATTAAGGAATAACAAACGCATTGTGTAAAACCGATGTTACTGCTGATCCAGAGGTTGTTGTTCTTCTTAAACTCGCCTCACTCTAAACAGAAGTATATAAGAGACTGCTAAAGCATGCCAAGTATCAGATTTAATGCCACCCCGTGACAATACTAGATTTCCATCCAGAGTATAACCTTCAGGCAGTAGTATATTCATTAGATTGAACTTAATATCATAAGAGAGCAATATATATACCGGTAGTCAATGTAGTATGTAATAAGTTCGATATAGGGAGTAAGAGGGTTCTAGGGCAGCAACTGTACAAAGGGCTATAGTTGCCGACATTGAGCACAGGCCTCGCCAGTACCCCAGACTCCAAGGACTGTTCCTTCACAAATGCCTTTGTTATTCTTTAGATAATGCATTCTGTAAACCAAAACAAGGAAGTCAGATAGATACAAATAATATAAGAAGTTACTAAGACCTTGCTATCTTATTGCCAGATACTAGACTGCTTGGAATACTTATAACTGTACTAGATCTAATACTGCTCGAGATTAGTGATATGTAGGATCATAGGGTCTGCCCTCCTACTGTACTACTACTATATACTTCGCATATCTTACAACCTCTCGAAATTAGCATATTTAGCTCTCCAAAGCAGGCTTCATTAGCTAAGATCGAGAAACTCTTCTGCTTAGATACCTAACAAATACTATGAATTAACATCTGTTACAGGAGAGCGACGCATACGCAGAGGCTCAATGTAGTATTCAACAAGTTCGATACAGGAGTAAGAGGGTCCTAAGGCGGAAGCTGATGAAAGGACAGCAGCTTCCAATTCGGAGCATAGGCCACGCCTGCACTATACTCCCTAAGGGCTTGCCCTTCACATTACCCCCCCTCCTCCTTATTCCCTATCTGTAGGGCTTCATACATTTCCCTTCGGATACCACTCGTTACTGCATTGTCTGCAGTTTTTGTGATATAGCTGAAGGGAAGTGAAGTCGAATGTCGTCATATGACATCTTCTCTCTCACTCGAATGAATAACTCTTCTTGCGGATTCTAAGCATAATATATTAGATTCAGCAAAGTTATTGATAGATTCTTTCTTTTTACATTTATATGAACCTTCACTCGATGTGGATTGTTAGCTAGTGAATCGAAAGTGAATATCCTTATTGCAAGTTCTGCTTAAAAACTGGTATATCCTGTGTAGTTTCCTATAGAAGCTACATCTTTCATTCTTCAGAAGCATCACTTCCTCGTCACCTCTCGTTCTTGCTAAATGCAGTGCACTGTCGCTTACGGACAGGAGCTCCCTGCTATTGTAATATAAGTATTTGCTTCTGCCTCCTTTTTCTCCTTTTCTTCTACTATACAAATCAATCATTATGGTAAGTCGCACCTCACCCTATTCCTCTAGCACTCCTCTAGAAAACTAACAGCCTCCTTCGAAAAGCTAATAGGTTCTATAGAGAACTGACTAAGTCCTAAAGTAGGACTGCATCTACTGCATCCACTATGCTTCCTATAGCTAAGACTGTAAAAACAATTATAATAAGGTAAGTTGTAGTTCCTGAGCTCTTTTCAGCGGAAAACTAATATTTTAAGCCAGCTTCTTAGAAGGCTCTCACTAAAACTGCCCCTAAGAAGAGAGCCTGTCTCGCTTGTGCTAAGGCCAAGACTACCTATATCGAACTATAGGTTATTTCACTCAGCCTCTGTCTAAAAACCCCTACTAACTGTTGTTTTCAGTCTAGAGATAGCCCACATTGCCTATGCTGCTTAGACTCGTTCCACTGATGCCAGCTCGTGAGTAGTAGTCCCTACGCCTTTATCATTAGAAGCCTAACTTCTCTTAGCACTAATGCCCTTGCCTTCCTCAAGAAGACCCTAAAGGCCTACAAGCAGCTCTAGCCCTTGGCTAAGGCTGGCATTCTGGCTAAGTATTATATCGTGCCTTCTGTTTATTCTTCCTTGCTAACTATTAGAAAATAGTCACTTCCTTCCTACCATCAATAACACTGTAGCCAATGCTCTTATGACTAGTAACCAGAGGCGAGTTATTCTCGGATTCCATTGCATTTTCATTGCTCACTGTCCTTCTAGTTACAGAACTGCTAGTGCTTTAAGGATAGGGGGTTATTACACTAGAGGAGCCATCAAAAGCTCTAGGAAGTCACACTGTATAGCTGCTATCTCTGATGAAGAAGATAAGGATGAGAGTCAGTTCGACTCTGCTAAGGAATAAGTGGTAGGCTCTATAGGGTTTCCTATAGGAAAAGCCAATTTTGATAAGAAATGCGACTATATTATGAAATAATTTCTCACTTCAGTTTGACTCTTTTAGTATCCGTGCTGAATATGGCAGGATCTGCATATAATCGTATTATATTAAAGTTAATTAGTCCCTTTGTAGCTGATTAGAGCAATCTTTCCCTCAGTTCCCCTTATATCGTCTTTGCTCCTCCTTTATACTTATCTTTATAATGAAATTCAATCTCGTCCTACGATATCTTAGCTGGGATCCGTATCTTTTATCCTAACTTGTCCTCTATTCTTAATAGTTAGAATTCTATTATTTTCTTTATAGGATCTCCTTTTTCTCTTCTTATTCTACAGCTTTTCTTTCGCTGCCTCTTGTTCCTATATAGGATTTGCTATTTTCTTTGTAGATCCCTCCTTTTCCTTCTTCTTTGCTCCCTCCTATCTCCTTTCTTTGTATTCTGTACTATTCTCGAAGGTGATCCTTCGATTTGAGCTAGGGACTATTAGTAGCTATCTTCTCCCACCTAGATCTCAGGCTATTGTGCTTATAGGAGTCGCTATACTTTTCCTTAAAAGCATCTATTATAGTATTTTCTAAAAGTTTATCTATAGGTTCCTATATTGGTTCCTAGTATCTAGCCTATTTCATAAGGACTTCTCTTTGCTGGATTCGTCCTCTTCTCTTTATTCTTGCACATAGGATTTCTTTAACAAAGTATTCTTTATGCAACTCTACTAATACTAGTTCTAGCTGTTTGTCATTAGATTCCTAGCTAGGTAGTGAGTCCTGGCTTACTAGCCTTAGGAGATCCAGGTGGAAGACGGAATGAATGTTCTTTAATATACTCAACAAGCGAATAGATACTAGTGAAATAACCTCAGCAACTGTGTACTTTGTATGCTTAGCATCTAAGCTCCTCTTTAGCCTAGTCGTGTAGTAGTTATGCAGGTCTAGCCATACCTTATCTCCTTTCTAGTAGATTAGCGCTAGTGTATAGGTCTTATTTGCGCTTTCCTCTTACTTTTGTGTAGCAGCTGCTATACTTATTTGGCAAAGGTCGTTAATTTCCTTTAGTTTCTTAACAAAATTTGATGCCCTCTTAGTTGCAGTGAGAGTCGACAATTCTCCGGACTCTGGTTTTAGTGCTATAGGAGATGTGGATTTATAGCTATAAGTTACAAAGAATAGGCTTGTCCCGAGTCCCACTTAGTATCTACTATTAAGCGCGAGTTGCACTGCAGGAAGCCATTCCAACCAATCGGATTGTTCTTAGTTAATATAATTGCATAGGTAAGCTTAGACTTCCTGGTTCATATGCTCTAGGCCTCTATCTGTTTGTGAGTAGTAAGCGGAACTTAGCCTCTAAGTTACTCCTAGAAGTCAGCAGAGCTCCTTCCAGAAGGTACTAGTCCAATTAGTTCCTTAGTCGCTTGTGATTGCTCTCAGTATTCTATGGTGTTTGACCTAGCATTCTATGAACTTTCGCATGTAATTCTCAGCTTTCATACTAGACATCACTTCTAGAACTACTTATTTGCTCAGTCTGTCTTTGATTACCCAAAGGTACTAGTTACCTTCGGAGTTTAGTAGGTCAGTAATGAAGTCGATAGAGATTTCCTAGAAGAATCGATCAGGAACCAGGAGTAGGCGTAGGAGGCCGTGTTTATGTTCCCTCCAAATCTTATTCCTTCTGCAATGGTTATAGTTCCTTAGGAATTAGCAGATATGTCAGAATTAGAGAGGCTAGTAGAAGTCGCATGCTAGTATCGAAGAGGTAGCATCCTATCTGGGGTAACTGTAAACTGATGAATCATAGATGGACTATATAAGTTTTGTTCTTAATATGTTATTTTCGCGGATGCTAGATTCCGTGCTATTATACTCAGCATCTATTGCTGCTAGAACTCCTAGCACCTATAATTTCCCTCTATAGCAGAGGTGGCCTCTATTATCAATTGCACAGTCTCCTGCTTGAACTTTCATCTTAATATCGCTTGGTAGACTATAGGTGCTATCCTATATCGCATAGTATATAGTATTATATATTATGTCCTTTTCTGCTATGACTTTCTAAAGGCTATTGAGTTCGTGGTCCTAGAAGGGACCTCTAGTATCCTGCTCGTTCTGTACAGATTCTAAGTCAAATTGTATAGTAAGGAGCTAGATTGATGAAGTAGCTACTTCTACCCTCTTCTCCCCTCCAGCCTCTAGCTAGTTTAGGGCGAAATCCGGATTTAGGAACCTTCGAAATCGGAAGAGCTTGTCATCTTCCCCTAGTATGTCTTATTCTTAGTAGGATAGGGCATCTAGTAGGATTGCTTCAGTCTCTGGGCAGTACACTAGGGAGAACTAGAACTTCGAGAGGACTTTATACTAACAGATCTAGCGCTCTAATAGTTGCTGTTTTATTATAAAATACTCGAGATTCTTATAATCTATCCAAATTGTGAAGGAACTGCATGCGTTAAGCTCAGGTTCTTAGGACTTTAGGCAGCAAATCATAGCTAGCATTTCCTTGTTATGAATATTATAGTTGATTTCTGCTTTATTCAGTTTCTGATTGAAAAACCTAATAGGTTGACGGATTCTATTCTTTTCTTGTATAAGTGCACCTCCTAGTGCGAACTCGCTATAATTGGTCTCAAGGAATGTAGGTAATGCCAGATCCCAGTGAGAAAGCACCAGTATCTGATAATCCTAGTCTTGTAATGCTTTAAATGCTTTTTCTTCCTTCTCTCCCCAGGTGAATAGTACTCCTTTGCTAGTGAGCGATGTCAATAGTATAGCAATCTTCGAATAGTTTGGGATAAATACTCAGTAGTAGTTAGCAAATCCTAAGAAGCACTGAACCTCTTTCTGGGTCTTTAAGGCCTTTCAGTTCTGGACGGCCTCTATCTTCTCTTCATCTGGACTTATGCCCTTTCTATCAGTATGGATAATGAACCCTAGGTACTTAATTCTCTTCTGAGCGAACTTGCTCTTCTTCAGATCAAGGAAGAGGCCTCTGTCCTAAAGGGCCTAGAATATAGTATATACCTTATAGAAATGGTCTTCTCTAGTTCTGTCCGAATAGATAATAACATCATCTATATATGCAGAAGCAAAGTTATTGAGGTATTTCTATAACAAAGTGTTGATATAGCATTAGAATGTGGCTAGAGCCTCTGAGAGACTGAATAAACAGACCAGCTATTCGAAAGAGCCGAATCTCGTATGGAATGCTGTCTTGTTTTTATAGCCTGCAGCTATTCTGATTTTGTTGAAAGCAGCGACTACATCAATCTTCATTAAGTACTTAGCTCCTATTAGGTTTCTTAAGGTTTCTAGGATTAGTGGCAGAGGGTAGCAGTCCTGCTTACTAATTGCATTTAATGCATAGTAATCACAGCAGAATTATAGTCCTCCTCCAGGTTTCCAAACAAAAAGGATAGGTGCTGCTGCCTCTAAGTTAGATAGCTGGATATAACCTTTCCTAAGGAGGTTATCTAGCGATTTACGTAGGACCAGTAGTTCTTCTTTTGACATCCTATATAGCAGGCCCTAGAGTAGAATTGGTAGGGATCTATCTAGGAGTTCGCGAAGGTTAATGCAGTAGTTGATACCAGGCTAGTGAGGTGGTAACTTGTCTGCTTCCTATTGACAAAATAGCAGTGCCATGTTGCGAACTTCTGGAGGGAGTTTATTCTAGAGTTCCTTAATAGAAGGGTACTCCTTTATCTGGAGGGCCTTCTCAATGTCTGAGGCTATAGCTGCAGCTAGCATTATTAAATCTCTGTAGTCCTATCGATCCTTATGGTTATAACCTTCTTTAATCCATTTCTGCGCTCTTCTATAGTAGAATCGTTGTTCTTCTAGTACAGTTTGCACCTTATTGTGCACTTTCTATAGATTTCTTAAGATAAGTGGGAAGATAAGTCCTAGCATTATATATACATAGACTTTCTAGCGGAATCCAGCAATTCTTATATAGAATGCGACTACTCCTTCGATCTTAGAGCTCTTTATGAATAAGGATGCTCCTTTGACTTCTCTTATTTTGCAACTTATAAAATAGAGTTCGAGACCTTTTATAAGATCTCTGTTAATTATAGCATAATATTGACAGCCTTTGTTAATCAGAGCAGAGGTTCTGAGGTTATTTTGAAGGGTTATATTAGTATATACCAGGTTTCTATTCATTCTGCTTTATACCTCACTCTAATCTTGTGTTAATGATTTCTTCCCTCTTAGCTCCTATCTTCGAGCAGGAGCTACTCTTTTCCCGACTCAAAATGAGTAGGTTCCTCTATTTCATTGTTATCTTCTAGCAGTAGTGCAACAGAGCCAACATAGATGCCTATAGGTCGCACTACTGCAGTATATAGGCATTCCTAGATGCAGTATCTATTGCCTCTGCAATGGAAGCAGAGCCTTCTCTCCTTATGCCTCTCGCGCTTAGTAGAGTTGACCTATTTCGCCCTTTGCTTACCAGACAACAGCTTATAGTCTCTGTAGAGTCGTCGACAGTCTCCTAAGGCTTGCATAGGAGCTATGGTGGTATCTCTATCTGCATCTATCCTAGCTACTACAGTAAGGCAATGCAAGTATATAGAGACTGTTATAATAGGCTGAGTATCCTTATTCTTCTCTTTCGACTATCGCTTATTAGCGGCCTTGAACTGATCTATAGTTTCGAGGTTAGTTATGATCCTCTCTACCTCCTCAGAGAAGGCATAGTAATCTATCGTTTTTGCTATAGCAGCTGTGTAGACTCTTGCTGCATTAGAGAATGTATTCTTTAGGTATCCGATCTTCGTAATGTCGTTCTAACTGTCTCTATCTGCACTTAGCAGGAGTCCATCGAATTCCAGCTAGTATTCGTGCTAAGGTTAAGTTGCGCAAAGAATGCTTCAGTTTCCTTCCCCTTTATGGAGTATCCTTTCTCCTAGAAATAATGCATATGACTTCGCTCCCTTATTAGAAGGGTGTTGTAAATGGTATCCCAGTAGTACTCTTCGGGGAGTGTTGGTTTCATTGCGGAGCGCACCTTAAATAAGCTCCTTATTCTTAATAGGTAATCCCTAAAAGTCTCTGCATGACCATCCTAGGAGGGCAGCTTCTATTCTCTGGAGCCTATTGCTTCTCTAGCAGGTCGTAGGGCTGAGTTCGTAATCAGTGTCTCAATAAGAGTCCGCATAAGGGAGCTTATTGAGGTTTCTTCTATTCAGTTCGTAAGGGGAACTGTATATTAATGTGAGGATTCCGCGAGCTAGGCCATCTCTGCTTGATACTGTACTTCCTCTTCTTGTCTCAGCTACTCTGCTTGTTAATTAGCGGTTTCAGCTTGCTAAAGCGCAGCGAGCATTGTGGCTATGTCGGCTTCCATACGTCCTTAGCGAGTATACATCTCTTATAAGATACTCTATAGGTCCTCGTTCTTGTTGCCCGACTGTGATAATCCAGTGTCCGGAGTATAATCGCTGGACTGCAGTAGATTCATTGGATCGAACTTAATTTTATAGGAGAGCGATGCATATGCAGAGGCTCAATGTAGTATTGTCAAATGGCTCTCGGCCTGAAAGCGGAGTTACACGGAGAGATCTCGGGCATGAGCGGGATTCAGGGAGAGAGTTCGGTAATGAGCCGAATTCAGGGGGAGAATTAGGGCATAAATACCCCCCAAATCTGCAGTACTGAGAAATTCAAGCGATTGTTAATATTCTATCACCCTGAGTCCCTGTAATCCAACAAGTATTCAATAAGTTCGATATAGGAGTAAGAGGGTTCTAAGGCGGAAGCCGATGAAAGGACAGCAGCTTCCAATTCGGAGCACAGGCCACACCTGCGCTGTACTCCCTAAGGGCTCGCCCTTCACAACGTCACGAAAAAAGAATGCCTAAGCTACTGTTCCTAAGTGATCTGCTTCGAGCTACCTCAAGCTGTCGCTAAGCGAACATCGAGCTGCTAAGCTGAGACTTAGCTTCAGACTTAGTGTATCTATATACATATCTACAAGTATTCTAAGACCTCTATATATCGACCTATATTGTATACCCCTATCTCTCTAATCTATATAGACTCTCCTGATAATCTATATAGTTAGCTTATATATATAAAGCCTATAAATACAACTATATATATATCTATTCGCTTTGTCTAATTAGAGCTGTAATCTGCTCTTTTAAGATTATAAGCTGGCTCTCTATAGTTATAATGCTCTTCTATAACTCAATAAGCTAGTAAACTCTTATAGTGGTTGCTTATAGCTTAGGCATTTCGACTACTGCATCTGAAGTAGGTGCTACTAGCAGTATACTACAGATATTGAATGTTAGCGCCTTATATTCCTTAGGGAGTACTGCAAGGCCTGGTATAGTAGTTAGTAGGCTCTTTCTAGGAGTATTTACCTCTATCTTAGAGTCGCTCTCAAGGGAAATAGCGCTAAATTACTTTCTAGGTAGCATATTCGGCGAATGCAGTAGTCTAGATACAGTTTATAGGCAGTACTTAGTTATTATTATAGAGTATGTTAAAGTTAAACTAGCACTACTTATAGCTAAGTCTAAGTTTAAGACTTAGTATACTAAAAATCTCGAAGTGATATCTATAACAATATAAACTATAGCTTGCACTTAAGACTTAGGCTTAGTCTTAGCCTAATATACAGTTTATCTATCTACGATCTTCATGCTATAGTTATCTATGCTTCTATATACTGTGGCTGTGTAGGTCGAGAAGTCAATATGAAGCCTAAAGTTCATCCAGCCATGAAAAGCAATCTTGACTCATGGGTCAAGAAAGATTCAAAGTAGTATACTGAACTTCAGAACAACCACAACAGTACCAGAGTCACAATAGTCAAGTGGGAGAGCAGACTGTGTTTTTGGTGACCTCTGATTGTCATTATTGCTACATGCAAAGCGTGTAACTCCGATTTTTTTATCTCTAAAAAATAAAACTCATCTCAGTCTCTAAAAAACAAGGTGTTGCTGGTCTTCGCCCTTCAGGCAGTCGACAGCTGATATAGCCATCTCTTACCCTTTGCTTTGAATCCTGTTATGTATTGACTACATAACTGCAGAATGCTCATACAAGACTTTAGAGCCTTATGCTTAAGACCTATACCAAATCCCATCCTAATGTTATACTCTACAATATTTCCTCTCCTGCTAACCATAGTATTGTCCCATAATGCTAAAAGTAGGTAAAAGAAAAATAAGAAATCAAAATCATTAATTCCAGAACTTTAAGCGAAGCCTTTCCTAACCCATAAGTCGAGAAAGATCTTAGCTTACAATCTATATTAAAGTTCCTACTTGCTAGGAGATATTCTATCAGCAGAACTGCTAAGGGATTATATATTAGAGAAGTAGGGATTGCCAGATTGAGAGCAATAAGAACCTAAAAATCGT
The DNA here is from genome assembly GCA_023634325.1 of Cladosporium cucumerinum. Taxonomy (NCBI): domain Eukaryota; kingdom Fungi; phylum Ascomycota; class Dothideomycetes; order Cladosporiales; family Cladosporiaceae; genus Cladosporium; species Cladosporium cucumerinum. The sequence goes on from JALDQA010000003.1 coordinate 2,341,330, forward strand.
ATTGATCTGCTACAAGTGCGAGTTCCCTACACTAGATTATTATTATCATTAGAGGATAACAAAGATGATAAGGGCCTATCACTTGCAAATGGTGATAAGGAGCAAGTACAAATAGTAATGCCAGATTGGATAAGTAATACTAAACTATTATAAGTATTCTTAAAGACATTGAGACGCTTAGCCTTCTTGATTAAGCGCTTCTCTCTATCTAGGGGAAGCTCATAATTATCAAGCTTATATATGTAGTTCTCTTCGTTCATCTGATATAGATCCTATAGCTCAGATTAAGGGCAAGTATTGTAATTATAAGTAGCATCTATAGCATCAGCTCTAAGAGCAGTCACCTTCTATGCTGAGTTAAACTAAGGATAGGCCCTAAAGAAGGATTTAGAACTGTAGGACATCTTCTCTAGCTTAACTATCTTGTCGAACAATCTATTACTAGCAAATATACTAGTACTAACCATCTTAGCCAGAATGCGAACTCTATAGTAAGTGATAAAGTTATAGACTATAGACTAGAAGTTATTGCTATTATAGGTATAGTCTTTCTATCTATAGAATACATTGCCTATCTCTAAACGAACAGCTCTATTATCCTAGGAGTATTAGGCTACTAAGGCATTATAGACTAGACTCACATCTATGATTCGCACAAAAGCTAAGAAGGGAGTGCTGACTTCGCCATATTTGTATAGGTATCCTAAAGGGGTCTTGGGTGGAGTAACTCTAGTAGCATAAGCGATATAGAGCTTATCGAAGGTAGGATCTTTAGGTACCTCTATAGAAACCTTGCCTGCTAGAAAGCCCACATACTATAGATAGATAGCACAGTAAAGCTTCGTACCATAAGCAGTAGAACCATGTAGAAGGAGAGGTGAAGTGAGGCGAATCTGAGCAGTAACATAAGGGTGAGGAGCCTAATGAACATTCAGTAAACTAATCATAGTAGCATCCAGAATAGTGCTGTTCATTTGCTTGATAAACCTGTTACCTGGCTTACCCTTCTTCTTAAGGAGGTTAGCAAATCTCTTGATCTTTGCTATATTATTAAAGCAAGTACAAAGCTTAGTGCAGTTGTTGTTGTCTTTATTATCTAGAGAGAGAGATCCTTGCTACTAATCTTTGCCTTTGCCTTTAGCAGCGAGTGTATGCAGGTTCTGATTAAGGTGACGGAACCTAGTGCTCTATCCTTGTATAGCGTACTTCACGTAGTAAGGGCTAGTTGTAAGTGCAAATAGGTGGTCGCTATAAGCCACCACATTAAGCAACCAGTACTTAGGATCCTGATAGACAACTTGTCAAGCAAGGCTCCTAAACTGGTTATATTGCTATCCCATCTTAATATATTGCTTATGCTAGTGCTAGTAGTATATATAGAACTCTGCACGCATAAGTGTAAGCATTCCAGATTGCTTTAGGTAGTCTATTATGTTGTTCGATTTGAGGCTACTATAGCTACCTCGCAATCTATTTTCATAATTGTCCTAAATTATGCCTATAGCTAGAGCGATCTTAATAGCATAGGTCTCTATAAATCTGAAAGGTCTATCAAAAACCTCTATACGGAAAGGCATATACCTTAGGAAGAAACAGTATACTCCTAGAGTATCACTCTTAATAGCAGGACGGCATCCCTTACGCCACTAGTTGAAATGCCTATCCTTAGTTTGAAAGGCCTTAAGACCGCCCTCAGAGTCCTTTCTAGCTATTATAGTCTCAATTCGAGTGAGGAGTTCATCCTAGGTCGCCAAATTGGTTATCATACCAAGGGCAGCTCTAAGTCGCTGTATGTGCTTCTAGTAAAGCTTCTTGTTGTTCTGATCACTAAGGCGACTAACTACAGAGATCTGCTTTAGAATAGCATAGCGCTCTGCAGTAGTCTTAGCCTGAATTAGAAGGTTGTTGATATAGTCGATAATGAACTGTAGTACCTTCGCAAAGCACTTAAGGTCACTACTACTATAGGTAGATATATTACAGTGTCTGCTAGTAGGCCCTATTATGTTAAGTCGCTATTTACGCTTCTTAGGCAGCTGCAGTGTGCTATAAATGCTCATATTGGCAATAAAGTCGCTAAGGCTGCTAATAGAAGGAGAAGGAGAATCGCAGAGTCCTATACCTCTAGTAATCCTACTGCTTAGGAAAATGCCTAGAGAAGTCACTCCTTAAGGCGGACTAGAATGAACAGCAAACTCTAGATCAGTATAGATATTATTGTCATTTTTAGTCAAGTGATGTTCCTGCGCGTGTCGATCTAGGTTAGTAGTATTTACACTATTCAATGTGCTATAGATAGCAGCCTTATTGTAATCGTAGGTGAGAAGGATACGCTTGCTCGATACTCCCTAGTTGTATAACTGACTAATGCTATTAAGCCTGTCTAGTAGGGCCATGTTTAAGCGTTTGATCACATCACTAAGGGTATTCTTGTTAGTACATACCTGCCTACAAACTGCCTAGAGGGAAGGAGTGGCCTTGTCTGATGTGCATGTTAACTTCACAGAGCGATTGCTCGCAATAGAAGGTTACACTGCCTAAATGCCATCCTAGGCCTCTTTCTTACAGTTACGCATACTCCTGCTAAGCTCTGCTAATTAGTAGAATTCTGGAAAGTCCTTAGGGAGGCTGTTTAGGACCCGGCTGCTAGGATTGTTGTTCTTCTATATAGTATTGTAGTCGCAGTAGTTATAGAAGTGCGAGGCAAGATCTGCAATTTCGCTCGAAGCCGTATTAGCAAGTTTAAGTAGGCTATACTATATAGCTCCGCGGACTGCTAGCATTTGCTTATTAAGGAAGGAAATGAGGTCTTCCAAAGTCACCTTCGTGTTCTTAGAATAAAAATTGCGGAGTTTGTTATAAGAGATATTGCCTATAGCAATAAGAGCATACATACTATCAGCTGCTGTATTAGTAGCTTCTAGATTCGTAGGTCGCTGTATAATAGCGCGCCAAGGAGGGTTCTAAGGAGTGCGAGGAGTCTGCGATGCTATAGTGGCTAAGGGAGGTAGCTAATAACTACAGAATCGGCTAAGTGAGAAAGGTAGAGGGTGTGCTTTTTGTGTTATCGAGTCGAGTTATAAGTATAAGCAAAAGTGGGAGAGAGAAGGTAATTGTTGGTATAGTTAGAAAAAGAAGTCATTAGTGTAGGAGGGCAGCTAGTTAATATGTTTTCCCAAACATCTAAAGAGCATTAGCGCCTTTTTACAGCAAATAGAGCAAATCGGCTTGTAACTATTAATGCGCCTTTTAAGGCTTATAATTAGCCTGTTAGTGAGTCTATAAGCGACAATCGCCTTCTTTAAAGTGAAGGAGTTCCTTTATCATAAGTGAAGGATCTAGAGGAAGTATTCCTTCTTTTCATATGACTTTGCTAAACTTATCCTTTACTACTATTAGCTGAGGTATCAATTACCTCCCCTAATAATCATAGTGTTCGCAGTATGTGACGTTTCCTGTTCTTAGCGCTATTCCTATGAAGTAGGGGCTAAGCAACAGCAAGTAGTTTTGCACTAGGGCTTTTGTAGAGGCTTCTTATTGAGTTGAGGAGTGCTAAGCACCTTAGAGTGAAGTGTGAAGCACGCGTCGTTGGTTTATTGCAGGTTTATTGCAGGCTGAGGAGTCTCTGATCAATATCGACTTACAGGTCGAGAAAGATTGTTATAACTGTTTCTTAGTCGATGTAACCCTGCGCTCGCTTATCTATTCTATTATCGTTGCGTTTAGTACGGTAAGGCGGCTCCTTATCCCCTATTCTCTTCCGACTGCGCTGTATTCGTTTACTCCTATCTTTATCTGCTCTGGCTGGTCCTTACATCCGCCATATATGCCAGTCTAGCGCCAGTTGCCTATAACTGTGTACCTGCCTCGAAAAAGGGATAAAAGGAAAAAAGAAAAAGAAAGGAATGTCTAGGAAGCCAAAGATGTTCTTAAGTACTGCTATAGGCAGAAACAGCTATAGGTTGGTGCTTGAAAATGAATGTCGATCTAAGGGCCGAGAAAGTTCTAATGCCAAGTAAGTCCTAAGAAAAACGCCAGGTAATCAAAATCGGAGGTTACTAGGAACCTATAGAGAGATGTCTGATACGCTCCTATTGTCTATATCGACATTGCCATTCTCCCAGATTATCGGAATATCTGCTAAGTCAGAGTGAGGCTGAGGAATCTCGATTATAGGATGGCGACTATTATATGTCTAATTTATGCGAGTCGAAGGCAGACTTCTCTAATTAGTTGCTTATTGTTGAGCGTATTAGTATAGCTAAATTTCTTCTGCTACTCTGTCTTCTTTAGTTTATAAATATAGAAGTTTTAACTGCTTTACTACAAATGTGCTAGTTAGTTTGGCACTATCTAGTTAAGCTAGTCGATAACTGCTAAATGTCTGAACTATTGTTAGTATACAGTATAGGCCAAGCTAGCAGGAATAAAGTTTTAAGGCCGAAGATTTGTCAACCTCTTAGCGAAAGTCCTAGAGCAATACAAGGTCGCCTACTTTAAACTCCTCTATCCGAATTTAATGCGAGTTATTATAGGATTCCTTATTAGCCTCTCGCTGCCTGCGTATATAGAGTAGCACTTCCTCTAGGGCTTCGTCCCGCCTATCTAGTTAAGTATAGTGAGTAGCAAGAAGATCCTTTGTAGATCTTATAGCATTTTAAGCAATTATCTGCTATAAACTAATATCGATCTCGATAGCAAGTATATGCTCGGCTCTATAGATAACCCAAACAGGAGTTATTCTAGTAGTCGACTTAATAGTTGTTCGATCAGCCTATAACATTGTAAGTAAGGCATCGATCGACCTAGCTCCTATAGTAGCTATGTGCTTAGCTAGCCTATTCACAACAGGCTGATATCCTTTCTCTATCATACTATTTGCCTAAGGGTGATATGCTGATATCTAGGTATACTTGATTCTATACTAAGCAAGAAGCTTATCAGTAAGTGCTTTGTTCTCTAGACAATTGTCGCTTACTAAGCATAATAGTATTCTATACCTACAGATGATATCCTTAAATATGAACTTTATAATGTTCTTTAAGTTATTCTTGCGAAGGGCTCTTTGTTTAACCTATCTAAACAGATCCTCCCTTCCTAGTATAAGGTACGAGTATCCTGCGCATAGTAGCATATAAACAATATCGATAGCCTACTTCTCTCCTATATAGGAGGACCAGGTAGGATAGAGAGCCTCGTCTGACTGATTATATGCTTAGGTCTGGCAGGCGAAGTAGGTATTAATATACTTTTCTATATCCTTGAATAGGCTAGTCTAGTAGAATCGATTAACAATTCTTCAGTAGGTACCTTCTCGCCCTCGATAGCCACTTTTATTATGCAGTTTACGAACGATATCTCTTCATTCATCTAATTTATTAACTATACACCTTAAAGGAGTATTCTTGTTCTGCCTTCTAAATAGATGCCTTCCCTACACGAGATGTTTTAGAGCTTCCTTCTTAAATATAACAAACTCCTTTATAGAGAGTTCTAGAGGCTACTAAAGTGTGGTAAGCTAAAGAGCATATTGCTAGGACTTCTCGCTATATTTAGGAAAGAGAATATTCTCTAGTATAGTAGCTATAGAGCTGATCTGTATACTACTAAGTTCGTAGTCGACAAAAGCATCTAAGTTATCTTACCGTGTATTAACTGTATTATTGTCCTATAATATGCATAATAATATATCACCGACGATGTTCTGTTTTCTAGGAATATATCGAATATTAAAATCCTAGAGTCTTATCTATACAAGCTAACGAGTTACTAAGGCTCTAGGTAAGTCAGTTGCAGTTCTGTTAAGTTAGGCAACTAGCGTATTTGTATCAGTTTCTATAGTGAATCGGATCCTATATAGCTATAGTCTGCATTTGTATAGTATGTGTAGGCGGGAATAATACTTAAGCTTCATGATATTGTACTTCTTCTCTATAGTAGTCTAGAGTCCACTCTTAAGGTCATCGTAGGTGAAGTCGGTCAGTAGGTGAAGTCGGTCAGAATTTCAACCTTTCCTTCTCGGATTTGATCTACTACTAGCTACGATAATACAATCACTCTCACTCTTGTATATACTCTCCTTTATATATTCTTCTTCCTCGTCCTCGATTACAGGAGTCGTAGCCTAAGTCGTTCGTCTCCTTTTCCACTTTCCCTTCGATGCCTTTACCTCCGCTTCCTTAATGACTTCGAGGATTTCCTTTATATTAAAGACGAACTTCCCTTTAATCGCTACGCGCTTCCCTTTCTTACATTCTTTATGTACTCGTAATAGCTCCTTAGCTTTAGTAAGCTCTTTCCGTAAAAGAGCATTCTCCGAAGTTATTCTTTCGAAAGCTACTCCCGATCGCTCGATATACTGCTTTATAGGAGTCTCAATAATTAAAGAACGAACGATCGAATTAACTAGCGAAGTCGCCTCTTATAGCTCTATACCCTCTAGCAGCGAACTATCTAGTAAAGAGCGGTCTAGATCGTTTAGAGTTATAATAGGCAGCAGGGTTACCCTAGGAGTAGGCATAGGCATTCGGAGAGTTAAGAGGATAGTAATCGGGCTAAGAGGATAGATACTAGATGCCCGAAACGATGATTCGATACTCTGAGGTCTAAAGGCTTGATCTCTAGCTGTTATATAGGCTTCTGTCCACTCAATTCAGGGTATTCGTCGAGTATCTAAGCGGAAGAGTTTCTCGATTTCAGCTGATAAAGCCTGCTTTAGAGGGCTAAAAATGCTGACATCGAGGAGTTATAAGATATGCGAAGTATACGGAGGTAGTACTATAAGGTCGATATTCTTATTAAGGCAAAAGGCTATAAACCTTGCTATAAGGTAAGATCCATGTCTGTCTAGAAGTAATAGCCTCCGTTTTCCGTTATTTCAGCGCGTTTCGGGCTTAAATAAGGTAGTTAATCACTCGTATGCGTGATTATTAGAAGTCTATCTGCTAGTAGATGTCGAGAACTTCTAATTTTTAGGCATAGAAGCCAGTATCCACGCAGTATTTGTGTATTTCGCCTTAAAAATAAGAAGCGGAGGTAGGGCTACTCCCGAGGCCCTGATACACTCGATCGCTGTTATCCACTCTTGTCTTCCGCTTATCTTCTTAAACGCCGTAGTATCTCTTCCTCTTATAAGTACTTTAGAAGGTAAAGTAGTACCTAGGGCGAAGCTGGTCTCATCGACGTTAAAAATCGCGTTAGAGGGGTAGGAATTCTCGAGGAAAAGGTTAGTAAGGGTATCGAAGTAGGCATTTATAATCGGATAAGTAACTCCTTCGAAGCGGCTCGTGTCTAAGGATCGAGAATAGACTGTCTTTAGCTCGGGGTATTGTTTTCGGAACCTATCGATCCACTATACGCTTATAGGAGGGTAAGAAGTCGGAATCGAGCTTAAGCAGAAGCGGGTAAGGCGGATTTCTTTAGCGAGCTCCTGCATTAACAAGAGAGTAATTAGGTAACCCGACTCTGAGAGTCGAGTAATAGTCTTTAAAAGAGTCTTCTCTTCGGGGGTTAAGAGTATCTTTTGCGATTCGCGCGATTTAGAGCGAGAAGTTTGAGTCGAAAGCCGGTCGGTTAGAGTCGTATATGGAATATTAAACGCGTAAGTGCACTTCCGAATTGAGGTATATTCGCTGTTACAGTAGGCTGCTAAGGCGATTGTAAGGTCTTCTTCAGAATAGGTAGGCATAGTAAAGAAAAAAGAAAGAGCATCGCGTAAAAATTCGATTATAACGCGAAACTAGCGCGCGGGAGTGACCGACTTCACCTACTGACCGACTTCACCTACGATGACGTTATACCTGCATAGATGCCTTTTTCCTTATTAATTAAGTTGTATCAAAACTCCACTAAATCTAATTATAGAGGAATCTATAGCAAGGATCACCTTCCTAGTATTAGGAGAGTAATCTAGAGGTATTAATGCTAGTGCAGATATTAGAGCATCCTTTAGAGATTATATTGCCTAAGCCTGCTCAATATCCTAGCAGTACTCTACATCCTTCTTAAGCAGGGCAAACAAAGGTAATACAATGTTGCTAAAGTGCTTAATCCAGATCCGATAGTATATATAGGCTGTAAGGAATCCTTGTAATGTAGTAATATTCTTACAAACTAGCTATTATTAGATTGCTTTCACATATCTATCTATAGGTCTCTACCCATCTTAGCCACAAATGTACCCTACTACTTTAAGGGTAGGAGCGCAGAAGTGTGACTTTCCTCTAGATATAGTACAACCAGATCGCTTAATATCAGCTAACACCCTATTAATCTATTGTAGGTATTAAAGTATATGCTTTCGTACGCTAGGCAGTACAAGTTTAGTGAGATTCCCTGTCTATAGTAAATGCATAATAATATCATCTACAAAAGGGCTAGCCTTCTCTGCTAGGTGCAGGTATAGGATATGTATAATAGCATGCACAAACTGAGCTACTGAATTTGTTGCTCCCTATAGTAGAGTCGTTTGCCGAAGAAGTCTAAGGGGAGTTTGGATAGCAGTTATGTCCCTACTCGCTAAATAGAGCATGATCTGATTATATTCAGAGAGGAAGTCTAGCAGGGTGTATACAGGTCGTCCAGCAATGTGCTCTAAGAATTCATCTACATTAGGAGAGAGCATAGCGTCTCTAATAGTGATAGCATTAATGTTGGTAGCAGAGTTAATTAGGTAGTGCTTCTTATCTTTCTTCTGTACTAGAAACCAAGGGTTATAGTAAGGCTTATAGCTTCGTTCTAGTATAGAAGCGCAGAGGTGGGCACAATCAAGCAAGTAATCAAGTTACTTGGCAATCAAGGCCATTAGTCATCAATCAAGTAATGTAAGTGAACCAAAACTTGACAAGTTCTTGATAATTCTTGAGCATACCCCAACCCTAACCCTTAAGATTCCGGAGTTGGTTCCGGCTTATGATGATTGGCTTAAAAGCTACAGGAGCGCGGCTCCGCGTGGCACCTTACCTAATTTGGTCGCCTCTGCCCACCTCTGGCCAGCCACTGCCAAATCCTTAGAAATCCCTCGAATCCTCCACTTTTTGGTGATAGCAACCACCTCAACCATCTATACCATCACTACTATGCCTAACACTATCGCATCCTTCTTCTCATCTGCTCCTCCTACATCTGAACTTTTTGCGCCTATGTAGGTCCAAACCCCTAGCGACTTCCCTTCGACTGCTATGAGTGAATCCACAGATTCGACCTTTCCCTCCTTAGGATACGAAGGAGTCAACTAGGATCGATTATTAGGCTACCAACCACCAAATAGGGTTATCAAACAAGGCTGTTTATTGTGGATCTACTCTTAGGGATGGCATATTATTAAGAAGAAGACCAATAAACTATATTAGCTGTGTCGCCTTTGTTACAATAGTCAGAGTGCCTTATAGCTAGATAGCTATATATATAAGGCAAATGCCACTAATAGAGCAATATACCACTTAAAAGCAGTGCATCGAGTCTCTAAAGATGGCTAAGCACCTATTGAGAGTAGCACACAATCCACCTTAGAAGCCTTTGCAAATCTATAGCCACGAGACTTCAACTCCTTTGTGTTCAGATCGATAATTTTGCGACTTTTCACAACCAGGCAACTACCACTATCTCTTATCGAAGATGAGGCCTTTAGAGCCCTTCTGATGTACCTCGAACTCTATCTAAAGAAGTCTATACTATCCAGAAGGTCTCTAGGAAGGTATATTATAAAGGCATACGATGCCTTAGAGTCGAAGGTTGAATAAAGTTTGTTAGGAGCGATTACAAAGATCAATTTGGCTTTTGACCTCTGGACCTCACTAGGCCGCTGTTACTCACTCCAAGTATTGTATGCCATTATCTGGATAACCAACAACGACCTCGTAATGTCCTACTAGGGCTCCTAAGGCTCTAAGGGTCTCATACGGCTGTGATTATCGCAGTAACAATAAACAGGCTCCTTAACTGATTCGACCTCAAATTACGTATTAGCAACTTCATTACAGATAATGCCTCTGAGAATGGAGCTACCTTAGCCGAGCTGACTACTAAGCACACTGTCACCATAAAGCAACATTACGTGCTTTGTATAGGCTACATCATCAATCTGGTAGCACAGCAGATACTGTTTAGCAGTGATGTGGATGCCTTCGAGCCTAAGCTGATTATCTTAGTAGAGCAGCTCCAATTACAGGAATGGCGAAGGAGCAGTCCTATTAGGAAGCTCTATAACCTCATCAAGTACATTATGCACTCATCTGATAGGAAAGAATGCTTCTAGGATATTCAGCGGGACCAACTGCAACCCCTTTAGAGCTAAGATGACCAGCTAAAGCAGACCTATAATCTCATTAAGGATAATCGCACCAGGTAGAATAGCTGGTATGACGCTGCAGAGTGTGCACTGAATTTGAAGCAGTCGATCGACAACTTTGTGGATCAAGAGCTTGAGGATTATACTATGCAGATGGCTATATTTAAGAGCTATAGAGCGCGTGGTGCTGCGCGCATAGAGCCTAAGAAGCTAAGCATCTTCGATGACTGACTAACCTCTGAGGATTAGTCAATCGTTGCACAGTACATATAGGTCCTCAGGCCTCTGAAGGCCGCTATAATGCTCCTTTAAGGCCATATAAAGGACATAAAAACAAGCCGGAAGGTCGTTATAGGCGGGCTGTAGATAGTGCTGCCAATTTTTGAAGAGATGTTGTCGTCCTTTAAGATTGCATAGAAGCATCACCTAATAGCTGTAAAACAGCAGAGTCAGCTAAGTCAATTAACACTACCAACTGCTAGCCCTCCCTCGTCACCACCATCCCTACCAGCTACTAGGTCACAATGCACAATAAGGAGCTCTTAGATACATCTACAGGGACCCTCCGCTGCGTCTCAGATCGACGATATAGTGCCAGATAACGCTATTCTTGAAAAGGAGCGGTCGACAAACCTAGCAGGCGAAGATACTGATCCCTCTATCTATACTGACTTCCAAAATCACTTCTCGACTAATTTCAATCTTAGCTAGCAGAAGTTCGAGAAGTACTACCTGCTTACAGATGACACTCTAATCTACTATACAGCAGTTGTTCTACACCCTTATATGAAGTGAGGATGGTTTAATAGGCACTAGGGCAAGCACCACAAAGATTGAGTGACGAAGGCAAGATTAGCTATTTGCGACTTTTGGCTTACTTATAAGCCTACTACTACTGTTGATGATGCTGTTCCTACAACACCTCTGAGGTACGATTCTGATAATGATAAGATACCTACAGAGAAGGTCCTCAATAAGTACGACCAGTACTACACTAAAGAGATACCTAGTAGCAATTACATAATGCGACACGACTCTCCTATTCTATATTGGTTAAGCAAATGCACAGTTTGGCCTAACCTCTCTCAGATGGCATTGGATCTATATAGTACACCACCATACAGTGATGAACTAGAGCGCATCTTTTCGATTGGCAGCAACACACTCAATCTATAGCGTCGTGTAATGATAGACGAGATGCTCAACAAGCTGATATACTTACAGAGTTAGTATAAATGTGGTATTATTGACTTCGAGACTCTCTCTATATTTGAACAGGCAGTGCAGGCCACTTATCACTCCCTAATTGCTAATGAATTGGCCTATATTCACACCAGTAATAGTAGTGATGAGGGGAGCAGCGACGATGAACAGTAGATAATGTATGGAATCTGAGATAAATTCACTTACATCCGAGACCTCCGTATTTGCACCAATCAGAGCTCCGCCTACACCACCGGCTATACCCGCTCAATCAAGTCAAGTAACTTGTCAAAATAACCAATTTTAACCAATCAAGAAAGACCTTCTCAGATCCTTGTCAAGTAATTAATCAATCAAGTAAAAAAGTTGACTTCCTTGACTTGACTTGATTGTGCCCACCTCTGTAGAAGCGTCGATCTGTTACTGAAGTATAAATACCACTTCATCCCGAAGTCCCTTTAGTATAGGGAAACTTTTCGCCTGCTAGGCCTTGTATTCTACTATGCAAATAACCTATAGTAGTACTACCTATTCGTCATAGTGACTAATCTCTGTGAAATCCTATGTAAGGGCCTTCTCCCTATTGTATATCATTTCCTTCAATATCTCCTTCTCTTAGGGCTAAATATCTCTATCTATCACTATCTTCTCCTAGTGTGCTATAGTGATACGACAACCTTGTGATTCTTGCTAGTACCTCGGTTCGAACAAGTGGTTATAAGGGCTAGGTGCTCTATTAGGATTGAGAGTGCAGCGCTATTCTGCTAGGAGGTCTTCCCTCTAATTCGGATTTCCGTCAGGTATGCTCCTATCTAGAAGCGTAGTATCTAAAGGCCTGATTTTGTCTGCTTTCTATTTGTATAGCATGTTTAGCTCTATAGCTCTGCTTTCTTGCTATTAGTATGAAATGGTATATAGGCTGTATTTATCTCGTCTCCTCGAGTATCGCTTAGCATCTTCTCCTAGCGATGTCTAGAAGATATGCACTAGGTCGACTAGCTCTGTAGTACATATTTTTAAGGTCTGTTTGTTATTTTCTAAGTATTTTTGTATTTTGGTAATAGCCTATACGCGAATGCGCTTATAAGGGAGATTTAAACAATATCGACCTATAGGTCGAGAAAGATTTTCGCTAGTAAGGCGCTTATCTAGAATGCTATTATCGCTTCTCATAGTATCCTAACTATTTACTAAGACATTCCCCTATCCTAGAGCTTTTAGTACCTCTGCTGTCTCTTAGCAAAGGGGCTATATAAACAATTTGCGAACCCTAGGCATTAAGTTGATAGCATCTCGAATAGGGATACTAATAGGTATATTCAAGATATGGTTTATTACCCGAATCTCTGTAGGGGCAGTATCCTCTTTGCTAAGTACATCGCCTAGTCGCTAGGCTCGAGGAGCCTGTCTTGCATTATTAGGCTTTATAGGCAGAATGCCTGTTGAATAATCCTCATCAACATCTATAGAGTCCTGTGTTCTCCTTATATCCTAGGGAGGGAGAGTCCGACCTTACATTTGTGAGTCTTATACTTTAGGAATGTATTGCTCAGATTGATCTGCACAGATAGCTAAAATGCGATTGCACTGAGGTGGTTTAGCAACCTTGCCTTTTCTCCTACTAGTTTGTAGCGTATAGATAGCTTTAATGCGAGTACTATAGTACACTTCTTAATCAGAATCATCTTCACTATCAAAAGGATGCAACAGAGTAATAGCTCTACCTAATAGCCCTGCAGTCGATTGTATAGTAGCATCTACCTAATCTGCACTTAAGCTAAGGATATCAAGTAAAGCATTATATTTATTAGTCGGAGGCAACGTAGGCACCTCTTAGCCAGAATTAGCTGCAGTTCTAAATACAATACAGTTGTTCTGGCCAAAATGGATGTATCCTTACTATACCAGCTTGTCGACCTGCTAGCAGCGCATCACTATATGACCAGTCTTACTATAGCTATAGCATTTAAGAGGTAGCTGCTGTTCTGCGCTCTAGCTGGTATACTGCTGTTGAGGTAGAGTCTGCATAGTATTGTTCGTCTGAAATGCTACCCTTTGCATTTTTTAGAGGTATCTATTATAATCAGCAATTAGTGGATTCAGCTTTAGCTCTAAACGAAGGCATTATATTAGTACATCCCCTCTTTAAATTGAGGTGAGGTACATAAGGTTAGGAGACTCAAACATCTTAAGGATCTCTATCTTTGTCAGCTTTATCTCCTTAAACTTCTCGACCATCTTATCGAGAGAGAGGGACTACTAATCCTGCACTTCTCTCTATAAGTTAGGGTATAACGTCAGTGTACGGGATATCGGCCAGTACTAGATATCGGCCAAAATTCAGGGTCCACTTTTCTCTATTGTTGATAACTCTCTAAATAATGCTGAAATTAGAATTTCTGTTAGACTATTATAGATATATAGATACTAGCTCTTTATATATCTAACTTTTAGAAATTTTTAGAAGGCTTAGTACACTCAATTATCTATTTTACTTTTAGCTATTGATAAACCTTAACTTCTAGACTTTTATGATAAAAGAGCTAGAGAGCGGGATACATATAGGATTTATCTAAGATTTTATGCATATAATCTTCTAGATATAGATTATCTTATAGTGTTCATTTAAAACTCTATTATAGGTTAGGGCTATTATAAATCTACTAATAATGTCCGAAAAAGCCGACTTTGTAGCTAAATTCCTAGATCTACGTAGAGTATACTAAAAAATACGTAGGAAAAAAGCCTTAGGGTTAGGGTTAAGGTTACTTATAAGCTATATCATAGCTTAATTCTAAAAGAATAAAGTATAATAGAGTTATTATAAGGTAACACAAGTATAATATTATCTATATCTTAGCTCAAAATAGATAGAGATAGTATTCTTTACTCAATAAACCCTCTTTTACTAGTGAAGCTTGAATCTCTCTAAGTAATAGATAAAAGTAGATTACTTGTAAATAGACCTTAACCTTTTTTATATATCTTAATATTATATATATAAAGAGCTGATATCTATATATCTATAAAAGTCTAATAGAAACTCTGATTTCAGCATTATTTAGAGAGTTATTAACAATAGAGAAAAGTGGACCCTAAATTTTGGCCGATATCCAGTACTGGCCGATATCCCGTACACTGACGTTATAGGTTCCTAGCGCTTTAGCAAGGAAGGCAGTATAGATGCTATCTTTTCTATAGGAAGGGTAATGCATTAGGGGTTGCCCTATCGATTTACAGCCCTTGAGACTGCTCTATTAATGTCCTCTATCTTAATAATACAGCATAAGGTAGTAGCTTAAGCAATACTGTCTACGAAGCTTATTACTCGTTCAAAGTTGACTAGCTCTATATATATAGCCTAAATATGAAGCGAGCTAATTGCTTTCTTTATAATCTTCCTTAGGAGACTATATAGATATAGCATTGTCTTTCGACTAGTAGAGAGTATGTTTCTAGCTTCTTTGATATGAGAGGTAATGATCTAGAACTGCCTACTATATGATAAGAGGTTATTATTATAAGAACATTCCTTCACTTGTAACACGAACTGCTTTAGAGCGCCTTTAGTTGTTAATATTCGCTTATTATTAACAGCTGCATACTTCGTTCGGAGCAGGCCCTAAAGAGTGCTAAGGCTACTATTCGCTCGAGCGATAATTTGGCGAACCTCAGGTCCTATATCTTTAGTATAGTAGTCTTTAAAAAAGTCACACACTCTCTTATCAGATACTTAGTATCTTTTGCAAAGCCGTGTATATTCTCGAAGGAAAGTTAACAAGTTGTAGCTATCGAAGGTTAGAGACTTAAGAGACTTCAGAGCAGGAAGTGGCTAAATTGCTATAAAGCTCTACAAATAAGATATCGAAGGAGTTCTATCTCTATGTTGTTAAGAAGGCTATAACTCAGTTGTTTGGGCTTACTAAGTCGGGTCAAGAGGGATCCTGCTAGGTGTAATACCCTCTATAGCCTATAGCATAAATCTAGATAGAGCAGAAGGAAGAAAGTCCTAATCTGCTATAATTGCAGATAGTCCTCTTCCTCCTACCTATAGTATAATAAAAAGACAAGAATAACAAATAGAAAGAAAGGTGGACTCAGTCTCAGGCATATGCCTTCTCTAAATCCTTAGGAATTGCACTATATTTGACTGATGTTCATATAGGCTATTCCCATATGCTGGTTTTCGTGAATGTTTTTGTCGGCTGCCTTGTCCTCTTCTCCCTCGTTTTCATAATGCGGACTGCTACGCTGCTGTTATATGCCTGTCTTAGAGGCATTTTCTTCTAGTTGCTGATTGCTAAAATAGGTAAGTCACACTGATTAAGATTGTGACTGCTGGGATCTATACAGCTATCATCTACATAGTCTGAAACAGGGTGTAAATCTGGATTATTATCTAGATTCCATTTCAAGCTGTTATTAGTAGCTCTAGGTGCTAAGGCTCTTATTGCCTTTTCCTATAGTAACTTATATTGGTTAGAGCACCCTTAAAAATTTGTGGGGTTTCAAAAGCTCCTACTATTAGGGTCAAAGGGATTCCCCCTCTCCTAGCCTCGTCCCTCGCTGTATTGTATCTGTGGTTAATATCGTTCTGTTTATTCCATTTTGTATTGTTCAAGTCGTACTGTTCTAGAAGGCAAGGTCGGTCTACAGAAGCAGTACCAAATATGTGGCTATATAGGTTGAGAAGTCAATATGAAGCCTAAAGTTCATACATGTAATGATGCCCCAGGCAGCGGGTCTGTATGCGACGACGTTCGTCGCGACCAGCTGCCAAGACAGCAGAGCGATGTGTCACGTGACCTGCAGAGTGCTCTGTTGCTCTGTTGCTCTGCTGCTCTGTACGCTCTGTAGATACAGAGCAGGTTGCATACTCATGAGTCTCCTTGGTATATAGGATAGTTGGAGTTCTATCTTTCATAGGAGCCTCATGCTCAACTTAAGTAACACAATTGGAGTCATTATTCATAACGCAACTTGATCAGTGTGCTACTCAGACCTTCTTCCTTACTCTAAAACCCTTGTCACCTCGTTTGTGTGTTCTACCTGAGTACACCCTATTACACTTTGAGCACTGTTCTCGACCACATCGAGAAGTGTTTCAGGTCAGACTAGTGCATATCTAAGGAAGATTCTACTGCAAGCAGTGCATCGATTGTCGAAGACACACCATCCGAAAACAGTTTAGAATCGATAGCAGCAGAACGAGCGGAAGTCATACCCGACGTCACCTAGTGGTTAAACAACTTCTACCTCGGATCAGATATAGCTCCCCAATCCGACTCTATTGTCAATGCTCTAGCAGGAGACAGTTCTAGAATCAAGATCAACGCACTCTAGGAGTTTAGCGAAGCTAAAGGCACTATGGAACGATTCCGTATACAATGCCTACTCGCTATCGAGATGAGCAGAAACAAGCTGCTAACTAATTGCAAGAAAGTTTTGTACATTATATCCTTCTTGTAAGGAGCTGCATACGAATGGATTCACTCACACTTTAAGGACCTTCTCTAGAGTGCAGAGAACAAACAGAAACCTTATACCAAGGAACTATTTAAGGACTATGCATCCCTGTTTAATGCAATCGAAGAAGTATTCAACAACAGTGATAAGACTCTAGAAGCGGATCGTGACATTCGCGCATTGAGACAATGCACTTTAGTTGCATAGTATCGCGCCAAGTTCCAGATCCTAGCTACTAAACTGGATTAGAACGACAGTGCATTGGCATTCGAGTTCTACTAAGGACTTAAGGACAAGGTTCGCGAAGAGATTACCCTTAGGAATGACCAGCTGTCAAACCTCAAGGATCTCTCGGAACTTGCTATCAAGATCAATAACAGGATCTTCGAATTGTAGCTAGAAAAGCAAGGCAGTTACACTTACAACAATAGAGCTAATAGGAAGGCTAAGCGAAATGTTCCCGAATGGAACAACAATTACTATAGATTGCAAAAGATGCAGATCGATGTAACTAACAGCAAGCCTGGTTCTAACAAAGGTCCTAAGAGGGGACAGAACAACAAAAGACTATAACCGAAAACGAAAGAGACAGCTAACAAGTCTAACATTGAGTGCTATAGCTATAGCAAGAAAGGCCACTATAAGAACGAATACAAAGCCTAGAAGCAGATTTATGACCTATAGAACTCTGGACATAGCAAGAATGGATTCCGCGCTACTAAGGGCAAGACTGCTAAGAGTATCGAGAATGCCAAGGTCTCGGATGAGACCAGAACCGAATCGATATGCGCAACACAAAGATATAGTGCATATGAACAGGATGGGACCAAGGACGACAACCAGAAACCATACATAGTGGACAGCCACTCAGCAGTATCTTAGACAGCTTGCTATGATGATAGCTGCGCTATTCACTACAGCGACAAGTACGGATCTGAGTATTAGCTACAGTGCAAGACCCAGAGTATTTGTCGAACGATCGAACAGCCAAGCCAGGCAGTACGATTCATCGGAGGACACCCCTCGCTAGAAGACAGTTCTACTGAGGAGGAATCCGAACAAGAGGAATCAGAGCCTGAGCAGGAACCAGGACAGGTCGTCCATTACCCTGCTGGATACCTGCCTCAGCAGGAAGAATCTAGCAAGGAGGAGGGAGAAGCCTCTAAGACAGGGTCTGTCAATGAACCAGTAGGAGTCACGGAATTCACCTATACCTTCTACAGTGATAATTTAACATTGAGATTGCTAGAGGCCATTGCCAATAGCAGACCTCTACTGCTTCTATAGGACTTGGAAGGCAGGAGCCTGATGGTCGATAAAAGTGAACTCTGGGAATTGTTCACTAGATGAGGAAGGTCTTATAGGAAGTGCCTTATGCGAAAAACAGCATCGACTACTAATACATTGTTCAAGAATTCCCACCCCTAGGAAGTCGTTTCACTCCTCAGGGTGGATACTTCACTCTAGACAAGATTTGCATCACTTGAACTATGCGCCTAAGGATTATAGAACTTAAGAAAGAGTATATCACAGAGCAACAGGAACAAGATGAACGGACATCACAGACAGACAAAGCCAAAGTCTATATGGTCGAACAACGATTGCCTAACAACTATAGCGAAGAACTACATGTTCGGAAACGACTAATAACTTTGTAAGAACGACCTCCAACACCACATGTATAAGCAGGTACAAGCGCTGTACTACAGCGAGACTCTCGTATGACGTGTAAATACACAGTAGCAGGTGAAGAACCTAAGATGATTATAAGGCAGAAAGCCGAATACCAGCGCTGCTAACAGCAATAGGCACTAGGCCTACCACCTAGTAAAGAACCAGAGGTGATCGCTGCTTAGCAAGCTGAGTACAGAAGGCGAAGGCAGCAATTGGGAAACTAGGAGATCCTCTAGAAGAAAGACCCTAGAAGGATCGACCTAAGCCACAATGAATAGCTATAAGCAAAGCTCGTTACTCTAACAACTTGGTTATATAGGTAAGAATTGCTATGTTTTCCTGAGCAAGAGCTTTGATCGATTTAGGATATATAGGAAACTTTATAAGTCTAGTATTTGCGAAGAAGAATTGCATCGGGATAACTATAAAGAACGAGCCCTTTCTGCTCATAGGATTTGACGGAAAGCCTATAACATATAATAACAGTATTATATTACAGGAAACACAGAAAATACTCCTTAAGATAGGATGCTACTAAGGAAAGATCCAGTTTGATATTACTAATACACCCGATTGTGATGTGGTTTTGGGATTGCCTTAGCTTAAGGAATCCAACCCGAAGATAGACTAGAGTAAGGAAACGATCCAGTTTGGAAACTTCTCACTGGTAGAGCTGTATATAGTATACTATATGCCCCTAGACCTCGACATCTATACAATATCCGCAAAGGAATTGCAAGAAGCAGTTACACAGAACCCGACACAAGTCCAGACGATGTACTACAAGAAGATAGAAGTAAAACACAGTCTAGCCCTAGACATTCCGCCTAAATACTCGGACTTCAGACATCTCTTTAAGAAAGAAGCTGATAAAGACGCCTTGCCACTACACTAGCTGTAGGATTATAAGATCAAGATCAAGGAAGGCGCAGAACCGAAGAAGGAACCCTTACGACCAATATCAGCTGAGAAAGCTGAGTACATTCGAAAGTAACGTCACTGTAGGGGAGTTGGGCCAGTAGGGGAGTTCGGCCAGAATTTTAGCTTCTCTACCTCGGATGCGATCTACTACTCGCTACGATAATACAATCACTCTCGCTCTCGTATATACTCTCCTCGATACCTTCCTCTTCCTCGTCCTCGATTTCGGGAGTTATAGACCTCGTTGTTCGTCTCTTCTTCGACTTTCTCTTCGATGCCTCCGCTTCTGCTTCCTCTACGAGTTCGAGGATTTCCTTCGTATTAAAGATGAATTTACTCTTAACTACGATGCGCTTCCCCTTCTTACATTCCTTATGTACTCGTAATAGCTCTCTAAACTCGGCGTTCTCCCTCCATAAGAGAGTATTCTCTAAGGTCGTCCTTTCGAGAGCTAACCCCGATCGCTCGATATACTACTTTACAGGAGTCTCGAGAGTAGAAGAACGAACGATCGAGTTAACTAGCGAAGTCGCCTCCTATAACTCCGTACCCTTCAGCAGCGAACTAGCTAGTAGGGAGCAGTCTAGGTCGTTTAGGGTCGTAATAGGCAGCAGCGTCACCCGGGAGGTAGGGGTAGGTATTCGGAGAGTCGAGAGGATAGTAATCAGGCTAAGCAGGTAGATACCGGATACCCGAAACGACGATTCGACATTCCTAGTCGTAAAAGCCCTAGCCCTAGCTGTTATATAGGCCTCTATCTACTCGATTTGGGGTATACGTCGAGTATCTAAGCAGAACAGTTTCTCGATCTCAGCCGATAAAGCCTACTTTAGAGGGCTAAATATGCTAATGTCGAGAGGCTATAAGATATGCGAAGTATGCAGCAGTAGTACTACGAGGTCGATATTCTTATTAAGGCAAAAGGCGATAAACCTCGCTATAAGGTGAGATCCGTGTCCGTCGAGAAGTAATAGCCTTCGCTTTCCGTCGTTTTAGTGCGTTTCGGGTTCGAATAAGGTTATTAACCACTTATAAGCGTAATTATCGGATGTCTACCTGCTAGTCGACATCGAGAACTTCTAATTTTCGGGCATAGAGGCTAGTATCTACGCAGTATTCGTATATTTCGCCTTAAAGATAAGAAGCAGAGGTAATGCGACTCCTGAAGCTCTAATACATTCGATCGCTATTATCTACTCTTGCCTTCCGCTAATCTTCTTAAACGCTATAGTGTCCTCTCTTCTTATAAGTACCTTTAAGGGTAAAGTAGTACTGAGGGCGAAGCCGGTCTCGTCGACGTTAAAGATCGCGTTAAAAGGATAGGAGTTCTCGAGGAAAAGGTTAGTAAGGGCATCGAAGTAGGCATTTATAATCGGATAAGTAACTCCTTTGAAGCGGCTCGCATTTAGGGCTCGAGAGTAGACTGTCTTTAGTTTAGGATATCGATTACGGAACCTATCGATCTACTATTTACTAATAGGAGGGTAAGAAGTCAGAGTTAAGATTAGGCAGAAGCAGTAAAGTCGGATTTCTTCGGCGAGATCTCTCGTTAATAGGAGAGTAAGAGGATACTCTAACTTAGAAAGTCGAATAATCGCTTTAAAAAGAGTCCTCTCTTCGGTAGCTAAGAGTATTTATTGCGATTTATGCGATTTTACGTACGAAGTTCGATTCGAAAGCTAGTAAGATAATGTAGTACGCGGGATATTAAATGCGTAAGCACACTTCCAAATCGAAGAATACTTGCTGTTATAGTAAGCTGTTAAGGCAGTAGTAAGCGTATCTTCGGAATAGGTAGGCATAATAAAGAAGGAAGAAAGCATATCGCGTGAAAAATCAGTTTTGACGCGAAACTAGCGCGCGGGCCTGGCCGAAATCCCCTACTGGCCCAACTCCCCTACAGTGACGTTATATCGATGAAGGACTTCGGAAAGGACATATCCGCAAATCGGAATCGCCTACAGGATACCTGCTACATATCGTCCTAAAGGGCGAAGAGTACTATATATGCATAGATTACTATGGATTGAACGACATAACTATTAAGAACAGTTACCTATTACCCTTGATCTATGAGCTGCAAGACTGCTTACAAGGAGCTCAGTGGTTTACCACATTCGACATACCAGGAGCATATAATCGAATCAGGATCAAGGCAGGACATAAATAGAAGACAGCATTCAGAACTCGATTTGGACTATACGAGTATCTGGTTATGCCATTCGGGCTGACCAATGCGCCAGTCACATTCCAGGCATACATCAACAATATACTTCAGAAGTACCTCGACGTTTTCGTCATAGTCTATTTGGATGACATCCTCATCTATTCAAAGACATACGACAACTATGTTCGAGATGTATAGAAGGTTCTTTAAGCTCTTGTAGATGTAAGGATGAAGATCAAGCCTGAGAAGACAGAGTTCCATAAGACTAAAGTCAAGTTTCTCGGATATATTATATCGCGAGAAGGACTTAAGATAGACTAGAAGAAGATTAAAGCAGTGACTAGCTGGCCGAAACTAGGCTCAGTCAAGGAAGTTCAATCATTCTTAGGTTTTGCGAATTTCTATCGATAGTTCATCTAGGATTACTCGAAAGTCGCAGCCCTACTCACAGATCTCACCAAAGAAAACAAGGAATTTGAGTAGACAGCTAAGGCCGAGGAAGCATTTTAAGAGTTGAAAACTCGCTTCTCTACTAAACCAATCCTTATAATCTTCGACCTGAAGAAGCCTTCCGTAGTTGAGACTGATGCATCAGACAAAGCCATTAGAGCATGCCTTAGTTAAGCTGACGACAAAGGAAAGCTTCGGCTAGTAGCTTACCTATCTAGGAAGTTCACTCCGGCCGAGAGCAACTATAAGGTCTACGACAAGGAACTCCTCACAATCATCGAAGCATTTCGACATTAGCAAGTGTATCTCGAGGGCCAGGCCTACAAGACAAAGGTTATTTCGGATCACTAGAACCTGACCCAGTTCCTATCTACGCACATCATAACAGGGCATTAGATGCATTAGTATGCCGACATTACGATGTTTAACATGAAGATCCACTATCGCAAAGGATCCGAGAATGCTCGAACAGATGCTATAAGCAGAAGAGAAGACTATATAAAGGGCGAACCCAAGAAAGGCATTTAGTTGCTAGTTCGCAATGCAGATAGCACCCTTCAAGTCAATAAGATTGTAGCTATATCTGTAATCAGGATAAAAACATTCAAGGACAAGATTAAGGAAGCTTTGCTTTAGGATCAATTTGCAAAGACTGTGCGAGCCAGCCTTAAAGAGTATACAGGTTTCGAAGATAGATATAGAATTCTCTACTTTGATGAACTTATCTACATAGTGAAACAACTATAGCAAGAGATTCTAGAAATATACCATGACGGACTAGTATAAGGACACCCTAGTACTATGAAAATGTTGTATTAGATGTAGGATTGTTAGTATTTCCTAGGCATGCGATATGCAATCAAAGATTATGTATGAAGATGCAACATCTGCTAGCATAACAAACCCGACCGATATGCACTATATAGTCTCTTATAACCATTACAAGTTCTGACCAGACTATAGCAGTTAGTAGCTATAGACTTTATTGTCAAGCTACTGCTATCAGCTGATCCGATCACTAAAGAAAGCTATGATGGAATCATAGTAGTGATTGATCGATTCTCTAAGTATGGACAGTTCATTCCATATAGAGAAACTTAGATAGTAGTGGATTTGGCTTATGTCTTTCTCAAGAATGTGGTAGCAAACCACAGGTTACCTAAATAATTGATCTCAGATCGAGACAAGTTGTTCACATCCAACTTCTGGATAGCACTAATGCAGCATCTTAGTATAAAGCACAAGATGAGTACAGCATACCACCTACAGACTGACAGGCAAACAGAACGTTTAAACCAGACCCTAGAACAATATCTCCGACACTATATCAACACGCAACATAACAATTGGATTAAGTTACTCCTGTTAGCGTAGATTGCGTACAATCATGCACTAACTACCACAACAGGTACATCGCTGTTCTATACAAACTTTGGATATAAGCCTAGAGACTTCACAGGAATCTCTAAGGTCATTACAGATAATCCTATAGCAGCACTTACAGCAGCCGAGCTACATGACATGCGTACGAACTTATGTCTGGAACTCATGTTTTGCTATTAACAGATAACGAAGTATGCAAATCGTAAGAGGCTTAAGAGACCAACCCTCAAGGGGGGGGAAAAGTGTATCTTTTCTAGTGCAATATCAGATCTGATAAACCGACAAAGAAATTGGATGCAGTCAAACTAGGACCATTCAAGATTCTGAGGAAAAAGGGACTAGTCAACTATGAATTGGAACTACCCAAACGGATGCGCATCTACCTAGTATTCTATGTATAATTATTAGAACCAGCAACACCAGACACTATGCTATAATAAGATGTTAGGGATATCGACCCAGAAATACAAGAACCTATCTACTAAGTTGAACGGATCCTCTAGGAGCGGAATGTTCGCAGTTAGAAATAGTACCTAGTACGATAGGAAGGATATAACCATACTGAAGATTCTTAGTAACTTCGGGATCACTTCAAGTCGGCTAGACTAATTGAGGAATTCGAATGGTCATGACAGGGTTATGAAGGGGCTGGAGCAAGATAATCCTCTAGTAGCACTGGATTTAAGGGATGCTCCCAGAACCTAGGAGGAATATCCTCTAGTGCACCCTAAGTAGAAAGCGACAACTAAAGAGCGAGCCTTTCAGCCGAAGTATCCGGAACAAGTGTTTCCTGTCCTTCCGCTGACTCTAACTCTTCTAGCGCCCAGGATTCCACTGCGATCGCCTCTGCAGCATATTGGTCTGTAAGGTCTATCTGCTTACGAAGCTATTCCTTGCACGCTCGCACAGTGCAAAAAGTTTCCAGAGCCTCAGCTTGTGCGCTAAGGGCTTCGTCGATTTGTTGTCAAAGTTTCTATTTCTCCTCTGTGGGGCGACGGAACTCAGACTGTGTCACTTTGACATTGCAACTACTGTTCTTGCGATTATAGTGATTGCATTTTCTAGAGCGAAGATGCACCTTATAGATGCAATTGTGCTTAGCACAGTTGCTGCACTTCTGAACTATGGTGTCTCTGAAGATGTCGATAAAGTCGGCGCGATTAAGACGACAGGTGGTGCTGTTAGAAGAAGTACGAATAGCAGGCATTTTGGGAAAGCTATAATGACGGAAGGTGCTAGGGCACAGGACCCTCTTTAAGCAAGCCTAGGGACTATGCTAGGCTAAGAGGGGGATAGTGTAATCATGCTCCAGGCAGCAGGTCTGTATGCGACGATGTTCGTTGCGACTAGCTGCTAAGACAGCAGAGCGATGTGTCATGTGACCTGCAGAGTGCTCTGTTGCTCTATTGCTCTGGTGCTCTGTACGCTCTGTAGATACAGAGCAGATTGCATACTCACGAGTCTTCTTGGTATATAGGATAGTTGGAGTTCCATCTTTTATAGGAGCCTCGTGCTCAACTTAAGTAACACAATTGGAGTCATTGTTCATAACGCAACTTGATCAGTGTGCTACTCAGACCTTCTTCCTTACCCTGAAACCCTTATCACCTCGTTTGTGTGTTCTACCCGAGTACACCCCATTACAATACAGCTATAAAAAACAATCTTAACCTATAGGTCGAGAAAGATTCAAGGTAGTATACTAAACTTCAGAACAATCACAATAGTACTAGAGTCACAATAGTTAAGTAGGAGAGCAGACTGTGTTTTTGGTGACCTCTAATTGTCATTATTACTATACGCAAAAGCGTATAACTCCGATTTTATCTCTGAAAAACAAAACTCATCTCTGTATCTGAAAAACAAGGTGTCGCTGGTCTTCGCCCTTCAGACAGTCGACAGCTAATATAGCCGTCTCCCACCCTTCGCTTTGAACCCTATCACGTATTGACTACGTGACTGCAGAATGCTTATACAAGAAACCAGAGCCTTATGCTTAAGACCTGTACCAAATCCCATCCTGATGTCGTACCCCACGACAATAGACAATTCTTAGAATGGACTATCCAGTATTAGTAGTGGTTTCATTACACTATAGGAGCAATACTATTGCACACATGTTCTTTGATATATGCTATAGGTTAAGGTATACTCTTTCACATCCTTATTAATTTTTGGCTACTAATACTTGCAGCATATCAGGTGTGTAGTCTTACTAGCACTAAAATGGCCTATAAGAGGATTATTATGATGCATTCTGATGAGCTTAGCTCTCAGTGCTGCATCTTTTGGGATGCAAAGGGCATCTGCCTTATATAATAGGCTATCCTGCTTTATATATATAGCAATCCTATTGCGCCTATGTAGTGTATTAAGCAATTGCTCTATCCACTTGCTGTAGATCGATTGTAGCAGCTTGATCGTATCTACAATGCTTAGTATTGCTAGCTTAAAGGGCTATTCGCCTCTTGCTAGTAATACTGCTGCAATGTATGAGAGGATACCTACTAGTTTGTAGTTTAGTTTTAGCAGCTCCTCTACATCATTATAGCAGTTTCGAGCTTGGGCTCCTATTATAACAATCCTGAATACTAGAACTTTGTATTGCTCCTTAGGATTTCTTATCTAATGCTTTAGCTTTGCTTAAAGAGTTGGTATAAGGCTGCTAGATGCATCTGTAGTAGTTGCATAGTTAGGCCTTTATAAGGATATATCAGCTGAATTAGTCTTCCCTAGACAGTGCTCAATCTCGAAATCGAATACAGCTAAGAAGATAGCCCACCTTGCTTGCCTTCTATTTAGCTGCTTTAGTGTCATAAAGCCTTTGAGGTTATTATGATCCATTAGCACTCATACTATATGCACTATACCTTCGAGGTAGTACTGCTAATGCTTAAAGGCATCTACAATAGCTAATATCTCTTAGTTGTAAGTCTTATAGTTCTGTTCAGCTAAAATAAGCTTTCTAGACTAGAATGCCATAGGGTGCTATTAGGGATTCTCTTTATTAATGCTCTATAGCTGTAATAGTATGCTAGAACATGCAAAGTTGGATGCATTAGTCTCAACCTTTATAACTGCCTTAGAGTCATAGTGGACTAGTACTAGCGCTTCTGTGAAGGCTGTATAGAGGGTACGAAATGCCTCTGCTGCTTTATCATCAAACTTAAGGGCTCCTGGCTTCTTGCTGTTCACAGACTCCTTTAGTAGCAATGTTAATAGCTGTGCCATATAGGAGTATCCTTATATGAAATGCCTATAGAAGTTGGTGAATCTAAGGAACTATTATACCTCTTTATAGATTGTTAGCTACAGCTATATAGTGATAGTATCTATTCTCTACAGGTCTATTGACATGCTCTTGCTTCCTACTATAAAGCCTAGGAACTCTACTAAGTCTGTGAAGAAGTAATACTTCTTTTTATTTGTATAGAGGGCATACTTACTGTCACGGGCAAGCCGTGGCACATACGGAAGTCCAGCTGAGATCACGTGACAGGGTCACCCCAGCGGTGACCCTGCCTCAGGCATCCGGAATTGATATGACAAGAAGGTAAGCCGAGGCTTCGGCTTACTCCTGACTTCGCACTTTGCAACCGATACGTAGCTCCTTGAGCTACGTCCTGTCGATAGGACCAACATCAAGGTTGGCCTTCAGTCCGTAGTTAGCTCTGTATCCGAATCGTCACGCTCTCATACCTACTCTCCGCACGATCCGCCTCACGCCCGTGACACTTACAAAGCCTTTCTAGCACAAGGTGTAGATGCTTTATATGCTCCTCTGAATCCTTGCTGTAGATAAGGATGTTGTCTGAGTAGACAATATAGAATTTATTAAGGTAACCTGCTAATGCCTTATTGATATAAGCTTAAAATGTAGCAGAAGCATTAGTTAAGCTGAAGGGCATCACCAGATACTCGAAGTGTCTATATTAGGTACAAAATGTAGTCTTCTACTTATTACTCTTCTTGATAGGGATCCTATAATAGGCATCCTTCAAGTTAAGGGCAGTAAACACTTTAGCACTACTTAAATAGTCTAGAGTCTCACTAATTAGGGGCAAAGGACACTAGTCTTTTACAGTAATTGCATTCAAACTATAATAATCGATGTAGAGGTATAGGCTATTGTCCTTCTTTTGTGCAAAGAGGATCAGAGCACTCACTTCAGATATGCTATAGTATATCTACCTATTAGCCTCTGCAGTAATGAAGTAATCTCTTAGAGCTATAAGCTCTTGCACTAAGAGGTTCCTTAGAGGCTAAAACAGTAGCACTATTTCTGATTTTAGGTCGATTGTATATAAGGCCTTAACTACCTATAACTGCATCTTAAGAGCATTATTCTCGAAGATATCCCTAAAGTTGCTTATACAGCTGGGAAGCAGATCGCTCTCTATTATTGTAAGTATACTACTCAGCTCTATAGCAGAGGTAATACAGATCTGCAGTGCTTATAATAAGGCCCTATAGCAACTGAGTTAGTCAAAAGTCTTTCATGTAAGCACTCGAGTACTTTCTATATTAAGGCCATACCTCCACTTATTTGTAGATAAGTCTATAACGATTCCTTGCATATAGTGCTATAGCTGCCTAAGGATTACATCTAGGCCTAAGAAATCTACTGCATAGAAAACCCTAGCAGTCTCTTTTACTATATCTAAGGAGTTAGTGAGGCGGATGTGCAATATGTATGCCCTATAGATGTATATCTTTTTCTCTTAGAAACTCTCTGCACTCAGCAGCTTGGCTCCTTTAAGGAGTACTAAGTCGAGTTCCTAGATAAACCTCTGTGTAATAAGGTTGTAATTAGCAGCATCATCTAATAGAAACTCAGCTACTCTCTTCTAGCCTCCTTTAGGACTAGCTACATCACAATACTATAGCGCATAAGAGTGCTTAATGTGGCATTTCAGGTTAAGAAGTAAGCTCTCCTTCGACCTCTGCCTTTTTTTGTTACTTCCTGTCGAGGAGTGACTAGGCTCAGTTAGTGCTCTTTAGGAATACTAACCTTATACTACACATACACTATAGGACTGCTCTAAAGGACTGATGTACAACTCGTTTTGTAATGCCCTTTCTTTCTACAATTGTAGCAAACAATATAGAACAGATCTGGCTTTGCTCTAGTAGGATCTAATTGCCTATTGTCTATAGACAACGACTGCTTATGCTAAGAGCCCTTCTGCTCTCTTTGCCTCTTAGGTGCAGTGCAACTATTATAGGTGTTGTCGTGGGGTACGACATCAGGATGGGAATTGGTACAATTCTGGAGCATAAGGCTCTGGGTTCTTGCATGAGCGTTCTGCGGTCACGTGGTCAACACGTGACATGGTTCAAAGCGAAAGGTGGGAGTCAGCTATATTAGCTGTTGATTGCCTGAAGGGCGAAGACCAGCGACACCTTGTTTTTCAGAGATAAAATCGGAGTTACACGCGTTGCGTGTAGCAACAATGACAATCAGAGGTCACCAAAAACACAGTCTGCTCTCCCACTTGACTATTGTGACTCTGGTACTGTCGTGGTTGTTCTGAGGTTCAGTATACTACCTTGAATCTTTCTCGACCCATGGGTCGAGATTGTTTTTATGGATGTATGAACTTCAGGCTTTAAATTGACTTCTCGACCTACACAGCCACAGTGTCTTTCTTATCTGCTTTATTGATAGCTATCCTATATTGCCTCTCTCCCTTATAGTGTTCTCGATCTATTAAGCTATTGCAACTAGATTGCAATAGTTTAAGGGAATATCGGCTTTAAGAGTAATAGCCTCTCTCAGATTAGGCTAGAGCTTATTTAGCAAGTAGTAGGTATACTACGCCTTAGTATAGTGTCGTGGGGTACGACATCAGGATGGGATTTGGTACAGGTCTTAAGTATAAGGCTCTAGGTTCTTGTATGAGTGTTCTACAGTTATGTGGTTAACACGTGACAGGGTTCAAAGCGAAAGGTGGGAGATAGCTACATTAGCTATTGCCTACCTAAAGGGCGAAGACCAGTAACACCTTGTTTTTCAGATACAGAGATGAGTTTTGTTTTTTAGAGATAAAATCGGAGTTACACGCTTTTGCGTGTAGCAATAATGACAATCAGAGGTCACCAAAAACACAGTCTGCTCTCCCACTTGACTATTGTGACTCTGGTACTGTTATAGTTGTTCTGAGGTTTAGCGTACTACCTTGAATCTTTCTCGACCTATGGGTCGAGATTGTTTTTATGGCTGTATGAAGTTCAGGCTTCATATTGACTTTTCGACCTACACAGCCACAATAGGACTTATAGAACTAGTCCTCTAGGGTTATTAGGTGTATAGCAAAGTTTGTAACACTTTCGCCTTCCTTCTAATGCATATCTTTATAGCTCTGGCCTATATCAAGACTCCTGTTAACCAAGTCTGTAATACAATTTTAGATAAACCCTTTAAAGTCTTTAAAGGTGTAGGCTAGAGGTAGGACTACACTAGTGATACAACTCTATAGGGTATGCTGCTCTCTTATAAGCTAGATGCTTATAAAGAGGACTTTCTTACGCTCTGTTTTATAGGTAATTAGATCGATCTCAAAGATTACTTTTAGCAAAGAGATAAAGATTATAGCCTCCTTTAGAGTCTTCTCCTTAAAGGGCTCTAAGTCTCTAAAGCACCTCTGCTTCAGCCCTGTTATGCATGCAGCCTAAGTACTAACCTGGGATACTAAGTCAACTAGATTCACTACATCTATTAGAATAGAGGGAGTTAGGTGCAAAGGTGATACTAGCACAGCTAGGCTACTACAGGCTTACTGCATTAATATAGCAATCTGTATATACAACTCTGCTAATTCTTCCTATAGGCGTAATTCAGTCTGCTTACATTGCTTATATTCCCTTACTACTTATTTGCGCTCGAAGCAATTCTGCTCATTTTGTAGCTTATTCAGTTGTTATTCTACTAAGAGTATATCTGAGGCAGATATATTGTAGATGTCTTATAGAGGAATTTCGGGGTCTATAATCCACTATGGGCTGCTACTAGTTGATAGAGCTTTCAGAATTGTAATATTTGATATTGTATAAGGTTCAAAAGTATGTATGACTATCGGAGTTATAGGCAGCATATAGTAGATCTCACTCCTACTAAGAGAGGAGTAGACACAAAGACTAAAAGCTGCTGCTTGCCTTATATAGTAGGAATGCTACGCTTATAAGTAAAAGTACAAAGCGGGGTAGTAAGCTACTGATCAGCTGACTGCTCTGCTGTAGGGAAAGATAATCACCCCCCAACTTGGGCGACTATTACAAGTACTAAGGGTGAAGCTGGTCTAATTAATATTGATAATCATATTAAAAGGGTAGAGGTTCTTAAGGAAAAGGTTAGTAAGAGTATCGAAACAGGTATTTATAATTAGATAAGTAACTCCTGCAAAGCAGCTTAACGTCATCCACCCTGAAGTTGGACACACCTGGAAGTCGGACAGAATTTCAGCTTCTCTTATTAGATTTCGATCTACTACTAGCTACAATAATACAATCGCTCTCGCTATCCGTTATATTCTCTTTGATATCTTCCTCTTCCTCGCTCTCGATTTTGGGAGTTGTATCCTTTATTGTTTGCCTCTTTTTCGACTTTCCCTTCGACACCTCTACTTCCGCTTCCTTAACAAGTTCGAGGATTTCCTTTGTATTAAAGACGAACTTCCCCTTAACTACTATACGCTTCCCTTTCTTACATTCCTTATATACCTATAGTAGCTCTTTATACTCCGCATTCTCCTTATGTAAAAGTGCGTTCTCTGAAGTTGTCTGTTCGAGAGCTAACCCCGATTGCTCGATATATCGCTTTGTAGGAGTCTCGAGAGTAGAAGAACGAATGATCGAGTTAACTAGCGACATTGCCTCCTATAGCTCTATACCCGCTAGTAGCGAACTATCTAGTAGGGAGCAGTCTAGGTCGTTCGGAGTCGTAATAGGCAGCAGGGTTACCTAAAGGGTAGGAGTAGGCATTTAGAGAGTCGAGAGGATAGTAATTGGGCTAAGCAGGTAAATACCAGATGCCTGAAACAACGATTCGATACCTCGAGGTTTAAAGGCTC
The DNA here is from genome assembly GCA_023634325.1 of Cladosporium cucumerinum. Taxonomy (NCBI): domain Eukaryota; kingdom Fungi; phylum Ascomycota; class Dothideomycetes; order Cladosporiales; family Cladosporiaceae; genus Cladosporium; species Cladosporium cucumerinum. Next base: position 2,372,951 of record JALDQA010000003.1, read on the forward strand.
GATTCCTAGCCATTATATAGGCCTCTATCCACTCGATTCGCAGTATACGTCGAGGATCTAAGCGGAAGAGCTTTTCAATTTCAGTCGATAAAGCCCACTTAAGAGGGCTAAATATACTGACATTAAGAGGCTATAGGATATGCGAAGTATGTAGCAGTAGTACTATAAGGTCGATACTCTTATTGATACAAAAGGCAATAAACCTCACTATAAGGTGAGATCCATGTCTATCGAGAAGTAATAGCCTCTATTTTCCGTTATTTCAGCGCATTTCGGGCTCGAATAAAGTACTTAACTACGTACATGCATAATTATTAGAAGTCTATCTCTTAGTAGATATCGAGAACTTCTAGTTTTTAGGCGTAGAGGCTGAAATCTATGCACTATTCGTGTATTTTGCCTTAAAAAGAAGAAGTAGAGATAAGGCGACCCCTAAGGCTCTAATACACTCGATTGCTGTTATCTACTCTTGCCTTCCACTTATCTTCTTAAACGCCTTGGTATCTCCTCCTCTTATAAGTACTTTAGAAGGTAAAGTAGTACTAAGGGCAAAGCTGGTCTCATTGATGTTAAAAATCGCATTAGAAGAATAAGAATTCTCGAGCAAAAGGTCAGTAAGAGCATTAAAGTAGGCATTTACGATCGGATAAGTTACTCCTTGAGAGCAGCTTATATCTAGGGATCAAGAGTAGACTGTCTTTAGCTTAGGATATCGTTTTTGGAACCTATTGATCCACTATATGCCTATAGGAGGGTAAGAAGCCGGAGTTGAGCTTAAGCAGAAGCGGAAAAGGCGAATTTCTTTAGTAAGCTCTTACATTAATAAGAGAGTAATTGGGTAACCCGACTTCAAGAGTCGAGTAATAGCTTTTAAGAGAACGTTCTCTTCAGCGGTTAAGAGTATTGATTGTAATTCGTACGATTTAGAGTAAGAAGTTCGAGCTAAGAGTCGATCGGAGAGTAGAGAAGTAGGGATATTGAACGCGTAAGCACACTTCTAAACCGAAGTATGTTTGTTATTATAGTATGCTGCTAGAGCAGTAATAAGCGTCTCTTCGGAATAGGTAGGCATATTAAGAGAGAAAGGAAGAGTGTCGCGTAAAAATCTGTAAAGAGCGCGAGAGTAACGCGTAGGAGTGTCCGACTTCTGGGTGTGTCCGACTTCAGGGTGGATGACGTCATATCTAAAGATTATGAATAGACTGTCTTAAGATCTAGGTATTGTTTTTAGAACTTATTAAGCCAATTTTTATCTAATGGAGGGTAAGAAGTTAGAATTAAGCTTAAGCAGAAGTAGGAAAGTCGAATATCTTTAGTAAGGTCTCTTATTAATAGGAGAGTAACAGAGTACCCTAAATTAAAGAGCTGAGGTTTTTATCTTTAAGAGAGTCCCCTCTCTAGTAGTCGAGAATATCTTCTATAATTTGTGCAATTTAGAATAAGAAGTTCGAGTTAAGAGTTAGTTAGAGAGGATAGTAACGCGCAGAGGTGTCCGACTTCTAGGTCTGTCCGACTTCAGGGTCAATGACGTTATATCAAGCAATCAGGAGCAGCTTTTAAAAGGATGACCTCAGAGAATACTCTTTTATAGAAAGAGCGTACTAAGGCTAGGGAGCTATTACAAGTATACAAAGATCATAAGAAAGGGAAGTACATAGCAGTTAAGGGAAAGTTTGTCTTCAATGTGAAGGAAATCCTCGAACTTATTAAGGAAGCAGAAGTAGAGGGATTAAAGGGAAAGCCGAAAAGGAGATAAATAATAAGGGCTACAACTCCTATAATCAAGGACGAGGAAGAAGAAGGTATTAAGGAGAGTATATACGAAAGCGAAAGTGATTGTATTATCATAGCTAGTAGTAGATCAATATGAATGTAAGAAGGCTAAAATTCTGTCCGGTTTCCCCTACTGTCCAGTTTCCCCTACAATGACGTTACGATTGTTTCTTCTTTACAAAAAGCACCCCACGGCTCTCAAGTTTTTTTTCTGTCATACGTCTAGTCAAAGTTGATTCGCCACAATTCACGTTTACAGCCTGGATCGAAGCTGCTACGGGTGTGGTGCGTAAGAACATTGTCACTGACTAGCAAGTCACCCTTCTGCCAAGAGTGGTAGTATGCAACGCGGCGGTCGTGCAACAGATCTGTCAATTTCGCACAGATGGCGGCACTATCCCATTGACATTCGCCTGCATTCTCAATCTCCACATCCGTTGGTTGAAAACGCGTTCGTGACTGTGGCCAAGGCTCGTGGAAGCGTAGGCATGGCTGAGCAGTTACTGCATGGTCAACTACGAGCGGCAGACCACGGAGAATAGTGGAATCGAACGACGAAGTTGACACGCTCCATGTCAGACTGCGCAGATACTCTAATGGCACTTCTCTTGTGAGGTAGTGAAATATCATCGTAGATGTAGAGAAGATTGTATGACCCGTGTCGCCCGGGGAGATGTCGTGGTTTGAGAAGAACTGAAATCCCGGAGGTGTAGAAACAAGTTACTCGGTACCATCAGGGTGGATTTTCTTCTGCGTCTTGAAAAGGCCGTCATAGTGGAAGGGCATCCATTCCGCGGAGAGCACATTGTTGAGACCGCCGCTATCTTCGCCGCGGTCTTTAACCTCGAGCACCAGTCCGAACTTCCAGCCCGTCGGTGTTCCCAGATCGTGCGCTTTCTTAACGAACAGATCTAGGTCACGAGTTTTCGCGAAACCGCGCAAGATGACTGGAGAGTTGATCTGGGCTAAGGCACGCACCTTGGAACCGTCAACGTCCTCAATGGAGAGGGTATTCGTGCCTTTGGCCGGTCGCAGCATTATGCCTGCCGGGTACAGTGGCTCACAAGAAATTCCGCCGCCCTGTTCGCCCCACGAGAGGAGATCAGTTCTCTCCCGATAGAAGCTGGGCCGACCATTCTCATGAACCAACTCATATTTGTCATCCGCGGCAAATTGCGCGTGATGACCGGTAGTAATGGTGCCATCAAGCTTGAATGCTATAGTACAGTGCCACGGCGTCGTGAAAGGACTGTCGGAGGGCAAGACGCCGATGGAAATTTTGTTCTCATTGTTGGAGAGATGAATGGACAGCCTGATGTAGTCCGGAAAATTTGACCTCACCGCTCGCGCGAAAGCCTAGTTGCACACATGAGTCAGCTTGATTCTAGAACTCGGGCCAGATCTGTCCTGAGTTTGACCTACGTCTCCTCTGAAAAGCATTTTCTTAGCGATGTATTCCACGCCCTTTTTGAATTGAGACTTGGTTCTGTCGCTCCCAACAGGGTACACGTCTTGAAGATCCGTCGACAAGAACTTGATATAGCCTCTGTAGGTGGTACACACGTTTTCATCCTGGAGAACCTTGACGGATGCATCAAACTCAGCATCACCATACTGCGAGAGTAGAGCATGGCGGAGGTTGGTCGTGTTGCAGACATACTGCATCAAATTCATCTCTCCCGTAGTGTTGGTCTTGGTAAGGTCTTGCAGAGAAGAAAACATGATGTGTTTGTAACCTTTCTCAGCAGCTATGGCGAGAAGGTTCTTCCGATACTGCCAGACGGCACTATCAGGGACTCCCAATAGATCTTGAAAAATTAGATACAATGCCATCCACTCAAGTCGAGATACGTGAGAGCTTACCGTTATATACAAGCCCGTCAGAGATGATGACAAGGCGGGCGCCGTGCTCATAGATGTGGGAAATCGCGGCACACATGCCGTTGAGGTGGGCCAATGCAAACTCCTCAGCTTTATCGGGGAGCGCTCCTAGAACCTTGGAGCTTGTGTTGGGCGATTTGAACGGAAATGCTGGCAGACACATGAGGATCGGCTCTGAATGGGCGATTTTAGTGCATATCAGATCCATGGCTGTAGCAGCATATTTTCCAGATTCTCCGTCGTTAGCTGGTAGCTTGTAACGATTGATGATAGCTAGAATTCGCGACGCAAGTTCAACATAGTGGGTGTTGAGCCAAGGGTTCAGGTTCCGTACTGTGGGAGTCGTATCATCGTCCAGGGTTGGAGAGGTTGCCTTGCCTCCTCGACCAAATCTGTTAAGAAAGCCCATCGACCAAGACGATCGTTGGGGCCATTCGAGCTGTCCGGAATTGGTCTTCTTGTGGCTCGCGTCCTCGAATGCAACGATGCGGGCTGGCATATTTGCAGGCGTCACACGATTGCTCAGGAACTCGAAATAATGCGATTGCTCCCGAAGCAAATACAGATTGAAGCGGGTTTCGACCCCATTGATAAACCCCTAAGGATCGAGTACAGTATGATAGACGAGACATCGCCTTCCCTCGGTGTTAAATCTACGCGGACAGATTCCGACTTCAGCGGTCCACTTTTCATTAATAATCCCCCTAGGGCTTATGCAGGATAGACGAGACGCTGCCTTAAACGGGTATCAAGTGCGTGTGCGGGGAAATTCCGACTTCGTTCTCGATTCGCATCGATTCGTATGGCCTTCTACGCGGGTACGTAGAGACGGTCTTTAAGAAGGTGTCACTGGGACACCACTCTTACACTAAGTGCTTTAGCGAAGGAGATATGTATCCAGCCTGCGGTCTCATTTGGGGAGACAGCGGGTGGTGTGCTGCTAGTATTGGTCACACATGAACCTACCTCGGCAGTAGTGGCGAGACTGTTGAGTGTGGCAGAGGCAATTATGGTCTTTGTAAAGGTCATTCCCACCAGTTGAATGCACGCCGCTCGGCGGTGCCTAAATAGGTCACATCCGGGTTTTCCAAAAATCAAATATTGGGAGATGGATGCACGCTAATTCGTTATCTGGTACTACACTTACGTAAGAAGCTTTCATTAGTTCCGAATAAGCGTCTAGATACGTAGCCGCTGGGCTAAAGACGCTCAAAAGACTGATACGTAAGAATCCTGGTCTTACGCTACAGTAGGCCTCGAACGGATGTCGCCCCTGTAAATCGAACAAGTCACCCATTGGCTACGTCTCTGTCAGAACGGTAAGTAACTGGATCGGGAAGCCCGGGGACCGGCAGGAGTCCGTCCGTTCGTACCGCTGTCCATATAGTCGATCCGATAGATAGACTCGGAGTATCATTGGACCTACCCATCTCTCTTGCTTGAGTCTGTGACATAATCCATAGCTGTAACGGGGTTGACGACCCGAGATCTGACAGGGAAAAAAATGGAAGCCTGCGTGAGTTCAAAAGAGCTCGAGAAGGCAGGGAACTTCCAACATACCGTGCAAAGTTTACATCGACAATTGATTTCCTGCTACCGTAACGCCAAAAACCTCAAGCCCCGTACACGTGAACATGGGCAATCTACAGGTCGCTATCCCTGAACAAGTCGATGTTGTGATCATTGGAGGTCAGTCCACCAACATTCGGCTGCACGGAATTACGTTACTCACAATCACAGGCGGCCCAACTGGACTTTTGTCTGCACTCCTTTTGCGCCAATTGGGGCGCTCAGTCACTGTTATCGGTAGTTCTCCAACCATCGTTTCTTCAATGAAACCGCCCTGAGCTGACCTTCTCGCAATCAGATGCTAAATCATGCTCACTGCAATTGGGACGTGCGGATGCTCTCAATGCACGAACACAACAGTATCTCGAGGTTGCTGGAGTGCTGGAAGAACTGCGCGCCAGAGGCATAGAATGTGACACGAGCTCCACTTATGCAAATGGTGAATTTCTGACCCGCCAGAGCCACTGGTGGACCGGCATACAACATTGTCTTCACAAAAATTTCCTGATGATAGGCCAACCAGAGGTCGAGGCTGCGCTATTGCGACACTTGGACACCGCAGTGTGCTACGGCGAGAAAGTCACCTCCATCTCGGAGGACGACCAGGGCGTGATTGTGAGCACCGAAAATGGCAAGACTGTTCATGCTCGTTATGCAATCGGAGCGGACGGCGCAAGATCATCGGTGCGCAACCTCCTAGGCATTTCTTTCACTGGCACCAAACCCGAGATGGTATGGGCAGTCCTGGATACCTTCATCGAGACGGACTTCCCAGTTTGTCCAGAAATTGTCACGTTCCAACTGAACCAACAATCCCGAGTATCGTGGATCCCTCGTGAACGTGGAATGGCACGATTCTATGTGCTCTTGGACGGAGAGATCACCCAGGAAAAGGCAGAAGTGTCGATCCGGGAGCACATGCACCCTCATCGGGTGGAGTTCTTGAAAACCGAGTGGTTCAGCACCTTCGAAGGTCTACCTGCACTCACAGCGACTCATACAGAATTTGATGCTGACAATATTCTTATCAGTCAAGGAGCGAATCGCTTCCACTTTTGTCTCCAAAGAAGGTCAAGGCCGCATCCTGCTCGCAGGTGACGCTGCCCACGTCCACTCAGTGAATGGCGGGCAAGGGCTGAATACGGGTCTGGCCGATGCGTTCGCGATCGCTTGGCGTTTGTCCCTGGCAGTGCGTGATTCTCGTCACGGGCCCACAGCGGGTAGGCCTAGTCAGCTTTGCCGAAGTTATGACATCGAGCGGAGGGCAGTAGCGCAGGACGTAATCAATGTCGCCGCCCACTTAGTTAGGGACACCATGCACACTGCCAAGCAATATGTCGCCACCATCGAGAAAAACGCGGGCTATATCACTGGTATGTCGCAATACACCTAGCCGACGACGCCAAACAGCTGACTTGCAAATAGGGATGGGTGTGGCATATGATGGACTCGGGTCGGCACTTGTGACAGAATCTGAACTGGGCGTGTGGAAAGCGGGTCGGAGGTGTCCTGATCTTGTCTTGTCGCCACTCGGATCGTCGACATCCACGCGCCTTTACTCGACTGTCGCTTACGGGAAATTCTCGATACTATCGTGCGGAGGTCCACTCAAGCAATCTTGGACCGCTCTGCAGGATCTGTGCATGCAATATACACTTCTTGCTAGCGGACAGAAAGCCCTTGACGGCGATTCGTGCCCCGTAGAAGACACCCTCATCTATGAAGCAGAACATGTACATCAGGGGGATGAGTTTGTCGTGGTTATAAGACCGGACTTGTATATTGGTTACGTAGGACTGGAGGCGGGAGCGATCTCGTATCTAGCAGGAATTGTGAAGAACACTTAGGGCTATCGAACAGAGCTTGGATGCATTTGCCGTTAGCGAGAACTACTAACGTCACTGTAGGGGAAACCGGACAGTAGGGGAGACCGGACACTACGCAGGCAGGACCCAATATACGCAGTGTATGATCAAATATCTCAAGGGCAGTATCATATTTACACGGATTGTCCGGCTTCCCCTACTGTCCGGTCTCCCCTACGATGACGTTACTAGAAGACAGGAATAACTTTGATTCCTTTGTATTTAGGTGAGACGTAACCCTAAGACTTTCGGGAATAATTATAATTCCTTTACTTTGGTATCTATACATTCAAAATAGTCTTATAGAAATTCTAATTTTAGTAGTATTTAGAGAGTTATCAACAATAAAGAAAAGTGGACCCTCAATTTTGGCCAATATCTAGTACTGGCCGATATCCCCTACACTGACATTATTCATATTACGAATAATAATTGGTTTCAAAACTCTGCTCTTATCATTAAGCTGCTCTAGAAATATAACATTAAGTGGATCCTAATCTTATTATACTATCTATGAAGCAATAGAACAGTTATTAGCTAATTGTGATTGCCTTAGCAAAGTATTGTGGCTGTGTAGGTCGAGAAGTCAATATGAAGCCTGGGGTTCATACAGCCATAAAAAACAATCTCGACCTATGGGTCGAGAAAGATTCAAGGTAGTACACTGAACTTCAGAACAACCACAACAGTACCAGAGTCACAATAGTCAAGTAGGAGAGCAGACTGTGTTTTTGGTGACCTCTGATTGTCATTGTTACTACATACGAAGCGTGTAACTCCGACTTTATCTCTAAAAAACAAAACTCATCTCTGTATCTGAAGAACAAGGTGTTGCTGGTCTTTGCCCTTCAGGCAGTCGATAGCTAATATAGCTATCTCCTACCCTTCGCTTTGAATCCTATCACGTATTAACTACATAACTGCAGAACGCTCATACAAGAACTCAGAGTCTTATGCTTAAGACCTGTACCAAAACCCATCCTGATATCGTACCCTACGACATTTCCTCTCCTACTAACTATAGCATCGTCCTATAATGCTAAAAGTAATTAAAGAAAAAATGTCACAGGCAAGAAGCTGAGAGCATCCGTCCATCCGTCCGAACATCCGATCTAGCTACATATGTGCGAGCAATGTAAGACAACCGGTCTTACATCCTAGTCTTTTGAGCTTCTTTACCTCAGCGGCTACGCAGCTGAATGCTCCCAGCTGTCGCCCCGTGACAAAAAAACAAGAAATCAAAGTCATTAATCCCAGAATTTCGAGTAGAGCCTTTCCTGACCCATAGGTCGAGAAAGATCTTAGCCACATCTATGTTAAAGTTCCTACCTGCTAGGAGATATACCTCCAGCAGAACCGCTAAGGGATTATACATCAGAGGAGTAGGGACTGCCAGATTAAGAGCGATAAGAACCTAAAGACTATATCGATTCGCTACAGCCTCGAGTTCCCTATACTAAATTGTTGTTATTGTTAGAGGATAACAAAGATAATAAAGGCCTATTACTTACAGACAATGATAAGGAGCGAGTCCGAATAGTGATACCAGATTAGACAAGTGATACTAAACCATTATAAGCATTCTTAAAGACATCGAGATGCTTAGCCTTCTTGGTTGAGCGCTTCTCTCCATCTAGGGGAAGCTCATAATTGTTAAGCTCATGTATGCAGTTCTCTTTATTCATCTGATACGGATCCTGTAGCTCAGATTAAGGGCGAGTATTGCGATTGTAAGTGGCATCTACAGCATCAGCTCCAAGAGTAGTCACCTTCTGCACTAAGTTAAACTAAGAGTAGGCCCTAAAGTGTCACGGGCAAGCCGTGGCACATACGGAAGTCCAGCTGAGATCACGTGACAGGGTCACCCCAGCGGTGACCCTGCCTCAGGCATCCGGAATTGATATGACAAGAAGGTAAGCCGAGGCTTCGGCTTACTCCTGACTTCGCACTTTGCAACCGATACGTAGCTCCTTGAGCTACGTCCTGTCGATAGGACTAACATCAAGGTTGGCCTTCAGTCCGTAGTTAGCTCTGTATCCGAATCGTCACGCTCTCATACCTACTCTCCGCACGATCCGCCTCACGCCCGTGACATCACGTAGCTCCTACCTTAGGTATAGAAGCCTCCGACCCGCCTCGACCTCCGAGTTATCCAGGCTCTCTTGAAGAATTCCTACAACATGTTACTCAGAGCCCGGAAACTTGGTACGACTATATTAGTGTAGCCGATTCCCAACTGAACTAATCTACCTCCGATATCGTCGACCTCTGTACCCAAGTTTCGAATAAGAACGCCTAACTGCAAAGTAAAGGAGAGGAAATCCAGAAGCTTACTCTCTAGCTTGAATTCCGCCAGAATGACTACGACCGCTTATAACAGAAACTTATCGACTCCGAGAAGGAAAAGGACTTAGCAGTCGCTCAAGCTAAAGCTACTGCTATCCTAAACGTACGCTTCTTCCCGAATACGCCTACTCCTATCTCTACTGAAGCGCTACCAGCTGCTCCGCTATTAACGCCTTCGCCTACTTCTTATGAGCCTTCCGAAAATAGCAGAACTAGTGAACGAATCCCTGATCCTGAAAAGTTTGATAGCGACTAGAACGACCTCTCCCGATTCGTAGACCAAATCTCTGCTAAACTCACTGTTAACCGAGATCGCTTCCTAAGTTCCTGCGAGCGAAAGGTATACATTGTCAACTGCCTCTCTGGACTAGCCTATCAACAAATTCGTCCTTACATTCGCCTTGGAGTCCTGCAACTACCCGATTATGAACAGATCTTAGAAATCCTCGAAAAAGCTTTTAGCGATCCAAATCGCTCAAGCTGTGCTACACAGAAACTCTAAGAAATCAAACAAGCGAATCGCGAGTTTAACACCTTTTACGCCGAATTCTAATGCCTTGCTCTCGACTCTGGACTTGATGAGATATCTTTGGTCCCGATCCTCGAAAAAGCTATCTCCCGAGAGCTTAAGTAACTCCTTATCACTTCACGCCCTAATAGGAACGACATCTTCTCGCTAGCAAACCACCTTTAGGACTTAGACACCCGCAACTGCTACTTGTTTGGCGATCCCTCGAACTGCTTCGTTACATCTCGCATAGAGAGAACACCTTTACCCCCGAAAACACACTCGAACTAAGCTCCGACCTACACTAAAGCTATGCATCAGGAAACTCGAGGAGATCCAATGGATACTAGTAACGCTCGGCCGAGGACTGATAAGGAACGAGGCGCCTGTTACCTTTGCTACTGGACTGGTCACCTCGCTAGAGACTGTTCGCTCCCGAATCCGCGAAATCAGCACAGCTACTGCTGTAATAGCAATAACAGCCAGAAGTACTGTACTCAGGCCATAAAACCCTGTTCCCCTTCGCCCCTGCAGTCCCCTACGAACTGCTATGCTGCACTTCAATCTATTATCAATAGACCCCCGACTCCTGCTTACGCTTCCCCTACTACGTTCCACTCAGAAAACGGAGTAGGCCTGAACTAAGTCGCCTTCAGGCTACGAACTATAATACACCTGCTCGAACGACTAACTCGCAACTGACCCCTCGACCTAACACCTCTCTTGCAAAGCCAGTTCGCATCTCGAACTTAGTAATTCACAGAATGCCTATCGAAAAGGAATTCACCCGAATCTCTACGCCTATTATTGAAGTTTCGACAATCTAGGGCCTAAACCAGAAAGACACCTGCGCTCTTATAGACTCTAGTTACGAGGGTTATGCTTTTATCGATTAGGATTATGCGAAGCAAGCTAGCCTCTCGCTAATTCCTGTTAACTAGCCGTTTCTATTATACAGCTATAATAGAGAAGACAAGCACTCCTGAATTATACGACACTATGTCTAATGCGAACTGAAGAGTAGGACTCATATGGATAAGGATGCGATCCTATATATCACCCTACTACTGCATTATCCGATTATCCTAGGCTATCCGTGGCTGAAGAAACACAACCTAATGCCGAATTAGGCTAATAACATCTAGGAATTCAACAATCTATATTACACGAAGAACTATAACCAGACACTAACACCTGCCCGACTTCGAGGACTCTATAACGTCCTAAAGAAGTACATCCCGGATTTGAACTATCGAAACATAGCTACTATAAGCCTACGTGCATGTTACGCGTATGCTAGATGAGGATATCAAATCTCGATGGTCACTCTCGAAGACATCGACGAAGCCCTAAAGCAAGAGGGAGAGGAGATTACTATTTAGCTGCCTACAGAACTACGAGATTTTGTAGATGTCTTCTCGCCGAAGAAGGCTAACAAGTTACTATTACATCGAAGCTATAACCACGAGATCAAGCTTATATCTAATAAGAAGCTACCATTTAGTAGAATATATTCGATGTCCTGAAACGAATTAACAACACTCCGTACCTAGCTCGACGAAAACTTAGCTAAGGGTTTTATTCGCTCTAGCTCCTTGCACATTACCTCTCTAGTCCTTTTTGTTAAGAAATTAGGTAGAGGCCTCCGACTTTGTATAGATTACTGTGCACTGAATAACGTCTTAGCAAAAGATAGATACCTGCTCCTATTAATTAAGGAGACGCTAAACAACCTCGAAGGAATGAAGTACTTCATAAAGATCGACATTATCTCGGTATTTAACAATGTCCGTATAAAGGAAGGGCACGAACACCTTACGGCCTTCCTTACCTGCTTTGGTCTCTTCGAATCGCTAGTTATGCTATTTAGACTAACTAGCGCCCCTACTACATTTCAGAGGTTCATAAACGACTCGCTCCGCGAATATCTTAACTAGTTCTGTTCTGCGTACCTCGACAATATCCTGATCTATAGTAGAACGAAAGAAGAACATATTGACTATATCCAAAAAGTACTCGAACGACTCTGATCTGTAGGCCTCTTTACTAAGCTCTCGAAATGCGAATTCTTCATAACCAAAACGAAGTTCCTCGGCCTAATCGTAGGCTGAGATAGATTCAAGATAGACCCTGAAAAAGTAAAGACTATCCTTGAATAGAAGACTCCGAGATCTGCTACTAATGTGCTCCGATTTAATAGCTTTTACAACTTCTACTAATGATTCATCTATAATTACTTAAAAATTGTTACCCTATTGATCAATCTTACGAAAAAGAACGCCCTGTTTAACTAGACTCGATCGTGCGAAGACGCCTTCTAGTTATTAAAAAGTACTATTGCTTCTGCTCTAACGTTACGACTATTCGACTAGACTAAGCAAGTAGTCGTCGAAACTGATACTTCTAACTTCGTGTCTACTAGAGTTCTCTTATAGTACGACAAAGAGAATATCCTCTGTCTAGTCGCCTTTTTCTCGAAGAAACACTCCTTAGTCGAGTGTAATTACGAGATTTATGATAAAGAACTACTTGCGATTATCTGATGCTTTAAAGAATGGCGCCCAGAACTTAAAGGCTCCGAGAACCCGATCCTTGTCCTATCTAACTATCGCAATTTAGAATACTTTATGTCTACGAAGATGTTAAATCGCTGCTAGGCCTGTTAGTCCGAATTCCTCTCGCGCTTTAACTTTAAGATTACATACTAACCTGGAAAACAAGGCGAGAAGCCCGACGCGCTGACTAGGAGGTCAGAAGATCTTCTTAAAGAGGGGGATGAAAGACTAGAACACCAGAGCCGTACAATGCTTAAGAGAGAGAATCTCGACTTACTGCTAACTCTGCTACAGATCCCTAAACCTATATAGAAGAAAGTTCACTTCGCAGAGCCGATCTTAAAGTACTACCCTACTATAAATACGAATATCTCGGGATCCGACAAGCAAAATCAGATAAGACATATACTGTTAGACCTGCAAGAACTAGGAGATTCAGATACGACAACAAAATCCGCTTCGCAATAGCAAGACCTACTGAAAATCGTAAATACACTAAGTCCGAGCTCTGATCTGCCTCTCTCAATTGAAGAAGCGATACAACAAGAATCACAGAACGACAAGAACATACTATCTGTCTTACATGTAGTCGAGCAAGGTAAGAACAAGCACCCGTTCTTACAGCTATCTTAATGCTAAGCTTAAGAAGGAATCCTCTATTACTGCGAAAAGATATACGTCCCTGATTCCGACGAGCTTAGGATAAGAATCCTTTAACAACATCACGATCACTTGTCCGCTAGCTATCTAGGTAGAGCTAAGACATTCGAACTACTCTCTCGAAGCTACTACTAAAAAGGAATGAATACTGATACGCGCTGTTATGTCCAAAACTGCTAAACATGTGGAAGAACGAAACCACAACACGATAGACACTAAGGCATGTTACAGCTGCTACCGATACCTGAACGCCTGTAGCAAGATATATCTATTAACTTTATTACGCACTTACTAAAGTCGAATAGATTCGACGCGATCCTTGTAGTCGTCGACCGACTTACAAAGATAAGACACTATGTTCCCTACTTAATAACTGATTGTGCTAAAGAGGTAGCCCGACTATTCGTTCGAGAGATTTATCGCCTATACAGCATCCCGACTTCTGTAGTATCCGACTGCGATATCCGTTTTGTGAACTCGTTCTAGGAACACCTATCAAACCGACTTCAGTTTGATACTAAGTTAACTGTTGCGCACTGCCCTTAGGGCGATAGCCAAACCGAATGAATGAATGCAGTGTTAGAACAATACCTCCGCACCTACGTGTCCTACCTTCAAGATGATTAGATAGACTAGCTCCCGTACGCCGAGTTCTCTACAAACTTAATAAAATCCGAGACTACTAGAACGACCCCCTTCTTTACAAACTATAGTTACCACCCTCGCCTCGGTATCAAACCGATTGAAGCCCCTAATATGCTAGCTGCCCGATAAGCTGATACATTCGTCGACTATATATCTATGATCCTCGAGTTCCTCTGCGAACAGACCCTCCTTACACAAGCTCGTTATGAGAACTCTGCTAACTGTTCCTGCTCGACTACTCTACGCTTCGACAAAGGCTAACTCGTATAGCTAAATGCTAAGAATCTGAAAACGCTCTGCCTAAAGAAAAAGCTCAACTAGAAGAACTTAGGCCCGTTCCCGATTGCCGAAGTTCTAGGCCCGTACATGTACCGACTTAACCTGCCTAACTATCTCACAATACACGATGTGTTTAATATTAACTAACTATACCTCGCTGCGAACGACCTATTGCCTAGACAAGTCCTCGAACTGCCCCCGCCTGTCCTCGTTAAAAATACGCATGAATACGAAGTCGCTAAAGTCCTCGACTGCTGCTATAGAGGACGAGGCTTCTAGTACCTTGTCCGTTAAACTGGATACGACGACCCGACTCTTAAGTCTGCCCGAACGATCTTCGAAGATGTCCTTAAGCTAGTTCACAACTTCTACTGTCGTTATGGTGAGAAGCTGCTCCCTCCGTTCGTCCGACAATAGCCTCGCTTGTTTGTCTCTCAGGAGATCGACCCTTGAGAGGGGAGTAGTATCACGGGCAAGCTGTAGCACATACGGAAGTCCAGCTGAGATCACGTGACAGGGTCACCGTAGCAGTGACCCTGCCTCAGGCATCCGGAATTGATATGACAAGAAGGTAAGCCGAGGCTTCGGCTTACTCCTGACTTCGCACTTTGTAACCGATACGTAGCTCCTTGAGCTATGTCCTATCGATAGGACCAACATCAAGGTTGGCCTTCAGTCCGTAGTTAGCTCTGTATCCGAATCGTCACGCTCTCATACCTACTCTCCGCACGATCCGCCTCACGCCCGTGACATAAAGAAGGATTTAGAACTATAGGACATCTTCTCTAGTTCAACCATCCTATTGAATAGTCTATTGCTAGCGAATATGCTAGTACTAACTATCTTAGTTAGAATGCGAACTCTATAGTAAGTAATAAAGTCATAGACTATAGACTAGAAGTTGTCGCTATTATAGGTATAGTCTTTCTATCTATAGAATATATTGCCTATCTCTAAACGAACAGCTCTATCATCCTAGGGGCGTTAAGCCACTAAGGCATCGCAGACTGGACTTACATCCGTGATTTACACAAAAGCTAGGAAGGGAGTGCTAACTTCGCCATACTTGTATAGGTATCCTAAAGAGGTTTTAGGCGGAGCAACACCAGTAGCATAAGCGATGCAGAGCTCATTAAAGATAGGACCTTCAGGTACCTCTACAGAACCCTTGCCTACTAGGAAGCCTATATACTATAGATAGATAGTATAGCGAAGCTTCGTACCACGAGCAGTAGAACTATATAGAAGGAGAGGCGAAGTGAGGCAAATCTGAGCAGTAACATAAGGGTAAGGTGCCTAACGAACATTCAGTGAGCTAACCATAGTAGCATCCAGAATAGTGTTGTTTATTTGCTTAACAAACCCATCACCTAGCTTATCCTTCTTCTTAAGGAGGTTAGCGAACCTCTTGATCTTTGCTATATTGTTAAAGCTAGTATAAAGCTTAGTGCAGTTGTTATTGTCTTCGTCATCTAGACAGAGAGATCCCTACTACTAATCTTTGCCTTTACCTTTAGCAGCAAGTGCATACAGGTTCTGATCAAGGTAATAGAACCTAGTGCTCTGTCCTTATATGGCATACTTCACATAGTAAGGGCTAGTTATGAGTGCAAACAAGTAGTCGCTGCAAGCTACTATATTAAGCAACCAGTACCTAGGATCCTGATAGACAACTTGTTAAGCAAGGCTCCCAAACTGGTTATATTGCTATCCTATCTTAATACATTGCTCATGCTGGTGCTAGTAGTATATATAGAACTCTATACGCATAAGTGTAAGCATTCTAGATTGCTTTAGGTAGTCCATTATGTTGTTCGATTTAAGGCTACTATAGCTGCTTTACAAACCATTTTCGTAGTTGTCCTAAGTCATACCTATAGCTAGAGCGATCTTGATAGTGTAGGTCTCTATAAATCTGAAAGGTCTATCAAAAACCTCTATATAGAAAGGCACACATCTTAGGAAGAAATAGTATACTCCTAGAGTATTACTCTTAATAGCAGGACAGCATCTTTTACGCCACTAGTTAAAATGCCTGTCCTTAGTCTGAAGGGCCTCGAGGCCTCCCTTAGAGTCCTTCCTAGCTATTATAGTCTTAATTCGAGTGAGCAGTTCATCCCAGGTCGCCGAATTGGTTATTATACTAAGGGCAGCTCTAAGTTGCTGTATATGCTTCTAGCAAAGCTTCTTGTTGTTCTAACTACTAAAGCGACTAACTATAGAGATCTGCTTTAGAATAGCACAGTGCTCTGTAGTAGTCTTAGCCTGAATTAGAAGGTTGTTGATATAGTCGATAATAAACTGTAGTACCTTCGTAAAGCACTTAAGGTCGCTACTACTATAGGTAGATGTGTTGTAGTATCTGCTAGTAGGCCCTATCATATCAAGTCGCTGTTCATGCTTTTCAGGCAGCTGTAGTATGCTATGAACGCTCATGTGAGTAACAAAGTCGCTAAGGCTGCTAATAGAAGGAGAAGGAGAATTACGGAGTCCTACACCTCTAGCAATCCTGCTACTTAGGAAAATGCCTAGAGAAGCCACTCCTTGAGACGGACTAGAATGAACAGCAAACTCTAGATCAGCATAGATACTAACGTCATCGTAGGTGAAGTCGGTCAGTAGGTGAAGTCGGTCAGAATTTCAACCTTTCCTTCTCGGATTTGATCTACTACTAGCTACGAAAATATAATCACTCTTACTCTTGTATATACTCTCCTCTATATATTCTTCTTCCTCGTCCTCGATTATAGGAGTTATAGCCCGAGTCATTCGTCTCCTTTTCGACTTTCCTTTCGATGCCTCTACTTCTGCTTCCTTAATAACTTCGAGGATTTCCTTCGTATTAAAGATGAACTTTCCTTTAATCACTATGCGCTTCCCTTTCTTACATTCTTTATGTACTTTTAATAGCTCCTTAGCTTTAGTAAGCTCTTTCCGTAAAAGAGCATTCTCTAAAGTTATTCTTTCGAAAGCTACTCCTAATCACTCGATATACTACTTTATAGGAGTCTTAATAATAGAAGAACGAATGATCGAATTAACTAGCAAAGTCGCCTCCTATAGCTCTATACCCTCTAGTAGCGAACTATCTAGTAAAGAGCAGTCTAGATCGTTCAGAGTTATAATAGGCAGTAGGATTACTATAGGAGTAGGCATAGGCATTTAGAGAGTTGAGAGGATAGTAATCGGGCTAAGAGGATAGATACTAGATGCCCGAAACGACAATTCGATACTCTAAGGTCTAAAGGCTTGATCTCTAGCTGTTATATAGGCTTCTATCTACTCAATTTGGAGTATTCGTTAAGTATCTAAATAGAAGAGTTTCTCAATTTCAGCTGATAAAGCCCGCTTTAGAGGGCTAAAAATGCTAGCATCGAGGGGCTATAAGATATGCGAAGTATGCAGAGGTAGTACTATAAGGTCGATATTCTTATTGAGGCAAAAGGCTATAAACCTTGCTATAAGGTGAGATTCGTGTCTATCTAGAAGTAATAGCCTCCGTTTTCTATTGTTTTAGTGCATTTCGGGCTCGAATAAGGTAGTTAACTACTTATATATGTAATTATTAGAAGTCTATCTGCTAATAGATGTTAAGAACTTCTAATTTTTAGGCATAGAAGCTAGTATCTATGTAATATTCGTGTATTTCGCCTTAAAAATAAGAAGCAGAGATAGAGCTACTCCTAAAGCCCTAATACACTTAATTGCTATTATCTACTCTTGTCTTCCGCTTATCTTCTTAAACGCTCTAGTATCTCTTCCTCTTATAAGTACTTTAGAAGGTAAAGTAGTACTTAGGGCAAAGCTGGTCTTGTCGATGTTAAAAATTGCATTAGAGGGATAGGAATTCTTAAGGAAAAGGTCAGTAAGGGCGTCGAAGTAGGTATTTATAATTAGATAAGTAACTCCTTCGAAGCAGCTTGCATCTAAGGATCGAGAATAGAGTGTCTTTAGCTCGGAGTATTGTTTTCGGAATCTATTAATCCACTATATACTTATAGGAGAGTAAGAAGTCGGAATCGAGCTTAAGCGGAAGCGGGAAAGGCGGATTTCTTCAGCAAGCTCTATATTAATAAGAGAATAATTAAGTAACCCGACTTTGAGAATCGAGTAACAGCCTTTAAAAGAGTCTTCTCTTCGAGAGTTGAGAGTATCTTTTGCAATTCGCGCGATTTAGAGCGAGAAGTTCGAATCGAAAGCCAGTCAGTTAGAGTTGTATGTGGAATATTAAACGCATAAGCGCACTTCCGAATCGAAGTATATTCGCTGTTATAGTAGGCCGCTAAGGCAATTGTAAGGTCTTCTTCAGAATAGGTAGGCATAGTAAAGAAAAAAGAAAGAGCGTCGCGTAAAAATTTGATCATAATGCGAAACTAGCGCGCAGGAGTGACCGACTTTACCTACTGACCGACTTCACCTACGATGACGTTAGTTGGTGGACACTGTTCTATAGTGCTTTCGTCTTGTTCAACTGCATACGAGTCGCTTGCCTGCTGGTCTGGTGAAGTCTGTGGGTCCAGCAGAGCACTCATACTGTATTCTGTGGGATGCGAACTTGTTTAGTGTGTGGGTGGTCACGATGCAGTCGTGTTCCCTGCAATGCCCCTAGGGGAGTAGATGCGCACAGTCGATGTGTAGAACAGCGACCCCAGATCTACAGTTATTGCTTCGGACGATAAGTTATGCGTAGGATGAAGTTAAGGGTTAGGGCTTGAGGCAAGCAACGACACACTGAACACATTGAACATGATGAACGAACAGGTATATCTGTTCGTTCAATCAATTATGTAATCAAACGCGTGTTCATTTGTTCAACAGGGTCCGAACGAACCGAACGAACTGTTCGGTGCTCGTTCATTGCCCACCCTGCTTCCTGCTCAAGACGGGGTCGTCATAGCAGATCTTGCACATCCAATGTCTCGTAGATGTCTTGTGGTCCGTGATCGCTTCACCATGTACCCACACCTATGACGAGTTGTCCTTCTTACCTGGTGGAGTCAGGTAGTAGCCTGGAAGTTGGCTCTCGTCAATGATGAAGCTAGTAGTGGTAACGTCACTGTAGGGGAAGCGGAACACTACGCAGGCAGTATCAGATCTTCGTAGTCTGTTCCTGGATCTTCTTCGAGCATGATATAAAATACAAAGGGTAGAAAATCACTTTAGCTATTTTAAAGATTAACAAAATCCAGGAAAAATATATAAATTATACTTTATACTATTAGTACAATAGATTATACTCAAATAGAGATATCAAAGAGATATACTTAATATATAAGTCAAGAAGGCTAAAAGTAAGGATAAGCTTAGATAAAGTTTCAAAAGTTTGACTACTTAGAGCGCGTCGTTATAATTAGAATATAGAGCAAATAATGATAGAAGGTATATAAAATGCATTTTAAATACCTAAAATACATAATATATAAATACTAGTATTCTAAGATAAGTATATCGCGTAAGAGATCTAAAGGTTCGCGAGAATTGCGCGTCAAAGTGTTCCGCTTCCCCTACTGTTCCGCTTCCCCTACAGTGACGTTACAGCGGCTATTTTGTGCTACTGGGAGGCCCAGTTGCGCGTGGGTCTCGGATGGGTTCGACGGCTCGATGCTTAGAACTAGCGTAGACGTTAAATGCTTGTCAGAGGCTATGGCTGACAATGCATGGCAGGTCGCGATTGTTTAGAAAACTTGACGCTTTATGCGATGACGCGACGCAGTATACTTCTAGTTCTACGCGCTCCCACGCGAGTCTGCTAAGCACGCTCTTCTGGAACGGGCTTCGACACACTACAACCCCAATCCTAAACCTCCTTACGCTCCTGACTATGTCAACGACATACTGCTATGTACCTTTACGAACACATACTAGCATGCAAACAATCACATAATCGTGGGCTGATTGCTTGTGATAGCCAGCACCTCCTGCTTCTTTGCTTACAGGGTCCAAACAATCACAATCAGATTGTTTGTGATTGTTCACTAACCACCCTGCATCGCATAGGTAAATGGCACAGTCGATCATCAGATAAGTACTATCCTATTAGATACTGCTATTGGTGATGAGCCTCAAGATCTTTGTGTGTGAGGTCTCAAATCCTTCTGCAATGACTTTGGCCTGCTTGCTCTCAAATATTGCAATTCGTGCATTGCTAGCTTTTATCTAAGTAATGAGATTGTGTAGCTTGCTAATAGGCTCTTTGCACTGCTATGCATAGTATTGCTGCTCCTTAGAGCTATATGTCAAGATGGTCTTAAAGGATGTAATAGCCTGCATGCCTGATGTTGAATCATCAATTATTGTTTGTTGATCTTGTGTAGCCTGCTTATCTAATATTGAAGCAATATCCTGAGGTTGTGAGAAGTCATATTGCACATCCTCAAGAGCATCTGCATTGACTCTAAAGAGGATCACTGTGCATACAAGGTTGAATATATGGCTAGTACAGCAAAGTCTCAATGTCATTGGATCAAGCTCAATACACTCTAAGAGCAGCTGCAAGGCCCTATCATTAACGTCATCGTAGGTGAAGTCGGTCAGTAGGTAAAGTCGGTCACTCCTGCGCACTAGTTTCGCGTTATAATCGAATTTTTACGCAATGCTCTTTCTTTTTTCTTTACTATGCCTACCTATTCTGAAGAAGACCTTATGATCGCCTTAGCAGCCTACTGTAACAGCGAATATACCTCGATTTAGAAGTGTGCTTATGCATTTAATATTCTATATACGACTCTAACTGACCAGCTTTCGACTCGAACTTCTCGCTCTAAATCGCGCGAATTGCAAAAGATACTCTCAACTCTCGAAGAGAAGACTCTTTTAAAGGCTGTTACTCGATTCTCAAAGTCGGGTTACTTAATTATTCTCTTATTAATATAGAGCTTGCTGAAGAAATCCGCCTTTCCCGCTTCCGCTTAAGCTCGATTCCGACTTCTTACTCTCCTATAAGTATATAGTGGATTAATAGATTCCGAAAACAATACTCCGAGCTAAAGACACTCTATTCTCGATCCTTAGATGCAAGCTGCTTCGAAGGAGTTACTTATCTAATTATAAATACCTACTTCGACGCCCTTACTGACCTTTTCCTTAAGAATTCCTATCCCTCTAATGCAATTTTTAACATCGACAAGACCAGCTTTGCCCTAAGTACTACTTTACCTTCTAAAGTACTTATAAGAGGAAGAGATACTAGAGCGTTTAAGAAGATAAGCGGAAGACAAGAGTAGATAATAGCAATTAAGTGTATTAGGGCTTTAGGAGTAGCTCTATCTCTGCTTCTTATTTTTAAGGCGAAATACACGAATATTACATAGATACTAGCTTCTATGCCTAAAAATTAGAAGTTCTTAACATCTATTAGCAGATAGACTTCTAATAATTACATATATAAGTAGTTAACTACCTTATTCGAGCCCGAAATGCACTAAAACAATAGAAAACGGAGGCTATTACTTCTAGATAGACACGAATCTCACCTTATAGCAAGGTTTATAGCCTTTTGCCTCAATAAGAATATCGACCTTATAGTACTACCTCTGCATACTTCGCATATCTTATAGCCCCTCGATGCTAGCATTTTTAGCCCTCTAAAGCGGGCTTTATCAGCTGAAATTGAGAAACTCTTCTATTTAGATACTTAACGAATACTCCAAATTGAGTAGATAGAAGCCTATATAACAGCTAGAGATCAAGCCTTTAGACCTTAGAGTATCGAATTGTCGTTTCGGGCATCTAGTATCTATCCTCTTAGCCCGATTACTATCCTCTCAACTCTCTAAATGCCTATGCCTACTCCTATAGTAATCCTACTGCCTATTATAACTCTGAACGATCTAGACTGCTCTTTACTAGATAGTTCGCTACTAGAGGGTATAGAGCTATAGGAGGCGACTTTGCTAGTTAATTCGATCATTCGTTCTTCTATTATTAAGACTCCTATAAAGTAGTATATCGAGTGATTAGGAGTAGCTTTCGAAAGAATAACTTTAGAGAATGCTCTTTTACGGAAAGAGCTTACTAAAGCTAAGGAGCTATTAAAAGTACATAAAGAATGTAAGAAAGGGAAGCGCATAGTGATTAAAGGAAAGTTCATCTTTAATACGAAGGAAATCCTCGAAGTTATTAAGGAAGCAGAAGTAGAGGCATCGAAAGGAAAGTCGAAAAGGAGACGAATGACTCGGGCTATAACTCCTATAATCGAGGACGAGGAAGAAGAATATATAGAGGAGAGTATATACAAGAGTAAGAGTGATTATATTTTCGTAGCTAGTAGTAGATCAAATCCGAGAAGGAAAGGTTGAAATTCTGACCGACTTCACCTACTGACCGACTTCACCTACGATGACGTTATTGCTCGAGGCGCTGGGCTGCATACCACGAATCTCGTACTGACACTACTGAACAAACAGCTAAAGAGCAGTTGGATCTAGAAATACAGAGAGGCTGTAACTGACTTGAAGAACGATCTTAACAAATAGCTCTGTCGTATCTGCTACGAGGAGCTATTATAAGGCTTGGTCGTGTGCTTGCTATGCAAACCTACAAACCAGCTGATCTGTCACCTTATACGATGCTACGGATTCGACAAATCTGGGAACAAACATACTCTAAAGCGCTCGCGTGATAGCGAATATCGAGATAGGAACGTAGCGATTATAATAATTAAGCGCCAGAAATGTTCGCAAGAGGAAACATTCGACTGCGAAGGCTAGAAAAGGACATACCTAGAATGGCTTGTGTCTAGCAATCAGTTACTACGCTAGGCTTCAAGAGATAAACTCAAGGCTTTAATCTCGTTTAGGAATCCTATAGTAGAGCCTCTGATCCTACAGAGCCATCATACACTACAAGACTAGATTGTTGAAGCTTCCACTGCTACAAAACCATCAGTTATTCAGTCTCTGCAGATAGCAAGAAGCACAATTACTATCAGCTTCGACTATTAGCTTACAGACAATAAGCTCGACCTGCTGGGCATTGTCGCTCACTATCTAGACAGCAATCTTGAGCTTAAGACTATTATACTCGCGCTTAAGCTAGCATATAGTCACAATGTGCAAGAACTCTAAGACACATTACTGTCTGTACTCTAGGAGTACAAAATCAGTAACAAGATCAGCTACTTCATTACAGACAATGCTGCAAACAACGATACTGCTTTGCACCTTTTATCCCATCATATCGACATCAGGCCAACCAAATAGAGATTGCATTGTAGCAGCTATGTGATCAACCTTGTTGTGAAGGCCATTCTATATGGTGTGGATAGCAAGTGCATACTCAATTCAGTTCTTTCAGAGGCAGATCATGAAGGCAACAGCGAACTGTCTGATACCTCGATAGTGTCTAAGTTCGAAGTAGCCCTACACTCTAAAGATGAAGCATTACGACTTAACGCCTGGCAGAGGAAGGGGCCGATTAGGAAGCTCTACAATCTTGTTGTGCACATCAAGAGCAGCTTAGTAAGACATTGCTTCTTCGAAGCTAAGCAAAGCGAAACAGATATATGGCTGTATCAAGTGATCGTTAATAGCAGGGTACAGTGGAATTCTGCTTGTAAGATGATCGAGCGTGCTTTCTAGGTCAAGGATGTATCACAACTGTACCAAGAGCACTTCAGGGGCAGCAGCACTGATTGCCTTGATAGCCGCAACTGCCTATTAGCAGACGACTAGCAAGAGCTGACAGAATTGCTCAAGCTGTTATAACCCTTGAAAGAAGCCTCCTTGAAAGTCCAGGCTGTAGCAAAAGATGGCCAGAATAGCGCGTTATAGCAGAGTCTGTCTATCCTAGACTGGCTGCTATCTACCATTGAGGGTCTTAAGAGAATGCTGCCTAGGAATTACTTCAGAGCATGTGTCAACCTCGATTAGAAGAAGCTAGACAAGTACTATGCGTTAAGTGATGCCACACTGGCATATCGTCTTGCGATATTCCTGCATCCATGTTTCAAACAGTATTGGTTCGAGCAGCATTAGGCAGGGAAGACGTCCTGGCTTAAGAGTGCGGATGAAGTCATAGAAATAGCGTAGCAAGATGCAAAGCAGTAATAGCCTAATAAAGTGATTGTATTGTTACTAAAGCAACAAGAGATGGACGCCTTTGATACTTACAACCATGACATCGATGACGATACAGATAACGACGAGTTGGCCTGCTACCTATAAGAGGAGCGTGCCCCACAAGGAACTCGCCTGCTAACCTGGTGGCATGAACACCACCACAGGTTCCCCCTTCTGAGGCATCTTGCTTTCGAGGTCCTTGCAGCACCTTCAAGCTCTTGCGCTGACGAGCGAATTTTTTCGATGGCTGGAGACATCGTCAATGACGAGCGACTGAACACAATAGAAGAGTTGGCGGAGGCTTATCAAGGGCTACGCAGCTGGTACTCTAAAGGACTACTATAATCGATGCACTAGTTAACAATGCTAAGTACCTTTGGGGACTATGCACCGAACGAACGATGAACACAGAAGTAGACCCTGAACAAATGAACAAAACCTGTTAGATTAGCCAAACAAACGAGCAGTACGCCTGTTCGGTATTCGTTTGTTCACTGCCCACCCTGCATAGGCATCTTTGCCCCACTAGCCAGCTACTATAGTCAGGCGCTAGATGATCTGGTCAGAAAGTTAGAAGGCTACACGAGCATTAGCAAGCGAGATTTCTTCTCGCTCTTCCAGCCGGCCTTCGAGGCGACGTTCACAAAAGAGAACATAGCATTGGCTTGGTCGAAGAGCGGGATCTGGCCCTTTGATCCTCAGAAAGTGCTTAAGTCCTTCCCTAAAGCGCAAAGTGCTAGGACCAGGTCTCGACGAAGCACACAACGCTCGAGTAACAGCCCACCTAGCGTATACGACTCATTGTCGAAGATAAAGCGGCTCAGAAGCATGCTTAATGCTAGCTCGACACACAGCAACTACAAGATGCAAAAGATGCTGCAGAGGCTTAGCGACACAGTCCTCGGTCTCTCAGCGAAGCTTGTATCAGCAAATTTGCGAGTGAAGCATCTAAGCGAGTCTCTTTGCGAAGAGGAGGGGCAGAAAAAGAAGAGATAGAAAGTTGTAGATGAGCTAAGGGAGTCGGACCCATCTGAGACGTTGTTCATAAGCCCTTCCAAAATCCAAAGGACACAAGACATTGCATCGAGCAGAGAACTAGAAAAGCAGCAGTTGCAGGATAAGAAGGAGGCCAGAGCGCAAGCGCGCGCTCAAGAGAAGGCACATAAGGAATTAGAAGCGCAGAGAAGACGAGATGAGCGAATTGCAGCTGCTTGTGCTCGCAAGGCAGCAGCAGCTCAAAAGAAGGCAGCAGCACAGGCAGCACAAGAGGCCAGGAGAGCTCACAAGCAGCTCCAGAGTCGACCTAGAACTACCAAAAGACAGTCACGAAGTCATTCGAAGAGAAGAATAGCTACTCAGAAGCCTGTAAATGTCCTACCAGAACTGACAGTAGCAAAGCCTGTCCAGCTGGTAGTGATAGCGAGTGGCTGGGCAGTGCGCTGCCCAGCTCGTTTTGATATATGAAGATACTGCCGAATAATAGAGCGATGTTTATTTTTCATATTATTGTATAGTCACAGAATTCTAGACAATTTTGCTTAAGTTGTGTACTATTGAAGTTTGTTAGTGTGAAGTGCATCGAGCATGCTTGAAGTGTGTCCGTGCTTGAAGTGTGGAGTAATGTTATGCGCGACGTCTAGGGAGCACCAAGACCTATAGTCCTTCGCGCATGTGAAGCAAGTGACCCTGCAGGTCATTACATGAATGCCTACACCTACCCCTCAGGTAATACTGCTGCCTATTACGACTCCGAAAGACCTCGACTGCTCCCTACTAGATAGTTCGCTGCTAGAAGGTACAGAGCTATAGGAAGCGATATTACTAGTTAACTCAATCATTCATTCTTCTACTGTCAAGACTCCTATAAAGCGATATATCGAGCGATTAGGAGTAGCTTTCGAAAGGACGACTTCGGAGAATACTCTTTTACGAAAGAAACTCACTAAGTATAAGGAGTTGTTCTGAGTATGTAAGGAACGTAAAAAGGGAAAGCATATAGTATTAAAAGGGAAGTTCGTCTTTAATACGAAGGAAATTCTTGAACTTGTCGAAGAAGCAGAAGCAGAGGCATTAAAGCGAAAGTCGAAAAAGAGACGAACAATAAGAGCTATAATGTCGTGGGGTACGACATCAGGATGGGAATTGGTACAGGTCTTAAGCATAAGGCTCTGGTTTCTTGTATAAGTGTTCTGCGGTCAGATAGTTAACACGTGACAGGGTTCAAAGCGAAAGGTGGGAGATAGCTATATTAGCTATCGACTGCCTGAAGGGCGAAGACCAGCGACACCTTGTTTTTCAGACACAGAGATGAGTTTTGTTTTTCAGAGATAAAGTCGGAGTTACACGCTTTGTATATAGCAATAATAACAATCAGAGGTCACTAAAAACACAGTCTGCTCTCCCACTTGATTATTGTGACTCTGGTACTGTTATGGTTGTTCTGAAGTTCAGCGCACTACCTTGAATCTTTCTCGACCTATGGGTCGAGATTGTTTTTTTTATAGCTATATAAACTTTGGGCTTCATATTGACTTCTCGACCTACACAGCCACATATTTGGTGCTGCTTCTGTGGATCGACCTTGCCTTCTAGAACAGTACGACTTGAACAATACAAAATGGAATAAACAGAACGACATTAACCACAGATACAATACAGCAAGGACGAGGCCAGGGGAGGGGGCATCCCTTTGACCCTGACAGCAGGAGCTTTTGAAACCCCACAAATTTCAAGGGAGCTCTGACCAACATGAGTTACTATAGGAAAAGGCAACAAGAGCCTTAGCACCTAGAGCTACCAATAACAGCTCGAAATGGAATCTGGATAACAATCCAGATTTACGCCCTGTTTCAGACTATGCAGATGATAGCTGCATAGATCCCAGCAGTCACAATCTTAATCAGTGTGACTTACCTATTTCAGCAGTCAGCGACTAGAAGAGAATGCCTCCGAGACAGGCATATAACAGCAGTGCAGCAGTCCATATTACGAAAACAATAGAAGAGAGGACGATGATAGAGCTGACAAAAACATTCATAAAAAACAGCATATAGGAACAGCCTATACAAACATTAGTCAAATATAGTGCGATTCCTAAGGATTCAGAGAAGGCATATACCTGAGACTAAGTCCACCTTTCTTTCTGTTTGTTATTCTTGTCTTTTTATTATACTATAGGTAGGAGGAAGGGGACTATCTGCAATTATAGCGGATTAGGACTTTCTTCCTTCTGCTCTATCTAGATTTATGCTATAGGCTACAGAGGGTATTACACTTAGCAGGATCCCTCTCGACCTAACTCAGCAAGCCCAAACAACTGAGTCATAGCCTTCCTAATAACATAGAGATAGAACTCCTTCGACATCTTACTTATAGAGCTTTATAGCAATTTAGCCACTTCCTGCTCTGAGGTCTCTTAAGTCTCTAACCTTCGATAGCTATAACTTGTCGACTTTCCTTCGAGAATATACACAGCTTTGCAAAAGATACTAAGTATCTGATGAGAGAGCATATGACCTCCTCGAAGACTATTATACTAAAGATGTAGGACCTGAGGTTCGCCAAATTGTCGCCTGAGCGAATAGTAGCCTCAGCACCCTTTAGGGCCTGCTCCGAATGAAGTATGCAGCTGCTAATAATGAGCGAAAATTGACAACTAAAGGCGCTCTAAAGCAGTTCGTGTTATAAGCGAAGGAACGTCCTTATAATAATAACCTCCTATTATATAGCAGGCAGTTCTAGATCATTACCTCCTGCATTGAAGAAGCTAGAAACACACTCTCTACTAGCCGAAAGACAACACTATATCTATATGGTCTCCTAAGGAAGATTATAGAGAAGGCAATCAGCTCGCTTCACATTCAGGCTATGCATATAGAGCTAGTCAACTTTAAACAAGTAGTAAGCTTCGTAAACAGCATTACTCAAGCTGCTACCTCACGCCATATTATTAAGATAGAGAATATTAATAGAGCAGTCTCGAGGGCTATAAATCGATAGTGCAAACCCTAATGCATTGCCCCTCTTACAGAAAAGATAGCATCTACACTGCCTTCCTTGCTAAAGCACTAGGAACCTCTGTACCCTGACTTGCAGAGAGGAGTGCAGAATCAGTAGTCCCTCTCTCTCGATGAGATGGTCGAGAAGTTCAAAGAGATGAAGCTGACAAAGATAGAGATCCTCAAGATGTTTGAGTCTCCTGACCTCATGTACCTCACCTCAATTCAAAGAGGGGATATACTGATGCGATGTCTTCGTTTGGAGCCAAAGCCGAATCTACCAATTGCTGATTATAATGGATACCTGCAAAGAACGCAAAGAGTGGCATTTCAGACGAACAATGCTAGGCAGACTCTGCCTCAACAGCAGTATACCAGCAGGAGCGCAGAATAGCAGCCACCTTTTAAATGCTATAGCTGTGGCAAGACCAGTCATACAGTGACGCGCTGCTAGCAGGTCGACAAGCTAGTATAGCAAGGATACATCCATTTTGGTCAGAACAACCGCATTGTGTTTGGAACTGTAGCTAACCCTAGCCGAGAGGTGCCTAGATTGCCTCTAACTAATAGATATGATGCTTTGCTTAATAACGTCACTGTAGGGGAGTCGGGTCAGTAGGGGAGTTGGGTCAGTACGCAGGCAGGATCACAACTACGCAGTGCATACTGATCTAAACCCCGAGCATGATCAGATATACCTAGGGTGACCCGACTCCCCTACTGACCCGACTCCCCTACAGTGACGTTAGCTAACTCTGTAGCAAAAGCTTGCACAGTCTGTCCCTCGCTCTGCCTTACATTCTCGTATGCTACAGTTGTACTAAGGCTGCAATTCACAGGATCCTCGACTGCATCAAGCATAAAGGACCTGAAATCCTCCCAACTATAGCTGTCTAACTCCTAAAGGCTATAGTTCTGATGCCATGTCTCATGCAGCTCGCCTGCGAGGAATATGACACCATACAGGATCTTCTCACGCTCCGAGCTGTAAGCCTTAGGAGCAAGAGCAAAGACAAGCTTAAGAGATCGGATGAAGTCCCTAGCCTCTTTTAAGGTCTTCCCCTTAAAAGTATCTGGCTCCTTTAAACGCGGTCTGCTTAAGGTCCCCCTGCGTACTATAGGGTTCCTGAATGCGCTGCCTACGATACTCCTTGCTTCGCTATTGTTCTCGTATCCGACATCGCTATTAGCGCTAGCAATAGGAGTGTAGCCTGCATTACGCGCCCTGCATAATACATCTAGCTGTTGCTCTATTGCTGTAATCTCCAGCTCTTGCTATAGTATGTCGCGTCTGCAGCGCACGCGTACTGCCTGTGCTACCTCTGCAGCCTCCTCATTGACCTCCTTCTGTAGCCCTAGGTCTGCATCTCGCAGGTCAGAGTCGATAGGAGTCGCTTCTGGGTCGCTTGCATCTAGCGCGTATTTAACATGCTCGTCGGTTACATCTATGATGTTCAATGGGCTGCGAAGGTAGAAGAACGATCAGAATTGTTAAAGGAATACTAAGTAGTATATTTAAAAGAGGTATCTTGTAACGTAGTGAACACCAAAGCAAGCACTGCTTTCGTACAAAGACTGATCGTTGCTTCCTCGCTGCTGTCCAGCATGCGAGTCGCACATATCGCGCTGGCTGCTGCCAAGCGCAGTACAGGCTGTGCCCTGCACGTGACCTTAGACTTCATCCTAAGGACTCCTGTAACATCCCTTTAGCACAGAGAAACTTTTCGCCTGCTAGGCCTTGTATTCTATTGTGTGGATGACCTATAGTAGTACCACCTATTCATTATAGCGACCAATCTCTGTGAAATCCTATGTAAGGGCCTTCTCCCTGTTGTATATCATTTCTTTCAATATCTCCTTCTCTTAGGGCTAAATGTCTTTATCTATCACTATCTTCTCCTAGCGCGCTGTAGTAATATAATAACCTCGTGGTTCTTGCTAGTACCTCGGTTCGAACAAGTAGTCGTAAGGGCTAGGTGCTCTGATGGGGTTAAGAGCGTAGCACTGTTCTGCTAGGAGGTCTTCCCTCTAATTCGGATTTCTGTTAGGCATGCTCCTGTCTAGAAGCGCAGTATCTAAAGGCCTGATTTTGTCCGCTTTCTTTTTGTATATTGTGCTTAGCTCTATAGCTCTGCTTTCTTACTATTAGTACGAAATGGTATACAGGCTGTATTTATCTCGTCTCCTTGAGCATCGTCTAGTGCCTTCTCCTAGCAACATCTGGAAGATATGCACAAGGTCGACTAGCTCTGTCGCACATGTTTTTAAGGTCTGTTTGTCATTTTCTAAGTGTTTTTGTGTTTTGGTAATAGCCTGTGCGCGAATGCGCTTAAAAGGGAGTTTTGAACAATATCGACCTATAGGTCGAGAAAGATTATCCGGAGTTTCCTTAGCATTAGTTAGTAAGGGAAGGGAAGTATAGTAGCATTCATCAAAACATACATTAGCGCTGTAAGGATTTTCCGTATCAGTATGTGTGGTGTTGTTATTATCTAGCAATAGTATTCGGTTAGGTGCAGCGCTAGTTACTATACTACCTTACCTTCCTCCTAGCCGTCATCTTCTCTAAGCTCCTTCTCATACTTATTGATAGACCTTATCTCGCAAGTATGCATACTGTCCTCTGTTATTATCAGGATAGTAATGCGACCAAATAGAGTCTGGGAGGTCGCTATAGAAGACTGCAGTGCAAAGGGTTCTCTAAGAATCACTTCACTTATACAGTCCTTAGTGATAAGGAAGGGCGTCTAGAAAGAGGTCTCTATCTCTCTGATAAACATGCGAGTCTCTGCTATTCCTATAAAGGGGTTACTAGTTCTATTTGCTGAGATCAATTTGTCGCCCTTTATTATAGAAGGGAGCGAGTTGATTAGCAGTCCTATGCGCAATATGAAGCTCTCCTTCATAATATTGATTTCGGCCCTAGAGTCGATTAGTGCCTATACTGCTTCTCTCCCAACCTATATAGAGATGCGAGGATACTTCGCTTAGTACATCTTAACATTCCTAAGGCGCTTATCAAGTTGCTTTGTTGTTAGTAGGGCTATAGACATTGTGTTAGTAGCAGAGAATCTTTCTCGACCTATAGGTCGAGAAAGATTTTCGCTAGTAAGGCGCTCATCTAGAATGCTACTGTCGCTTCCTATAGTATCCTGACTGTTCATTAAGACATTCCCTCGTCCTAGAGCTTTTAGTGCCTCTACTGTCTCTTAGCGAAGAGGCTGCATAAACAATTTGCGAACCCTAGGCATTAAGTTGATAGCATCTCGAACAGGGATGCTAACAGGCATATTCAAGATATGGTTTATTACCCGAATCTCTGTAGGGGCAGTATCCTCTTTGCTAAGTACATCGCCTAGTCGCTAGGCTCGAGGAGCCTGTCTTGCATTATCAGGCTTTAGAGGCGGAATGCCTATTAGGTGATCCTTATCAACATCTATAGAGTCCTAGGTTCTCCTTACGTCCTGAGGGAATATCCGGCCTTACATTTGTGAGTCTTGTACTTTAGGAATATACTATTGTGGCTGTGTAGGTCGAGAAGTCAATTTGAAGCCTGAAGTTCATACATCCATAAAAACAATCTCGACCCATGGGTCGAGAAAGATTCAAGGTAGTATACTGAACCTCAGAACAACCACGACAGTACCAGAGTCACAATAGTCAAGTGAGAGAGCAGACTGTGTTTTTGGTGACCTCTGATTGTTATTGTTGCTACACGCAACGCGTGTAACTCCGATTTTATCTCTAAAAAACAAAACTCATCTCTGTATCTGAAAAACAAGGTGTCCCTAGTCTTCGCCCTTCAGGCAGTCAACAGCTAATATAGCTGACTCCCACCTTTCGCTTTGAACCATGTTACGTGTTGACCACGTGACTGCAGAACGCTCATTCAAGAACCCAGAGCCTTATGCTCCAGAATTGTACCAATTCCTATCCTGATGTCGTACCCCACGACACTTCCTCCCCTGCTAACCATAGCATCGTCCTATGATGCCAAAAGAAGTTAAAGAAAAAGGAAAACAAAAAAAAAATTCAAAAGTCATCAATCCCAGAATTCCGAGTGGAGCCTTTCTTAACCTATGGGTCGAGAAAGATTTTAGCCACGCCTATTTTAAAGTTCCCATTCCCACCTACCGGGAGACATGCCACCAGCAGAACTGCCAGGGGACTGTACATCAGAGAAGTAGGGACTGCCAGATTGAGAGCGACGAGAACCTGAAGACTGTATCGATCCGCTACAGCCCCGAGTTCCCTGCGCTGGGTTGTCGTTATCGTCGGAAGAAGACAAAGATGACAAAGGCCTATCACTTGCTAACGAAGATAAGGAGCGAGTGCGAATAGTGATACCAGATTGGATAGATGACACTAAACTATCACAAGCATTCTTAAAGACATCGAGACGCTTAGCCTTCTTGGTTGAGCGCTTCTCTCCATCTAGGGGAAGCTCATAATTGTCAAGCTCATATATGCGGTTCTCTTTGTTTATCTGGTATAGATCCTGAAGCTCAGATTAAGGGCGAGTGTTGCAATTGTAAGTAGCATCTACAGCATCAGCTCCAAGAGTGATCACTTTCTGCGCTAAGTTAAACTGAGGGTAGGCCCTGAAGAAGGATTTGGAACTGTAGGACATCTTCTCTAGCTCAACCATCTTGTCGAATAGTCTATCGCTAGCGAACGTGCTAGTGCTAACCATCTTAGCCAGAATGCGAACTCTGCAGTGAGTAACAAAGTCACGGACTGTAGACTAGAAGTCGTTACTGTTGTAGGTGCGGTCTTTCTATCTGTAGAATACGTTGCCTATCTCCAAACGAACAGCTCTATCATCCCAGGGGCGTTGAGCTACTAAGGCATCGCAGACTGGACTCACATCCGTGATTCGCACAAAAGCTAGGAAGGGAGTGCTAACTTCGCCATATTTGTATGGGTATCCTGAGGGAGTCTTGGGCGGAGCAACGCCAGTAGCATAAGCGATGCAGAGCTCATTAAAGGTAGGGCCTTTAGGTACCTCTGCGGAACCCTTGCCTGCTAGGAAGCCCACATACCATAG
The DNA here is from genome assembly GCA_023634325.1 of Cladosporium cucumerinum. Taxonomy (NCBI): domain Eukaryota; kingdom Fungi; phylum Ascomycota; class Dothideomycetes; order Cladosporiales; family Cladosporiaceae; genus Cladosporium; species Cladosporium cucumerinum. The sequence goes on from JALDQA010000003.1 coordinate 2,406,135, forward strand.
ATAGATAGCACAGCGAAGCTTCGTACTACGAGCAGTAGAACCATGTAGAAGGAGAGGCGAAGTGAGGCGAATCTAAGCAGTAACACAAGGGTGAGGAGCCTAACGAACGTTCAATAAGCCAACCATAGTAGCATCCAGAATAGTGTTGTTTATTTGCTTGACAAACCCGTCACCCAGCTTACCCTTCTTCTCAAGGAGGTTAATGAACCTCCTGATCTTTGCCATGTTGTTAAAGCCAGTACAAAGCTCAGTGCAGTTGTTGTTGTCTTCGTCATCCAGAGAGAGGGATCCCTGCCACTGATCCTTACCCTTGCCTTCAGCAGCGAGTGCACGCAGGTTCCGATCAAGGTGGCGGAACCCAGTGCTCTGTCCTTGTGTGGCGTACTTCACGTAGTAAGGGCTGGTTATAAGTGCAAACAAGTGGTCGCTGCGAGCCACCACATTAAGCAACCAGTACCCAGGATCCTAACGAACAACTTGTTGAGCAAGGCTCCCAAACTGGTTTCGTTGCCATCCCATCTCAATACGTTGCTCACGCTGGTGCCAGTGGTACATATGGAATTCCACACGCATAAGTGCAAGCATTCTAGATTGCTTCAGATAGTCCATCATATTGTTCGATTTGAGGCTCCCATAGCTGCCTCGCAATCTATTTTCGTAGTTGTCCTTAGTTATACCTATAGCTAGGGCGATCTTGATAGCGTAGCTCTCTATGAATCTGAAAGGTCCATCAAAAACCTCTGCACGGAAAGGCACACGCCTTGGGAAAAAGCAGTATACCCCTAGAGTGTCACCCTCAACAGCAGGACGGCATCCCTTACGCCACTAGTTGAAATGTCTGTCCTTGGTTTGAAGAGCCTCCAGGCCTCCCTCAGAGTCCTTTCCAGCCATCATGGTCTCAATTCGAGTAAGGAGTTCATCCTAGGTCGCCGAATTGGTCATCATACCAAGAGCAGCTCTAAGTCGCTGCGTGTGCTTCTAGCAAAGCTTCTTGTTGTTCTGTCCACCAAGGCGACCAACCACAGAGACCTGCTTCAGAATAGCACAGCGCTCTGCAGTAGTCTTAGCCTAAATTGGAAGGTTGTTGATATAGTCGATAATGAACTGTGGTACCTTTGCAAAGCACTTGAGGTCGCTACTGCTACAGGTAGATGTGTTGCAGTGCCTGCCAGTAGGCCCTATCATATCGAGTCGCTGTTTACGCCTCTCAGGCGGCTGTGGTGTGCCATGAACACTCATGTTGGCAACAAAGTCGCTTAGGCTGCCGATAGAAGGAGAAGGAGAATCACGGAGTCCTACACTGCTAGCAATCCTGCTGCTTAGGAAAATGCCTAGAGAAGCCACTCCTTGAGACGGACTAGCATAAACAGCAAACTCTGGATCAGCATAGATACCATCGTCATTCCGAATCAAGAGATGTTCCTGCGCACGTCGGTCCAGGTTGGTAGTGCTCACACTGTTTAATGTGCTATAGGTAGTAGCCTTGTTATAATCACAGGTGAGAAGGATACGCTTGCTTGACACTCCCTGGTTGCGTGTCTGACCAACGCTATCAAGCCTGTCTAGCAGGGCCACGTTCAAGCGCTTGATCACATCACCAGGAGTATTCTTGTTAGCGCGTACCTGCCTACAGACTGCCCAAAGGGAACGAGTAGCCTTGTCTGATGTGCATATTGACTTGATAGAGTGATTGCTCGCAATTGAAGGGTACACTGCCTGAATGCCATCCCAGGCCTCTTTCTTGCGGTTACGCATACTCTTGCCGAGCTCTGCTAATTAGTGGAATTCTAGAAAGTCCTCAGGGAGGCTGTTTAGGACCCGGCTACTAGGATTGTTGTTCTTCTATGCAGTGTCGCAGTCGCAGTAGTCGTAGAAACGCGAGGCAAGATCCGCAATCTCGCTTAAAGCTGTATCAGCAAGTTCGAGCAGGCTATACTGTATAGCTCCACGAACTGCTAGCGTTTGCTTGTTGAGGAAGGAAATGAGGTCTTCCAAAGTCACCTTCGTGCTCTTAGAGCAGAAGTTACGGAGTTTGTCATAAGAAATGTTGCCTACAGCAACAAGAGCATGCATGCTATTAGCTGCTGCATTGGTAGCTTCCAGGTTCGTAGGTCGCTGTGTAATAGCGCGCCGAGGAGGGTTCTGAGGGGTGCGGGGGGTTTGCGATGCCATAGTGGCTGAGGGAGGAAGCCGATAACCGCAAAATCGGCCGAGTGAGAAAGGTAGAGGGTGTGCCTTTGTGTTATCGAGTCGAGTCGTGAGTGCGAACAAAGGTAGGGGGGGAGAGGGTAGTTGTTAGTACGGTTAGAGAGAGGAAGTCGTCAGTGTAGGAGGGCAGCTGGTTAATATGTTTTCCCAGACATCCAAACAGCATTAGCGCCCTTTTTGTAGCAAACAGGAACAGTCGGCTCGTGAATATCAAACAGGCAGCTCATGACCATCAAATGCGCCTTTTAAGGCTTGTGATTGGCCTGTCAGTGAGTCCGTAAGCAACAGTCACCTCCTTTGAAGTGAAAGAGTTCCTTCATCACAACTAAAGGAGTTCTTTCCTCACAAGTGAAGGATTCAGAGGAAGCATCCCTTCTTTTCACGTGACTTTGCCAAACCTATCCTCCACTACTATTAACTGAGGTATTAAACACCTCCCCTGCTAACTACAGTGTTCGCAGCATGTGATGCTTCTAGTTCTCAGCGCTGTTCCTGTGACGTAGGGGCTTCTTGTTGAGTTGAGGAGTGCTGAGCACCTTAGAGTGAAGTGTGAAGCACGCATCGTTGGTTTACTGCAGGTTTATTGCAGGCTAAGGAGTCTCCGATCAATATCGACCCATAGGTCGAGAAAGATTGTTATAGCCGTTTCTTAGCCGATGCAACCCTGTACTCGCTCATCTGTTCTGTCTCGAAAAGGAAAAAAGAAAAAAAAGAAAGAAGAAGGGAATGTCCAGGAATCTAAGGAGGTTCTTAAGTACCACACAGGCTAGTGCTTAGAAAATAAATGAATGTCGATCTAAGGGTCGAGAAAGTTCTAACGCCAGTTGCCTAAGAAAAACGCCAGGTAATCAAAATCGGAGGTTGCTAGGAACCTATAAGGAGTTATCTGATACACTCCCGTCGTCCATATCGACATCGCTATTCTCCTAGATTATCGGAATGTTCGCTAAGTCAGAGTGAGGCCGAGGAATCTCGACTGTAGGATGACGACCATTATATGCCTAATTCATGTAAGTCGAAGGCAGACTTCTCTGATCAGTTGCTTATCATTAAGAGTATTGATACTGCTGAGGTTCTTCTGCTACTCTGTCTTCTTCAGTTCGTAACTTCAGAAGCTTTAACCGCTTTCCTACAAATGTTCTAGTCAGTTTAGTACCATCTAGCTCAGCCAGTCGATAACTGCTAAATGTCTGAACTGTTGTTAGTATACGGTATAGACCAAGCTAGTAGGGATGAAGTTTCAGGGCCGAAGATTTGTTAACCTCTCGGCGAGAGTCCTAGAGCAACACAAGGTCGCCTACTTTGAACTCCTCTGTTCGAATGCGATACGAGTCATTATAGGATTCCTTATTAGCCTCTCGCTGCCTGCGTACATAGAGCAACACTTCCTCTAGGGCTTTATCCCGCCTGTCTAGTTAAGCATAGCGAGCAGCGAGAAGATCCGTAATAGATCTTACAGCATTTCAAGCGATTATCTGCCATAAACCAACGTCGATCTTAATAGGAAGTATGTGTTCAGCTCCATAGATGACCCGAACAGGAGTCATTCTAGTAGTCGACTTGACAGTTGTTCGATCAGCCCACAACATCGCAGGTAAGGCATCAATCCACCTAGCTCCTGTAGTAGCTATGTGCTTAGCCAGCCTATTCACAACAGGCTGATGTCCCTTCTCTATTATGCCATTTGCCTGAGGGTGATACGCTGATGTCCAGGTATGCTTGATTCCGTACTGAGCAAGAAGCTCATTAGTAAGTGCTTTGTTCTCTAGACCACCGTCGCTTACTAAGCGTAACAGCATTCTATGCCTACAGATGATATCCTCAAATATGAACTTTGAAACATTCTTTAAGTCATTCTCGCGAAGGGCTCTTCCTTCAACCTATTTAGACAGATCCTCCCTTCCTAGTACAAGGTACGAGTATCCTATGCATAGCAGCATATAAACGATATCGATAGCCCACTTCTCTCCTATACAGGAGGACCAGGTAGGGTAGAGAGCCTCGTCTGACCGATTATGTGCTCGGGTCTAGTAGGAGAAACAGGTGTTAACGTACTTTTCCACATCCTTAAACAGGCTAGCCTAGTAGAATCGATCAGCAATCCTTCGGTAGGTACCTTCTCTCCCTCGATGGCCACTTTCATCATGCAGTTCACGAATGATGTCTCTTCGTTTATCTAAGTCATCTACCACACGCCTTAGGGGAGCATTCTTGTTCTGCCTTCTAAATAGGTGCCTTCCCTACACGAGATGTTTTAGGGCTTCCTTCTTGAATGTAACAAACTCC